>JAJNNQ010000007.1:7500000-10000000 GCA_027886175.1 Phylloscopus collybita
CGCCCTCCACATCCCACTTGCTGCCGCTGGCCCCGCTCAGGCTGGTGCTGCTGCCGCTGTTGGCCGCGGCAATGGGCAGCACAGCTGGGGGCGGGAGCAGCTGCTCCAGTGGCTCTTCCTGCTCAGGAAGGGGATGCCGGACGCTGCTGGGGGTAGAGGAACCTGCTGAGCTGGAGGAAACCTTCCCCTGGTGCTCAGCTGCCATGTTGACCCAGTTCTGCTGGGATGTCAGGGCACGGCTGCTGCTGTTGAAGTAGTTGACGACGGCTGGCGTGGGCGTGGGGATGGGGGTCGGGATGGTGACGGGAGTGGAGATGGGTGTGGGAGTCACGGCACGGTGCTTCTCCTCAGGAACTGGTGGAGCAGCAGGGTAGCTTGCCATGGATGTTGTGTTGGAGGGGGGCCGTGGCCTGGGAGCAGCTGTAGCATAGTACGATGCCATGGTCACTGGGGCCAGCAGCGGTGTGACAGCACGGGTGTCAGGCAGAGCAGGGGCCGGCGTGGCAGCTGTGACCACCACAGGTGGTGCCGGTGGCGGCAGGGAAACGGGTTTGGACTCCCCTGTTACCATAACTGGTGTCATTGTTGCGACAGGCATCTCTAGGATGTACTGGCTTGTCATGCCCTGCTTAAGCTTCTTCCATCCCAAGTGATATATCTCAAGCATGTTCAGCAGCAGGGAGACTGAGGCCACCACCAGCATGAAGATGATGAAGATGGTCTTCTCAGTGGGCCTCGAGATGAAGCAGTCCACAGTGTGTGGGCAAGGCGAGCGGCTGCACTGGTAGACTGGCTTTAGCTCGAAGCCATATAGGAAGTACTGGCCCACAATGAAGCCCACCTCAAACAGTGTCTTGAATATGATATTGAAGACATAGGTACGGAGCAAGGCACCCCCCATACGGATTCTACCACGTTCATCACGGATTGGGAGCTTCTCCTTCCCCCTTTTGACAATAGGTTGATCTTTGACGTTATTGCTGCCTCCTCCACCACCACTGCCAGATGCTGCTGCTGCTACCGGGTAGTTGCCATCTTTGCTGCTTCCCTTCTTTTTCAGCTCCTCTTTCTCCTTCCTCTTCTCCTCCATGCGTACAATGTGCAGGACATGGCCCAGGTAGATGAGGGTTGGAGTGGAGACAAAAATGATCTGCAGCACCCAGAAGCGGATGTGAGAAATGGGGAAGGCTTTGTCATAGCAAACATTTTCGCAACCAGGTTGCTGAGTGTTGCATGTAAAGTCCGACTGCTCGTCTCCCCAGACCTCCTCAGCAGCAGCCCCCAGCACCAGGATCCTGAAGATAAACAGTACTGTCAGCCAAACCTTGCCAATAACCGTGGAGTGCTCCTGCGCATTCTCTAACAGTCTCCCCAGAAAGCTCCAGTCACCCATTGTTTCAGATTTCTAACCTACAACAAGAACATCAGAGCAATTAGAGCAACGTTAAAACATCTTATAATTACACGACGCTGGGGCAGAACAGATTGATTCTCGACCAATGATACTTCTTAAGGGCACTTGCTTCTGCAGAATATTGCACACATCCATTAAGAACTAGATAACCCTGGGCCCACGCAGCCCAGGGCTTTGGTGAGCACAGAAGGGAGATGTTTAATGCTCTCACAGAGCCCATACACAACTGGCAAAAAGGACTCAAAAGTTAGAATTTCAACAAGATTTAAGTATTTTTTAAAAAAACATTATTTCTGTTTCCTCTGTCTGAAATGGCTGTAACTGCTCCTGCTTATATTTAGAAAAGAACAACTAGAAATCAGATCAATTAAACAGAATAATCCTACTACTAATGCAACTGCACTGGTATTTAGAGTGTGATGCAAATTTTGACTAACTCTAATAATTTCACTGTTATCAGAACTTATTTACTCCAGTGATCAGGAAGTTAGTAATCGGTCTCTGCTATTTTCAAACTGTACAAACACAGAAAAATAATTACTCAAAACCTACGGAATTTACAGTTGAATTTTGGAACCTGTACAACTCAGCAAGCATGTTGTCAAAGCCTAATCATGTTCAAATTTGTTTATTTCTAAAAAAACCCAGACATTTTAGTAACTTGAAATATTGGGAAGAATGACAAATTCTAAAAAGAATGGTGAAAAAGTTTCTATGCCATTTCCCCTACTATCCTGGCAGTTGGTGTTACTGAACCATACCAACTGCAACATCATTAAAACAAAACAAAAATGAAACAAAAAAACCCCAAAACAACAAACTCAAGGTCATTTCAGCAACTATACACAGAGATTTTCTTGGAAAAAATAAAATTACATCCTATGACCTTACTTCTGTGACAAACAACTGGCATATATTCTCTGCAGTTTCCACCAATTCATGTATGATGGGCCCCCACCGTGTCCAGTTCTAGGCAGAGACACAATTGCTGATTTGGAAAGGCTTAAAGTGAAGATTTTTTTCAATATCAGATTCCTCACCAGCTTCCTCCAATTGAGAAACAAGAGAAATCTCCTGGTATCACTTCTGTTATCCTTGGCCTGTTCCTAACTGGATTATATGTAAGACTATTGGAATATATGTAAGAAGTACATTTCATTGCCCTAATAAACTCACCTCTATATTTTATATGTCAACCTTCAACTAAAAACAAAATTTAAAAAATTGCTTTCAGCTAACTTCAATAGCTTCAGAAATACTTGTATCATAATTGTAATTAAGATGTAACCATTTGCATACAAAAAAAGCACTATCAGAAAAATAATTATATTCTTGTTTAAAAATCTTAGAATATTTTATATATATAACTTAATTACATCTTACTATGCTTGTACTTTTTACCCAAACACCTGGTATCTTACAATTTCCCCCCCAAAAAAAAAAGATGTTCATCACTACAGCTAGGAATTTACCCCTGAAGAAGTGTACTATTGTCATCATTATGTGAGTGCAATTTCCAGCAATTATGTCACTGTTTTTCCAAAAGAAGTATTTCCAAGGTCTGTCCTAAACTTCTTTCGGGCTTTTAGTTAAGACAACTAAAGAAATTAAATTTATTTAAGGTAGTTTTTTATAACTTGATTTTACTGTGAGGCAATGAAATACCTATAACTGCAGAGTAGTATGCTTTCACACAAAAAGCAACAACAAACCCATTAGTATTTTGCAGTTCTCTAAATCCTGGTGTACAAATTCATTTTTTATCACATGAAGTTGATTTAAGAAAAACTCCCCCTAAAAATACATCTTTGGTATTTTTCAAAAACGCATTCCCTTTAATATAAGTGAATTATTTTTCCAGCATAACATGATAAACTACAAATGATGATACTAAGAACGAAATACTGATTTTCTGTACATAGGTTCACTATCCTGAAACATTTTTAAAAATTATATTCAGATTCTTTTTGAAGAATGTACTTTTTCTCCTCTTAAGACAGTAGCCCAAAGCTGAATAAATTTCGTTATAGTATTTTTATAGTCTTAATTTAATATGTTTATATTACTTTAAAAATTAATAATCCATCTTAATTCTGTAAGGTTTAAAATATTTTGGATTGTTAAGTAATTTTAATCTTGACAAATAATAACTTTTAAGGCAATAATGAATTAATTTCATAATTTTTTTTACTCAAAATCACTTGAAGATATACCCAGTTTAGTTCCAGCTTTGAACACAACTAAACTGGGCATGTTCTCATTATGAGTGGGGATATGTAGAAAAAGCAAAATAAATATTGTGATATATGATGGATTAAAGAAGTTTAGCATAAACCCAATTTCAGCATTTCCTTTCTCTTTTATTCTTTGCATTATTCTGTGCCTCTCAGTTCAATACTCTGCCTCACTCTTTTATTTTCCATCCAGATCAAACAAAATAGGCAGCTCAGGTAATGAGCAGGTGATGATGTCTATTATGAAAACAGGACATTTTGTGCTTTTCTGAGAATTTATGTAGAGATTAAGAGAAGAACAATAACAATTTTTAGAACTTAAAGATGGCAAATAATAAATCCATCTTGCTTAATCATTCTTCAATCTCCAAAGAATATTTTTTTCTTTTTACAACAGGTCAGCAATGCCCAGGCTGAGTTAATTCAGGACACCAAAGACACGACACAATGCACTTCTCAGAAGATACACATAAAAAAAGCTATTTTAATGCTTATATTAGTTAAAATATTTATTTCTGTGTATTAGAAGGTGCAAACTCATCCTGCACACCAAGAGAGTGTTTAAGCCGTGAGGAGATACTTCACAGCATCTTAACTTCACGAGGTGAAAACTCTCAGTGTACATCTCAGTGTGAATTGCAGCAACTCTTGCCTTCACCACAAATGTGCATTGTCCACAGTACATAAATACTAGAAGGACATCATTTCCAAGAGCGATGCGAAGTTACATATCTCCACTGGCTGGAGAGTTCCCAGAAATCCAAGTCCTGTGTCTCTCTTCAGTGTCAATACATTCTCCAGTGAGCAATTCTTAAGGCCAACATAACTAATTCAAAAATCACATCAACAACTGCAAAGGGGTGCCTTGATACAAATTGTTATTAAATTACGTTAAATGAAAACAGAAGGTTCACAAAGTTCAGAGAATATTTGTTACTGAGTTCAACAATACCTATGTCTAAATTTAAACAGCCGTAACTCAATATTTTAGCTGAGAATAATCCCAAGCTTGCTTTTGTAGTATTACATAAAATTCAACAGTGTAGTATTACTTTCAGTGCTACAGAGACAGGCAACTGCTAAGACCTAATCTTCAATACGGATTGTGAAAGGAGGCATATTTTCTTTTTATGCTTGGAAGAAAAGGCAGATTAAGAAATGAAACATCTTTATCTGCATTTCATGATGTTCATGAATACCCACAAGGGAATGGGAGAGAATCTGTCTCAGAAAACAATCTAATTCAACGGTATGAAAAGCAAGGACTTCATGAACCTTCGTATCATTTAATAAGAACTGGGAGTCTTGGTGTATTTTATTGTGTTGTATTTCTTGTTTTAGAAAATCAGTCCTTTGAGACCACACTGAAAAAATGGACATTCATAAAAAATGGCACGGCATTTAAGAATCAATGTTGTGTAATTAACACACACTTTGCATGATACAAAGAGAACAAGCAAGTGAGAATAAATTTCAGAAGCTGCAATGTCGTATTTATCCCTCTGCAGAAGAAGAAGAATTATAATGTCACATAGACAAACTTTCCAGTTTTTTGTAGTTCTGGTGATGAAGAGGTTCATCCCTATGTGCACATAGGTGTGCAAAATTTGACATATTATTATTTATAAATTTACTCAAACATGTACATATTTATGTATTTACATGTACATATTTATGTATTTATATACACATATGCACACAAGTAAGTACACAGCTGTATCACATACATTACCAGATTATGACACTTGATGTATTTATGATTTCATTAGACTGGTACATCCAAAAAATGTCCTATAACAAATATTTAGAAACTTAACAGACATCCTTATCTGAATACAATTTCTTAAATTCAGCCCACATTTCCTTTAATTTCTCGTGACAGTCTAAAAACTTGGGATTTCGATGTTTTCCTCAAAATTATCTCTATTTTATAAAGCAGTATGACCAAAAAAAAAAAAAAAAAGAGCTGTTACAACAACCTGCAATACTTAATTTGTTTTTACACCAAACCATCAGGCATCTCCACCACTATCAGGTTCTTAATTCTGCTAACTTAAATCAGACAAAAGCAGTCACCCTGCAGAAAGTCTGCAGCGTGACCATGTAACTCCAGACAACCTGGCACACGTGCAGGCACAGAACAAGCTACTCTAGTTTCCAGTGAAACTTAGTGGTATTTGGCCATGTACATATATATGAAACACAGTGGTGAGTGTTTCATAAATCACAACAGAGGTTTCACAGTTCATTTTATAAACCTGTTTAAATGAGGATTTGAAAAATACCTTTCTTCATGCTCCCAGCGTCATACTTTCACACACATGTATCACCACTCTCACTGTATTTTAAATACTTGTTAAAAATTAATCCCTTAACTGATCTTGTTATTACCTTGAACTTACTTTACTGCTATGGAGCCTCCTCCTTAAATCCCAGGCAAAACTTCTTTTGACTTCTTCTTGACTCCACTTGACCTCTGAGTGAAAGTTTGGCCTGATTAAAGGAAAAGCTGAGGAGTGCAGGGCTGAGCCCGGGAGGAGAGCTATACCCCACCTGTTAAACTCCTCTCTCCCCTGCTGGAAGCCCTGCCCTGATTCATTAGCTGCAGGAGGAAAACAGGGGGAAAAAGCAACCCCTCTTCTCCCCCAGAACACTCAAATGCCATCTTAGAGCACTACATGGGAAGGAAAAGAGTGACTTACCAGTAAAGCTGAAAGGTGTGAAGGATGTGGAGCTACCAGGAGACTGCGGAACAGCCGTGGAGCATGAGGGCAACACTCCTACATCCCGCGTGAGTGAAGCATGAATGAGACAGAGCTGTCAGGTGCCCACATACCATCAGCCACGCAGATCTAAAAACTGCACCGTGAGGAGTGTCCCGCCCCCCGGCCCAGATACACAAAGGAAAGATGAGCCTTTCTGGCATTCAGAGACTCAAGGACCCTTTTTCACTGCAAGAGAAGCAGGGACTCCAACGTTTGAGTATCTGTCTGAGAGGCCTTCAGGCAAGTTAAAGTAACTGCAAGGGAGACCCTGTTCAAACTCATTAAAGTACACTTTTGTACTATGGAAACAATTTAAATTTTTTCTAATTTAATTCTAAAATGTTCCAGTAGGAGTCTTTCATTTCCCTTTGAATAAAAGAGGTAAATAACTCTAGTATCTCTGACCACCCATTTCAATTAAATTTTCGTATCTATGTCAGTGTTCTAAAGACCTAACGCACTAAGGATTTCTAATAACATGCTAGTTGTATGATTTCTTCAGTGAGTCAGCAATGAAACCAAATATTTTTTGCCTACAGGGAAAAAAAAAGACACAAATGAAACAACTTTTTTACTTGTAACACTGGCAGATTTTTGCTTCATCAAGCTTCATACTTTCCTAAGAATATTTATTCATCTCAATACTTTGCATCACTTGTGAATCCTAAGTGAAGGAGCACCTGGTGTGTTTGAGTGACTCTCAGACCAAACGTGAACAGAGTGAAGTAACAGTCTGGTCAATGCAGGGCGGCCACCTGGCCGTTTTCCCCACTATCAGTAGAAAGTGTTTGTACGGCCAGATAACGCAGAGCTCACCCCAAGGAATCCCCGAACCATCTCGGGTTATGTTTGTGAACGCCGTCATTCTGTGCGGCACTACCTACAACGCTGGAAGAAATTCTGGCTCTGCTTTGTGTTTATGACTTAACTTTACTCCAAGTACAAAACTGGCTTGAAAGGCACATCAATGTTCACATGTTAGTGGCAACTTTCAAGGAAGATATTACACACAATATCTATCTGTGGTCCCTACACAACCAGCCTGGATATTAATACTTGTAGCTTTGTCCTCCACTGCATCTTCTGAGGCATTTGGTGAGGTTTGGGCACTTCTCCCTGCCACACCAGGCTCAGTTACCATCTGAGGCAGTCCCATCTGCCAGCGCCGCTGCCTGCAGACGGTTCCCTGGGTGGGGCAGGAACAGAGGGACACTCCCGCCACGGCCCCTCAGGAGGGTACTCACAGCAGTAGGGCCCCAGCCACGACTCCTCCTCAGTAGGATGAGCAGGTTCAGCCCCGCCCTGCCCTTCCCTGGCGCCCATCCCACGGCCGGGGGACACGGCGAGCGGGCAGAGGCGGCGGGCGGGCTCCCGCCCCCAGCGCCGGCTCCGAGCGTGCCCGCGGCCGCGTCCCCGGTGCCGGCGGCGCGGCCCTGCCCGCAGCCCTGCCCGCAGCCCTGCCCGCAGCCCTGCCCGCGGCCCTGCCCGCAGCCCGGCGGCGCTGCCCTGCCCGCAGCCCTGCCCGCAGCCCTGCCCGCAGCCCTGCCCGCAGCCCTGCCCGCAGCCCGGCGGCGCTGCCCGGGGCGCCCTACTTACGCTCGGCGGGAAGAAGGCTTTTCAAAGCAGCAAAGGCGCCAATCCTTCGGTAGAGTCCGGGCGGAGATGGCGCCTCAGGTCGTTTGAGCGGGGCGAGGAGGCGCCCCCAAACTTCTCTGGGCTGCGGCAGAGGCGGCGGGGCGGGGCGGGGCGGGCGGCGCCGGGAGCCCGTGCCCAGCGCCGTGCCCAGCGCCCTGCCTGCTGCTGCTGCTGCTCCTGCTGCTGCTGCCCGCGCTGCCCGCCCGGCGGCCGCACCTCTGGCGGCCGCCCCGCAGCCCCCGGGCACCCGGCCCTCCCTCTGCCCTCCCCTCCCCGCCTCCCGCCGCCGCTTCACACGGGACGCGCCGGCAGGCTTCACCCGGGAGGCTCCGAGCCGATCGTCTCCCTGGATTTTAAAATGTTTGTCACTGTGCAGGCGACCCATCCCACCTTGGCGGGATTTCCTGGGAAATAAAAGTCTCTTTCCCGCTGAGGACAGGCGCGTGAGAAAGCCCTGCCGGCCCCGCCGTGCTCCGGCGGAGGCAGCGCCGCCGCACCTGCCCCGTGCCCCGCACCGCGCTCAGAGGGCGCCTCGCCCCGGCCGCCGGGTGCACGGCCCTCCCTCGGGTGTCAGAGATACCTGAGCAAAAGGGGAAAAACACCCCACCGAAACAACCGAACACCTTCTTCACCGAAACGAGGGGTTTCTCCCTGAGAGCAGATGAACCTGGCAGGTGGTGCCTGTGTGTCTCGCATGAAGAGCCCCAAAGGGTTGCCAGCCCCTTTTTTCTGTCCCTCAGACCCCTCCTCAGTCAGGATCAGCTGTCAAGCTCTTGTGCACAGAACTTTTAGAAAAAGAAAAAAGAAAAACCCTCAAAAACAGAGATCAGTTGTCACAGTTCTGGAAGTTATTATTTAAAAGTAGCTCTTGACATTTTCAGCATAAGTACTCAAAAAATCACCTATATTTTGGTTAGGCACGTGTTCTTGTGTGTTCTGCAGTGCTGCCCCAGGGAAAGGAAAACAGCCACACAGCCCGGGCAGCATCTAAAGCAGAGTGGGAGGTGGTTCTGCTCAAAGGTCAAGGGAGGTGGTTCTCCCCTGCTGTTCCGCTCTCATGAGACCCCACCTGCAGTGCTGCATCCAACTCAAGGGGCCCCCACCATAGGAAGGATGTGGATCTGTTGGAATGAGTCCAGAGGAGGGCCATGAAGATGATCAGGGGGCTGGAGCACCTCTGCTAACGAAGACAGGCTGAGAGAGTTGGGGCTGTTCAGCCTGGAGAAAAGGGTCTAAGGAGACCATACAGCAGCCTTCCAGTTCCTAAAGGGGCCTACAAGAAAGCCAGAGGGGAAACTAGAGGGCATGTAGTGACTGGACAAGGGGGCATGGCTCAAAACTGAAAAGGGGTAGATTTAGGGAGATTTTAGGAAGGAAGTGTTTAGTGTGAGGGCGGTGAGTTATGGGAACAGGTTGCCCAGATAAATTGCAGGTGCCCCATCCCCAGAAGTGTGTAAGGCCAGGTTGGATGGGGCTTTGAGCAACATGATCTAGTAGAAAGTGTCCCTCCCCTTGGCCAGCGGAGTTGGAACTAGATGATCATTAAGGTTCCTTCCAACCCAAACCATATGGTTCTATGAAGGCCTTGAAGTGGTAGGATAACTCAACAACCCTTCAGCAGTAACATATGAGTTTCTCTTGGTAGCTATTCTACAAAGAGCTGGAAACAGAACCACACCAGTCATTCCCAAGGCTTTATTTAGTACAAACAAACAAACAAACAAAACCCAGAAACAAAAACAAACAAACAAAACCAAACAAAAACAAACAAACACAAATCCACCCAATAAAAATTTTGGGACACTTTGAGGAGCTGTGTGTAGCAGAGAACTGTTGATAATCTGAATCCAACCACGCTTGTGTTCTTGTATTCTCACACTGCTTGACTGGTCCCTATAAATATTTCAGCTGAAAGCACTGGAGAGGAAGACCTCTGTTGACCCTAAGCACTAGAGGTGGCACAAGGACAAATGACTGTTCAGAGATGGGTGATATCTCTGAAACAGAGTGCTGCCATGATTGTAAGTGTATCACAGAGTATCACAGGGTTGATCCTGAAGCACTGGGGCATGAGAGACTGTGGTGGGGTACACGATGGAATCCCAGCAGCTGCAGTGACTCCTAACATTAAAACTTTCCTCACGCAGTGAAGCCTCTCAGCTCTTAAGTTTTAATAGCTTGAAGCACTGGGTGTTTCTTTGATGGCTTCTCTGGAAGTTTGAAGTGGTATTTCCCACTATCTGTACAAACTGGTCATGACACCTGTTTTTTTGAGAAAAATATTCTTACTCAGGAGGGCAGTGGGATTCTAGAGCATCCTTTTAGTAGTGCCACAGAAGGCTTTTATGATAGAATCCTTTACATTTCAAACTAGGAAAAGCTGATGCAGTGCCTGCCTGCCATGGGACTACACCCATCAGCTAACAATTTCCGTTCCAAGAATTCCCTTGAGGGTTCATACAAGAAGAGGTTTGGTCTTTCAGCAAAATCCTCTGGATCATTTGTAAAAAATGGGACAAGCAAGGATGCAAAATCCATGGGGAAAACTTGAAGGAAGCAGTTTTAAAAGTGAAGAACCAATTACATACTGGTGAAAGCCCAAGCATGAAAGCATGTTGAGGACATATGACTTATTAGTCATATACTGGAACAGGAGAATCTGTAGGCAAACAAGGAGTAAATAGAAAAAAGTAGGACTTGTCTCTCTGAGGAGTTTATTCAGAAGGAAGATAGTCTCGGATTTAGTTAATGGTTTTCAAAGGTGTCTCTTCATGTGGACTTTCTGACAGAAGGATTTCCTTGGAAGAGCCATCCTGCTAGTTTCCTGACTTATCTTTAAAGCAGCACAGCACTGCTAGTTCTCATTATGTTTAAAGGGTTGGCACTAACACTAGACAGCAACACACAACTTAAGGTGACATTCAATTTTTTACATTAAAATGCACATTTACAAATTTTTCAGCCTCCCTGTAATTAACACAGACTCACAGAAGGGTTAAGGTTGGAAGGGACCTCTGGAGATCATCCAGTCCAACATGTGCCAAGGCAGGGTCACCCTACAGTAGGTTACACAGGAACGTGTCCAGCTGGGTTTTGAATGTCTCCAGAGAGATTAATTATCTTTTTTAGTACAGTCTTTTGCCTTCCATCCAAGCCTCCACACGGGTGACAACCCCTATTCCACATGTACACAGACGTTTAGCAGTACATGATTTGGCTGGCACAGAAACAAGGTGAATTCAGGAAGTGGGGAGACAGAGCAGTCAGGCAGGTATTTTTAAGATTAGATGAGTCAGGTTTTCATGACAAGGTACACGGAAAGAAAATAAAAAATAGACACCAAGCTTTTTGAAATGATAAAAAGATCTTATAGATTAAGGAGATGTTTCCTCATTGATCTTAGTCTGAACCAGAGGTGCTGCTCAAGAAGAAAAATAGACTTTTTCAGATCGGTATTGATCTAAACCAGTGATTTACCCCTTGCTATTTCTAATTTAACCATCTGTTTTGAAGTACAGGAGAGGATCGCTCTTATGTAACTGTGCATCCAGGCACAGTCTGGTGGAAAGACCCCTAAACTGTGGTACATGTCTTCAGTCATAAGCCATGCCAAAGTGACACATGGCTTGGCAGTGCTGGCAGCAGTTTTGTCCACACAGGTGAAAAAAAGAGCTACAAATGCCTTCAGTTCTGCACCGTACGGTGTGTCAGTAGAGAATTGCGCTTGACATGCCACTGCCCTACAGAAGATGGCACTAAAGATGCTGAAATTCTCGGAAACGGTACTGCTACCTCCTAAGGCACAGCTTGAAGCAAGGAGGATTAAGATATCTAGTTGTTTTCTACATGGATGAATCGAAGGACTTTGGAAGTAATAAATAACACGACAATAAAAAGACTGAAGTTGTAGTTTGATCTCATATTATATACTAATTATTATTATTGTACCAGTGAGTGATTAGTGTGCTGCTCTGTACAACACCACTGCTAAGCACATCAGAGAAGGCAGCATAAGAACTGGTGTCAGGAAGTATTATTTCTAGCTTTGTAGGACAATGCTGTGAGTTCTAGTTTGTAGGAATGGAGGCACAGGAAGACCAAATATCTCGTCCTAGGTTATATGGTTCTGAGAATAGCACTGAGACTCTAGGCTCGTGTTTCACCCACCAGAACCAGCTTCCTCTGGTCCTTTCTGGTTCTTTCCTTTGGAAATGTGGCAAGTCTTCTAATATTACAAGAACAATAACAACATAAACCTGAGTGTTCTGGGATATGGAACAGCAATGCTTTCCATTCATATTCATGGAATCAAAAGCTCCAAGTAAGATGTAGCAGAGGAAGAACTGTAACTGTACAAGCCAGGCATCTCTTAGGAGGAAGAATCAAAAAGAGAGATACTGGCCATGCAGAATCCTAAGAGGAATTCTGCCTGCTATCATTGTCATGGTGTGATGCTGGTTTTTTTCTGACACTACAGACAGAAATATGAAATAAAAATATTGGTGTTTGAAGCACATTGATTCCTGCCACAACAGGAAATCTGGCAGAAATCTAAGCTGAAGATAACAAACATAAAATGCAGAGTTGAACTAGTTCACTGCTGAGTTAGTGAATTAAATCAACTCATACAAAAGTTGAGGAAAGATTGTGTTGGAGCAAGGAAGAAGATGGCCAGTAGCTGAAAAGCAGGGCCAGTAGAAAGGAACAGAGAGCACAGAAGGGTACAGCAGCAAAGGGAGAAAAGGCAGTTAAGATTTTTGCCTTTTTAGTAGCAGTCGTTCACGAAAACACAGCCAGAGGATGTGGTTTGAAACTGCAGCATGTGTAGCAGCAAATAAAGTCCATGTTGTTGCCATTCCCTCCACCCCTTCCACTCACTCCCTGCAGCTCTTCGTGCCCAACACTGTGCCCTACTGCCCCACAGTGTTGTCAGTGTGGAAGTTCATATGGCCTCCTTGCAATGAAGATCAAGGAATTAATCCACCTGAAAAACAATCCAGCAGAGCAAAACATTTGTTTCTTCATCAGCTAAAAAAAACAGTGGGGCAGTCCAGTGCTGAGCACAGCTGTGCAAACAACAGTGCTGGCTCAGTGCACGTCCTGGAGTTGGAGGCACCGTGTTGAATGAGGTGGGAGGGGGATACAGACAGGATAAGAATGAGCAGGAAGGAATGACATCTGTATTAATGCCCTAAACTAGTACTGCCAGTGGGCAATTCATTGTGCCAAACCACAACCAAGGCTTCTAAACAAGGATGTTCTTTTTTCATTGTGTTCAGGATAAGAGCAAATAAAGTATGTTTTACCAGGAATGGACCTGGGTGTCATGCATAATGAATTTGTAAAGGCCTCGAATAATTACTGCCTTCTACAGAAAGGAACAGCAATAGGCATCTTGCTTTAAAATAGAAAAACCAGTATTATGAAAGGGAAAATTCCTCTACGAGATTCTAACTGCTGCACAATGTGACGGTCTGCCTTTGGAATTAAAGAAATCCGTAGCACAAAATGGCATGCTATTGGTGGGAAGTATTCTCCTGGCTGCAGACCAGGCTTCAGGGAACTCCACCAATGTTTGCACATATAGTAAAATAGGCAGCAAATCTGAACAGTGATCAAAACTGAACAGTGATCTGGCTTTCTGCCTTTCTCCTGTTTTGTGAGACACACAACAAAGGCATAAGGAGCTTTTTACGTACTGTGCTGAGAAGAAAAAAAAATCCATCACCAATTTCACTTACATTAGTTGGAATTCTATTTACACACAATACCACCTCATATACTTACTTAGGTGGAGCATACCAATTGGAGCACAGCAATGTCTTTTTACAGTTGCTAAAAGCACAAAGGAACCACGTTGACAGAGATTGTCCTGGACAAACCCTGCACTGGCAAATAGACTTGTGGGTGGTAACAAGACTGAAAACATAATTTCAAGCACCCTGGTTTTGACAAACCTTGAATGCATACCAGTATGATGTTTTTTCAAGTCAATCACGTTATTGTGTAATGTTCCACGGATGATCTTCCACAAACTCCAGCTCTTCTTTACAAAACTGTTCTTTGCTTCAGAACAGGTCTCCATCGGACAGTTTTGCAAGTGCTTCATGTTTCACAATAGAAGCACTTAGACCTTCCTACCTTCTAACACTGCCACTGTTAAACCATTTCGCCAGGTGATAAAAGATCTTACTAAATCCTAATCTTATCTTCCCATGTAACTGCAGCTCCTCCCAGCTGCATACAGTTTATCCCATTTGGTGGATCCTGATGCTCTGACAATGAGTCATTAATAAGTATTTTCCTATAATACACAAAAGCTTCTATCATGACACAGGCAGAAATTATGCCTGACAAATCCATGTTGCAATGTCTCATTCAGTCTTCTATCAGATATCAGTGAGGGAATTATTCAGTCAGTTTGCTGCTCTGTCTCTTTGTGCACTTGTGTGTGTAAAGGAATAGACTGGTCTTTTTTATCTGTGCTGGACAGATTGTGGAAGCAGTTTAAACTGTATATTAAACACTCAGTCCTTGGAAAAGCTGCAATAGGGCAGGGACATGACAAGCTGTAAGCAGACATTACACGAATGATGCAATATACAGTAGGTTTGAAATCTTTACCACACAATAATTTTATTTTTTTCTGGCATCTGTTGCAATGATTTTAACAAACAATGCTTGATCAAACTGTTTTGATCCCTCTGAAAATGACGCAGTTGTCACCTTTATCTTTCAATTGGGAAAACTCAGGAACAATGAGAGTCAGAGTTGACTTTGTGTACCAGGACTGCCATTATACTTTCAGATCAAGTGATGTGAAAGGATGTGATGAAGGAAATGTTGATAGTTAGATACCAAACAGAAAGCAAGTTTTCCAATCATCACGACAGAAGTGCAGCATTCCTCCTGCTAATGTGTGGGTTGCTGAGAGGTGTGGGAGGAGTTTTTATATATTGTCATAAAGATTGAACCTCCACAGGAAATTATCTGCAGAACACTTTTAAACCCTACTTCATTATCTCAACTTACAGAGTTTTAAGCGCGCTACTGTCTTTCCCAGATAATGTGTCTAAATTGCTATAATTGCCAAGACAACAGAAAATACACATCTTGCATAAGCAAGTAAACCTGCCCAGCACAGCCTGTCCATTGAAAAATGCCTTGTGCTTCAGAGCAGTGTGTCTGCACCACACACTAGAGTGTTCCCTTTCCTGGGGGCTGTGCCAGGCTATGACCGAAATGCTGGTTCTTAGCAGCACACAGAATATATGCTGCTCTTCAGAACATTCATCTACAACCTGCAGTCATTCATGGCTCAACTCTGCAAGTTCTTTCAGCTCACTGAAAACATACTTCCCTAAACTGTACATCACACAGATACTGTATCACTCCTTTACCACAAAGACCTCCTGAGGCATCTGTCAACCTGGTGGTATTCTTGGAGAGGATGTTTTTAGCAGATGGCTAATTCAAATACAATGGATTTGGCTATTCAAATACATAGAGCAGAGAGATGTGAAATAATCTACGAGTTAGTGGCAGTGATTAAACCATCAGAAAAAGGCAGAAGGTAAGTGCAATGTGATCAATTCTGGCATTTAAATCTGCGGTAGGATGGGGGACAAACCAGAGCAAGGAATGTTCTCAGAGATGGAGAGTCTGAGATGTGACTTACTTCCTCATCTAGGCCTTCCAAATTATAGATCAATGCATTTCCAAGCCAAGCTTATAGACTTTCTTTTGGTGGCTAGGAAACTTTGTATAGAAAATAGCCAAGTCAAAGCTGAGCCAGCTTTATAGAAGAAAAATACAATCTGTAAGAGAAAATGACAATGACAAGCTAGGTTGGTCAGATGGAGACAAAAGTGTAGGTGCCTTCTGAACTATCTTGAAAGTCATTACCATTAGTCTTAGCTCATTAAGCTTCAAATAGTTACCATTACTCTTGCCACTGTCTGCAAACAAGTTCAAATGACTCTGTAGATAATAAGATGGTGATAAGTCAAATGACCTTGTAATTAACTGTCAGGGTAGTGGCTGTCCTGAATATCAGAATAGGTGAAAAAAAAATACAGTGCAATTCTTTTTAGTGTGATTTTGTTGCGGGGTAATCCCCATTAGCCTAATTTTCAGGTGAGGAAATTGTAATTAGAGGAAAAAAACAGATTAGTTTTCAGGAAGTTTAGTTTCTAGCAAAGTGCTCTTAGCTGCTCCTTACTGCTGCAGTACACTTTTTACAAAATAAAGCAGCTTTTAATAGAGTTGCTGTTTTGAATTGAACCTCTATAGTTCACTCTATAGGAGTGCACTTCTCTGTATGGACCATATAATTTGTCTTTTATATTTGTCCTATCAGATATAAAATAACTTAGCACGTTGGCTTATAATTAAAAAACCGAAGAATATTTTTATTTTTGTCTAAGGAAACTTTTAATAAAGGTACTTCTATATCCAGAAGTCATAAATACAGAAGACCTACACTTCTGATTTCCTTTTAAAACAGTCTTTCTCCCAAGGTAGGCAGGATTTTTTCTCTGTCTGGGTCCATGAGTTACCAATGAAGTTTGCTTCCCCTCATCTCTCTACTCGTCTGACAAACATGTTTGTAGCTTTGGTTTCAAGGTTTTGGATGGAAGTTTAACCTGATTGACTAAATGGTGATTTTTTCCTAGCAATTTCAGTCAAAGAATAGTTCCAGCCAGTCCCATTCTTATGTTCTGATACCACATTATTAGACACTTTACATCCTGGCTACACTGGACACTGAACAATGAGGAATCAGCCTCTTTTACAGTCATGACCTCAGATTTGCTGCTTAATTTTTCAATGTGCTTTGCAATCTTTTTTTCTGAGGAAAACCAAGTATTGGAAATGCAGGCACTATTAGTGCATTTCAGGAAAGAACACAATTTCACCAATTTCAATACAGCAATATACTTTAATCTGTATGAAATCCATCTGTAGAAGGTCAGCTATGCATCATGGCACATGTAGAAATAGGTGCAATTCCCATGTTCCTATAAAGTACCTGGTTTTTTGTCACATACAAAGCAGCTATTCAGTCAAATTAAATATGCACAGATCTCAGGAGCCATCATTGCCTGATGCTACAGTTTTGGATCAAAGCCCCCTCTTGGCTACATCCAAACAATTTCCCCAGTTCTATCTTTTTTTTCCTGTCTGATAATCTGGTTGCCAAACTGCTAGTTGAAGATAACTTCATAGTGTTAGTGTTAACAGTTTTGCTGAGTCTCATTCAGAATTCCAGCTAAATTCAAAGGTAGGCAGCAAAAACAAAGTCTTTCCCTATGGAGCTGGTTAAGTTTATCACCGGCCTTTTCCAACTGCAAGGCTGACTTTAGCAGCATTTTTGATTTTAAGAGAAGCACAAGGCTAAAATCCTTACACTGGCCCTTGGCTATTGAGTATAGTACTGGTGCATACTTTTTCCATCATGGTAAAGAGATTTTCATTAGAGGCATTAGGTAACACACAGCATGTACAAGTAATACAGAAAACAGACACCACAAAAGTGCTTTAATTATAATTTCAGAGGAAAAAAATCTTGTTACAAAAGAAATGTAATACTAGAGCACTGGGACTAGTTTGCTCTCTTTGTACTTGTACATGGAACAATGCAGGAACTCTATCAAGCACAAACCTGATACGTGCCAAACTGTGTTCTTTGGAGTTGAATTAAGGATGTTTTCACAGTCCAGCTCATTATGAATGACCTTCTACCTTTTTCTTCATGGTTCTGAGGATGGTGTCTTTATGGTTTTCTTGCTTCTCTCTTAGATGAGAGATTTCCATCTGCAGTCAAGTTTTAACACTGGATGTAGCTCAGAAGCAAGGGAAGCCTGTTTATGCTCCACTTTCAGTGAAAAGTTGCACAGCTTTTTTTATGCCCGTGGGTCTTAATTCATGCAGCTTTGTTTACTCCAAGAGCATGAAACTTAAATGTGCAGTAAAAGATGAATGCAAATAGAGAAGCTGAGATAGCACTCATTCATTTTGGGGAAAAGTTATTAAAGCTAAGGAGGAGAAACAGCCAGCTTTCTAGAAGTGGGTTCAATGGACAGGCACTTGGAAGATAAACTGTATTGCCTTGAGTGCCATATGCTGCCATTTACAGGCATAAAACATCTTTTGAAACTACTGTGAGACAAGGCCAGACTGACACATATAGTACTTCAAATTAGTAATACAGAATTTACAGCACAGCAGTGTGAACTTTAAGAAAAATATCAAGTTCCTCCTAATTTCTGATTGGGTCCCTTTGCTATTTTAGCTCTGCAAGCTGTCCAATTCCTGCCAGACCAACTCTAAGAAAAGGAATGGTGATTTAATCTCACAATGTGGAATGTCAGAGACTGGGAGTGGTTTGCTTAACTCATTTGAAAGGTACCTCAGATAGGGAGAAGTTTTATGAACAAAAGCTGTGCAAGCTAGATAGAAAGAAAAAGGAGGAATGGCAGGAGCACTGGATATCATGCTGTAAGTTGAAGCACTTCCTTTGGATAACCAACAGAATGAAAAAAATACACTTTTTTCTTGGTTTTTATTGGAAAAAGTTTTAGAAGTATATAGTTGAGTGAGGAACAGTCAGGTGGTAAAATGTCCTCTTCATCAGATAAAGTCTACTGTACTGAGATTCTTCACAATGTACTGGGGGGGAGCAAGAGAAGGAGGAAGACAGTTGCACTGCCTCCACCCTCCTAGAGGTGACTATCCTTTTTTTCATCTGATCAAGAGAATGAAAAATGAACTTCATTCCTCCCACTGCTGTAGTCTCTGTGACTGTAGGGAGGCAGCATCGATCTAATAGTATTCACAGGCAGTTGAAATTGGCCACCCCTAACCCTTAAAGAAATGCTTCTCAGTGCAGGCAAGGAGAAATTAAAAAAAAAAATCACATGCTGGTGCCCAGCAAAGCTGATAGCATGCACTGCCAGAGCATCTGTGTTCCTACACCATTTTCTTGCTCTCCAGATTACTTAGAGAGGACACCCAATACAAACACAATCATCTCCCTGTCTTCTTCCTTCTCAAAAGCTGTGATGTGCCCCAAAAATTCCTTTACCCCACTTTTAACCAAAAACCTTTGATACTGTTTTGCATCTGAGCCAACACAAGTGTGTTTGTGATTCCTGGATCTCCTGTGGGCACTAGAGCCTTCTCTGGTCCTTTCCACTCCCACTGTTTGAAGAGTTAACTGTCCCAACCATAGGATCCCAGCAACAGGCATACTTCCAGAAGGCTGCTCTCTCTAATTGTGAATGCAGGAATACTGAATTAGCTATGATCTCTAAAACCTGCTTCACCATCAGCTTTCCAGAGAGGCTATGAGTTTTAAAATGCAAAAGAACATTCATTTTTTATCCTTTTCCTTGAGTGTGAAAACATTGTTTTCTTATACCTAAGAAAGTTTAAGGGAAATGGGGAACCAGTAAATCCTTGAAACTGGGGACTTATTTCAAAATTGTTGTTTTCCTGGATTCTTTCATGCAAATTTTTATCACTAGGTAGCACAACTCAGCCAGATTCAGCATCATGCAGATCCCAGACACAGCAAGCATGAAAATAGTAAATGTGGTTTTCTCAGTGGGCCGAGACACAAAACAATCCACGGTGTTGGGGCAGGGCCAAGCGCTGCACTTCACCAGGCGAGGCATTTGGAACCCATCGTACATGTAATAGAACACGTACATGAAGACAGCTTCAAAGACGATCCTGAAGAAGATGCTGCTGGTGTAGGTCCACCACAAGGGGCCCCGGATGTGGATCTTCTCATTTTTTAGCTCCTCAATATCGATTTTCTCACCATTTCTGAACCGTCGTTTCTTCTCGTGCCTGGTGTAAGCCACGTGCATGGCCACCAGCAGCGCAGGTGTGGAGACAAAGATCAGCTGCAGGGCCCAGAGTCTGATGTGAGAGATGGGGAAAAAGTGATCGTAGCAAACATTTTTGCAGCCAGGCTGAAGTGTGTTGCAGACAAAATCTTGTTGTTCATCTCCCCAGACCCTCTCTGCAGCCACAACCAGGATCATGATACGGAAGATGAAGAGGACCGTGAGCCATATCTTCCCGATACTGGTGGAGTGCTTATTTACACCTCCCAAAACAGCCTGCAGAGTTCCCCAGTCCATCTTCCTTTCTGTGTCCTTTTACCTGCAGGATGACACAATACACGCAATGGTCATTTTTCAAACTGTGAAACATCAACTCTAGACCTGTGAAAACTCTAAACCTTTCATTTATGTCACCCATATGTTTATGGATTCAAACAACTTATTAAACTCTCTCCTTCCATCAGTTTGTGATAGGACAAGCACACCTCAGTGTATTTCTGAACAAGGCTTTGGGCAGGAAATAAGTACATCTTAATACAGTTCCTCTGTACATCCTCTATGCTCTCCTTCCCTTTCTGTGGTTGACTCTGGTCAGCGTTTTGCCTTTCAGTATACTTGCCAAAGCAATAGAAATTACTATCACTGCATGAGTTAAGCCACATATAGACAAAGTGGAGACTTCTCTAGCATTTTTACAGGATTTTTTTTTTTTGCCAACACCATAGCCCTAGAAGGCTGAGCTGCTTTCTTTGTCCCTGAGGTAAGTACTACTTGGCCTTCTTCAGCAGAAGTCCTTTCTCCACCCAGACACCTCCAGCAGGCCTCCAAGACTTTCTGTTCCAGCTCAGACAAGCTCCCTAATCTCAAAAGTAGAATGTTTGAATTTGCCAACACTGGTGAGAAGCCTCAAGCCAGCTCTGTCAGGGCTGCATGGTTCTATAGCACAAACCAGCAGGCAAAGGCAGAGCAGAGCCTGCCCTTCCACATTCATTGCTATGTCATCCAAGAGGAGGCAAGCAGAGTCATAGAGTTGAGAAGAAAAAGCCCTCAGCTAAAGAGCTTATGTTGATTTTCTAGATGCTATCACACTCCATCAGAATACAGAAGTCAACATCAGAGAAGTTCCATTTCAGCTTTCCTCCTACTCTTAAAAACTAAAATCCACACTCTTTGCCCTTTTGAAAGTAAGTTTTGCTAGAGTTCAGACTTCAGTCTCAGGACTCAGCTTTCCCTGATTGCAGCCGTTTGGAAACTATCACTGAAGTGGACAAAACTGAGCTGGGAACCTGCATAGCTGATCCATCATCTCATCTCGCAAGGCTAGACTGGGACAGCCACACAGGCCATGGATAAGAGCTCAATCTCCTCTTGGTGCTGGCCTTGTGCTGGGGGGAGAGCATGGTACCTCGCAACGCAACACTGGTCAAAGTTTACAAAAATCTCTCATTCTCACACAGCAGAATGGGAAAAAAGAGAGAACTTTTTACCCTGGTGTCATTACATCCCAACCAAGGGACAAACGTGCCCCAACGCATACCCTTGGTACGAGGGCCTAGCTTGTACAGACAAGCCTGGAGGCAAGAGGGAGAGGTCAGATTTACTGTGATGCGGAAAGGTGAGATTGGGTAAGGCAAAAAAGAAAACAACTTTGAGAAAATGGCTGGAATTCCTGAGACTTCTCACGCTTTGTCTCTGCTGAAACATTTTACGCAACATTTTACACTGACCTAACCTGCAGGCTATGATGAGATAGCTGCACCGTTCTGGTAAGAGTTTCCTCTTGTCTGTTGCACAGTCATTAAAAATAAAGTCAATGAAACCTTCACAAGAGGCTAATCAAAATTGAAGGAAAGTTCGGGAAATGCATATCGCTGAGCTGAACAGCCTGAGTTCCAAGTGCCATCTCACACTGCAGTTCTGAACTAAGGCTGCAATTTTTGGTGGGTTTTTTTGGGGGGAAGCTTTTCTCCCTCTCATCTGCCACTACCACTGCAACTGGCTGTTAGGGAGCCAATCTACCCGGACGCCCAACTCGCCAACCAAGACACCATTACAGAAAACCACTCCAAATCCCCACTCTGGGGTTAGTAGCTGGATCCCAGCTTCTCCCTCCCTCCGCGGCGACCTTTATCCCACCGAGTCCCCGCGCGGCTGCGAGCCTTCAGCGGAGGGAAGCGGCAGGACTGCCGTCCGCTCCGCTCGGCAAACACCGCGTTTGGCTCGGAGCTCCGACGGCTCCTCCCGGGACGGGCTGCGCGGTCCGAGCGTGGCCGCCAGCCGCAGCCAGCGCCCCCGGCCCGCTGCCCCGCCGCTCCCGGGCCTGGGGGCTCACAGCCCCCGCCCAAGCACGGCTTGCCCGCGGTCGGGGCTGCGGCGTGGCTGCCCCAGACCCGCCGGGACGGCCCCGACCCGAGCGCCGCTCTGCCACACGGATCGCCACCCGCTCGAGGGGGCGCACAGCCTAATCCCAACCTCGATCCCGATCCCGGCGGAGCGGCAGGCGGGGGCCGCTCCGCACCCTCACCTGGTACGGCTGGGCAGAAACACGAGGAAGCCGCTCCGGACCCTCCGCTAGGCACGGCTGGGCTGGGCAGGCGGGACGGGGCAGGCGCCCCTGGCTGCTCCGCTCCGCGGTCCGCTGGCGCCACTGGAGCGGGCGGCCACAGCCTCCCCGGCCCCGAGCTGCGAGGTCCCTCCCCGCTCACCTGCCGCCGCTTTTAAGCAGCCCGCCCCCGCCCGCCCCGCTGCTGGCGGGAACCCCGGCGCTGGGCCGTGCCGTGCCCGCGGGGCGGGAGCTGCTGCGGACGGAGCGGGAGCGGGCACGGTGCCCTCCGCCGGAGCGCCCTCCGCTTCGCCCGGGACCTCCATGAGCGCTGGGGCGGGCGGAGCTGACCCCGTGCCCTGCAAATACAGCCCGGTGCCGGGATGGGTTCCCAAGGATGGATTCCCAAGTGTTGGCAGAAATCACGTCCTGGAGGGAAATCTGTCCCGCGGGACACTCTGAAACTGCCCCTCAGCCGTGGCAGCCGGAGGGAATCGTCACCTTGAGAAAGTTTGGGCAATAGTCAGATAAAACGCAGCTCCCACAGACTTTCTCAAGGGTGAGGCAGGGCTAGAGAATGAAACCTCAGAGACCTTCTTAGAAGGTCTCAGTTTGGAAGACAAGAAATAGGTAAACTATCTCATGATTGATAGAAAATTGATCCTCGTAGCCGGGTGTAGGGATAACAAGGGCATCAGGCAGCTAATGGCAGGGTAGAAGTAAGATGCTTGGTTTTCCTTAGAAAAGGAGTTCTTCACTAGGGTGCACAGCCTTGATTTCAGTACTGCTGCGCAGCGGGAGTAGGGGTTAAAGTCGGTGCTGTGAGAGAAAGTAATCTAGCAGGAAGTATAAAGAGTGACTCAAATCAGAGTTACTTGCCATGTGAAGATCTGTCACTAGGTGTTATTTGTCTGGTGCTTGAGCTCTGTTGTTCACAAAAAAAAAAAAAACAAAACAAAAAAACAACAACAAAAAAACAACAACAACAAAACACACACACAAAAAAAAAACAAAAAAAAAAAAAACCAAACCAAAAAAAAACAACCACAAAAACAAAAACAAAAGTTTCCTCTTCTTATAGTAGTCTTTAAGCCCCAACTTTAAGGAAAGGTTTTGTGGACAAAGTCCAAGCCATCCAGGCATGAAATACTTGCATCAGCACTAGAAGCCTTTACCTTGGGCTTTGCTCATAACAGATAAAGTATTCCCAGTGTTGCTCTCAGGCTCAGGTTAGCCTCACACAGTCTGCACTTCACCCAAATCATCCAGCCAAGT
The DNA here is from genome assembly GCA_027886175.1 of Phylloscopus collybita. Classification (NCBI taxonomy): domain Eukaryota; kingdom Metazoa; phylum Chordata; class Aves; order Passeriformes; family Phylloscopidae; genus Phylloscopus; species Phylloscopus collybita. The sequence goes on from JAJNNQ010000007.1 coordinate 7,523,721, forward strand.
ATGACTTAAATGATGCTTGGTTACATTTTAGCAAAGAGTCTTGGCTTTTCAAAACAGTGACAAAAATTCCTACCAGAAATGAATGCTGTGTTAAAAAGGATGTGTAGGAAAAAAATAATAAAAAATTGTCTGAATATATAAAGTACTGCTGAAAATGCTGTCTTTGTTACTGTATATTGAAGTGGAGCTCTGTATGTTACACTTAGTACTGAGCCTGGTTTTGTGACATGTCTGGAAGTAGAAATGCTTTCTATCAGTAGGGACTTAAATACTCTTAAACTTGACCTAGTAATTTGTATAGATAAGAATTACTAGAAACTCAAACTTTGTGTATCTGCAAAATTACAAATTAATTTGGCTTTGCTCTCAGAGGTTTAGAAAATTAAGCTTCATTGAATATTCTGAGTGGGAAGGGACCCTCAAGGATCATCTATTCCAACAGCTGGCCCTGCACAGGACACCCCAAGAGTCACATCATGTGCCTGAGAACATTGTCCAAATACTTCTTGAACTCTATCAGGCTCAGTGTTGTAACCACTTCTCTGGGGAGCCTGTTCCAGTGCCCAAAAACACCCTCTGAGTGAAGAACCTTTTCCTAATATCCAACCTGAACCTCCCCTGATACAACTCGAGGCCATTCCCTTGGGTTCTGTCACTGGTTATCAAAGGGGAGAGGTCAATGTCTGCTCCTCTGCTTCCCCTCACAAGGAAGCTGCAGACTGCAGTGGGGTCTCCCCTCAGTCTCGTCCAGGCTGAGCACACCAAGTGCCCTCAGCCACTGCTCACATGGTTTCCCCTCCAGACCCTTCCCCATCCTCGTTGCCCTCCTCTGGACACTCTCTAACAGTTCAATGTCTTTCTTACACTGTGGCACCCAGAGCTGCCCCCAGCACTGGAGGTGAGGCTGCCCCAGCCCAGAGCAGAGCAGGACAATCCCCTCCCTTGCCTGGCTGGCCATGCTGGGCCTGATGCCCCCCAGGACAGGCTTGGCCCTCCTGGCTGCCAGGGCACTGCTGCCTCATGTTCAATTTGCCACGGAGCAGGACCCCCTGGTCCCTTTGTGCAGCACTGCTCTCCTGCATCTCATTGCCCAGTCTGTCCACACAGCCAGGGCTGCCCCATCCCAGGTGCAGAACCCGGCACTTCCCCTTCTTGAACTTCAGCTGGTTGGTGACTGCCCAGCCTCTGATTTGTCCAGGTCTCTCTGCAGGGCCTCTCTTCCCTCAGGGGAGTCAATAGCTCCTCCCAATTTACTATCATTGGTGAACTTAGTCTATCTTTGAGTCCGGCATCCAAGTCATTTATGAAGATGTTGAAGAGCAAGGGCAGAGGATGGAGCCCTGTGGAACCCCAGTAGTGACAGGTCACCAGTCTGGTGTCACCTCATTCCCTGTAACCCTTTGTGCCCAACCCATGAGCCAGTTGCTTTCCATGATGTGTTTATCCACCTGTTGCTGGATGTGTTGTCCAGAAGGGTGCTGTGAGAGTATTAAAAGCTTGACTGAAATCTAAGATATTTATATAATCTAAAAAGAAAGATCTTGAATAGTTAACTATGTTTTATGAAATTATACCCTGTTTTGATACATAGTAATTGCAAATGCTTGGAAGAAATTCACAGCTCCTGTTGCTCAATATTGCCACAGCATTTTTCATTCACAACAAAACCAATTCTGTGTTAAAGCTGAGAGCTATTTTTAGTTTCCTTGATTTTTTTGTTTGCTTGTTCATGTATGTAACGCTTTATTTGGGATGGAGAGGAAAATCCTAGCAAGGAATTCTGACAGAGCATAAATGCAGGGTTGCAGGTTTGTTGCATACACTTTTCTTAACACCTGTCTCATTGACAGGAGGTATAAGAGACAAGTCTTAACAACTCTGGAATCTGTAAAGCTTCATCTGTAAGGATGGGGTAGTATTGAAGCTGGTGAACGACACCAAGTGCTCGTGTATATACAAAACATTGTTTCTTGTGGGTCATAAAGTAATGCGGAAATAAAAGCTTTATAAAAATAGGAAAATAAATACTGTTGTAACTTCCTCAATTCAGAAACAGGTTTTAGCTTATCTCAGGATAGCAGAAATCTTGGCATCATCTCCCAGTAATGCCCTATGGCTTTTCAAAGACTGTGTCTTCATCTCTGCATTCAACAGCCCCCAGGCACCTCCAGAGGCTCTGTCTGGATCTATACTTTTAATATTTTTAATACCACTTGTTTTACTCTCTGCTTTGCCTAACTATGTTTTGATGTCACCTCTATATGGCTTATATAAATATGTAATATTTACCCCATAATATATATATATATATATCTCCACATTATTCTGGAGTAATTAACTCAATAGCTTAATTATGTGTGGTGAAAGAGAAAAAAAGTTTCATTTCCTCAAAACTTGCTCTTGGATAATTTCATGGGATGTTCCTGAGTCCTCACCATTGGGAGTAATATCTAATTTTCTTCCCCTGTTCATCTCCTGTGCATAAACTTCTGTCATATCCTCTCTCCATCCTTTTTATTCTGCACTGAAAGGCCTAATTTGTTGAAGCTCCATACAGGAGCTGTTATGTATCTTTGTTATTCTCATCACAACTTGTGATGTCTGTCATTTTTACAAGAGCAGTCCAAGTACCTGCACAGTTTATAAATTCACAGAGCAATGCTTCCTGTGGCATTCGCCATAATTTTCTAGTAACTCCTATTTACTTGTTTTCATTTTTCAGATAAATTATAGCATTAAGTTGATTTTTTCATAGTCAGTCCAAGACTCTTTCCCAAGCATTGTTAGAAATTAGAAGAGTACCTCCTGGGGTACATATATGCCCATACACTTGAATAGGTGTATTTTGAACTAATTTTCACACTCTATTTGCATCAGCAGATGCCCAGGTTCACTTGCAATTTTATTATCTTGTTACACCGGATAAGATCTGCTCTTCCCCATGGTCAGGTTTAGTTTTGACTACCACAAAGCATCCGTTTTATAATTCACTAAGATTTTGGTTTTTTGCTGATTCATGTGTAGCAACCTCCTTATTCATCACTTTTGCTTCAGATGAGGCTCTTTCAACACCTAGCAGCTTACTCACTACTTGTCTTGCACAATTGTCATTAATCAACTGGAAATGCAGCTATAGACTCAGACCACACTTTGGAAATAGTTCTTTGAGGTTGGATTAAATCACCCTAAAACAAGATGTTACACCTGGCATTTTCGCACTAACATCAGCAATAAAAGCACCTTCCCAGTTCAACTCAGCATGTGTAACCAGTTTGCCTCTGCTGTTCACACACCCATTTTAGTCATTATACGACCAAAAATACTGTACTTACTTAGCCCTTGAGCAAATAATTTTGTCTCTTTCAATATCTCTACATGTATATTAGTGTCTGAAATAGGTGCCCAGTAATTTTTATTATGTTCACTTTAATTGCCCTCCCAGCCATTTAAAAAAGAAGGCTTTTATTTTATAGAGAAGTGCCTGAAGTGCTGTTGGCAGGGTCTGGCTAATACAAGTACATGGTCTTAGGAGCTCAAATCCATAAAGCCATAGCTTCTTCCATGTCTGTTACACAGCACTGAATTAAAGCTTACAGAGACACCATATTGGGTACAACTCTGCCTCCTCCCTCCCCACACACAAGTAATGGGCTCATGTGTCATTTTCAAGGAACATTTTGTTTACATTGGACAAACTTTCATTGTTTGACATAAATACTTTGTTACTTTGTCGTCTTTCAGCTTTTTTTTTACAGCAAAACGTTAATGTGATAAAAATACCGCTGTGGTTTATGCTGTAGGAGGAGGATCAGGGATGGAGAAGCTGCTCTGTGTGTGAAAACAGCATCCAGTGTGGTGTAAGCACTTGATGTAAGGGCTGCAAAGATGCTGGTTTATACCAATGTTGCTGCAGGTGACTCTCAGTTCTCTGGCCATGGGCATCAATCCCATGATCATGACAGTCTCCGCCAGAAAAAGCTCAAGACCCCTGACAAAAGAAGGCAGCACAGAAGACATCAACTTTTGTGTTTGCTGCCTAGTTCAAACAATTCAGGAGACTTCTGGAGAGGAACACAGCACCCGGTTTGCTTCTCTGAGCAAGAGCTGTCTTTCAGAAGTTCCTCAAAATCATCTTCCGAATTTATTTCCTAAAGCAGCATGGGTTCTGCCTTTTCTCTTGGCTGTGCAGGATAACAAGGAAGTTAAACAGGTTTCATCATTTCTCCAGCTGTAAAAAAGACACTTTAACACAGCACTTAAGTGACACTTTTTAAGGTGTCAATAGCTGCCCGATCCTTTGTTTCAACCCCCTGTGGCAACCAGAATTTTCTTTGTAGTAGCTGTTTGCCTTTCCTCCCTAATTAGAATAGATAAGTACGTTTCTCTCAACTTCTCAGGTCTTTATTTCAAGCCCTGCAGCTCCAGAGACATCATCTCAGGGCCGCGCCTGTCCCCTCAGGGCCGCATCGGGCTGGCCCAGCTCGCCTCGCAGCTCTCAGGGTCTCCACAACCCCTGGCCCTGCTTGTGCACAAAGGCTCAAACCCCTTCACAGTTAAGACAGAGTCTGTGAGTAGGACCTCAATTTCCTACCAGTGGCACAAAAAAAAAAAAAGAAAAAAAAAAAAAAAAAAAGGAGTTTCATGTGAGAGAGTGATACCTTTTCACAGACAGGGTCACAAAGACACACAGTAAGGCCAGGCACGGGCAGAGCTGAGTCTATAAAGGAGATTTGTGATTTTCTTTTTTGCATCTGGGGACGTGCTTTCCACTGTCTCTCAGAAATAATCTCTCCCCAAAGAAGAGGGGTGTGGGGCATACCAAGAGTAAGTAGGGGCAGACCTTAAGTTTGCCCAATCCCCACCCTTTGTCATGCATATTCCATGTCTGTAAATGCACTATTAGAGTCAGGCAAACTTCTCAGGTTTGCCAGGAACACTTTTAATCTTTGATGCTTATCTGAGGAGGTTTTGTCCTTCTCTATCTCTTGGAGAACACAGAGAATAGAAGAAACCTGCAGTAATTTACTCACATTCACAGATAAGGGTGGGAAGAAGACAGTGAGAGATATCAGTGGCAAATACTCGAGGCTGGGGAGAGAAATTGTGAAAAGCTGGGATGAGGGAGCATTAATGGACAGCCATAAAAGCTGCTAAACACAAAGGGTAGTGCCAGTAAAGACTGAGGAGAGGCTGGATGCCAACAATGGGAAAATACCTGATTCTGAACACCCCAAAAAGAGAAGGGAAAGATGTGAGTGGGGAGTGTTGTGATTAAAATTTCTGGTGTGAGTCGTTGGACCCAGTGACAGGAACTCAGGTGGGATGGTGGGGAAGCAGGCAGTATCTGAGAACGATGTATGATTCCTCCATTGAAATTGGGCTGGATTCACATCCTTTGCGTTGTTTTAATTTAATTGGAATAAAGTACGTCCTCCTGTTCCTTTTGTCAATATTCAAACAGTTGACTACGTGACTGATCCAGCAGGTTGCCTAGGTCTGAAATTCGTGTCCTGAATCAGAATAAAAACAAGAATAGGATGATTCAGTAACCACCTGGTTGCACCTATGTATGCATCATATTAACCAAGTCATTTCTTGCATGCAAGCATATAATGGGAAACATTTCCTCTTGCTAAACTGTTCAGAGATAAAGGAGTTGAACTGGGAGTTGAAAGGAGTTGGGAAGGAAGAGTCATGAGGAACTAAAGGGATACAGTTGAAATCTCATGCTGTTAACAAAAACAAGAAAAGCAGTGACTAATAAAAAGAGCTTTCCAGGCAGAAGTTACAGTCAAGCCCACACCAACCTGTTCCGTGCTGGGTTATAGCTGTGCCCTGGAGGTCGTGTGTCTGTGTGGTGCTCTTGGTCAGTGACAATCCCAGGGCCCTTTGGGTGCTATCCCCATGCCCAGTGCTACTCCCTGGAGCAATGCCCATGAGAACATGCTTGTGGAAGCTGTCTGGGATGTATCCAGGCTGTGCCCCAGGACACAGGTACAAGGCAAATTCTCAAATGCCCACTCTCTGTTTTTTCATTCCCTAGGTTTTTTTAGTTCCTCACTTCAAAACTTTTTTTTTCCTGGCAATTCAACTACTTGTTAAACACCAGCCAGACATCCCTTCAGATGGCTCTTTCACATGTCAGAGTCAAGTGGCTCTCTCTTAGCTTGTAGGTATCCAAGAGCAAGGGCTCCACTGCCACTGATGGTTGAAAACAATTTATCACACTGCAAGGGGGTTCTGCACATAAATTGGAGAATGTTCAAAATCTGCTGACTTTAAGCAGCCATCTATGTTCAGTGCAGGAGATTAAAAAAGAACACAGGGTGACAGAGTAAGATTGTTATGCTGATGGGGCAAAATCTGCAGCACCTGAAGAGCTCTTGGGCACTGAAGCACACAAAGCTGTGTGCAAAGCTGGCACTGGTGCCCCTGTGCAGAGACAACATTAGGAGAGCTTCTGTCCTGACAGGAACCAAGCAGGCAACTGCATGCTCAAGCTTGACTGCTGTTGGTCAATGGACAACAATTTGGAGCCGTAAAGTTGACAGAAATTGTGCAAGACTGTGAGGCTCTGCTTTGTACAGGAAATAATAAAGGAAGCTGAAGTAGGCTTCAGGAAGACTTGTTTGGCCAAGGGCCAATAAGTATGTGTCCTGGTTTAGGGCAAATTTGGGAGGAAACCTCCAAAGGGGGTTCCTCTGTTTATTTCACAAACAAAATGCCCACAAGAAAAAAAAAAAAAAAAAAAAAAAAAAAAGAGAATAAGAATAATATGAAACAATAAAACCTCTCACAGCTCCACAGAGAGATGGCAAACTGAGACAAACTGAGGCAGTCCTTGCCGTGGGTGCAGCTCAGCTCACTCAGTCTCTCACCAGCCCCACTCCCTCCGCAGGGCCAGGCCCGGCGGGCCGCAGGTGCCAGCCCTCGCTGCTCCTCTGGGTTTGTCAGTCCAGAGCAGATTTAAACAGTCCCAAGGAAAAGGAAAAAAACAGTGCAGGGAACTGCTCTGCCTCAGCTAGCTAAACTAACTAAGAGCACAGGAGATCTCTGTCCCCCTGCTGTCCGTGCCTCAGACGAACGCCGCAGCCAGGCCGTGTGGGAGTCGGGCAGTTTTCTCAAAACAAACTGCTGCTGCTTCTTTCTCCCCCTTGGCCCCCAGAACCATTTTACAGATACAGAACTTAATATACAGCACACACAGAACAGGCAATTGGGGATACAAGCATCATAAAGTCACCCTAGTATGTAATAAAAAAGGATATACATCCAGGTTATACACCACCTTGTACCTAAGAGAGAAATGTTTCCAGCAGATTGGGGAGTGCCCAGCTTCTGGAATGATTCTGCTGACCTGAAACAACCAGACACAAAACCAAACAGCAAAGTACACAAAAATGCTGTTGAGCTGAGGGCAGTTTCCTTTGTCAGAGGAAGGCAGATCATAATTCTCTGGGGTTTGGGGGATGAGAGACTGGACTACAGCATTGCATTGATGCTTAGAAGGACTCTTCTCAGTTCTGTGGTATAGACAAGCTCCAGACTAGCAGCACAAGTCTCAGACAGTGCATTTGGTATGTAAAACCTCAGAAATAAATGCGTGAGTTAAGCCAGAGAAAATATTAGATGCCTTGCTAACATTAAAAAGCAAACAAATAAACAACAACAAAATCCCCAACAACTTTTTAACTAATTATTCTGCAGCTGAAAAGATGTTCATGGGCCAGTGTGGCCCTTTTCTTGCCCAAGAGTTTCTGGTTTGTTATGTTCCTTTCCTGCATTTTCTACGGGTGATAAACAAATGTTAGGTATAAATAGAAGAACTTCAGATTTTTAACGGCTGAGTAATGGTAAATGCTTATAATTTATGACCCCTACTGATAAATTGGCATGACAGTTGGAAATAACAACTTGAGAACCAGTATTTCATTAAAAGGGTCAATAATTTATGACAGCATAAATTATTGTGGAAGTTATGGGAAGGGTGAAGCGGTGGCTTTGTATTCATCAGTTTCATAGCTCTCATACCTGTCTGTAACAGGTTGGAAAGGGATAAGGATGTTGGCTCTTTCCCTGCTTTGTGCAATAACAGGTGGAGAACACTTTGAACGTGACAGTGTCCTTGAGATACAAAGGCTGCTGGTGAAGAAATCCCTGGAACTCTTGCCCCAGTAGTCTGAATTATCTGTCTGCTATTTCAGACTCGCCCTGACATCCTTACAAACTTTACATGTGTTCTTCCCAGTCCTGACTTTCCAAATACCCCTGTTTCACTGCCCAAAGGACAGTGTGTTTTCATCCCTGTCACTCTCCCCAGTCTTTTTGCCAGCAGCTGCCACAGGCTGGAAAAACTGAGAACTTGTCTCACTTCTGTGTTTGTTTTTGTTGGGTACCAAAAAAATCTCTGGTGCGCAGATTAGTCCCAGAGAGAAGAAAGGCTTTTCCCTGGCTTTGACTGACTGGTGGAAGGTGACTTTCAAGCTTTTTGAGGAAACTTGTACTAGCAGATCTGAAAAGAAGGTAAGCTGCAAACTGCCAGGATGTTCCCTGAAAGATCTCAAGGATTCCTCTGCAGCTGCAGGTGCGTTTTAACTACACAGAACCAGGGAAAGGAGCTCAGGTGGTTATTATGTCTACATATAGACTGAATCAGCTGGACTCAGAATGAGCCAAAGCGACCAGATCATTTAAGACTGGATCAGCAAGTATTGGTAAATTAATATGAGGAAGGAGTCCTTGATTTCTGTCTCCAGAGCATGGTGGAGCCCCAGGAAGATAATGTCCCAGGTACCAGTGTCTCTCCTCCTTGCTTGTCATCATGCTGCTAACCACAGGAGTCCCATCAGAGCCCACTGCAGAGATCTGTGGGAAGGGATCTTGTAGGCGTGGAAGAAACAGAGATATTATGCCAAGAAATTGCAAAGAGCCACACAGCATCTCCTCAGAAAAGTCACTGAGCTTATTCCTTAGAAATGTAAGCATTCAGGATTATAAAAACTCCAGGTAAACACAAGAAATATCCCTCTCCACCAGCACCCCAAAAGAAGGAAGACCAAATCCCTTTGGGTCAGGAGTGTTTCTAACTCTGCTCTTAATTTTATTCAAGTACACCATAAAGGGATTTGCTTCAGGCAGAGAAAGGTGGAAATCCAACAAAACCATGGTCTTTTGCAATATTGGCATTATCCCTGTACTCTCAGTACTTAAAATTTGGGATGAAGTCAAGGGCTCCAGCTGAACAGGTGCTTGGTGCTTCCTGGCATAATTTACTGGGTCAGTAGATAATTTCTTCTGCTAAGAAATAGTTTTTTGCCAGGTTGCTGCTCCTTATTTGAGATTCTTTCTCAGCACATGCCTGCTGCTAGGTGGTTCTTGTTTGAACTGACATTTTTATGAGTAAATGGTGGGTGGCAGAATAAACTGACCATGAGAACCCCCCCAAAAAAAAACCCAAACCAAACCAAACCAAAAAAAACCCCAAAAAACCCAAGAAAACCCCCCAAACAAAAAAAAACAACCAAACAAACAAAAAACCCCAACAAAAACCCAAACACCCCCCCCCCAAAAAAAACCCCCCCACCCAAAACAAAAACAAAACACAAAACCAAAAAAACAAACCCAAACATCTGTTCCTTTGTTCTTTGACTACATAAAAGGGTAGCCTTTTGAAAAAGAGGTTGGAATTGCTTGAGGCATGCTCAAGGGGAAGTGCCCAAACCCCAGTCATTAAGTGCATGCTGAGTTGTGTTAGCTGGGGCTTCCTTACCACAGCCCCTTATCAGTGCTAGGATACCCCTCCAAGAGGCCCCCAGTACAACTCCCAACACTTTTGGCAGACCACTTCTGCCTCATGCTGCTGTGTCTGATCTCAGCAGCAGCCACGGGCTGGCCATCCCTCTGCTGCACACACCTCAATTTCCTTCATTCTTTCCACCCTGCCTGTGCAGTCCCTTCTCAGTCTGGCACCATGAAGGACTGGGATGTCTTTCGTGGTCAAGGCAGCATGAAGGAACTGGGTGGTGGGCTGCCTTGGCACATAGCTAAGTGTACAAGTGCAAAAAGCAGGAAAAAGTTGCTCCCCAAATATGTTGGGGTTTCAGAGAAAACGGAGCGGGTGGGAAGAGAGGGAAATTTCAGGTCTTGGTGACCTACAGGCTGTGAGGTTCCAAACCAAAATGAGACCAGGAGGCATTCACAGTGGGGCTCACCTCTTGGGACCAGCATGGGGAAGGAACACAGTGCTCCTGCTGGCATTTGGGCTGGCTGATGTCCTGAGTTGTGCAGGGAATGTTGTCTGGACACCAGAAATTTGGGATTAAAACAGCCTTACAGTAGCAAGTCTGTACATGTTTAGTTTGCGGGAAAAATCTAAATTAAATCAGGTCTAAACCACCTTATGAGTAAACCCATCATTATGGGTAGAGCATCAGGCACAGGTGCTCATAAATCACTTGTAGTAGTTTCTATTATTTCAAAAGAGATGGAATCTACTGGAAATTATTTGGATTGACAGCATTTATGTGAAGCCACAAGGAAATTCCATTCAAGATCAGAACGTGCAGAATTTTCAGCTCCTGTTGAAACACTATTTCCAAACTGCAACCCACAGCCCCAGGTGGGGTCATTCTTCCTTGCGTCAAGGCATGTTGCATTGTTGTGCAGCCCATTGTACCTCCTGGGAGCAGGCATTTTGCCTGTAAGTCAGCAAAATTCACATGCCTGTCTATGACTTCAGAGGCACGAAATAAAAAACATAAGGGCATAAAAACCAAGATTGTTCATGCCCTTTTAGCTAGGCATAGCTGCAGTTGGTCCGGCTGATTGTATTTGCATCTCTTTTTCCTTTTTCTGTGGCACTCAGTACACTTCCAGCACTACCCAGTAATGCAATAGCACTGCCTGCTGATGTGAAAAATCACAGCATGATCTCTGAAAATGGCTAAATTAATTATTACTTTTGGTTTTGCTTATTTGACATGTGCTATGACAGAGTTGTGTCTTCAGGAATAAAACAGCTTGTGTGCTCCCTTTGAAATTTCAGAGAGCAAGGGAAGACATGGGGAAAGTGGTCTAAATCCTCTTCAGTAAGGCCTAGAAGTTACTGGCCAGGTTTCTGAGGTCCACCACTTTCTGGAAAGCATTGCATTTCTGTACCACAGCCCAGGACAGCTAGTGAGGGCTTGTGAGCTGTGCCTGTAGTGGGGGAGGTGTTCTCACCTCTCTCCTGAGGTTAGATGGAGATGTGGGTTTGGGCTGGCTGAACCACGCAGTCTGAAGGAATCACTTCAACAACATGTTTCAGTCCTCAGTGGTGTCCTCCACCCTCTGAAAATTATAAGTTAACCCCCAAAATAACAAATATTCTAGCTTTTGGTGTCAGTGTTGCTGGGCTTGGCTAGAGCTGAGAATTTGTTCAACTTGGTTTCGCAGCACCAACAGCTTACCAAAATAAGCTAAAATAATGTATCATCCATGCTCTAGATTAATTGAAGTATATCTACCACAGGAATTTTTCAGGAATTTATCAAGGTAAATATAAAATTAATTTAGTTAATCAAAGCAGTCTTTCTGATATAGGAAATGCTCAAGCAAGATCAGGTATTCTTCAAGCATTCAAGTCAAATACACCTCAAGTATGATCCAGGTGAATTTGATTCTGCTTCAGATTTGCAGATCATGACCTCTTATTTCTAATATTCACCTTTTTTTCATTAGCTAGCAAGTGTGTAAAAAAGTAACATTTCTTCCTATCTTTCTAACAGATCCATCAAGAAAAAAAATTCATTTTCTGCTGGATTTTCATCATGTTTAATAGCTGGCTATTCTTCAGTGGTCGATTGGATAATACCTCCCAGCTCTTTGGTGAATGACGCTGTAAAATACCAGAACTGTTGGAAAGGAAAGGAAAGGAAAGGAAAGGAAAGGAAAGGAAAGGAAAGGAAAGGAAAGGAAAGGAAAGGAAAGGAAAGGAAAGGGTAAGAGTTGGCTTGCTGAGAAGTAAATTAAGCTGGTGAATTGTGTGTGAACCAGGTGATGTCACAAGACCACAGAGGACATACAGCTGTATGTACAGGTCGGTCCTCCAGAAGCTGTGAAGTATTCCCTTTGGTTGGTGATTAGCTGGTAGGATGTCTTTGACTGCCAAAACCTTTGACAGCTAATCAGGGCTTCCCTACACAGTGCTAAAGGGGTTAGATAGGTTTTGGGATGAGATCCAAGAGACTATTTAGGTACTTGATAGGATTAAACAGATGCCAGACACCTACTCAGTTCAGAGCTGTAATAAAGGAAACCCCCATCCAGCTGCCACCCAGCCCTCCAGGCATTTAAATTCACTGGGTGGCTTCCACTATCACATGTAAACTCATCCACAGCTCCTCTCTCTGGTGTCACTGGAGGGGCCAGAGGGGTGGACAAGGGGTAACCCCATATAAACCCATATAATTTCCATATCAACCCCACCTCGGTGCTGGGAAGAGCAGGGGAAATCCCAGAGGGAGGAGGCGTGGGTGGCAGTTTGGCAAGTCAGGCTCTCCCTCCAGAGGAAGCCCCAGCACGACTTTAATCTTTACAATAAGCAGTGGATAAATACAAAAATAAGCTTGGAATCAATGTTATCCCTCTTGGCTGTGAGGAGGTAAAACTGAGTTATGCAGAATTCCCCTTTCATCTCTAATTCCTGTGAAATAATACTCAGTAAATGCAGTTCCAGGTTATCGGTTTCATGTGTCTGTGAACAAGTGAAGAATTAATCTCTTTGATCCTGCTGGTTTTCCTTACAGTGACCAGGAAAAAGGCAGGCGTTTCTGGTCATCACTTCTCACCTCTGCTGGGTGTGGACACACCTTCCAGCTCTGTGCCAGAAATCACGTGTGTCTTTGGGAACAACCCCTTTAGGTCTCTGACCCCCAAGGACAGCTGAACCTGCCTCCCACCCGGGGTCCCAATAGATACCATTATCTATTTCATTAGCAGTTTTTTTTTTTCTTTACACCTCTAAATATTTTTAGTTTTGCCTTTTCTTTTTTCTTTTTTTTTCTTTTTTTTTTTTTTTCTCTTTCACCTCAGGGCACAGAGCAGAGCTGACTGAAGTGCCTGCGTAGACAGTTCTTGTTCCTGAAGCTGTTCAGGCCACTGGAAAACACGGAGTTGGATGAGGAGTTAAAATCTTTACTTGAAATTAATTTTATTTTTCACCTACCGTAGTGTTACTGCTAAAAAGATCTTTCCCCAATGTGCCTTAATTCTTTTCTGATCCAAAGTAATTCTCACTCATCATCTAATGATTTTATCTTCTTTCAGCCTCTTCTGCTGACAATATCCCTTTAAACATAAATAATTATAAGGGATGCCAAAATAAAACTTGAGTTCCTTAATCCAGGTTTTAAAACATTTGCTGGGAATCCTACTTTTTGCTACACTTTTTCTGTGTCAATAGAAACTATTATTTTCATTATTCCTCCCTTTGGAACTGTGGGATCAGAGCTGGGTTCCCATTTGGACAGCTGTGATGAGGGAGACATGAATGTTCTGGCTCACTGCACAAGCCTTACCTGCTCTGGGAAACTTTGCAGGGACTGGTGAATTAGTTAAATTTTTACCAGATAAGAAACTGAAAACTGAGTAAAGAATTGAGTGGAGCACTTTTTTTCTGACAGCCTCTGTCGGATGCTTTCAAACTTTTTTTATTATCCTCAACTGAATGCACACTGTGTGCCTATCTGGGCAATATTTTAATTAAACCCAAGCCATCATCCCTAACAGCAGGATTAAATTTTCCCTCCTGTGTCACCCACATCTGGCTAAAACCTGCAAGAGCCATTCCAGGTCCACTGTTGTGAACTTTAGCCCCAGGGACACACAGGGAGTTTTACCCAGGCTACAGGGTTCACCAGTTGCTTTTTTTCCCAGGTTTTTCACATATCCCAGGTGGCATCAAAGGATTCTTTCTCAAGGCCATTGTCATGCTTTATATGATGTCATCGTTGTTTAATACCTGCCTAAACTTCCCATGTATCCCAAAGACATCACTGAGATGGGTCACTGGCCTGAGGGGTGCATCATGTAAATTATAACAAGGGGATGGTGGCGTAAAATACTGGAAGAAATTAGATTAGCCAGGACTCCACTGTGGTTCTGCTAATATAGAAAGGCTGCACCATGCTGCTCTGGGTTCTTAGGAGCAGAACCAGCTCTGCCTCTGGGTCTGAAGGAAGTCAAATAGCCTGACTGCCATGGACTGAGAATCCTGTTGGGTTGGGAGCCAGCCGGGTGTAAATTCTTCCTTCTTTACTGATCTTGCTGTCCCTGAAGCTTCTCTGATTCGTGGGCTCAGACACAAATAAATGGCTACCCAACATCCAAAACAGCAGGAAAAAAAAGACTCTTGGTTTTGTTAAGCCAGAACATTCTAGGGAGCTCCCCCCTCCCCCTCTAAGTAAAGAAGTCATTTCTGTAGCCACCAGCAGAAACTGGAAGTGGCTGAAATGGCTGTAGGAGCATGACCACACATCAGTGTAGGCTCTTCAGCCTGCACAGCACCAGGCACCATTACTGCTGACAGTGGTGGGCATGGCCTGAACCAGGAATTACCTATCCAATGTGGAGATCTGCTGCCAGGAGGTAATAGCTGCTGTGTGAAATGGGACCTGATGTTGCAAAAGGGGAGTGCAGAAAGTATCTGGGTGGTATTGCAGTGTTTTTAAGGAGTTACACCCTTCCAAAGGGCCCAGCCCAAGCCTGCTTGGAATCAACAGGGATTTACTGAGTGACAGTGAGGAGCTTTGGAATATCTGCAAGCTTGCAGAAAGGGCCAACATGATGTTCACAGCACTGGCAGCAAAGTCTGGCATTGATGGGTGTCCCAGCAGCTCGGGCAGGTGGTAGCCAGTGGTGACAAGGTGCAGGGAGTGGCACTCCTGTCCGTACACCTCTTGGCAGGGATGAAACAGGGTGCTGACTGGGACCCTTGCTGGGACTTGATGGCTGAGTCAGGGCTCTGCAAGAACCTCTCCCTGTCTTTTCCTCCCATGCACCCACCTGTCCATTGCTTTGTGTGTCAGTCACGGCGTTGGGTGCTGCTTTCTGGAGAAGCCCATCCGAGCCACCTGGCTCTGTGTGCCTGCTGGAGAAGCAGTCTTACTCCAGGGCTGCAGGGCAAGCAGGTGGGAAACTGCAGAAGTGTTTTTTGCACCCCACCCCCATCTTTTTTTTGTGAAGCAAATTTCAGCTTCTGTGGAAGTTGAAAAGGAGGCCTTTCACCTTTCCATGCCTAAGCTGAGAAATCCAAGCCTGACAATACAGGGCTGTTCAGGGAAAGGGGTGCACACACTGCCACTGGCAGGGGAAGGCTGCCACACCAGTCACCAGCCAGGTACAATGTCCCTATGAGGAAGTTTGCTGAGGTGGAGATGGTCTCCGCCCATGGGCCCACCTGAGCTGTGGCCAGTGTGGTGTAGGATCTCATCCTGACAGTCCCTCTGGCTTCAGAAGCCATGCTCTCTGAGAGCACAGCTATGCTAGAGCACATGGAGGACAGGGAGGTGATTTGAAACAGCACAGCTTCACCAAGGGCAAGTCCTGCCTAACCAACCCAGTGGCCTTCTGTGATGGGGTGACTACAGCAGTGGACAAGGGAAGGGCTACAGGTGTCATTTACCTGCATTTCTGTAAGGCCTTTGGCACAGTCCACTCACGTCCACACCCTTTTCTCTGAAATGGAGAGATGGGTTTAATGGGTTTGCTGCTCAGTAGATGAGGAATAGCTTGGGATGGTCATATCCAAAAAGGAGTGGTCAATGGTTGAATGTCCCAACAGAGATTGGTAAAAAGTGGTGTCCCTCAGGGACCACCTCCATATTGGGACCAGACTGTTTAATATCCCCTTTCCTCTGCCATGGCAGGTGGTTTCAAACCATATGACATTTAACTTGAGCCACTGAGATTATCTCAGTCGGTTAGAGCATAATGCTAGTAACACCAAGGTGGTGTGTTTGATCCCCAAATGGGCCATTCACTTAAAAGTTGAACTTCAAGGTCCCTGTGGGTCTCTTCCAACTCAGAATATTCTGTAGTATCTCCATCCATAATATCAGACATACACAGTGGAATCAAGTGCACACTCAACAAGTTTCCAAATGACACACCTGAGGGACCTGGACAAGCTCAAGTGGGCCCATGGGAACCTCATGAGGTTCAATAAAGCCAAAGGCAAGCTGCTGCACCTGGGTCAGGGCAACTCTAAGTATCAATAGTATGAAGGGATTGATAGCAGCCCTGCAGAAGACTTGATGGTGCTGGTGGATGGGAGACTGGACATGAGCTGTCAGTGTGCACTCACAGCCCAGAAAACCAAACATGCCCTGGGCTGCATCCAAAGCAGGGCCAGGGAGGGGATTCTGCCCCTCTGCTCTGCTCTAAGACCCCTCCTGCAGTGCTGCATCCAGCTCTGAAGTCTTCAGAACAGCAAAGGTGTAGACCTGTTGGAGTGGGTCCAGAGGAGGACCACAAAAATGATCAGAGGAATGGAAGGTCACTCTGTGAAGACAGGCTGAGAGAATTAAGGTTGTTCAACCTGGAGAAGGGAAAGCTTCAAGAAGACTTTTTGCAGCCTTTTAGTACTTTAAAGGGACTTAGGAGAAAGATGGTGATGAAATTTTTAACAGGGCCTATTATAATAGAACAAGGGTAATGGTTTTAAACTAAAGGAGGGCAAATTCAGACTAGATATAAGGATGACATTGAGAAAAACTGGAACAGGTTGCTCAGAGAGATGGTAGATGCCCCATCACTAGAAAGATTTGGGGTCACATTGGATGGGACTCTGAGCTGATCTAGATGAAGATACCCCTGCTCATTGCACGGGGGTTTTACTAGATGACCTCTCAAAGTCTCTTCCAACCCAAACTATTCTATGATTCTATGAAATGGATTTATTTCAGCAGGATGTAATACAGCTTTGGCTCAGTAAGGGGAATACGGATAACAGTGGTAACAGAAGAACATATCAGGCAGTCAGGAGCAGAGATCTGCCTTGTGTTGGCTGTGGCAGTACTTCCCAACATGTTCTCACAGGGCAAGGGTAGGTGAGGCACTGGGCTGACACAACTCACACCATGAAAAGGGCTGGGGAGCCAAAGTGACTCTACCGTGGCAGCAAAGAGCTCATGGCTGCAGCACCTGGCGTAGGGGAGGCAGCCTGACTGTGCAAAAGGAGGAGAGCAGGTTCAGACCATCCCACAGCTGGTCTCGTTTGCTTTTACATCTTTGGCATGCAGGGTTGCTGGGAAGGGCCTAGGTCAATGGAAAAACAGAGTCAAAGTTGGGGCAATGGGGCTGGGCTGAGAGGAAGAGAGAAGGTTGGAGGAGGGTGTGCAGTAGTGCTGGAGTCAAGGGCCGTGGTGCATAACAGGAATGGAGTCCAGCAGCCAGTTCTGCTGCACTTGGAGGAGGTGAGAGCTCCTGCCTATTTGAAAGGACAGCAAGAAAGGAAGCTGGGAGGGGATGGAGAGAATTTGCAGGAGAGCTTTTCCACAGGCTCTGATTAATCGTTTGGCATCAAAACCAATTTAAGCAATCTCTGCCCCAGGCATAAAAAAGGAAAAATCACAGGGTGGGGAACTGCAGCAGGGATGGGCAGAGACGATTGAGCCAGCTGCCATCAGAGAAAACTGGCTGAACTACCATGGGAGGATGGTGGTGCCAGTGCACTACAAACCAGACACCAGTAGGTCAGAGATTTATTTAGAGTTGGGGAAAGCCTCTCCTGGGGGGATGGCTGCAGGGCAGGACAAGGGCAAGCACAGAGAACATGTGGGGGCCAGGGTGCTTTGCAGTCAGCCTCAGGCGGTTTGGGAAGGCACAGGAAGCTGGAAACAAAGAAAAGCAGCTAGGCTTTTCCCTGCAGAAAGGGTTAACTGCGACCCTACTAAACACAGCTGCCTGCTCTGCTGAGGCCACAAGATGCAGCAGGCAGGGGGAAGCTGACTTGGAGAAACAAGTCACTAAAGCTATCATTTTATCATGATGCCATCTACTAGGAATAATTTAAAGAGGGCACTGAAACTGTCAGAGACTTTACCTTGGCAGTACCAGAAGTTAGGGATATTTCAGAGGACAGTGTTTATAATCAGGGTTGTACACAGAATGAGAAGAAATATTTCAGCCAAACACATCAGTCACAGCTGGTCTTGCCTGCTGAGATGATCAACTCAGTACTAGTGAAGCCTTGGATCAGCTCTGACTCTGATTTACAGCTGCCCTTGGTGCAGACTGGACAGGGACTGGCACATTTGTTCCCAACCCTCTGGCTGCCAGGACACCACAGCAACAGGGCAGTGTTGCCACACTGCACCTTACCAGGTCCTGCTACCATGCAGGAAATGTCCAGCCAACCCAAACCCATTTACAGCACGGCCACACACAGAGTTGTGCTGGCCTGCAAAGGACCACAGACAACTGATTTCTTCATTGAAACCTTGCCCACTTACCCAGGATGAAAAGAAAAACAGTCATGGAACTAAGGTTCTAGAAAAAACTAACTGCTGGAATAGAACACAATGAAAACTTGTGAGCAGGAAAAGAAAAACCACAGAGAGAGCTATCATCATATCCCCATTGGGGTTTTTGCAGGCCTGCATTTTATCATAGATCAAGAAAAACTAGCCCTCCTCCATTTGAGGAAAACATACCTACCTCGAGGTGTTTCACAGGTTTATTGGCATTCAGCAAAGGGCTATTTTAAATTGATCCCTAAGGAGGTAAGACACAAGCATAATTATTAACTGATCTCCATTCATATTCACAATATGGTATGTGATCCACAGATGTCCCAGATGAAAGCTGTTCCATGAAACACAGTCCTGGAAGAGAGGTAGCTGTATCTTCACATCCTGGAACCACCAATCTGCTTGTGCCCCTGGGCAGACTGGAGGGTGATCCAGCAAACACCCACTTTCCTGACCCTAAGGGAGCAGCTTCCTTAAGTCTGCAGAGAGAATAATATACACTAACATACTATAGTTGTGTAAACTTTTTCCTCAAGCTTGCTGGTAGACACATTCAGAAGACTAGCAGCAATTTCTTTTCACAGCAGTGATTAAAAAAGAAAATGTGCTGTGAAGGCAGGAAAGATCAGGAGTTTGCCAGTGGAAGAGAATAGATGACAGGGCTAAGCTCAGGCCCTCGTGCAGGGACAGAGCTGACTCTAGGTATTTTCTCTCTCCTGTTGCTTGTGCCTGCTCCCTGTTAGGGTTTTACTAGTCACAAATAAAACCAACCCACCCAAGCCTTCTTCCAGCACAGACACACACAGAGCTGTGCCAGCAGCACCAGTTAAGGAGTGTGATACAACAGCATGAGGAAAAGGGCACTCTGCAGTATCTGCTCCTAAGGATACCTGCTCTTTGTTCTACACCTTGGAAGAGCAGTTCCATCATACAAAAACAGTGAGGCTAATCCATTTGTAAAAAGACAACAAACAACCCACCAAAACTCAGCTCTGCCAGGGTCAGTGTACCCATGGTGGTGAGAAGTGGCCCAAAACAGGAAGCACACAAGACAATACAGCTGTTTTGCACTGCATCCACCTCTGACTGTCATGTTCCCTTGCTTTCACAAGCACACCCCTCCCACAGTCACATTCTGCCACTGTGCACTCAGAGTTACCTACGTATCTCCATTTGAATAAGGGTAACAGAATTAGGCCAGTGCCCTGGATGGGAATGAGGGGTGTCTAGGGGTTATGTGCACTTTGGATGTGGAGTCTCTACTCGAAAAAGTTTTTTCTAAGTTTCTACTTAAAATCTTGCCTAGCATTCACATATAAACTCTCACTTCACTAAGAATGTTAAAGTGTTTGCCTTTTATTCAGAAGACTTGCTCCATTTTCAGTAATACTTTTCCATGTCCTTGAAGCCAGACAGACTCTAGTCTCATAACAGCACCATCAGTCTACTACAAAGAAA
The DNA here is from genome assembly GCA_027886175.1 of Phylloscopus collybita. Lineage (NCBI taxonomy): Eukaryota > Metazoa > Chordata > Aves > Passeriformes > Phylloscopidae > Phylloscopus > Phylloscopus collybita. The sequence goes on from JAJNNQ010000007.1 coordinate 7,543,688, forward strand.
GCAAACAAATCAAAACCAAAAAAGTTCCATAATGTGATACAGTATGAAGAAAAAAATACATCTAATACATTAGAGAAATAAGCATCTACATAAACTCATGTAAGTTGCTATGAAACTGGCAGTATGCAATTAAGAGATTGGTAAGTTTACCAGGTCTGCTAGATGTTTAAACAAGTCTACATAGGCTGTAACTGTAACTATATTCTTGTGCTGTTTTTAGGCATGAGTTTGCACTCCAAATCTAGCTACCTCAATTATCCACACAGGTTGGCTTTCATACAATTCCCCTACAGCCAGAAATGTGTATGCAAGCATCTCCAACTACCTGCCCAGACTCAAGCAGCACTTGCAAAGCTGTGAAGATGTATGTAGCCTACTGCTGTCTCTCCCATATGAATATGATATTACAGTGTTCATCTGCATATGCCTGGTTAAGAAATAAAACAGTCAGTTGCCTACTGTAACACCTTAAGTAACATGGAATCTTAGATTTTAGAAAAATATTTTAATCATCTGTTCACAAATAAAAACTATTGCTATTACAAAACATCTTGTAATACTAGAATACCTAGCTTGGAAAGAGTTTTGTTCTTACTGCTGTTGCATTTAGTTTTCAGGAGCTGTGTCAGCATGAAGATAGCAGTGGGCCTCCCACTTGTCAGTCAGCTTGTAAGGGTACTCATAGGAAAAGTGTGTCTTCCTATTTAATCCTCACACAATTTTCACACGTTTAGGCTGCCCTGACTTTTCCCAGACGTGTACATACTTGACATCTGACACTATGCATCAAAATCTCACCCAACTTTGTTTCATACAACAAATTTCACTTGCAGCCTTTACATAAAACATTCACTCCAAAAAGAGTGAACACCAGTACTGACACCAGCTTAGCTACTTGTAAACCCTATAACTGTGTTCTGGCAGCTATCAGATATTAACTCATTCATTTCATTTTGTTTGGTTTCCTCCTTATTCTCATGGTTGGGTTGCTGTTTCGAATTTCCAGCTTTTTTAGACCTTCTGAGGAAAAACTTTGTCAGTAAGTAACATAATTCAGCCACATTTAAAAGAATGCAAATGCTGGACACAGCAATCATGAAAATAGTGAACACAGTCTTTTCAGTAGGTCGGGAGACAAAGCAGTCCACGGTGTTGGGGCAGGGCCAGGCATTACACTTCATGAGGCGAGGCATTCGGAACCCATCGTACATGAAATAGAACGCGTACATGAAGACGGCCTCAAAGATCAGTCTGAAGAAGATGCTGCTGGTGTACGTCCACCACAAGGAGCCCTCAATGCGAAACCTCTGTTTCCTGATTTCTTCCATGTCCTTGAATTCACATTTCTGGTCTCCTTTTCTGAACTGCCTTTTCTTCTCATGCCTCCTGTAAGCCACGTGCATGGCCACCAGCAGCGCGGGTGTGGAGACAAAGATCAGCTGCAGGGCCCAGAGTCTGATGTGAGAGATGGGGAAAAAGTGATCGTAGCAAACATTTCTGCAGCCAGGCTGAAGTGTGTTGCAGACAAAGTCATCTTGTTCATCTCCCCAGACTTTCTCTGCAGCCACAACCAGGATCATGATACGGAAGATGAAGAGGACCGTGAGCCATATCTTCCCGATACTGGTGGAGTGCTTATTTACACCTCCCAAAATGGTATGCAGAGCTCCCCAATCCATTGTCTTGTTTCAATCCTCTGACCTATGACAGGACAAATAACCAAAACTAAGATTAATCAAGACAGGAAACAAATACCAGCAAGCATGTGGTTTAAAATAAAGGCAATACCATAATTGTAGCACATCCACTGGCTGCGGTAGCATTCTGTTGACACAGTGGGCTTTCCTACAACTAGTCATAAATAATAACCTAATCACATACCAGCAGGTAATATTTCATACTGGATTACACACATGGCATCACATTCATTTGACTCCTAGGTGTATTTGCCAATGCCACATTGAGTAAGGAAGACAGATGGGAAAATGAAGAACACAGCCTTAAATTAAGAGATACAACTTCTAGTAGCTTAATAACAGTAACAAAATAATAGAATATATCAGCCAAAAGTAAAGGTAGATGTTATGTTGAAAAATAACATGTTAGATAGAATTCCTATATAAATCAAGGCAAATTGGTTTATCCTTATCTTTAGAGTGTAAATAATGATTTGAGTACATTCCAGCAATAAAGACAGACCTTGAATAACTGCTGCTGATGCTCTGCACCTTCCATGAGAAGGTCTGGAAAATCTGTGTTCACCAGTTTAAAACGTGTGACCGCAATCTTAGTCAAAGCAAACTCCACACTAGCTTGAAGCAATGAAGGTAAAATCTTGGTCATTATCTATCTCAAGCTGGGCATTTAAAATCAATGCTTAAGATTCAAAATTGCTTTTTTTCCCCCCCACTAACTATAAAAAGGGCCCAGGGTAACTGGATAAAGGCTCCTTCATTGTGAATGCCTGTCAGGTTGGGGTTTTTTTCCCCCCTCACAACACAGACTTCATTAGTCCTAGATAAGGGGAGATATTTCAGAGGTTGGAAGAGTGCTATAGTCAACAATTGAAGAGTTCAGACAGGGCAGCAGTAGCTCAGAGACTTTTTCAACAGAAGCCTATCATTTCCAGCAGGTGAGTTTTAAAGTGCTATGCCTGTAATGAATTAAGGATTTCACCCTCTGGTCTCCTCAACACCACAACAGTCTGTATTTTCACAGCTTCCACAAACAGCTTTTCACAGAGAGCATTCAGAGGCACTTCAGGCCATCTTCCCCCACCCCTCCAGTTCAGATGGATTTACAGGAAGTTAGTTTGCAAGCTGCTGTGTATTCAAGACACTGGCATTTCTTGTGCCTATCAGCCAGGACCCTCTGAGTGCTCATGAAGGTTTTTATTTCACAACTTTGGTAATTTCTTTGTATCTCAGAGCCCATATTTCTTTGGCATTTACAGCACAAGGCACCAATAAGCAAAATCATCTTTTCAAAGTTGCTTTAAAAAGTAGCTACTGACAAAAAGGTCATCATATAAATCCCAAGATTTTCCTGACTCTGAACTGGATCACACTGCATGAGGAAGAAAATGATGACACTATTTTGTAGTTGTCTTCCACGTCACACTCCCATTCTGAGTAATGTCCAAAACCTTTCTGGTTTACAGTGAGTTACGTATAATCAATAGGCCACATACTTGGAGTACCAAAGTACACCACAGCTCAGAGAAAACAAGGACACACAATTGTTACACAACACAGTGGTATCCTTTCCTTGAATCACTGGGATTTAAATGTAATCTCCCTTCACTAGTTCCATAAACTACATTTCCCTCAGATCCTGCTGGTTGACTGGGTGGGGTTATACTCCAGGAGGTGAAAACTAAGGGGAAGATCCAAGATCTCCTTCAGACTGGACAGAACTTTTCCTGAGCCTCCTTCAGGATGTACAATCTATATGGGCTATTTCCTCTGTATGTGACTGAAAGCAGTCCTGAAACAGATTTACCTTGCTATCCTGCTAGGGTATTTTTTCCAAGAAGAAAGATTCTTTTTTCATTAGCATACAGTTACAGAGAGTCTCTGTAAGGTTAACAACCCTATGAGGACACAGGAAAGACCCTTTATACCACAGATCCTTACTAAACGTATCAGCTGGATTTTTACCTGTTTCCATCCCTTTTTGTGTCATCTGACTGATGCAAATTCTTTCAAAATTTGCCTTGGCAGCTACTGAATTGTTAAACAGAGGGACAGTTACAACTTTTTAGTGTTTTCTGTTACTATTGCACACATATGGCAATTACAGTACTTATAAAATGACACTACAACTAAGTATTATGACTAGAAATACTTATGAACATTTGAAAATAAATCCTGTAGAAGACTGGCACCATGCAAACAGGTATTACACACACTATCCACATATCCTGTAACTCCACCAGAGTCCTTACTTTCTTCTCAGTCATTCCATCTTCTTCTCCCTGCCTGTCAACCATCTTCTTAGAATGAAAAGGCTGTGAAGTGAAACTGTGTATCTGCTCCTCATAATCCCTGCTTCTTAGCTTCACATTTCACTGCACACCAATAGTGCTGCCACTTTGTTATAACCTCTCATGGATTTGTTTCCTCCTCCCTGTGCAGAGGGAGATTCAAAATACAAGTTCCCCAGTGTGTATTTCGCTCAAGAAGCTCTCCTAGTCCTGTTTTCTCCTAAGGTCACACTACAGTTCATCTCCTGTGACTTTGTGAAGGTGCATTATAAAGCAGTTGCGACTTGTCCCTAAGTTCTTCCCAGGACTGTTTTGGTTGGTTTGATTTTTTTGAACCGGATCCATTTCAATCTGTTTAACAGCAGAGACCCACAGATCATCTGAAAAGGACAGCTTCATTTAAAAAACAGTAACAACAAAATAAACAATAAAACAACAAAAATGCCAGGCTGCAAATTGCAAAGCATGGATAAGAATGAGTCAGTGGGAAAGAGGGGTTGGCAAAGCTTTAATGCTGAAGATAATACACATTTCTTCTGACTTGCTCCATCTTCTCTGAGAGTATACTGTGCTTGTGCAAAAAATCTGCTTCAATTCTAGCAGACATGTCTGTCTCTGGATCAAGAAAAGAAGAAAAAGCCACCACACTTTGGAGAGGCAGTCTTTCGCCCAGAGTCTCCTGGTGACATCTCCTCTCCTTTCCAAAAAACCCTTTGTCTTTCATATCTGCCCAAACACTCCTCCCTTCAACCCTTCCCATATACCTTACCAAATCTTCCAGCTATCTCTTCAGCTCCTCCTGCCACCATCCACTGCTCTTTCTACTGCTTGCTGAGCAAGTCCCCAACCTTTGCTCCTTGCTCACGGCCTCTCAGGCTTGTGTTGATGTTGGTGGAGAGTCATATGACCTCTAGATTACTCCAGAGTGCTACACGCATGGATCAGAAAGTGATAGTGAAAATCTCACTATCTTATCTCTGAAAGATGGCACATCTAAGATTGTAAAGCCGTATCCAGGCAGCCTGAATGCCATCCAAATACTTTGGTCACAGTGTTTCCTACTACTAGCTGGCGTTAAACAGTTCTCCTCAATGCAACTTAGAGCATCCAATGACGGCAAATCAGACACTGCCAAGTGTCCACCCCTCTCCAACAAAGAGACACACTGATCCAAGCAGAATTTAAGTTAGCCAAGTACAGCCCTTCACACTATGAAAGCCACCAGTGCAGATCACTCCAAATAAACACCTCGTCAGGGCTATCTGTGCTGATGTGATGGCTCATTTACACTTTACTCACTCAAAAGCTAGAACCTTGATCATAGGTTCTTATCTTTCTCTCAAATACTTGCTTTCCTTTTCACTACCACGGTAAAATATTAACTGTCTTGCTGACCAAAGCAGAAGAAAGCAGGAAAATTACATCTCTTTAATGGGTTGGTAAGTCCTACTTTTTTAGAGCCAGTCCAGATACTATCTCTGTGAGCAAATCCTGCCAAATGCTTACAGAAATAATAGTATGTAGACAGCCAAGTTTGCTGGTACAGAACACTGCAAGAACACATTAAAGACGTGAAAGCTGAGGTGAATTTGGGGGAAAAATGTAAAGTAGGAACGAGGATAAGAATTGGTTATAAAGGAAGAAACTGGAAAGAACAGAAGACAGCTGAAGCTCGCGAGGTTGAGTAACTAAGCATTTAGAGTAATTTCTAACAGGGGAGTGCATGAAATGTTAAATTCTCCTTCACAAAAATTGTAACTTGGCATGAAAATAAGCTTTTCCAAGCCTCCACACTGATATCTGTTCTACTACCAGCAGCACCTTCTGTTTCATTTCAACAATTAGAGGACCACAGTGGAATATGGTTGTTACAGTTAAAAACAATCATAAATCACCATACCAGACTGAAAAGTTACAGGGGAAACAGTTCTGTATGACCACATAACATAGCCACATAAACAGGTGTGGGGGTTTTTTTGTGTTTTTGTTTGTTTTGGTTTTTTGTTGTTGTTGGGGTGTTTTGTTTTTGTTTGTTTGTTTGTTTTTGTTGGTTGGTTTGTGTTTTTTTTCCACTAGTAAGCTTGACAGAAGTAAGAAGAACTACAGCTTAACTTCCTCTGTAGTTCCACAGCTTATGTGCAGTATTTTGAGCTCTGTGTGCTCATGGCTAGAATGCCTTCTACTTCAAAGCTAGCTCCTGTAAGCCTACATGAAACCACAATCACAGCAGGGTGCATACACCCAGTGAAAATCCCTGCAATTCACAACACCAAGGACAATCATCACTGAGCTCCCCTGTTTATGAGTACAGCTGGCTTGTTAACCGACACCATTTTCATTTGTTGAAGACTGTTATACTGGAAAATTATTATTCAGTGGCTAAATCCACTGTTGGAATATAGTGAAGGTGTAAAAACAACAGAAGATATGTCTCTATCACATACCTATATGGTGCTTGTGCTAAAGGATATTATCAAGCAAAAAAAATAGTCATAAGCAAGTATTACAATATCTGCTTATGCTACAGGAACATCTAGGAGTCCCATTCAAGAAGAGGTCAACAGACCCCTAATCCATGCACAAATTCAGACTAAGACTATACCCTTCTCACCTTCAGTTTGGATACCTATTTATTTGCAGTACTGGATTTACACAGAAATTTAATGGATCTGCAATGACTCCACTTCTAGCAGTATTTTAGAGTACAGTGTACTAGGAATTACCATTTTGGTGTGAAATTCCACCACTTTTATCAGTATCCGGAGGCACTGCTGAAAGATCAGCAGTCTGCCAAGACAAAAGTCACTTTATCCCATGTGAGAATGTGTTAACCAAGATAATCTTTAAGCAAAAAAGCATTGGTCTCAAGTGTCCCTGTCTACCCCAAAGGCTGGGGACAAAGGTAACTCACATACCTGAGAGCAGCAGTTTAATGCAGAACTATTGCCATAGAAAAGCTTCAGAACATCTAAACATCATAACAGACGCACAATCATAACCAACATTATTTTAAGACCCAACCTAGCACAAGAAGTACTGCTGCATGTTGAGGTCCAACATGCATTCAAGTGTGCTGCTGGAACAACTTTCCCTTCAGGTGTTGATCTCAACAGCTGCACTGGAGCAGTGGCTCACAGGGGGAGCATGGAGGTGTCCTAGAGCTGCATAACGCTGCGTCATTACTCAGATTTGAAGAACGTACTAGTCTGGGTTTCAGCAGTTTTGCATCTGCCTGCCTCCACCCTGGCATCTAGTTTACAGCAAGAATTTAATTTCCAGTGTGTGGATTTTGTTATTCCTATTGCTGAGTTAGTTTTGGTGCTGCACTACAAGAACAACAGCACTGCCAAGGCTGAAGCAAGGAAGCTTCTAATACAGATTAACATCTTCCAAAAGACAGCACCCTTTTATTTCACCAAGAAAGGCTGGTACACAGGCTATAGCAATCACTTGCTAACTTGCTCAAGCTTCCTACCTAATTTGTCAGTCATGCCTCAGTTTCCCAGACATTAAACTAGAGATAACAAAAATCTCATCATCTCACAGGGCTGTTCTCCTGTAATGCTCTATTGCAATTACAAGCTTCACAGGCTCAGTGGACCAAGGCAGATAAGTAACAGTTCAAAGCTGAAAGCACAGAGCCTGAATTCAATCATTCAGGATATTCCTGACACCTGAGAAAGAATGCAGCTCCCTACATTGCTATAGCTTTAATGCAGAGTTCAAAATGCAAGAAGACAAAGCTTTGAACTTAGACCTTGGCAAAGAAAATCCTTTAATAGGTAGCTTCCAGCTATTTTAATTTTACAGCAGTATATTAAAAACTTCAAGGAGTTTTATGCAGCTGGAAGACTCTGGAACATCAACAACTCTACTTCTTTCCTAAAAAGCTGAAAAAGATCAAAGGAGCAGCCTAACGACCACAAAAGCCTGTGTAATTCTCTCTAGTAGCTCTTACTTTGTTCTGAACACCTATCTCCAGATCAGAGTGGAAACTGGAGAGAAGAGCAGAGACAGAGGGATTACAGTATATCTGATTTGACACAAGAACAGGCAAAGACTAATCGGGAACAGGAAACCTCTGACAATTGCAGGTCTGAACACTACAAGCATTGTTCTTTCCTTCTACTCAAGTTTAGGAAAACAGGAGGCATTCTCTGCTCTAATTAAACCCAGCATGAAACCCAGAGAAACCTGACAGATTAGGACCAAATTTGTATGTAGTTAAGTGTTATTAAAAAAAATTATGCTACTTAAATATCCAGAGCATTTAAGGGTTCAGTTTCTGCCCACAATGACACCCTTATGACTGTCCCATATTCATGCTCTCACATAAGTTTTAAGCCGTTTTCCACAGATGCTTGGAAACATCCATATTTCACCAGCCTGCAAGTGCACCTGGCGATTACAATCCTCCAGAGCATCTCTGCACAAAATTCATGCCACTCGTACAAAACAGAAAGTCAGAGGTCACACTTGAAGGCATAACAAGACAGCACAAGTCCTGTTAGAGTTTAGCCTGCCTCAGCCATTTTCCCCTGTAAACCTTTCTTTCAAAGTGTGCTTAAAGCTTTTTACTTTGGAAGAAGGCCCAATACCCATAGACTATAACTCTGCTGGCACAAGTGTCCCATTTCCCGTATCTTAAAGTTTTGGAGATACTGTGCCCTGCTTCCAATCATCAAAATAACTTTTTAGTTACGACTTTTTAATGTCACTTTTGTTTTTAAGCCTGTTACCTAATTCCTATTTCCATCCCCCTACACCTAGGCAAATGTCTACAACCCTTCTACAATCTCTCCTTTCCTCTAAAACTAATGAGCCTCTGTCTTCTTTCACACACAGAACTCACACCCTTTTGGAAACACTAATTAAACTTATAAACACTAACATTTTACAGTGCACTACAGCTTTTCCTTGAGCATGTATTTCGCTACTTCATTCATCAAGAGTAAAGACAAAAGCAACTTTTTCCTCTTTAAAACTCTATTACAGGAAGAAATGCAGGTGTGAGATAAGGAACAGAATTAGTTTCAACACACTTTTATCAACTCGTAGGAGATGTGCTTCTCTTTTTCCACATTCCTGCTGTTTTGGCAGCACGTTATCTCACCTGGTATCATCACTTCAAGCTTTTCCTTACACAAACTGGTGTTTAGCCAGGCAAGAGTCACAGTTTTCCTTTCAGATACCTCATCAGCTATCATTATGTAACAACTAAAATCAGCAAGGAACAGAACAAGGGAAAACATCCCTTGATGTTGAGAAACAAAACCAACCAGCTTCAACCCATGCTCCTATTTCACACAGTGTCTGGGACCACTGATTTAACTGGAACTGTTCACAAGAATCAACTTGTAAAAGCACCCTCTTTACCCACAAGCACCCACCGAGGTTACGCAATGATGGTTATGAACTTGTTATTTTTCCAGCTACTAAGACAGTCTGCTATACATTTTCTAATGTACAATTGCTTTTTTTTTTTTTTGCACAAAATAAACGAGGCCACCCAAATCTACCTGGGTTGTGCATCAAGGGATGCAAAACCACAACACTCTCTGAGGCCTCAGAGGCCCAGCTTCAGCAAACAGAGAACTGGCCCTGTCAGGACAGAACCAATTTCTCCAGAGAAGTATGCTAATTCATGGGGTTTTACTGTTCCATTTTTAAGATCTGAGCTATGTAATCCTACCAATTAGGAGACTGACCCTTCTGGGGACCATCTGAAGACTCCAAGAAACCCTGACAAATGCCGTAGAGATGTAAGCTCTGTGGAAATGTGCTGAAAAGCCCACCTGGAAATTTACATTGCAATGCCTACATTGAAACATGAAGGTACCACCCTCTTCCAGGCTGAGGCTTATCCCACCATTGCCTTGTTCTCCAAGACAAATCTAACCCAATCACATGCACATCCTTTTGCCTACTGCCTTTTCTCTGGGGCTCTTCAAAGGATGTATCTGGCAAGTAGAGTTTCCAAGCTGAGCAGTGGAGGCCAAGAAACGTTAAAAATTATGTAACTCCTTTAACAAAATCAAGGATGAAAATTTTTTTTTTTTCTGGTTTTGACTCAGTGTACACACATATGCTGTGGTGGTCCCAACCCAAATCTGGACCCAAACCCTCACAGTATTTCATCCAGGACACAGCCATTAATCATCAAAGTTATAAACCCCAGGTTTAAAAGAGCATTCTTAAGACAAAAGGCCACTTCCTTTCTGCGACCCTCTGCCTGTTGTCTCAAGAGTATTTCCAGATTACATGGTAAAAACTGATGGGGTACAAGACGAGGAAATAATTTTGTTGAGAGCAAGGGAGATTCAACATGAGAGACTGTGAAAGTAACACCCAATCTAGGAAAGCCTGATGACAGAAAAGCCAGTCATGCCCAGAACATGCCCAGCTGCTACCTGGTGTCAGGAGCTAAGCAAGCACTCCTGCCCTTACTCCAGCACGTCCTTCGTGTTTTATTTAAGGCCGTAAGTACTCATTCCTTGTGTGAGCTTATCCAGCCCCGATACTCAGAAAAATGTTTATTTCTGACTCACACCTCATTTTCTATTCCCCCTGTAATTCTAAGGAATGTTTCCAGTGTGTGATCAGACACTCACAGGACCTGTCAGTTTTACTGATGCAAGCTGTTTACCTTCCCGCAGCTCTCTTAACATCTGTAGGCGTGTCGCACATTACCTGTAATTGCAGGAGCCTTGATTTTGCTTGGTGTCCTGGCCGGTCGTACGTACTTCACATAACGCGCTTACAGAGAGCTGCCGAGAGGCAAATAAAGATTTCGCCCTGAGTTAAACGCGTAACCACCAGAGAGACACGAGCATTCCCAACCAAAACTGCTCGCGGGGTTGGAGCACTCCCCGTGACGCTGAAGCTGGGGACGGGAAGCGGAGAGCGCCCATGCCGAGCAGGGTAAATCCTGCCGGGGCAGGATAAATCCTGCCGGGGCAGGGTGGGCAGCGCACACGGCGGCTCCGCGCCCGGCCCCGCTCCCTCCCCGGCGGGCAGCGCCGCCAGAGCTCCCGGCTGCAGCCCCGGAGCGCAACAAGTGCGGCCTCAGCTGCCCGGTGGGACCTGCCCCGCCGCGCCCCTGCCCTCCCTGCCTGCCTCCCCTGCCCTGCCTGCCTCCCCTGCCCGCCGCGCCCCTGCCCTGCCCTGCCGGCCTCCCCCCTCACCTGCCTCAGCGGCGCCCGCTGCTGAGGGGCGCTCACCCCGCCGGGAGCTCCCGGCGCCGCGGCCGGGCTGCGCCGATCAACGTGGCCCCGCTGGCGGCTGCGGAGCGGGCGGCCCCAGCCTCGCCGCCCCGGAGCTTTAAGGTCCCTCCCCGTTCACCTGCCGCCGCTTTTAACCCGCCCTTGGCCCGCCCCCGCCCGCGCCCCGCTCCTGGCGGGAAGCCGGGGCGGGGCCGGCGCCCATCCCCGCCGCTGTGCCCCGCTGAGGGGGCTGCGGCCGGCGGGGCTTCCAGGTGAGCAGCAGAGAGCCAAAATACAGGGTGGGAAGGGCTTGTGTCCGCCCCGGGGCCGCTTCCCGCCGCGAAGGGGCTGGTTTGGGGTTGTAAGGGGGAGACCCTGAGGGGAAGGGAGATCAACACAGCAGATACGTGAGGGTGTGTGTGTGTGTGTGTGTGTTGGGGGGGCGTGTTTCAGGGGAAATGCATATCTATTTAAGATAACGGCCGTGTTTCCATCTTGAGGAATCCAGGTATTCAGAAAGGCCTTGGGATAGAAAAAAGCCAGTTTTTTTTTTTTTTTTTTTTCTCCTGGAAATGATTAAAAGAGTTACTGGCCAAACACAGAGGGAAGAGCCAGTAGATTCTGGCTTTTTTGAGGTTTGTTTTCCAAGTGCGATTGAAATGCTACAGCAGTGCCCTGCAGACTCGCAGGCTTTCACGGAGCTGTGCATATTTGCCAGTGCAAAGACCTATTTTGGAAAGTTTTCTGTTTCCAAGGAATACAGTTGCTGAGGAAACAATTCACTTTAGGTTCAAAAATCCTTGCCCAAAACTGTGTACCCTGTTTTGCACACAGGCACATCAGACTAAATAAATGGCCTGTAAACCTCTTAACTAAATTTCCTAAGAAAAATGTACACCACAGCTGGACAAACAGGACATTTGCTCAGACTTCAGGTGAAAAGCTCAAGTGTTTGTGCGTGTTTGGAGTATAAGTACTCAAATGATAAATGATTTCCAAGGAAATTCTACTGCCTTGCCTTTCTACCTTCTAGAATACAAATAATCCCTGGGAAAACCTTTAGCAAAAATCAGTTACTTAATTTTGATTTCACATTCAGGAAGAAGAGGTAGGAACTTCTAGCACAAACAATCTAATACTTGAAAGATAAGACATCTTTCAAGAAAAAAAAAAAAAGTGGCTGAAACATTAGCCTCTGTCTCTCTGCTGCTCATCTTTCCTCCCACTCTTTCTTACCCTTGTAGTTACATCCATGGAACCTGTCCATTAGGACCATAGGAAAATTTGTGTTGGAAGAGATCTGAGGAGAACAACCTATTGGTGAAAGCTGGGTCAGCTCTGGGACTGTTCAATAGTTATACCCCATCCAGGGAGAGCCCAGGGAAACTGGTTCACTGCGGCAGCTGTAGGACCAGGCCCAAGGTACATGATGCGATGCTGAGCTAGACATGCAATAAATACCTGAAGGCTGAGTTTACCTGTGCTCGCTGACTTGTGTAGGAGTTGTGTGTTCAGATGATGTTCAAGGTCCGTGTGTATGGCGTGTGTGAGGAAGGGAGGTGGCTCTGGGCCTGGCCATGCCTCTGCACTTTGCAAAAGGGAAAGCCCATCTCCTAATGGAAGAGGAGCTTTAGATGAGACATCTGGAACTCATGTGTTGTTCTCTCTCCAGTCACCCTCTAGCTTGGTTCAGTGACCTTGAAAAAGTGACATGTATCTTTTTAAGGTGCCAAATGCTTTAAACATTGGTTATGTTTAACTGCAGCAGAGGATTTTAGGGTTTGTGCTGTTTTTTCAAGGCTGCGTTTGCCACCAAAAAGAGGGGTTTGTTTTGTTTTGTTTTGCAGTAAGAGAAATATTGTGAAAACATAAATCAAAAATTTAAGTCCCATGAGGAGCAGCTTGAGGGAGATGGGGGTGTTTAGCCTCAGACCTTATTGCTCTGTACAACTGCCTGAAAGGAGGGTGTAGTGAGGTGGGGCCTCTTCTCCCAGGTAGCCAATGACAGGAGAAGAGAACACAGTCTCAAGCTGCACCAGGGGATATTGAGGTTGGGCATCAGGAAGAATTTATTCACTGGATGGGTGGCCAGACATTGGAAGAGGCTGCCCAGGGTGGTGGTGGAGCCACCAGCCCTGGAAGTGTTCAAGAAACAACTGGACATGGCACATAGTGATACGCTTCAGTTGACATGGTGTTGGTCAGAGGTTGAACTCAATGATCTTGAAGGTCTTTTCCATGAAAAGCTGGTGGAAACAAGGCCCTATGGGTCTCATTGTTGCCTAAAGGCAGATAAGCCTAAAGGAGGTAAGCCATGGGCAGAGTGGGGAGCTCTCTGAGCTGCCTTGTATCAGGTCTTCACTGCACTGCCTTCAGGAGTGTCACAGCTGGAGGCCAACACCTGGTGTTTCTCCCAGAAAGGCAGAAGCAGTTTTGACGGTTTTGACAGCAAAGAAAAGTCTTAAATTATATTCTGTGTTTCCAAAATTAGATAGTATCAAACTATCTATTCCTTAGGTAGTGGGGAGGACCAGGTGAATGAGTGGCAGGGAGAAACAGACCAGGTTCTCCTCTGCTGGGTAATTTTTTGATCTCTCATCTGTTGGATGATGTTTCTCTGACCCAGTAGCATCAGCACCCTCTTAGATTATAAATGATGACTCAACGGACACTAGAAAAAAAAAAGAATGTCAGTGGGACATATGTCAGTGCTGGAAATTTAAGGACTGGAAGTCCTAGTCTTAATCACAGTGTTTTATCTTTATTTATGAGGGTAAAAGGACATATGTATAGTAATTGACCAACCACTTAGTAAACAGAGTTAAATTGTACTTACTCCTTTACAGATGAGGAATCTTCTATTTAGCTGGCATATAAAAATATAGTGTATTATTTAACTAGCATATAAAAATAACTGCTAAAACTGTGAAATAAATACATGTGAATTGATTACTTTGAATTATGATAGCTCCTTCTCTTGCAGTGCACTATAATACATACGTTTATTGACATGATTTTAAGGTAAAAAGTGAGGAGAAAGGGATGGATAAACACAAACTTCATCCATTACTGACAAATAAACAAAGAGGAAAATTAAACTTACAGGGTTCAGAAGTTTTGTGTCACTAGATACCTCATAAGATAGTGCAGTTTGAAAATATTTTTTTTTTTGAAAACAGAGAGAGTTGTCACAACTTCCTGTTGACCAAAAGTAGCTTTAGCTATAAAGCCCAAATTTAGGAAAGGGCAGCCTCTTTGATAGTGCCTTCTAGATGTCTTCATCTAGAAGGTCATAATCACAATCACTGTAGAGCATTTAAATAACGCTTTTTGAAATATTGGCATAGGTCTTTTTCTTCTGAGGACTAATAAACCACAGTCTGAAATGACTAGAACTGTTGACTGAAATTTTAACCTGATTTTTATGTACTTCATTAGACTGAAGATTTGCACAATAGCAAGTCCAACTGCTCAGTCTTTTAATATTATTCAGAAGGGAGAAAAGGAGAGGAGGAGAAAAAAAACCAAACCCCAGGAAGTTTCTTTTCCATTTTTCCATGGCAGACGACTGCTCAAACATTGTGATGCAGACTGGAAGCAGGAGGTTTTTCTTCTTAAAACTTTCTGGTTCCTTTCCAAATCTTCACATCTCTAATTAGACTCTTTTTGCCTTCTGACTATTTAGCAGTTCAGAGCAGGGAAAAGAAAATTACGTCCAGTCCTTCAGTGTGGAGCTGTTGTGCCAGTGTGTCTCAAAGTTCACGCTGTCCTGTGCACATTTATTAGGGGACAACAGGGATACATATGGTACTGATAATATATACTTATACTTGGTCCAGTAAGTCTTGGACCAAGCCCATCTTTGTTGTATGCTGCTCAGGAAGCTGTTCTTCTTCAGCTTTTATTTTCAGTTTAATTTACTGGGCAGCACTCCTCCAGGGATTGTGTTGGCCCTGATTTACACATTCTGGGCAAATCCCAGGACCTCATCTAGCCAGCAAAAACACCCAAAGAGTCATTTCCTTTTCAATATAATTACTTTAATGACAATGCGTAGTACGATAAAGGTTGCCCATGCAATATCCCTGTTTATTAACCATTGCAGCACATCAAGCATTTGCAATGCCTTGAAAAGCAGTACGTTTTTTTCAGCTGCAAGGGCCTTACAGGTGCCTGAGAGAGCAATTATGATTGCACTTCTCTTAAATAATGGGCAGATGGCTGTCTCACTCATCTTTTTGACCTTAGGTTGTCCTCATCAATGAAACCTTCCTATCAGTTTACTGATATGCATGAAAAGTCCCAAGAGGAACATACTGGTTACTTTCCTGCTAAGGTAACTTGGTGATCTTAGTGATGTCCCCTACTTGTGGAGATACAAGAAGGAACAGGAGAGAACAACAACAAAAAAAACAAACCCAAAACAACTAAACCCCAAAAAACCCCCTTAATCCCAAACGATATGGGGAACCAACAAAAGGGGTTGAAAATGGTTCTTAGCATTGCCAGTACATGACCAGCCTGACTCACACCAATTCATATAATTTATGCTTTTCAGTGGCAAAATGGCCATGGGCAGCTGTTTTAGTACATAGCCATGCTCTTCCAGGATGGCTTTGGAAAGTGTACCTCTCCTGCGTGCTAGTTAGGATAGACTAACCCATTGTCAGGCACCCATCAAAGCCTCTCCATTCCTTAAGCTGACAGCTCTGGATATCCAGCATCAGCCTGATTTGACAAGGCAGAGCTTTCTTCATCCTTAGGCAGCCCAGTAATTTCTGCAACACTATTGCTAATTTGGAAGCTGACAGTTTCCATCTCCCCACCCGTTTGGTTTATTACAAGCATTTCATCAGACCGGCTGTAGACTGCCGTGTCCTTCTCTGCTCTGGGCAGAGAGGGACAAGCAAGGCTGTCAGCAGTGATGCTCTGTTGCTGTGGTGATGTTTCTCCTGGAGCAGGCAGCTGCAGCAAGTCCCCCACCCCGGTGGCACCTAGCCCAGGCTCTGGATGGACCCGTGGAGGCTTCCAGCTGATTTAATTGGTTCATTGTTTCCTGGTTTGATGTAATAAATTCATTGTTCCCCAGTTCAACTTAATTGAGTCATTGTTACCCGATTTAACTGACTGATTGCTGCCTGACTTGATTTAATTAATTACCGCCTGACTTGCTGAATAAGCAAGCTCCTGCTGCCAGCTGCCAGCACGGCTCATGGCTCCTAATCTGTGCTGTCTACCTCAGCCCCTTGTGCTATGCCAACCTGCACTTCTGTTCTACTGCCAACCTGCTCTCTGTTCTACTCCAGCCACATCCACTGTTACCTCCCTTTTCTATTCCTGTAGCTTGTCCCCTACCTAAAGAGCTCCTCTCACTCACCCTCTAATTCTCCTTTCCATTCTCCTCTGCTTTTTTCTGTCTGTAGACCTGTGACTACCTCCACTTTTCCTCCTGGAGTTCTCACCACTGTGTCTCACAGTAACCCTCCCTGCTCTGATTCCTCTAAAGCTGCTCTTGAGTTCCCCTGAAGGCTTTGCATTTCTCTTGTTTCGTGATGGATTGCCCTTCTTATAGTGGGATTATTTTTTGTATCCTATTCTGCTCAGGAATCCTACGCAGGCATCAGCACTTGTCCAATGCTCTCTTTCTTTCCTTCATTTCCGCTACTTGACTGTACTCATTTTTTTTTCCTCCTTTAAGGTATCATCCAGAAGCCCCTCCCTTCTCTTGTGGCATGTTATCTAGCATCCTCTAGGCTCTTGGCTCTTTTTAATCCATTCCCTGCCCCAGATCCATTCACCTGCTTTGAGATTGCTGTGTCCGCTGTAAGGGAAGATACCCTTCCCTGATTGCTCCTTCTCTGTAGCCTGTTGTTTTCACCCAAGATGTTCTGATCGTGGTTCAGGTTTCTTGCTGACTCTCCACTTTCTGGCCCTTACTTCATTCCCCAATCTCCCCAGATCTCTTTCATTTATCTGTGTTTCACTGTCTCCATTCAGCAGAAACATGAGATATAGGTAGATCTTGTCCTCTTTTCTCTGCTGTTCTGCTCCACATTCCATCTGATGTCAGTCTGGGAGTAGGCACGGACTTGTTCAAGCAGAAAATTACTGATCTCCAAAGTAATCATGTCAAGGTGTAAGTCTGAATTTTTATTAATGATCAGCATGAACCCAGACTTGTCCATGACCACTTCAGTTTGGTGCATACAGGTGAGGTCAGCTTTGCTCATGCTGTCAGTCCAGTATGCACAACCTCTTGTGTGAGCAGATATCTCTCCTGGCTTTGCATTGTCCAGGCCTTGTTGGCCATGACATACTTCCTGTTCATCTGCACTCTCTCTATTTATCCATTTTTCATTCTCATGTACTGGAAGAGAGTCCTGGAATGAGTGCTTGTCTCTCCAGTGTAAGCACCATCATTCAGTTGCCAGCTGACATCTGGCTTCTGTATTCTGGGAACAGATATTGGATGTGTTTCCCCTCTTTCCTCTGGCTCTCTTTTTCACTGGTGTGACAGTGTTTTCTTGAAGAGAGAATTTCATTGTCTACAAAGACATCCCTCTCCCCCCCCTCAAGTCTTGAAGGAACCTTCACTCATAGAATCACAGAGGTTGGAAAAGACCTCCAAGGTCGAGTCCAACCTTTGACTGAACACCACTTTGTCAACTAAACCATAGCACTATGTGCCATGTCCTGTTGTCTCTTGAGCACTTCCAGGGGTTGTGACTCCACCATCTCCTTGGACAGCCTGTTCCAGTGCCTGACCACTGTTTCAGTGAAGAAGCCTACACTGCATGGCTGAGGGTCTTCCATGTCACTTGCAGTGTGTTAATCTGTCTCTACCTTTTTTCATGCATGTAAAAACCACTGTATTCCTGGGGCATTTTTGTTCAAACCCTTCTGGGTTTCATATGGCAGATTCCATTGATTTCAAATACCTAAAAACCTTGAAAGATTCTTTAGGAGAGCTCAGTCTTTGGGTTTGGGGGCTTGGGTTTTTTTGTTGGTGTATTAATGGGTTCTTTGATGGGATTTTTTTTGTAATTCAGTCACATTTCAGTTTATTTCTTTTTCTTACAGTCTCCTAAAACTGAGTCCAGTTATCTTACATTTTTCCCAGCATGGTAGGCAGAATAATCAGCTTTTTTGTACCCTAGTTATGCAACTCAGCCATATTTCTGCTGCTGTAACATCCATTCTCTCCCCTCTATAGGCAATTCCCTTTGAATTCATCTTTGCAGTTCCTCTCCTGTTGTTGGCTTCTGCACATTTGCTAATTTACAGAGGCCATCAGATTTTGAAGATGATACTGATACTGGCAATCCCTCTTACATTACTGGGATATGAAGGTATGACGCCCAGTGCTGTTCCCATGAAAATTGCTGCCAGACCTCCCGTAAAATGTTATGAGAACAGGACTGGGCCTCAGAATCTTCGTTCCATTCTCTGTGATGGCAGTTAAAATAACATTAAAATTAGAAACAGAATTAGCAGGTGCCAGACTCTTCTTGTTATCTTCCATCTTCTGTGTTTGGTAAGACATTTTTCTGATATAGTGATTGCATTCATGGAGCTGATGCATACAAAATACGGATGCTCCAGGCTTTTCATAGTGTGGAGCACATGTTAAGAAAAATTGGGGACTGCCCTTCAGTGTACAGTCTGCCTTTCCATTTGTAATTGCAAAGCACTCCCATGGCGAAACCAATGCTGCATAGATGGTAAAACACTATTTGTGTCCTTTTACCTTTATTTGGGGTGAAGCATTTTGTCTTTTTCTAAAATGTTAATGACTGTCTGAAGTTATTCCCTTTTTCAGCCCCACCCTGCACTTCAGATAATACTACCCCTTGGGAAAACACCGATATCAAGTACACTTCCTTCAGAAATGAAGTTGGATCGGTGCAAATCATTTCATCAGAACTTTCAATTGGTATCATTGCAGTGGTATGATTATCAATATAGTGGTGTCAGTATGCTCTAATAAATACAAGAGATAAAACCCCCAAAAGTTTTACAAGATTATTTATACAAGTGGTTTTATCTCAAACTGAGAAACACAAAATCAGATGTGCAGCCATTTTGATGCACTTGCATGCAGGGAAGAATTGCAGTACATTGTGAGATGCTCGTCATGATGCAGTAATGAATGGCAGAACTAGTTATGCACTGGCAGGTAGCTGAGGTCTCTCTTCTCCACATTTGGAAATCTGAAGGTTTTTCTGTCATGCTTTGTTTTAATCCTGTAGTTCTCCTTCCTCTGCATTTCAAATTACAGAGCTGTGGTGAAGGACGAGATGTTTTTCTGGATTGTCCTGATGGGAGTCAGGATCGCTGGGTCAGCGTGTGACTTCAACCCATATCTCCAGAGCTGTGGGGGCTCCCCTCATGCTAAGCAGTGTCAGCAACAACAGTTTTAGCCAAAAACTTCTTTTTCTGCTACAGCATTCTTCTGGCTTTCCTCCCTAATGTCTTTGCCATACGATTTTTATAAACACAGGACAACTTCTAACATGCCAACCCATAGTTAACATTAGTACAGGGAGCTGAAAAGTCCATATCCTGCACACATAACCTTAGAGATACATGTTAACAAAAAGCCCTGTCCCTCCCATGCATGCTAAGAATACCATCAGCAAATGTCACCGAAGTACGTTCAAGAGCTGAAAATTCTCCAGATAAATCATGTTGGTAATTATGTTCTGTGACTCTAGGCAGGGGTGGTTGAATAGCCCTAATTTGGAAAGTATTTGTTAGGCTCTTCTGAAAGAAGGTCAACTTCCAAGAAGCAAGAGAGGCCTCAAGAGGGGCATCTTGTAGAGGCTGCATTTCAGGGGTTAGGTCAGGGGGTTCTGCACAGGTCATAGAAAATTAATGAATATAGATAACAGCAGAATTTGGACAAAAAAGGCGTTGAACCATTTGTACCTGCTTCTATTTCACAGCTGCTAAGAGACATGAATTTGGGAAAGAATATATAAATACAAAGCTATATAAATACACATGTTGTCCATTTGCCTTACTGGCCCAGTCAGGCAGAGTAAATATATATAACTCTCTAGTTCAGCTACTTCACTGTCACAGGATCCAGACTCACCACTAAAAAAATGGTCTTCCTCTAAGATTGTCTTTTATTTTTTACTCCAACATTTTTTGCTGAGAAGCATTTACAATGTTTTATGCACCCGTGCAAAGAGCAATGAACATGTTCAGCAGGACAGAGGCTCTGTAAGTTAACCCTTAAATGTGAGCTTGATAAGGACCTACACGATTTAGCCTTAGAAACACAACATGTGTGGGAAATTAAGTGCAGCACAAGAGTCATAATTAATTAGCTGCCAAGTTCTCAAATGACTTGTCTCCTTCAAATGTTTTGCTCTCTTCTTCCATGATTGTTCAGAACCTGCATAATTCCACAATGTCACTGCTTTCATATATTCTTTACACAGCTTTTTTATACACTTCAGCTGTGGAAGGCCATGGTTTCTATTGTCAAAAAGGATGATTATGGTTAAAGTGTATTTATGGGCCATTGCCCCATCACTTGGTAACTGCAGCTGCATATTCACTTTCAGAGGTATAATTTGTCACGAGAAAATAGCTTCAAGTATTATTGGTTATATTGACATTTTCACTTTGTAAATGATCATGTCTGAGAAATGCTGTCATTTACCTTCCTATTGGAAGTGTCACAACTAATGTCAATCTTCAGAGCTCCAGGTGTACATTTTCCTTGATGCCTCTGGGGCTGTGAGGGTCTGACATAGATGTTTCCATAAATCCACAAAATTCACAGGGACCACTGAATAAGCAGGTGACCTACCTACATGTTTGCAGAAACAAGTCTTAATGAGTAAATGGCATCAATCTCAAGCCCATGTGATAGAAATACAATTTTGTCAGCGCTGTCCTCATGTGCCAAATACTCCTTAACATCTTTGGCCAGAGTGGAAAAATGGCTTCCTGCTGGTACAGAATGGAAACCTCAGCAGTAATTCACAATTTTCCTCATGACTTAAAGGAAACATTCTCCATTAATTTGCTGCTCACTCCCAGACTTCCAAGTTGAAAAAGGAGTAGGCTCTCCCAGAGTTTCCCATGTCTCCCCAGACAACTGCGCCAAGTATCCTATGTCTCTATCTTAGGGAGTGCTGGGCTTCCAAAACATGGCAAGCACTTTTCCCTTACTGGCTGTTTAAAAGAACTAATTCACATTATCTTCCTCCTTACCTCCCTTGCACCTTAGCAATGAAATGAGAGAGTGGGTGAGAGCCTGCCTAGAAAGCATTATGTTTGACTGTGATGAGGTCCATGGAACTCCAGGGGGTCTCATGGCTCATACCCTCCCCAGTCCTCTTTCTCTGCTCCCACACATCCTGCTGCTTCTCACTTGGGGTGTGTCACCACTTTTTGCACCTTCCAGTCCAAGAGCAAGATTTTTTCCCTGTTCTCACAAGCATTTTGATTATCTAAGCAGTTCAGCAAGCAGTGGCAAAATAATAATGAGTTTCCATGAGATACTCCAAATGGATTGTGACTTTGATTTAATGATTTGCAACAATGGAGTGCAAGATTTTGCTATGTCAGCTACTGGATTAGAACAAGAGTCATTCCCAGCACGTGCCCACAGGAGCATCTCAAATGCAAAATGCTTTAATCACTCGTCACGCAAGCTGAGTTAACTGGACTCTGCAACATGAGCAGGAAGCTAGCAGCATTTTCCTGCTCAAGCACCATTCTCCCCAGCCCCAGGACTTGCCCAGCTTTTGAAAGAATTAAATTGTAGAGACAGAGTGACTAAAGAAGGTCTTGACAAACCACCCCTCTTCCTTTCAGGAGAGAATCACTAAGTTAGGCTGCCAGTCCCTGCAGAAAGAGAAAGGAGGAAGGGATCTTTCCAGCTTTCATCCCTCTTGCGATAAGTCTCAGTTCCCATCAGTTGAAGCCACTGAGATAATCTTTCCTCTAGTGCCAGGATCCCCAGGTGGTCAAGGTAGTCAAGCCAGTTTTGTCAGAGTAGTCCCAGTTCAAATCACAGCCTTTCTTTAATTTGGGCAGGTACAACTCATGGCCTGTATGAGACCCTACCTGAAGGAGTAAGAAATACATCCTTTGCCCCACAGGACATCGTTACAGTCATCCCATGGGCTATCCTCTGTCCCCTGAAGCATGTGGGCTGTTGTGAGAGACATGGTGCTGAGATCAGCCAGCGACTATTAGCACCCTTCTGCTGAGCCCATTAGTATTACCTAAGAGTTTTCATTCAGCCAACACTATTGACTTTCAGTGGCCAGTGAGTGCCTCTCATCTAACTCCTGCTCAGCAGAATGGGATGGTCTTGGCTTAGCCAGCATCTCCCATCAGACACTGCAGTTAGGATTATACCCAGGGACAGCCTATCCCATCAAAAACCACCCTAGGCCACAGTTGTTTCTAGGTAAACATGGGCTAACATGCCAACCTGCTCCCCCCGTCCATGTGCCCATCCAGCCCTCTCCTCTCTTCTTCACCAGCGTGCCCAGGGAGACGTCAGGTGAGTGGGCAGAGGTTGGGCAATGCAGGACAGTCACACCCTCTGCTTTGCCTGGTTTGGCATGATGACGTTATTTTCTGGGGCAGCAGGAAGATCTGGGGAGCACTTGTGGTTCATGAGGGACGCAATCTCCAATTTTTTCTGGTGCTTTGGATGCATGTCTGTGTCGTAATTCTGCAGTGTGGGGATTACCAAACTGACTCAGGTCGTGGGAAGCCTTGCCCCATGACACTTAAAGGTCCCTACTGAGTCTGTGCTAGGCACATTTAGGTTACAGAACCTCTTTCTTCACTATCCAGCAAACCAGTTTTTCTCCTAAGGAAGGATTCTTCCCATTTATCCCAACCTTCTGCCAAGTGATGAATGGACTCCTGCTTACTTTGTCCTGACAGTCATCCCCTTTGTCGTGTGCACTGGCTAACATCTCTGAAATTCTGATGCTCAGCAGTTTGGATGATTTGGATTGGTTTTTTATAGATGAGATAATGCAGCCTACGATCTCTTATGGCTGCAAACCTCCAGCCTCATGAGTGTCTTTCCACTGTAGGATCTTCCTGCCTTGCTGTGTAGAGTGAAGAAGGGAGGACACCCTTTGGAAACTGCCTTCTGTTCTTCCTTTCCTCACCACACACAGCCAAGCTGTTGTCCTTCCACCATGGTCAAGATGTCCTGTGGCTGCAGGGGGAAAGATTTGTTTCTTAGCCAAGAAACAAGATTTGCCTTGGTTGTAGATTATTCTCCACCTAGTGAAAACAGCCAGAAAATTTGTTTTGGCCTATGTTTTTCAGCTTCTCTGTGCAAGATTTTCAGCCACTCATCTTGGCTGGGATTGGAGGGATAGGAGAGAGAGGAGAGGCCATCAACTGAATGGAATCACCAAAGTGCTCCTGACATAAAACATGAGACAAAATCCATAGGAAAGCCAAGTGAAAAGCAGACACAAAGATATATTATATTGTGCTCTGGTTATCTATGTGGTCTTCTGCCAGCAGAATAGGAAGACTAGAAAAAAGGGACAGGCAGGTATGAAATTGGATTGGCAACCATCAACAGCATAACCAATATGGACACTTAATAATGTGTAGAAGAGCTGACTCAGATTTTGATGCTGTCTTTTAATTTAGGATCGATGCCTGTGTAGATTACGTGGCACATTTGCAGGAGGAGTTCTCACAGAATATAGATGTTAAGAGAGGAGGATAATTATTTCTATTTTGTGCCAAGCCAAAAGCCATATTATGGAAAGGTTTTAAATGCAAGCTTAACAAAATTATTCAAATGCAGAAATGAGAACAGGAAGGTTGATCGGTGTGTAAAGGATGATTCACATCTAACTTAGACAGCTTCCTTTTTTATGTGAGTTGCCTTAAATTTAACTAAGAAAATCCTCTAACAGTAGTTTTCAACCTGGACAGTTGAAGGCTTCAGCTATTGAAAAACCAGCGGTCTCCTGCACAGAAAGAATATGTAAATAGCCCCCACTGGGAATTTTGAGGGCAATATCTGCTGACACTTAGCCACAACCCTGTTCTGGTGTTTCCTCAGTCTCCCTGCAGAAGATGGGGCTGCTGAAAGCAAGTTCTTTTCTGGGCTGTTTCCCTGTGCCACAGGGCTAATGCATTGCCCTGAGATGCTCAGGATATGAGGGGGAAGCAGGGTGCCTATGAAGCCTTTTAACTCTTCACAAGCATAAACATTTCTGTTTAACTTCCAGAATCCCTCTTCCCTCAGGGGAAACTGCTGCTTGTTTCTCTTTTTCCAGGGGATGTGAGAGCAGGCCTGTTATTACTGGCACTCCCTTCCCATGGATGCATTTTTCTTGGTTTAAGAGACTCTGAATTTTTGAAAGGGAAACATGAGACTTTTTTTGTTAAAGCCTTCTGTATTTTATGTGAGCAGAGGAGTTTTCTGCGTACATTTTATATCATCAGGGTCTTGAACTTGAGGGAGCTCTTCTTTACCCAGTACTTCATATACAACTCTTTCTTCAGCCGTGAAATAACCACACCAATGAGAAAATAAAAGTTATTGCCTACCTATAAAACAGGTATAAAATAAAAACTATTTACTAATAGTAAATTTGCAAAACCAGAGTACAAGGCAGAGCTAAGTAGCTGCTCTTTCCCTGTTTTTATGAGAGATGAGTCTTGCACATAAAATCCACATCCCAACTGTAAGCAGGAGGGAGAGCTGCAAGGCACAGACATCCAGAGGATTTTGAGTTGTCAGGTGATGTTTCCCAGCATGGCCCATACCCTACCAGGATCCTTACCCAGCAGGCCAAGACCTGGCTGCTGCAACCTCTTGAGAGTCTCACCTTCAGGGCAGACTCTGCCTTCTCTGGGGTGCAGAGCCATGGCTGACACAGGCAGTTGCTGGGTCAGCAAAAGGACAGAAATGTGTGCCTCCAAAACCTGTGCCATGGACCATGCCACAAGCTACACAGGAGTAGAAAATATTTTCTCATCTTGATGGTTTGCTACCTAGAGTCTTGCTCTGTCAAATAGTGCCCAAACCTACCTTTCCACTTCTGCCATTCCCTCAAAGAGCTTATTTTATTCTCCTTTTCTTCTATTAAAAAAAAAATAAAAATCCTGAAAACAGCTTTACTGAAGTGGATACAATCCAACTAAAGCCCAAGCTCTGAAAAGTCAGAATTTTCCCCCATCTTTGAGGGCATTCAGGTCCTCCCTATGCTAAGCACTGGGGCTCTGAGTCCATCTCATCAGCATGTAGTAGAGCTCAGAGAGGGAATCAGACCAGCTTTTGTTTCACATGCCTCCATGGCTTTGTTGTGACACAGATTACCTCCCGTGTATCAACCCCATTGCAAATGCAAACCCTTTTGGGAAATCACACGTCCACTTGGCTTCCCTGCTCGGATTCCCAGCCCAACCCCAGAGAACAAGTGTTCCCTGGGGCTTTTCCTTGGGGGAGACCCTGTGGCATGAGGCAGGAAGGAGTTTTGGAAAAAAAAAATTTGTATGAGCTACTTACGCATGACCTTGATCTGTCCTCTTTCCCCTTTCCAAAGTCAGGGTGGTACTTTAACCTTGGCATTGGCTGGCTGGGGGCTGGTGGTGCCGCTCAGCTTGTACCTACAGGCTTCCAGGCTGCTCTGGAGCACTCCAAGTTCTCATCCACAACTCTTGTCCTGCAGGTCACAGTCTCCCAAGGTAAAACCTTGGCACAGAGCACCCTGGTCCCTGTGGGCCTGGTGGAAAGTTTACGCTAATTGAAAGAATAATGGCACACATCAGACATATGCAGAATGAGGAGGGAGCAAAGGAACTTACTGAAGAGAATGAATCTTAACAAGTATGGGATACTAACTTTAAGTAGTAATTCACATATCACTTAGTGCTTAAGGGCAAAATTCATGCCGCCCAAGCTACTTACCTAAGTTTCCAATGCATGGCATTTGCAACAGAGTAAATAGGTACATTTTAACACTCTTCATGTCCACAAAGATGTCTCTGTAACCCATACCACATCAGATATTCACAAGGCAACAGCATGTTATGGGAATATATTTTAGTGTTGTAAAGAAGATCCCAGAGGAGACCCATTCCTACTCTCCCTTGCTGAGGGGTCCAGGCTGCCATTACAACCACATTGAGCAAGAAGCAGAAGATGTCCATTAACCCCTTAATTAAGTGCTGAGATGGCAGTCACAAGTCAGGGTGTGTCCAGAAGAGCCAGATGAACAACTGAGAAGAGCAGGAATCCCATTTCAATCCCAGTGAGCTGTGGACAGTACCTGTGGTAACAGCACTGAGTTTAGATGCAGCTTTCCATTTCTGGAACTTAAAGAAGCAGATGGTGATTAACCAGCTAAATCTGCCATCAGGAGACAGAATTTTCTGTTTTGGAGCCTAGTGCCCTAACATCAAGCAGCTGTCAGGACAGGACAAGGAGACAGGCTTAAGGGTACCTTTGCCACAAGACTACTCTGGTTTTATGACGATTCCTATTCTTCGTTTCCCAGTTACAAGCAAAATGTGATTATAAATTCTGCCACTGTTTGTCCTGCCAGAGCTGTGTGCTGCAGGAGACCACAGTGGGGTTTATCCCACCTGATTTCCTTGCCAATGCTCACATGCAGAGATGGCAATAGATGGTGATGATTTACAAAGCTGTTGTTTTTAGCATCTTTTCCATAGCCTCCCACCAGGACACCAGGGGGACAAATGACATTGCCAGCCAAAGAGTTCCCCAAAGAGTTTGGTAGAGGAACACAAGGTCACTGAGCTGCTCTGCCCAGTCATGGCCATAGGAGTTGCCAAAGTTATTCTCTCATACAAGGATTGAAGGGTCCCCAAGACAGGGGTTTTCCTTGGCCCAATGGGTTGCTTTGGCCGGTGAATGATACTTGGGTTGGTCACCTCCACACAGGTGCTCCAACACCTCAGCTCAGCAATCTGTACCCAAATCTCAGCCATTCCATGTTGATCATAGCCAAGACACCATCCCATAAGAAGAAACTCTGGAAAAAAAAAAATAATGGATGTACAGAAGAACAGTAGAAATGTAGAAACTGAACTGAACTTTCAACATCCCTGGCTCAACACAATCCAAGTTCTCTTGAGATCCTCACCAACAACCTCTCTCAGCATTAGCGGAAGCTAAATGTGTGGGGAAGAACCCAAATATCTCAAAAATCAAATTGCTGTCCAAACTGGAAGGCAAAGAATCTATTGTGTGAGATAAATCTCCTTGTATAGAGCTCCCAATGTGCAAAAGTGAAACCAATTCATTTTCTAGCAAACATCAGTGCAAATTTCAAACACTGAGTTTTCACCTTTAGTTCTTTTCCCTTTATTCTTTCCTCCCCATTTTCCCATCTAAATTTCATTTTGGTAAATATTTCTCCCTATTGCTCAGATAACCGTATCTGATTGCAGAGATTTGAAGCGTAACTGATGATGAAAGACGACCTGAGGGATATCGGAGTGCACACACCACAGGGGTGTGGACATAAACCCCTGAAATATGCTGGCAGTATGACCAGAGTTGTTCTACCTGAAGGTTAAGTCAAGATAAGAACTTGCCTGGTGGTTGCACACACAGGATTAGACAAAACCAATCCTTCATGCTTGTTAAAAATCCACCAGGACTGTTGGCTTGAGATGGGGCTGAGCTTGCAGTTTGGGGAGTGAAGGAGGATCTGAGCCTCATGTGTCTTTTGACACAAAATTTGATGGTGACCCTCTATCCTGATGGTGCACTCCCAGCTGGGAGAGTGGGAGCAGAGGGTTAGCCCTACCAGCCAGGACCAGGGGTTTTGCCCCAGGTGGGCTTTTCAGCTCAGGGCTGGCACTGTTGCAGCAGGTCCTCCTGCACCTGGCTCACAGGCACTTCTGCCTCTTCATGGCAGGCTTCAGTGTCACCTGCAGCACAAGGTTGCTGCTGGGCGCTGGTGGCAGTGGGGGTGGTGGCTGCCCCAGGCAGCAGCAGCCCTCTGGGGGGGTTACATAAAGGCAGTGGAACATGTCTGCTCCGGGCACGGGCAGTGAGGCATGCAGGCAGTGGATGACTAATGGCCCCACACTGGCCTACTTAGAGCCGGGGCAGCTTTGCTACCTGCTGCTCTGGTGGGTCCCCACAGCACTGATGGGCAGGGGAGAAGGATGACCCCTTCCTGGAGTGGAGGGCAGGTGAAAAAGCCTCCCCTCACTCAAAGATGCTGAGCAGGGTTTGCCCATTCATACATGAAGGAGGTCTTAGATTTCACAAGGAAGAGGTAATCAGAAAATACTGCTGCAGCATGCAATCCAGCACTTCTTGCACTTCTTCCTCAGCACCTTCATACAGAACCTGCTTAAAAATTATTTACAAATATCAAGCAAAGTTGAAGGCACAGCCATGCAATGGCTGATCATGGGTTTGCAGGATTTTATGAGTGTTGACTGATGATAGATACCATCTTTAAAAAGTCAGGGCTTCTTGTGTCACCTGCAGAGTGAAGATCCCTGCAAACAGCACAGGCAAGCAGAAGAGGTCAAATCAAAAACCAGCTCCCACAGTGCGTTATTAATCCGGCAGATTGTGTATAGTGGAAATAAAAAATCATCTTAAAGTAGCCAAATGCTCTAATATAAAGAACTAATTAAAAAACCCTCCCAAACTATTAACAACAAATAGAAATTGTTCTTGACAATGAAAGCTTGCATGATTTTTACCCCAGACCTCTGACTCTAGAATGCTGGCAATACTGGAGCAGTGCCAAATGTGTGTACCTACTTTCCCATTACATGGTTCCTCCAGCCTAGCCCAGGCTGGGTCTGTCCTGCCCCACCACAGCTGGAGTGTGGACGGGCCCTGATGGAGAGCATCTCTCCGTCAGTGTCTTGTGAGTTTGAGAGGCTCAGGTGTCAAAGTGAACTCTCAGTGGGAAGCTATGGCCATAGATGTTATTTTTAACAGTTGAGTGCTCTTTAATGTTTAACCCCTCAGTTCACCTCTCCTTTCAGGTGAACTCCTTTCCTATATCTCTGGCATTAATGCAGCTATTGTTCAAGTGTTTAAACTTTCCTTGCTATCAATCAGCTCAGGAACTGTAAACACTTACACTGTGGATCCATAATATCTCGCTCTCCATCAATGTTAAGATGTCATGGGTCAACTGCTGGGTTTTTTCAGACTTTTGGACCCATTTTTATCCTGGAATTCTTTGTGGTGGGACCATTGATTGGGCAGTGCCCCAGGACAGGGGCGTGCAGGGCTCATCCACCAGAGCAAAGGGAAGGGAGCGCTGCTCTAAATGGGGCCATGTTTGTACCACAACAGCAGGTAGGCACAGGGAGGAATGATTTTTTTCCTTACAAACTTGGGGCTAGGGCCTTGGCCATAGCTTGCAGCTGGCAGGGAACATGCAGCTCCTGGCTTAGGAAGAGAGCAGGGAGTGGACAATGACTCACAGCCCAGCCCAGTCCTCCCTCCCTGCCAGCCATAAGTGCTGGGCAGCAGATTTCAGGGAGGAAGAGAAGGACAAAGCCACTCATCATCCACTCCTGTGTTCTCCACTGATTCACTCTTTGCTCATCTAGACAGGGCTGAAAATAACAGCATGCAAAAGGAAGGGCAAGAGGTGCAGGCAGCCCAGGTGGGAGGTCTGAGCGTGCCAGTTTGGCTTGGGATCACCACTCTGAGCACAGTGTGGGCCCCTCTGGCAGGGCAGCAAATCAGTCTGAGGACTGGGAAAAGACATGCATTATCTTCACTCCTCTTAAAACAGAAGTGAGTATTGATATGGTGTGATTTAATAGAGGCTGAAGATGTTTGCATTAATTAACTGGAATGAGGGGTTCTGGTCTGGACATGGTACTTGCAGACCTGGACAAAGTGAGAAGCATTCAAGGAGCACAAGAATCAAGAGAATTATACACCAAGGGATTCAAAATGAAAAACATGGCTCATTTAGTCCAAGGAAAGAGTATTAGGAGCAGAGAATGGAAACAATCCTCTAACACATAAAGCCTTCTTGAGGAGATGATTGTTTTATATTATCTATGTAGACAAAGATATGAAGAAATCAATTTTCCTTCTGCAACAAAGGGTGCTTTGACAACCTACTAGGGAACATTTCCAAGATGTACAAGGTGTGGAGTCTGGGGAGAGGCTGGAGAATCCCTTTCCAGAAAGATTTTTCAGGAGTCCTTAGACAAACCAAAGTCCTGTGATGTTTCCCTGCATTGAGTGCTTGTGGCAGGGGTCCGGCAGGGCTCCCTGGACATGGAGTGTCTTGGTGCAGGGAGGGAACCCAGCAGTCCTGCCAGGTCTCTTCCTGGCTTACATTTCGTCACCTCAAACGTGGCATTAAGTATTCTTGGCAGGAATTGTGACTTGGCTTGAACAAGCATTTGATAAGATCCATAAAGCTAAACACAGATTACTGCTCTATAAGAAAGTGTTGAACAGCAAATATGTCCCACTTTCTATGAAGTAAACCGTGTTAATTCTCTAAGCACAATTCATTACACATCTGGAGCCAACTATTTCCATCTACTTATAGACAGTGTTAAGTGAGATACTGTTTTAATTTTTCTGAACCAGACAGAGATAATACCCCCAGGAAACAGTTTAAGTCTGTAAAAAGTAAAAAAGACAGTGTAGGTTGCTAAGTGATAATGATTTGCAAAACATAAATACTTTCACAAAGGAAGTGATTAATTCAGGACATTCTTTATATATCACTACTATAATCTTTTCAGCTGCAGCCCATGATGTACTTTTATCTCACAGCATACTCACTTTGTTTTACAATCAATCCTTTTAATCTGCCCGTTTTTCTTCAAATTTACATCTTTAATTTACCCAGCCTTTTGCCTGCTGTAACCATCCCCACTCCATGGAATGACACCCATGGACGCGTCACACACAGGATCAGAGACATTTGCACTTGGACACCAAAGAGAGGTTCAAAGAATGGTTCCAGTAGCAGTGTACTGTCCAACATGGGTGGCTGAGCAAATCTCTGTTTGTCATCGTCCATGGAGGAGTTAGTGGTGCAGAGTCCATCTCCTGCAAACATAGCACCTCTCTGTTATTTATTAATTCCTGCATGACAACATTCTGCCCTTTGCCTTAGCTGAAGACACTGGAGATGAGAGGCTGTAAATCTAAGGTGGAAGGACTGATGCTAGCAGGACAATGGAGAGTTGTCACTAATTTAAATATGTCTGCTATTTATACTGTCTTACATGAAGTGACCAAGGAACACCATTCAGATCTTCCATGGCAATATCTCTCCCAGCCCCTAAGTGCCAAATTGCTGCTCATGGAAATGAGAAGCACAGGAGCTCCACAATTCCTTGGCTCCATTAGTACTTACCTCAGACAATGGCCTGAAGTTTTGCTAATTCTTGAGAAACTGCAGTCTTGTTGAAACCTTTGTTTTGTTTTATGACAGTGTTGCCATTTTAGTGTCTGCATGACACTGTTCACTCTGTAAAATGCTGCCTCCTGAAGCAGATGCCTCTTGCAAGGAATGAACATGACCAGCCCATGGCATCCCCAGCTCCCTGCTCAGCTCTTGGGGTTGACTGGCTCCTCCTTGCTCACTGCTGCCTTTATAAAGTGATGTGAATTCAGTGACAGCGACTTTCACCAAGGTTGCTTCCAATACTGACTCCCATCATGTATCTAAGGAAGCATTGAGGTGACCTTCCATAAAATCAGGAAAGGGCAGTAAAACCTACTAGTCAGTACCTGTTTACACTCTCCTGGTTTTGCAGATTTTTTCTGATGCTCCAGCAACCTTTTCCCACTAGTTTCATGTCCATGTTCTGTTTCCCTTTTCTGTCCTATCATTGTCACTACCTCAGTGTTGACAGTGATTCATCCTTCCCTGGTTATTTCAACATGCCTGTGTCTTGACTTTATTTCCTATTTCCTTCACAGCTTCCCCTTTCTAAAAGTTATGAGTGTCTGCTCTTGTGATTTCTTCATTACTTTATGCAATGGGGATGTCCCAGCAGCCCTGGCTTGCTCACACCCTTCTGGAAATTATCGTATTGTGTATTGTTTGTGTAGCTTTACCATGTTTCCAAACTGCCCACCACCACTCTGTCTTGGATTGCTTCCTTAAATATTTGTCTTGTTGTTTACACTAAGTTTGAGTTCGGATTTTTTTTGTGGTTTTGTTTTTTCTTCTTTGTACAATGACCTAAAACGCTCCCAAAATATCCCTTTGGAAACCACCTTCTCAGAGACAGACTTCACTTATTGTGATTGAGTGTCACCCCACCTTTTTCTTCATCTCCCTCTTGGCCTCTTTAGATAAACTAATTTGTGGCTGCATGAACATTGGGTGTATGCTTATATTAAGCATTAGGCCATGTTGTATATTTAATTGTTTCTAATTTGCATGTTCGTAGGGATCAAGGATCTCTGATTTGTACTGACTATATCTGCATCATCTCCAAGAGATGTGTGTCAATCCTTTCCTAAAAGAACTCAAAGACCTCTGCAACCGCTCTAAATAACTTGTTCAGTTGCTTACACTTAGGAAGACTTTTTAAAAAAATCTAAGCTGTGGATCAAACTCTCTTGATACTTGTATTTGCAGCTAGGGAGAGCTTTGTACAACCTTGTATAACCTTGAAAAATATTATTTAATCTATTTCATAAGCAGTGAGCCCAAGAGTGTAGATAAGTACGTGAAGATGGTCTCCATGCCCACAAAAAGGAACAACGCTCAAGACCAAGCAAACAGTTAAAACAGCTGTCAGCCAAAATCATGGGCATCAGAAGGAGGCTGAGCAGCAGGTGGTAAATCTGCTTGGTCTTGAGCTGACAGGGGATTAGATCCCAGTCAAGTTTTTTTAACTTGCCATGCTCAGGGCTGAGGCATGACTTGAGTAAGTGAGCTCTGCCAAGGTGCCACCCTCAGATCAGGCTCCTGTGCAGCTCTTGCAGCCGTTCCCTCTGCCATCTCCAATCCTCTTCCTCTGGGAGGGTGCATGACCCAGAGCAGTGCTGGCCTCCACTGAGGGAAAAATGGGAATGCAAAGATGCAGCTGAGCATTAAGCAGGCAACTGGAAAATGAGGGAGACTGTAAGGGACCTCCAAACAGACTCCCTCAGTCTGGGCTGTGCTCAGGGTGTTGTTCAGCCCTCTGCTATGTGTTGTGCTGTTTATGAGATTATTGCCAAAGATGAAAATATACTGTCATAAAATTCTCCCCTAATAAATTTTCCCTTCATTAAGTCAGCTTGCATTTTAATTGTGGAGACTATACTTTCTCCACCCACTTACTGTGGTTTTGCCAGGTATGTAAACTGGGAATTTTAGCCAAGGGTGGAATTGTGTGAACTGTAGCTGGTTCCATTCCAAACCTTCACAAAAGCAGAAGCATGTATTAGGCATTTCATAATTTCCTCACAAAAGGAATAAAAAAGAGGAAGAGCTCTTCCAAGTTGCAAGTTTGCCGTAAGAGCTTTCTCCAGGTAAAATTGTTGGAATATACCACTAAAAAAATACATGGAAATAATAGTTCAAGTGATAAAAATATTAAGGTCTCCTTGAGAAAACTATGACTGGAAGGACACTATTTGCCAAACAGGCCTGGAAACAAGCAAAAATGTATCCCTTTGCTGGGGAATAGAAGGAAAGAATATGAAGTGAGAGCTGGAGGGAATGAGGGCTCAGAAAAGCGACATCAGTGACCACTGGTACAGCCAGCACACATAACCCATGTGGGGTCTCTGCTTCTCAGGAAGGATGCAAAGAGTTGAAAAGGCAACAGGCAGGAGCTAGGGGTTGGAAGAGCTGCCCTGTGAGGCT
This sequence comes from Phylloscopus collybita, assembly GCA_027886175.1. Lineage (NCBI taxonomy): Eukaryota > Metazoa > Chordata > Aves > Passeriformes > Phylloscopidae > Phylloscopus > Phylloscopus collybita. The sequence goes on from JAJNNQ010000007.1 coordinate 7,577,695, forward strand.
AAAAAAGGAATATAATGTCCCACATTACAGGGACTGTGCTGACCACAAGGGTCCTGCTTCTACTGCCCTGTGCCTTCCAGATCCAAACTGTGGATCTAAAAGGGCCTTCTGCCAATAACTTTGTTGTAAGGCTCACAGAGCAGTTGATCGCCAATGATCTCAGCAAGCACCAAGCTGACAGATAAATACTGAGTCAGACATGAAATAGAGAGCAGCTTCATCTTGGAACCTATCATGAGATTAAATTGAAGAAGTCAAACATTGCTGTCAACAGAGAGTATTAGGAAAAGGCTGCATTTGGCACTCCTTCACCTGCAGCACACAAGCACTGTCCTGGGAGGAATGTGAGTCAGAGAAGTTTCTGCCAATGGGCAGCTGGGCTGTGCCTGGGGAACTGCAATGGGAATGACCAAAACACACCCTTGAGACACCAGCCATGATGAAACAGGGCTCAGATGGCCAGATCCAGAGTATGGATCCAATCTACTGAGTGCAAATAATCAGTATTCACCACAAAGAGTTTGTTTGTCGAGGCTGGCAGGTTGGTAGCACATCTAGGTAGCAGTTAATCCCCATGTGTAGCTTTGAAATTAAAGATAATCCCCTCAGCAGCTGAGAAACATCAGTAATAAAGGGTCACCAGAAGAAACTAATGTGAAAAGAGACATGGATGGTGAATGGACAATTCAAAGAAAAGCTAAAAAAAAGGAAAAAGAAGAAATACAAAGAAGTATAGAATATACTCATATGGCTACATGGGCTTGGAAATCATGCAGAGGATCATAAATTAAAAAAAAACAAAAAAACAAAAAAAAACCAAAAAAACCCGTCTGGTAAAGGTTTTGCTTCCCTCAGAGAAATTTCTTGAGGAAATGCACACTAAAGGATAAGAAGCAACCAGAATAACACTGCTCTAGTGCCACTATTGAAAATAAGCTCACTGAGTGTTGCCAAAAGAAAGGGACAGCTGTGGTGTTAATGCTAAACAAACCAGTCTTCCCATGGTAGCTGGGTTTTATTCAGCTCTGGTGCTTTCCTGCTATAAACAAGGTGATCATGTGTTGTTCTAAAAGTGTCTCAAGATTGCTTTAATTAGGCAGCTTACAAATTACCTGGGTTTTAAATTACTCATAAATCATGAGCATGGTCATGTTAAAGCCTTCACTGTAGGCTCTAACATGCAGTGGTGATCACCTCTACCTTTTAACACAAATTTCAGAACCTTTGACACGACTGCCAGAGGAAGGTGCTGCAGCAACACACATATTGGCAAAAGAGCCCCCATGCTGCTGACAGATGAAGGTTTACCTCGTGGGAAGTTCTCCAGCTTTCCCCAGACTGAAGGAATGCCATCAGGTAGATGGCAGCTGGCAGTAACCCACATCAGTGAAAATCAGAAAAGAGTTTGCCACCAGCACAGCACCAGGGCAGATGGATATCAGCTGTCACAGGTAAACTATCTTGGAAGGAAAAAATTGATTTTATTGGTGGATAGTCCAAGTTTGTTAGCCTGGAAAATGGGTAAATGAGCACTGTTTACATAGTGCAACAAACATGCACCTACTTTTACTGATGATTAAATATGTTTGCATTAATCCCTACCTACTGGTTTTCCCTTATAATAAGCTATCAGGACACTAAGATCAGATTGAATCTGACTTTGTCATAATATAAATAACGCCTGCATCTTCATAAGAAAAATTGTATTCTCTATTTTTCTCTGTAGTTGTATCCTTATTTTTAATAGCTTTTGTTTTGTAAACAACACACTGGAGTAGTATGAGATGTCTCAGCAACTGAAGCTATATCCAGACTTCTGTAATCACCCCTTACTATGCCCTGATACAGATACTGATAGAGGGGAGATGATGTTTGTAGTTAACCTTTCTTTCTAAAGAAGGAAAATCAAAAGCAAATGGAAACATTTCTGGTTTGTAGAAGTGCAAAATGTAACTTCATGCTACTCCATAAACTTCAGTACAACATGGACAACAGGCACTGCTCATTCAATTTGCTGGCTATGCAATTTGCTGTCTCCAGTAGCCCGTGTGTTTGAAATTGCACAATTACATCTTTCCATTACTGCACGGCCTTGAAATGGCATTGCTGAGTAATATCAGACAATCTGGTTCCGTGGTTGCAAGGTGCTCTGGAATGTGGAAAACTACACACTTCTGTGACTGCTGCCTTTGTATTATACTGGCAATTCCAGAATTGTTTTGAACTGCACAGAAATACTTGCTATATTACTACTAAGGACTTAGTATGCAGGTTTCACCCCATTAAGTAGGGCTTATAAAAATACCCAAAATGACAAGCTCCACATCAACAGAGCTTGCAACAAAGCTGACTCATAAAACAACAACCTCGTTTTTTCAGTAGTATCAGAGTCACAGTGAGGATTTTTCAGCCTCATTACTTTCTCCTTGGGCTGCCAAAAAATGCCTCCATTGTATTCCTTAGGAGCATTACCTGTTTAAGCAGACCAAGAACAAGCAATCGTGGCTTGATGTGGAAAGCAGATATTGTTATGGTATTGGAAAAATCAGTGATGTTAAAGTTTAAACACATCATGAATGGAAAGAAGGGTTTTTATAGTGATTTTAATTACAGAGCCTTTTTAATGTTTTCTATTGGAAAACATCTCCATTGTGATGACATACACAGAGGTGTTGGACCCTTGTGGAGGTCTTGGGCAGTCTGTTAAAACTACAACAGTGTCATCATTTAGGCTTGAGCTATACAGATCAAACATCCAATTTAGGGCAAATTTACAGCTCTTGTTGTATAGAATCTTCTAAAAAAAGTAAGTTCAGCATAAAGCTTTCCTGCTTGAAACTTTCCCACATGAAACTATGGATTCTTAAGTTAACTTTGCCATGTTAGACTATATTCTACCCATAGATAAAAGGAAACGAGTTTCTGGATGTTTCTGCTTCTTATATATCTCTGCTTCTTGTGAGAACAGATGTGAAATCCAAGTAGCTGGAAGGAGTCTACCAAGATGCAAGTTAAAATCTCCACACCCTCATTCAAGAAGAAATCTGATGCCCACTGAGTGCTATTTTATTCTAAGTGTCTCTCCATTTAAATGTCTGGTGACAAGCAATCCATCCTTGCATCCTCATGGAGCATTTCTTTGAATAGGTTAAGAAAATACGTTATACTGCTCCATAGAAAACTAGAACATTGCTAGTTTCTCATGACCTCCCATTTATAATAGAAGCAAGAGATTTGTGTAGCCTTTCTAGAGAAGAAGGTTCTACCCAAAAAATGAACTGTAACAGATACCAGTCCATAGGTAACTTCCTGTAAGTGATGTGCTCTAAGCTGCACCCCTGCTTAGCTCTGAATAACATGATGAAGGGAGGAACTCCTTTCTCTTTCTGAAATCACAGAAAAGAACAGGAAGAAATCCTTGTCTGGTACATACAAAGCCTTACCAAATCAAATGTGAGTTTTCCCCTGGGGTCAGTTTTTGTCTTTCCACTCTGCAATAGCACCCACACGTGTGCACACTCACACTCACACTGAAGCTTGAGGGAACAGAGCAGGTGAGCAGGCAGCTAGAGCAAACATATTCATTTACACTTGTTTGCTCTAATTAGATCCAAATTAATTTGTGAAACACTCCCTTTTGGGCCTGGTAGGCTGCTGAAAGCAGAAGACCATTTGGTTTTCCTCCTGATACTTCCAGTAATTGTTAGGTTCACATCTGCTGGGCTCCTCACGGAGAGCTCCTGTCCTCCGTATCTCCATCCCTGCAAGGACACCACAGTTACAGGTTCTCAAACACCTTTTTGTAACTCCATACTATGGCAATACAGTCCTGACATGGAACTATACAGGCACTGGCAGCAGATGTCATCTTTCAAGAAACTGAATCTGACAATGACATCACTTTGTCTCAAAATTACTTTTTTCTGTTTTTATACAAGCACCACAAGCACTTCTGCTTTCCTAATGAAGCACAGTTCACTCTTTGCCTAAAAGATGGTATAGATGGGATAACACAATTCAATACCAGTCCAATTAGATAACAGTGCAATCAGGAAAATGCTCACATTTTAACTTTCAAACTTACCATGACTTAACAGAAGAATAGGGAAACAACTACAGAATAGGAAAAGTAAATTAACATAGCTGCTTTGCAAGCTGCAAACTACTCCATTACACTCAGAGATTTAGGAAACAGAGGTATTGGAGACTTCCCTCAGTGAAGGAACTGGGTGTCTGTCCTTCCTCACACATCATAGATGGTTTCTTTTTAATGGCATTAAATGAGAGGCTTTGGTATGAACATATTGGACACTGCTTCCAATGAGCAGCAGTAATTTCCAGTAAAACACATGCAATAAGGAAAACAATAACTATCAAATTGGTGAAACAGAAAAACACAGTGCAACAAAGACAGCCTTAGAAAATTCTATGGGTGTAAATAATAAAAAAATTACAGGATTTTAGAATATGCAGTTGTGTAAAAAAGAAACCACAAGATAAATTATTCCAAAATATCTCATATTTTACCATAAAATAGTTACTTGAACATTTAATTGTTGCTCATTCTGTTGACAATCAAACAAAAGAAATATTTGACTGTGTCTGGAGCGACATTTCTGATGCAAAATTATGCAGAATCAAATAAAACTTGAAATCAGGAAGGACAAGCCAGGTGGAAGCTTAGGAGGTCTCTGCTGTAACCTCCTGCTTACAGCAAGTCAGCTCTGACCAGGCTGCTCAGGGCTCCATCCAGTCAGGATTTGAAAACTCCAGGTTGGGAGAATACACCACCTCTGTGGACAACCTGTGCCTCTGCCTGACTAATCCTCATGGGTCAAAAAATGTCTCCTGGAGGCTGGAACTCCTACACAAATGTCAGCTAAAATACACTTTTTGGCAAGAACCTTCCCCCTCCTCAGCTTATAGCTCTAAACCTGTGTGGGAACTGATGCTCTGAGGTGAGATCTGCTGTAACCCTGTGCAGCAGTCGCTTACTGTACTGAAGTGCTGTGTCTAAAGCATCAATCACACTGGAACACACAAGTTAATAGCTTCTTCATTAAAATATTTTATTAATAAGCAAATAATAAAGCAGCAAATATTTCATGGCATGATCAAGTTTCAAAAAATCTCAGAGTAAACAGAAGCACTGCAAGCTAATTAGTTATGACAATGTCATATGCCCACAAGAAAAACAGGTCAAATCTTGAAAGTAATCAGAACCTTCTTCAGCCTTGTCTGAAATGCAAAACCATACACAAAATGAAGAAATCAACCTCATAATTAATTTACTATTGCTTAGTAAGGCCTTAGGAGTGAGGACTGACCTCTCAGATATCTAAAGGTAGGTTGAGCCAGTCACTGTGGCAATAAAAAACAAGAGAAGAAACATGAAAATTTTATGTCTGTATTGGGATAAAGTAATAATTTGAGCTTACAAATTTCCTGTTCACTCCACTGAGTATAAAGAAGCACAGGACAACCTCTGTACTATGCCTCCCATCCTATGTTTTACATCCAGAGATGTGTTCTTGGCCCACCACTTGCATAGAGCAATACAAATTACCTCACGTCTCTTTTACTATGACCTAAGCACAAATAAGTGGGTTTGGTATGTTCATGCAGACATTTCTGCTAAGCTCAAAAGGGTAACTAGTAAAGTTACAGCTTTACTAAACAACAGCTTCTTTGTGTACTGCATTCTCTATAAAAAACACATGAGAATTAGCAGAAGGACAGCTTAAAACTTCTGCATCTGTACTGTGAAGTTACATCACCAGCTAGCACAAATTCAGAACTTCATAACTCAAGCAGGGTGGGTGCAATGCACTGTTTCGAGTTATTCCTATTATCTGCATGGACAGTAATGCCCCAAGGTTCCAGCTAAGATTAAAATCCAACTATATTACAGAGTACAGATGTTCATAATAGTACTCTGCAGTGGACCAAAACGTGCCACTGCAGCACCTGAGATTGATCCTAGTTCCAGGTGTATCCTGTGTTTTTCTATGTGGAGATGTTTTATCTCCTGAGGGAAGGGCAGCAGTAAAGCATAAATGCTCCATCTACGCCACTGCACCTTTCCCTCTGTAGGGGACCAGAAGAGCAGATCATAGAATCATCAAATGGCTTGGGTTGGAGGGGATCTTAAAGATCATCTAGTTCCAACTCAGATATCTGGGTTCCTTCAGCTACAGCTGTTACATTCGCTACAGCTGAGTCCTAAAGAAGCAGATCTTGCTTCAACCAATGTATAAAACAGACGTGTCTGCAGAGAGGTGAACTGGTTTCCCAGGATCATTTGGAAGGTCATGGAGAAAGCCTGGACAGATGCATTTCACCATACTGTCTCCCAAACAGCAACTATTTCTCACAGACAAGTCATAAAATCGGGCACATACTTATGCAGCAATGCCAACAGCCAGCATCAAACATTAGTGAGCAAAGCCATGGGCTCTCAAGTGCATGGTCTTGAAAACCAAGTCGGTCTCTGGTAAGCCTAGAGAACCAGGGGGAGGGGATGAAGGAAGAACTCTGCTCTGTTCACTCACATTTAGATCACCATACAGGTACAGAAGTGCCAAGGGGAGTGAAAGGAGGAGCAGCTCTTTCCCCTACATTGTGAAACAGTGATAGATACAAACTGAAGTGACCCTTAACTGCTGCTGAGGTCTCAGCTCACCTGGGGTGAATCCACGCTTTGCTCAATACAACCTTCTCCTATCTGCAGTCACTGCTTTACAAATTAACCTCACTGTCACAGTGACTGCCAGGGGAGGGCTTATTCTCTCCAGTGACAAACAGCTGATGTTTGCCTGTTTCAGATCCCTGCGTTAGCAAATATTGTTCAAGTGCTGAATTCCTAAGCAAGTTGAAAAATGCATTATTTAAAACATGATTGTGTTCCTGCATTGCACAATATTAATGTTGCTAAAGCTACTTAATGCTTACACATCTCATGCATTTGTATAGCAATTTGATAAATTTTAACTGAACTTTTTAGTAAGTGTTTCTAGTCATTCATGAATTTGGCAAATTTGGACCAAATGTTTCATTGGTCCCCATGTGCATATATCATTGGTTGCCCATTCAGTCTCCTCTTCTGCATGACCAATAATTTCTGCTCTTTTATGAAGATCTGCTCTTCATTTGGTCTCTCCTGTTAGACAAGGTGCACCTCAGTCAGATTTCATCTGTGTTTTCAGTTTGGCAAGGCCGGTGAGACATTCATCTCTCCATTTTCTCCTGGCATCCAGGACTTTTGGAACAACTGGAATTTTTTCAGACAATGCCTGGAAGAGAAAATTTAAGATGACTAAATTTCATGTTCTGAGTGAAGAGTTTTTCACCAGCATTTTTTCCTGCTTTCCTTGTGTCAGACCAAGTCACCATCCACACAAACTATAATTTAGGCTATCACAAGAAATAGGTCACTAATTCTTTACATGAGTGACTGGAAAGGAACCAACCTGTATGGGAATAAAAATATTCCCACTTGGATAAGGTTATCCTGAATGTGGCAATGAGGATGACTACAGAAACAACAAAGCATCAACCTGTTCCCTCATTTTGCTCCACACAGTCACTGCCTAGTCTCTTTGAGATGATAATCTTTTATTAAGCAGAAAGGAGACAACCTGGCCATTTATGTTGCTGAAAATGTGTTCTGAACCAGATTCCTGTGTGTGCTTCCCCATAAATGCAGTGAGGAATACATGTTTATAAAAACATTTTGTCTTACAAATACCAGTTATAATAAAAATGAGAGGGGAAGACACATAGCAAACGCAGGGAAAAAAAGGTATTTCTCTGTGCACAATCAAAGTTGTCTTAGAATTGCCAAGGAAAAAAAAGTTGTTTTGAGAGTGCAGATAGAGACCACAAGGTCATCTTTGCCAAAATAGGACCTGAGGTCTTAGGCTTAAAAGGCAAATGTTGAGAAACTGGGTAAAACCTGGACCTGCTACCAATGACTGGCAAGCTGCAGGCTCTCCAGGAAAAAAATAAGAGGGAGGGATGGAAGAGTAGGATAAGAAATGTTTAGTGATTTACTCTAACAGAGCATCCCTGCAAGCCCATCTTTGATACTGAAGATAATAAAGAGACACAAAAGCAGATGTTGAACTGGAATCCAGCCTTCTATAAAGAAAGTCAAACTGTTTCATACCAATTAAAAGCTTCTGGTTGTGAATGACTCCAAAATTATTACTGATCGTTATTATAAGCAGTCTGTGTTATTTAAGCATAAAAGAATCTCTTTCCTCAAAGCACATTAACATAAATAGGAACACAAAATGCTACCTTACAGACATGTATTTGGAATTAATCAGCTGATCAGAAATGATTCAACCCCTACACATGTTCTTTAGTTAATCATTAAAAAAGGCACCTTTGAAAAGGCAGAGTTAGGAAATGACAATACTTCCGTTGATTCCTGTGGTCATTCAAACTGACTACGTAGTGAATATAAACAAATTGTGGGCTTAGAAATGTTAATACATAAACTAGATCCCAATCCAGAACAGCACTTGAACACATTTTACCTTTAAACATGCAAGTGACCTTACCAGACTGCTCACATGCTTATCTTAAACGTGTATTTGCACACATTACAAACTGGAACTCTGGTTTGTAAAGTATAAAAAGGAGAAAAAAAGCTACAGATTTATGCAGGAAGATGGAGTAGGAGGAAGACACAGGATGAATATTCAAGTAGGAAAGGAGGCTGAGCATAATACAATAAGAGGAAGGTAGTAAGGAATAGCATGAAGGATTAAATGCCAATAAAGCACAGATGTTAGCAGCTGACTCCTCTGTCTTGTAATAATGTTACTGGTAATAATGTGATTGCTAGGTCACTTTCCCATGATATATTGTCCAAGTGCTTTCAAAAGGGACTCACAGGCATGCTGTACTGATCTTTTCCCTTAAAGTACACATTCACACAATAAATACAGACTACAGACACCTCCAGCAGTAAACTGAAATAGTACAAATGTTAAAGTAAAAAGTAACGTTTTTGTTCTGAATGTCGCTGTTTTTATCAACTCCTTATTTACCTGATTGACTTTCTGCACAGTTTCACCTGAAAATTCTGGAACTGGCCCAAAGGTGTTCAGAACAAGTCTCATTCCTTCAGCATATCTTTCACAATAATTTGAAACACCTGAAAATAAGAGTGAAAAGTTACATTTCAACAGAAATTCCTAGTTAAAGTCAGTAAGGCTGCCTGTGCTTAAGCATTGTCTTAAATCAGTGACACAAAAAATGATCTGCTCTTATGATTAAGACACCTAATTGTCATCAAGAAAAAATGGATTCCATCTACCCCATTTCCATTATTTAGGACACGGCTGTGTTGCAAAACCAATGAATGTCACACACCAGCAGGCAATGCTGTGTGAGGGTGTAGTGCATGACCACGAATATCCCCATTTCTTGTGACCAGAAAGCTTCCCTGACCAGGGCCCACGAGGAGAGTGCTCTCACCTCTCCTCCCGGTCGGCGTGTGTCATATCTTGAAGTGTTCCTGTCATTATTTTTCTTTATTAACCTGGAGTGTATCAAGAACAACATGACTCGGGGGAAAGCGTCAAAGGCGTGGAGGCACAGGTGGCCTCCAGTGAAGGAAAAAGGCCAAAGGAGGAACAGATGGATCTTGCAGATCAGTATCTTGCAGCCCCTAACTGGGGTTAGAGACAGGGATGTGGCTTTTATAACTCTCTCTGATGGTTGAGCACTTCTAGGGGAAGACAGGATTCACCTGACAAAGCAGAGAAAAGGCATCTTTGCCAAAACCCTGGCCCATCTGGGGAGTAAAACTTTATATCAGGAGCAACTGAGGTGTGTGGGGATGGCTCACACAACTGGAGAGATACGCACTGCAGGAAAGACAAGGAGGGGGTGTGCTATCTCTGTAACAAGGTGGCTCAGATCTGTGGGGCTGTTCCATGGGAAGGGTGACTGGCTGAATGAGAGCCTGTGGACAGGCCAGTAAAGCACAGCATCCTCCAAGGGCAGGAACAGTCCATCCTGATATTCAGGAAGACAAGTCCATGTACTAAGAGATTTGCTTGGATGAGCTCCAGTGCAAAAAGTATGTGGAAGCAGGGACAGGCTGTAAGAAGAAATTAAAAAACACCACCTAGGCATGTAGGAATGGTGGAAAGGAAAGCCAAAGATCAACTCCAGTTGAAACTTGCAAGGATGTCAAGGGCAACAAGAAGGACTTCTACTGATAGTAATAGCCCTTATTGTTACTAGCATGCCCTTGCAAGTCTGCTTTCTACCATACTTGAAACATTAAGTCAGTCAATGCACCAATGTCATCATGAGATCTTCAGATGAATGAAGGCAAATATTGCACCCATCTTCAAAAAAGGTAAAAAAAAATTCTGGGATACTACAGGCCAATAAATCTCTCTTCTGTCCCTGAGAAAATCAAGGAGGAAGTCCTCTTGAAAGAAATTCCTGGACACAGGAATGAGAGTGTAATTGTGACAATCTGCATGTAGTCTTCAACGGGTACACCATGGTGTAAATCATGTCTAACTGACCTAATTGCCTTCGGTGATTAAATAATTGTTTGTGAAAAAATAGGGAAGTAGTGGATATAATTTACATCAACTTTAGAAAAAGGCATTTGACATGGCCTTTCATTACATTCTTGTATCAAAGTTTGGACATTAGGGTCTGTTTGGACAACTAGATGAACAAAAAATGAGTTGGACACATAAGCTCAGAGGTAGCGGTTAATGGATTGCATTCCACCTGCAGGCCAGCAAAAGTGGAGTATCGCAGGAACCTGTCCTGACACCTGTCCTGCTTCACAAAGTATGTTCATAATGTTTGTGAATAGTATCAAACTGGGTAGGAGTGGTGTCGCAATACGACACGAAAGAACGACACTCAAAAGACAAAAAAAAGGGGCAGTATATTTACAGACCTCAACATTTATAGAATTCCAACAGTGACCGTGGATTGGAGGAAGAAAGTTCTCCTCTCCAACCACACTGGTCAAACCAACAGTCCATCAATTCTCTCCTCCTCCAGAAAGGAATGTAAAACAATAATTATTTACATGAAAAGTGTGTGAGAAACTCCATTACAAAAATGCAAACATCAGAAGGCTGAAAGAACTTTTGAAAAACTTTAGAAGAACAGAGCAAGAGAGTGGGAGCTAGAGGTGTACAGACCAGCTGATACATTGAAAGGCAGGACTGCCCTTAGAAAGGCTGGAGGAATGTGCCAATATAAAACTTTAACAAGGACATATGCAAGATCCTGCACCTCAGAAGGAAGAGCTCCTTGCAACAAGACAGGCTTGTGAACTCCAAGAACTGGTAGTGGCAGGCAATAAGCTGCACATGAACCAACAGTGTGCCCTGGCAGCAAAGAGGGCAGACAGTCTAGGCTGTGTTAACAGTTTGAAGTTAAACAATAGACCGAAGGAAGTTATTAACACCCTTTACTCAGCACTCATTAGACTGCATCCAGAATACTGCATTCAGTTTGGGACTCCCTAGTACAAAAAAACACTGACAAAACAGAGCAACTTCAGCAGAAGCCACCAAAACAGGGGGGCCTGGAGCACTTGTCCTGTGAGGAAAGGCTGGGGGATCTGGGTTTGTTCAGCCTGCAAGAGAGATGGCTTTGAGGGAACCTACCAGCAGCTCCCCAGTGCTGCAGCAGAGCCTGTGGGGAGGTCAGTGGGCGCACAGAGCCAGGCTCTTCACGGCTGTTGGAAAGCAGAAGGACAAGGGACAACAGGCACAATTTGATATGAGGGGTTCAGATTGGACACTCAAGCACTGGCACAGGTTGCCCACAGAGGCTGTGCAGTCTCCACTTCTGGGGTTTTTCAAGACTGTATGAAACCTTGAGAGCTTGGTCTGACCTCAGCACCTTCACACAGGATCTGTGCAGCACTTAAACACATGGTCAGAGAACCTGAGAACCAAGTAACTGATAATAGCAGGTAAAATGGCAGTCAAGTAGACCTTGGCTGAATTACAGAAAGACCCAGCTTCCATCAGCTCCAGTTGGAATCTCTAAACAATTTTTGTTGAGGTAACAGAGAGTATGAAATCATACATGCACCGAAAAGAGTCACTTAACCAGACATACATATCTAGTAGACTTTTTAGTGCTAGTAACTACCACATAATCAAGAAAGGATAAGGCAGTCTTTCCCAATCAGGATGTCAGGAACTGCACCACAACAGTAAATGAGAGCACTGCTTGTCTGGCAGTAAGCAAGCTGACACTGATACAATCACAGAATCGTCTAGGCTGGAAAAGACTTTGAGATCATTGAGTCCAACCTATCACACCTATGTGGACTATCCTGATGATCACCCCAGATCTGAGAAGTTATGGACATCCACTTAAAGGCTTCTGAGAATCATAGAGACTGAAGAATTTGCATATATAATTCTATTTTCATTAGCTAGTTATTAAAGCAAAGAGGAGAAACATGCAAAAGACAAAGGCAAGCTGTCACAGTTATCAACTCTTCCATGAAGACTCAGGACATTGTACAGACTGAGAAATATGAACAAGAACTGCTCATGGTCTTATCAAGCCACAAAATGCAGGAAATGTAAGTGAGTAGGCCTGACTATCACAAAAGAATGCAAATCAGGTTGAGAGTCATTAACTGATCTCTTTCTTGAACAGTTCCCTGGAATGCAACACTGTATGGTATCGATACCTTAGAAGTCACTCCTGTCTAACCCTAAAATGGCTGAGGTTGGAATGAATGAATGGAAACCTCTGACTACTGCCAACTATGTATCATAACCTACAGCACTTAGACTGCTCAGCATGCCTGAAATCGCTGAAGTACAGGGTTTCTGAAAGGCCTCTGAGGTCAGCAGGAGAATGGAGAACACTCTTGTTTCTGGGCCAAAGAGGAACTTTCAAAGGACAAAGCCTCAAGGAAGTATTACATTTCCTTCAGCACTCTGAAGTCATGATGACCATCAGCTAAACAACTGAAATGACAGAACAGGAGAATATGTCCATTGCATAAGAGCAACTTGGGGAGATTTGAGAGTATTCCACTCTTTTAAAAATGGACTAGAAACATTCTCCAGTACCTGAAGGAAGGAGGAGGAGGCTCTGAGAAAAAAATGCAGCCTTGTTAAATAGCTTGAACCTATATTTGGTGCCCAGAGAGTAACAATCAGCATTCAATTAGTCTGTTCCCTTGTGTTATCTACCCATGGAGCATATGCATTCTTAGAATACAACCTGGCAAGTTCTGGCTTTCCCCAGCACAAGAAGGAATGCCAGCTAGTCATACAGGTATATCGGTTTTCTAATTATACAGAAAATTAGTATTTTGCTCAATTTTCTTGATTGACACATAGCCAGAAACCTCCAGATTGCCTAGTGGGCTCCAAAACACCCCTGGGAGGAAATGAGATTCAGGAAGAGAAGCATTACTGTGGGATGTGGAGCAGGCTGTGATATCATCCTATCTCTTCATTGGGGGAAGAAGCAGACACCACCATCCACTTCCATAAGCACTCTGGAAAGGACCACTGGTTATCAGGGCTTTCTGACCATACCCTGCCATTAGCATAAGTGTTTGCCTATTAAATTTTAACAGCTGGCCTCACAGACTTTGGCACCTGAAGCCAACCCAGACTGACCTACCGGGGGTATGCTATCCACATGAGCAATCCTGGGAACCCGAGACAATGCTGTGCAAGACTCATGCACCAGCCACAAGACAAAGATAGTTACATGCAACTTGCTCATGTGAGCTTTGTCTTCTAACAGTGAGGAGTCTGAGCAAAAATGTTCCCATACCATGCAATATCACAGAATGTTCCCAGATGCAGAAGCAGAAACGACTGAGGCAGGAGAGTGCAGATTTATTCTGCCAGTAGCTGTTGCCAGCTGGACAATGACAAAATAAAAAAAGGCAACAAGGTTGAATATAGCAATTCAAGCAAATTGCCATGAGCAACTGGCAACAGAAGGAATGGTAAACTGAGTAGTGTCAGTTACCAGTTGTCCTGGTGTTTACTGACACAGGTCTATGACACTTAGACTGAATAGTTTAGATTTGGTACTTTTCCAAAAGTCCACGGGAACCTTTCAAACATCTGGCAAGCTTGTGCAACACTACCACAGAATCTGAGTAGTTTTGACTGTGGTAGTAATAAGAAGGTAGAATAGAAGACTGTGCACCAGAAATCTTTTTCACAAGCCTCAAGCACAAGCCTCATTAGTATCTTGGGAAAGCTGAATGCCTGGATATGGTGGAACCATTTACCTGCTGAGTATGAACTCCTGAGCTGGACATGGCCTTTAAAGTTCACTCAGCCAGCTAGACCTGGAAATCAAGCTCCTACTAGCAGTTCAGCTACTGCTTGAATGAATCAGAACAATTTCTGGGTGGGTGTAGCTCATCAATGCAGGAGAGACGTGCCAAATGCAGCCTAGGTAACACAACTCACCCGCTGCATGTAATGTATGAATGAAAAGATGCCTTATGCAATGTCAGCAAAAGAGGAAAAAAGCAAAAAAACCCAAAAAAGTTAGGGGTCTAGAGAAGAGCAGCAGCATTAGTACAGCTGATCTCAACATTGTGACTAACATGCTAACATGCAGGCACATTACTGCTGCATGCCAAGCAGGGGGTGGGCACTGCAAAATCTTTCAAGTCTCAAGTAGAGTCAATAGACCAAAAGTTAGAATACACACACAATCTCACTCAAGGATTAAAAAAAAGTCAATAGTTCAAAATTAATAAGATGCTTCTCCCAGTGTGAAATGCAATTTTAATTTGATTCCAGTAATCAGGATCAACTGAATGCCTTCTTGAAGCTGGCACTTGAGCAATAGGGAATATTGCTGAAAAAATCACTTTACTTTTCAACTGCAAACATAGCAAATATTTGACTCCAGGCCTTTAGACTTAAGAGGCCTTTGGTTCAAGGGTCAGGGCTATTGCAAAGGCGGATGAGAAGAGCCCTTGGCTGGAACAGAGGGACAAGAAGGAAAACAAATGTGACAGAATCTCTTTAATCCTTGTTGATACTACCCAGGGAGCAGCTTAAGCTGGAAGAATTAGCATTGGCAAACAGTGTGAAACAGACAGGAGCACCTGGGAGATGGAAAAACAGCAAGATGGTAAATGGGGTTGATAAAAACAACCATTTCTCTTTGCGTGCCACTGCTGTGCCCACGCTGTGCCTCACTATCTCCTGTCTGTGTGGTTTGCTGGCTCCCTGTCCAAACCTTCACCTTCCTTGCACACACTCACTTTGTCGATGTTGAAGGAAAGAGGCCATGGGAGGAGGCAGATGTTACAGCAGGCAGCTGAGAACTGTGAACACAAAACAGAAACACCTCCACAGAAGGTAGGAATTTCCTGAATCTTCCTTCCACCTCGTCACAGCTATGGCAGGGGGTGAAAGAAGAGGAATGAGTTACAAAAAATTCTAAGGGGGCAGTATATGCAGGATTATAGAGATGAGAAGGGGAATGCTCCATCTTCCTTGAAAATCCCAAACCCTCTCAGCATTTCTGACTTCAACAGCCTAGTTACAAGAACATGTTACCACAAGCTAGACAAAGGCATTGATTGAAGGCTCTTCAGGTGCCCACATGTATCTAGGACACACAGGGCTCCAATAATGGAACAAGCTGCTGCTTATTCAATTTCGATGAGAGTCCAGGCAGTTTCCAAAATGGCTAATGAACTGTCCCACAAGAATTCATTCTAATAGCCACACTTAAGGTTTGCAGATCCTTACCTGCAAACTTGCATTGGTGTGGTGCAAACATGGTTGCTGCTGCAATGCCTCTAGTTGCATCACCAAGAGGAGAACTGTATTGATGAAGGAAAAGGAACTCAGGACAGATATTTAGCTTAGAAAGATGCATAAAATGCCTCACTGCCCTGAGAGAAGACACAAGCGAAGTTCATAGAGAGGACAATGGCTGTAGTAGTAGGAAAAGAGAAGTGAAAACACAACAGTATAAAATGTAGTATATTCATGCATTCTAGTTTGTAAGCATCTTAAAGTATCAGCTTCTTGTATGCTGTCTCGTCCCTTTCTCTTCACAAGAAAGACAACAGGCATGAGGCTTGAAAGACAGAAGCAAGCAAACTTGGTAAACCAGCCTGGCAAGGCACTGAGACACTTGTGAAAGACAATGGGAGTCAGCAGCAAGTGTCAGTAGCATGGACAGGGAACATGCCAAAGAGAGGGTGCTCCACCATACTGAGTATAAACTTGATGACCTTCAACCTGATGAGCAGCACATTAAGATACTGTAATGACTCAAAGAGAGGAGGCACGATGGTCAAGCCACTGATGCAATAGCATAATTCAAAAAGACTGGGGTGGGGTTGACTTCAGCACATAAAATCTAAGAACAGGCTGCAGTGAAAGAGGAGTATGGATGACAACAGAAAAAAAGGCATATTTTAACAGAAAAATGGGAACATCATGGAGGAATCTGACACGGTTAGATTATGTTCAGAGAAACAAAAGTCCCAAACTTTTTTAATGGTAGAGGGATTACATTTCTAGACATTACAGCTCCAAGGGCAACTTTCTAAATGTAATCCTACCTTCATCAAGGGTGTGTCTGAACACAGATGCATGCTCTGAGTTGGGGTGTGAATTCACAGGACATTTTGTATGCCACATTAATTGCCATATGAATTCACTTATGGCTCTAGTCACACAAATGTACATGTACTTGGAACTACACTGAAACAGTAGTAGCACCAAAAAAAGTTTTATTCTTGTTGTGCCAATGTTACTGTCTCAACAGCAATGCACGAGTATTTATGTAGGCCTGCTGTGAGCTGGATCAAGGAATGAAACTGAGTCATTATGAACTGCTTGTTTTGTTAGCTCAGTTTCAAACTTGGGGTGAATTCCTCAGTCTGAGCCACTTGGTGATCATACACATTCTTTCATTAATGCATCAAGATGTGTTCTTTGGGAACTGTCTATAATGACTTGAGGAATAATGCATAAAGAATTCCTGTGCAAAGCCATGTGTTCCTTTCAGAAAGCAGAGGGAACTACTTTACACCTAAGAGCCCACAGAAGGAGACTGGTGCACAGCAGCCAGTATCCTGAAAAATCCACATCTTGACTTACTGCATATAAACTCTTTTATCCAGAAAAACCCTGCAGCTCCACAGAGGCAAACAGCAGTTCTAGAAGGGCTATAAACTGCTTTCTTCAGCCCACTGGGAAGGGAATTGAATGCGTGTAGACATGCATGAAATATATGGTGGGTTTATGAAAATTAAAAGGGTATGTATGATTACATACCACTGTGATACTTCATCCCAGTAGTACCCTCTTACAAGTATCCTGAATTAGGTTGAGATATTTTATTATCCTAAAACATAACACACAGACTGGACAGAAAAGAAGGCAATCTTCCTTTTCTTATATGTTACTACCTTATAAGTTACTACTCTCACACCTACTGACCAGCTTGCAGTACAAAAGCTCCAGAACTGAGTTAAAGCTTGGTTTGCTTCCTGTACAGCAGCATTGAAGTGGCCATAGCAATGGAAAGAATTTCTGCTATTGAACCAGACAGCATATGGAGTAGTTCTTAGAAACCACACTTGGCTATGTCTTGCCCAACAAAAAAAGTAAAATTTCCTCCCTTTGAACTATGATTTACGATTTTCCACTCTTCCCTTTTCATATTTTGTGCTTTTTGCACAAATCAGCACAATCATCCTGCTCCTATCATCCAGAACCAATTCACCTGGCAGGTGCTTCTGAGATGAGCAAGTACTCCCACATACTGTAAGAGAAACACGATTCTGATCATGAAGAATCATTTCTAGTTTATTGGATATTTGTACTTACTTTATGGGGACCATACATCAGCCCAAATTTCCACATAACTCCTATAGACACCGGTATGAATACCTCAGTGAGTTACAGGTAGAATATAATCCTGGAATGGAGTTTATATAAATGTGGGAGAGAAAACAACACCAAAGATCCTTCAACCTCCTCCCATCCAGTTCTTCTGCTAATATTGGCTGTTTGGATCAAGTTCCAATTATAGCTCACTAAATTACCTACTAATAAAATAACTGATCTAAACTAATTGTGAAATATATATGAAGAACTTTTGCTGCAAACCTGTAAAACACAGCATATGACAGTCTAGCCTCTGCTTCTACAGATGATTGCTTGCAAGGGCTTAAAAAACAAAGAAGAAACAAGATTTTTTTCAAGAAATAAGACATTAGGAGATACAATCTCACTCAGGCTGGACCATCTTCACTATATTCACACTGCCCAGTACATGTACAGGTGGGATGCTGTGTCTGCTAAAATAATCCCACAGCAGTAAACAGGCAAACTGACTGTAGTTAAGTCTACTGATCTTTCTTGTAAAAGACTTAACAGCATCTGTTGTGATGCTGTCATGTGAAATCATAAAAGGACAAACTCAAAATCTGAAACAGATATCAACATTAATTTTATTTGCTGAAATCAACCATCAACTTTATATTATTATGCAATTTGGGAAGGCTTTTTTCCTCCCCAAAGCAGTTTCCTTCCTGTCTCTTGCAATTCAGTCCTCAAACTGTTGTTGTCTCTGTTCCTTTTAATGACTTGACACTGTCATTTTATTCCATGTTCAAGGCTGTTGGCTCACTGCCATATAGTCAGCATTCCTAATATTCATACATTGATTAAAAGGTAACCTAAAGTGGCCTAGATAACAGGTTTGAGAGGATCATTTATAAATATGGAAGAAAGGATGTAAGAACTAACAGAGGCAAAAAGTGACATTAGCCTATAGGAAGTTCATGGGAGGATCCTGATGTATGCATCCCACAGGGAAAGAAGAAACACTGATCTCAGAAAAAATAATTGGAATAAATTTATTCAAATCCAAACAACATCACATCATCCTAGCAAAACAAAACAAAAACAGAACAAAACAAAACAAAAGGGACTCTCCCACAAATAACACTATTTTCTCTCACATGCTTCCTTCACCCTTCCTCATTGATTAACAATGAGTTTAAGACTGTGGGCAACTAATATCTTATAGCTGTAAAAATAGGCAGCTGCTGTGAAGCTGGTGAAGCTGACAGGCTAATGAAAAGGACAGAGGCAGTTTCTTGTACCTACCTCCACTTCCTTCCACTAATAAAAAAAAGACAATATTAGTACAATGCATCAGAGAAGGCTGTCATAGAATCATAAAGTCATTTAGGTTGGAAAAGACTTCTAAAATCAAGTCCAAATGCTAACCTAGCACTGCCAAGTTCACCAGCAAACCATGTCCCTGACTGACACATCTATGTGTCTTTTCAATACCTCCATGGATGGTGACACAACCACTTTCCTGGGCAGACTATTCCAATGCTTAACAACCCTTTCCATGAAGAATTTTCCCCTAATATCCAATCTAAACCTTCCCTGGTGCAACTTGAGGCCATTTCCTCTTGTCCTATCGCTCATTACCTGGGAGAAGAGGCTGACCCCACCTGGCTGCACCCTCCTTTCAGGCACTTACAGAGAGTGATGAGGTCCCCCCTGAGCCTCCTTTTCTCCAGGCTGAGCACCCCCAGCTCCCTCAGCTGCTCCTCACAGCCCTTATGCTCCAGACCCTTCCCCAGCTCCCCTGCCCTTCTCTGGACACGCTCCAGCCCCTCAATGCCTTTCTTGCAGTGAGGGGCCCAGAGCTGAGCACAGGATTTGAGGTGTGGCCTGACCAGTGCCCAGTGCAGGGGGACGGTCACTGCCCTGCTCCTGCTGGCCACACCAGGGCTGATCCAGGCCAGGATGGCATCGGCCTTCTGGGCCACCTGGGCACACCCTGGCTCATCTTCAGCTGCTGCTGACCAGCACCCCCAGGTCCTTTTCCACCAGGCAGCTTCCCAGCCACTGCCCCCAGCCTGTAGTGCTGCCTGGGGTTGTTGTGACCTGGCACTTGGCCTTGTTGAACCTCTTACAATTAATTGGTCTTGACCCATCAATCCAGCATGTCCAGATCTCTCTGCAGAGCCTTCTTGCCCTCCAGCAAATCAACACTCCCACCCAACTTGATGTCATCTGCAAATTTACTAAGGGCACACTTGATCCCTTCATCCAGATCATCAGTGAAGATATTAAACAGGACTGGGACCAACACTGAATCCTGGGGGACACCACTAGTGACCAGCCCCCAGCTGAATGTAATTCCATTCCCCACCACTCCCTGGGCCCAGCCATCCAGACAATCTTTTACCCAGTGAGCAGCCAGTTTCTCCAGGAGAAGGCTGTGGAAAATGGTGTCAAAGGCTTAAGTAAAATCCAGGTAGACAATATGTTTTTCCTCATCCACTAAGCAGATCATCTTGCTTTAGAAGGAGATCAGGTTAGTCAAGCAAATCCTTGGCAATGAAGAGGAGGTTCCATATTATTCCACATTATATGAAGCAATACTGGGCAACCAAAGAGAAGTGGCACTGGAGTGGAACTATGAACATGAGCCATCACACGTTCTGACATCAGCAATTTTGATTTAAACTGTCTCTGATTTGGAGACAATGAATCTGCAAGTGTGGGAGTGAAGCAATACTTCTCATAATCCAAGTTACTGAACCAGCCAACAAGGTGCTGTTGTGGAAGTGGTTCAGTGCACAAGTGTACTGCAGCATTGCCTAAAAGATCCAGCAGCAGAGCAGGAGCCTACCATGTAAGGGACCATACAAAAGCAAAATAAAGACACAGCCCGTAATATAAAGAGCTAGTACTTAGTTGATCTTAACTTTTTGAAGGTTTTGTGTTTTGTTAAAGTCTTTGCTCAAACCTTTGATATGCTGATCCATAATTTTTATTTCATTTTATGCAATTCACTTTTTATTTACCTGAGATTCACATATACTATTCCAAAAACATCTAAAAATCCGTATTAATTATGCAAGACAGATGTCAAACTGTTACTTGACTGCTTTGTCAAGTCAGCTTTGTATGCACAGGATTTTGCCGACAAAAGCAATTTTATTTCACTCAGGATATAAGCTTAAAGCACAGCAGCTCCAGGGATATTTACACTGTAGCTTTGCTACAAATTCAGCAGCAGGTGGTACTCATCTATGGAAACAGATTTTCTGTTGACACTGGATTATCAGCTAAACTTTTTCAATAGTTTTTTCCCCTGACACTCAGACAGTTCTGAACTACGGCTACAGCAATATTATCAAAGTATGATGGGATGAATCTTGGAAAAAATTTATTACAGCTGGTGTTTTAATAGTTTGTCATCTTTCATCTGATCATTTGTAACAGGATAATCAACATCCATTTCCTTAAGTTTTCCTTACCATTACATTAAAAAAAGAGACAAGTCACAGTTGCAGCAATCCCAGCCTGGTTTGTTACATAACATTTCCAGAGCCTTGTGCAAAGCAAGCCTTCCCTTCATACTCATAACATTTTACACTACCTACCTTCTGCATTAAGATGCATGGTTTCCAGAGGTCCAATAAATGCGTATCGCATTCCCAATCCATCAGACATCACAAGGTCTAGATCAGTAGGAGATATTACTCCTTCCTAAGCAGCAAAAGTACAACAGGAAGGAAGACTGGTGAATGTTCGCTTTTAATGCTAAATTTCCCGCTTTTTGTATATAATTAAAAAATTTGGGAAGTAATAAAAGCTAAGGCTAGAAATAGCAGTTAAGATTGCAAAGAGAAAAACACAACTGTTTGCCAGAGATGTCCATCTATTATGAGAGCCTTCCTATGGTTCAGCACCAGCAGTCATTCATATCTCTAGGACTGTACCTCATAGTCCCAGAAACAGAATCGGAGAAGAAAGCAAGCGTGGCACTCTTAATAGCACATGGCCAAAAGACTTTTTATTAAATCCAAATACTATACCAACCCTTTTAAAAAGAGGAATTTTGGCTAAATGTTACATCTCCCTTCATATTCTCCTAGTTATGGATTTTTGGGCAGAGTCCCAATTATCAGAATGGTGGTGCACCAGTTGCTACTGCTCCTGAGGCCACCTGCAAAAAAGGCTAGGTCCAAACACGCAGGCAATGCAGTTGCCACTCCCTCCCACAAAACTCACAGAACATTCAACCTACCCAGCCTCAACCTGCCCAGGGTTTTTGAGTTCTTTGCCAGCCTCACATCTCAAGAGCTGGCAGGATATGGAGCAAGCAAAATGAAGCATTTCTCATGTTAAAAGTTGAGCATTGCTATTCCACCCACATGTAGCACTTACAAGAAAGCCAATGCCTCCATCAGGTTAGGGCAAGCACAGAAAGGCTTGTAAAAAATGATTCACAGTTCTTTACCTGAACAGATTTACTTTAGAAGAATACTATTTATTACATGAGGTTGTTTTCTACCTATTAGAAAGATAAGAATGAATGAAGACTTGTTCTAACCACTTTCATCAGATAAAACTTGGTTTCAAGAACTTGTCCTCTTTATTCCCAGAGACATGAAAACATTTCCTTTGGTTAGGAAGGTGGAAGAGATGCTGAACTGCTTCTAATTATCTTTTCACCCTACTCTGAGGTGCTTGGCCTACTCAGTGCCTCTTTCTTAACAAGCGCCTTGAAGCTTCAGAAGACTCATACTCATGGTGCTTGGACAAAACCACATAATCTTCTGTGAAATTTCTCTCTTGCAGGGCCCTGTCTGAATGCCCCTTTGTATCATGCAGTCACGGGCTAGAGTTACGGGCACACAGGACAGCTCTTCTGATCTGTAGTAGACATTGACATCTGAGCTAGACATCTAGACTCTCTTTATAATCACCAGGGAGAAAAAGGAAATCAGCATCCTAAAGCAGGCATCTAGAGCAGGTAAGATGAGTTGTGTCCTAAAAGGGCCTAAATCTCCTCACCGACTGAAAGGTGAGTAAGAAGGTTAGATATCACTGTCTATATTTTCGATATCCCATCTTAAATGAGCTTAAATCTCACCCACAGTGTCTTCCTGTGTCCATCATTTACATCATCTACTGCTACTTTAAAAGAAACTTAGAAGCCACAAATCAACATAACTTCTACAGCTGGCCAAAGACATCGAGTTTCATCATCTCATGCTTAAACTGAGATTTTTGTAAGACAACCTCAAGACTCAACCTGTTAGTAGGCATTGTTTCTATCAAAACCAAGCTTGCCTGAATCCCTGTTGCAGAATTCTACCCTGAAAAGGAAAAACTGTCATAATTATTAAGATCAATATACCATATGTGGAACACACAGTTCTCCTAACAATTAGCCATAAAATGGCACGGATAAGAAAGCATTATTTTCTTCCAATTAAAGGTAAAGCATAGACATAGTAAAATAACTCATTTAGAGGCAGATAGAAAAGTCTGCATAAAGACAGGACTAAACAAAAACCTCAGACAGAATTCAGATTACAGACCAGCATCAGGGTAACTAACACAAGCACCATACATTCTGTGAAAGCTTTTTCCCCTGACATGGCAACACAACTTCTCTGAACAACATCAGCAAAGTCAACAAAAGTGTTGCTCTGTTGGGAGTGCTTCATCCAAACAATGAGTTGTGCTGGTAAAGCTGTGCTTGATGAGTGGTTCCCCCCTGCCCCCCTGGGTGACATGGATTTGTGGACAAAAGACTAACCACAAATTCCAGACAAGCATTTGAACCACAGCAGCAGTTAAAAACTGTAAACATAATGTTAAAAGATTTAACAGGCTCTTGAACTACTTCAGAGTAATTGCAAATTAATTTCCAAATTAATAACTTACTTTCTCTGGATACCATAGTCCTCAGCTATTTTACTGACATTTGAAGACCGGGTGCCCTCAGAATCATGAGATGAGTGCTTTGCTCTTGGCCTTTTGACTATAGCTGCAATTTGATATTTACAGCTGCTAAAAGGCAAGAACTATTGCTACCAGAAAGAAATCATGACAGATCCCTTCAGTTGAGGGATACAGTGTTCTATTCAAATGAGCTCAGCTTCTTCCTGTCAAAGACACCCTCCTAAAGAAAAGCTTTTCACTTCTTCTCTTCATAAATTAAGAACACATGAATGATACACAAGTTAGACCTCCCTACCCTAGGGAACAACCTACTCCCATTTATGATAAGGAGATCCTAAGTTGGTGGAATGATTCACCAGGCTGCAAGTTCACCAAGGTGTCTTCCACAAGGACTGATGTTTATGCTAAGAACTAAACAAGAAAGAGTTCCTATCCGGTTTCACTAAGTGTAGGTGTGAATTTTCCCAAGGGGATTTTTCATCCTGGATTGCTCTTCTGGTAAGCCTCTGCATCCAGCACTTGTCAGAGGGAAAGGGAAGTATGTTAAGAGTTCATTAGAGGCTCTGACAACTACAGAATTAAGATTTAAAATATTTTCCACCAAAATCCTCAGTGATTCCAACAGCCAGTCAACTTTCAAAATCTAGACTACCTCAGAATCCTCCATACTTCTTACAACAACATTTATATACCACAATCTCATTTTCCCAGAAGTTTTAACCTCCAGTGATACCACAGGATTATCCCAATGAGCCTTTGGTACTTTATCAGTGCTTCTCCCTAAGCAGGGACCCTTTCCACCTTTCCAGAAACCTGTGGTGGTTCTGCAGTCTCCAGCATTAGGCTCTGACCCAACCTGCTTGGTTTTAATCAGCAGTCTTTCTTTCCATCTCTGGGTCATGCCCACATCACAGCTTCTGTCACAGACTTGGTTTGTAATCATACCAAATGTAATTGCCAAAAAACATCACAATCTTTCTGATTCCACCAGTTCATGTTCTCCTACTCACTCCAGCCTGTTATAAAGTTTTTTTGGACTTTACTGCCTCCTGGACCATATATTTTCTGTTCCCAAATCTGCCACTTCATCCTCTGTATTTCCCAAATCCAGTATTCTTTTTCTTTTCTGATTGCCACTAATACATGCATTCTGTCTCAGCAGTACTTGTTACACCCTCCTCTTCACTATCACTTCAATCAGGTCCCTTCCATCCACACCCTGATGAGATCTTTTTCCAGTCCTGTCATTTTGAGCATATGACTTTCCTCCTATATCCCTCTACATCTCTCAATTTCATAATGTTTAAACTTGTTGTCCTACACACTTCACACCTCCTCGCTTTGCTGCTATCTTCCTTCTTCCATGGCACCCTCACTCACCTCACCCTGTAAGAAACACTTGCCACTGTAACTAAATATTTAATCCTATACCTCATCTTCAATCTTTTGGAAAAGTCCTCTGAATAACACTGTAATATAATTAATAGTAAGGAATCTGGACTTTAAAAGCCATGCCAGCATTTAAAGTCTGCTAAACTAGTCACTTTAGAAAGGAGAAGTATGTAAATTAATGACTGAAGCCAAGGCACCTGATTGCCACAAAAACAAGCTAAAATGGACACATGGCCAAACCATGACTTTATTTTCCAAAAGATTAACAAAAATTGAAGAACTGCCCATTCTTCTCATGTTTTACAATGACTACAACATAAAAGAAAATCCACTTTTAAAGAAAAAAAAAACACATTAAGACAGTATTAAAATTTTATACAGAGGTAAGTAGAGTACTTACACAATCCATCCTGTAACAGTTTTAACATGTTAAAAAATTTCCCACTGCAAGCACCTGCACTGCCCAAATGCTTGTGACTTACAAGTCAAAGCAATCTTTGAGAAGACATCTTGTCACAAAAAGACTAATTCAGTCCCAAAATGAAACATCTCTTTGTAGCACTCTTGCCTCAAAGAGAAGCACTTGCTTGAATTACATCTTTTAGACCCATAAATGAATCCATGGTCTTTGCTTCTAAGTTCTTGTAAAGTCAAACTTCTGCATTCTGGAATTTACATGCCTCATTATTCACATAAGCAAAATTCTCAGCATTCAACTGTACATCTCCAAATGAGTTTTCTTTCTTCTACTTCCCTACAAATCGTATCTCAACTTGCAACCTATTAATTTCTTACCACTTCACCACCACAATTCCCACTCCCACATTCAGTCCAGTCCTGCATTCACAGCACTCATTTTGTGCCCAGCTGTAAAATCCCTGCTTCCCTGTGTGTGCAGTTGGGAACCCCAGCACTCTGGCAAAGACAAACTGCATCCAAATACTCAGGTTTCTTGTTGCTACTTTAATCTCTTTGCACTGAATTATGCTTCTCTCTGTGCTCTGGCATCCATGCCATATGCAATTTTGCACCATGTGGAGTCTTGAGCCTGCACCCAATGTGCTGGCAGAGCCTTACCTCAGATTTCTGGCTGTGTTAAAAGTGTGTCCTACTCTTGGACCCGCATGGCAGAAGTCAGTGAGCCCCACACAACATTCAGCAATCAGGTATCTTTACCACATTTCTTTCTACACAGTTGCATCTTTACTTCCATGCTCTGTATCAGAGCCTTTCTCCCATCACATGATTCCTTGCCCATGTCTCACCTATCTCAACACAGCCCTGTTAAAGAAAAGCGAAAGACTGGCAGGTTGTCAGTTTCCCAGATAGATTTGGGAACTCAAACGTATTCTGCAAAGCTACTCAGCCTATTTATTATACAGTTTTCAAGAAAAATGTTGTAAAGTACAGCTGTACTGCATGTCTGTCCTACCACCAATGACTATAACAGGACATTAATAGCTCTACTGGAGAAACTTCCACTAGTTTCTTTATTGGAATAAGCTCAACTGACTGGAAAAAACAACACCACCACCACCTACACAAAAAAAACCAAAAACAAAACAAAAAAACCCACACTGACCCACCCAACCGAAAAAAACTCAACAAAACAACACAACAATTGCCAGTGCTTTTCAGACTAATGAAAACATTTGTTCAGGATGTTACCAATGTGAGTAAACTTCATTTTTAGGAGTCTCTCAAAGACTCAAAGTTGGGGAGATTGATGTTTCCAACAGTAAGAATTGGGAAGTGACTTCGCAATCAGAAGGAAGAATTATGTTTTCCCATTTGGAAAAGTGGAATACCCCTAAAGAACATGACTTGCAATAAAAATTACTAAGTTGGGAGCACAACAGTAGAAACACATAAACTGCCCCAGGCCTGCAATTCCCACCTATCTGCAGTGATTCTCCTCCCATCAGAGGCACTGTGCAGCCTGAAGTCACACAGCTGAAACTATACACTTTTGACAGCTGCTATTATTCAGGCTTCTGGAGTGGAAATAGGGCCACCAAAGTTGTTACTGTTTAAATGTGTATTTGGCTGAAATGCAACAAAATTATACAAGAACAGAACAACTTGGAAACGTTGATTTTCAATAAAATCAACTTTCTTTATCTGTGAATCCTTCAAGCACTATTTTATTACAATTCACATAACCACCACTGCCACAAAATAATCCATACAACACGTTCATACTAAAGGTTTGCCTCAACTGAGTACTTCCTTTCCAATAGCAGCCCATGAATTGTTCTTAAATTCCTTCCACAGCATGACCAGAGAATGATACTTTCAGGGATATGTACTGTACTGCCTCAGCTCACAGCAGTACAGTCTTTGAGACTTTGAAGCTGGAGGGTGCTTCTGCACAGTCCAACATGAATGTGTCTAAATGATCCCTGGATCCATTCAAATTTTTAGCATCCTAGGTTACTATGGCAGTGGCTTCCACCATTGAGTTAATGCTCTCAGAGATGTGAAAGAATCCTGTTGGATTTTTGAGGCATTACCTGAATGCCTGTGCTGACCAAGGGTGACTGGTTCACAGTTTGCCAACAACTCTTCTGAATTTTTATAAAAGAAGTAAGGTGTGCTAACTTCCATTTTTGCAGTATTATGCTAGATAGTGTATAAAAAGGTGATAAAATCAGTATTTCATCAACTTCACATTTCAGTTTTATGATTCTTGGGTAAGTTCAATTTCCACAGTCTGTCATTGTCCATTTACCCTTTCCTCTCCCAAAAATCTTGTTCTTAGCATGACTTATTTTATATCAGATCTCTTCCTTGCAAGGAAAAGTTACACTGTGGGAATCTCTTTTAATAGTGAATGTTACAGTTGAGATAACTTTTTCCTCATCAACTTAGCCTTCCTTGCTCACAATTTTTAGTAGTTGTTTTTACATTTTTATTCTCAAAGATATTTTTTCACCAGCATTCTTATGGTTTCAAAAATAATTTAGAGGCTAATTTGGATAGGGCCAGACACGTCAGTGGTGCCCTGAAACAGGACAAGGGGCAACAGGCACAAAATATAAACTCAGAAAGTTACATCTGAATAGGAAGAAGAAAATCCTTTACTTTGTGGGTGACACAGAACTGGAGCAGGCTGCCCAATGGGAATGAATATTCTCCACTGAAGTTATTCAAACCCCACCTAGACATGATCCTGTGCAACCTGCTGTAGTAGGGGGGTGGAACTAGATGGTCTCCAGAGGTCCCTTCCAAACCAAACTATTCTGTGATTGTATGTTACTGTCTTTTCTATCCTATGTTTTCCAACATGACTACAGCTTTCTGAACATGTTTTTTTAACATAAACTTGAGACTTCATATTAAAAGCTTAACGACAGAAACCATTTTAAAAATTTAAATAAACATCTCCAGTAGTAGATCAGTTCCTCCCTCACTTACTGTTATTCACTACCTCCTTTATATTGTTGTATTATGTTGCTAGTGAAAGCCAGCTACAGGTAAGCAAAATCAGTTCAGCAATTATGCTTGAACACTTCTTTGGAAAAAGAGTTGCTTTGTTTACAGTAATATTACCTTAGTTTTAAGATCTTTACCTGTATTTGTGTACATGTTTGTTTTAAAACAGCTTGAAAAATCCAAACACTCCACAACAAAAAACTAAGTCCTATTAAAGCCCAGTTGAAATTCTTCTCAAGAGAACAGCAACAGACTCATAACTCAGCTCCTGCTGATGAAAGATCAGACTTTTCAGCATAGAACAGCTAACTGTGGGAAAAGCTGAAGCCACACAAACAAATTATTCTCAGCTAGGAGTCTGAATGGGCAGGAGGAGGAGAAATCTGTCTTTACCTACAAGTATCAAGTAACAGTTAAACCTATGAGTGTGAGTGCAGTTCCTGAAAGGCCAAAGAGAAAACCATTTAAAGTATTTTCATGACCACTGTACAGTAGGCCAAGAACACTAGAAAAAAAGAAACAGGAAATTATGAGAAGCCTACAAAAAGAAAAATTGGTATTTTGATTCCTATGCTTTTAAAATTATTCTTTTGATTGCCCTGAAAAATAACAGTATTCTGTAAAAAGGAAAAAGAATAATTTTTACCATCGCATATCACCTTGTTTTTGTCAGTCTTTGCTTTTTATAACTGACATCACATCTTACTGGGCTAAATTTACATTTAAATATACATTTTATGTTCATAAGGGACAGCTGAACAAAGATGACACAAATTTAACGGATGTTTAAATATACAATCTCACTTATCACATCTACAGAACTGCCCAAGTACTGAATAAAAAGATATACATACACCCACAAGTCTCCAAGCTTCACTTATCACTGCATACTGTAGTCGATTCAGAACAAACCCCTCAATTTCTCTGCTTAGTTTGACAGGAGACTGACCAATCCTCTTCATCAGGGCGTATGTTCGCTCTGTCGTAGAAGGATCTGTTTCAGGATGAGGAACAATTTCAACCAATGGCACAAAGTAAGGTGGATTTACCTCAAGAAGAAACAGAAAAGAAGAACATCAGCCACCAACAGAACAAGTTAATATAAAGCATCTTCATAGCTGGCACTAGCTTGGATAATTTCCAGTGAACACAGCAAGCCTGACATTCAGACCTTGGAAGACTTCACCAACCATTAATTCAAATTAAAAGAAATAATTAAACTTGCACTAAATCAAACTCTGTTTAACCCCAACAAAATTCATGGAGCTACCACCAGAGGTGACAGCACTCAGACAGTACTAGAAGACTTTATTCTGACTTGAGGAACTGTTTGCTCAATATTCAGGCTGCTTGTTGTTGTAAGACATATGGTCACCACCTGTCTTTCCAAATTAAGCAAGCTATTTCCTTTTAGACAGTCAGGAACTTTATAACAAAAGTATTGCTAAACACCACCTGTAAGATGCAACACTTAACAGATAAGCAGCTACTGGCCCAAGCCTGTAAATATATGCTAAATACAGTAACAGATATCACATAAAACATACTTTGAAAATGTTGCAGAACAGGTTACCTTCAAACACTGTACTTAGAAAAAAATAAATTACCTCTCCCTGACTCTTCCCAAATGTAATTTCTCATCAAGTCAAGACCTTTGTGTTATGTGTTTTTGAAGTAAAAAACAAAAAATCCTAAAGAACATCCTGGAAACAGCTGAAAGTTCTTCAGGTCATAGTGTTACAAACAGTAACGCTGCATGCATGCTCTTTTCAAAGTAGCAGCGCTTCAGCTGAACTCCTGAAGGTGTTAAATTCAGCTCTCCATCTAGTTCCAGGCAATAGAAGGAGCTAACATAGAATAAATTACTATCAGGAATAACACTGACATTTAAAGGATGGCAATTAAATACTGATTCCTTCATCATGCTCCCTTATAGTCAACTACTTTTAACTGTGCTCCCTTAAATGCAAGTACAGGATTTAGTCACAGGAACGTGCAAGCAGCCTCTCCTCCATGCATGTTCCTTCCTTTCAGTATTTACATGGTTCCCTTTCCCACAAGGTCTTACACCTGCTCTAACTACTGCTGTAACACACTTCATGCCTTTTAGAGGGCCTTGTGTCCCAACACAGCCTTGCTCACACCAGTATCTCTGGCAGTGCCACCACCAACACTGAGAACGGTGTGGTGGACGGACACCATCCAGTGGTGCCAGGCAATTGAGCAAGACCCAAAACAGTGCAAGCACTAAGACATTCTCTGAGGCTTTTCTAACCCTTAAGTATACCAGTCACAAAGAGGACAAGTTAATTGTTGAGAGAGACTAAGGCTATTAAAAATTTCTTCGAGATTAGTGTTGACAATGATCTTATTGAAGTATTCCATTTCATGAACTTGGCACAGGGAGCATATGGGTGTGCACACTGAGGAGACACAGGAAGACAATTTTTCAGGAGTGTGATAATAGATATTGCTAAAAACTGACAGTGGCAGAACATAGATGAAAATAGGGAATGGGGGAAAATTTCTAAAAATGAGAAGTATTTTCAGGGAACGGAAGGTCACCTTAGTCTAACAAAGTGACAGCTAAGAAAGATGACATAGAAAACACTGAAAATAATTGTTTAACAAAAGCTGTCAATAAACATAAATATATAAATAAGATTGGAACAAAAATTAGAAGACACCAACAATTTCTAATAGGAGTAGTGGAGTTAAAAAAAAATCTGAGAGAGTGTAATGCAGTTTTAAAGTTATTTGATTGCAGGGTTTCCTGTACAACAGTGGACTTCACTTAATGGCATAGTCTCCTGTAGCTCCAAATTTGTGTGACCTAGCAGGCATAAACAGTACATGAGAATAGAACTACCCTGCAGCAGACCTCTACTGATCCACTGCCTGAAACTGCTTTTTTTGTCTTGTAACATAAGTATTGTGTGCATTTCTATCATACAGCTGTGCTGTGGGACTTTTTTGTTTTGTTTTGTACTTAATCATGTTAAGCAAAAGGATGAGCTGCTTCTGCACCTTGGGCACTTCATTTCATTTAACCTCAACACCCGCACTTGTGCCAGAGGCCCTACAGCTTTAGCTTTAACTTTTCAATTATATGGTATATCAAATTCCACACTTGTTTTCAGTGTCTTGCAGAGCTGCTTGCTTCCTGCAGCCACCAAATCCTACTATTGTGTTCAAGCTCTTGATAAAAAATAAAATTAAAAAACCACCCAAAGCCAACAACTACTACAAAGCAAGCATGTTTCCTGATGCAGAGGTGGAAAGGCCCCTGGAAGAGGACACTGGTTTACAGCTTCTTTGGTACACTCAGAACAGCTGAGTGAAGCTGAGATTACTAATAGTCTCATTTGGACTGCAAAGCCATTTTGGAACAATCAGACACTTTAAGGTACTCCAGAGCATTTGCTTTGACAAAATACATACCCTTACAACAGAAACGTAGAAAATGTTTATGCAGAGACAAACTACCTTCCCTGATTGATAAAATCTGGTTTCAAGAGTGGCTCCTACCAAGACTGCAGTTCAGACTAAACAAAGTCAACTGGTACAGACCAATTTGGGAAAACATTAAGAAAAAGTACAGTAAAATCAAAGACTGATAAACAGTCAGGCAGCCACAAACTGGTTAAAAACAAGGAATTGTACAGTTACTTAATATAGAAATCTTAAAGAGACATTATCTCTTCTCTTGCACTAGAGAAAATTACAACCCTGGAAATAAGAGATAAGGAGCCATTGAGTTTTAGACTGGAGCAAGGCTAGATCATATATACATATGTTGAAATTTGACTTTTTTATAATTAAAAGGGATTGAAAACTTATTATACAGAAACAAACCAAACCAAGCCTTTTGTTCCCCTTGCCACCCAGGCACCCCAAGGCACAGTGGTGGTGGTGGAGAGGTGTCAGAAAGACACTGACCAAATGCTTTCACACTGCAGCATTAGGCTACAGGTAGCTCTAAAGACACTGCAGTAAAGTAGTGCTGTATTTTTGTATTCTTGAGCATGCCCAGGGAATTGACATTTACTTTATACTCTGAGGGATGTCCTGGAGAGACACCATGTAGTTACCAAACTGCAGAAACCAGGGCAGCACCTTTCTTCATGACAACAGTCCTCTTAACTGATCAGCTGACCACCAGACTAACACTGGGTTAACAAAGTCATTAGCTTCTTGAATACTGGAAAACAGAAGCAGTAAGAATCCCAATGATGATCAAGATAAAATGCTCTTCCATGCTGAGGAGAGATGTGATAAACTGCTGTCTGGCAGTTCCAAACAGACCTCTACAGAAGCTCCCAAGTGCCTTTGACCATTCTGAGGTCCTGCTGCAACCTCCAGTCATTCCATTTTTGCATCACTGCCCTGTCTCAGTTGGTCATGAAGCATGCAAATTCAGCTCCAAGTCCAATTAATTCCGTTTCATAATTCCTTAATTCCTCTTTCAGGAATTAAGGAATACTGCTTCTGCATCACAAGTCTGAAAAAACTGGAGTCTTTCCCATCTTTTATCAATATAGCCTGACAAGCACATACAGCTCTGTGTTTGGATTTTTACTGTTACCCAACGGAAGCTAAAAGAAGACACTAGACAAGACCAACAATGACACAAGAAGAAAGCAGCAATGCTATGAGTTTGTACCCAAAACATAGAATTCCTACATTTTGAAAGCCAGTAGTTTGAGAAACACGTAATAGTATGAGTGCAACAGCTCACACAGAACATATCTTGAACCAAGGGTATGCAACATGCTACATCCTCTCAATTGTGTAGATTAGTGCTGCTGCTCACAGAATAACCAAATTACAGCTTTTTTTAAAATTTGGCCCTGCACAGTAACAGTGGCACACAAGAGCCCCAAATACCCTTCTGAGTCTTTCAGTCTGCAGGAAGGAGTTTGGGATGCAGTTTGGGATGCAGAAGGAAAGATGCCGTCATACTTACAGGATGTGACACGATGCACTGCTTAACATGTTTAAGGCCAGTGAACAATTTGCTGGGTAAGAGACAAGAGGTCGAGCTGCTCAAGATAACACTGTCACCCACAATAAGATCCAACTGACTGAAAATCTTCTTCTTCAGTTCCAGGTTCTCTGGTGTACATTCCTGGAATAAAACCAAAAACCAGTATTAGAAGTCATGTAGTTCAATAGTATCTATCCATACATCTCAGACTTCACTGATCCCATCCTAGGCTGACCCCTAGGAATTCAGCACAAACCATCTATTTATCAGCCTAGATACACCACTGAGCCATTAACAAAAAAATATCTTCCTACAGTTAAAGAAATGGAAAGCCTGAGGGTTTATGTCCAGCAGAATATGGACCACCACATCCTACAGGAGATTTAACACAAAAGAAAATATTCTACTTTGTCTAAAATACAGACTTTAACTTAGAGAGAGTGATAGCACAATACAGAGGAATAAGACCTGGTTTTCACATAATAGAAGTCAGTATTCTCTCTTAGACAAGATGGAAATGAACAGGTGTATCTCAAAAGAAGACAAACTTAAAATCTCCAGAACTATGGCAGGAGATTCCAAGCTACAGTTCTGCAACCTGTGCTTAAACAACTCCTAGAATTGAAACTAATGACGATACTTAAGCATTGTAAGTGTGAGGGTCACTGAGAAAGACTTATGAAGACCATCTGAAGTAGAATGAATGCTATCAAAACTTCCCCTAAAGCTGAGAACATTCAACTCTACATTACTGAGTGAAATTTCACGTGTGAGCCAAGAGCCACAACCTAGTGTCACCAGATTTCCAAAGTTATCTCCAGGAGATGCCTGAAGGAGACCATGCAAAGATCCACTAGTCTGGGAGGAGAAGCACATGGGGTAGTAACTACAGTGGATCCCACAAGCAACAGAAGAGTCTTCACCCCACAAGAAGAAAATGGAGGAAGAAGGCCAGCCTGTTTTTGAGGGTTTTCAGAAGAGTTTAAAAAAATCCAAACAGGATCCCAAGGTTGCAAAACCGCAGCCTTCCCCTTAAAACACAGAGAAAATACCTGCTCTTTTCCAACTCTAACCTTCTCTCACCTGCCAGTGCTTCATTCTGGCCTTTCTGTTATGCTGAATTACACATGGCAAGGTTAGGGGAAAAGGCTACACATCTGACATAATCCAAAATTTACATTTAACATCTGCTGCTTCAGACAGACTCTGTGGCAAGAATGCCCAGGGCCAGAGTTTTTAAACCAAAAATATGTATTAAAAGTAATTTGAAATCTTAAAAAATAAGTTGCATGGAACAGTACTGAAGGTTCTGAGATGCAGAAGAGATAAACAGGGTCACTTAAGAACTCCAGATAGAGCCCAAAGTATTAGATGGCCTTATCAAAACAAAATGATACTCAGTTCACAGTTCCAGAATCCCTGCTTGTTGGTTAAGTTTAAATAGTTTCTTTTAGTGATGCCAAAGATGACGAGAACTCTGCAGATACTGTTCAAGCTAATAAAAGGGCTGCTCTGAATAGGTTTGTAAACTTGAAACTCTAAGCCTGCTCTCACATCAGACGATAATCAAAAAGGCAAACTCCAATCTGCTGGAAACTCAAACCTGCCACGGTTACGTAAGGTTTCTGAATGGGCCATTTGCTTGGAGTTTCTTGTATAGTGTCACAATTGTATTCAGGTTGTTGGACCACTGCAATAAAGTTTCTGTTCTCAAGCATGCAATTATTTTCTCAGAGACACCAATTCCCTGAAGAACAGGGGGAAAATTAAGCTCTAAACAATCCATTAAACAGAAACCTCACTTGCTGTCAGTTATGGAGCCTGGAGAGGTCTGAAGCTATTCTGTTTACCATGAGAAAGAGCAGATCAAACAGAGAGCAGATAAGATATGGGTTTAAAGCTACCACAGTTTCTCTCAAAGAATCAGTGCAAAAAGGTTAGCATGTACCACTATGCATTTTAAGTGACACTGTATATTTCTGTGCCCTTTTCTTAGGGAAGATCATACTTCTCATTTGCAGTGAACAGTAAACCTTTATTCCAAGGCCTGGTCACTTAAACAAGGTTGCTACAAATCTGCCTTCCAATTTAAACTTTATTAGACGTCTCTTAAGAGCCTGATCAAAACATGACAGCTGTTAATTTTTAAAACACATCTCCTGGAAGTGTTGTATTGAATTAAAGGCTTAGATGTAATAAGAATTACACTATTCAAATACATGTTCAGAGAACACACAGAAGCTACTTGAACCAGTTTATGAACTCTTAAAGAACTACACAAAGATAAACACATGCTAGCCTCCCTCCCTAGCTAACTGATACACCCCATGGTGATTGAGGTCTAGTTGCCCCGAATTAAGAAGCTGCACTCACACGACACAACCCCTGAAATACCAGTACATGGAAAGCCAGTGAGTTTTATCTGTTTAAATCCAGTGTCTCTGTGTTTTTGTATAGGCCTTTCTCACCATGCCATCCGCCATCTGTGCTCCCCCATGCATCCACACTCATCTACATGCACAACTTTATTTTCCAATATTTAAATGCAGGCATCTTCCCAGGTTCTTCCCAACCATTCTCAAATATGCCAAGGTAGCAACTCCTCTGTAAATTCTAGAAAAACACTCCCCAAAACACTATCTTGCAAAATATATTTTCCTTATACTATCAATGAGAATTGCTGCTGAGTATTAGTACTATTTATTAGTACTGGGAGGCAAAAGAAACAAAATATGGCTCAAAGCAAAGCCCTGCAACACAGTGGTATGGTCCTAAAATAAGTAAACATCCTACACAAGCAGTGTAAGATGAAAGCCAGATATTTAAATTAGCATGCAGAAGGTCAAAGATTAGCAACCCCTCAGCAACAAGCAAGCCACTTTCCGTAAAATCATCTGGAGATGCTGTCACAGGGAGCAGCATCAAGCCTTCTCAATAAGAAGTATGGAGTCTGATGGTAGTCACTTGCATTAGAAATTGATGCATAAAGAAGTCTGAAAGCTACAGCTGCACAACTATGAATGTCTACTTCCTGACTAGATGCTGTCTCCTGCAAATTCAAAACATAAACAAAGTGTTTCTTCTCTGGCAGTCTTAATATGAAGGTTTATGATAATATATATATACATTCCTCCAAGTGAAGATACATCTGTCTTGAGCTCTCCTAGACCCATCTTCATTGCAGGAGTTTATCCCATACCATAGGATTCTTCCAAGTAGATTTTGGTCCAACAGGCCAAAGCTGTACCTCCTGAAGTCTAGGGCTGTAATCCCAGTATTTGTCTTGTGTTTCCTCTCAGGATCCTCAGCTTCACCATCTCATGGTCACTACAGCCAAGACTTCCCCCTGACCTTCAAATCTCCAAACAGTTCTTCATCATTTGTGAGGTCCAGCAGAACATGTCCTCTCTTCTAGTTCTCAACCATCTGTGTTAAAGTTACCATGAATGCATTCCACAATCCTTCTGAATTCTTTGTGCTCCCCTGTGCCTACTCTCCAGCAGATATTGATGTGGTTGAAGCCCCATCATGAAGACATGGGCCTGTCAATGTGAGGGTTCTGAAAAAGGCCTTTTCTTCCTGATCAAGTGGTCCGTAGCAGACGTCTACCACAAAGTCTCCCACACTGGTGGTCCTGCTAATCTTGATCCATAAATTCTCAACTGGCTCCTCAATCAAACCAAGGGAGAGCAAGAAACACCCTATTCCCCTCCCACAGCCATTTCCCTCCTACAGCTATTCACCTTTGTCTTGTACCACCTAACCCCCAAGAGCTGCATTTCACTGCCATGCCACAGCTGCTACAGCAAGGGCATCCTGTGCCCTTGCCCAACCACAACTAAAGTAGAAAATTGTTTTCTAGAGTTCTGTAACTTCCTCTTTCCCAGTAAATTCAGTAAGGTTTTAAGCAGGAGGTAAATTGCTTAGAAGCCATGACCACTTTGACTGCAACAAGAACGCTCCCTCATCTTCTGCAGTTAAGTGAGGATCTCCAAACGTGCCCCAAGCCCCTGTTCTGTTTACACACATATAAAATTTACAGCATATTAAGGAGCCTCACCCTGTCAGTGCTGTGATTTAGCTGACATTTTTAAAGTACTCCTCTAGAACAGTTCCCAGAGTCAAGTGACAGCAATCCTCTCACAGAATGAGGGCATAGCAGCAGCTTTCAAAGTACCGAACTATCCCACAAGCTGGACCCAGACTGTCAGCACTGCTGCAACAGGAACCACATTTTGTCCAGCTTTTTGTAGGAATATAAAGAACTTCACAGGATTAAGAGACAAAGAGTTCTGCATGTCAGAAAAGGAGCTTTGCTGAAAGCTTGGTGTCTAATACATTTCTACAAATACTTCCATTATCTTCTATAGTTATAATCCACTAGAAAAAGAACTTCACAGAAAAGACAGGCATAATTGTTTTACTTCCAATCTAACATGTCACTTGAGAATGTTTTATTTCTCAAACAAAGCCTGAATAATATAAACCTGCAAAAAGCTCTGGCCTGTGGATTTTTATACACATAACCTGAATGCTGTTTAAGACAGACATTAAAAATACCTGAAAAGGAGACCTGCAAATTTAATGAAATGAAATTGAGATTTCAAATCACTATCTGTAGATAGCAACTGTACAGTTAAATACAATTATTCCATAGAATTTTACCACATCTAAATAATATAATAAAGGATTCTTGGAAAAGCCTCTTTGAAAAAAGTACTTATGCTAAAATAAGCTCTCTGCAAATTGAACCCTGCCCTTTGTCAACCAGTTCTGTTTCCCCCAACATCCCACTGGCAAAGCTGAGGTTACTGAAGTTACCAAAGCCAAATTCCATCTATTTGCTCCATCTTGCATATAGACTGCTGAGTTTCAGTCACCATTTTCTTGCATCCACA
This sequence comes from Phylloscopus collybita, assembly GCA_027886175.1. NCBI lineage: Eukaryota > Metazoa > Chordata > Aves > Passeriformes > Phylloscopidae > Phylloscopus > Phylloscopus collybita. The sequence continues at coordinate 7,616,184 of JAJNNQ010000007.1, forward strand.
TCCAATTACATTTTAAGCAAAAGAGTGTTTAAAATGCTCACTACTATAATTAGTATTTCAGTCCTAATTATTCTAATTTTTATTTAGGCTTTTGCATTGACATCCTGGTTTGTTCTATTCCTGCAGGGTTTAGGTGTGTATTTCCACTCTGGAAGATGTACCTTCTTTTAAGGAAACTTGAGCTTTTTTCTATTGTATTCCATGTCAGACACTAAAGTGCACTCTAGTCACTAAACAAGAGTCACACACATGAACCAGGGGAACTACACCACCTGCAGTTAAAAAACGTGACATTTTGACTGCAGTTCAGCTAGTGAAATAAGCAGAGAAATAAAACTGTATTTTTAATATCGGAACCAATTATTAAGTCCGAGTATCAATTTTGTTTCTGATATTATTGTTAACCAATAGAACTTAGCTCAAATATCTATTTTTTTCATACATTGAATTTGACAACTTCACAAAATTCAAAATCATTTCACATTTCAAATGCATGGCCTCAAGTATTCTGGACTTTTCCATCGTGCTCCCCTCAAAAATAGTTTTAGATGCATATTTTGAGACACTTTACAGATGGATAGTATGTGCATCTAACAGTATACCAAGACAATACTTATACAAAGTGACAAAAATTTGTTATTTCAAAGATGGTAAGGGGAAAAAAATTACTTCAGCCTCCTTTTGTAAAGTGTTGCTACCCTCCTTGAGGATAAAGGCAGGGCCAGCAGCTGGGTAGGAGGCACACACACTTTTGCATGGTTTTGGGATAAGATGCACACAGCTGTTGTGGCAGGAGACCCCAGGCTGTTGCACACCTTTCAGTCAGGATTTTGATCAGTTAAAATGAGGTAGAAGGAGGAAAAAACCTCAAACAACGAACCACCATAAAAACCCGGAAACACTTGGAAGTGAGGTAGAAACCCAACCCTGTGGGATACATACATGGGAACAGGAGCTGATCAGGCTGTCTGCCCCTTTTCCACAGCAGATACTCATTCCACAAAATGGGTACATGACTTCCTTCAAGATGGTTTCACAGTCATGAACAAAAACCAATTCATTAACAAAAATATCATTTGCAACAAAAGCCTCCTTAGGTGTAAACCAACTCTAGTTAGTCCAAAACATGCCACACAACCTTGGCAAACAAGACTTTTATTTTGAACCTGAACTATCTTACTAACTACTGCTATCCTGTAAGCCAGGATAATAAGGGCAGCAGCTCCTTTAACTCAAAAGCAGACTGGCCATTTCTTAGGAACGGGAGGGCCACATGATCACCATGTGACACAATTATAAAAAATATGAATAAAGTACAGGCATGCAGGTTTCACATCCCAGGGCTTCAGACTCTCTATGGGTTATGTATGCACTGGAGCAAAATGCTAAACGTGGGAGGAGAAGGAATTACACTACAAGAGAATTTTAAGAACAGGTTAACACATTTTTGACAGACAGTTGTCTAGGTATGAGTGATCCTGCCTCCCTTTGGTCTCATCACTAGATGAAGAAGCTTACTGTAAAAGCAGTCATAAAAGATCAAGTAAAGCACCAGCACTTTCAGGCTAATCTAATTTAAAAATATAATTTAGGGCTATAAATCACGTTAGATCTAGAGCGATAACTTCCTTTTTGTCTTGAACATATGAGGTCATACGAGCGTGAAATCTGATGCTTCATAAATCACTACCTCTTGAGTGACATGAAAGACTGTTGACTGCCAGATACTGCACAAGTAAACAATACTTAGGTGAAATCCAGCACTTGGATGGAAACATTTTGTACTTTCCTACATTTCATAAACATACTTGTTAAAAGTCTGACCAATAAAAATATCAGTTACTGCCATTTTATACTGTTCAGAATAAATGACTGAATTATAAGTGTTCTTTCAACTTTTAGGAGAAAAAAAACAGGATCTGCAAAGGTGCTAGTTTTCAGAAGCACATTTTCTAAAATAAGACTTGCAAATTTGAGAGGGTTTGAGGGGTCCTGTGAGGGGCTTTTTGGCTGGTTTGTTTTTTTTTTTTTGTTTGAAACAAATACAGCAAATGAAGACAAGTTTGCTTCTTCTGTCAGTATCATGGCATGAAAAGATCCGTCATTTTCCATGTTCACGTGTCCGACAAAGCTTTCAAAAGGCAGACAAGTTGATCAGGCTGCTATAGATGAAGATCCTTTTTGTTCCCTCAGGAAAGGGCAATAGGATCTCAAACTAGGTGAGACATGCTCCTCCCTACATCTTCTCTCCAAGTACTAGATTTTCCCTGTTTTCCTCTACCCTGATCTCATCCACACTGAAAAATAGGAAAGTGATCTAGGAAAGGCAATGGAAATACAATACCACCCAGAAAAGGGACAAGGGAACAATGGAAGAGAACCTGAAGAGCAAGATTAGTTGTCGGGCAGGATGACAGTTTTGGCAATTGCAACCTCCTGAAACAGGGAGCAAAACCATATTTAATACTGTAATGGTAGGTGACACCAGTTGTTATATGCACAGAATAGATGGGAAATAAATGTTGGAAAATTTGGAAGGATGTAAGTCCATTCAGCAGCAGCACCACCACAGTGACAAGGGCAAGCTGTTTACCTAAATGTCATCTTTCAGTTCAACTCAGACACTGACTTCATATAATGTTTTACAGCAAATCCTTAAGATCTGATCATTTAAATCTTTAAAATTAGAAAGAATGTCCTCAAAACTTCTACAAAGATAGCAAGTCAGGTCTCATGCCTAAAACCTGTTCCCTCAAAAGTCAAAATACAACTTGCGGTGCCTCGGGCCAGTGCTTAAGCTCTGTAGGGTAAAACCAGGCCTAAGGTTATATTTGCCCAGCTGAGAACAAACAGACCCATGTTTGTCCATAGAGGGCTCAGTTCAGAAGAAGCCATGTTACTGCAATGCTTGCACACTCTGCCTGCCAGCAGTTTTGTTTTTACAGAGGTCTGTGACTAACAGGTCTTCCAGCCTATGAGCTCAGGGCAGCTGAAGATATCTTCACCCACTGTCTGCAGACATTCCCTCATCCCCAGAAGCAAAGGGTTCTTGAAAGCTGTCAGGAAAGTCAAACAAAAGCTTCAAGTAGAAACTGGTAGACAGTCAAAACTAATTTTTATGACCAGAGACACAAGACATCTGTTGTCAAAGCTCCAAAGTCAATGCTGGTTTTGCACCCTGAAGGCACCACCAGGCTTTTTGAAAACTGTTAACACCATTTTTTAAAAATATGTCTAACTGGAAAAGATGAAAGAGCCAGCAATATCTGAAAGACACCAGGTTGAAAAATCTATTAGTGTTGTTACCATGAGCTCAACATTCTGTGCAGGTGTAATGGGGGGAGGAGGAGAGGGGGCAGAATACCCTCTCTTTTTACAGGGGTGGGTAGGAAATGAAGATATTCTTCTAAGGCTTTTAGGCAGAGTTCTTCTAAAAGTAAAAAGGATAAATACTTCCAGAACACAAGGTGTAGAGTCAAAAGCTTAACTTCATCCCCTTGCCAGTCTGCTCTGTTCAATGCCACAGTACAACAAATGGGTTCAGAGATCACCTCAGTCACCTTTTGTGTCTATCTTCAACCAGCCCAGCCAGCCCTCACAATTCATCAGGTGTCAAGGGTAAGATCTTAGCAATAGTTAGACACTTACCTTCCTCTGACAGCTAGTAAACTTTATTGTTCAGTTAGTAAATTGTTGAATTTAAAACCTTTGGTTTTGTTTTACTAATGTTGTGGTAAGAGATCATACAAGTGCTGCACTGACTTCCATTCAATTTATATTATTTATGAATCCACTAAAATCCAGTTTTAATATTCAAAGGAGTTCTAACATGTTCAATACCCATAGTCACAAAAAGACAGAAGACAAAAGTCATCATATATTTATGCAGGAAAGCTTAGAACACAAAAGTAAGAAACATTTAAGTCACCCATGATAGTCCCATGCCAGGAACATTACAGTACAAACATATCCATTAATTTATCTCCATGGAGTTTTCAGCAAATGGAAAAGTTATTTCAGAATTAAAGCTTTTAGTGATATAAAAACTTGCACTGTACATTCACCTACATGCTATAGGTTATGCACTTATTCCAAGTAGCATAGGAAAGTTCTGGGAAGTGAACTTGTGTGAATACTCAGATTGAGAGCAAAACACAGACTGATTTCCTTCTTGAAGTTGATATAAAGCACACTAATCAAGACAAGTTACTTGAAAATGCTCGGGAGAGAGAATATATAACCTTTTAAAAGGTTCAAGATATTACTGTTACAAATTTTCTTCTCAGTCCTCCTAATTACCTCTTGCATCTTTTCCCTTTTTGTATCTTCACTGATATAACTTAGGAAGTTCCATTTTTTACTACTTTATCCCATCTGTTTTAAGTTATGTCCTATGGAAACTACATAGAAGGCAATTGTCTGAAGAATTTACTCATGGAGGGCAAACATCAAGAAGTTTTTTAAAGCTTTAAGTGGACTTATTCTACAAAGGCCTGATTTGAAAAGAAGTTAAGATTTAACCAACTGAAATCCAGGGTAAAGAAATGCAGGTCTTATGAAAATTTTGAAATAAGCTTATCAGTAGGTTATATCATTAAATATGAAAATTGAGTCCTCTCTACTCAACTAAGACTAATGCAACCAATATTTTAGTTTTTAAGTAAGTCAGAACACTTGTGCTCATTAGTTACAATTAGTACATTTTGTCCTTCCACGTTCAAAGCTGCACTAAGCACATTTCTTAAATTTAACATGGTTCAATCATAAAGTAGTCTGCTCACTGCTGAAGTAAGGCTGTGAGCCTAGATTGTTTCGTTCTATTCCACCACCCTCCTTCAAGAGAAAATTACAGTCTATTTCAAATAAGTTGCCTGCTCACTTCCACTGTGCATTTGTTAACACTTGGAATCTAACTAAACTTTAATGCTATTTGTTCAGTTGGAGAGCTGATACAAATAGTGCCAACCATGTTTCACACGTATGACTTGTTATCCATGGGCATACTGCAGATATTTTTATTGATATACTAAACAACTCCATGTTTGGAGACATCAGTAGGGCTAAGAGAACATAAAATAGTGCCAGAAAGCTGGAGCACACTGTTGCTGTTTGGAGACTACCAACACAACACTGCTGTCTTCAGCTGCCTGGAAGGAACACACAGGTTCTCTGAGATGCAGCTGATGGGACAGGAGGTAAGAGACTGAAGTTGCAAGAAGAGACTTCCAATTAGATATTAGGGAAAAGCTCTACAATGACAGTAATCAAATATTATAACAAGTTACCCAAAGAGACCAGATGTGTTTATCCAAAGCTCAACTGCACAAATTCTGTGCAAGTTGGTCCTGCAATGGGTAGGGCCAGATGACTTCCACAGGTTCCTTCTAAAAAAAAAAAATTACTTTGATTTTGCAATATTTGCCCAATGCCCATTCTGTAAATGAACTGATAGTGACGGGGAAGGATGCAGCCCTTGATTTAATCTGATGTGGCATGCAAGATCTTGTTCAAAAATCTTAAGATTTTGCCAAAGGCCGTCTCTCATGGGACCAATAGCACACCAAAACCCAACATCCCTGCCAGAGCAACAAGACCCAAGAACTCCATCACAGCTATGTTCAACTTCAAAAGAAGACAGTAAAATAGAAGCCAGAATGCTGAAGAGATACAAAATTGGCACTAAGAAGGATCAATCGGATCTTTACAGGTAGCATATGGAGAAAGTAAGAACTCTATATGGAAATACCAGGTAGTAAGAAATGCTTGAAACAGCAAAAGAAAACAAGAACCATGAGAATACAGGAAAGAAAGCAGCCTTCACAAGCAGAAGGTAGGAAGAACAGTCAGTTCTTACTGGAATAGGCTGGTTAGCTCATGAAATTTAAGTTGGCCATCATTATAACCACCACAAACATTTGCAGAAGGACTTTACAAGACTGAGTGATTAGACAATAAATTTGCAAATTAAACTTAGCAGAATTAGGTAATACATGCATGAACACAATACTATGAACTAACAAGTTCTGAGCTCATTAGTGATGGAAGAGTAAGATACTGGGGGTGACAACATACAGTGTCATGCTATGAAGGAGTGAACACAAAACAGTGTACCACTGTAAAAATCTAGAGTACATTCACACCTTGACTTCTGTGTGAGGCTTCACTCTGCCTCCCATTCTCTCATACTCATTTCACCAAATTGGGAGGAATAAAATGGGCTCTTTCACTGGAATTGTTATTAGGAAGTCTGTGCTCTTTCAGTTCAATTTGTTATTAGGGTTGTGTTGCAACTGATGAGACTGGGAATTTGCAGCCTGAAACAGTGTAAGTTGTAAACTTGAGTGCAGCACAAACATATGTAGAGACAGCTAATTGTACAACACTGGAATAATACTGGGGAGCCATACAGGGTAGAAGATGCTAATCCTAATGAAAACTCATTCATACTTTATCCCAGAAATGGTCCTAGATTAGCCTATTCTCTGCACTATGTCCAATCCAGTGATCATATTAATAATTAAGCATCCACAAACTATCAAGTCTAGTAGTTCAGCTTGTTCTCCATTCAAATTTTACTTAGCAGCACAGATTTCAAACATATGTATCAACCCTGGTTTTAATACCCTAACACTCTGGGATAGCTGTGTTTGGCTACAGCACTCCCTCACAGGCAGTCACCCCGTATGTCATACTCCCTGCCTTCATTAGGTACCTGGAGAGGAAAAAACCACATTTTAGACCCAGCTCTAGAATGTGTGGTGCTGCCTAAGAGATAATCTGTCCCCCAAAAGTCTCCTGCCAACCTTCATTTCACATTCATCTTTCTAACAGGTACAGTCATTATTATGCATGGAGGTCAGCAATTCCCTCTCAGCTTAGCTGCCAGCCTCTTCCCCCATAACTCAGAATAAACTTGCAAGGACTCTAGTGTAGGAAATTCTGCAAAGAGGCATGATCTCCCATGTCAGGATATCAGGCTAGAAAAAACTTTAATAACCATGACTACACCCTTATTGGGTCAGGATGTTGAACTCTGCAGTGCCCACCTACTGCCTAGCACAGCTTTTAATCATCATTCTGAACCGTTTGCTAGGAGTTGGCAAATCTTTGCTTACCTGAATGAAAGTAGCACCCTCTACTGCTGCCTTCAGGTCTGTACAAACGCTAATGAGAGCCAACTGCTGCTCCGCACTCAAAGCTCCTTTCAGGACTCCCGACTTCTCCATCTCTTTCAATTGTTTGCTGACAGAAACAACATTTAAACACTTTATCATTGTTAAGCCGCCATTAATTTGTTTAAAAAAACTTCTTAACAAACCATGTACTATACCATTTGTCGAGCCACTGCACACATCTGTATTCAAAAATATAAAGGTTAATTTCAGTCATTTCTCCTTCCTCCCCCATCTTATCAAAGTTTTTCTTCTCTTCAAGCACAGACAACTCCAAGATCTACACCTAGATGTAAGACTGTCACCACTTCAAATTTGTTTTAACTGATGCACAATATGCAAGAGGGTTTTTTTTTTTGCTCATATTTAATGGGAAGCAAGGTCCTTTTAATGCACTTAATCTAGTTTTACAAACAGCTCTTCTGCTACACAGCCTCACTGTAGAACACCTCTTTTATGAGTATAGAAATAAATAAATGCATTTAATACAGGTAAGAGTTCTTCCTAAAAACCATGCCACTACATTTTGGGGTTTTTTAATGACTACAGAACAAGTGTCAAAAAATTCAGTTACTAAACTTGAAATGAATGCTCAAGCACACACCATGGCTGGGACTGGATATGCTGCTTCTTCAGAAAAGGTCCCTGCAGTTCGAAGCCCTCAAACATCCGAACAGGCAAGCTATTTTTCAAATCCATCATAAGCTACTTAGAGGAACAATGGCCACAGAAATTAGGTGGGATTAAACCGTCTGATCACAATCAACCTAAAGCTCTTTGATGTAGTCCTTATCATGGTTAAATCAGTTCTGTTTTCATTAGTTTCATCATGACAGAACTCTTAGCCTTTGGAAAACATTGAAAACCTGCTCATCCCTATGAAGACACGAGGAAATTGACCTAATGAAGAGCAGTATTAAAAAAACTTCGTTTTTCTTCCTATCAACTTAATTAAGGACCCAGCAAATGGATGGCTGAAAAGCACAGACTTTTACATCTTAAGCAATTTATGGCAAAGAATAGAAAACAGGGATCTTCAGCTCCCTTTCCCAAGGTCACAGGGAATAAACAGTGTGCTGGGCAATAACTTCATCCAGCACTTAAGGTTTCTAGCACTAAAGGTGCCAGTGCTTCACCTGGAAAGAAACAGGTACCCTAAGCTAGAGAATCCAAACTTCCAGCTCCCTCACACCTTGTGAGGCAAGGTGAATAATTCAAAAGGACTTTACTATGCATTCACTAGAAGCTCATTTCCCAGGTGGTCTTGCCCAAGTCCAGCATACTCTGGCTCACATGCTTAAAAAAAACCCAAACCAAACTAAAACCACACACACACAAAACAAAAGTTACATTTGAAGAGATCATATCAGAATTACTTCCTTCTTTGAAGAAGAGGGTGAAGTTCTTGTTCACTCTCATTGCAATACTACATTTGTCTCATCCTCCCAGGTTCTCCAAAATTACAGTACATGACTGGTGACTGAGGGATTCAAAAAAACTAGAGTCATAGACTAAGAGATCCAGCTTCTATTTCTCTTCCCCAAGCTATTACAGAAGCTTGCAGCACCCATCTTTCCTTCTCTGCCAGTGATAACCATCCTGCATTTCTGCTTTTCTGTCATAAACCACTAACAATACACTGTGCACTCAGAATATCATTTCTTAGATAACTTTCAAAACTACCATCCTCATTTTTGGAATTTGAGGCTGGAGTGATTTTTTTTTTTTTTTTTTTTTTTTTTTTTACTTCTTAACAAAATCATTCTTTTTAACATAACCAATCTTCATATTAGCCATGCATTTAAGTCAGTTAAAACATGAAGTAGGAAACGTGCATTACTTGAATTTTGGCTTTCCCTCCTGGGAAATTTTCATTTTTTGCACCTATTGCTATTCTGGTTGTTTTGTTCTACAAATAAATTTTAGTCTTTCAAACACTAAACCGTCTTTATATTTCCATGGAGTATTAGATTGCTAGAATTGTGGGAAACCAGTGTTCCCTGATACTTACCATACATTAAGACACAAAGGTTTGTACATATAGCAGTGCACCACTGACCTCTACTGGGTGACTTTTTAATGAAGACAGCCTAAATTTTTAGGGGATCATTCCTAGGATGACCCTATACTGTGATCATTGCAGCCATGTCCATAGCTTCACTCTGCAGCTGTATTGTGTGTGCAGTTCAGAGAGTGTCACTCAATACCTGTAAGGTCTTTAAAGAATGAAGAATTCACACCTGTAAGAAAATGCTACTTCCTTTTTGAGTTTATGCTTCGCCTACCTCCAGAGTTTTACTGTTATACCTGTCTGCCCCTCAGCACTATTCTGAGAGCTGGGCTAGTATTTGTTCCAGGATAAGGCATCCAATATATGGGAACTCTCCTATAAAATGCCTGGAATGCTTCTGGTTACAAATCTTTACAATGCTCTAAAAATCTTTACAATGCTTTGCTAAAATTGCTTTAGCATTGCTTTACAAAGCAATACTGACACTTAACTCATCTTGTTCACACCCCACTTGCCTCAGCTTTATCCACAGCCACTACTGGGCAGTTGTATTCAGCACACACAGTTTTAACCAGCAAATACTTCACAGAATTAAGACCGCCTCATCACAACCATATTGCCCACACTAACAAGAAGGGAAGAAAGAAAACACCAGCCCTGTTCTTCACAAGTTCAGCCAGCTGCTGTTGCCCAAAGACTAGAACTATTCACCAGTCAAAGCACTACCATTGAGACACAGACTTCAAAGAATAAAGGATTTTAGAAAAGTTAAGCTTTTAGTTAGAGATAGGCTCTGCTGCAATTAATTAAAAGCTTTGTAGTCAATTAAGAGAAACCAGACTTGAATTAACTTTCCTTTTAAATAACTGATTGCTTGTCAACTTTATGTTTGCTTAGCTGTGCTTGCAATCAGAAACAGAGAACCTGATAAATAGATTTAGGAACACAAGACAATTACAGAAACTCCCACCCTCCAAAACCTATTGAAAGTCATGTACCTAAGGAAATGGGAGTCCTACCAAGGCTCATTTGTCACATTTGCATTGAAAAGGTAGAAAGTTCAGAGCGATGAAGAGTCATTTTACTTCCTCATTTTAAGCCCACTCCTCTTGAATAGGACCACCGACCCATTTCAAAGGAAAAACTACACATGCTTAATTGCCTTTTTGCTAATTACCATAGAAAGCGGGGGAATGGGATGTCCCAGGGTTATGAATATGCATTTGTATTTTGGGTATTCAACAGTTTTGTAAATAAAAGAACTCTGTGATTTTCTGTAAATTGCGGTGTGTTTTTGGGAGTTACCCCGCGTGCTGCCCGGCGCTGCAATAAACATACACTTTCTAACTTTAAACTGTTACAGAATTTTTTGCCCGTCTCAGTTGGATATCGGTATTAAGTCGATATTCATATTTTTTTAATATATCATTTCTGGCGAGCCAGCCAGGAGAGCTGCTCTTTCTGGCCGTGGGGCCGGTGAGGTCCACGGGACTCCTCTGGGCCCGCCCGGAATTTTCTGGGAGAGGAACTCCTGCGGTCCCGCCGACCACCCGGGGATAGACCAGAACCTGCTGGAACTAGGGACAAAAGGTATGTTTATAACTAAAACGAGGTACCTGTGACACAGGCGGTTAGTGAAGACGCAGGGTAGGCCCTGTGTGCCTGTCTGGTTTGCTCGGCGGGGTCTGGTATTGGTGGTTTGGTAATCTGTGTCCCGAGCTGGGGGCAGTGCCTGCGGCGAAAGCTGCCGGTGCTGGTCTGCTTTAGGAGCCTGGTGGCTCCGATTGGGATTTGTGCTTTAAAAGCGGGCTCGGCTGTGGGAAATGGGAATCGCGGCCCCCCGCCCGCGGGCACCGGCTGCGTGTGTGTATTGTGGTTTTGTGGTTTTATTGCTTTGTCTGTTTGATTTGTGGAAAATTAGTGGTGTGCATCGTGGGCTTGTAAGGATCTGCACGTAGGTGCTCGGTTTATTTGTTTTTGGAGTGTGCTGGTTACATTTTGTGAACTAAGAGATTTTGAAATCCCCGCCTGCCTGGCGGAGGGACGCCTCACCGAAAAGGTGGAAGGGTTTATTTAGAGTGCTTGCATTGTGGAATAATTAAGTGGTGTGCGTGTGTTTGAGAAAAGAGCGTGCTAGCAGCAGGGTTTTGACTGGCGTATTGCTGTGCAAAGGAAGTATTCCTGTGTGTGCTTAAGCTGTTTATTTTGCGTCTGAAAAAGCGAGCTGCGTAAGAAGGGCTTGAAATCACGTCCGGCACAGCCCCAGTGACCGCGGGAGCGGTTCGGTTTTCCGTTTCCCTAGCAACCAGCGGGAGAATCTAGGTTTTGCAGTCTCGGGTTGCGTTTTTAGTTCCCCGTTAAACCCTGAAAAGTTTGGCTGAGGGTGCTTGTTTTGAAACCCGAAGCCACTAGTGTGGAGTGGAGTCCTAGCGATTTCGAGCCGCACAAAAGCGGAAAGCCGGTGTGGGATCGGAGTCATCCCCCCCACTCCTTCCGGAGGGATTTGTGTTGCGCTTTGGCCGGAGTTTGTGAGATTTTTGGAAAGATTGTGTTAAAACCTTTGACAAAGTGTGTTTGGAGTACCCAGGACCCTTTAGTTTTTTTGTAAGTTTGAAAGTTGCTGGTGCTCGGAGTCGGTTTTGGTGGAGGGGAGGAAACCTGGTCTGGCAGCTTTGTGTAAGAAAAGCAGAGCGCCCAGAACTTACGCCTAACACGAGCAGAAGGGGCTGAAGGATCTTTGGTGTTGAGGTACGCAGGCAAAATATTTCACGCTGCGTTCCGTAATATTTTAAGTCAGGGGGTGACAGAGACCTGTCCCATAATTCAGAAGGCTTTAGGACGAGCTGTAATCGCGGTTCGCACAGCTTTTAGTACAGTGTAGAATCATAAAATTTCTGTTGGAGCTCAGTTAACGCTTTGCACACACTTCCATTGGTCCCTTGGTTATAGCACGGCAAGAAGTTTGGGGTTTAGCTACGCGCTTGCTACAGTGTATGGAAAGCTGGTTACAACTTTTAAACGCATTTTAGTGTTAATATACCCAGAGCAAAGAGTAACAGAGGACTTGGTTTAACAAGCGGTTAATAACCTGCAGTTTGGGCGAAGTGCCCCGGCGTGTTGCATGATCTCCCAGGCTGAATAAAGAGGAGTTCCCCCCCCCCCCGCCCCGTTTTTGTGTGTGGCGAGCATAGCAGTGTAAGGAATTATTGCCTTTTTTTTTGCTAAAAAGTATAACTACATGCTTTTTTGCCAACAGGTATAGCTCCACCTTGGAAATAATATTAACTTTTTTTTTTTTTTCCTAACAAACTGTTTTTATCCCTTTTGTTTGTTAATAAAATTATATGTGTAGGAATAGGAGGTGCAGGAATCGAGAGCCTGGTCTGGAAAAAATCCCCTGCCCGAGGAGAGGTTGCTGTTGTAACCCGTGGATTGTGTTTCATTGTGTAGTTTGTCAGGAGTCGTGGACTGGACAAGTGGTCAGGTGGAAGGTACCAAAAGGGATTTGTGAATCTTGCCACTCGAAGGAACAAAAGGCTACCCAGACAGCTCTACGTACTTTGTTAATAACTTGTCGGGTGACACATGGCAGCAGCAGAATATTTGAACTGCTAGAGAATGGGGTTTCAGGAACTTTACAGAAACCAGTGGAGATTCTCAGAGTTGAGTGTGGCCAGGATATTTTTGTGCCAGAGGAATACCAGGTGAAACTTAAGAGTTGGGATAAAGTTAAGAGGCGTTGGGAGAAAAAGAACTCTAAGCATGGGGGCAAATGAGAGCAAAGAGATCCCTAAAGGGAGCCCTCTGGGGTGCATCTTAACACATTGGAAGAATTTGGTAGGTTATGGTGGTACAGAAACTAAGAGGGAGCTTGTTAAGTTTAGCACACAATGGTGGCCACTCTACAGGCTAGATGAAGGTGTAAAGTGGCCAGTAAATGGCACACTGGACTATGAGACTTTACTACAGTTGATGCTTTTCCTTCGGCATGAACAAAAGTGGCCAGAGGTAGCTTATGCTGACATGTTTTTCACTCTGCAGAAACACCCTGAGTGGCAAAGGGATTGCGGGATGAGACCACTACCTGACCCCCTGGCACTGGCTCTTGAAAAAGATAACAAAGCTAAGAGAGGAAAACCCAAACGGTGTTGCAGCACGTGTTCAATAAATCAAAGATGCTCACACCCAAATAAAGTATATCAGGCAGAGGTTTTGGAGGCAGACACAATAGAGAGACTTTTTCCACCCTCTAGAAAACAGAACAAAGGGAGGGTGGTAGTAGAAGAGGAAGAAGATGAAGTAAAATTAGAACCCTTATCTACTGAGGTACATGTCCCCCCACTAACTCCTGAGTCAAGAGAACCATTGAAGTTATTCCCACCATTACCCAGTAGTGACAGTGAATGGGATGAGCCCGAGCCCCCTTTACCGGATTCTAAGACTTCCCCACAAAGTCCAGTAGCATCAAAGACCAGAACGCAAACTAAACTTGGAGGTCCCCCACCAAGTCTCAAACTTCTCCTATCAAGAACCAGGAAACAAACTAAATAAGTTATACAAGCACCCCTAAGGCAGGCTATAAATGCCGATGGGGAAACAAGGGTGATTAAGGTCCCCTTTTTCTCAATGGATTTAGAGTCCTGGGAAAAGACTGCTAAAACTTATCAAAGTGACCCTGTAAGGGTTGCTAAAAGGCTGCAGTTTATAGTCAAGCAGCATGCCCTGGACTGGGAGGACTTACAATTATTACTAGATGCCCTAACAGAAACCGAGAAACAGTTAGTTCTGAAAACAGCCAGAGATTTAGCTGAGGATGATTGTAGAACAACACAGGAAGATGTTAAAGATGTATTCCCCCTTCAAAACCCATGGTGGGATCCTTATGACCCAGATGAATTAGCACAGCTTAAAAGGTATCAAGATCTAATAGTGAAAGGAGTGGAACGGGCAATTCCCAAAACCATAAATTGGTCAGCCCTATATGCCATCAAACAGGGTCCCTCTCAAACACCTTCTGAATTTTTGGATCAATTGCAGGATGCCATGCAGTGTCACACTACCCTGGACCCCGGATTGAATGAAGGAATACAACAACTAATAAACTTATTTTTAGGGCAATCCACAGGGGATACCAGGTGGAAGCTCCAGAAGATTCGAGGCCCAAACAGCCGGGACTTAGAGACTCTGTTGGATGAAGCATGGAGAGTTTTTAGCAACTGAGAAGAAGGATACAAACAGGGAATGAAAAAGTAGGTAGCAGTAGTACAAGAGAGGGAAAGAGAAAAACAAGAAAGGCGTGGACAAGGTCCTCCAAGGCAAGCACCACCCCAGCTGGGAAAGTATCAATGTGCATTTTGCAAGAAGTTTGGACATTTGAAGAACCAATGCCCAGAAAGGAGGAGAGGTGATGAGCGGAGAAAGGGTGATCAGAAAGAAGGAGTGATTGCCCATGTAAAGGAGGGCTGAGGAAGACCGGAGGGCCCTACCCTAGAGGACCCTTTGGTTATAGTTAAACTAGGGAACAAGGAAAAAGAAGTAAAATTTCTAATGGACACGGGAGCAACATTTTTAGTGCTGAATGAAGCTCTCATGCCTGTGACAAGAGATTATGCTATGGTAAAAGGAGCAACTGGCCAATCTGAAAGAGCCTATTTTTGTAAATCCTTGAAGTATAAATTGGGGAAACAATGGGGAATTCATCGATTTTTGTATATGCCTAATGCTCCATCTGCACTTTTGGGCAGGGACCTGCTAGAGCAGTTGGAAGCGAAATATTTAAAAATAGGAAAATTAGTTTGGAGGTAAAAAATCAACAATATGTAGAACTGTTGAGCTTAATGATAATAACCAAAGAAATTGAAGTTGTAAATAAAGAAAAAAAATTTAAGAAAATAATGGATCACGTATTCCCTGGGATATGGGCTTCTAATATACCAGGGAGGGCAAAGAACGCATTACCTGTGCAAGTTAAGCTTAAGGAAAGGGAACAAGCAATAAGAGTTAAACAGTATCCCCTAAAGAAGGAAGATAGAGAAGGGATTAGTCCAATCATAGAGAACTTTTTACAGATAGGGCTATTGAAAGAGTCTAATCTGATTTCAACACTCCTATTTTGCCAGTTAAGAAACCTGATGGGTCTTACAGGTTAGTACAGGATTTGAGAGCTGTTAACAAAGTAACTGAAGATATGTACCCAGTAGTTGCCAACCCTTATACATTGCTAACTCGCTTAACACCTGAGTTAACCTGGTTTACTGTTTTAGATTTGAAAGATGCCTTCTTTTGCCTCCCTCTCCACGAAGCCAGCCAGAAAATCTTTGCATTTAAGTGGGAAAATCCCAGAACTGGACAAAAAACACAGCTCACATGGTGCGTTTTGCCTCAGGGGTTCAAGAGCTCCCCCACTATATTTGGGGAGCAGCTTGCTAAGGATTTGGAGTCTTGGGAACCCCCACCAGGATAAGGTCAACTGCTCCAGTACGTGGATGACCTCCTGGTAGCCACCTGGACCCAGGAGACATGTGTGGACTGGACGGTGAGCCTCCTGAACTTCTTAGGCTTGCAGGGGTACCGAGTATCCCAGAAGAAAGCCCAGCTGGTGAGGCAAACAGTGATTTACCTGGGTTATGAGGTGAGTGCTGGACAAAGAACTTTGGGGCAGGATCACAAAGAAGCAATATGCCAGACCCTGAAACCTCAAACTGTGAAAGAACTGAGAACCTTTTTAGGCATGACAGGGTGGTGTAGATTGTGGATTTATAATTACGGATTGCTTGTTAAACCCTTATATGCCTTGATCACAGAGTCAGAGAGCTTCAGTGGACAAAGGAAGCTACCCGAGCCTTCGACCAGCTAAAGAAGGCCCTCATGTCAGCACCAGCCCTAGGACTTCCAGAGGTGAGTAAACCATTCTTTTTGTTTCCTCACAAGAAGCAAAGGATCACTTTGGGAATACTAGCACAAAACCTGGGCCCATATCAGAGGGCAATGGCCTATCTTTCCAAACAACTGAACACAGCTGCCAAAGGATGGCCAGGATGCCTCAGAGCTGTTGCAGCAGTGGCAGTAAATATCCAAGAAGCACACAAATTCACCCTAGGCCAGAAAATGACTGCTAGTGTCCCACACAGGGTCTGCAGTCCTTGAGGCGAAAGGTGGAGGTTGGCTCTCCCCACAGAGATTCCTGAAGTACCAGGCCATACTGGTGGAAGAAGATGATGTTGAAATTGTGGTAACTAACATTGTGAACCCAGCTTCCTTCCTCAGGAGGAGTATGGGAGAACCAGTGAGCCATGACTGCTTGGACACCATCAAAGCCACCTACTCCAGTCGCCCAGATCTGAAGGATACTCCTACTGAGGATGCTGAGACCTGGCTCACTGATGGGAGCAGCTGTGTCATCAGTGGAAAGAGGCATGCTGGGTATGCAGTTACCACAAGCAGAGAGGTGATAGAGTCTGGACCATTGCCAACCAACACCTCTGCCCAGAAGGCCGAAATAATCACCTTGATCCAAGCCTTAGAGCTGGCTGAAAGGGAAAGAGATTAACATCTATACAGACTCAAGATATGCATTTGGAACAGTCCATGCACATGGAGCCATATGGAAGGAGAGAGGACTGTTAAACTCACAAGGGAAAAGCCTTAAACATTCACAAGAGGTTCTGAGACTGCTAGATGCTGGGCAGCTACCTGAGAAGGTAGCAATCACGCACATCAAGGCACATCAAAAGGTGAGCTCTGAATTGGAAGAAGAGAATATGCTGGCTGACAGAGAGGCAAAAGACACCGCCAAAGGTGAGGCACCCAATGAAACAGTTGAGGCAGCATTGATTCCAGATGGAAAAATTTCAATTGAAGGTAAGCCAGTATACAGTAAGAAGGACAAGAAACTTATTAAAGAAAAGAAAGCAAATTATAATCAAAAAGGGTGGGCTGTGATAGAAGAAGGGAGACTTGTATATCCTCCTATTTGTTATGGCCATTAGTGCAAAAGGAACATGAGAAAACACACTGGGGAATAGATGCCCTGTATGACTATTTGAGAGAAAGAATTATGGCCAGAAAGTTACAAGGTACAGTGATACAGGTGACTCATCAGTGTAGTTTTTGCCTCTGAACTAACCCTAAAAACATTCCAAAACCAAAAATTGGGCAAATTGGAAAAGGCTGTGGGCCTGGACAACAGTGACAAATTGATTTTACAGGATTATCCAGGAAAGGGGGTTATCATTACCTATTGGTATTAGCTGATACTTTTTCAGGATGGCCAGAAGCTTTCCCTACTAGGACAGCTAAGGCACGAGAGGTAACTAAAGCTCTATTGCAAGAAATAATACCCCTTTTGGAGTTCCAGCCATGATATCATCTAACAGGGGACCCCACTTTATTTCAAAAATTGTGTAGCAAATTAACCACCACCTGGGGATAGACTGGGAACTGCATACCCCACATCACCCTCAATCTAGTGGCCAGGTGGAAAAGATGAATCATTTGATTAAGCAACAAATTGTAAGATTGGGACAAGAAACAAATTTGCCCTGGTCTCAAGCTCTCCCATTGGCATTATTGAGAATTCGGACAAAGCCAAGGACAAAAGAGAAATTAAGCCCTTTTGAAATATTATATGGGAGGTCATATGCAGTTCAAGAGGGAACAACACCTGTTCAAGCAGGGGAAGAAACCTTACACAGATATATGGTAGCCCTGGACAAACAACTGAGAGAGATTGAAAAGTGTGTGGCTGGAGCTCAAAATAGGGAATGAGATAGACCAGTATATGATGTACAACCTGGAGACTACGTATATGTTCAATCTTCTGCAGAAAAGATGTTAGAACCGCAGTGGGAAGGGCTGTTCCAGGTGCTCCTTACTACCCTCACTGCAATCAAGATCAAAAAACAGAAACCTGGATCCATCATTCCTGAGTTAAGAAAGCCCCTGAAGGAGTTTGGAAAGCTACACCAGGCAATGCTGAACTGAAGCTGAAACTCACTCAGAACAGTAAATAAATGGACTAACAGTAGTTATGAATACATTAAGAAAAGTTGTAAGTGTTGTAGCTATACAAAAGTCAATGCAGTACCAAGCAGGTATAATGTAACTGGGATATACCGGTGCCAAGGGACAGCCAATAACCCTCTTTCTCACAGAGCCTTGAACTTGCTATTACAAGTCACAAATGTAAAACTGTGGGAAGGAAGAAATGTTTGGGGATGCAGCTATGCATTTGTGCTGGATGGGATTCATGAAGCTTACTGTCCTCCCATGAAACTTACCCGGATTAGTTCTGAATGTTGTGGCAAATGCTTGACTAAGTGTCCTGAGTTTAGGCTCAAAATAGAAGGGTGTGCAACCAAAGAGTATGATCTTGATTTCAACATTACTCAGGTGTGTACTGAGTACCATGAAGACAAAGTTAAAACTACCCCGAGGGTGCAAAAGAGGGTTGTGCCCACCGAAAAGCCAGTTATCCCAGAGGCAGAAGAAAAGACCACCGTTCCTGTAGTCACCAGAGTTGGGCCATATGCCATTAAGAAAACAGGAATACAAAGTTAACCCAGAATGGTCTCTGAAGCAAGTAGAAGTGGGAGTGCAAGTAAATGCTTCTGACATTCAGCCAGAGTGCGCCCCATTTCTCAGGAATCCTTTCATGGACTGGACTACTTGGCTCCAAAAGCGTATGCCCTCCAACCTCAGGAGTAAGAGAGATTTCACTGGGTTACTCGGGACGGGGCTAGGAGTGTTGAACACAATAGATTCAGGAGTGTTAATGAATAAGTTGACCACTGTAGGGATTGATTTGGTTAAATTACAGCAACTGTTACAATCCTCCTTACTAGCTCTAGGTAATAGTCACTGGAAACTATTAACCTAGAGCCTTCTTCAATGAGAAAGCAATTGGGGTACATTTATGAAGGGACACTAGAAGGAGATAAAGATACATGTTTGGATACAGACCAAAGCATTTGCCACGTCGAAACGCATTCAGACAATCAGACAACTTTGCTTGTATATACAGGACAAGGATGTGCTTGTCTCAGAATCACGTGCCCCACCACAATGACAGACAACTTAATGGTGAATGAGACCCAGTACAATTTGTGTGTCTGTAATTTTGTTAAGATATCAGGCACCTGTAATACTGCATCAATATAGAAAGGCTAACTTAGCTACTGTGCAAGAAATTGTGCCTGTGCCCATAGGAATGAATTTGACTTTGGTAGCCCAATTATTGGAACATCATGAATTAAAACAAATTCTGAGAGAAGTTAGAGATGCAGGAAAGAAAACTTTAATCACAATGCACCATGACTCAAACACCATTAAAGAGGTCTTTAAGCGATTTGAAGGACACCTATCTCATCATTGGTGGGACGTGCTTTTTGGATGGTCACCCACAGCAACTGGTATTTTTAATGCTTTAGTCCATCCCATTGTTGTACTGCTCATCTTAGTTAGTATAAGTTTGATTTTGTCTATTGCAATACTTGTTCGGAATTGGAGGATGCTGTGACGGATGGCAGCTCTAGCCTCACTACCGAAGGTGTATGGTTTAGTCTTGAGGGATACTAGGCATATGTCTTGGGTAGATGAAGAAGAATCCACATACTGAGTAAAAGAATTTACTCATCTCACAGAAGAAGTGAGGAATGAGACACAGACTTCAAAGAATAAAGGATTTTAGAGAAGTTAAGCTTTTAGTTAGAGATAGGCTCTGCTGCAATTAATTAAAAGCTTTGTAGTCAATTCAAGTCTGGTTTCTCTTAACTAACTTTCCTTTTAAAAACCTGATTGCTTGTCAACTTTATGTTTCCTTAGCTGTGCTTGCAATCAGAAACAGAGAACCTGATAAATAGTTTCAGGAACCTAGGTCAATTACAGAAACTCCCACCCTCCAAAACCTACTGAAAGTCACATACCTAAGGAAATGGGGTTATGAATATGCATTTGTATTTTGGGTGTTCAACGGTTTTGTAAATAAAAGGACTCTGTGATTTTCTGTAAATTGCAGTGTGTTTTTGGGAGTTATCCTGCGTGCTGCCCGGCGCTGCAATAAACATACACTTTCTAACTTTAAACTGAGAGTTTTTGTCCATCTCAGTTGGATATCAGTATTAGGTCAATACTCAACAATATTGTTTTAATAAATCACCATCTAGTGCTCTCTGATAAATGAGAGGTTTTGGCATGGCAAAAACAAACCAACAAACCAAAACATCACTGGTCCCATATATTTAGCCTGAGACAGAACAGACCAAGTAGGTTTTGTGTAGCCAAACTTGAAAGCTTTCAGGAAAGGAGACTCCTTGGACAACCTGTTACTGCATACCAGGCAAATGTGAGCACCATCACTGTTCTCAAAACACAACTTTAGTAATTACAAATCACCCTTACTGAAATCACGTGTTCCAGCTGCCCAGGGAACTGGCTACCATGCAGGAATGGGCTGAAAACACAACATTTCCTTCTGGAAGTGTTTTCAACTCAGACAGACAGAACAGTCAGACAGAACTTTTGTAAAGGTGGAATCTATCCCCTTCCAAAGCCTACCAATATGTTCTCTAGTTAGTTCTGCAAGGGAAGCACTTTTGCCAAGCTAGTTAATTGCACTTTTTGGCCTGGTGGATGGGCAGAGATAAAAACAAAAGGTAGAATCAAGCCTACGATGTAGCACAAGCTTGATGTGCCAGCATCAGGCACTCAATATCAAACTGTGTTCTGAAAAGAATCACCCAGTTCTCCCCTCAAAGATATATAAAACTATCAAAGAAGACCTAAGCCAAGCTGCATTTTGCCCTTGATATATACAATACCAATATGACAAAGCAAGACAAAAGACAGACTGGAAGACTCAGCCAGTAAGCCTGGTAACTAATCAATCTTTATCAGCAGAATAATTATGTCTAGAACAATAGCACAGTAACTACTAGGAAAAGTTTACATATTACAAGAATCATAAATTTATTTTTGGCAGAGGGGCATGCACTAAAGCATTTCTGCATCCTATGTTCTAGGACTACTTTCAGGAAAAGGATATCACTTGTTTTTCTAATTCTCATTATTTCAAAATTCAGCAATCTTGCATTCAAACCAGAATCACACCGATGCAGAAAAAAGCATGCTGGATATGAAAAATTACATTTTCCAAGGCAGGCTACTAGAGCATGCATTCAGTAGGACCAGTGTGGTATAATGGTGTTCATTAGTTTGCTTTCTTCAGCAGAACAAAAGGTTGTTCCATTAGAGAAGACCCTGAGATGTTCTGAATTTATATAAAAAGCAATGAGTTATGGGTCAACAGCCTAAAATGCAACAATTTAAAATAATTAAGTATTACTTCTGCCACCAAAGAAGTATATTCTTCTTTTATAAGTAAAGTGAGTGTTGCTTACTACTCAAATCCCAGTTTTATTTGGAAAAGGGAAACTACAAATAGTCATCTGTACACTTCAGTTTCTCCCTAATAAGTAGTACCCTCATATACTAGAAGTTTGTGCTGACTAGAGTGGAATAAATATGTTCCAATACTAAAACAAAATAAACCACAAAACTCCTAAGCCTAAAAACTTGCCTAAAAGGATTTGCTATTTGGAGGGAAAAAGGAAAGCAAATTACATCGAGTTCAGAGAAGCAGTCACCAGCTGGCTCTATCAGACATTCCCTTGCTGCTCTCCTGTGAGCACACATTACCTGCTCAAGCTCCAACTCTTACAGAAGTATCACATCAGTAACTCATTGTGATTCACTGCGGGTTGTGTGCTGTGAAATGAGTGCAAAGAAGTTCGATCATATTTTGACAGACACAATCATTAAAATAGTGGTTGAAGAAACTATGTAGCTTGTATTCAGGAAAACAACAACTATGTTTTCCTGAAACTAAGCTTTTTAACTAGAGTGTTACAATAGCCAAAATACACAAGTTAATTATAAGTTAAGAACATCTTATGTAGAAGGCAAAACCTGCCTTGAACTCAACTGAACTTGCCTTGAACTTATCATGACTTGGATGAACGGGCAGGTGCCTCCTCAGCAAGTTCACTCATGCCACCAAACTGGGAGGAGTGGCCAATACCCCAGAGGTCTGTGCAGCCTTTCAGAAGGACCTCAAAAGGTTAGAGAAATGGGCAGAGAGGAGCCGTCTGAAATTCAACAAAGGCAAATGAAGGCATCTGCACCTGGGGAGTAATAACCCCAGGCACCAGCACAGGCTGGAAGCCCACCTGCTGGAGAAGGACCTGAGGGTCCTGGTGGACAACAAGCTGTCCATGAGCCAGCAGTGCCCTTGTGGCCAAGAAGGCCACTGGGATCCTGGGATGCATTAGGAAGAGCAGAACCAGCAGGTCAGGGGAGGTGATCCTGCCCCTCCACTCTGCCCTGGTGAGGCCCATCTGGAGTGCTGTGTCCAGTTCTGGGCTCCTCAGCACATGGACAAAGACATAGAGCTCCTGGAGGGGGTCCAGCAGAAGGCTACAAAGATGGTTAAGGTGTCAGAGCATCTCTCCTGATTTCTCAAGGAAAGGCTGATGGAGTTCAGCCTTGAGAGCCTTGAGAAGAGACAACACAGGGAATCTCAACAATGTCTATAAGCATCTGAAAGAGTGGTGTCAAGAAATGGATCCAGGCTCTTCTCAGTGGTGCCAAGCAATAGGACAAGAGGCAACAGGCAGAAACTAGAATACAGGAAGTTCTACCTGAACAAGAGGAAGAGCTTCTTTACTGTGAGGGAAACTAAACACTGGAACAGCTTGCCCAGAAAGATTGTAGGGTCTCCTTCATGGAGCTATTCAAAAGCTGTCTGGATACAAGGAGCTTTAGAAAACCTTGCTTGAGCAGGGAAGCTGGACTAGTTGACCTCCTCCCTTCCAATACTACCCAATCAATGACTCTGTGAACTCCTATAGGAGAACACATGCAGGCACACGACAGTACAGACCCACTCAAAAAGCACTCTATCCTACTACACATGACATTCTATGCTTCATGTTTTCAAGCTGAAAACCTTGGAAGGCTGACATCCTCATCTTGCTATTAGAAAAAGAAAAGATTTGGGGCAAATGCTGCCTTTAGTAATGAACACCACAAAACTGCCAGCAAATAATTCAGAACCTCATCATGGCTACCACTATGACAGCAACTCCAAAAAAAACCAAAGGTTTGTGTCATCTATGTGATGCAACAGAGATGTTTGGTCTAACATTTACCTGGAAAGAAAAAAAAAGAGGGAATAAATTTTCCCACTCTTTTGTTATCAAGCCTTTTTTAGCAGATCTCACTAGACATCACACACTGTTTAACTTCTGAACTCTAACAACTGAACTGATCTACAAGGTGTTCCTGAAGTCACTCCCATTTGCTTTAAGGCTCGTTACAGAAAGCAATTAGGATACAACACACCACCACCTTTTTTCAGGTGCACCTTATACCCCATACAGCTGACACACAAGCTGACATGTCACTCCAAGGCATCATGAAGTGAGAGCTGCTGCATTTAGGTTGATGCTAATTGTGAAGTCATCCCAAGTCCAGCATAAAATGCCGATACAACAACATAAGGTTGTGCACAGAACCACATTATAAATGTACTTTCACCTTCTCTCACAGGCAGAGAAAAGCTGTATTTTCATGCCCAGCAAGAAGAGGTGCATAGGACCAAGCAGACATGTTCCTTCTAACACAAGAACTAGGAATCAATCAAAGTAACTTAGGAGCCAGGTTCAAAACACACACAAAGGAATGGCTCCTCACGCAGCGAGCAGTAAATCTGCAGAACACAAAGTCCTTTGGTAAGGAGGCCACAGAAGCATTTATATTAGTTCAAGGAAAGGTTAGAGAAATACTTGGAAGAAATCCAGTTAAGAGTGACTGAATAGGTAATTAACTTGTTGGCATTGAAGGTTGGGGGAGGGGAGCAGACAGGCAAAGACTTGAACTTGTAGCTCTTGTACTAGCAAAAAGCACCAGGCTTTAGCCACAGTGCCATGGGCAACAGAAGGGGGCTGGAGGCCTCCTGGACTCAACTGGTGCCAGTGATATCACCTTCACACCCTCAAACTGGCCCTCCTCCTGTAAATGCTTCCTACTTCAACTATAAGTGATCAATGACACTAGCAACTTGTTCAAATCTCTCTCTTCTAGGATGCAAAACCACCAGTTTAAGAGTCTAAAAACTAGTTATAAAATGCTAGTAATTGTAGCAGGGCTTCTCAGCAATCCATCTTAACCTACCTCCACTCTGAAAGGGCCTTCGTTGCTTTTCTGTGCAAAAACTCTTATGTTTGCATATTTTAAACCTAGCCTATAAATAACCTAATGGTGGTACGCATTATTTTAAAAAATTGAATTTAAACTTAAGATTTTGAATAACTTAAAAATCAAATTTCTCTTCAGAAGTGACACTTGGAAGCACAGATCTTCTGATCTTAACCTGTACTTCTAAGTTAAAGCCTTCTTCAAAGCCAAAAATCTATGCTCCCTGAAATAACAAGATATGGCTATTCATTCATAATTACAAAAATCATCCCACAGTTTCATTCCAACCCCAGTTACTTCAAGTTAAGTTACCTACCGAATATTTTCCAGTGCACTTGTTAGCTGCTGTTGTGCAATATCATAAAGTTTCACTTTGAAGCCTCCAGCAGCAAACACCATGGCCCAGCTGCGACCAATGAGTCCACTGAAAAAAGAAATAGCAGGCAATTAATAAACCAGCATTTAATAGGAGGAAGGAGATCTTGAAAGCGTTGCAAAAACCAAACCAGAGCTTCCATATTTGATAAAAAGATCAGTGACATACTGATGAGAAACAAATCTCTCTAACAGAGAAATACCCTCTGCTGGCTGTGTATAGCAGCTTCTCTGAAAACTGAAGCAAAAATAATGGGGAAGAAAAAACCCAAAGCAAAACAGAAAAAGGAGAGCAGAATTCAAACAGGAGGAAGTACTTCTTTGGGATGCTGGATTCAATCACCAACAGTTTTGTCAGCCACAGTCTTAACCTGGAGTTGGTTAATGCATTTATAGTACAGAGATTAGTTTGGTTCATAGACTGAAGACAGGCAGCAGTCCACTGATCCCAGAGTGCAGGATCCTGCTTCAGAGGTGATCAGAAAACTGAAGGCCCAGCTACTGAAGTCACATGTCCTCAGCAATTCAGAAAGTACCACAAGCACATGAAAAGTAAAAAAAAAATCTCAACTGAGCATGAGTTTGATACTATTTTTCCACCTAGCACCTCTAGCACTACCTTTATTTTTAGATGAAGCATTTAGTCATGCTGGATACAGACAGGAACAGTCTGCCTGCATCTTTTGGTGAAATCATATTACTGAGCAATACATGGAGGAAATCTGTAGTAACTGACAATTTTATTATCTCTCTATTTTATTATTGAAGTAATGCAGTTTTTAACTTCATTAGAGGTGTAGCAGGCAGCGGTCTTTTCAAATGGAAGCACCAAAGCACAGTGTCACAAGTTTAAGTAACTTGAAATCACAAAAAAAATAGGAAAAAAATCCGTAATAGAGACAAGATGAGAACTTCACATCCATGACTGTTACAGTGGGGGTTTTGATAATTACATGCATTTCATCTTACTTCCAAGATCACTGTATTTACAGCATTAAACTTTAGTGATCTCTGGCAACTGAAAAATTCAAGGCCATTAAGGCATCAATAAAAGATTAAAGAGGAGCAAAAGTCAGAGATAAAGTAATAGGGTAGATGAGAAAAGAAGGAAGAAAAAAAAGGAACATGCTCAGCCTTTGGCTTAACTATGTATTTTTAAAAAGGATGAAAACAGGAAGTTTCAGGAAATAGCAGGAATCAGTGGAAATAACTGGGACAAAAAAAAAGTGACGCTTTGCATTTAGTGCTGTTAAGCAGACAGTAAGGTCTCACTCAAAACCTACCATTCAAAAGCAAAAATAAACAACTTCTCTGTAGTAACCCCAGAGTTCATCAATTCTGAGGTAAGCAAAAGAAAAAACTTACAGAGTAGGCATGGTCAAGGTTGTTAGCTACTGTAGCCTCCTGGCTAACCAGTATTTATAAAATAAAAACATTTGAATCACTTCAACCTGACATAAGCATATCTGAGCTACCAGTATCTTTACAAAGTAGCATAACCTCTCTAAATTGCACTTTTAAATTAAATTCCTTAAAACACACACAAAAAAATTCTTTCACTTCAATACAGGTTTTCAGGATTGCAGGGTTTTTCTTTTGAACCACAGAGCACACGAAGTCGATGGTAGGTATCAGGCCTGCACCATTACTGCAATGTACATGACAGCATCATTACAGCCTGGTGTTGGCATATTTGACCCCAAGAGAGTGCTTTTTGACACTTTAAGCACTGTCATTTTGGGCCCAGCGATAGATAAAAGTTTTAACCACCATATCTGCTCACACAGCTTCTGGAGGTGCTACCAAAACCTGCAGTAGTGCCACAGGAGCCACGGCAGGCAAGTTTCCAAGCGAGCACCAGCAGTAGGAGCCAGTTTGCTCAGTGTCACACAGCAGTACTGAGGCTTCAAGCAGTCTTGCTAATAGTTTGCTGCAGCCCACACTTGTAACATCAAGGTACAGTGGTGCACAGGGGACTGTTACCATCTGGCACGCATTTTCTCTCCCACTCAAGACTCCTGTTCAAGTAAAGAACTTTAGGTTCAGCTCAATGAGAGGATGAAACAGTGCATTTCCTCATAAGCTGGAAATATTGCTGATTTTTGTGGCAAGTCAATATTACTTCAGGAGTGTCTAACACTAACTTAGGAGTTTCTCGGCATAGCTGACAAACAGGGCGTAAAGTAGTGCTTGGATTTCTCCACTCCTCTTGCACTTACATGCACACAAGGCATTGCAATGAAAAGGGACAGCAGCCTTTCGGACCTAAAGGGTGACTCACTTCGTTAAAGGTGTTCGTTTGCTGTTTGCTTTCAAGTAGCACAGAGCTGTCAGGGGCTTAAAGAAGGAGCACTCTAAGTAGAGCCAAGCAGGTGCATCCCCCCGCCCCACTTCCCGAGATCCAGCAGCAGCGCGTCCCCGTAGCTGGGCAAACCCCACCGCCTGTCAGCACCGCGCTGACACATCCGACGGCTGCAGCAGTGGGGGCAGCTGAGGCACGGCCGTACCCGACACCGAGTCCCCAAACCCCCTCCCCGCAGGCCGGCCCGAGCCGGGAGACGGCGCCCAAGCCCCTTCGCACGCCGCGGAGGGCACCCGTCCTGCAGGCTCGGCGCCGGGCTGGCACCTCCTCCCTGGGGCGCTGCCCCCGCCCGCGGCCGACGAGGGGCTTTTACCTGCCGATGATGGCAACCTGCGAGGGCTCCATGGCTGCGGGGGCCGCGACCAGCAGACGCGGGATGGGCAGCGCGATCAGCCACCTCTGCCCTGTGCGCGCCCGCCCCGCCCGCGGCTCCCGCCATGTCACGGCCGCCCATTGGCTCCGCCGCCGTCACCGCCCCGGGGCCGAGCCTGCCCGGGCCCGGGGCCGAGCCTGCCGGGGGCCGGGGCCGGGCCTGCCCGGGGCCGGGGCGGGGCCTGCCCGGGGCCGGGGCCGGGCCTGCCCGGGGCCGGGGTGGAGCCGGGGCTGGAGTGACTCCCGCGGCCGCAGCCCCCGGGTCCCGCCCCCGCCGCTCCGCGGGCACGGAAAGAAAACATTTTAAATGCTTAATTAATATCAAAGATTATGTTAATGTACTCTTAATATAGCCAAGAAATACTTGTAAGTTTTCTTGTCTTTCTGAAAAAAAAAATCGTAAAGTAATGCATTTGATCTCAGAATAAAGGTTTGATAGTTGCTGATGAAGTCCGGTGAACCTTTGTTGGGCTATCATTTGAACCTTTGTTCAGCTTATCATTTCTTCTACTTTCCAAGAAAAAAAAAATAAGGCCAACATAATGATTTGGTACATCTGCCCGCTCACTGGCATTTTGCTTATTCCAGTCGCATTCAACAACAAGATGGAGAAGTCAAAATTATATATTCCTAAAGGCTTCATGAAGACTGCTAAACAGATAGCAGGCAGAACACCAAACTGTTATCTCCATGGCTTCCTGACCTTAACACCACCGATGTAACCTGAGATATGCCAGTAGCTGGGAAGTGGCAGTGGAGCGAAATGGCAGTAACCTGGACCATGGGAAGATTTAAGGCAGTGGGATAGAAGAGTGTAGGATGTTATGCCACTTCTGCTGCTCAGGGCTTATGTAGGCTGGTGTAGAAAGCAGCATTTTAAGCTTTTACCAATTTTGCTCCCTTGCAGACTAATTCAAAATAGCATGACTTGGCACATGTTCTAAGCACAAAGACCTTTGTATAGCCAGAGCATAACTGAAGCAAACAATGTATACTTACTTTGTGGACTCAGGTTTTTACTTAAAATAAAAAAATTCTAAGCTCCTAGAACATAAAAGTAATGTCTCCTGGGCTTAAGAAAAATGATCTTCAGAACAACATTACCATCACTTCCATTTAGAAGTACTTATTAGTTATTTTAATACTCTTTGACATCCTGAGATGTGTATTTATACCTTACTTGTCATCAGCAATAGAGTAAGAGGCAAAAGCCACTGCAGATCTACAAATGGATTCAGAGAATTAAAAGCTCAGTTCAAAAGTGTTACTGCTACGGTTTGAGAGCTAATCACAGCTATGATAAAAACAAATACAGGGCCTTTTAGTTCTGGGGCTGAACAAAACAAGTCTATGGCAATGAAATCTGAACTATATTATTGTTGTTGTTGTGATTTTTGTTGTTGTTGTTGTTATTAATATCAATATAAATATCAATATTGATGTAGTTATCAATATAGATATCTATATCAATATTAATATTACTATTAATAAAATTATCAACAGAAATATTAATGTTAATATCAATATTGTTATAAATAGGATGCCCAATGATACAAAAAAACCCCAAACAAATTTTAAATGTAACAGTAATTTTAATTGAGTATATTAATGAATACAAAATTGAATAATAATCACATAATAATTAAATAGTAAATAATTGGTCCGGTTAATAATGCATAAGCAAAGATACAAACCGCGGGGTACGGAGCAGGACCATGGGATCCCGCATCACGTACAAACGAGATAACCCCGAGCTGGCCCCTTTATAGTGTAGGCCAATACGTGCTACCACCCATCTCCTCCTATTTTCGATATGTAAGTTTTACATCACTGTTTTCATCACCACCTCCATCACGCATGCCCCGTCATCTCTTTTCGGGGGTCTCGCCGCTTTTTAGGGGGTCGTGTGATGAAGGCTCATCCTCTTCATCACGTGTCCTTTGAATAACCTTTTTTACTGCTCATGCGTATTAGGCTACCTTCTTGGTTACACATGCGTATTAAGCTTGTATTATGTGAATAAATGCCAAGTTTAAACGTTTCCACCATAAATCTCAAATAATTAGCAGGTTCCTTGGAGCTTCCCCAACTTTTCTCTTTTCTATGAGTATATTTAGCTACCCTTGTCTAAGTTTCTTCCTGTATTCTATGAATATCTACAGGAGAAGGGGGGACCCCCTCCCTTCCCTTTTTGGCAGTACTTGTTACTTCTTTATAATTCTAAAGTATTGATTACTGTTTCAATTTTATCAGCACGAATCATACCTATTTATCACAATTTCCCCCATTTCTCTTTTTGGTTCACATTGATTCGTGCTCTATTAAAAGGTTGTAACCTGATATCCTTGGTGATTCAAATTGTTTGAGTTTCGCTGTTGTTTCATCTCAACCTCAAATTTTTCTAGCATCTCTCGTGCTGCATCAAGCTTCTCACATTCCTTTTCAAATTTCCTTAACATTTCTTGTGCTATTGCAATTTCCTTGGGTTCTGTCTCCACCTTTTCAATTTCTTTTCCCAAAATCGGGGTGGATTTAGTGGTCAGCACCAGTACAGATTTTGGTTTTCCTTTTGACACCACTTTTGAATCTATAGGCATTGTTGTAATTTGCATTCCTTGTATCACCGAGTGAATTAACCTAATCAAACATGGAATCATACAAGGCAAAAACAAAAGTCCTAAAACCGAGCACAATAACATAAATCCTAACTTTTTCCACCAAACACCACCAAACAGGTTATCCCACCAATCAGCTTTTAAAATTGAGTTCCATTTCTGTACTGGTACATGGGCCACTCTTTTAATTTCTTCTGCAAGTTTCGTAATAGCTTCCCCATGATCATCAATTTCTACACAACACTCAGATTCATTGAATCTTCCACAGACTCCTCCTTCTTCTGCCAACAAATAATCCAGAGCAATTCTATTTTGATATACAAATGCCCGCATTTGTGAATATTGTTTGGCCAATAACTTTAGGGCATCTGAGGTGTGGTTTGACACCACCTCAACCACTGCTTGAAGTCTTATTAATCGATTCAATAAATAAATTGGTGTTCTATATCCCCAGGATCCATCCTGAGCCCAAGTTGCTGGATCATAATATGCTATTATTCTTTCTGCAGGCCACTCATCTTTTCCCCACTTCTGATTTCCTCCTGCCGTTGGAAAATCAAAATTTAAATCCCTTTTATTTCGTTGTAAAGTTTCATAAAGTGGGGTTCCTAACATACCACTCTTGGATCTTGGTATTACGAAGAAGGAGGGTCTTATTACTCCCAAAGTACAGGTTCCTTCCCACCTTCGGGGCTTTCCACCTTTGATCTGTCTTTTCTGGTTGTTCCCAATAATATTTTAAACTCTCTATAGATTGGTAAGGATTAGCTCCAAAACTTCTGTGCCAGCATAAATCAGTCTGATCATCCCATTCACAATCTTCTCCTTTTGTTGGTCCCCAATATCCAGCAGGGATTTTGGGTCGCCAAACTTTATAACCATGATCCACATTCACCACTAATGTAGTCTTGCACGGAGTATCCCCCACTGCCTTGTTGAATTTCCTTCCCTCTCGAGTAATACAGATAATTCCAATTATTTGATGACTTAAAATCCACCCTTCAGGTCTTTTTAAAGTTTTAGAAATTTGAGTGTAATTCCATCTTAAAAATTGTTCTGGAGCTAAACTTTCACCCCTCCAGGGCCATCTTTCTGCCATTTTTAGACCCCCACAAACCCAGCACTTGGATAGTCCTAATTCTGTAGCAATTTCCTGCATCAGTTCTACAAACAAATTCTTATTGGAGGTTGGCAAATCCCAGTCATTATAGTGCTGTTTCAATTGTTTATATAACTCATTTACTTCTTTTGGTTCTTTTCTTCTGCTCTTTCTTCTATCTCTTTTGGTTTCCTTTTCTTCCCTTAACTTCTCTGTTAGTGCCCGATCTCCCAAGCCCACCCCCGGATCATTCCCTTTATCATCTCTCTCAAAGCAAAAAAATCTCTCATACTGAGGGCAAACTTGGTCGTTATGAGGGTAGGGTGCTCGTCCATTATATCCCAAGTTTTTCCCCACCCAGTACATCTTTCCCTTTTTAACACAAACATCCATAAAACTACTACGATTGTAACAGGCAGGACTAATGTATAGATGTGTCACAAACACGAACTCCATTTTGTCTCTAACTCACACGGGGTGATTGCACTTGTCCCAAATATTGAATTTCTTTTTTTGCTTCTTGAACTCCGTCCTGTGTGGCTTTCTGACTTTGTCCAATTGTCAAGGGTACCATGATCAATACAGTGAAAATAATCCTCAGGAATTCTGACTTTCTACCTTGCTCAAGGCCCCTTGGGTTGCAGCCAAGGGCCGAGATGTCAGTCTTCTCGGTAGCAAAGGTCATATCCCGGGATCTAGTCACTGCTGTCCTTACTCTCTTTGGTACCCACAGCCTCACAGAGTTCATATATGCCTTTTTGACTGCCATCTTAAAATTAAAACCCTAGTCCTTCAATTTAAATACCTTTCCTCATGTATCCTAAATCACACAAAATTAAAAAAAGAAAAAAAAAAAGGAAAGAAAAGAAAAAAAAAAATAAAAACCCCAAAAAACTTAAACACCACTTTTCATACTTATTTTCCCCAGGGATGTGCCAACCACAATAAGGCCCACCAATTAATTTCTTTTCCCTGAACGAGGCCACTGAGGCTGCTCACCGAGTCTTCGTTGCTTCCAGTAGGCACATTCACGGTGCCAATGTGCCCCTGGAATGTGCCTATGGCGTGGCACGTGAATTCCTTCTCCACAACAATTATCAAGTATAACACACCGATCTATCAAATCATGAATAGCTCGTTCTCTAATTTGTATCACTAAAAATGTGTTCCACAGTTAGCTGCCCATGCACTTGACTGAAACAGGATACACAAAGCAATTGCCTCTTCTTATCCTCCTTTTTAGTTACTCTCCACCATAAATCAAAACAATTTGTATAAATAATACAAATCCATGGACAACACTTTAAACCATGCTGGCTATACTCCAATCGTTTTACTTGCTTTTACAACAGGTGTTATCAGTCTCAACTTTTGAAATTGCAGTTCCTCAATGAATTCAGTCAGTGTCTTTAATAACTGGCTTTGAAGAAGTTTTTCAATTCGCTTAGGCCGTTCCCATTGCTCAAGGAAGTATCTTATTCTTTTCCATCGACGTTCTTCTGCTTCAGGGCTCAAAGGAGTCGTAGTTGCTAGCCTCTCCAAAATACCTAAGTTATTCTTAATAAATCGAGGTTAATAATATAATACAATCAATTTCAAACAACCTTTCCCATATTTCTTTCACCCTAATTAGGTCCTTTTTAATTTTACTTTTAACTCCCCTAGTGTTAAAACAACTTTCCAATCAGGTATCGGTCCTTTTACTCGTGAAGCATGTGTCCAACCCCTTTCTGCTGTTCGAATTACAGTCTCAGTGGTTAGTAAAACAAAAAAATGGCCCCTCCCATCATGGTTCCAGGCTTTTTCCCCTCCCGCATTTTATTAGTACAAAATGTCCTGGTCGAATTCACCTTTTGACAAGTGAGGCACCCCTGTGTAATTTGTTTTCCAATTTCGAATATTCCCATACTCCCATAAAACTTTAAAAAATGATCACAAAGTGCCTTTGTTTCCCAATGAGTTCGTCTGTGCAAATTATCTAAAATCTGGCGTGCCACTGGCTTCGGCACTATGATCCTACCATCCGGGAGAACCCACTTTCCCTCTTTCAATGTTGCCCCTAATTTTCTTATGGCTACCAGCTCTGCTAAAGAAAAGGATGGTGTCTCTTCCTGGATCTCGGCTTTCTGCAAAACCATAATTTCACTAGCATTTCCCCTTAAAGCCACCTTTTTTGCCTCTTCATCAGCTAAGTTATTTCCCCTAACTCTGATATCCCTCCCTCTCTGATGCCTTTTAACAAAAACTACCGCTATTCTTTTTGGGCCCTTCAATGCTTCAAGTATCTGAACTATTAACTCCTGATACACCAATTCTTTTCCTTGAGTGTTTATAAGTTCTCTTTCTTTCCAAATTCTTCCAAAGGTATGCACTACACCAAAGGCATATCTAGAATCAGTGTATATCAGTGTATATACATCTATTAACACTGTACACTATTGTGTACACTACTAACATCAATAGTGCACAAAGCAAAGCATAAAGTTCACAGGCTTGTGCTGACCAGGATGGACTGAGGGGGCCGGACTCCTTTATCTCCAGCTCCTCTCCACTAATTACAGCATATCCAGATTTTCTCTTCCCGCTTACTACCCGGGATGATCCGTCTATAAATAACTTCTCTCCTCCTTGCAATTCCTGCTCTTCCAAATCAGGACGTATTTTCGTTTGTAACTCTATAATTTCCGCACAGTCATGCATTAACTCTTCTCCTGGATTTCCATATAGGAATTGAGCAGGACTCTGTACATTTGTCACCTTCAATTCTAATTCAGGAGAAGTGATCAAGATAGCCTCATATTTTAATATGCGACTATCTGTTAACCATTTTTCAGCCTTTTGTGTCAAAATTCCCCTGATATTATGGGGGGGTGTATACTTCCAGTGGGGCCCCAAAGGTTACTTTTTGGGCCTCTTCTACCAACAAGGCTGTTGCTACCAAAGCCTGCAAACATGTTGGCCAGCCTTTACTAACTGGGTCTAACAATTTTTGAATAATACCCCACCGGTTTCCTTTTCCCTGCCCAGTCCTGAGTTAACACTCCATATGCTGTCTGGTCAGTTATATTTACAAACAATTGAAAGGATTTTTCCAGATCAGGAAGACTTAATACCGGAGCTTGCAGCAAAGCCTCCTTAACCCCTTCAAAGTTTTCCTGGTCCTTTTCAGTCCACTTAAAATGATTCACTGTTAATTTCTCATATAAAAATTTTATTTTTCCACTAAATCCTTTTATCCATTGTCTACAGTATTCTAAAAGACCCAAAAACTGTCTTATTTTAACTCCTGGAGCCCCCTATCCTGCCAATCTTCTAATTTCTCCAGCTTCTTCCTGATGTCCCACCCCCGGATTTTGCCACAAACTGCGTTTTTTTTAAAAGGACCTGTCCTGCTGCAGTTTCAGTATCTATTTCAAAATATAATTGCAAATCTCTCCTCAACCTCTCCAACCATTCTGCCGGGGATTCATCCTTTTCTTGATGCTCATTTAAAGCTTTCCCTATATTTTGTCCCCTAGGCACTGCCACACGAATTCCTTGAATGATCATCCAGCGGAGATCACTCAAATTCTGCCTGTGTCCTGGATCCTGATTACTCCAATCTGGATCCTGCATGGGCCATTTCTGATCCCCCCTGTCCTGCCCCTGGTGTTCTCTGTCCCAAATCCGCATCCCTGCCTGTCTAATCATCTCCCTCTCCTCTGCTATAAACAAAATTCTTAAGACAGACTGCAATTCCACCCAGGTATATGTATTTGGCCCCAGGAACTGGTCCAACTGTTCTGCCACACCAACGGGATCCTCTAACAACTTACCCATCTCTTTCTTAAACTCCCTAACATTCCCCGTATTCAGGGAGACATCCACATAGCCGATGGGTGATTCCTGCCCTGGATTTGCCATCGGAACCTCTCTGAGGGGATATAATTGATTTTTTTTTTTCCTCTATTCCTTCACCATCCTGTTCACCCCCCCCCCCTTTTGTCCCCTCCTGCCTCTAGTTCTGCGTGCTGCTGGTGGTTCCTGAAGAGGGGGGGGAGCATCTGGATTCATGGTGGGGAGTCCTCTGGGACTTGAGGCTGAGCTGGCTGATTAGGCTGCCCGTAAGGGGGTGGAAGATAATCTAATGGGTCCTATGGCTCTTGTCTGTTCTTTCTGGCTGCCTGCTCGTTAGTTAATAAAGGATACAACGAGTAACCCTTACTCTCCTGCCTTTAAACAACAAACTCCCTCCTCTCCTGAGGGAGCCACAAAGCAGCATACTCAATCTCCTCCTAATTAAGAGGATCCTTTGAATTCACATATACATTTAAGGCCCGACAAATCCAGTCTTCAAATGATCCGAATTT
The DNA here is from genome assembly GCA_027886175.1 of Phylloscopus collybita. NCBI lineage: Eukaryota > Metazoa > Chordata > Aves > Passeriformes > Phylloscopidae > Phylloscopus > Phylloscopus collybita. The sequence continues at coordinate 7,651,791 of JAJNNQ010000007.1, forward strand.
TGGCCAATACAAATTATCTTTTCGGATTATTTCTTTTGTCCACTCAAACATGCAATACTGAATCATTTTCTGCTTACTTTTTCCCTTCCGGGATTCCCATGCATCCCAGAACCGTATCATCATCCCCAGTGGACTGTCCTGAGGAATGCTCCCTTCCTGAGAACCCTCCCCGTGGTTCTCTGATACTCCAAATTCCTGCGAATTTTTCCCAGAATTCGCAGTCCCTGGGTCTAAGAACTTACTCTTTTCTTGACCCATCCTCGGCGGCAACCAACCAAGAAGTCCCTGGTACCCGGAAAATCTTGGTTCCCACATTCACCCAATAATTCAGCTTCCTCACTCAGTGCTCCGTTACACTGTCACCTCCAACTGCTTGTTCCACACCTTTCTCTCCCTATTTTTTTCCCACCGTCTTATCGCCTTAACCACATACTTCCCCTCACCTTAACCACGTACTAAATTACCAGCTACCAACCTTTCAAAGAAAACTGAACAACCCAATCACTCTCCTTCTTAGTCTCCACTGGGTAAACAAATCACTCCCTACTCTCAAGAACCTTCCCACAGGTTCCTGAACTGAGGACCCCCTCTCCCCCTCTGTCGGTCCTTCCCAGGGTCCCCACTCACTCTTCCCTTTCGCTTCCCTCCTTTCCCGGCCAAGTCCCTCGCGGGAGTTTGGAAACGCGGTACCGGGAGGTCCTCACTCACTTCGGGGGTCCAGGCTGCCCGGCCCCCGTCTCAAGCACTCCACACACACACACACACGCACACAGCCGCCCCCCTTACCCAACCCCGTGATACTCACAGTCTCCTTTTCTCACGAGGATCTTTGTGCACAAAGAAGTTTTACAGGTACTTTCCTCCTGTAAGCCGGCACACCAATGGGAGTCTTCTTGCGCGCTTTTAATAACTAACTCCTTTGCTTATGCACTATTATTTTAGAACTCCTTCTCCAAGGGAGCCCAGTCTAGTCCTGAGGCCACTTAAAAAAATTGGTGGGGAGCTCCTTCCCCAGGACTAGCCGTCCTCCCCCGGGTTTGGGAGTTCCCGGCCAATGCACCAATTGTTATAAATAGGATGCCCAATGATACAAAAAAACCCCAAACAAATTTTAAATGTAACAGTAATTTTAATTGAGTATATTAATGAATACAAAATTGAATAATAATCACATAATAATTAAATAGTAAATAATTGGTCCGGTTAATAATGCATAAGCAAAGATACAAACCGCGGGGTACGGAGCAGGACCATGGGATCCCGCATCACGTACAAACGAGATAACCCCGAGCTGGCCCCTTTATAGTGTAGGCCAATACGTGCTACCACCCATCTCCTCCTATTTTCGATATGTAAGTTTTACATCACTGTTTTCATCACCACCTCCATCACGCATGCCCCGTCATCTCTTTTCGGGGGTCTCGCCGCTTTTTAGGGGGTCGTGTGATGAAGGCTCATCCTCTTCATCACGTGTCCTTTGAATAACCTTTTTTACTGCTCATGCGTATTAGGCTACCTTCTTGGTTACACATGCGTATTAAGCTTGTATTATGTGAATAAATGCCAAGTTTAAACGTTTCCACCATAAATCTCAAATAATTAGCAGGTTCCTTGGAGCTTCCCCAACTTTTCTCTTTTCTATGAGTATATTTAGCTACCCTTGTCTAAGTTTCTTCCTGTATTCTATGAATATCTACAGGAGAAGGGGGGACCCCCTCCCTTCCCTTTTTGGCAGTACTTGTTACTTCTTTATAATTCTAAAGTATTGATTACTGTTTCAATTTTATCAGCACGAATCATACCTATTTATCACAATTTCCATATATTAGTGACAAGGCTCCATAGATCTGCATTACCTAATCAAAATTAGGGTATGACTGCAGCCATATTCCCCAGCATCTGGAGTGACCAGATACTCTGGTAAAACTAGATCAAAAGAAGAGGGAGAAGTTTGCAAGAAGAAAGCAAAATACAGATTAAATTCTCGAAGTGTAAGTCAAGGGAAGAAAATATGATTTAAAAAACACAGTACAAGTTTAATTTTTGTGTAGTAGCATAAGAATTTTAGGCCCAGTTCTTGCAGCTTCCACAAATCAGGGACAGTGATTCTCTTCCCTCTTCTGCAGTTCACATGGGAAGGACAGAAGGTGATGTAAGCCCAGAAACATCAAAAACCATAACCAAACAACAACATGGTGAAAGGACTTGGGCTCCGTTAGGGAATGAAAAGTAGAGCTTGTACTGGCAGCAGGAGAGGCCCAAGTGGAGCAAATATGCACTCACCAGCACATGTACTCTTTGTTCAAAGCCAAATAGCTGTAGAGGCAGACTTGACTTGTGTTGGGAGCTGCAAAGTTGATCCCTCTATGTTTTTAGTCTCTTTCTACGGAGCGTGCTCCTCTGCTGCCCCACCAGCAGAGCTGAAATCTGCTACTGGCCACAGAGGGGTGGATTTACTGCAGGGGAGAAGCAGGATGTATAAAAGGGTCATGTAATAAGCAAGGGGAAATAACTCTCACTAGTTCTGAGCCATGGGGATGTGGAATATGAAGGACATGTGAATTCCCTCTTGGAGGAAATAAAGAAATGGTATGCTTTTAAAATACAGCCTGCGCTTTTAGTGTGGAATAGAAACAGAGGCACAGTTCACACTTGTTAAGTAATAGATCTGTTTAATACATCACTTGCTCACCAGAGCAACCAGAAAGTACATTTATTTGGTAATGGACTATGATCTGTTGCTACTACATTCCTAATGGTTCGAGAAGTATAAAGCCTTAAGAAGTTATCTGTCATTAACTTTATTGCTGTTCCGTAGAGTTCTAACTAATGGTTTGCATACTGTGTTATAACTAGTGAAATGATGTTACATTGAAATGATGTTACAATTAAAACTATAATTTTAATTGTTGTTTAGTAGTTTGTGCTGTTAATTTGGGTGGTCTTTCAAAGTGCAGATGGCCTGATGCAAATACTACCAATATTGTTAAAATGCTGATTCTTAAAGAAGCAATCTGAAGGAATAAGAAAGTAAATGGCAGTAAAGTAGATACTACTAAAGCACAATTCAGCAAAATTAGATAGAATTATATAGTTCAATATTAAAAATACCTATTAAGAATATAATTTTCCTATTGCAAATGCATTTTAAACGCAAACTACAACATATGGTACAACATAGAAAGGGCACATGGTGTGATCCTTGGGATGTCCTGTGCAGGGCCAGGAGCTGGACTTTGATGATCCTTGTGGATCCCTTCCAATTCACATATTCTATGGTTTTATATACATTATTTGTAACATAGGTATCATTCATAATGAGGTTCTTCCATTTATTTTGTTTTCAAACTGTATGCTGACTAGATGCACTAGTTCCCCGAGGAGCAGTTAAATGCAGCTTCACTGTTTGTGGCAGTCGAGCTACTTGAATGGTTTCTGCATGACAGCAGGAAATTCCAAAGACTTGATCAGTCCAGAATTCAGTACTAGAAAATTACTTTTTAAAAGATTACAGTGGGAGAACTACATTTTCAATTCCAAAAAACACCAATCAGTGTTTGATCAGATGAACAGTTCAACTGGCAGAGCAAGGGTAAGGTACACACTAACAGCGATTACAAAAGGTACACACTAACAGCAATTATAACAGGCAGACCGTGGCCAGTAACCCCTGAACCCAAATTAGTAGGTCCTGGAACAGTTTGTCTGAATCCTTATTTGCAAAGTTACCACTGGAAAAATACAGATACACCAGGTATCTGGTAAAGGTAAAGAAATTCCTATTTAAGAGTATAGCTTCATGGTCTCTTCAATCTGTCCTAAATTTTCACTGAATTCACTGGATCAGGTACTTGATGCCTTGAATAGTGGCTGAAGGAAAACCTCATGAGATTAGCAGTTTGCTTCAGCTGCACAAGTATGTAACTTGATGTCTGTCTGAGGACTGATGTGGAGCATTTCGTGACAGTTGTGGTTTAATCTGACTTAAAATGATCAGGAATTTAAAGCTTACAATGCTACTCGGACTATATACTAAATTTACTTTTTGGTTTTTGGCAGTTTCACTTTCTAGATTGCCCTCTGCATTTAGCCAATAATGACAATTACATCATCTTACACCATTACAGGGTTTCTTACTATAGCATCATCATGTTAGATGATGTCTTATCATCACAACCCTTGAGTCCTTACTCATGGACAAACCCTGTGTTGCCACAGAGGATCCTGAGATACTGAGGTTTGTGTGAAATCTACATGTATTAAGGTGTATGTAGACTTTATAGCACCGGAAAAAAACCCAACTCTGTTGATTGACACAGCTTTTAGAAACATGAACAAAGTCATTGGGAGTCTCATATTCTTGTGAATATGTCAGAAGTAGCAGTTGGAATGCAAGGCCTGAAGACCTGGGCCAGGGCATGTTCCCCAGGATGGTCAGAATCCATACAGACCAGGAACCACTTAAGTCTAAGTGTATACATCCAATTTTGGAGGGTAAGGAAGTTTGGCAATAGGAACATGGTCGGATTCCAGAGTTGCCTTAGTTAGTTAGATGCACTGCCTCCTTGACACAGTGCCTTCTTTTCACTGCCCTAGATATTTAGGCTGAAATGTAAGAATAGCACTGGGCACCAGTATGCCCAGGTCCCCAGTATGGACCAGCTGGATGGCAGAGCTAGGTCTCTTACCACGCAATCTACCACAATTGCTCAGGTACATTTTAATGCATCTGGGGACAATCAGATATTAGAAAGCACGCTGGTTGTCCGGCGAGAGAGATGATCTGAAGATCAGGATACTCTTTGGAACACGTGCTTTATTGGTCGTGGGGAGGCAGCCTAACTGGGGAAGGGTCCAGGGATCCAGTGCAAAGAGTCCAAGAGGGCAAGAGGGTCCAAGGGAAGGCATGCAAAGAGGCTGAGCTCCTTGTTACATTCCATTTTAACGCTTTCTATCGTGAATATTCTAATGAGCATTAACCAATCACCTTAAGATACAAAACCTACAGAATCTACATATAGCCTATGGGAACTACAACATTACAATACTACTCTACATACCAAAACCTATGAAACCTACCTTATCCCTGATACCTGAGAAGGTCCAACCTTTTATTCATCCTTTTGTCTTGGCAGGGGTGTTACTGATTCACTCAGCCAAGTCCTTTCAGCTGCCTAATCACCTTCTTCCTGTCCAGCAACTTACAGTTCAAACTTTGCTTTTAATTCTATTCTTCTTGTGGCTTTCATACTTTTAGAATCTTTTACTAATAAATCATCTCTGCAGGGCCTAGCTACTTCATCCTCCCCAACAATCAGAAAAATCTAAAAGCTATAGGTTTAATTATATATGAGGAGTCACAGGCAGAAAAAGAGGAGCTATAAATCTATATATATTTCTTATGCTGAAGTTTATGATTTGTGGCAAGTAATGCAGCTGAAAACTTTTCCCACCCTAAATCTGTTATTCTGCAAACTACTTGTACTCCAGAAAATTCAGTTATAAAGATTCTCATGTCCAAAGGTCTCAAGTTTCTGTGTGAAAGTGGTTCATGCATGGAATGTGAACAGGTTAATGCAGGAAGTGATAATGTCTTAATAATTCTTTATGTTATCTTTGTTTCTCTTGTTGGGAGCCAGAGTAGAAAGACCTTTCGCTCATGTCATCTGCACTTATCTCTTCAGAAAGGACTTTGAGGCTGAAAGGTGAGCAGCAGAAGACCCTGACATTGCATAATGTGCACAAACCCTGACTACAAAAAGGGTGTTCCGACTGTACTGTATATTGTCTTTGCAGCTTGCTTATGCTATTGGCATAAGGCATGGGGCTTACAATTGGTCTCATAAAATGTTTTCTCTCTCAAAAATACTGTAGGCATGTTCAGAGATCCCTTCTCTATTCTGTTTTCCATTTAGGCAATAGGAAACTTTCTTCAGAGTATGATTTGCCGTGGGCAAGTCAGCTGACACTTGTCAGGGTTTCCAAAATACCAAGAGAAAGTAGTAAAGAAGGCATGGAGAATCGTCTTTTTGTAAGTCATTAGGGATTTTTTAAAATTTAGTTTCAGGGGCTGTGGCATATGGGAAGCTTTAACAACTTTTTTTTTTTTTTTTTTTTTTATTGAGCCTTTCAGTTTTGCGAGCAGATTTCTCAGCTCATTGGAAGAAATGGTGACGTTTTGGATTGCGGCTGGATTGAAAACGAAGCGCGTTTGACGAAACTCTCCCACCCTTCACCCCGCCGGGCCGAGGCCAGGACACGCTCTCCGCCTCACCGAGCCCCAAGGCCGAGCCCGCCCCTCACGGCGGCACCGCCCGCCCGGGCGGGCTCCGGCAGCGCCCAGCCCCGCCCGCGGCTCGCCCCGCCCGGCCGCGGTGCATGCGGGGAGCGCCGCCGTGTCCCGGGCAACGCTGCCCGGCCCCGAGCGCCGAGCGGGCCGCGGCCGCGGGCGAGCCGAGCCGAGCCGGAGTCCCGCCCGTGCCCAGAGCCGCCCCCGCTGCGGGGCGCATCGCCGCGTCCCCGCTGAAGGAACCCGCGCCGGGAGCGGCTGGGCCGCGGTGCGCCGAGCACGGCGGGGAAGCGACGGGGAACATCCTCCTCATCCTCCCGCTGCCGCTGCAGAGGAACCGTGCGCTTCGTCCTGGCTGAGGCTTGCTTACTGAAGGGCATGTACTTCAGGTTATCGATGAAAGCAAACGTTGCCTTCTTGAGGTTTTTATGAAAACAGGTAGCCGGGCAAAGTGAGACACCTTAGTGTCTGCCCTCCCTGAGGCAGAGGCCACCAGGTGAACGCACCGTGTTAGACAGGGAAATACTGGATAAAGACTTTGGAACTCGGGCGTCTTTAATGCTAGATTTTAAAACCCGTTTTAGTTGAAATGGCTTAATAACTGTAGCTATGTTGATGTTAGAATGCAGAAGGAAAGGAAAGGAAAGGAAAGGAAAGGAAAGGAAAGGAAAGGGAAAAGCAAGATGAAATACCTTTCATTAGACTTACTATATGACTATGGTTTGGTCTATAAAGACTAACTTTAGAATATGAGTTATCTTAAACATGACTTAGCTGACAGTGGAAGGATACCATTCTAGAAGTAGTAATGTGGCTACTTGTTATTGTAATTTAATTCTAATGATAAATATCTTTAAAACCATTTAAAATCATAATCATAACTGGTAGAAGTATAAACAAACATATCAATCCATGAAATGGTGCCATTTAATATTGTTTATAGGCGAGTCCTAGTTTTTATATCTAATCAAACTACTACTGTTTATATTTTGCACATTTAAATGTTTATATAAAACCACTGAGATAACATTTGGCACGTTAAATGTTTCACAGAGAAATGATGCAAAATGTGCGTCTGGCTTCTGAGAATAATGAAGATGATCTCTATTCTGGCTTCAATGATTATAATCCCATGTTTGACACAGAGGTAAAATATTTGCTGTTTCCCACCTTTCCCATACGTAGAATTTTAACTTAGAAGTATAAGATAAGAATTTATGGGTACAGTACCCTACAAGTTTACAACTGCTTTGAAGTGAAATTTACTTTATTTAGCAAGAAACCTTTGAAGTTTCCAGGGATTCTCTTGAATAGTTAATTCTTTGATAGCTTTCTATTCCAACTAAATGCTTGTGCAGATCTCAACAGATCTAAAATGTTGTAATGGTTTGAATTTTTGAAATATAAAATCATAATTTTTTGTAGGCACATTCAATGTGTTATTTCCCAGGCTGTGTGCAGCAGGCAGTTTTCTGACAAAAGAGGCTCCTGAGTGGTCAGTAGGTCATTGATTTCCTACTGTGCTGCTGCTGGAGGAGCTCACAGTAGAATGGAATCCTGCAGGTCTCTGTGCAACTGGGTAGAGCATCTGAGTTGTCTCAAAGTAGCCCTGCAGACCACTTTTGGGTAACTGCTGGTGTGGAGGAGTTGGGACAGCAGTTACGTCATTTGGTCCAAACTCACTAGCAAGACTTGGCATCTTGTGTGAAATCACAGAACCCAGTTCATGGGAGTCGCTGCAGGACCTGAGGGACATGAAATGTTTTAATGTCTCACATTGCAGTTGTTAATGTCAAAATTCAGAAACAACATAAGTAGTAAGCATTTGGATGGAAAAAGAAATTCATGTTATGTTTTATGACTTCAGCTCTGTTTCCTCTGTGTTTTTAGAAAATAATAAGTTTTTACATTTCTTAATCTAAAACACCAAAAAAGATAGGCAAATAATATAATTGTAATTTATTGTCAGTAAATCCTGTTGTTCAGTTATCTTCAAGTATTTTGTGAAGAATTTTTGATTTTTTACCAATCTGCTTTCAGTGGTCTGAAGGTTGTGGAACTGTGAGTATGAGTGTTGTGGTTTTAAAAGGGTTAATGTTTTTATCTTTTCTAGGACTTAGAAAATGATGTAGCTTTTCAACAGGCAGCAAGAACAAGTCATGGAAGAAGACCCCCTGTAAGTACCTTTTAAAACAATTTGCATTAATGTAGATCTTAGTATGTAGAAACACTAGAAATTGACACATATAGGTTTTAATTGGTGGGGGGTTTTGTTTTGTTCTTTTTTTTTTCCCACCCAGGTGACAGCCAAAATTCCTAGTACATCAAGTCCAAGACCTCCAGCTACTGGATTTGGGGCAGGTTTTTGTTCTGTTGTATCCTTAATAAAAACGTAATTTACAAAAATATAAATGTACCATTTAATTCCACACACAAAGTGAGCCCTTCTAAATCAACAGTTTCATTCCAGTGAACTGCATCTATTCATTAGTTCTAATTCACAGTGTTGCACTTGATCAAGGCATGGTTACTGGTAGTTTTTCTTTTCTCCTGAGCCATGCTGCCAATCTTCTGTACTGCATAAGGCATTAGAGTCCAAGGTATTAATTGGGTTCACTTGCAGGGGGAACTGAATAGGTTGTTATCTGGGCTTGGGAAAGTTTTCTGGAAGTTAAGGTGAAATCAAGTCTTGAAGAATATAGGCTCTGAAACATCTCTAGTTGAATCAGAAAAAGTTGGTTGTGTTCCTTGGTATACTTAGATGTATTGATAAAATAGATCTGCATGAAAATATAACTTGAGAGACTAATACAGTGACAGATTTCATCAGCTCTACACAGAATTTTACGGAAGTATTTTGTGTAAATTACTTGTTCAATTTCAAGGTATCAATTTCAATAATTTAATAATGGAAAGTATAGTGCCTCAGATAATTTTCTATGTATTTCTTTTTAAAAGAGCTGACAGAAGTACCCACATACATAAAAAACCCCTTTATTGTGAATTTGTGCTAACTGAAGTATTCAGAATATTTAAGTTTGCCAGGCACTGGCAGTATATTCCATATGAGTAACATAATGGGAACTTTGCTATGAACTTATGTGAGAATTAGCTCAACTTTTAAAATTTAGTGTTGAGAAGACCATACATAGGCTTATGCTTTGTGAATGACAATATCAAACAACTTACTTATTTTTGTAGTCAAAGGCAACTTTAACTTCATCTATGGGAAGACTCACGACAGGATCTATACAGGTAAAAGTTCCAGTATTTACATTTTATATTCATTTGGAACAATGAATTTTTCTGGTAAGTGGTAGATACAAGTATTAAGAAGTTCATTGGATTATTGCAAATTACTATACTTTTACTTTGTCCTTTTCTGAACATAGTACTGTCAGAAAGCCTGAGGGTAGTGATGTGCGTTTTATTTGAGCACAGATTTGGAAGCATTGTCACTTACTGACATGCAATGAACAATTTGTCATTAAAATTATATATACAGAATACATAAAAAAATGTATAAAAACATATCATTGTGTCTGTATGGTCTACAACATAGTTTTTAGTGAGATTATTTTAATATATCTTCTTCTTTATTTGAGGATGGGGTTTCTCGACCAATGACAGCAGTGCAAGCTGCAGGTTACACTAAAGCAGCTGTGAGAGGTATGGTTTGTAGAAATCGCCAGCTGCCACAGGGAGATGTTATTTTACAGTTTTCAGTACTCTGTTAAATTTTTCAGGTTCTTCATTTGATCCTCTTGGCCAAGCAAGGGGTCCTGCTTCACCTCTGGAAAAGAAAACTTCAGACAGGTTTGTGCAGTTTTGCATTACAGTCTTTCAAAGCATTAACAGCAACGGAAACCCAACCATGCATAGAGTTTACAAGCATCCAGGCAGTTGCAAAAACCTTGAGGGGCCATACTCTGAACTTGGTGGAACAATGCCACCAACATTTGTGCATGTGGTTGGCTGACTTTCAGGAACATCTGATTTTAGAGATTTCTGGTTCTGACTAGCTCAGCAGCCTGTGTGTAGCTGTTGCCACACAAATGCTGTGATACTTACACAGAATTGTGCAGCACCATGGAAGTGTGTGTGACAGGCAAGGAACACCATGATTCTTGCAGCTCTTTGGGAAGAGCTTGGGGGAAGTTGCCTGCTCTTTCTCCCTGTTCACTCTGAGCTTAGCACTTGAGCTGGAACTTGCAGGCTGGTGGAAATGTTGGAGAGCTTGCTCAGGAAATTGCTGAGCTTCCCAATGCCAAAGTTCTGTTCCCCAAAGGTAGCTCTATAGAAATAGGGAATCCTACTGAAATGTTTGGTTATTTAGCAGCAGAAAAAGTTGAGAAGATCCACAACTTTTTGTTATAATTTGCATTTGCAAGCAATGCTTTAGAGTTATGTATGCAAATAAAGGTTCAGTAAATTGCTTTTAATGTGCTATTTCATTTCATTAGTGTTTGATATGAAAGCTCATCTATTGTTTCGTAGTTACTTCACCTGGTTCATGAAGTTTGCCTGTCCGTACTCCTCTTGTAAGAGGATTAATGTTTTCTTAGGTCTCTGTTCTCAAATTAAGAGTGTGAATGTGATGTATTTGGACAGTCTTCTCTAGGCATAGTTTCACACAATACTTTCTTTGAAGGGAAAACCAGTTAGTTGTAACATGTGATATGTCATTGTATTGTTTTATTGAGAATATAGTGTATAAAAGCTTAGTGTTTGCAGTTACATTATTTTAACTTTAGTGTTAATCCTTTTGTTGTTATTTCTATTTTAGTTTAGAGGAGAAGATGAAGCAGTTGGAAAAAAAAGTGAATGAACTGGTTGAAGAAAGCTGTGTTGCCAATAGCTGTGGAGACTTGAAATTGGTAGTTTTTCTAAATTTCCCTTCATTTCTGCTCTAATTTGTATAGATAGATGTTTCAAAATGACTTAGAGTCAAATGTTTAAAATTATTAAAATAATTTTAATTCTAAATTTATTATAACTCTTCTAGTCTAGTGATACCTTGCTTTGCTGAAAAAAAAAAGGTAGGAGCTGTATTTCTGGCATATGTATTTGTTGAGGTTTCAATGTCACAAAAATTCCCTTCCCCCTGTGTGCATTCACCTGATGAGAGGGGTCTGATGAATTCATTGTACTGGCACAGTTCTGGCCCAGGCTAGCTAGCATTTAACAGTTCCTTGGTGTGATGAAAGGTTCCCATGGATAAGGAGCTATTTCCAATAGAGAGTTTGGATGTATTTGTTCTGTTATAGAGGATACTAGAGCATTGTTTTGCCACTGAGTAGTGGCTAGTTAACTAATCTATTTTGTTAGTTTTTCCTGAGCCTCTTGCGTGTATGGTCAAGAATGCTCTTGATGTGAAGTGGTTTTTTTTCTCATGTAGATTGTATCAGATGACTCCAAGGGTCCTATAGGATATTTGTTTTGGCAAGTCCAGCAGAATATCCATTTTCCTGCAAAAGTCATCAAAGTTGTGAACTCATCTGTAAAATAGCCAAGTTGGATTTGCCTTCTGTCATAAGGACTAGGAATCAAACTATATCATGAAATACTTCTTTCACCACTGGCTTCCAAATAGCCACCTTGAGTAGTAACCATTACTTTCTTAATCGTGGCACCCTTGTGGGGGCACACAGCACTGCTAGTGGCACTTGCTAGACCCAGAGCATTACATGTACAAAGGATTTTGACACCAATCTGCAGAGAATTATAATTGAGTACATAATTACACAGCTAGGCAGACTTAGATAACTATATGTCTGCTTATTGCTAATTAAAACCTTTTGGTGAATTTTTGGTGCTTTTATCAGGCATTTAGTGCAGTCTGTAAATCAAAGATTATAGACATGAGTACATTCTCTTCATACTTGTTTTGAATGTATTTTCATCATCTTAAGTCAGTAGGATTCAAGGCACTGTTAAATTGTAATATTTTGTTTAAGGCTCTGGAGAAAGCAAAAGAGGCTGGAAGACAGGAAAGAGAATTGTTGAGACAACGTGAACAAATCTCTCCTCCAGAAAGCATCAACTTAGACCTCACTTACACAGTAAGTGCTTAGAAATCTTCAGTGACTGAAACGTTGCTAAAACAACCTCCTGAGCAGAAATATCAGTGTTTCCTGAAGCGTGTGTCTGTGTTGTCATGCTCCTGGCAGTGTACAAAGGAGATCCATTCGTGTCATGGAGTCCATTCCCATGCAATCTCAGTACCAGAGAAACCACGTAGTCTATGTTAAGGGGAGAAGAATTTCCATGAATATGTATTCCAGTTATTTACTCACATGTAAAACCTGCATATCAAAGCATAGCAGATGCAGACCCTGTATTTCAGAAATAAATAAATATGCCAGCAGGAGAAAACAAAACAGGAAAGATCAGATTCTGCCTTTAAATTGAACCATAGAGTGACCAAGAATGTATTACATGTAATAGGATATAGTAATACTCCTGAATCTTAAAGCAGGTATCTAGATTTACATTCTAGTAAACTTTTTTTTTTAAGGGTACAGCATGCATAAAAATACTTGAGGGATATTTAAATTCATATTCCAGATGGTGCTGTAGGGACAGTTATTAACAATTAATATATTGAATTAGGTAGACCTGGTAGTTTGCTTTACCTTGAAGGTCAGAGTAAAGCTGTGGAAAAAAATGCAGAGCTATTTTATCTGACACCAACAGAACTTCTGTTGTGAAACAGCAGTTTGGAAAAATTCTCCCCTTCTAAACTGGGTGACCACAGGCATTAGGACCATTTTTCACATGTTGGGAGTCATAAATTACATACAGTTTCTGAGAATTTTCTTGTATGAATATTTTTTAGTAACCTTTCGTCATAGCACTGTGTTTACTTAGGTCTAAGGCCCATGTAGCATAACTTTGAATGCTAATAATTTATGTACAAAAATAAAAGAATTACCTAGAATAAGTAGCTTTTAAACTTGTTTCCTCTATATCAATTTGCAAGAACAAAGGAATATTAAAGATGGGAAGCTTACAAGCTGCTAAAAACAACAGTTCCAAGGTGAAATTGACTTGAAATTGTCTACTATGAATTCGAGTTTATTACTGTTGAGAGGACAATATATTTTCTTGTACCTGTAATTCCAATTCTTTATAGGTTCTCCTCAATCTGGCCAGTCAGTATGTTGCTAATGAAATGTATGCTGAAGCACTGACTACTTACCAAGTTATAGTGAAGAATAAGATGTTCAGCAATGGAGGTAGGTTGTATGCCAAAGTGGATTAAGACTGGTAGTCAGGCATTCAGAGGGAGGACTGCATCTGCATGGTGCTGGTACTCAAGAGAGCTCAGTCCTCCTCATGTCTGCCACTTAGAGTGGGTGACAGATACTCATAGTCTCTGACTCAGAGAGCCAAATTACATTAAATTATACTGACCCATGAAGTCTTTTCTTTCCACAGACTAAGCATAAAGACAAATACATAACTTTCTCATGCCACACTTGCTAAGTGATCTTCTCTAGTACTAATTTTTTCTCTTTTGACATGGCCTTTTCCCTCCTGAAAGCTTCTTTTAGTGTTTTGCATATCTCTGAGACTCCTACCATGTGGTGTTTTTTTTTTTTTTTTTCAGAGATGCTTATTTATTTGCAGCTGTATTCCTGAAGAGCACTATAAATAATCTCCATTTCATCCCTCAATTCAAAATCAAAATCAGGATACATCTTACATGATAGTTCTGTTCTAGGTTTCATCACTACTTCACCTTGTCTCTCATCTTCTCTTGAGTTAAATTTACAGAAGGCAGTTATGTGCAGTGCTGCTTTAAAGGGACATTGCTATCCTATAATGAAGACAAATTAATTAAGAAATTGTTCTACTCTGTCACTTTGAAACCCTTTTAAAATGTTGTAACTCACTGACTCCTTTTGCTAGGTATACTGAAGGTTAATATGGGAAATATATATTTAAAACAACGGAACTATTCCAAAGCTATCAAATTCTACCGTATGGCTCTAGACCAGATTACTAGTTCCCACAAACAGATGAGGTGAGTTTCTTCTGGGAGGCATGGTTACGAAACACAAGTTTTGGATACAGTATGATTTAGTAGTTAAAAATCCAACCTAAACCCGATTTCTTACTTAGGATAAAAGTAATGGAAAATATCGGAGTTGCGTTTATTAAAACTGGCCAATACATTGATGCCATTTCTTCATTTGAAGAAATAATGAGCATATCCCCAAACCTGAAGGCAGGCTTCAACCTGATCCTATGTTACTTTGCTATTGGAAGTGGTGAGCAAATGAAGAAAGCCTTCAAAAACCTCATTGAAGTTCCCTTGGAAGTGGATTATGAAGACAAATACGTTTCATTAAATGTAAGTTTGAAAAAAAATAAACTCTGTCTTTATATAGTAAATCAGGAGAAAGAGGGAGAGCTACTGAATGCTTGGACTGTACTGAATCTGGAAATTGATGTATATTTAAGTATCTGAAATAGCTTTTTTACCAGCATGCATTTAGTGTGGCAGTACTGCTGAGATGTGTAAAATAATGAGAGAATATTTAAACCTTTTTTTTCCTCAAAAGATATGATGTACATAAAACTCACACCACAAGATCGTCTTCGTAATGATTTTGTTCAAATTCATGTGGGCTTACTTACATAGCTCACTTATTGCTTTACCACCTTCATTTAAATAAAATTTTAATAGAATATTTATAAGGCAAAATGAAGGGAGCTAAACAATCAGTGGGTTAATGCAAGTTTCCTCAAGTGAGTGCTAATAAAACTTGTAATATTGTAGTGTTACTTTGCAAAAGAAAACTATATTGACATTTGCAGATGCTTATTTTAGTTTATTAGACTTTGTTGCAAATTGGACTTCTTTTGACTTTCCATGATGCTGAAGAGAGGAAAAAATAATTAACAGGTTTAGGGTCCCTCTTAGAAAAGTCCTCTATAGAAAGATGAAGCCTTTTATCTTCTCCTATCAGTCTTTTTTTCAGTGATGCAAATCTTTCAGTCCTAAAGATCAAATAAGTAGCTAATCTTCAAACTGTTTGCAGCTTAAGAGTAACTGTTGTTTCCTATTGTCGTAGCATAAGGAAATAAAATTTAGCATAGGAATATTATTATTCAGATAATTTATAATTATTCAGATATATTATAATTTATTAAATATATTTACATATATTTATTGAAATATATGTATATATTTAAATACATGTTTTATAATTTCTAATATAAGAAGTTACATAAGAGTAAGGATCATTAAGCCTTTGAATTAATTGCGGACTATGTCAGATAATTTATTGGAAGAAAGCCTTGAGACTGCAGAAGTTATTTGTAAGGGTAGGCAAGCTATAGTTTTAACAGACATTGCAGGTTTTCAGGCTTTTTTTGAAGAGGTCAGAGAAAAGATCATGGTTTCTTTCTGGTCTTTATTTGGCATAAATCTATGATCTGTCCCCATTAAATGGAGAAAGGCTGCCTAGCATACCCTGCATAACTTCTTTTAGAGCTAACAGAGGTGTGATAGACACCATTAGAGGATCATGCAAGTTATTGTAATGAGGAGGTAGCACAAGTCCTCATCTGCGGAATACCACAGTGGTTCAGCAAATGCTTATCTTTAAGCATGAGAATATTCTCACTGTGTTCTGCAGCATTCCTGGTCTGATACACATGATATGAACTACATCTGTTAACAACCTTAGTGTGAGCTGTGACAACACACATGAGCAGAAAACCAGTATTGAAGTGGTTGTAATGCCAAATTTCAGGGTATATGGTTAGAATACTACTTTAAACTGAAGCTAGCTTTTTCAAATGTGGAAAGTAAGTTACAATGCAGACTATATTTTACATAAATTTATGTTTGCAGTCACATTATCTGTAAAATAACTAAAATGTTTGTATGCTGGTATTAATTTGCAGTTGTTTTGTCCCCCTCCAGGATGATCTACATACAAATCTACTGATTGAAGCCATCAAAATTGACAGTTTAAGTCAAATAGAACGTGAGAGGTAATGGTGGACTCTGTTCTTTCTTGACTGTGGTGCCTTGAATTTTAGCTCCTGGAAGGATTATCAGTCTTGTCACCTGTCCACAGCTCTTCTTACAAAAGTGTCCTTCCAGTTCTTAGGAAAGAATATGCTCAGAAGAACCAGTTGGATCATTCAGTTTAGTATACTGCCCTAGAGTATCTACCCCAAATGTTACAGGGTACACTGCTTAAAACTTGCAGCATTTGAGTTTTTTTTAAATACACAACTTGTGTGCAGTGAAAGGAAAACAGAAAAAACTAAGATCTTAATCAAGATACAGGGAAATAGTGCTAACAGGGAACTGGTTACATTGACTTCTGAGATGTGTACTGAGTGCAGGAAGATGGCAGAACACATTTTGTTTTAGTTGTGTTTCTATACATGTTTTTGAAATGGTGACATAGAATTCTATGCAAGTATAGAATGGTTTGGTTTGGAAGGGACGTTGGAGATGATCTGGTTCCAGCCCCTCTGCCGTGGGCAGGGGACACCTCCCACTAGACCAGGTTGCTCAGAGCCCAATCCAGCCTGGTCTTCAATGCTTCCAGGGATTGGGGCATCCACAGCTTCTTTGGGCAGCCTGTGCCAGTGCCACACTGCCCTGAGAGTGAAGAATTTCTTTCATATTCTTGTGTTGTGTTTTTTGTGGATTTTTTTTTTCCTTTAGGAAGTCCTTGGCAGAGGAGTACATCATGACAGCTGCTAAACTCATTGCACCAGCAATCGAGACATCTTTTGCAGTAGGCTATGACTGGTAAGAGCCAAGTGGGGCTTCTTTTTGTCTAAACTATGCCAACCCTTGTGCTGCCTATGAAACCAGTTCACAGATGGAAGCAGCCTGGGAAACATGGTTTTCTGTGCATCTCAAACACAGCAACCAGGCTATTTTCAGTTTGCCCCCTAACAAAACAAAGCATTAGAGTGTGTTCTGTCTTAAAAAGTAATTTAGCTCTTAATTGTACATTTTGTGGTGTTCTGAATTCACATGAAAAATTCAATTGAATTTGAAACTTCAGTTTCAAAATTGAAAAGCTTTTAAGAGTGTCAGCAGAAAAATGCTATATGGAAGGCAGTGATTGCTAGTCTTTAAGGTTGAAGGTAGCATAATGAAGACCTGGGGTGCTTAAAAAGTTTTGATCACTCCATTGAGTGATTATATAAATTGAGTCATTATATAAAACACTGGAATCTAAATTTTAGGAAAAGTTTGTTTGAATTTCGTTTATGAACCCCATGTTTATAAATATATACTTAATCTACCATTTCTTAAAATGTTTATACAAGTGTATGCAGTGGTAGGCTGCTGACTCAGTTCAGCATTTGGACTTTATTTTTCAATTTACAACTTGGCTTTTGCTTTCTGTGGTGTTTTCTACAGTAGAATACTCTTCTATTTAAAACAAATTCAATGAGACACACTTCCTATAATGACAATATAAAAATTAATAACATAACTTTTCCAAAATTTATAAGGGCTTACTTTGATATTTTTGCATTTTAATAGCATTGAAAAATAATATGTATGCAACTGAATGTTGTGTATTGCAGGCACAATATTATTATATTGCACTAACATACATGTTAGTGGTTGGGTAATGAATAATGTTTGATGGGAAAAGAGGATTGTTCTTTACCTGGGGTTTATGGCCTGTTAGGATTATTTTCAAATTTTGCAGGTCCTATAGTTATAATTTGCTAGGAAAGCTCTTTATACTAACAAGAAACAATCTCTCACACAGGATTGTATTGTATGCTAGAGCCCACAAGGTGGTGTTTGATGGTTTAATAATAATTATAGTCTTATAATTTCCCTACTTCTGCCATTCTGAATTATCAGGACTTAAATAATGTGTCCTGGGAAAAATTAGATTGTTGTTTTCTAATTTGTTAATGTGAGCTAGTCAGATTTGTTTGCTCAGTGTCTTGTTTTTCGTTTAGAAAAACTTGAAAAGGTTGTCAGATAATCAGTAATCCATGGAATACTTGTCATGGAGTAACACACTCTCAGACCTGTTCTGGCTAATTGAACAGCTTTTGCTGAGATCTGTGGGATTGCTTCTTGTGTATCAGGACAGATTTGCTCTCTGCTATTCTAAGCTGAGGTATTCAAGCCCAATGAATAAGTTTAACCAGCAGCTTGAGCTTAGTTTTTCTAATTATAAACTTTATTGTGGGTCCTCTGAGTATTAAATGTACTTTCAATCAAATTCTTTTTATTTAGAGAATATTCTTTAGAGTTCATAACTTCTTACTTAAAATGTGACATAATATCAGGACTATTCTGTTATATTTCATAAGGAACAGTTGGATAGTCAGATCTCATTGCATTTTATGGTTAAAGATGTTAAAACTAACAGTTGAAAATGCTTTTTTGATGTTGCAAAGACATCTGTAATAAAAAAAGAGATTACCAATTTTTATTACAGCTTTTCCTCTAACATAAAAGGCATTTGTCTAGCAACTGTCCACATGCCAAACCAATTATAACAGCAGGCAGTTTGTTGAATTAAACTTCTGTCAGCAAAATAGCCAGCTATTAAAAGGAAGGAAGGTGGCTTTCCACAAGTTCAAAAAATAGTGGAAGGGATTAAGTAAGCATCCCACAAGTTGTTCATTTACTGTGCCTATTTTCCAAGTGTTTGTGAGAACAGGATTTGCATACAGTCAATAAAGGTCTTAGTTCAAATGATCAGGCAGCTGAAAGTAGATCACACCAAACCGTGGGACAGGGGCTGTGAGTGAATATCTGAACTGTCTGCTGCCTTCTGTTCTGCACTCTTTTTGCAGAAGATCCTAAGTCACAAATATCTGGGGGATGACCAGAAAGAGACTCATTATTATGACTCTTATTATGATGTAGCTCAGGGACAGAGTCTGTAGTCTCTGGCTTTGTTCACTAATATTTTTTTATGGGTTTGGTAATACCTACATCAGGAGATGAAATTTGGAAAACCACATTATAGAATGTAGACAAAGAAAATGCTTGAAAAATTATTTTAGTCAGTTTTTGACCTCCAGTGTTGCTCAGTGGTAGGAAATAAAGTGACATTTAGGCAGCTGACTTAAAAGAAACAAGAGTCAGCAGAGATACTGTAATAGGGTAGGTTATAGGACTGAAATATTCTTACAAGTATTGTTACTCAGAGTGCTCTTTACCGCTGTGATAAAAAATTAGCTAAAAAAATCAGTTTGGAAAGCAAATTAGCTGAAAAAAATGTAACTTGGTGGCATTTGCACAGGTGCATTTTGTTTATCTTCATGGCTTGCTTTCTGTTGCAGGTGTGTTGATGTGGTGAAAGCTTCCCACTATGTAGAGCTAGCCAATGATCTGGAAATAAATAAAGCCACTACTTACTTGAGGCAACAGAATTTTAACCAGGTATAGTAAATTCTCACATTAGAGCTTTTTAATACTGTATTTGCAAAGATACCTTTGTTAGCCACAGCATATTGTTTGGCAAGGGAAAGTGTAATTTATGCAAACAATAATTATTTTGATGTTGATCAGTAAAATAACTTTACAAAAACACTGGCAAGAGACAAGTTTTATCTAAATGAAATTTCTGCCATGGCAGTTAGAGTGACTGCAGTGCATTTCAAAATCAAAACACCTAAGTGTGGTTTTCTTCACCGGGTGTCCAAGCTGTCATTGCAGTTAATGGAACTGAGGTCAGTACAGTCAATAGAGCCTAGAAAGCCTTTTGATAATCAGCCTGGGGGTGTTTTCATTAATATGAACTGAATCTTTCTCTCAATTAGATTGGCTATAGTACCAGAATATATGCAGCTGCACCTGCCATGTATAGTTGCTGTTTATGCTCTGGTGTTCTTGCCATTCTCCATGTACTACAGCATTCCCTAAAATACTATAAATTGCCTTTATACTTTAGTTGGCTCTTCAGTCATTCCATTACATAGAAGGCTTGGTTTGGAACGTGAGTAGTTAGAAAAAAGCTTCATCTGAATGAAAACAAACTCAGATATCTGACAGGATTTGATGGGTTTTCTTCTAACGTGCACTGGCCGGTACATTCAGTGATAGGAATGCTTGATAAATAAGGAGGAATAGAGCAATCCTCAGCTGTGGCATGAGTGGCAAGAATTACAGGAGATCATATACAGCAAAATTAGAGCTGAAGCTGTGGATACCTGTCATCTTCTAGGGTCATTCACATTCCCCTATCTTGGAGGCATGCACACAGGGCCATGTGCTTAACTTTGGCCTGCTTTTACTTCTCATATCTAAGCTGTTCTGGTTTTCTGAGCAGCTCTTGCTCTTCCTGTCTGTCTTGTCCTCTTCTTCCCTGTAGATACAGCGAGAGAGTTATCCTGTATTATCCTGTGTGTCTGGCTGTTGTGGTTTAACCCCAGCTGGCAGCTAAGCACCACTCACTCACTCCCTGCCCCACTGGGATCAGGGTAGAATCAGAAGAGTGAATGGGAGAAAACTCATGGGCTAAGATAAAGACAGTGTAACAGATAAAGCAAAAGCTGTGCACACAAGCAAAGTGAAACCAAGGAATTAATTCAGCACTTCCTATGGGCAGACAGCGTGTTCAGCCATTCCCAGGAGAGCTGGGCTCCACCATGCATAATGGTGACTTGGAGATAAACAGCATTGTTCCAAACATCCCCTCTTCCTCCTTCTTCCCCCAGCTTTCTATGCTGGGCATGACCCCTTATGGTCTGGGACATCCCTTTGATCAGCTGGGGCCAGCTGTCCTGGCTGTGTCCTGTCCCAATTCCTTGTGCATCCCCAGTCCACTCACTGGTGGGGTGGGGTGAGGGGCAGAAGAGGCCTTGGCTTTGTGAGAGCCCTGCTTAGCTAAAACTGTGTTATCAACAGTTTCCAGCACAAACCCAAAGCACAGCCCCACACAAGTTTTTAGGAAAACAATTCACTATCCCAGCCAGAACCAGCACATTGAAACCTTTTCAGAGATCAGGAAGCAGTCTGACAGTTTGCAAAGATTTGGGCAAATCTGGTAGCTTTACTGATGATAGCTTTTGAAGGGTGAGAATGTTGCAGGTAGGTAAAAAGTCTTATGATCTCAGGAATTTATTGTTTCAATGGTAATTTTTTTGTGATTTCCAGTTAGTGTTCAGTATAGGTAAAAAAAGCTAAAATCAGTTCCCAGAGGTGAAATGAGATACAGAGATTGTTGGTGATGTTTTGTGGAGTACTTCAGTGGAGGGAGAGGAAAGTGTGTTGGAAGTTAGAAGTAAGGGGAGAAGAACCTTTTTACTTGGATTATGTGACAGAAGACCTTTGACCTGCACTGGAACCACTTAACAGTAGAGTGGGATATTTGTTTTCTTCTAATAAAACTGCAGCTGACATTTACATTCATCCTGTCTGCCTGTTGTTCATATACTTCCTAACTCACCAACTGCTCAACACACCTTTGGCTGAATAACAAGAATGGAAAGTTTTTGAAATACTCAGTTCCAAGGCTGAAGTTTATTGTATGTTTAAAAAAACCAAACCAAACAAACTAGAACAGGAGAAATAGCCAATTTCTCCTGTTAGAACAATGATCTTAAGTATGGGTTCTTCATAATGAATATATTATTTTAAAACAGTCCTTGCATATAAAATATAAAATAAAATTCAAGGGAAAATTACCATGTTATGTCTAGTTGTGTGTGTAAACTATTTTGAAATTTTTTTAATATCAAAGAAAAACTTTGAAAATTAATTTAAAACCAAAATTCTACAGGTTAACCATGCATCTTCTTAACATCTCTGGCACACCCTGCTTGAGTCAGACAAGCTGCTTTGAAGTTTAACTTCTGTAAGCAAATAATATAGATAGGGTGGAAGCAAGTCACAAAGAATAGCTTGTATAGTCTGTGGTTTGATTGTTGAACCTAAGAAATTGTTACTGTTGGGATTAAAAAGTTGGAAGTTCTTTAGGAGAAAGTTACAAATATATCTACATAAAAAGTTTAAAAGTATAATAGTTAATATTCCTACATTTCTGAGACCACAAAATCTAGAGCCTAACCTTTGAAATGCCTTTCTTGATTGCCATCAGTGTATTTTTAAAGAATTTTCTATTAGAAGAATATTAGGATCATTAATAGTTTGTAGTTCTTGGGTAGAATGTAGTTGACTGAATCTATGAACTACATATAGCTGTATAGTGTCATTGTGCACATCATTAATACAGTTGTGGTTTTTGTGTAGAGTAACTGTGAACACTATGCATGACAGACAATTAAAACTTCTCTTTATGTTTGTTTTGGATTTAACACAGTGTCATGCCTTTGCTTTGTTATGTAAACAGCAGCTTAAAGATTTCGTGCACAGGAGGAAGTAAACTTTTGAATTGCTAATGTTGATAAATGTTAAATTGTGGTTGCCACATCTGTGTTGTAATAGATGATGGAGCTGGGCTCGCTGTGATATTCTAACAGTTTGTGTTGTTAGAATAAATATTTAGCATAAGGGAGACAGATTTATTTAATAATTTAGTCTGCAGTTACAAATGTTATTCCATAGTCAATGAAAAGAAAAAGCTGCCTTTTATATCAGAGGGATTTTTGTAGTGTACATGGTATAAATATGCTCTTTTTTTGTCTATAAGCATCTTTATTTTGAAGTTTATGAAATTCAGTTTTCATGTTAAAGTTTTAAATAAATCTTCTGGCCTCAAGCTTCACATTTGAGTGCTTCCTAAACTTAGACAATAGTCATCATCTTATTACACAGAACAAAGGCACATCGAAATCCAGTCCTATACTATGATGTATATTTTTTATGTAGTGTGTTCTTTTTCAGCTTTTTAATTAGGGGTTTATGTCAATTCATTTGTGTTCACTTAAAGAGCTAGAAAAATAGAATTTTTATTAGTTGACTAGATTAAAAGCAAATCATCTGGCATTGTGTTTTGTACATAGAGAATTGTCAGATACCTGTAGTTCACAGTAGTGTTATTTAGATAGGTAAGAAATAGCCAATATTATTGAAATTTTTGTGATGAAAATTAATATTGTATAAATACAGATATACTTTTGTATGGACATGCTCACAAGTGTGTGTTACAAGCTCTAGTAATTATCATGTATGTGACTGTATGAGTTGATAATGTCAGCTGTTTGTTACTGTGAAGTTTATCAATGCTTTCTGAAAGGATTTTGGAATAAGTTCACTTCAGTGTGAAGTAAATTGTTTCCAAATCATTTCTAGGCACTGGAGACTTTGAAAATGTTTGAAAAAAAGGATAGCAGAGTAAAGAGTGCAGCTGCAACAAACCTTTCATTCCTTTATTATTTGGTAAGTGTTTGCTGCCACAAAACCAGTTAAGAACTGCAGTTTATGTAGCAACCTCTGTATTTCTGTAGCAATTTTTGTGTCTGCCTAAATAATCTCTGTAAACAAGAAGAAACTGCACCTTAGAGCAGTTAATCTGGAACACCAGATCCCTATGTATACTATTGATGGGAAGAAGAGTGAGATTGAGCCCCAGGCCACAAAACATGCCTGCAGTTGGATTTGGGCAGAAGCTCAGTGACTGGATTTAAAACATTGGCCCTGGGGACTCTGGCTGAACTTCAGGAACACGTGAAATATGCAGTTAGGCAGGTGTGTTTGTGTATGAAGTTTGTAGGGTATGCTTTTTTTTTTTTTTTTTTTTTTTTTTAATAAGTGCTGCTTTATTACAACAAAGAAAGCTTGCAGACTGAATGGGACAGAGTGGCAAGACATGTCTCAAGTGTTACCTGAAAACTGAAAGGGATGATCTACCTAGAAACCTATCTAAAATATATAAGAAATATTTTAGGACTGAATAATGGGGTTGTTTTTCATCCTCAATCCCCTGAAATTCCTGTAAGAAGCCACAGCTGCAAGAAAATTATCTGACAAATGACTAATACAATGTTTTGTTTTGTTCATGTAGGGGAATGAATTGGAACAAGCAACTAACTATGCAGATTTAGCTGTAAATTCTGATAGGTACAATCCAGCAGCTCTAACTAACAAAGGGAATACTGTTTTTGCAAATGGAGACTGTGAAAAAGCAGCAGAATTTTATAAGGAAGCTCTCAGGAATGATTCCTTATGCACTGAAGCACTTTATAATCTTGGTAAGTCACAGGTACTAATGTGATTTAGCTTTTGACTGAAGGTAACAGTAGTGTTTCTGAGAATCTGTCTTTGAAAGTCTTCTTATAGAAATATGTGTGAATTATTATTATTTTATTGAGTAATTTATGGCAAGGTATTAACTTGTACTACCTGTCTGTTCTGCAAAAAAAAAAAAAAAATCCCAGTGTTAACAACATCAATTAGTAATTGCAGATGAATAAGTTACTTTGAAGATTAAGAAATTCATGCTATCTACTAAAAGGATACCACTTTCAGCATTATTAAACTATGAGAGTCATTCTCCTCTAAAAGCCTTGCTTCTCTCATTCATCTTGTTCAAAAAATGAGATTACCTAAGTTCTTGGTCTTTGACTGGGTTCACATTCCTGGGTTTATCAGTTTGTTAGGTCATGCTGGCTCATAAGAATTCTGTGCGTGGCTCTCACAAATAGAGAGTCCTTTGAAATCAAGGCAGGTGCACTGGCTCCATGTACTGTGCTTCTATTTGGCTTTTCTTGGTTATTCTTTCAGTTAATATGCTGAAGTAATCTGTCTCTCATTATATTAATACTGTAACCTTTTTTTTTTTAGGTTTAACTTACAAGAAGTTAAACAGGATAGATGAAGCTTTGGATTGTTTTCTGAAACTCCATGCAATCCTTCCAAATAGTGCCCAAGTCCTTTACCAGCTAGCAAGCATGTATCTTTTTCTGGGTTATGATAAGGATTGTGGGTTTAGTAAACTCATTTAATCCGAAATACGTGTTTCAGTCATGTCAAGGTGATTTAGAAATTTACTGTGGTGTCCCTTATAGTAAGAATGATTTATTAGCTAATGTTTGTGAGAAAGATGAGACCAGAACTTCACCCTTATTGAATATTTCCAGTGAAGCAAGTGAAGAACATTAAGACTGTTCACATTGCAGGGATTAGATTTACACTCAGTATTAAATTGTGTCACAGAATATTTAAAATGCTGCTGGTTTTATTATAAAAATAATGTGGCAGATGTAAGCACAATTAAGTAAAATATTTAAGAAAAAAATTATATAGCTAATAAATGTGAAGTTCTGTTCTGAAAGCTGAAAGTTTCACATCACCAGTGATATTCTAAACTATGAACTTCTTTAACAATGCATCTGAGGATATCCAGACTGTAATAAAATCCTCCCCAAGGTAGAACAGATTCCAGTTGATGTACTACACTTTTAAGGATAGTGTAGGTAATAAAAATGTATTCTAGTCAGTAAAATAAGAAGCCTCCAAAAATCCAAAAGGGCTCTGGTCTCTATTCCACGTATAGCCCCTTTACAGCAGCCTAGGTGTCCATCTGGGGAAGAGCTTCTCTGCTCCACTGCTATGTAAAACTGCTTTCCACCAATTCTCAGCTGCTTTTTCCATGTCTGGTAGGTTGCAGCAGAAACTGAAAAAAACAGGTTGGGCACTGCTGCAGAGCTCTGAGCCATTGTGCCATTCAGGAGGGAAGAGCACACTCCAGGCTGAGTTACAGCTAAAACTGCTGTTCTCTGGACCAGAACAGTCTGGGCTGTGCTCCTTAGACATACAGCCGAAAACCCCTCTGCTGGCAAAAGGCTGTTCTTGGGAACAGCAGTTCTATCTAATCACTTTAGAACAAAATGCTGTTAGTACAGAAACTAGCCAGGTTGTAAAGGCTGCAAATAAATGGCCTGGTTCTCACACTTCATTCTTATAAATGAGGAAGTCAAAGTAAGGTTTGTGTCAGAGAGAGAGAGGGGACAACTGAGCCCAAAGTTCTGTTGAGTCCAACATGGTTCTAAGGTGAAAGAGCAGATAAAGTCTCTGAATACTTCTCTTCTTCTAGAATAACAAAAATACTTTCTGATAGAAGTGAAATTATGAAAACAGTGTGGAAAAGAAAAGTCATTGTATTTCCACGATACAGTGACTTGGTGTAGTGTTCAGCATATGGCTTGCATTAGGTGAAGTAGAAGGGATTCTGAGTAAATCAAACTACTGCTGGCATCAGTCCTTGACAGGGTAAAACTCAGATACCAGATCATGGAAGATCCCAATCAAGCCATAGAGTGGCTGCTGCAGTTGATCAGTGTAGTACCAACTGATCCACATGTACTTTCAAAGCTAGGGAATTTATATGATACTGAAGGTGATAAATCCCAAGCTTTTCATTATTACTGTGAGGTACTTGCTCTTATATTGCTTTTTCAATGCACTTTGTCCTAAGTAAAGAAAATTTTGTCATAGGTTCCTATATGAAATCAACAATTGATTAATTTAAACCTTATAAAATGTCATCCAAAAAGAGGATAAAAAAGAAATACCGGGGGAGAGTTAACAAAGTCTGATTGTTTTTAGTCAGATCTAAGGAAATACATAGGCTGTGTTTCCATGTGAATATTGGCCTCAGACATCCCATATTTTACACTGACCTGTAATAATGTTAATTTAAAATATAGCCTGGAACAAAATAAAATTGGGATATAATAGAAGTAATTTTAGAGGTGTGTAATGTGACTGAGTTGATTGGAAACTATAATAGATATGGAGATACATATATATTGTGTTTTGTTTATGTTTTGAAGTTTTTGTATGTATTTTAACAGTATAGCTATACATTATGTATACACAGTTGCCTAAAGATAGGCAGCTTATTTCATTTCAGACTAGCTGTACTACTGTCCATAGTTTGTAGAGATTATTCTGTGTTAGAAACAAGAATAAGACAGGAAGTGTCTGGTGCAATCTGAGAGTTCTCTTTATCTGTGTGAAGTGAGGATGACCAAAGGCTGTGTTGCATTCTGAATTAGCAGTTGAGTTGTTCTTGATGATAACTTTGCTGCCTATTTCAGAGGGAATTTCTAAAAAGCTGAAAATGCTATTCATGTAGTTATGTATAGAAAGGAGTGCTTTGGGGTGAGTTTTCCAGCAGGCTGATGTGAACATGGAATTGTGCACTTATTAGTTAGCATTGTTTAATGTTTTAGGTAAGTTATTCGTACATAGATGTGATTTAAGTAAATGTTTTTTGCTGTTGCAAGCTATTAAAATAGTATTTCAAATAAGACTGGGTGGAAAATGAGACAGACTTATCTTGGGTAACTTCTAAAAAAGCATTCTGCAATTAGAAAACTTGGCATGTTTTTTTTTTCCTCCCCCCCACCAGGATCACTTAGTGTAGCACACTATTTTCATTTATTTATATTACATGTTTTGAGCATCTGGAGAATTAAGCATTTGAGTAAGATCTTCCAGAAGAAACAGAAAGATGTTTTTCACCTTTCCTATTTTGTCAGTCCTACCGGTATTTCCCTTCCAACATTGAGGTCATTGAATGGCTTGGAGCATATTACATTGACACCCAGTTCTGTGAAAAAGCCATTGAGTACTTTGAGAGGGCAGCACTTATCCTGTAAGTAGTTATTATTTTATGCCTACTCAGATTTCTGACTAGATAGCCATCAGTATGCCTAGAGATAAATCAGCCTGATAACTTTAATACTGTAACAGCAGGGTTAAGAATATTTGTGATGTTTTTTAATTTTCTCAACTTCCTGTTCACTTACAGTGTGGTTTTGCTTTTACTGTGCATTTTCAGTGTTAAGTAAGACACTCCATTGGGCCCAAGAACCTCTTTTTCTTTATTATCTGCCATTAAACACAATTATGAAGTGGAGAACAGTTCTCCAAAGCCACCAAGACCTCTTTCTCTGTGGCTTTATGTGGAATATTTCCTTTCTATTGCTTTGTTATGCAGTGAGGATTTGGTGTTTTGGATAAGTGCATGTTTTAGCTGATCTTGCTGCATTTCTTCTTTTCACATAACTTCTACTTCCATCAAATAAGACATTTAAATGAGCAAAAATGTGCAGTGCTGTACTACCAGTAGTCAATGAAAATAAATTGACAGGCTAAACTGATCCTGATAAAGATGTTCGAGTTATACTGAGTTCAGCTCAACAACTTGCTGAAATTGTTGTTTAGCAGAATACAATGCACTTAAGTAAGGATATAGGCCATATGCTTTATTTTAGTTCAGAAAGGGACCTTACTAGAGAATGGCTTATAAATAAAATATGGTCAAATTTAAATTTGTAATCAAGAGTTCAAACAGAATTCTAAAAATACACGCACACTGTCTTCTTATGTGGAAACAAATATTTGTCTGTAGGTTCATGAAGAATTTCCTGTTAATAGATGAACTAAAATTCACTCCCAACAAGTGTGAATTTCTTTATTTTGTGTGTTAGAAAAACTGTGAAAAATTAGACTAAGCAAAACTCAGTTCTTGCTTCTCTTGTGATGATCTAAAATTTGACATTATTTTTGTTTTGTCTGATGAATCTGAATGACATGTATGTACAAGACAGTGTGAACAAAAAATTTGTACAGTATAATTCAAGGAAAAATGATACTGCAAATAGGTTGTAAAAAAGTTCAGTTAAAACTCCTAATTCTGGCTTTGAGATGCTTGGGCTAGAGTAGACATTAATTACAGATGAGAAAATCTAAGGCTTAATTAAGGATTAAAATTGAAAAAAAATAGAGGAAAATAGACTTCACTCAAATGGTGGTATATTTACAAAGAAATAGAGAAGTAGATGAGACAAAAATACACGGAAGAGAGGTGACAGAAATCACAGTTCACAGGTTTGCCAGTAGTCTTTTTCCCACAAATACTGGCCATTTTAAAAAATCATATTTTAGTCAAGCTATGAGGTTGCATATGCTGGCATTCACAGCCTTCTTAGAAAATTTGGAAAGAAACAGCTGAGAATAAAAAGAATTATTTCATAATCTTGTTTTGGCAAAGATTTAAATATTTTGTGCTTCATGTCGCACTCACTCCATGCATGAGGTATGTGGATTGTAAAGTACTTAGAAGAATTGGCATATTAAATTCTTCAGTGTTACTTGTAATCTATCTGTAATACAGAAAAATGATTTCTCTGTGGAAAGAGATTTTTAATAGTAGATATCAGAGAATAAATATTTTGCTGTTTATTTGGTATTAAAAATAGAGTCTAGATATGCTAATTGGTAAATATGAATGTAAATATAAATTGCTGCTAACTTTGAATAAAGTTGCATTTTAAAATTATATCCTTATTTTAACTGTGAGCAGCATTTTTAATCTAATTGTTTAGTGCATTCAGTGTTTTAATCACTTTTTAAATTACATTCTAAGATAACGTGTTAGACAATAAATTGGGAAACAGTGTTTCCCTCTTTTATGTTTCCCAGCATGCTCAAATCTGTCGTTAATAAAAAGAGTTAGTGCAGTTAGTGCTTGCTGCTGACAATTTATTCTCTCTAGAATTTTCATCCTGAGCTGCATAATAAATTCTGTTGTGGTGTGTGTTTGGCTGCCTTTCTTTGCAGGAAACACATTCAGCTGAAACTAAAAAGGTGCAGCATTTGAATTTCATGAACTTGCTTGGCAACTACCAGGCGAACAGAATGCTTAGAGTTAAAAAATGGCCTGTGCTATGATTAGAGAGAAAAACTGAAGAGGATAAGTACAAAATAATTCTGAAAACGTTAAGTTACTGTACCTTTTGGATATGCTTCAATTGTAAGCCACATGTGCAAAGTGCTTTGGCTTATAGGGGATGCTTACACTGTTAACATGAACATTTCCTAATTTTCACATTATCGTGGTAAAAATGAGGAAAGAGTCCAACAGTTTTATTGTACATGCTCAAGCAAATATTTTCTCTGACTTATGTGCTAAAAAGAGATGGACAGGCAGCAGCTAGAACATCGAGGTGATAGCACAGAGGAGGAGCCAGAGTTCAAAGCTGCAAGTAGGGATTGTGCTTTCTGGCAGGAATCCCTTGGACATGCCATCCCTAGTGGTGGGACCTCCTCAGAATACAATTTAGCAATTTGCTCTTCTCCCATTGCATGGTTCTGCAGTGGTTCTCTGAACAAAGGGTAGTGGTTCACATGTCAGGTCTACTGCTTGTGTCTGGGCACAGAATCATGAGCCTGAGAAAAAGTCTAACATGGGACAGAGAGTGAGTGACATCGAGTCCTGGAAACAAGTGCATGATGCAGCAATGAATGGTGTGTGAGCTGAGCAGGCTGCTTTCTTTCTAGCAGGGCACCATGCTAGGTGAAAAACTGATCAGTAGTTAAATAGTAGGTCTTTACCAGTACTATGCAGATTATTTTGCTCGTCCATTGTTTGGCAGTGGTACGTGATTTTGTTTTATTTATGTGCAGGCCAGCACAAGTGAAGTGGCAGCTGATGGTTGCCAGTTGCTACAGGAGAAGCGGTGAGTTCTGGAACTTTTTTGTAATTGCTTGCAGGTTTGTAACTTTTTTTTTTTTTTTTTTTTTTTTTTTTTTTTTTTTTTTTTTTTTTTTTTTTTTTTGTAGTTTGTTGGGATTGTTCAGCTTGGAGAATAATGAGAGGGTTTTATAGGAAAGATGGAGACGGACCAGGGTCTGCAGTTCCAGGTCATGGAGCTGTGGATTTAAACTGAAAAAGGGTAGACTTACACCAGGCATAAGGGAGAAATTCTTTATTGTGAGCACGGTGAGAAACTGGAACAATGATGTCACAGAGGAAGGTAAAAAAAAAAAGGCAAAAATCAGGAACCTCCTCCTCATTAATTCTGTGGTTTAGAGAGTAATTTGGACTGTTTTCAGATGATCCTAATTTTTACTATCCATTTGGTCTTATCAAAATTGGTCCTACAATATTAAATCATTTACTCTAACTAAAAGGATGAATTGATATTAAATTTCTCATCAAATATTCTTTTTATGTTTGAATATGTGGATAGGAGGTGTTTGTTTTGTTTGCAGGCAACTACCAGAAAGCTCTGGAGAAATACAAAATCATTCATAGAAAATTCCCAGAGAATGTTGAATGTAAGTTGTTTCATTCCGTGGTGCAGCTATCAAAGGAAACTTTGTTACATTGAATAGGTGTGTTACTAATCACATGATCTATTTTTCAGATGAAAATACTTCCATTAACTAACATTTTTATTCATGCTAATGCTGCTTGTTTTTTGTGACAGGTGATTTAAGAAATATGAGGGTAATGCTGAAGAAGAGCAATGAAAATAAACTTTGACTGAGTTGCATTGGATGAGTGCTTTCTCATACATACATCCTAGATTTTATAACTATTTAATTATGTTACTTATTTAATCTTTCTTATGAAAAATATATGTATTTGTACTTCTAGTTCCTGCTAGTTGAAACTCCTGCTGTTAATTTCTAGATATGACAAAATTTTATTGCTAAGTTTTATCAAAGTCAGAGTTTCCAAAAAAACATAGAGGGTGAGATTTTGTTGCTGGGTTTTTTCTATAGTTGGTCACCCAGTCTCTGGAAAATCCATAGAGGATTTCAAACTAAACTATGGGAAACACAACATTGAAGAGTAAGACATTTTGCAAAATCAGTCACACCTGTACTCTAAATAAAAAAGCCCTGTAGAAAATAAGGGTTGTCAGTGGTTGTGTAAACATTCTCTTCCATCCCACACTGTGCCTCACAAATTCCAAAATACAAGGTTGTCGCCAGCAAGTCTGTGCTTTCAGATGCAATGTGGGAAGAACATTTGTTGTATTTAGTTTTAAAATCATATCATTCTGCTTTAACAAATTTATTGCTTTTTTAGAGAGGATTCACAGCTCTCTTGTACAAGTGAAATTCAGTACTCTAACTCCTCAAAGTTGTAAGCAAAATACCATGTTTGTGTTGGTCACACATATTTCAGCAGGGTATTCAGAAAGCCTTTTAGAATGCAAATATATTTCTGAATGTAGTTTCTACAAATTTCACAAATGGAGGCAGGGTTAGGCAAGACAATTTAACTGATTTAAGTTGTCTACTGCTGAAACAATGGTTCTTCCCTCATCCCTCCCTGATCATGGGCTTCCTAAACCAGCAGAAAACTAACTTAACACAAAATGAAATAACACGTTTATGAAAGCAGTCTGGAGAGAATGGATCATGTCCAGCTTGTTTCTGCTTCAGTTCTTTGAAAGGAATGTTGACAAACATGTAGGAGTACCAACAGTGTTTTCAGAGTTTGGTAGAATGTCTCAGGAGAATGATTTTAGGGATTCTTTTAGTTCAATCATAGAATTACAGTCGATTATCATGTCAGCTTTGGTGTTTTTTTTTTTTTTAATTCTATAAATACTAGTCTTTAAAATATCAACCGCAGCCAGAGGAAAAAAATGCATTTTGATTCACTTGGCATTTGCAAAATTTTTTTCAACAAAATTCTCTTGATAGCAGCTCCTCAGTAATATCTTAATATCATTTCTATGCTTTCCAGCTTCCAAATTATTTTGCAAATGTCAAGAGTTCTGAGCCAAATTAGCAAATATGTCATTTGCCTTTTACATATACTGATGGTATTTGTACTGTTCATGGATACAGACACAGAAAAAATGTTGAATTACTTGCAAAATATCACAACTCATATAGTGATACTGGACTGGAGTCACCTTGTCTGCAGTTATTTGCACCGTTTACCATTCTGCATGTGCAGTTCTGTCAGGGTGCACTTGTAGCTTCACCTGCTTGTAAGTCTTTTTTTTTAACAGTGCTTTGCTTTCCAATTAGGCCTCCGATTTTTAGTTCGTCTCTGCACAGACATGGGGCTGAAAGAAGTCCAGGAATATATAACAAAGCTCAAGAAAGCAGAAAAAATAAAAGAAATTAGAGAGCAGGTAAGTTTATTTCTCTGTGTGTTACGCAGTATTGCTACAGATGTAGATGAAGCTAAACTAGTGTTTATGATACTTCAAGATAAAATGTGTTGTTAATGTCCTGGTTTACAGAGGCTTATGTTTTGGGGGTTTGGGAGGTTTAGTTTTAAATTACTGATCAGTCTTACATCTGTATGAATAGTTTCTGAGCACCAGATTTTCTGTGACTTTTAAATACTAGTGAAAGATGGACTATGTGGACATGATGGGAATGCTGGAGCCACTCACATAATTCAATGTCTGTGGAATGTCGTCTTTCCTACTCACTTGCCAGATTTTATTTAATACTTTAGTGTGTTTATGAGCCAAGTAATAATGCAACCATAGGGAGAGATGGGAAGCCTAAGAATTTGTCCATGTAGAAGAACTCCTTTTTAGTTATATGTATATATTTGCTCTATAAAACTGCAGCATTGACATATTATATAGGTAAAAGTAAACTATTCGTGTGAGTGCCAATATTTAAACTAAAAAAAAAAAATTCCATGGAAAAGTAACAGGCTGTGAAAGGTATGAGATCATAACTTGTGTTCTGTTCAGAAGAGTGAGCTCACGTTTATGTGTGTGTGCACTCATGCATTGTTTTCTTGCTATTCTAGTAATAAAGTAAGATTTTAAAATTAAAAACAGCTGCTTGTTTGAAAAGCATTATCCATCCTGTTGAGCTGCAAAGTATTCAAGCTCGCTTTGCCTATCCAGAGAATTGCCTCAAAGCTACATAGTCACATTAGGATACATTAAGTCTTAATTAATATGCTCTGCTCTTAGTAGCACTTACTGGTCCCTTTTGATGCCATATGATGTGCACATGCATCCTTAGCTACTTCAGCTTAAGTTCCAGGCAGCCTGAATATGTGCATGAACACTAGGACACTTAAAAATGAAACTCACAAGGGGAAACACTGACTGAAGGATTCCAGCTCCGTGCTACAACCATACTTTGAGGGGCTAGCTGAAGTGTACTGACTGGGTTTTTTAGTAAATGTAAAATTCAAAGCACTTGGGAAAATGGACAAAAGAAAGCAGTCCACAGCTGTAGTGGGATTGATAGTCCTCCATGTCTCCCCATAATTGTATCAGTAAGCAAAACAGATGACCAGGTATAATGTTCCTAATCTGCAGAACTCACAACTAAGAGATTCACTGAAGTGTGTTCAACAGGCTTTGCTTGGTTTCTATTCACTTCAATGCCAGTGATATAAATCATTCATTGCAGTAACTTTCAGTACCTCAGTGCTTTACTTGAGAAAGCTCACCAACAAAACCAATTAAAACTGGATTATTTTATAGCTGATTAGAAAGAGAGAGAGGTCCCTGGAGAAGGAAAGGCTATTTCCTTGCATGTAATTCTGGCCTTTTTTTTTTACACTGAAGGCATTAATTATAGATGGACAAATGTCAAGGACTTTAAAGAAAACACTTTTTTTTCTTTAAGAAAGTTAATTTTGAATATAATTTTAAAAAACCATAAAAATTCTTGTATCTCTTTCTGTTCATTTCATATGGCAAGCAAGAGCTTTCCCAAACACATTTCTGTACTTCCTGGTGAGGAAAAAGATACTGATAGAATATTTAAAAGTTTAAATCCTCTAAGTAGCATAAGATTTTAGTAACAGAAAAATCATTAAATTAAAACATTTAAACTATGGTGGTTTTTTTTTCATTCAGACTTCATTGTGTAAGGGAATTCATGAAGTCATACCTGAATGACAGAAGTATCAGTGGGATCCATCACAGACTTGTGGTTGCACAAGTTGTTGCACAGTTGGTTTAGACTGTTCAGGCTTTAACAGTGATCATAATTCAGCCATGATGTGGGACCTGTCAAAACAAATCCTTGGAAAGCAGGATCTCGGAATGGTTTAGGTTGAAAGGATTGAAATGTTGAAATCCTGTTGAAAGGAACATTTCAAGACTGTCTAGTTTCAACCCCCTGCTGTGGGCAGGGACACCTTCCACTATCAGGTTGCTCAAAGCCCCATCGAACCTGACTTTGAACTTTTCCAAGGATGGGCATCCACAGCTTCTCTGGGCAACCTGTTCCAGTGTCCCACCATCCTCAATGTATTTTTTTCTCCTTCTCTACCCTTTCTCAATTTAAAGCCATTGCTCCATGTCCTGTCACCACCGGCCTTGGTAAAAATTCTTTCCCCATCTGTCTTTTAAGACCCCTTTAAGTATGGAAAGTATTTCCCCAGAGTCTTCTCTTCTCCAGGCTGAACAGCTTCAGCCCTCTCAGATTGTCTTCACTGGAGAAGTGCTTCAGCTCTCTTTTCATCTTCATGGTCCTCTTCTGAGCCCTCTCCAACAGGTCCATGTGCTTCACTGGATACCCCAGAACTGGACACACAACTCTGGGGTCTCAGGAGAGCAATGTAGAGGAGATCTGTCTAGAGCAGATAAGGTGTCTATGATGGCACTTTTAATTAGTCAAGGCACTTTTAATTAGTCAAAGCTTTAAGGTAGATTTGCTTAAATATTCTCTAGTGTTACCCAGAAAAGAAAAAAGTAATTAATTCAGTCTTTTGAATAAGCCTGATTGTATTGTAATTTAAATTAAACCAATTTTCATTTAAGCAGATAAAATGAAATGCAGTAAGTTTAAAAAACCCAAACAAACCCCAAACACTCCTCTTGTCTTTGTGCCCCCTAAAAGCCACCAACAATAATAAAAATAAAACAGATTTCTTGTCAGTTCTGTGAATTTCATTCCTGCAGACAGGCCAGTGTTTTGAGCCTGAGTAAGCTCTGAATGGGAGCAAAATTCTGTCCCTGTGATTCCAGGTATAGTCTCTTCAGATCCTCTGAGGTCTGATGAGTTGCTTTCTGCTCCTTCTTGCAGTTCCTCGTCCTGGTGAGACATGTCCCCATCTCCTTCTGGCTTTCTCCTCTGCCACACTCTGGAAACTTTCCAGAGGAACTTGAGGAACTTCAAGTTCCTCCCAAAGGAAAGGAACAACTTCTGCTCCCAAGGAACTCACTGACACAGTTTTCTTTAAAATGAACATTGTTATAGTTGGTAATGGAGCAAAGACTCTAAGAGAAGATGTTTCAGGACACACTGCGATTCAGTGCAGTGCAGCCGTCCTGCGTTAGTAGTGGAGTCTCTTTCTGTGACAGTCTCTACATCAGTGCTGTCTTGCAAACAATAGCCCTGCAGTTCCTTCTTTTGCTTCTTTTGCTACATCTGGGTTCCCATCCTTTAGTTTTGGGTTTGGGAAGGGTTTTTTTGTTTATTTGTTTCTTGGTTGGGGGTGGGTGGGTGTGATTTTTAGTCTTCTCTCTGCCGTCTGGCTTTGGAAATTACTAGGGGATTTTTCCTAAATTCCTTCTGTCACCCATGACCATATAGTCATAAACTATACTTTCTAGTTCTAAAATTACCAAATTTTAATATTTCACCACCTAGGTTTCCAATAGGAATACTGGTTTCAGTTAGCAGTACCAGATACAGTTCAGTTCCTGTCCCAATTTTAGACTAGCCCTTGACTTCTCAACTGCACCTAGTATAGATGAAATAGGTAAAATGCTAGTGTAGCATACCTGTGCTTCATAGTCTGCACACAGACTTTGTCTTCCTGTTGAAATTTATCAAAATTTTCTATTTTGGCATTGTTTTTCCAGAACAAGTATATTCACATGGAGTTTATACCAAAATAAATATTCTGGAGTACTTATTTCCCCCAGTTCTCAAATATGGACAAGTTGTTAAATACTTCCAGCCAAGAATCTGGGAACATCTGTGGAGTTCATTCCCTGTAGAATTTTTCTCCCTGCTTCTCACAGCTTAATTTTTACTGCAGCCTTCATATGTTGGAACATATTTGGGGTGAGGGGGGTGGGAGGAGGACTGGGTTTTTTGTGTTTGTTTGTTTGTTTGTTTGATGGGGTTTTTTACAGAATTTGTCTCCTTTTTCACGTTTCACCCTAAAAAAGACAGGTAATAGTGTAAAAGTTCACAGAGCCTCCTTGGCCCTGCTGTGTACACACATTACTATTTATTTCCATGCAGTGAGCTTAATGGCTGAGAAGGGGGCTGATGGGGTGTGGTGAGAAGCGGTGATGAGAGGTGCAAATGCTGGAGGGGCCTTCCTGCCTTTGCCTTCAGACATCCACATCTGGGCTAACCATCCTAAATGTCTTTTGCAGTCATGGGAGAAATAGGCATTTTTAGGGTGGAAACCTATTTTGAATGTCTGCTTTCAGTGTGGGATTACTTACAAACTACTCACTTGGAATTTTACAGGAGTTAATCATACGCTTAAGCTGTAGTTCTTATGTTATATTTTGGGAGGAAAGTGCTAGATGTAAATGCCAAGAGGGCACTATCACATGCTTCCCTTGGGCAGGCAGAAGCTGAGCTTCAGCTGTCAGCCTTGCTGTCAGTCATTCAACAGTTGGAGAGTCTGGACAGGCTTCCTGAAGGATTGATATATGCTACTTGACTGGGCTGTGAAAAGGATATTTAATCCAAAATTCAGAGAACATATTTTAGACTTGAGGACTTCCCAAAACAAATAAAAAAGGGTGAGAAATTCTGGTCCCAGACTGAATTGCTCCAAGACCAGTCCTGGTTTCACACTAGGCTCAATGCTTTCCTGTCTGGCTCCTGTGGGTTTTGATTTAAGAGTTCTTCCTTTTTCTGTTGACATGAATCTTGAAAATTCTTTCACTTCTTTGGTATCATTCCAACTTTGCCAGACTTCATGATATTTTTCTGGTGAAAAATGAGTGAAGAAGTTATAGTAATTGACCTGAAGACATGATGTGTGTTTTAATCAGATCCTGAATTCATACTTTGAAATAAGATGCAGAGATACTTTATTAATAGCTGAGTGCTTTAAACATCAAGTTTTTGTACCTATCAAAAAGTCCCTCACTGAGGTGTCCCTTCTTATAATTGACAAGATGTATGCATAAGAAATTTGGTGTTTTGCCAGAAGATCTAAGTCTGCCATGTCATACAAAGCTATTGCTTTGATAAACTGTTAAAGTTTTCAAATAACACTCAAAAAAACACAGCTGGGAGATGTTTATGGTCCTTCCCCCATGCAAGAGAGCTGACTGTTTAAACACAGCTTTTAAAGTATTTACCTTCACTTTTATCTTGCATTTAACACTCAACAGCAAATTAAATTTTGCTGTGAAATACAGTTCCGTGCCAAAAATTCAAAATCCAAGATCCATAGGGTGAATAGTTCTTTTTATAGATTCCCCCACTTCTCCCTTTTGAGTCTTTACAATAATAAAATGCTTGTGGGATTTACAAGATGTTAATAGGAGAGGCTACTTTGAACTCATGCAAAGAGGGCTGTGTTGCCTGTTTTTTCAGCTGTACTTCACAAAGGAACATCTGAACTATTTTTATGCACATTCCTTGTATAAATTTTATCTGAAGAAAAATAATTTATTGAGATACTCCATTTGAATTTCACAGAACTCTTGTTTTATATAAACATTGGATTTAATCCTGATTTTAAGGACAATTTTGTGTGTTGAAAAACAAGCTTTAGTAGTTGCAGCATAGTAAGTCTAGTTTAACATTCTCCTACTGTTCTATTAATAAGCTGAGTTGAATTTTCAGTAATTATCTCTAATATATATTGCTAAGGGAGGCTTTTTGTTCTGTTCTTTTCAAACCTTTTCCCCTGTTCTGCAGCGCAGTAAATCTGGCAGAGATGGCAGCGCACGTAGCCGCAAAGAAGGAAGTGGTGGTAAGTAGTCAAGGCCTCTGCCTAAATACCAGTTTTGACAGGATCATGAAGAGAATAGATTTTCTGAAAGTGTTTGTAAAGCCTCCTTTCATCCTGAAATGCACACAAATATGCACTGAGTAATTTGTAAGTACTTTACAAATTTTGTGTCGTAGTTTTTGATTTTTCTCATTGCTGTGTGAAATCACAGCTGGTACAGTAGCATGGATTTGGTCTAACATTTGTGTTTCCTATACAGATCTTAGTATATTCCTAAAGCTAAATTACTGCTTGTGTTCAGTACAGCGGACTTGAATGTTTTCATCCCGTTAACTTAGTATTTGAACATTTTTAATTTGGAATACTTATTATAAGGAATCATTTATTAAAGCAAAACAGAACATATAAGTCACAGAAAACAGGAAATCATTGTTTCTTTATTTAACATGAAGGAAAGGGAATTTTGTGCTCACCATGTAATCTGCTGTGTTCAGTGTTTGTGACAAGTTCTGTGCAGCCAATTCTGTAATATGGATAACATACCCTTCACTGTCTTTGAGCTCATCCTTCCCCTTTTCTCTGTCTAGCAGAACTGAAGTTCTGGAGTCTTTCCTAGAAGAAAGGTTCCTCTCTGGCTGCTCCATCTCCTTGCTTCTATAGATTTGCAGTGCTGATTTCCATAAATATAAAAGTCTTGCAATGCAAGTCAGGAAACTGCCCTGTTTTGTCTTTTCTGCACTAGGTAGCCTGCATATTGCAGAGCCAATGATTTTTCACTCCCATTATCAAATCCATGAAATTAGTAATGTAAACCTAACAGTCCCCCACTGCTATTCTGAGGAAACTAGCAGACTTCAGGCTACTTCAGCCACCTGGAAAAAAAAAAAATCTATATTTTGACCCAAAAAGGAAATGGTTTCTTTGTGTTCTGCTTTTGGTTTTTCTTGATGTCAATGGGTCTCATCAGAAGATACCCCCTATAAATTCTTGCCTCTCTTCCCTTCCTTTTACAGATAAATAATTTACGGGGGTTTTTTTTGTTAACTGGTAATTTTATTTCTCCACCTACATAGCAGATATTTTACTACACTTACCAAATTCTATAATGTCATGAAAAGTCATGGCAATTACTAATGTAATCTGAAGATGACCTTAGAATGCTGTTACATATATGAAGACTACTTCCCTGGATTTTTTGAGGGTTAAGAGTGAGTGTTAGGTGCTCGAGAGAGATCTTATTCCTTTTTCAGCTCAGTAGTTTCACTAGAGAAGCTTTTAAATAATCTCTTGATGTGTGGAAGAAACAACCATTCACCTAGGATTGAATTTTACCTGTTCTGGGCCTCAGGCCAAAGTAATTCTTTATTTAAGTAACAGAGCTGGATGGAAGAGGACGGAGAGTTTCTGGGCTCTCCTTTGTTACAGGAGCCCTGTGATCAGGCAGCCAGCTGGAGGTGCCAACAAAACAGCAGTGTCAGACAGGATTGTTCTCTGTTCTCTGTCAGAGTGGAATCCACTTCAGCATACAGCAAGTAGAAATGAAGAGCAGCATTGGTAGCAGGCAAGGGTATCTACAGCTGTGCAAAACTTTGCATCAGGAGTGTAGGGAAATGGCACAAAGGGTCTCTTTGCAGCTCTATTTTGTAATTATCCCCTCATTAGTGAAAAAGGGGTATTACTGACTTTCCTTCAGGAGGGAGTCAGTAATTTAGCAGAAGAAGATATACATAAGGCTCATGCTGAAAGGATGCTAAGACAGCATAAATCCCCCAAACTACCAGTTTGTCAGTATTTCTTCTAAAGATAGAAGTATCTATGGAAAGTTGTCTTCTTTCTTATTTTTTAATTTAAAAAAATAAGAAAGAGGATGAGAGGTTAAGAAGGATCAGTATTGACCTAGAATTTGCCCTATCAGTAATTCTTAGACTGTTGAGTTCAAGGTACTATGTCAAATATATGAAAAAGCAGAAAAAAGCAGAGTTTGGGAACAAGTTTGTGTAAGAGCATGTTTGAGAAGTCTCCATTATACAAATTCAGTGCCAAAGATCCAGCCTTTCTGGAAATGACTCTGCAAACAAGCAGAGGTACAAAGAAGGTCCTGTGCTGAGCCTAGAGTTAACTTCCTGCTGGGATTCTTAATTAAAAGTTGTGGTGAGCTGCACTACTTATATGTATTTTTAGAATGAGTAGAAGGCACTGGGCACATTTTAACTGGTGACTTTGGGGAGCTTATCAGTGAAGAAGCTGGACACTCACAGCATCAGATGTTAAGGACTGTGTTGTATTTTGTCCACATTGTACTGAGGATGACTAAGAGAAACCTGAACATGCAAGCATTTTATTTTGTCCAATGCTTGGCTTTGTTCACCTGGGCTATGAGCTGTAATTTGCAGTTTCATAAATTTCTGTGCATGGCCTGTGTGAAGACACGTATGAAACATAAACGTGGGTTATTTTATTTCATAATATTAGTATGCTTTTGATAAATTAATGACTTCAAAAGGAGAGGGAAAAAAAAAAAAAGGAAACATTTGTATACATTTCAAAGTTACTCTTTTCCAGTGGTGTTGCCAAGACCAAAAGGGATCATTTCCCCACGCTGTATGAAGGATTTGCCATCATTACTGAACCCAGCGAAGAATGGAATCCTCCTTAGTTTAGTCCTTACTAGTTAATTGAAGTATTTACTAGCTTACTGAAGTTTTATCCATTCCAAATATTTTAGGTTTGATGCCTGTTTTCTTTTCCTTTTACCAGCTCACTGTCCCCATACTTGTTAGCATTCCTAAGAGATCCACCCCCCCAAGTATTTTGTCCCTATATAGTTATTTATATTAAGAGTATTAAAAATTCAGGTTTCCTTGTTTTAGGAAACATGATCTAAAATTGCTTTTAAAGAGGAAGCTAAGCTACAAACCAGCAAGGTTTGTACTTCATAGGGCATCCAGTACTTTGCCAATATAAATTAAAACAGAAGGGATATGAGATGGACCAAAGCACAGTTGTAGCAATATGATTGGTGTGTGTGCATGAATGGTAGACAGAATGCAAACAGAGAGTCCAAGAAAACTGACATCTCTGTCAATGTCAGTCAAAGTCTGCTCATCTTGAGAGAAAGATAAGCATTAAATCTAAAATCCCTACCCAAAACTGAACACATATGTCACCCACTATAAAAAGTGAAATTTTCTTCTCCTCACAATTATCAGATTTATGGTTTTCGGTCTTACTTGGGTTATGTTGGAAGCACATGACATCAATACAGCCCTGTTCAAATTATTATTTTTAATTTTTAAAAGGAGAACAAAACCCCCAAAACCTCAATGCCACGAAACCTTAAATGGGAGCTAATGGTACAGCACAGTTTAGGCAGTTCTCAAAGATTTGCTTTCCAATAATCTTTTCTTGTTTTCATACTCACTTTTTGGTGTCTTGCAGATACATGATTGTAACATCCAGAACTTAGCAGTTGGTGCACTGTGGTTTTTACTGCCATAAGGGATTTTTCCTGTTTAATAGCATAATGCCTTTATATGTGTAGGTAATGCAAAGTATGGCATTAAGGAATCCATTCCCCTGGCAGTGTTTACTTGGTCTGTGCATTTGCCCAGCTCTCTGAATGGGGAGGTTTGTGCTGGATGAGAGGAGCCGTGCAGTCTCGGACAGGAGCCCAGAGGAGCAGTGTTGAATTCAGAGGGTGAAAGGCTGAGTACTTTGCATTCTCCTTGTTACCTAGGCCTGTCAGGATGAATTTGGAAAATAAACCACATGGGAATGATTTAGGTGTCTTTTCCCTTTTTCATTTCACTGATGACTGTGTCTGTTTGTCCATCCCCAAAGATATCCTGTATTCAAACACCCTTTACCATCCCAGAGGGATCTCCTTACATATTATAGAAGTATGTTTTAGATGTTAGAGCTGTAGGCATCCCAGGTAATCCTGACTGTGATAAAGATAAGAGATTTTCTTGTTTTGCTGCAGCCAGGACATGACAATCATTTTATTTGCCAGGCTTTGTGTGCCTGTTGATGCCTCATTAATTACAAGTCATTGTGGGATGGTTCCATTGGCTGTGTGTGCAAAATAGAAAAAAGTTTTCTTAACTAATGGAGAAAGGAAAATCTGTTGAAATGAACACCTTAATCTGTTTTCTGCTCTGAACTCACCTAAAGAGTTAGCTGAACTGACACACCACAAACAATTTTCATTCAACAGAATTTAAAATCAAAATGAACAGCAGCAAAGTTATAAATTGCATCTACTTTCCCTGCTGTTTCACAGTTTTAATATATTGTTCTGCCTTCTGCACTGAACTTACTCTTCTCTTTGGTCAAACCAATGCCCATTCTTCTCCAAAGATGGTGTCTTCATCATCCTAAATATGAAAGGTACAGAATTGCACTTAAAACATACTCTGGATTTAGTGGAGTGTTAGCCCATTGAGCTCTTTGTTAGATAAACATTTTATAGAGGAGGTGGGTTACCGAACAATCTTACCCTTTGATGTCTCTTCTTGATGAGTAAAATAGTACTAAAAATTCTAATTTACATCCTTTGTGATACTGGAGGAATTTCCAATGCAGAAGCCTCATCACTGTAATTGCAAACTAAATACTAATACAATGGATTTTTTTTGTTTGAAGTACACACAGGTATCATGTGACACAGGAAGTAGAGAAACACATTAAAAATGAGAATCTTTTTTGCTAGGTATCACTACTTAAAATAGGACAATTACAAAATAGTATTACTTTTGCAGTATGTTGCATTATTCATTGTTCTGCCATATAAAATTGGCCATTTTTTAAAATTTGGTTTTATATTTTGATTCTTTTTTATTCCCATCCAAATTCTATGGGAAGGAATTCATTCAAATCAGTTTTTGCAAGACATTGAACAAATCTAAATGAATGAAACAATTTTAATAGAGTAGTTTAAACATCCTAAATATAATAATATGGCCATGACTTTTAAACAGATTAAAGGAAGGAATGCACTGTAAAAGATACCAGCATGCAGAGTGTATTATTTATGTCTTTGTATGCATAGTCCTCAGTTAAGGCTGTTGAACAGAGGCTGGAAGGTAATGTCAGCATGATAATCCAAATCTCAAGTATAAGGATTACAGAGTAAATGTATTTATAAATCAGATTTTAAAAACATATTGAGCAGCTCTGCTTAATCGATTCCCATTGCTTTTTCAACTGAAATCTGGAGCCATGTTCCTCTGGTCAGTTCATTTGTAGGTGTCTACATTGCCACCCCAAAGTGAGTACAGTGAGGATGGCCTCCACATGAACTGCAGTAAAAACTTATTTAATAAAAGCCCAAAAAGTTAATAAATAAGGACTGGATATTCATTGCAGTGAAGGTTTCCTTAGAGCAATTTAGTTCAGCAGAGGTCTTCCATTAGTCAAAAACTGCTTTGAACTAGGAGCAGGTGTTTGCACAGTTAATACAGTAATACAGAGAGAATTAATTTGCAGTTTCAGAAATACCTACAATCAGTCC
The DNA here is from genome assembly GCA_027886175.1 of Phylloscopus collybita. NCBI lineage: Eukaryota > Metazoa > Chordata > Aves > Passeriformes > Phylloscopidae > Phylloscopus > Phylloscopus collybita. The sequence continues at coordinate 7,696,150 of JAJNNQ010000007.1, forward strand.
TCTGATTGTAGGTGCAGACAGATGTTAACATTCAGAGCTGTGCTCTTAGTAGAGAAAAACTACAAATAAAGCTTTTCATCCAGAATCACACTGTTAGCTTTGTTTTCTTCTGTGTATTACTTAAGTGAAAGTTAGTTTCATTCCCATAATTCAAAACTTATATAAAATCTTTTACCTAGATGGGGTGAGAGCAGTAGGGAATGGTAAGTAGAAATTGTAAAACTTGCCTCCCAAAAGTAAGCATGTCTGTGATAAAATGCTTTAAAAACAACCCCTTTCCTGAAGTTCTCTTCACTGTAGGATACCAAAATCCCTAAGTCTATATTGCAAGCATGTATTCCTTAACATTGCAAAATGTGAATGTATACTGAATAAAAACATGTAGGTGATTCTGCAAACACAACTACAAGAAGTAATTTCGAGATGAGATTTAGACTTCTGGCAGATCATGTTATATGGTCAACAGAATTTTTAATAGCTGACATATTGGCAGCCAAATCCTGTATCCCATGGCAAGAGTTTCAAGAAAAGCTTACCTCAAATGGCTCAACAGCTAGGAAAGCTGGAGCTGTGGGTTTGAACTCCCTCAGGTGAAAGAAAGCTTTGAAGCCAGACCTCTTGCTTCCTGAGCTGCTGTCTGACATCTCCATGTAATGCAGATGGTGTCAAGCACCTTCTGCTTTCCTCTGGGTGCACTTTAAAATGAAAGATGCTCCTCTTCCTCATCTTTAGGTATGCTCAGAGTATACTGCAGTCCACAGAAGCTTGATGTGGTTTTGCACAGTAGCCTAATTTAAAATAAATGTGAAGGACTAACCAGAAGGGTTGTTAACCTTCACTCTTGCTGGGTACAATGCTCATACAGAAGTTAGGTAAGCAGTGTTACTTGGCTGATGTACCTGAGAAAAAGTTTTCATTAGGTTACTTTTAAATGTAAAACTTAAGGATCCTGGAACATCTAAAGAAGCCTCTGTTTTCAGCTGTGTTTTTTAGGGCAGTAAGATGTGCAGGTAACTAGTGAGTATTATGTTGATCCTACCCAGTTTGGTTTGTCTACCATCTTTTTTCTTCCTTCTTTCACTTAATGTAAAGTCTTTCACCTTCCTCTGGTAGTATCACTAACACCCATGTGTTTTCCTCCTTCACAGCTGAAAACATTTGTTATGTCATTTTCTTCCTCTTTTATTTTCATTACATGCAGCTCTTCCTTTCTGTGACCAACCAATTAAACCTGTGGAGTTTCTTTGACAGTTCAGTCTTCCCCTTGTGCAGTCTGCTGTATTGTTTCTGGGTCTGCATCTCTTTACTGCTCCTTACAGCTTTATTTATCATCTTTAAAATTACTTGTTTTCATTATGCAAGGCTATGCCTAACTCCATCCTACTCTTTTTCTCATTGGTTATTTGTATTTTCCTGAAAACGTTTTCATCCACACCATCTTTGAAGCCCAGTTCTCACCTCCTTGTTGCACAGGTCTGTCCAGAGCCCACTTGAAATCAAGGGGAGGCCCTTTTGTAATTTCACAGCCCTTCGGTTGAGTTCCTCTCCAGGCAAACCCATTGTTTTCTCCCCATTTCTTCAAATCCTTTAAGTATTCACTTCTTTCATGAAACCTGTCAGTGAGAATTGGTCCAAGGGAAGTGGATGTACGTTAAAATACATATTCCTTGCTTTGAAATTTCAGCTGTGATCTGTGTCTTGTGTACTGATTAACTGTTCGACGTGTGACTATGGATTAGATCTTTCTTGCAGCAGAGACATTGTCTTCCAATTTAGGGCTGAGCAAACAGAAGTCTGTGGTGGTATTTATGGAGAGATAAAGGTTTGTCATCTTTGTAGAAGCTGGGGGGGTTTGTGGTTTTTTTTTTCTTTTAATTATAACAATATCTATTAAAATAACATTTGTAGTAAATAAGACAATGGAAATGTGTTGCCAAGTTCAGAGTTTGTAATTAATGTTTGCTGAATGAAACCTCCTTACAGATGGAAGTCTTACAGTCTTCCTCCTTACAGATGGAAGACTTTTAATACCCACATTGTTTGGTGTTGTAAATGAACACATTTCTATTTGGCTGCACATCCTGCCTTGTAAATATACCATGTCAAACTCAAAATGTTTTCTCCCAGGAGAAAAAATACTGCATAAAAATTTGTTGTAGCCGATGAGATCGAAAGCTTGCCATGAATGTGAAAAAGAGATTCAGAGGTGAACAGAATATTTGAAGTGTCTGGAATACTGCTGTGGCAGGAGAATGTTAATCTGATGTTGTCTGGGCAGGAGGCAGCCCTTGGAGCCGACACATTCCTTGGGGCCCTGCTGCAAACTGAGCTGCCAGCAGAGTGTTTACAGTGAGGTGCAGGGCCAGCATGGTCTGTACACATGAGCTCTGCCTGCCTGCCACGCAGACAGCACATGGCAAATACACTCTTCTGATTAAAAGCAAACTCAGTGTTGCATTTAACCTTGACAGTATTGAGCAGGTGGATCACACCAATGCATTAGTAAGCACACAAGCATAGGAAGTGTCCCGTGTACATTGTCACAGTGTTCATATTTATCATGCTTATTTCAACTCCAAAATGTGGCTGTAATTTATAAGCAACTGAAATGCCAGCATTCGAAGCAGAAATCTTTTTAATATGTTTACTCCAAAGTCACAAGGCCGTATATACTTTTTAAAAAACATTAACACACACGTGTGTGGACACAGGGTCCACTGTGTTTTAAAGACCAGTATTACAAATGAGTACTGTGTCTGTCATGAAAAGATGGTTTCATCCAAGTCTAGTTTGACAGATAGTAGTAGCTGAATTGATGTTATTCTTGTGTCATGGTTTCACAGAACATAACAGCATGTTATTTTTCTCTCTTTTTTTTTCTGTTCCCCAGATAGTGGTGGTACCAAAGGGGAAAGACTGAGTGCCAAACTAAAAGCTCTGCCTGGAACAAGTGAACCCTATGAAAGCAGCAGCAATAAAGAAATAGGCAAGTGGACATCTTATACCTTTTTTACTTTCATGCTCCTCAGGGAAAGGAGAAATAAGGAGAGAGGAAAAAAATAAGTTGTTGGAAGAGTATGTAAAATTAGATAGTTGGGGCAACATTTTCCCATGAAAATGAGGCTTTCACTCCATTGTTCAGAGCTCACTATAAAGTAATTGTAAATATTAAGAAACGTGGGCCATGTTAATGTTACTTTCAATATCTGTCTGCTGCATCCTTTAAGTCAGTTCTTGCCATTCTGCAGTTATAGGTTCTTCAATAAGACTGAATTTTCAAAGGGGTTTAAAAAACCAAATCCATGTGGGATGTGGTACTGCCTAAAAAGCCATTCCTCAAACAAGTCATCAGTCTTGCTGTTCCTTGCATGTTTTCAAAGTCTTTTTCTCACTGTAGAGAAATTTATTTTAAAAAAATCCAAAGTAGAACTCAGGAACTTTGCTCTTGTGCTCTGCTTCTGTTCCTGAATGCAGTATTTTGTTCTCCTTCAGTGTTCATATGCTCTTTCTAGTCTACATTTCAAAGACACAGATGTGTAGTGCTAAATCCTAATCTTGTATTTGATTTTGTATGTTTAAAACCAGCTAAAGTTAAAGCTAAAATAGTTTGTAACTGTCTCACATGTATTTATTTAAACCCTAGATGCCTCCTACGCAGATCCACTTGGCCCACAACCAGAAAGACCAAAAACAGCAGCAAGAAAAAGAATGGAGGAAGATGATTTTGCTGATGAAGAACTAGGAGAGGATCTGCTTCCAGAATAGCATATGGGCCAATCATTTTTAATCCTTATAAAAGTTTTAGCTGAAAACTTTCTCATTCATAATGATTTTGTAGTGGATTTTTATAAACTATTTGTGAAACACTTTGAACATGTGGTACTTTATGTTAAAAACATGGATTTGTAATTGCAGTGTCTTCTGTGATTGATTAAAAAAATAATGGTGAGGTTATTTTACTCATGCATAAGATCTACACAAGTACTCAAACACATTGAAAGCTGTGTCAAATGTGTAAAGCTTTTGCTTTCACAGGTAAATACGATGATAATATCAAACAGAGAAGCCTCTAAAATTTCATCTTTCAATGCAGAATACCTCAAAGCAATGCTTGTAAGGTTGAAAATTCCATATCCTTCATCCAAAGCCAGAATTTATTTAAGTCCTATGAACTGACCTGAAAATGTTGGATATGACCTCGGTTTTCCTTAAGGTCTCAGTTCAGCAAATCACTTTGTACTGATACCAAAGAGAGCATCTTAATTTCAGTCTATGCTTAGATGAGCTAGGGCCATTTTGCAGTCTCTTGGCAAAATGTCCTTTTTTTTTTCTTTTTTTTTTTTCTTTTTTTTTTTGAGTGGTCAGCATTGTCAGGATTCCAGCCTAGTTTGTTCAGAATTGCTAATTAGATTGCAGCTTTTAGTCTTATGTTGGAGACTGTGGCACTGACCACACAGTGGTAGTTTTCTACAACCTTTCTAAGCTGAGTGTGAGCAAAGAAGTTAGTTACAGAAATCCCCATTTTGCCTATGAACTGAACAAATTTGAACTGAAATTACTGAGACATTTTAAATTCCTGTAGTAAGAATCACTTTGGGGAGATGAAAAGTATTAGTCAGGTGTTCAGAATTTCCTAATAAATACTTGCAAAACTAGCCCACTGAGATGACTTGTTTCTGGAACGCTGGCATGAGTTTGGTTTAATAGTTAGACACTGGTTGTTGCACTTTGAAATGCAAGAATTCAGTCTTCTAAAATAATCAGTGCTCCTTCTCCGTGCTGGTGCTCAGACTGTTTACCAGTGACAGGGGAGAAGTCTCTTCGTATCTTCATAAAGTGTTTTTTTCAGGTTTTAAAAACACTGCCCAGTTTCATAGGATGTCTGCAAGTGGTCAGAAGTGTCCACTGGTTTATGGGGTTTATGAGCCTGTTTTGTTTGTAGCATGCTTCCCATGGGACTGGAGCAGCATTCCATCTGGGATTGCACCGCTTCTGCCTGACGGTACGAGCAGAGCATGTTCAGTGCTGGTTATGGAAGACCCCAAGGGGCTCACCAAAGGAGAAAGACACGGTAAGCTTTGGGCCTGATCCTTCTAAGGGGTGGAAAAGAGCATGAGAAGGAAGTGGATGGCAGCTGCCTTATTCCTGCAAGTCTCTCTTGCCTGTTCCTCAGTCCTGCTGTATCTACTGCTCTGGTGGTAGAATGACATATTCCTGGATGTTATGGTAGTTCTTTCTGCCAGGCTTAGTCTTGGAAGATCTAGACCACCAGGATGCAATGTGTCATGCAGGAGGGAGCATTTTCAGCTACAGACTGCAGTGCCATGAGGTATCTGAGTTAATCACAGAAAATATGTGGGACCCTGGCAGGGAGCATAGATAAACCTGTGAAACAGTGCAGAAGAGAAGGCAGGTGAGATACTGCCATGGTCTACTAATAGAAGGACATTTGAGTAGACTCCAGTGGGTTGACCCTGGCTGGATGCCTGGCACCCACTGAAGCCTATCACCTGCAGGTGGGCAGGGAAGAGAAAATACAACAAAGGGCTCATGAGTTAAGGACTGAGAGAGGTCACTCACCAAATACCATCACAGGCAAAACATTTAAATTAGAGATACTGACTTTATTGTTAACAAAATCAGAGCAGGATAATGAGTAGTAAAATAAACCTTCAAAACACCTTCCCCCAGCCCTCCCTTCTTCCCAGCTCTACTTCCTCCCATAGTGGCTCAGGGAGACAGGGAATGGGGATTGTGCTCAGTTCCATGGCCTCTCCCACTCCTCAGGGAGAGTTGTTCCCCTGCTGCACTGTGGGGTCCCTCCCATGGGAGACAGCTCTCCCATATGTTATCTCATGAACTTCTCCAGTGTGAGTCCATCTCATGAACACCAGCCCCCCTCAAACTGCTGCAGCCTGGGTCACTCTGCCCCGGGGTGCAGCCCTTCAAGGACAGGCTGCTCCAGCATGGGCTCCTCTCCCCAGGGCCCTCCCTCGGGGTCACAGCCTCCTCTCAGACATCCACCTGCCCCAGTGTGGGCTCCTCCATGGGCACCAGGAGGATCTCTGCACCCCTGTGGATCCCCATGGGCTGCAGGGGCACAGCTGCTTCTCCAGTCTTCATCATGGGCTGCAGAGGAATCTCAGCTCCAGTGCCTGGAGCACCTCCTGCCCCTCATCCTGCACTGACCTTGGGATCTGCAGGGTGTCCCTCTCACCTGTTCTCACCCTGCCCTTCTCAGGCCATGATTACATCTGTGCAGTGACTTTCTAAAAAATTCTTCAAAAATATGTTATCTCAGAGGCTTTACCACCATTTCTAATAGGTCCAGCCTTAATCAGCAGCACATCTGTCTTGGAGCTGCCTGGCATTGGCTCCACTGGACATGGGGGAAGCTTCTGGCAGCTTCTCACAGAAGCCACCCCTGTAGCCCCCCACTACCAAAGTTTGGCCATGCAAACCCAATACAGCATCTAATCAAACATTGCAATCACGTAGGCATGTCCATGATAAAGTGGCAGAAGTACCAATAACTGGGGATACCGTTCACAATTTAGTCTGTAGAAACACTCCTGTGGATGTCAGAGAGATTTTGATCAGCAGCAGTTTCTCAATTCGGTTTGCCCAGATGCATAACTGTACATTGAGTAAAATTCTGTGGATTACAAACAATTGCACTTTTGTTCCAGCCCCGCACAAACTCACAGGCAGTTCTGGAACATGTTGTTTCCTATATACAGACTCCCAGGGACTTCTGGAACATGCTGTTTCCTATAGCATGAGGATCTGATTATATAATGCTTTGGATTATGATGAATTTGCATGTTATTTTGCAAGCACAGTTGAGCTTGTTCTGAACTGACAGAAAGCCATGTGATCCAGCTCCAACACTGGAATAATGAGTCCTGCTGACAGTCAAAATGATGTAGCCCAGGTTCATCCACTTCAAAACCGTGTTCAGTATGGCTGCATCTCTACTAGAACTGCAACGTTGCCAGGGCAAGCCCAGAGCAGAGGAGGGGGTGTGTGCCCAGCTGTTCTGTAAGACCAGTAGCACAGTAGTGCACAGTAGCACAGTTTTGGACGATGACAATTCATCTCCCAGACAACTGCCTTGCATGATCCAAAGGTAAGCCTGGGCCAGGAACCATTCTTTGGAAGCAGCTTCAGTGCATCATCCTTCTTCTTTGGTGAAAGATGTTCTGTATGAGGGAACACAAGACTCAAGGGCTGGATTCAGGGCTGAAGAGTGGTCCCTGATGGAGATTAGTATGACTGGAATCTGTTGAGAAAGAAGCTACATGCATGTCCAAAGTGCTGTGTCACCGTGTTGTTGGAACACCTCAGGCTGCCGCACAGGTGAACACACCAGCATGATTTGGGCAGCTCAGCTCTCCAAGGAAATGTGGCCAGGCCAGTGGAGTGCTTGTTTCAAATAATTACCTTGGTTATATGGGATTATTGTGCTACGTTGATGTGATGTCCCTGTCCCTGTCCTTGGCTGGCATTTAGCTGGGGTGCAGTGAATTGTGTTCCCTGCTGCCGTGTAGGATGCACTTGCTCCTGTGGTAGGTCTTGGAAACCGTGGGAGTGGAAACCTGAATGAGCTAAATAATTCTGTTTTTGTCCAAGAAATTCAAGCAGAAACTTTTTGTCAGGCTTGGTTGCAGAAAACTACATCTCCAGAAGCCACACACTGCAGGCATGTGCTTATAGCAGCATTTACCCCCCATCTTATGTTTATCATTCTGGAATTAGTAGATCAATCACTTAAGATTCCTGCTATTATATTAATTTATTACTTTATGCTAGAAGAGCAGCAACATTAAACCTAGGAAAATGCTGACTCTCTCGAGAAACTGACTCATGAGGTATTTTAGCTTCTGTTGTCATGAAAAGATCTATAATACAATATTAAACAATCCTCAGTTGACCTCTTAGACTTGAGATCTTCCTTATGATGGGAACTTTACATACCAAGTTATCTTTCTCTTTACATATGTGAAAAACATCTCTTTATACAGTAGCCAAATATAAATGACTACTTGAGTAGTACTTTATCTGAACAAGCCTAGCTCTACAGGATCAAAACATTCTTAATCACATATTTCATGTTTTTCTCTGAGCATCCTTCACTACAGATTGATTACATGACTTATTACTTCTAAAACAAAGCTATTCCAGAGTAAAATAGGAATTGAAAATTGTACAAAGATATAGTTCATAGAATCACAGAATGGTTTGGGTTGGAAGAGACCTTAAAGTTCATCCAGTTCCAACCCCCTTGTTGTGGGCAGGGACACCTTCCACTAGACCAGGTTGCTCAGAGCCCCATCCAAACTGGCCTTGAACACTTCCAGGGATGGGGCATCCAAAATTGCCAATAAATAGTTTGATGATAAAATTTTATGATAAAGGGCTGTTTCTCTTGGTTCCTTTGCAAGAGCAGTAGGAGATCATAGGAAATTAATTTAATTTGCTACATTTGTATTATTCTTGATGTGAAGGACACGGATGATCAATTTTATGGTAAAAAGGCTATTTTTAACCTGTTTGCTCCTCAGTTTCCTCCTTGGCAAAATGAAGTCTTTTGAAGATTCTGCACTTCTCAAGAATTCACCTTTGCAAAGTTAAATTGCCTAACAACTGTAAAATATGCTGAGATGGTGCTGCAGAAGATGCCATGCCATGGACACTGCAAAGTGGTATTACAACACTTAAAACTCTAGGGAAGGTGAATGGGAACAGAAGAGGTTGGGTGACAGGTTATCTGCAAACAGAATGTGAGGGAGAAGGACGTCTTTGGGGAGTAACTTAATTCTTTCTCTGAAGATTTATCCCTGCTGGGGATGCCAGCTGAATGTTTGTTCCACCCAACAATATGAGTTGTTCAACTTGAAGGTCTGTATGATGATTTTTAAAACCTTGTTCACATCATTATTTCAGATAGAGATAGCATCTCACTAATGCTGTAGCAGGATGGGAATAAGCATTTGGAATACTGCCATTTTTGTGGCAAGCATATTACTGTGGTATCATTAATGTTTGTCACAATGATGTGATTTATTTATGTGTGAACCATAGTATCTGAAACCAGCTGTCGTGTGCCAGAGCAGCTATGGAAGACAACAACCCCAACCAGAAAATGACTTGACAATGCTGCTCCTTGGGGATTAATGTGTCTGGGAAGGGCTACATTCTTACATTTACTGTCAGGTTTTCACCATCATTCCAACGGTTCCGAAACAATTTTCCAAATTATCATAATGGTCTGATGATAACGTATTTGAAAAGGATTGTTTTCTCTTGCTATGACAGACACATTCTTCTCCAGCTGTTGGTAACAATGTAAGGTTGAAGACACAAACCTGGTGTGTCTTTCCTTAAACATGTTTCAGTGTTTGGCATGAAATGATCTCTGATGGAATCAGGTGCAGAAAATGTTCCTTCTTGTTTATATGAACTCACTAAATATGTCTGTCTTGTTCTTGCTGAGTTTAGTTTTCTCTGGAACATCCTGACTTTTTCATAGCAGGAATTTGGGGAACTGAACTTATTATCTGACACTGATCACTGTGGTGATAATCTGAGGAGAGAGGTAGATACCACTCCCAAATATAAATACTGCATTACAATCTCCAGAAAGAACATTTAAAATATTATGTAAAAGTGAAAGACATAGTTCTGAATTCATTGACTGAAGCATCCTGTATTACATCAAATTCAGGACAGACTTCATATTACTAAATACTTTTTCAATATTTCATTTGTATAGATATTTTAAATGCCCCTCAAATTCTAAGAAAATTATAAATTAATACCAACAACGAAGATACTGGTTAGTAATTTCTTAAAGCCATGGAAGAACCTGAGTTGTCAAAGTGTATTAGGCAATATTTTATATGAAATGTCAATCAATATCATCATCATCATATATCTGATATCATCAATATCAGATGTCTCTAGGGTAGACTGTGCCACAAGAACTGGCATAGCACTCTTAGTTCCTCTGTAGTGGAAGCTCATTTGCTGCCCTTCTGTGGTTCTTATTAATTGAGTCAATGTGATTTTTCATAAGACAATACCATGCAACTATTGTACAGAATTAGAATATTGCCTGGATAAGACACAAAGCCTTAAATTCAATGGCAATTTAATGCCTGTGCCATTGTTTTCTTTTCATCTCCTGTGGTTTTTTGAGGCAGACCTCTCCCAGAAATGTCAATGCATATAAAGGAAGTACATAAAACTCACGTTTTGCAAAGCCAAGTGTGACATCCTCATCCTACTCAGAAATCTGAAATTTCTCAAGATGCTGGTTTGTCTTAGAAAGAGTAGTATAAAAAGACCTGTGGTGATAAATATTTGCCATGCTGACACACATATCACTCGAAGGTGGTGAAGTGACACAGGGCCAGGTGCATGGTCAGGGGTCAGACTGGACTGGGCTAAATGGACACACACCTTGTCCCAGTCTTTCGCCTGAGGATGTGACTGCAAAGGAGAGTTTGGAATTCAGTGTCAAACTGTCCTTCCTCAGAGTTGAAATCTGATCCAAATCCCACACAGTTAAAGGTCAGGATGCTGCTAATAAGTGATACTGCCTGTCATTCATATGGCATCAAAATCACTAAAAATTAAGAGTTAGACTTAACTGTATGACTTTTCAAAAATCACAAAATCAAGTCACTTCATTACGTTATGAATGCCAGACATTATCCTGCTTCAGCTTCAGCCTGTTTGGTGAAGTTGATGTCTTGTATTTCTGTGGTACCAAGCTGGGGTTTCTCAGTCCTTGTATGATTTATGATCCCATTTTCCTTTATTCCTGACCAGTATTTTCACATTGAACTATGCTTATCCTAAATGACTCAAGAGATGCGCAGGACTCAATCAGAGCACGTGAAATATTTGATTCAAGTGATGAATTCCAAGGTCTGTTTTAATGCACACCATTTCAGTGGACCATTTTATGAACCAGAGTACTATTCATATGCTTATTTTTGTGCGTTGCACCAGAGACCGTGAATATATTGCAACATGTGCTTTTAGAAGTACAGAACAGATGGAGAGGCCATTAGAGGTGAGCCTCACCTCCACCTCCTTCAGGTATGCCAGTTTCTCCTCTTCTGCAGCAGCTTCTCTTGCAGTCAGCAGAGTGACCCTGCCGTGGGTGTCTGCCCCGGGCTGCCTCGGCAGGAGGGACGGGAGGATGAGGCACTCAGGGTCGCCAGCCCCACTCTTCATGCTGGAGCATCAACCACCTCGGTGCCTGCTGGAGAAACCACACAGCTGGGATGGAGAAACGTGCCAGAGGTGCTACTTGGAGTCGGGCAACTCGGAAATCCCAAACCCCTACGAGGGACAGTGCCAATTGCTAAAGTGATTGGGAGAGTCCGGGCTAGAGCAGCCCCCTTCCCCAGCTGTAAATCCCCACATTTTTTCACATCAGCCTTGACACTTCGGCTCCGGCTGGCCCAAATCCCCTGGCTCTGCCTCGAGCCCTGGCCCAGAGGGTGCCGCCGGATGCCGAGTGTCCCGGCGGGGCTGGGGACAGCCCGGCTCCCGCCCGTGCCGCCGGTGCGGTGGGAAAGAGCGCGGGGCTCCCGACGGCAGCCCCGGGCTTGCGGGGAGCGCCGGGCCGGTGGCTCGGCGGGGCGGCCGGCGGGGCCGGGGCCTGGCTCGGTCCGTCCGTGCCCGCCCGTGCCCGGGGGTGTCCCCGGGGCCGCGGGCAGCGCTGGGATGCGGGACCGGCCCGCGCCCGGCGCCCAGCGCTCGCCGCCTCCGTGAGCGCGGCCGAACATGTTCCTGGCAGGCGAGGCCAGGGGGGATGCAGCGAGGCGCGGGGCACTTTTCCAACAGCTCCTCCGCCGGGAGAGCCAGTGGCACGGCGCGGCGCCGCAGCCCGCCGCTCTCCCCGGCTCCCTGGAGGAGAAGCAGCCCGGCCGCCATGCAGCGAGGCAGGGTAAGGGGCGGCGGGCCGGGGGCCGGGGGCGCGGGCGGCGGCGGGCGCGGTGTCGCGGTGTCCCCATCCCCGCTGACGGCCGCCTCGTTGCAGGTGCGGGCGGCGCTGGCGGCGCTGCTGGCGCTGCTCTGCGCCGCGCTGCTCCCGCTCCGCGCCGAGGCCGCCAGGGCGCACAAGCAGCGGCCGGCGCGGACCCGGAGCTGCGGCGAGCGGCCCGAGGAGCTGCTGGAGCAGCTGTACGGGCGGCTGGCGGCGGGCATGCTCAGCGCCTTCCACCACACCCTGCAGCCCGAGCCGCCGGGCCGCCAGCACAACGCCAGCTGCCCCGCCGGGGCACGGCCGCCCGCAGACAAGAGGGTCCGGCTCCCCGTCAACCTGCGCAGCGCATCGCCCTGGGCATACAGGTGACTCCGGGGGAAGCGGGGTGCGGCCCTCTCGGGGCCCCGGAGGGCTGGAGGGAGCCGAGGCGGGGTGCCCGTGCGGCACCGGCAGCGCCGGGCTCCGCCGGCTTTGCCGCGCCGGGCCCGGGGCGGAGAGGGAGGAGAGGGGCGGCAGCGGCAGCGGGCACAGCCCGCAGGGAAGGCGCTAAAGAACACGTCTAAGTAGGCGATATAAGGTAATTACGTGAAAACAGCTTGTGTGGGGAGTATGTCTAATGGGCAAAAAGAGAAATGAGTGAGGTGGAGCAAGCCGTGAGATGGAGCTCACACCCACATCCACACCCACCCGGGAGCACAGACCACCCTCAAAAAGTCACTTGAGCGAATTGTCGTATGTGACAATCAGAGGACCCTCGGCAGAGGATCACCACCAAAGAAGCACCTCTTGACTGCAGCAGCCACGGAGGGGCTCAGACGCTTTCCTCAAAATGTGACTGCAGGCGCTCCGCTGTTTCCAACACACATCAGGGTACAGCCCGTGTCCCGGTCACACTCCCAAGGGCTGCACCTCCACCTGGCTGTAGGAGCGTAGGCAAGGGATGGGTGCAGCAATACTCTACACCTGTGTTTCCAACCTGTGCTTTGCAAACCTCCCTCCCCTAAGGTGGAAACAGGGGCTGACAGACTATTTTTAGGGGCCACACAAACAACTAAGGAAGCTCTGGAAAGGCTTGGAAACCACTGATCTAGCATGCTAAACCCAGTGCGTGATCGCATTCTCAGAAGACTACAAAGTCTTCTGGTGGTTCGAATAAGACTGAGTTCTGTTTACAGCTTTCTGTAAAGGACTGCAGACAACAGCAGCTAAAACGTGCAAACTTAAAAGGATCTAGCTTTCTTGCTACTTTTTATACTTTATCCCTGGCATATACTTTGATGCAGTTCCTGTGTATTCAGCAAACAGTTATCTCCTTGTTAGGCTCTCCGATAAATATTTATTTTATGGCATGGGTTCTGCTCGCTTTTAGTGTAAGAAGTCATTCTACGGAGAGAAAGATGGTTTATTTGCTCAGTAAGCCTTTCATAAGCAAAATATTTTTAGCAATACATTTTCTCTAAGAAGACAGAGGGGTTTTAAGCTACCTAAGAGTGCACAAAGCAAATACCAGGAATGAAACACCTACCATTGGGCTCAGGTATTTTTTACAGTGGTTTTGCAAAATACTAGTGCTATCAGAAAATTGTTCCTCTGGTTTGAACACAGTGCCTTCCTTACATCTTGTTGGGCAGGTATTTATTTTCAGCTGGAGCTCTGTATTTATTTTCATCTGGAGCTGCTTTTGGATCTTGGCTTACAAAGGTAAACGCACTGTACTTTTCATTAAAGTGTTTTCAGACACTAACCATTCACATACAAGTAACTTGATGACATCTCCAAGCTACAAATTTTAAAAGATAGTGGGGAAGAAGCATTACACCATTAAAAGCAAAATCTAAAATTATATTCAGAGGGAAAAATGTTTCTCTAAGGTAAAGAGGCCTGAGTAGCTTGTCTAGTTAACAGATCTCATTTACAGCTTTTTTGTGACTGCATTTTTACTGTATCATTAGTGTGCAATGAGACAGCAAGATGTGTGATTAAAGATGTGTCATTGCAGTGTAAAATGTAAGATTGCTAACATGCATTAGCTATTGCTACCTGCTATCTCATAGATTTTGAAGATAGATGTGAAATTTTGTTTTGCTCTGTGGTCTTCAGCTGGGTACCCTGGAAGCTCCTTAATCCCATTAGAATTATTCCATGTCTTTGAGAGGGACACACAGCTCTCCATTAAAGACTGCAAGCAATGTCCCATTATGCTTTGTCAATGGTTAACCAAATTCACTTAGACAATCCCAACAATTTCTCCTCCATGGCTGGAGTGTTAATCTGAAAAGCTGCACACAGCTCTCCTCCGTGTTACAGCACTTCCTTGACAAGCCTACTTGCATTTAATTCTTTTCCCTCATAAATTGCTCCCCTCCAGATTCATTGCTGTCTCCTGAACTGCCTTCTGAATCACCAAAGTCGTTCTAGTGGTGAATGCTCATAAATTCACTGTAGGCAGACCCCTCTTGTATGCCCTGACAGGCCACTGCTCAAAGGCTGAATTTGACTACTTGAAATTTGCATCCAGGTGTCTCACAGACATCCTGCTCCCCAGCTTCTTTTCTGCACCTAAAGACTTACACTGCAATTCACTTCTGCTCTGTGCAGAAAGGCTCTTTTTTCTTTTTGACATGCATTTTAATGCCTGAGATACCTCATGCTCTTTCTCTGTCTTCATTGGTGTTGCAGCAGTTCCCATTGTTACCATCTGCAGATTTCATTAGCATACTGTTTATACTCCCTATTCCAGGTCATTAATAATAAAGATATTAAGCCTGGCTCTACTTACCTTCCCATGAATATCTCCCCAGGCACCTGTTCCCAGCTGTTTAACGCTGCTGTTTGTAATTCTTCTGTTCACATGACTCTTCAGTCCAAGTCAACTGGAATTTTTTCATATCAGCATTTATGGGAAAGAATCAAATATATTACTTAGAGAACTGTGTATAATGCTAACTCTACTGCATCACCTGTATGCAAGCCTGTCATTCTGTTTAAGTGTGGAAGAATTAGGTTTGAATGGCTCAAAGCTCAGATAATCCTTGTGAGGCTTCTTTGCTTGTCTTTGTTCTGTGCTTACTGTTTATTTTCCATTACTTGGTCTTTTAATTTGGTTATGCAAAAATCAAAACCCACAACATTTTTTGCTTGCTGCAACCCAGAGATACAGGAGTTCTACATGGATTGCACCACAGATCCATCTGGTCCCCTGCTGCTAGCATCAACCAGCAGGTGGTATTTAAGGCAAAACCTAGGGGGAAAATACTAGTTCATGTGTCTGATACTGAAATTCCATTCTGGTGGCCACAGGAGATCAGTATATAACTCAGGGCACAGAGTTTAATCACACAAATCACTCTTTGCTGTCTCTTTATAGCTCTGCAGAGCAGAGTTCCCTGAAGTCAGTTGACCATGCTGGGTTTGCTCAGCAGTTCAGGAAGCTGGGCTACAAACTACCCAGGTTTTTAAAAAAAATAGAGCCAGCAGCAGAAGTTCTGCCATGAAATCCTCCTTCCATGAAATCATCAGGCTGACTGTGTGCCAGCTTGTGACATCTATCCAGGGGTTGCTTGTCCTTTTTAGCAGTATTACATGGACAGTCAATGAAATCCAGAAAGCCTGCTTGTACAAGGAGGTTCTGGCACGGGCCACTTGGCTACTGCTATGGTTCAGAGTTGCTTTACAAGAATGAATGATATGGGTGGACCTGCAGACCCTGCTGACAGCACAGGCCGGGTGCTCTTGTCAACGTTTACAGAAGCCACAATCATGGTGAAGCATTTGCAGTGCAAGCACAGCTCCAGAGATGCACAGGAAAGTTACTCGTGGACAAGAGCCATTATAAAAAGGATGAATTTTTAATGTCTGCCTAAACATCTGTGGGGGTCTGATCATAAAGCTCAGAGCAAACACTGAAAAATCTGATCCTGCTGAAGTCAGCAGCATTGTTACAGGTAGTGCTGATTTGTGATTCATGGTGCTGCAGAGCACATTCATTAACCAGCTGTATGTATCAGATCTATTTTTATTTTCTGATGTCTATAATAACAATCACAACTAGTTTGCAAACACTCTCCTACATGAGTTTAGCAAAATTTCTTTATGTGTATTCAAGAAGTCACTCACGTTTCTGAATTTCCAGATCCTGTGGCTTTTCCTTCTGCCTCTGGGGCCTAATCCTGCATCTACTAGTGGTTAATTTAAAAAGATGTAACTTTTATTGTCAGTGTTGCTCTGATGATGTTAGCCATGTTAGCCAATCCCTCTCTCAAACATTGCCCATCTTGTTTTTTCTGTTTTTCAAAAATCAGTTTCAGTTTATAAGCATCCTTGGTTTAGTGCTCATTTACATAAAATCTTAATAAAAGTAATACAGGAAAGTCATTTTTCACTGGCAAAAGCCAAGCTTGTTGGCAGTGTGTTTGAGCAAAGTCATACAGGAGGGCTTTCCTCCAAATAATACTCCAGTGATTTTCTAGAAGCTTATCCAAGGCGTTCTCCAGGATTTATCATCACCATGCAGCACCGTGTGCATGTCCCAAAGATGCAGCCAAGGGAAAGAACACAAGGGGATGCAGAGCTGCCATCCTTTTTAGTTGAGCACGTTTGTACAACTCTTCAGAAAATCAGTTAGCACTGGGCTATTTTTGTGCAAGCACTGTGCTACCTATAGTAGTGACACCTATGTTGCTGGCTGTATATAAAATAAACTAAGCATAACACGAACAAAAGAACACCTGCTATAGGGAAATAAAGGGGGAGAAAAAGCTGTTAGCTCTTAATCCTGTAAGTATTTCAGAGTGTGAAGGAAGGGGATGATGACCTGCTTATTAGACTTTTGATAACATCCAGCTGTTAGCCCTGTGCTAACAGTGATTTTCTGACGAGTTGGCTCCCTGCCCCAGCACAGCATCTGACCCTGTGGAATCAGAAGCCTGGAAGTTACGAAGTGACAAGATTATTAAAAATACTACTTATAAAAGTAGCAGTACAGGAGAAGGCAGATTAAGTCTCTGCAAGAGTTTTACTCCTGACACAAAGTTTTCTCTTCAGTTTCCAGGCTTAGTACGTAAATGGCAGGAAGTTTGTTTTTCACTGGGAGCTCTCAAAGCACTCACAGGGTCATAAGGAAAAGCAGCCGAGTCACACTTCATTAGCAGCTCCAGGTCAGCACAGACCTGCTTCTTGTTCCAGCAGATGGGAACAGAGCAGCACAGCTCACTGCTCCTGTCACTGGGGAACCTGGAGTGCTGGCGAGGCAGACTTGGCTTTACACAGCGGTGACCTGAGTTCACAGGACAAGGGCAATCCTCAGGAAATCCTGGGCTGTCTGGTTGGCAGCAGTGGCCACAGCAAGTGACACAAGGCTGCAGGGGACACTTGAGTACCAGTGCAAAGTTGCACTTCTCTGGTTCTCCACCACTTTTCCCAGCTCCGTCCATCTCTTGAGTGCAGTAAAGATGTAGCAGAAGCTTGGAGCATTTTTACCTGGTTAATGAACCTCATCAAAAATGTTTATCCTCTTCCAGGAGAAGATGTTAAAACGTGACTTGTAGTGGTTGGAGTAAAGGAGAGGAATCCAACTACAGCAGCTGAGGTGGTGGTCATTCTCTGCACAGCGTGATTATGCTCAGTTCATGCAAAAAGAAGGAAGCAGGTCCAGCTGCATTTATTCAGCTAAATGCTGGATGTTACTGGTGTTTGTTAGTGGCTCTGACCCAAGTAGGTCTGGGTTGTCTAGAAAGACACAAATGAGGTTTTATTTATATGGCTTTTCTGAGCAGGTTTGAGCTGAAGATGCAGAACCTCATATATGGCTCCAAATTTTAGTGACATTTGAGTTAAGCTATTAATTTCAGGAGGCATTACTTACTTAGAGGCCTCAGCCTGGAAGCTCTGGTCTGAATGCAAAACCACATCTATATTTTGAACCCATCATCAAGTTTGGATTCTCTCTGATGCCTTCCAGTCCTCACATGCATTGACATTGAACTCAGTATTATAGGAGATTTTTTCCCTTGGAAAGGAAAAAACCATGCCAACAGCCACACCATCTTTCAAAAAACCCACCCCATTAATACCTTTTTCCACATGGGAATTTGGAGGAGAAAGATGGCTGTAGACCATGATTCCAGTGAAATGTTCTCCTGTTATGAGTGAAACCTCTCATGTTTGCATGCAGAAGCATGTTCATGCTTTCCAGTAACATCATAAACCAGGTGCTAGAGATAATACAGTGGAGGAAATACCAATAACTTGACACATGGTGTGTTTAACAATCCACCTCTGAAATTACTCACACGAGTTTGAAATGGGAATGTATCACAGTAGAAAGACCTGTGCTCCCCTTTCTTCCCTTCTGCTGGCTACCAGACGTTTTATTTCACACTGGTGTGAGATCCTGTAACATGAAGGTATTTCCTGGGGAAAGTAAGTGAGTATAAATGGGACAGAGGAGCATTGCAAAAAATATCTGCAATATCAGATGTCTGGCTGTAAGAGAACTGGTCAGACTTTTTGTGAGGAAATCCTTTAAATTTTACTTATATATATGTGTGTGTGTGTAATACATAATGGTCATTATGTATATAAAAAAATCTCTTTTCCTTGATGACGAGATAATCAAGTTTGTGTTTGGCAAAAGTTGTGATTCCAGATTTCCTTTAACCAGATAAACTGGTGATACTTCTGAAAAGGGCAGCTCCTTCTGTCCCTTCCTAAAGCTGCTTGCTCACTCTGGCTGGTTGGTGCAGAGCTCTGTGTACATGTGTGGCAAGACAGCTGACAGACCAAAACCCCAGCTTTTGATGGAGTCACTCCTCAGTACAGTGAGTTCCTTGATCAACCCTGTGACCAGAAAAACATCAGTGTCAGCCCAGGGGTGGGTGTGAGAGGGAGAGCCAGGCTGCCTGTTCTCACAAGGACAGATTTTGTGGACCAGCAGTGACTGCAGTCACAGCTTGAGGCAGAGAAAGGGTTCTGCTGCTTCCAAACCTGAAACCTCACCTCAGAGACAGCCTGATAAAGATAAGAGATGATGAAGAGATAAAAGGCAAACACTTTGATACCCAAGAAAGTGCTGCCAACCCTGGGAAACACAATTTAGAAATCACTTTAATTCTATTTAGATTTAAGATCACTTTAAGACCTATTAAGAGATCCCACCTGGAGGACTGCATTCAGCTCTGGGACTACAACACAAGAAGGATGTGGACCTGTTGGAGTGAGTCCAGAGAAGGCCATGAAAATGCTCAAAGGGATGGAGAACCTCTCCTATAAAGACAAGCTGAGCCTTCCAGTGTCTAAAGGGGGCCTACAAGAGAGCTGGAGGACTCTTCACAAGGGCATGGAATGATAGGACATGGAATAATGGCTTTAAACTGGAAGAGGGCAGGTTTAGCTCAGACACTGGGGAGAATTAAGAAGTGAGGGCAGTGAGACAGTGGCACAGATTGCTCAGAGAAGCTGTGGATGCCCCATCCCAGGAAGTTGCAGTTCATCTCTGTGTGGGCATGAAAATGTTGCTCTTCTCTGATACAGCAGACATGAATTAGAAACAGCAATACAGAGTTCTGCTTTCAAGGGGAAGGCATATTTATGACCCTAAGTATACTAGGGAGAAAAACCTATTGCAGAAATAATAGTACATTTCAATTCTATTTCAATTACTAAATTTTAAAACATCATGTCATGGCTATAACAATAATAATAATGTTAACAAGGATTTGTACCAGTTTTTGAAGATCTCAAGGCAGATAAAAATTTTAGAAATGCCCAAGTGTGCTTTTTAATGTTCTGTTTACTCACTAGGTCCAAAATGCAAAACTCATTCTGTTTAAACCCTTGAATCTCACAATTCAGCAAGCCAGTCACTTCATACTTACATTTATAACACTTCCATGTGCACTGTTGGACCCAATCAGTTCTGTAAGCTGCTCATGTTTTTTTTTCCTTACACTTTACAAATCAGAAGCCGGACAGCAACAGCTGCAGCTATTTTCCCTGGCAGACACAACAAAACCACGATATAATTATTACAATGATACAATAATCACAACAATACATAAGATCACGTAATTCCAGATGACCACACCCGATTTTAGAGGCACTGATGAATCTCTATTTGCTTCCCTCTAGAATCTCCTACGATCCCACGAGATACCCGAAGTACATTCCCGAAGCCTACTGCCTGTGCAAAGGCTGCCTGATGGGGATCTTCGGCGAGGAGAGCCTGCACTTCCGCAGCACCCCGGTGTTCATGCCCACCGTCATCCTGCGCCGCACGCCCGCCTGCGCCGGCGGCCGCTACGTCTACACCGAGGACTACATCACCATCCCCGTGGGCTGCACCTGCGTCCCCGAGCAGGACAAGGAGGCGGAGAGCGCCAATTCCAGCATAGACAAGCAAGAAGTGAAGCTGCTGGTGGGCCAGAACAAGCCCTCATCGGAATGAAGAATGTATTAGAAGTCATGCTTCGGTACTGGCCTCCCATCGTCACCTCACCGCCGCAGGAAACTGCACCACAGCAGCAAACACATCACACTTGCCCCCTTTTTCTGCTTATTTCAGATATAAGATGGAAAGTCCAGTCACTCAGATCAGCAGAGTTGACAATTCGTTCTACTTCTTTAGCTCATGTAAACTTGTTTAGTTCATTATTGCAAACTCCAAAGTAGCCTTTGTTTTTCCTTAGAGCAGAACATTTTATCTTTGCTTATTCACAGTAAATTTTAGAAGATGATGCAACTGTAAGACATGGTAGCTATTACTATAGCAAGCTACTGGTTGTAGATATTTTTAAGGAACCTCTTATATTTACTGTTAAGTACCCTTATACAAAAATCATATAGCTGCTGTACATGTGAATTCTGTATTCGATTTCATCCATCACTGACTGCTTAACTTCCTTGTGATAAAACTGTTTCATGCAGCTGAAAGGCCAAAATCCTTTTCACTTTAGTAGAGGAGATTCCCCATTCAAAAGTAAGCACCAAGGATCGGCTTCACCTCAGGTGTGCTGCAGGTGAATAAGCAGGCTAGGTCTTAACTTCCAGATCCTACAAGAGGTCATTGAGCTGGGTGTCCCAGCCAACCCAAACTTGTTAAATCCAACTGATTTTTACAATTGCTGTGACTCATTTCTCCTTATGCTAGACCACCTGCAAAAGCTGATGCTCTGCGGATGGGCAGCCTTCCATCTGTGCAGCCTACTGCTGGTGGAACTTGATGGCAGGCCCTCACCAGAAGCCCTGCATACACAAAAACTTGCATTTCCAGAACAAAAGACTGAAGTTGCCTTAACCTAGTGAATGAGAATCAGGAACGAGCAGGCATGCCTTGCACAAACATAAATCCTCAGAGGGCCACACTCGCCAAAATGGATAAACCTCTGAAGGCACAGCAGAGAATTTCTTTTACAGCTGAAGGACCATGACTGCAATCTTTACAGAATAAACATCATATGCAGCAATGTATCTGCTTCATCATGAATCTCAAAATTTGCCTTAATTCATAGCAGAGAAAGCTCCTGCACTACATAAACACACTCTTCTTTGGGGTGTTGTTGGATGAAGAATGGAAAGACTGAATGAGCTAATCACAATTAACAAGTTGAAGACAGAATGAAAGTCATATGACAACTCCATGTCTTGGTGCATAATTACTGACTGTGCTCTCTCTGACTCAGTCTTGCATACCAGTATTTTCACAGTACAATCTGTGAAACTTCTTACAAAGCCTAAAACAACTTTAAGAACTCCAGAAATGAATAAAGATTCCCATCATGATGTCAGATTGAAGTTTGTAGCTGTGTTTTTTGTGCAGATGCTTTTCCTCAATTCTCCTTGTCTTCAGATCTGTGTTTCCTCAGATTGTGATGCTTCTATCTCAAGGGGATCCTCAAAGGTGAGTTCAAAGATGGTCATAAAATGTTTATACTACTCAGAGAACAGCTAATTGCCTGGCTGCTGCCAGCAATTATAGGTAGTTACCATTTCCCCAGAGAATGTAAATACTTGCAGCAGTTACAACCTCTTTTCCTTCCTCCTCATGTGGAGGAACTTCTCACCCTCTGAGCAGAGGGAAATGGTAATCAGAGGGGATCAGAGGGGAGGCTGACCCACCAAACTGGAGAAACACTGCACCAGGTGATGTTCAATGCCTTCCAGTTTCACCATGACATTGCGAGGTTTTTCTCCACATGTACACTTAAGGCAGTGTGAAGTTGAACCTTCAGACTCCACAGCATAGAAAATAAGGTCTTCACCCTAACAGGCAATAAAACGACCCCAAACAACAACAGCAATTTGTCCAACCATACAGCACGTAACATTTAGTAAATACCCAGAGGGGCTACCAGCTAAGTCTGGCCAAACACTGCCCTCCAGCAGAACTCATTGTCTGCCCACACATTTCTGTTATACAAATTTGTCTGCAACAAATTAGTTATTAGAGCACATGCATATATTTGCACGATTTGGAGAAAAAAAATATCTTTTTATTGCCACTCTCTTGTCCTCCAGACATAAATTATGGAGTCATTTTGAAGTTTTCAACAACATGTTCAGGGAATTCCTGGGAGGTGCAGCCCGAATCAGGTAAATGGATCATTATCAGTTTCTCCAATCCAGAAAAGTAAATGCTTTAGCTTATAGAAAGCTTCAGAAACTGGATGACTGAAAGGACTTGAGAAGTGCAAAACCTCCATGGATCAATAGAGCACTTGTGTTGGCGACCTTCTTCTCATCACGTTGCAACAAGTGCAGAAAGCCTCCCACGGTTCAGGCATCTTTATGTTGTTTTGTTCAGAAGTCCGTTTTCCCTTCTTAATCCTCCTTTTTCTCTGTGACAGACTTTTTAGCTGAGCCAACTTGCTTCCTGATCCAACTTTCCAGTTAGGTGTCTCTTAAAAGCTGTTTATGTTTTAGCACGAGCAACTGTTTGATATTTTGTTAGTGAACAACTATTTGTTAATACTTAACATCAAGAGCTATTAGCTACACAAACACTTGCTGGCCTTCAAAATATTCTTCCATCTATCCTTTCTCTCCACATTACTCATGTGGGAAAGGTTGAGTGTTAAATGTAGTTTGCATTTGTTTGGAATTGTTTTTTTGGTTTTTTTTTTCAATGAGGTCATCGCATCATGGATTTATATCAGTTTCACTTCAAACGTGGTGTGACATTTTCCAGCTTCCAGCCCTCTGGTTACAGCTGCTGCAGCTTTGCCCTTAATTTGCATGGGGAAGGGAGTTCACTGGAGCTGCTTCAAGGCTTCACAAACTGTTGACAGAAGGCAGACATGAAATGCCTCACTGAACCAACTCCAGGCCCAGTAAATGCAAACAATTCAAAGCTAGAACTATCTGGCAGCTGCAGCCGATTTGAGAAAATTTTTTGTTGTGCCAGGAAAATCTTTTCCTTCAACAAGGTTGTCCCTGGAATACATTAGGAGCCACAAAACACAGAACAATATCCTCGGTAAAGAGATTATTTTCTTGTCTGCAGTATCGCTTAAGGTACTTTGGAAAATTCCTATCATTCGGGAAGGCTAAAGAAAGCCTGAGATGCTAGTTTGGGTTTACTTGCCAGTCATCACCTGAAGGTGTCTGTCTGAAGAGGTGAAGTCCTACAGCTACAGGTAATCATGGAATTGCATGGGGGAACACGAACAGGAAAGCAGCAGGAGGAAAAGGGAAAAAGGCTGTGATGTGCTCAGAAAGTATAAACACCCGTGAATCTCGCTGGGAGCAGGGAAGAGCCATAACTGCCTGGCCTAGGGTAATTAAAGAGGCTGTAGCACATATGACTGTGCACTCATAAATGCCCCTGGAAAAGCAAGGTGGTGCTGACACCACCAGTCTGTTCCAACAGAAAATCCATCCATGAGACACCATGAGGTAGTCAGTCACTACTTGACACTGGTATTTTTATTCACAATCCTGTTACAGAAGCAAAGAGGGTTTTGCTGTCACATACTATTTCTTAAAATTACCATGCTGGCCCAAAACACAAATTTGCTATGGATTTTTGTGACTTGTTCCCTTTCTCAGAAACAGCTACTTCCCTTGGAATCAAGTGTGACAAAAATAGTTTACCTCCCATCACTGATGAAGACTGTAAATGCCACTAGCCAAGCTCTGCTTGGGCAGCTGCCTACACTCCCCAGGCTGTTAAGAGGGAAGCTGGTGGACAAGGGGCTGCTGTGTTGAGTGCTGCATCTGCACAGATTTTCATGTACCCTCAGTTCCATGACTGCATCCTCACAGTGCCCCTTTTCAAAGCAGTCTGACCTACGTGTCAGAAGCAGTAGTGATTTTCTTGGAAGTGAACTTCTTGGTACCACTCAATGGAGCACTTTTATCTTTTTAAGAAATGTCTCTGATGAAGTTAGCAAAGCTGAGTTTTAACTCTGCTATGGAGAGCCCAATTATACACATTCACCAAAATGAAGCGAGCAAAGCAGCAAAACAGACGAGGCTTCGATTTGAACAGCACATTCTAATTTGGATGGGTGGCAGGGGAAGAGTATCATCCCTTCTGGCAAGCACACCTGTCCCACTTGAAGCCTCTATGTAGTTAAAGTTTCATGAGTTATTTCATTTTCTCTATCTGTTTGGTGTGCAAGACACTGAGGTAATAAATCAGTTTAAAATACAGATTAGTGCCAACAGCTATGCAGTTACCATTCTGGTTTGCTTTATTTTCAAACTGGCCACATAAAAGTGATGGTGTAGCCTCCCAGAAACCAACTAAACCCAGCTGCATTTCACCTGTGGACAGTCATTTTCAGGGGAATTCTGGCTCAGCAGTAAGGATGGCATCTGCTTTGAAAGGCAAGACTGTGTGGGCCCTGGGCTCACAGAGCAGAAAGGAGAGGCCAGTGCCTGTTCTCCCTGTGAGCCCTTCCCCTGCTGCACTTCCCTCGTTTTAACAGCACCTGTGACCAAAGGTGTGTGAAAGAGGAAGAAAACTGTTACCATGGAATCCAGGAACACTACATGCAGGGAGGAAGCAGCAGGTATAAAACATGAGGAGGGAAGCACCTCAGGTAGCAAACAGATCTCCTGGAAAAGGAAGAGGAGAGCTACAGTGGCTTGGGCGGGTATTTATGGGACTGTTGTGGGACTGTTGTGTCCAGCTCAGACTGCACCATTCTCTGAGCACCTCTGTGAGAGAGGATTATAATCCATCTATATTATTGCTGCTCAGCTGTTTACTCCACCAGATGGGAAAATCTGCATCCAAACAGCAGAAACATGAGTATTATCACTGCCTTATAAAAAGTCTCGTCTCACAAGTTTAATTAGGTTTATTCCCACCACAAAATAAATTTAGTACTTGATTTTACATGATTCATTTTGTAGATGCAGCATTTCTGTTAACCTTTACACAGTATGACATACAGAGACAAGTGCTTGTGTTTTGTAGAGTGATTTTAGAGATTATAAAAGAATTGAGTGCCTTGAAATTTATGAACTAACTTCCACCCAAAAATACTTCAGTAGTGTAGTCAAAAGCTTAGTCAAAACTGGCTTTAATATTCCCAGTTATCAAAAATCTCTACTTAGACAAAGTTTTTCCAATGTATCATCTATTTGGACTGAAATATAGTCCAAACCTTGAATATAAAATCTCACATTTTTCTCTTTGAAACAGTGGGACTTGATCAATATGTTATTCCTCAGAGGCCTTGTAAGAGTCAATGATTTTTAAAATGCTTCTATTCTACTGCTCTGTTGCTGTCTGTGGAATAGGAGAAAAAGATAAAACCAGGCAACTGGAACAAAACCATAACCATTCTTGTAACTATAAACTTGACATAGCTGTAGATCCTCTTTAGTTCGATACTGAAATTATTAAAAAACAGGCACTATATTTAATCAGAGCCTTTATGATTCAAGATTTAAGGGACATGTATGGGTCACATTACTACAGAAGTATCAAGTTCTTTGGCAATGATGATTCTGATGCCTGCAAGGCAAACACCTACGTGTTGTTATAACCTAAAATCACTTCAAAGAGGTCACGGATGTGTCCTCAGATGGTACAAGCTACCAGTTAAAATGAAACTCCAACAGAGAAGTTCCCATTATCCAGCACTTGCATTGCTTGGTCTGCATTTACCTAATATGAAACACAGCAACTGCAAATGCTTATCACATTTAAAAAAGGCTATCAACGCCATGTCGAGTCCAGCTACCTCAGAAGCTGAATATTTCAGCCCTGAGAAATGTGGCTTAACTGATAAAAAACAGAAAGAAGCCTGACTGAAAAAGCTGTACATTTGTAGATGATCTTAGGAGAATCAGTCCAGTCCAGAAGCATAGTTCACGTAACATCGGAATTCATTGGCTAAATTCCGTGAGTGCTTTGGAATGAACTTGCACATCTTCACACCGAGATGCTTTGCTGCCTGCTCCTCCATGACTGCACCTGCAGCGAAAACAATTGGTGTTCAGTAAGAAAAAGCAGTAACAGAATGTTTGAACTTTTAAATAGCCCCTCCCAAATGCACACAGAGAGAGCCTGGGTTCTTTAAGGAAGGCAGGCTTAAAGCAGCTACACTCTCAACCTTCCCGACAGAATCTGCTGGGAAACTTAAAATAAATCTACAAGAATGGAAGACATCCCAAGGAAGTGAATGTCCATCAAATTTCATAAAAATAAGTAGAGGGTGTCAGTGCCCTTTTTACAGAAAACAAACTTGAACTCACTCTTCTTGTCACATTCCAAAGAAGTTACACGGTAGGGAGCCATGGGAAATGCAAACAGATGACATCTACCCTTTCACTTACATAAACCACGGTGTGATATTTGCAGCTACACACTGAGAAATCACTGCTTTGAGCAGTAAACTGAAGAAACACCTATCCATTCTAGGGAAAAACTTCTGAGAACCACCCTTGTGTGAGACTGCCATGTGCACTAACCAAGGAGCAGGTTTTCTATGGCTATGTTATTTTCATTTTTCCTTGTTTTGCCTGCCTGGTTTCCTTCCCTCAAATGGTACATACAGAGGGGTTTTGTCCTGTGCTTTTTGGAAAGGTTTCCTGGTTGTCTTCAGATAACAATACAGCAATAACCATACACTTTAAGAAAAGCCATGACTTGGGTAGTCACACATCACTTCTCAAACCAGCAAGTGCATCTTCCTAAAGAAGGACCCACAAGTACAGAAATCTGTTTTATCTGGTTTCTGCTTTTATCATTGTTCTTTAATTCCTCCTGCTGTAATTCAGTGCCTAAGATATAAATAATAACTTGCACCTATGTTTGCCATTCCCAGATTTCAATCACTGCAATTACAGAGTGGCCCTTCTACAAGAAAAATGACATTTTTGGAATTTTGCTGGATGATCTTATAATTCTTCAAAAATTCAGTAAAATTCATAATGCCATAGGAAGAAAGTACTGACTTGAACCATTAAAACCAACTTGCCTTCTGTTTAAAACAAAGGTTGAAGTCAAGTACTCAAATAAAAAGCTTAGGATACATATCCCTCCTTAAATTGATGATAATTCAGCATTATTGAGTTTGTATTTGTCTCATGTAAGTTTGTCATTAGAAAGAGAGAAAAAGGTACTTAAGGAGACCTAATGTTTTATTAGTTATACCTGTGCAAAGCAGAATCTTGCCTTTTGTTAGATATTTGATGGTCTCTGCAGTCTTTTGAAGACACTCCTCAGACAGATAGGGTGGGTCTGCTATTACAATGTCAAAGCTGTGTGGCAGGAGATTTTCAGGTAAGTCCAAAGGGTGGTTGTAATCATAGAAGATAAATTCTTCCCCATACACAGCAAACCTTGTGTCATACTCCAGTATACACACAGAAAAATCTTCACCCTCCTGTTCTTTCAGCTTCTGGTACACACTTGGTGCACTAACACATGCTATCCTGAAAAAACACACAATAATGTAAAATTGTAATTTAAAAAGGCAAACAACAGCAACAAAACTCCACAGCAGTCCTCAGAGAGGCCTTGGGGAAACATTTGAAGCATTAGTCCCAAAAATGTATTCTTGTCCATTCTAACAATTAATTACTTCAGTAACAAAGACTTAAGTATGAAAGTCATTTCCTGTTTAACCCCATGATACATAAAGATCTCAAGCTTAACCACAGAGAAAAGTCTTGTTTCAGAAAAGCAAGGAAGTACACTCAAAAACTGAAAAATTACTGTTTATAGAAGTAGGAAGAAAACCACGATTTTCCATCTGTTCTATAGAAACATAATATAAAAACTAAGAAAATAATAACTGACTCAATAATATGCTCTGAAGCACTTTGTATTTCTCAAAAAATTAAAAAGATAAATTGTAAACTTTTACAAGGCACAGCCTACAACATTCAATGAAATGATAAACAGGAAGATCAGTACAAACTATTAACTAAATAATAACAGCAGTTCTGCAGTACTTCAGTTGAACAAAACTGAAGTACAGTGAGTAATGAATTAAACTGCATGCTCTTGCCTACATATTAAAAACAAAATATTTGCAGAAAAGACATGTTAAATCTACAACACAATTATTAAAACCTACCTGCCACCTTTTCCAGCTGCCAGAACTGCTTCCTTAGCCAGGCACGATGCAGTTTCATCACTGTACCAAAACTGGCTCAGTTGCTAAGAAAGATAATGCACAATTACAAACAACATCAAATCTTCTGGCTGTGCTGAGCAGAGTTACATGTGGTGAGTCATAACAGAGGAAAACCACAATCCACAGCAACTTCTCAGTTCACAAACTGCAAAGCTGGAAAGGTGACTGTTTTCCTGACAGTGCTCCTACTTCTATAATATGCAGCAGGTACCTTACACCTTGTGTTTCCAAAGCACGACCTGCAGTATCAGGAAAACCATGTAATCCAAACCATTGACAAGGTATTTCAAACCCAATATGCAGATGCACATCATTTATGTGCTCTTAAATTGAGTTACTTCAGCAGATGAGGAAAAAGGACCCTGAAAAGTGACAGTACAGGAAGAAAGAAAAGGGTAAAAAAAAATCAGAATGGATCAGAAAAAGGAAGACCAAAAAAACCCAACCCAGAGACAAATCAGAAATCAGTCTGCCACAAATAAAAACAAGCAGCAAAACAGCCATCCAGAAAAATAAAGAAGTAGAATACAAAAAAAATAAAGATGTTAAAGGAAAGATCACTTGGTCTTGTTATACTATGTTAGACTCAGGGAAGAGTCTTTACTACTATCACATGCCAGGCTGGAGTTAAAATTTCCAGAAGGGACAGATGCTTCTGTTAGCAGCTTTATTCCCTCTCCATGTACCCTCAGTTTGTACCCCCCATGCACATGCGGAGCTAACAACTATACCCCGATTTAATAC
Source organism: Phylloscopus collybita (assembly GCA_027886175.1). NCBI lineage: Eukaryota > Metazoa > Chordata > Aves > Passeriformes > Phylloscopidae > Phylloscopus > Phylloscopus collybita. The sequence continues at coordinate 7,725,493 of JAJNNQ010000007.1, forward strand.
GAAAGTAAAAATCTCCCTACAGTGCTGCCACCCATTAACAGGAACATCTTGAGTGTTCCCCTCTTTAATTTAATTTCATTATCCAGCCACGAAAGAAACTCGGTCAGGGCTACTCTATTCACTGAAATTTATAGTTTCTTACCCAGTCTTCTTCTATTGAGCCAATGGAATATTGACTAAACCCTTGGGAGGTCTTCATGCCCTCTCTCTGCTGCTGTTCCAAATAGAACTCCTGGAGGGCAGCCAACGTATGGGATGAAAGCTGGGGAATGTCATCATCATCATCATCCATTTTCTTAGATGTCAAGAAGAAAAAAGAAATTAATTAAATTAATTCTGAATGTTTCTTATAACAGTGCAATCTTATGAGGTAACACAACTTCCACCAAGAATGCAGCTCACTAGGAAAACCTCCTAACAAAAGAAAACTTACTCCCTCCACTTAAGCACTCTTAAATCAGTGAGAGGCCAATTAGAAATAACAAGTCTCCACAGAGAATTCAGGAAGAGCAGCAACACTGTTCCCTATGTATACAACATGGATTTGGCTTGTGTTCTTACAGGGAAATTGACATTACAGTTCTCGGTTTCCTGTGGATCTGGAAAATCCTGTAGAAATTATTTCCCTCCTTTCTAGTAATAATGATAGCTATTGGTCATTCCTTCCCATATTCAAAAGCCACACAATTTTGACTCCAAATGAAGTAAGGCCAGCATTCTAGCTCAGCATCACCTGGTTTTAACTTCCATGCCATAAAAAGATTCCTCTAAATGCCACAAATCTACAAGGGAAAAAAATAATAAAAAAAAAAAAGAGAGCAAGAGAAGAGAGAAAGAGAAAAAAAAAAAAAAAAAAAAAAAAGAAAGAAAAGAAAAAAAAAAAGCAGTCAAGAAGCTCCAAAAGACACGGTATGTACCAATGGAAAAGTTCAGGCATTTTCAGAAAGCTCCTGAAGTTGATTCTCCCAGGCAGCATTTCTGAGTCCTTTGCCCGCAGGCAGCACAGCAGCCTCTCCCAGGGAACGGTGCCACCTCGTGGAACGGAGGCGCCGGAAAGGACTCAGCACGTGAAAACGGAGAGGGATTCTTCTCTCAAGAAACCCTGCACCCGGCCTAAGAACCAGCACTCGAGCACTGTCTTTAACCGAGCCTGGAGACAGGGACACGCCTGCATCGTGCAGAAGTCACCGAGAACCGCCAGTGAGTGAGAGTTTTGAGTGATTTCAAGCGGAGCTGCTCATGACTTTTCTTCTCCTCATTCCCTGATTACAAGGAGAGCTCCAGAACTGGCAGTCTCCTCCCCTTCCACTCTTCCTTCTGCTCTAGCAGAGCTTTCAAGATGAAGTTTCCTAAAACAGCTTCTTCCTGCTGGTTGGAAAAATGGTACCTTATCCTGGCACTGTGAGATAACTCTGCCATCCCTCTGACACAGTACACACCTAAGGAAAGCTCTTATCTGCAAAACCTGGCTGTTGCAGGGTATCATTTATTGACTTGCTGGCTTCTCAGGCCAGGCTGGCCAAACAGGGAATTGTTCACAGCCCAAAGACTCATGGCATTAGCCTCACACAAGAGAATTCCAGTGTCAAGCTACCTAGTAAAACCAAAATAATTTTCCCCCTAGTTTTTCATTGAATGAAACACAAACGGTTTAAGAATATTTACATTATTAAATTACATATTATTTAAAGTTATTTGAATATAATAAATATATTATTAAAAATATTTACATATTATTTATTATAGAAATGACTGTATATCCAGACAGATAACGCAATTTCTAGCCACAGTGCTCTAACAATACACAACATTATGATCCATTTTAGGTCCTGTGCACAATTTATTTTTGTTAGGACATGGTAAAAATTTACAGTCACTCCTTAACTCACAATAGTTTTTTTTTTATTAACTGTTTTATTTATTAACAGTTTATAATAGTTTTATTTATTAACAGATTACGTATAGTAATCTGGTTTGGTATTATTCCCTAAGCAAGAACACACCTATGCTTTGACTGTAAGAAACTGAAACAGGTGCAAAGTTTCAGTTTTTAAGTCAAAAGTTGAAAATTTTTGATTTTCTGTTCAGTGAGCCCATATTGGCATTTGCAAGGACTAAATCCATGCCCATGAAACAAAAGCCTCACAGATAAAGTTGCTGATAAAGAACGTGCCATTGTTTCAGAAGATAAAAGGCATACTGCCATAGACATTTTTAATCTATTAATAATTTCTTAGTTGACTTTTTTATAGCCTTCCTTTTGGCTTGTAAATTAAAGCCTCAGGAACCAAGAAGTAATTAACTGTGAGGTTTTGCAAGGAGACGTAACTCAGCACATATGGTAGAAATATACATACATCTATTATAAATGCCTTCGAAATTCAATGTATTTTTCTGCATATACTGACTCAGGTTGTTAGCATGAAGACATTCTCGTGCTCAGGAACTACATCAGAAAACTCTTAAAGAGAGTTTATGTGTACAAGACTTGTAAATTCCTTCAAGGGATACAGTTCTACTGTTTGAAATCCCTTCCAGAAAGTTCACTGCCCTCAAGTCCAGAAACAACCCTGAAAGTTCTGCGGGAGGATGGGAAGAAGCACAGCAACCCACAGTGCCTCTGGCACTTAGGGAATCTTTACACAATTCCCAAGGCCCCTGAGGCTCCAGCGGACCAACCCCTTTATGCCCCAGGCCCTGAGTCCCTCCACATGCAGACCATGCTCTGTCCTCACAGATGCTCTCTGAAAACCACATCGGGGGAAATCAGATCTCCAAGAACAGCTCAAGAACACTATCCAAGGTTTAACAAAGAACCACAGGGAAGTCAAAATTCACCTAAAGGAAAACACCAGAAAAGGAGGTAAGCTCCCTCAGATAGAGTGGAACAGGAAGAGGCAGGGCTGCATTCATAAGGTAAAGTTGGCAAATTTGAATGCTACTGGTCCCTCTAGGGCCAGATCTACCCATAAAACAGGGGAAACGAGGTGACAAATTACACCATGTGGCCTGCAGTGCAGCAGCTAGGATGAAGGGGACGGAGGTCCCTGCAGACTCCTTGGTCCCTTCCCCACAGCTCAATCTCTCTCTTATTAGCTGATGCACTGTCCAGGCAAATGCCATCACTACAGGGCAAACACTCTCCATGCAAAACAAAAAAATAAATTGAGAGAGATAAGAGCAGCAGAGGAGACTTCAAGGCCTTGTCCACACAAGAGTGCTGTATGTATTTAACAATAGCTTCTGGTGGTCGCTGAAAAGTCCATTTTTATAAAGCCAAATTCTAAAACTGAAGAAAAAGTACTCAGTTAGAAGGAACGGTATGGAAAAATTAAGTCTTTGGTCCCCAGTAGATTTATTTCACCTGCAGTTATGACCATATGGAGAACAGGTGGTAAGAAAACAGTAGGAAGGACTGCTAAAAGGCCATGGAAGAGAAGTACAACTGGAAAGCCATGCTGTTCATCGCTGGGAGGGAGGAAGAAGAGGACAGTGTTCGCCTTTTGAATCTTTTACCAAGAATATAAGAAGCACATGTGCAATTTCAGACAAGGTCTTATTTTAAGAGTAACCTTGATCAAAAGACAGACAGCACGAAATTGAGTTAAATCTAGTTGTCTGCGTTTTTTCCAAGCAGCCGAAGTCAGTCTTTGAGACAAGCAGCTCATCATCCATGGTGTTTGTAGCACACACCGAGAAAAGCTGGCCAGTGGTGTGACACCGTAATGAAAATCACCTGGAAGGGGCGGCAACCACCTGCCTGGAGGTAGAGAAGTTCTGATCTGATAGACTGGAAAGCCACTAAATGTCTGGACTTGTGCCCTGATACCTCAAAAGCTGTGATTTTCGCAGTGCGTCAAAGTGACACAGAAAGTTCATAGAAGAGCAGCTCTCAGAGGATTACCAAATACGCAGAAACTGCACTGGATTAGCAAAGTAAAGTCAGGAGGCCTGGCGGCTACTTCAAGCAAAAGGAAAATATGATCTGTCCCAGCTGCATTCCCACCCTTTTCAGTAACCACGGAGGGCGCGCGGGCAGAGCTCGGGACCGCGGGTCCCCCTTCAGGCGGCTCCCGGGACACGGACGGTTCCCGGAGCAGGCCCTTCCTGCTGTGCCCCGCGCCTATCGCTTCGAGGGCACGCTGCAGCCACACAGAACCCCCGGGGAGGGGGGCACGGGGCGAACCCGGCCAGCCCGTCCGCGCCTCGGCCGCCATCGCCCGCGGTGCGCAGCGTGGTCAGGCGGTGATAGGGCGGTGACGGGTCGGTAACGAGGCGGTGAGGAGCTCCGGGCCGCCCCGGCCCCGCCGCCCCTGTGCGGGAGCGGCGCCGCCGACCTCACGGCGGTCACGGGCCGCGCCCCGGCCCCGCGCGCGCCCCTCGCGCCACTCACCGCCCGCCGGCTCCCTCCGCGCGCGCGCCGCTCGCCCCAGGCCCCGCCCCCGCGACGCGCGCGCCGCGCCGGCCTGGCGCCGCGCGCCCCCTGCTGGGCGCAGCGGGACGGGGGCGGGGCCAAGCGGCGCTCCAGGCCCCGCCCCCTCCGGCCCCGCCCGCGAGCGCGCCGGGGAATGCCGCGCGTGCTGGGATGTCCGACAGGTACGGGAGTGGAGCTGGGGGCCAGACAGCCACCGGCACCCGGCCCGGCACACTCGGAGAGCACAGGCATCCCTCCAGCCACGAGCTGCTGCAGCCCAGCGCCACAAACTGCTTTTCTACATCTGGCTCTCCTGTCCAGGCTTCCCATTGCTATGAAGCATTAGCAGGCTGGAACAAGCTCCCTTTCTTGCATACAAACAGAAGTCGAGCCGATTCTTAGATGTCTTCAAAAGACAGCAAGTTTTAAGTTACCTTCCTTGCTTAACTTCATGAAATCATACAATGGTTTGGGTTGGAAGGAACCTTAAAGACCGTCTAGTTTCAACCCCACTGCCATGGGCAGGAACACCTTCTGCTGTCCCAGGTTGCTTCAAGCCCCATCCAACCCGGCTTTGAACACTTTCAGGGATGATCCACAGCTTCTCTGGGCAACCTGTTACAGTCTCTCACCGCTGCCACAGTAAAGAATTTCTTTCTGATATCTCATCTAAACCTTTCAGTTTGAAGCCATGCCCCCTTATCCTGTCAACTTTATACCTGTGTAAAGTTTCTCTCCATTGTTTTTGTAGGCTCCCTTCGGGTACTGGAAGATCACAATTAGGTCACCCCAAATCCTCCTCTTTTCCAGGCTGAACAACCCCAATTCTCTTAACCTTCCCTCACGTGAGAGGTGTTCCCTGCCTCTAATCATCCTGGTGTCCCTCCCAGACTTGCTCCAACAGGGCAATGTTCTTGTGCTCGTGACCCCAGAGCTGGAAACAGTATTCCAGGTGGGGTCTCACTAAAGTAGAGGGGAAGAATTTAATTCACTATATCTTTCCCTTTGGTCATAAAAACTTTTTCCTGTTTCTCACGTATAGGCACAACATACTTGACTGGCACCTCTCACAATCTCACTGCCCCAAGAAAAAAAGCTAATCCATTTTTCTCATTTCTTCTTTATAAAGTCTGGTGTTTGTAAAAATCACGTGCATAGTGTTGTCTTTCTAATGCAATGCCTCTCCTATAAACCTACTCATAGGAGGCTGCCCATCAGATTATTTAACCCAACAGCAGACAGATTCTCACGTTCTCCAGAGCAAGAAGTTGTATCAGCAGTGAGCTGAGTAAGAAACTGCTGTTTTACCTATAAACTGCTCAGTCTTCATCTGCCACATTTCAGTGTGGCTGAACAGAAAGTCACAGGCTTGGCACTGGGCATTAATGAACAGAGCAGAACTATTCCTTTGGAAGGCAGAAATACTAAATTAATGATAAAATATTTTTGAAGCACATCTTACGAAAGTAGCAGACAAATTTTCTTGCCACCACAGAATATGGGGATAGGATGATTTTTCTTCAGCTCTCCATATTTTTAACCTCCCTCATGTGAAAATAAGGCTTTTCATGACAGTACAGAACTGTGGACATTTTCATTTGGTTTAAAAGACTACTTTGCCATCTAGATCTGGCATTCAGTGCATTACCCACTTTGTCTTTGAAAGTTCTTGCCAAAAAAGTCTTCATCCCAGCATGGAATAATGTCACATATGGAGGGCATCCACATGTATTCATGCTACCACCACTGCTGTAATTTAAAATGAACAAACTGACCCTTTTTCCCTACATTGTGCAAAGTGGCAATTGTCTTGATATTGATACCTGCACAGCATTACCAAGTGCAGCAAGAAATGCTGTTTAGGTACTACAGTGAAGTCACGCTACAGTAATTTTCCGATTTCATGCATCTTTGTAAGGCATTTTACATGAAAAACATTCTGCACATGGCTGATGATGAAAGTAGAAATGAGAACTGGGATGACACTCTCAGTCCAGATTTCCCAGAGCAGCAGACTGCCCCTTGGCAAGACAGATCACGTAAGGACACATGGCTGTGTGGGGGCTTGGGGGTGGGCAGGGTGACATTATTTAGGTTATGATATCAGATACTACTTGGCAGCAAACACAGCTCAAGGCCTTGCTTGAATCTTGTTACAAGACAGTTCTAGAAGCAAAGCTCCAAAGGAGCTCAAGTGACCCTGTAGGAAGGAAAAAGAACAGGTTATCTCTTGCTGCAATTTTTTTGGATGTGAGGACAAATGAATCACAAGCACAGCAATATCCGTAAGGTGCACCCTGAAAGAAATTTCTTATTAATAACCGGATTTTATTGTTCCCTACTATTTTTTTTTTTTTGCAGACAGGTATTTCCAGTTATCTCCCCTGTCCTTTTACTGACAAACCCACGTCACACAGCGGTGATACCACTGACCTTGAGACAAATCTGATGACATTGTCACTGCCTCTTCACTAACGCATTTACTAGATCAGAAACAGTGTTTAAAAACACTGGAAAGCAATAGCAACTTGTTATTCACAAGGCTTTTCTGTTTTGGGGGTTAAGTTTTTATTTTTACTCTGCTGTATTTTTTTCCTCTACTAATGAAATTCTTATTTTGTTCTCACTGTAGCACAAGCCATAGCCATATGAAAAAGTAAAATCAGCTTTAATTAATATGAAAATAGATTATTAGAATCTAATTGTACAATCTTTCCTGTTACCATTAAGTCTAAAAACTTCTAATAACTTAAAAAAAAAACAACCTAAAAAAACCCCAAAAACAAAAAACCACAAACAAAAAAAAAACCAAACCAAAAAACATATCTCAACATATTTAGGGCTGGCACACCAACTGCACATTGATTTGGAAGGCAGCAAAGCAAGCAATGCTTTACAAACATATAAGGATTACTTCTAGTTAATGACAACATAATCCTACTTCTGATGATGGAAAATAGCAAAGTGGAAATATTCTACTTGGAAAACAACCTGCAAGACCTCCTCTTTGTAAGCAAGACTTGCTTCACTTCTACTTTCACTCCCAAGCTGTTCCCCCTACAGATGGAGACTCAAATGTGTGTTGGAGCCCTGTGGGGTAGCTGTGTGGGCCAGGTGCAGCACAGCTTCCCAAGACCCTGTGGCACAAGAGGACAGACTCTCAGTCAGCCTCTGAAAAGCTTGCAGTCACTCCATGAATCCAAGAACAGTAGAAAGCTTTCATCTTCAAGTAGTTCATGGGGTCAACTCTTTCTCTATGGAGATAGAAATCTTAGAAATGCGACAGTGATACAGGATCCCTGTGACTTCTTTCCATTTTGCCAGGCTTTGTGCACCCCTTGGAAGTGATTCAGGATCCACAGAGGGCTACAGCTTTCAGGCAGAAAAATGCTCTACATAAGTGACCACTAGTCACTTAATACCACCTAGGGGTATTGACATTTTAAACAGACTTGACAAGTATTTGAAAATAACCAAACAACCCACCCAACCCTTCACAAGAATTACCAGTATCTATACTTCTGTACATTTTCACATCCCCATAGATTTTACCATGGCTTCTGACACAGTTTTCTCAAAAAATGTCCCAAGATACATGGTAACATCCAACCTTCATGGCATTTTCTGGTCCCAAAGCCATGGTTGTTTTTGGTTGTTTTTGCTTTTTCCCCCAAAAGATGTAATCACTCTGTCATCACAAGAAGCAGGAAGGAAAATATATAAAATATATTTAGCAAAACCAGTAAAATTAAAGTGGAACAGAAAATGTGGTCAAGTAGCAAACATGTACAGCAGCAGATTTTACAGTTTTTCCTACACATACCTCTGCACTTATTTCACACACACTCTTTAAGGAGAAGAAAGAAAATAGAAATCAGATAGTGAGTGTTACGAAAGAAAACATTTCTTTTCCTGAACAGTAAATGGGGTTTATTACTGCTTCCTGCTTTTGAAACTCCAATTCAGACCATATATACCTCTAAGAAAAATAAGAGAAGGACACTCTTTTCTCTGTCCCTAAAGCAAAATGACACTGTCCTTTTACAGACTATGCTGCTATCTTAAATAGTTACACTCGTAGGATCTAGACATTATCTGGCCATCTTAAGGGATGCAGGTAACAAACATTTTAACCAAGAGATACAAAACAGGTATCCAATTTTTCCAGCTTTCCTGAGGCTGAGTGAATTGTTTAAATACATGTGCGCTTATCAAAATCCATGGTACAGTACATTTTAACAGTAGTTTGTTAAGAAATTATGAAAGTGCATAACAGCCTAAAAGCAGGCAAAAAGTACTTCAGAAGAACAGTCTTTCCTTAAAGTGGCAGAAGAATATAAGCCTTCCCCAAAGCAGTGTTGATCTTGTGTGAGGACATCAGTGATCTTCCTAGAGGTTCCACAGTGTGGTGGTGGGCTTTTGGCTTTGGGGCTTTTTTGTGAGTTACAACAATCATTTCAATGAACAAAAGACCGTTAGTAGTATTGGTGCAGTTCCAAACCTAAAGTAAATGTCCTGACAGCTTATTAAACCAAGTTACCAGTGAGGCTTTCAAATCAATGCTTGTGTTGGAGTCTAGCAATGACTTTCATTCAGGGAACACCAAACACAGAGATGGGAAGCAGTTTGAGTATGCCACAAACGTAAGCTGCAGCATCCAAAACAGTAAGTTAAAGCAAATCAAACATATTTGTCTTTACAACCATTAACAGTAGACCAGACAGAGAGAGGAAGAAAAAGGGAAGTACATCACACCCACAGCTTTGCTTTACTCTAACTTGCAAAGGCAACAGCGTGTCAGGAAAATCAAATCTGATACCATCCAATAGATGTTAAAGTGAAAACAGCTGTTCCACAAGATTCAAATATAGATAGCAGAAAAACTAGTAATGAATTACGTATCCATCACAGTGCGTAGCTTCTTTGTTCTCTTTGGATATATAGATCTATCTGGAATGTTTTCCAATATAAAGAGGAATTTATTATTTAATTAACAAAACTTGCACTGATAGTATCACATTTCATCTCAACACAGTACTCTCTCTTTCCTCCAACAAACTTGTTGATAAAAAGGCAAGCTTTTACTAATCCCTTTCAAGATGTCATGGGTTAAACGGTAAGGAATAACACCTGTGGATCGATCTATTTTTCTTTTTTGGGATAAGATTGCAAAGTTATCACTTTTTTCTCCTCCTCCTTCCTCTTCCAGTTCATGTAGAACCTGCTCCTTGGTTGGCTGTCCAGACGAATTTCACTCTGAGAGGGTTGCGCTTTCCTACTTTTCTGCTTGTAAGATGTGGCAAATCACTGAAGGAAAAAATCCACCACCAACTCCGCCACTCACAACTGAAGCCAATGTAAGTTTCAAACAGGCAAAACTGATGGGCTTTGTGTATACTTAGACAAACAAGTGTGAATAAAGGCTTTGTACCCAAATCGTTCAAGTTTATTCCAGAACTCATATTTAAGGTAAAGCAGAATAGTTCCATTTTCTACATGAAAGGCTCTTGGATATGCTGCTGTTAGTCTCACCAATTGCTTTCAGGAATTTCCTCAAAATTACCTTAAATGTTTCTGTCCTTCCCCAAGATATTCACTGAACTAAACCATGCTAATATAAATATATAACTGCATAATCTTACTTTTGAAACCAGTAAAATTCTAGTGATACATACAGCCAAGATATATAGCAAGCTGTCACCACCATAGTTGTTGCGTAGTTTTACTTTCAGGATTTGTGGAGTTTTTTTTTTTTTCCTTTTCTACATGATGTGGGTGCATGGAAGTAAGAGGGGAACAACAGAAAATAGCTGTAGTTCATCTAAATGTAATTGTATTAAACCACTTTAGGAACTGCTGCCTGTAACTGAACTTTTCTGATATCCATGAAGTCACATGGTGTTAGACATTCCTTACATAGGAATGGATTATGAGCTTGGAGAACATTTCTGTGCCAGATACCATCATAAAAACTGTTTAGATTAAATACACACACACACATATAAGTTAAAAACTCAGAAATCAGTATTCCTTTTGAGTAGACAAATGCCACCAATAATAGTGACCTGAAAAGTCGCTGTTAAAACTTCCTTTGGCAGATGGGGAGAAAGATTAATCTGATTATATATTCACAGCAATTTCTGGTAATTGCAGTGTGAGATACTGCTGTTGTACCCCTAATCACACTACCTTCTATTGATGGACAAACTTATGCCTTAAGTGCTGATGTAAATTAAAGTTACTCCACCAACTTTTAACCTAATTACTGTGCATTCACTGTAGCCAAAGAGCAAAAGGTGTAGCTTAAGGTTTCATAATGTTGCTATTTATGTTTCCACTGTAAGGAAGAATAACAAATGCTTTTTCAGGGATTTAACACAGGTGAGATTTTAGAAAAATATTAAACAAGAATACACACAAATCACACATGGCCAAAACAAAATAAAAAAATCTTTAGTGGAAAACAATTTTATCCTCTTTCTGCTTATGGACCTTAAAAATACACAGAGTGATAATTTCAAAACTGAAAATTCAGTCATGATAAGGGCTTGATTACACAGCCATTTCCCAAGTCTTATTGCAATAAACTGTGAAATACTTTTATGCAACTTCTTATCTTCAACCATACAGATAAAACAATACTTGAAATCAACTAGCACTTCAATCCCTGTGTTTTTAATATATAAACTCAACACAGTATTGAATGACACATTTAAAATACTTACACACTTGACCAACAGCAGTACTAGCATTTATTGCCTTAAAACTGCATGTTCGCTGCATGGAGGTTTCTTATTTTGCACAAAGAGAACAAATAATATAGTTGGGCTTTTTCCTCCTAATTAAAAACTCCAGAATGGTTTTATGGGAGATTGAAATGCGTGGCAAATGCTGTTAGAGAGGTTTTTATCAATTCCAAGTATCAAGCTGTAACAGATTGGAAAATTACATGGGTAGTAGTATCTTCCTCTTGAGGTTGGAAGGGCCTTCTAATTCTGCTTAAGAACAGCTTAAAAGGACAGGAAAAGCAGGGTAAGGAATGGAAAGAAATTGAAAAAGTAGAATCAATTTTAACCCACTGAAGAGAAGGGAAAGCCAGAGGTATCTTACTTCTCAGTTTCTAGGGCCCCAAGAGATCTCATACTGAAAAGAGAGTTTTATAAGATAGCTGAGAGTTTGAGGCTCTATAGCAAAGCACACTTCATTAGTTGCTTCATGATCAGTGCTAGAAAACATTAATCTAATTCACTGAAAACAGAGCACAATCTACTCAAATGCAAATTTATGGGGGCAGGGGAGCAGGGCTGGCTCTTAAATTTTAATTTTTATCATTAGGCTTTGGTTATACTTAGTGACTGGAACAGACATGGGAGAAGTGAGTGGTGTTTGTTCCTTGCAGAAAAATGTAAAAAACCCAAAAGTAAACCAAACAAAAAACCCTACCACCACAAGCAGCACTTGTGACAAGCAGAGGCACCAAAGCCTGAATTACCAATAACTATCCTCTCCCTTTGTAGACCAGAAATGAGGCACACTGGTGGGGAATTTTACCTTATTTACCAAGAAGGTGCCATTTCAATTGGCTGTAATTGAAATAATGACAATTTACAGCGAGCATTACTGTACTGCAGTAGATCAGTCCTGGGAAGACTGCACCACTGCTGCCTCTGCTGGGCTTTACAATTATGACAATCTTGGTTTCATTACAGTAAATCTTACACCTCACAAAACTAAAATTAAAGTATATAATATTTACATGGCATCTCAGATTCTCAATGCACTTTATAGGCATAAGCTAATCCTCACAACATCCCTGTGAGGTAGGTAGGTGTTAATGCAATTTTAACAACACAGTTCTAGTGACTTGCCAATGGCCACAGAGGATCCTGTGGAAAAACATTACAAAATTAGAGGAGCCTGGCTCCTACTCCTGCGCTTATATTCATCAAGCTACTTTCATAAAAAAAACCAACCCTTAATTACTTAATTACTTAACCAAACCTGAAATTACCTGAAGTGTTTTACATGCAAAATGCTGCAAATTTGTATTTTTTAATAGTTTTACAGATCACAAATTAGAATTTGCTTTCCCTTTTAAAGAACTAGATTTTAAATGGATAACTGACTGCTCTGAGCAAGCTTATTTTCTAGAACTACATGGCTTAGATATAAAGGGATTTGCCCAGGTAAACACTGGGGCTTCAGTGAGTTCTACTCACTATGAAAGCAATGACCAATTCAAACCCCTCTCTTTCAATTAGTAGGATTTGGACATGCTGAGAAAACAAGTTTCTCATTCCTGAGAAAAAAGGTGAGCCCTTTACCATCAAATAGTGAAACACAAACCTCTGGGCAAAAAGTAGCAGATTCTGGTGGTAAGTCAGTGAAGCTAATTAAGGCATAAATGCACATGAAAGTGGAAGTTCCATGCATTCAGTCCACTTCTCCCTGTCCCTATGTATCTGTGCTTTCAACAAGGTTTTGAATTTTATGATTGAACTTAATGGCCATGCTTGTCAGCATTGAAAACTACAGGTTGAACAAAATTATAATGCCAGCATTAGAACTAACTATTACAATGGGGAAGGAGCTGGCAAAATGGAAAAGCAGCTAGTCTCAGAACAAAAACACTGGCCCGATATTCTGTTTCAGCAAGAAAAATAAAGACAAATATATTTGTTACAGTTATATCATGCAGCATTTTTAACTTGGTTTGAATTGCCTTTTTTCTTCCTTCAAAAAACAGGTGCATTTTTAGAACCATTATTCCCTTTCCACTGTGAATGGAAAATCAATACAATGATGCTATATAACTTTCAGAACACTTATGTGGAGTCAGCTCTCAGTGTTCCCTACAAACAGTCTGAATCTTTCCTGTGGACCTCAGTGTGCTTTCACATCCCAATTTACAGCAACTGGATGCATAGAAGATCACAGAAGATTATTTTTTTCTATTTTTTTTTCATAGGGTTACTGAAGTCAAATAGCTCAGGTAGAAGCAGTCACCAAGCCAGCAGGAGTATGAACGAAGAGGAATTATTTCCAGAAGCCTTTGCAACCATTTCATGGATGTCACTAAGCAGAGATATCTTAGCATTGCTCTAAAAGAAACATAAAATGGCATGGAAAAATCCCTGTTAAATATATGAGAATGAGAGGAAAATTAAAAAATAGGAAAGTATAACATCAAGCAGGAAATTACAAAAAAACTCCAAAACTTTACTGGGAAAGTTTTCCTTTAACATATAATATTATTTTTAAATGAAGGGCAAAGGAAAATTTTAAACTACCTTTAAAACTAGTCTTTGAAAGTGGGTGTTCATACTTTAGCTAAAGTCCTGATATTCAGAAATGCTGTGTGTCTCTGCTTGTTACAACACAATAGGCCCAACAAAAAAAATAATGGGTATGCACATTACTTTGCCCAGTATACAAACTCAATTTGTGCTTCCTTCATCACAATATGCAAGAGGATTTCAAAACTTTAAAGTTAATGCTTTTAAATAGTGAGCCAGCCTTAGGATCGATAAAACAATAGTGACGGAGCTAGTTAGAAAAGAAAGGATGACTGAGTATATCAGTTCTCAGTCAGACCCAAAACATGGAATATTTGCTATGATCTCTATGAAGACTTCAGTTTAGACACCTGACATTGAGCACATCATAACAAACCAGCAGCTCCTACTGCCACTGATGTTCCCAGGCTTCAATGCCCTTCCATCTGAAAAAAATGAGTTTTCAGAACTTTGGCCTCATCCAATGTACAAACTCAGAAAAACTCCAGTTTCAAAAACAGCAAACCCCAATTTAAAAATAAAAACTCAGCCATCTCAACAGTTTGAAACAGAATGATCTGCCAGGATCATTGTATTTTGTGCAAGTGCACAGTCAAGAAATGCTTTAAAAAAAAAAGCACTAGAGTTTCAAGAAAAAATTGAGAGCAATACCCCTGTTCTAAAATACTATGCAAGTTATCTTAGAAATAAAGTACTATCTGGGAAGGTACACTATTATCTAAGAAGTTTTATGGTCACTTTGTAATGTGTAAATATGCCCTTGCCCAGTTTTCACATCAATTATAAGAGAAAAATAAAATAAAGAGATGGCATTTTTGGCCTTGTGGATCCATGCTTGAGACACAGATTTAACTAAAAAAAAAAGCCAACCACACCAAAAAACAAAACAAACAAAAAACAGAAGCCTTAGATCACTTACAGCACAGTATTAGAGATTTGTGTCTGTTGTGAGATTCTGGCTATTGTGACTAATTTCGAGATGAACAGCTGAAGAATGGCACAGAATTGCAAACACGAAGCTATAAATAGCCATATAAAGGTGTATACCAGACTCTTTATATAAATTGTAAAAACACATGGGAAATATTTAACAGCATAATCTAGCAGAGATCTTAAACAGAAGGGCCCACTTCTGCCTCTGTGTATTTCCGCAAAAATAATTTCACTAGACATGCAGCATTTGTGTTTGCTTCAGTTTCCTCTGGTTCACGACAGGAGACAAAGCAGGCCTTGCTTTCGTATCCATGTGCTGCTCTCTCTTGCTGGTTCTATATACTCAGGGCACTATATTCCACTATGATAAAAGCTAAAGTGCTGATATAAAAAACCAAGCAAGAGCAGAGCAGCTGGGAGAGCTCTGCAGAAGTGGGACTGGATTCAGCAAAAACAAAAATCTCCTACAGCACAGACTTCCCAATTACCCTTCCCCACTGAAGTCAAACAGACATGCTTGAGTAAAAGGGTCTGATGCTCCTGTGCTAGCATAATTGTTTTAGCTAATGCCCCAACTTTACAAAGTTTGCCAGTAATTCACACCTTTTGGGTTGTTATTGCTTAAGCAAACAGTTCAGTGAAGAAATACATTGCAGTTGCATGCAACCCAGGTGAGAATCAAAACAGATACTGAAAGTAAAACTACACATGAACCTTGCATTAGACACTCATTCCAAAACAACACATCAACATGAAGGGCTGCAACACGTACATAGCAGCTCAGTGCCAACATCCTAAACCAACTCTCAAGAGTCAAATCTTGCCTTAAATTTCTTACCTAAAGTATATGAGCTTTTTTTTTTTCTTTTAAATTAAGGCAATGAAATGGCTACAGTTCCTAAAGTTCATTTTAGGGGAACAAAAATATACACCTTTTTTTTTTCTCTGAACTTTAGGCAGCAGAACATAACGTAAGAACCTGCATTGCATTAAACCCGCAATGTCAGGTTGATGTAGAAAAACAGAACTAAGTTAAAATACCATTTGGTTTTTCTTCCCCATTGGAACACAAACTCAAACTTTAAGAGAGGAAAAATAAAGCTTAAAATCAGCTAAACGGTTTAGAGCTTTATATGTATCTGCATCACACTCTAACATGATTTTGGGTAGAAAAGAAATCTGTATGTTTATATGACCACTCATATTTTAAACCAGTGCAGGGGGAAAGGCACTGCATTTATTTCATTGTGCCCATATCTGTTTGCACATAAATGGAAAAAAATTCAATTCAGATTTTCTGTTCGTTCTCTTCCACACCCAAGTATGACAGATTGCAGCTAACACATAATAGCAGAAGCTGATTCAAAGTTGACCTCTCCTATTCCATGGTGTTATGTTCAAACTTCCAGGCTCTCTAGAATCTGAGATGGCTGCAAAGAACCCAGAGACAGGTACAAGATTTAGTCAGCATTCAGCATTTCTCAGTGCATTTTGCAGAAAGGGTCTAAATTAGGCATAGAGTTCTGTTGTTTATTTTACACAGAGAAGTCCACCAACATTTGCCATAAATTCTTCTAAACTCTTTAAGAAGGCCATCTTCTGCTTACGGTCCAGTGTAGGAGGAGTGCTGCTTGCAGTAAGCTTGTTGAAGGCATCTGCTAACCGCTGGTAAATTACTGGATCTTGTTGAGTTGATAGCAACGTTTCAACTAACTCTGAATATTCAGCCTGTTAAACAAACATAAAAAAAAAAAATAGAGATATACAATATATACAACTTGTTTCATCAGGACAAGATCCAGAATAAAGGCTGTGACAGAAAACCATCAGTACCTCTTCACCTGTCCTCAAAGCCTTTCACTTGCCTCTAAACCAGATTAAAATCCTTCTTCCAGGCTGGGTATTTTAGTAAGGCTGAAGAAGTCTTCAAAGCAAGGTACAGTGCTTTGCAGTGCAGAGAAAGATGACAGTTTTAAGGCAAAGGACCCTCTGGCTCTTTCTTAGCATAGGCTTATACCTGCAAATTGGACTGTTTTTTCTTGATGCCTGTCCCACGTTCCATACCAATCATCTTCTCCCACAGGTTCTCCGTTTTCTAGGGTTCCTTCCCTGGGACAGAGAGCTTAGATCCCTTTCTAACAGTTTCCTACTTACTCTCATGCTTATTTAGACAGAAACAAATGACAAAGAAACATGTCAGGCATAACTAGAAGGACACTGCCAAGGGCACACACCTGAAGCAAGTCCAAAGGGACTGAGCTCTGGGAGCACAGGTGAAGGACACAGGAGCCAGAATGGCAGTTCCCTGCATTTTGCCCATGAGGGGTTGAGTGACAATAGACGCAACAAAAATCTGCCAGCTGTGGGTGGTATCACAGGGTCCTTTTCTCTTACATGTTCACAACTCTCTCTTTGAGAGATAAGGGCTGCTAACAAAAGAGAGGATCCATAGGACAAAGTGGCTTAGCACTGTCTTTGCCAAAAGCTTGCCAACCTGGCAGGAAGGGCTTTAAAGGGCATGTTGAGGGATGTGGAAACAACTTGTAGATAAATAAAATGACAGAGACTAAGAGTATTCAGAACACAAAGAAATGTGATGGGTTTAAAAGTGCTCCTCAAAAAGGATGAAACAGGCTGAAAGTAGGCCAACCTGAAATACCTGTGTAGAAGTGTGTTTAGCTTTGGAAAAAGAAGGAGCTAGAGCTCCACATGCAGGTTCAGAGCTGCAACATAACTGCAGGCACTGATATGTGGTGGGACAGGTGGCATGATTGGAGTGTTCCAAGGGATAGGTGGAAGCTTGTTAGAGCTCTTCAGGGCAGAAGATGACAAAAGATTGACACTTCTGTGAAAAGGCAACTCAAATTAAAAATGGTTTTCTACAGACTGGGCAGCAATCCAGTTGACTGCTTACAGATCATGATCAGAGGACAAGCAGTAAAGATGACATCATCTTTTGGGATGAGATCTTGTTACAAATCCCCAGAACAGGGCTTTTAGTCATCTTAAAGCAACTTGAGGAAGTTTCCAGATCAGACTTACAAGAGATTATCTCCCTGACATTTGCTCACACACCAGATGGGCTACCCAGGGGTGTGACACTGCGTCTGCTATTCACAGCTAGTAAGAGCTGGTCAGGGATGTGGTAATTAATGCCAGCCTTTCAGTCATCATTAAAGAGTGGAGATAAGGATTCACAGGAAAGCAAGGCAAAGGGCAGCCTGGGAATCAGAGAACGTGGACATCATGAGAGCAGCTGTCACCTTCTTCAAGACTGGTGGGTAGGATCCTGTGGGAGTGAGCTCTGAAGACAAAAAGAGCTCCTGTCAGAGATCTGATGGCCTTTAAGGACAACCTCTTCCAAGCACAAGAATGGTCTGTCCAGATACAGAGCAAAACAATAAGGACACCGATTCAGGTAAACAGGGACTTAATGACTGAACTCCAGCACCAGGGCAACACGTGCAGGAAACAGAAGCAGGAACAGCTAGCAAGGAGGAAAGCAGAAACATAATCTGTGCAAGAACAATGACAGAAAAATGAAGTTCAGCTAAAGCTGAATTTAGCAAAGGCCATCAAAGACAAAAAAAGCAGCTTTTACCAGTATTTTAAGAGTAAAAGAAGGAACAGTGAAAATAAGGCTCTACTGCTGAATGGAATAGATGACTTACCGACAGTAGACAAGAGGTAAGGCTAAAATAATCAATGCTTTCTTTTGCCTTGGTCTTCACTGACAAGTTTTTCCAGACCTTTGTGACTGGAGACAGGGTTCAAGGAGGAGACGAACTATGCATAGTAAAGAGGATCAACCCAAGGATCTCTTGAGAAATGTTGATGCATGGAAGCTCATTAAGACCTGACAGAATCTATCCAAGGGTTCAGAAATCGGGCTTATGTCATTCATTACTGGCTGCTATCTATCATCTTCGAATGACTAAGAAAATCATGAAGCAAGTACTCCTGGAAGTTATTTCTGGGCATGTGAAAGTCAAAGGACCCAAGGGAATGGCCTGAAGTTGTGCCAGAGGAAGTTTATGTTGAGTATTTGGAAAAGGCTCTTCACCCAGAGGGTATTTGGGCACTGGAACAGGCTCCCCAGGCCAGAGGTCACAGGATCAGCCTGGCAATTTAGACAATACACTCAGGCACATGGTGTGACTCTTGGGGATGGTCCTGTGCAGGGCCAGGAGTTGGACTCAATGATCCTCATGGGTCCCTTCCAACTCAGCATATTCTGTGATTCTGAGAACAAGCTAGTGCAGATTTACCCAGGGTAAATCATGCTTCTCCAATCTGTCTTCTTTGACAAAATTACTTGCATCTATGGCTAAGAAAAGTGCAGTGGATGCCTAAGGTAAGCAGATCTTTAGCAGCTGTGTACTGCACCCTTGCAACTAAGCTTGGATTTTACTGTCTAAATGGGTGAACTACTACATGTGTAAAAACACACCTGTACCATCAGCCTATAAAGGATTGTGGCTAATGGCTCATGTTCCACTTGAAGCTGGTTCCAAATGGCACTGAGAGCTTTCATCTGGACCTTATCCTGTTAAATATTCTAGTCAGTGACTTGGAGGAGGAGGGGAAATACACTGTTCTCAAGTCTGGGGACGAAACCAAACTGGGGAGTGCAGCCAGTGCATTCAAGGGAGACACTCTGGCTGGAGCAATGAGCTGACTGGAGAGTCATGAAACTCAGCAAGGACAAATGCAAACATCTGCAGCTGAAACAGACAGACCTCCTGAGGATGCCCTCTTTCAACCCATCTGTTTCCATGATTTATCAGATGCACAAGAAATAACCACTCTCCTTTAACAAATGACTTCTTTTCAGGATGTGTCTGAATGCCGTACCTGATGCAAACACACTAATGTGTAGAATGCTTCACCTGCTGCAGTTGTCATTTCTGTATTGTGCTTCTGAAGTACCAGCATATCAAAAACCATCTGAAATTGCAAAACAGAAGTAGTTGTGTAAGTGCAAACTTAACTTTCTGATTTATCAACATTTGCTGCTGAAGCTCATCTTCACTTCTGATAATAACAACGATCATGTATTACAAACATCCAAAGTTGCTGTCTGCTATTTTGCCCCCTTTTTTTTTATTTTTGAATTTAGGTCCCAGAAATTTAGAAGCCAAGTTCTTTTAGGAGTCGAGTCTTGGCTTAACAGCATAAGTTCACATTGCAAAGCACTGGAACCTGTTCTCAGTTGATATCAACTGCTCTTCAGAGAAACATGACATCACCTGTATTTTTCTCCAAAACCTGCAGATATGCCAGAGAAATACTGAAAAAAGGCTTTGCTCTTCCAGAATAAAATACAGAACTTTTCCTCAAGTTTTGGAGACTCCTATAGCTCACAAAAAGTCAAACAGGGAACAGATTAGTAAAGAGTAATATTATAATTTCAAGTGGAAATTCAGAAATAAGGAATGAAACTATGTTAACTTAGAAGATACGTAAAGACAAAAAGACGCAAGTTTCTCTTTCTCTCAGCTTGCCTGATGGAAGCATTTAATGAGCAGTCCTCAGAAATCCCAAAGTCAGTTTGGTAAAAAAAAACCACCTTAAGTAAAATTGAAGCCTATACAAAACCAGAAGACAAGCACACAGATTCCACAATTCCTTTGTTGCCAGTCAGTGGCAACCTGATTGCTACCAGGTCACCCCAAAATTCATTAAAGTGGATGGTCCTAGAAGTAAAGTACTGAATGTGATACTGAATTAAGAAAATGTGTAATTCATTAGATACATTGAATAAATGACAGCATTTCCTTTCTAGTTCCCAGCTATACTCTTTTTCATGCCTTTTCTTTTAGTACTCTACCCAGCCTCCAGTTCACAGAACTCTGGAAGCCTTCTGTTCACAGCTTCATCAGTAACTGCTAAAGCTGTCAATCTCAAGCGCAGAACATGGATATAAAAATTGCATTCTGAGAGGCTCAGGTCTTTTGTTTACTGGCAGTAATGGATTGGTTCCCTCTACATCTCCATCCTCTTTTGTACTCTAGTCTGATATCTTCTGCCCTCTTTCTTCATGCCCTCTTTCTTCTTAAGCTGCCACTTTTTTTTTAAGGTAACAGGCTGTTTCTTACTACATGTATTATCCTGATTAATCTGGATATGATCACTGTTTGGCCTCCGGATGCTACCTTTATGCAAAAAACCCAAGTAACAAGAAACAGATGCCTTACCTTAAGAAAGTGCCTCGTTGCTAGAAAAAGGGTTGAATCTGTTTCTTGTGCTTTTGCACACTGTTCTGCTAACGGTGTTACAGCCTCCAGACAGAGCTGGCAAACCTCTGAGCTCATTCTGATAATGGGTGTTAAAGAACTGAAGTCAGATTTCAATTAAATTGTGGTCAAACTACCCAGCTGTGACACTAGGAAATATATGAAATGTTTGTATGTTTCTTTTCATTACAAAGTTGCTAATTAAAAAAATCAAATTAAAAAAAGCTAGAAAAAGGAGCGGGGGGGGGGAAGGATTCCAACTTCATTACCTTCTTTTATTAGCTACATGCCCTAAGGTAACATAACCCTCTCTGACATAACATTTTCAGAAAGAGTCCCTTATGGTCAAGCTCATCTGTTTCTGACACGTGCCACAGATTAGTGAAAATGGTACTCCCATTATGAGAGGGAGAGCCCATTGGCACCCTGACAGGAAATGCTCTGGAGCCAGCCCAGTAGAACAGCAGCAATGTTTTGTATTACCAGCTGAGAGACTAATTCAGGAATGGCTTTGGGATACCAGCTGAAGGCTTATGAAGTTACACACTCTGAAATGAAGTAATGGAGGAGGCAGGAATGGCTGCCAGAAAAAACTTACATGCTAAGCTACTTAAAGGCTGCACCCAAGCACCACGAGTCAGAGGCACTTCAGCTAATGCTGGAATCTCAATGGACACTACAATGAAACTCTCAATCCCCACAGAGCAGTGTAAGAGTCAATTACTGATATATAATTATGCATGCATTTGATAGATATTGATAGATAGATACTGATAAAAAAGGGGAAAAAAAGATATTTTTAACAGGTCCTTATAAAAGCAGCTTAGATTTTTAAAAAAAAAAACATTCCCAAGCTCTACAAAGGATACGATGACATCCCTAACTCCAGTGAGTACATTAGGCTCTTAAAGAGGTCCTCTGGAAGTTGTGGAATTTTCTCAGGGAATATCTCACATATGAAAGTGATTAATTTGTAATATTGATTACACAGGGATGGAAACTGTCAAAAGAAAAACATGGTATTTTTAGATTCAATCATGTAACTATCTTGGCATAATTTTCAACTGTACAGAGACAGGACTGATGATTTGCACCGAAGAAAAGAACTTTAGTAGGGAACTTGAGTCATTAGAATGGCTACAAACACTTTGGTACAATAAAAGAAGATTACTAAAGACAAACAGTAGATGGTGGCAGTCTGGCTTCTGCTCTATACAAATTACAGGAGTTTTATTTCAGACACAGACATATCTAGTCCCGTGGGGTAAAAACCTGGTGAGCACTTGGAGCACAACTGAGGGGCTCCCAGGGTACAACCCCTGCCTTGGTTTGATCTAAAATGAACACAGCCCTCGCACTCAGCACACGCTACTGCATGAGAGGGGACAGCTGAGACACCCTCCAGAAGTGCTCCCCTGGTTCAAACTAAAACATGAACACAGTGCAACAATGAAATGCTGCTGTCCCATTGCTTCATATTTTACTATTCTACTGACAAGCTGCTGATGCCTTCAATCGACAGCCATCCGTATTGTGGAAATAAAGTTGCTTTTAACTCGTATCACTGTTTATGCTTCTTGTCACATTTCTGGCACTATCAGAGAAAGGACTCTCTGAGCCACATTTCAGCTTTGGCTGTTGATCTGCACAGACTTGCTTTTAGAAGAAAAGTTTTGTTTAGGACCTTCAGATATACATTTTCTCAGCTCGCAGTATTTCTTTTCAAAGAGTATTTAGAACTATGGAACAATTATTTACATTTATGAAGTCTAGAAAATTCTGCTTATGGAGGTAGAATACATATAGGAACAAATTCTGGGAATTCATCACTATAAAGCTTTCATATTCTAGCAGCTCCATGTAAAAATATATTTACCTTCAGCAGATCTTGTGACATTAGAGGCAGAACTAGATTAACCCCATATAAGACAACATCTGCTGCTGATACAGATCTATTTGTAACTTGCCCAGGCTCGTGTCCTCTAAATACTTCATCTGCAGAAAAGAAAAAATATTTTGCATAGAAGGAAGATTAAATATATTGAAGAAACAATCTCATTTCTTTATAATACAGACATTTTTAAAAATAGGACTAGTCCCCTCTCTCCAAACAAAACCATGAAGCACTGTATTAAAATAGAAACTTAGTGAGTGGAGGCTGTCACATCACTCTATATTTATATTCATTAGGACTAAGCATTTTATAATCACTTGTACCAGATGGCATGCTAAACCAGAACACTTCAGATACAGAGGGCTACCTTCCATTACAGAACATTACATTTCTTTCTAGTGATAGCTGCTTCATGCCTACACACACAATAAACACATAGTGAGTAAAATATTACTGCATTTTTATACCTTTTAATATATACTATATATTTACATATGCTTTAATATCTTTTATGAACAGAAGGAGAAAAAAAAATGGGAGAGCTAACTTCTGCAGTTTGGATGTTGCCAAGTTTTCTCCAGTTACAGGTTAAGGCTTCCATCTCCCATCAACTGGCAGTGACCTCACTTTTAGAATTCCTGCACTGAGTCAGCAGCAGTATGTAGAAAACTTACAATAGATTAGATCTCTGGGCATTGCATCTAGGTTTTATTTACATTACTTTGTTTCATGGTAAGTGTTTTCCACGCAACTAACATCCAGATCTCAAAGCAAATACTTTACAAAGCACGAGGTTATCCATTTAATGGACAAAGTCTAAATCTGGTTCTGTACTCATGTTGCGCATGCATGATAAAAAAATAAAATGATGTACTGCATTTGGGAGCACAAGGTTCTCTATTTCAGGACGTACCTCCGAAAAGCAATGAATATCAAAACATGCTTGGTACCAAACTGAATCTGCCTGGGTTGTTATCTGTGCCAAGTGTATAGAACATGGTGAGATATGAACCATGCAAATGTGTTTTGGCTTATTCAAAAGCAATGCACCACAGCTAACTGCCAGAACACACTCAGGACAACTGCAGTTGTAAGTGGCAAATACATGTAAGAAAGTAAGGCTGGGATACAAGAAGGAACCCTTAAGTACACCCACAAACCATAAAGCATGTTCCATGAAAAAGGAATACAGAAATCCCTCACATGATGGAATTTTAATAACTCAACATTTCACAAAAGTTGAATCCTGTATTAAGAGGACAACCCATCTGCTCTCTTGCACTACTTTACTACTCCAACTTCTCTATGTGCTCTTTGCTATAAAACTGCTGGTACAACATATTCAGACTTGCAACGTTCAGATTTCAAGCTGTTTCATACATCCATAATTTATTTTATGACAGCAATAACAATTTCAGATGTGAGAATATTGTGAAAAGTCCTTCATTGCTACTTTAAATAGCAATTTCCATATCCTCACCTAGACAAACCTAAACTTCAGCTTTTATTTTACATGGACTGAACATAAATGCCAAAATAGTTCTCACAGTTTAGAAAACATGTCATTGATTACCAATTCCTTAATACCTGTATCACTGAAATCTATGAATTCTTTTGATAGAAGATTAGTGAGAAGCTCCATAATAAGAAGGAGATCCTGGTACTGGTCTTCTTCTGCTGTGACATCTATCCGTTGTCGACCTAGATTATTCTTGGAATACACCTGGAGCAGAGTTAGGCAGGCCTCATACAAGTTCATGGCTTTGGCCTATAAGAAAATGTTACATAATAAGAAAACTTCCATATGCTAAAAGTGAAACACTTTGTTTTAAGATGCCATCACTTGGTAGACAATAGTTCAAGATTTTAATTTCAGTGTATGATTACTTTTGTACCAACTGTACACAAAATCATCAAGGAAACAGCCACCTTAGACAGTAAGAACACTTGGAGCCATATATGGATGTGATACTGACTGAAAGAGCAAAACATCAATTTTCTTGATTCCTCAGCCTTAACAAAAATCCAGACAAGAGTGATTTGGGAGAGACTGACATATCTCACTAATCTCACAAACTAGATTACCAACAAAATCCCCTGGGGACACACTTAACTAACAGAAGTTTGGAGCCACAATATACTGTTTGTGCATACTCAGTTTGGAATAGGCAGGAACTCTTCCAGATGGGAAAACAAAATTAGCCAACAGTGCAAAGATGCAAGTGCACTGCAAAAACTCAAAAATTTAACTGTTAACTTCTTGGGATCTATTAATGCCTTGTCTAGGACTAAGGCAGTGTCTCTATGGTATGTATTTGCCAAACAGAACACTGCTGCAATTCTCCTAGACTAGACTTCAGATACAAAGTTTGATATTGTTATTAAAAAGCACTCAACATAGTCTGTCCTGTTCTGTCATCCATGCATAGAGCTAGACTAGTGATGAACTGTGATTAAATTTATTGGTAAAAGAAACCAAACAGTCTAAATGTCCTGCTTTTAATCTTTGCAAGCATATGTTTTAAAACAAAAGAATTCCGTAACAGATGTGTCCACATAGTCTTTCTTTCTCTCTCTAAAAATCACCACATTTTTATTTTAAGGAACAGCACTGTATATACATTTACACACATGCACACACACACACTGACCCACCCCTCCCTTTCTGGTTGTATTTACCTCTCCGAGATAGCAAATTTGTTTATGTGCAACTTCAACAAAGACTTCTATTATGAGATTAACAGTCTCTGGTGTGTTTTTGTATACTTCCATTAATCCAATGCAATTATTAAGGAAGTCCATTAGGAAATTGAAGAGAATTGCTACGTTATCAATCTGGGTAGCCTCAGCAATGCCACAGAGTGCTTCTAATGTAGCAGTGATTTCCTGCTTCACTTCCTCCTCCTGACAGATCTGCTGAAAGTTCTCTTGGTTTATCACATTCAAGAATCGCTGCTGAAGTGGCTGAAGAACCTTGAAATTTTTCAGAAAAGTCACATTAAGATAAGCATACAATTATATGAGATGTGAGGTTTCAATAATTTAGCAAACTCATTGCTTTTAGCATGGCAGTACAAGAACCAATCACTTCCAGTTTCCAATGGCTCAGTTATGTCATTATCTGTCACATTAATGCAAGCAGAAGTGGTAACGAGTAGTGCTTCTCATTGTCCATCACGGCCTGCAAGCAGGTGTCAAAATGAGCACCTCCATAAATATTTTAGGTAATTTTGTCGTGTTTAAACAAACGTCAATGACTTTCTCTGGCTCAAAGCATTTGATTCCCTTCAGATTCAGCATTAGGGAAAAAAATTGTTACAGCTTATGAATGAAACCATTAAGATTAATGCTCACAGTTATCTTTGCCACATTATGATTCTTAATAGCAAAATCACTTTTGTCATCATCTACATTTGGAAACAATTTAGAAACTTCCACAAAAATAGTTAATTTTTTTCCGAACTATATCCACTGCACGACAGTCTGACCTTAAATCACTAATTTACTAGCTCTGCCAATAAAAGCATGTTTTTCTCAAAAGGTTGTTGCTTTGCAAAATCACTTGGTGCTTCCTGATGCCATTTCAGCTACTTTCTAGCATCAGCCTTCCTGGTATTAAATATCTGAGCTTTAATGCAGCCAGGGCACAAGGAGCGGGTCAAGACTTTTCATTATGTTCCACATCAGCTTTTTACTTACTGTCATTATTATCATTAAGGGATAACAGATTAATTCATAACACCATAAAATTAAAAAGAAAGGAAGAATGTCCCAGTGCAATGGAAATTTTTAGTCTTCTGTAACAGTCACTTCCAAACATGTTGCTCTACTGTCTGCTTCACAAATCCTCCAATTAATTATTAGTGGTTTCTCTTTGGGTTGAGATATTCTACATACAATTTAGACACAACAGATATAAGTAATGACCATCAAAGAGAGAATAGCTTAAAAAATCATCAGTATTAAATATTAAATTATGTTCTACAAATTGATTTTGTGTCACTATAAAATTCCCTAAACTAACTGGTTGTACTGCTTGCTTATATAGAGGCAACAGAATTATTAAAATAGCTTACCTCTGTCCAGTATTGTTGCTTTGTTTCTGTATCCATATGAGCAAAACCTCCTAGAACTAAAGCTTTCATTAGTGTTCTCTGCACAGAGCTAGACAAATAGTGAAGAGGAGGGCTTCGCCTTGCAAACTGTTTGGCTAAATTCCACCAGTTTTCACACTGAATAACTAAGTTTGCCCTAAAAGAGGGAAAAAAAAATTCACTAAAGACTTCACAATTGTATAAACAGGTTTCTAGCAGTTGCCAGAAGGTTTTTGTTGCTGTATTTTTTTTAAATTCCTTTATTCTGAGGCTAAATTTCCTTTTGATTTTCATCTTACTAATGCCTCAGCTCTCAGATTCCTAAAGTATATACTCTGAAAATAGATCAATTCATACAAGAGTAAAGCAGGAAAGTGCTTTAGTTTTAAACACATATACACACAAGAGTTAATGGACACATTGCATGGATTAAAAGCTTAGTCTCATTACGTCATAATAAAATAAGCAATTTATTGCAAACTAGCGCCTGTGGGGTTTAATTTTTTTTAAAGAAAAATCCTCAAGAATTTAAAATCCTCATACTTCAGAACAGTCTTTCAGTAGACTGTCAATGCATGATTGCATGTATAATTGCATGTCAGTTGACAGAAATAAAGCATTCAAGAACTTCCTGCTTCACAGTTTGCAATATCAAAGAAAACTTATTGAAACTTGACTGAATCCACAAAATCCTGCATTTAAAAAAAGAATTTAAGTTTACAAAACATAATTCATACTGGCTTAGCCAGTATCAGAACTCCTAATCAACAAAAATTAACAGCAGCACAAAAATCCTTGCAATAAGAGTGGAGACCAGGAGAGTTTTCCTTTCTCACTGTTTTAAGAGTGAGACACAAAAGTAGGGAAGGAGAGTGCACTTCTAAACAGTAATAAAAATTAGGTGATGTTCTGTCAAATACAGGTCTCACTCCTCAGCTTGTCAGACAAGTTTGTGGTGGTTTTTTTCAGTTACAGTATGTTACTAAAGTAATTTGACTTATAGAGACATGAATATGAAGCACCCTATATCTGGATTACTGTGGCCAAAAAACTTTAAAGGAAGCAAAAGAAACTTTTTGACTTCCAGGGGTATAGCAACTTACCGCTCTCTCCTTTCCACTAATGTTACTAGCAGTTGTACAGTATCATTTGCAAGGTCCTGCTCTGAACTCCACACTGCCAGGTTACTGATCACTTTTTCTAAAAGGTAACCCACAATCCACTGGGAACCCTCTGTATCAGCACCAAATGCTGTACTAAATGGCAGACTTATCTATAAGAAAAGCATTAAAATGAGTGAGTTTTACAGAAGCCAGAACCCAAAAGTGTATGGCAATCATTGTCAGCAAATTCTTTTCAGGCTGTCACTTCTTTTCCTACTTAAATTACACAAATGTTACATAGACAAAGGCAAAGAATATCTGTAATAGAAAAATCTTTGCCACATTTATTTTGCGATTTTAAGCACAACATCTAAAACAAAGAAAAGTTCCAACTTCGTTACAAAAAAGGTTTGAGTATGTCTAGCTTTTTAGGCCAATGAAAGTTCAAAAGCTTTAATCATTAAAAGAAAGATCCCAAAGTCACCTCCCAAAGTGTTTCCACGAATTTAAGACATAATTCCTCAAAATACAGTGGTAAAAATTATTAGAAATAAACCTAGGTGTTAATCTATGTAGACACTTGTAAAAATTAGTTTTCACCTCAGTTTTTCTGCATCTGCTTTCTGCAGATGGTTCCTTCAATCTACACATGTTTTAGGAGACATGTCACACTCTGGCCCTGGCACATTAAAATATGCTTCCTTGAAATTGCCTGTTCTCCTACCTTTAAAGAAGGTTTTTCAAGAGTGAAACCAAAAACTTTGTAGTAACTGTGCAGGAGCTTCCTGTCAGCACAACACTAATGCTTCTACCTTTAAGAACTCATGATATATACATGACTGAGCAGAAGGTTTAAACAGAGGTTTCAATCACTTTCACATGTCAACACAAACTAAATTTGTGCATTTCCTAGACAATCTGTTTTGTTTCCTCACATTGTTTTTTACATGGCTCTCCTTCTAACATGATCTCCAATTCTTGCCCAACTGGTACTTTTATGAATTCTTAGCTCTGCTATATGTATGAGCTGAATAACATAACTCCAAATATTTACAAGTCTGTGTGATAATTATTATTGTTAAGGAGAGGCCTCCTGAAGCATTAGTATTCTTAGTTGCTTCAATAGTAGAAATAAAGGGGAGGAGGACTTCTCAAAAATTAGAGCCAACAGGACCTCCTCAGGATGTGGGTGGCTTCTGTGAGCTAGCTGGATTACAGTTAGTTCGATAAGCAAAATCAGGATCAAGTTCTAATCATGATTAGTGCT
This sequence comes from Phylloscopus collybita, assembly GCA_027886175.1. Lineage (NCBI taxonomy): Eukaryota > Metazoa > Chordata > Aves > Passeriformes > Phylloscopidae > Phylloscopus > Phylloscopus collybita. The sequence goes on from JAJNNQ010000007.1 coordinate 7,754,730, forward strand.
GTCCAAGCACGGTAAGAAGTTGCCCTTTAGAATGAACACACTGTTGAAATTATGATATATACAATGAGAATGAGGAGAGAAAGTAGCATGACATTAGCTAATGTATACTACCTTGTGATGATGTTAAATATCTAATTCAGAATCATGACCAAGAGCAATCACTATATTAGAGATGAAATGTAAAATCTGATGGACAGTCATGATTTATGACATCGCTGCAGTCAGTGAGCTTTACTCACTATGCAGCCCAGGAGCACTGTTATTCTGATATGGCAACGGCTACCAAAAAAAATCACATTTACAGCAAAACGCGCGAGAGTCTCCTAAAAACTTACACTTCTAATTAGCAAATGAAAATCAACTTTCAAACAAGTTCCAGAATAAATCACAACCCATATAACATTAAAAGTACTTTAGCATTGCACTTTTAAATAGCTACACTGAATCTACATTCACAGGATAATAGTATTGCTAATACTCACAAATAAATTCATTAAAGTTACATCCTTACCTGATCATACAACTTTTCATCTACTAGAAGGTAAGTCTTTGCCCAGCGCTTGAGGAACCATACAATATCTTTACCCATCTGGGGGCTCAGGAGGTGTGTCAGATTTGCCCTTATTGCTCTAGATTCTACTTCTGACACTCTTAAAATAGCAGATAACAACCTGCAGATTTAAAATACAATGAGGATGCTGAGAGCAGTTTCTGGAGAAGCAATGTAACTACTGAAGCCACTTTCATTTTTCACAAAATATAACAGAAGGATCAGGATAATACAAAGCACTTCAATTCTAATCAAGCAAAAATCATTTTATTATGAATTTATTGGTTTTGAAATGCAAGGTGAGAGAGAATAGAGTGAATATCCTCCAAAATGTAAGAATTATGCTTTAAAAGATAGGATTTAACAGTAATTTTGACATCAAAATTACTGCAGCAAAGAATCCCCACAAGCATCATGACAAATGGACTACGTGCGAGTGCCTGTTTTCAAAAACTGCTTTTTCCTTCCTTGCACCAGAAAGTTTAGTGACCAAATTGGTTCTAATTGTGCAGCATTTGCATCATGACACACACCAAAAAACAAAAACGGGAATGACCAGTTATTTTTCTCCTGTTCGTTACTGCTGGGAAATGGTCTGAAATAGTAAATCACGAGGTGATTGCATTAATACAATCAGTCCATATAACTGCATTAAAAACTAGCTTTTGTACAGTACATCAACTGAATTTCATAAGAACGTGATTGTACACAAGAAATTCAGGAGTTGACATTGGCCTGTTTCTTGAAGATATTTCAGAGTTGTTGCCAAAGGGCCTCAAATCTCTCCTTATTTTCATCTGGTTCTATTCCCACCACTGTGAGACACTGCATCAAGAAATCCTCTTGCTGGCCACTTCAAGTGGCCAATAATATAATGAGCAGTATTCAACCTTCTAAACATGAGGTACATACATCATTGCTAATGAACATCCATTTTTTCTACCTTCTTCCCAGAAAAAAAACATTTTAAGAACACAACAACTAATCATGTCAACTAAGAGTGGAATGCAATTTTCTGAAGTGTGAGGATTCAAATTGAGGAGTCCTTTGTGAGCATCAGCCTTCTTGCAAAAAGAGAAGGGAAATCTGTCCTGCTTCTTTTATAGGCTGACAGTGATGTGTGTACATAACTGACAACAATTCCTCATGCTCTGAGGATCAATTTTGCTGCTACTGCCAAGCTTGGGCAGTAATCCACATTCAAAGTAGAGAAGTTCACTGATGTTTTGGAAAGCATTTGCTTAAGCTGTATATGTGCTGAATAAATGTTAGAGTACATATTATCTAAAGATTTTCATCTGCCAACTTTTTTTACTTCACTAGTTTTAAGGATTTTCTGTAAAAAAATTGTTGAAAGCAGGGTTTTCAGTAGAAATCTAAAAAACATTTCTGTGTATTTCCAAGTCTTGGCTCATTACATCTGTTAAGACTATCAGGTCAATATTTCCTTTTTCAATGCTCAGTGTTTACATATTGCTTGCTTTTCACATTCACAGAAGTCTACTCGCATTCTAGGTTTTTTTTTTCCTCTGAAAAAGCATTTAACACACTTAATAGTACAGGATGCATCCTTACCTAATAACAGAATCAGTTCTGTTGTACCCTGGGATGGAAGAGGCCTTTTCTCCTGGAGATCCCAGAATCTGAAGTGTTGTATTGATGTCAACCTCAGCTGAATGTTTAATGGAATATTCCATTACTTCTGGAGGTATTAGCGGAGTCTCTCCCTGAGTATCATTAGCCAAGAGGTAGCCTTACATTAAAAAAGAAAGAGTGATCACAACTTTCTACCCTAGGTTAACTTATGGCTTTCTGACTAAAGAATCCATAGGCTTAACTGCAGATATCACACCAGAATCAAATGTTTATACAGACCTTGACTAACACTGCTTAAATGCATACAAATTAATTAGAATCCTTAAAGCCATTCAGTAGGAAAAAAACCTAAAGTGACAAGAAACTAAGACTGGAAAAAGAAACCACCAATTTAAAAACCAGTAAATGAGACAAGTTTTGCTTCATGTAAAAGTGCTACAGTCAATTCATCTACTTGGAGGAGGGACAAAACATTTTGCTGTCATTTTTTTCTTCTGCTATGTGGTAAAAAAGCCTGGTTTTACAGCTTCCCCATATCATCATCCATACAGGTGAGTCCATATCATTTGGGAATTCTGTTTTGCTAACATCTCAAATCTCTCAGAGTCTTTCAGACCTCAAGTACATGTGCTGTAACACAGTTTTCCTTGCCTAGCAACTGCAGATCAGATGAAGCATGGGTTTTCATACAATACTCTGGTATCTAGGTAACATTAACTCCAGCTTTAGTTGTAGTTTTCAGTATCTGATCTCATAACCATTTGTGAGCTACAAACTCCATCTCAGTGTTACAAATATATTATAAACACATTCATGTCAACATCTAAGAGCAACTAAAACACCACATCTTCAAAAAAGTCCCACAAATATTTCATACATTACACATTTCTCCAAGCAAAGTACAGACTTAGTTGTTAATAGGTTTGCAAACTTAAGTAAAATGTTTCCATCTAAAAATCAAACCCCAAAAGGCCCTAAATTCAAGAGGCTCTAAATTTAGAGCAAAAATGCTCTAAATTCCCTGAAACATAACAAAATAGCAGGTCATGGATCATCAGCACTGAGAAGGTCTAGAACTTACATGATTCTCTGTCACCATTACCCAGATCTCATGTTGGTTCCCTTATTAAGTCATGTGCACCCAGCCAACACCACTGATACCATGAACAGACTAATTTCTTGAATAGGTTGACTGATAACACAACTCAAAAAAATCAGTAACAAAATTAGTTGCAGGAATTTCCAATGGACACTGATGAAACCTTTACATGAGGCAACCATTATGGATAATACTCCTGTTACTCCAGGCAGACGATAGTAACACAAGGACTTTGCAGTCTTCTATGTAAGATGAAATCATTGTAAGGGATAAAATGCACTGTCAATCAAGAGTAGCTGATACACAGGGATGTTTTGTTCCTGAGGTGTTCCAGCTGCAGTAAGACTACCAGAACAAGTACTATTTAAAGCTGCTCACTAACCTGTGACTAGAATAAGCCAATGAATATCCTCATACAGGTCATCAAGCACTTTATTGTCAATTGAACCTGATGCTGGTGAGGCAAGTAACTGCTGCTGATGTCTTTGCAACTGTCCATGGAGCCTTGTCACTCGGTCTTCTAACAAACTGTGGACAAATAACAAAGTAGCTTCACTGTTTTTAGACTGTTTTGGCAAAGTTAGGCTTTTCCTATGTGACAAATTTACTGATTTGCATTCATTACTTTTTTTTTTTGTACTTACCTTGTGAGAAGAGGTATGCAGTGTTCTGCAGCAATCCTCCCCAGCATGCCTACGCTGGCCAACTGGTCACAGAACTGGTCTCTGTCATCTTCCTGCAGCTCACTTATTTCTTCTTCTTCCCGAGAGGCCACACCATTGGCAGTCTTTGGTTATTTCAACAAAATTAGAAGCAAATAGTTAGGGTCATACTTGCTAAATTCATTATCACCACAATTTTCTGCATTATTTTGGCTCTTTCTTGCAAGGTAATTTGCATGTATGAGACTTGTACTAAATTAGACACAGAAGAGTTAAACAGAGTCAACATGCGTTCATATTGTCTTAAAATCAGCATTTCACAAACCAAAATGTGCTACCAAAATACCACATTGAGTTCATCTGCTGACATTTTGATAGTTCTTAGTTGTCTGAGATCTTACACGAATCACCAAATAGGCAGTATTTTTCATGATGAATTGAATGTTAGCCCTTTCATTAAAAGTTTCCCCTAACTTACTGTTTGAGGGGAAATAGTAGTTTAAAAAGTACGACTAAATTTTAAAAAAAGTACATTAAAAGTAAATGCTATAAACTCAGAAAACAGCAGACTAATAATCTTGATGATCTCAGTTTTATTTCTTGCTGATGCAGGAGTTGCACTGCTCAGTTTCTCAAAGCTTGTCTTAGTTGCATTATAAAACTATTTAAATGATAATCAGATCTTATTCCTTGAAGAGATGAACCACGATATGCAGAAACCAAGTATTAATATTAAAAGTGTTTCTTTCTAATCTCTTAATCATAAAATTTATGCAAGTAATGAAGTAAAATATAAGAGGCGGAGAAAGCTATCAGTCTGCTTTGTTCCTATAGAAGCCCTGGAAAACTGAATCCACACACAACTCCTTATGCAAAGTGCTTTTAACTCATCTTTTCTCTATGCAACCCAGCAAATCATTCTCCTGGCAACTTCAAAGTTGCAGCTGTTTACTGAAGGGTGAGCCTCTGCTCTCAAAGCAGAGACTGAAAGTTCCTGTTACTGCTTTGATATAGAACAAGCAGCATTCTAAAATGCCAGCTGTGGCTTTTAAAGGTTACCCATGGGATAAATGACTTATCTCACAGAATGACATGAATCAACCTGTGTACATAAGTTATGTCAAGACCGCCTGATATGAATTCAAAGCTCTCTTGTGAAATATTTCTCTCAGTTTTGGCACTGTTATTGCCATCTGTTACATATTGAGATTGCAGAATTATGTTTTACATAGTGCTTTTCAGAATGAGGTCTCTCTTGAGATCTTTGCACAGCATCAAATTCAAGAGGGATTTTATACAGTTATTGAATTGAATCTATGCAATAACTAATTCATCCAACATCTACATCCAACTTTCTGCAAAAGAATCTATTTTAGTAAGATCCAGATTCCTGGCAAATAGACTCATCATCTTTCTTTCTCAACGGCTGAAAAGATACTTGATGTACTTTTAAATTTTCTCTAGACAGTCAACGGTTCAAAAACTCAACTGGGAATTTATTTTACCCAAAAGGATCACATGATATTCCAAGTTTCTTCCACTTTGATGATGGGCAGTCTACATTTTTTCAGATATTTATGCATGTCAGTTTTATTTTGAAGACAGTACATGGGAGGCAACAATCATAAAAAAGGCCCCCAATTTCACTGATAATTTTAACTAGAATTCTAATCCAGAAGGAAGATCAAAATTTTAGTCACTGTATCTGTGGAAAGAACAAGATACACATTGATTTGAGAGCAGGTTTACTTTTTTCTTCCTTTTTTTTTTTTAAGTGATTTCCAACTTTGCATTCCTTTAGTTCCTCTCCAGAATGGGAGAAATGGCCTGGGAAATCCCAGCTGAGTAACAAGTTCAGCAATTTTTTTCATTTCCAAAGTCACAAATGACAATTCTATACTCGCTGCCTTGAGCTACATAATATACACACACCAAAAGACATGGGTTAGTTATTGTATGTTATCATCCAAAACTACTACAATGAAGGCTTACCAAATTCCTTGTGCCATCAGGAGCAGCTAGATGGCACTGAATGTAGGAATTAAAGACTTGAACAGCATGTTGGGTAAAGAAACCTTTATGGAAATGTTTGTCATCTTGGACCAAAGTAAGCCAAGATTCCAGCAACTTATCATATGCCTCCATATATACCATGTCATCTTTGTCAAGCTGTAAGAGATGAAAAAAAACCAAACCAAAACAAACAAATAAAAAAAATCTTATTACTAAACTAAACCAGAGGAATATACGTATATTTATCATTATTTTACAGATGTTCTTCTACTGTTGAAACAAACAAAAAGAAGGATCTAAGTATAGCTAAGAAGATTAGCTATCCTAATGAATGAATTTCAGTGCATAGCTTCAGAATGAACTGAAGCAATGCATTGAAAAGGTCACTGCAGTTTTCATGCCTGCTAGGCTTTAAAAACCTGTCAATGTGTTTAGCTATTTCTCTTCATCTGCTGTTGCATATAGATTTACAGTTATTCCACTACCTCTGAAGTAAAGAGAGAGAAAAAACAATGATACAGAGGAAATCACTGCAAGATTGCAAGTGTTCAAGAAACCTTATTACAGGTAGTCAGTTTTGATGACTATTTTGAATCACAATTTCTCGTTCTATGAAGAAAGCAAAACTGAATGAATTAGAACAGAATAAGCCTGCAGCTATAATTACTTAGTGCATTTCAACTGATGCTTCTTGTTTTTAATTATTCGTGTGCTTCTATATAGTACATAAATTGCAAAAGGAAATAACTTCTCTGAAAAAACAAAGTCCTGAGTTGTAGGCAAACTAAAGAATCCAAACAGCAAAGTGGCCATTTCTTTTAAAAAGTGTTTTTAATGTAACTATTGACTTTTTGTTTTGATGCAAAAATTGAACATTTGTAAGTACATCCAACTTCCACGTGACTGTAAAGATAAACAGCCTACTAAGATGTTGTCTTCTCAAGTTTTAACCAACAGGATTGCTCACAGAAGTTACTCTGAGATAGCAGACATTAGTAACATGGTTCAATGATGAAATAAAGAGATATGACGGCCTTAATCATGGTCCAGACACAAGAATTCCTGACTTCCAGTGGAGTTACAAGCATGGTTGGATGAACAGGCAAGGAAAAGAAAACACTGGCTGGATGACTGATTAAGAGGAAAAACTGATATCACATTGGAAACATTCCAAGATAGTTTCACAGCTTCCTTTTGTAACTGCAAAGTTGTCATATTTCCAGAAGTTAAAATATGGGACATACTGATGCAATGGTGAAAACAAAACCTGAAGATGACAAGGAGAGAGGCAAAATTGTATTTAACACCAACATAAGTCATAAATTTAGGAAGGACACCACAACGTGGCTTTCTAAAACTTAGCTAAAGGACACATGAATTTATAGACAGTCATTCAGTCCTGAAGTAGTTTGACATGTATGTAATATATTTACATCTATAACTTATATATATAAGTTATAATAACTTTCAATAATCAAATACATAAACAAATAAACAGACATGTTTTTATGAACAACAAAATATCCTCAAATATAGTCAAACCATTTATTTGGAAAGGTATTAAAGAAGTTAATGCCATGAAGAAAAATTATTTCATCACTTAAGAGATATTCTCACAAACAATCTAGGACTAATAAGAGACTTCATAAAACAAATGCCTAAACAGTAGAAAGATTTTTTCCACATTGAACCAATCTGGTCCCAAAGAAACCCTACTAAAACATCCCAGTCCTTATTTCAGATTAGCTGCTGGTGGGCTACCAAAGATGTCATACAGGCAAAGTGCCATGCTGCAGACTGAGAGCTGAATCATTCTGATGGATCAAAACTCAGATCTTCAGGAGAGGCAAGACAAACCCAGGAAATTTAAAGCAAAGGTGCTTAATTCCTCTTCATTTCCTCTATGGGAAACAAAAAAATTTGGTCCTTCCTCCATCCTAGTTTGTTGACCCTTTGGAAAAAGAACACTTTGAAAGTTTGTCAAGCAGCAACAAGCTGCAAAGAGGTGGAAGCCCAGCAGATGGGACCAAATTCAGAATGATCTCTGCTATCACATGATATTGGAAAAAAATATCATGAAGCAGGAACGGTACATTAATACTAGTTTTGAGAAAAATAAGCCTTTGATACAATTTTTATTGGTATTTTCATCCAACATCCTGTTCACACTCTTCACTAATCCAGGTGGACTATTTGATTCTACTTCTGCATAAGCATTAAGTGTTGAGCAAGGCAGAGCATAGCTGTGGATGAGCATGCTCTCACACCCAGTGCCATTAAGGGAAGAGAATACTGGTCCACCTTGCCCCATAAACTAACCCTCAGCACTGCTTACTGCCCTCCCTCCACCAGTGTTGCTGGTTGAGGCAAATGTTCCAACTTCCTTCAGCCAATCTCCCCAGCCCAAACTAGCAGGTTAATGGGAAACAGCATTCAAACATAATGCTTGGATTGTGGGGTTTTTGTGGTTGAAAATCAGTACTAGATGCTTTGAAGTAGTTTGCAGATTTTGATTCAGGATCTCCTTATTTTGACAGTTTTCATAGAAGATCTTCAGCTAAGTAGATTCCTTGTGCCTGATGGGGTTTCTGCCATGTTCACATGGTATGTTTTGCTGGCATATGAAGTAGCAGAAATATGGGGAAAACAGTTTTACCAACCAGCAGAGCTTAAGGAGCACACCTGCCTACATTCTGCTGCATTTCATACTTCTGAAAAGCTCCAAGAATATTATCTGAGGATTCTACTGAGCCCAACATACATGGTACTTTATCTGTCAGAAAGTTCTGAACTACGGACAGCACATGAGCTCGCAGAAAGTAGCACTGCATGCATTCTAAAAGAAACTTGGAGAACACATTAGCCATGGCCAGGATATTCCTACACCAAAAGACTGTTTCCAGAGATGCAAAGCAGTGTTTCTAAAGGCACAGCACACGGCATCATTGCACCAAATAGTGGTACAAGCTAGTGTAAGCTCCTGCTGAGAGGTTGTTTTAAATGGCATAATGTTAAGCACTCTTTTCATTAAACGTGACTGCGTATTTCGGTTCTCAAGTAACAAGATGCTAACTGAGGAAACACCATCCCTTTAGTTCCTTTGAATTTCAATGATAGCTGCCTATGGTTTTGATGAATCTTATAAAGGCTTCAGGAGCATTTCTAAATGTATTGGTGAATGCTGGTATATGTATTCAATATTCTACTAGAAAATCTCAATAGCACACAAATTTTGACCAATGAAGTTTGGAAAGGAGCTTTATTTTAGATTCTAAATTTAAACACCAATTTTTTATTAAGACATGAAAAAATTGAAATGTTTAAGTGATCACTGGGCCAAATATAATACATTTTAACCTTGCAGAGAAGACATGATCTAATGTTCTGCAATGAATGCTAGTTAATACACCTGTGCTCTCTGGTAAAGAAGCACAACTTTGTAAATAAATACTTCTGTAATCATTTTCAAACTCCCTCTGTCACTACACCAAATTGTCAAAACAAAGAAAATAATCCTTTCTCATGATAGTGGGGAAATATTGGTTAGTATCTTGATAGTCTCATTTTAAATCTACAGCCACTGCACATAAATAGCTGAAGTGCAAGATTATTTGCCTTAATTCTTACATAATTTTCCTTAAATTATATGTCCTTGGTAGTTTTTATTTTTAATGCAACTTTTAGGAGAACACTTGGGCTATGCCAACTGCCCTTCAATGTTACATGCAAAGTTTGAAAGAAAAAATCCTCTTAATTCCTGTGCTAGAGTTGTACACACAATTATCATTTGAACTGTGTCAGCAATGAAGGTCTGATCTGAACAGCTCAGATGCATGATGTTAATAACAGATCTTAATGGTTACACTCAACTTAAAACAAACTCCTGACTCACAACTCTAGGCAGCAGTTAAGTCTCAGTCTATCCATATGTTCATGTAGTCATTTTAAACTTTCAGGACTGCAGTTTTTTCATTATCTACAACAGCAAGTCAGCAATACTTTAAGACTTCAATATTTTTAATTAATCCATTCACTTAAAAAATTAAGATGAATTTTAAATCAAAACAAAGTCTGAAAGATGCACACTGTGTGTAATTACATTCATTAATTTCGCTGCATGAAATAAAAAGAAAATCCTCTCGCATGTGATTTCAGAAATATCTAGGACAAAACCACTGAATTCACAACAGTTAGTAACAAAATAGCCAAATTCTCATGTCACTTATGCTTATCACAAATAGAAGTGAAAAAGGCTACCCGTTTTTTTGAAAGCAGCTACTTACCACTTCTTCCAAGGCAGCACTTCTTCCAAAAGAACAGGTGAGGTGTGCGAGGCAGTTAACAAATGAAGAGAAAAGTTCATTTGGAATGGCCGTTAAAATATTGCGAGGAAATACAGTTATCAGATTGCTGATAATACTGGAAATTCCCACTGCTTCAGAGTCTTCTATTTCAATTCTATAGACAGAAATAGCAGGTTTTTGCCATTAAGAAAATTGCTAAAAGGAAATTGGTTTCATTATTATGAAATCTATTTCATAATAAGCACCACCTACTTTAACCTGCTCTTTTTCAATTTAAGCAATCCAACAGTAAGCACAAATTATATCCAGAAATAAGCAAGCCATACCACTTCTCCACACAGATATGCTACAGTCCAAACTAAAGATTAAAAGATGCCATCTAAATTTAGAGAGCAGACATACATACCCATTGATAGTATTCAGTAATCCCTCAATGAAGTGTGCCAGGTAATCAACTTGTGAACCTTCATCAGGAAAGACTGGCCCGTGCAAAGATGCCAGCTGTGCCAGGCACTGTAATGAATCTTGGGCCATATCTGTATCTTCTCTGATTTTTCGATGTACCTTTCAGGAAGTGAGGTAGTTAATAATACATGAAAACAGGGTGTTCTTACAACAGTCACATGGCTCTCAATCCAAAAGAGCACACACCAAAAAAAGCTTACTATAACTTCCACTCAGTCTGAAATACAAGAGTTACTGCAACTCCCTAAACCATGGCAAACGTCAAGATTGCGACTCTGCTCACACAATCTCCAAGCCTTGAATTAACTCACTGAAACTAACATTTAGTTAAGGCTCACCTACATGTTGAAAATTGAACTGTCTATTTAATGTTATGTCTTGAAGAGAGAAACAGATGCCAGCCAGTCAGACATGCTGCTCCTTCTAAAAACAGCAATAATGACAGTCATCTCTATTATGCTAACTATGCCTAGGCTATAGAGTCTTGCTAAAGTTAGTCAACAAGTTCAATCAAGATTATATAGATGCTTCTTTAGCAGAGGTAAACACTGAAGACATATACAAAAATTAATGCATCACTTCCTTGGTGACACCCTTATATTATACAAGGCCAATAATAATCTTCCTGTATTTGTGCAAACTGTTATGTCATTATTTCTGTTGAGATTTTCTAGATTTGAATCTTACTACTTCAGTAAACATATTCTCACATACTTATTCTCATCAGTGAAGTACGGATTTAAAAAAATCTTTTGGCTTGTGCCTATTTTTTCACAGATTTATTGAGTAAATGAACAAACCAATATAGAGTAGCTTTTTAACCCAGAAGTGAAATTTAGCTAAATTATTTAAGCAATATTATACCAAAAAGAACAATTAACTAACCATTTTTCTGTGATGTTACAGTTGCAAGTTCACCCAACTCATAACTAGTTGGATTAGCTGCACAGTTAATCCCTGAAAGATCAAACTAGCAGGAGAAACAAATCCTGCAACAGAAATACACCTCCTAATATACATCCCACATGAGGCTGAGATTAGAAATGAAGGGTCTCTCTCTCTCCCACAGCAGTCTGCCAACTTTTGCAAGGTTATTAAAATTTCTCAGATCAGATAAATAAATAAAAATTACCATCACTTACTTACATTACTTCAAACAGCAAATTACTACTGCAAGCCTCAACCACTGCAAATCAGGAATCTAAAACCAGAACTGACAGCATACTGCCCTGGCTAGCATTCATTCAAAAATAGTAAAATACAGGCGAGCCAGTTACAAGTAAGTAAAATGCAAATGTATCAAAACAAATTTGCATATCATTAAAATATTTTTCTTATCACAAATAAGTAATTGTAAACCAATCAAAGAAACAGATATGCAACTCTGACAACTTTATACTATTAAACAAAGAAGGGTTAACATGTAAGCCAAAAAGTTATTTGCATGTGGAGGTTCACAGCTGACAGTAGCAACTGTCTGGATAGTCTAGACAGCTGTTCAGATTGTGTGTAGCTGCTGAGAGTTCTGCCACTGACTTTTTACCTTTTCAAAACTGCTGGATAAACTTGCAGTACAAAAAAAAAAAAATCTTGAAAATCCTAGCAAGTAAGGCCATGTACCCAAACACATACTGTCAAGCAGCACTGGAGCAGCACAGTCTTATAACAACTTTGTCCAAGTTTTGAGCACATTTCTCTGCTTTGCAAAAATCAAAAAAAGCCTGAGAATGCTGGACTCTCAGATCCCAGGAGATGTAACCTAAGTCAAATTGCATAGCGAATGAATTTATAAGCCAATATATGTTGCTGCTGCAGTAAGTCCTAGCTGAGTGAAGATTACAAACTTCTCCCAACAGTTGTAAAAACAAAACAAGTTCTATCCATTTTTAACATGGGGCTTTTAAGTTACAGAAATTGAGTGCAACATTGTCCTCTTTCAACACTACTACTTCCTTATCTCTTCTAACTTATTTTATTTTAACTTCTGTGGATTTCCTTTGTGCTGAGGAAAGAGATGCAGAACTCCGTATGCTTAAAGTGGCTAGAAAACTACAATTACATTACTTATTTTCAGCTGTTCTGTCGAGCAAATGCTTTAATATCAGCAGACACACACTGCTTGTTTGATCTTTTCTGAGAGTTGTTACACCTTATCTGAAAGATTCACTACTTTACTACTGCTCGTTGTGCTTGCTTTTGTCTGATGAGTACATGTCCAGAAGTATTAAACGTATAAAAGTTGAGATAACTATAAATCTTCTTTTGTTGCTAGTGATCATCAACTTAAAGCAATTAAAAGGCAAAATACAAATTCAGCACCCTAGGAAAAAGACAATAATTCTGTCTGCTTCGATAATCAGGCTGAAGTGAACAGAATCAGTCCTACCTGATGCAAAAGGAAGAGTCCAACAATAGTTTTAGAACAGGAAGGAGCTGCTTTCCCTGTGGTCTGGACTACGAAAGTTGAAGAAAGAAACTTACTGTAAAGAAAAGCTCCATAACTCTGCTGTCCAGGAGGGTCTCGCGCCAGGATTCTGTTGGCTTTAGCATCACATTTTGTGAGGATTCAAACATAGCTATATAATGTCTGCCCAGTTATCTAGTGTCAAGGTCAACAATAACATTCCAACTTGGCTTTAAAAAAATCCTAGATACAACAGGATCCATTCACAAAGAATGTAATGGAAACAAACTTTAAGCCTCTTCACATACACAGCATAATTCATGCATGAGGCCAAGGAATAAAAGGTATTAAGTATTGAAAAAAAGAATGCTCCAGGAATGTTAGATAACAGTTTGATCATAATTATGAGACATACCATAGCGATATGATCACTTTGATAACCAGAGTGTCTAATGTGACACAGCGAGAAGGGAAAAAAGCAACCGCAATTAACAGGTGTTAAAATTTATGCAAAATAGGAAATCATTTTCTAAAAAATTTTCCTGGCAGCTTTTAAAAAGACCTTACCATAGCTAAAGATAGCCCATTGAAATCTATATCCTATTTTTCTAAATAGCCAGATATGTGTCACAGAATGCAGATATATTAGCCCTGTCTTAATCTACATCTTCTAATCACACTGAGAAGAACAAAAGCACAAGTCAGCACAAGGCATCATCGTATTCAACATGTTTGTAAGAGACACTCACGAAAAACGTGCATGCCATAAAGACACAATTTTTCTGCATTAATTTCAGCTCTCACCATGTATTTTGGCATAACTCAATTTACAAAAGTCTGCAAATGTTCTAGTATGGAAAAAACAGAGACATGAGCAAAAACATTTAACCAAACAGATTCAATTATTTGTCAGTCTGATCACACAACAGTTCTTACCAAAAAATTTTGGACGTACTTCCCTTTGTGACACCACCCCTTTCAAGTAGTAGTTGCTAAGTTAAAGCAGTTTTATTAATGTTTTATTTGTCTTACTTAAACCCTACATTATCCTCTTTGATCCCTTTCTAACCCAACCGTCAGAGTAAGTAACAGCACGTTCAGCTGCACATAATTTACTTACTGGTAATGAACAGCATTACCTTTTGTAGTGTAAGAAATCTGGTACTATAAAATGTGTATAAGAAACTATTTCTATGTCTAGAATGAAATAAATTTTACAATGGTATTGTTCAAAACAGGAGACCCCCCCCCCGCCCCCAACTTATGATGGGTTTTGTTTAAGGGAACAATATATAAAGCAAACAAGTAGTTTAATATGAAAAATTGTGTCACAAAGCAAGATGCACAATTTCAGTTTATTTATACTTGTATCCCGAGTTCTGCCACAAAACAAAATTCCTAACAACACTGTGCAAATCCACATTCCAAAAAAGGGACTTTTTCCACAGTACAGGACTAAGTGGACCTTCACCAGTGGTATATGTCCAGGACTGTTGGCAGCACGTTATACTGCCCAAGAACAGTCCAGGGTTTTCACATTAGTGCAAAATAAAAGCAGTTTCACAATTTTTAAGATTATCAATGTATGTTGAACTATACCAGATCTGCATTATTTCAGATGAGTAAAAACTAGAAGTCACAGAATTTTCTAATTTACTTCCATCTGGAACACTGATCCAACTTAATTGATCAAATATGCTTTGGTTCTACCCACTAAAAAAAGAAAAACATGCATGAAATTATCACATGCAAGCATCCTTTATCAGGAGTAATAGTCTAAATTAAAACTAATTTTATCTGGCAAATTAAGCTATGCCTTTTTTTCTTTCCATTTAGCATGCTATAGTTAAAATGATATTTTTAAATTGCTGACTGACAAGAATGTCCTTTGCTGCGACTCTCCAATAAGCTATTGACTTGTTACCAGAACATATTATCAGAAGACAATCATAAACACATTACCAATCTGTGAAAAATTTACTCTTTGCTAGGTAGACTTTACAGAGCAGACCAGCTACAAAATGTTTTTCACATGGAATGAAAGAAGCTCTAGTTTGTTGTCACTACTTTAACAAGACTCACTATTTAGCAGCCTTCTCCTGTTATTTTTAGTCTTGTTTCTCATGCTAACAGACTGATGACACATCTGACAATAGCAAATTTGTGGGTAAAATATCTGTTCACTGAACATTACAAATTATGACTCCACCTATCATGGAGATCTTGCAGCCATTTTCCAGTGTGTACTACGTGTATGCAAACATTAGCAGAAACTGACTGTGGAGATGCTTACTGCCACAAAGTACTCCAGGTTACGTTGTGCTACGGTTTGGTCTTAGTAAAATCACTCTAGTTATGCCAAAGCTGAAAAAAGGCACTAAATTACCTCATACATGGGTGTACACAGGGCAAATGCACTCTTCATTATCCAAAATTAACTTACTTGTCAAGACTTATAAAGAAACAAAAAGTATAGAATGAGCAAAACACTTCTTTTTTTAAACACTCAAGTTTATGATTTAGACTTACAACACAGATAATCTAAAGCATAGATTAGTCTACTATGACATTCTGGAGAGCTTGGGGGATTTTTAGTTTTCAGAATAAAAAACAATTGTAAACCACTCTGGTAATAATACAAATGTTACTAACATTGCCAGGTCTACCGAGGAATTATTAACTTTTAATAAGATTCACTTTGAATGACATGGAAATCCAGGCTAACAAACAGCTACCAGAAGCATGTCAATATTTCACCCATTTTGCAAGACTTAGGACACTGATTCCTTCCGAGACTTGAATCTTCTGCATGAATTGGGTTCCTCAGTGATTGTGAACTGAATTCTATTAAAAATCGTAAGAACATGATTAGATGTCTTAATGTATGACAAGGTTCACATGCTGGCTATTACTTTATAGAGAGGAAGATGAGAAGACCATAATGTTAAGAGATTTTTTTTATCTTCGACTCAATTTATGCATGTAGACTTTAGCTCTATGCTTGGTTTTGCTTCATGAGCTAGACAAATAAGAGCAGTTTTTTCAATATTTATAATTTTTATATTTTAAAACTAATTTTTAAAAAAGTTTGAGGTTTTATGTGCTTCTTGGAGGAACATATGAAAACAACAAAAATTAAAAAACAACAAAACAAAAAAACACACAAAAACAAAAACAAAAACAACAAAAAAAAAACAACAAAACAAATGTGTCGTTTTCTTCTCACTCACAGCCTCTGTCCCAGAAAGGGATTGATAAGTGAAGATGAATATCAAAGTATTTCATATACTAAAGTATTCATAAGGGATTAGAATATTTTACTTCATACTTCAACAAATTCCAGTATCTCAGAATGAATCCCACAGTCTTCTTCCCAAGAGAGGTAAGGCTTGTTCTTCCACAAAACAGTAAGTCTGGAACTCAAAAATCAAAGCTGAGATTTCTTCTACTAGAACCCTTCATAAGTTTGTGCACAGAAGTGAAATTTCCCTCCCATCTCAAAAACGGAGGGAAAACTCCTGGAGTGTTAATGTCTGAATATCTTTCTTAAAAGTTATTTTAATCACTTTACTTTTGTTGTTTGAAATATTTCTGGATTTTGTGCCAGTCATAGACTTGCATTATAAAAATAAAAAACTGCATTAAAAAGGTACCTGCCCTCCAGTGTTATGCCAAATACTGATTTTATCTGCATTTTTAAGACCTCCTCTGGATTTCTAGCTAGAGAGCCAAGCACATGGGATGAATCTAAGGAGCAACTGCCTAACACTGCTGCAGAGGCTTGCTGCCCCCTATGGAGAAACCCTTCACAGACCTTTCCAAACCTTACACTCTTGGCAAATACATCCAGCAACCAGGACAAGGAGCACATGCTTAATTATTATTAAACACAAGTATTCTCAACAGTCACGAGAATAAAACAATACTTTGTGTTGGAGACACTGGACTCAGATTGCAGGAACAGGAGTAGGAAGTGCAGGAACACCCAAGCTAATTTTAAACCTGGCCAATTCCAGAGCCATGCCAGTTCCAAGGCTCATGACCACCCATGTGGATTCTGCAGTTCTTGATACATTCTGCTGCTATAGTTAAGCAAGCTGATCACTTCCAGCCTAACAGGCACTTAAAGCACCCATGCACAAGTGGCTGCCACACAGATGTAGCTCAGGAGTCACACCTTTCCACCACACACCAGCTGCCATCCAGGGTGCTGTAACCATCACTGCAAAAATGGAAACTTAAAAGCCACTGGGGCAAGAAAGCAGAATATCAGCTCCCCTTCACAAAAAGGATCGTTCCTGGTCTCTTTTCCTCTTCTGATATTAATGATGTTAAGATGTTCCTACCTTGCAAATTGATTACAGAATTCATTCAAGAAAACTGAAATGATGAAAGATTAATTGTTAATAAGTTCAACATCAATACAAATATGTTCAGTGCAATTATGAGAGAATTCAAGGGATCTTCCAATCTTCCTGGGTTTGCCCAAAGTTGCTAGAAAGGACTGACAAGAAAACACATAATGTCCTAGAAATAATTTCTAAACATCAGGGATTTCCAAGCCATGTCAGTTTTCACCTAAAAGTCGTAGGTGATTAAGTCTAACAAAAGTAAAATGCAGCTCTCTTAAAAACAGCTGTTTCAGTTACATTGAATTTTGCTCTATATCTCAAACAATAGACAGGATAGTGTCCCAATGCTTCATTTTTCAGACAAGAATAGACTGCTTCAGTGAACTCAGGATAATTCCAGACTGCTAACAAACACAAAGCCTTTGGAAAGCAGCTGAAGAAATCCATATTGTCACTCCTTGGTACAGGTAGATTTCTGTACCTGTGCAACAAACCAAACCAGGGCCCAAAACCTGCTAAAAATACCCTCCACATTTTTAGCCAGGCGGCTCTCTGCTCAGCATCACGCTCATGGGAGGTGATAAGGCAGGATGGTTTTTCAGCAGCAATGCCACCTTGAACCATTCCTCAAAACCAACCTTGAGTTTTCTGTGTGGTTTTCATGCACTTCCATTACGCACAACAGATGCTACCAATCTGGGTTGGACTGAATTCAAATCTTAAAAGTCTGCAGAACTGTATGGTTCACAGACAGGTGTCTCATTCTGGCTCGAGGTTTAAAAGACATTTTCAAAACAGAAATACAAAGAGCTTTCCTCCTTTAACTGTGTGGCCAAGGAACACAAAAATGTTCATATCAGACAAAAGCTTCAGTCAGTTCACACAACTGCCATGGCATCAACAATTCCCATGGAACAGCAATGATGTGTATTAGTAGAGTTCAAACCACTAGGTCTACATAAACTGCATTTTAAATCCCCTATTCTACATTCACTTGAAAATTTGCCAGCTTGACTCCAAGCAAGTACAGGCACTAAACCCAAAACAAGAACTAAAGCTCAAGTATCTCTTTATTCATGAACTGTAATCCATACATTGAAGAATAAGGGATAAGTACTTCTATGACAGCTCCTAATGACAGATAACAGACACCTTTCTGTCGATGGGAGACAGCTGCACACAATTCTTATGTTCTGTTAAAGACATTTTACATTTGAGGACATTCAGCTAAGGTACATCAGAATACGGCTGCCAGGAACAGAAAAAAAATCTCAAAGTCAACGAGAGAAACATTTCTGGAAGTAAAATGATAGAAATTATAATTACATCCTGACTTCACAGGATGCATATGTCCATGCCAAGGTGTATTAAAGCCCAACAACATTCAGCTTAACTGGAAACTTTGGGTACTCACAATGTACTAAAAGGGGGATTCTTGAACGAACTTTTTGTAAAGGAGAGGGCTGACCAACTGCACTGCCTTCATTAAGAAAAGTTAAAACTAGTTCCATCTGAGTAAATAACATTTAACAATACTTTAACAGCACTGAAAAAAGAGACGGTGCAGAAGCCAACATGCCACAAGATACTATCCCTGAAGCCCCCACAAACACCAGGTAAACTAATATCTCAAGGTGACAGATAAAAATAACAATAGATGATTGCTGGAAAATGAAATGGGAGAAACTGGACATGACTGAAGGGAGGCTTCCTAGGTCACTGTGCCGTGTCCTCCCTGTTGCAGACACAACTAAAAGTACTGAGTTCCAATTTGAAATTAGGTAAGTTCCAGAGTTTCTTCCTTTGTTGCTCCAATGAGGCGAGTATTCCAGAATGCATCTTTCATGGTAGGAATTGACAATGCAGACCTACTACAACTTCTCTTACAGTTGGTGGCAACACTGTCCAAAACTGCACTTAACAATGCAACACTTATAAAGTTGTCCTATAAGAGCAAGGAACTCTTGAGAAGGGGTATGTTCTGATTCAATTCTAATTACTTGGGGATCTGAATAACGTGCCACTTTGCAACAGCCATCATACAATTAATGCACATTTATGCTACTTCTACTTTTTAGAGATACAAGAATCTTGCTAAATATTACATAAATATACTGCAGATCACTGTGATGCTGCAGGGAATACCGAGAATCAATACTATCTTGCCAGGGGAAATACCAACTAAAGGAAAAAAGATGTATCTGAGAATACAATGGATCATTTTACTCCATGCTCCGAGTATTAAATTTATGCCCATTGCTGTCAAGATTTGGAAAGAGGACACCGAAAGGACTCTAGCCAATCAATCAACACAGCAGTTCTTACATTCTTATGTAATGTGCTATCTATTTAGAAACTACAGCCAAGCTAAGTTTCACTGCCCATGAGCTAACAATCAACAGTTAAAGAGGTCATCTTAAGGAAAAGAGATGTATGCCATAATACAATCAACATGGCACTGTAAACCCCAAGAGTCACTGAATCTTTTGCAGCTAAGACCAGCTTTTTTCAAGGATGACTGAAGATGTTCCAACTTCTGTGAAAGTAGGTTGATACATAAATACAGACCCAAGCTGGTGCTGTAATTCTTACAGCAAAATGAAACATCCAATGGTAGAAAACAAAAAGATGGTATCAGGTGGATCAAAAATTACAAAAATACTTGAAGTGGATCCATTAAGAGGACTTAGGTCCATCTGATCTCCAGAAAGGGAGAGAACTTGTTTAATGGCTGTAGTATCTAAAGTAGGCCAAATAGCAGAAAATGTGATTAACCTTAAGCAGTACTATGGCTTGCTTTGGTATTTCTAGTAACATTTATTTACTAGCACCTAAATCACTTATTATATAGATGTATAAAGGAAAGCTGGAATTCCAAGACTCCAAATGTTGCATGTATCTATCTCTCTCTCTATCTGGCTCCACCAGTGCAAACCTTAACCAAGGACAAAGAGCTCATGAAGAACTACAGCCTTGACTTTTGAATTATACCAAGATCCCAGACACACCAACAGGTTAGAAGTGATTAAGAGCAGCACTGCAGAGAAGGAGTTAGGGGTGATGGTTGGTGAGAATCTCAACAAGAGCCAACAATGTGCGCTTACAGCCCAGACAGACAACTGCATCCTGGGCTGCATCAAAAGGTTGAAGGAGGAGATTTCTCCCTCTACTCTGATCCTGTGAGACCCCATCTGGAGTACTGACTACAGTTCTGGTGTCCCCAACACAAGAAGGACATGGAATTGATGGAGTAAGTCCAGAGGAGGCCATGTAGTTGATAGGAAACTGGAGCACCTACCCTACAGACAGGCTGAGAAGGTTGGGGCTGCTGAGCCTGCAGAAGAGAAGGTTGTGTGGAGACCCCGCAGCAACCTTCCGGTGTCTGCAGGGGCCTACAGGGAAGCTGGAGAGGGATTCCTTCTCAGGAACTGCAGTGATAGGACAAGGAGTAATGAGCACAAACAAATGAGAGGAAATTAAGGTTAGACAGTAGGAAGAAATTCCTTCCCATGAGGAGAGTGAGGCACTGGAACGGGCTGACCAGAGAAGCTGTGGATGCCCTAACCCTGGAAGTGTTCAAGGCCAGGTTGGATGGGGCTCCGAGCCTGGTCTGGTGGAAGGTGTCCCTGTCCATGGCAGGGGGGTTGGAAATGGATGATCTTTAAGGTCTCTTCCACTCCAACAACATTCTGTGATTCTGTATTTAGGACTAAGAAGTTTTTGCAGAGCCAGACTAAAATTCAGAGGGAACCACCACTGCACAATACAAGAGCATTTCCTTTCTATTTAAAATCCCAAATCCACTTCCAAAGACTTTCATAAGGTGCAATAATTTGACTACAGTCTCCATTTTATAGGCACATGTGCTAAATTGCTCTCTGAACCCCTGCCAAATCACTTCAGGGACGAATAGAAGTGGGATATTTACTTTTAATCCATGGAACCTTTCTTAAAGCAAATATAACAGGCATTCTGCTTTACAGATGTGAACCAAGGAATATTCAGTTTCAAATAAATTTACTTTTGCTGCCTGCTGCATAATGAACAGACTAAAAGAAAACAAAAAGACACAGGTATCGCCTTCTGACTGTCACACCAGGAAACCAAATAAAATTCCTCACAGTGGATTTGAGAGCAACATCAAGATTCCAGCAGTATAACTTGGTAGCAATTTCAGAAGTTTTAAGAAAAAAGTTTATAAACCAGCTTAAAATTTGGCTCTTGGAAAGTTTGCTGAGTTTCTTAAAGGCAGTCTGGTTATTAGAACAGATACTATAATGATTTACTATGCAAGCTGTCTAAAACTTCTATTAAATACAGAGTGTGATTGAGTATTTCTACAATATTTGTCTAGTCTCTTTTTTGGACTGAACATTTTAATATCTTTTTTCTTCTCTCCTTCACCAAGAGCCTCTTCCTGATTCCCATTTCCTCCTCTACTTTCCAACTCTATCTTTCTCTGGACTAATGATCAGATATCGCAAAAATATCAAAATGGAAGCTATGGCACCTGTGTAAAATGAAGCTGACATTTCTTTTCTCAGCTACCAAACTCTTTTTTTCAGGCTGAAGAGATTCCATGTTCTAGTAAATACCATGTTCTTTTATGGGGAGTTGGTTCATCTGCATGCATATTCCTACAGGATTAGGCATTTGCCTGTCTCTACCTCTTTTCTGAGGGAGAAAAGTAGGACAGATCAGATCTCTGCATAAAAATTGAACAAGGCTCAGACTCTTCACCATATGGTTCTACACTGAAGTAGCATATTGCACATTTTCTGTTCTCTGCACCAACCAGACAGACCATAAAACTGTAAAAAGTGAGTGCTCTATATGCCTTCTCTTTTATGTAAATACTTTTAAACTTTAACGAAGACCAACAGCAGCTTCTGTATGTAAGCATCTCTTAACAAGCATGGTGGAGACAAAAGCACTAACAGAAGAACACATAAATCAAGGACTAAACACAAAGCTTCTAAATTTTATGTTTTACTCTCCCTACAAAGACTTTACTCCTCACTAAGTGACCCAAGTCAAGGGAAACAAAGAGCCTGACATGAAAAGGATATAATTTGGAGGAAGGAAGTTCCAGCTTAAGACCTGATTGGCTAGTGCAAGATAACGCTGAAACACTGAAGACATCTGAGCATTGAGGTTTTCACGTCTGCTGAATTCCTGAAGTACCTCTACTGTGAGCATGAAGATCTGCCGCAGATCGTCCTCCTACAGTCAGGACGAACACAATACATTCAGTATCTCAGTCATTAACGGAATGTTGATCAACAAGAAATACTTTTCCAGAGAGAAGAAAAATTTCCAGTTTCACCCTGTTTTCATTAAAATACAGGAAATACTCTGAAATTGCCAGTGAGAACCCCCCATTTAGTCAAAATTAATTGATTACTTTTGCAAAGACTATGAAAAAATTCTCACATAAATACTAGTCATTAAAAGATAAAAAAATAATATGTTTTTAATAAGTGGTAGAGAAAAGAGTTGGTATTTGGCATAAAAAAAAAGTTGGTAAGTTGTTCTACAACAGTCAGTTTAAAGCAATGCCTTCACATAAACTTCACATTTCTGACTGGCCAAACAATACATCTGAGACAACCAGACTACACCATCTGCAATAATATTTTTAAATACATACATAGCTCTCCTTGGCTTTAAACCAAAGCTATATTTAAGACTATCATTGTTCCACAGGGTATTCGTTTTGTTTGCAATTGGTAGCCAAGGAATTAAAGAGTCCAACGGCATAAAGATCTGTAGCTCTACATTCATAAAATGGGCAGAAAGGGGTCGCACCTTTTTGATACAAGTTTTTTAAAAATACATTATCAGTTTTCCTGAAGTGGCCAGTATTTGCATTATTTGCAGTATTTGCCCTACTAAATGCTTTTGGGCATACAGTGTACCTGACTGCACCTGGCACAACACAGCATTTTTGCTTCTCAATGTTTAAATTTTAGAAAGAGAGGTAGCATATATCAATACAGAACTAGTTTACCTGAAATATACGTTTACAGTTACCGTGGAACTCCATGCTTAGTCCAATGTTGCTGGTTTTACTTGAACTTGAGAACTCGCTCAACAACGCCGTTAGAATGGAACAGGCCAAAGTTTGCTATAAAAAAAATAAGGGGGGAATAATATAACTATAAGATGTCCAATAACACAACAGCACCTGCAGTGTCCTTCATTTTTTATTAGCATTTTTAATACAACTACTACTTCAGTTCCTTCTAACACAAACTAGAACAAATCAAACTTTCAGGAAAATATGGAATCATCAGGGCTCCATCCCTAAAAAAGAAATTTGAGCATTCAAGCAATATAAAAGCTGGCATTTCTGTGATCACCATTACAAATGAAACCAACTTACTGAAAATTATTTCCCAGCCTTGCCATCTACTTTGTCTCCCTGTGCACAGGCCTTTACAGGTATTAGTTTCAGGGAAGATTCCCTGTCCACTTATTTCTATTGATCCAATAGTTCAGGTCATTCTGAAGTTTGTTTTGCCCCTTCTTTGCATTTGCTACACTTACCCTGCTGGTATTTGATCATGATTAACTGTATAGCACCAAAAGTGCTACATGTTGGTCAAAAACAACACCTGTAATAACACTGTCTACTACATCTTTTCCCTCTCTCCCCTTAAAAAAAAAAAAAAAAAAAAAAAAAAAAAAAAAAAAAAAAAAAGAAGGGGAGAAGAATTCACAGAAAGCTCCCATACTTGAAAGGTCTTGGATACGTCTCCCCAAGGCACCACACTGACAAGCGTCAGAAATAACCCTTAAAACTACTCTATTAAAATTATGTCTCTGTAGTGATATAAGAATTGGTGAGGAAAAGGCATGTTAATTTTAGAAGCAGATTCATGAAGACTGAAGGTTTAGGTATCTTTTTCATTCTCAAACTTTGTGATAAGGTAAATTAAATGCTTATCTAAAACACTACTTTAAAGCCAAATTCCTGTATGAAACACGTTTCCAGCCTTTGTTGCTGTTTCTGAAATATAAAAAAAAGCTTTTTTTCCTGATGCCAAAGTTCAGAAACCATCATCACCAGTTAAAATATCTTTTAACTGATCCTTGCACACAAAGGGAAGCAAGTATTGCACAGTGGAGATGCGAGCAGTACTTCAGACTTGTGCCATACACTACTGTAACAAGCACGATAGAAAGTGTATACTGCTGAAATGAAAAAACTTTTTGTTAAAGAGATGTTCTTTACAAAAACTCCAAAATTACTGGCTATCCTCCCAGACTGTTTGGAGCCAAGGTGCCAGGGATGGACAGAGGGATAGGAATTGTTAAAGGGTCATGCATGCCAGCAAATGTCCAGGGGTTAAACAGAAATATGCACACTACCTCTGAACACCCGAAAGATTAAAGTGGAGATGATACTATTTATGCAAGCTCATACAACAGCTGAGACAGTGCCATCCACCCACCAACTGCAACATCTTTGTTCAGAAATGCCTCTGAAGTCAGTACCTTGACCCCCCCAGACAACTAGTTATCTTAGTCAGTAAACACTAAATTAACATTCTTACTTGCTAAATAAGTTCCAGACAGATCAAACGTAGTGGCTTTGTGATAATACACAGGTTTTCTCTTCCACTATGAAATAAAGCTGCATAAGTACAGCAGACCAGCATACTGATGATCAGTTGCTAAGTAAAAGCTTTCCCATTTAAAAAAAAATATTTATTTCAAGTGGACTATTTCTCATTTACAGTCAGCTCTGTCAAGCAACACATATGACTAAAGAAGCATTTAGCCAGTGAAAGGTAGCATCACAATTTAAACTACTCCAGTAAAAGTGCAACTTTGTCACTTCTATACTAGAAGTATTTCTAATTAGCTCAAACATTTCAATATTTTATTTTCAAATCTCTGTGCAAGGTATTCACACACAAAATATTTTTTTAGTTAGAGGAAATACAGATTTGATCTAATATTAAAAAATCCAAGACAGTATAAACTAGTATTGAGTATTAAATCCAACATTAAAAGTTCCATATGAAAAGAATTAACCAAGGTAAAAAAACACCAAACAACTAAGAAAAAAACCCTTGAGTCTGACTTTAGAACAATGCCTCAGATCAGAATACATGTAAAGTTTTCTCACATGAGTCTCTAAATAGTTTAAAATACAAGTTTTTATTTGATGCTTAAATTACTGACTCACATTTTTCAGCTCAAAGCAGCCACGACATAAGGACATCACAAGCTGCAATTACAAATCTGTACACTTGAATGCTCTGTAACATACCCTGATGACCAAGTGGTACCAGTGGCTCCAACAGTACAACCAGGCTAAAACTAAAGTGCTTCTGCTTTAGCATGCTAAGACCTTGACACCAAGCCACCAGCCAGACCATCACAGGACAAGCAGGGCAGCAAGGCAGACTACCCATCATTTGCAGTTGATTGCCAATTACTGGAAAATCAATCACTAAGTTCAAATGGGCAGGAACAACAGGAAAAAAAAGTTTGTTCCCACTGTGATTACAAATACTTGATATTACCTGAAATAATGCCTTCCTTTTTCTCCAGTTTGTTTGTGTATAATAATTTATCCTTTCTCTTTGCAGAGCAGTGTGCTACTGCATGGTAGAAGTGTGTTACAGATTTTTGTGTGCTTTTCTTCTGATCTCAAGGAGAAATTTAAAAGGAAGGTTAAATTTTATGACTGATGATAAAGACATCTCTTCGAAAATATGAAGAGCAATGGGTACAGGTAGGCTGATTGAATCTGCTAAGAGCCCAGTAAAACAGCTTGAGCAGTGACCTATCCCCCTGATTTCAATGAGAGCTAGTTCACGTACTTCTGGGACATCAGTAGCTGCTTTGATCATGACAGGAGAAAAATGATGTTACTAGATTCACACACCTTATTCCATACAGCAGGCCAGCTCACAGCAAATACCAAGGCAAACTGCATCCCTCTGCTCTACTCCCTCCTACTGAACTCCCAGCATCCCATCAACTTCCTTAACTTGATATTTCAATACATGGGGTGCAAACCCTGCCCCATTCCTCACCATCCCAAGGGCCTCCTGTGCAATATTTGCACATGCATACGCTTCCTTTGCCATCTGCACCTGCGCTTACCCCTTGCATCCATAAGGAATTGTAAGCACTCCTGTATATCCAGGTCACCAGGGCAGGAGATGACACTGGCCAGTAATTTAAAATTTACTGCAACAACAGGCTGAGGTGAGAGGCTTGAGACTGGTTTCCTAGAAGGCAAGTGCCAGCCTCCATGAATTTAGCTTTCAGACAAGAGCAGAGGAACAGATCAAGACTGTAACCTGTCCTTGCAATGTCAAGTATTTGCACAGAGCTTTGCAAAACCACCACTGCTTCCCAGAACTGCCATAAAGGCTATAGGAATTTATACAGACTGTTGTGCACAGCACTAAGATGGCCATTTTTATAAGTATTAATAAACTACTAGCTTAAAAGAATAATTGCCCTGCCATCTATCAAACTTTCCTGAATACACAATAATATTTCAGAATTTTACTAAAAACCAAATTTGATTTTCATAAAGTAATTTTACTGAAGCTTAACTAGTAATATTTTGAATTACATTTTTTTAATATACAGATACATCTGGTGTGAAGACACTAAGTACCTCAACATAAATATTATCAGAAGAAAGATTTCAAAAATCTGAAAACCATCAATTTCAGAAATCAATACTGGTGTGCTATGTGAACTAAAATTTCCTCCTCTTACACGTAAGAAAATTGACTGCACCTAACATATATAAAATTCTAGGGTGGAGGGTTCTGGGGGTTTTTGTGTTTTGCTTTTAGGGTTTTTTTTGCTTGGTTGGTTTTTTGTTGTTTTTTTGTGTGGTTTTGGTTGGTTGGTTTATTCATTTGTTTTCTGGTGGGGATTTTTTGGTTCTTTTTTAAAGGTTTTTTTTAAGGTTTTTGCCACACCACAGAAGAGATTAACAATGCAAGTTAGTAATACCACACTGTAATAAGTAGAAAATGCACGTGACTCTGGGCATCATATTAAAAGCCAGATCTGAATGTCTATTGTGCAGCAATGCCATTAACTTCATACCAGTAAGAGTACACCTCTGAACCTAGTTTGACTCACTCCCTAGCAATTTCACTAGTTCTGCCACAAGTACATACCCAAACAATAAGCCCATCTAACAAAATAAAATCCTTCTCTTGTTGAGAGAGAGGATTGCCTCTGAGAATAGCTTGGCACTCACCCCAGTTAGCTTTATTACCAGGAATAAACTTTATGAAAGATCGCTATACATAAAATAGACTCTCAGCTGCTCAAACAGAAGATCAATGGGACTTGTGATAAGAGATTAACTTGGCAATCAGACACCCAGTAGTAACATCGTTTTAGGGGTTTTCTTTGTAAATGACTTTAATAAAACATAGACACTACAGAAAGACCGTGTGTCATTTTAACAGTAAACAACATTTATGTATCAGGCATAAAACTCAGATGCAAAAGGTAAATACAATTTATTCCTCCAAATGGAATGTCCCCTATAAAAGAAGCTAAAGCCATAATGTTTGAAGGGATTTCACACTTGTGCCTGGGCTGTCCATGGAATAAATGAAGTGCTTCATTTGAGGGTAGTTAGGTTACAAAGCATCTGAAAGGAAGAAGAGCTCAAATACAGCCTAGGAAAAAATGGACATGTGGTACACCAGCTCTGCAGCAATAAACCCAACAGACAAAGCAGAATGAACTCCAATACCAAAATTGTTTCCTCGTTTTGAATTCAGAGCAGAGATACACTTAGGTTGTCAGAGGTTTGACTAAAAGAATTTATTTTATTACAAAACCTGAACTACCATGCAAGTATCATTTATACCTACAGAAAAAGCAGTAAGCATATTTAAAAGAATGAAGGTTCTGGCTGAAGAGAGTAAATGATAGCATCTACCCTGTTACATTAGATCACTGCCAGCCTGAATATGCATTTAGAGGACTTTTTGTCTCCACATGTTTAATGTAAACTCTTACTGAAACCAAAGGGAAGCCATGTGAAAATTTAATAATATCCCTAAACTATCTAAATTTAACTTGCACAAAAGCAGGAAGAATCAAAGAGTAAATGTATCAGAAGCAGAATTTGCTGTGTTGCTCCTAGGTGATAGAATTCTGTAATGAGAATGTATCCAAAACAGTTTCACTAATTAAGTTGTTTAAAGCAAGTCTTTCTTTATAAAGGCAATAATAGATTTCTCTGATTTCCTTGAATAAGCACAGCTGGTTTTGCTAACATTTTCAGAGTATCGAAATCTCCAGAATGTAAGCTGCAACTCCAAATTGAAAGGTTAACAGGATGGCCAGAGGGCCAAAAGAAACATCTTTATCTACACAGAATAACTGGGGCCACTCCAACTATTCAACTTGGGAGTATTGCAAGGTGGGTGGGGGAACCCAGTGGCTGAAGTAGTGGTTCCCAAGCAAAGAAGACAAGAACATATTCTGAAGAAATGTAAGCAAGCACCAGGAAGAACCCACTGATTTTTGTCTGTCCCTTCCCAAATGAGCCAACTGGTGGAAAAAAGCTATAGAGCAGGGATAGGATGATAGGAATAGGACCCACAGCTGCAGTTCTGTGCTGTCAGCAGTAAGGGACTGGCTGGCCAGTGCACTCCTTTCCTCTCATTCCCTTTCTGCCACTGTGCAAAGACAGATGAGCAGCACCAGGTTAACACACCAGAGCTACAGCAGCACAAAGGCGAGACCTTGCCTCCCTTCCTCAGGAAGAACTAGCCAAACCAAGAGAAACCCCCAGGGGTGAACTGAGAGAGAGAAAATCAATTCCCCTGTGAGTCACCATGGGCCAGAGGAAGATGATCTTGTGGCATGTGAAGCATGCAGGCTTTGGACAAAGAGAGAAGGGAAGTAGCAGCCTCCCCTAATAATGGAAGAGGTCCAGGCAGAGTTTGCTGGAGCACATTGTGCAAAACATGCTTTTCTTTGTTTCTCTGGAGAAAGGCACAGTTGTGAAGCAGAAATCAAGAGAAAGAAAAAGTACTGTCATAAAAGAGGCTGAAGGCCTGGAAACCATTTATAAAGATAACATATCCTTCTCTGGGTTCTTATCTGAATGCCACCAGTTGGATCTTCACTCCTACCACAGCTGCATGAACAAACACAGGACTTTGAATTAAACTCAAAATAATGAATAGTTAGACTAGCCATGCAGGTTGCCATCAACAGCACACACCTTTAATACACACCATCCCAATAAGTGCTCTTTGGTGGGTAGGTGTCCTCCCTCCCCTCACTTTTCCCCCAGTACTCATTCCTGGTTTTTCTTGCCTGCCTGTGCCTGCCACACTGCCAGCTATGTTAAATGAGCTGCATTACACAGCTGTGCTCCACAGCAGATCTGCCCAAAGGAAAAATGAGAGGCTGTGAGGGAGAAGGGGCTGTTTCTAAGCAGACTAACACAAAGATCCAGTATATTACTGAACACATTTATTCTGAAGGGTGGTACCTTTGAGAAGAAAAATGACTAAACACCAAGCAGTTAAGGTCAACAAATGTCTTAAAGAGGCTTTTCCCCTCAAGCCTGTTTATTTGTGTGACACCACTGTATTAAAAAATACACGGTGTAACACATGGAAAGGCATAACTTCCTTCCCAGTGAGTCTGTGAGGGACTCCACAGGTGCAAATCTCATGAGATGGCAAAAAAAAACTGAAGAAAGAAAGGGTTGGCACACCATACACAGAACAGGGATGCACATCTCACCACTTAGGAACACACTCCCTCACTTCCCAGCCTCGTCTTTGAAACTGTGGCTCTAGTGTAAATGTAACTGGGGCGTTATCAATTTCTAGTAGTTATTAAGCAACTAAGCTGGAGATTTGCTGTACTGCAGCTCTGGTAAAGCCAACTCCCTTTCAACAGAAAAATCTGAAAACTGCAAAAGCACCCTACCTTAATTCAACTACTAAAAAACCACTTACATTTTAAAGTGTTCTTATATTTTTATCACTGAGTTTTAACCTCACATGTGGAGTAGTTTCTGGATTCCTAAAAGTCCCAAACCAATCTTTAACA
Organism: Phylloscopus collybita; assembly: GCA_027886175.1. Taxonomy (NCBI): domain Eukaryota; kingdom Metazoa; phylum Chordata; class Aves; order Passeriformes; family Phylloscopidae; genus Phylloscopus; species Phylloscopus collybita. Next base: position 7,785,258 of record JAJNNQ010000007.1, read on the forward strand.
CACTAACTTAAGCCTTTATAGAGAACTTATCAGCTTAAATATCCTGGTTCACCCTCTGCTTTTTATACTCAACATGTCTCAAGGGCAATGAGGTTCATAGAACAAAGTAAAAACTTTATTAGACCAGAAGACACAACTTGGGGTGGATAAGGCATATGTTTTTGTCAAAATGTGAAAGTCAGGAGAGCCTCTCCTACCCTACCCCATGAAACAGTAACAGCTTGACAGGTTTCCAGAAGTAAAATTCCCTTTAAGAATAGAAACAAGAACTGCAATGCTAAATAGATATAATTAGTTATCCCAGCAGCAACTATAATGGATAGATTAACCTCAGGGAAGATGATTGCCTAGAGTTCTGCTTATTAATATTTCCCATTGCTCAAATGAAATCCATTGACAGCACATCCCTCAGAAGCTTTAGGTAATCCCAAGCAGATGGATCTTCCCTCTAGCTCAACTAGGAACATTGGGAACCAGAACAAGAGATTCACAAATTTTGTAAGAGAAGGAACTGTTAGGATTACAGAGCTTTTCCAGTGAGTCTTGACAAAAAAAAAATATGTAGGCTTCAGATATGGAGCTTTATATTAAAATACATTTTACTATATGCACTGCAGGTCTTAAAAAACACAGCTTCTGTTGCTTCCCAGTCCCATGTCAAATCTATAGCAGCTGGACCCCTCTGCATCTGCCTACACATATACTAGAAGAAATCAACATGTGATCCATATCTCGGACTGGTTTTAAACAAAATCTATCCGACTGTGTTTATATGCAGACCAGATCCTCCTCCTGGGAGTCAGTCACTTAGCTGCCAGGATTCCTGTCCTTCTGGCAGGGATGAAGGACAAATGAAATCCCTCAGCTGTGCAAAAGCAGAATATTTTAACACAAGAAGAAAAGGCCAAGAAATTGAAGGCATTTGCAGTTGAGAACAACTTGGCCCACACAAATCTCGAAAATCTTGAAATCAGTGATAGAAAACATGCATTTAGAATTTTAAGATTGGCTCGTGATACTGCGTCTGTTGCCAGAAGCTCTGTCCCCCAGAGAGATGAAGATTTTGAAAAGAGATCCTGAAATTCCTAGCAGAGGGAGATTACAGATTCTCCTGCACAAGCAGAGGGATGGCTTGTATTGATAATACAGGAGGAGCCAGGAAAAACAAAAGCAAGAACCAAGCTAATCTTCATCCTCCTAGAGGATTGCTACCTAAACTCAGTTATAAATAAATAGGTAGCCAGACTAAAAGTTTGCTTTCCTTCTCAGACAAAGGTTTCTTCTGTGAGATTCATAAAGCATCAAATGGCAGAGAACCAGCAGCAGAAGCCAACACTCCACTTGTAAATCTGGCTGTAACCATGCATCCTTCCCATCCCTGAAGTACTAACTCTCCTTAGTGTCCTGTTATTTCCTTAACACGTACACTGTGTTCCCCTATTAAAAGATTACTCAATACTAAAGCCATTTTATTACTCTCATCACAATTCCTCTCCTTATCGTCCTTCCAACCTTATTTTTTTATTCTCAACACTTCATCCATCAGTCTTACTCACTTGTCAATTTGCCACTACATACCTTCAAGTCCTAGCCATCTCTGAAGATCTTTTTAACTAGCACTCAAGAAGTTGAGGTATTAAGCACATCAAATCCTGAAAAAGGACATACACAACAAATGCTAGCATCTACATTCACTGCCCTCCTTATCATCCCAACTATCAAGAATTGATCCTGACAAGATATTACTCAAAAGTCCCAAAGATGTCATAGAGCAGGACTGTCTCACGATCACAAAGTCCATACAGATGTCAGACAGAAACTGGGGTGGAGGGCTGCAGGGAATGGAAAAGATTAAGTACCTATGTTATTCTTGCAAGGTAAAGATGGATCAAGAAGCTTCACAGCCAGAAGCAGACAAGAGAATGCTTTTTTTTTTTTTTTTTTTTTAAATGGACTTTCTCAGTTACAAACTGCTGTAGAAAGCCATTACCTTGGAATACTCTGAGTGGGAAGAGACCCATGAGGATTGTTTCCAACTCTTAAGTGAATGATCCATACGGGATCCAACCCACAACCTTGGTGTTATTAATACCATGCTCTAACCAATTATCAGCAGCTAAGAGCTGCTGATAACTCTTGTTGGAGAGCTTTAAACATTTTTAAATATGAAGTGACCTGCTGCTGACTTCATGTGTAGTGAACCTCAGGCAGGACAACACAAACGAGTGGGCAGAAGGTCAGAACAGAAAGCTGAGAAAGATACAGAAAGGACAAAGAGACTGGAAAAAGAAATATGAGTCACAAAGATAGACTTCTGCAACTTGAGTGTACAACGAGGCAAGAGTGTATATCACACCATGGGAAAGATGGTCAAAAAAGTGGAATGATTCCTTCCACATGGAAGCACAGAGGACTGGAAAACATCTGCTGATCTCTTTCAATACCTACATCCTATCCTCTTCCCCTATTTGAAAGGCCTGTATTTACAAGTAACAAATATAAACAAATCTCCAGAAACACCTGTGACAGTGCCTCGCACTGTCCTGACAGCACATCCTGGATCTTGAAAGCACCACTCCCTTCAGGATACAGGCTTCACAAAATACATCGAAGCACCCTTGGCTGAGACTCCCCACAGCAGCAAAGGAACTGCACCACTGCGGTCCCACAGGCACCACCGAATGCTACAGGGACACTAGTAAAGAAACAAAACCACCCAGCCATATTTGAAAAGACAGATGATAAGTAATTCATTGTATGAATTATTTCATACAACCTTTCAAAGTTGTTACGTATTTATACAAGAGGCATGCCCTAACTCCCTTCAGAAAGCACTTTTGGCAGGTACTATGCCAAACCACCATTTTATTACTGCTTCTTACTGCACATGCCAGTCCCAGGTGCCAGTACCAGAGTCTCTCTCGCAGCTAAGTCTCAGAAGATTACAAGAACATTTTTGTGAATGAGAACTTGTTTATAATATAAAGTGTCATATATACATGGGAGCACGTGCTTATAACCAATTTGCCAAAGACTAACAACCATATACCGCGCTGCACAGAAAAGACATTTCGGCAGCATCGTGTGTCTTCTTTTGCTAGTAAGTCTTATTAGCACAGCAGAATAGAAAACATCCTTATATATCCTAGACACTTTCAATACCACTCTTAAAACTTGAGAAAAACTATGGAGAAATTCATACTTGTAAAGAGGGGGAAATAAAGGGAAATTGAAACAAAGGGAAATTTAAAAATTGAGCTCAGTTTGGCAGTGAGCTGAACTTGGAGAAGAGTACCTCTTCCCCCAGCCAGAGCTCCTCTGCAATGTGCTCTGCCCTGCAGCATGCCCAGGATGATATGCTTGGAGCAGGCAGTCTTAGCCTGCTGTATGCTGTGGTCAGTGCAGTGTGTCTGTGGACAGTGCGTGCACAGAATACAACTGCACTAGCTGGACTGTGCACTCCTCAGATCAAAGTCTACATTTCTACTTACACCACTTTTGTATCTTTATGCAAAGGTCCTACAAACTGCGTGAGCACACACAGTGTTGTGCATTAAAACTTGAAAACCTCAGCTGTAACTCCGTTTTAATATCCAGACTATGTTTCCTGGAAAAAAGCATTAACTCAGTTCTTCTTAACAAATACCCATTTCCATCTGAATTATGCAGAATCAAAAGGCTAAAACGGCTTCCTTAAGGTAAATAACTGTGAAATTAAGTTTTACAAGACTAAATGAAATTTCCATACCCTGGAGCAATACTACATGTTGCTCAGAGGTGACACACTATTTTTAGGACCATGACATGAGCTGGATTACTTCTAGTACACTTTGATTAAATTTTCAGAGTTAAACATTTGCCACTCCCATCTATCTAGTACAACTGCTGCTCTAAATGCTCAGAAGTGTCATGAGCCAGTTCTCTCAAGGCTTTTTGAGAAAAGCTTCAGTTAAAGTTTCAGCATGGAATCTACATACTCTTTGATTTTCATTTGGTAGGAGAAAAAATCACCTCTCCTTAAGCTCTAGTTACATGCCTCTATTATGACCTATTCTAAACTTATCCCCTGGCATAGCAAACGGAATTTCACTAAATGCATAGATAGATATTGGACACCTTGTTTCCACTTTGAGCTCAGTATCGAAGGTAACACTTACCCCTAGTAGTATGACATTAAATCAAGAATAAGTTTTGTATTTCCATTCCATGTTTTACTTCCTCACACCCCTTTCTCTCCACCTACTCGTCTCCCAAAGAACAGCAGAGGCCTATGCCTCCCGCTCAGAGTCTATTTCGACAGCTGAGCCGTAGCAGAGCGCAGCACTGCACAGATGGAAGGGGAACAGAGTGTGCAAAGAACCTCCCTGCTAATGGAAAATCTGTTTTAGATCTTACTATTAGATTAAAGAAAACCTGAGAAAAAACAAAACAAACAAATAATAATTTTTTTAAAAAACACACCAAAACAAACCCCAAAACAAACCACCAACCCACAACTACGGCACTTAAAGCAGCTATTCAGAACAACATTCCCCAAAGATATGGTCACCTTGTATACCAAAGAACTACACATACTACCCCTAGCCCGAAAACATTAAAAAATCTCCAGTGTGGTAAATGAGTGAATAGTTACCAACTTAATGACTAATTAGATATGTGAAGCATAAAATATTTTATAGCCACTAAGTATAAAACATAAGCTGCTGATACAGACTGCTTAACTTTTGAAGAAAAAAAACCAAAGTACTTACCACGGTGGGGTTGCCGCTGCTGATCAGCTGGCTGACTTCATGAAAGATGCTTTTGCAGTCGATTGATTTGTCTAATGATCCCCGTTTCACTATCACCGCTACCGCTAATAAAATCTGCTCCCGAACGTACTTCTGAAGGCTGTAAACAACATGGCACAGATGTATTTGCAGGTAATTCTGGACATGGATGCTCAATAAAATTTTAAACATCTCTTTTTCAAATATTTTGTGTGAATTCATAAGGGAAAGGTGACAGAAGTTAACTAAGACTAGAAGACCAATTATTCTTAAAATGATCTTGCCCTGCTACTCAGGGAAAACGACAACCCAGACTTTATGCAGAATCCTACACATTCAGAGGTGTGCTTTTTGTACTTACTTAGGCCTTTGTAAGACATAGGTTAAAAGGAATGTTCGCAGTGACTCAATGCTAGCTTTTTCCAAGAGAATCCATTCTCTTACAACTGCTTCCATTATCGCCGTAGCAGCTTGAAAAAGGACATAGTCCACTTTACTAGTTTCTGTGGGAAAAAAACAAAGGCAATTTGAGCACTAGAAGACATGCATCCAGCTTGAATGCGTTTCCAACAACAACGAAAAAGGAAATTACTATCATTTATTATTAAATAGAATATTGTTGCTATGAAAACAGAGAAGGAATTCACAACTCAAAAGGGGGAGAAATAATCAATAACCAAATTTTCAAATTGTCCAGTAGTATTCAAGTCAATGACCTAGGAGAAAAATTGTCTGTGCTAGGAAGCTGGTTCAAAGAATAGGAATAAGAATGCTAACACAATGGAGGAAAACAATAAACAAGATGATAGATTTAGTTTCAATACATTAATTAATAAAAGTGATTAATCTTACAGGTATGTCAAAGTTGGATACTTCTGTGCTTGCCTTTGAAACAAATAGTGCACAAAAGTACATGTATTTCATAAGTAATAAACAAGAAGGAAATCCACTTACACTTAAAGTAACATTAGTGCTTAATTACCCAAGCAAAAATTTTACACCGTGGTGTATTTAATATGTTCTACATCATGTTCAAGTTTCCAGATTTATTTTGAGTTAATCAAAATGTAATTTCTTACCATAGTGTAGGAATCGTTTGCTCTAATTATCTGAATATGGGATTACTATGTATACAGATGCACTAAGGAAAGTATAAAAGTATATTACAAAGAAAGGTAACAGTTTGGGTGACTACAATTTAAAGAGAAATACCAGAATAGTAATATAATTTCCATGATGCCAGAAAGCTACGGAGACATTTTTGTTGTTGTTCTTTTGCTTTTAAAAATTTTGACTTGAAAATAGCAGGTAATATCTCAGAAGCCAGTTTCAAAACATTCTGAGCTCTGCAGAAAGAACTTTCAGAGGGTGCAGCCACAGGATGGCAAAAGCATAAAATATGAAATGATGAAATAAAACTCCCAGACAAGAAGTAGAGTTTGAGTTATAGTGGTTGACCTGCCAGGACTAGAAAAATGGTGTTTGTTTGAAAAAACCTCAGTCGTGAGATTAAGGGCTTTAAATTTCTACAAAACAAACTTTCTTCCCCCAATTACATACACACAAATTTATAATACAAATTTCCTTTATATGCAAGTTCTATATCAAAGATAGCAGCTAATATGCTAAAACATTTTAAAGTTGATCAGGCTCCAAATCTAAACCAAATGTAAACCACAGGTAAACATGCTTAAATCAAAATAAACCCTGTTTAAATCTACTTAGTTTAATTCAGAAAATTAAGTAACTGCTTAAGTAAAAGATTAATGTGTACGTCTAACACATACAAAACCATATTGAATTATTCCTGCATGGGAATTTTAATTCTGACACTTGGTACCTTGGGTCTTCGGCTTTTCTAACTGTGCAAAGCTCAAATACACACACACAAAAAGAGAATGTAATTTAAAAAGGACAGAGTTTCCCCTTTGCACCAAGTCCTGCAGCCGCACAACTGCGATCGCTGACAGCCCAGAGCTGCAGCCCCAGTGTAAGCTTGCAGTCAGCCAGAGCACCACAGGAACTTACTAAAGAAAGGAAGGACAGGTTTGGCCAGTGCACTGAACAGCTATAAGCTTACAGCAGAACACAGAGCCTTGTGCTTCCTGGGTTCAACTCCAGGTTTCTAAAGAACAACACAGTAGTGGCTGTTCCCCTTTTCCATATGGTCACCTTATCCATTATTTTCCTTGTGTTAGTCACACACTCTTCTTTCCACAAATTACATCCTTATTATCTCTCTCCCTCCATTCCAGTTCCTGTCTTGTGCATTTCTTTTCCTGTTCTTTTTAAAGCCATCTACTTGGTCCTGTGGTTCCAGCCCATCCTTGCTGCACACATCCCTTCAGCACACTTCAACTTTTTTATTCTTCATCATGAGCAGCTTGTTTCCCTTCCCTGGTTCCTGATATCATGATCCCCACCTCTCCTTCCTTAGCTCCCAAATCTTAACTACCTGTTCTTTCTGTCCAGACTATACAGATACTTACTGAAGAAGCACTAAGTTTTGAAAAAGTCTCTAAGTTCCAGGTCTCAGCATCATAACTGTCTACATTCCCATGAAAAATCTGCCCCAGGTGGAGACATGCTGGCTTCTCAACGATGGTAGCATATGAACAGTTTAAGGATGTAATATTTCTAGACATCCAAAAGGTAATAAAATCAGCATCATATTCCTTCCAGCCAGCCACATTTAGGATTTTATTAAATTTCATTATTTTATTAATTTTTTTAAAAGATTGGAATATTGAAAAATTGAAAATGAAATATTATTTCATTAAATTTTATTATTCTTGCCCGCTTAATTTTCTCTAAAAATCAATGTGAAAACAAGAAGCATTAATTTTGCTGACCCATCAAGCAAAAAGTGTGATTGCAGTCTTCCAAACCAGATGCAGTACTACTATAATATATTAAACCCACAAGAAACTCATTTGGAGAGAAAAATTTTGGTTGCAGAGTGGATGTAGGAAAGGAAGCACATCCTGGTCTATACATCACAATATCACATAGGACTAGGTCTGCAATACTGACATCATAATATTCATGAATTGTAAGTCTCCAATTCAGTAAATTTAGAAGTAACTGTTAAAAAATACTGCCAGATGAATTAATTATGAAAATAATATTTTCAACATAATTCTAATATTTCTCTTTTCATTCTGGCAAATTCTTTAAAAGAAAAGTTGCTTTTTGTGGTTTTGGAATGTGCTCTTTCGTGCAAACTTTGAGGTTTCCCCCGTCAGGTCTCAGAGTCAGTTTTCACTGAAATTCCCCCTCACCTGTCCCCAGCACTCACATCTGGTCAATACCACAGAGCTGAGCAGCAAACTCACATCTTTACTGCTCCTGTAATTTTCGGATTTAGCTGCCAAACTCTAATGCACCTGTGAAAACATTTATCTTTTATAACTTGCTACATAACCACATTTAGAGTATTTCCATTAAAATCAAAGAAATTTCTGATGAAGGGTGGTATCTGCCTCTTTCCTTTCTCCACAGGTATAACCACACAAAATTTCAAATCAATACTGTCTTGCTTCTACCAGGTGGACAGAAACTTTTCTAGTTTTTTCCTCTTTTCCTCCAGCTGGGCTGTCAACAGAAAATAAGCACTTCAACTGCAAATAAACTCTCATTTCAGCACCAATGCAAAATCTGGTACAACTGCATAAAATTGCATCGCTGGCTAATTTAATGGCAAGCAAGCACAAAGACGAGCAACCACACTACTGGCAGCTGCACAAGCTGCACAGATTAGACAGTATTATAATAATCATGTTGCAGAGGAAATCTATTAAATCAGTTCAGGACTTAGCTACTTGAAGTTACACTTTACAGCTTTGAAACTCACAGAAATTAAACAAAAAAGGACAGTAATAGGCTTCCCCCTTCATCAAAAAGTACCCCTCATTAAAATCAAAACTGATGGTCATAGTCCCAGTTGTAAAAGAACAGCACAGTGCCAGTTATAAAAGAATGTATAAAAGAATATACATGCCTAACTTCATTTATTGAAACTTACCCAAAATATGTTTGCAAACAGCAAATGGTGATTTTGATTTTCTAAATGATAAGAATATGTGCTCAGCATGTTGACGTTGTTCATTGTTGACCATGGAAGGTGGTGCCTGCAAGAAAAAAAATATTCAAGCACTGACCAAAAATATACTAAGAGCAATGACATGAATTTATGTTTACCTTGTTATATACCAAAACCAAGTATCTCCTGGCAAAACTGCTTGCTCTCAGGCATTCTCTCTTCTTATATCCCACTCTGTATTTACATTGCATGCACATAGGTGTGAATATCGAGATATACGGCAGAGAGTGAACAACTTAAGTACAGTTTCCTAATGATGTTGCTAAAGAAAGTCAGAAGTCAGATCTAAATTCAAGACAACTGTTTTTCTACTCAGACCAAAAATGCCACTGTACATCACTAAATGCTGCTAAGCATGCTCACAGTCCTGGAAGCAAAGCACTATTTTTTTCTTTAGTTCTACATTTGTTTTAAAATATTTAGTTGTATAATAAATTCAGGGGATTTAAAAATTCCTACAGATATGTTCTAAAATAAAGTATTACCAGGAACATACTACCCTCTAGTGTTTAATATTGAAGTTGACATCCTGAGGACTGGGTGTGATTAAAGAAACAAGTAAGCCCATTTGGGAATGGCTATGGTGGTTCCTCAGCTTACACCCATCCCTATATACACCCACCCCGTTACATCCTGGGCACCTTGGCTCAGGTAACACCTGCTGCTCTCCTACTGAAATCCAGCTCCAGGGTTATTTCCACCTGAAAAATCAACTAGAGGTAAAGCATGAAACCATGCAATAACTTGAACTCCTGTGAGGAGCCTACTGAGCACAGAGGAGTTGTCTGCACTGCAGCCTCACCTCACTGAGCAACCCTAACACCCCCCCCACTGCTCTGCAAAGTAAAAACAGCCATGCAGAAAGTATCAGCAGCTCACAGCACCACACTGCTCTCCACTTCTGCCACTAATATTCTCTGACTTCTGCTTACCCTGTTTGTGGTATCAATCCCCTGCAAGGGTATCTCGTGCCCTGTGCAGGGGGTTGATACCACAAACAGGGTAAGCACAACTGATGCTAACGTGTGAGAAAGGAACATGCACACATGTAGGAAGATCACATCCGAACTGCAGAGTAGAATCAAGGTGACAGCGTAGGTTACTGAACTTCAGCTGATCTTCCAAACTCCACATTCCAGCCCTGTCCCTAGCAGTTTGAGAAGAACATGTCTGCCACCTATCTTTCAGTCATGATTTATACCCAGTGCTTTGGGAATAAAAGCATCAAGACCTTAGCATCAAGACCATTGCTTTCAACATAAGTGAAATATTTTCCAGTAAATAAACCATAAAAAATCTGACTTAACAGATATTTCTGTGATGTACCCTCAACTCTCCTGCATGCAGCAGGAGCTGTTCCTAATGGGAACAACTGTTCATGTTTTTGGCAGTGTGAAGGACTGTCCTCCTCTGTATGGACTCTAGCTACATTCACTGCAATAACTGGCAGCACAGAATGCCAGAAAAAATATTTGGAGTGAGTTATCAAACATGCAGGAATTACCTACACAGCAACAGCTTGATACACACTTCAGTCAGAGCTGTGATCAAAAAATTTACAAAAAAGGCAGTTCCCACTTTCCCCCTCCATTGTATGGGCAAGCATTTGTGCAAAAGCACAGAGAACCAGACTGGGGAAGTGATGACCAAAATTCATCCCAGATTTTTTTCATCTGGATCAGTTCCCCAGTCTGATTCACCATAATCCAACACAAAAGCCGAAACCAGCACAGTATGGGACGTGTAGGGTGGTAATAGGTTGCTTTTTTTCAGCACTAGTTATTTTAAGGTGCATTTAATCTACAGCCTCTGTTGCTGTGCAATGCCTGGGAATAGTTTTAAGTCTCAAGGAACACACAGCTCTGCCCAACAATATTTCACAAGAACTAAGAATCAAATTTCTTGAGACAAGTGACTTATTTTAACAACTTTCTGCTACCAAAAGGAGAGGTCCTACTCCTTTCTTGGTCCCACCTGCATGGGCTTGTTACCTCTTTGCATGATACTTTCTATCAACTAGTCCACAAAAGAAGAAGAGGATAGAGGAGAAAACCAGGAGCAAAGGGAGTGAACATCTGTCACTCTAATAAGCATCAAAAAGCCAGACCAGCGCCAGAGCCAGTGCAATGATGGGGAGAAAAGGAGTGGAGTGACATTTCCCTTTCAACACTACTGACCTTGCAGCTCACAGCTCTGCAGTCTCATGAAGCCTCACTAATTACAGCCATGTTAGAATGAATCCTTTGGGTGTGACAAAGCACAACTTTTTGCAAGCCCGGAGTAATTTATATTCACATCCTAAGAGCAAGAAGACCAAATCAAGGCTATCTGATCCAAAACTAATTTTGCATTAACCTATTGTATTTAAGTTTGCCATACAGAGATCCTATCTATTTTCACTGTTCTGCTATTCTTAAGGGCACTTTCAGGGATATCAGCTGCAAATCGCGGCACCAGATTTTTATGGGAAATATCTCCTTTATGCTTATAATAACTAGAAAGTAGACCTCTTGCTTTATATTTCTTTAGCTCTTCTACTTCTCTGAAGTCCAGTTACAGAAGACCTTTGACACCTTGGAAAGGCATATGTAAAATATGGCATCATAGTCCTGTATTAATTTTTAAAATAACAATAACTAAGTAATACACTATAAACTTCGACTCTCAAAACTGTCCAGAGCAGACAAGTGCAACAGTTAAGGTTTGAACTGTGTGTATTGTAAAGGTGTATTATTAAGGTGTATTGTAAAGCCACCAGAGGGAGCTTAAAGCTCACAGTCTACTGCCTTCACTGCATTCAGACAATATTTATCTGTATAATGAAAGTAAGTCCAGCTAGCTTTTGCTTCAAAGAAAAGGCCAGAATATACATATTCTGTGCAAATTTCACATCATAAGAACACTGGCTTAGTGAGTCCAAGAGCCCTGTACCCTGGTGCCCAGCACTTCCTTGGCACAATAGGGTTAGAGACATACCCAAAGTATCCATCATGTTTGGAAGGTCCCCTAGAGCACACATGCCCATTCACTGTGTTCTAATTGTCTCCCTCAAACTCTTCCCTACTATCCAACCAACAAGGAATTAAAACACAGTAAGGTAATGAGCATATTGAAACCATTTGCAGCTACATCACTTTCCTTTCTGTACTGTCTGACATTTCCTCTAACCATCTGTTCTCTCTTTTGTCCCACAAGTTACCTATAAAAACTTCTCCAGGACAATGATCATCATTCTGATTTTAGCATAACAAGCTACTGCCCCAAAAGAAGAGAGTTCCTATATTATTATACACAGTATTATAATACACAGTATTATTATACACAGTATTATAAATAAAATTACAACCTTTCAACTACCAAAGCTGTCTGGATACAGAAAAGGACCAGAAGCAGCAGTGCCCACAAATAGCATCCAGCAGGACTACTGTTTCAAAGAGCAGCTATCCACTCAAAGGAAAGGGGAACTGAAAAAAGACAAGACTTCTAGAAACACTGTAGCAGACTAGCAGGAACACTTGCAGCACCACTAAACTTACCTGAAAGCCTGGACAATTCCTAAGAAAGTAATGTAACTGCAGAAAATGGGAGACCAGCTGTCATGGGAAGTACACACATGAGTAGGAAACATCTGTTGACATGCATGTGGGAAGAATAAGGACTTTGGGATTTTCTTTTATTTTCAACAGGAGTAGTTAGATGTATACAGAGGAACTGAGCCTACACACATGTATTTAGAAACACCTGTTTTATAAAAGCATCTCCTACCTCCTATACCTTCAAAAAATATAACATAATTATGACTTGTCAGGATGGAAAGTGCCAAGAAATTAAAGTAACAAATACAAAGAATAGATACAAATAGATACAAAGGAAGCAAACAGGTTGCAAATACAAAATGTTCATTAAGACTAAAGTTGAAGTCACCGTGTATTTGCCACACAGTGGCTGAAGAAGTAACATCACATCCACACTTGAAGTCTGCTTTCTCAGCTCCTCTTATCTGAAAACACAATTTGCTTTAAAAAAATAAATGCATCAAATTCCACCCTCCCAAGTGATTCTGTTCAGGCAATTTCATGTCAACTATGACACATATAAAAAATACAACTTTTTTTTGATCATATATTAGAAGTTACATTGTTTTCCTAATGGTTTTAGATCACAGACTAGAACTGCAGAATCACATAATAGTTGGAAGGGACCTTTAAAGGCCATCTAGTCCAACCCCCCACCATGGGCAGAGACACTTTCACCTTCCACCCAACCAGGGTGCTCAGAGCCCCATCCAATTTGGCCTTGAACATTTCTAGGGATGGGGCATCCACAACTTCTCTGGGCAACCTGTGCCAGTGCTTCACCACACTCACTGTAAAAAATTATCATCCTCTTATAAGGCCAATAAAAAAATACTGAATTGGCTTCTGACTATGAATCTCGACCTCTTCAATACCTTCAACACCTTGTTGAAGTTGATTGTTTAGTAGTTTCTGCTAATATCAATGTGGATTCCAGAGAATACTACTTATTGCTTACTTATCACACTGATAGGATCTTAAAACTAACAACTTCTACCATTCAAGTGACAACATTATTATTAAAAACAATAATGGAGTAGTTTTTTATTTAAATATTTAGCTAACCAGCTTACTTCTGCATCATAATTCTGCTAAGAAAAATCCTGGCCATGATCAAATATAAACATAACTAGGGATAGGGTGAGCAGCATTCACTCCTTGCAGGAAAAAACTTGCTAAGACAAATTTTGATTTTTCACTTTTGCTATGGCAAGACAGCACTGAATACATCCAAAGTCAGCATCTTCCTACAATTACACTGGGGGAAATCTGCAAATTAGCATGTCACAAAGAACAGTCACGCACTCCTCCAGACGTCGCTGCTTGGGAGAACACAGAGAGAGTACACTGGAGTGTTTTAAGCTGACACCCACAGTATTCCCACCTACAAAAAAGGTCCCCTATGAACAGCACAGCCTAAACACTAGCAGGATTATGGAAAGGCAAACATGCCTACTAAGAGGTTTTTCTTGGTTAAAAAAAAAAAAAAAAGGATCAAATTGCTTGTACCTGCTAGTACTAAAGCCAAGCAGGAACCCTTCTTGCCAAAGGCAATGTTTATGTCTACAAGAGAAGTACATTACAAACTTGACAAGGGCAGAAACAAAAATCTGATACTTCTACTGAAGTGTGACTTCATACAATTCACCACAAACTCTCCAAACTGAGCTTCCCAGTATGTAGGGGCATTATCCCTTCCTTGCAGTCAATACAATAAAACTGTTCCCAAACTCTGGTCTGTGGGCCACTCTTGGCTTATGAAAATCCAAGGCATTCTTGTTCTTCACAATGGTGTCTAGACTCTGCTGCGGAGAGCCTGGAAATCCAACAGAGAAGAGCTCAGGAAACAGATCTCTATCAATATACAAGGATAAGCAAAAACCACCACAGATGGCAATGGCACTACTGGGTCTGGACTTTGCTGACAGCCACCATCAGGCAAGACACGCTCAGAGAAGCAGGAAATAAAGGAAGCCCAGATGGCTTGCCAACATGTCCCAGCAGGCAGGGAAGCCAAGTAATCGTGAGGCATATGCAAAGGAGAAAGATCATGAGTGAACTTGAGAAGCACATGCAGGGAAACACCATGTGATGGTGGTAACATAGCTAAGGAGTACAGGCAAAAATAGAAGGAGAAAGAGGAAAAAAAAGGGAGAAAATAACACAAGGGCAAGCAATAATTTTTAACTAGTGCACGTACTGCATTTAGGACAGCTAAATATATTACTCCACCCATGTAAGCAATTGTTACAGCTGCAACATAACTAAATAACCAAAAGTCGTTCAATTTTAGATAAGTGTTCCTCTACCAAGATGACCAAAACCCACTAAAAACAGATTTCAGTATCTTAAATAACAAAAATACCTTGAAAGAATTACTCCCCAAAACAGTTCTGCTGTATAAGCAATTCATACAAAAGAATCAGACTCTCAGAATAAGGAGATTTCCAAGTTTAACTCCACCAAAGTAATATCAAGCAGCATGCCCCAAGACTGAATTACCTTGACTTCTGTGGAGTCAAGCCATAACAACTTTCCATCCCAGTTTTAGCAGTAACACATGTCAAGTGTTTCAAATAAGCTTTTTCTCCTACAATACATCACAGCACACTCAAAAACTGTCATTTGTCTTATTAAAGTAGCTAATCAAACAGATTAAATATAGGGGTCAGGCACGGAGAACTGGACAATTAGCCACACTTTTTTTTCTTAGACACTCACCCTACTTCTCCACCAGACACTGATACCTAATGATGCAAGGATGTCTCATCCTCTCAGGAAGCAGATGCCACAAGCTGACAATTCTGACTAGACGAAGATGCTCAGTTCTGCAACTGCTTTAAAGCAGATCAGACATTCCAGCCTTGGGCACAAGGCCAGAAGGAATTTAGATAACTGGTATCAACAGCAGCTTCTGCAGTCTCAGCCAGATCTGTCATGATACGACTGCCTAGCTTTGAGTAATAGTTACTACAGAAAACTTAGCTAGCACAAAAGACATCTCCAACTATGGTCCAATTACTTCCTTTACACTTACTTTTTTGTATAATCATTTAAATCACAGCAGTAACTCATCCTCCAGTTTAAAAGATAGTCAAGATTACTTGCAAAGATTGGTAAGAAAGATGCAATAAATAACTTCCAACCAGACCCGCACTAGAGACAACATGGTGGAGACTTAAGACTTTCTGAACAAAAACTTCATTTGATTTTAAAAAAAAAATCTCCTCCAAAAGTAATTATGATTTGAATTACTTAAACCCCAGAGTGCCCAGTATTTTTCAGTATATATTTGGAAGAAATGTGTGACTGCTGGAGAATTGCCTCCTACACACCTACTCACTCACATCTTGCTTTCATGCAGAGACTTAACAATAGGGTAAAAAAGACTATTTTTTTCCCTATCAACTTTTGCTTTGTATTTTGAAGCTGAAATATGTTATTAAGTCTTTTGCAAGTAAAACAGAAGACAAATTGTGGTTTGTAAAAAGAGCTATTCTCAGTTAGTAATGTTCTTGTATAAGATACTATATATATACATTAATTGACTAAAGAGCCGAAGTAAATCATTACCATCAATAACAAAACATTTTCTGAGATAAGACTTCCCTCCAAGGCAAGCAACAAACACTACTAGATTTTACTTCTCTGGTAATAATCTGATCCACAAATATACACTATTACAGACTCTCCACTGAAATTACTCTCCATTACCCTCTATATGTGCATAACATAGCTAAATCTGAGAAATATCTCACAACAGATATTTAGCCTACAGTAGTTTGGCTGGGGACAGTGAGAAGATAAATACCGACATGAGGCTACAGTTCTAACACTGTTCTAACACTTCAAAGAACAAATGAGGTCTGACCTGCAGTTCTGTTTGGCAAAATAACTTTTTTAAAACATCTGACTGATTGATGGCAGCAGGAAAATCCACATGGTCCCCTGAAGTGAGAAAGATCCAACAAAGAAACAAGAAGTCAATCCATGCATGCCAGAGACAGATCAATCAAGACAGAAAGTGTGACTCACTATGTAAGAGAAGAACAAAGATAAGAAAAACACCATAACTACACAGAACAGTTACAGAAAACCTCATTGTTCCAAATCCAAACCTTTCCAAAGCATTTCATGTTGAATAAAATCAACCTACTTTGACTTCAGTAAAAATGGCACATCACTACTGTAGTAGCACAGGAACCCTAAAAATATGTTACTAAAGGATACAAAAAGTCAGAGTGCCCTTATAACAACTGCACTCATACTAGCCTTAAGTTCTGCTCTCGTTTCCTTTAATTGTGTAAAAATCTTCCCATAAAGAGATAGGAGATTTAACAGAAAATAATCCCCCATGCATTCTAGCTACTCCTAGAGTAGCTACTCTAGCTACTCCTCAGGTATCACAGGGCTGGTGGTGGCTGGCCTTAAATTCTGAGTGATAGCCAATTTGGCAACACCATCCTCTGACCATCTCCTAAAGCTGGAGTGAGCTTGACCTTCTTATCCCAAAGCAAGAAAAAGAAGAGTTGGTGGAAGTGAACCAAACTTCTCCCTCGGCTCACACCAACTCCAGCTGCCTCTCTCTTTCCCCACAAGGAGGCATGGAAGATACACGGGTAATAGGTGGAAAGGAGTCTCAGCACCAACACGCACCACAAACCTCCTTGCAGGGTGGACTATCCCCATGACAGACCCTGGTTCTCCTGCAAGAGATAGGATCCTGGCCTATCCACAGCCTCTGAAATCTCGATTGCAACTCGATTGTAAGATTCAAGTAGCTCACCTCTGTATTGCTTATTTCTGTGCCTATGAGACAGCACAGATACCACTTAAAAATGTGCCAGGATAGTGACAGTGAATTTCAATACAAAGTTTGAAGTAAATAAAGAACCATTGTGATCCCTCTTCTACTAGACAGGAGAGCATAATAATGCTGGTAATGGCAATACCCATTTTCCAAGGTTCATAACTTGAGATGTACATAATATATGATCCATTTATCAGGCTGACTATACATCAAATACAGTCAGCATCTGCTCTCCTTCTACAAAATAAAATTTCATACTGTGTGTGAAGAAGTGTCTTGTACTACCTGTTTTTTCCCTATTATCCAATTTCAAATTATACTTGCTGAAAGAGCAGCTATAACCACCCATTGCTGTAAAGGTGGCATTACTTTTACTTCCATGTAGCCTTCTACAGTAAGCACGTGCAGTGGAGTGAGACATCGCAGGGGTGATCTCCGTGCACCTCAGACCCCAAAACACAAGCCAAAAGCCATCACTACATGAAATATTTAAGCTGATAAATTTTGATTTCTAAGCGTTTTAAGCTTTGACTGCTATCAAAAAGGCATTTCCTCCCACCAAGCTAACAAAGAAAGGCAGGCACACAGGGCAGCCAATTCTCCTGCCAAAACTCAGACTTTAGCACTTCCTCCACTATCAATCTTGTTAAAATGTCAAAACCGCTTTGTGTTATAGTTATTTGGAAAAGTTGATTAAAAGCAAGATAAGAAATTTTTTAATTTGATGTGGAAAACTCCTTTGGATTATTGTACTTTCAAAATGGTATGGCCTAAAAAGTCTACCTATATTAATGGCTTTTAACTGTAAGGGCATTAATGAAAACTTACAGACAAGTCAAACACGCATGAAGTACAATATCTGAAGGTAAAAAACCAGGTAAGATACAGACAGATACAAGGTACAAACAAAAAGTCAAGGTTTAGCAAAAAAGAGGAGCAGACTAGAGGTCAGAAGAGGAAGTTTCTTCTCTTCCACCTGCATTAGGTGGAAGAGAAGAAAGCCAAGAGAAATTGTGAAATTGAAATTAATTTTGTGAAGAGAATAACATCTTTCACTCAAACCCAGGAAAAATTATGAACTTTCACTGAACACATCTCAAAAAAAGTCCTTCCCCAGTTTGCCCATACTGGGAAACAGCAAAAATCCATCTAGAATTGTACATACTTGAGACAGTGAGATATTTTCTACTTTTACCTTGTTTCACCACTTTGTTCTGCTCCTGCAAATACAGCCTGAACCACGACGCTGAAGAAGTTACACACATTTGTATTCATCCTCTGATATGCAGGAAAGCAGATACATGACACATATGTGAAGAAAACCTCTTCAAAACATGAGTTTTCATGACAAAGTTGTTGGTTTGTTTTTTTTTTTAATTCCATACAGAAATGTTTTGAGATTTCATTTATAAGATGCAATTTTTAGGACTCCCTTAAAGCGAGTGTCTAAGTTCACTCTAAGAAACCTGCACAAATTAGCCAAGTCTCAAGTTCTGAACAGTAACAGGGCTCCACTTATTCAGGCTCCACCAAAAAAATGATCATGAAGAAATGTGGTCATAATCATATATTTTACTCTCAGCACTATTAGAGGGAACATTACTGTAAAATGAACAGGAGACTAGCTCAACAATACTGACTTTTCTCTTGATATCAGAATTTAATATTTATATATTCCCACCAAACAATACATTATCCTGAAGCTACCTAACATCTGTTCCTAATCCCACTTAAAACAACCTCACAAAATAAAGGGTTTGCAGCTTACTCTGCCTAATTCTCTCAGGAAGAAGCACATTTGTTTTTGTGCTTGGGCTTTGGTGGCTGTTGTTGACAGGTGAGGAAAGCACTATTCATACTCTTGTCACCAGAGAGGAGTGTGCCTGTTTTGTAAACTTATTTGCACATTTCCTCAATAACAATGCAAGATGTAGCTATCTGGGAAGCTACGGAGACTATAGTTGAAAGAGAAGTCAAATAGCACCACATTATTAGCAAAATAAACAGTAGAAGCTGGTGGCCCAAGAGATGAAAAAAGTTAAACTAAATGTGAACAGTTAAGACCTTGACAAAAAGCAAAACAAAAACCAAAACAAAATGATGATGCAGAAAAAACGCAGAGCTCTCTTTGCACTTAAGATCAGTGAAGGTTAATGTAATGCTTTTCAGCCACGGCTTCAACAACACACAACTCAGCTTTATGGTACCTAGTACCAAACCGGCAGCTAGCTGCACAGAAGGAACATATTCCTTCTCCCCCACCAGGGCCGCAGTCCTGTGCAACACAGGCCCAGGCTCCCACCTGGGGATCTCCAGTTCCTGTATACACATACACACAGAGATGCTGTGGAGACCTCCTCATGAAATCTACCAGCGACAAATGTGAAAAATGTGGCTTTTAGATGAGGGGCGTAACATAAGAGGAAACCAACTGAGCTGTAAAGTGAAACCCAGAGCAGGCAGGCAGAGTCTGCCAGCACCAACAGCGACTGTGTTTAGTCATGGCAAGATGAATGAGCAACTGACTTCAGGGACCATGTGAATGCCAGGACCAAGCTGTGGCAGATCAGTTTTGGGGAAGTTCATAACAGAACCTTGAAGACCACCTCTTTGCAGAACCAAACAAAATAATCAAAAGGAGGAGAGCCTTTGCCACTTGCCCAAGGTAGAGAAGTGACCCATGTAGATGCTGGGCTAGAGAGGAGGACACTCAACCCCACATCACCAGACTGAATACTTTCCACCAGTCCCCAGACAGGCCAAGCAGAAATAAACTACTTCTCTTGTGCTGCCACAAGACACAGGCGACAGTTCTGCTGTAACTCATCAAGGAGCCAGAGTGGTTCGTGCTTGTACAATTGTTTCTGCTGCTTATTAGCTCTGATACTGCTTGGATGCCATCACTAATGCCACAATTAATGACAGTTGGAACCTTGTTTCACAGTAACAAAGGAAGGTATAACTGAGTGTTGGTTGTCATCCAATGGCGCTATTGATCTTCGTGCAAACCAATGCTTAAGTCCCAGAGCCACAGATGCTCTGTGGCACAGGTCAGTGCATCAGCCTCTGGAGTACACGCAGCTTTTTTCACACTCTGTGTTAATGATGCTGCAACACATTTTTTGAATTCTGCAAACTGCCCCTCCCCTCCTTCACACACTGTTGGAGCAAAAAACTATGTAGCCAGGACTTGTGAGGTGAAAGAGTAAATTCAAGGTCCTTCCAAAGCAGCCCGAAGAAGTGATAGGACATGGCTCAATAATTTCCTTGTGTCTTAAAAAATATCGAATTACCCATTTCTGAAAAACTTGAAATACATAGTTGAGGAACATACCACTCACTCCAATGCAATACCACGTAGCTTTTCTGCAGCTCTTCAAATGCACAGATTTCAAAACACATTTGTGAAGGATACTGGTATTATTATTTTCCACCATTATGACAGGATCCTTGTTTAAATTGACAGTAAGGAAGAGGGGCTGCCTCTCCAGAATGCCAAGGTTGTGGTACTTGGAGATCTTCCATTCCTTCCAGCCATGTTAATTCCTCTCTGCTCCTAGACACGCACTATTATCCTGTACTAGCTCTGGCAACTGGCAAGTCCTTCTGACAGCCAGCCCAGCTCCCTAATCAAGCAGCTAATCAATCCAGCAATACGACAAGTAATGCTTTTTCTCTGCCACTCAGTATTAGGCTGGTTTACGCTCCTGTGAAAACACAGCCTATGTCACACTTACAAGCCTGGGACTGCAGATGTTCTTCACTTTAGCCAAAGCTTTTGAAATCCCAGGGAACCATCATAAATTGTAAAATTCCATGGCAAAACACCTTTCTGCACTTCATTGATTTCACAGCCACAGATTAATTACACAAAGCCTTCAAGAGACCCTGGCATAAGGCATATTTTCAACACTACCACAGCTGTGCCTCTGGCATTTTGCACAGCTGCACATAACTCAGCTGGCCTGAATGACAACAGTGAAACTCATAATTTCAGCACAAATCATGATATACCTTTAGCCTTCTTCATATTCACTTTAGTAGTTCTGTAAATTTTGAATTTAGTAGGCACCACTAAACCAACTTCTCTGACTTCCAAAGCAACAAAAGCAAAAACCATTATTTCCTCGCTCCTACATTAACTTAAATAACTTTTAATGTATTTTTCTACTAAAAAATCAGTCTTGATTTGAAAAGAAAGAGAAATGTATATGCTACTTCCTAAGTGGTTTAACAACATAATTTGACCAAATTTCTTCCAGGAGCATAGGCAAACTCTCTCATCTCAGTCAAGGCAGTAGAACTGTCTATAGTGCAACACAGTGGAAATTACTTTAATCAAGACTCTTTTTTCCCCTGAATTCACTATCCAATCTAGTTCACTATGCAACCACTCAGGTGGGTGTATTATTAGCCTATGTCTTGGCAGAGCCAAAGACAGCACCATACAGCAGCCACTCATTGTTATGCCTCTGAAGCAGGAAAGTTTGGGGTTTTCCTTTTTGGGAGACAGGAAAGAGGAAGAAGAGGGACTATTTAAAGTATATCCTCCTGTCAGTTTTCCTTCATTCCCTAAAACCCCTATCTTAACAACTACTCCCTGTTCAACAAGGTGTTTTGGACTTCAAAGTCCGAAGGACCAATGTGTCCTACAGCTCAGACCTGACACCTTCTCTTGTACACCACATCTCCCAGCACATATGTGGGTTTATGCTGCTCATACACCCCACTAGGCATCAAAATTGCAGAGATCTTATGTACACCTAATTCAGACAGACTTTTTAGAATCAAAACACTGTCAGAAACTGATGAAAAGGAATATTTTACTTATCTGCTTGTGACAGGATCAGCTCAACTTAATAATCAAGAAGATTTGTTCCACCTCTCCATAGGGAAAGCTGTTAATTAACTAATGAACACAGATTAGCATAACAACGATAAGACTCTTAGAAAGCAGGTTAAAGGGAAAACAGCAGTAGGTAGTACCTGAAGAAGAATAATCCAGATGGAGTTACGGACTAATGAAGCTCCCCAGTAGATGACTGTAGAAGCAAGCACACACTATTTACATCGATTACTCAGAACAAAATATAGAAATATGCCAATGCGATGGTGCAAAGCTGACATGTCAAATGGTGCGAAACATATTGACTCAAAACGACAAATACTCCCTCTGTGAAACAGTCAGGAGAAATAAACCCTAAGCATGCATAATCCCATTCCACTGGATTTTAATTTCACCAAACACGATGTTTACTTTTCAAAGATATCAGACTCTCTATCAGTTCTCATATCTCAACTCTTCACTTTAGTACAGATAAGCTCCATGCACATTTGTTCTCAGCTCCCAGGTAAGAGTTGCACTAGCACAGTGCACACTGCATGTGAAGTATGCTGTAAGCTGAACTGGGTGCCTGTAAAATGTACCAACCATACCAGCTCTAAAGCAAAAGAAAAAATTATACATATATACAATGGACTCTTAAGTTACTCAGTACTGCTCCAAAAAATGATCTGGACGGCTCAGATATGGGTCTCTGAAAGCATCACCTTGCTGCTCTGAAGCAATAAAGAAAATTATAATGTTAAGTACTATTAGAAAAGGAATACAAAAGAATATAAAAATTTTACAATCATCTAAAATCTTCAAGTTCCTACATCACAGAATTCTGGTCAGTTCATTCAAAAACAGTATCATAAATCTAAAAAATTACAGATGGATGATTTGATGTAAGGGGGAACATCCCGTATGAAAAAATGACAGGACCCTTCAGTTTAGCTAAGAGATGACTGGAGGATGCAATATGATAGAGAATTATAAAAATCACAAAGGATACTGTAGAAGAAAAATCAGAACACTTTATAGTTATTTCTCATAATTTAAGAATTAATTAAATTATCAAACAGCAGCCTTCACTCAAAGAACTATATTGGTTGTTTTCCAAAAACACTTGTAAACCCCATTACATTCAGAAAAGCATGTTATATATGTATATATATAAATATATATATAAAGACATATATATAAGTATATATATAAAGACCAAATATATAGAAAAATGAAAAGAAAAAAAAATTCCAAAAACAACTGGACACATTTCTGGGAAAAAAACAATGATAACACCTCAAGCTTTTGAAATGGCTAACTCAAATAACATAAAGTGTCCACTAGTGGATCATCCTTACTTTTCAGACCTCTCTAAATCAGCAGCTAGAGTTGACTGCTGGAAAAAACCCATCTGAGCAGAAGTTTTGCCTATTCTAGCCATAATACAGCACACATCCTGCTTGTTTTATGGGTGACAACTTGGAGGACTTTAACAAATCTTCTCAGTATTGGAATGATTCATTTGTCTGATTTCTTCCAACAGGCAACCTGCCATAACAGAAGCAGAGCTAGTCCATCTTTCCCTTTCACCTTTACCACGAGCCATGCTTCACAGTCCAAAAAATTGCCTCGCAATGAAGACATATTGCACCAAGAAACTGAACTTCCTTGTGGAATAAGGATTGCCATGGCCTTTGTGGAGAACAGACTGGCTGATTATGTCAACATGTGAGATAGTGGAGAATTGATGAGGCTGACTGAGCGAAACCACAAGCCAGGACACTTGCTCGTCTTGCACCTGGGCTTGACAAGGCTTAGTACTGAATGGTGCCTGGGCTGAAGCAGAGGCCCCACAGCTCGATGTTGTCTCAGGGAAGTGCAGCAGAGCACCCACATCTCTGTGCCAGCCCTCACTGTGCACAAGCCTTGGTTTGGATCTGTTCCTCTGAGGAGACAATGATGGGATAAAGACCTGGTGCAGGTCCGACGGCCGCCCTGCTGCCTCAGCTGTGTGGAGGAGCACACTGAAGCACCAGAGGTCTGTGCTCTTTTTTTAGCCACAAGATAGGTAGCTTGGTTTGATGAAGGTAACCAAAGGTTTACCTCAAATGAGGTAAACCTCATTAACCCCTTGTTTATATATAAAAAACCACCACTATGAAAATGAGAAAACAGATGTCCTCCCACCCCACATCTATGATGGCAGCAATAGGGAGCCAATGATTTTTAACTACAGTCATTCATCCATTTGTCCAAGAAGTATAAAATTGATATTCAAAATCTTCCACCATGGAAGGACAAGAATACATCCCCACTCTATAGACAAGTCAATGGGTTTGTTCCTCTCCTCTCCCCAAAGCAGGCACAACTCTGGTAAGATTTGCATCTCTTGACTGCACTGGAACTTACCTGGGAACACTTGTACACAGAGCTACGCACTTATATTTTGTAGGTCTAGTGCAGTTATCAGCAATCTAACAAGAACCTATAATCTGCTGCTTCAATAAAACAGACTGTTCATGACTCCACAACCATGAAAGTTCTTATTCAATGTGACTGGACTTCAGTGCCTAACTAGTTATAAATGAGAAATTAAGCCTATCTGCTTAATTTCCCAGCCCCTCTGATCTCTGAGGACTAGCTAGAAGGCAAGGGGGGTTATTTCCTGACAGTTTCATACACTTACCACAACAGGCCTGATCTCCAAGAAAAGTGGGTCAAAAAGAGCCAATTGTCATGGTTGATGATAAAAACAACGCGGTCTTACTAATGTGCTCCCTTATGCTCTTATTCTGTAAGCTTATTTGAACATCTGAAAGTGAAGGTTGTAGGACTACTGTCAGACTACCCAACTTTAGCCTGAAATCTCCTTCAGAACAGCAGCATCCATCAGAAACTAAGTGGTACCCTGAGAAGGTGGTAATGTGAGAATCCACATCACCCCCACACACACACAACACCCACGCTTTGGAACAGACCACAGTCAAGATGGAACATTTACAAACTTCTGAAGAACAGAATTCTTCTGCAAAAGCCTTTGCTCAAATGTTCTTTGAACTAAGAGCCACACCACATAGAATAGCCTAACACAGACCTCTGGACCTACTTTACTCAATCCCCTGCCCAAAAAAGAACTCATTTCAAAGTTAGATCAGGTTGTTCAGGGACTTGTTCAATCAAGTATTAAATACCTCCAATGATGGGAGATCTCATAGCCTCCCTACACAGTCTGCTCCACTGCCTTCACCAATCACACTTACTGTGATTTTATTTTGTCTTCTTTCCAGCTGGAATGTTCCCTTCTGAAACTCATAACCTCTTCTCTTTTCAGTGTGCAGCTCTAAGTGAAGTCTGGCAGTTCTAATATCAGGAGAGTCTAAGTTAACAAGTAAATTGTACACTGAAGGTATATTATACACTTGAGCCAACCTGACAGCACACCACTAGCAGGGGCAGACCATCTCTGTACGTGTCCAACAATCTAATTTCAGTGCCCCTGTGCTAGCTCTGCAACCTAAATGGCTGCACAGATAGCCAATACATCTTGCTAACCTGACAGAAATCCATTCCCTTGTTTAATTCCTATGTCATCTCAGCAATATTAATATCTTCTGCACAGGGTCACAAGGGAGAAAGCAGAGCTGCAGGTAAGAACAGAGCACCTCTTTTTGGAGGGAGGTGGGGTGAACAAGCAATAACCTGTGAATTTACATTTAGGTGTCAGAGAATACCATATGCTAGAAAATTTCAACCTCCTTTAATAAACTCTCAGCAATAACTAGATGGTGTTAGGCATGTTTCCTACTTATCCTCTCACTTCTGGGATGGAATTTACATTTCTTTCCTTAATAATACAATGTCTTCTCTAATCCATGAAGACTATTAAATGAAGCTATTAAAATAGTGCTTAACTAGTACTAATTATATTTGGCAATAATTACCACCTGTGCTAAACAGAACATATAGGAGATAAACATAACAGATAGGAGATAGATGGTCAGGGGACACCATGCCAGTAGGAAACGGAGGAGGAGTAAATTAATTCAGTTCATACAGATTTGGTGTGTGGTCTTTACCAAGCCAAAGTCACACCAGCCAAAGGTGGATGCCAGCCTGTGGCACTGAGAAACTTCACAGCAAAGCATTAATGGGGATCTTACTTCAAGTAAACACTGTGTGGCTTTACTAGAAAGGAATTACGTACCCAGCTTTTATACTGCAAATACTTTTAGACACATTAAAGAAAATTGTCACAGCACCAGCCTTCAAAGTCATATTTGGCAGCTAATGACAACATAAGTTTCATCTTTTATACCAATTTGTCAATTTATACCAAACTCCAATCCTTTCTCAAATTAAGCCTTTTGAGTGTGAGCTACCTAGAACCTGTTGAAAGGCATTACTGGTAACAAAGGAAAAGCATTTCCATGCAGCTGTAAAAGAGCTTGGTGAGAGAAAAGATTGAACATTTCCAGTTTTCAAACACAGCACGCCATGGTTTGTAAGGTCCATAAAGATCAGCAATTTAGGAGATCAGGACTTGGGCATACTTTATCTGATATCTAAAAAGTAATTTTCCAAAGGCAAACTCAACTAACCCAGAGCAATGAAAAAAAATTGAAAATACTTATCAAAGATTTAGAGAGCTCTCAGTAATCCATGCTTATCCTCAAGGAAAGTTAATTAAACACATTCAGGCTTTTTTATTAGCACGACATTATTCTCCTCAAGGCTCAGTATTTCAATTTGAAATCAAGACAAGTATCAAGTAAACCACCAGCACTCCTTGCTCTGTGTTTTGAAATGCTGAAACGCCTTTGATGCATCCCTAGCCATCTGTATTTAGCAAGGATTGCCACTGTCTCAGCTGCAACAGACTGTCACAAGTAAACTTTGCTGAATCCCTCCACAGCTCCCTGACCAGTTAAAACCTTCTGCCATCTACTGTCAGACCATTTACAGCTCTGCCCTTTCCCAGTGCTTCAGGTATGGCTCCACTGCAAGGTGCCAACCTTGACTCGTGACCGTAACACTAGCACCAGGTTCATCACCCTTCACCCCACATGTTCTCAGATCTTTACATAAATACCTTTCTAAGTGATCCCAGCAGGTTGCTTGATCACCTCTCCCATCTGCCGCACAGAGATAACTTCCTGCCCTCATCCCCAAGCGGACCTTTAACCAAACAGTGCAGCCCTCTGGCTGAAAGAAATTCAGACCATCGCTGTCTAAGTGCAGTCCTGAAACACAATTAGGCCTCTCTTTTCACACAGCTGCTAGCAAAACAGAACAGGAGCAGAGCTCATAACTCTTTCAGTTTCTGGAGTCTCATGCCCACCTTTGTCAAGTGCCTGCTGAGCTGCACTCCTCTCCTGCATCCCTCCAAAGACTCAGCGATTTCCAAGAAGGAACACTGAGCAATAACCCTAAACAGTTCTCACAGCTCTTCCACAGCCAACCCTGCTTAAAGCCTGATTCTGGGTCCTCACCCTCATGGATAGCTTTAGTGAATATCTCTGTTTCATGCAGCTTCCTCAGTAAGAGCCATCTAACTAGTTCTTCTCAGTTTAGTGTTGTTCCAAAATCAGCTGTGGAAAAAAAAATAAAACGAGAAAAAGCTAAATAACACAACAAGTCAGGTTTCATACTGTCAGAGGCTGTAGGAAGGAAGGTAGAAATTCAACAAGGATCCTAAAAGCCGTGTGCTTGCAGACCCAAGACATATGTTTACCAGCAAGTTCAGTAACTATTCTTCAATAGAAGCACAAACACTACCATACAAGGCCTGTGCCTTTTCACTATATGAAGGTTTTTATTTAATTCAACTCCACAGTAAGTTGTTTTTCCCTCTTTACGTTTAGTCTTCAAGCACAGATGCAAGACTCTGGAGATGCCACTGCACATGCACTGAAAAGTACTTAACCACCAGCTTCGTTCCACACACCTGCTCTGTTATGCAGTAATACTTACTACTGAGTTGGACTCTCCTAGTAATTCCTACATTTGTGTTATTTTTTAATAACAGAGATACACAGACCTTACCAGAACATCTAACAATCTAAACAGACATATTTTGTAAAGCATACACAAATCAAAAGCAGCTCAAAGCCTGAAACCCATCACTGGTGGCATCCTTTGTGAAGTATTTTTCTAGAAGGACTAGTGTTTGCTGCCAAGCCATTTACCTTTACTGTCCTGCTTTGAAACACAGTCAGTGTTTTTCAGGCTTTGACCTGACAAGGAGCAACACGCATATTTTGATGGGACACCCACGAGTAAAGCTGATCACCTCTCATTTTACAGTCAGGCTACTTCAGCGAGTCATTAAAACACCATCATTCAGGCTCTAGCTATTGATTAATTATTGATATCATAAAAACTTTGCTACTATTTCTTTCATTCTTTTGAAATCCCACTAATAGCGACACCTTACAAACTTTATGTCTGTCAGAATCACTTTCTGGTAAGATAAATTCTGTGGGGAAGGCTTTCAGCTAGACATGTACAGAAGATCTGCAATAAAGACCTGTAAACTATACCAGACAACACGGAGCTTTTCATTCAAACAAGTTTTTTACAAGGATGCAAACCTAGGATGTTTTAACACTAATGGTCACTACTGGATCCAGCTGCATTGCACTTCTGATCTTTGCCATATGGGCTTTCTTTTCCACGCAATTATGAAAACAAGATAACACAGTCAGCAGGGACAGTTAATTGATAATTAAACAGACCAAGTGCGAAGCACTCCTAATGGCTTTGCTTCAAGGCGGCAGCACCGTGAGCCTCTGGCCGCTCGGTGCCCCTCCGCTTAAAGGAAAACTCTGGAACCGGCTCGCGCCACTCCCGAGGCCGCTTCCACGCTGCCCAGGGTGCCTCGCCGGGCTGGGGACGGGCGCGACCTCCCGCCGCTCCTCCGCCGCCGCGGGAGGTGCCCGGGGCCCCGGCCCGGGAGAGAGAGAGTGAGAGTTGCTCACTGGCAACTTCGGCGAGGGTCTGGGCGGCGGACGGTGGCGGTGCGGGGGCTCGGGGGCGGACAGCCCGCAGCCGGGTCGGGCAGCGCGGGGCGCGGGCAGCCGGCAGAGCCTGCCCGTGGCGACGGGGAGCGGGCGGCACATGGAGGAGCTGCGCGGCGTGGCCGGCCCCGGCTGCGGGGCTACAGGGATGAGCCGGCGCGGCGGCGGAGGGCCAGGAAAGGAGGGAGGGAGCTCGGCCGAAAGGGGAGCGGGACGGGGCGGCGGAGGCGGCGCGCCCCGGCGGGTTGCGCCCCGAGCCCCACGCCCGAGGGGCGAGGGCAGCGGGAACGGAGGCGGGGAGGGGAGAGGGATCCGGCGCGGACGCCCCTTCGGGGGCGAGGCGTCGCTCCGGGCGCGGCGGTGCCGCCGCCCGCCTCACCATGAGCACTTTGGCCGCGTTCTCCAGCTGGGCGATCACCTCGGGGGCGCCCCCCGCCGCCGCGGCCGCCGCCGCCATCATGGTCTCTCTTCAATGACGCGCCATGCGCTGCATTCTGGGGCGAGGCGGCCGCGCGGCCAATCCCGGCCCGGCCCGGCCCCGCCGCGGAAGCGGAGCGGCGCCGCCGCCGCAGCACCGCCAGCGCCGGGCGGGGACAGCGCCCGCCCCGCGCGCCTCCCCCGCCCGCCCGGCCCGGCCCCTCAGGCCCCTCCCGGCGGCTCCGGGGCGGGCCCGGCCCGGCCCAAGGCACGCGGCGGGACCCCCGAGCCGCGGGGCGGGGCCTCCGCCGCTCCCCGCCGGCCCCGGGTCACCGCACTTGCCCGGCCCGCGGTTTGTTAGGGGTGGAAGGGCCTCTGGAGATCATCCGGTCCAACCCCCTGCCAAGGCAGGGTCACCTAGAGCAGGTTGCACAGGAACGCATCCGGGTGGGTTTGGAATGTCTCCAGTGAGGAAGGCTCCACAACCACCCTGGGCAGCCTGTTCCAGTTCTCTGCCACCCTCCATGGAAAGAAGTCCTTCCTTATGTTGAGGTGGAACCCGTTGTGCTCAAGTGTGGCCGCTGCTTCTCGTCCTGTCGCTGGGCACCACTGAAAAGAGCCTGGCACCATTCTCTTGGCACCTTCCCTGGAGTCTTGCACGCACTTCCTTGTGCTTCCCAATGAGTTCAGGTGCCAGCGCGGCCACAAGCCCTTGTGCATTGCAGCGCTTGCAGGTCCGTGGTGGCATGAGAAGCTGAGTTTATAAAATATAGCTTAGAAAGTGGTGGGAAGGGGAGAGGGTGTTCAACATCTTTACAAATGAACTGGTTTACAGAAAAAAAAAATCAAAAAGTAAAACAAACAAACAAACAACCCCCCCCAAACAACAAAAAAAAAACCCCAATAATGTTTAAAACTGTGCTAAAATGCACTTTCCCCCACATAAATCCACCTGGAGCGCCTTTCATGTTATTTATTTTCAGTCACAAGACAGTGTCAACTCTGAAAGATATGCTGAAGTAAACACTGTTGAGCACCTATAAGAGCAAAGGACTCTCAGATTATGCCTTCACTGGCATTTAATTTTGGTTAAAGAGGCGGCCTTTTAAACAAATCGGATCGTTTCCACTTCATTTTGCACACTGGAACAGACTTGGAGCTTTGATATCTTCATATGAAGCCCAAATGGAAGATCTGTAGTTGCCAAGGAGTGTTCAGTGCATAGGTTGAGGCCAGATCCCCCTCAGAGCACATCTCTCACAGTGCAGAGCACTGAGCACCATCAGCTGTTGTCTTCCCCTGAACTCACTGGACCACTCTGCTCTTAACAGAGTCAGGTGTTTCCAGCCATAGTTCTCTCAGCCTT
Organism: Phylloscopus collybita; assembly: GCA_027886175.1. Taxonomy (NCBI): domain Eukaryota; kingdom Metazoa; phylum Chordata; class Aves; order Passeriformes; family Phylloscopidae; genus Phylloscopus; species Phylloscopus collybita. The sequence continues at coordinate 7,816,141 of JAJNNQ010000007.1, forward strand.
GGGTAGGCATTAGCTGACCTCCAGTGCTGAATTTATGCAAGGTTTGGAATTTATCAGCTAACTGAGCCGGCTGATAGCAGTGTTGAATGCTTATAGACCGTTCACATAATCTGAGCGTCAATGGACAATGTTTCCATGTAGATGATACAATGTAATAGCCAAAGGTGGAAGAAGGAATCAAGGAAATGAATGACAGCAAGAAATCCATCCTTCCTGTTCCAAAGAAAAATGCGAGTATTTTTCTGCTAAGAAATGACAGCTTTCAGTGCTGAAGAGGGCATGGCAGTGCTTATTGCTTGACAAGTTTAGAAGTAGCAATAGAACCATGTAAATTATTGCTTTTGGGGGTTTACCTAGGAGGGAGGTAGAACTGGAACATGCATTTCAGAGTAACATTCAACTTCAAAGTTGAAGAATATGGGAAGATCAGCAGGGCTGCACTGGAAGGAGAGATCAATATACAGGAAATTGAACAACAGTCAGAGATGGAGCACTTGTAGTGAGAGTGTGACAACACACTCAAGTCCTGGAGTGTGTTTATTGGGCAAACAGTGCAATGTACAGTGAGTCGCACTCTAAAGAACAGACACCAGAGCTAAAGACTTAAAAGTTTGTGTACAAAGAGGTAAAATGTCAAAAAAAAAAAAAAAAAATCCCTGAAAGGTATGAAAAAATCCTCCCTATTTTAAAGAATTCTGTGTTCAGTAAAGGACTACTTCAGTTGAGTATTTCTGTACTTGTAACTTTTTCAGCATGCTCAAAGGTCCTTCATTCTCCTGTGGCCTTGTGTATTTAGTAGCACACTTGAATAGCCATAGAACTAGAATAGTATTTTTCAGGTTGGGATGACTCAAGAGGTCTCTACACCTTCTCTTTCTTCAGCCTTCTGATCCAGTTGGTTAGGGCTTTGTTCAGCAGTGTCTTGAAAACCTCCAAGAATGGAGAGTGCACAATGTGTCAATGCTTGATTTGTGTCACAGTGACTTCTTTTTCCCCTTAAATCAGAATGTCCACATCTGTCTGTTCCTTCTCATCCTGCTGCTGCGCACCTCAGTAGAGAGTGTTGCTGCATTTTCTTGATAGTCTTAAGTACTGGAAGAAAACTCTTGAGTTCCCTTTCAAGCCTTCTGATTGAATACAGTTTCCTCAGCCTTTCCTCACAGGGCATGTGCTCCCACCCCCACACCAACTTGACTGCCCTCAGCTGTGCTCACTGCAATTTGTCAGCTTCTTTCTCATAGTGCAGGCCCCAGAGTGCAATGTGATTTTCCAGACGTGATGTAACAAGTGCTGAGTAAAGAGGACTAGTACTTCTTTTGATCTATTGGCTGCATGCCTGTAAAAACAACCTAATATGTCTCTATAAAGGTAACTTTGCTCACTGCTGTGGTGTTCTGCTCACTTATGTTTAACCTGGTTCCTGTCAGGCCAAGTAAAGTGCAAGGCTGGGCCTTAACTGCCCTGACACCCTCACCTGGGACTTCAGCACATGCAGTGCTGTAGGTTTGCCTGTGCCAAGCCCGGTCTCCTCTCATCGTGGCTCATCAGTTGTCCTTCCTCAATGGTCCTGTGTAATATTGGAGCCTTGTCTTCAACCCTTTCTTCTGTATGGATCTTTACTCTGACTCTTCTACTGTTTCTGGCTTCGCTTTCTGTCTGGACTCTGGACATGACTCATTATCTTGCCTTGTCTTGGACTCTCAAGAAGACCTGCCACCATTCCAGCCCTGCCCAAATCCTATGGAACTGCACCCTGACTGGTGAGAGCACTGCCCTGCTTGTCCTGTGGTCAACCTCAGTTTATTCATCCTCATGGAGTGGCCCTGCTCATGCTGTCCTTGTCACAGTCCACCAAGACCTCCAGGTTCCTACTTTGATCAGACTTCAGTCTATACTGCTGTGGAGGTTATTCCATTTTAGGTAAGGTATGACACCACAGGATCCATCTTCCCTGCATAGGCATAGTGGTTTGATCAATCTGTACCTATCCCTTCTGCCCTGAAGTTGTCTGTTTGGGCACACTTTAGCATGTTAGTTAAATCCACTCCTCTTTTGAAAGTGGTGTTATTTGTGCAGACAAAATCATGCATTTTACCATATCATCATCAGGTATATCTTGTTCTCATTTTGAGTGGGAGGACTGAGTGGAGTAATCTTCAGTAAAAATTACATGTTCAAGTAGTCACATTTTCTCTCAGCTATATTACAACCTTAATGTTCTCTTGGCTAGTCTTAGAAAAGCTGATTGTTCATTTATCTTGTCAGAATGAATGCTGAAGCTATTTCTGCTGTTGGCTAAAAAAGATGTATCACATTGTTCCTTCATGCTTTCCTCTTTTGTGGTGCTAATCCTCTTAAAATAGTTCAAAGTTTTGGACTCGTTGCCAGAAAGAGTGTTGTTGGAAGTGGAGCCTGGGCTTCCTGCTTTAGCAATCCTTCTCTACCTTGTTTTCTCCCACAGCCAGCTACTGCCAGTTTGGGCTAAGATTAAAATGTTAAGGAAAATGAAACAACAGTTGGTTGTTTAAACCAGTCATGAATTTGGGTTTGTTTTGAATGTGTTAATCAGTCCTATGCACAAATACAATAAAACCAGCAAAGATCTGCTATAGTCAGGAGCATCTGACAAAGTCTAGTGCAAGGACATAGAAGTGACTGAGCAGTGAGTTAGATGAGGTAAGGATATCAGTCAGTAGGGAAGTGGATTACTAGTACAAAAGCACAATGATAATTGCAAGCATGCAAGTGGCAAGCTTGGTAAGGAAATAACCTTTCATCACTGGTTACATAAAAGCTTTAGAAATCATCCTCTCCTATCAGGACATATGTCTTGACTTATTTTCTGCACTTGATTTCCTAAGATGTTCCTAAGGTTGATTTCCAACAGTATTCAAGAGATCTCTTCCTACATAGCCTGCACTTTTTTTCTCAGTAGACCTCATTTCTCTGGCTGGAACATCCAGTTTGCTCCTTTTCCCAGGCTCATTTTCCCTAACACCTACCTTGACTGCATGGATTTCTGCAACAATTCCTGCAATAAATTCTGTAAATAAATTGCAAATAAGTTCTGCAATAAATTCCTGCAATACTTCCTGGTTTATTGCTGCCTTTTCATCAGTGCCCACAGATGTCTGTTCAGAGTACTGGTTCCCATACCCGCTATTCCACTTGTAGTCTGTGATGGTCATCTCCAGTGACACAGAAGATCTCTCACCACACACTTCAAAACAATTCAGATTAAGTCCTTCAGACAGCCTGGCTAGACTTCCATACAAATGGCCTTCGTCAAGTTACCTAGGCACAGTAAGTCACTATTCCCCTCTGGAGGAAAAGCTTCTACCAAAATTACTGTAAGCAAGTTTGATAGCACTGCCCAGTGCTATTGGTCACTTGCTCTCAGATTTTTCTTACAAAACAACAGTAAGCAGTGCTGTAAAGCTGGATTAGTCACTCAAGTAATTAATTTCAAGTTCTCAGTTTTGTTAAGAATGAAGTTTGACAAGGAATACAATGTGTCATAGATGGGTTTAACTGGGAAGAGGCAAAATATTAGGTATTCATGTGAGCAACCTCCACATCGCAAGACTGGGTCTTACTGGAAGCAAGATTCAAACCAATTATTAGCCACATTACACAGGAAAAGCTACAGGGGCTAAGAATGAGGTTATAGAGAATTGGTGTGCAGTGTAGTTGTGTGTGTGCAGAACTTGTGACACTGTCAGAGCAGTGAACAGTCACAGTGGCCAGGAGCAGCCACAGCACACACCAAGCATCAGCTGAGGTGCCACTATGACAGCCTGCAGAAGGGGAATTCAGGACAATGTCAGACACACAAATGACTGAGTTGCATTCAATATTTGTTAAACTAATATTCTGCCCAAGAATTGAGGCACACACCTTGCACTTAAACTGGCTTTTCACAAGGAAGGCCTTGCACTGGAATAGATCGACACTGGATGGCAAAATGTCAGGGAGTTAAAAAATGTAGGCTAGGTGGCAGTTCTACAGACTTTTGGCATCTTGTGATACTCATTCCTGTATTTGAAGCTGGAACAGTAAGAGCTTAAGCATTGTTTAAAGCAAGTGAGTGCATTCATTGTTTTACAGGAAACCTGCTGTGTTTAGGTTTGTATCTGCCTGCGTTCTGTTTCTTCCTGACTCCACTTGTCTGGCAACCACCGTGTCAGGGTTAGCACTGCAGTGTGCCAAGAAGGGGAGAGCTCAACACAACAGTCACTAAGTTTAGACATTTTGACCTTCAGAGTTATCTTTAGGATTTACGACTGGTTGATCAGAATATGTTGCTTATGATTCACACTTGGAAGTATATCAGTGTTAGCTTTCACTAAGTATTTGGAAAATATGTATGCTTTCCTCCACACAGCCTCTGTGCTGTCTCTGCCATGGACTTCTGGAGTATTTGGGAACCCTTTCCTAGTATATTAGATGGTAGGATGATAGCTTAAGCTGTTTCAACTTGTCTGTAACAAACACTTAAAAATCTTCATGCAGCAGGTATCTATGTTGAAGGACACAAATGCCAGCTCAGACAGCCAGCTTACTGCCTCTTTCATCTCAAGGCTGCTGTCAACCCAAAAGGCATCAATGCAGCACCAGTATATTTTAGGCTACTGTCTCTAGACACTTGTTTCATGTAAGTGTCATTCACTTAAGATTGAGTCATTTTGAATTAGCACAGGCTAGACTACTGATGTTTTAGTCTCTCTTCTGAAATGGTTCTGTTTTGACCCTGCTCTAAAGAGGTCTGCAAAGGGCTTCCCACTCCTATTAGTTTACTCCTAAGGTCATCTGCTTAGGAGATGACTTTTCCTTCCTTTCAGTAACTTACACATCAGAGCCAAGTTGTCACTGATCCTGCATAAAAAGCAAGGACCTAAATGGATTTCAAAATCCTCAGCAAGACCCTTAGGTAAGACTTACCACCTTAGTACTAGGGTATCCATGGGCCCAATTTGGATGTGTGACTCTCCCTGTGTGTTGTAGAGGTACAAAACCTGTTGTAGAGCAGGGTCTGGAGAAGCTGACAGGTGAAATATCTGTGGTAGTTCACAGAAGGCGCCAATGAAGCCTTTATAGCTTAACACAAACACAAACACACGCATGCACACCCACAGGCTTGTTTTGCTTGTGTTTGGAAATGCTGCCATACTTACTTTGGAGGTTTTCCCTTAAGGACATCTGACACAAACTTTTGCTCAAAAATTTTCCTCCTGGATGCAGAAATACCATGAAGTACTCACAAGCTGATTCATCATCCAGCCATTTCCTCTTTTGCAGGCAGTCCATGGAAAGCAAGCTAACTGCTCAGCTAACCAATCCTCTGTAGTCACTGTGTGTGCCACGTAATGAAATCAAATGCAATAGAGAAAGCAAGGTCCAGTAATTAGCTGTACATAGGCTGTCTGAAGGTGGCTAACTTCTGAAGTTGCAGCAGAAATATGCAACAGGAGTTATTTACTTTCTCTTTATTTTTGTCCCATATAGAGAAGAAGCAAGTAGTAGAAATACCTGCTGACAAATTCTCCAGTAGTTGAGGGTCCATGGGCAGAATGATCATTGCACAGAACCATTTTACTGCTTCAGTTTGGGTCTGTAGCTTGCACCAGCTCCCTGAAAAGCTCATCCTAAGAATGAGGAGATTTTTCAGCTTTGGCAGTTCCAGAATAAACTTGGATTTTCAAAGAATTTCTTTTTTCCCTTGAGTTGTAGGGGCGGAACATAGCAGTGTACCTTAGAAGGAGATTCCTGAGTGACAAGTTAGTATGAGCTGTGGCCATCACTCTTACCTGCCAGGTTTGCTGTGGGGATAACTACTGGCACCCTGGTTTTGAACCACTGAAAGTCTTGCCTGGGTTTTGAACATCCTTGCTGCCTCCTGCAACACATCACAGCACTGTACTGGTAGAAATGAACCCTTCTTGTTAGCCCCACATGGATTTGACTGTTTTATTGAAAAAACTATTATTTGCTTTCATGCTGTGTTGAGACATTAGAAAGATCCTTTAGCAGGTCCAATTACACCAGATAGTCCAAACATTTGGTAGCCTGTTCAGAGATTAGTATTAGATTAGTATCCATGTGGATAGTTGTTATGACCAGAGCTATGATGGCCTAACAAAGTCAAACAGGAAAAAAAACAAGTTGTCTATCACCTGTGAGGGGAAGCTTACTGCCTAAAATAATCATGTAATTCTGATAAATCAGATAGTGATAAATCAGAAGTGATAAGACTTCTAAATTTAAGCCACTCACTTTGCAGAGTCATGTGCAGCCATGCACAAGATGATAGTGTCTAAGGTGAATTAATTTTCCTGTCCTCACCTCTCTTGTTGAACAGCTGTTCCAGAGTTTGTCTTGGAGAGTTGTAAATCCATCTGACTTCCAGCTTATTTACTTTCACTGTATTTGCTGGCACATGGATAGATATTATTCTTTATCCCAATTAGATTTTCTTCCTTGCTTCCTCATGTTTATCCTAGGTATATTTATAATATTATGTTGCCCTTATTCTTCATTTTGTGAGTTCATATAGAATTAGAAGAGATTTTTCCCATAAATAAGTTCCTTTCCATAAATAATTCTGCTTCTATTCTGATAAGTATTGATCTTTCTCAAAAAACGACCACCAGAATAGTGATAGTCCAGATGACATTTTACAAAGGCAGTGCTTTTCCTGTAGCTGTTGGAAATGCATAGATAAAGGTGATGAAATTGTCTCCACTACTTTCACATTTGTATCATTTTAGTGGCTTAGGCATTCCCCAATCAGCTGATGCACATACACACATGGGAATACACATATGTCAGGAATTTTAGAGGGCTAATCCCAGAAGTCATACAGTAAACCACTTCATGACATTTTTATTATTCTATGTATCACCATTTTTTTTCCCTTTTACAGTGCTTATAATAATCTTTTACTGAATGTGCCTGAATGCTATTTGCAGATTTCATTAGTGTGCTCTACTTTTTGTCCTCAAGCCATTTATAAAAGTATTAAAATTGGATCTATTTATAGGCTTTCCAGTCCTCAACATGTCCCTTTGCAATGCAGTCTGTATGGCAGAAATACCATTGCTGTTCTTCAGCAGCAGCCCCTCAGGGACTTCACCATGGACTTTCTTAGTACTAGAACCAACTCTGCACAGGGCAATTAATTTAGACAACTATAAAGAAATTCCTAATCCTTATCATAAGTAAGGAACAGGATTTCTCCATCTTGCAGGTGGACCTGGAGGTCTCAGGCAGCTGTATGCAAATTTTAGATTATATCCTCATGCCATGCATGTGCCCACCTCCTGCTTATTTAGCCAGCCCTTCCTAGCAGGAGATCTAGACACACCCAGACAGTCTCTCTTTCAGCACCTGAGGTCCCTGACCCTGCTTTGTCTTCTCTGTTTTGAGGTTTGCCACGGTAGCAAATGGGTACCTTGGTGGCCAACCCTGTAACCTTAGCTGAAGAAAGTAGTCAGCAAATCCTTTTACTGCCACTCAGTTTCTAGTAGGAGCATAGGGGAACTAGGGGATAATTATTTGAAGCTGCTTTTCCTAGTTAAGTTTCCCTTTGGGCCCCAGAGGTGGTGTTCTCGGAGGTTGATGGACAAGTCTCTTGGCTTGTCCCTTGTTTTCAGGGAGGGGTTTAGCAAGATCACAGTTCTTCCCATAGATATCTCACCTTAGTCAAGAGTTTTTGCCTGGAAGTGGCCAGAGAAGCCCAGATGGCTGCTGCTGCTTGCTTACCAATTATGTGCTGTGCACCCAGTTCTATCTGTCCAGCTGGGGTTCCTGACTGCACTGCTGAGACACTGGATCTACTGCACAGCAGCTGTAAGCTGCCACTGACAGGAACATGTGAGGAGAGTTGTCAATGGATTGATCTTCATGGCTCTAGATGCTCCTCTAGACAATCCTCTCACCCCATTTTCCTTCCAATAAATCCATTCTAGTTCTCTCTTGGATAATTTCTATTCTAATAAACGTAAGCATCTTTAGTTTAACTAATAATTTCTGCGTGACAATAGAGCAACTGCTTTTGAACTCCAGAAAATTTAATCTGGAATAAAATAATTGTTTGACTCTGTAGTTCTTTGTTTCTGTAAAACAAATGAATAGCTATGTAGGCTTTCCCATTCTGGATCAGACTTTATATAGACCTAATGACTTTCTTGTCTTGTACAGAAAGCCTATTAAACATTTTTGTGTCCTTTTTTCAGTATCAATTCAACAAATTTGTCAGACACACATGAAAGGTTTAGTGACCTATGCATCTCAGCATAGAGATATTTTACAAAGCAAGAACAATCATGGCCAGCCCCTTAACCCTTTAGCACTGCAGCTGATTTAGGAGATGGATTCACATCATGGCTGGGGTTGAAGACGAGTACTTTGAGCAGCATGGATATGAAGATTTTGTGAGCCAGTGCACTGTCAGAATGCGCTTCAACTCCTTGAAGCCATCACAGCTTTCTTGTGTCACAACTTCCCTGCTTTCCCAGTTAGCAGAGTATTAATGGAATGCATAGTAAAAAGGATTTCAACAATGACTTCATTATCAGTTTTCCATGTCTAATGTTGTCAGTGAAGTTAGATTCACATGATTATGCAGATAAATTCAGGTGAAGTTGCATTTGTTTCTTCAGATAAAGGTTTTGATTTATTTAACCACACAGCAGTTTTATTTTGTAATTACATTTGCATTGACCGGAAAAGCAAATACATAATTATCTGGTTAGCCATAAAGAAATTGAAATATTACATTATGATATAAAGTGTTATATCTCATAAATTAGCAGCCTTGACTTGTCAAAGGCATATTTGTAGTAAACAGATGAAATTTCCTGGGAACATAACTTCCCAAACTAAATCTGTTAAGATTGCCATTGCTTGCAAATATTTTTGTGAATAAAGGAAAACACAATGTTGAATTGATGAAATAATCTTTTTTTCTTGATGAGCTCCTGATCTCATAGGTGCCAAACCTTGAGACCTATTCCGGGTGTAATTCCCATGGAAGCCTGTGCAGAGGGCAGGATTAGAGGTGAAAGCTGATGCTCTGAAATTAATGTGTGATCTGTTCCAAAAGAAAAACAGAAATGTGGAGACTGATGACTCGTGTACTAATGGATTTTCCTGCAGTGACTGAGCTGCTTCAAATAGGATTACACTGACATTTTTCAGCAAGAGTAACACTTCTGGCAGTCCCCAGTCTGCCCACCCTGCCACTATCATTCCATGCCCTGCCCTTCCCTGTGCTCCTCCACTGTGCTAGCATTACTGTCTGTGTCACCACGTGCTGGAGTGGTTCAGAAAAATCAATCCAGCTGAAATTAGCAGCCAGTGTTTTACTGGGTTGTTTTTTGGCCTAAGCTGTCTGCTCTCAGTGTACTGACCAGTGGCTCAGTTATGCCAGACAGCCAAGGGGGCGTGGCAGGGGCAGTGGGCAGCAGCAAATCCTATAGGCAATCCTACAGGATCCTGCCATTGCTTCACCTCCATTGCCTCCAGCACTGCTCTGGCATAAGCACTTGTGAGGCTGCACACTGACCATTGCCAAGCAGCTCTCCTAACCAAAAAAAAAAAAAAACCAAACCAAAGGCATCCCTCCAGTTTATTTTTCAGCAAGATTAATTCCCTAATCTGGAAGGTCCCATGGTCACAAAAACTCATGTCCTAGGAAAAGAATGACATGGGGCTGAAAAGTCAATAGAAAGAGCAAGGACATATTCAGATAGTGCAGCTCCTAAATGTCACATTACAGCTTTGGGAGCCCAGCAGTCTTATTAGTAGCCTAGTCTGCCCCCCAAAACAGTGCTCACTGAGAAAGAACAGTAACAATCTTATAATAGAGATACATTTTATACCTTATGTATTTTAAAAATTTGCTTCCTAAGTACCATGGGTTTGACAGAATCACCCTTACTCCTCAGGGGTTGAATTGGGTTTGGCTTGGGGATTTGGGGGGTCATTGGTAGCATGCTTCACTATGAATTTACTGTATGAAGAGAATTCAAGTTTAAAGCCAGCTTAAACTAAAAAAACCCAACAAAACTTAGTGAACAACCAACATGAAATTTAAATATTGAGAGTAACTGTCCTCTACAATCAAAAACAGTAGGTAAGGGTCATGCTTTGGTGAATGGAAGGTGGCAATCCTAATTTATAATCAGTATCTACACATGATTCCTACATGCTGTGACAATTTACCTTAAAATTTAAAATTTCAAAGGCAAATTGATAATGTATTGATAATTTGCCACAAAGAAAATATTCCCAGTTAGGAGTTTAATGGAAGAAGACCAGAGCATTTGTTGCATTACTCATCTTCATAAGCAGAAGTTCTCCCCATGCAAATCACCTGCTTCACATTGTTCTTAGCTGGAGTGTCTGCCAGCACATTTTTCAGTAATTCTACATAATGTGTCACTTGAAAGTGAGCATCAGAGTAAACAGTCTTGCCTAAATGATTAGAGCAACTGAGATAAACAGTTCTGTTAGCCTCAAGGAGAGTAGTATTGATGATTTACTCGGAGGATGGTTTTCCTCAAACACTAATTGTTGAACGGGCCAGAGGGGTGGAGTTTTCAGGGTGTCACAGTAAAATGCGATGAAACAAGAAAATTCCAAGTCTTGGAAGTGACATTTTGTGTGCAGAAATACCAACTAAAAGTTGCTCTTTACCTTGCCTTAGAGAAAATGGTGTCATCCAAATGAACTTTTGGTACAGATAAAGGAGGAAGAAATGCCACATATGTAATAAGAAGGTTTCATGCTGAGTTAGATTTGGTCAGTTTATGGTGGGCATTCAAAGGACTTGTGCATTGAACAAAATGCTGAAGGAAGTTTCTGTTGGGGTGTTGGGACAGTAAGTGTGACAGTCAGGTTAAAACTATGTTTACTCTTTCTATGGCTGTTGCTTTGAATCTCTCAATTCCTTAAAGCTGTTAGTACAGAATTTATTTGCTACTATTAGTATAACTGCCAGCAACTGCCTTTGGAAATAACCCCTCCAGAATAATCTAAGTAAGATATGCATTAGTGTTCATCTGTCAGAAAATAGGAAGAAACACAACACAACAGGCAATAGCAGGTCTGTGGGATCCAACAAAGGGACATTACAACAGTTCAAACAATGTAATGTCCCCTGTCCTGTTCCTTTGCTAGCTGTAGTTATGACATCAGGATGTGTCTGAGAAATACAATAAACAAAGAAAGAAGAAAAGCAAGAGCATTGTTTTGGACTGGATGAACTCTGAAGCGGAAGGCCAAGGTGATTAAGGCAAATAAACGACGGGACTGTGTTTATTAGCCAGGAAATGGTCATGGCTAAATTGTCAGGAAATGCACTGGAGGCTGATGTACCAACTCCAACATAGCTGTATGTATCAGTCATGTTCTCTCAGAGTTGTTGAAATCATGGAATAATCATGGCATCTGCAATAACTTTTGTTTGGGGACAAGCAATTTTATTTCTTTTCAGCCACGCTTGCAACTGCACCCACCTTTATTTAGAAGGGGTGAACCTGGTTTCTCTGTTGTAAATATTTTGGTGAGGATGGTGCTCATGAAACAGGACTGGCCACCGCTGTCACAGAGGGTGTTTGGACAGATGGCAGCTGCACTGTGTCATAATGTGAAATGGCAAGAGCAAACAGGAGAGGCTTGAGGAACACCCAAGAGACCCCTTCAACATCTGTCACTGCTGGAGGCAGCTTCTTAAGAAATGCCATGACACTGGAGGGAAGCGGGGTCCCAGAGGCACCCACCTTCTCTCTATTTCATGAAGCAGTTCTGCCAAAACGCTCCCTTCTGTGCTGGGAACAGCCATGTAGCTTCCCAGCTGATCAACATCATCCTCAACTGGAGGAATCTCTCCTGGAAACCACAGCACTGTTCAGCCTTCATGACCTGTTTAAGTCAGGATTGTATCCAGACACTGCTAGTAAACTTCTCCATGGACTATCTGAGGCTGCCTAAGAGAACACCAGCTGCCTATGTCTGGATCCCATCCCTCCTTTCCTTGTATCTTCTTTCCAAGTAAGATATTGTTGCTCTTATTCCAGGCGTGCTGTATGTATGCAATGGAGGCAGAACAGCTGCTCTAGCACAACAAAAGGCAAAAGAAAAATTGTCTCCTCTGTCCAATTTGAGCAGTGGTTCTCTGCACACTCCTCATCTGATGCAGCTGAGGTTCCCCCCATCATCAATCTTTTCTTTTACATAAACACAGATGGAAAGGTTGTTGGATGGGGACAATGACCCCTAAACTGAGATCCAGACTGGAAAAGAGCAGAGTAAGTCTGGCCCATCAAGCAATAGTAGTCCCCAGAGTAACATAGTGATTCACCCAGTTTCTCTGGCATGAAGAGATGACCTTTCTGTGTGCGTGTTTGTTTGTTTTTAAATGTACTGGAACTACTCTTCAAATATTTTGCTGTCAATTGTTATTTGAAGCAGAGTTGACCTTACAGCCAACTCTATAAATAGGTGATTTTTTGAAAACTGATTATTAAAAATTAGATGGGTAAGGGCCCCTTGTTAGACACTGATATTAATGAAACCTGCAATGAGAACAATATACAAGAAATACATAATGTAGTTCAAATTCAAGGCTTCATTAGTATAAAGCAAGATATTAAAGCGAAATAAGAACTCTTCTTATTGGGTTTCATAGTTGGAAAATTTCAGAAGACCGTCAATTTGCTGCTGGCTACAACATGGTGTAACTTTGTTGTAAGCTCCTTGACAGATATCTTGGCCTTGCTTCAAAGAACACTGAACGTGTGCACATGTCTGCACTTTGGCCAAAATATGCAGCAATGGAGCATCTCCATTACATTTTCCAAAGCTGTTGAGGTCTGGCAGCACCCTGTTCACTTCCTTGACTTGCTGGACAGCAGCCTGCTGTGCTCTGCTCGGTGTGAAGATGATGACCTGATTGTGGCAGCCTGTATTTAGCAGATTTGTTGGTCTCGTTTCAGCGTATCTGTGGAGTTGTCAGAACTATGGCATTTATTTTAAAAAGCATTCTTGGACACTATTTTTAAAAGTGCTCGGCAATTAAATTTAAAATGAGAGGAGTTTCTAAAATCTACCTCAAAAAGAGAAAAATCCATTTTTCTTTGCAGTCCAGCTCACTCTGTGACTGGGGCCAGAATGTTGCTCATCCCTGTTTTCAAGCCCTTGCCCAGTATGTGCCTACTGGAAAATGTCATCTTCACTTTTGGGTCCCTAAAATACCATCAGCAATGCAGAAAGGTTGGGGGTGGCTCAAGTTATTTCTTTTAACTTAAGGGCATCTCCTGATGGACCCTTTTAAAATGACAGCACAAGTGCCTTACCATGAGATGGCTTTTACCAACCACAGCTTTGGCTTCCATCTCCCACAGCATCTGGGGATTATTATCATCACTGCATTTTACTCCACAAAATGGTTTTCCAATGTAGCAAGCCTGTGGGGTGTGATTGCTGTTGGGCTCCAGTTACTAAACAATGAGTTCTCCTCTCTGCCCAGTTCATGAGGGCATAGACACCATGAACACAAATTTTTGCACAGTTAACTTGGTTGAAGTTATGTGAAAGCCAAATAACACCTAAAGGGATCACATTTGGAATGAGATTTCAACATGGAATCAGCAGGTACCTCAAAGGTGGTGACTGAAGCATTCTATGAGAAGACAGTCCAGCAGCAGGGATGAACCCCACACAGGATACTCATGCTGAGAGATTAAATTAAATTTCCAGAACATTTTTCCTGTTCTTGGCTGCTGGTGTGGGAACATTTAGATCAGCAGTTATTAAGGTTAGCACTTAATCTAGTCAGTTCGTGGGGTGCTCTCAGCTCTCATTAGCATCAGCAGATGCTGAGGACATCCAGACCTCAGCCTTAAAAATCACCAAGAGTAGATCAACAAAAGGGACATCAGTGCCTGAACTTGTGGTGTCACCTCAAAGTACACAGTCAGGTTCCATAAACAATTCTTAGGGTGAGATGGATATCTTATTAGAAGCTTAAAATAAATGCAACCCTTTGTTGAAGGAACCACCAGAGACAACCAGTTTTGGTCTAGAGAAAACACCCAGCACCTGTGTCACCTATTTGGCACCTCTGACCAGAGCTCTGCATCTGTTTGTGGGCAAGAGACACCCAAGTCCCAGCTTTCTCACCTGTGAACAAGGTGCTTTCACTTGAGCATAGTCAGTGGCCTCATGGCTGGAGGTAAGAGAGAGGCTCAGGATCTTGGACCTCAGATCTCCTGGAGCCAAAAGTTTCTCTTACCTCTCTTGTGACAGTCCATTTCATCAGAGCACTGGTCCTCATATAGTGGAAGCTCTCTTGATTTCACATGTTAAAGATGTTTTATTTTGTATAAATAGCAGTATCAAGCTAGAGAGGGACCAACTATCTCCAGTTAACAAGGCACTCCTTTAAAAGATGAATATATGCACTTACCAAAAAATCTCTTGCAGAAAATTCATATAAAATTTTAAAAGTTATACAGTACCATCAACCTTCAGATATGGAATAAAGGAACTGAAAAATCACATTCTGAAGCAGGAACTTCACCCTACACCGCACTCCAGTACCCCAAGGAGACACAATTAGCCACCTTTTTCCTTAGAGATACCAGAACATGTTTAACAAAATATTCTGTCCTGGTCAGATAAGCACTCCCTTGTCTACAGTGAGAATCTTGTTTTGTGCCAATCTGGCATCAGCTTGAAGAAGGATCCTCAGCAACCTGTAAGGAGTGGAGCAAGGTTTGGTGTTTGAGTGTCTTTGCACCATGAATTCAGAGACTCCATGGGATTTGGGCTTGGGATGGGGGAACAGTTTGTGATGGCTGTGCAGCAACCAAAGAGCTGCCAGAGCTGTCTAAATGGAGGAGAGGCAACTAAGAAATCAAATGCTTGTGAACAACTTTTAGGACTTGTCTTTCAGCTTCTTTCATAGATTTGACGTGTGATACATTCATCTTTCAAGCCACTGCTCAGAGTCTGCTAGGGAGAGGGAAGGGAAGGTAATCCTAGTGACAAGCCTTTGCATCCCCTCTGCTCAGCCTCAGCACTACAAGTGAAGCCAAAGGCAAGGGCAGGCTGCAGGGACCACAGAACAACATGTTTTCTGAACCTGCATCTCCCTTATTTCACTTTTTATCCACCAAAAGAAAGAGTGGCAGAGGAAGGAAAGTGCCACCCAGGCACAGGCATTTTCCCCAGAAATCTCCACTGATTCCATACTGGTCACCTCTTGCTTCTTCTCACTGATCAGCTGTAGCTAACTGTGCAAAGATTTAAAGGGAAATGTTTCACCTTTGGCTCATATCCCAGGATTTAAAAATAAACTAGAAGCTGATTTGCAAAGGCACAGGTGTTCTTTAATGTTTTTTCCCCTGAGCTTCAAACATCCTTTCCTACCTCTACATTTCTACTGCTTTTGTCTCAGGACATTTACCAGTATCTTCTCTGACAGATTCTGGTTATCCCCCTTGTGACCACTTAACTGTTGTTACTCACTTTAAAAATAAATACAGACACTAGGGGAAAGAATCTTAATAGAAGCACAATATGTTCATGTTAATATAAGTACATATTAACTCTGGGCTTCCCAGCACAAGACAAAACCATCTGAAAATAAGGCCACAGAGACTGGATAAATCCACACTATCCTCCTTGGTATTCCACAAGCAATTAAAACTCATTTAAAGCTCAGCCTGCAATCTGAGTTTGTGATCCACAGTGTCCTGCAGCACAGAGTTGTTCAGTGCCCACAGGAGCTGTAGAAGAACAGAGGGACAAAGAAACTACCACTGATGGCATCAACCCTTCCTAGGCAAGCCCCTGTTGATTGTAAAGTACAAACAGCATGTGGAATTTGGGCTGTTCAAGGGTACTCTGCTGTGTACAGAACCATTCCACCACTGTGCTCCTGACACAGAGTTAATTCTGTGTCTGTTGGTGGCAGAGCAGCCCGACAGAGATAAGCAGTAATTATCCTACCCAAAAGAGGGCAGCAGTTAAACTTCTACGGCACAGTTCGTGTTATTTTCAGAAATGGTTTTTAGCAATGACAAATGTTGTTTCAAGTAGCTCAATGACTGGGAATTGTGCCAGAGCCTGACAGTAGAAGCTGTTATTTTATTGATATTTCTCAAAAGGAAGTCAAGCCTGATTATGCATGTTGACACTCAGAAAATGCAAAGTAACATTTAAATTCATAATAAAGAGATGAGAATGCTTTCTGTAAAGTGAGGATGATAATCATTTAATTTAAGTCAGTCATTGACTGCAAAGTGAATTTCAGTGTATCAGAGAAGAGCAGACAGAACCAGAGACCTGCAATCTGTTTCAGAAAGCTTCCTCCCTGCCCCTTGAGCTCCAGCTGCTGTTGCTGGGGCTGTCCAGTTGCTGTCTGTCATGCACACCATGACTTGTCCTTACCACAAAGTGACTCCTAAGCCTGCTGAGCAGCACTGTTTTCTTCTTCCTGCTACTCACAGCACTTCTTCCTGCTACTCACAGCAATGCTTCATGGTTAAAGCTTTTCTCTACTGCTATTCAGCTGCTAGAAAAGTTTTTCTTCCAGATAAACTGCTTTCCATCTTATTAATTGGTTCCTTTTTTTTTTTTTTTTTTTTTTTTTTTTTTTTTTTTTTTGCCTCCCTTCTGCTGAGGCTTCACCTTCTGGCCAGGGGAGCCTCCAGAAGCTCCTTGCCATCCTTGGCCCAGAGCCCCAGAGTCCCGAGGCTGGAAGGGGTCCTGCAGGTCCAATCTCCTGTGCTGAACTCAGAGCAGGCAGCATAAGGTCATCTCAAGGTGTCTTACAGGAACCAAAGCAGGAATGTGCTGGAAGCAATTTACTCTGCTTTGGGAAAACCACTTATTAAATCAGCTGATTCTTGAGCCAGCTGTTATAAAACCCTCCAAGCTATTGCCACACTGAGCAATTAGAATTTTTGCAGCTTGCCACCAGGTTTCTCACCCTGTGAAGGAGATCTTGAAGTGGGCTGAATTTAATAGAAACCAAACACAAGAGTAAAGCACTGCAGAGAGAGGCACTGCTGTCACTGCTGCTCAGCAGGCTGCCTCCAGTCACCTCCAACCTGCTTGAGGTTTTTCATTTTGCTGTGACTTTGAGTTACAGGCTTCAAGGTTGTGATTGTATTAACTGCCAAGGCCAAGAGCAAGGCTCCTAGGAATATGGAATTGGGTTTGGCTAGGGAGCTACGTGAGGCAAGGGTTGGTCTTGATTGCTGTGTGGAATTTGAGTGCAGTCAAAGAACATCAGGAGGCCCCTCCATAAACAGCACCAGTTTATGGGGACATGAAACACGGAGGCACCCCAGAACATTTTTTCCTGTGGGCATCCCATGCCATCCTTAGCCTGGTAGCTGTGAGGCACCTGATGTTCCCCGCTTAGCTGTGACAGTAGAGAGACAGGCTTGGCTAGCACCCTGGGTGGCTCCATGTCCCCCAGATGTGTCCTTCTGTAGCAGCAAGATGGCTGATCTCCTGGGCCATGACAATCTGCGCTGCTTAGCTACTCACTGACCCTGTGTCAGGCTGTCCCAGCTAGTGGGAACAGAAAACCATCCCCAGAGGATGGGACATTAGTCCACTAGTGCCACTAGAACGGGCACAAATGCTTGTGTATGGCTTGGCTTTAGGAGTGGTGACTGCTCACTGCTTCTGCCACAGCAGGTGCAACAGTTCCTGCCCTCGCACCACACTCGCTCCTGCTCATCTGCTCTGGACCTTGGGTTAAAGGCCTTAAACCTGCCAGCCCTGAAATGCTTCCACATCACTACACCTTGCCATCTACACTACTCTTTACCTTCCACTGGGAAAGCTGCCAAGCACAACTGGGCTATGGTTCATTTTGAAAACAGCAATAACAAGACATTCCTGCATTGCTGCAAACACGCAGCCCCTTGGACACCGATTTCAGCCACCACTGTTCCCCTGACTTCACCACAGTAGAAAAGAATACTTCCAAATCAGCAGACCACAGCATTTCAACAAACTAAAGCAAATTGTGTGCAGAGCAGTGTCAGTGCCTCAGCTACAGGCTGGGGTAAATAACCTCTGCTGGTCCCGCTCTGGCACCTCACAAAGCGACTCTTCCCAGCCACGGGAATGGGCTGTGTGGGGCAGCTCGGCCAGCCCCCCACTCAGGCTCAGGCTGCTCTGTGTGCTCCTGCTCTGTCCCCAGCGTGTGACACCCTCCACCAACAGCACTGCAGGCACTGGCTCGCACCATCACATCCTCAGAACCCCTCTGCTGTGATTCCCATTCCTAGCCCTGGCTGGAATATGGATTAAACTTCAGAAGAGGGCAAGAAGATTGGTAACATCAGAGCTACAAGCGGGATGAGGCTGTCAATTAAGTTTGTTTTAATTTCAGATATTAGCTGGATTTGTTTGACCTCTTTTGTTATTTTTAGAGCTAGTTTAAGTTGGCAGGTCCGGCTATGTGGGAAATCGAATGTTAAAACAATCCTTCAGGCCTAAATTGGAATGCACAGTTGGAAATTTCCACGAAATTGTATTTCCAAAATCTGTTCTGGAAACTTCAAAATGACATAGCCACAGCAGCTCATTTTAATGTTTGCCATTCTGAATATAGTGTGTTAAATATAAAATATAAGCCCTTGGCCTTTTTTATTACATTTTTTTGGTTTGATTTCTTTGGAAACAAAATATTTTTACCATGTTTTAGATATATGATTGTAAATGCACTGGTAAGTTCTCCCAAAATATTTCCATTTTGTCAAACCAATATTTTCCTATGTGAAGTGTTTTCTTTGGGGGAAGAAAACCCACTATGGATTTGAATTCACCTCCTTCTGCCCAAGGATTTGGTCTTCAGCAACACAAATAGAGTTCCCTGAGGGAAACAGCCTGTCCCCAGCCAATCCTTGGGAACGGAAAGACATCTTTCTTCTGGGAGATACTTTTATTTAGATAATTTTTCCAGAATTAAGCATTTGGAGGGCAGAGCACTGGCACGTGTCAGTGTTACAGTCCCTCTGCATGGCAGGGACAGGCACACATTGAGAAGACGGATCTAGAAAAGGCATAATTACTCCTCTTGGTGATATACCACGGGTGTCCCACCGGATTTGCAGCAGATCATCATCATTCCTATCAGTGCTCTGACATTTATCTGGCACTTCTGCCTGTGAGAAGGTGCCTGAACTGTGGCAGTCACCTCATTCACCTACGACTGTGTGGGTGCACGTTTTCTGAAATGGGGTCCTTTTAGGTGAGAGTTGTGTCCTGGCCGTGCAGGGCTCCACTCAGCGGTGGGCAAAGGCTGGGGAACAGCCAGGGTGGTCTGTGCCCCAACCCCTCCACAGCTTCAGAATCCTTCATGCAGCCCCTTAGGCATACTTTCTTTCAGGATCTTTTGGCTGGACACTGTCTGACCATGTATTTCTACAGCTATGGTACAAGACTCCATGGTGATATGAGGCTTCTGTGCAGGATCACAATGCCAAGAAGAACAACCACAAAACCCCCACAGCCAGGCTCCCAAGGGCTTGGAGACCAGCAGGTCTGGTTGGTGACAGCCATCTTCTGTTCCACTCAGCCTCAGGCCCTTGTGCTGAGGGAGGATGTATCTGTCATCTCTGGAGGTTTTCCTGGACAAAAGTCTGGCTGGCCAGTCCCAGTGCAGGCTGCAGCCCACTGTGAGTCAGAGGTAGGACTGCAGATCTCCAGAAGTCTCTGCCAACTGTGGCATTTCTGTGCTTCTATTGTCTGTTCATCTCTGGCCCCAGCCAAAGCAAATCCACCTGTAAAGCTAGCCCTGATACCTACTGTTCCTCCTGCCAGTCCCTGGTCAGCTTGGGTATCTGCAGTCTTCCTGGTTTCCACCCAAGTGAGCTCCTCCTATAAATAAACCCCTCCTTTTGTTGGAGTTCAGGGTAAACCACACTCTACAGGTGCTTTTGAAGCTGAATTTTGACCTTTTTTACCTGTTAATTTCACGCCTAGAAAACCAAATGGAAAAACCTCCTCCAATGTTGAGGCAAACCCAAACATACAAACAGCTGGAGAATGTACCTGTGAAGCATTGGGACAACAGAGCCTTTTCTAAGAATGTGCCAACGCACAATTTTGTCCTTGTGCCAAGGTCCCAGTAGCAAAGTTTGACACATGAAAGGCAAATGTGTGTTCCCTCCTTTCCTTTTTGCTGGCTGCACTATTGAGCACGATCAGGTCTCTTTTTAGTGAAATTAACTTTGAAATTGGCATCAGACCAGTAAAAGCCACAGGCAGTTGCTGAGCTGAGCTTACTGCTGCTATTGAGGCCAAGAATGACCAATCCTATGGAAAGCAGCTGTCAAGAAGACACAGTCATGCATCACAGCATGAGGCCACCACGAGAGGCTGAGAAAAGGCTGCCCTCAGGAGTGGTGATTTAATTTTCAGACTTTGTGTTACTAAAGATAACCCACTTTAGTGGGTTAACTTTGCCATGTTACTGAGTGACCTGCAGATCCTTCTCCTTTCTAGTTCAGTTTCCCCTCTGGCCACAGAAAGCTGTCAGAGTTCCCTTTGGAAAGGAGCAGAATTGTGCAGCTAACTATTGCCCAAAAAAAGAAAGGAGAAAACCTCACCCATAGTTGCCCAACAGCATAAAAGCAGGAGGAAAAAAAGCACTGTAACCTATGACAAGCATATTTCTGGGACAGTTGATCTGGCCTTCATAGGAACAGCCAGGTACTTAGGGGAAAGCTTTCCATCTGTGACTACCCTTTGTGGCAAATGATGAGCTCCTTTGTGGCACTTGGCTGGGCAAACCAGCAGCATCAGGGTGGCTGTTGTTCTGCTTTGCCCCAAAGCAGCCCAGGGACAGAGGTGATGTGGGAGTGAGGCAGCAATGCAGCCTCCCTTCCCTGCACAGCAGCACCCAAAGCTGCAGGCCTGGCTCACTGTGCAGGCTCCCTCCTGTCCAGCACGGCTCCCTGGGAAGGCTGCTGCACTCCCAGCAAGGGCAAGACCAACAGGAGGTGCCAAGAATGTTCCCCCCAACACGTGCACCCCCATGGGGTAACCACTGCACGCTGCAGCAAGGCTGGACAATCTTTTTTAAGTCTTTTTCCTGGCTGCCACTCATGGCCTAACAGGACCAGAGATCTCCCTTGGCCCACTTGGACATTCAATTTCCCCATTTCTTACAACAGCTAAGTACCCGGGGCTTTCTTGGGTCATGGGGATGAGATGGGGTGTGCCTTAACTCTATTTTCTGAGCACCACTGAAGTCTGAGAAACACTGGAGATCAAAGAAACGTCTACTGTTGCATTTGCAGAAGGTGACCCCAGCTTTATGGATCAGATCCTGAGTTAGTTTTGGTAAGATGGAACCCAGGGCTCCATTTTTACTAAAAGCTGCCCACTGTTCATTCACTGCTCAGAACAGAAACACGAAGTAGGCACAGTTTCCATGTTCTTTGCTGCAGCAGATTTCTCTGCCAGGAAAAACATTTTTACACTTTTCTGAGGGGTGTGTGTGTGTGTGTTTTAATGGTTGCTATTTCTACATTATCTATTCCTAAGATTATTTCCTGTGGGAAAGATTTATTATTTTTAATTCCAATAATAAATTTAGTAACAGTTGCCATTTTCTGCCAATGTTTCTGCACTCTGGGATAGTACCAAATTATATGTTCTAAATTCCTCTTCTCGTTGCAGTTTCTCTAGGAAAGCTTTTAAGGCAGTTATTTCATACCTCAAAAATTACAGGGAAAAGAATTTTCTTGTGCTCGTGAGACCAATTTTCCATCCAGTTCCAGGCTATCGCCTGCTTCCTGCATAGCCTCATTCTTCCATTTCCATTTAAAAGTCAAATGCTTCTTTCCCTCATTTAGCTTTCATGTTGCTCAAGCTAGGCACCGGGTTATAACTTCCACTGCTGGTTCTTTTGCATCCAACTAGGAATAATTTGCTTCTCAAGAACTGCTGCTGCTCAGCAAATCTGGCCCTGTTGAAGAGAACAGGTATGAAAGGTTTGCAGAGGCTCCTTTCTGTTCCTGGCAGCCCTTTGGTTTTTTACAAAGTTATCTGGGTTTGGTTTGCTTTGTTTTGTTTTTGAGGAAGAAGTATTTTAATACCAACCCTGAGTTTTTATAACCTCTGAAAAGAAGATACTTAATTTTCCAAGAAGTTCAGCAGAAACAAGAATTAGAGCCAGCCTCAGGATGTGGCACAAGGTTTACTTGTCCAAGTTTCATAAAATTTACTCCCAAGTTTCTGTTTACCTCTAAAATGTCTGCAAAGGACAAGAGGCTTCTTCAGACAGTGCCTGATAAACTTGAAAGATCAGTTTTTCAAATCAGTTCTTTAGGTGAGAGTTGGCAGATTGTAAATCAGTAGTGGTGGAAGCACCTGTTTCCTTCTGGGCTGGTTTCTCTTGTTTTGCTTAGTTGCAGAGATTCTGTATGTGCAGGTGAATTATTTACATTTCAGAAACGAATCAGAGGCAACAGCCAGAGAAGGGGCAAGCCAGGGTTGTGGAGCAGCACCATCACTGCACAGAAAGTGACTGTGTTCAGTTTTTTCTATTCCATTCCATATCTATTCCATTTGCTGACCTGGTCACTCCAAACCAAGTTTTACCCAGAACCCTGCTCCTGATTCCTAAGGGCCGTGAGGACAAAAGAAATTGTCTGAAGGTACCTGGCTGGAGATTGCACATCAAATGCTGCAGGAGATGAGATTTGGATCTTATGTCTGTAGCTCGACCCCATCAAATAGCATTACAAGAAGAAACTCACTAAAACTTCTGCCTTAAAGGAGGATTGAATAACACAGAACACATTGTAGATTTTGATTCAGATTTTTAATAAATTCTGCCAGTAGAAGCTTTCAAAGGCAATGATATATCAATAAATAACAGTTAAATTGAGTTCCTGAGAAAGAACCTACCACATGAAAGAATGTCAGATAGATGTAAATAACAAAAAAATGGCATTACTATATAAAAAAGCAGTAATACTGAATCTTACATGAACTGTCACAACACAAGCACTGCATACCTCAGAACATTCCTTTCATACAAATGTAAACAAATACACAATCATTTTTGTTTAGTTTAGGCTGATGAATTCATATGTTGTTGCTTAGATATCTAAACAATGGATAGGATAGGATATGCTAAAACGTTAAGGAATAATATGTGGAATAATATACGGAAAAAATAATGAAGCTCCAGATTTAAAAATAAAATAATGCAAAAACACATTAAAGGAGTGTTTTCCTCAAATGTTATTAGGTCAATCACTTTAAATAGGACTGTTACACTAATCTGAATTACGGATTTTTGTGTGTGTTTATTTAGTTATATATAATATATATGCAACTATGTATGGCTTAATTATCTTTAGTATTCTGATAACATCTTGAATAATTCTCACTTATACGTACAAGAAAAATGCATATTTTAACATAGTTAAGAACCAATATTTCAAAGTATGCCTATAATTTGACAGAAATGAAGGCCTATTGTGCTCCATCACAGCAACGTTTTAACCTCTAGACAACTGGACAGAATGACCTACCAAAACAATGCCAACATTTTCCAATGTCAGTGCCTGAAACACTAGGGTCCTAAATGGATACACAGCCCGTTACACGTGGGGTCTGATGTCTGGAAAGCCACGTACCTCCATGTTCCACTGGTGTCTGTGGAGCTGCAGGCACCCAGCCTCAGCCTCGCTGCACCTCCGGCCGCGACGCGTTACGGGAGCCCCGTGCTGGGAGACGCTCCGGTCTGGATGCTGTGCTGCCTCTGCCAGCTGGAGCCACGGCCTCTGTGCTGCTCCCTGCCTGGGCCACGGCCTCTGTGCTGCTCCCTGCCTGGGCCATGGCCTCTGTGCTGCTCCCTGCCTGGGCCACAGCCTGTGTGCTGCTCCCTGCCTGGGCCACGGCCTCTGTGCTGCTCCCTGCCTGGGCCACAGCCTGTGTGCTGCTCCCTGCCTGGGCCACAGCCTCTGCGCTGCTCCCTGCCTGGGCCACAGCCTGTGTGCTGCTCCCTGCCTGGGCCACAGCCTCTGCGCTGCTCCCTGCCTGGGCCACAGCCTCTGTGCTGCTCCCTGCCTGGGCCACAGCCTCTGCGCTGCTCCCTGCCTGGGCCACAGCCTCTGTGCTGCTCCCTGCCTGGGCCACAGCCTCTGCGCTGCTCCCTGCTCGAGCCAGCCCCATCCAGGCTCTCCCCACAACTCTGCTCTGTTGTAATGTTCTGGCTGCTGATCCTTGGTGAGGAAACGTGTGTGCCCGTGACATGTGCTTGCTAAAACCGTCTATCACATCAGACCACAACATCACTACTCAGGTATAACCTTTGCAATCTGTTTTACAAAATTAATATTGGATACAATCATAAGAGGAAACCATCCACACAATACATTATCAACACGCGGTTTAAAATGGTCTAATTTTAGACCCTTAGAAAAATGAATCCACAGGACCTGCCTGTGAATGGCAAGAAAAGGCCATTTCAAATAGAAAAACACTGCTCATGCAACATTCTTCACACACTAGACAATGAAATCACACCCAAGTTGCCACTTGCTCACACTTTCTACTACACTCCAATAAGCAGAAGGAAATAAAGCAGCTTTAAGGTTATGTCACGATTTTGAAATGTGGAAAATACATATAATAAACAAAAATCACGGTGTGAATACAATGGCATCAGTAAATTTAGAAAATTAGAGAGCAGTTTTCTTTTTTTCATTTTTCTTTTTTTTTTTCTTTCTTACATTATTGCACAGAGATCTTTCATCACATGTTCTTCAGCTTTATGCATCTTCCTAAATGTGAAGTAAGTGCTATGGATAAAATAAAAATGTATAAAAGAAGAACAGCAGCATGATTTGTCAAAGTTAATCCCTATAATTTAGTAGGAAAAAAACCCTGCTATAAACAAAATATAAGTGCTCTTTATTCATTTAAAAAATAACGCTGACAGTTGCAGAAGTCTGTAAGTGTTAATCTGAGTAAGGGGGGTGCTGACCTCAAATAAAAATAGGCCTAGAAATGAAAGACTGCTGGCCTTGCAGATTTTGGTGAAGACCAGGATTTCAAGTGTAATTATCAACAAAGTTATTTACAGTAGAACTGACCTGAACTTTCAAGAGTGCCATCTTTAGGACCTGGCCCTGCAAGCTTCTTTTACTCCCCAGGATGTCTCCAGCCTCAGCTGAAGGTACACCTGAACAAGTGCTGCAGGATCAGCTCCTAAAAGGATCAGTTAAAGGCCCTATTGGATTTGAGATTAGTCTTATCTGGAGTACTCTATACAATAATTTACACATATACAGGCTGGCAAGCTCCAGTCTGATCCACCACACCTTTGTCTTCTACATCAGACTTCTCAGACTGACAAACTTCCATTCCCGAAGGTTTGGGATACCTGAACGGATACCCGTTGTCATCAAAGAATCTCCGGAAAGTAAACTCATAAAAAGCATGTTCTGTGTGTTTGCTGTTGGAAGAGGCTAGTGGATCCCAGGTCCTGGTGCTGTCACCACTAGCATCATTCCAAGGACTTTCTTCTTCAACTGGGTCAAAATTTGAAGTGTCCATTGGATGGCTGATCTTTGGAACATAGGGAGCTGGCTGCCTACGGATATCGGTGGAGAAGTCCATGGAGTGAAAGAAAGAATGGGCTTTGATATCATCTGCTCCATTTCTTCCAAGCCTGTCCTCAGCAGCACAGCAGAGCTTTGTGATCAGATCAGTTGCCTCAGGGCTCAGCTTGATCTGTGAGGGAATGTGCAGTGTACTTTCCCAATTTATCACCTGCAGGTAACAAAGGTATTAAGGAACTGCTGACGTGGAAGCAGAACTCTTCCAATGGCCAACATGAACTGTACAGGAGTGCACACGTAACGAGTCATCTCACAGTCTGCATAGTTCACAGCTTCAAGAATCCAATTACTAGATTGCATTTCCTGTTAGTAATTACTCTAATGAACCAGAAAAACATTGTTGGCTAGCAGACAAAAGGAACAATTCCATTTTTAAGAAGGCAAATTCCTTCCTGAATGTTCCCGTAGTCAGTTTTGAGAACATACTCAGTTTACACATGATTTTGTGGAATGACTTCAAGGAATTACTTCTCTTTGTCTCCAAAATGTAAACTAGGAAAAGTGGTCACGAGACAGATCCTTTCTAATAAAGAACTATCGTTGCTCAACTTTGAAGCACTTACATTGCCAATGACAATTGTCACTGGCATATCAGGTACTGATAGGCACCCTAAGGAATTTAAATGGATGAACTTGTGCTCGAGAAATCACAACTCTGCTGAGGACTCATAAAACTAGTATCTATCTCTGCAGCTGGACAAGCTCTAGTCTGATATTCAGTGTCTTCATTTTACTGGCAAAGGGTATGTGCTTGCACAGAACTATTTAAAATCAGGCTTTTTTAACCATTACTCCTTTCTCTAGTAAAAGAAAGGGGAATAGGTCTGTGCATAGAAGAGAAGGGAAGGGTTAAAATTGTGTTACCACAGACTGGAACTTTACTTCAACTTACCTTCAGCTGGGTCTCTGTGGGTGTAGGAGCCAGGAAAGGAGGCTGTCCCACTAACATCTCAAAGAGGATCACACCAACACTCCACCAGTCACAGAGCTGAGTGTATCCTGAAAGGCAAGTCAAAAGGTTGACCTCCACTAGCCAAGGAAAATGTGTTGAAGAGCTACTTGCAATTAAGTATTAAAACATACAACACAAACTTCTGCCTTTTCTTAGACAAAAGGTTTGTGACTTCAGCTTGCTGACCTAAATTCTCCTGCTGTGAGTAAAGATCTAATCCTGTTGTCCTTGAACCTTTCTGAATAAATTCTCAACAAAAGTGAGGCATGAAACCACTATTAGTAAGAAGGAGGGAGGGTTTTTTGTGCCCAGTCCCACATCTATGCAGCACAAACTGGACCTCAAAGAATAACAAAAATGTTCAGCAAATGATGTCCACCCCAGGTTCAGTAGAAGTGACTCCATGACTTTGAAAAGCTGCTGAAAGACACAGCCTGGCTACACAGACAGAAGAAAGCCAAGGATGGCTTTCTGAGCAAGTTTCAAGCAAAGGAACAACTTTAATCACTTAATTGCTGTGACAAGAACACTAAGGTATATGTTTAAGATCTGAACAAAAAAAAAAAAAAGATTCAAACACTGATTTCAATGGAATTTATGTCATCAGATGATGTAGGATCCAGTGTGAACTCTCTGTTAGAGAAAATGAGGCTTAGGATCTAGCTTGCAGATAACTCTGAACATCTGATCTCCTTACTACAGGGACAATGTCAGTCCTGCATGGATAGTCACCAAGTACTGTCCAAATTCCTCAAGCTAAGCTTTTGAATGCAGGGTGTCCAGAGTAAATTGTGGAAAACTTTCTGTTGGATTCCACAGGTCCCAGCACTGTCCATACTTAAGTGTCCCATTTGAATCTGTGATCCAGAACTATCAGCTGGCTACCCACTGGTCTGTGTAAACTTGATAGGATAGAGTTGTACTCCACGTGCACAGAGAATCTGCTTTATAGTTGAAAATTATCACTGTTAAAATTATCCAACATGTTTATTAGCAGCCTCACTCAAAGGCCTCAGAGTGTGGACATTACACACAGTATGTACACATACACAAAGTATGGCCATCCCCAGTGTCAGTGTAGTGATGCTAAACACTGCAGCATGAGGAGTTCTCCTTAATCTAAGTGTTTGTGGCCTTCAGAATGACAATCTTCCAAAGCAGCAAGCTTATTCAAGGAAAAAAAAAAAAAAAAAGTGAAACAGGAAAAAAATACAGGTTTACCTACCTTTACGAAGCAGGACTTCAGGAGCAATGTAATTAGGGGTTCCAACTAATGAGTGGGCCAGACATCTCTGGTGCTGCTTCTTAGCTCTTTGTTCCAATGTTTTCAGCCTATCTCCACATCGACAGTTGGACACATCATCCCAAAGATCACTGGGCTCCATGCTGTCTTGTCTGATATGGCTCCCTTTCAAATGGGAGAGAAAGTTCACATTCATGGTCATAAAACTCAGCACACAAAGAGAGAAGTATTTACTCAGATCCAGAACCATCTCCTACCCTCAGTGAAGAATCACATTTAAACTTTAAACCCAAAGTATTTTTTTATGCCCTCCCATTCACAATTGGTTTTCCATACAAAATGTCTCTGTCTCAGCACAAGGAAGTATAGTTCCACAGGGAGGACACAGAACTATGGAGCATACTTAAGTTAGCTACACCAATTGTTTGTAACCTTTTTGCCAACAGACACCAGTACTCAATAGCACATGCAGGAGACAAATGGACTACTCCAAATCAGTGATTAAATCATTTCACAACCAAAAGAGACCCTCCAAACAAATATAAACTGGAAAACTGCTGCTGCTGCAGTGGACAGCCACATTACTGACAGGGTTTTGAACAGTATTGGAAGCAAAAGGACTGGAAACAAGCTAATTGAGTGAGTCACAGAGAGACAGACACATTATATTGCTGTTGACTGTTTGTCCAGTTTCCTGATCTGATGTTTCTGCCAAGAACTAGGTGCTTGTTTCAAAACAAATAACACAATACCATCCTAGAAAAAGGGTAAAAATATTACCTTTCTGATAGTATTTTGAATTGTGAGTCCACCTGAATCCAGTACACAGTCCAAAGTCAGTCAGTTTGATGTGCCCATCAAGGTCTATCAGAATGTTGTCAGGCTTGATGTCTCGATGAATAAATCCCATTTTGTGCACACTCTCTATGGCCAACGTGAGCTCTGCAATATAAAATCTAGCCAGGCGCTCTGGGAAGACCTCCATCCGAATCAGCAGGCTCATCATATCCCCACCAGGGATGTAGTCCATCACAAAGTACAAATTGTCTTTATCTTGGAAGGAATAATAGAGTTTAACCACCCACTCATTGTCTGCCTCAGCAAGTATGTCCCTCTCTGCTTTGACATGAGCCACCTGATTGCGGTTCAGCACGTCTTTCTTCCGCAGAGTCTTCATGGCATACAGGGCATGGGTGTCCACCTTGCACGCCAGGCATACCTCTCCAAAGGCGCCAATACCCAGAGTCTTGATTTTCACAAACATAGATTTGTCCATTTTGGCCCTTTTAAGTCTGTTGTAGTTGGACTCCTTCTGGTAGAGAATTTTCCTCATTTGTTCCTGTTCTGCTTCACAGAGGCCTGCCTTTACAAAGGAAAGCAAACCACAAGAGCCGTACTGTTATATTCATAGCAAGAGAAAAATAAATCAGCATTTCCAAAACACATTTCTCAGAAAAATTAACCAAGAACCAGAAAGTATGTATTCATGAGGGATATACTCTCCTGTCTGTCAGTTGAGGTATTTCTGAAAAAAGGGCAAACTCACTGTGCCCAAACTTGTTGCCTGAATTTGCAATATCTGAGATTGGTATGCCTGTCTGTTTTGGCTGAACAAGAAGCTGTGGGGCAATATTGTCAGAGAGGGGAATACAACATAACAAACCTGACCATGGGATTTGGTTTACACCCTTAAATGTGCACTTTGCCACTGCATTCCAGTATATGTATGTGCACTTAAGCCCAGCTTAATTTAAACTGAAACTTAAACCTACATGCAGCAGTTGACTTTGCTCATGAATGGTTCCCCAGCGCAACTCACATTAACAGTTCCTACCTTGGGTGCTGTTTTTTTGGTTTTGTGCTGCAATTAAAAAGCAGGTTTTGACCTACACATTCCCAAGTGCCTAAGAACCTTCTTCAGAAATTGTGTTTCCTACTCTGTCATACATAGCCTCCACTCTCAAGGTTTTTAGATCTCCTGAGCATCTGTTCTATAAACTTCTCTTTTTCCCCTCCCAAAATATGTACATTAAATCCTCAGGTCTGGTCTCTCCTCAGCCACTCCCTGGTGCTATTTCCCTCCTAAATGTATTATTCCCACTGCACCCAAGCTGTAGAACAGCTGATTTGTCCACCTCCTGTCTTCAGAGAGCCTCCCAGTAACTGCAAATAACATTTTGCAGGGCTGTGGGGAGAAACCTCCTGGGAAAGAGAGAAGCAGCAGGATCTAACCAGATTTTCCTCACCTTTCAGGACAGAGCCTGCAGAATGTCAACTCTGCCAACTTCAGTGTCTGGCCCTCTGCTGAGAGCCACTGGTGGCCTCCACCAGCAGAAACCCCTAGGCTGCTCCCCAGGCTCCTCTGACAACACACTTCCTGCAGCATGCTCTTTTCTTTCTGCACACCCCAGTTCCAAAATCCTAAATTAACTGGCATCAACTGAACTACTTCTGAGAGAAAAATCAGTGCCTGGTGAGAAGGGGCCATTGGGAGCGTGGAGGGAGCTGAAGCAGCCTCCTGATTAGCAGGCAAGAAACCCAAGCATACACCCTGGCTGCTGCTTAGGCTGATTTAATTTCACAACTGTAGTCGAGGTATCTAAAGATGAATGTGGGCAGCCAGACTATGCAATGAGATCCCCACAGTATAAAAATTAAATCTGTATGAATAAAGGATGGGGGAAGTCTACAGAAACTTGTAGAACAGGTAGGATGAAGTTTCAGACTGAAGGAAAGAGCCAAATCAAAACAAGGAATACTGTTTTTGAAATGAAAGATAACTACATCAATCCATAAAAAAAGAAATATTTGTTTTCTAGGGTAAAATAATGAGTGTGTTGTTCTTGCTAATTCTAGAATAACGCAATACTAAAACAGCCAAAAATCTCCTGTGTGTGTATTTTCAGTCAGTGATAAGGTTTCTAGGGGAAGGAGTTGTTTTTGTTTATACCTGAATTATCTCTGAATGAGGGAAAGCTGAAGAGTCAGAAGGGAAGAACTAACACAATTAGATGCTGTTATACCTCTCTAAAGATCATTCCCTATCTCAGTCCCAGGAAAATATTCACTGAACTCAAGCAACACAATACAACCTGTACTTGCAGTGAGGACAAACTATTAACTGTCAGTAAAATGTCAACATTTCAAGAGATTTTCCAAGAATACTCTTTTCATTCTAACCTCAACAAACAAACTCCTGAGTTTGCTGGTGCAATGTGAGCATTGAATCAACTGACTCTGGATTGTGCTAGGGAAGATTGGGTAGTTAATTATTACCCATTATGCATTAATAACAGCTTTCCTTAGTGCTTACCCTTCAATGCAAAAGTGGACTAGTCATATTCCAGTCATGCCTGGGAAGGAAAAAACCTCTCTTCCTCTTCCACAAGTAAAAATTAAAAACACAGCTGCCAGACCAACCATCAGAGCTTGGCAGCTTTGTTTTAAGCAGCACTATCAGAGAGTCAGCTTAGATTCAAGCGCTACAGCTAGGCATGAAAGAAGTTCTATCACCCAAAAAGCACCTCCCTGAGACCTGCCTCTAGAAAAGGTTCTGGCAATGGTTCCAAAATCAGTTGAAGATGGTCCAATATGGTTACTTGCACGACATTATTACCTCCATGTGTTACACAGACAACTTTCAGTCACATATTACACAGGCATCTGAAAATATGGCACAGTGACTGCCAAGCTGAACCATGGCTTTAGTGAATGAGTGGCAAACATGGAATAGTGAGGAAGAACTAGAGCAAAGAGTGTTGGAAGAGCTGCCAAAGTATTGCCAGAACTATCTCGGCCTCAAGCCTGCCTTCTAAGTTCTTACTTATAATATGGGGGGCTTTTGCTTCATTTTACTTTTCTGGTACGAAGAAATATAATTTCAAATCTCATGCTTTTCAAACAGCCTCCCAGACCTGCATCCACACTTCTAAGTGGATACAGTCTGGTACTGGGAGGTGTCTGATACCTGCTACTTCAGTGGATTCTGCCTTTACAATTTTTTTGGGTTTTTTTTTACAAATTAAAAATAGCAATAATCAAATTGACCGTATTAGATGTTAGTACAACAAAACTAGAATTACTTTTGCCATTTCTTGCTCCAGCTGTAACCTTCTGTTAATTTTCTGCTGGTAGGTCTTTATGACGTTCTCTACGTGTTGCTCCATGTAGAACTTGAAGGCAAAAGGTGAGTAGCTCTTTATTCGGGATTCTCGCTTTTCCTCATCTTTGCCATTTTTTCGCACAGGCACCGGAGACGTCTGAATCTGCTTTTTATCTTTGCTTGCTTTTTCAGCTTTAGTGCTCTTGCTGCTTTTATCATTTCGCTCACTGCTCTCTTCAGCCTTGCTGCCTGTTGAACTGGGGACCACACGCAGAGTCTGCTCCACGCCCTTGCACAAGCAGTTGATATCAAACTGCTCGGAGGTGCCAGGAAGTAACAAATGCTTGGGATAGGGTGGGGGTGGACACCGCAGCTCCTGGTTGCCATAATCCACATCCAGCTGATAGGCATTAGCTGCTCCAGGCGGTGGCACATGCTGCTCCATGATCTCCAAGCCATCCACAGCCGGTGCCTGTGCAGGAAGCCACCCAGGATGGGAAGGTCCCACTGCAGTCTGAGGCTCCGGTCTCATCACTCGCATGCTCTTCACTGGCTGGAGGATATGAGCAGATGTGACTGCCGTGATGGTGTTTGGAGACGTAATGGAAGGATCGGGTTTTCCTGGAGGAACCTGTCTCATAGACACTGTCACTTGTGGCTGCTGCTGGTGGTTGTTGAAGGAGTTTGTTCTGCTCGGCACAGTGGCATCCGGTCTGAAGGATACATGTTGCCGTGGAGACGTTTCTATTCCTGGATTTTGTAAAGAATCTCTGCGTGATGGTGCTGCTGCCTGCCACTGCTGAACTTGAGGATTATTCATGTCATAGAGGTCCATGTTTAGGCTATTTCTAGACGGAGTTAATAGATTTTGTGGTGGACTGTCTGAAAAATCATTAGCAAAGGCTGGACCTCTGGGTATCACATGCATTTGATGAGAAGAAGGACTTGTCTGTTTGTGATGAGAATGTGAGATATACAGGCTGGCTGGTGCCTGCTGAAATGCATGACCAGTATTGTTCTGAACAACTGCCCCTTTATTTGGGAGATTGCCATATCCACCCTCCTGCTGCATCTTGTTTTGGAAGGATGGACTCCGCTGAACACCATATCCCATAGGTTCCCCCTGCACCATCATGTGCTGCCTGCTGTAATGCTGGCTGTTGCAGCCATGGGGTGCCTGCAGCTGCAAGGCCTGACTGCTGTGATTAGCCACTGGATAATTAATCACAGAAGACTCCATATTTGCAGGGTATGCTTTCTGCTGATGGCTCGTTGGTGTGCTGTGAGTGCCTACTCCAGAGGGTCGCTGTACAGGAGCAGTCATAGCTGAAGACTGAGAAGTAGAGATTAAATAGTCCATGTACGGCCTTGGAACCTCAGTGAGCATATTTGCACCTTCTACTCCAAAGCCTGTCCCTTCATAGGCTGCATTACTGATCTGATGGTAGGACGGAAAAGATTCATTTGATCCTTCAAAGCTTGGCCTGCGGGTTACGTTATTTGGCACAATACCCTTTCCTTTATAAAAAGAACACAGAAGAAGGTTAGGAAACAATTCAGGTGAAACAATTACTTTGTATTTCTCATGCTTCTATACATAGATACATACACACACATGCACACTGTTCAGGGAGTATGTGTTATAAAAACACCTTTCAAAATCTAAATTAAGCACTCTGAACATTTAAAGTTATAGGTGCCAAGTATTCCTACTGATAATGAGCTACTGGCTCACAATAATGCTCATGCCAGGAATCATCAGAAAGTCCTATCAAATCATGAAAATAGAAGCACAAATTCCCTAACTATGAACTCATCAAACTACTCTACAGGCTGTTTCTTAAAGCTGGACCAGTACCAGCAGTCATTGCTCTCAGACAGGAGGAAGCTACAGAGCAGAGTGTTAAGTACAACAACAGCAGGAAAAAAGCTCCTGGAAGGACTTTCTATGCAAGCTAAAGTAGGCATTGCTATAAACTACTAGGCCATCACATAGTCCATCTTCTGCACAGTGAGCCACCTGCTCACACTGGTTTTCTGTTTACATCTCTCTCTTCTATCATTCTCAAGAATCCCTCTTTCCTTCTTCATTTAAACAAAGTTTAAATGATACAGTTTGTCCTGTATTCCTTCCAATGTGTTGGACACAGAGTATCCCCTCATACTACTCATCCTCCATCTGTTGGGAAGGAAAATCTTCCAGGGTGTCAACATATTAATCTCAGCTTGAAGAATGTGCAGAGACAAGATAGCAGCATTCCTACAGTAGAAGTGTTAACAGCACTTTTCATCAGTTCTTTGATCTGAGGACAAACTGCAGGTGTATAAAGCACGGGCTGTGCTAAAAAGACAAGGGGAGACTGTGCTGTTAGGTTTTTGTTCCCCTTCTGGTTCTTTAGCTCTCACAAATCACAGGACTTGGCCCATTTATGCCTAAAACATTTCCTTTTAAAATCCTGACTTCACAAAGCCTGTAAGAACAGTCATACTGAACTAACAGGCCTGAACAGTGGATTACAAGCTTTCTGCAGTACAGCATGTCCCAGCTGGGCCAGATGCAGCACACCTGAGCACAGCTGCTGACTCCTCACCTTGACACACAAGCCTACAGACACACAGGGACATGCACAGTATTAAGACAGTTCTATGCACACTGAAGGTGTGGACACACTAAATGACACCTTCACAAAGAATGCAATGTTCTGAAATGGAATCAGGTTGGACAAATAAT
Source organism: Phylloscopus collybita (assembly GCA_027886175.1). Lineage (NCBI taxonomy): Eukaryota > Metazoa > Chordata > Aves > Passeriformes > Phylloscopidae > Phylloscopus > Phylloscopus collybita. Next base: position 7,850,845 of record JAJNNQ010000007.1, read on the forward strand.
CAGAGATCTTTAAAGTGAAATCTATGACCGGCAGCTCCTTCTCCTGTGATAACACAAGACCAGAATTACTGAGGCTGTTCTTACAACAACACCCCTGACAGCTCATCTTCTGGGACACAGTGAGGTGCACTGATGAGGCTGTGGCAATCCCAAGCATCCTAAGAAGTGGCTACTCTGGCCTGGAGTGGGAGGCAGGCATAAGACCCATTTGTCATCTCTGTCAGCAGGATTCATGCTGAGCCTTGGGGCAAGCTGACTTTGCTTTCCCTTATCAGAGGCCACAAAACAAAGTATAAGCAATAACTGTCCTTCTTTGGGACACATAATTCAGCTGTGCAAATAACCTTGATGTCAAGAGAGATATGACATCCACCACCTAGATTTGTATACCAGTAAGTCTGTTCTGGTCCAATGGGGGAATGAATATTTGGATTTGAACAACAGATTTCTGTTTAAGAGGGTGGACTATGAATGTGTACAGGGACAACTCTTTGGAAGCAGGTGAGCTGTACTGAGGTTCCAGCCCAGCTGGCCTTGCAAGGCCAGGTCCACTTCACTGTCTCCTACAAGACTGCTATGGAACACTGCTGTGCAACACTTCTCCCAGTGATGACCCTACTTTAAAAACTAGCTTTTTGCAAGAAAGAAGAACACAATTTAAAAAAAAAAAATCATGCTCACCTGGTGAGGTTTGCTTAATCACACGTACTATCTGTTCATTTCTAGGATCCAAGTAGCTCATCTTACTGATGTACTCCAGGGCTGCCTCAATACTTCTGCTCCCTGTCTGCTTCAGTGCTCGGACAGCCATCTCCTGTACGAAGCAAACAAGAATTGAATCACGTTGTGACAAAACCCAAGCACTGGACTGCAAGCTGGAAAGCAGTCAGCATTCTTACATTAATAGGAACACTTTAAACACCAGATCACGGCTGCCTGAAGCCAAATGGACTCGCATTTTGAAAGCATTTGCATGCCTTACACAACTCAAAATTATAAGAAGAAAATAACAAAACATACAACCTACCCAGAATCTGGCAATTAAAGAAGCCTCAAATTAAAATGTGTACTTTGAGAGCCCTTAAAACAATTTTTGAATCAGGTATGGAAAAGGCAGCATAGTTTCACACTGGATAAAATGAAATTTTATCAGCTGTTAGTATTTGAGAGCATGCCTCTTAGTCACACCTGAACAGAGTAAAAACTTTATTCTTTCACAAATACCACAAAGAAGCTAATTAAGCAGGGGTTGATTTCTGCTCACTAGAGTCAATAGGGAAGAAAATACTGTTTTCAATACAGCTGGGACATCATCCACTATTTGTACGGAAAATGACTGGGCAGCCCAAACTGAAAGCTACACTGTCAGTCTTTTTTAGCTGTATTTTATTGTGTCCATCACTAAGAAGTTAATATGGGTGCCAGACACACAGCCTGAAAACTAAAACTGGGACAAATATGAACACTCCAGCTAAACTTCAAACACAACCATGGCTAGCAAGCCCTGCTCTACAGCTCCTTGCAGTTTGTTTATACTTTTACTTATAGCTCAGTTACATTAAATATCCTTCAATGACTCTAGCACTGCATGGTTGCAAAGCAGAATTCACAAAATTCCTCATGAGGCTGCATGGTCTTTTCTGAAATGATGGAGAAACTAAAATCCAGAGTTTTAATGATGAATTTAACCGACAGAAATTTACCCATCCAAAAGTTGGATACCTACTCAAAAATAGTTGCAGAGGACCTTTCTATAATCACCTCCAAAAGGCAATTCATAAAACAGATATGAGGAGATAAACTTTAGTGACACATGATTAGAGAACTAACTTGAACTGTACTCCCAGCTCCTAGATGGTTGAAGCTGAATGAAATGAACGGCACCACCAAGGATTTGCCTGCAAACGTCAGTATCCTGTTCTCTTGGTACTTTACTGCTATTCTTAGGGGAATTCTGTCATGGTAACCTGCCCACTGAGCGCTGAATCAGCTGGAGGTTGTGCCTCCCTGGCCCGGCTGCAGATGTGGCAGCTGGGTTGGCACTGATGCATGGCTCTCCTGCGGGTCAGTTCTGGACACTGGCCGGCAGTCGGGAGCTCCAGCTGGAGCAAAGGGCAGGTTCGCTGCACTGGACGGCAAATGCATGTCAAACACCCGCTAATTGTTTACTTAGCAAGGGAGGCCGCATCTCAGATGACACCAATTCACACTTAGCACAGAGCCACATGCTGGCACTTGGCATCTTGTTTTGCTTAACTCAGACCCCTCCTACTCCCCCCAAAATGGCAGCAGTTTCTTCATTAGTCAGAGGTTCTGCTTGTGGAATAGCTATGGCAAGCTGAATACTTTTCATACAATTTATGACTCATAATTCATAGAAAGGCAGTAGTTGGTTTTACATTTCCTATAGCTGAAATACTTCACTGGCATGAACACATTACCAAGAGCAATTTTAAATCAACAGAAAAAATATTATGTATGAAGGAAAGAATTTCCCACAATGTTTCCTCTTTCTTTTTTTTCTCCTTGTGGATACATTTCTTAAGTATTAGCAAACTCACATCCTAATGCTCACCATTCTCATCATCCAGGGACTCTGGGCTTTACAGCCCTGTTCCACACGGCTGCTAACATACTCTGTCCCATTTACAGCAGTTGGATCTAGCCTTAGGTCACAAGTCTTAGTTTCCTAAATTCAATGTTTGCTATAAGCATATTTGGGCTGGTTTGGATATTGGGTAACAATTGTATTAATGATTAATAAAACAGTCCACACGGTCCATTCCTCCCTCTCTGATCCATGCTGGCTGTATACAATTCTAAGGGGCTAAAATTGGAGAAATTTTTATCACCAGCATAGTGATATCATCTCTGAAAGCATACTGTAACTTCCTCCTCGTTTGCCATTGCCTGTGTCTGAAAAGCAGAGTAAAAATGACACTGGCCTTCCTGAAGCTGCATGTTCTACCTTCAGCACAGTTTAGGGGATTCATATTTACACTTCAGTGGGAATAATGTGAGGGAACAGACACAATACATTCCACTGTGCACAGCTGGATAACTTAAGAGGCCAGCAAGAGCTTGGGACCAGCAGGTGTGTTAGCAGCAAAGTCAGTCTTGCAAGCCTCCAGTGCAACAGCAGCCCCGTGCTCCAGCTCCCCACTTCTCATCTTTCCTTAGCCCACCCTCCAAAGGGTTTCCTCATTACACACCCTGTTTGCTTGGCATTTACATTTCTGCTGGAAAAAATTAAGTAAGTTTTTCTGTGGTTCAAAACACCTGTGATGCATCCTGTACAACATCCCACAGCTCGGGCCCTTTACCCTGTAACTCTCAAGACACCAATATCCTCAGTTTCTGATACCAATGCAGCAAAACCTTGCATCATCTCCAAGCAAATGGAGAGTGACCAAAAGAAAAAAAAATACAAAAATCCACATACAAAAGGAAAAAGGTTTTCCTCAGAGGCAGATCACATATAATCCCAATTCTCCACCCAGGAAACAAATCCCTCTGGGGGCATGTGATAGTCAAGGAGAGTGGAGGGCAACAAGAAGCTCCAGCACTGTTGCAGCTGGCCTCTGTCCTCCTCTGCATTGTTTTTCCCATTGGCACTGTCCATGCTCACAGCTCTCTTGTCTCTGGCAGTCACCTGAAAAGAGCTCCCATTACTTCCAGCACCTTTTCCTGAGGGACAGAAGACATGCTGATGTGTGGCTGAGGATCACAGAGAGTGTGCTCTGCCCGAGGTGGCTGCTGGCTCCTGGGGCACGGTGCCTTCTCCTTCCCATGGGCAAGACAGCGATGAGCGCTGCCGAGCACGGGAGCGTGGCTGGCATGAGGCAGCAAAGGGCCGGCCTCCAGGAGCCTGCTGAAGGGGAAGCTGGCTCCCTGGGGAGCTGGGGCTGGGGCCTGGGCTGCGTTTGCCAGAAATCAATGTAAGGACTGTTTTGAAGTTGAGGAAGAAGGGCAGAAGATGGATTTAACAATCACACTCGTTGGAGAGCAGAGGCTTAAATGAGATGGAAGGTGTTTGTGAGAAGCAGCAGAATGGCTCAAAAAAGAGGGAAATCAATGCCAAAGTCTTGCAAATCAATACATAGGCAGTAGAAGGGCTGAGGAAACGAAGACAGACGTTGGGCGAGGATAACAGGGCCCAGCTACAGTGACACAGATGGAGCTGCCTTGATTTTACACCACTCAAAGGTAAGTACGCTTTAGAAAGAGAAGGGAAATAAAGGAACCAAAAATGAACTGGGGGAAAAAAGCCACTCAGAGCTGTAGCCAACACCAAAACATTCAAGTAGGCCCAGGATCAAATCCAGCTCCCACTGGGGTCAACAAAGATTTCCATTAACTGCAAGGTACACTGCATTGGGCCCTCTGCTTCAGATTGTTTCCTTTTCATGAGGCCAAGCGCTGTCAGCCGCAGTATGGGTTGAGAAACTTGGCTGCTGGCTGTGCTCTGCTGCCCCACAGCAGCTGCCAGGCCCAGGGAGAAACACCAGCCACTGGCAGTGTGCACAGAAACCACGAGAGAACAGAGCGCTCCCAGCCCCAACCCATTCTCTGTATTCCCTTTGGAGGATTCAAACATCTCTGTGCAAGGCTTTCATGTACCTTTTTGCTTCCAGACATCACTAAGTATTGATGAAAAAAACAACCAGAAAAAGTAAAGGTGAAGAGCTGCAGGGGGAAAAGTGTGCATTTACAATTAACTCTAACAACGTTGTAATTAATGTAACAACTGCAATATTAAAATGAGGTTTCAGTGGTCAGCTATGGTTCTGGACAGATCTAATGGAAAACCAAAGTCAGGCCATGAACCACAAAACAGACTGAGGAAACTGCAGGATCCCAAATTTGTGGACTCAAACAGAAGAATGGGGAGGGTGGAGTTTCCCATCTAATTCCTACAGTGGGCTACCTAAACCCGACTGCTGCATGGTCCACATGCTCTCTGTTATTTCCCCAGCATTGCACTGGTAGATGGCAGCTTTCCAACAGATTTCAAGATCTTGCTATAAGGGAGGCCACCTTTGAGCTCAGATGCTCAAGAGGAAAAAACTTTGTTTGATGGTAAACAGATATTTGGATGTGTGCATATAAAGACTTCACCTCACTCTGTGCTCTGCAGGCAGTGTGAAAGGCTTTCCCCATTTTACCCTCCTGCCTGGCTGCACTCCACCAGCATTGGCAGAGGTTTGCGTTCTTGCTGTACTACAGGGTTGTCCAGCAACATTTTTCATTCAGAAAGCTCCTTGTTGCCAAGAGGTATTTATCATCCAAGTGAAGATTGCACAAGAGGTTACAATAAGTAAGACTTTTTCCCAAGAACATTGTGTCTGAAGGAAACAATAGGTCCTCCAAAATTTGGCAAGGGTAATTAATTGCTAGCAACAACAAAAATTAATTACTTGCTTTCCATTCACTAAGAAGGATGGGTGACAGATGCAGGAAACAGATACAGGTTCCCTGCAGAAGGGAAAAAAAATAAAGCTCATGCCAAAAGACATGATCCAGCATTGATTACAAGCCTTTCTGCGATAGCCCCCCATTGCCGGATTTTTCATTCATGATTTTAAGCATGCAAAACCCAAGCAGTTCAGGAAACAATGTGTACAATGTACTCTGTCAGGACTGCTGCAGCCCCACAGAACAGAGAAACCTATTTTGCAATATTCTCTCTCTGTAATTATTCTCTAGTTGGAGACTTCATCCAATTTTGTCCTCTACTTTTGTTTTGCTGTTTTCAGGTTGCTAACATCAGGGGCTAAATTTTGCACATAAACTCCCATGCCTACCATAACCTTGATTAAAATATTCTAGCTACATAATTAAGATATTATCCTGAGTATCATCAGTGCTTTTCAGTTTTAGTGCATCAAAAAAGCAGGAGGAAATTAGCAGAGGCAGAAACCTACTGCTTGCTGCAGCATCACTTAGTCCATTCTGAAACCCATTCAGAAACTAATGGACATCTACCCCATGATTAGTTAAGGGTTTTCTGCCCCCACTGCTCCTGTTACAAGCTCCTCCAAAGCTATCCTGCTTAGGCAGTAATAAACCTCCCTCTCAGCCTAAATGATGCAGGGTCAGTTTATTGCCTCTGATTTTAGTTTTGTCTTTTCACAGCAGTTTTGCTGTTACTACACAGCAAGCCCCCTTCATCCTAAGAGATTCTCACACCTTCTGATGGCTGAACTGGTTTTCTTTTGTTAAATGGGATTTTTGTTCCCTTTATTGGTGTAGTAGTCCATCTCTGTATCAGACTGGGACATGATTTTGATAAGAGCTGCACACACCATTCTTGATGATGTGCCAACAATGGTGGAAAAGTCATCCTTGTGGTAGTCACTCAGGGCTTTAATCCTGGCTTCTAGTCCTTGCTTACAGCATTTCTACCTTTTGTGCCCCTGAATTATTTTCTGTTCTGCTACCACTCCAGCTCTGAAGGTCATCCATTCTTTTGACTGGATGCTCTAGCTCTGCTTTGCACTGACTGTGCATTCCCCACCTCACACTGTCAGAGTGCTTTCTTCCTTTTTTTTTCCCCCTCATATCAGGTTTACCAGGGGTTAAAGTATGCAGAGGAGACACACTGTAGTACATAAAACTGGGCAAACAGAAAAAGAATATAGACACAGGACAAAACATTAAGTCTCATTAAATTAAATCCCATCAACATATAAAAAATACATGACTGTAAATTAGGAATGGGGAATTGCAGGTAAGGAACAACTTTACCCAGACAGTTTTTATATATATTTTCAAGGGATATTTGCACAACTAACAAAGAGAGTGCATGCAAAAAAACAGAGGGAGGATTTTTTTAAATGATACAGTGCTCTGTAAATCCCTATCAGAAGAAAAACAAATAAAAATAAATCTAACGTGACAGTCATCACTATGCCACTGCTCATTCTGTTTGCCTTCCAACATTTTTAGTCTTTATTTAGCCAGTCACCTACAGGAGATGGATATATTTACTACTCTCTTTGTACAGCATTCAGTATAATAGGATCCTGTTATTGCTGTGTTTATGGCAGCATGATAACTTATTATTAGTAAGCAAGGTAACTAAATCCAGGCCAAAATATGCAACTTGGAGTGCTAGGCAAAAAGACACTGGAGGGTTGAAGTGTCAATTCTACTGGGTCCCAGCACAGAAACCCTTGTATCATGACCACCACAGACCAACTCTAAAATAAATTACCTTAATCCTCAAAGCCAAAGAATATGGCACATTCCACAGAATCACAGAACCACTAAAGTCGCAAAAGACCTGCAAGATCATCGAATCCAACTTTCGGCTGAACATCACCATGCCAACTAGACCCACGGACGTGACTCCACCACCTCCCTGGGCAGTCCACTCCAACCCTTAATCACCCTTTCTGTGAATAAATTCTTCCTGATGTCTAACTATATTCCTTCCATAGCTATAGTTGCTATTGCTGGGGAAGGAATGAGACAAAATGAACCAAAAGTAACTAGATCATCTGGTTACATTTTTTCACATACAAACCCCATCTTTCAAACAAATGAATCAGACAAGTGATAACAATATTTGAAATCTATCACTTTAGCTTTTGTATTTTGCTAGCCCTAGAGTGAATACAAAGTTCTTTCACAAGTATCACAGAAAAGACTTTTCTACTGTTTTTTCCCAGCTGCTTCTCCTTAAGCTGATGACTAATCAAAGCTATGTAAGTTCTTCCAAGAGAAGAAGAAAATGCTATATAGATTTAGCAGCAGGGTACTTATAAAGAACAGCTACCATAACACCTTCACCAACTTATAAAGGGTAAGAGGAAAAAAAAACAGAGTTGAGAACAGTGACTGGAAATATGACATAAGTTCTTGTCAGATAACACAAAAGGTACCAGTTACATCAAAATACTTTTTAACACTATGCAACTTATACTACCTAGCAACATAGAACTGCCTTTTTTTTGGTTTTGGTTTTTTTTTTTCCCCTGATATTTGTTTGTTCTTTTAACTAAGCCTGTATAGTCCATTCCCCCACCACAGCTCATGGCAAGGCACACTGTGTTTGGCCATGGGTGTTTCATGGGGGACACCTCCCATTTTACACTTCAGTCCTTCTGTTCCAAGCGTTGTTCAAATATGGCTCTTCCCCTGAAAAGGAGAGATATGAACTTCAGGCTATAAGCCAACCCACTGTCCCAAAGTTAAGACATTTGGAAATAAACCAAGCACGGCTGCTCAACATATTTCCAAACAAATGCCTGTAAAATGAAGGAAGTATTTATAACAAGGCATCTCCAGACAAAGAGAGCATATGTAAACACTTCAAGAAGCTTCGATGAACTATTCAAGAGATGCAATCTGTTTAAAAGAGAAAACACACGTGCATTGCAATGCCCATTTTCAAATCCAGTCAGAAAATTTCATCTGAGACAACTCCTGTTGATGTCCCAGAGAGTGTGTATGTACTGACACACATACAGGTATTACCTAATATATGCACACCTGTGTAGATTATTTGCTTTAAATGAATCTAATTTCAAGTGAGCCCCCTAAAATCAATATGTAAAAATTAAGAAGACTCTTACTTGTGTCACCAGTCAGATAAAACAAGTAATTTAATTATATTTACATATCCATTTATTGTATCATTTCTGAAAGCACATCGGGCACTCTACAAAGGATTTGGAAAGGGGGAGGCCAAAGGGGGAGGGGGAGGGGCTTTTGGAAAGGGGAAGGCTGAAGGAAGCTGGAAGCATTCCTGCTCCAGGTAACAAAGCTGCACTCAGGACAAAGCTCAAGTGCCAAGAAATAACAAACAGGCAAGGAAAGAGAGACCACAATATTAAAAACAATAATAAACTGAGTGAGAATAACTATGAGCCACCATGAATACCACTTTTCTTTTTTTTTCCTTTCTTTCAAGTGGTCTGGGAAGGAAAAACAGACCTGAGCTGCTCTCTTCCAGCCAGGACACAGGCATGAGAGGAAAGGGAGCAGGGTCCAGAGAGCTTTATCATGGAGGCAACTTAATAGATAGACCTGAGGAGCAGTGACAAATAACCTGTTCCCCCTGTCCACACTAGCCTCGGAAAAAACACATCTGTGTCTGAAAAGGTGATGGCACAAGCCTTATTTCCCCAGATTTGGTGAAGGGAGGGATACTGTAAACATCCAAGATCTGTGGTGATTTGCTGCTTACCTCAAAGGCTCTAATGACCCCTTCTGAAGGCACCTGCTTGCTCCCCCAGCTTTTCAAAGAGCGCACACTCCTGGTTTAGCAATCATACTTGGCCAACAGTAAAAGGCAATAGTAGTAGTTCCCCTTGTACAGAAAATTCCCCTTCTGGAAAACACACCGCTTCAGATCCCACATAATAAAGGGGAGGGTGGGGTGGAATGTACTTGTACATCTACAGTGCTTGAATTATCTCCTAACTGCACAAAATCCTTTCTACTGTGATGGCACCCCAAAGCCTTCTGCACTTCTGCTGAGCCCTACGCAGACACTAGAGAAGAATCCTATTTTGAAAAGGATTTCTAATTTAAAACAGAACAAACAATTGTATATACAGCCCTAACTGTTCCTCATTACTCTTTAAGTATGTTCATTGGAGAGCTATTTAAACTATTTAGAGTTCAAGTCTAACCAAATGACCCATGTCAGGTCCATGAATAGGACAGAAAATTGGACCAATCTCTCCTAATCTTTCCTTAGCACTGAATCAGGAGCAATATTATGTGCTAATTTGTCGTAAGGCAACTTCTACAAATTACTGCACTGGCAGGTTTACATTACAGAGCAGCATGGGAGAGCTTTGCTTACTTCATGCGTGAGTGCACATGCACACACGTGCAACTGTGTACATAACTCATTTTCCAAGATCCTATTTTACTTCCCTGAAATCCTCTCACTTTGGTTACAGAAACAGGGAACTTCCTACCCTCTGGACACAGTCTGTAGCAGTTTCAGCCTGGGCTCCAGTTGACTTCTGCCTGGCAGCCACTGTAGTGACCTGTATTCTGTCACACCGTGCTTCAGCCATTAGCCTTGCATTAACCAGTGTGGCTTAAGAGCGTCTCCTGATCCCACAAGGCAAGGCACAGCACTATTTATCCACACCTTTAGTATTGCAAAGATAAAGTAACATCCTACAGCAACTTTTGAACCCTGAAGGAAAGGAAACATAGGGCAATTAGTAAACAAATTCAGGTGTAAGCTCATGAGTTGTCTCAAACCAAGCACCACTATCATCTTGTAATGTTCACTGAAGCCCTCTTCTAGGTTCCTGTTCACGTTTTTTAATAACTAGAGGTGTGATCACACACATCATCCCCTTTTCAAACCAAGCCCAACACTGGACAAATTCTGAGGCTTACAGCTATTATTCAAATAACAGGAGTTACCTATCTGGTACTCTAAAGTAAATCCTTTCTACACGGCACAGAAGTCCAAGCCAGTGTAGAGTATTTTACTAATTTTACTCTGGATTTTAATTCATGTTACTAAAATATTGAATGCCACACTTCCCATCTTCCCATTTTCTACTTTCTTCATCCTAACAGTAAAGCAGTGGAGTTGATGTAAAGGGCAGCAAACAACCCTTTCAACAGCAGCACTGTTTGCCAAAAGCTAATAGCAGACAATATCAGGTGTTACAGCCTTTATAACTAGGAGGAAGGTAAGCATGGGGCAAGAATCTTCAAATTCTTGCTTCAAAAAACCCAGTCACCATTTGGTTTGAAACTTTCCTCTGGATTGGCATGATTTACATCCGGAAAGTAACAATGAGTCAAGAAACTCAAAGACAGAATTCAGCTTGAAAAGGCAAGAACAGTAATGCATACAGGAAGTGTTTTATTATCACTTCTTCATAAAGCACAGTGAAGTAATTAGCAGAGCAGGAAAGGTGCTGTGCATGTCACCAATGCAATCAGAAAGTTTTCCCACCCAAGAGAATGGGCAGACTTCAGCCAGATTAATTCCTCCACTTTTGCCTTTGTCTGACAGCCTAATGAAACATGCAAATTCGGCCAACAGTGCTTATATTAATACCCATGTAAGTACTAATTTGACAATATTAATAACACTGCAGCACTCAGCAAAGAATCTATACAAGTTCCTGGGGAAAAAAAAAAAAAATCATAGCAAGCTGCCTTCAGGAGCTTATTGATTCCACTGGAATCTCACAAACTCTCAATGCACACAGAACACAGCAAAGAGCCTTGCTCAGAAGGCATCTTCAAAGCTGAGGTAGAATTGAGCCCAGCCTCGAGGGAAAGGTGCAGCACACAGCAGAACAACACTGTTGTTTCCAGAAAGGTGCTCCAGGACAGCTTCACTGCCAGTTGTGAGCCAGGATCCTCATGTATGAAATCCAGCCATGAGTAAGAAATGAACCCCCCACTCTGCATTCTGGGAGTCCAAATGAGGGTCCCTATACTCAAGGTTTGCAACCTTGAAACATAAAAACCAAAACCCCACATACTCCTGATACAATGCATCTTAAATCACTAAATACATTAAGATGGCAAATTCCTGCAAAAGCAGCACCTTGCTGGGCAAAGGCCGGCTGTCATTTAAGTCTACTCTTGGAACTGGGTTCTCTCATGTTCTTTCTCTCAGGTGGGATATTTTGTGGTATTACTATTTATACTTATTGGCAACCAGGGCATATTTGCTGCAAGATCAGCAGGCCATCCATGCCCTCCTCTGGACCATCTTTTCACATCCTGAGATGTGAGAATCACACCATGACCCCTTCCTACTAGCATGCATATCTCTCCACCATCCTCCCCCTCTTCCTTTTATTTTTTTTGGAGACAACGATTTCTTACTCTGTTCAGGGTGAGTAAGCCAAGCTGGATAGAATAGCAGTTCAATGAAGGTTTCATGATGAGCTTATTCCTCTTCATTTGCAGCAAGTGATGTGTTTGCTAATTTTATTGCTCACGCATTAGCAAAAAATGCATTTGGCTGCTGTTACATTTACAATAATGCTATTTGTGTACCAAAGCACTTCTTTCAGTGGCCACAGACACCAAGATGAGGGCTTCCCACTGCTCTTCCCTCTACTAAAAAGGTACATATATACTGAGTTATGTAGAAAACAGGAATTTCACAGATATTTACACACTTTACAAATTATTTCTTCGACAAACTGGATACAAGGAACTTGTAAACTGGGTATTTAGACACAGCAAGATGAGTTATGAAGTTTTCTGTCCAGGAATAAGGCCTCAAAGCCGAGACAAAAACAGTGTCAAAGACTGGAAGAGGGTTTTTTGTGCTGCCTGAGACAGCTGTTACCCACAAGGTTACATGGTGCTGCAAATTTGCAATGCCTTAGTACTGTTTATTGCACTTCTCCATATTCAACTCTACAAACTGAATTTTGCACCTATTCTTTTTAACAGTGTCTGTCATTTTTACTGAGCTACCTACTTAAGGCATTACAAATTTTCTTTTACTTCATAAGATTTTAACATTTAAAGAGTGATATTCCTCTACCTGCTTTTTCTTGTAACATTATATGGTGGTTTGCTCAGTTTTAAACCATTAGAACTTTGAAGCATTGTTTTAAAACCTCCAAGGCAAGGAAAATTCAAGTGAAGACAGCAAAATTAAGCTGCCCATTCATGTTCAAGGTCAAGTACTAACAATTTTTCAAACAAGGTTCCAGCGTATTCCTGATATGGCCTTTAGAAGTTTATGAGGGTTCGGCTCCCCTAATTTTTCTTCGGGGAGTACTTTAGAAGAACTTATAAAAGCTCCAGGATATCAGGCTGGAATGCATTACCAGTGAACTGTTCTCTCCTTCGAGGATTTGTACCACAATGGGACCCCAACTGACATCAAGCAGTAATACAGAATCTGAAATAAAGAACATATTTGAGAAATACAGCTCTATTGTGAGACAAATGAAGGCTACTTTCTCTCTCAGTCTCCCAGTGCAATACAGCAAACCTCATGTGACTGAAGAAACATCTGGGTTTTATCTTCAGATAAGATTCCTAATATTTTTCTGTAGAGACACTTACACACAGAATGCAAGTGCTGTGCAAGGCAACTTGCTGTATTTAACGTTCAGAGTATGAAGACGCAAAACTTCTACATAAAATACTATTTTAAAAAAATTTCTTGGCATTTCGAATTTTATGAGTTAATTGTAATGCTGTCTTCCTTTTTTCCCCCCAAATTCTCATTCAAAAATATAAAAAGGCATTCCTTCAGCTTTTAACATTTTAAAATCAATATGCTCAATCTTGTAATGCAATATACCCTGCAGCACTAGGGACCTCATTAGACATTTTCCCCAGAAGTCTCCATGTAGCTCTTGACTAAGTTTCAATAACTGTCAAATACATACATATAACTACAGCTCCAAAAGTAAGAACTGCTACACAGCACTGACCAGCATTTAATGATTTTCAAGGCTACAAAAATACCTTTGTACTAAATGCTTTATACAACTCAAAGTTACCACAGCTTTCTGCAGTTGCAAGATAAAACTCTCAAATCTACCAGTGCTAGAGGCAAAAAAAGAAAGAGACAAAAAAAAAAAAAAAAAAAGCCTCAGCTGGATAAAATATCTTAAGGTCCAGCTTTTTACATGTAAAGCAGCCGCAGCAAAATTATTCACATTCTTAGCACATAGCTGACCAGGACAAGATTCCACAGAGAGGTAAACAATTCCCCCAAGAGAGCAGCTGCATCTTCTTCAGATCGGGAGCTACCAGGGGGAGGGAGAAATGCCCACCAAGGCTCCCAAAACTGATGAGAAGCATGAAGAAAAGACTACTTCTGCTCCGTGATAATGCTTTATTCCACTGCTCCTTTACTGTGCTCCATGAGAATAGAGAAGTGTAGAAATAAGTAAACAAACAAACAAATAAATGTAAAATAAATTAAAGCCAGTAAGTAACACATGCTTTAATTAGTGTCCTAGAGGAACACTGTAAGCAGGAATCCAATTCAACATAGAGAGTAGGGGATAAATATTGGACAGTGTTGAACAGAACTGAAAGGAACTGAAACAACGAAATCACCCAGTTTTGCTTTTATTGTGCAATTATTTTCGAAAGTATACATGAAAGTATAAAACTATTTCTTTCTAGGTTTTCACATTATCTCTGAAACTGTCCTTTTTTAAAATCATTTCCCCCCCTTAACAGTATCTTTACTCAGTTCACCTCAATGTTACTTCTGATGGCTACCAGCCAAGTGGCACACTTTAACAGTCAAGACACACAGTCCTGAAGAAGCATCTTTCTCACTCCACTCCATTTACATGCAAAAGCTGTGAGATGTATTTTAGGTTGTTGTAAGAGAATAAATCCTCTGGGAAGATTCTCCTCAATGCCATCCCTTTAACATCAGTATCATCTCACAAACCTGCCATGGGCCATCAATGAAATCAGCACAGCAATGTAGAAAACAACCACATCAACACTTTTAGCATTCATAACTTACTATTCACATATCTGCTCCAGCTGCAAGTATGTTGGCAGACCACTATTCCTGTCTTGTCCCCGGCTGCCTGTCACCTCCCTGTGGCAGAGGTACTGCCTGCTTCCCTCTTGCCTGACCACACTTGCCACCAGAGCCAGCTGGGTTAGCACAGAGCTGTGATTCAGCTGTTGAAGCATTCTGCCCCAAGACAGCTAGGGTTAACTCCAGCAGCAGCTCAGCTGGGGCAGTAAGACCTCAGCAAGAGGAGGGGTAAGATAACACATAGTGGAGCAGATGGCCCTCTCTGGAGCACAGCTGGAAGGAGGGGAGCATGTGAGTGCAAAGCTGAGCTTTCTCTCTGCATTTCCTCAGATGGTGGTTGACAGCCAAAGTAGCTGCCACCACTCTCACTTCTCTGCTGCTTTCTGCGCCTTCCCTCTGTCGTACCCCTCAACTTTGCTCGTGTCCCTCCCATCATCCCCACAAAATTATTTTCATCGTGGATCACTTCTCTGATCAGCCACTGCTCAGCTCCACAAACACAGTGCTGGCACAGCTTGCAAGAATGAACTGGGGAGAAACAAGAGGGAAGACGGGCGGCTCTGGCAGCAACAACAAAAGCTGCTCTCCTGGAGCTCCAGCCTAGGAGTCTCCTCTACTTCCTTCACACCAACCTACAAACTTCACAGGTGAAGGGAATATGCTTGTGATTGCTCAGACCATAAGGTTTTGTGGGTTTTCTTGTTGGTTTTCTTTTTTTTTTTTTTTCTTTTGGCCTCTGTGCTGCATTAAGAAAGATTTTAATTGCTGTATTTTGTATGTTGGTATCATACTAAGTTTAACAAGCTAATCCCTCCCGTACTTGCGCAGTTATCACCTAATATTTCAAGGCAAAACTAGGACATTTTTCAGAAATACAGTTGATCATTTGAAAAGATATAGCCAAGGGGAAGCAGTCTTACATGACAGGCTATAAATCAACATGTTAGATGAGTAATTTTAAACCACAGGAGAAGTAAAAAAAAAGATCTCACTGTATCAAGCCACTAAAAACCCTCTAACACTCTAGAATATATTGGACCTATTCCACAAGAACTGTAATTCTTATGAAAATACAGTATTTTGAACTCTAGAGAAGTCTGAACCTGATTAAACTGAAACAAAGGAGAGGGAGGAAAAAAGAATGGAGGACATGATTCTGCTCATCCTTCCTTCACAACTGAAGTCTGAGGAGGGAGTTTGAGAAGGTTCAAACAGATACACTTTCTTGAATACATCAAGTGTTGACTTATTTATTATAAGTCAGTAGTGTTGACACATTTGCTTAGTAGCTCCCAATAATGCTGGCAGGGGATCAGTATTCCTCACCTCTCTCCTTCCACCCTTTACTCAGACTTCTAGGAGACCCTTCTTTTCCAATGTTTTCAATCTGTATCATTTGATAGGAGAATTGCCAATTGTTTTTCACACTTCATAATTACTATTAAGTTCAGTACTTGGCCAGTATGATTTTGGTAAATGCTCACTGATGACACAAATCTGGGAGGGGTGACCAATACCCTAGAGGTCTGTGGAGCCCTTCACAAGGACCTTAACAGTTTGGAGAGATGGGCAGAGAAGAACACTCTGGAATTCAACAAAGGCAAATGCACCTGGGGAGGAATAACCCCAGGCACCAGCATAGGCTGGGGGTGACCTGCTGGAAAGCAGCTCTGTGGAGAAGGACCTGAGGGGTCCTGGTGGACAACAAGCTGTCCATCAGCCAGCAGTGCCCTTGTGGCCAAGAAGGCCACTGGGATCCTGGGATGCATTAGGAAGAGCAGAGCCAGCAGGTCAGGGGAGGTGATCCTGCCCCTCCACTCTGCCCTGGTGAGGCCCATCTGGAGTGCTGTGTCCAGTTCTGGGCTCCTCAGTACATGGACAAAGACACAGAGCTCCTGGAGGGGGTCCAGCAGAAGGCTACAAAGATGATTAAGTGCTGGAGCATCTCTCCTGAGCAGAGACTGAGGGAGCTGGGCTGTTCGGCCTTGAGAAGAGAAAACAGAGGGGGCCTCAACAATGCATACAAATGTATAAAGGGAGGGTGTCAAGAGAATGGATCCAGGCTCTTCTCAGTGGTGCCAAGCAATAGGACAAGAGGCAACAGGCAGAAACTGATGCACAGAAGTTCCACTTGGACATAAGGAGGAACTACTTTACTTTGCTGGTGACTGAGCACTGGAACAGACTGCCCAGAGAAGTTGTGGAGCCTCCCTCACCGGAGATATTCAAGAACCGTCTGGGCACAAATCCTGTGCCACGTGCTCTAGAATGGCCCTGCTTGAGCAGGGAGGTTGAACCAGATGACCCACTGTGGTCCCATCAAAGCTGACCTATTCTGTGGTTCTGCAATTCTTATCATCATCATCATCATCATTATTATTACTACAGCCCATGCTCAGTTGCATGAATAGTATTTAAAGACAGCAGTGTTTCTTCTAAGATCTTTAAGGATGCAAAATATTAAGAAACAAAAAGAGACAAGTGATCATTTTTCTTCCTTGAGGAAACATATTCTTAAAATTGAGGCCTACAGCAAAACCACACTGAGCAATATTCTTCTTGAGTACTTCAGAAGCAGAAAGAAAACTGGCCCGTGCTCCAATGGGGTAACACCAGTAGTAACAAGCACAACATTACATGGCATGGGAGGGAGCATTCATAAGACAGAGTTCCAGAAAATAAGACTCAACAATGTGCAGCAGTGCACAGGTGAATGTCTTGACTTCTGTATGAAGTAAAGTTCTACGAAGCTGCCAAAGATAAGGACATATGCCTGGTTAGGCAATCAAGTTTCAACTTCCTGAACTTGCCCTAAGAGAACTGGGTGGAGACAGTCTTTCTACTGACTGCTAACCTGTGAGCATGTTGCCAAGTACTGTTAAACATGTCCCTGCATCATACCACACTGCAGGTTCATGGGAAGATCTGTGTTTGTATTCCTCAAGCATGCCAAGTGCTAAACAAAGCTAAGCCTCCATGGTGATGATGCAGGGAGACAGTCCCTGTATTTCGATGATCAGGTTCATTCTACACTGAGGCTCATCTTGGAGTAGTTTCTACAGCTCCAGAAAAATGGTCTTTCCTCACTTCCACTTAACTTGGGCTTCCAGCTGTGTGCACACTGCCTTGGACAGTGCTGTGAGATGGAGAATCACAGATGCAGTGACTCCTGAACAGCAGTGTTCAAGCAGTGCTTCCAAGGCCAACATCTGCTTTCTGTAACAGGCATTGTAACTGTCTATTCCTCTTCTCCAAGGCATCCATCTGCATTTAAAATTGTTGGCATTATGGCTAATCGCTTTTAATCATGCTCTCCAGTGTCTGCCATCACCTTCAGAGACTAACCACAGAGGCCAATGACAGCAGGTTTAGAAGCATGTGCACACATATATAAATATACACACATATACAAAACTACGTGTGAAAACCTGAATTCAGGCATATTTTTCCACATATGAAATGTGTAGGATTTATGTTTCAGAACATGCAATAGCTGAGATTGTTGGAACTATCCGAAGTACTGCCTTGCAAAAGAAAACAGTAATACAGCCATAGTCGTTCCATATGTAGCCCATTACTTGAGTGACTATAACGATTCTTGTATATCAATTTTAATAGTCAGTTTTCAACTTGCAGCTTTTCTCTGCAAAAGTTTAGAGCCAGGAAACTAGAGTAGAAGTACCCTAAACCGTAATAATCTGACAGCCTTAATTTTAAATAGGATCTATGTGCTAAAAGGCAAATGAGCTTTCAGTGAGTATTACAATGCTTCTATCTAGGCAATCTCTCTGCCAAGTGACTTTGCATTCTTTCCAACCTGAAGCGTATGGACTGGGACATCGCACCAGCTGACTCCTCATTTACTCCAGCCCTGAACATTCAGCCATTTCTTCAGTACAACCTCAACATCTCCTCTTGTAGAATGCTAAATAAGCAGACTGTAAGAACGACAGAGATCTCTATGCAAACAATGAACCTGCTGAACATCATTATCCTTTCATCTTTCTTCTCCTTTAGAGACCTAAGAAGGCATTGCAGCCTTCTTACATCTCTACCCTAGAAAAATGAATCCAGCTTGTAGTGTCTTCTGGGTAGAGAACTAATCTTTTACAACGATGTTGCACCAAACAGCTTTACTCCAATGTCAGGGTGAAATGGTGGCTTTTTATGACTATCACTGCAATGCACGTGTGAAATCCAAAGTGAATAGTAAAACTCTTGTTAGCTATTTACACTGGTAATACCATCCATAGCACACCGAGATTTTATCAGTCTCTAACAGGCAGGTCATAAACCAACGATCTTGTATTGCTAGGAAAGGTGCAAACATTTTTTTTATAATGTCACTATAAATACTTGGAAAATTCTGTGAACACTGACATTGTAATTTAGAGAAGAAAGAGGGAAAACACCAGGTATGCTACAAGTTACAGGAATATCTTGGCTGGTTATTATAACTGGTTATTCAGTCGTCCATGCAATCTGAAATCCAAGCTACCAATATTAAAGAAAATTGAACATACTTCCATTTAAAGTCAAAATGTGTGCCAAACCCTAAGTTTAAGTAAATGGACTTAGCATGTGTGTGTACTGGTGAAACAGGAGGACTCTCTTATTGCTCAAAATAGGCAGCAAAACTCTGGCCCGATGAAATCACTGGGAATTTTACAGCTGATTCCAGTGAGGGCAGAAATTCAGTTCACAAATCTTCCTATTCTGGCATGGTGGGGCTGGGGATATGATCCCAGTCCATGCATAGTCGATCTGAAATCCCAAACACACTGCTCTTCTTTCACACAGCTTTCACATCTCAGTGCATTCTGCACAGCAGTGCTCAGACAACAGACAGGTTCTGAGCAGATTCTGGAGGCAAAAAGTTCACTTTTTGTCTTCTGACCAAAGTCTCCAAGGTGGACCCCTGTTGTTGCAGGTGGGGTCTGAGGAAGAGGGACAGTGTTACTCCGTAGCTGATGAAATTAAAAGGCCTTCCCATCCCCCTGCAGCACTTTCCTGCAATGCTCCATACACTAAAAGTCATATAACACTACAAGCTGGATCACAGCTCAGTGCATTCCACTGCACTTTGTCACGCTTCCCTGACCGATACTATGCCAAAAATTACTAGCTTTAACAGTTCTCTGGTGAATAAAAGAGCTTTTGCAACTCTGAAACAGAGCTGAGTTTTTAATTCATGTTAAATCTGCTTTTCTGTTCTGAAGGAACATTTTTAATGCTGCCTGTAATTCCCCTTCTGTGCTTTTTTTACTTCTGAAGTGACTTTCATGAAGCTAAAGGAAAAATTCAAGCTGACTAATTTTAAAAGCCTTAAAGAGACCTCTAAAGTACACCTGAAGGAAGTAAAAATATGACCTAGCAAAATACAAAGATAAAAAAGATCCAGATCACATTCATATAAATCGAGAAATCCATGGCAATAACACTCACAAGAAGGCTACCATAGACAATAAAATCCAAAGTACAGTTGCCAAATGAGCACAATTTTGGAACAGTACAAGACTGCTCACAACTGCTAATGTCTTCTACTCAGATACTCTTGCAGTATAGAATTATGACTTAAGAAATTTCCTTTGTAATCTTCTATGCAAAGCTCATGCCTACAATTACCAAAAGAACCTGACTATGAGAAAACTGTAAAACAAACATAAGCACTTAACAGAGTAAAATGCTCATTATGGCAATGCTTGACTCCTCTCCAGAGCAGAAGAATACCAGCATGATGCATGTGCACCCAAAAAAGGGATCCCACCTCCCTGCAAGGCAGTTAGCTTTGCACAGCAGATCAAGAACTGTCGCCGGCTCCAGCCCATTTTTGGAACAGTGCATTTCACCATCCAACCCATCTCTAGGCTGACCTGGAAATATGCCTGCCCTGATTCCTCCTTGCATATGGAAATAATAAAGCTATTTTTACATGAAAAGCAAATCCTTTATTTTCTCAAAAACAAGAACAATCATTGCAACAAGCACAGGCGTTTAGAGGAGGGTGTTTGTTACCTGAAAGTACAAAAAGCAATTAAGCCTTGTGAACAGAGCGTGTGGGTAGAATGGGGGGTTAAGCATGAGTTTAGACAGCAAGCAAACAAAAAACTGAAAAGAGGGTGGGAAGGAGGAATGCAAGGTAACCTGGAGCTCTTAAATTCAGTAAGCTGAGAAGGTGAGGAAAGCACCTCTGCAGCGACACCAGCTAGAGCCAGAAGGCACACACTGGGGGAACTCTGCTGGGAACCCCACACTGCTCTCCCTGGTGTGCAGGGAGCAGTTCAGGCTCAGGCTGCTGCTTCTTCCACCCTGCAGTGGAAGAGAAGAGCTTCCACAACACCCTGAGCATGATCTCTTCAAGCCAGATACTCCAGTTAAAACAACCAGTTTGCTATTAATGGTTGACCTCAGCACTACTGCCTTTGAGACCCAACCACTCTTGCTCCCCCAAGTACATGCCAAACATCATCCTCTCTGCTCACACACCCACAGTTCCAGCTTTTTAGCAGGAGCTTCATCCCTGTTATGCTTCCCATTGGCCATCATCACTGTCAGGTATCACTCTCCTGTCAGAGCTTAAACTTCAACAGCAATACTTCCTCTATCCATTAGCTGTCATGATCTGAAAGTCAAAAAAGAAAAAAAAAAAAAAAAAAAGGCACCTCTTCTCAGACTGGGAAACCACAAAACTACTATGTGAATGTGGCAAAACAAACTAGCTCTCTGTTTAGTGGCAGGAGTTTCCCCAAATTCATGGGCTCAAATAGTTTGTGTGCAAGGGGGGCTCCACTAGTTCGACTCAGGGCTTTGTCTAATGCTAGCTAACAGTCCTGTTTCCCTAAGTTAATGGGAGAGAGGAAGAGAAAGAAGTTATATGCATGGCAGGAACTAAGAAAACTGGCCTGCCCCAGCTAGATGTAGATGCTGTGCTGATGCTGTTTGGCCTGTGTAGGGCAGGGTGAAGACTGAGTTCACAACCCACTACACAGTGGAGAGCTTGGGAGCACGAACCCTCCTGCTCAAAGCAAGAAATTGTTCTTTGCAAAAAAACCAAGAAATCCTGCTAAGCATGTAGCACTGCTATTTGCCCAGAATAGTGCTCCTGGAGGTGCTGAACACAGAGCAGGACACTCTAACCTTCCCAGGAATCTGGGAAAAGGCCGCTCTGCCTCCAAAGCAGAGCTGTGTCCCAGACTCTCCCTCCTGAGCAGTGGTGTTGTTGCAGGCTCAGGGGCCAACAGATTCTCCCTGGCAGCAAATCTGAGAGCCCATTTCTGCTGGAGTGAGGAGCAGGGCCTGCAACAGCAAGTTCTCAACCTCCACCAGTTTCTAACGCTTACAAATCACAGAGAAGTTCCTGGAAAAATCTGTTGCAAATGATTTTACAGCACCAAAGTAATACTGAAAAAATACATTTTCTAGTTACTTTCATGTGGTGAAGAGCCCTGAAGGTTCACTTCTCAGCAAACAGAGAGATGAGGGGCGGGGGGAGGCACACCAACGCAAATGAAAATTCTTGTGGTTTGCTTTTGAATTTGCTGGCACTTCCCAGTGAGGTCCTCTTATAGTATGGGGGAGCTGGTCTGCCACGTGTCCTGGCTGACACTGATGACTTTTACCCACTTGTAGGCTCTAGGTCTTCAATTTGCACTGCTGAACACTGCACCAGTAGCTTCTCTCCATTATTTGCGTGACCACAACACCACACGTTCCACAGGTTTGTCATAAAACACCTTCCAGAAAGCACTCAATGGACATAACTTGCATTAAAGAACATAATAAAAAGATTTTATAAACATGAGGGATAGTCAACATGCAAGAAACGATTACAGGAAGGAGATGGAAGTGAGTTTCCAGCATAGCAACTGCTGAAGCACCTGGAATAAAAAGAAAAATTCCACCCTGCTATAGCACACAGCCAGCAGCCTGCTACCATGTCTGGGCAGCACAGATCACATGGGCAATCAGGGGATCACTTAAAATACAGGGATCATCTGAAATAGAATCAAACTGTGCTGGACAATCAGAAAAAACAGGCTCCACCAAGGTGTAATGCATATCGTTTGGAGCACTCATTTGGAGCCAGGACAAAAATAGCCCAATTTAGAATGAATTTATCTTGATTCAAAGGTCTCTGTCTTTTGACCACAACTTCCCATATTTTTTAAGAGATACAAAGAGATTTATTTTTTTTTTCTGTAAACAAGGATACCCCACACAAATTAGTATTTCAAAGGTTCCAATTACATTGATTGAATTGGATTTTATGCATCTTTATCAGGCTGATGTCTGACAGGATGGTGGAA
This sequence comes from Phylloscopus collybita, assembly GCA_027886175.1. Classification (NCBI taxonomy): domain Eukaryota; kingdom Metazoa; phylum Chordata; class Aves; order Passeriformes; family Phylloscopidae; genus Phylloscopus; species Phylloscopus collybita. The sequence goes on from JAJNNQ010000007.1 coordinate 7,873,636, forward strand.
TGAATACAGCAACCGTGGCAATGCTGGAAGAAAAGCATGAATGGGACAGGTGGCTGCTTTAAACACAGCCTATGAAGCCCTGACACTGAATGGAAGAAATGATGCAGAAACAAAAACATACAGGGTGTGCTGGCAAAATCACATTACAGTTGCATCTGTAATTCTTTAACATGTCACATCAAAGTTTTTTATATGAAAGACTAAAGTCTATAGAAGAGTTATTCCTTGGTAGTTAGCAATTATTAAAAAAAAATCAACTCACTTAGAAAGGCCTGGAGGAGGTATTGAATATTAGTCATTCAAACCAATGGAGCAGAAAAAGCAATGCAATAAGACAACAGGTAAAGAAAGGAATGTATAGACTTGAATAGCCTGGAAGATAAGAACTGATACAGTGGGAGAACAAAACAAAAGGGAGGGAATGAAGCTGCAAATCAGCAACAGTGATCTCTGAGTCTCTGCTGACATTTTCTTTTGTTTTGAAATAACCCCCATCCAACAGATTCAAATAGCGGATAAAATCATAGCCATATAAAGACTTTTACAGGAGTAATTTTACACTGCTAGTTCTCCTTCTAAAGTCAGTCTCTTTAAAGGGCAAAAACTTAACCATATTATCACCCAGAAGCAGCAGTCTTCTCTCCAGCATTTTATGCATGTGAGGTGCAAGACCCTGCATCTTTGCATTCTTTGGATTAAAGGAGCAATTTACAAATCTTGTGTTAGAGTAATGAAGGATATAGAAAAGGAGGATAATGAAGGGCATAGAAAACAGTTGCAAAATGATGGTCATTCAAGCAGTATATATTTAAATCTCATCATTTTCCCAGTTCCTATTGTGTACTTGTATTTCTCTGACTCTGTGTGTCACAGTAAGTTTCACACATGCACACATACACTGATAACAAGTAAAGACAAAGCAGCAGCACAGAACAGAGTTATTTTCACAGACTGTCCTTGCCATGGCCATTACCTGATTCATAAAGTTACAGGTACACAGCATTCTTTAGCCTCAGCCTTCTGAAAATTAACTGACCTAGAAATAATTTTTAAAAAGTATTTTCATATCCTCTCTTGTTCTTTTCATCCTTTGCCTCCCTAGGGAAATATTTTTAATTACTTGGATTCACTCAAAATGAAGAGCACAAGTTTCTCATCAGGAAAAATCCATCTCTTGCACAGCAGGGAAGCAGAACATAGCCTCACACATTAGAATATTGTTTCCTTAGACTGAAAAAGAAATCCTCAATGCGGTATCAAATCCTGTGGATTAAGTTCTTTACAAGCAGCTGGTACCCTGCACACACTGCAGTCATCCCAATACATACATGCACACATGCATTGCCTGTATGAAACCAAATTTCTATGTGTCAGTTTGTAACCCAGAAGTTTCTTGTGAACTGCCAGTGACTCCCCAGATGGCAGGACAAGACCACCAGGAACAAATCAATTTTGCTGTGCTGCATCCATAGCTGGGAGACTCCATGAAGATCAGAACTGAGAGAAACACCTCAACAGAAGCTGCCCAGTAACACAAAGTCAAAAATACTTCTATCAGCAACAGTATTTTGGGTGATATCAGCAGATGCGTAGAGCAGGCAGACAGCAAGAGTTTGACTAGCTGACTTTTATCAGGCTTTTACTAAAGCATGTTCTGGAGATGGGAAATTGGGATCCCTCTCAAGCCTGGGCAATATGAGACAGCTACTGTCATGATAAGACCACAGACCACAATGCTCCAGCAACTTCAGCCTCTAATTCGGCAATCAAAGGCATTGTTAAATTTAATTTTATTTTTTTTTCCAAAAACCTAGGGAATTATGAAAACTTAGAAATAAGGGCCAGCATTTCCCACTCTAAGCCTCAGTTTCAAGCAACATAAAAATGTCAGATCTAATCTACACTCACAATTAGGTTATGAACATAAGCAGGAGCGAAAGAAGTTAGACACATTTCAGGTGCTGTACACGTAACCTACGTAAGTTTAAAGCCCAAGTTAACACAAACATTTGTATAAGCAAATAATGATCATATGTCTGTCCCTGCTTGATTTTACTAGTGCAAACTGCATTTGTTCCAGCAGTACTTGATTGTGGAACATCTACCCTACAGTTGCTATAGCCACAGGCAGCTTGTAATCCAGTCAGAATTCCTTCCGAGGTCAAAGAAAGGAAAACCTGGGTCTAACCAGCTGTTTCTTAAGAGTCATTCAAGGCAATGGTGGAGAATTAATGGACATATCTACTACATGAGAAAAACAGCAGTTGGCACCACCAAGTGAAAAGATTTGAAGGGCTCTTTCACATCTCTCCTCATCTACTTCAGACAGCTCTGCATAGAAGCATTTGCAAGTCACAGAGACAGGCAGCACCCAAGGAGCAAAGAATGCAAGTACTGGAGCCTGATTTATGGAAGATCAGGGGAACATGTGGACAACACACATGGGACATGGACATTCCACAGGAGTTGCCACCACAAGCAGCTGCCGAGCAGAATTTGAATGCTGGGCCCGTGGGAGCACCAACAAGGTGTGGTCTGCTCGAGATGGAGGTACAGCAAGAAAAAACTGAGGAAAAACAAATGAAATTGTATGCTACGTGTACTTGCCCATGCTTTAGGAGAAAGAAAATTAATTAAAAAAAAAATCACTCCACAGAAGTATGGCACATACCTACATATCACATGAGTAGCAATGCACTTTTATTTGCATTGCCTGATATTCAATTAGTAGCTTTAACATAAGCTTTTAATTAGTTTACTAACTACTAAAAAACATTCCTAGGTTGAATCGAGTTCTAAATGTACACCTTGACCTAACCCTAAAGACTGTAGCATGCAAAAGCCTTGTATCGAGTCCTGCTGAAAGCTCTCTAAGTTTAAAAATGTCACTCGATTTAAGAAAGGAAAGAACCACCACAGACAAGCAAGAAAAACCACCCCACATCCCCCTCCCAACGCAGAGATACTATTTTTCAGTATAAAATATAAAATCACATTGGTTCCTCTCAGATACAAGCTGAAAGAACAGCAGAGATTTAGGCTGAAAACAACATAAAAAAATGCAAAAGGAACAGTTACACCCTACTACTATTGTGATATCAGCTTCCTGTTTGAATAATAATGGCAATCTTCACTTTTGGTCACAAGGGCTTTTTATTCAGACACTGAAGTAAATGCTTATGCACATTTTTCAGTGACTGTGAAGAAGTCATTTCCTTCCTCACTAAAAAAATATCCATAGCTCAAAATTCTACTAGCAATTAAATTTTAATAAATACAATTTAAGTATCCAGTGCAAGTTAATCCTGTGCCCTGTTATACCAAGATACAATTTTATATTAACTACCAAGCTTCTAGAATGTTTACCTGATATCAGGAATAGAAAAGTTATCTTTTAAAGTTAGCATCTGATTTCTGTCCTGTCATTTCAAACACAATCCTACTACCAAGATGTAATTTTTTTCTATATTTTGATAAAGAAGAAAAAAGACTAACAAGAATTAAGGGCAGAGTTTAAAATACTCTTGTTCAGTGCAATATCACTGCCCAGCTGCCAAATCTTGTCATGTGAAGGAGAACATGCAATCATTTGCAACTGTTAATGAATATTTCCACCACCACAAAAACTCAAGGGAAAATACTCTTTTTCCTTCTGCAGGACAAGCATATTCCAAGCCATGCTCACACACAACAATACCAAGAGCACCTTCAGAACTACACTGTGGGAGTTGTGTCAGGACACAGAGAATCTAAATATGCTCACTAAGCCAGTATCATCAAGAAGTGACAGAAACATAGGAAGACTGGAGACCAGAGAAAGGGCTTAGGAGAGAAAGGTGTCAGAAGCTATCAGCTGAAGAGCAATCTCCAACTCTTGCTTTCAGCCCCTGGAAAGCTATGACTCACTTTTTTTTCTGAAGCAAGTAAGAACTGAAATGACTTAAGTTGCTAACCTCAGGCATATTAGTGGGAAAACACATTCCGTTACATGCTTTGATGGAAGAACACTGAATTATACTGGAAATCTCTCAGAAAGATTGAAACCAAAGAGGGCGTTTAGAACAAAAAAAGTGTAGGAAAAGGTTATGAAACAAGCCCTCAATACATCTAGTAAAGGGAAGGCAGAGTGAACAACTTACCTTCAAATGATGGATGCAAACGGAACACCCAAGAGACTGTTGGCCTGAATTATCAGATCTATTTCAGTTGCTAAAATAAAACCTTTCTCCTGCATTCAGCAGTGAGTGCCCTCATTTGAACATCTCTTTTTTCCTCCCTGTAACCCAAAACATTTCTACAAGCAGCACAGCTTGTGATGACTTGCACCACATTAGCTCAGCTGGTCAGAGCATGGTGTTAACACCAAGGGCACAGGTTAGATCCCTGTATGGGTTATTCACTTAAGGGTTGGACTTGATGATCCTTCTAGATTCCTTTCAATTCAAAATATTCTGTGATTCTCACCTTTAATGTATGTCCCACAGAACAACCCAGGCAATCTTGCAACAGTTCATTCTTCAGTCATTTTTCATTAACCAATCTGGACTGAAAACATCCAGAAGATGACTGTTCATCCTCAGCATGAAAAACTCCTAAGACAGGTAAAGTTTACTCAACCAAACACAAAATTTTGTTACAGGACAGGCCAATGCTATGGAATGAATTCTCTTATTTGCAATTACAAAATTTTCTGTCCTTCATCTTGAGGGCAAGCTGTCTTTTTAGACTTGTCCTCTTAACAAATACATCACAACAGCTATTTTACTACAGCAAAGCTTCAGCAAGTCTGCTAGCAAAACTAAACTCTACACTGTATCTGCTTCCTGTCATCACTCCAACAACATGCTGAGAAGTCCTACTGCTCAGTAACACACTGCTCCAGGGTACATGGATCCTAGGTGGACAAGCATGACCTATACAGAACAGGAAGAACAGAACACTAGTTCTACATGCTAAATGCAAAAAAGCTTTTTACCCAAGCTCAATTTGGCAGAACAGAATTTCCCTCACTTAAAGAACTGCAAATATTTGTTCAAATTGAGAGAAATACTTTATTCCCCATTCTCAAAACCTGAAACCAATCAGCATTCCCAAACCAGGGTGGAATCTTTGCCAAATGGGTTCAATAAAAAGAAGGTAAGCCATGATGAAGAGATTGAAAGAATCCTGGAATGCAAGGAGGAATTACAAAAAAAAAAAAGGGTAACAAAAAACCCCACTCCACTTCTACAAACTGAATCTCATGAATTCAGCATAACACTGATGATAAGGTAGTCAACTTCATATTCTTACAGACATTACACCATTCCACAGACACCATTCCATTTCCTTGAAAGACACTACCATTCGTTACCAATGGACAGATCTTCCCCTTCAAAATATCCTGATACTGGCACGGGTGGTACACATTTTACTCCAGATACTTATAAAAGCCTCTAGAGAAAACTAAGCGTAAGAACTTCCCCACTTCACATATTCATAGTTGTACAGCAGATAGCATGTTACTGGCAGTATGCAGCCTGTAAAAAAATTCTAAAACATGATTTTTTCTTAAAAATAGCTGCCCAGACAAACCATGTCTAGAAATCTTCACCCAGAAAAGGCACCCTTTGCTCAAAAGAGAGTTCGCTTGAGGGAAAGGAAAAAAACAAAAACCCTACAAAAGTGACAAGTGTGTAATGTTCCACAGTTCATCTAGAACTGCTGCAGCCCACTCTAAATTACAATGTCAGTGGCTGTTTATGCTCTAAGGAAGTACAGTAAGTACAGTACAGCCCATTCAGGTTGTTGGAATGCCACTGATCATACACTCAATTGCATCTATTCATTAGAAACAGTCCACAACAGCAGCTGCATTTACCACCACACCCCAAACACCACCCACTTGCCCCAGGTGATTCCAGTGGTTTACCAGCCCACAGGACTGATGCTCCACACTCTTGCCCCCTACAGTGACTGCAAGTTACACTTCCAAGCCCAAGGACTTTTATTTACTAAAGAATGGCATATTAGGTGTGCTTTTGGCTTCAAGCTTTTACAATGAAAAAGATCTGGTCTTTTGCAGTCATGTTCTGTGAGTTTCAAAACTATTTAGGCTGCACTAATTAATTTTGATTGAAACTCACTAAATAATTACTGTTGAAAAGATGACTTAAGCAAACAACAGTCAAGTTGCTCCATTTGTTTCAGAAAAACAATGACTAATTATATGTTCTTTTGTCTTTCATCTCTAAAAAAAAATAAAAAGATGCAATCGTGGCTTCTTTCAGGTCAACGGTGAAGTCCCCATTAAGTTTAGGGGATCAGATTTCACTATAAAACCACAAACTATACAAGGGCTGAAAAATCTTTCTGGAAGAAAACAGGTCATTTAAAAGAATACTGGCAATTTCCTAACCAATTAAAAAAAAAAAAAAAAAAAGTCTGTTTTCACATGTAACACCTATGATGACTGTAACTGAAAGACATGAAAATTTGATATTTACTTTACAAATTACACTGCATTTCATATACTTGTCTACCAATTGGTTTATAATGAACTTCCTGGCTGTGTGGGATTTTCATAGAGCAAGAGTAAAGTAATAAAATGTTATGTTTTCCCTTTTATTTAATAAAACCAATTTCAATTTAATCTTAAAACTTCAGAGTCACTTTAGGCAGAACAGGGAGCTATAAACCCCAATAAGCAACATCTCTTGTAGGATGTGAAATGGTTGTTGTTAAAGTCTATCCGCGCTACAGATATGACAGATAAGTGGAGCTAGTGAGAGTATTAAATAGAAGTATCCTTTCCTTAGCTTCTAAAATTATTTTCCTTTTCAATTGTCACTACTTCCCTTCGCCTCTCCAAAAATCCTTATTGTGGTCCTAAAAAAGAGACTGAAGAAAAATCCTGATCCTTGTGTGCACCACAACATTTCCCACAAGGTTACTGTTACTTTTCAGTGTTCCATCTAGAATACCAAAAAGCATCAGCCCAAATCCAGCTGGAAAACAGAGTTCCCATAAGATCAAGATCAAACTGAGTGTTACAGCCCTCGAGTCCCTCACAGCTTCCAAGGATGCTCATGATTAGAGCTTCTTATGACAAACTGCCAGACGCTTCAGGATGCTTGCAGCTGCTGAACAGCTGATTTGTGAACCACAAAGCAGGATCAGGAGGGGTAAGATTTTGTATTCTGCAGGCTTGCTCTAGTGGAAGGCTCAAGTAGAACATGAGCTGCTCATGGACCAAAATCCTTAACCTCAACAGGGCTGCTCCTGGCTTTTGAAAGGGGAAGGTTGGGCGTGGGCTTCAGTGCCCACTTACCAACCTCACAAGAGCATTGGGTTCAGAGGTAAATAAAAACATCCCCAAACAAACTGAAGCTGCCTTCACTTCTCTGTTAAATCTGAGATCTATTAGCTGCCTACAGAACTACAGAAGATGTCCACGTGGTAGGCATTTAAAGGCTTTGATGCACAAGCAGGGACAGTGCAGGCTGGAATCACTGATTTACAACATATCATGATATGGAACAGTTCAGCATCTGATTCAAAACAGCTCAGGCACCAGGGGGAAAAGAAAAACCTAGAGGTAGTAATCAGGTCTGTCACCCTACACCATGCCATCTCCAAGGTCACACACCATTCACATCATCTCAAGAAGCTCCACTCATTCACAACCCTTCAGGACAGTGAATCTTCATGTGGTCTGGACTCACACTAGGAAGCTCAGCATTTTTACTCACAAGATTCCAGTCTTGAAACCTCTATTGGACTCTAGCCAAATGTGATCCTGGTTAAGCCTAGACTTGAGTGCCAAACACACCTAAAGAATAGGCCCAATAATGCCATTGCCAGGCAACAAGTCACAGCTAGGGACAAACAACAAATGGGGGGATGGAAGGATCACGGCTGATGAGAAGGGGCAAAAAAATCCAACCGAAAATGTGAGCAAAATTTAAGGAGCAAAAATCTCCACCTTAGAGTCAGAACTGGGTTCAATGCTCTAGAAGCAGCAATACCATTGTATGAACACTGAAGTCAAAACAGCTGAATATATATAAGAAAAAATTATACATGTACTTCATCACACTGCTTTGAATACCAAGACATTTTAACAGATGTTCAGGTATTTCTATTTTATACATTGACTTAACATTACTGTGCTGTAGTGTGCTCAAAGTACTTTCCAAGATTTCAGTCCAACAAGCCAAGTTCTATGTGTGAACGATTTGTCCCTGTAACCTACCAAATGTGCATTTCCAATCCAAAATCCAGCTGTGCTCATTTAACCTTGGCTCATATGCACAGGGAGTGTTCCCATCCTAAACAGCTAGGGAAATTTAGAGGCTAGAGTTCTAAAAAAGACTGTTTTCATGGCGTACTAGAGATCAGAGAAAATCCCTGGTTCCTCCAGTTAAATAATTCAGTACAGCATCTTGGTTCACCGGACTAGCAAGTGTTTAGTTGTTCTGCAGAACTTCTTATTAGATATGCAATCTACTCTGGCTCTGATTATCTTGTATAGCATAAACTCTTTGGCATAGAAACAGCACTAATTAATATTTATATAGCTCCAGGGAAATGCATACTGTTATACTGTTTATAATGATGCTTGATGTTAGTTTCGTTATACAGAATCCGAATATAGTCGAGAAGAGTCAAGAGACTCACATTCAGCCACAAGTGAATGGGGGCTAAGTTTTGAAATCAAGGAGATGCCACTGAAAGCACTTTGGTTTTAAATCTCTCCAATTTGTACCAAGGACCATAAATGGCAATGTTCCAGCTTGTCAACAACTGCTATTCAATCACACAGGAAAAAAAAGTGTTCCTACAACACTCAGCATCTGAACCCAAAACAGCATTTTTTTCTCTAAAAAGCAAAACTTTGAACTGCTCCTGGACAGAGGTGAAAGTTGACACCAACACTGGAAGCACGAGCAAGATGAATGCAGCTCAACATGAAGAGACTGTGTTCTGCCCCCTGTGAAAGGTCTTTGAATTAAGAATATATTCTAGCATCAATTCCACGATGACAAAAAAAAAGCATCTCTACATCAAGTATCTCATCTGAGCAGTGCTAGCACCTCTTAATAGAAGCAGAGAAAACAAAGAAGTAGAGGTGACTACAGAATCACTGCAGTCAGCTGAACATCCATCCAAGCCCTTCTGCTTCTGGCCACCAGCAAGTGACATTCTTCAAATACCAGATATTGTGTCTATAATTTCTTACAGTTATTTCTGACAGTGAGCTGGGCTTAGATGTGCTAGACAAAATTCCACCCTATTACTCACAGCTAAGCCTTGTTACTAAGCATTGCAGGGAAAATGAAGAAACAAAAAAGGAAAAAAAAAAAGAAAAGAAAGATTAAAAAAAGGACAAGTTACCTCTTCAGTCTCATGTATCAACTGGGGAAATCATAGAAGAATCCTAGAGGTCACCATGACTGTCCTTAACATAAATGAACCCCACATGAGGCACATCTGTCCCCAGTAAGTCCATCTACTCCGTGCTCATACAGCAATACGGCTGCCAGAAGAATCAGTGCAGTTCCATGATTTTGACAGCCACCATCAGAGTCCTTTCTTCAGCCCAGAGTATGAACTTGTTTTGACAGCAGTGCCAACCCCCCTCCCAACTCATACGTACCTGATCACAACCTGCATTCACCAGCTCCTGGAGCATTTGCCTGTTGACTTCCACGGCTGCTGTGGTGCCTGACTCATTAGCAAAGGGCAGCAGAGAATATCTGATTTCTCGCAGAGCTTTCTGATATGGTCCAAACTTGGGCGTTTGTCTCATCTGCTGCTGCCTTGCAGCATCCTTCCCTATTAAAATCTTAGGGTCCAGAGAAGTTTCACTGCCTGCTCCAATTGGCAGTCCCTGACCTGAAGATTTGGATGGCTGCTTTAAACCTTCCCGAATCTCTTGCAACCTTTGTCTGCTGTTTCCAGAATATGTCGTAGCAGGAAAAGTCTTTGGCCTCATTGTTGATCCAGTTTTCTCTGAGCATAAATACAGCTTTATTCCTTGTTTCTTTTAAATTATTTCAAAAATGTGTCACTTGATGGTATCAATTTATTGTAAACATAATCCTTCAAAGAAAAGAAGAAAAGGCAAAATTCTCAAGAGACTTCTGCCAATGTTTTACTTCAACTCACAATCTTCACATTTCCTACAGAAAATGAAAATCTGTGGAATCATCATTTTGCAGACTGACAGTGTCTGAAACAAAAGAAAAATAAAAAGCACATTCAATTAAGTTGATATTGTAAATGCCTCTGAAGGGACAGCATGACAATTAATCAAGTGAAAATTAATCAGTTTAACCTCTTAAGCTGTCACAGTTGGATACCCTTTAATGATTTTCACTCTCTCTATTTTCAACAGGATTTTAGAAGGCTTTCTCAACATAACCAATAAATAACTCATTTTTCTTTTAAATTTAATTTTCAAAATAAATTAAAATAAAACTCCTAAAAACTAAGTTTTAAAAAAATAATTTAAGAATTTTACAGTACCTAATGGTGGCAAGTTTCCTACCCAATTGCATAACCAAATTCTGGACAAGCCTGTCCTATTTCATAATTAGGGAAGAGTATGCTCATGAAATGTTTTTCCCCCACTTAAGATTTTGTTTGTTTTACATTAGTTGAGCACAGTTTCAGAAGTTTATGAAAAAGATTTATAATGGAAATATTGATGACTCTAACCATAGCAACTTCTAGTATTTCAATAACAAACTGAATAACAGAAAGACAAGATATTTTGCCTTTCCATGTGAATAACTTAGCAAAGCCTGAAGGTAACAGTTCTCACCAGAACTGGAAGGAAGAGGGGGAAAAAAAAGAAGAGAGCAAAGGGTATATGATATTTCATTAGCTGTGCCTTATAGGGAAGAAAGGGAATAGAGGGGTAAACAGAGCTCCACAGTAAGAGCAGAAGATGAGGAACCAGATCATACAGCATCCCAACACAGAGAAAGAAGACTTTGAGACAGCTTTATGTTCTCTGCTGCATGTCAGCTCTTCTGCAGCACAGCTGAGCTACTGTACAACTTGTGGTCCCCATGCAGCACGAAGTTACAACAAGAATCCTACCTTAACTAAATCTTTATGCACCACCGTAATACAAACATGAAAAAATGGTGTGTTTGGAACAGGATTAAAAAGACAGCTTAATCAGAAATGCAACCTAGCTATTTGATGCTGGTTATGCAAGTTGGCTTCTACTGCTGCCATTTCCACTTGCAAAGTGACTTCTGAATGGTGCTCCAGCCACCTTGCTGGTAAGGGAAGAATTTCATTCCGTTTCCAAATTGCAAACACAGAGGATGGTAACACACTGTATGTTTCTCACCAGCACTCAGAAGTTAACTGGATTTTTTTTCTAAAGGTGTTTCACTCTTGATCATAGGACATTTATCACTGAAAACGTTTCTCCAGGAAGTATTGCTCTTTATTTCCCCATGCTCATACTAAAATCTTTTTTTGTTGTGATAGCTGTAGCATTTCCCAGAAAACCAACCATTTCCATGCATTTACTATCACTTCTCACTGCCAAGCAAACAGCTTACAGCTGTCAAGCCCAACAGAATCAGGACATTTACCTCTGAAGCCCACCACCACTTCCTCATCAGGACAGAATCCGCTTCAAGCTTTCCTCTACAACCAAGGTCTGAAATGCAACAGTGCAGTCAGACCCCAGACTCTTCTATGATAGTTCACCAGCCTGAAATGCAGGAGCACAGACCATTCACTTGAGACTGACCCAAGCCAACCTTTTTTGTCAGAATTTAAATGCTCCATTACCTAAAAACACCTATAATGTGTTTGAGGTCTTGAGCTCCTCCGTTCGGTGCTCTCCATGAATGCCCTGCAACACTAACTCACGGAGAAGTGACGGTGACACTTGCCAGTGGCTTTAGGGGAAGTGCTAAAGCTGTTCATCCAGATTTTGATGTTTCCATAAACCAGCTATTGGCCAGTAACAGATCAAGCTATCATTGTCCCAAGTGAAGACAAAAGCAACAGCAGGATCTCAAGAACAGATTTTCTTCTACTTGGACAGAACATAGCAAAAGGTAATACACAGACTTGGTAAAAAATAAAACACAATAGTACTGCAGCCTTCTTTGGATTACATCATAACTAGCCAGTGCTTAGAAGATACAGAGCAATTAATTGGTCTATAATTGTCTTTCTTTTCCTGACAGCAGCAGGCACCATATGGCTTGGTTTAGGCCTCTGGGTTGTTCTTCCTTTTCAGTCCCTGTGCCAATCCTCGGGCCTGGGGCGGGCTGGGAAAGCCTGCAAGCCCCCCACCTTTTTGCAGCAAAAGACTGCTTTCCCACTTACACACATGCTTCACATAAAGAACTTCTGTGACCTTTAGCCTAAGCTTGAGTCTAATAATGCTGGGTCAAGCCAGCTGGCAACTTCCTCAGCTCACATTTACAATACTGCTCAAACCAGAAAGAAATGTTGCTCGTTTTGACAGTATGGATGAGAGCAGCAACAGCAGTACTGGAGCTAATGGCAAACCTGTTTCATATTTTGCAGCTTGTTTTTTTTTTTTTTTTTTTAACTAAATATATAAGATAAGTTGAAAAAAAAAAGAAGAACAGTAAATATTACAGATGATTTACAAGGAAAGACAAGCTGCTGGCTTTTTTTTTTTGTATCTTCCTGTGATTTGCATTTTTCAGAAAAAAAATAAAATGGTTGTATGCTTTAAAAGATATGTAGTGTGTCTCAGTCTGTCTAAGCATTTTTAACTGTACATCTGGATTTGGATAACTTCAAATCCTTCTAATCTGCACCCTGCCTGCAGCATGAATGTATCAATAGCCTTCCTGCCATCAGAAGAAATTATTTTTGAGTTGTTAGCCATTCTGACTAAACAGTTTTAAGGTACTTTCAAAAACATAACATGTTCTCTACTAGTTAGAAGCTTGTCCATTATCCTGAAGACATGACACTTCAAGCAGGTGCAGCATTACTTTAATTACATAAAGTCAAACAATTTTTGAGTAACTGATTGTTTCATTTGAGATATACCAACAGCTGATCTGTCAACAACCTAACAACGCCACACTGAAATTATATGCTTATGTCTGTTGTCCTGGCAGCACCATCTATTCACTGTCCTGTTTCTTCATTCACTAACAGGCTCTGTGGAGCTGGGACACAAGGCAAGAAACTAAAGCTCACCCGAGCTGATGAGCTGTTTCCCTGTAACTCTGCAGGCACTGGAGTGAGCTGAACTTGAAACCACAGCAGTATAGGAAGGAGTAAAGTTTTAAGAAACTGCTACAACTTCCTTCCCTCCCTCAATTCACAGGTATCGATTTGGGGGCTTTTTTGGAACATATATTCAAGGAAGCAGGGACTGCTCACTTTGTACTGGAGGGCTACGATGGAGGGGAAGAGTTTCAGGAATTTTATTATTACACAAGCCGTGCTTCTCTTTATAAGCAGGCACATTGTGGAAGCGAAGAAAAGCGGAAAGGGGATTTTTTTTTCCCTAAAACGATTCCGCCTCTCCTCCTGCTAACAGAACTGTCCAAAAGTGACTCTGTGCCCGTGTCCCAGTGCCAGCCACAAGCGCTGGCCCAACGCAGGGCTGCGGGGAACAGCTCACCTTCCCCCTCCTCAGCAGCCCGGCAGTGACTGACCGCAAAGCCCGGACACTCCGAACGAGCCCCTTTTGCGTCATTTGCGCCAGTGCCTTTCCCGGGGAAAGGGGTATTTCAACACGCACACCGCTCACCAGGCAGCGGGGAGGGCGGCGAACTGCTGGGCTTGGGCAGTGACCTTCAGCTGACTGGGAGCAGCCAGACGGGACCCCGCGGGCTCCGGGTGCCCCGGGCCGGCTCCCCGGGGCCCTCGCTCCCTGCGACGCCCGCCCTGCAGAGTCTGCCCCCGGCGGGTCGGCCCCCACCCCCTGCCGCCGGGAGCCCCTTCTCCCCCCACTCCTTTCGTGGGCAGAAAGCTCCCAAAATAAACTCCGGCCATTTATCAGCACCTCCGGCCAGCTGGGGCAGAGGCCTCGGACAGGCGGACCCCCGCCCCACTCGGCCGGAGCTGGGCTGGGCTGCGCTGTCACACGAGTGTCCGGAAAATGTCGGAGGGCGCGGGCAGGGCGCCCAGGCTGTCCCCACGGGGGGACCCGCACACGGGACGCTCGCTCCCGCTTCGAGGACCGACCCATCTCCGCTCGCCCGCACCCCCCGCTTCCCGACAGGACTTTCCCTTCCGCGGAGAGCAGTTTTGGGGGATGGGGAGCGCTCCCACCCGGGGCTGAGGGGGAGCCCGCGCCCCCCGCACCCGCTCCGCTCACCTCCCCGGAGCGCCCGGCGCCGCCGCTCGCCCTGCGGGGGTGGGCACGGCGCGGCTCAGCGGCGGCGGCGGCCGCGGCGGCGCGGGCCGCTCTCCATCTTCCCCCTTGGCCGTCCCGGGCGCCGAGTGCGGGGCGCAGTCGGGACATTCGCTACATTGTTGGCATTCCATTCGCGCCACGTGACCCCGCGGCGCCCGCGTCATTCCACTCCCCTCCCGGCGCATTCCAGCGGGGGGAGGGGCTTCCAGGGCGGGAAGGGCCGGGAAGGGCCGGGAAGGGCTGGCGCACCCTCAGGGACCGAGGTGGCGGGGGCAGCCTGCCCCCCGCCCGCCGGCCCCCTCGGGGCTCTCCGCCGTGGGTTTGCAGGCAGTAAGAAGGGACACCTCTCCCCCTCACAAAACCCGCTCCGCGTCACAGCAGCTCCGCGTTCTGGCGGGACAGGGGTGGCACTGCCTCCACTTTTTGAGGCGAAATGGGTCGGGGTAGAATCATGGAATGGCTTGGGCTGGAAAGAACCTTAAAAGGCCATCTAGTTTCAACCCCCGCCCCGCTCACAGAGGGCACCTTCCACTAAAGCAGGTTGCTTAGAGCCCATCCAGCCTGGCCTTGGGTACTTCCAGGGAAAAAGCATCCACAGCTTCTCTGGCCAAGATAAGTGTGGCTTGGAAGTGCTCTCCCACTCAACCCATGCTCCAAACTCATTTAAACTGAAAGCTGATAACCAGTTATTCCTACCAGTATCCATTCCATGCTGGACTAACCAGGCACACAAAGTAGCAGTGCTATCAAAATCTGCTTAGGGCTTCCTTTTGGTTTCTGGCTTGCTTGGGTTTTTTCTGAGGGGGATTACTTGTTTTTCATGTTGTTTCATAATGGTGAGGAGACGAGGGAGCCGTGAGGTATCAGAGGACGGACAGGGAATTCACATCTGGAATGCGAACCAAGCTGCAAAGGATATTTGGATGCAAAGTTCATATTTGACCTTGTTGTGGATGGAGGTACTGGGAACCAGATTCATGGACTCACTAAGACTGGAAAAGATCTCTGAGATCAAGTCCAACCATTAACCCAGCACGGACATGTTCACCACTAAATCACATCCCCAAGTGCCACATCCATGTATACTTTTGAACACTTCCAGGAGTAGTGACCTCACCACTTCCCTGGACAGCCTGTTCCAATGCCCAAGCACCCTTTCAGAGAAGATATTTTTCCTAAGATGCAATCTAAACCTCCCCTGGCACTACTTGAAGCCATTTCCTCTTGTTCTGCTGCTTGTTAACTGGGAGAAGAGACAGATTCCACCTCACTAAACCTCCTTTTAGGTAGTTTCAGAGTGATAAGGTCCCCTTGTGAACCTGTTTTTCATGAAAGCAGGAATAATATGATTTTAGATATCTCTCTGGTCTTTAGTAAAGACAATTCACAATGAGAAATAATCCCCACGCTCCCAAATGTTTGGATCTGGGAGGCTGGCTCTGACCCCTCAGCATGACAGATACACATGCCAGTCATAACCAGGGGTTATTAATACAGAGTAAAAACCATAAGAAAGCAAACTTCCTTTATATATAGGCATATATCTTTAGATCATTAACATGGAAGAAGCCTGCAGTCCTGAAATTCTTCAAAATTCTTAAAATCCCGTTGCACAGCTGGGAGGTGCTCATTGTAGGGTCGCTCTGTTTGGCAGGGAAAGTGCCAGTCTTGCAAACTGTTAAGACACGTTTAATCATGCGACGAGCCCCAGTGTCTTCCACTGGACTGCAGGCACGTATAAAGAGAAGTCTGTGCATAACTGTCTTTCCAGGATGGGAACTCTATTTACAGCCTTTTCCAAGCCAGGGAGACTATTTTTGTCAGTAACATACTCATGGGCAGTCCTATCTCAGGATATTTCTCTGAGCTTGTTTACCATAAATTGTTTTTTTCAATGGCTTCCATGCAAAACTGTCAATTGTGCCTATACATGATTAGTGCTTATAAAAATAATAGTGGTTATAAATGTGCTGGTTTGGGAGGAGAATAGAGTGCTGCATTTCATGAAAAAAATTGCAGCCTGGTGCATAGAAATTGTTTAGTATCTCATCTGAAGGCAGTCAGTTGCTGCATATAAATTGCTGTTAGAATTTCAATAGTGTCATTGACTGGAATATGTTGTAGGGCAGGGTGGGGGGCAAAGAGGAAGCTTGTCACTCTGGAAAGCTAAAGATAAGGAAATCCATTAGGTTCAGACCAGATTCCAGTGTTGGCAGAACATTGCAGGAAAATGTGGGTCATTTTGCAATCTTCAAATACCTGCAAAACTGAAGTAAATTTTAAATGATATGACAGATGCAGCATGGCTTCATTTTCTGAATTACTGCTGTGCTTATCCGATGAAGCATAGCAACATGATTGCCCAAACCAGACATTGCTCAATGGCTTGAGACCTTTTCCCAACAAAGTTCAGGCTGGTTTAAAGGAACAGCATCAAGATAGAAATTGCTTACTCTGTCCTATAATACTCTTTTGTAAGATTTGCTTGTTAACCACTTTTTAAAATCTAGGTAATTTATTTAATTACCTAGATAATAAATAATTTATTTTAATTATTTAATAAATAATAATTTAATCACCTAAATAATAAAATTATTTATTTAATCTACTTTTCTCCTTTGGAATTGTTTGTTTTCCTATTGCATTCTGATCCATCTGGGAATGAGACTCAGATGCACTATCTTGTTTCCTGGTTCCCGCCAGCTACACTTTCTGAAATTCATGCATTTGCACAGAGCTCCTGGGATAGAATTCCCACCAGAAGAGCAGCAAGTACAGGTGAGGTGGGTTGCATCTCTCCTCTAGAAAGTGCCCAGCTGGTGCACCACAAATGTAGATACTCCATAGACTATTTCTGCTTTTACCCTGTTTTAGAAACCCAAACTAATGGAAATCGTGTTCCTTAGAAAAACTAGGGAAATTGAAATCAGCTGGGTTGATACAATAACTTGGTTAAAACATAATTTGATCTTTTAAGGTTTTTGGAGATTACTGTGGAAGTCATCTCTTTGGAAATTACTGTCAAGTGTTTCTTCCCAGCTATTTTCTCCCCAGTAAGGCATCTCCAGAAGGAAAGATGCTCCATCAAAAGAACAATATAATTTGGGCTGTGTGGAGCAGCAAATCTGTTCCCAGACTAGACTATGAGAAATTAATCGGCCATGAGTAAAGGTCATTGTGTTTATTCACGGCTCTGCTTCAGTGAGGGAGGCTGCTGGGTCTGAGGTGATTACAGCACTCACCTGCTGACTTGTCTGAGCAGCTGTCTTGCCGTGTGGGCAAGTGGGAAGGACCACAGATCCACTATTTCACATTCTTTCTCCTTCCACCCACCTGCAGCAACGAGGGAGGTGGGAGCTCTGTGCAGCTCCATCCTGACATCTGATGCTGTGTGTTGCCTCATCCCCTCCTTGTGCTCGTTTCACTGTTTGCTGGGCCACAGTGTCTCTTTCTAAACGATTGTATTGGGAACCAATTACCAAATCCTGCTGCTAAAAAATACTTCTAACAACCAAATAATTAAGATGTGCGTGGATGAACTTTTTCTTTACACAGTACTAATCACCAATAAAAGCTTGAACTTGTTCAGAAAACTTGAAAAAGAAAAGCAAAGCAGGAATATAATCAGCAGTGCCTGGTTCTCTGTTAGTTGTTTTCAAAAAGAGGAACAGGCACGTGTGAAATAATAGTGAACATGTGGACATGTGTGTATGAGCACATATACACAAGGAATTTGCTGACAGTGGCATCCTCTTTACAGTAACAGTGACATATTTAGAACAAACCAGTGTGACGTAACATGAATGATGTGCAAGGAAAAAAATACTTAATAATGTCACTGAAATGTTCTTGTTTCAACACATTGATTTTCTTTGCGGAGTGATACTGGAGAATCATTCTTCCCAAATCACCAATGCAAAACCAGCTTGAAACAGCAGTTCTGAGTTCTCCAGCATGGTACAGACAATATAACCTATATGTGAATATAATATATGTGTGCAACTCTGATGCAAAATTGCATTTTTGGTGGTCAAAGTTAGGCTCAGTGCTTCAGTAATTGAATAGGTGAAAAAATAAACTCTAACCAAATTCTAAGTATGGTTTAGATATGCTTTTTTTCCCCTCTTAGGAGTATGTCTATGGGATCTATCACACCACTCTTTTGGAGTGGCAAAGATGCAGTGAACGTGAGACCTGGTATTTCAGAAATGTATTTTATTTCAGCACAAAGTAGTGAAATAGGACAAATCTAATGGGGAAATTGCCTCAGCTTACACACAGACTGGTTAACCGGGTAAGGCATTCTGGAGGCTCAGACTGCCTTTACAGGACTCACAGGTTCAAAAGGTTCAAAACTCTGAATTTCACAAGGATCCACGTTCCTATGTACTCTGCTCCCAGCCCCAGACTTTGTATCAATCATTGACTGCAGCTGGAGCCCAGCAGAGCCCAAGAGGACTGTAGGAATGTCGGGACTTGGTGTGGAATTTCACCAGTGTGAGCCAGTTGTGCTGTCCATTTGGAACTGAATTGCTGAGCCAGTTGCACCCTCCATTTGGAAATTAATTGCTGAAGTGTTCAAGTCCCTGCAATCAGCTTGATGGCATCACTTTGTTCAGATGCAATGCAGATGGCTTTTGAACAACAGAGCCACCCAATCCAGAAATTTTAGAAGTTTTTAGGCAGTGCCCTTCTGATCCTGGAGAAAAAGAGAAGGGTAATGCAGGACATGTGAAGCCCTGGTAACAGATCTGGGCATCCAGCAACCATCAATCTAGCCTGCAATTATTTTTTCATTGAAGGCCTGGCACAGCAGCATCTCCCAGCATAACAATACCCCCACCACAGCTTTGTCCTTCCTGCCACATGCTCTGAATGATTCACACCCCAGACAGAAGGAAAAGGTGTGGGAGGAACACATGCATATTCAGAGCCCCTGGCTTGCTGCAGAAAATGAGGGACTTTGGAACTGATGAGGACAAGGGTAGTTTCCCAAAATGTCTGTGGTGGGGGGTGGGAAATGAAGGAGTTGTGAGGAAACCTCATCCTGAGGGAACAAACGAGGGACTTTTGAATGGTATGGAGGTAAAGATTTGGGACTACAAAACCCCTAAAGGAGCACAGCATGCAGAAGGAGCACCA
Organism: Phylloscopus collybita; assembly: GCA_027886175.1. NCBI lineage: Eukaryota > Metazoa > Chordata > Aves > Passeriformes > Phylloscopidae > Phylloscopus > Phylloscopus collybita. The sequence goes on from JAJNNQ010000007.1 coordinate 7,893,146, forward strand.
GAGCACATGGGGAGGAATGAGCCACATGTGTATCCTGTGGAATGCCCCGTGTCCCATGCACACACCCACCAACCAGTGAAAGGGCATTTTGCAACCGTAAGAGACTATCCAAAGCTTCAGAAGGCTGACACACCACTGAATGCCTCATGTTGATCTGGGTGAGGGGGTGGCAGCCAGGTCTGTAGAGCCAAAGATAACATAGATCAGCTTTTTTCCACTCCCTGTCCATTTTGGGACTGACAGCAAGCTGTTTCACTTCTCCACCTGAACTTCCCTGCCTGTAAGGAAAGAGGGGAATTCCCAAGTTTTGGAAAGGCTAAGAAATCTCCGGATGAATAGCTCTTTCTGTGACCTATCATTATGTTAAATTGATGTCTCAAAGCCCAGCGTCAGAATTCAGCATTAATTTAAAAGAAAGCTGTGCTCATTTCTCTCTTCATTCACTGTCCCTATTTAGAAGGCCTGATATAAAAGCTCTGTGCAGCTCTATCCATGAGTAACTCATACACGGGGAAAGACCTAAGTCTCTTGTTTAAAGATCTGATCCTATTAGATAAGACCTTGGAATATGAGACAAAAGTTACTCATGTGGCAGACTGCAATTTACTCATATGAAGCCTAAAATAGCAGTGAACAAAACTTTACTGAAAATGGGTATTTTCAGTTAGTTACTTGCTTGCAATTAATGCCTGGTCACTAAAGCTAAATGTCACATTCCCCAAAAGCAGCACTAGGAAGGCACCTTCTAGACACCTCACCAGAGAAATCTGATGGATAATTGTCAAGAGGGAGACAAAATGTAGTAGTCACAGCAGAGAATGCACACAGCTCACATTCTCAGGATTAGTTAGGAACCCAGGTCCATTTGCTTGCAAACCAGACTGAGTCACAGGCATTTTACCACAATTACTCCTAATCCTTCCCAGAGTAAAAAACCAAAACCATCTCAGGAAGCTTTAAGGTCTACAGTTCTTGGAAACTTATCACAATTCTTCTTGTCCTAAGAAAGGACAAAGAGGTATGGCTAGAGAGAATAAATATGTTAACAAAGGAGTTCAGCAGTGAAGGCTGGCAGTCCAGTGCCCTTGGAAGATAACACAAGGTGGATTATAACCATCTCACCTTACAAACATGGAAATGGTTCTCTTAGCTAGAGGCTTGAATGAAGTCACAAGTTAGCACATTTAATAGGCTGCCTTATCAAAAGCCTTACAAGGCAAAGTGGTACTTCAGAAAAGGACAAGGAAGTGTCAGATTAGATATCAGTTGAACACATTTTGGGTTCCCAGCATAATGTGTGGTTTGGACTACATCTGAGTCTCAGAGGAAACCGTTCCTCTTCTGAGATGTTGCTGGATCTGACAGAGTCTGTAAAAGGAGGGAAATACAACAGGAAGATTATCAAAAAATAGTGACCATGTTAATGAGCCTTGGACCAGATTTTTGAACAAGACTTGGATCTTTCCCTGTAAGCCTTGTTATTATGACTAAGTCAGCTCTAAAGGGAAAAAAAATACCAGCAATGAATTTCAACTGATTAAATACTGGGAGAAACTGGACATGGAACAGAGTAAAGGAAGGACTGGAATATAAAAAGCAGCAGTGGCATATGTTAAGAAGCCCTATTAATGTGCATTCAAAGACAATTAAAATAATTGTACAGATGGGTAAGGAAGTACATGGATAAGAAAAAAACACAGTACAGAAGAAGAGAACTAGACAGATTGCAGGCTGACATCAGTAATGCACAAGGAAAAAGGAGTGAATCGATATAAAACATGGAAGTCGAACTGTAAGAGATTGAACTATGTGCATTCAAATACTCCAGATACACTGAATAATACTTCAGTAGAAACAGGCAAACAGAGGTAGATGTCAGCTATAGAAATAGAAAAAACTTATTTTTACCTCTATTTTTAAAAAGTCTGCTTTTGCATCAAAGAGTGAGAGGAGTAGGTGACAGAAGTAACCATAAATTAAATAAAGAAAGAGAAATAAGACCATGCTGATGCAAGGCAATTGCACGTGTGGAACAGCTACTAAACAAGAGCATTCCAAGGGAGGCCACAGGGAAAATATCAGTTAGTCTTGCTATACGTGATGGTGCAGAGAGCTGCAATTGCTACCAAAAACCCCAAACCCATAATAAGGGACCACCTCTTCAGAGCAGAGATTACATCTCTGCAGATAAGATGGACAGAGGAGTGGAAGAGAGAAGCAAGGCTAGGCTGCATGAACATTCACAAGGAATACAGCAATTCAGCGGCAAAGCCAGGGCCAGAATCCTCATCTACCAAATAATGATCAACAACTAGATCATACTGTCACTAAAAAAGAAACAAAATTACAAAAGGATGCAAAGCACAGGGAGTCAGAGGGGATGTCCAATTTCTTGGTTCCAGGCTATTGCCCGGATACATAGCTCTAAGGCAAACCTGTAAGAATTAGGTCTTGCCCTAGTTACTCCGCAGAAATTCAGATCCTCTCTGCTTAGCCTCTCTTTGACACAGTAATTTTCCAGTGGTGCTGTAAGCCTATTGCTTCATCTCATTTTCCTAAGTAAACAGGCTTTTCACAGGGGCTGTGCCAATGGAGCTGGCCCTACATCGGCACACCTGCCACATCTGCATGACTGCGCGGAGCTGCCCAGTGGTGCCGCTGGCTCAGGCATCTCCTGGGCTCAGCACTGTGGGTTGCAGAACTCTCCTGTTCAAGGTCTGCCCTCAGAAGGGGCAGGCTCTCAGAGCTCCTGCTGAGCCCAGCACTGAGCCACCACGTTTCTTGTGCTGTAAGAGAGGGCCTGAGAGCTGAGCAGTTGTGTGGTGCAGTTGTGAGCGGCAGGGCTCCAGAGAAGCCTCCACTGTTTGGATTGCCTGCAGGAAGGAAGTGGGATAACATACAACTTGGCAAGGCATCTTAAAGCAGCATAAGAAGCTCCAGTCAACAAACCTTACATATTTTCTTGGGAGAGAAAGAATGATACTGAGTAGAGGAAAAACTACAGTCACACCTCTGTGTACTCTGGGAGTCAAAATCCTGTGTGCTTTGTACTTGTTTGCACAGCTTTATCAGCAAAGAAGGATACCAGAAAACCAAGAGAAGTATTTGCTATTGTCTATGAAGTGAGTGATTTGCATGAATAAAATGACTTGGCCTTACCCATTGCTATAATCACAAGCAGGATGGGAAGATGGGGATTAAGTATCACATGGCCTTGGCAATAGAAACAAACAATTGTACATTGGGACTTGTCATGCAGATAGTGCTATATACATCCATACAAAAGAGGAAGTTTTGTTGAAATTGGATTCAGGATTACAGCCCCGAAAAAGTTGTTGGGGAAAATTCTGTGTAGGTCTATTGGGTTTGCATGGCAAGTTTTTGGTAGTGGGGGACTACAGGGGTGGTTTCTCTAAGAAGCTTCCAGCTTCTCTCTAAGAAGCTGTCCAACAGAGCCAATGCCAGCCAGCTCCAAGACAGACCCACCTATTGCTGGCCAAGGCTGAGCCCATCAGGGATATTGGTAATGCCTCTGGAATAGCAGAATTTAAAAAAGGTGGAAAAAAGCTGCACAGCAGCAGCCAGGAAGAGTGAGAAAACATGAGAGCAACAACGCTCCAGGCATGTAGTTCAGTGAAGCAGGGGCAGGAGGTGCTCCAGGCACTGGAGCTGAGATTCCCCTGCAGCCTCTGGTGCAGACTATGGTGAGACAGCTGTGCCCCTTGAGGCCCAGGGGGGAACAGAGATCCACCTGCAGCCCTGGAAGAGCTCAGACCAGAACAGGAGGAATGCCTGAAGGAGGCTATGACCCCATGGGAAGCCCACGCTGGAGTAGGCTCCTGGCAGGACTGGTGAATCTGTGGAGAGAGGAGCCCATGCTGGAGTGGGTTTGCTGACAGGACTTGTGATGCCGTGGGGGACCCACATTGGAGAAGTCAGTGAAGAGCTGCAGCCTGTGGGAAGGACTGACGCTGAAAAGGTTCATGGAGAATTGTCTCCTGTGGGAGGGACCCCACACTGGAGCAGGGGAGGAGTGTGACAAGCCTCCTCCTGAGGAGGAAAGAGCAGCAGAGACACATGTGATGAACTGACTGCAGCCCCCATTCCCTGTCCCCCTGCACCACTGTGGGGGAGGAGGTAGAGAATTCAGGAGTGAGTTCAGGAAGACAAGGGTGGGAGAAAGGTATTTTAAGAATTATTTTTTATTTCTTATTATACTACTCTGATTTGATTGATAATAAATTAATTTTCCCCAAGTTGAGTCTGTTTTGCCCATGACTGTAGTTGGTGAGTCCTTTGTTCTCCCTGTCCTTAACTCAACCCGTGAGCTTTTTGTTACGTTTTCATTCCCTGTCCAGCCGAGAAGGGGAGCAATAAAAGCAGCTTTGGTGGGCAGCAGGCATCCAGTCAGGGTCAATCCACCACAGTAGGAGACTGAAAAATCCTCAGCTCTCCATAATGCTTTGCTAGAGTATCATCACAGAGTAAAATAGATGAAAACAGCATAGAAACTGAAAGAGTTTCCCCTCCAAAAATGCTTCCCCACGTGTTCCTGTTTGATGACTATCATTATCACCGCGTGTCTCCTAGTCTTCCACACAGTCTTTCAACCCACATTTATTTTGAATTAACTTCCCACACCAGCCACTGCTTTTAGCTCACTTCAGGAATACAAAGTTCCACGTCTAAAAAGCATCACAGCAGTCCTAAACATGCTTTCAATTTTCTAGCTACTTTCTTTCAGACTCTGCTCTACCTTACCTTTATATACTCTGCTAGAGCTCATACAAACTCTGGGATTAAAGAGGAAAGGCTCTGAATATTAGGGAGCAGCTTTTATTCGTCATCAGTCAGTAAACTGTAGGTTGGGTAATATGTGATCTGCAAATAATTCAAGAACAGATTTTGGTTATAATGAATCTGTAACTTAAATGAGTAAAGTTTTCTTTAAGTCTTGGAATGTGATAAACACATGAATAAGAATATTGTTATACTGTTAATCAAAATGAATAGAAACACAGAAGTCACAACCAATTGTTTCAAAGCAGCATCTCATGACAGCATGCAAAACAACTCAAGTGGCCCTTGCTTTTCCATCCCCATGATTACAAATCACAGAATCATAGAATGGTTTGAGTTGCAAGGCACCTTAAAGATCATCTAGTTCCAACCCCCTGCCGTTGAGACAGGGACACCCTCCACGAGACCCCGTTGCTCCAAAGCCTCATTCAACCTGGACTTTAACACTTCCAGGGACAGAGCATCCACAGCTTCTCTGAGCAACCTGTGGCAGTGCCTCACCACTCTCACAGGGAAGAATTTCTTTCTAATAGCTAATCTAAACTTGCCCTCTGTCAGTTTAAAGCTACTCCCCATTGTCCTGTCACTACATGCCTTCATAGAAAGTCTCTCGAGCTCTCATGTGGCCCCATTCAGGTACTGAAAGCCTCTCCAGAGCCTTCTCTCCTCCAGGCTGAACAATCCCCACTTTCACAAGCTGTCTTCATAGGAGAGGTGCTACAGCACTCTGATCATCTTCCTCATGGTCCTCCAATGGACCCACTCCATTGTTATGCTGGGGAGCCCAGAGCTGGATGCAGCACTGCAGGTGGGGTCTCACAACAGCAGAACAGAGGGACAGAATCCCCTCCCTCACCCTGCTGCCCACACTGCCTTGGATGCAGCCCAGGATGCGGTTCGCTTTCTGGGCTGGGAGAGCACGTAGCCAAAACACACCCAGCTGCTTGTCCTAACCAGGACCCCTAAGTACTGCTCAGTGCTGCTCTCAATCCATCCTCCATCCAGCCTGTATTTGTGCTTGGGATGGCCCTGACCCAGGTGTGAGACCTTTACACTTTGCCTTTTTGAACTTCAAGTGGTTCACGTGGGCCCTCCCCTCAAGCCTGTCCAGGTCTCTCTGGATAACATCCCTCCCCTCCAGCATGTCAATCTCAGCACACAACTTGGTGTCACTGGCAAACTTGCTGAGGGTGCGCCCTATGCCACATCACTGACAAAGCTGTTCAACAGCACCAGTCACCAATCCTTGAGGAATGCCACTTGTCATTTGTCTCCCCTTGGACATTAAGCTGTTGACCATAACTCTTTGAGTGTGACCATCCAGCCAATTCTCAATCCATTAAGTGGTCCACCCATCAAATCCCTGTTTCTCCATTTTAGAAACGAGGATGTCATATGGGACAATGTCCAATGTCTTGCACAAGTCCAGGCAAATGATATCTGTTGCTCTTCCTTTATCCACTACTGTTGTAACCCTGTTGTAGAAGGCCACCAAATTTGTCAGGCATGACTTGCCCTTAGTCAAACCATGTTAGCTGCCACCAGTCACCTCATTTTCCACGTGCCTTAGCATAGTTCCCAGGAGGATCTGCTCTGTGATCTTGCTGGGCATGGAGATGAGACTGGCATGCCTGTAGTTCCCTGGGTCTTCCTTTCTTCCTTTTTTAAATGTCTTCGCTGTGCTCTGGCCATTTTTTCTTCAAGTACTGCAACTAATGCACAGTTTCTCACCGTGCTCCTTTGTACTCCCTTTAGACTGACAAGAGCAGTCTAATTGCTCTTCTGTCTTTTTTCCACTTCTCAAAGATTCACATGTAAGTCCAGAAGCTCAAATGTTCTCTGCAACTCCAAACCCTTGGTGCCTATGGAGCAAGAGGGCAGGTTCTTGCTATGACATGAATTTCAATGCACACCAGGTCTGTTTAGCCATTCTCTGTGTACACAGTGATATGGGTGTGCAAATTTGGAGATTACTTTTTAAGCCTTGTGCAATGTTGTGAAATGCAAGCAAAGACTGTGTTCATATGCAACAAGTGTTTTCTTGGCCCCTTGGAATTTCAGTTACTGCTGCTCTTCATGACTATTTGAAACATCATGCTGAATCCTCATCTTGACAAATGAGGGGAGGCGTGTGCCCAGAGTGGGTGACACAAAATGTGTAGTTGGAGATGTTTTTTTCTGGTGGCCCCTGAAACGTGGCACAGCTGATTGTTCCTTGCTCCTCCCCTGATTGCACCTGAACGTTTCTGCTTGCACCTTTCTAGAGGGTAAATGACCTTCTACACTGTCCATGACTATCCAGTTTTAGATCCCTGTGGCTTTTAAATTTTTTCTCCTGAAGCTCTTGGTACTATTATATATTAATTCTGCCTCAAATTGATTTTGTTTGATATAAAAGTCTCAGTTCTCTCAAATCTGATTTCTGCACTTCCTCTATTTTTTTCTGGGTTTGGGGAAGGTTTATTTTAATCTTCTTTCCTTTTATTTCACATCACTGGTCTCTCATGAAAGGCTAATCTGAAGCATTTAGTTTCTGTCTCAGTACTTCCTCTTGAAGTGGTCCTTGCTTTTCTATCACCATGACTACAGTTCTCTATGCTCTGGCCATTACCTGGTTTAGCTACTGTAATTCACTGACAGCTTCTCTTTCAGGTTTTCTGTATTCCCTTTATCCTAACCAAAATTATTTTAATCTACCTTCTCTTCCCCTACACTTGAAGGATCCCATCTAATTTCTTATTCTTGCCATTGGCTCCCTGCCTCCTCACTCTTCAGAGGTTTTCCTCTTCTTTGCTCCTGTTCCCTCTCTTGCTTCCTGAGTGCCTCCTGATACTGTCCTGCCACGGTACCTCTTGTCTTCTCCCAGCCTCTGTTGCGTAGCCAGCCTTTGTTCTGGAAACTGAGTGAGTTGAAGTAATGCCAGTTTTACAGGGAGAACTCACGCACAGAACCCTTGACTCCTGAGGGTCACCTATGAGGTCCATGGCACATTAGGGAAGAAATCACAGTGTTTCTGAGTGACATCCAGTCATTCAGCCCAGGAGTTCCCTTCTCCATTCACATCTGCTGCCCTGGTGATTTTTCATCTCTGCAGGATCCATTTTTCCCCGGAGACAATTGCCTTGAGTTTTTTCTTGACCGCATTTGACTCTGAATTCTTTGGGAACGACTTAAATGTTTTTTTGTAGTTGCAAAGCACTCAGTTCACCTTTATAGTGCCACATAAATGTTTTCCCCATCTAATTATAGTAGCCAGGGGCTCAGACATGCTGTACTGTACTTGGGGAGGAAGCAGAGTGCATTGCACAGAGGAAATTGACAGACTGTGTTTGCTCGCTAATTGAATGAAACATTTCACTGACTTTAGCCTGAGCAATATAAAACTGTCTTGAATAGCCTAAATGTGCCTCTGTTAAGATTTCAGATAAGATCTCCTGCCAGAACTGTGATGCTGCCTTGGTAACAGTGATGGTCAGGGTAAAGTGTTGGCTCTGAAGCTTGGGAACAGAAAGCATGACTCTATCTGTTCCCTCATCTTCTGGGATTTAAGGGACAAATATTCTTAGAAAACTCTTTGTGTTTTAAAGGATGAAAAATCTTCATTGTGTCTCTGGATTTATTGCTGTAACAGGTTCAGAGACCCTTGGTCCTCCTTCCACTAAATTAGCACAGCACTGACTGGAGGAATGGCTGCTCCTGTCCCGAACTGGGAGAGTTCCCATGGTACCACAGTGTGTTAATCTTATGTAGCACCCAACTGTCTCTTTGACTGTCTTTTTCCCAAATTTATGCAACTGGGTTAAGTACGGATCAGCCTTGGTCCACATAATTTTATACCCAGTCTCAGCAGAACCAGAGTCAGGGAGTGAATATCAAGTACATTTATTCAGGTTGTACTTTAATAATTTACCATAAAGGTGAAAAGTGTCAGAATGATCTGTACTGATGTCAGATCTTTGGTCACTGCCTGCCCATCCAGTTGCCCAGAGAGGCTGTGAAGCCTCCATACGTGGGGATTTGCAAAATCTGACTGGATGTGGTCCTGAGAAACCTGCTGTGGGTGACCCTGCTTGCGTAGAGGTTGGCACTCGATCACATCAAGGGGTCCCTTCCAACCCAGGTATTCTGTTACTCAGTAAGCTAAGCTCTTCCAGGTTTGTATCTCCTACAATCCACATGTTCCTTCCAGGCAGCAAAGAGAACTCCTGCACGGGATGCAAAGCCTTTTGTCTGAAATCAGACAAAGGGTGGGGGGAGGAGGACCCCTGTTCATCCTGTAAAGAAAGTTTAGCTGGAGAATTGTTCTTTTCCTAACCTTACTCTCCTTATTCACATTTTTTATGAGTAACACTTGGGAACCCAGAGTACAACAGGCTGAATTTATTCATAGTCTGAGCATTATGAAAGCACCCTCTGAGGCAGTTTCCTCTCAGGCTGCCACACCATTGAAGGCAGCCCTGACCTTCGGGGACCACCCTCTTCAGGAATGGAGGGTTATTCAGCCTGCATCCTGTTTAAGAGCCACACGCCCCTCCTGAGTACCGGCTCACCGCTGGAGCAAGGGCCTCGCCATCTGCTTCGGTGTTCCCACTGTGGAACAGCACTCCTGAAGTGACCAGCTGTGAGAGTGTGACCCACTCTTCCTGGTGCTGGCTCAGAACTGAGCTTCCTCTGGGTGTACGCAGCTAAAGCAAGACTGATCCCACAAACCTGCAGGTAGAGGTGTCAGCTGGCATCAGCAGGAAAACACACCCTTGGGATACAGCCTTGTATATCATTTAACCTCAGCTGAGTACACGTAGGAAACTGTGATCTGGCTCCCTCAATTCTTATTCAAGATAAGCCCTTTGAAGTCCTTGTACTCTGCAGGCAGGGCCAGCTTGGCATTTTTGCCAAGTCGGTGAAACATTTTGACATCAACTGCTTTCCTCTTCCCCAAAACAACAACTGGCTCTTGTTCTGCTTATTTTAACCATGAAAAAAAACTTCATCCCATTTCCGTCTGGCTCTGCATTACTATGAGGGAACACCATTGCTGCCACAGTTTCTCTCATGCATGAATACACAGACTCATTCCACACAAATCTCCCTTTTTCTCAGTGCCCAGCCCCAAGTGTCTGCACTGGGTTTCACACTGATTCCAGAAAGAGGCTGGAGAAGGAGAGAGCAGGTTGCAGAGCAGAGAACAGACTGTGCTTGCCATTCTTCATGCTGCAGAGAGTCCAGCTAGTAGTTTCTTACAGGAAATAGGGCTGTGAAGGATCTAGTTTAGGCTGACTTCACTATGGCACAAAAACTCCAGTGCAAAGATTGCTCACATTTCTCTTTGGGAGCTTGGTTCAGTGTTTCATGATGTGTTGGAGGCTCTGACTTGGGGCTACCCCCTGTCCAAATTTGCTAGATATTTTCTTTTTCTGCCCAGACAATTTGCCTGCACAGATGTTTGAGGATAGTTTGTACTGCAGATTGGATAGGAAGGCTACACATGTGGAAAACCTGGACATATCCCCAGGACCTGTGCTGACCTATTGTACAATCTGTGTACAGGAAACCAGACCAGGAAGCACTGATCTTATTCTATGAATGGGATGTGGTTGCTTGGTGAATACACAGTACATTCAGTGTCCCAAAAGTGTGCGATTTACTACATATAAGCAACATATCTGATTGAAGAATCAGAGAGCAGTACTGGATGCACTGCATCAGCACTGCAGAGCATGACAGAAGTGAGGAACATGCTGAAACAGGGATCCTGAAGACACATAACAGCAACTGTGTGATGCTGAGGTTGTTAGACACTTCTGCAGTATCTTGGGTCCTGCTTTGAGTTGCACTTATCCTTTGTGGTCTGGCCCAGCCCTCCTAGGTCTCTACCTTCTCATTCTTCCCCAATTATTTTTTTCCCCTCATATTAAGTTCAGTAAGTACCAAATATATTTTGGGAGGACACCCCAAATAGAAGTATGACAGCCCTGGCTGGCTGCAGGACATGACACAGTCACACCTTAGTCACCAGAGGTGACACCAGTCACACCAGAGGTGCTGCAGCCCCTGCATGCACTGCAGGGGAGGGATGGCAGAGCACTGGGTTGAAAAGCAGGGGGAAATCAAGAGGTACTGGGCTGCAGTACTTCTTGTCTCGCACCACTCCTCACTGTCATGCTTTTATACTGACACAGCTCTTCGCATGACCACAGGATGACCTAGAAAAAGGGAAATTCCACACTAAATAATGTTTTGGGTTTTGCTTGGGTTGTTTTTACTTCAGCCAACAAGCAATTGTACTGGTCTCATCGAAGCTGCCATTTAACTGTCTCTGAGCAGAGGGGTGCAGCAGGGCCAAATGGCCCTTAGACCAGCGCTGTGTAGAAGATCACAAATGAGGTGGAACAGCAGCAGTGCCTGTCCAGCTTCTTCATTCCCCCACTGCCATGTCCCCTTACTCTTGTCATCTCCTCCACTGACACTTGGGTATGTTGTGCAGTGCCACGGGTGGCTGCTTGGTGAACCAGCCAAGGCAACCAATCCAGCTGAAAAAGCATCCATTAGAATAAAACTAAAATGGACCATTTTCAGTGCCACCCCTTCCTCAGTGGGGTACACTGCTATCTTGGTTTGGAAAGACAGGTATCTGACAGGGAAAGCTGGAGTTTCCCTTAGAATGGGGAATGTAAACGCCTTACCCCCGCCAAATTATAATTTTACAAGTAAGGGCTTTCAGGCAAAGATTTGGGAATAGGAATAACAGTTCTTTCTTAGGAATATTAGCAATACAAATGTAGTAGAAAGACAAAACCACCCAACCACACCAGCAAACAAACAAACAAACAACAATTTTGGAAAATCCTGACAGAATCAGAGCTACATCCTGACACCCTGTTGGTCAGGGTGTTGGAAGCAGTCCAAAAGTGAGTCTTCCTGGAATGGCAGATGTGGTTCTGGTGGAGTAGAGATGATCCTGTAGAAAAAGGGTCCAGTGATGGTGAGAAGGGGTCCAGTGGTGGTGAGAAGGGGATCCAGTCTTCCTCCAGGAATCGGGTGAAGCTGAATACTTTCTGTTCCTGTGGCTCAGTTTTATCCAGGTAGGAATGGTTGGCTCCCCCCACTGGGTGGAGCATCTCACAATAGGATGATGTAATGTGCATAGTCTATTTTGAGGATATGTTAATGGTCCATTAGCAGAAAATATCCCCTGGAGGGAGGACAGGTGGTGAAAGAGATAAGAAACAATGCCCTACCTTTGGCCTATTATCAGAAAGCAACCACCCACCTCTTCCCAGAGTAAAGAAGAACAATTCTCCAAATGCTTTCAGCAGATGGAATAGAATACCCATTTTTGGTTCCATAAACCAAGACAACTGCACAGGTGGAGAGGAGCAACAAGAGCATGGCTTGGTTCACCCTGTGCTCCTGCCTAAGAAGTCCCCCATGACCCTCAGCCTTTGCTGTGTGAAACAACAGCCTGAACATAGGCACTTTCCTCTCACCCAAACTAACTATATTCTCATATTGTGTTTCTCAGCACAATCTCCCATTCTGAAGGGAAGGGTGGTAATTTTTCGTGAAAATTCACATTGTTTTGTTAGCAAATAAACTCATGTTTGACACAACATCCGCCATGTCTGCCAGATCGGCAGGGGTTTTCTTTCTCTGCTCTGGCTCTTTTCCTCCTTGTTTTATTTTTCCCTTCCAGTAGTCTCTTAATTTAGACTGGACCCTCTTGAAACAGCAAGTCAGCGACTTGCTTTGGGCAAAACAATTTATACACTAGATTTATTGTCTTCCTGCTTGGATGTCCATCTTGTAATGTCTTCCACATCCAAGCCCATCCAAGTTTCTCTCTCTCTTTTTTCGTCTGTACTTTGAGCTTAGTGTTTTGAAGGAAGTTGATCAAACTGAGCATTCTTGTGAATTTAAGCTTGGTTGCCAAGAATGTAAGTGATTCATCCCCCTGTAAGGAAAAGTGCTGGCAATAAAACATTCCCCATTCCCCCTTTTTTACATGCAAAATACTGTTACTGCTCAAAACTACAGATCTTTTTACTTGGAACAAAGTGTTACCCTTACTAATTGCACAACAACTAGAATTCTTTAAATACCTTTAAGCTCTATTCTTAGAAGGAAATATTGCCAGCAGAGGCCTTGAAAGTGATGAGATGTAAATTACAAGCACTAGTAAAGCACAATGAAATGGTACCTTGCCTCATATCCTTCACATTGTTATCTTACCCTCAGCAGGACCAAATTCCAGCAGTTTTTCCTTCACGCTTTGTGGCGTGGATATTTTAAGAACCCTTCAAGGAAATACAAAATCATTTCTGGGGAGAAATGTGTTATTTCCTTGCACGAGGACAGTGCAGGAGCTGAACCAGGTATGCAGTGAGAGGCGTTTAACATCTCACTGTGCTTGCTCCCTGTGGCGGTGCTGCTGTGGGGGACAGACTCAGTTTGACCCTTGGCTCAAACTCCCCAGGGACTTGCCATGGCCACATTCCCTGTGCAAGGACACCCTGCCTGCACCATGCCTGTCTCATTCCTCTTCTGCTACAGCACTACAATGAGAGAAGGCTTTCACACGTTCATCAAATATTGAGCCTGGTGCTCTGCACGCTCTTTCCCCAGAAGTCAGAGGGCTTTTTTTATAACTTGGCAGCAAAAGAAAAGGTGGTTTGGGATTAGGTATGCATTGTTACAGTCAGGAAAGCAGGATTCATCTTTTCTGGAAGTCTTTTAAAAGCCATGACATTAGCAAAAGACTTCATTGTTATTTGTCATAGTTCTGGCTTTGCTCCTGGCTGGGCCAGGAAATGGTGTGCACAAAGTATAATTCCCACATTTCAGCAATGCCCTGCAGCCTTGCTCCGTCAGTGACACACAGGTAGGCCCAATAACACTTGCATCTGATGTTTTTCAATCTTGCCAAGGACCAGCTGTTTTCAACTACCTTTTCCCATCTATTATCTCTGCTAGCTAGCCACTGATAAAGCCACTCACAATTCTGGTGGTTGGGATCATGGGATTGCTGTCCCAGCAAGAGGCCAAGACTCATTCAGGCAGCCTGAAGGAACTGTAAACTCCCCTGCAGTGGAGCTGTCAGCATGTGTACCGAGCTAACAGAGCTGTACAACTCACAGCCCACAAGAGAGCAGGTGGAGGATGAACTTTGGAGCTCCCAGGAGTAGGTTCACAGCCCATTCTTGGCGGTCTTCCACCACTAACACCACCAAAAATTACCAGCTTAAGACAAGAGGCTCAAAGAACGTGGGATGAAAAAGCATTCATCAAAATCCAGGCACCCCTGAGTGCAAATATAGTAGGAACTTCTCCATGGGTGAACAAAAATGTCATCTGCCATCTAAACATAAAATGAAAAATGTGTAATGCCTCCTCTGGCCAAATTCTTTGCATGGGCTGGCCACAGCTCCAAGAACAACTACAGCCATGTTAGCACAAATACGGAAATCTTCCCACTTTCTTTGCAACTCAAGATGAACGGATGCTCACGAATCTCTCATTCTGACTGGTCTTCATGGTTTCTAATCAGAAACCAATTAATAACTTTGACAGCGTATCATTTCATCTTTGGCCATGTCTAAAATCCTTTCTGAAACTCATTCATGTGACTGTTTGAAGCATGTTTGAGCAGCAGCTCCATATTTTTTTTGGGTGAAGCCAGACCCAAGTCTGAAAGAAGCAGCCAGACTGCTGAACTTCAACATTTTAAGATCTAGCCCATACAGCAGAATCTGTATACAAGAATTTAGCAATAGCTGTGCTCTGTGTTCTTAATATTTCATTTTGAAATTTTCAAACCTGTATGCTTAGTAATTGCTCACCTCTAACAGGCAAGAGAATCTATCCTTATCTCTGGGAACAGAATTAGTGCAGTTTTTGTATTTGACTTTCAGTTCTTTTCATATAATGAGGGTTTCTTTTTCCAGTATTTGTGTTTTTTTTGGAATTTGAAAATTCTGAGATCTCTTTTTTAACTCTGAGTTATTATCACTCTTTACCTTTTAGAGCTCTGAACACCTGCATTAAATTGGTATATCAGCTGGTAATTATTATGCCTTTACATTCCTTAAGCCCAAATAAAATGTGCTTATTTATCTTGCTTCGCATTGAAGAAGTCTAATCTAAGGGGTGTAGAAGTGCCATTTCTCCTGCTCTTCTATGCTCTGAAGTTTTATAGAAATGATTCTGAATTATTCTTAGCTTTGTAACAGGAATAACAAAACATAAAGCTAACTGTAAAGAAATGTTAACCCAAGATTTTTTTTCCTATTCACTTCTTTTGAAACAGTTTCTTTCCTCCCCCTTTCTTCATTTGCAAGAATTTTCCCTTTAGCAATTCTGTGGGGCACTTATTTATTTTTTGGAGTGCTGCACTTTCTCACACAACTTGTGAACACAAACAAAAAGTGCTGCTCACAGTAATCTGAAACGTCACAGTCTGTATGCTGCCACATAACTCGTCACATCATACAGCCCTTCATTTGAAAGCACCAGGTTATGGGCAGATGTCATCTTCTGACTCCAGCTGAACCACTGCAAGAAGGATTCCCTTTATCACCATCCCCTCTGGCCCACTGATATGCCAGCACAGCTGCTTGTGGGAATCCTCCCTCACCCAGTCCAGGCAAGAGCAGCAGGATTTTTGTAAACTCTTTAAGTATGAAGCCTTTGCTAAGCTGTTTCATTGCAACAACATCTACATGGAGAGCTCATCATGACCAGCTCTGCCAAGAGAGCCAATAGGGAAGGAACAGCAAGAAATGTTAAAGCTGTAATTTCTTCTGCCAGCACCCTGGGTGCTGTGTGCACTTCTTCCTGTGCCCTTACTATTGCTCATCTACAATGCCTTCATTGGGCCTTCATTGCTCTGCAGCAAGACTTCCTACATTTGCAACTTCCCCAGCACCTCCTGCCACGTGCAAAATGGAATACAATACAGCTGATAACCACTGTCAGCAGAATGTAGAGAGGTTATTCCTTCTTGGTCTAAAGACTGGGCATGCACAAATTTTCTAGGAACTTTTGAAGTTACTGTGTGCGGGAGCCAAAGCGATTCTGCCTTGCATTGTGCCCACGGCACATTCTGTTTTACTGGCACTATTCCTGCCACTGCCATTAGGATTATTTCAGTGTTTTCATAAGCACTGTGTCTCTGAGGAGCTTTTGGTAACCAAGCTGTCAGGATTCATTCTGGACTCAATCATCACATATTGCAAACTCCCAGTGATGGACAGTTCCCTACTTTTAAAAGGGTTGTTGGAGTTAATTGATACTGCATAGCATTCAGTAAAGAATTTGGTTTAGTATTGAATTATTCAAAATGTTGTGGATAATTCACCACAGCCAGAACATTTTCGTCATAAGTGGCCATTCAGAAAAAAAAAAAAAAAAAAAAACCACAAAAGAAACCAAGAAGAGAAAGAGAATTGTGTTTTCTGGCCTTCTTGTTGAGCCGCAGAAGATATTTCTGCAAGGCAGCTGAGCTGTCTCAGGGTGCTGAGGCTTTGCTTTCTGTTTGACAAGGCTGGCCACATGGAACTACTTATTTTGGAGAAAAGTTTTGCTTGACTCTTTATGACGATGCTTCTGGAGGCAGGACACACGTAATGGCTTGCACAACATCATCCTCCCTTATGAAGGATACGCACTGCTCTCATAAACCTTCAGCAGGGCTCTGTGAGACCCAGAAGGAAGCCAGAAAAAACATCCCTCTTACTGGAGCTGCCCAGAGAGGATTTACTTGTCAACAGTTCCCTTATCATTGCAGAATCAGTGTGAAATGCCACAGACATGGGAGGTTCTTGCTGTTGAGATCCAACATACTGGGGCAGGAAACAGAGAGGGAAATACCTGTTCTCAGCATGTGGGATGCATCTTTATCCATTTACTATTTTCAATAGGAGCAGTGTGTGCCACAGACTGGAAAATCCTAGGAGTGTATGGCAAGATGAAGAGAAGTGTGGCCAGGGAGCTGCATATAAAATATGTGTATGTTGGTACACTCAGTTGGAGTTTCCTTCTTCAGGAGAAAAAGCTTTAGTACTTTAATATGATTCTTCCATGGGAAGGGAAAATACCAAATATTTGGGGGGAGATACTGAAATAACCATCAACCTAATCTGTTAACACTTACTCATGGAAATGTTCCCACCAAAGCATGAACAGGAATGTGTCTCTCTGATGGAGACACTCACCCTCTTCTCAGACTTTTGTGTTGTGTTCAAGGATAGGATCATATTAATCCAGGAAGCAGGCAGGGAAAGGATTTGTCTGCACAGGAAATGTGGAAGGCAATATTAAGGACATCTCCTCCAGCTGCTGATGTTGCACAGGAACACGCTGGCTTTGCCATGCAGGGCACTTGGAAGACAGTGCTGTTGCCTCAGAGCAGCCAGCACAGGGCAGCGGGTCAGGCAGCCTCCGTGTCCCCAGGGAAAATTGGTTCTCTCAGGGGACAGCAGCATTGGCAACTGGGGAGAGCACCAGCAATGAAAGTAACCTTCACACTGGTTTGGGGAGAGCACCAGCAATGAAAGTAACCTTCACACTGGTTTGGGGAGAGCACCAGCAATGAAAGTAACCTTCACACTGGTTTGGGGAGAGCACTAACAATGAAAGTAACCGTCACACTGGCTTGGGTCCTCACCACTGCTTCCAGTAATGGAGCTGACCCAGAGAAGGAAAACCAGGAAACACAGCTCCCAGGGAGTGCAGGCAGGGACCCACGCTGCTGACCAAGTTGTCTGCAGTAAATTACAGGTTGACCAACTTCCAGTGTTGCTTGTCCTCTCTATAAAATACATTTCATACACAATTTTAAAAATTTCCACTTATTGAAATGCTAACCCATTTGTTCCTTCCTCACAGTGTATGAACGTTTTTGTACTGAGGTAATCTCAGACAAACAGTAGGGGGGAAATCAGGAATCTATGGTAGAGCATTACCCAAGTTATAAAAGCAGTTTATGACTCTATTGTGTGTCTAAAATTTCTGGAATATTGTAGCAGATGTATTTTATAGAGAAATGACAACACATTTTAATGAAATCCAGGTTTAGATTCTGGCAACATTTCTTCCTTAATTTTATATTTTGTAACCAAGTCTACAACTCCACCAGGAAAAATCAATAGAATATTTAACACACCTCACCATCTCACCTTCACGGGAATTTGTATAAAGAGGAAAATACCTCTATGTAACAGACCAGGAGTTACTTTTTCTTTACTTGAAACTGAAGTCTGAAACCTTCTGGGGGTCCAAGCGTGGACGATTGGATCCCTTTGGGTTTCCTCAGGACTCTAGCCTGACAGCGACTTGACGAGAGAGAGGCAAGCTCAATCCAGTTGCTCTGAAAAGGAACTTTACTAACCCGAAAGCAGCTAACAAGAAGGCGTGCACTGCAACAAGAACTAACTGGAGCAAGCAGAGACAAGGGGCAAAAGCAAGGGCCAGGGTCAGACAGAGGTATTTATACAACTTGGTGTGGGGAGGAGTTAGGGGTTAAGGCAGGGTGTGAGGGAAGGGTCCAATAGGGGAGAACAGTTAATAATATTAACATTTCTGCACCAAAAGATAACCTATAGTAACAGAGGAAACTCAGAACTTTCCAGCAATAATCTACGTAACAGAACAAAGGAATTATGGGATGGAGCCGTTTGCCCACTAGGCCTAAAAAGGGTTTCCCAGGGCCTGAGCCCAAGGCCTTCTTCCTCTCCTGGGAAACCACCCTCTAGAGACGTCTGTTTTCCTCTGCTGACAGCAACAAGCTCCAGTTTGTTCTGATCCCCTCCAGGTGAAATTCAAGCAATCATTACAATTTTTTTGCTGGATCTCTCTTGCATAAGCTGTACTCTCTAGCTGATTCAGACTGTGAGCAGTTTTGCACTGAATCAGCATGAAGTGCTGTGGCTCTCCAGCTCCCTCCTCATGCTGCTCAGGGGATGCAGGCAGGGTCACATCCTGCATCCTTTATCTCTGCCCGCTGCGGGGAGCAGCACCCTAAGGAAAACAAGATAGATCCCCATTGTTCCCAGCTCCTGTGTTCAGGCCTGTAGCAGAGCTCAGGAGCAGTGTGGACATCCTTCTGAATCCCTCACATGCTCACATGTCCAGTATTAGTCTCAGCTGACTTCAGATAAATCACAGGGTTTGTTTGTTTGTTTGTTTGTTTTAATATTACTGTTCAACCCAGTGTACTTGCTTTATGAGAATATTTCTAATAGGAGTAAGCATATCTGACAAATTTTATTTCTTTCTCAAAAGTGTGTGGATGCTGCAGGTTTCTGACAAGCTGCTGTTGGTATCAAAAATGAACAGAAGTAACAGAAATGTGAGTGATAGTGCTTATCTGTCTAATACATTATTCTTTGAATATTCTTCTCTGAAACTGAAAATAGAAGCATCCTGAGGATGCTTTTAGGAAACTTTTAGGAAACACCTCATGTGGAATAGTTCCAACAGAATGGCAGAATTATAACATTTGGCAACATCACAAACCACTTTCAACTTTAATCAGGGCCTTACTCTGGCAGGTAGGAGGAGGCAGCTTGTTCCCAAGGCGCAGCAGTGGCTCTGCCTCGCGTACGCCGCCTGCGTGCCTGGAGCCAGCACAAGCCTGCAAAGCCTGACTGGTGCTGCTGTCACATCAGCAGTCAAACCAATTTGCAATATTGTACAACAGTAAATCACCTTCACTTTTGGTCCTTCTGATGACTTTGCAGAAAAAACCAAAAGAAGAGAAAAACATACATGTAATTTATACACAAGTACAGATTCCTCTCAGGCAGCTAAGTCTTGGTGCTCCTGAATCAGGATGCTGCCTCGGGGCTCTCTGTAGGCTTTACACATCCAGTGCCAGAGTCCTTTTCTACATCCCAGCCCCACCAGACTGTCCTGCACCAACTCATTCACCTGCTGCCTTGCAGGCAGATTGAATAGGACCACAAAAGCCCAAGAGTTACGATGCATTTTGTGAGCCCAAATCATCTAAATTCAAAACAGGCAACAGAAACTGAAGCTTATATGAAAACGGTGTAATTGTGTAGCAGCACTACTGGCTTCTTGATATTGACACTAACTTTGGTACAAAACACAGGAAATTAAAACACTCTAGTGAAATTTACTGCGCACAGAGCGTTCTGAACATAAAAACACACCCATGACATCACCATGACACAAAATGTAGGAAATACCAGTGGCTGTACTTGCAGAGAAGTTGTACTTGTGTTCTTACTCCACCAGTTAAAGCTGACTTGCAGCAGAAGCTCCATCAAATTTGAGACTCTGCTCTCACAATTGATTGTAAAGATGTTCGAAAGTTGATTGTGCTGTTGCCAGAACAGGGTAGCTGAACTTTCCACGGTCAAGATAAAGACCAAGTCCTCTATCAAAAAGGCTGTATGGGATACACATAAAACCAAGAAAAATTAAGGAGCTGTTTTGTAGTCCTGGTTAGAAGGAACTCCGAAACACAGCCATAGGCCAGACACCCTGGGAGCCTTGGGAACCTGGAAGTAGTATGCTGCTGAGGCAAATTCAGCTTCCTTGAACTCAGATTCCATATACTCATGGGTCTGAAATGTTTCGAGTTCCTTATTCTGGTCATGCTACAATTTTTCTAGTTTCTAGGAGGTTTGCCTCCATGGATGATACCCCAGCCTCAGCTATGCCATTACTTTCTGTATCTTCCCAAGGACGTTTGTTATTTGCTACAATCCTTTCGTTCTGCCTAGAAAGTTCCCATACCAGCTGTTCCTTTTGTTTTTCCCCTTCAGACACAAGTTACTCACAGTAAATGTTTTGTAGGTCAATGGGCTCCTTGACCCACAGTGCTCTCTCTAAAGGGCAGTGGCAGGTTTGCCCAGCCCCATATCCTAATGGCACACACTCATTCATTCCTGTCCTAGATGCCCCAATAAACAATTCACGGTTTGCTATTTAAATAACCACTTCCTTAAGAACATGTGCTAACAATACTTAAAGGGGCAATTCATGCTTCCAAACCACTTGTCTGCTGCTCTAAAGGTATTCACAGCTGGAAAAATTCAAGTCATATTTTGGGCCTTCACAAGAGCAAAGGCTGGAGACTTCCTCCTGTGCACAGTCTTACCCTGCCTCACTACCTTGGCAAGGACCTTTCATTTTCCTTACATTTCCTCACATATATCCCCGTTTGCATGTACAGACATTTTTTGCACAGCACACAGCACCCTGAACAAGCAGAGGAGACCTCTCACCCCCCAAAACCTAAGAAAATGTGAAGGGAGGGTGAAGCAATCAACCATCCCGCTACTACTGCATGGTCACACCCTTCTCCAGTCCTATTCTCTGCCTCCCAGATGCTCCTGGACATGCACTTCCCACCACGTGCCTTGCACCAGGTCTAGGTGCAATCAGTTCAGAAAGTGTCAAGTGAAATTAACTGACAGAGAACCAGCCCCCACTAGATAGTTTTCTCTGAAACTGGGGAACTTAACTTATTTTTGGAAGCATCTAGTGAGAGTCATGCCCGGCAGAAGGGAGGGAAAACCCAGCACGTGGCTAAGGACAAGCAGCGGGAGCTAAATCCCCCCTCCTCTGGCAAAAGCAAGCAGTTGGACCAACTCCAGTTGGAGTTGAGACCTCAGCCTAAACCTGTGGGAACCCAGTTTGTGGTGTTATGCCTTGTTTAACCAGACAGCCCCATCCTGAGTAAAGCCCACACCCTGCAGCCACATCACCGCATTTTCATTTCCGAATCATTTTCAACCTTTGCTTCCAAACACCTGACATAAGAATCTAAGATTTTAGACTGAAAATAAATTGTGCTGATATAGTTAATGCATAATAAATTAATTAATGCTTTAATTTACTTAAAACTCAGGCCCACTAGGGTCATTTTTTCACATAAATAATGTACTCTAAAAGTTCTACCAGAGGGAACTACTCAGATTTGTAAAAGAATTGTGCAGCTCTTCCCTTGCAATAGCTGACATAAATTCTTTTGTTTCAGAAATGGTCCTTCACACACTGACCCCAAAGTGTGTATTATCATGGCAGATATAATTAATTTTAGCAAAGTCATAAACTGAATTGTTGCCTGGGACATGAAAACCCAGAAATGGTGGCAAAGCTGACTCATTGCCTATGGTAACAAAACGATACAACTTAATGTAGATATGCTGTAACTTAATGTAGATTAAAAACTGTACAACACTATCCAGACTACTACAAAAGGAAGTTAATAAAAACTGAGGATCAACTGTAGTAGGTTGCTGGTTCTCTCATCTTGTATCTGGTTAGCCATAAATTATAATTTTAAATCAAATACTGTTGGTTATATTCAAGTCAAATGCAAGAGGTTTTTTTTTTTTTTTTTTTTTAGTATGGACTCATAACCCTTTTTCTTCTTTATGATACACACAGAAACATGTGAATATATTTTTATAATATTTACTTCCCTTTATATTTTTATAATATTTTCCTCCCCTAAATATTTTTTCAATAAATAATACCTTTGAAACACACATCTACAGTGTTCGGAAGAGTGAAATCAAACCACGTCACCCTTAGAGCACGGGTACTTCAACACTTACAACCCTTTAACAAGCACCTGCTTCCTGCATGGTGCAGAACTTAGAATACTTACCTGTGCTGCTCGGCTTACACCCGGGACAGCAGCCCCAGGGCACCCTGAGCTCCGTGGCTCAGAGACGCGCACTGCACAACGGGGCCCCTGAGACACAGCTCCGGGGGCTGTTCTCCGCAGCAAGCACCGGCGGAGAATGGTGTGAGGGGTGCAGGCACACCGCAATAACAGCACCAACTACGGCTTTACGGGGATGTGGGATGAGGACAGGCTGAGGGAGCTGCGGCTGTTCCCAGAGACGGCTCACTGTGTGGGCAGAGCAAAGACTGACAGCCAGGCTTCTCAGCGATCCCCCGCCACAGAACCAGAGGTAAAGCCTACAAACTGACATAAGAGACGAACCTTTTTTTTTTTTTTTTTTTTTTTTTTTTTTTTTTTTTTTAACTGCAAAGGTGACTGAGCACTGGAGCAGGTTGCCCAGAGGTCTCCATGCTTGGGAATAGCCAGAATCCATGCAGCCCTTGCTGATCCTGCTTTGAGCAGGGTTTGGAGTGGGCAGCCTCCTCCAGAGCTCCCTTCCAGCCGCAGCAAATCTTTGAGTCCCTGATAGGTGATTATTTTGCACCTGCAAGCACGCTTCGGCTTAATTTTACAGAGAAACTTAGTTTTGTTTTACTCTCAAAATGAGAAACAAACTCAGAGGAAATGATCCAAGTGTAAATTCTGTCAAAACAACTGAGCCCCTCTCCCCCCACCGCTTTGAGTAACAAGCAACTCTCGACATTTAAAAAAAGCTATCACAAAAACACGTATTTTGTATTCTTTTATAGATATTATACATTCCCGCTTATTTTGTAAGACACAGACGGACTCAAATTTAACATAATAGAAGATTCCACTTGTGGAAAAAAAAACCCACCCAAACGGGAAGAGTATGTATTTGGCCTTTCCCTGAATGTAATATTAAGGGAAACTAGATTCTAAGTAGATTTCCCGCTGGTTTATCTCGCCTTGCTGCTACTGACAGCGGCGGCCCGCGCAGCCCTTCCGCACATGAACCCCCGCGGCCCCTGAGGGAAGGGCGGCGCCTCAGGCCTGGGGGCGGGGCCCGCCGGGGCCGCCCCCGCCCCTGCTCTCGCGAGATGGGCGGTGCGCGGCGCGACATCCGGGAGCGGCGCGGCAAGATGGCGGTGGAGTCGCGGGTGACGCAGGAGGAGATCAAGAAGGAGCCCGAGAAGCCGATCGACCGCGAGAAGGTGTCCAGAGTGCGGGGTGCTGGTGCTGCGCCGCTTCGCCGGCCGCTCCAAGGCGGACAGCGGGGGTGGGGGGAGTGGTGAGCGTCTAGTGACGACGTGAGGCCTCCGGCGGAGGGGGGGGGGGGGCGTGGCGAACGGCCCTTCATCGTAATCCCCACCCCTGCGGCTCCTCGCTCCCATCCCCATCCTCATTCTCATCCCGCAGACGTGTCCGCTGCTGCTTCGCGTCTTCACCACCAACAATGGGCGGCACCACCGCATGGACGAGTTCTCCCGCGGCAACGTGCCCTCCAGCGAGCTGCAGATCTACACCTGGTGAGTGACGCCTCCTCTACGCCTGGCCATGGCGCGGGGCCTCTCCTGGGCCCCAGCGGCCAGAGGCAGTTGTGCAGGCTCCGGTCGTGGCATTTTTCGCCGCCGCGGATGTGGAGCGGCTCTGGCTGTGCCCTGGCAGCTGAGAGGGGGCATCTCTGGAAGCAGAGCTTTGCGCAGCAATGAGCGCTCAGCCATTGAGACTTAGTGCGGCTGAAGTGCCCAACTACTGCTGCATGTAATCGGCGGCTTGTGCGGTGACGGTAGTTATCACAACACATCTACTCAACGCAGACGTTCTCCTTTAATGCATGTATTTTGTTCCAACAGCCCCTTTTATCCAGTAGAATTAGTTGTCCCAGAAGGCTTGAAGTGTTGTGTGAATGGTTTGTTGGTTTAACTCAGACCTTTCTGAGAGTGGAGCAATGAGTTTTCTTTTTGCGTGGTCAGATAGCAGTGCTTTAACAAGGAGCTGCTTTTCATCACTGTCAGATTTATTTTGGAGGAGTGCCTTAGTTTCCATTGCAAACATGCTAGGTTCTGTTTGTAGTATTTTGAAGAACACCTCTGAAAAGGAATTATGCTGCTTTTTAAACCCTTCATGACGTTTGCCAGAGTTGTAACTCATACGTTGTGCAGTTGAATAATTCCATTTTTGTGGCTACCAAAGCATGCAGTTCTAATTTACTTCCAAGTGGTATTTATGGACTCTGTCCAAGCTGTTGGTGGTGTCTGAGTTGTTTCCCATCTGCAGAAGTCAGAATGGGCATTGTCTGTCAACACACTGCTCCTTGGTTGCCTGAAGCTCGGAGTCAGTGCACAGTCTGTATAATTAGAGACACTTTACTTGCAATGACTGAGTACTTTTGTTCTTGAAATTCTAGACGTGAGCTTTAGCCCTGCTGTGATTGAATGCTGGGCAAAGGAGTGCTGCCTGCTAGGACAGAAATGGAAGGCTGTTGTGTTTTTCTGCTTTTCTTACATTGCCTCTAACAGTTAGTAAGCTTATTTTATACAGATGTTAGCTTAGGTGAGGAAGCTCTTACACTGTGCCTTGTATGGACGTATTAAAAAAAAAAAAAAAGGCTCCTGCTGTTTAAATGGCAAGTCTTCAGAGAGACCTGGAAATGTTGATGTTGAATGTTGATGCTGAAATGTATACAGAGATGAAGAGAGTCATCTGAGTCTCACAGTCCGTCAGGCACACTTGCACCAGAGCATGTTGCCTCCAGTGTGCAGCAAGTGGTGAATTCTCCCAGGTGTTACAGTCAGTAACTCTGGACATAGGGTATGCCGAGGCAAAGAAGTGTATGGTTAAGTTGTAGCAATATTTTGATTCCATCTTAAACACTTTGGGAAGCTTTTTTTACTGTTCCTTTGAGAGTTTGAAGCACTTTGGTTTGTTTGTTTAATCTAGGATGGATGCAACTCTGAAAGAGCTGACCAGCTTAGTGAAAGAAGTTTACCCAGAAGCACGGAAGAAGGGCACACATTTCAACTTTGCAATTGTTTTTACAGATCTCAAGAGGCCTGGCTATAGGTAAATGGCATTCATTCTCTGAGTTAATAGAATACTTTAGGCACCGGAACAGTAAATTATTCTTCATTAACACCGAGCTTCTGAAGTTCTGTGTGATGACAACCACAACTTCTAAATTGTGCTTGGTGACCATCCCTGTCAATGTGTTCCCAAAACTGTGAACCTGTGTGCTTGAGGGCTTTGGTTGCTATATTGGCAATTGCAACGTTGCTCTCCAACTTGAGATAATGCTTTGTTCCTGGTAGGTCTTGCACCTGAGTTACAGCAGTGATCTTGCTGCAGGTGTTTCTCTTCCAAAACATCTTTTGTCAGCATCCAGTGGATGTACCCTGCTTTGGAATCTGGTGGGGTCTTGTGCTCTGTCTGTATGGCAGGGAGTGAGGGGTTCTCACTAGTATTTGACAGGGTAGAAGGCTCCTCAGAAGTGCTGTCAGAAAGAGCATTTGGTGTAGTTTTTCTTGGTGCAGCCAGGACTGCAGAGAAAAACTCCAGCGTTTTGAGTACACAGCCACGTGCGTGCAGTGCAGGGAATGGCGTGGGAGGGGAGGTACGAACCAGTGCACTTCCTGGTTTGGGCATCTGGAGAGATTGGCCACTGGTAACTAACTTGCCTTTCCTCTGCTGCTCACAGGGTGAAGGAGATTGGCAGCACCATGTCGGGCAGGAAGGGCACAGATGATTCCATGACGTTGCAGTCTCAGAAATTCCAGATAGGAGACTACTTGGACATAGCAATCACTCCTCCGAATCGGGCACCACCCCCATCAAGCCGCATGAGACCTTACTGAAGTTTTGCTTCTCTTTGTATGATTACGTGTTCTGTTTACTCCTACTTGCTGTTCTAAAGCAGGCCTATTTTTTTGCTTTTGTTGCTAAGCACCTGAAGACAAAGCTGAGCATTGTAGAAGAAAGTTAACTCTTAAACATTAACTTTTAGTTTGTTTAGAAGAAACCCCTTCAGCAGCGCTGTCATCCTACCCCTGATGTTATAGTTCGTTAGAGTTTGAATAGTAAGTTAGTGTGTCCAGTGTTCTTAAGACTTTGATGAAATATGACCAGGAGGATTACAGGTGTTCTGTAGTTCCGTCTTGTTTGGAATAAAAATTGATGTTACTAATCTTTTGACTGTTTAGTAGTGTATCAATGCTTGAGGCTGCTCTGTGTTAGAAGTTGCACATGGTGCTGGAGGGTGTTGAGGGTGTTTAGCAGTCAGCTTCTGGAATCTGAAAATGGAGCAAGGGGTGTAGCTCAGGGATCTTGGTTGTCCATGGGGCAGTTGGAGGACTGGTGTGTGTGGTGTTCCCTGGTACCCTAAGGAGGGGGATGAAGAAGGGGTGATGCTGTATCTCAGCAAAGTGGTGCAGGGTGGGACTTAGCTTGGTGCTTGCCAGCTTGACTCCCTCTGTCACTGCAGGGGGAGATGTGCAGCAGGGTTGAGCTGTCCTTGGCTGACTGGGAGCTGGTCCAGGCAGGACCAGGTGCTTGCACCTTGAGCCCCTGTGTGCTCAGAGCAAGGCAGGGGCAGGAGTAGAAGCAGTAACTGCTCATTACAATCTCCACCTTCCTCAGCTAAGGCCTGAGCAGAGGCTAGGACTGAAGCAAATGTTCCTGTCTGCTGAGGACATGGTGTGCTTTGTGTCATGAACTGGGATCTATATAGGTTTTGGTTTTTTTCCCCTCTCAGGAGTCCCCTGGTTCAGCATAGCCTAGAGGGAGTTCTGCCCACAGCTTAACCCCCTCTTCTGCCCCCCTTCTCTGGGTTCTAAGTTAGAGAGTTGCAGTTTCAGCCTTCATGAATGTCTCATTCGCAGAATCACCTACATCTGAGTCACTTCCTAAGACTGAAAAGTGCTCCCCGCCTTTTTTTAAAGAGAGCTCAAGAAGAGACACTTATAAATGCTGCTTATAAAGGACTGAGCCTGGAAGTGGCAGTGTAGATGATACCTTGTTGCCAGAGTAGGCATGGGTGGGATGTTTTGTGGTGCAGTCACCTCTGGTGTGAGGCAGTGGTGCTCCAGATACTGCTGCTGTGAGAAACCCACCTTGGAACAGCTCAGGCATTTGAGTTACCAGGGATAGGCTTGCTCAGGCTGGGGACACCTGGCAGACCTGGACAGACAGAAGAGCAAAGACCACTGCTAAGTGGTCTCACTAATTGCCCCAGGGCATCATCTGTGCTGCAAAATATGTGTGGTGAGTAGCCAGCATGTAATTACAGAATTGCACTGCTCCCACCAAGGGGAAGGACAGACCTGCTACTAGGGGTACAGAGGAGCAGTTTTGTGTCCTTGTTTTTGCTTGAATTGCATTTAACGCTAATTCTTAAAGGTAGTCGCTATAAAAGGCAACAGCAGCAACTGAGCCTGTGTCTGTGACTCAGCTGCTCTGGGAGGTGACTTTGCTGCTGGAATGGGAGACATGGCCAGGGAGTGCTGGTGCCTGCCCAGCTGGCAGAGAAAAAGAGCAGCTCTACTGGCTTTATGTGTGGTGGCCCAAGAAGCTAAATGGCCAGGAAGTGAACATGCAGACCTGCTTTGAGTAACAAATACTTCATTCAGCTTGTTGGGTTGAGGAGTCTATCTTCCTCTGACTGCCATGAATTGTGCAAATCTCAGCTGATCTCCCCAGCTGTTTCAGGATAAACATCTCTTGGGATCTCTTGCCCTCAAGTCACACAGAAAGGTAATGCAGAAGTGAAGAGCTTATTATTATGAGAAAAGGCATTGAGAGAAGAACGTAGTTCAGGTTAGGGGTTTGCTATAGCAATGTCTATCAGCTGGCAATCCAAGCTGATGGCAGCAGCTGTGGAAGCAGACAGCACCAGGGTACAGCCATTCAGGTGGGGCAAGAGGTGAAAGGGAAGTCGAAGCTGTCACCAGCTGAGCTCCTAGTGCACAGGAGGGAATTCAGTCACAGTAACCTGGTTGTGTTTGCCTCTGAAAGCTACTATAAAAGTTGAGGAGGGATGCCAGTCCCTAAAAAGAGCAAAGTATGTAGAGAGAGCACTGTGGTTTGGGGAAATTAAAACATGGTCATCAACAGTGAACAATTCCATATGCTCAGGAAGTGGTGTAGACAACCCTGCATCCAGATTTGTCAATCCACAGGATTTGCTTTGTAGGCAGCGATTTGATGAGGAATTTTTGGATGAGGCGTTTTTTTTTTTTTGGATCCTTAAGGGCCCAAGAGACACAACTCTTACATATCTACAGTGTCAATGGCAACCACTCCTCCAAGGCTTTTTATGTTCCAGTGAGTAAGGCAAAGAACTAGGATGACAGCTTTCCAGAAAAGGTTTCCTGACTTTTGACACTTCTCAGAGGTAGTCCCTCCCCTGCCCAGCAGCCCAGATAGCTCTTGCCTCCTGCCCATGCCCGGGATACCACACCTATCCCCACCTCCCTTGCAGGTGTCTCTCCAGGCCTCCTCTTCTCCCTGTCCTTTCTCAGAGAGCCATTTTTCTCTGCCTCCAACCAGTGACAAACATCCAGATCACTCCTGCAGGTCTCCAGCCTGTGTACCCTGGGCTCCCTGGCAGAGCCAGAAGCATTCCACATCCTGCCTGTGGGGTGCAGCATAGTCAAATAGACCCAGCTACAGAACCAAGTTAACTTCCCCTCATTTCTTTTTTAGCCTCAGTAGCACCTGCTGGAGGCTGTCCTGCTCCCATAGATGGGGCTGCTTCCTCTTTCTGTTTCCCTTCAAGTGTGTCTTTCCTGCCTGTCTAGGTTTGACTTGTCATGAAGGACTCTGCTGTGCTTCCCCAAACAAACTTGACTCGATTCTAATTTCCCCCCCTCATTTTATGCACCTAAGCCAATGCTTTTTCCCAATCTAATAAACAGAAAAGAAGGTCTATCAAAAATGCTATTTTTTTCCTCACCAACCCCTGCACCATTACCTTTTTACACCTTACATAAATATTGCTGCCACTGTTGATCATTAGCCAGGCTTTCAGTTAACATGAGGAAGAAAATAGATTCTTTTCCATGTGCTCAGGCCTTAGGTAAGTTTTCACAGTCGCCTTCTGATTTCTTCACCCCTCCAGTACAGGTACATACACACATGTGGATGTGTGTACATCCACAAGCAGAGACTACAGCATCAGAAAGCCAGCTCCTTTCCTGCAGTGGCAGCACAAGCCTGATACAAGTTCTGCAACACTTTTGGGAGAGGTCCTGGTGCGGGGGTTAATTCCCTCCTTAGTTTTAAGAGTGAGGACAACTCACACACTTTTGCAGCACCATAGTCTTTCCTCTGTGTTTGCCATCTGACTGGAGCAGTTGGGGACACTTAAATTTTACTTTACAGTTCTGGTCAAAAGCAGAAGCAGCTGCCATGCAGCAGGAACATATTAAGCATTATGAGCAAGTTCTCTCACTTTTGCAATGAGCAGCACGGAAAAATAAGGAGGTCTCTGAAATCCTACTGTGTCAGAGCAGGTGAATGATGACAGCTAGATAGTGTTCAGAGAACAGCACTATAAGTAATGTAGCAGCTAAGGTTTGACCTGCCAAAACCAAAGCAATCCAATTATCTACTGTTGTCTAAGCCCTTGTGTCTGGACTTTGTGTGACTCAGATGGGTTAAAAAAAAAATATCAGTTCCCCCTGAGGAATGTGCCTTGCAAAACACCCATGTGGTGTTGTGCACCTGGCCACAGACACCTGTCAGTGGTGAGGAGGTGCCTGGCTGACATACTGGGGCAAGGTCCTTACTCCTAAGGGCTGGGTTCAGAGGGGCTGGGGTGTTTGGGACCCTCCCTGGGGTATTTCCAGTCTCACAGAACCGAGAGGCTTAAATAGAGACAGCCTTACCCAAAAACTCAACTGACCTCCTTGACACTCAACAAGAAAACCTAGTGCAAATGAGAACTTCAAGGGCTCCTTTGGGTGAGTTTCTGCAGGTGCTGGCTGAGCTGTCAATTCCCCAAGCCGTGCTTCAGGCAAATACCAGGTAGTGTTTTCAGACTTAAAAAGACTTGAGAGTCTTTAACAAGGGCCTGAAACTGCACCTAGCCCAGGTTTTAGAGGATGGGAGGGGAAAGCACAACAGTAGTTTTAGGGAGGGAATTTGAGGAAGAACACCAGGCACACAACAGTCCCCGACCCCCAAGTGCCTGCTCCTCTGGGGCTGTCTAAGAGTCCAGGTCAGGGTCTGCTGGCAAAATCTGCCCCACTCCTGCTGTCTTTGCCTTAACAACTGCTCTGGAGAGCAAGAGGCCTATGCTAGAATAGAAGGGAAGCTTATAGAAGTACTAAATGTTTGAAATGGGTCCCACCAGCCACAGCAGCCTACATGGCCAGGAACAAACCACACCACTCTGCATCTAGGCATGGGGCCCTCTTCCAAGTGTCAGGCTGGTCCTAGCAGCTCTGTTCTTTCCAGCCCAATTCATGCACAACCACCCAAGCAGTTGTCCCAGGGAGGGGAATTTCTGAGGAGAGGTGGGTGCTGTGGTGAAGAGGAGGAGTTTCTTCAGCTGCCACTGAAGTGATTATGGAGGAACAGTCTTACACAACCTACCAAAGCAGCTGGATAGACAGGATTCACCCAACCAGGGAAGGAGGACATTGTGGCTCCCACGCCCATCCTTTCCCTTCTCATGCATCAACAACCATCAATGCCTTTGGAGGCAGGCAGTGATTTGGGTCAGTGCAGAGTCCCTGAACAATTTAATCCTGGAAAACAGTAATTAGCTCCTGGTGGTTGGGCAAGCAGGAATGGATTTCCCTGCAGCCACAACTGCCATGATGCAACTGACAACCAATGATGTGGGAACATGCAGAAGGCCCTAGATTGGTTTACAACAATTTCATAAGCAGTCATTAGAGAATGTAACCCCAGGGCTTTAAGCCAGGAGTACAATATGCCAAAAATTATGGAAGAATCTGAACACCTTCCTGCTGGGTATTCTGCAAACTATGCTTTGCTTGGCCTCTCCCCAGGATAAATGCCTGTGTGACAGAGCATCTTATTTCCATGGACTATTTTTCATGCAGACACATTTGTGCTACTTTTTTTTTTAACTCTTCAACTTGAGTTAGGCAAGACAAATTCAAAGAAATTCCTGGATCTGGTCAGCTCCCTACTACGATGTCAGTTGCCCCTTTGTAACAGTAGTGTAAGAACAGGATAAGGTTTTAAATTTAAGTTGATATAGGCAGCATCAGCTGGCAGAAAATTGTGCTCCTTTGGACTAACACACATGTAATTCCATAATGTGGCCTGGAAAGTTGTCTTTGCTCCTTGTAAATGCCACAATATCTGTATTATTGTCCCATGAGGAAACAACCAGGTACTCCCAAAACAGAAGGCAGATCCAACACCAGCTACAGCTGTTAATGGAGCATGTGCAACCACCATGAGTGCTGGAACATTTGACTAGTTACAAGTGGGAACAAAGCAAATATGACATTTTACAGGAAATTGAAAGCATCTATGGTGCTTTAAAAAAACAAGGAAGCCTGGACCCCAAATATTGCCCCAGTGTTTAATAAAAACATCAATAAAAGCACAATGAAATGGGAGGCACTAGAAGAAATGCTTGTCAATTATTCCTTTGTCAACCATCTGGGAAGTCTCATTCCACTGAGAGACCTATAATTGTGTTCAACCTCAGGCAAAGTATTTCCCAGATAAGAAAACACTGACCACCTTACTAAGGGGCTTCCTGGGCAGAACAATTGAGTTGCTCCTTTCACAACAAATGGGATGACAGGGAGAAGCTTCTGTTAGCTCACACATTTGATATACTTAAAAAAAAAATAAAAATATTAAGAACCACAGTAAATTAAGGAAAAGTAAGGGCTATGCTTTTTTGGTTACTTCCCAGATGTTTTTAATAGGAAAAGCAATTTTCTGCTGGGTTCAATCTTTTCTGAGAGGCACTGTTAGGAGATGTGATCCCCTTCTCACCCTTCCTTACATCTGATCTAGCACTCAAATGGGCAAAAGCTGAGCTTGAGATTACTGTTGGGACAGACAAACTAGAAGAGAATACAAAAATAGTTAGCCTTTCAGTGTCTTGGCAAGTGAAGAAATCCATCGTAAAACCATACAACCCCTAGATTCTGTGCAAGGGAATTGGTGGAACAGCCTCTAGTGGAAGCAGCCCTCAGTTAAACTAAATAAAGCACAACATAGAACTGTACTCTGGCAATTTTGCTTGTTTTCAGGTGATGACTGTGTCTTACAGAACCACTGTTTGATACTTATGTAGCTACTAGTTATCCAAACTGCACTTCCTGACAGGCCAATGCTGTTAAAGAGATTCACCCCACAACAAACCAACTTGTAAAATTTAAGTTCTTTTGCATCCTTCCCACTTTGACATGCTATTAACTTTTAGAGTGCAGCTGGATGAGCCTTTCTCCAGCAGCAACACCAGCTTAAGAGGAGTTTTACCCTCCTCCAGCCCCATGGCTACATCCTTGGTTGTTTCAGTATATCAGCCAGCCACACAGCCACCTGTCCCACCCCCCATCCTACAGCAGGTTGCACAGGATTGCATCCAGGTGGGTTTTGAACATCTCCAGAGGAGGAGACTCCACTGCCTCTCTCGGTGGTGTTCCAGTGCCTACACTTTCACTTCTGTTACCTCCCCCCTCACTCCCATTACTCAAACTACTGTTTAGGACATCCTGAAACCTAATACAATTTCAAAGGTGAAGACAGCAAACTAAAACTAGTTTTGTTTTGCTGCCAAGATTTTATCTACCTCAGAGCAGTGCTTTGCCTACAAAAAAGAATACAAATACCAACAATTTTATGTGTATTAGAGTAATACTGCAGGCAAGAAAAACAAAACTAACACATACAACTTCATTTCTTGATTCCAAAAAGCCTCAGCATGTCAGATACAACAGCTTGAGTAGACCAGAAGATTTTAATGTTTCAATTGTCATATGGAAGATAATTATTAGTTAATAATACGTAGCAGAAAATATTAATAGGCAAGCAAAATTATGCAAGTGCCTTGCAGTGAGAAGCCCAGCACTGCAAGGTACAGCTCCACAGTTCCCTAATGGAGGAAAGCACAGTGGAGTGCTGAGTTGTTCTCAAGTTAAGGGAAAAGACTTCTCCAAGCCCTTTTGTGAATTTCATTAGTTGAAGGCAGGGGGAATACAGCAAGGTCTGGGACACTAGTGCTGCTTGTTCCATTTCGTGTTAAAAGGGTCTTTCTGGCTTGTTTCAGGGCAAGAAAGAGAATGCAGGCTTTGAAATCCCTCCTGTTTAGTGCTGGTAAATCTGTCTGGTTGAAACCCTCTTGCTCTGCAGCAAGAATACTTTCTACCTTTCCAACACCATGAAATTCCAGAACCAGCATTCACCCCACCAGGTTTTAATCTTTGAAAAAAGCTGGAAGCAGATGTAGCCCTCACTCTCTGAAGAGGATGGGTAGAACAAGTAAGTGTTCTTATAGCAGACACCAAGCGTTTGAGGACTGATTTATTTAGTATTCAAAAGTCTTAATTAAGCTCACAGACTGACACATTAATACATACATACTTAGAAACAGAAACTAGCATTTTCAATGACAGTGTGCTTGAGTCAGAACTAGTAGAAAATCACCCCCAATTAATTTGATGTACGCTTATCCTGGAAAATTACTGTACTGGCAGGAAAAAGGCACATTTACTTGCTAAGTTTCAACCAGGACAAGTTCTAAGCAAATGAAGAAACACTTGAAGGCATCTCTAGATGTTTGCATATCCTGAAGACTTTAAAAAAAGAAAGGAGCTGAGTTCAGAAAAACATCCTCTTATCCTCATCTCCTGGGACAGTCTCTACCTTCTCATGTGTTGCATGTTTGCCCTCATACAAATTGACAGAATTTCAGTCATCAACTGGAAGACAAATGCTAAGAGCAGTCCTTGAGTCACTTAGACGAATAGCTGATACTGGAAACAGCAAACTGGCTCCAAACAAGGATATGGAGCTGAGTTTTCCAGTGGAAAACAGTAAAAGTGCTGGTAGAAAAAAAATCCTGATTACTATTGACTACCAAGACTGCCAAAGAGCTCTGGGAACTTCAGCTTGGTCAGCTACTACAGGGTTAGATGTGCACACTTAGAAGTGACACCAGCACTGAAGAGAATACACATGGCAGCAGCAGGAGAGGAAGCCATCACCTACAGGCCTGCCAGGGAAGTCTTGCAAGCAGCCAAGATACACACAACCAGTAACAATCACACATTTGCAAATGATTCACAGTAGAGCCAGAGTCACCTTCTAGGGCTACAAAGAAACCAGATGCAAGCACCTGATACTATGTTGATGTATAGAGAAGCTGGATAGGAAATGCCTGTCTGCCAGAGTGGTAACAGTCTGATGCAGGAATGTGTTGGATACATCTTAGCACTGCAGAAAGGACTAAAAGCACAGAAGTAAACAGTATAGCAGGAGTTACTCTTCCAATAAAAAAAAATTACTTGTTTCTGTTGAAGATACTGTTGAAACACCAAACTTCAGCCTCAGCCCTGAAATGATGTAGGGCTACCAGAACAGCCAGAGAGATCCGCTTTTTAAAGCGATATACTGCGTTTTCGTTTTATTACAACCTAACTGCACTTTCTACAGCCTACTGCAAATGCATTCTGCACACTGCAAATCCTACACAACAAACAACTGAAGTACCACTCTGTGCATGGGTCTCCAGTCCTCTTTAAAGGGCAAAATATTTAAAAGGCAAAATATTTTAAACCCCTCAATACATTTTACCAATAATGTCAATGGAAAATGAAGCACAAGCTCTTAGTTCAAACAAGTTTACCCACATGATGGATAAAGAATTTTTCTCCATTAAAAAAGCCTTTTCTTGGTGTGGCTCTTTCTTCCCACCAATATTTCCTTTTGCTTTTTGAACTTGTTATGATTTGGTCATAAGATCCATGAACGTGAAAGTTTCAACATGGTCTTCAGTTTGATTTCAGATGTTTGTCTTGAAAACTCCACGATATCCTCTGAAAATACACCCAGACATGCTGATGAGCTTATTTAAATCGTATTTTGAATTAGCAGAAGACAGAAATATTGAAAACTTGTCTTTTTTACCTTGACAACAAAAAATGAAGGGTCAGCTAAAGCGAGATTACTTAAATGGATTCCAACTCCCAAGTATAGTAAGATACCAACATTTATCAGTCCCGCTCTGGGTTGTTGTTCTTTACATATTCCTTGTACCTCCTATTTAAATAATGTCTACAGATTCTAAGTTGAATAGATAATCAACAAGCATAATATATTATACTGAATCAGGAATATGTACACTTTGATAAAGTTTCATAAAATCGTCTTTATATTCAAATTGATGGTATTCTTTATAAAACTATAATTCAATTGTTCTAAGATTAGTCATACTTATTGCAGCTTTTCATTTAAAGAATTTTGTCTTTACCAAAACAAGTGTGAAATCTGTTCTCACTTAGATACTTTTCACCAAATTCTTTCATTTTATTGCCTAAATTTACTCAGAAAGCATTCACTGGTGCTTGGACTGCTACAAGGCAAAGTACCTACAGATAACTACAGATAAACCTACAGTAAAATTCTGCCTTCTTTTTTTTAACTTGAGAGGATCCAAACACACCATCAGCTATAATATTTGTTCTTTACAAAAAGATTGTCATATATCATGTCAAACCCCAGTTATTTAGTCACAGAAACAACAGCTGTTTTGATAGTTGGAGAGCAAGCAGCTATATGAATTCCTAAGTGCATTAAATCCTCTTTGTACCTCCTAAAAATTAAATTGCTTAACCAAATTTGTAAAATGTAATCATACCTGTTCTCTTTGTTGCAGTAATCAGTGGAATTGATTTCATATCTTGTAGTATTTCCTACCTTGGTCTCCATTTCCTTGGCTTTAGAAGAATCTACCTTATGATTATACTGGGAAAGCATCTATAGGAAACATTAAACAGGAATAAAAATAATTACCTAAGAACTCAAAACAGATGGATTACAGATAGACTAGGCCCTTTGAATTCTAGTATTTTGAGAATAAAATTAGATAGGGGAAAAAAGCATATTAGCTAACCTTTAGAACATTATCTGGTATCCTTGTTATTTCTGGAGGCGGAGGAGTACTGAGTAACTGGTCATAGTCTTCCAGTTTGGGAGGGGAAGGGTCCCCACAATGTTTAAGATACTCAACAGAGCTTGAAGCAGAAAGAACTCTTTCTTCTTTGTATGGTTTATCTTTTGCATCATTCTTTGTCATTGACCCAATCTTCCCTCCTGGTGTTACCTGCTGCTGCAAAAGAAGCATTAAATGCCTTCAGTTTATTTACTTATGTTAGGTAAAATATTTAGTAAATGTTCTTACAGAATTACTATTAGAAAGAACTTTAATAGTGACATAAGAAAAAATAGTATTGGAAAAGAATCCCAAACTGACATTTTAAAATCTGCTTATGGCAAAGTGTGTGAAATTGTACATAATTGCTATTTATTACCTTAGCTTCTGCTTTTAGCCATCTTGTTTGAAAATCCGGACACTGTGGTGTTGCTGTATGACTGGGAAGAGGCATTTCCTTTGTCTCTGGTGACCTTGATAATACTGTATTATTTGTTTTGGAAGAGACTGTCACATCAGGAGTACAGAACACAAATACCATAGGAGAAGCCATCCAGTCAGCTGCTGCTATCAAGGGTGAGCGAAATAAAATTAAAAACATGTATGTACACACACACACACACACATATATATATATAACTATTACCAGTTCCAGTTTCATTTTCTAAAACATGTGTATCCCTTTAGTTGATATTTTGCTTGATCCATCCAAATTACAATATTCCTTAAAAGCAGCAAATGCAAAGTAGTCATTCAAGTCCCACTACTGAATATAACTGCAGAAGCCCAACTTAAATCAGCATTGCTTTACCTTCTCATGTACCCAATTGTCACTATGTTTGTCTCAAGATTTTTAGAACAACCTACTTCTCCTCTCAAAGAAGTTTTAGCATTACTCTTGAAAGTTTTAAATTACTGTCTTGCTAGCCCCTTTCTTTCCTGTCTTTAAACAGATCCAATGGGTATTCTCAGGAAAAAAAAACTAAATTGGCAAAACATTATTTATTTTAAATATGGATAAGCTGCAGTTACAAAATGATAAATTCCTCTGTACAATTCCAATTGGATGAGAGTACAAAAATGAGGAAAAATTTATAGGGAGTAAGAAATTGTCCCATAGAAGCCATCAATATTTTTAGACATTACTACTCATAAAGTGACTTGCCCTGAGCCAACCATATTTAACCAGAAACACAATTTAAGTTAACCATGTGTTTACAATGCATTTACACATGCATTCTGTAAAAATGCGTATGTATATTATTTTCACAGATTTTTAACTTACCATTCTCATCTCTCTTACTTGATTTTGATGCAGGAGTAACCATGATTTCCTTGACTGTCATTTCTGGCAAATTCCCTCCATTATTGTCTCTTTTAACCAACCTGTAAACCAAATCCCCATTTAGCTCTCAAATATTATAAAGAGGTCACAATTAAAGGAATATGGCCAACCTAATCACTTTTCTAGTATTCATTCATGAATATGCAAGTAAAAAGTTAAAAAATACAAATTTTAATAGACTTTTTCATCTGTCATTCTACTGCAATTTGTGGTATGCAAACATTCAGTCCAGCCACAAATGATCAAATATACTGAGATTTCAATCCAAGGCACTAAGGAAAAACCAAACCCAAACCAGATGTCCAAGGTAGGATAGATGCCACAGATGATCAATTCTGTGTTAGGGGTTTTATTCTGAACTGCCTGTTGCCTATGAAATTATATAGAACAAGAGGAATACTTTTCTGCTTTTAAACTAAAAAAGGTCTTGTGAACACGAAAAGCTTTTTAACTGAATTTTTAATTTTAAATAAGATTGTTTATCTTAACCAAATACTATAGAGCTTTAATTTTAGTAATTATATAACTATTTAAAAGGAAAAAAATCAAAAAATTATTTATTTAATCCAAATATTTTATTTAAAAAGAAAATCTAGTGATTTCAAAATTACAAGCTATTTCATATCTATTCTATAACACTGGAAACAGAATTTTTTAAATTTATTTTTTCATACCTAAGATATTCTAGTGAAAAAATGGCATATGCATTTAAGAGACAATAGCAGGCAAAAAGTGGAAGCTAACCTACACAAAAATCTGTGTCTTTAAAGAAAAACACTTTAAATGTTTAAAAAGGAATCTTACCTATCATAGCCAGATTTAAATCTTTGCTATGAAATGTCCAAGATGAAAAAAAAAAACCAATAGGCAGTATAGGCAGTATATTTTACTCTAGATGAACACATCTCAGACTTTGGGTTAAATAAAAAAGCGACTTTTCAAGTCAGTTTTGTATTCAAAGTCTTAGATATAGTTGAAACCATAAGAATTTTAGTTTTTACAGTGGGTAGAACCAGTAGAATTTTTAATGTGGTTTTCATGCATATGATCCTTGTTTTCCAAACAATTTCTCTAAATATCAAATATTTAGGTACTGTCAGCATTTAAAATGGAACATATTGCTAACACTACCTATAAAAACATGACCTATTAACTACACACATGACCTCACTGCTGCAATTATTTCTCTTTATAATTAGAACAGTGAAGATCTAGAGAAGTCTTTTCAACAGAAGACTGGAGCAAAAGGAACTGTAAGGTAGGGCTTATGTTAGAGACAATACAGTGCTTCTATAAATTTACTGAATGCTTTACAAACAGTTTTCTCTTTATATTAATAAAGCTTCTGCAACCTTTACACTGGCTGTGTAATACCTATGGCAGACAAACCCAGGCTCAAACCTTTGGTTAAGGAAAACAACAGATCACATTGTGGTTTTCTTTTTGTAAAGACATTGTGTATGGAAGATTCTTATGGTGTGGTCAAGGCAAGGAGCACATCCAGATGTATTTCATGTCAGCATCTGGCACTGCAATGGGTATGTGGAAAGATTGTAGGGAGTTAAATGACACAGCAC
The DNA here is from genome assembly GCA_027886175.1 of Phylloscopus collybita. Classification (NCBI taxonomy): domain Eukaryota; kingdom Metazoa; phylum Chordata; class Aves; order Passeriformes; family Phylloscopidae; genus Phylloscopus; species Phylloscopus collybita. The sequence continues at coordinate 7,932,637 of JAJNNQ010000007.1, forward strand.
CCAGAGAGAACAATCACCCACCCACCAGAAAACAAAGAGAAGGGCAACAGGAGCAAGAAATTAGTAGAGAAAGAAAACCCAGAAAAATCAGTAGAGGAACAATCTGAACTCCAGTAACTTACTTTTTGATTGTCTGAGAAGTTTTATGAATCAGTGACATGGTATAATCTTCATTCATACACATGGTATGCTCACTAATGCCAAAGTGCTCAAGCTTTGGTGTTACACACTCGTAGTCATCCATCTTCAGCTTACACTTTGGTGTTTTGGGCAGAGCCCGGGGTGTCGGCAGTTTCAGCGGGGTCTCGCTCTTTGGCTTCTGCTGGCGCGCGCTGGCCGCGTGCCGCGCCCTCGCCGCGCTCCAGGGCCTGGAGAAGGCGTACTGGGAAAGGCCAAAGTCACAGAGCTGCGGGTTCCGCAAAGGGTCCTGGGGCAACGGCGGCTCCTCTGCAGGAGCAGACAGGTGAGGGACATCGTTTGCTTTTTCCTCATCAGATTTATTCTGGACAGACATTGCCGATTCACTAGTAACTTCATCCTGCTCTTCTTTTTAAGAGAACAAATGGAAAAAAAAAAATGTCAGAATGTTGTCACAATTCGTGCCTGCCATATTTTAGTTTTAGGAAATTCTGTTCCCAGGCACTTTTACTGTAAACAAGGTCACACATCGTAAACTACCTTGTTTCCCACATACTTTCCCAGAGGAGGGACTTCGCGTGATAGTCTCTAGAAGTGACCAGTGGTTCCAAGGGGTCTCACCTCTAAGGTGGGCACATTTGTAAAAAGTATAAAAGAAGCCTAGAAAATAAACCTGTGGCTCCTCCTGATGAGGGGTCCACAGCAGCCTTCTGAGAATCACCACTCCGTGAGTCCATTTATTGTGTCCCACAGCGACATCAGAACTTTCTGTTATAAGAATTTATAAAATAAATTGGGACACTTTCCCAGTATTCAATTTTTTTTTTACTTGTTGTAAAAAATAGATTCCCTCTTTCAATTTAAAGTACTGAACCTGAAGCTACAATAAGATGTCAAAAGCTCATATATTTATATCAATAAGATGTCAAAAGTTATAAATATAAGTCACACATTTACTGAATTTAATTTTCTTTCTGTTGGTAAATATTATCTCTAGGGAAAATTAAATTCAAAGATTTTTACTTAAGTGTGTTTTCCTCCCTGCATGGATATGAAAAGGTTTTTGGGGAAAGAGCAAAGGCTGCACACAGTACTAGAATGCTCATTCTTGAGAAAAACAGTACTGAGGAAAGGTTATGAAGCAGCAGCTAAAAACTTGAGAAAGGAGACAGCTTTTTCGATAACAAGAGTCCATTGCAAAAATATGTAAATGTGGTATTTGCACCTTTTTGGAGTTAGATAAACCAAAATGTTTGTGAATTTTTGTATGATGTAGTAAGTATAAGGACAATGAATCTGTGAAGGGTCTGGAGCACAAGGGCTGTGAGGAGCAGCTGAGGGAGCTGGGGGTGCTCAGCCTGGAGAGAAGGAGGCTCAGGGGGGACCTCATCACTCTCTGTAAGTGCCTGAAAGGAGGGTGCAGCCAGGTGGGGTCAGCCTCTTCTCCCAGGCAACAAGTGACAGGACAAGAGTCTTAAGCTGCACCAGGGGAGATTCAGGTTGGACATTAGCAGGAATTTTTTCACAGAAAGGGTAACTAGACATTGGAACTTCCCAGTGGTGGAGTCACTGTGCCTGGAGGTGTTTAAGGAAAGACAGGACGTGGCACTCAGTGCAGTGGTCTGGTTGACTTGGTGGTGTTCAGCCACAGGTTGGACTTGATGATTCAGAAGTCTTTTCCAACTTAATTGACTCTGTGAGGTGGGTAGGGGGAGGGAGGCTATTTAAAGCACCATACCTTCTGGTGTGCAGTGGTATTATGTCTTCAGATACACTTAGCTTAAAAATATGATTTAAAAATAATTTAACCTAGTAGCTCTGTTAAGAGACTTCTTTAAAGGCAAAGAGAGTATAGGAGGAAAGGTACCATAAAAAATCAGAGCCTTCTGCCCTATCTGTGTAAAACAGCTGTAGGAGCTTAACTATAGGGACATCAGTATGGTTCACAACCATAATTTTGTTTTGTGTAATGACTGGATAATGCTCAGAGAAGGTTAAGACCCTGTCAAAGGCTTTTTGAAGCCTGACTGGGCCCTTGATACCAAAAGGAGTACATTGTGTAACATTGTTACAAGTGTAACATTGACAGGTGTAGTACTTAAACTCATTTGGCACATCTGGATTTTTCAGACAGTTGTAGGTGCATTTTCTGACTGGCTTAAGGACCCCCTTCCCCTCCAGCGATCAAGATGCTACTGCTTGTCCCATTTGTGCTGTGAAACAGATGTTTTAAGGTTTTCTCTAGGGTGATTTAAGTTAATGAAACCATCACATGTGAATACAAACCAACTGAGGTGCATCCACAAGAGTTTCTAATGCACGAGAAACTGAAGCAGCAGAATTCTCTGGTTTATGAAAACATGCTTGCTAACTTGTTTTCTGAATATAATTATACTGAAAAAAACCCAAACCCCAACACACACTGATCTAAATGCATGCCAGAAGATCTAATTCCAAGTGTTTGTGTTTTGGTTTATTCTTACAGCACCAATCACAACAAAATCTTTTACCCTTCTGAATATTATTATAAAGCAAATAACATGGATGTACTTGGTTTCCTAATTAATAGAAACATACACATAGCTAAAGAGAAACATTTTACAAAAATGATACTTTTCTTCACATGGTGTATTGACAAGAAATATTACCTGTAGGGTCTTTGACATGTGATTTGTAGCCATATTTCTGGAACAGCTCTCTTATTTTTTCAAGATCTGCTGCATTTCTTTGCATCAAGATTTCACTTGCCTTCATAAACTCATGAATTACTTTTTTTTCAGAGCAGCTCTTACTAAGACTGGCATTAACATCTTCCTTTGGAGACAGAGAGGGGAACACAGAAACACTGGTTTTCAAATCATCACATGGTAGTTATTTACACATGAAGCATTTTGGGAGTAAGTATTCAACAGCAATTCAGATGAAGATAAGCAGTGAATTTAGGTCTTTTCTATATCTGACAACCATCAGGTTCCATTCCACACCTATGGAATGCTAGGAATATATAGGGCATAAGTGTATGGAAACTTTTAAAAGTAACTGTAATGACAGTTCACAATACAATAACTACTTACTAGTAACCTTGCCAGGAAAATGATATGCTTTTACTCCAGAAAAATGAGATAACAGCAATTAGTTTGGACTCTTACTCCATATGTTCAAAGAATAAGTAGAATTAGCAGAAGGTAAACCTCACTGTGATATCACTCAATTATTTCTATATTCCTCACTTCTAAAACCCATTTTTTCTACTTTTGTAGAAGAAATAAACAACATTTTTCTCAAGTTTAACTAAATGGCTGAAAGTACTGAAAGGTACTTTTCTGTGAAGACTGATTTTGTTCTAGAGGCTGGTCATGGCAAACAAGCAAGTTAATCTTTTTTGTTGGGAGCTGCTGTTCCTGAATCGTTCTCCTCATACGTTGGCACAGCTACAATTTCCTTGTAACCTTTGTTCCCTGCTTACCTGAGTGACAACAGTGACTGCAAACTAAGAAACATTGTTAAACCTACTTTGGGTCACCTACATGTTTTTTTTGGGCATTATCCCAATATCCATGGGGATTATGAGGACTTAGAAGTGAGTAAAAATAACTGCTGACTAACAAAGTTGAATTGTGGCTTAATGATCCAAGCAGAACCATAAGTTTATGGAACATGCACACAAATGTAATTTTTAAGAAGGAAGGGAGTTAAGATGTTACCTTCTGAGCCTTGATTTCGCAATGGAGGTCATGCAAGACTGTGAGTGGAGATTCATCTTCATAGTCTTCAAGAGGCAGGTTCACATAAAAGAGTTTAGAAAGTAAAAGAGATATCTTAGTGCTTTAGCAGAAAAGTAACATTCAACATGAGAATGCAATTTCCTGTATTAGCAGATGAGAGACTGGACACGAGCTGTCAGTGTGCACTCCCAGCCCAGAAAGCCAAACGTGTCCTGGGCTGCATCCACAGCAGCGTGGGCAGCAGGGCCAGGGAGGGGATTCTGCCCCTCTGCTCTGCTCTGCTGAGATCCCTTCTGCAGGGCTGCATCCAGCTCTGGGCTCCCAGCACAGGGAGGATGTGGATCTCCTGGAGTGAGTCCAGAGGAGGGACACCAGGATGTTTAGAGGAGTGGAGAACCTCTCCTGTGAAGGAAGACTGAGAGAATTGGGGTTGTTCAGCCTGGAAGAGAAGCTTCTTCAGGATGAACTAATTGCAGCCTTCCAGTACCTGACAGGAGCTCACAAGAAAGATGGAGGAGGACTTTTTTGACAATGGCATGTAGTGACAGGACAAGGGGGAATGGATTCAAACTAAGAGAGAGAAGATTTAGATTAGACGTTAAGAGGAAGTTCTTCGCTGTGAGAATGATGAGGCTCTGGAACAGGCTGCCCAGAGAAGCTGTGGATGCCTCATCTCTGGAAGTGTCCCAGGTCAGGTTGCATGGGGCTCTGAGCAACAGGTCAACCACGTTCCTGTCCATGGCAGAGGAGTTGGAACTAGGTGATCTTTAAGGTCCATTCCAACTCAAACCATCCCATGTTTCTATACTATTAGAGATGCTGTACTCATACGTTAGAGAAAGAGAATCAACACAGAGAAAACCAAAGAGAACGAGTTCCTGTCAGGTACCTTGCACAGCAAAAAACCGCTCTTTGTGCAGTGTGTTAAACTCCACAGAGAAACTGCCCAGGCTTCCACTTTAATGTTGCAGCTAATACTGTACATGACAGATACTGATAAAGCAAGTAGGTCCGTGGGCTGCCAAGAACTACTTATGTTAAAATTTTATCTTAAAGAGCTTGGACAAAATCGGAAAAAAAAGTGGTATAGAGACCAGCGAAAAACAAATCTCAGCAGAAAATTGAATTCTCCGTCTTATTTGCACGTGGGCAGATGCACTGCTCACTTACACAAAGCAGCAGTCTTTACTTTTTTCCCTGGAAACCAAGGCTAATTCAAATAGCGTAAAAGAGAGCGCCTGCTACGTGACAAGACATAGCACAGAGATAAACACAACTAGAAGCCTGAGCTATCTATCTGTCCAGAGACAGAACATGCCCCGCAAATATTTTCCTATATCGATCCAGGAAAAGAAGGAGACGCGAGAACGTGATTCCCATTTCATCCCAGTCATCCTGCTTTTCCCCGTGATAGAAGCTCAGCCACACGCCCACAAAGGAGCTCAGAGAGACAACGAGACGAGGAGGAGCCCAAACAATTCCCATCCCAGCAACTCCCAGGCTGACCTCCGGGCCCCCCAAAGGCACTCCCAGAGGAGCACAGGGGGACAGTGGCAGGCGGGAACGCCAATCGAGCAAGGAGCCCCGAGCAACCCCCGCGAAGCCAGCAGGCCCAGGCGTGCCGCCCGGGCTGCTCTTACCCGGCTCCTCCCGCCGCAAGGCCCGCTCCAGCTGCTGCACCTCCCTCTCCACCGTCAGGGCCAGGTCCCGCAGCTTGCCGAAGAAGCCCGCGGTGACGTCCATGGCTCCGAGAGAGGGAAACGGAAGGCGGAGGCAGCGGGATCGAGGCGGCGCTAAGTGAAACCGGGCCGGGCCGGGCCGGGCCGAACCGAACCGAACCGAACCGAACGTCGCCGGGCCGGACCGAGCCGGGCCGAGCCGCGCGCGCCGCTGAGGGGCTTCAAACTGCCGCCAGCGCGAGCCCCATTGGCGCCGCAGGGCCCCGCCCGCCGCCGCCTCTCGCGAGAGCCGCGCTCATCGCCCGCCCTCCCGCCGCCATCTTGGCCCCTGCGTGGGGCTGCTGCTGCTGTCGGAGGTTCCCGGTGAGTGAGGGCGGGAGGGGAGCTTGGGGCTGGGGCAGCGGTGCCCCCGCGGAGCCCCGCGGCTTCGCTTCTAAATCGAAGATGTAGAGAGATTCCAGAGAGTGGAACGCCGGCGTGCAGCTGCACCGTGGGAACGGGGTGGGTTAGCGGCAGTGCTGGTGTGTGCCGTGGTAGGAGTGCTTGGGTGGCTTCCTTGGTCACGGCACCGAGGCTGGCGGAGCTCAGGAAGGGTTTGGACAACTCCCTCAGGCACATCGTGTGGCTCCCGGGAATGTCGTGTGCAGGGCCAGTTGGACTCGGTGATCCTCGTAGGTCCTTTCCAGCTCCGCGTATTCTGATTCTCTAAAGCTGATTAAATCCCGTGTAATGCGAAACCTGGGCATTAGCGGGCTGGGGACCAGTGAACAGGTTAACGAAGAGCACTTGTGTGAAGTTTAAACGTCATTCGGCCTTTCCTGCCCCCTACACCCAGCGTGTTGTGCCAGCATCTGTTGGTGCTTTCCGCTTACGCCACTTGGTCTAATTCAGGATATTGTTTTTCTCTACCAACCAGATTTCCCTCGGTCCGGAAACAAGGCTAGGTAATTACATACTAATAAGCTTACGGAGAGACTGTAGCTCAAGGCCTAATGCTGAGGAAAGGCCACATTTGGATCGAGAAGACAGAGCTGCAAATACTCTGTTTTGACAACACAGCTATTTGAAGAACGCATAAGCAAAGTGAACCCTTCATTCTTGAGTATCTGTGACTGGCTTTTCATTAAATAATTTATGGAGGATATGCTTTAATTGCAGTGTAAGGGTAACTAAGTAAATTCTTAAGCTACATAAATTTCAATTCCCCTTTTCTGATTCTTAAGTTTCCAGTGTATCTGGCCTTGTGCTGCCTACTTTGTGTGATGGTTTGTGAGCACCAGGTTCTGAGCTTGAACCTTCAAACCAGCCAGCTAAAAGGCAGTGGAGTTAGTGCAGAACTTTTAATTCTTGTCAAAGCTTTATTTTTGTCTCTAAGGTAGCGAATGTTTTATATTTCTCTTTATGTTTTAAGGCAAAATGTTTTTAACAACAGTATTACTGCGGAAGAGAATTCCTGGAAAGCAATGGATTGGGAAGTACAGGCAACCAAGAGTGGTTACCATTTCAATGAAGCAAGCAATGATCCGAAGGTTGGAAATTGAAGCAGAGAATGAATATTGGCTCAGCCAACCTTACCTGACCCAGGAACAGGAGTACAAACACAACACAGAAGAGAGACGTGCAAAGTGGGAAGCTTTCAAACGCCTGAAACAATCCAAGTTTCCTGAGCACAGATACATCAGCGATCATTTAAACCACTTAAATGTGTCAAAGAAGTGGACATGTTGAATAATAAAGCATATTTATATTTGGCACATGTCATGTACTGCCCCAGGATCTGCTCTCGTACCTGTTATGGCAACTCACTGTAATCAGGGTGGGTGACAAGTAAGACTTTGCTGTGGTGTACAAGATACTACATTAAAAGTAGTCCTCTGGAACAGCGTATGTTTTCTTATTATTGCTTTGTTAGAGAAGTTCTTTGTGTGGCTCTCTACCATCTGCCCACCCTGTGTTCTTCAGGGCTTAAACAGCAAGTTACCAGGTGCAGTGGTGGTGATGATTTAGAGATAACCTAGTTTCTAGTTTCAGTGGCTGCTTTCTGAAAGCCTGGAGAACACTGCTGCTGTGTTGAAAGGGCTCCTGTGCTGGTCCTGGCCACATGGCTTGGGCTGGTCACTCTTTTCCTCAGGGATTGTTCTGTGCACACCAGTACCTGAGACACAACTATGACACTTGCCATCAGGCATGCAAGGACCAAGGGGAACTAGAACTGCAGAGACAAGAGGATGAAGCTGGAATTAATGGAATGTTATAAAATGTTCCATTTAAAAAAACCCAAACTTTCTGGAAAGAATTGTTGATTTTAACTGCCAGTGTCATTGTCATGTCAATGTCAGCTTGGGTGTTACAGCTCTTACACAGATTGTTCCTGATCTAAAAGGAACATGGCTGATTCCTGTTTGAGCAATTGACTTCTAAGTCAGGCTTAGTGTCCTGAAGGAATAAGTGGCACAAGTCAGGCTTTTTATTTCCCCACAAGACCCAGTGACCTGGAAGATGTGTCAAGAGTGAGTGTAATCTGAGGTTTGTTGCAGCTGGAGTGTAAAAACCAGAGCAATGGTGCAGTGTTTCCCAGGTAGGCAGTTTTTCTCACTGATCTAATACACAAATGCTACAGCTGAGCACTTTTCAGATTCTTTCACATACTTTTATTAAGTTGATGTTGCATTCACTGATGAATTCAAGTGTCAAGTCCATTCGTATCACTTTGGAAAAGAGGCTTGAAATGGTACTTTTTAATTAAACACGAATTATACTTCAGAGAAGTACGAACAGGTCTGAACACTGATGTACAAAATTTTGAATGCACTTTCATTGGTTATAAATGGCTTAAGAGAACTTTATGGAAAAGTATACATATGGGGAAATTGCAAATACAATTAAAACATGAAGGAACTTCCAGGCAAAGCAATGTGATTTTGTATTTAATTCATTTATAAAAGCCCGTTTCAAAAAGTTACTTCAAGTATTAAACTATAAATGGCAACGTTTTCTCTGTGCATAGGATGAGTCCTATCTGTAACATACAAAAAAATACAACAAGTGCATCGTTATTACAGGTATCTTTTACACGTCGTCCCAAACTTAAATACAGCTCATTACAAGTTTAGGCAGTACAATAATAAAAATAACTTTGTGGAAGTAGAACAGCTGGGACACTGTGATTAGTGCAAATGTTGATGACCCTTGCTGGCAAATACAAAAGGAACTGCAGAGATAACCCAGGGATGTTTCATTCATCTAAGTTAAAAATGGAACAGACTTAACAGCAGGAATGCTGCCTCCTTCTAGGATAGCTTCATGATTGTAAATCATCATTCAGAAACATTTAAGTTTCCCACAATAAAGCTGATAACAGGATAAGGGACAGGAGAAATCAGAGAGGACCATGCTAAGTGTCTTAAGTTGTCAGCTAAGCAGTGTAAACGGAAGGGAATCAGCATGTCACCCCCAATGCTTTGGTGACAATTAAAATAATACAAATACTTCACCTCTGACACATCTGCTTGACTGCTGAGCATGAGCTCTCTGTTTCTTAGGACAGGGGGTAGGAAGAAAAATGGGGAAACCTCCCAAAACCAAAGAAAGCAATCCTGTAAACATTATCAGACTTCACTACCTAATGGAAACAAATTCAAGTAATGGCTTCAGAAAACAAATGGCCAAACACCAGTTTTAGTCTGCATTAAAGCAAACTATGACTTGTAGCTTCATGACGTTTCATGACAGTTACATAATTAAGAAAAATGTGTATAAAAAGCTCTATATACAAAATAAATTGATAGAAATGAGCGTAACAAATGTGTTCAGTACTAAATCACTTCACATGCAACTGCTCTCTTTGGTGCCATTTAGGATAGAAGAGCCTCTGAAGTTGCACACATTGCTGTTTTTTAGGTACTGCAAAAAGACGTGTTTGTGGGCTGAAAGTAACTGCTGTTTGGAGCCTCTCTAAATGCGCACCCAAATCCCCCAGTCAGACACAATTTTAGAGGGTGTCCCTGGAGAACATACACTATTGAAGCTCAAAGCTGTCATGGTTTTGTTGTTACTTAACTTTTAATAAGAATCTGGTCAGTCAATGGTCCAGATCCAGGCAGATTTGGTCAATCTATGCCGGACTCAGCACATCTTGGTAAATCTGCCAGACGTGAATACAGCTGCAAATGCTGCAGTTTCCCTCCTCTCGGGGCTCTGCTTAGCTACAACTGGACCATACTTCAGTTAGATCATGAAGTCTTTGTGTGCATACTCAGTGGTATTGAAATTCATCCCAACCCAAAAGATAATTGATAATTAATAAAGAAGAACCACACAAGACCAAAGGAAAGAAACAGTACCTGAAAACTGTAAGTATTCAGCACTCTGGAGAACAGGACCAGTTTGTAAGAATAGCATACCAAAAGTAGCTTGGTACTTGCAAATTCCACTCTCATGAGGCAGCTTTAACAAAAAGGTTACCATGATTTCCACTCAAATCACTAGAAACAGAAGTGCCCAAATTTCCTCTAAAGTAACCCTCTGATTATTTAAAATGGAGGTTTTAAATCACAGCTGACTTGTATCAATAGAGTCTCAAAATAATACTGTAGGAAGTCAATTAATGACAGAAACCTACTCCTCTTCCTGCCCTCCTCCCATAATACACCTTTGGTAGGCACAGCAATGATGTGCGTGCTGTACACTCTGTGAGTAAGAAAAAAACACTATTGTGTAGTTTTAAGTAATTTCTAATTATGGATTTTCCTGCCTCATATTCACAGGTACAGGTTTATTTCAAGACATTTCAGAAAAATGGAGGATGAATCACACTGAAATCCTCCCCTACATCAGGCTTCTGTCCTCACAGTGGGAATTTAAAGCCATTTTTTTGATTTTTTGAGTGTATGTGGATTAAAAGCAGTAAGAAACACAGAAGTAGTTTCTAATTGCAGCCAATGTCAACTATTCTACAATAACTACTATGTATGGCTAGTAGAAGTCATTACTTTAATGGATCTAAAAGCTTAAAGGCTGCTATTTTTAATGACAACCTAGGTATTTTCAAGACTCCCTGACATAGAGTAGGTTAAAGCACAAAACCAGCATGTACAACACAGTCCAACACCCTGAACCAGTTGTTTCCTCAAGATCCATCCCCCTTCTGATCTCCTGACCATGGGCCAAAAGTCCCCCCTTCCTGCAGCCCCTGCCTCTGCTGGCAGGGACAGGTAGAGTTGCTTGCAGCCATGAAAGCTGAAGAGCCATCCTGCTCCCTCCTGGACTTCCTGGCACAGCACAGCCTAGGGAGTGCTCAGAACAGAATCCAAAAGCAGAGGATGTCATCCTGCTGCCTTAGCCATGATACCTCCTCCAAAGCCTAGGCCTGCCAGGAAAACCTAGCCCCTCCATCCCACGTGCTGGCATGCCCTTCAGCAGTACAATTCCCTTAGAGAACTTAATTCCTTTAAGTCAGCCTGGGGTTTCTCTTAGTCCCCAGTTCCCAAAGGGAAAAAAAATAAAAGGGGTTGGGGGTGGTGAAGGTGGGAGAATCATCTTTCAATCATTTTACTATGTTTTGTATTTGTCAAAGTGACTTTCAGTAATGCCTGCTTGCACACCAACAGTAACTCTGGCCTCAGGATTATCCTAACACCACTGCTAACTCTGGCCTCAGGATTACCCTAAACCACTGCTCTCCTCACCTCAAATATGAAGAAAAATCTAGAACAAAATATTCCTGTGATCTGCATAAACATGTCAGAATGGTGAGTTCTTCATGAAGAGCCACAAAAATGTCCATCAGATACACAAAGAAGTGGTTTCAGAGGAGCAGCACTCACTAGGAAAATGCCCGTGGAGATAGCCCAGCCTGTTTACTTGCAGTTTTTCCTGTAGATTCATTATCCTGACTAAGGAATTCAGACAAGTTCTGATGTTGGCCTACAGGATACATACATTCATGGGGGGTATATGAAGCACTTTGGGGAGCAGAGACCATATTGCTGAGTCTGTGATACTGAGGATTCTGACATACATTTTGCTTATTGTTCTGCTAGATGATGTCTGTGCATGGACGTGTTATTTCAGCTATAATACATAGATGCAGTAAAAGCCAGATGATATCCCAGGCCCTCCATGACAGTTCCACCAATGTTTGGGGCTGCAAATTTTGGTATTCAGAACAAGCCATTTGAACATGCAGTCTTCCTTCTCTGTTATCTTCCCCAAGAAATTTTGCTGGTGCGATACTGCTGAGAGCTTATGTTAAGATGGGTACTTCTCACTTAACATCGGAGAAGAAAAAGCTAAACCTTTCAGATCAATGTGTAGCAAATGTTTTTGTAAGTTTTGGAATTAGCAAATGCAAAATTTCTTGTACAAAGTTTGAAGAAACATTCTGCAACTTTTATAAAACATGCAAGTTTGGACCATTGCTTCTGTCTCAAGAACATCCAACAGTGAAATCACGTTCATAGGTCCTCAAAGAGTTCTTGTTCCAGAAGATTAATAAAAATTTATTATATCCAAAGACAAAAAATACTTATTTTAAATCTTACAGTATACTTGATACTTTAGTATTTCCATCATAAACATATTTAACTCAAGTAGCAATCAGTCTGGGAGACAAACCAAACAGGTTCTTTTGGACTAGATCATCAATTTGACTACTACCTTCAGCCTGTATCAAAAGGGCTCATGTCTGTTTGCAATCAGCATCAGCTGAACATCAGAAAAATTACAGACAGAAAATAGTATTTGTCACTTTTTCCAGGTGCAAACTTCCAATACCACCCAAAGATGTAGCAGTCTTCTCTGCAGAGGAGTGAGGAGAAAAAAAAAAACACGTTGTTTCCTGTAGGTCTTGAGCTAAGGATGGGATGGACTTGATTCCTCACACAGGAAACACATTTTGCCTTTTGTGAACAGTACATTGCTGCACAAAGCCATCAGTCTTTAGCAATTTCAGCATCACTTAAACTGGACTTGAAAGTGGGAGACTAAGGGATGCAATTTTTCAGTGTGCTAACACAGATCTATGATCCAACACTAATCTTCTCTTAAGTACCTGATACTTGTATTTTAGAACCAATAAAACCTTGTGCCTTTATTAAAAAGCTAAAACAAAAGTATAAAACAGTATTTATAAACCATGAAGAGTCCCATGGAAAAAACAGTACTCTGCTGGTTCAGTTTTCTAGCAACACACAACTGCAATATGATTTTTCTCGGGGGTACTTTACCATTTTGTTGCTGCCTTACACAGAACACAGCAAACAGTAACAGAAAATTCCTTTTTGCACTGCCTTTTCCTTGTATGCTGACTGACAATTGTTGGAAAGTAATAATCCATGTTTTTTTCAACTAAAACCCAAGTTTTCTTCTTTGAGCTCTGTCCTTGGTATGGTTAAATAAATCAAGTTAAAATGATGAGGAAGCTCAATCCTATAGCAAAAAAAAGCAACACCCAAGTTAAAGGCTTTTATGCTGTTGGCATTGCCTTGCTCCAAAGCACAGCTAGTAGAAGGAACCCTCAGTCCCAAAAGACTTGGAGAGCTGTGATCATGAGATAGACTGGTTAACAGGAAGAGAGGAGAAGACATCATCCAGTCCTTTCCCCATCACCTGGCATGTGAGCTATGTATACTCCCACTTCAGACTTGCTGACCATGCTCTAGGCTGACTTTTTTCTTCCTTTTCCTTTTTTCTTTCTTTCTGTACTCTGGAGACCTGCTATGGAAGTGACTTCTGCAGTGCCTAAGGTATGAAGTTTGCCCGTGAGGAGGTAGGAGTCTCTGCAATCCACCCCCACCACTGCAGCATAAAAGAAATGCATAGTTCCCACTCTGGACCTTGTGCATCCAAGCAGGGCACTTCTGGATCTGGCCCTTTGGTTGCAGTATATAATTCAGTGTTGCATAAATGCACATTAAGAATCTTAAGGCATCTGTCTTAACTTCCCTGCTCTGCAATAGTGCTTACAAGAATCCATTGTACTGTGCAGAAACTTGAATTTCTTGTCTCTTCCTAAAATGTTCATGTTCCATTTTTTTCCTGCTCAGCTTCTTCCAAACGAAATTAAGTAATATTCAAGCTCAAAATGTGTTGCAGAAACCTAGTGAGACAAAAAAAAAGGTAATTAATGGAATTATCCAATTAGGTTTGAAAAAAACACATCAAATCATAGTGCAATACACAAATGCACCTGGGTAATATGATTTACAGACTTCTGATTAAGGCAACTTCAACTCAGAAATAGCCTTCTGGGAGGTGTGGGGTTTTGTTTCACACTTCTTATGTTTTAGAAGCTTATCAGTGCTAAGAACATCAGTCCATCACCACTGATCTGCGTCTAAAGTATCCTGGATCCCTGACTGGCAATTCAATTTTTGAATTAAATTGATAGATGTCAGGGCACAAATGGTATTTGCCTAGGTGAGGCTGTGGGACTGGCCTTCTGCAAATCAAGCTCTGCACACTAACATAAGCCATGACTCTGCTCCTGCTGTGTGTTATGGGCCCAAGATTTAAATACACAACTATTGGCTTGTTACAGGGTGTTATGGAGGTGCATTGAACAGATGCTTGATCTCACAGCTGCTGTACAGTTGCTTAGAAATGCAGGGCTGGAATTAACCATCTTGGCCTAAACTGTCATCAAATCCAACTGAACTCGGAATGGTTCAAACACTGTGTTACTGAGTTAATTTAAAGTAACACCTACCCACATGCTTTTGCATTGGGTGCAATTATGCACTTTTATTTACAGAATTTTTAAAACTAGTGTAGTTTGGGCAAGTGTAACACAAAATACAAATTCTTTCTTGAATCTGGCCTCACTTTAGGAGGAGAGGGAAGATAGAAAAGAAATTAATCTCAAACTATTACCAATTAATTGTCTAGCTGAAGACAGTCATCTATGCTTCCTCTCTAGGTCAGTGGAAAGAAAGATTAAGACCTTTCTAGAATACCCTATCAAAGCTGCTGGGATGAGCTGCCCTCAGAAACTTCTATTCCGCTCCATGAAGAACAGAAAAGCCTTCGTAACCTATTTAGATCAGATTAGGTTTTATATAGCTGGAGGCTGAAAGGAACCCCTTGCTTGGGATATTTTTTTGCACATTTATATAGCATTAAGAAAAGTTGGAAAGGGGAAACTTACCATTAGTGAGTTCTCATGCTTGAGTAGGTTTTTCAGAAATCCTAATTAACTAGACTAATCTTGGTTTTGTATGAGTTTACACTGAGCAGTCTGACCAACATCAGCCCAAGCATCACACTATCACCCACAAAGACCTTTTAGAAAGATTATTTTTTTCCTTGAAAACAAACCAACCCCCACCCCAAACTATAATTTTAAGTCAGAAGGCTTCTTAAAAATAAAAGGAAAAAATAAAAAGTAGTCCTAAAATTACTGAGCTTACCAAATTCAAATGTAGTGTTTTATTTCTGATAAAAATGTGATTTACTTGCAAAAACGCCCCCCCACCAAAAAACTCAGAACAACCAAAAGAAAAAAAGAAATAAAAAAAGGGCAGGGGTAATGGCTTAGCTCTAGCTTCTACAGCTGTTAGTTGACCAAGTAAGATTTGTTTCTCTTCCAGACAGAAAACATAATGGGAGTTTATAAGCTCACCACAGTAGGAAGTCAATATAAAAGAAGTCTAATTTAGTCATTGGAAATACACCAAAGAGAAGTTTCATATATGCCCCAGCACTCACTGTATTTCCTAAATGCAAAGTGCACACAGGGCACTTTAATGCAAAAAACATTCCAGAAGATCACTGTCAATTCCAAATGTGACAGGGCAGTCTGTATGCAGAGATCTGTATTCACTTACTGACCTCATGCAGCTTCCAGAACATGACCCACCAATATATGATTAAGAAGAAGACATTTAAGGAGCTCTTCCTCAAGACAGCATTTCATCTCAGAATTGCATTTAGCATCAGATTCTCTTCCCTGATCAGGCAATAAATCCAGCACTTCCCACTTCAATCTAAATTACAGGATTAATCTGACTCATCCCAGGCCTAGTCAGCTTATGCTTCCTGCACTACAGCATTACTCCCATTCTTGGCTTCTCAACAACCATTCTGAATTTTGTTTAGACTTTGCTATCACTCATCCAACATCAGACGACTCCTCTGCATTCCATGACTAGTTGATTTTTGACTTTGAGGTGTCAATTTTATTCATACATGTACAGGAACAGCAATCAATTATGTTAGTCTTACCTGTTTCTCATTGAGATGGTTGGTTAGTAATTAGCTGAGATCAGCTTTCCAATGAAACTATAATATGCTTTTTTGCACCTAGAACGTGAAAGAATCTCAATTATGTGTTCTTGCAGATTTGCATAACAAATAGCAGAGATTTCAAACCAGAAAGCACATTGACCGTGTTGTGCCTACTTTATAAAAATATTTTCCTCCCCCTAACTAAACATAAAAGATCCCAAATCTCAGAACTGAAATGCAAAAGTGAGAATTATCTATCCATCTACCATCCACTACCTTAACACAATAACTGATTTTGGAGCAGAACATGCAAGTTAGCCTTAATTTCTAAACATCCTGACTTGATTCTGTGGAACACATTTTCTTTTATATCACTCCAGCCAATTCCTAAGGACTTTCTAGGTGCCAAAAAAAAAAAAAAAAAAAAAAAAAAAAAAAGGAAAACTGAACCACAAACCTGATTTCACATTTTCCTCTTCAGGGCCAGTTTCCACCCACTGACAATCACCAGATAGCAACCGATTTTGTGATTCACTGAGTGGTCGAGTAGGAAAGGACTGATTGGCTACAGAGCTGAAAAGTAAGCAAAGGCAACAGGAATTCTGTCATACCAGTAGCTGCTTCAGACATTTCCAGAAAAATGAAGTTACTTAAAAGCAAAGCTAGCAATAAAAAAACCCTACAGTGCCAATGTACTGGAAATGACTGGCTGCCCCCAACCTTAATTCCCCTACAGGCTTGTTCCAGTCTAAAATAACCCCCTACCTGACACAGCCACTCACTTCTAATGGAAAAAACCCACGGATTGATGCATAAGAAATGGCACCCTGACAATAACAGTGCCACACAGCTAAAAAGAAAACCTACGCAGTTCCATCTGGAAGAGCAACCAAATGCCATCTTATCCCATGCTAATGCCAGGGCCTTCTTCTGAGCAATCTTCTGAATGTAAAAGGATTACTTTGCTGTTTGCACAAGGGTCCTGTTCTTGTGTAAATTCCACAGGTTATGTTGCACTGGAAACAACTTCTTCTCTGTATTGCCTTTGAATCCTCTAATGTCTGGTAACTCAGGTGACTGCTGTTGGCAACAACCTTCAGCTTAAAGATTCACCAAACTATGCAGAAGACTTCTAAAGTGGCAATTGTAAACACCCCCAGAAACTGCACAAAGACTCTTGTCTCTTTGAAAATACATTGAAGATACAAAACATGCTAATTTGGGAGGGATAAAAAGTAATGAGCTAAAAACCCCAGCATGAGAGATCTACTTCTCTTGCAAAGTGTCTCAGCATTACTTGTTTAAGCATGCTCAAGGGGATGAAATACAAATAATACTTTGCCTTTCACAAAACAAAACAAAACAAAACAAAAAAACACCAACCAAAAAAACCCCACCCCAAAATAAATAAATAAATAAACAAACCATTTTTAATGGACAATTATTCAGTCTTCCCTAGGACATTTTTGATTATTAACAGCCAGTAAGCCCTCTTACTTTCTGTATTACTGTACTATCTCTGTATTACCTATTATCTCTTATCTCTGTATTAGAGCCTTATCTTCTGTTACAACAAAACCAAGATACAGTCAAGTTTTTAGTCTTAATCCAGTCTATCCTTCACTGAAGACTTAGAAACTTACTCTGAAGATGACAAGAAGCATAAAGAATTCAAAAACTAACTTTGGAACTATTTTTTTTTTCTCTAGGTAAGTACTAAACAGTACAAAATCAGTATTTTAAGTGCTATAGGTACCTTTTGGCAGGTTCATTTTGGCTTGAGACTGCAAGTTGCTCTGCATCCATAATCACCAAACGAGTTGGGAAATTACATCCATCACCCAAACTAAATGAGAAACAAAGACTCAAATCACTATTGGTAGCTGACTTAAATGAACTGATCAAGGACCCATGAAAGAGGCAAAGGCTACAGGCTCGAGTCAATTAGCTGAGCACAGTGCTGAACTCCAGACTTCAGCAAGGCATTTGTACCACTAAATCAGATGATCAGTTAATTAAATCTTGGAGCTCAACTGATTCCCACCCTATCACTGAATATGGATTGCTGTGCACAGCACAGGTCTGTGGATTTCAGAAACACAGATGTATTTCAGTAGACTGTAGCCCATATCTTCTCCCAAACCAGCATGTGCACATGGTAAGACCCTCTAGTATTTACAATCTCAGAAGCTGTATCATAAATAACATTCTGGTGGCCTTGCTTTCCCCTTCATCCATCATTTTGAAATTAGCCAAGCCTTCTTTTATCAGGATAAAAATGTGGTAGCAAAACAGAACATGAGCCATCTACAGTGAAGCTTCTGTCTTCAATCACATGGTAGTTGAGCAAACAGCTGAGTCAACTTCAGCTGCTGGTATTACCTCTGCTGTTTGCTACCAGATCTCAGCTTCACAAACAGGTTCAGCAACATTTTTACCTGACACACAGGCCCCCAAGAGCAGTGTTGAAACACAGTTCCTACTTAATTCTGCTGAAATCTGGTAGTGATAGGAGTGGGCAGCACATCAGTCTTGCTTCATCAGGCTTGTCTGCAACTCCCTAATGCTGGCACTGCTGATATTTTAAATCCAGAATTTTTCACCATATCAGATTTTTCCCCCCTCTGTTGCTTATTTACATGCACTTCCTTAGATGGCTTTCGATTCCTAAAGTGTCATCTACAGCAGAAGGATGGCTGTCAAGTTTTTCCAGGGGCAAGAGAGGGTGTTTTTGAACTGAGGTCATTGTGATGCAGCTTTTTGTTCTCCTCTGAGTGGCTGATTTCTGCTCCATAATCACTAAGACTACCACCAAAAGGTGTACAGTTTTTGCAATACACTTCTCAAAGCTCTCCAAACTTCTACATTAAAAAGCCTCTTGTCAACAAGGTCCCTGTCTTTGAATGAAAACCCTGTGTGGAGTTTGATCATTTTCTCTTGCCCATTTTCCCTGCACCAGTATTTATTGTACACAATAAATTGTACACTTGTATACAAGTTGGCTTTTCAGCTGTGCTTTGTGTTTTAGTAGAAAGGGGAAGCAAGGTGGAAGTCATGGAATCAATTAATTCCCTAATTCATTACTATTCAGACTGAATACCTGGTAAAGATAGGGAGTAACCAATACTTCTTTTCATCTCCAAAAACCTCCCTTAGATTTTTGCTGCATCCAAGAGAAAAGCCATTTTTATCAGGACCGTTTCGAAATGTGGGTGCACGGAATGTTTCTGTAAAATAAAAACATGCAATCCCTTAAACCACTAAGTAATCAGGGAACATGAAGAAACAAACGAAAACTTCTCTGCTGTGGAACCAGTTTTGGGCAAGGCGAGGTGATCTTGATGTATATATTACAGGGGAAAAAATAATCTCAAGCAATCACAGAAAAAAAAATCACAGGCTGAGTGAAAAGTAAGTAAATCAGGTAAGCAGAACAGCCCCCTTGTCAACTTTCTCTCTTCACATTTAATGAAGTCTGAGACAAAGCTAAATACCATCAGCATGCCAAAGATAACCATACACATCCCTTATTTCTTGGTGACTTGCTCTCTTCAGCCTTCTTTGAGCAGAAAAAGGTAATTACAGGAGTAATTTACCATAAGCACTGCTGGACCTAAGCCCAGAGGTTTTTCCACATCTGCCAAATCAGGAAGCTGAATTAAGAATATCTTGTGCTATCAGAGAGAGATGAAATCTATGACATTAGAAACCATGAACTATAGGAAACCACCACCATTTTTCTACTCAGTCCAGTTACACTCTTGGCCAAAAACTGAGAGGACTCATTGCTCCTTTATCAGTATCTTGTCTTTTTACGACCACAATCCAGAAAGCAGAGAAAGTACTGTGTTTCCAGTTATGACCACTGACTTTTGGGTAAGGAATATGTTGAAGTTTTCTTCAAAGTTAAAAAGAAACTGTGAACAGTCCTCACCTGTAGATATGTCAAAATAATTTAAATAGCTCTCCTGTCAACCAATCAAAAAATTCCAGCAAAAGATTTCTAGCTGAAAATTATTTTACTTTTAATCAACTTATTTTTGAGGTTAGAAATTTAAATTCCAATGAAAGATACAAGATTTTGACTTACTCAGTTGTAGTCCCTGTCGCCCTACACACTGCAAAAAACACTCTCAAGTGTTTCCTAGAAAGAACTTCAAATATTTTAATTGAATGCACACAGCTTGGTTATGCTGATCAATGCCATTTAAAATGTTTAGGGACAGAATTATGGGAATCTCTTATTATCTAAGAAATGTACATCAGTGTATTCATTTTTATCACACTTTTTCAAGCCACTTCCTAACAATAAGGTCAGTTTTCTTTCACAGGATTTAAAAATACTGATTTGTATCTAGTTCAAAATATTCATGTTCATGAACAGCAGAGCCTCTGACTTGGTAGGCACTACCCAGCTACTCAAAGTATTAGAACAACGGAGTGGCAAGTAGTAGCTGGGTTACATACTCCACACTTTAAAAACACAACAAAAATGCATGGTGCCTCAGAGGTCTCAAAAATACAAACAAAAGAAATGAACAGTCATCATGAATCAGAATGCTTGACTCCAGCAGAGGGCCCCCCACAGGCTTAATTTTCCCATTTCTTTCACCTCTAATTACTTCCGCCAAATATGCTTTTTATTGCACAGTATTGAAAAAAATCAATTTATATGTGATGACATATCATGTAGACCTCACACTCTCACTGAATTGTCATTTTTCTGGACAAGGACAAGTTCCATATCCCAATGAACTGACCTATAGTTGATCTGTTTTTGCCAACTAGCCAGCAGTGGTAGCTGAAGAGTGACAGGATGCTGATGAAGAACATGGCTGCCACAAAGAAAAGGAATAGTACGTGGAACTTTGCATGGGTATCTGGCAATTCATTCTGGGGAGAAAGAGAGAAAGAGATTAATATGTTAACACTTCCTAGCAACTAGGGCAGTATTGTTGCTGAACATTTCCTGCCACACCCAGACTGCTATAGGTCTTTCACCTCAGTTTTCACCACAAAAGCAAAGCAGCAGCCCAGCTTTCCTTTCATGTCATGTTAAACTGGAAAACAACAGCATTTAAATCTCATGGGTACCCCTTCCTCCATGCTTAGCACTGTGAGTGCACATGTTCATCCATGGTTTTCAAATGCACAGTAGGGAGGCAAGGCAAAACATTTTCTGTACCAGAAGATGTTAACTGTGCAGCCACAGCCAAAGAGACATGGGGAAAATATGTCCAAAGTCACTGCCTCTGAAGGGGAAAGAAAGTGCAATTCCTGCCACAAAGTAATAATACTGAACCTAATTCTCCACTGGTATAATGAATGTAAAAGGGAAATGGTTGTCATGAACAAGTCCTAGACAAGACATGGGATAGATCTTCAATTTTTGATGACCTCTAATTCTTTAAGCAGCAACCAGCATGTACCCAGCAAAAAAAATTTGCCACGTCTGACCAGGTAGAAGTGAATCATCCAGAAACCTATGTGAAAAACAACAATTCCAATATAACTACCATGAAGAAACCAACCCCCATCCATATCAGATTGTCGATTCCACCCTGAACTATTTTTAGACTTCCACTTTCAAAAGGCCAATGGGATTTGTAAGAATACTATTCCAGCTCCATATCCTCAAAATCACAGCACTTTCAAGCAGCTGACCTTTAACAACATTATGAAAGCAGAGGCTATTTTTACTCAGCTATTTACTTAGCATTACTGCCATTACTTTTTTCCATTAGTGCATTCAGTACACCCATTTATCTACGGCTGACTTTCCTTTTTAAGCTAAAACACATTTCAATTAAGATCAAGTGCACATAGGTATATCCATTTCCCTGTACATGGCTTATATTTATAGGCAACAGATTACTAGTCTCCTTCCTTCTGTGATGATATAAATAACTGACACGAATGACTGGATAGAAAAATTGTAGTAGGAACAATATTTAAATAATGACAGCAATATTGGATTTTACCTTTGGACAATTCTCTGCAGCTTTCCTGTGGCAAAGCTTTGTGCAAAGAAAGACAATTTATTAAACACTAGTATTATGTTGAGACAGTGTGTTTAAAAACAGCACAGGCTTTGTTATGAACAACGTGGTTGGTGTGCAGATGTGCTCTTGGATGTGCCAATTTCCAAAGCACATCAGCAGTTTTAGGTCCTGTTCTCCCAGAAAACAGAGGAGTATGCAAAAGCCCACTACTAACTTCCAAGCCATGAAATTTTCTACTGAAGCATAGAAGTACTGGAATTCAGATTGTGACTGGATCACTTTCAAGTGATTGCTCAGCTTGGACAGCCTGACTATACCAATTTCCTTCTTTGCTAGTTGCTTCCATCACAAGTAAGGTTCAGGTGAATATTCTGTATGATTAAACCATTCACAAAGGTCAGAAAAGCTCAGAATACACCTGAGGTACAAAGTAATGGTTTATTAATTACAAAGCCTTTCTGACATCAGAGAATATCCATTACCAGCAGATGTAGTTTCAGCCAAAATCATAAAAAATAAATTGCCATTCTTTGCACAATTTTCTTCATTTAAAAAAGATCAGATTGGTACAGTTTTTCTTCTTCCTAATTTCCTTCAATACAGAGCAGTTTGTAGGATGTATCTTTAGTACAACACCTGAAATTGAACCAGTGCTTGAGAAAACAAAGGAAGAAACAGGAAAGCGGGGTTCAAATTAACTTTTAAATTCCAAACTTTATACCTAAAGGGTGGTATCTTGGCTAATATGCTAGCACTTAACTAATCTGTTGTAGGCAAGATGTGTGGCTTTTAAATTACAAGAATATGTGCAAAAAGCTTAGGGAGAGCCCAAGCATCTATGTTAGAGTCAGGCAGATACACACAGCATCTTCAAAAGTCCTGGCTGCCATCAGATAATTCTACAGTAAGCAAATGACAAGCAGCTCCAGGTCTCTAAATTGCCATTTAAGGCCACCTTCCTTTTTACTGGCCATTTTATTACTTATTTACTCATTTTATTTACTTACTTACTTTATTACCTATTTATTTACTTATTTACTGACAATTTGTGCAACAATCCCCCTTCCACCTGCAGTGGGGATATGTTTTGTGATCCACTGAAATCCAGCCTAGCAAAATACTCCTGTTGCTGCTTATTCTCAAGTTTCACGTTGAAGCAATAACAATTCCTTCTAGCTCAGGGCACACTGCAGTGCTCCCCAGCTGCCCAACTGATTTTTGTAACTTGAATTCCTATGACTCTTTTGAAATTACATATTTAAACAAAAGAATTCTCTACAAGGAATTCTCAGGAGTTTATTCTGATGCTGGAAGAGCAGCATCAGCTCTTTGTAGCCTTTGTGTTTTCCGTGGGTCAGACAACCTAAGTTTATTTCACTCGCATCTTCCTAAACCAGCAGCAGCTCTATAACCTGCAGGGTTTTTTGAACTATGCATGATTAATCTGCATGATCCCTAGGGAGCATTTACCTCTTCTGACTACCCAGTTTCAGCCACTGGTTGTAACTTCTTGAATGACAGAACTTCTTGCAGAACTGAAGCACCTTTCAAAAAATGCCAATTCTTTACTGGAGAGAAGCATGCAGTCTTTGAGTGTGTATAACAAGCTTATTCACAGTGGTGTTCTAGCAGCAGTCCACATGCCCCCCGCATGTGAAAAGAGAGTGAAACTTCAGACACTGGTTATTTAGATCATTATGCTCAGCAGCAGCACAGAAGCAGAGAGTTGCAGGTGAAAGAGCTGCAGAGTTTACAAAAGGAATTAATTTGCACAACACAATCTGGACTACTTAGCACACAATAGCCTGAAGCCAGTCACTATTAAAGAGTTCCCTACAAACTCCTTCACAAACAGAGTCATTTGATTGGTATCAGGTCATAAAACCCCTCGAACAAAAAAGTGCTGCCTGAGCTTGATTTATTCCTCATTTTTCAGTAGATAAGTCTAGCCTAATCTTTGAAAAAAACTCAGATCTGGTCTACATCCTTAGAAAAGGCAAGAGAAATGAGTTCTAACTAATGATGTGGAACCACTCCTTTTTTTTTTTACCCCCCTATTGTTAATACAACCAAAGCTTTGCAGAAGCACGTGCCATCCACCCAAGACATGTATCATATCCTTTATTTAGCTATACTCAGGATTGAAAATTAATTTGGAGGACACTGAAAGACACTGAAAATGACTGGAAAACATAATGGTTCCAAGGAGGTGGCAGTGCAGCAAGAATAAGAGTAGACACAAATATAAGCTGGGAAGCACCACCATGCATTGTGTAAACAAGGCATCAAGCACTGGGTGTCCAGCCAGTGCTGGTGTTTGTGTCAAATACATTTGGTTGACATTTTAACTTTAACAACCTCTGAGGTAGAAATAAAAATGTCATGAGTATAGAAAAAGCAGTTATGGGTATAAATAATCAGTTACATTCCCTTGATCTACAAACCAGATTTTAGCATCAGCATCAGGGTGCAAGCCTGTGGTAAGGTAAACATTTCCAGCCAGTGTAGTTGTTCCACTGTTGTATGCACAGGATCAAGGCCTTTCTTCAGCACTTCTGCATAGAGCATGAAATGTGCTGTGTAAAAGTCTTGCACGTGCAAGTGAGAAACACAAAGGCTTTCCTCAACAGAAGAATTTGGTAGGTGTGCATGTCTCACAGCATTTCCAAGTATCTGCGTAGGAGCATCATGTCTCTCTGCAAGTATTATCAACAGTGCAAAACAATGGATTGCTACATTTGTGCAGTTACCAAATACACCTCCACAACCTCCTTACAAGTTCTTCCCCCAGGCTACATTCCCCAAGAAGCAGTCCATACTTCTTTCCAATACTGGATATATCCAGTGTTGTTGCACAGTCTCTGAAAAACTGTGAGGAAGCAAAAAATAAGCACTACCTTCTGAAGGTATACTGTAACATTTCTTATACTCAAGCTTTGGGGGAGAAGAAATAACATTGATTTGCTCAGTTTTAGAGCATGGTACTAGTAACACCAAGCTTGTGGGTTTTCAATCCCCATATGGCCAGTTTACAGAAGAACTGGACTCGATGATACTGGAGGGCCCCTTCCAACTCAAAATATTCAGTGGTTCTGTGCATCTAGACAGCCTCAACAGAAAATGTCCAAACAGCAATCTGTCTGATGCTGTAGCAGACAAAGCTGAGCATTAGCAATACAGTAAAGCAGTCTACAGACAGCACGTGTCAGCAGCATCTTGCTTTGGTTTGCATACAAATGTAGAGACATTCTTCCAAGAGAGCACTTGCCTAAAAGCTTATGTACAAGAGACATACAAAAATTTGCAAGCCTACATGATTATGGAACTGCCACCTCTTGCTGGAAATGTACTTTAATGAGTCAGTTACAAGATCAGAAGAGTCTTATCTTTGTGAAGTGGGTGACTTGATATGAGTAAAGTGAGTCAGAGATCTATTCTACTGATAAGATCAGGTCATCGCCAGATTCTGTCTTGGAAGTATCCGGAATTGAAAGCTAGTACACAACTGCATTGTCTATTGTTACATTTCAGAAGCAGCCCATTCTTGCAGGAAGCATTTTTAACAACTGAATCAGTAATAAAAAATCATCCCTCTTAAGTTTACTTCCTCTGCTCAAGAGTCCACTTCAACATTGTGTGCGACGAGCTTTGGAAGAGTCCTGCTGCAAGTGCTGGTATTAAACATTTGTTCATTGTAGTCAGTTGTCCTTGGCCTTTTTTGTTGCACTAACGATTGTAAGGTAAGGTAACAAGGCAAATTATTTTTGTCTATTTTTTGCTCAAGCACTGACTGGTAAATATGTAAGAGAGCATCTACAGTTTCCTCAGAAATTGCGTACAAAGCACTGGAAAGCAGCCAGGCAGATGTTTGGAAACGGCACATTCATGGATTGAAAGTTTAACTATTTACAGCCAAGCAAGACTGAACAGCAGAATCAGACCATTTAATTTGAAATATCTTTTAAGATCCAGCTATGACTGATAAACACATTCCTGGCTTTCATCTCACAGCACTGACAGCTCAATTCCCACACGGTTCCTTGCTCTCCAGTGACAGGCTGCTATACAGAACTGACAGATTAAGAGAAACGCAGTACTTTGGCAGATCAGACCCACAAGTTTAGATGAACACAAACTTGTTTGCACCATTTATCTTACCTAATGCCAACTGTCTCAAAGTACAGCTATTTTGAATACATGATCAAGCTTTTCTTACCCTGACATGGCAGCAGCCTTTTGCTCCAATAAAGCAAATATCGTTATCTACTGCTGCAGATAGTTACTACTTTTCCCAGTTCCTCTGACAACAGCCAGCATCTAGGAAATATGTGGTGTTATTTACCCAAAGATGTGACTGAGACCCTTTCACTTCTGGTAATTTTTCACACGCTCATTAATGGAAACAGATTAGGGGAATTCTGCCACTAACACTTCAGCCTAGAGATAGGAAGGCACACTACAAGTTTCTGTAGATGAAAGGGAACAACTACAGAAGGCACTCTGTTCAGCCTGGAATAAAAGTGACAGGGGCAATTTAACACTGCCATACAAGGATTGTTGCCTTCACATGAATATTATTAAACATATTAAGATGCATGTATGTGTATCAACTTGACAACTGGTAACAGTTGCAAGGAAGATGTATAGCACTCACACTGTACATATCTTAGCATTCTACTCATACCAGATCTTAAAAGCCACTAATATGAAGTTCAGACATGCCTATGTAGGGACTCTAAAATGGAGCTCAGACAATTCCCAACAAATTAATTTGCCTTATTTGACAGCAGGTTACCCACAGACAACCTGCTGTCAAATCTGTGGATATAAGATACAAAAGTCTGTGGGGAGATACAAAATTGTTATTTATATTTCCAAGTGTCAGTATTTTTATATACTCATACGTATATGTAATTATTTGATATGGCCAGTTCTTTCTTCACTTACATATCTGTATCCCATAGTCTCATAGAAACCTGAGCTGTGCCATTCAATTTTGATGGAGCAGAGAAATTTGCACAGTGTCCTCATCAAAACTCCTTCCTCCCCTGTTACTCATCTTGGGCAGTGTAATACATTCAATTCATCAAAATTCATAAGGTTCTCCTGCTTCAGTCACTTTGATTGATGTCATTAATGACAGTGAACCACAGAACAGAGTAAATGGTGAGTGACAACATGCTGATGCAGCCTCCAATAACACATGCAGGATTAAACAAATGAACAACAACCAAAAAAAGCCTTAGAACTTACTGTCCAAAACTTTATGAAGTACTGCAAGACTGTAGCAGCAACAAACAAACAGTACAGTAAGGAATACATTAAAAACAGGAGGAAGAATTTGTAGTTAGAAAATCCCACACAATTATTCACCCTAGAAGGAGGGGAAAGAGAAAAAGGTTACTAAGGTATACAAAAAATAAACAAAAACCCCACAATACATTCAGCTTTATCAGAGCAAAATATGTTTGATATCAGTGGTATGTCCAAAACACTCTGGCACTACTCTTTCAGAAGCATTTTAAGCCACTGTTTTGAAGGAAATATCTCAGGCTGAATGTTCTGGACCTCTAACATAAATTTCCCCCCCCGATTCTGTAGGACAGGACATGAGCTGGCAGAGCATTACAATGCAGGCAGCCCGTACAGGAAGCAATTCCCACCACAAACCAACCGCAGTCACCACGGAAAGTAACATGAACCTCACCACCAATGTCGGTGGATGCTGCCTTGGTTACAAAACCACCCCTAAGTCAACTCCTGGCTGTTCTTCACTGTGATAGCAGATGATATTTTTACTGGCTATCAGTGAATAAAAACTGCAGCAGAGTCTGTCTGAGTGGGTCATACATATCACCTGGAATCGAGAAATGGGTCTCCCATTGCAGTGGGTATCTCCTCTCCTGCTAACACCAATAGAGTAAACAAAAGAAATGCCTTTGCTCACAAGTCTCATTAATGCCCAGGTTTCTCTATACAAGGAGAAACTGCACAGTTTGGGTGACTGGACTTAAAACTCAGCTCCAACGCAAGTTAGGAACAAGATTTATCCCACGTTAAAGAACTTCTGTGAGAAACAAGGTTTACTTCAGAAGTGCATTTTTGAAGCAGCATCTCTTTTGAAGCTGAATCTAATTCATCTCTTACACATTTCTTACTCTTATACTTTTTAAAAAAAAACAAACTTACCATGGACAGTGGTGGTCCATTTTTAATACACATCTGAAAGAGAAAATTTCCAGCAAGTTAAGACAAAAAATACATTTTCTTTCTAAGACATGTAACTTTAGCTTCTACAGTTGTGGGTGTTGTTTTTTATGGATTGATTTTTTTCAAATATTTTGCCCTACTGTATCTTTTTCAAGCCCTTCTCAATCATACCACTTCTATTAGAGTAGCTGTTCTTTCACCCAAAAGGACCAATTGAGATTCAGAAGAGTTATGAGGAGAGTTTCTTAAATTAGCATGGGGAGCATTAGTGAGCAACACCATGTACCAGTTCCTTACTGCACACCAGTTTTATGTGCATGCAGAGAAAACAAATCCAAAGGATCTTTCAGGGTTGTGTGGATAAGGTGTGTTAGCCTGACATTCACTTCAACTAAGTCTACCTTAGGGCTATTTTTGTTACCATTTTGTTTGCTGCTTGCCTTTTTTTTTAAAGCTAATGGAGGCAAAGATCAGCACAAAGGGCAATTTGAATAGTTCACATGCCATTTTAATCTAGTTTTAATGTAAAGACAGATACTAGACATTTCAGACACAGAAACATTCATTGTATTTGCCAACAAATTTGATTTTAGCCAAAAGATGTGTATTAGATTCTTCAGTTAACGAGATTTCCTCAAGCTCAGCCTACTTAACTCTCATGCATAGCCTCAGCCTTCAGTGCCTGTGCAGACTCCTCTGATGAATCACAATGAAAATAGGGAATAGCAGTGATGTTTTTGAGATGTTAAAGGCATGTGATTCTACTGTCAGTTTTTGAAATAAACATTTTTGGCAGAACACATCTGTTTCAAAGCTGCAGAAACAAGATACAATGAAACAGTTCAATATTAAGCTTTTGGTGGTGCTGGTATCTCAGAGCTACCGTTCTTTACTTTCAATCTACGATTTTTTACTTTTTAATTAATTTATTTTTTAATACAAGCTTTGTTTTACAAAGCTACGAGCCGGTTTCCTAAAACGTTCTGCCACTTTAGACAATAGGGCTGCACCATAATATTGCACCAAGGGAAGGAGCTGACCCCTTGAATGCATGAGCAGACTGAAGTGGTGATTGCAGGAAAGAGAAAATCTGTAATTCCAGACTGAGACACTTACACGTCACAGGCAGAACAGTGGTGGCAGCGGTCGGGTTTGATCAGCTGGCATCGATCACAGTACCTGATTGCTGCATTGAAGTGCAAGGCTCAGGTCAGTAGAACTCATTTGCTTTTATGAAAGTTTTCCCCCTTGACATGAACTGAATCTTGAAAGAGCTTCCTGCCCTCCCCTGCCACACCTGTTCTCACAGACTGTCATGCGCCTAACCTCATACGATATGTAGTTTGGATTTTTTTTAAAGAAATGTAACATATTCAAGTATTCAAAAGAATCTATTACTACTCTACTGAGTCCATTTTCATTTACACTTTGACTCCCAAGTCTTCCCATCCTATATCCTCTGGCACCGATCCCCCTTTCACCTCTGCACAGGGTACTAAGGCATCTCACTGTGAAACTACACTCTTTCAGCAAGTCAACCTCCTGCACTGGCTTTCTCTATCCACGTCACCAAACAAGGATCTAGCAGACTGTTCAGTAAATCAGTTCTTCCTCATCTTCCCTGGATATTTTTAAACAGACCTTCAGGTTTTTCTCAATGCAGAGAAAATAAGACACCAGCACATGCAGTTTGAAAGCAGGAGGAAAGCCAACACCTACAGCTAAAGAGAACTGATAAGGGCTGGCAACAGCTTCCCAAGCCACCCCTGGAATTTAAGACTGGGATTCTCTTAAATGGAGGCCTGTATCAAAAGAGCCAGGTGTCCTTAGACTTGTTTGGAAAAGTCACAGTAAACTTTGACCATTGTTATTCTGAGAAGTTTATGTTTTTGGCAACTCCACAGGGTTGCCAGTTTCAAGAAAGAGAAAAAGATATATACACATATAAAAGCTATAGATTTTTAAAGAATATACATATGCATAAGACAGTATTTTCACAGATCATTCATCTATAAATTTGAATAAAATGCCTACATATATTAAAAGCAAATCCAGAAATAGTCCATAACTCGATTTATACTGAATTTCAGATGGGGATGAAGTAACATTTATTTGTTTTTAAATTGCAAAAGTATGTTAACATCTTAAGTACATTTCTGCCCACACTGAACCAAAACAGCTCAAAAAGAAAAGTTTAAATGGGGATAAAAGTCATTATAAAACTGAGCAACACATTTGAATTTTCCTATTTCAAGCTATCTTAGCTATATTTTTTGCTGTGTTTATTTTTAATTGCCACAGCTGGAGTTAACTGCTCCCATCTCTCTTCTTGCTAGAAGACACATTTTTTTAAAATTTGAAGTCATGGCTTTATGTTGAGAACCCTAGAAAGAAATGATTGCTGTTTCTCTCAGGGGGATTAAACACTAGGACAAACAAAAAACATCATGGCATTTGCAATATCTGCTTAACATATTGTTCATGCAACAAATGAATAAACAGCAACTTCAGGAGCATAGAACTCTCTTTATGTCTCACCTCTCGATGCTGTTGTCGTATAGATAGGCAAATCTTTAGCAGCTCTTCTCAAAATCTCCTGCTGGGATTCTGGTCTCTCTTCTTTTTCATACTGTTCTTTATCAGCTTTTGACAAGCAGAACTAGGAGGGATGGAGAAATGGATAGGAGAGAAGAGATTATTTCTTTGTTTTCCAAGGAAAAGACCCTTTAGGTGCCCCCATCCACTGACCCAAAAGCACCACGTAAACGAAAAAAAAAGAATGCTACAGGAATTGCAGGAGTTCCTTAGAACTCCTAAGTTTCTGGATGTCTTCTGGATGTATTTTGTTTCTGGGTGTATTTTCAAGAAAGTAATCTTTATCTCTGTTCCATTATCTATAGTATTTTCAACAGAAGTGAACACAGAGACTCAGGGTGAGCTTTAAGGTGCAAACTTTCCTTTAATTCCTGATAAGCATAAATTAAATAAACTGTGAGCAAGAGGAAGGTGCAGCAGTCCTCTGCTGCTATGAGGCACTGAAGTTCTCTTATTCCACTTCCTCTTTAACACAGAGAGGGGTACAAACCAGATAGGGGGAAAAAAAAAGGCAGGCAGGGGGTGTGGTGGGCTTCACAGTCCCAGCACAGAAGCTGGAAGAGTTTAAAAGGAATTTTAACTTAGGAGTGATCAGCTCCAGCCTCAAAATTCTTAAGTTGTATTGAAAGCAACTTCAGCAAAGCCTGTACAGTTTGAGAGTGTGCTACAATTCTGAGTAAAGCCTGCCAAGCATTCCTGTTGAAACCTCACTGAAATGTAAGTCTTTACTTACTTACAAAAAACCTGGAGAGCTTTTACTCATTTGTGAAACACTTAGTTTGGTATCTGCTGAAACAGTATTTACCAGTAAGCCCCACAAAACCCAGCGTGCTGACAAGGCCCTGTGCAGCGGGGGCTGAAGTGACTATTTTCTTTGGTATTTTTCTGTTCCAAAGCACTTCTAAACTCTGAGCTTCCTGCATGGACTACAAGAGCCCTCTTTATGAGCACACATAGACAAAGCATTCATGGTAGAGAGTGGAAAATGCTATGTGTGCAGCTGGAACAAAAACTGGCTTAGTGTGGTTTAGTATGATCGCTTTTCCTACCAAAAACATGCACATGATTAGTTCACATGGATTTTCCTCCCATCCTGTACTTTTTCCTCTTTTGGATTGCAGTCAGTTGGCAAGCCATAATGAAGACTCCTCTTGCAGCAAGGAGGAAACTGTAAGACACTGCTGCAATTTCTCTGTGCTATTTCCTAACCCAGAATGCAAGCCCTCACAGAATCTAGTTAAGCCTCCTGTCACACGTAGTATCATCCCAGTTATTGAGCCTACTCACCCTTCAAGGGTGAAACATGAAACATGTTTAATAATACCCTTTTAAATAACCAGACACTAGAATTAATCTATGCAAAGGGTAAAATTAAAATTTAACATTTCAGTCACCACCAAGAATTTGACCTGATTATTTAAATTTAATCACATAGATAGATATTTATTCAAGCATGAAAACTGGAGATGCTCACATCAAAAGTTTAAGACAGATGTGAAGCATCATTCCAGCAAACAGTGAGGCAGTACATCTTAATCCCTACTACCCTTGTGAGTCTGCTAGGTGACCCAGGGCTCTGTGACCTGCAATCAAGCAGAGGTTGCGAGAAACACGAGCACTCTCTCTAGATGGCATTTCAAGACAAACCATTAGTGTGCAGAAAAGGAACTCGGTAACAAGATTTAAAACTTTTTAAATCTGTCCACGTAACATCATAGTATTACTCCAAAAACCTTGGATAGGATTTTGGTTTTCCCAAAAGCTACATTTCTGTTCTAATTTCAGAACTTAATAGGGCTATGAGACCACAGTCTCTCAGGACAATAGCAGGATATGCCCAAAGACATCAAAAGTTGTCTGTTACCACACAGCAAACAGAATTCCCAATGAGGTTCCAGCAGTTCTTATTGAAAACAGAAAGAATCCCTTTGTTTCCTTCCTCTTTCTGGATCTTGTATAATGCTGATTGTTCTTTCTTAGGACAAATGTACAGGGATTACACTAAGACAGCAGCTGCAGAATCTTTTTTTTAGTTCAATAGTAAGATCACAGGATGCTATTTGTTTTGCAAGAATGGCCAATTTGAATTACTAAAAATAATATATTTACACACTCACACAATGGAGAGATTCTAAAGTCATGTTTGTTTTTAAGTATAACCAGCATAAATTACTCACTAGTACATGAACAGAAGAGATTTGCCCAGAAACAGAAAAAGTGGTGCTGGGTTTTTTATTTGGTTGGTTCTTTGCTTTTTAAAAAAATCTTTAGTGTTTTTGGTTGTCCTAGTAGGAGAGGACAATTTTTTCATTTAAATCCAGCTGTAGAAGAAAATTTTATTAAATCTGATCTATCCCCACAGTTAATATACAATAAATTCATTACATGCCATATGCCCAAGCCATCCCTTTCACTTGCTGAATACAAAAAGCCTGCTACATCATCATGGTAACTGCAGAAAAAGTACTGTCAGAATAAGTTTGCTATTAATGAAGAATTCAAGCAGACAGTAAAAGTTACTGGGCATTAGCATTAAAAGCAACTTTAGTTCATACAGCTTTATAAAACCTAGAATAACACTATTTCAACTGCATTTTAACTAGTTAACCTGCTTAAATTTACAATTTTCCTGCAAAACCATCCCAGAAAAAGCAAAACCAAATGACCCGGAAGCCAAGCCTCTTTGAATTTTTCAGGTTGAGCAATTAATAGAATCACTTAGGTTGGAAACATCTAAGGTCATCAAGCCCAGCCATAAACCCAGCACTGCCAAGACCACCACTAAACCACATCCCCAAATGCCACATCTATACATGTTTTAAAACCTCCAGGGATGGGGATACAATCACTTCTCTGGGCAGCCTGTTCCGGTGCTTGTGACAATTTCTTCTTCCTTCAGTGAAGAAATTTTTCCTGCTATCCAATCTAAACCTTCCCTGGTGCAACTTGAGTCCACTTCCTCTTGTCCTGTCACTTGTTACCTGGGAGAAGAGGCCAATCCCCACCTGGCTGCACCCTCCTTTCAGGCACTTACAGAGAGTGATGAGGTCCCCCCTGAGCCTCCTTTTCTCCAGGCTGAGCACCCCCAGCTTCCTCACCTGCTCCTCACAGCCCTTGTGCTCCAGACCCTTCAACAGCTACATTTAGACTTTTTGCTTAGCTAAACAGCAGAATAGTGTTCAGCTTTTTACACTTTACATTCCATAGCTTTAACAGACAGATCTCTAAGCCATAATTAAGCACTACAGAGCAGTGTTTGCTTTTTCTTCAAAGCATGGGAATAACTCGTCTCAAGAATGTTTAAGGTTGACATTAGCACTGAATGTCAGTCTTGCTGAAAACAGAATAAAAATTCAACCCCCACAGAGCAACCAACGCCTCCAACAGTTTAGGCAGTTTACAAGCTTTGTAAAAACAAGGAAGAGAAGTGCAATGTTTTAAATTCAGTGCCCGTATTTAATCCTTACATACACACACATTAAAGAAAATGGAAAACAAGGTAATCCATCTCAGGCTTATTGGGATTAATATGGTTCTTTTTCAAAACAAAACTTCTTACAGTCATCATGCATTCTTTTGCTATTATATAAAGGTTCTTTATGTAGTCACATGTCAGTGTCCCTAAACCTTAAACCCTTGACTAATAAGTGGGTTCAGTCCTCCAGGTCATAAGTATACATTGCATTCCTACCCTTTGTTACTCAAACAATGGTAAAAACTGCCTAAAAAGGAAACAAAAAAAATGTTGTCACTGTATTTAATTTATCAGTTTTCAAATTGCAGGTTTCAAGCAAGCTACTTCATAGCATAGCACTGTACAAGACTGCCAAAATTATGATGATTTAAACACACATTTCGTATAAGAAAATGTCATGACACAAAGCATATAGTATTTTAAGACTAATTTGATCATTTTCATTCATGATACACTGTCATGCTGTTCTATTTTAGACAATGAGAAAGGAAAGGTGAATCATGCAGTACTGCAAACAAATTTCATCACTGAAAACAGTTCAGCTATTTATAAAAAAGGCATTGACATTTTCCTAACATTATATTTACCTCATTAGAGGGGGTTGCAGGAGATGTGAAAATTGTCTTCCCATAGGACCACACAAACATGACGAATGACAGATGAAAAACTACAAGGTAGACAACTGCAATAAAATACAAATAAGAATTTGGTGAATACAGCTGAA
Organism: Phylloscopus collybita; assembly: GCA_027886175.1. NCBI lineage: Eukaryota > Metazoa > Chordata > Aves > Passeriformes > Phylloscopidae > Phylloscopus > Phylloscopus collybita. The sequence goes on from JAJNNQ010000007.1 coordinate 7,967,409, forward strand.
AAGAACAAAAAATAACCCCCCTGATCTTTGAGGATGGATAAACAACTACACTTAGCACTCTAGGACAGTTCAATTAAAAAAAAAAAACCAAAAACAAAACACCCACCTTCACTTCCCAAATGTGATGGCTGCTCCTCCTCAAGGAAACAACGTTTTTATTATATGTTCACAAAATGACCTTGAATGCTTCCAGGGATGGAGCATCCACAACTTCTCTGAGCAACTTTTGCTGCTGCCTCGCCGCTCCCACAATAAAGGATTTTTTCTAATACCTAATTTATACCTGCCCGCTTTCAGTTCGAAGTCATTCTCCCCTTGTCCTATCACCCCATGTCCCTGTAACAGGTCTCTCCCCAGGACAGAACCCAGCCTCACTTCTGGCATGTAGGTAACTAACCTTTTTGGATGGAGATAATGCCGTAATTCTGTTCTAGGTTATCACAAAGTAATTGATTACTTACTGACCTACATAATTCAATTTAATTTCTACTTCTAGTAGAAACAGCACAGTACTGTGTCATTACAGAAGTCACTGGTCATCAATGACAGTTAAAATCCCCAAATGGGTTTGGAGAGTACTGCACTCCAGTCATGCCAGATGTGAGTTAAAGATTTTCTTACTATCTTCTTTCAAATCATCTGAGAAATACAAGTTGGAAATCTCCTACTGTAGTCACAGTGGCAATAAAATGTAGCTGGCTTTAGGAGGGAGCTCAATAAATTTTCTAATGAGTGTGCATGATTTCTCTGTCCTAAAGACCAGAAACCCAGACCTTCTAACCCAGGAAGCTCCTTCCAATCTTGTTTCCTCTCATGGTTCCTTTTATCATTTGTCAAGAGGAAACAGATCAGTTGTGCCAGAACAGCAAGTCTTAGAAAAGTCATATTAAATATTTATATTACCGTCATTTTTATTATCTTCAGTTGCAGTTAAGTAGGAAATTTGACCTACTTCTCTGTACAGGTAGAGTCCTTTAAGAATCTGTACAATGTACTTCATGGATGGCAAAAAAGGCTCAAAACTTTGGGAACCTCCAAAAGCTCAGAAAATGCTTGTGCAGAGTCACAGCCGACATGGCTTTAATTTATCATCTTCCAGGATTTTCTCTGTTTATTGCAATGAAAACAAACAAACTGCATTTGAGCTTTCATCAGCGAATTAGTCTTTTTACTTTTGCCTCTGATTCCTCCAACCTTACAAGCAGACTTGGCAAATTTTCAGTTGTGGAGCTGACTGAAAATGCCAGAAATAAAACTCTTTTCTAAAGCCATCCTAAATCCGTCTCCTGATAAGAAAGAACTTGTGTATTACTGTAGTAGACAATGCATTATTAGAAGTTTTCTGTTATTAAAAACATACTCTACACTCAAACACAATGTGGCTAAGCAATTAAAGCATGAGAAAATGGTTGGAAGAGAGGAGAAAAGGACATAAAACTAGAGTGGAATCAATGGCACAGATCAGAACTTTGGTGGAGAAGAGGGCAAGAGAAATTGAATAGAAGGAAGGAGGAAATGAGATACAGGGAAAGGCAAGGCACAGCAAAACTAACTTGCACAGCAAAACTAACTTGCACAGTAAACAGTTCTACACTGTCCATAAAAATCACACCAGAATTCAGAATCTTTGAAGGACTATTTTTAGTGCACACACAATGCATCAAACAGCAGAACCTCAAAGCTTTGTCACAGGCTGTAAATGTCCCTAAAACATACAGAATGACAGGGACCATGGCTGCATCAAGGATACAGATCTGTGCCAGTGGTACCAGTATTTTTTAGATAGAGGCAGCTATTAAAGTGCTTTTCATGTAACTGAGATCTTGCAATCTGTCACCATCATTAAAAGCCAAGGGCCAGTACTCAGTGATGGGCACTACCCAGGGAGAGACCCTGCAATTGGCAGCCCATACTGGCTTCACTCTGAATAAATTCTTGTCTCTTTTCCTACTCCCATGCTGCCATTCCTGCTGTGATTACAGATAACTGTCCTGTCAGTGCTCCCCAGGGAATGAGAGGGAGGGAAGATACCATTTTAACAGCTTTACTTTACAGTCCATCTACCCACCACTTTGGGTATCAGTAGCTCTTCTACAGACTACTCCCTAAAGCATCCTGCATCTGTTTCCAGTACAAATGTAAACCGGATTCATCCCTAGTCAAGCTCATTTTCTTGTAATTACAAGCTGAATGGAAAATACAACAAAACCCTCAAACCCCAGCATCTGCCAGTTTAGCCACTCAGAGTCACAAGGAAGTCCTGGCTAAACTAAGGCAGGACTCTTGGTGCCATGCAGTGACCAAGTGAAGTCGGTTCTCTTTAAAGGCATTGATGCATACTATACCAAATTTATGGCACCACGAAGACAATGTCTTAAGACATGCTCTCAGAACCCTCCTAAAATATGCTAAGCCCTCCTTAACATTCTTTTCTGAATCATTCTTAATGCCACTTCCAAGACAGAGTCAGATTGCAGAGAGACAATATAACATATAAGGGTAGTGTATTACACTGTTAACAGAGATTCAGAGTTGACTTTATTCCCCTATCCTAATGGATATAAAACTAGACAAGAATATAAAATAACAAAGAAAAAATAAGCCTTAACAGGGTGAAGAAATCACCACTAATTCAATCAAAAATTGCCATTCTATTAAAATCATTTTACTGCAGTACTTATTACACTAAAATATGAAGCAAAATACACTTGGTAAGATGCACATTATTGATTTACATAGCAATGTTTCTGGTTCTTTGGTCTTTCTGATATTGATTCCTGGCTATCATGAGCTGGCTCATAAGAACTTTAGAAAACTTATGCCAGCTTTCTTTTCAAATGAAAAAAGACTTCACATGTCATTTTCAAATCAACTTTCATGTTTGATAAATCCATGCATACAGGAAGCCTATGACATGTTTCAGAATGGGAGGTGCAGGCAGTGTGGGCAGCTATTAAGAGCCCGACAGGTTCCAGTGATACCATCACTCTCATTTATTAAGCTTGCTTTTTCCTTCTCTGGTAGATTTAGAAGAATCTGTTTCAGTCAGATAGGCATTGCATTTGAAATAGAGATCTGACTATGTAACACAAACACTGCTGTGCCAGACTTCCTTAATAGGATTCCTGATACATGGATCTTGCCTTTCCAGAAGAAATTAGAAAGCAAAACTTATTCATCTGCAGGTCAACAGCAAGTACAGCAGCAACCTGCAGAATTTTGTGAAGTCAAGGTAAAGCCCAGCTGTAAAAGGGATGAAAAAAATCCAGTGTAACACAAGCTCACACCTTGAATGGCTTTCAGTTTTCCATTAGAAATTAAAAACCAACAAATTCCATCAAGATTCCTTCTTTTTACAGTGCTCTGGTAGATGTTCACCAGGAAGAAAATTGCTAGATTAGTTCCCAGTTCTGTGCTCTTTTGCAAAACAGTTAAGTGATGAGAGCTTTTACCAGTCCTAAACAGCCCTCAGTGGATAGTTAAAGTGCAGACCTGTGCTTAATCCACTACTCATATTCCCCCATAAACTGGAACGAACTCCCCAAAAATATACCAGCAGCAAGCTGCTAGAATTATTTTTTGTTAGTTTGTATCTCTGTCACTGTGTACTACTACTCACTGTGGCATATATTTGCTAAAGCCAATATGAAGATTAAAATTTCTCAAAACAAGGCCTCAAACACTTGACCTAGGAATTTAAAATTATAATGTGAAGCCACTTTTGAAGTGATTGTGTTTTGCACAATTCTAACTACTCCTTCAGAATGGAGTTCAGAGGAATTTGGTAAGCTGTTTGGAAAATATTATGCAGTACAACAACAATTTATCCTCTTCCAGAAGTCTTTCAGGTCACAGGCCTAAACAGAAAAGGCAGTTGTGGATGTGCTGCAGTTCCCTCTCTCTTCTCCTTTTTATGTTCTTAGTAGGTATCCATTTAAAAACAAATGCAAACTTAAATCATAGTTGCATTACTTGCATTAGTCACAGGTCTTGTCATCATCCCAAGTTTGTAGTATTAGAAACAAAACAGACTCAGCTGTACAATATTTACCTTGTTTCTTAGCACTAATCTACTCACTACAAAGAGCTCACACATAAAGGAGTATATTTAAACTCTGTGTCCCTTAGAATTTGCATGCAAAGCAGCTATTCACATCTTCATAAAAACGTTAAAAAATTACCTTTTTCGGCAGTTGAAGAAATAGTAACTGGAAGAGAAAAAAAAAAAAAGTTAGGTTAATTTCAACAGAATTAAATAATTGGCTAAAAGTGAGATATATGAGGTAGTTGACTTGTTCCAAAGCATATTTCAGGTGCTAGCAGAGCCTCCCCACCCAACACTGGGGTAAAACAGAAGTCAATATTCCTCCTGCCAGCCCTTGATGCTTGGAGAGTTACTGGAAGAACTGAAGGGATGCAGTTCCCTGGGCTAATGAAGCGAGCATGCTCCACAGACAATAATTAGAATTTATGCATATTCTCCCTCCTTTATGCACCTAACTCATTTTTCATAGTTGACTAGCTAGTAGTCAGCTAGTAGTTGCTAGGCCAACAGGTGTACCACTGGAAAGCATAAAATGAAATTAAAAGTTCTTACAGAAATCCCTGTGAAACTGTTCCACGTAACCTACTTCCTTAATTTCCCCCCACCCCCACTTCTCTCTTCCTGTCACATACTATTTTTTTCTTCTTTTTCCCCCGACCTGAATTCTTCAGGCATAGTTAAAATCTCTCCACCTCCTTATCTGCAACAGCCTCATCTCCTTTAATGCCAACAGCAAATTCCATTGTTCCAATCTACCTTGTATACGGGCTGACTAGTACATCTTCCTGCCCTCAGGCTTCTCCAAAACCTTCACACTCAGTTTATCAGTTGAAGGATGATGCTGAGCAGAGAGCTGCTGTACTTGTTGGCTGCTGTGCTCATATCACTTCCCTTGCTGGATCTCTTCTTTGGACACCGAATTACTGAAACTCAGTGAAGAAAAGATCCTTCCTGACTCCACCTCACACAGTAAATTTAAGCTTCTGGTCACCAGCATGAGCAAAACCTTAACAGAGCACAGCGTGCCTCCTGCAGATGACCTCACTACACATTGCCTCCCCTCTCGCAGCTCTGACATTTCTACTGTCATTAACCTGGGCAACAACTCAAAAGAGCTTTTTCCAGATGCACACACACTAGACCCTTAAATCTGCAGGGCTTGAGTGTGCATTGCAGGCTTCCTTCTGAGGTGGCATTTGTCACTTACCTGTAAATGCCTCCAGGGAAAGGGTCTACAACTGTATTATGCACCTGTGCCTCCCTTTATGGGCAACATGAGGCATAATGAGATGATATCTCAATGTGTAGATGACCCCTTTTTGTTCAGACATGTTTTAGAGGTTTTCCTTCCTTCTTACCCCCATCCCTTCCCATTAAATATCCACCCTCTGTCTGTACACGGAAGCCTCTGCAAAGTTAATGGAAAAGGTTCTGGTTCCTTCCACCTAAAGGAGGAAAAATTACCATTTGGAATACAACATTGGCTTCAAAGTCAAGGAGGTCAATCCTAAAGAGCAGCTTCATTTCACATTAGTTATGCATACTTGCACAGCCTGCTCCCATGTTTCTGCCTGAAACTCCACTGCATGCTTCAGAACTCAAGTTATTTCTAAAGCAAATCCTGCGAGTGTTTTTGCTTAAAATTTTACTAAGGTGTTATTTCTCCACTTAAAATGTTTTCAAAAATGCAAGGAGGGGACAAAAATTATTTAAAAAGTGAAAAGTAAGTGAAAATAAGCTTGCAGAGCATGTTTATTTAACTTAAAAATACTAAAAGTACTTTAGATTTAGCCTTGTCTTTGGCTCCTCATATCTTAAGTAAACACCTTTTGCATAAATTCATTCACAAACATGTATTTCCTTGGACAAGAAAGATAAAAAAGTTCTTAATCATCCTCTGCTGGCAGTGGGAGAACATAGTTATCTATAAAACTTCAGGAAATCTTTTTGGAAGTAATTCTGTTTAAAGTACTTCTTAACTTGTAGCCTCATTTCTGCTCAGCACAAAAAGCTGTGAGTCAAATCTGATGTTTCAAAGCTCAAAATAATGAACAGGTTTTACAAGCAAAACCAAGACAAAAAAGAGAGCATTTTATCATATGTGGGACTTCATCAAAAAGATCCCTAAATAACCTTCAAAAAATTAATTAAGTTTCACAGTACCAGGAAGATAATTTCTCTTTCATACATGGGTCCCTTAGGTTAGAATGCAGTTATTAGACTGTAGAACAATTTTCATTTGAGAAACTCCTGCAGTTTGTGGTAAAAACCAACATGGAAATGTTTGTGATTTTTATCCTGTCTTGACATCCTCAGATGAAATAAAAAAATGTCCTGTTCTCCCCTGACTCAGAGGCTCATGCAAGTCAAATGTTACTGTTTCTATCCTTTTCACTGTTCTAATGCCCACTGTCAAGTAGATTAAATGAACAGCAACCCTACCAGTCCAAATTCACTCAGCAGATGGCACATGAACAGTTTCACAGGATCTCTATACTACAAAGCAAAACCTTTCTTCACACAAGTTAACAGTCAATCTTTAAGTAAAAAAAACTTTTAAGTATTTGCTAGGCAGGCCATCTAACAAGAAGCTCTGTATTCCAGCAAGAAATCAATTTTTGCTTTTGAACTCTACATCAGGGGAAAAATCCTCACAGAACACACATTGCCATTGTGGGCCCCATCCCTGGCCTGCAGTTACAAGTTTGCTCCCTATCACTTTTCGTCTGCTTCTGATGTTTGGATGTGGCTGCCAGCTTCTGCTAAATTAGCACCATATTCACTTCAAACATTCTTGAAAGATGGTTTCTTGTTTGGAGCATGGGATGGGGGAAAAAACCCAAGGCAGCACTGCCTTTTTGCTTATTGATTTTTTTTAAACAAAAGAAACACTGCTTATGATTTATACGTTAACCACAGGACGCAACAGCACTATACACTAGATAGATGCATCAACAAAAGTTAGTGCCTTAAGCCCTGCAATCAACACAAACTGTCCATGATTCAGAAACATAAGTGGTGTAAAACAGCTGCTCTTTTGAGGATTTTAAAATATATTGCCATATCAGTCTATTGCTCAGCTACAAAAGGAAAAAATATTCTTTGGACTTGTTTCTTAGCATTAAGTTCCTGGTTTCTTGAGAAGAGTTATGAAGTTGTAGAAGGATATTGCCAGAGAAGGATAAAACACAGCCAGATAGTGAAGGCTGCAGTTTACTTCAATGCAAAGAGCTCAGAAGCAGGCACTTGCATGCTCAGGCACATGGAGTTTTCACTACGGCCTCAGAACTTCAAAGCATTAAACCTCTCAGTGCTACAGCACCAGGGGAACTGAACAAAGTGAACAAGCCCTGTTTGCCTGACTGCAGTGCAGAGAGCTTTATCTCGAGTACCTCAGGGTTTCCAAAATCAGTCTAAGGAGGAGTACAGCAAACTTGCTTGTAAGGAGAGATAGACAGGCCTACAGTGAACTTCATGCTGCTGCAGCTTGCCCAGGGATGTTCAGGTGCAACACACTGTCAGCTGGTCCATTGAACAGCTTATACCTTACTGACCTCCCAAGGTTTTGGGGTCCCTACAGGATGAAGCACACAATTTGAAGTATGTGGGATCACTTTCTACAGAATACTACCTTCAAAACACAACATACAGCCTGTATTAGGCTGGATTCAAATGTACTTTATAACTCTGTCCACTTAAAAGACAAGAGAAATTGCAAGTTTGACTTTCACAGAGGAAAAAGTTGTCTTAGTTTTGATTTAGACACCTAGCATTACCCCTGGCAACAAAGACACTTCTTCCTTTATGACCCCAGTTGCTGGTTACACTTTCCTAGATACTCTTCCGTGCACTGTTGTCTGTTATCTTTCATCTCACTGATGTCACCAGAATGGAAGAGGCAGAAGCCTACAGTTTTATCACAGGAAACAATCCTGCGGACACAGGGACATCATTCACTGCATAATAAATGAACCTGGGGGAAAATGTCACTTGTTGGAAGCTTTCCTCTTGGAGTGTGAACTGATAGAAATGTCAACTTCAGAAAGCTTTGGAGCATTTTTTTAAGCTGCTTCAAGGAAACCTCTCAGAATATCTCATCTCTAAAAGAAAAATATGTTAGGGAGCTGGTTTGCTTTTAGTTTCAGGCTTATTTTCAGGGTTGCTATAAAGTGTTCAAGCATCTTCTGACTCACTCCATAACAGGAAAAACCAAATCTCTCTATTCTGAGGCAAAGAGGTGCTATGATCTTCCAAGACCTTGCAAGAGACATGCTAAAAGACAAGACATTTGCCTTCAAGCTTGGAATAAACTGCCCCCCTCCCACCCCCGCAATCACATCTTCCTATTCCCCTAAAAGGCATGTTCCAACCATAGCTAGATATGCCTCTTGCAGAGGAAGAAATTTAACTCCAACTAATATAGAAGTACAGCAAAGGACAAGAACTGATCTCGTTACTGAAGTGCTATGCTTATTTCCCCATCCACGCCCACGATGGCTCTTAGCAAGAGTCATACTTCGGTTATTCCAGCCTTTCCACACATTTCAAAGTAACATTCACATTTTGGCTGACATTCCTTAAGGGTGGGAAGGAGTGATAAAAGTGCAGTTGCATCCCTTCACCAGATGCACAGCCTTAACTTTTCTCAGCTTTTAATGAAAATAAACATGTATACAAACACATACCTATACTTACACATGCACATATACACACATGTATTTCCAGAAGTTACCAGTAAATTCAATAGAAACCCCCCACAGGCACTGCCCTGTCTGCAAAGGCAAGCACCACTGACATCATCTAAGTGTTTAATTTGTTCAGAAAATGGCATTTTATTGAAAGTGTAACTTAGGTTTATGCTTACATAATTTCCATTTGCAAATGCAGACCTTAATCACTCAGAAGAAGCTGACAGAAATAGTATTTACTGATATAAGCACAACAATGAGTAAACTTCCTTGAGCAAATACTCATTTGGTTTGTGTTACAGGGCAGCAACAGAACACAAAGACCTTAGCACTTCTCTGCTCTCTAAAAGCTTTTATTCTGTGACCTTCCCATACTGAGAGACAACTTATTTCCCAACTGGCAGGCACTCACTAGGTGCTCTCCTCCCTTAATAGCCGGGAGTTGTTTTAGAAAAATGGCTCAAGATAACTGAGTTGACAGCATCATGTAGCCATAAGCCAACACAGGAAGATGCTGCCAGGTCCCTGCTAAAAGGCTATGGGGGTCCAGGAATCACACATTCAATTGCCACTATGAATGCTCTTTGCAGAAATTTGAGCCATATGAGCTTAGAATTGTTTTATCTTCATATAGTTCTAGGCTGACATATTTCAACTTCACATATCCAGGAGTAGAGACACAGGTTTCTCTGCTCCCAGCACAGTGCCAGGGGATTCAGAAAGGAACATTTTTTAGAATGGTGCTTCAGGAGATGTGGCTCCACAGGCCTTTGTGCTGAGCCAGCACGAAGGGTCACATTGACACACCACGCGCCTCAGCACCAGCAGCACTGCCTGGGGCTGGTCTGCAGTGTGGCTGCACCATCAGCCAGGTCTGATGCTTGTCCCAGAGGTGTGGCCTGTGGTGGACAACTCTTGCTGTGCAAGGGTATATAGTTACCCCTCTTAACCATCTACCCACTCCCCTATGGCAGACAAACAGCAAAAGCCAGCACTCGCCTTCTCAGACACTTGGGGTCATGTTTGAGCTACCAGTGAAGTTGGCAGCTGCTACAAGTCTGTGTGACCACAGACAGCAGGGCACTGCAGGGGTGAAGGGGGAATGGCAGCGAGTGGCCCCTCACTGTCCTGGGTCATACCCCGTCAGGAGAAGGGAAAGAAATGCTGTCAGGGCCACCAATGCCTTAAAGCACATGAGCCAGAGCCCAAACTCCTCACACACACCCTATGCTCAGCCAGAGCACTGAGAGAGTTGCCTTGTGACCTCAAGTGATGACAAGATGATGCCTTCAAAGTCACTGCAGGTAGTGCATGTGTGTTAGAAATCGGGGGTGGGAAGATAGGAGGAAGAAAACGCAGCCAGGGAAGAGACACTGGTACAAAGGGGGATGCTCTGCTTCATGACCACATTTCCTACGCTCACAATCGCCATGCCCACTGCTACAGGATTCAAAGAAGCATTACCCCAGGAACAGGCAAAATTAATTAATATTTCAAACAAGGCAGTTCAAGCTGCACTGCAGAACGTTTCTGTTATTTGTTACCAGCTATCATTATGATTTATGGTTTACACAATATAAAAATGAATCTTTCACTAGAACAAGTAACTTAGAGCAGCCAGAGGCTTGCTGACCAGAAAATACTCTCTTTACCACAATAATGAAGCAGCTTTTTATTTAGCCAAGGTCTTTTCAGAAAGCATATGCATAAATACAAACAGTCTACAGCAGAAATTAGCATAAGCAATGCAAGATACTTCTTAGGTACTGAGTCACATTCAGCAATGAATTTAGCTGTGACAACTGGGAAGATTTCTGCCATGTATTGTGGGAACAGTAAATTCCACTTCCACAATTCAAAAACATAGCTACAATTCTGGAACCCACAAAATCCTACAGATGGCTCCTTACCTCTGCATCTACAAAATATTCTTGAAAGTTATACCAAAGGCCTCCTAATGGTCTTCTCAGCAAGGATGCCTGCGCTTTTTAGATGACTTTACAACCAAGAGTAACCCTTGGTCAGCACGCAGAAGGAAGTGTTGCCAGGTCAACCTCAGTCCCACACTTGCATCCACATGAACTATAGCGTATTAAGAGATGTATCAGCCCAAACAACTAAAGGATTTTTCTAAATATGAAGTTAGCATTTAGCTCTAGCAATGCACCCAGTTTGCCATCCCTGAAAAGCCCTATTCCCCAAGAAGCACTACTCAATTTCAATTTACCATAATTGCTCAAAAAACCCCTAATGTAACTTGATTTTCTTTGGCTATTTAATCACTATTGATGCTGCTCATTCTATTTGCATTTTGATGGATTTTTAAACCCTAGAATTACTTCTACACACTTTCTTCAGCTGGTTACTCATATTACTGGACTTCATTCTTTACCAAAAAATCTGCTTTATCATAACAGTAACAGCTTTATTGCTCAGTAGCATGGAAGTGCTGTGCATAAATCGTTTCCAATATTGCCTTTAAGCTATCAAACAGAGCCAAAAGAAAGCCTGGTTTCTTTTTGAAAGACAAAGAGAGCTCTTACTTGCATCAGTCAGTGAGCTGTGCTCTCTCTGGCACATCAGGGAATAGGATAAAACAGAATTGTCAGAAAGGCACAGAAACTCAGAAGTATCTGAGTGGAGCTAGCTCATGTCCACACCACTAATTAATTACATCTACATTTGAAAGAGAGGTATTTATCCTCAGGCTGGCCACATTAAGCTCATAGTAACACTACACTCAAATACCTTATGTGAAAATGCTTTTTGTGTTAGGAATAACTCCAGTAGTTCTGTAGCTGACACTACCAGGATGATTGCAAGAGATAGGAGTGACAAACGGGATAATCAGCTGGTGTTGACAAACACTGTGTTGTACAGAGCTCTCTTACACACCCTGCACAAGATCAGGTGTTCTGCAGGTAGTTCCAGAAACTGTCACTATAGATAAAGTAAAAACAGAAGCAAGCAAAAATCCCACCCAACAAACATACATTTTCATAACAATTATTTTTCAAGTAATTAACAATTTACCAATTCTTTTTGATAAAAAAAATACTAATTTGCAGTTTGTGACTGCCAGGCAATACCTGCCTTGAATATAAAGGTCACTTAAGCTGACTGTCTTATGGCTCAGGACATTACTAGTAAATTCATTTACTTCTACACCAGACAGATGAAAATAAGCAACAGCATTTATCCATTCTATACAGCTGTGAGATATGATGGCAGGAGAGCAGAGGTGTCAGTTCATGGAGAACAAAAATTTCAGACACAGCTGCTGTGACCTGCAGACCTGAACCCTCACCCAGCAGTGAGAACAATCAGCAGCTGGCAGGGACCTTCTTCATGTTTGGCTTCAGACTCTTCCAAGATCAATTGTTTCCTTGCTTACTTACTGGCCCAGTTTAAAACAAATGCTTCCCCAAATGTGAGGATAAAATCTATTTGCAAAACTCAGTGGATAAAGATCTCCTTGTTAATCTCCTTAGAAAGTATTAGGCACTCTGTTTTCTGAGAGGAGGATTTTGCTGTCACCAAGTTCACTGAGTAATGGACGAAATCAAACTACCCAGCAAGCTGACCTCCTCTCATGCATTACATCACTGGATCCCCTAAATGAAGTTTTAAGTTTGCAATGTTGGGCTGGTTTGACTGGTATTTGCCACCTGAGGTTAAATATGGAACTACCTATGATAAAAGCTGATTTTCAGCGAGCAGTACACTGACAACAGAGAAGCCAGTAATGTAATCCACATGAATTCCTATCAAGATAAGCCAAGCTCCTGGACTCAGCCCTTTAAGGAAGTTTTGTATTGAAAACCGTGTCATTTAAAAACAAATATATTAGTTGTGGGAGAGTAGTGATGGAGAACTCCTGTCTTCAACAAACTGGACGTGTAAATATGACTAATAAATATTTAGTATATTTTAATTACAAAAATATTTATTGAATAAACAAAAGTTTAAAGACTTCTCACTGTGATTTAGGAAAACTGTTTATATATGGCTTATCAAGTTGATTGATAACAAATAGTGCCGTCTTTTGATGCTGGAGGCCTTGCTGCCTATTCTTTTTGTAAAACAAAATATTATACATTAAACCTTACTTAGACTGAAACATCCTGAGACAAATCTTGACTGTAGCTAAATCTACACCCTCTAGTTTCTCTGCAAAAAAGAAGAAATAACAGCAACTCCCCAGGAACATAAAAAAGATCCAGGTGCTGCAGAGGGAAAAAAACCTGGTAATAAAAGGACAGAAAGTTTTGGACAGAGGACAAGGTCAGAAGGACACCATTTTGTTGTGCCAGGTCTCATTTAAGTACCAGATTACTTAGGAGTATGAAAAAAGTGACAGCACAAAGATTGTACGAGCCACTGCAAAGGGATTTTTGGATACTCCAGAACATCTGGACTAGATCTTTGATTGTAGTCCAGAGCTAACAGAGAGACAAGCATAAGAAGAGCAGAGCCTATCATCCAAGAGGTCTCATTCAGTAACTATTGCTTCCAGCATATAAATAAAACCAAAAAAAATCCTCAGAGCTCACCTGCCTGCTGACAGTTCACCACATATTCTTGGAAAGGATGAACTCTGGACTCTAAGAACGTTAACTGAAATACTGTAAATCCTAATGCAGTGTGCTCTGCCTACTGCCCCTCAGAGATGCATTAGGGCTCCCAGGGCAAAGCACGGGCTGTAACACAGCAGGGCTGGCATGCTGCCCAACAAGAAACAAGCAGGGCTTGATGCACGCATGGCTCCTACTAAGAGAGTTAACTTGTGTCATCTTCCTAGGCTCTCACACACTGTAACACAGTTGCAAGAACATCCTTGGTAGCAGGTGAAGCACTGGAGCGAGGCACTCTGCTGGGAACCAATGCTTGTGATGTCCAAGAAACGGCTGCTGCTGGTTTAGCACGAATGTCAGCGACCACAGTGAGTTGTAGGAAGTTTAATCAGGAGAGTGATTGCATCTAAATTCCTACAACTAGGTGTGTGTTGGCCCAGACCCTTAAACCTGTTGTCTCCTGAGAGGACACACAGAAACACCACTTGGGGTGGGACCAGGGTGTGCATCTGCTGGCCTAAAGACTCCAGAGCAGGCGTGCAGCAAGAGGAGAGCACTGTTATGTGGTGCCTCCACAAATCCTGAGGCATGGAAGTGCAGCTCCTGAGGTCCTGCATGTACCTAAAAGCTCTCCCAGACCATTGCTTCTGCTCACCAACAGATGCCTGCTTCCACTCTTAACTAGGCAATAGGGCAATGCAAGTGTGGGAAGGAGTGAGAAACGTAGGAGGGTTACAGCTTTGAGGATGTTAACAGAAAATAGCCACACAAAAGAGGAAAAAGATAACTGATTCTAGTACTCAATGGTCTTTAAGCTTTCCATTGTCAAAATTTGTAATTTGTCTAAGTTATGAATTATTACAGAAGTTGAAGCCTACTCTCTGCACCACTTGCTGCTTTAGCTTTATCTCAGCAGGTATCTGCCACGGAACACAGCCATAATATCTCTGTATGCAATTACAAAGCTGAAGTCAAACTTAAAAAAAAATACAATTCTTTAAACCCTTCAACATGAAACTTAAGAAGCAGCAGATTAAATAGATAAAAACATACATGCACAAAACATCCCCACTAGAATCCTACTGTATTTGTTTTCAGATACTGTAAAAAAGCCCACTTGAGTGTTAGTCACACAGGATTTTTCAAAACAGACCAGAAACCAAACTCTGCTCCAAGTTTCAGGCTCCTTTCAGCAATGTTCTGGGTAAATCTGCAGGTCACAAACCAACAGACGTGAAAACCTTCAATCAACCACAAAGCAATATGAATATGTAGAAATACACTTCCTTTCTCTCTCTTTTTTAATCCAAACTTGACAAAGCTAAAAGCAATGACTACTTGTCATGAGGAATGGTACAATAACAGGTTCTCTGCATTCACACCCATGACAAGGCAGTAGATGAGGCACTTGACATAAGTTTTAAGTCTACCACACACAACTGCAAACCAGCTTATACAATAACTACCTGTTTAAGTCTCCTCAAACAAATAATGTCTATTTCTTTCAAAGTTATTTAAATTTCATCTAAACTTTATTTCATTCTCTCTGCACTGGCAGCTTGCCTAATTCTAGATGAATTATTTCAAGCTCTAAATTTTTTTTTGTCACAATAATGTTTAAAAAAAGGAAAAAAAAACCCCACCCAAACAGCTATCTCTGTGCTTAGCACCTCACAAGAGATGCATAAAAATCCCCCCCAATGGAGACAAACACACATCGAGATGCACAAGTGAAATACCACAAACAAAAGAATACTGCTTTGAAACCCTCTCTCTGTAGATCATATGATTAAAATGGTTCCATGTTTCACATTTAAGACAATGCTGCATCATCTACAGCACCAGAGAGACTGCTGCAGAAACTGCAAAGGCAAACATGCTGCTCTTGTGAGCCACTTGCCTTTGACCATCTCACAAGACAATTTTAAGAGTCAAAAGAAAAGATGAAAAAGGAATGGATGAGCCATTAGGTCTTCTGGGAAAAAAGGAAAAGCAGAGGCTTGAAATGCTGCAGAGGGGGAACTTGACTTCTAGCACAGATAAGGAAAGACAGTCTAAGATTAGGTATTCCACTGAAGATTGTGGGGAGGAAGGAAAGCAGAAGAGTGGGAAAAATCTGGTGTGTTTGTTTCTTGATGTGGGAGAGGAGTTAAGCACATCCCACAGAAAACAGTTTAGTGGCAGCAGAAGGAGGTAATATTAGGGAAATGGCTAAAAGAACAAAGGAATTGGTTGCAATCTCACTATCCCTTCTATACCTGATTCACACCTTGGTGGAGATTCAGTTTACAAAAAATTGTTCTGTGCTTTCTTCCCAATGTTTCTGCTACATTTTATACATTCTAATAAGAAAGAAAAAAAATTATTAATTATCCTATTACAGGAAGATTATGCACCAGCTGGAGGAAGCTAATGACTGGGATCAAAACTCCATAAACGCTGCTTCAGGAACCTACAGTTTGTAACACTGGTAAGGAAAGTACATGCTAAACAAGGATAAACTCTTCCAGTTGTAGGAAACTGTTTAACAAACAGTGATGTACTGAATGGGTGATAAATGAGTGGCATTTACAGGCACAATTTTAGGCAGAAATTAGAATCTTACTCCTATTTTCTATTACAGCCTTGAGTTCCAAGAGTAAAAGCAGGTCCAGTGCCATCCAAGTATTTCAACTATCACAGGTATATGAGAACTTAGCTCTGACACCCATCCTTTAACCCTGTAAATTCTTTGATTGTGAAAAGCATATTATAGTAACTCATAAAAATATGAGCCAGCAGAGAACAAGTTTTTATTAATGAAATTTCAACAGACAGAAGAACCTGAAGTTCACTGTATGTAGAGGGTCAACGGCCTCTAAGCAATGTCTACTGAAAATATACGCTTGAAAATCTGGTCCTTTTATCCATAGCATCTTGTAGGAAAACAGAGCCTCGTGAGTGCTGAAGGAACATAAAAATGAAAGTGACATTTAGATCATTGCTCTACCTTTAGAGGCATACAGAAATTTCCTACTGCTGCTACCAGAGAAAAATTTGAGACAGGTTATTTTCCATAATACTAAGTACTCATGCAATCCAAGCCCTTTCAAAGCAAGACGAAAAGCTTTATAGCTTCCACATCTAAAAGGCAATCAGGAAGCACTGTAGCAATGAGTGATCATGGCTACAAGAAAGTAAAACCACAGGAAGAGCTCCAGCTTTAGCTCAGACAGTTACTCAGTGCCTTGCTTTCCCTAAGCCCCTTCTCTACCCTACTCCAAAACCATCCTGTCCATGGCCCAGCTTCAGACAAGTGCTGGGGCTCAGGGTAGGTCTCACACAAACTATGTGCCACTAAGTTTCATCAAAGCTGCTGGACAGTAGAAGAGACAAGCCCAAACTCCCCGTGAGCAGAGAGTTGCTCTGAGCTCAGCTGCTCATTTGCTGCCTAGTCCTCTGAGCAAGCTAAGCATCACTAAACTGGCCACTGCACCACACTTCTTTTTGACCAAATGGTAATTAGGGATCAAGGAAAGACGCCAACTACTGCAGAGCTGTCAGGAATGGTTTAGCAGATGCAGGGGCTGGGGTGGGCACTGCAGATAGAAGGCTGGGAGGGAGGGAGTCTTTCTGATGACAGAAGAAAACAGACACAAGATAACTCCTCAAGAAACCAGGCTGTTGCACTTGGAATAATTTTCTCATTAGGGAATTGCCAAGAGAGCAGATTGCATTTTCATATAAAAGGCATGTGTCCACCTGTCCCTATAAACTAGTACGACCAATACAGTGCAAGGCACCATAGAAGATAATTTTCCAGTCTGAGCACCTGAACAGAAATTCTAATCATTCATAATAACAGAAAAAGTTCTCATTTAAGATTATAATATGCATGCTTATGCTGAGAGATTACAAGAAAATTAAGTGCATGCAGAGTGGTTCAATTTCTGTATCTTTAAACTCACAAGAGGCACAAAAACATAATTAAGTAACTAATGATCTAACCTGCTTAATTTGCTTCCCTTTCTTTTTGACAGGTACGCCGCTTTTCCTATAGGAATGCCTTTTACATCTTTAACATGCAAATGTTGTACCTCAGTGCTGATACTTCAGCTTTTCCTGTAGTTTGAAATTGGAATTGCTGTTGGTATCACCTTGCCATTGCTCGAGAGATATTGCATTAGCATTTTCAGTAGAGATTTCTTTTGGAGGAGGCAGATGGAATTACCTTCTCCCTGTTTATGCAACAGACTCTTCAGATGGGAGCATTACAACGTGGCTACATGTGCTTCCCATAAGGGCCGTGCTTCGGGGAAATCAGAGCTACCTCCCTACTGACAAGAGACATTGCAGTCTCCTGGAAAAGCAAGGAGTATAATTTGTACTACTAACGTAAAGTTATGCCTTCTAAATTACAAACTGCTTTGTTTGCCAGGATTTTGGACACCCTAGACATTACACTGTATCAAAAAAAGCAAACTTTCTGCAACTAAATGCTATGAAAAGAATACACAACTAGTTACTCCCACAGCTTTCAAAATCAGTTTTCCATACTTTGCAGACCCCGAGGCACGAAAACATTCATTCACAAGCCTACTAAATATGTAAAACAAGTCATTATCCTGAAAACTCCTGGCTCAGGAGAAGAGTCAGGACTATGATTTCCAGAAAATGTAGTCTTCAGCATAGTAGTAAAACTAACCTGATCAAGATTTTTTTTTTTCTTTTTAATAACACCTGTTATTAAGCACTTTATATATTATATATATTATATATATTATATATTTTAGTTAGGAGCTGCAGACAACTCAAAGTTAACCTCCTCCTCTTTTTCTCAGTGCAAGACTGCACTACCAAAGCCTGCAAGTGTTTCAGCAAAAGGGTTGCCTGTAAGGAGTGAGCTGACTTCACCCACCAACTCTAACTACATGTGACAAAACAGTGTCTTGTGACCACCCTCTAACCAGTCTGCATTACAGCCCACCACCTACAAAAAGGTTTGGCATAGATAATAAGATCCAAGCCAGCCATAAATGAAAGTGAACCATGAGAGAAGGGCTTCACTCTTTCCGAGCATCTGAGGGATGTGGTAAGCAAACACAATCAGTCCAATTCAGCAGCAGCATAATATAGCCATTGTTAACACAAGCAATGTTCAAAGCAAAACATGTTTTGATAACACAAAGGAACACATGAAATGGTTTTAAACCAACAAAAAGCTATTTTACAACATCCTTTATGCATTGCTAGGTGTGTTTTCTTGCAAATGGAGCTCTGGGCAAGTTATGTGTGAAAAGAAGAAATAATCTGGTGTGAAAGTGTTCATTCAGATTTTTCTACTTCAAAACACTTAAAAAACACTCTGAAGGAGACCTCGCCTTGAGTCTTTTGCAGTTCTTTCAGCTACACATGTTCACTGAATTTTTACACTATACTGACATTCCTTCAACTTACACACATTTGGCTGTTTTCACCTTTCCAATTAGCTTAATAGCTAATTTACTTGATGGAGCACAACTGCACAGCAATAGTGGTCTAAACAAGCCAGTGTTCAACATCTTCAGAGAGACAGAACGATGCTGGCAGTTCCCATGGGAGGAAAACAATAGACAAGCTCATGAGTCTCCTTTCATCTTACCCACACCAGTCCTCCTCGGTGTTCACAGCCAGGGTATAACTATTATAATTTAGGGTTATAGAAGAGGCATAACCCAGTAAATACATACTAGGAGTGAATTACAGAGAAGCCTGCATCCATCTGACACCAAAAGACATTGAGCAATATGCGAGCACCCCAGCAGAGGAGGGTGGGGCAAGCAGCACAGAGAAACAAAACTGAAAGGAAAAGGGGTGAGGTGACGAAAGACGAAGTCCCAACTTTACCATCTTCTTCTTTATGATACTACACTCAGCCGGGCTTCCCACTTCATCTACTAAATGAATGTATGTTCAACCTTTAATAAATGACCAAGGACTACAAGGAAAAACAACCCAACCAGGAAGAGGTAATGACTGGGGAAATGAAGGCTTTCCCTCTTCCTGTTTCCTTGTTAGCACCACATCTCAACAGTTACTGGTTTGTTTTTTTTTTTTTTTAAGAATAAACTTTGAAAAAACACTGGTGTCCGTGGGGTTTCAATGTCTCTTTTACCCAGTATTTACTTGAAATTTTCTATTGTCTCTCTTTGCTTTTCTAAAGCCTCCCTTCCTCCAGGAGGCACACATCAGCCTCTTACCAAAGCCACGAGCCCCGCTCCCGCACCCGCCCCATGCGGACATCGGCAAAGGCCAGCCCTGCCTCATTCATCAGCTCTGTGCTGGAGGCACATCCTTGCTCTTCTTCGTAGTACACAGTGCTGTCGTTCCCAAAACAAACAGAACACAGGGAGCACCAGCAGAAGGAAAACCTACCTGCCAAGACAAACAGAAAATCCTGTATTTTGCTATAAAACCTCTCAATCCTGGTTTGAACTCGACCGCAGAGTAAAAACACACAAAGGAAAAAACCCACAACACCAGAAAGACCCAAACACAAAATCCCTTTCCTCTCCCTCGGTGAGATGACTTTTCCTCAAGAGTGTAAACAAAATACAACAGATTAAAAACAAGCCAACAACAAAACCCAAAAACCTCTAAACCCACAACAGAAAAAAAATCACAAGACAAATAAAATCCTTGGTCATCAAGCGTAATTTAGACAAGTAACAACTGAAAATTCAGTGACAGCAATTGAAGTTAGTAAATATTTTGCTTATTAAATGAAGCTTTTTCTTAAAAGCCTGTATGTGCAGATATTAATAGAGCTGATTCATAAGCCAAAAGTGCCAGTCTTCTAGCAACCAGACTTAGATATGCAAAAGCTCTCGCACTAACAGGGGCCAATCCTCTCAATTTTCACACAAACGAAACCTTAAGGAACTCGGAAGAGCTCCTTGCAGCTTCTCTATGTCCACGATAGAGAAATCATTCACCAGCACCTAGTCCTGACCCACGCTGTGATCAAGACACAAAGCTGGGACTCAGAGCTGGAGGCTCTGTTCCCAATTCAAGCATAGACCACCTGTGCGACTCTAGGCAAGTTTCTTAATCCCTGAGGTTTTGTTCTTTGTTAAAGAATAGCCCTAATCTGCCTTTTGTCATACTAATTAGACTGTAGTGGGCACAGAAAACTTGTAAAATGTGAGTCTATAACCTCACACAGCCCCTTTCAGGACTACTGTTACAGCTACCCATGTGCCAGACCTCCAGTAGTCTGACTCAAATTTGTTTTCAAATGTTTACAGTTTTAAGCATGATTTCCCAGAAAACCTATTTATTCACATAAACAACAGTAACTTGGCATGTTTGGATACACTGACATATTTGCCATTATCTCATATCAACATTTCACGTAGTACTTCAACAAGCATTATTTTACAGCTATGTCTCTATTATTTAAAGTTCAAACAACATTTCTGCCGGTGGTTCATGTTCCCGTCCAGATCTCCAAATACAAAAGGCTGTGAAATAACACCAGCATACAGAAAAGTTATCCAAAATACTAAGTCATTGCAGAAAAAACCGAACTGATTATTGCTCATGGAAGGCTGTCTATACCAGTTTACCCAGATAAAAAGTACATGCAAACGTTCTTTTTTTTCCTAGCTGAGGATATCAAAGCATGTAGTTCACACAAATAACAAGTAGTACCAGGACCTACAGATACCAGACAGACCTATATGGAGCTTAAAATAGTTCTTAGTACTTTTGAGGTTCTTCTTCAATTCGGCTGCCTTACTTAAACACGCCAAATGCTCAATAACCCCTTCCTTAGTTTTCCTATGCTGCTTCCAAGTTGCAGCAAGTCTGATGAATACGGCACATGACAGCTCCCCTCCATTTACCCTGCCCGGAGAAAGGCAGCATCCTCCTGAGCTGAACTTTCCTCCTGAAGACAGTAAAGGGTAAATATCACCGCGACCGACACGGCTGCAAGTCAGATTTATATAAAGGCGAATCCTCGTCCAGAAAGCCTGGATACGGCCTGACAAAACCCCGTAAGCCCTAAATCCTTTCCCCAGCCCGCTTAAATTGGATGTTTCCAGCCTCATAATGCCTCAGCGGCACCGGGCTTCTGAATGAAAAGGAGGGAGGGGAACCCCCTACACACCCTTAAGGAATTATTTGATACATCGGATGGATGAACAACAGTAAAATAGAGGGAGAACTCCTCACGAGGAGACACGAGGGGCTGAGCCCTCGAGAAGTCCCTGTCCCCAGACGAAGCCCCCTGGGCCTCCTTCCTCTCCTCCGAACGCGCTCCCCGCGTCTCCACGGGCGGCTCCGGGCCGGGACCCCGCCGCCATGAGGCACCTGGAGGCGGGAGGACAACAGGTAAACCCGGCCCAGAGGGAGCGAGCGAGGGAGGGAGGGAGCGCCCGAGGCAGGGTCTCCTTCCGCCGCCTGAGGGAAAGCCTGAGGCGGGCGCGGGGAGAAGCGAGCCCGCCGGGGCGCTGGGGAGGAGGCGGCCGGCGGGGGTCCTGCCCGCCCGCCCGGCCGGCAGCTCCCGGTGCCCGCGACCCTCCCGCTCCACTCACACACACACAGCTCCACCACGTAGGCGTAGTAGGACCAGGCCACGACCAGGGCGATGAAGGCCACGGGCACCCAGGCCAGCACCTTCTGGCAGCACTTGAGGACGTGGGACGGCGCCATCTTCCCTGGCGGGCACCGCGGCAGCGCCGGCGCTGCGACGGGCGGGCGGGCGGGCGGGCGGCGGCTGCAGCTCCGGCCGCCGCTGCGGAGCCGGCCCCGGGCGGGCCCTGGGCGGGCCGCAGTGGGCGGGAGAGGGGCGGCCCCAGCGCCCGCCACCGCCTCCTTCTCGGGGCGCCGGAACGCCTCACTGGATCACAGGATGGTTAGGGATGGAGAAACGTCTGGAGATCATCCGGTCCAACCCCGCTGGCCAAGGCACGGTCACCTAGAGCAGGTGACACAGGAACGCGTCCAGGTGGGTTTGGAATCGCTCCAGAGATAGATATTCTATGATCTGCCTGGGCAGCCTCTGCCAGTGCTCTGCCCACCCTCCACGGAAGGTTCCTCCTCATGTCGAGGTGGAACTTCTTGTGTTTTAGTTTATGGCCATTGCTCCTCGTCCTGTCATTGGGCAGTACCGAAGAGAGCCTGGCACTATCCCCTTGGCACCTGCCTTGGAGACATTTATATGCATTTACGAGATTTCCACTCAGTCTTCTCTGGAATAAGCAGGCCCAGCTCCTGGAGTCACTCCTCATAAGCGAGATGCTCTAGATTCTTAATCATCCTTGTGGTCCTCCACTGGACGCTCTCCAGTAACAACTTGTCTTTCTTGTAGTGAGGAGCCCAGAACGGGACGCAGCCCTCCCTCCACACGGGGCCTCAGCGGGGCTGAGTCGTGGGGGGAGGTTCCCGGCCACATTCTTCCCGATGCATCCTTCGCCATGCCCCTCGGGAGCCCGCCGCCCTCCGCCTCCCTCTGTTCGCACCGGCGGGGCCCTCTGGGGGCGAGACCCCCCTCCAGCCATAAAACCTGGTCTTAAACCTCCAGGCTTTGCTCTTTTCCGCGGTCCCGGCCGGGCGGCTCGGTGTCGGGGAGGAAGGCGGTGGGACAGCTCCGGCCACTCGTCCTCGGGCGCTGCCGGGCTGCTGCCTGCCGCTGCTCGCCGAGCACTTACACCGCTCAAACAGCCTGGGAGCCGCAAAGGGAACTTAGAAATGACTCACTGCTCTGTGTTTCATCGGCTCTTTCCTGAACGGCGAGCGCCTGACAGCTGCGGCCACACCGCCACCTCGGGCGGGCACCGCCGCCGGCGCTGCCTTGTGGGGCTCAGCCTCCGGAGCGCCTGAAATCTTTAGCCTTACTCTGGCATTGCTGTGGGCGGGATGCCGGCGTCGGAACGGCCCGCGCCGTGGCGAAAATCCCCATCTCCCTGCCCAGCCAGAGGGGGCTCGCTCCAGCAGCCAGGCCCCGGCCCCCAGGAGGCTCCCGCGGCGCTCCGGCGCCACCTGGCGGCGGCGGGAGGGGCCGCCCGAGCCGAGGGAAACGGGACAGACAGACGGCATCCACAGGGAACAGGCAGCATCCATAGGGAACAGACAGCATCCCATCCATAGGGAACAGACAGCATCCCATCCATGGGGAACAGAGAGCATCCCACCCATAGGGAACAGACAGCATCCCATTCATAGGGAACAGACAGCATCCCATCCATGGGGAACAGAGAGCATCCCACCCATAGGGAACAGACAGCATCCCACCCATAGGGAACAGACAGCATCCCATCCATGGGGAACAGCCAGCATCCCATTCATAGGGAACAGAGAGCATCCCACCCATGGGGAACAGACAGCATCCCACCCATGGGGAACAGACAGCATCCCATCCATGGGGAACAGACAGCATCCCATCAATAGGGAACAGAGAGCATCCCACCCATAGGGAACCGAGAGCATCCCATCCATAGGGAACAGAGAGCATCCCATCCATAGGGAACAGACAGCGTCCATAGGGAACAGACAGCATCCCATCCATAGAGAACAGACAGCATCCATAGGGTGAGGGGTGAGGCTGGACCAGCTCAGAAGAGTGCCCTGAAAGAAGGTTTGGATGCAGCAGGACTGGGGGGCTGGTGCCCCGTAGTCCCTGTGAGCCCCTGGAGCTGGTGAGATTGCCTTGGCAGGACAGGGGCAGTTGTTATGGCCTTGCCTGTTCACAGAATCACAGAACCATCGAGGTTGGAAGAGACCTTCAACATAAAACTGTCAACCCAGCACCACCATAATCACATAAGCCCCATCCCTGGAAGAGTTCGAGGCCAAACTGGATGGGGCCATGAGCAACCTGACCTAGTGGAACGTGTCCCTGCCCATGGCAAAGGGGTTGAAACTAAATGATCTTTAAGGTGCCTTCCAACCCAAACCACTCCGTGATCCTCTGAACAGCTAACAGGGAGGGGACACCCTGGCCAAATGCCCAGGACACAGCCTCTGTATGTGTGGGAATGCATGTGTGTGTGCATTCATCTGGGTATCAGAGCAGAGGAACGAAGCAGCAACCTGTGGCCCTGATGTACAGAGTAACTATGGAGCAGGGAGAAGGAATCACGGAAAGATGAAGATCAGTCTGGGATCAACTCTGGGTATGGGCATGCTTGTGCACACTGTGTATGGGGGCAGGATCAGGACAGCAGGGAAGGGGATTGCAAGACTGTATGCAGTAATGCAAGGGCTGAAAAAGAAAGGGACTGCAGGAGAGGGAGAGAGCTGGTGTAAGAACTTGATGTGGCCCATTCCCAACGGAGAGCTGTAAGGCAAGGGAGGAGTGACTGGTTACATGGACAGCATCTTGGTTATGGGGTCTAGTCCCTCTGACAAGGAGTGCTGACGAGGATCGAGCAGTTTGGATTTAATGTGAACTAGGACAGTCTTGGCCTGATGTGCTGGTTAGCACAACAGGGATATAGTTAAAGTATTCCAGTTCCTCTAACTTTCATTAATTGTGGCACCTGGGCACATGCTTGACTGGTGAAGGTGGCAGTGCTGGGCTAGCAATTGGATTTGATTAACTTGGAGGTCTTTTCCAACCTCAATGATTCCCTGATTCTGTTTTTTAAGGGTGTCAAGACATGCCACAACTGCTGGCATGTGCTTTACCTCAAGATCTCACGGGATTGTTAACACTTGGCCTCAAGTCAATGGGAAAAGGTTTAAATTCTTGGTGTAAAAACAGTATTTGTTAATAATGGTTTTAGAAGTACCTGATTTTACCTTAGTTTGATACTTCTATTTGCTTTTAATAATTTAATCACTCTATTAGTTTCTTAGTATTGTATTCAGTGAAGAGACACTGTTCTTCCAAGCCTTCAGGAGTCTAAGGAGAAGGGACCTGGACCTGGGAAGCAAAGTTCCAAACAACTTTTACCAAGCATGTGCTGTGTGTAGCTGGTTGTTACTGTGCATTGACCATCCTCTTGGCTGTGCTCCCACCAGCTTTCCTGACAAATCCCATGACCCTTCACAATAAGTACAATTTCTAACATGAAGACTAAGGAGCACAGCCATAAATAAAAAGGCTTAGCCATGCTGGATCCCTTCAAGTCTTCCCTAGCTTAGTGAACTTAGCAAACTTAGCAAACTTAGCAAAAGTTCTCTATGCTTGGGAAGACGTGAGGGGATCCAACATGATCTTCCCTATCCCAGTCTTCCTTGTTGATGCTGACTCCAGTTTCACCCCTAGAGGTATCAGTGGGGCCCTGTGCGTGCTGACATTCCCTCCTCCCAGCAGGTCCATACTGAGCTGCAGGAGCAGCCACCACGTGTGGGCTGGATGGAGTCTGACGCTGGCAAAGCTGGAAGCTCTGACATGGTCGGTATTTCAGCTCTGGGTCAGCCTTGGCTAGGGTGGGAGGCCAGTGGCTGCAGCATAAACCTTGGACAGGAGAAACTATTTTTGACCAGCTACTATCCAGCAACATTTCCATGCAGTGTTTCCATAATGACAGGAACTGAAGTGAGACTGAACTAAACAAGGACAACACCAAGGTTGTGAGGTGGCAGGGAGGGACTATTTTATCCCCAGACAGTGCCCCCCACTGAGGAGTTCTGCTGCACAAGAAGCCCCTTGGCACAGCTGGCAGGAACTATCATCTTCCACTTCTGAAAGCCACCTGGGATGTCTCTACAAGGACTTCTTGAGAAGAAATCAGCTCCTTGAATAGAAGCCAAGCAGGATGGAAGGATGCTCTGCTAGGAATCACTGAGCACCTGTTTGGCTTCAAATGGCTGCAGTGCAGCTTGTGCAAACTTTGCTGTCTCATTTATGGGGAGGGACAAGAAATGACATCTGAAGCAGACTCTGGGAAGCTGAAGAGCAACTCAGAAAGCCATATTGTGGGAATAGCTGCTCACCACACTCTCACTGGATACCATGACTGTCAAATATTGAAAAAAAAAAAGCATCTCCTGTCCATTTTCACATCACACCTCCACATCTGGCTGCCCACCTGCTTTAGCCACATTAAAAAATGTGTGAGAGAGGTTAAACATTTCCCTTTGCAGTCTCAGCACCAATTAGGGTCTGTTGCAGTCTTCCAGATGTTTTTTGGTCCCAGAGCAAGGCACTGCAAACACTCCTGTTAGAACTTTTTATTTACTATTTAAATCTTATAATTTACAACAATTTAATCTCAATTTTGCTTCTGTATTATTTTCCCTCTTAAAGTAGATCATCTTAAATTCCAGGAGCATGCAATCCCCAGGCAGAAGCAACCCAACCCCTTAGATGGAGACTGATGCAAAATCATAATTTGTGTCATTTATTCCTTGTAATATGAGACGAATCAATTTTCTGGAGGCTTTGCATTCCTGATGTACACATAAAACCAACTGAGATTATGTAAAGCATTTGCTCTTCACATTCCAATAGAGATTATGTAACCTTGTGCACATCAACTACCAGTGATTAGTAGTCCTTGTTTGCATTAGATCAAATTTATAAATTGTGAGGATGCATTTTTGGTCAAACAGCACTTAAAACCCCCTAATTTCAGCCATATTGATTTAATCCTTGTTTACCTAGCATCCTTTTGTTCAGTGATATTAATATTTCCTAAATTTTTAGTTTATTCTAATAGCTTTCTGTTTCTTCTAGTAGCATTGTTTCTTTTAACTTTAGGACTTACTTGATTAGTCTCCTTTCTAAAAATTAGTGGCAAAGCATCATATTTTGGTATCTTTTTTTTCAATAGTGAATATAATCTTCTCCCTTGTGAGTCATCTGCTATTGCTCTAGGAATTACCGTCAGTACATTATTTAAGTGATGTACACTGTGTTTTCAGTAATGTTTGGTCATTCCAATAGTATCAGTTTCCAAGCAGATTAAAACACAGTAAGAGGCCACATAATTTAAATCAAAAAAATCTGTATTCTGAAAAAAAGATGAAATTTTTAAACCACTTCATTGAAAAGTCTTAAATTAAAACAATTGGTTTTCTTTGGGGTGATTTAGAGCTACCAGTTGCTCCATAGGCTAACATTAAAACTGACAAATTTTCCCCTAAAGCAGAAGACCTGAGGCATAGTGGTAGAACACCTCTAGTGGTAGAACATCCTTTCTCCAGGAAAGTGCTCGTGGCATTCACAAAGTACAGGTTTAGTCCAGCAAGGCTTCTATGCTCCCTTTGCAGTCCATGAAGAAAGGCCAGGCCCTCCAAGGCTGCTTCACAGCAGTGAGCTTGCATCTGAAATCCCATGAGAAAAACTCCCACACATTCCTCTGAATTACCTATGGAATATTCCTCCTCCCAGCTTTTCAAATCTGCACGTCTGAAATCAGGCCAACATAAACCCAGTCCCAAACAGTGCTCTGCAAGGTGTTGTGTCCACTCCCCCACAGCCTGATGCCGTCCAGGTTACTTCCACCACTTGGTCAGCCTGGAAAGGCAGGCCAGCCAGAGGGAGAAGATATAATCATTTAAAAAAGACTTGCAAAATCATCAAGTCCAGCTGTTAATCCAGCACTGCCATGTCTACCAGGACTAAACCACGTTCCCAAGTGCCACATCTACACGTCTTTTCAACACTTCCAGGGATGGTGACACAACTGCCTCCCTGGGCAGCCTATTCCAGTGCTTGACAACCCTTTATCTGATGTATTTTTGCCTAGCATCCAATCTAGACTCACAAGGTGCACACAGGTAAGGAAAGACATGGCCTTTACTTCTCAGGGCACGAGGTGCTGTGGCTAAGCCCACGCAGGTGGGAGCGGTGCTGAGCAGGCTCCCTGCCAGGAGCAGCAGGCAGGCTGCAAGCAGAGCTCTGAGCTAGGGCACTCCAGTTAATGAACTGGAAACATTATTAACTAAGCCAACACCAGCCTAATGGGAAATCTGTCTCCACATATGTTTTAAGATTTTTTTCTTTCTTTATTACTGAATCAACTAGGAATTGTTTAATAAACAAAGCCAACAGGAAACATTCCAATAGATGAGTGAAGATACTTGCACTTTTTTTTTTGCTGATTAATTTTGTGCATGCTCAAGTCTCTCAGTTTTTCTGTTCTGCAAAGGGCTTTAGGCCTCTTGTTGGGTGACATCTTCAGCTTCTGTACGAGGAGCTTCTGTGGCTGGCTGGGCACTAGAAGAGGGTGTCTATATCTGCCACGTTCATCTTCACACTTCCCTTGTGACCAGCTGCACTACAGGAGCTGTTTGTTGGGGCAACTTGGATCTCACTAATAATGACCACAACATCATTTGGGCACGTATTTTCTGTTCAGAATGACTGAAGGTTTTTTTCCTGCATTGGAGTAGCTTTCTGACCCAGCTGTGACTATTTTACAGGAAAAATTAAAACTGAAGGTATGAGGCATGCTTGCCCTCTCCCATGAGAACTCTGGCATGAGAAGAAAACTGCATTTTTAAACTTTGATGTACACTTATCAATCCATTTCTATGTTTCAGTCAAAGTATGGTCAATATACCTGGATTTTATACTACTTCTAAGCAACAGGGTTGTTCCCATTCTTGCCCTTTATTGGGCAATGATCCTTTTTTTGTTCTATGCACTGAACATGTGAAGTGCCACACCACCACAGTCCATGGCCCAGATGTTTGTCTGCTATGCAGAACATGTACTCCTCATTGTTGCCTGTTTTGTTAAAACCTGCCAACTTGGTTTGAATCCAGAGGGACTTTTGTTTTTAGAAAGAGGCTTGTACAAACTGAGACACCAGAATTAACTTCTAGAATCAACCAATGAGTTTCTGTTACTTCTAGTATATTACACTGCATTTGTGTCTTTGCTTCCTTTGGAAATGAAGAATAAATGGTTCTTAGACATCACCTTAAAGTAAACAAACAAAGAAATGTAAAAAGTGTTACTAATACAACAATGAAAATTCTGTAAAGGAGTTATATGCTGTAAGTGACTGCACTTGCTTTTGTGTATCCTTTTGATGTATCAATTTTTGAGACTTCTGCAATGTCCAACGTGTTCATCTTTATTCCATTAAAATTCAGATGCAATGTGGTAGATTTAAAAAAAAATCAATTTTATTTATAGTTTTTCTATATATTTCTGTTCAGAGGAAGAGTTGCTAATGTTAAAACAAGTCAAAACAAGTATGTTTAGATTAGTAGCTGGCACAAACCTTAACTAAGTTGTGTTGAGTAATGCTTTCAGACAGGCTGCAGATACCATACAGTGACTAAAAGGAACTAAACATCAAACATTCAAAATACAACAAATTTCTTAAAAACCAGGGTTTATCTAAATACATAAATGCATCTCTTTCAATCTCAAATATTAAAAATGAGAAATTTTTTTAAGACTGTTTTATAAAGCATTTTAGTTGACAAGTAACAATAAACTTACAAGTTAAACACAGAGTCTGATTCTTCAAGCCTGACAGACAAGTCATCCCTGACCTTTAAAGGAGCTCCTTCCTGGCTGCACTTTCAGGATAACTTCTGAAAAGGATTCATTTTAATTTCCAATCTTTTTTTTTTTTTTTTTTTTACTATAGACACAAAATTTGTATAAAATCCAAGAATATCTCTTTGCTTTTCCTCTGAACTTCACACCAAAGCTTTTGCTGAAAAATAGATCCCTGAAAACAGATACTGCTGATTGCACAAACCCAGATAGAAATGAGCACTGAGAAATGAAACTTCTAGATAGACTAAAGCTAAATGAGCTGATTTTTCTAAAAGAAAACCAAAGAGCTCGTAAGAAGGAAGTAATTAGTAAACAAAAGAAACCACAAAAGCAATAAAAAAAATCATAAACCTATTAACTTCACACTGAATAAAATGTTGGGGAATAATTTCCACTCCAAAGTAAAAATGCTCTGCCAAAATATTAACAGCAACAAATAAAAGGCAGCCTTGCATTAAAGCCAGAGCTGGCACACAGCACAATTTGGGTGAACACACATACACTTTAGTGCCACGGAAGCTCTTTTTCAGTGGTGTCATTTTTTTGATAACTCAGTGAAGTGTGGCTGGCTGTGGTACTGTGGTGCCAGTCCCACCACCCCACCTTTGCTCCCACCACCAGAGGCAACAAACAATTTCCAAACACACGAAGTAAATGAGCCACCTGCTATCCTGCTGCTCACATAGCAATGCATGAGCTCAGTGTGAGGGGAGGAGGCTGAGGCGTTTACTGCATTTGGATTCTTTCCACATGGTTAATTTCATTTGGATTTTTTCCTGGGGGAAAAGGGGTCCTTGATGGTCACTGGTGCCTGATCTTCCAGACAGTCTCAGGACATGGCCACAGGCATGGTCTTGTTCTGGGTGCATGTCCAGGACAGGACTACAAGCATTTTTTCTTTTACACTTTAGATTAAAGCTCCAATCCGAGGCCATGAGGAAAGAGTTGCTTTGCTGGCCTCTCACTGTGTTCCCTGGGAGAGATCACTATGCCAAGGCTCAGGCACCAGGACTTGTCCTCAGTACAAACTGTGACAGCTACTGACACATCAAACACATTCTCAGTATTCCTTAGGTGGGACCTTCAGGGTTTCCCAATGCACTCTCTCCTGTCCCTGCACTGAGTGAGAGCTGTCCCGATGTCTTGAAATTTCCCCTCTTCTCATAAAACCCAAAGAAATGACAACCGAGCACCACATGTTGAGCTTATTTACAACTTTGAGGCAAACACAGCTGATGTACAAAAAACAGATGGATATTACCTCACTGAGTGGTGAGATTTCTTGGTTATTTTTCTTGAGACATTTCCCTAGTCCATGCTTTGAGTCTATTATCTGTTACCACAAACGTGTCCTGAAAGGTTAAGATTTCACCCCAGCCATGACAAGTCAGAAAACTGAGAGGGGGAAAGAGGAAGAACCTTGACAGCTTTACAGATAAGTCTATCTCCTACATATCGTGGCCAACCAGGAAGAGTGATCTGGACCTGGCTATTGGCTCCTGGGATCGTAAGAAAGACAAAACATGTAATGTGCACACCTGTGTACACAGAGATGCACCTTATGTTATTGCTAAAAAATGTTCATCTGTAATTTCTAAGTGTTAGTCTAGATTTGCTCCTCCTTTTAGTGTTTAAGATCTTTGGTCTAACTTTGCATTTGGAGTAACAGATATTTGTATTTGGGTTTTTACTGGACATATTACATCAACAATGGCTTATTATAACCTTGAATTCCTGAGATACTTCAGGTTTCCCTGTCACAACCTTTAGTACAATAAAACTTGTTACACATTCATCTTCTGCAATACAATTAAAGCAGAATAGCCATGAGTCAAATTGTAGCTATCACTGTGTTAGATAGAATGAGGATGTTTTCTTCTCATTTATACTATGTGGAAAAGGCCTGAGACACTCAATGCACACTCATTGATCAATGTACAGCTTTTAAACCCTGCATCAAGCCTATCAGTCTTGTATTTCCAGTTTAATAATAACACCACAAAAGCAGACAAACCAGACATCCACACAGGAACTGGTGGAATCAAGCACCTGCACATGAGAAGATCCCTATAACAAGGTGGGAATTTTCCTTTTTGATTTAGGATAACTTGGTTTAAAATGTGTTGTGCAAGTGATTTTGCCTTGTGGACCTCTACCCTTGCTGGTTAAAGGGAGCTGCTGTGTTAGTGGGTGAGATGATGTCCACTCCTTTAACAGGAGATGATACTGTGTGATGTTCCTGCCTGGAGCTGTTATTCAATCCTGTGTGTGCTGTATCCTGCAGGGTCAGACTCCACAGAGCAGTAAACAGCTCTATTCCCCAGAACATGAGTATGGAGGTCAAAAGCAACACCAGTTCTGTAAACCAAACTGATTGCACTGGAACGATTATAAAATTATTGCATTAGAATCTGGGTTAATTAAACTTCAACTATAGCTAAAAAAGGAGCCTTTTTCATTTAGTTATTATGTAAACAGGACAGACAAACTCCCCTAAAGAAAAACCACTTAAGCAAAAGAAAAATGGACTGCTTTAGAAAGGACTTTTCCCGGTTTGCTTCCAGAGTTCTTTGACTTCTTTAATGCTTTCTTTTTTCACACACTTCCAGAAACCTTGAATGCCCTGCTGCTGCGGTACCTGTTAATAAAGTTAAAGTGTGTTTAGCATTTACACAAAAAAGACTCCTATTCCTAGACTGTGTAAAGACAATATATAATGTTGTGCTGCTGCTTCCATGGTTCACATGTGTCATAACAAGTTCTTAGTGGCAGCACTCCTCCCAGATTCATATGCAGTAAGTACTATCCAGTTAAAAACATGTATCTTTTTCTATTCATTAACTCTACCTGTGTTTCCACAAGTATTTACAAGAGAGTTGTAGCAATCATCTGTGCTATTTACAAACAATTATGTCAGCTTGTTACCCTCAAACCTCGATGAATTCGGTTCCTCAGGACTCCAAGAAACTCGCTGTGGCTGAGGCAGTCATCTCCATCTAGATCAAAAATCTTGAAGATGGTATCCAAAACATTATCTGACAGGTCCTGTCCTGTTGCCACCTTCACTGCTCTCTTGAACTCAGCTAATAAAGACATAATATTACATCACAGGTGACTGAACTTGCAAAGAAAATGGAAAGCTTATAAATAGCAAGATTCTCTCCCAATGTACAATGGCTTGTGGGTATCCTTACTGGAGAATTTGGGATATATAAACTAGTAAACTATTAGGAGGCCTCAGTTCATGCGTTCTTGTGCTTGCTTCTTCTTTTGTAACACTATCTTTATTACTTTTTTATTTATTGTAATGCATAATATTATATAATATATAATATATAATATTGTATAATTACAATACAATATTATTATTTATTGTAAGCTTTAGCAACGCACTACTTCTCAAGTGACAGTACAAGTGATAATTTTTGCTAGAAATAGATGGAAACTTACATACTCTTGGCTGTCACCTGTTCATAGGAATGGTGTTTGCCTCACTATCCTCTCATAAAAAAACACACCATTTTATTTCAAATCAGTTTTGTGATTTCAGGAATTCATTCTACAGGGAAACTCTTCTCCTCAGAGAACAGTAGGTTATGATATGCTCTACCTCAGCTAACAATCTCCTCAGCAACTCTACAGAAACAGAGACCATCAAATGGTCAATGCATTGCTTACAGCACATGGCTTTATATACCTGTAGTTCTGGTTTTGAGAGAACTTGGCTCCCTCCTCTTCAATGATGTTGAAGAGTTACTGAGGATTTGTGGCAGAAGAAGCTGCCATACCTCTCTGGAGATGTACTTTTATCTTCAGGTCCTTTTTCTACTCTCTTTACACGACCATGTACAGTACACCCACTAGCCCCACTTTTGGTCCTGTGGTGCACAGAATTTGGAGTTTTGACTCAAGGAAGATGAGGAATTGTGCAGAGCTGCCAAAAACAGCAGCTCGTAAGAGTGAAAGGATTATTGTTTATTCTAGCAAGCACAATCACAACACATGAATTGGATGCATTTTTGAAGGCATCATGGAAGTGTGAATTTCAAAAAGGAGCTGGAGGTTATTGAAGTATAGCAGTATTGTAGATTATTACAGCAAGTTGTCCAATGAAGTCATAAATGCAATATTAATGTGGTTCTGCTTTCATAAACAAGTGCTGTTTATAAATAGTGCTATAAATATGATTAATTCTGAAGCTTACTATATGGAATAGCATTCCTGACATTGCTCTCATCTTTGTCTCTTTCAATAATTCCTGTATAAATGTAGTTATTATTTCACAGTTGGTTTAAATAGAACTAAGTTAAAAATCCTTCTGTAAAAGGATATACCACAACTTGAAAAAGACATAAAACTTGGGATGTTTATAGTAGTCTTAATTTTGTCTTTGAAAAAATGTTAACCATTTCTTCTCTTGAAGCTGAATTTAAATCAGACACAGCACCGTAGTTTCTTTGAACATAATATGAATAAAAGAAGATCTTCTACAACAGTGGGGCATAACAATTTTCAAACAAAGAAGGGCCACCTTATCAGAGAAAAAGATGAGTTGCAAACTTAGAAGAAAAAGTCTAGAATCAAAGGAAGGACTAAAAGACTGTATTATTTTTAGATAAATGTTCATATGTGTGTGAAACACATGTACACACATGCAAGCAGCAAGACAAAGAACTCAGCCAGATTCAGGAGAGAATTGGACATACAGGCATATAACATCCATGAGTTACCCCAGCAGCTGACTGCTTTCGATTACAGTGGGGTTCAGTGCATAAACAGAGTAGTGAAAGTCACAAGCTGTAAATCCCTCAGTTTTCTTTGGTTCAAATCCCATCCAAACAGTTACCTTTCAAGAATACGTATTTCTCTTTCCATCTTCTCACATCTCTCATCTTTTTTTTCACATGAGCCCATCAAATATTAATTTCAATGAGCATTTAATGCCTCCTCACACTTCCTTAGGAATTTTTATGTTGCTATTTTGAAATAACTTATGAGACTTGTCCTTCAAGAGTAACAACTAAGTAAAAACCTCAGGATTAAAACAAAAAGCATTTCTATGTCCATAAAACTTCTGATGCATTGCTCATCTTTCTCCTATAGGGGAAGGAAGCTACTCCCCTCCTTGTCTTTATTTTAAACCTCACTTTACAACATTGCTTCTTTTTGATAGACATAATTGCATAACACATCCTCCTTAGCACAGGGAGGACAGGGAGGAGTGCCACAAAAATTATGTGATGATTTTTGGGATGGAGCACCTCTTCAGTGAAGAAAGGCCAAGGGAATTGGGGTTGTTCAGCCTGGAGAAGAGACACCTCAGGGCAGACTTTATTTTGGATTTTCACTGTATCAAGGGGGCTTATGAGAAAGAGAGTTTTTTCCAAGGCCTGTAGTGACAGGACAAGCAAAATGCTTTCAAACTGAAAAAGGGTAGATCTAGACTAGACATAAGAAAGAAACTGTACAAAGTTGTGGCTGTCTCATCATTGGAAGTGTTCAAAGTCTGGTTGGGTGGGGATTTGAGCAAGCTGATCCAGTGACAGAGTTCCCTGCCTATGGAAGAGGGTTTGGAAAAATGACCTTTGAAGGACTCTTCCAACCCAAACCATTTTATGATTATGCTTTAGTCTGCTGTGATTAATCCACATAAGACAGCACATTACAACTTTTAAATGAAAACATTTTGGGAACTTTATATTATTTTTTTTCATTAAATAGAACTAAGTCCAAATACAGAGCAGTATAATATTTTTGAACTTCACTGTGGTACTTTGGGATGACCCATTTATATGGATTCCATAATTAAAATGATTTTTTTTTCCTTAAAAAAACCCCAAACCAAAGGTGTACAGCACTTACCTCGCTTAACAGGACGATTGGCTACAGTAAACATCTGCATGGCAATAGAAAAGTCTTCCAGATTATTTGTAAACTTGCAGAAAGTCTTGAATTCTTCCAAACTGATGTTCTAGAGTATCACAGAATTCAGATGATATATAATGAATATACATTCAAATCCCAATAATTCTATGTCATTAAATCTGGTGGGACCTAGTGTCTAGATGTGACTGCATACTCATTGTTGATATTTGTATTTCTCAGCTGGCCAGTTATCATCGCTCTTGTATAAAATTCAAGGGCTGCAATAATTCATTTGGCAACCGGTTACCTCATTAGATAACCACAATCAAATGAAAACCTGTGCATACAAAGGAGGAAGCAGAAAAAAAAAATCCTACTTTAGGTACCAACCTCTCCTGCTTCGATTCTGTCTTTCACATTCTGCCAGTAAATTTCATTGTTTTCCTCATCAGTGAAGTAGAGCAACCACGCCGCAAAGTCTTCCTTCCTCATGACGCTCAAACCCTTTGAAAACTTTATGAATTCCATTTCTTGGACTTCCGTTTGCAGGTTTTCCATGAATCTAAGTGTAAACAGATATTATCCACCACTTGATACTTGCATCCCCATATCACCACTACTGCCTCAGCTACTGAGCGCAGCAGACACCAGCTCTGAGCCGCACAGACTTTGGACACGGCTGTTTAAAATCGCCCCGCTGGTTCCATTTTCCCGGTGCTCGCCCATGTTTCCAGGGCTGCATTTCCACAAGGACACCAGCAGGAGGCGCCCTCGGCCCGCACAGGCGGCTGCTGCCGACAGAACTTGGGGATGCGTTGGACATCTCGTGTTTAAAACTGCACAGATAAGGAGATAAAAGAATCGGTAAGGCAGCAGCAGAACGAATGAATGAACGAATGAATGAATGAATGAATGAATAAATGAATGAATGAATGAAAGAATGAAAAACGACATGGTAACCGAAGGCCTGACACATGATTTATGAGGTTTCATATTAATAAGAGAGGAATGACAAGATAGCAAAGTGCCTAAAAAGATGAGGCCATAATAATCACAAAGGTGAAAGAGGAAACTTGAAATCGTTGCTGTAGGAGAAGATGACTGAAAGTATCAAAGATTGTAACTACATACAGAGGTTTGGCCAATCAGTTCTGTGCTCACTAGAGGACAGATTAGAGAGGATTACAATTGACTTGTACAGAGTTCAGAAGAGCACAGAAAATGTTGCGGAGGTTTGGGAAGATAAGAAGAGAGCTGTCTGAAAAACAAGAGAGTCAACATCAAGGTTTTTAGGAGACACCCATTCTTTTGGGAAAGAAAAAAAAAAGTATTACAAGAAGCAAGAAAAAAGCATTACAAGAAGCAGGTACAGGGCTGTAATTATGAGTTGTACCTTCAGGTTTCCCCAGTTTGGTGTACCTGACTAGTATTAATTTTGAAAAAGTTAACACAGACAATACGGTGTGATGCACTTGATATTTTCCACCTCAGAAATGGGGTAATCCAAAAACAAGTGGCGATTTTTAAATAAAGGCTAAAACCAGTGGTGCTTGCCAGAATCCCCTCCGTATTTCTAAAGAACCCTGCTTTATTGAGTTGCAGAAATTATTGACAGGAGGGAATGAAATATTCCTATATTGGGACAAAGCAATTAATTGGAGAAGAGGACATCTAAGGGTCTGTGCAGCCAATATCAGCAGAGGCTCATTTGCTCATCAGTGTTTGTCTGGCCTCACTGGGTTTGAATTCTTTCCCTTGAAATTACAGCATTTGAGTTCACACAGCTATCTTTAGTTCTTTAATGAGATCACTTGGACAATTAGTAGCCTGAAGCTCTGTGAAGTCTATAAGGGGTTAACTACATACAGACTGCTGTTGCAGCATAAGCTCCCTCTTGTATTTTTCCCTCTAACAGGTAGAGCTGCAAATAATGGGCCAACAAATGCTTCACAGCTCAGGACAGGCAGGTAAATGAAAGCCTGATAATGGAGATGAATTTAAGTTTCAGGCTAGGGCTGAATTATGGTAATACTGAGGAGGGGTACAAAATGCTATCACATTTTATATGTGTCTTTTTCTGGTCCAGTAAAGAGGATTCTACAGTATAGCCAAACACTAAGGTGTTTCTCCACAGTCCACCTGAAGACCTGAGACACTTTCAATTCCCCCGGCTCTCCCTCTCAGAAGTGGATGAAACACCAAAGGACCAGGCAGTGCAACCAGTGTGACTGGGCAGCCCTTTGTCTTGCAGAGTGGCGAGAGCTGCCCTGCACAGCTTGCAAACCACTCTTGTGTTTTCAGGCCCAGCTCCTGCCCTTGTAACTCACAAGGAGACGGTTGCCTCTGGCACCGCAGCCGGCGTGTGCCAGGGACACCGGCTCCATGGGCTGGCACAAGCAGCCCTGCTGCACCCACAGCCCCCAGGAGTCTCTCCAGGTCTTGGGGAGGGAGGTAGAGGTGCAGAGGGAGAGAAGAGCACAGACCTGGCATGCAGACCAGGCATGGAGTCAGCCCAGCAGAGACTGTGTAGGGCCACTTGGCTGCATTTTAAGAGTGGCCATCACAGGCAAGGAGGAGACAGTATCTGGGATGTGTGGTTTGTAACTGGCTGGAAGACACAGCCAAGACTGTGCAGAACAATTTCAGACTGTAGTTTCCAACTCATGTAACGTCTGGTCTGGAGAAGAAGTTGCTGAAAATGAGGTCACTTACAGAAATATGCCTAAAACTTGGATGCAGGGAAACCAGACAACATGTGTTTCATTTTCTTGGATTTTTATCTATGAAAGGTGGACATATTTTGCAACAGACTTAAGGTCTTGAGTCTTGAGCTATTTATCTTGGGGAGCAAGGTCTCAGTCATTTGCTTTACTGGTTGCTAGCCACAGGCAACGGCATAGAAACAGATTCTTCCACCTTTTCTGAATTTCCTTAAGCAGACAAGCCTTGGTGACCTGCCCTTGACTCATACCCAATGAAGGCAGGAAAGCTGAAAGATCAATCATTTCTACATGATGAGGAAGGAGCCCACCAAGCTGCACACATCAGCCTGCTGAAAGGGACAGCAAAGCCAGTGCAGAGAATGAAGGGTTTGGCTGCTGCATTTTCAGTGTGTTCTTGCTTCTGTGCCCTCTTCTAATTGAAGTTCATTTCAACTTGTAGGCTTGCTCCTGGCAAGTCAGAGTGGGAAGATTTCTTGCCACATCAAATCCTACTTGGAGCAGTAGCTGAAACGTGCAATTTAAAATTTATGTGATAGTTTCCCATATTACAAAAATTAAAATACTATGAATCATCGCATCAGCATTCTAGGTCACTCTTATTCCCAGATGTGAGAGTTAAAAATCCTAATGAGGTTTTTTTTTTAAGTGAAAGTTATTAAAAGTTATTAAAAATAACTTTCTGGTTAGGAAGTAAAACTTGATACATAAATGTCAAGATACCACTAGGGATACTTGCTTTTGTATCTTCTGGATCACAGTGCAATGATTTTCAGCTGTGAAGTCCTCAAAATGTATCCAGATATTAGGAAAAACAAGCACAGGAATTAAATTCTTGCTTTCCCAAAGTCAGTGGGATCTTGGCTGGGGACTTTGTAGGGAGTGAGAATTCAAGTACAGGAACAGGATTCTGATTATAGATATGCTCTACAATTAAAAAATGATTACACTGGGAATACTCTTATGCTAATAGTAGGTTGAAAATAAAGCCTCAAGTTTCCAAGTAACAAGAAGGAGAGGTAAACCATAAATTTTTAAGATGGGGAAAAGGCTAGGAACAGAGAGCACTTTCTTTCAGACAGCCCACTTTATCCACACTCTCTAAAACACCCACGTTGAAGGCCAGTGGCCAAATCCGTTATCGTGTTACCAGAGTATCCAGA
This sequence comes from Phylloscopus collybita, assembly GCA_027886175.1. Taxonomy (NCBI): domain Eukaryota; kingdom Metazoa; phylum Chordata; class Aves; order Passeriformes; family Phylloscopidae; genus Phylloscopus; species Phylloscopus collybita. The sequence continues at coordinate 8,006,899 of JAJNNQ010000007.1, forward strand.
AACCTTATCAGGATTTATCCCTCATTTTGTAATGGGCTCTACTAAAGAAAGAGGGAGTCTCCCAAGACTTTTGGCAACGCAGCTTTAATAGTGTTAATCCACCACAAACAGAAGTGAAAATGCATTAAAATAGGGGAGACCTCAGGAATGCAGCTATTCCCCCCTCCAAGTGGAGAAGTGCTAGCACCGTATTCTTTATGGCACACAAAGAAGTAGATTGAAAAACTAAAGGAAATGTTAGGGAAAGTTTTTTTCCCCACCTCTTGACCTGAACTGTCTGTGCAGAGCTTTAACACCCTTAGTACAGAACTGACCAGTTCCTGTCGCAATGATTTATAGGAAGGGAATCTAACAACAAAGATAGTGGTGGATATACCACCCCAGCATTTGTACCATGCTTTGGCTCCTCTTTGGACACAAAAGTCCTTCTGAAGAACTGATAACCTTCTCCGCACCAAAGGACTGCGGCAAGCCAGCTGCCTTTTTGCAATCTGACTTTCAAACCAGAATATAGAAAATCTAATAAAGACTTGACCATTAACCTTTAGAGAACATTTAGATCTATGCTTGTAAATTCACGTTTAGGTTTACAAGTGTTAAGAGTTAATCAATCTGACCATTTTCAGAATTGCAAGCAAACCCCTCTGATTTACTGTCCTTAGCATTTCCAAACCAAACAACTCACTTTCATTTTTAAGTGCTCTGTAGAAACTAACCGAGCTACCCTTTTGCTAAGCTCACAGGAAGGAAGAAAACTATCTTAAGCTCTTTACTAAATATTTGGGAAATATTCAGATTGAGTTATGACAGGACTATAATGAAGCCAGATTTTGTTGCTGTTCTCCCCTTCCTCACTGCCTGATTTTGGCTGTAACTGATGTAATCTCTATGTATTATGGCTCTCTCTATATGCACACACATAGATAAAAGTGCAGGAACACAGACAAGTAAGGAGGCAATCATACTCTATTTCTGCAAAGCAATTCCAAATCTCCAGATGAAAATCACTGAAAATGTACAAGCTGTCATCACAGCAGAAGCACAACATGCTGGCTGATGATGATATCTGAAAGTGATCCTGCGTCCATGCACTGGCACACACACACACACCACAGCACCCCAAAAATGTCAGCACTAGCAGTGGGATTCAGCCTGAATCATTCTGGCTTCTTAAATGAAAGGTTCCAAATAAAATGTATCAAGGAATTCAAAATACTGAAGGAAAGAAACAGGATAGATAAGAAAAAGGCATGATCTGTGTATGGCTATACAACTTGTCACCTTCAATCTAAAGCAGAAATTAAAGAAGAACCATAATTAAAGAATATTTCTGGTACAAAATTCTATTAACTGATGAAAAGCTTGGAAGTAAGAAATCAGGTAAGAAAATGACAAACCGGATTGAAATGCTATTTTTCCTTATACAATTAAAAGATGCCCATTGTTTAACCATACTGGGAAGTACTTTTTTTATGAAGGCATCCCAGAAAAAAATACAACCATCAGAGAATTTTTTGAATATCCTTTCCATACTCTCTGCACTTTATTTTTCCTTCAAGGAGAAAGTGAGAGATTTAACCTTGCTTGGGGACAGACTTCAGAAAAATCCACAGCACAGCAGAAACTACGGGGCAAGAAATTACTCGGGAAGAAACGACTGGGCAAGTAACTACTTGGGAAGAAACTACTCAGGAACAAACTACTCAGCTAGAAACTACCCAAAAAGAAATAACTTGGGAAGAAGCTACTACGGAAGAAATTACTGAGCAAGAAACTACTCGGGAGGAAACTACTCGAGAAGTAATTACTCATCAAGAAACTACTCCAGAAGAAACTACTTGGGAAGAAATTACTCAGCAAAAAATTACTTGGGAAGAAACTACTTAGGGGATAAATTAATGGACAAGAAAGTACTCGGGAAGAAATTACCTGGGAAGAAACTGCTTGGAGAGAAATTACTCAGGGAGAAACTACTCGGCAAGAAACGACTGGACAAGAAACTACGCGGGAAGAAATTACTCAGGAAGAAACTACTTGGGGAGAAATTACTTGGCGAGAAATTACTTGGCAAGAAATTACTCGGGGAGAAACTACTCAGCAAGAAACTACTGGACAAGAAACTACTTGGAGAGAAATTACTCAGGGAGAAATTACTAGGCAAGCAACTACTGGGGTTAGAAATTACTTGGCAGGAAACTACTCGGGAAGAAACTACTCAGGAAGTAACTACTTGGGAAGAAACGACTGGACAAGAAACTACTCGAGAAGTAATTACTCATCAAGAAACTACTTGGGAAGAAACTACTTGGGAAGAAATTACTCGGCAAGAAACTACGTGGGGAGAAATTACTGGACAAGAAAGTACTTGGGAAGAAATTACCTGGGAAGAAACTACTTGCGGAAAATTACTCAGCAAGAAACTACTTGGGAGGAAATTACTCAGGGAGAAATTACTCGGGGAGAAATTACTTGGGAAGAAACTACTTGGGGAGAAATCACTCTGCAAGAAATTACTCAGGGAGAAATTACTCGGCAAGAAACTACTCGGAAAGAAACGACTCAGGAAGAAACGACTGGACAAGAAACTATTTGGAAAGAAACTACTTGGGAAGAAACTACTCAGGGAGAAATTACTTGGCAAGAAAATTCTCAGGAAGAAATAACTTGGCAAAAAAAATTACCCAGCAAGAAACTACTCGGGAAGAAACTACTCGGGGAGAAATTACTTGGGACGAAACTGCTCGGGGAGAAATTACTCGGCAAGAAATTACTCTGAGAGAAATTACTCGGGAAGAAACTGCTTGAGAAGAAACTACTTGGAGAGAAATTACTTGGCAAGAAACTACTCGGCAAGAAATTACTCAGGGAGAAAGTACTCGGCAAGAAACTACTTAAAGAGAAATTACTTGGGAAGAAACTACTTGGGGAGAAACTACTCGGCATGAAATTACTCGGGAAGAAACTATTTGGGAAGAAACGACTGGACAAGAAACTACTTGAGAAGAAATTACTCCGGAAGAAATTACTCAGGGAGAAATTACTTGGCAAGAAACTACTCGGGGAGAAATTACTTGGCAAAAAAAATTACCCAGCAAGAAACTACTCGGGGAGAAAATACTTGGCAAGAAACTACCTAGCAAAAAATTACTCGGGAAGAAACTACTCAGGGAGAAACTACTCAGCAAGAAATTACTGGACAAGAAACTACTTGAGAAGAAATTACTGGGCAAGAAACTATTCGGCAAAAAATTACTCAGGGAGAAATTACTGGACAAGAAACTACTCGGGGAGAAATTACTTGGCAAGAAACTACTTGAGAAGAAATTACTCGTCAAGAAATTACTCTGGAAGAAACTACTGGGGGAGAAATTACTGGACAAGAAAGTACTCGGGAAGAAATTACCTGAGAAGAAACTACATGGGGAGAAACTACTCAGCAAGAAACTACTCAGGAAGAAATGACTGGACACGAAACTACTTGAGAAGAAATAACCCCAGAACAAACTACTCGGGAAGAAACTACTCAGCAAGAAATTACTGGACATGAAACTACTTGAGAAGGAATTACTCTGGAAGAAACTACGCGGGGAGAAATTACTTGGCAAGAAACTACTCGGGAAGAAACTAATCAGGAAGAAACAACTTTGGGAGAAAGTACTTGGCTAAAAATTACTCGGGAAGAAACGACTTGGCAAAAAATTACTCAGGGAGAAATTACTGGACAAGAAACTACTCGGGAAGAAACTACTCAAGAAGTAATTACTCGTCAAGGAATTACTCCGGAAGAAATTACTCGCGGAGAAACTACCCGGGAAGAAACTTCTCAGCAAGAAATTACTGGACAAGGAACTACTTGAGAAGAAAATACTCGTCAAGAAATTACTCTGGAAGAAACCACTAGGGGAGAAATTACTTGGCCAGAAACTACTCAGGAAGAAACTACTTGGCAAGAAAGTACTCAGGAAGAAACTACTTTGGAAGAAAGTACTTGGCTAAAAATAACTCAGGAAGAAAGTACTCAGCAAAAAATTACTCAGGGAGGAATTACTGGACAAGAAACTACTCAAGAAGAAATTACTCAGGAAGAAACTACTTGGGAAGAAATTACTGGGCAAGAAACTACTCGGCGAGAAACTACTCGGGGAGAAATTACTTGGCAAGAAAATTCTCAGGAAGAAATTACTTGGCAAAAAATTACCCAGGAAGAAACTACTCGGGGAGAAACTACTCGGCAAGAAACTACCTAGCAAAAAATTACTCGGGGAGAAACTACTCAGGGAGAAATTACTGGACAAGAAACTACTCGGGGAGAAATTACTGGACAAGAAACTACTTGTGAAGAAATTACTTGGCAAGAAACTACTCGGGAAGAAATTACTCAGGAAGAAACTACTCGGGAAGAAATTACTTGGTCAGAAACTACTCGGCGAGAAACTACTCGGGGAGAAATTACTCAGGAAGAAACTGTTTAGGGAGTGAAATACTGTCTTCTCTTTTATTTGTGATTAGACATATTTAAACAGATCAGTAAGGGACATTTTTCAGGGGAAAAAATACCCAGGTGTCTGTCAGGAAGAAATATTTCCTATACCTAGAAAGCTAAATAGTTTTCTATTCAGAATTATTTCTGTATTAGAAATTAGGAGAAATCCATACAAAAGAATAAAAACGCCTTGAATTCTGGGGACATTCTCTAAGACAGGACCTGGTATTAGAGGATGACATTATTGTTGAGGTGTAAAACTGAGTTGTGTCATCTGAAACAGAAACTTGTTCAGATTTTCTGAGAAGAAAGACTGCTACCTGTATTATATCTACCCTTTTTGTTATATGATTTATTATTTATTATTTTTTGTTACATGATTCTTCTATATTTTCTAAAAATGTTACAGGAGAATACCATTCCAGCTGCATTTGACTAGAAGGCCACATTTTTAGTAGTGATAAACATACTCCAGAAATTTATATTTCCTAACATTTCCCAGGGAAACATTTTCTTTTGAAATTCTTAATTCCTATTAATAATTACTATAATGTTCTTATGTTAAGGACAGTAAGCTACTAAGAACTCATTTAGCAGTCTAGGAGCTCTACTCATCTAGCAGCTGAACATGTGTTTCCTGAGTCCTACCTCAAGAAGCCTGAAGATCTCTGAAAGCACCTTTTTTACATTTGATGAGAACACTGCCTGAGGATTGTCCATGCATGTATCAATACCTGTGATCTCCCAAGAAACAAGGACCAGGTGGAGACAGATGCCCGACCATTTTCCCTCTCTATTCCCAGCGTGCCTCCTGTGTTCAGGGCAGTAGGAAAAGAGGCACAAGAACTGGTTTACATCAGCCTCACATTGCCCCAAGAGATGCAGACAAGTTTCCATTTTCTTCGTGCCATCTAAACGCAAAGAAAGGAGAACAGGGCAAATTAATTGCCCTGGTATATTGGCTGTGGCTGTCTGACATTTTTAAAATGTTTGGACTGTGGGCTAAAAGGCTTGGACAATGCTGGTGTACATGTAGATACAGATGGCTGCACACTTATAAAAGGATTTTTTCATGCCAGACAAACTGAAAAGAGGAAGCATAAGGAAAATATAAGTAAGTAATGAGATGAGAACAGTAGTCTCAGTTTTCAGAATTCCACGTAAGTACAGTGAAATTTCAGAATGAAAGCATTCTTATTTTTTGGGGGGGGATTTTTTTTTCCTTTTGGGTGGTGTTTTTTTTTTTTTTTTTTTTAGATTTAAGGACTGTGCAGCACAGCAATTTCTGTGTGTTTAACTAATGTAACAAGTTTTAGTGCGTCCTAATCAAACACAATCACCTCTACTTTCTACTAGGTACTACACTGATCAATGGAAAAGCTTTCTAGGCAAGAACTTGGAAAATGATAAAAGCATTTACCATCATTATTTTCTGCTTTTGACAATGATCTATGTCTGTACAGCTCATCAGTCATCTCTTGTAAAAACAGTGTGACACTTTGATCAAACAGCCAACAATAGCTTCCCGCAGAAGGTAAAGTGTTATGAGAGGCCATCAGATAGAAATCACATTTTCTCTGAACAATAGGAACCCAGAAATGATGTGCTTGATTTACTTGCAAATAAAATCATGTGAAAGGTGATATCCTCACAGAGGTTAAAAAGACAGCAATCCTTTTATTCACCTTTCTGCGTGTTAAACAAACTCCGCTGTCACGTTGCAGCAGAGATGGAGTGTCTATGGAGTGATAAAGAGGCACATTCCAGCCCTACGAAACATAACTGCCACTGTTGAAAAATTACCTGCATTAAACCTTACACTTATCCCACAAATTTTAAGAGCAAGATGTGGGAGTTTGATTTTGATTACAGGCCTCTATCTGTGTGGCAGGCAAAGGTCTTTAACCTATGTGTTCTGAATGTACAAGGTACATAGTTTCATCAATGTCATGCCTCATTGGGTCAATGTAGGATTTTATCTAAAACCTGAGGCTTTTCAGTGTACACTGTATATGCAAACACAACCTTTTACTGGTGCTCTCTGCCTTTTGTTTCATTGAGAGGATCCATGGTATTTATAGAAAAGGGAGCTGGAGACATCTTAAACTTATTTTACTCACTTAGATTCCTATTGAGCTGAGGTCTTCAAAAGGGAAAGGTTGTTTATTTGAAGACTGGTATGTACCAGAGCCACTGAAGCCAAACACTTTTCAGTCTACTGATTGCAAAAACATTCATTTTTTAAAGGGCTGCCACACATTCTCCACTTCTGAATACAAACTGAACCGAACTACATTATTCTACTTTATTTTTGCAGTCTGTAAATGACTGATTATTTTTGTAGGAAACGTAATACTGATGTAGAGAATCTTCTCTTGATGCCATCCTACAATACGTGTGTCAAGATTCAAACAGGTATCTGCATAGTCCCATTGCAAAAGTAGTTCAAAGGGCAGAGAAAAAGGCACTGGGAAAGTTTCAACAGAAGATAGAATTTGAAGCAAGTAGAGAAGTTGCCTGTAGTTTAGCTGTAATGGGAAAGGAGGTATCTGAGCTCAGAAAATATTTTTTAATTGATTAGAAGTCACTTTTTTTGTGATTTGGTCACAAAAAATACTCATGAATCACACTGTTTTAAGGTATGCTACCACACAGCTGCCAAGAATAGGAGCCTCAACCCTCCTGGCCCACTGCTGCTAGGAGTTACCACGGTGCTCAGCTGCTCCTGCAGACAGCAGACTCTAGGAGCTAAATGGGGAATTCAGTCATGTAACATTAGGAATAAACTCCACTTCATTGCCTAATTTTCTGAATCAGCTCAGTGTGATGTCAGACAATTGCCAGAGTTGGGGTAAAGCATAGGGGTTAGGAACAAGACTGGCTCCTGTTAGGCTTGCCTAGCTGAAAAAATACCTGAAAAACTCAGAAAAGCGAAGTTTTTCCTTTCCTTGTTTCCCAAAGAAATGTACCAGCAACACGGTATTAACACCACTGCCGTCCAGTTCCATTTCCTATAAAACAAAAAAACTATGGTTGTTATGCATTGCATGATCATTAATATTCACCACGAATCTAAAAATATTTATTTGAACTCGAATTTGCCAAGAGATACTTGAAATTTAGTTACTGTTCCCAAGGCTATCACACAGGGTCTCAGAGTTGAACAACTCTTCCACATTAACTGCTAACAGTGTATTATAAGTTCTGCTTCTAAATACTCTGTATGAAAGATAAGAACAATTTCCAACCACCATCAGTGCATTTTATTATAATATTTTATTATATTTATTATTAAAATGGAAAAGGTTGCAAGTTAAATCTTTAACAACCTTTATTCTTAGGTGAATAGAAGGCTTAAATCAAGTTAATATCTGTATGGAAGTTTCGAGTTAGGTATTTCCAACATGTTACAGCCATTTAAAAACATTCCTGATAGTCTAATAAATGAAGCTAGGAAAATACCAACACTGACAATGCTCTATTTTAATATGGTCTTACAAAGCTTCTTGGAAATTTTCAGGTTTAGTGACTTTTCTATAAATATGTTTAAAATCTGAAGAAGAAATTTCTGCAGAGAAGGGATACACACTATTTCAACTCAATCTTTAACAAGCCTAAACCCACCCATAATGCTGGATTTCTGCTCTATTCTTCTTTCAGCACCAGCATACTGGCATTTCTTTGAACACAACAAAACACTAAGCAACATGAAGAGAGAATTTTTTTTAAAGTCTGCAGGGATTTCAGCAAATTATTCTTATGACATCTAAATAGCCTCTGTGTCTTTTATCTGGTTGAAGAGGTAAGATGAAAGACAGGAGTCTATTCATAAGATTTAATACTAATGGTTATTTAGCTTTCAGCATCATCAATAACAAGTCCCATTAGTCCCCCATGTTTTATGCTTACTGCATACATGACACAGTTATTTTAAAGTAGTAACATTCCTCATTTCTACTACAAGTTACAGTTCACCAAATGCCAGTGATAGGAGTTATGTGTGAGTGAACCTAGAAAAAAACACTTTTCAAGCCATATGCAAACTGTACTTACTGAACTTTTATCATTTAATTGCAGGCAAAGAATATTTAAATACCCACAAGATCCATCCTTCTGAAGTTTAAACAGTTCAGATTACTGTGAAGACTGATGCATAAACATTGGTATATGCTTTTTTGAAAGCCAAAAGTCAAACATTCATGTATGCTTATTTGAAATTCAAACCCTAACTATTTATATCAGAATGCAAAGTTTTCTAAAAAGAAACAGAGAAGAATCCATACATCCCTCACTGCAGCCAGACTGTAATCTGATTTTTGTGGGTTTTGCCTACATGTTTAAAGGAGAATTGAAAAATGCAAGAAATAAATTTGCTAATGTAATTTTAAAAATTAAATGAATGATACACAAGTTAATGCTTTTAACTTAATTACTCCATATTATAATCAGTGTTGTATTGAAAACAAAAAGAAAAATGAGGTTTAAAATAACCTTTTCAAAACTAAGTCTGTGACAGTGAAAGTTTTTTTCTTCTATTAATGTTTCTCTAGTTAGAAGCTAGAAGAAGGCATACAAACAATACCTACCTCATTTTATCTAAGATGACAAAGCCTATCCCAGGATTTATAACAAATATGCACCTACTTGCTGGCTACCTTCTTTATCAGTGGAAATTCCACAGAGAAACTGGCAGATGTCCAAACACTGTGTTAAATATATTTTAAAACTACAAAACAGTACTTTTCTTTAAAGTATAAAATGCAATAGGAGACCACAGAGACTACACCTTAAGGGTAAAATTTCAAAAAATTGCTTTTCCTAGAGTTAATGCTATTAAATTAAAATGTATGTTAGTACATAATTCCTTTTTGTCCACAGAATCATTAGGAGCTTTTGCTGCTGATCTGTGTAAATTAGTACCAACATGACAAATCCTTGTTAGAAGATAATGAGAATTCTATTAATATTTCCAACACCTTGCCCTCATGAGCTTGGGTAAAAGAATAACTTACACTTGGAATGTCTCTCTTGGCAATCAGAATGAATGGGTAACCCAATCCCAGGCTGCAAAGCAGACCAGACTGGTAGATTTGACTCACTGTCTAAACTGAGTGAAAGTTTGTAATCTGGTGTATCTGGCTGCTTCAGGCCCTGGGACGGTGCACTATAGAACCCTTTTGATCTGTGCATTTTACAGAAAGCTGAGGCACAGAGTGGAAAAAGGATCACAGTGGCCCGAGTTTCATCTTGATACTAGCACAGGATAGGGCAGAGACATGTATCACAACTGGGGAACTCAGACATGTTCCAGGGTCCATTGGTTCAGACAAAGAATCCCAAAGACCACACAGTCTGATGCCACACAAGTCTATCAACTAATGAACATGTGTGTACATATTACAAACATAGGCTAATTTTCCTAGAGTAATGTTAACGCCTCCTACACTTTTCCAAAGTATCATGAACTGCTGAATTATGCAATTATTCCTTTTTAAGCAAGATCAGATAACACAAGTTATTTCCTTATTACATTACACAGGCTGTTAACATAAGAGGCCTGATGCTGCAAACACTGAGTCATGGGCAAAGACCTACCTAATCCTGTAGCTTCCCACTGAGCTTTTGACATTTAGGACCTGATACTGCAGCAAGTACCAACAAGTGCCACTGAGAAGAAACTTATCGCACAGTGAGATGGGATTTTCAAAATAATGTACCTAACTGATTTTCAAAACTCATCTGAAATGTTAATAGACTCACTGTCTCTAGATTCTTACCAGCTTGCCTTGCAGAATTTGCCTGAGGCATGACTGGAAAGCATTCATCATGATTAAAATCTGCAATTCGTTTCTTGTTCTCTTGCTTGCTTCCTGAGAGATGGTATTTGCTGTGCAGTGTCTTATTTAACTAGAAATTGTAAAAATAATATGTATTTTGGATTGAATATTTTTTTTAGTTAAGACAGAAGGAGAGTGAGTAGATGGATGAATGGGCAGAGAAGTGAGGTTGGGCAAGGAGGACAATACCCTAGTTTCTGTCTGCTAGTGATGTCCCAAATCTTTCCAAAGGTAAGACTAAATCTTTGCAATTTTTTATGAGCCCACTTCTCTGAAATCCTCTTTGTTTTTAAGCTACTAGCTCAGTCAACTCATCATGCCAGGCTTCTATCCCAGCCTAGCTTCACACACTGCTAAAGAGAATTCAAGCTTTCTGTCATTTTGAGAGTCTCCCAGATGCTGGGATATATCCTACAACTCAGTGCTGATAAGAAGATTTAAAAGATGTGTCCATTATGAAATTAATCCTAACAGTTCCAGTCAGTCAAAAAAACTGTAGGCAGGCCAGCTAGTGGGACACCAGGAGATCCAGATCTCCAAAAGCAGTCCTTTTTGGCAAAGCCCAGACAGTCTCAAGTGGGCACCAGAATGAAAATATGTGTTTTATGATGAATCAACTTTCATCCTAATGTAAATCCATACTGAAGTTTTTTCATGTTTTGCAATGCATATTCTTACTAGATAGGATTCAAGAATGTCTCAGTGATGCAGAAGGGCTGAAATGTGCACAGATGATTCTACAAAGGATATAACAGACAGTATTTGAGAAGTCTGACAGAACACTTTCTAAACAATAAACAGCATCCAATAACACTCATAATTCCTATTACTGGGAGGATCAGTTGTTTTCTTAATGACAACCAATGCCATGGAATCACTCTGCTGTACATTTAGGGCCTTTAGTAATGAAGGACATGTAACTTCATAGACATCCTCAGCTTTCAGTGCATCACCCACAATTCTGCATCAGCTCATAAGGAGCTACAGAATAAAAATGGTTTCCAGCCAATGGGGCTAAAACTAATCTGGGAGTAGCTGCTGTAGGAGACACTTTAAGTCCCAAATGGAAACAGGTTGAAGCTTATCTTGTTGCAAATACGTTGACTGTGCCAAGCAGTCAGGGAATGGCACTGTTGCACTGCAAAGCCCAAGGCTGCCTGACCCATGCCCTGCTGGCAGCCAGGGAAAGCAGCTCCTTCACACAGCTGGGGACAGCTCCTCACAAGGACTCAGGCCCAGCCCCTCTGTTGTGGCACACTTTAAAAATCTAACTTTGCACCAAAAGAAGAGATTCCGTTATGAGGACTCCCCTTGGGAGGTGTGATGTGCTACGAAGCCCACTCTTTTGATCGAGGCAGACTTGGCCTTGAAGGCTGAGCACACCCATCCGCAGCACAGTGCAAACCCTCTTGCTCTTCTTGGTGCTGAAAATGGCTCAGGTGGTCTGCCACCAATTCCCCAGCCAGCCCCTGCTCAAATATGTTTCTTTCTCTCTCTCTCTCTCTCTCTCTCTCTCTCTCTCTCTCTCAGTTCCAATGTTATCAGATCATATGGAAAAATAAAATAATTTCCTTGTCCATGCAGGTAAAAAAAGACCCAGCACTTTCTTAATAGCCTCATATTTTGGTGTCAGACAGTTTGGTTCTTTAGGGAGTTTACCTGTCTAGAGAGCTTTCTTTAAAGCACAACATCACACTGCTCCTTGGTTTAAAGTATCTGAAAGCTTTTCAACAGAATTCAATGTTAAATTGCTGACACAAAACATACATATTTATGTTGGAGAAGATAGGTCAAGAAAAAATGTGCACTCCATCTGAACTGAGAGGTTACAAGATTAATGACAGACTCCTTGGGGAGGGATATTAAATTTAGTCTTGGACTAGATTCTTGTAAAATCTGATGTGCTGCACCCCTGTTACAGAGTACTGCTGCACTAGAAGAGCATAGCTCCCAACCACCACCCTCCTTCAGTTTTGGCAGTCTTTAGTTATACTGAGCTATGAAGACTTAGAAGCACTGGGTAGAAAACTTTAAATCAGTTAGAGATTCTAGGGAGCAGATGGGCAAGTTATGATGACCTGAACACTTCCGAGTAAAACCTTGCCTTGACCAGGTAAGCAGAGAGAAACGTGTGAATGACTAAAAGTAGACAGGCTAAAACAACTTACATTCAAATAATAGGAAATTGTTCATTTGTGAGTCTAAAAGTACATTGCATATAGTCAGACTCAATTTCAGTTCATAAGTTTTCTGTTTAAAAGAGACTAGCTGTGTCCCCAACTACTAGTTCAATGTTAAAAAAAAAATCCCCAGTCATACTTTTCACACTTTGTATGAAAATGTATTCACTAGGGAATCCAGAAGCATATCTTTAATCATTTGGAAATGAGACAATGCATGTAGTTCACAACACTAATTTCATTTCAAGAACAAATACAGAACACTCTGTATTGTCATTCCTTTTCTAACAGCAGCTAAAAGTAATTTATAAGTTTACTCATTACATAAAGCATAATAAATGAGAGGTATTGAAAGTACCTGATAACTCATTAATCTAAATTGAAGGGTTTGAGAGCAAAGTCCCTGACCTAGACAACTGGTCTGTCCAGTGGATATTTGCCACCATTAGCACTGTTTTCACAGCCAGGACACTAAAGCACCTTACACCTGAGTATCCTTTTAAGGAACCCAGGGCAGTAGCACAAAAGCAACAGATGCAGTTCACCAGGCAACACCTTTTCAAAATAAACCAAATCTTCTAGTTCATGCAATTTCCTACTATAATCTAGATCACTTCTAGGCAGGGAGTTTGGCTCTCCTCTTCCATGAACCATGGTCACGTGCTCAGCTGGATGCTCCATACGAAGAACAGTTCTGCCAGGAAGCCAGATGGACCATTTCCTCTGGCTTGTGGGGAGGGTGTTTGACCTGAGGCAATCTGCCTCTGTTGACTTCTGCACCATTTTCTCCAGTCTCATTAGAAAGAACCAGGTTCCAGTGTTTTAAGTCTGCCTGCAGCTCTCCTTCACCGTGTGCACCTCTGCTACAAGACTGCTGGATTGCCTGCTCTGCAAAATGCAGCATGGAACTCCCCAAAAGATGAAGCCAGTTAAGGTTGGGCAGGTGGTTGTTTGGTTGTTTTTTTTTCTTTTTTCTTCCAGCATCAATTATAATATTGAAAAAAGAAAAGCCCGCAATTGAAATACATGTATGTGGATAACCAATTCCACTGTAATCCCATTCAAGGGCCACTACTAAGTGGTGAAAATTTCCATTTTAGGTGTGTAAGTCAAAGTGTCTGTAAAAAGGTAGAGATACAAGCACCCTGGGAGAACAGCAAACTGATTTTTCTTTTCCTTATATAGTAACTTGATGAGTATTAAATGGTATCACCATAAAGTAAATAAATGACTGGGACCTTTGTTTACACACAGTACAGGGAACACCCCTGGATATACCTGCTGGTTAAACAAAGCTGCAGACTACTATTTAAACTGTATTTTCCTTGGCTGGTGACATTTGCCATCTGGTATCAGAGACTGGGTTTACTCTGAAAAAAACAGCAAACTCATATGCAAATTGAGAAAATGGTGTGGAAATAAAGAACCATTCCAAACACCAAACTTCTGTTGCAGTATCTCAACTTTCAAAAAACACAGTCATCTTAAACCCTGTATCTTTATGCTTCATCTGTTTTGCTTAAAGGCAATACCATGACTGCCATAATTATAAAAAATAAAGGGTAAAAACACAGCCAACGACTGTATAGTCAGATTCACTGCTTACAAAGATAATCAATTTCTTTGGTGAGCAACTGAGACAGGAAGGAAAATAAAAATTAAGAGAAATGTGATTATTTGGATTTTGCCAAGTGGAAATATAGAGACCAGAATAATTTCAAATTAGCTGTATTGCCCAAAGCTATTTAATTTTTCTTTCAGACTAGAATTCCATTTATAATCTAAGAAACTGTATTAAATAACACTTTCTGGTTACAATCACTTAAGATTTTTCTCAATGGAGAACTCCAAAGACAAATTTTGAAGCAAGACAAAAACAAAATAAGAGACATTCCAGCTCAGGTATTTAATTAGCTCACAATAAGCTTATGTGTTTATAACTAATCTGTCCAACTGTATCAAAGTTTCTCTGGAAATTTTATACTTTAGCTGTGCATTCATGCAGAATAAAGATCCTTTTTCTTTCACTGTCATGGTAGTTAAGTCTCAATTGAAATAGGTTTTGAGGAGCAGACAACCCTATTAATCCTAGCTATTTTAATCTGGTGACTGATGAAAAGATTCAAGAAAGGAGATGGTTGTTTGTCAATCAAACAATTTTTAACTGAACTTTGAATTTACACTGAGGGAGGAAAACTTGTGAATCAGAAGTTTAAGGGTGTCAGCAATAGCCACTTCCATTTTTTCCTCAGGCATGTGAAAAAGTAAAGAACATGAGCAACTCTTTGTAGAAACTGCTGATGCACGATTCACAAAGCACAGCCCTGTATAAATTCCTTATTGAATGCTTCCAACATGAGCAGCCGCTGCCTCATGCCCAGTGTACACTGGAAATTTACAGCTGAAAGCAAGTTGCTGATGTAAGCAGCATCTTTTTGTAATAGATGGAGACAACCCAGCTGTACTCTCCCCTTCTTCATTCAGAATCATAGAATAATTGAGATTGGAGAAGATCGCTAAGATTACTGAGTCCAACCATTAACCCAGTACTGCCAAGTCCATCACTAAACCATGTCTCTGTGCACCACATCCACATGTGTTTTGAATACTTTCAGGGATAGTGATTCTACCATCTCCCTGGGCAGCCTGTTCCAGTGCTTGACCACTTTCAGTGAAAATTTTCTTCCTAATATCCAATCTAAACCTCCCCTGGTGCAACCTAAGGCCATTTTTGCTCGTCCCATCAGCTGTTATGTGGTTCATAAGGTTCTTCTGAGAATATGCTTCAGTATGCTCAGGATTCCCCCTCTCTGTTTTCAGTCACCCAGGCTACAGAATATCTTGTCTCTGCTGACTACAGACTCAGGAAGACTCTACCTGAGAAGAAGGGAGGTTGCAGGTGGCTGGATTCAGGGGAAAACAGAAGAGAGCAGTAATTTCCCTGTCCCTTTCATTGATGAGATGTATTTACCATTTGCTAGTGGTCTGCAAAATGTGAAACTTCTTTCCCAGCTGGACGTTCATACTCCAGAATTGTTTCTTCTGGTCTGCATCTACACTGTCTCTTTCTGGAAGTGGACTTAACTAAAGTAATCCTTGCCTTTGGTACCTCAGTGATATTAACCACATTTCAAACCAACTCAGAATAAGCTGACAGCACTGCAACAGCAGCACTTAGGTAAGCTTAAGCTATCAATTTCCATTTGGAAAGCTTTCTACTCTCATATGGCAATACGGAGTTCTTTCTGAGCTTTTCATAAATAGAAGAGAGTTACTTTGAAAGAGAGGCTCATGGAAACCAATCAACCAAGTGAGTATGCAGTCATGAAACCACTGATTGCATCCATTTCGTTGGAAGGCTCAGAAATGACAAACATTTTTCTTACCCAGTTAGAAAGCAGTTGACAAATCATGCCCTTTCATTTAATTAAAGCACTAATACTTAGGCTTATATACTTATCTAAAAACTCTGAAAAAATAACAAAGTTCATGGGAAACATGACAACGTTTTCATAAGGAAAATGTATCTATTTCATACCCGAAGTACAGTTTCATCTCCAGCTGCTTTCAAGTCATCTTCCTTCCCAATGATTCTCTGTAGCTGTATTTGTTGAAACATGAGAAAAGAACAGGAAAATTACAAATTTGATCTTATAAGAGTCTTCCTTTTCTGAACCTTGATTTAATTGCACCTTTTCTTAATTATACATTTCTGCAAGGTTCTCTAGTCATGACAAAATATTTGCATACTTGAGGATACTTTGCTATTCAGACACACTTTTTCCTAGGAATGTCTTATCTACCGTGGTTAATATAACCAAACATGAATCTAGCTCTTGCAGCCCAGTGCTTCCTCTATTTTTAGAGGAGATTTTCTTGCACCAGAAGCTTAGTTTTCACTTCAGAAGATTTTGAAAGTCTGGGGTATAACATCAAGAATCATTCCAGAAATAAAAATTATCCTGATTTTCATGCAGTCCTTCTAGATAGTTTTATATAGTTCTGTTATAAACATGATTTTTTGGACATGAAAAACACACCTGTTCAAATGAGGTACTACACAACTAACAATAAAAATAATTTAATTAAATAAGAGAACTTTTTTTTTTCAGAACTGGCATTAGGCAGAATGTGGTTTGAGTTTTCCCCTCCACCCCAGGAAAAAATTAATCTTGACTGTATTAGCTAAGAAGATTTTTGGAATTACTGAAATGACTCACATTTGAAAACATAACTTCCACTGTCCCAAATAAAGCTTTAAGGTAATATAAACAGTGCATTGATTTGCAATACAACTATATCTAAGAGCTGCAAGGTTCCTTTGACTGTATTTCAGCTTCAGAGGTGAACATTGCCCCAAGAACCAGTGATTTAATAAAACACAAAGTACACCTACCTTTCAGACATTTGCATGAATCCTCAAAAGGACAGCAAAAATGAAAGAACAAGGGACTTAATACATTTCAGGTAGAGATATGGAATTACACCAATCACTCTGGATTTGGAGACTTTAAAGCTGAAAGATTTCAAAACTGCCAGTTTGCTTCTCAAACATTTTTGAATGAGTCCTCAACCTGCTCATTAAAACTGGGAAAAAGTTCATTGCCAAATTTCCAAAGTCATTATTCTGGGGAGTTTTTAAATCTCTCCTTTGTTTGGGTTTTTTTCCTTCCTTTTTAAATTTTTTTTTAAATTTTTTTTGTTCTTCGAAGAAGCAGTATGGGCTTGTAAATAGTAAGAAAAACATGTTATCTATTTGTGTTACCAAAGGTCATCCCTTGACATTCCAATTTTGAGTAATTCACCTGCTCTGCGTTTGTTTGGGTTTCTTTATCCTCATCTTTTTAGTTTCTGAGGGTGCTTACTTCCTATTATTGGTTTTAAATTGCATATCTTTACCAAAAGTGGTATTTACCAAAAGAAATGCTATAAAATAAGGCAATTAAACACCACTTTTTCCTCCAAATTATCTTAATTTTTGATCATTTACAAAACAAATGACTAGTACAGTAAAAGCATTATGAATTTCTTCATAGTAAAATAGCATTACAGAGCTCTGGGTAAAACCACAACTGTTTGTCCTTATTCTCACTGAGAAATCACATTTTTTGTTACCTGAGAAATCAATAATTTGATCATACGTAAGGAATAAAACTGCAAATACTTTCCAAACAGGAGAAAAAATGACATTTTTCTCTTTTGGATTTTATTTCTAAAGGACTCCTAAAAATCTGCAGAGTAGCTTGCAGTAGCAGAGGCTACCCTAGAGCACAGACACACAGTATAATTGTTTTCACAAGTATTCTGAAAGATTTCACTTATTGTTTTCTTACATTGTATCATTGTATATAAATTCTTAGAGTGCTTGAAACTATTTCCAGAAGTTTGTTGATTTTTTCCAGCACAGTGCAGCAACAGCTCACAGAGGAGGAATAATTCTACCCTCAAGAAATGGACTCCTCCATGTAACATTTATTTGTATTTAATATTTATAGCTGCTCACTATAACAAGGGCTAGTTCAAAGATAATGAGACCTAATATGCATAAGTGAAGGCTCTACTAAAAGACAGAAGTAATCTGTTCTGAACAGGCCTTTCTGGCAGAAAGAATATGTTGGTCTTAAAAAAAAAAAAAAAAAAAAAGGGTGTTTTTACATCTTCCAGTTGCTTGAGAGAGATCAGTGCTTGTGGATGGATGCTCTAAGACTACAGAAGTGCTCTGTGCCACAGCTGCTCAGTGTTGGGTGCTGGCTTATTCAGCCTTAGATGAAGCTCTACAAGTATTTTGTGGTATCTGCTCTCCAGCAGGAGTGTTTAAGACAGTCTACTTAGAAAGTCTAAGTCATACAGCTCTTGCATGTGCCATCAGAGCTACTCTGCCTTTATTCCCAGTAGTTTTGAACTGTCATTAATTTTACTTAGACATCTTTAATCAGGACAGATTTAGAGAGTTAGGGAAATTCCTTACTTGCTGGGGATTTGGGGAACTTTGGTAGCCTTATTCTTGGTGGGAGGTCCCAGATTAATGTGCATGGGTTATTATGTGTCTGGAAATCCCCCTCACCAAGTCTCAAGTGAATGTCTTGGAAGTGCAGAGTTCACGGAAGTATCTTACTGTCCTTGCAGAGATGCAGATAACGTGGCTCTGAGAAACAATTCTGCACTCTGGCAGGGGCTGATTAAAGGGTGGCAACCAGCATCTGTGAACATGCCATTTCTGCCTCGTCTTCTTCACTCTGGAGTTGCAGGGCAAAGCAACAAAACCTGCTTGGCCCTAATACTGAAATGTCTCTAGTACTGTGACTGTTTACCACTGAAACGTGGATGAAGCAGAATTACACTGGCTTCAACACAAAGCAATAGGGAGGAGAGAGAACAAGTGTATCCCTGTGAAGGGAGAGACTTTTACTGGAAATGAGGAAAATGTGCACTGAAATGGAAAGGCTACAGAGGACAAGATAAACTCCCCTGTTGAAAACATGGGATTGCATTCAGGATCTCCTTTCCTGAACATCCATTTTGTTAGCAGAGAACACTGGGAGATTCTGCATCTCACAATCCTGAAGTGCCTGATCCATACAGGTTTGAACAGCCTATATCCCATCACATAATGCAGGCACTGAGGACTGGAGTTGGAGTTTCTGCTCGTCACCTGCCTTCCTTTCCTGAATGACCTGCTTGACACATCTTGTGCCTGTTCATCCAGGAACATGGGAGAATTGAGATATATGCAATTTAGAGAATGATGGATATTTTGCAAACCAAAAGTCTCTGAGTTCTTACCTCAAAGACTCTACAGTCAGACAACACAGGCATACAAAAACATCTAATCAGTAGATAATGATGGGAAGTGGGGAGCACTTCCCCAAAGCAAAAGAATGAACTAGGCAAGGAGATTTCTTTTCCCACTGTGTCCTGCCTACAGACACTGCCTCCTGATTACTGCTTCTTCACTATTCTTCTCCACTGCACTTCCCTTACATACATTTCCTGATGTTGTTGCCAAATATAGTGTGGAAATCACTATAGAATAGTTCAGATATATTTTCCTAGGATGCCAACTGGGACAAGACAAATGACAGATTAGCCACACAATTTACTGATTTGTTAGCTATCCAGAAACTTTCTATGATGCATACAGAACTAGAGTATACAGATTAACACACACTTACTTCCACATTGTTACTTCCAAAAATTTTATTTTTAAACATAATCTATAAAGTTTTGCCTGAAAATAGTCTCCTCTGTAAATGTTAAGAAAACAGTCATGAGAGAAAACTCATCCTCTGACTAAGTTGCATCCTGCGGGACTTCTTTGAATTTAATGATTCTTGTGAGTTGACTGAGCAATTTATATGGGTTATTTTTTATTACCACTCTATATTATCAATACAGCTCACAAAGGAAATGCAAAGTAACAATCTATCTAAGTAGAATAATTTTCATTTAACTTGATTGCCTCTACAGAAATCAAATTATTTTTAATGATTTATATAATGTTTTCATCTCTACATTTGATGACTTTTTGTTGTTTATGCTGGCTGTTCAATTAGAATTACTTGAAATGGGCAATGATATTAAATACATAACATATTGCACATCTCCCCAGGAGAACAGTGCTGTGTTTCCATAAGAATCTCCTTATTTGCTTAACTGACAGTAAAGCACTGTTAACGAGGCTTTTTGGTGCAGAAGCACTACCAGCCGAACAGGTATTCATGGAGTTACTTTTGCTTGTAGCATGTTGTTTTGCAGATGAATAATACAGCCATAACACTTATTTTGTTAATCAGGGCATTGCTAGTCTGGTAATAAATAATTCACTACGATTGCACCTGGTTTAGTAGGTTAAAATACAGGCTTTACTAGAATTTGATTTCTTTTTAATCAGCAGAATAATTAATACTTTAACAGAACAAATTCTTCAAAATTAAAAGATCTTGTGTAGCAACAAGGACTGTGCTGCTTTTGGCTGGGGTAGAGTTAATTTCCTTCACAGGGGCTGGTGTGGGGCTGTGTTTTGGATTTGTGCAGAGCAGAGTGCTGATAATGTAGAGATGTTTTTGTTATTGCTGAGCAGGACTTACACAGAGCCAAGGCCTTTTCTGCTTTTGTACTGCCATGCTGGGGAGGGAGCTGGGGTGCATCAGAGGTTGGCAGAGGACACAGCCAGGACAGTTTACCCCAAAGGGATATTCCAGAGCATCTGATACCATGCTCTGCGTAGAAGTGGGGGGAAGAAGGTAGAGGAGGACATTTGCAGTGATGGCTTTTGTCTTCCCAAGTTGCCATTACACGTGGTGGGTCCCTGTTCTCCTGGGAATGGCTGAACACCTGCCTGTCCATGGGAAGCAGAGAATTAATTCTTTGTTTGCCTTTGCTTGTGTGCATGGCTTTTGCTTTGCCTATTAACCCTTGTGATTCTGCCCCTGATCCAGCTGGTGGGGGAAAGAACAAGCAGCTGCCTGGGCCTTGATTGCTGGCTGGGGTTACACCACGACAATGGTATCTACAGGTCCGGTTAGGGGCTTCTGGGAACATTGTCCTGGAAAATGATCTAACTTCAAGCATTATTTTCAAATAGTACTACGAAGTCGAGAAGTATTTTTGCATTTTTAGTATGATTTAATGTATATATTTAAATTTAGTATGATTTAAAGTACATATTTATATTTTTAGTAAGATTTAAAGTATGACTCATCAACTGTAGCCTTGCTAAGGTGATCATTGCAAAACAGCTATTCTATCATTAATTCAGAGTTTAAGGTTATGAAATTCACCTAAATAATTTTTTTGCTAATTTCTCTATCAACATTCAACAATCAAGATACATTTTTAAAAGTTTTAGATTTTAAGGTTCTCTAGAGATGTGAGCTCATGATCAGCCTTAACGTTACCCTAGTGACAGAAAATAATTTGAATTGCAGTAGCCATGTCCACTTCTTATAAAACTGTCTCTCTACTTACCTCTAATATGAATTAAGGTCTGAAATAAGTTGAGGGATTCTATCAAAAATTATGATTGTTAATTCAACTTTTGACAAGATGTAGTTAGTCTCCTCTTAAATATTTAAAAGTTGAATAAGCTATAGAACTAAGCCTACTCTTCTTAAAAACATCAGAGCAACATTTTCTTAGTTTTTAAAATATCTATTTTTCTCCGCCATTGTTTAGATACAATATGGGAAAAAACCTGCTGTGTCTCTTCAAAGTGGTGTGAATTGATAAAAGACTTTCTGCAACAGCAAGCAAAATTAATAAGGACCAAAAGAGGATGGTGAATTAAAGAAAGTATTCAACATATTTAGAAAACAAAAGACTCTTCCAGATGATTATTTAAATTAGCTCATGGGATTAAGAGATATACACTAATTCCTACCTTCCCAGTAGCAGATATTTACTTACATTTATAAAAGTGGATTCAATTATGATAAGTGCTTCTATCACAATACTTCAATGTGTGTTCCTTTCATATAAAATATTTTAGTAAGCATGTGATCATAGACTGGACTGAAAATAGGCTCAATGATTTTAATGAATCTTCACTGAGCAAATATAACCCATCAATCTATTTAAATGCTTTAAAATTAAAGCATATGTAAATATACCTACCTTAAAGAATTCTTTCTTTTCAACTTGTTCATTGCCATCTGCATCCAACATTTTAAAGGCAATCTGAAGTCCAGTCCGGGGTTCTGCAACAAATTGCAAAAGAACTTTACTGAAAACACCACACACACTAGAACTCAAATACCAAATGTAACATGAGTATTGACTCTGGTTCAGTTCTCCACTGTTATGTACATGGATGGTATTTCCAGTGAACCATACACACCTCTTCCAATATAAGCAAACTGTTTAAACACTTTTTTTACCATCATTTCAAGGGATAATTAATGCAATGGCAAAGTAAGAAATGCCAACAGTGCCTAAGTACAAGCCATGAATGTCCACCTGATCCCAATGAAAATATTGTATCTCTTACTGGCCAGGTCTTAAGATATTCCCCAAAGGATGTCTCTATAATCCCATATCAGCTGTGCAGTCTAGCTCTGCTTTGTTTATAAGAGCTCCTTTTAAGGTGAGAAGAGTGGAAAACTCTTTCAGACCATTTTTGACAAAAGCATGTTCTGTGTGACTCCCAATATGATTTTTAAGGAATTCTATGCAATTTCACCCTGCATTTCCTTCACTGAGTGGACTTCTATTTCAATGTAAAAATGTAGTGAGTTCTGAATCTTGAAGATGCTATAAAAGCACAGTGTGTTTCAAGCTTCTTCCCACGGTTTCCTGATCTTACTTGGCTTGCAGGAGGTGGCCTTGATCATTTGCAAGCCCACATAGAAGCAGCATGCTGCTGAAATGTAGCTGCAGCTCACTGTGGTAGCAAGCCCTTATCCCAGTAATCTCTGGAGCAGGTGAATTAATGCCACAACCCAGTCATGTCAGGCATTAATATGAAAGCCATGGACTTATTGTCTCTGTAACATACTGATGCTTCCAGGAACAATGCTGGACTCATGAGGGCAGCGAAGCAGTATCTCTAAAAAGCCCTAATGCCTTCAGACTTCTGTTTCTGAAAATATATTCTTCTAGTTGCATTCTGTAAAATTTTAAGCCTTGCTTTTTTTTAGAGAATCTTTCTGCAAAGGGAACAAGTTGAAGAAATATCTCATTCCTTTTAAGTCACGACAAGATGGTTAAAGAAAGTACTATTTTTACATTTTAGAAATAACTACATCTTCAGCAGTCAACTAATATTCTGTGTGAAGTAATCTTGTGATGCAAGGATATTTTACAAACACCATTGCAATCTGCACAGCAGAGCTGTCCCCAGCAACTGGGTTGATTTAATACTCAAAACTGGTTTCCTTTCCATGGAAATGCCACATGCTAAATTTGTGTTACCAGTACAAAAGCAAGAAAAGGCTATCCAATAACATATTTAGAGAATAAAAGTAATTGATGTATTTAATAGCAATTCATACCATCTGTGTTCCAATTTTCAGATAAGAGAGCTGTTAGTGAAAATATAGACCTAAAGCTGCTTATACTGCTCAGAGATGACATACTTATCTGATATGATGTAACCCCAAAGGTATGCGTTCGTAAAATAAGCATAGTTCAAAGACTGCCACAGATATATTTGTATTTAATTAGAATCAGGCAAAATTCCAAAATCTGAACAGAAGAACTTCATCCTGGCTGTGAATGCAGTTTAGACCTAGGTGCTTCCTCTCCCAATATTCCTACGCTGACCAAGCTGTCAACTTGTGTGACTGGGGAATTGAAACAAAGCTCTAAGTAAAGGTGACAACTTTAGTTCCTGGGCTTCTTCAACAGGCAGGACTCCATTAACCTACTGCTAGAAATGAAATTCAATACAGCACTGGAAAAAAAAAAAGATAGTGATGACACAAGGCAGACAGAAAAGAGAAAAGAAGGTCATGGGGGAAGAATTAAAACCTTTGTCACAAAATTACCTTTTCAAGTTCAGTGTTTTTACAGACTCTAATTTTGTATGACAGGCAGCATGGAATGGTCAGTAGTGTCCTGAAACCAGAAGTCTGATGGCTTTCTTCCATTGCCCTATTGCTCAGTTGGTGACTTACAAGTAATTTAAATACTGATGCCTGCTTTGAGAAATCTCACATTAATTCTCATCAGTGAGAGAGACACTCTAGTTACTCTGTGTAACTTGGGGCTGACTGACAGGGGATGCTTGTTAGGCAAAGATAGAGGCACTTGCTGACATTTGCTTTCAAGCTGATCTGTATGATAACCCTCTATGTAACCAAAGCAGCAACATTACCACCGCATTTTTATCCTCCATCAAAAGGCTCCTTTGTTTTTGTGGTTCAATACATTCCTATATAAATTCTGTGAAAAATTATGTTACTTGATTGTCTGGAGAAGTGGAACAACTTGCTCTGATACTGCTTCAATTCTCTAATTGTTTCAGCCAATATTTCAGCATGAATTCGCTTTCAGCTGCCACAAATTTCTAAAGAAATAGAATCTTTGGCACCTATTTCTGCAACTTTAAGGGATTCTTCTGAAGTCATAATTTGGCTGTCATGGTTGTCCTTTTTAAAGATAAATTCAACTTTTTTGAGTCGCAACAAATATTTTAAAATCAGTATCCTACCTGGGCTAAACTCCTGTCTCTGATTTTAAAAGCCACTTGAACACATGGTATAACTCACGTTCATGTGGGACAGTCACAACTGCTGAAGCAGTGTATTTGTATGTTAGAGCTTAATGCATATCTATCTATCGATCTTTATATAATTTAATACTGTGTACTAGTTGAAGTTGCCAAAGAGATTATCCACCTTTCAAGCTGTGCAACAGGAACTAATGCAGCTCTGCTGAGAAATGAGGCAAGCTGCAGAAGGGCCACTTGAATTGTACAAGAGGTGTGTCATGATGGAAGGCTGGACATACTCTCTCTACTCTCTGGGGACCAGTATTGCTCATACTACACCATGAGAGGGTGAATTTCCAGAGCAAAGAAAATGTGTCAATTTATTTAAGGCCTAGCCATGGACCTTGCAGCATGGAAGTGATGAGGGTCACACGAGAGTCATGTCTTTACAGTCTGTCAGGAAAGAAGTGACTGCTTCCTTCTCTCCTTTCCCCATGCACTGATACAATAAATCTATTATGCCTGGCTTTGACCCTTCCTGAAAATGTCAGTCAAACAAGACTGCACGTGGACTATTCCATGGACATGCATATGAAGTACTTCACTACTGTTCTAAGGGTCTCGCTGTGCAATGCTCATTGACACATCTCAAATCTCGCTATTTTTAAGCATTACCTACACATCAAAACAAAACAAGGGGGTGGCAAGCATGGCACAGAAAAAGTACCAGACAATCCCAGATCACTTCTATGCACAAAACCAAAAAATGCCTGTTCCTTGTAGATAAAGCAAGTACCAAACAAAAGTTGTTTTAAAAAAAAGTGTCTGAGAGAAAAAGGAAGGAAGCAAAGGAGGGGGGCAGAAATACATGTACTATACTTGAAGGAAATAAAGTCAAAAGGAACAGAAGATAAAGAAAAAGGACTTAAATGTCAGACAAAAAGACACAGAAGAATTCTGCTGTTTATATATTGCATCCACTGCAAATCTGAACACAATAAAAACGGGCAACGACCTTTGAGACACTACAAGAGTTTTTCACACCCCTGCATGAGCTATATTGCTAATGCCTCATTGGCTAAAATTACTAAAACTACTATCCAGAAGACAAATTATTTATCTTCCTCTCCAGTTCTTCCCCTTATTATGTGGTTCTGCAGCCAACGCCTCCCCCCCTCAAAGGATTTCAAAAGACTTTTCTTATCCCATGGTGCAGGGAGTACCACGATTTTTGAAATATTGCTATGGGCCAATGATGACACTGATGTCCATTTATATTAATGCATTGTCATTCTATATACAATAGCTTTTTATATTTTACTATAATGCAGAAATTTAGAAGCTAAAAAATATCAGAGGAAAAAGTTCCTGGTAAACTGTTAGTAGCTGAATATTTGTGTATATGTATTTTAAATATATAATACTTACTCGTAAGGATTGTCAGCAAAAACAGATACTCTGCATAAGATATCAACCCTGAAAAAAAAAGAAGTTAAAAAATTACTTGTGGAAAACCCCAAAAAAAGTTACCGTGAAATTTGAAAGACTAAATCTTACAAATATAAAAAAAAAGTAAGTAGTTTGACATTGTACTAAATACGTGTATTAAAGTAATCCAAGTTTCTATTTAACACATTTTTCACTTCTGTTTTTAGTACTGTGAAGGTAAAATTCCCTAACCCGAGACTCATCAATGTTCCTGTCTAACCAAGAAAGTAAGGTTTATTTGGTATTAACAAAAGGCCCACACTAAATCTTTGGATTCTCACTGAAAACATTCAATGTTTATATAAAAGGCAAATAAATTAAATGTGCTTTGTCACATTTAGTACCTGGGAGGAGAACTACTCTAACATTACCCTGAAGGATCAAAGTCCTCCATCCTTTGGCAGGCTCGCAAAAGGCGGAGAATAGCTTCCCTCCTATTCTCAAGGGAACATGGCAACACGAAAAGCTGCCAAGCTGCTAGATTGTGCTGATAGTACTGCTGGGCCCTGTGCCAAGAGGAGGCTTCTTTTTTTTTTTTTTTTTTTTTTTTTTTTTTTTTTTTTGAATAGGAACATGTCCTTTCTACAAGGTGAAAGTATTTTCCCCCCTTTTGAAGGAAAATTCCAGTGTTTTCTTTTGAAATACCGCCTTAAGTGAAAAGCCTGAACAAACACAAAGATGTGATAGCGTCAAAATAGAGTGTGCAAGCTAAAGATAGAGAGAGCAGAATGAGGGTGGCTAAACAAGAGAATCTGAACCATCTGCCCTGCAATAATGTTTGGGGAAAAAAATGTAAAGGGCTTTTTTATAAATCACTTTTCAAAATAACTGAGCTACTTTTAACTTGTGAGCTAAACATTGTATAATGCTGAAGCTGCTTAAAATAATGAAGTTCAAACATGCCTATCTGTGCAAAGATAAACTATTTTTGTAATTTATATTTAGTTAATTGATAGATAAGGAACCCACTTAAGCTTCACTGATAAACAATTAACTTCTGATAAACTATTATGCAGAAGCAACTGCATTTGTATTTGACCTTAGATAGTCAACACTTCTAAGTACCAGAGCTCAGAAATATTAAATTGCTAAATGCAAGAGTCTAAAAATCTGAGAACAAGTCTTAGCTAAAGGGAGGTCTAATGCTGATCCTGTTGCCAACACATTCTGGTTCTATATCTCAGCTTTCCTCTCCATCAAAATAGGACTATTTACCCTATTATCCTACATGAATTGTGTAAATCAGCACAGTAGTACAATCATACAGTACACTGTGGAAATAAAAAATGCTTTCATCTCAAAGACTTAGTCTTGCTTACAAGTTTTAGCATTTCTGTCATTGCAAGAATGCAAATTATTATTTTCATTGCTGTAAAACTTGGAACTGTATTCTTATATGAAACATGTAGGTTTTTTACAAGTTCAAAATGGAATGAACAAAGAACTCCTGTCCCATTTTTTTAGCTTATATCCCTAAAACAAGATTAAAAAAAAAAGGATAGAAGCAAACAGGTGGTGAAAAGAATTCAAGCAAATAGTGTGATAGGTAGTGATCAAGATTCCTAATTTTGTTTTGTGTGTGATACAGCAAAAGAATGTTTAAGGGAAGAATATAAAGGAAGACAAGGAGGCAACTTCTCAGGTCTGTATAGAAAACACCTCCCAGTCAAGGACTGCAGTGGTGTCAGCTCAAAGATCCCTGGCTGAAAATGTAAGCACCAAGCAATGATGGCATTACTGGGCAAGGAGGAGTGGGAGTCTGTCCCCCTGCTATCTTGAGATGTTCTGCACAGGGATAGTCTAAGGAAGACCTGGAAGCTGAAGTGGTTTTTGCTAAGTAAAACAGAACAAGGAGAGCCCAGTGCAGGGATACAAAATAAGAGATGAGACACTCAAAAAAGTTGTGAAAGAAAAATGTGTTTATCAAAGCTTTTGAAAGGACATTAACATGGCAGATTATGACTGCAAGAGGCTGAGGAAACATAAAGTTGTAGTAACTGAGATACAAAATACTGAGTCCCTGGAGAGCTAGCTTTATAGCTAGACAGGGATCATTACACATTATAAAACTTTGCAGAAAGAATCTGCAAAATTTTTACGGAGATGGTAAGATGTGAAGAAAGGATCAATTTAAAGATAACATCCTGCTGATTGGCTCAAGGGAGAGGCACCTGAATTGAAGATGGCTGGAAAGAGGAGCCTTGCAAGAAATGGCAGGAGTAAGATACAGACTCTGTTTTCACCATCTTACTGTAATCTAACTGGAAAGTTGCTATAATGAAATTGGTAAAAAGGTAAATATAATAAAAACATGCAGAAATATTCTGGATTGTTCTTTAAAACCAGACGCAATGCTTTTAAGAAAATTCACAGCCTGTCTGATATTTTCTGGGAGACTGATTGTACAAAAATAATTTATCGTAAGATTTTTAAATTTAATTTAATTTCTCCATTAAAAAACTTATTTTAATTTTATTGTCCTTTTACTACATGCAGTGAGCAGCCAGCTTACCTCATCCATAAAGTAAATGAAACATTTTGGTAATTTTCTTTTTTATTCTACAATAATCATTACAAAGGTACTCAAATTAAAAGATGTAATTTAGCAAACTCTGAAAACTCAAAATAAAACAACCCACTGAAAATTTAGAAACAAACTCTCAAGCAAAATTTATAAGATAAAAGCTTCACACACGGTTGAATGACTCAGCATACTTGCAGCCAAGAATGTGAAGTTCGTATTGGTAAAATACTGTCATTTTCTAAAGCTAAAGGAACCTTCCCTAACCCTCCCTAGAAATATCTGTCCTCAAACTTACTAGCAAATGCTGACAGTACAATATTCTTATTGCTGAATAAATCATAAGCATACCTACAAAATATGACACAATTTTTAAAACTGCCCACTAGAAGGCAGAATCCCCTAGCATTACAAACTGACTGATGGCAGTTTTCCGTCTCCTTGACATTTAAATAACAATTGAAGGTAGTTAAAATAACCTCAGCTAAACAGTTGGACAGGGGTAGATTCATTATTCTTGTACTTGTAAAAGCATAAATATTTTCATTTTTA
Source organism: Phylloscopus collybita (assembly GCA_027886175.1). Lineage (NCBI taxonomy): Eukaryota > Metazoa > Chordata > Aves > Passeriformes > Phylloscopidae > Phylloscopus > Phylloscopus collybita. The sequence goes on from JAJNNQ010000007.1 coordinate 8,036,108, forward strand.
AACTGTGATAATAATGCATTTCAAAGCAAAAACATCAAAATCACTAAACAGGCATCATGACCAAAAATTGTAAAAACTCTGAATGTTGTGGGGACATACGGATGACTGCACTGAATGTTTCTGCATCATCTCAAACTCCTACCTGACCTTTGAAGGACAGCGATTCCAACACACAAGGTGCCAAGCAAGGGCAGATCCTTGCCAGAATGCAGAAGGTGCCAACTCTGAGCGTATCACTGAGCCCACTTTCTGCCAAACACACAGCTGGGAGAGGTGCAGTAAGAGGAGACTGCACTGATTTGCTGTTTTCAGTTTCTCTTTGTCAATCCCTCGTTTTCCCAGGCAGCATGCTCTGAGGATTTGCAGTGTCCATCACTAGAGAAAGAAAGGCTCTAAAAAAACAAGTAAAGAAAGAGAATATCCAAAAATTCAAGACTGAGAATACTTTAAGCCAAATCCTGGGAGAGCATGTGATGATTGGAAAAGGCAGGGAATGACTGTTTAGTACAAAATCCAGCCTTTCCTAGGATAGGAAAGAACCTAATTTGTTCAGAGATGTTTCAGGGCTTTTGGGGTGTGCTGGGGCTTTCAGGAGCAGACTGAAAAGCAAGGCACCCAGCTGGAGACCCTTGCATCTGCACAAGGATGCAAGAAATGAACTGCAGGCAGAAGAGGCTGTGAGGCTGAAGGGTGGGTGAAATGCTGCAGGCTGAGATCGAGGGCTGCTCTCTTGGCACAAGCTTCCAGCCGTGTCTGAGGATCTGCTGTGCATGGAGAGAGCATGGCTCATGCCTGCCAAGGAACTGCAGCAGTGCAACAGCAGCTTTATTTTTCAGAAACATCCATGGAATAAGGGATTCAGGCTGAACTGTACGATACAGAAAGTTTGTGAATAGGCGCTGTCGGTCTTGATCTCATTAGTTTGGGAATTTTGGTCTTTGTTACTGTGAAATGGTTAATTGCTCATTTATTTGGTTTTCTTGATCCTCTTGTTTGTTTTCTCTCTTCAATTAATTTATGTTAATGAGATGTTTATTTGGTGTTCTTTAATCCCCTGTTGTCACACTAACAATATCCCAGCTCTTAGTTTTCTCTTTATGTAGTCCAATATAAAGTGGAAATGCTGGGTGAAAAGAAAACAAAGCACATCAACACTGTGAAGGGTCATAGAGCTCCTGAAGAGGGAGAAATAAGTTCAACTGCTCTTGGAATCAGGGATACCACTTAATGTAACTAGCTACAAATTTTATTTTTATTCTTAGTTTCCACGCATTTAAGTTATATAGAGGAACAGTCAGGTTATTAACAAAAAGTCTTAAAAGTTCATTTTATGTTCAAGTCAACCCTTTAGTCCTTTTCTCTTCCAAGTAGGCTTTCAGTTTCTTTCATGTCTCCTGCACCTCAGAAGGCTTTCAATTCCCAGCCTCTTTACTCTCTCTTGCATAACTGAGAGATTTGCCAAGGAGGCAGCTACTAGTTAGATGGGGATGAAGTAAAATCCATGAAAAGTCTTTAAAAATACATTCAACTGATACCATATAACAAAATGAAAAGAAAGATATATTTTTCAGTATCAGAAATGCTCATTACCTTTATCACCAAGCTCTCTAAAAAAGTTCGGTCCTGGTTTAGCTTTGGCAACATACAGCAGTGCAGCATCTACCTCCTTTAAAGACACAAACAAGAAAATATAAAGCCAGTTTTGAAAGAGACTTAATCACTTCAGTAATAGAAAGAATGCAAGTTCTTTTGAAGAAGGAAAGGAACATTTTGCTTACCTTTTTTGTCAGTTTCTTGGCTGAGGCTTTGCCTATAATAAAAAAAAAACATCATCATTCAATAACAAACTGACTTTGAACTTTGATCAGGTTCTGTGGCATTTCTTCAGATTTTTATGGGAAAATGCTAAGTAATATGAAACAGAATATTTTGCAACAGACAGTTTGTTTCTAATTCCCATGATGATCATGAAAAGGACAAGATTTAAAAATAATATGAGCAGTCTGTTCAGATGCTCTCTCAGCCTGGATTAAACCACAGCCCACTTTCATATGGATGACCAACTTACTAATATGACTTTGCATACTGCAAGCTATAAATGTCACACAGATTCCAAAACAAGACTATACAGCAAGAGACAGCTGTAGTATTTACAGAGCGATTTCCATGCACACATGACAGTCCTTAAAGTGCAGGCTAAGTATGTGAAAGCTAAGAAATGCTTAAAAAAAAAGAAAAGAAAAATGAAAATGTTGATGTTTCTACTAAGCAGAAGTAAATTGAGCAACTCTGCTTTCTGAAAGAACATCAGATGAAAATCAGGCAAACTCGTAAGTGTTTCTTAGCAGGTTCAAGTGTATACACTCAAACAGGGGAGCCACTGGCAGGATAGGCTATGTTCCTGTGTAAATCACATGTTTGAGGAGCTGCAATGTTACAAGAGCGGAACATTCCAGCTGGTTAGGCAGGGATCACAGAAACCCTACAGTCATGGACCTGTGCAGGAGCTGTGCATGTCCCTTCTCAGTCTATCTCCTCAGCACTTCTCATACAGTTCTCCAAACCCTGTTGTCCTTCACTCTTACCACTCTCAGCCCTTTGCAGTCCTCCTTCATCACCATTTCCTCTGGATTCCAGCCAGCCATTCCCTCCTATTTATTCACACTGAGTAAGCACAAAATGAGCCACCTGGATGTGCTCTGAGGACTGGTGCCCCTGTGTGCAGCAGCCTGCTTTGCTCCATGCTCAGTCTCTAAGGCTACTTTGCTGCTTCACAGGATCACCAGTGCAGCACCACTATCTGGAAATGGATATGATGGAGGCAGTCTGGTGGGCAGCTGTCAACAAACATCTACCAAGCATTTTCACAGGCCCATAACATGGCCAGATGGAGGTGCTTTGTCAGTAAAATAGCGAATTTCCATAGTGCTGGCAAATGGCACACCCAGCTGCAAGGGATCTCCACTGGCAACTTTTGGCTTGGAACATCTCAACCAGCAATAGCTCATTTTTCAGCACAGGCAAACCAGTACCCTGGCCTCTGCTCCCTGAACCAGCAGTAACAGTTTTGCTGATAAATTCCTCTCCCCACATCTCCTCCCCCAAAATCAGCCTAAGGCAGACACCTGGCACATAACATTTCAACACAAATGTTTAAGTTTGACAAAAGTTATAAGCAACTAAAATTAGGGGTTTAATACTGGAGTGTTGAGTGACCCCAGCAACAGGTGTTGCCAGTACCACCTGTTACTGTGGATGAATACATTTTTGTGCAATGCCTATACATACATCTACACCCATATACACACATATATAAAGCTCCATAGGTAGATACCCTTTAAGTAAAACAGTGGATGAAATCCTCTACTTTGCCTCACTTGAGACAAAAGAAGTCAGACTAATAATGGACTGGGAAAAGAAGCAACAATAGCTACATCCATTAAGGTTGACTCCTGAGCAGCGTGATGCAACACCACAGTTACATCTAACATCAGTCCCTGCTGCAGAGCATTTTCATGAATGGCTGTTTAGCAAATTAAGTGATTTAGATCTCAGCTTTGAAATGTCACTGCTTCTCTACAGCACATTTCAATGTGAAACTCAACTTCAGTTGTTTTTTGGCCCTGGCAGACCCACCTAGAGACCAGCCTTAGAGAAGGAAATGAGTCAGGCTGTAGGTCTGCAAAAAACAGTATCTGAAAGAAAAAAGGGAAAACCACCCTGCAATTTTTTTCACTGTACATGCTCCTTGTACTCACTGTCTGCACTGAAGCCAGCCATATACCCTTCTTTGGTTAACAGCAACTCTATTCATTTAATTCTCCTGGTGATACCAAGAACACCACATCTGGATTGGCACCTGCTACCACAGCAGTGTACTGGGGAATAGCCTTTTGCCAGCATCCAGGAGGATGATGAAGGGAGACAAGCTGAACTCTGCAATCTGGAACATCAAAGGCATGGATCAGTGATGCAAGGTAAGGAGAAAGCACTGGAAGCTACAGCTGAGACAATAGTTGGCCAAGGTTGTGAGGCTGTACACTTGACTGAGTCTGTGTTTCTCTTCTTTGTGTTGCATTCAGCACAACAATGCTGAAACTCTTTGGCTACACAGTTTTGGGGAATAACATTTCTTCACTGAGCATGACTGTATTGTGATAAAAATTAAGAAAGGGAGGGAAGTCTGTTGTAGACGTATGGACCCTTTTCACCAGCCAGGAGTCACAACTGCAACTGCCTAGAGCTCACAGAAATGGCTGTGGCAGCCATCAACATCTGCCCTCCTGCACTTGATGTTTCTACTAAGCAGAAGTAAATTGAACAACTCAGCTTTCTGAAAGAACATCAGATGAAAATCAGGCAAACTCTTAAGTGTCACAGTCACCCTCTGGAGGATATTCAAGATGCTGACATGTTGGCTGACCTCTTTCAGAGGTGAAAAGACAGTAACAACAATGATACAGAGATGCTCATGCTACCCTTGCATGGGTGAAAGGACTGGGAGAGGAAAAGAAGTCTGCTGAGTGGCAGAAGAGGGAGAGAAGAGTCATAATCACCCCAGGACGTGATGAGGGGCAGCACCAGGTGGGTCAGAATCAGTCCTTGCAGTGACTGGATAAGAGGCAGCTGCTGCAGTAAGACAGGAAAAAAAGGCAAGAGGGAAAGAGATTGAAAGAAAGAGATTTCTACTTTTCAAAGCTGTAAACACAGCAAAGTAATACATATGGAGTCTTTTAACGGTGCTCTTCTTACACGGGCAGATGTCAGCAAGCATGTGTACTGGAGGGTAGGAAACTTTTGGAAAAAAACATGCTGACACTAGGGACAGTAGTGTTATCTTTCATAGTGGGATTTGTGTAATAACATAATAATTTAAACTGTAGAATGAGTTTCCTCCAAAAATTATTTTAATGTTTTCTAAGAAATACATCCCGTTATATTTTATTGGTACTGTCACCACATAAAATTATGTGTGAAACCTCAAATCTCTGTTTTCACTAGGAAACATACTTCTTGAATGCTAATTTAGCTCTTAGTGCTTATTTTCTCGATTTATTTACTTCCTAACAGTGAGCTCCCCTTAAACACTAACAAGGAAAACTCTATTAATATCAAATGTGCAGCCCTCTGAGGAATCAGGTCTTTTAAGACCTTGTTTAAGATAATTATAAGAAGGTTAACTCCTCTCTGCAGAAGCACTGCAAAGGTCTGAACAGTTTTCTTAGCCAGTTTGTACACTGAAGAAAAAAGTGCCTCTTTCTTCCTATGAATTCAATATTGGTGCTATCATTCCTCACATGACTACAAATATATCAGGATCTAAGCCTCTCTCTGAGGACTACATGCAATAGATATAATTATTAGGGACTATTTAATCAAATAAGTAAAAGATCCATATGATTCAATTTTCTTTAGTTTTATTCTTTTACCTTAATAGATTCTCACTAATTGGAAAATTAATGACACAGTACAAAACTTGTTTGTAGTAGTTAGTCTTACTTTGATATGAAAAAAAGAGAAACTTTGAATTTTTATTGTTTTGAACTTGAATAAATGAGAACAACTTTTTTTTTTTTTTTCCTACAGACCTGCCACAACTATGATGGAATGCTGGCTTAAAGGACAGTGAGTATTTTCAAGGGTGTCTACATATTTTACAGATGCAATAATCTAATTTTCACCACCTACAGCATATCCATGAAACAATGAGGTACAGAGGCACTTTTCGGGGACAAAAAGGCATCTTAGCTTTTTAAGTTGTATGAATACCAAGTCTACTTACAAACACACAAGTTCTGTGCTGTTAGCCAAGAAAGTTAGTTGACAACTGTAATTAAGAAAACACTGCCAAGAGTAGCTCAGCTCCATCAGTCTTAATTTGCCCTCGGCAAACCTGGGTATTTTGTCACTTAGGTTTCTTACAGTAGAAGTGTTTCCATCATCTATCACTTTTTCACACTAAGACATAGAATGGACCTGACATCAATGTTAGGATTACTGTTAGGAAAGGGCTGAATTAAACAAGGCTGAACTTGCACACACAGTAACACCCTATTACGCCTATAGAGCTAAGAAATGTTTTAGATCTGACAAAAGATGTTTAGATTCAAAGAATGAGCAAAATCATGAGGATCAACACCTCTAACAACAATAATCAAAGGACAAAGCAAAAGTAGTTACTACTATTTGCAAGAAAACATAATTTTACATGTCTGCAAGATTGCTTTATTTTTGTAATATGGAAATTGAAATTAAATTTTGAATCAAACTTTCTCTACAGACTGAGATTCAAATGTGAACAGTATAAAATAGCTATCTTTTTCTAGAAGAACAAACTCCTGTCCTTTTTATCAGTCAAGTCACTAAGATGGCTTGACCCGAATCTTTTCTTAGCTCCATCTCAAACAGACAAAATTACAAACAAGAATAATAGAAAAACTGACCTCCCAGCTTTTTAATTTTGGATGGCATTCATTGCTATCTTTGCTGAATATTGGCAGGTTCAAGGTCATACTGAGGTACTATAAAGCCACTTGGTTTCCTATGCAAAAGCAGGATGAGAATACTATTACGTATATTTACAATTGAAACAAATTCTCATTCTGCAAAATGATGAGTGAAACGAACCTTTAAACTGGATGGGATTTCAGCACAGTCCTAATCTGAGGATCAGGGCATTTTAAAAACCACACCCATTGTATGTAGCTCATGCTGTGGCCTTTACAGCAGAGCCCACCCTGCAGCCTTGCCTGCCATGGGAACAAGAATTTGTAATTCTTCCTTGTAACTGGCTGCCAGCTTTCATGCAAGCTGAACTCTGAGAATCCTGCACCAGTGAGCTGGGTTAGATAAGAATTGTGTGTGTTGATTTCCTTGGGGACATGCTGTTAAAATTTCTGTTTAAATTAGCCTGAAAAAGAAGATCTTTGAAATTCAATAGCTTATATTTTGTTCTCAGCTCTCTTAGATAATTTTACTGGACAAATATGTTATATTAACAAAGTGTGCCTTTTTAACCTACCTTATTTTCATCCTCATTCTTCAAAGCTCCTCTATGCATTTATAAAGTACTTACTGCTAATGAAACCAATAAAGGACAAAAATTCAAGCTAATAATTAGTTCTTTAAGGCCTCCTTTTGAAATACTGGTAATATTGGAGATAAATTGAGGATAGCAAAAATTTAAGGCTTTTTGAAAGCATGACAAACCAAGTGGTCAGATTGCTATGCTAGCTCCTGGCAAACCAATATCTGAATAATAAATGAGCATGCAATTTAAATGAATTAAGAATCTACTTCAGCTAGAAAGCTTTTACTGAACTATTGTATTGCTCCATTGAAAGACAATTGATAAAAGTCATTTCAATCACATGAATTAGTAAATTGAACCACCTGAATTGAATTCAAGTATGCCCAGTGGAAAAGGCAATTTGCAATAACAGAAGCTTCTGCTATGCTTTACAAAACAAGCTTTGCATCTGTCCCTCTTTATTTAAAGCAATCACTCCTCTGAGGAAACAAGAAATACAGAGCACTGGGATGGGGCCAGCACTGGCAAATCTCCATTTCAGAAGAGCAATTGCATCAGAGCAAGTCAATACCAGGAGGTTTCTCAGTGAGTCAGGCAGCCGGGGGTAAAAAGGGTGGGATGCTGATGCAGGGAGGAAACATCAAAGGATGACACAGTCTTTAAGGAAACTGAAACAGACAAAAGAATTAAGATAAGTAAGTTCTCAAAATCTCTTAAAGAGATCATGGCACCGAGTCACCAATGGTTCCAAAATAACCAAAAGTACCAGGGTAAAAGCAGATGCTGTGGTGCCCACTACAGTGTTTGCAAACAGCTCAGTCCTCAATGGGACTGTAGCAGGAGTCTGTGGGAATGGCAAGGAGAGCAGGGAAACAGCTTCTCCTTAGATATTATCTGGGAAAGCTACTCCCAGACCCACTCTCTTTCTAATAACATATGCAAGCTGCAGGTAAGGAAAAGCTGAGAGTATGTTCAAAGCTCACCACACTTGTAGTGCAAGGACATACAGGATAGAGAAAGTCACTTCTCCCAAACAACTGGAGCAGTCTCAGAGGTCTGTAAGGGCAGCCCTGCAAAGGGAGCACATGAAGCGAGCTAAGGCTTCACGTGAAACACACAAGCAACAAGAAGCCAAGCAGGGAGCACAACTGCAGCTGAGCATTTCCCCAGCAGCAGAGGCTGCCAGTCCTCTGGGCAGGCAGAGCTCAGCACTGAAGGCAGCATCTGGAAAAAAAATGTGTCATGTGAAACGCAAGCCCTCAAACTCCCAAATAAGCACCTCATGCTTGGTTCCTCTGGCTTCATTTAGATGTCTAAAAATTAGGTGCCTAAATCTGAGTTAGTGATCTCTGTGGTGCTTTGCTGTAACTATGATGGTTGATGGTGAAGACATACACAGAAAAAGGTTTATAATTAACTTTCAAATCTGTTGCTCCTATTTCAGATCTGAAGAAGAGCTCATGTGCCCAAAAGCTTGTCTAAATTTTCCAACTTGGAGCAACTGGCCTAATAAAAGATATTATTTCTTTCTGCAAATTTCATCCTGACTAATGACCCCACAGTCCCTTTATAGTCAAGGGAGAGAAACAGACAGAGAAAGAACAATTTATTCCAGGTTGAGACAGGTGTCCAATCCAGGTCTTGCACTTATCTGTTTCCTTCTTTTGAAGAAATGCTACAATTACTTCCTCTAACCTGACATCCAGCTTTTATATATGTAAGTTGAGCAGCTGAGTCCTTCTGCATGCAACCAGATAACTCACACTGTGACTGTTTGTTACATCTGTAATCTGTTTTTTCCAATCTCCTATCTAGCAGCTCGATGTTAGCAGTGCTAAGGGCATGTATTCTGTTTTAATAAGAACTTAATCAGATGCAAGGACAAAGTTTACTACAGTTCAAGAGATGGAATGGCTGCATAATTGCAGCAATAAAGCCTTATAAAGAACAACTAAGATTACCTGGAAAGAGCTGTACCCACAATACATGTCTCTGGGACCAGAAGGGTGGAAAACAGTTCCTGTAACTTACAGAGAACACTATGCAGTTCAGACTTTCGGGATAGATGGCATTTCCTGACTCTGCACAAAACCATGGACTCTCCCACAAAGAACAGGCAAGCAGAGCCACAACCCCCCAAAATTGCTGTTACAATGTTTGAGATTGTAGTCAGTCTTATCTAGCAAAGACAACAGTATAAGCTAGACTACGCCTTCAAGAAGACTCAATTAATGACCTTTGATCCAACTCTGAAATAAAGGAAGTTTAATTTGTGTAGCATCACTCTCTTCAAGTCATCATCTCCTATTGTTACTAAAACCTACTTTTTAAATACCAAAAAGTATTACTAAAAAGTACTGAAGTGTCAGAGCACATGCTAGGTTAGGATACTAACATCAGATGAAGGTAAACTATGATGACAGCCTCCTAGCACTAGAGGTTTAATTCTGCTCGTCTGCTAGGCAACATTAGAAGTCATGACCCCTGGCCTAAGGGTTCTGCAACCTACTTTATGGCTGGAGAAGATTATTATAGAAGAACAAATGAAGAGGGGTAAGGACAACAATAATGAAATGACACAGTTCAAAATCTGACTGCATACACAACTTGAGCAAATTGCATCTTAATTATAAGCAGAGATTAATTTGGATTCAGAATGAAAATGTGTGCAAATCATCCCACAACCAAAATGAAGGAAAAAAGGGTCAACATCTTAACAAAGCCAGAAAGTGATTCTTATCTCATTATGCAAAACTTGATTTAAACTTATGTGCTCAATATAAAGCCCCCATTACCACAGTAGCAGCCACTCCTTTTGTCTCATTCAGTTATTTCCTTTAAAATATGTATTCTGAAGATCTTCCCTGTCATGACAAACTGTTACTTTTCACATGCATCTTACAAAATGCAAAAAAACCCCCTAAACCAGTTAACGACTAAGCACAAGAATATTACAAATTGCTTATTACAGATTAGGTTCTCTTGCTGTCAAACATAACTGAGGTGCCAGGTGGAGAATGAATCCATTGTGTGGGTTAATCCATTATGACAAAGCTACCTTACTAACCCTGGAATAAGAAAAAACAGGACATGTCAGAGAGGACCATCTTTTCCACCCTTTTGCTCTGATGCAATTTATCCCCTAAGCAGGAACTGCAAATAATTTCAAACTGTGTCAAATTATATGAAGTAACTGTATGGTTTATTACTTTTTGATATGTACTGTATACTCCAACATGAAAGAATTACAGATAACAATGCCAGAAATAACCACGTGGGTCAACCACTTTGTCCTATTGCTCCCAACAGACTTTGGCTCATGCATTATCTCATCAGTTTAGGTGCACATAAATACATGTTCAGACATTTGAAAGATAGTATAAATGTTAAATTAGTTTGGAAAATGGCCTTAAATTGCACAAGGGGAGGTTTAGACTGGAAAAGATTTTTTAATGAAAAGGTACCTCCACCATCCCTGGAGGTACTTAAAAGACATGTGAATGTGTTGCTTAAGGACATGGTCTAGTGGTGGACTCCACAGAGTTAGGTTAATGGCTGGATTTAATGATTTAAAAAATCTTTTTTAGCCTTAATGATTTTATGATTCCATGATTTGGCTTCAAAAGACAATAGAATCACTAATGTTGGAAAAGACCTCGAAGATCATTGAATCCAGCCATTAATGCAGCACTGCCAGGTCCACCAGTAAACTGGGTCCCTAAGTGCCACATCCACAAGTCTTTTGATGACTTTCAGGGATGGTGATTTCACTGCTTTTCTGAGCAGCCTGTTACAATGTCTGACCACCCATTCACTGAAGAATTTTTCCCTAGTACCCAGCCTAAACCTTCCTTGGTGCAACCTAAGGCCATTTCCTTTCGTCCTGTCACTTTTTATCTGGGAGAAGAGGCTGACCCCACCTGGCTGCACCCTCCTTTCAGGCACTTACAGAGAGTGATGAGGTCCCCCCTGAGCCTCCTTCTCTCCAGGCTGAGCACCCCCAGCTCCCTCAGCTGCTCCTCACAGCCCTTGTGCTCCAGACCCTTCCCCAGCTCCCTTGCCCTTCTCTGGACACGCTCCAGCCCCTCAATGCCTTTCTTGCAGTGAGGGGCCCAGAGCTGAGCACAGGATTTGAGGTGTGGCCTGACCAGTGCCCAGTGCAGGGGGACGGTCACTGCCCTGCTCCTGCTGGCCACACAGGGCTGATCCAGGCCAGGATGGCATCGGCCTTCTGGGCCACCTGGGCACACCCTGGCTCATGTTCAGCTGCTGCTGACCAGCACCCCCAGGGCCTTTTCCATTGTCAGTTTTCCAGCCACTGCCCCCAGCCTGTAGTGCTGCCTGGGGTTGTTGTGACCCCAGTGGCACTTGGCCTTGTTGAACCTCATACAACTGGCCCTGGCCCTTTGATCCAGCATGTCCAGATCCCTCTGCAGGGCCTGCCTGCCCTCCAGCAGATCAACACTCCTTGGTGGTGTCTGCAAACTGACTGAGAGGGCACTTGGTCCCCTCATCCAGATCATCAATAATGACACTAAACAGGCCTGGCCCAAATACAGAGCCCTAGGGAGCACCACTCTGGACTGGCCCCCAGCTGGATGTAACTCCATTCCCTACCACTCTCTGGGTTTGGCCATTCAGACAGTTTTTTACCCAATGAACAGTGCATCTACCCAAGCCATGAGCAACCAGCTTGTCCAGGAGAATGCTGAAGGAAACAGTGTCAAAGGCGTCTCCAAAGTCTAGGCAGATGACATCCATACCCTTTCCCTCATCCACTGGGCAGGTCAAAAATTGGTGAAATTAATTCAACTCCTTTGTTTATGAAAGAGTTTGCTTCTTAAACTTACTCGACCAAGCACAAACTTTAGCATACTGTTGATACTGCTTATTCCTAGTGGAACAGAAAGAAAAAAAATCTAATGATTTGAAGTAATTTAAAATTTTAAAATTAAAACTGGAAATATTGAAGTGAAAAAATGTATTTATTAATGGTATCAGCGTGAAAAATGCAGTGGTTACTGTAATTCTAGTCAGATATAGGACATTTATCATGCTTGTGTCCAAGCAGTAAATAGCTGACATATCAGTGCATCTAGGCAATTTAAATTACTGCAGTGGGTAAGCAACCAGGAGCATTGACATATCACATAAATTACATGGTTCTCAAGAGTACTGTAAATATAAATAGCTACTTAGATTCAGTTTATGTAGTAGCTCACTGTTTTTTACTGCTTTTCCTGTTTCACCCTATCACATACCAAAATTATTTACACCATCATTAATGCTTTCTCTTTTGTTATGTTTTGTATTTTTTTAAAGATTTACTTCCACTACAGCAACATGAAGTAAAAGGTCTTAGAAATACTGCCAAAAATATTCAAAGAGGTGACAGCTGATTGGAAAAGTATAATGGAATTTTACTAGAAATATCAGTTTGGGAAACTGTCATTCATCATATTATAGCACTCCCTAGGTCAGACCTTTAGAAGAAAAAAAAAAAGAGAGAAGGAGGTGGCTAATGTTTCTTTGTATTGCTATTGTAATATCTGGAAATCTCAACAGCAGGATGTTTGATTTCTGTTGCTGCACTATTCTAACGATGGTGGTAACTGTGTTTCATTCTCCTAGTGTCTTGTCCTTCCATCAAATGTCTAGAAATTGAAGCCTTCAGGGCTGCCCTACATCCCCCACAAAACAAAGACATCCTTTAGAACATCTTATTGTCCTTATTTCCTTCCCAGTGGTAATATTCTTGGGAACATGTCAAATAGCACCTTTTTGGTGATTGTGAAAGATGATCTCAGGAGTTTCTGAGAAGCTTGTGGGAAAACCCATGAAGTGGGGTTCCCCCATGGTTAAGGAAAATTCCATCACTCACAGAAATAGCTGAAGTTGAATGGAGCTCTGGAGGTTATTGCAGTAACTAGAATGTCCTTATCTTTTCATGATGACAGCAGGAAAAACCTCAAAGCAAGGCCAGTCAGGATCTATTGCCCAGTTGGGTTTAGCATACACTTCCAGACATTTGTTTCTAGAAGGGTTATGAATACAAGACATCTCTCTAATTTAATACAGTCACCTGACCAATCCTTTCAAGAAGAAAACATCCATTTATGTGCTTTTGTAACATACACTAACATCAAATACATGCAATAGTTGGTTTCATATGCAGCTTTTGGCTTTTGTCCCCTTGCTTATACTAAGGGCAACAGCATTCTTATGCTGTTGAAGGCTGTAGCCTGGCTTCAATTCTCACTGACAACCTACAATATAGCATTTTTGCCTTATTTGTTGAGGCATGAGAGTACTAAGCACTGGATTTAACAGTGAATTGGGGCATTTTACTGAAAGGAAACAATTCCATATTGGTAATTTCATTAATGTGAAATGTGTGTTTAAGCTCAAGGCCTGGGACATTTTGTCTTACTGTCCAGAGCACAATAAACACCAAAAATTCAAACCCTTATTATGCTTCTCTTCCAGAACAAAAGCCCCTTTCAGGAACATGCAATTTACAGTGACTAGCTGTCCGAGGGTGTTGCTTTTGAGTTCAGAGAACAATTACTTTGTAAATTATAACCAATATGGATTCTGTTTAGGAATGAAAGGATTAAGTAACACCCACTAGATGGTGTTCAATTACTGCACGGGGTGACTGGGCTAGTTACACCTCCTATTCACCTCTGCAGCAGACTTTTCTTGAAGAAACAACAAATACATTTGTATTAGAGGACAAAAAGGAGATGAAATAATTCTCTTAACTAAAAATTTGGAAAGGCTTTAGTAAATTATTTACCGTCTGTGTTGAATGTCAGTAAGAGGAACTTCTAAAAGATATGACAAATATAAGCAAAAGAAAGCACACAAGGTTGTTTTGGGTCCACTTGCTACTAGTCTACAGTTTTACTCCAAAAAACCTTGTATTTTTGCAATTGATGATATTATCAATCTGTTCTCCACCTTCCCCAATTCTGCTGACATAACCCATTGAAAGATAAGGGTTCATAAACTCACCGAAGAAACACATCCATTTTGCAATTAGTTTTATTAAAAGGATGAACTGAATTATTGGATGCCTACTCTAGCAGACAGAACCTAATGCATCACTTTCTTTTTCAGCAGAAGCTTAATAATTGCAACTAATCCCCATTAATGTTAGTGAATCAGCTTAAGGAAGGAGAGGAAAAAAACAGAAAATAATAAAACTGCTATTTTAAGGGAAGAGACTTTTGGCATAGCTACAGTATTGTAGCACTTCAGATGTTTTAGATTCCTGGGAATGACAAGGATGATAGTGATAAAGCAAATTGCTATTTGGAGATGAATTAAAATAATACTGTCATTGCAGAATTTCCAGAAGGAACCTCTTCCTTTATAAGGCTCTGAAGTGCAACCTTACAGAAAATTTTAGGAAGGCCATTTTAGTGCAGATGACACCCCAGTGATGACATTACTTTTTCCAACAGCTATTATGGAAAGATAAGGACATTCTAATAATCGTGTTTAGGAATTTTCATACAGAAGACACTGTCTACTGCTTTGAGCATTTAGTGATCCTGCACAGACCTAGTTCACTATTTCCACAGCTCTCCAGGTTCAAGCATTACAGCAATCTCTACTTTTTCTCTCCTTCTTCCTTCTCCTGTTTAATTGGAGTTCCTTTCAGTGGCTGACTTGCTTTCCTTCAGTTGATGATCCACATCATTCTCACCTTCATCTTTAAATTAGCCTGGAGTTTCTTTCCACTTCTAAGATTAGCTCATTCTGTAACTAGCACACAGAGAAGCTCTAAGAAAACCAGTAACAGCCCCTGCTGAGTCTGACTTGTTTATACATCATTAACATCTGCCACATAGCAATTAACAGATGTTTGGAAAGCTTTCCTACAGCAGGGGCTCCAAGGGTATGTAAATGATAACAGGATGCTCCTGGTTTTTAAGCTGTGAAAGGTTTAACCTATTTTTGCCATGCAAAAAGCTCAATGAAGAAATTTTGTTAGGTTTTATTACTTTCTCAGAACAGCAGAGTGAAGACAGTTACATAAAACTAATTTGAAACACTGCTTTTATTTTGTAGACAAGGTGGTAATGGAAAAGAGGAGCAGGATCATGAGAAGTCTGAGAACTCCCCTAAGACTGGAAAGAACTAAAGTTAAGAGAAATCATAGAAGAGCTTAAAACCGGGTGTTAATCATACCTTATTGCACTGCTCAAAACAGCTTGGTAAATTTGCAACTTAGAAAAAAATGAATGCTGCTAATAGTATGTTTAAAAATTATTAACATGATGTTCATCAGCCTTCTATAGCAGTAGAAACAAAAAGTCTTGTGCACCAACTAGAGCACTTCCTCTACACTTTGCAGACTGAATAACAGAAGAAAAGATAAGCCACCACTTGACCCTTTGACTTCAAACTCCTCACATGAAAAAGAAAAAAATCTGTCAGAAAGAAAAAAAAACTAGACAAAGATCACAAGTTTCTTTCAAAAAGTAAGTTGTTCTTCTCTAGAATCTTACTTCCTCAGAAAAAAACTCTTCTCCCCCCAAATTCAAGTAATCTGATGAAGCAAACCACTGAAACACATTTGGCTCTACCCTGGCTTTTATTCTACAGTCAGATTTTTTAAAGAATTCTGATCATATTAAGCACCAGAGGAAACATTGTAGTATGTCAAGACAGAAATAGAACAGAAATATTTATTCAGTAAATATAATTTAGAAGGCAAATCCAAATTCAGAAGTACACTTTACATCAATATTCTCACTCATGTCTCATTTAACTTGCAGCAGCCTTCAGTATACTGGGCTTCTGTGTCCACCACTTCCAATTATCCGTGTGTTGTCTCCTTCCTGCCATTCTCAGCTTCTCTGACAAAAGTAATTTCTCCTCCAAGAGGAACTGTGGATTGAAAAAATGAACAATTTTTTCCCTTCCCTGAGCAAAAGTGTACCTTACCTGGGGACATCAAGCCTCCTAAGCATATGACCTCCTAAGAGGATGTTCTTTGCCAGATCTCTCTTTTTCTGTTCTAATCACAATACAATGATTATGTCAAAAATTTCCTCAACTAAGGATGCAGAAAATAATTTGCTCTATCCCAGTATCCTCAATTTGGCAGACACATGGAGGTACAAATGAGGACCAACGCACCTTAGGTGCTGGAAGCTTTTCTGCACGTAGTGACTGTGAGTGGAGCATAGGCTACACACACTTCAGCATTTTGCTCAAGTGAGCATTGCTTTGAGCCATTTTTCTCCTTAACTAAAGCTGCAGTCTGACATTCAGATGTTTCAGCAAGTCTTAATTTAAGAAGTTCCTGACTTCCATCCTTGTTCCATCCCTTAGACCACAGTGATTGCTAGTAGATTGTGCTGTGAGCCAGGGAACAACGCTGGCTTTACACAGATAAATCAGACTCAGAAAAGCATGGAATAAAGATACCCACACAAAGCTGTGGAATGGATGGCCTCACTCAGACAGAGGAGATAAAAAATAAACTCAGGTTTGCTAACCTAACAAGACCAATCCTGAGTGGTAGCTTAATTATGTATAACACATCACAGAGCTAAGGTTCAAAGGAAGAAAATCCACAATTTCAGGAAATGGGAAATGTTAGCATAAGAGCAAGAGGGTTTATACAGACAGTGACTACTTTTAGGGTGGATATCAGCAGAGTTTTTAAGCAAAAGAGATATTGTGTCAATGTTTTCCAATATAATCAGTAGTTAAAAATTATTTTAAATTGAGTATGAAAAATGTATGAGGTCTGTATTTTAGGTTTGTTTTATTTTAAACTGCTGAAATAGGAGCTGAACATATATGATAAATTTTGAAACACTTAGCTATGAAATGTTAAAGACAAATACTAAGTCATGAAGTATTCCCCTAACAGAGGATACAAATCCATAAAAATACATTACAAGATATTACATGCTAATTTAGGTGAGCAGTGGCAATAAATATGAGTCTTCTTACAATGGTTTGACTAAGCAGATATCCTTTCTCCTCTTTACAGAAATACTGGACATAAAGAATAACAACTGTCCTCTTGAATTATAGCTGCAGAGGAAAGAGATTGAAATAACAAATGAATCAAATTTTAAATGGGCTTTTTATAATTCTCACAGTTGGTACAAATTAAAAGCAAACAGTGGACAGCTTTCTTCTAGTGAAAGTGTAAAATATTTTATGTTGACCAGTGTACTTTTAAAATGACCATACTGGTTTAAAATACCCTCTCACTTTTTCAGCAGTACAGACTGCCTTTACCAGCATACAGCTGGCAAAAAATGTTTCTCCTTAGCCAATTCAAAGAAAGCCAGAGAAGCAGATGAAATTTTTGAGCATTAGATTTTATAGTTTCTCCCAAGAAACTGACAGTGAAACAGAAGGAAGCTCTCACATTCTATGTCACCAACAAATCCACAGAAAAGAAATAAATGCTATTGTCAGCGTGTGGGTGCACACCCCTTCCCCAGGAGAAACAAAAATGAAAAAAGAACCCCAAACATTTGGAGAGGAACAGAAAAGGAGAAAAGTCCTCTGTTTTCTGGAACTGGCAGTTTCTCTAGTGGGATCCGTGACTTGCTAAGCGCTTGCCAACACCGATGCAGCAGCAAGATTTCACTGTGTCAGTACTTCCAGAAGCATCAGAGGTATCAGCTCAAAGGACACGCATTCAAGACTCGAAAAGAAGGCTGGCACCTGGGAGAATGAGCTGCATCATTCTGAAGAATTCAAACATCGGTCCTGAAAGACAACTGGAATAAACTGAATAACATCAAGGTGGCCGTCTTGGCCATGTCTTCTATTTAAATTCCACGTAAGGAGCCCATTTAAAAAATCTTTATTAAGCCAAGTATGACTGCAGAACTTGGCGAACAAAGTCCCTGGACACTGGCATTTTATGTATACTGATCA
Source organism: Phylloscopus collybita (assembly GCA_027886175.1). NCBI lineage: Eukaryota > Metazoa > Chordata > Aves > Passeriformes > Phylloscopidae > Phylloscopus > Phylloscopus collybita. Next base: position 8,054,061 of record JAJNNQ010000007.1, read on the forward strand.
GCTGAAAAAAGCAGCTAGAAAAACCAAAAATGGCCAGGTACAATGGATTTGGACTTACTAGCAATGCTGAACTACTTTTTGTCTGGTAACAACCAAGGCAGGATTTGTTACAAAATACAGTAACTTTTTGTTAGCTTTGTCTGTAAAATCCTTTCACTTTCAGGCTTTTCCAGGTCTGAGAGGAAAGATATTTAAAAAAAGATGTAGCCAGCAGAATGACCAAGTGCTTGCCAGCAATTTGGATGATGGTGTGAGGACCTGAGCTCTCTGAGGGACTGGACAACACTGGACTGATTTGATTACTAAGAATTGTCTCTTGTCTGCCTTCTCCTCTGCAGTAACGAAGCTGGTAACCCAAGGCAGGGCACTGCCATATAAGCAGGTGGCTCTAACAAGAGGAACCTGTGTGTTTTACACATGGAAAAAGTCTTTGAACTCAGTATTTGCTTTTGTTTCACAGCAGATGAGGAAGGCTACTGAGCACAATAGGTGCTATAACCCACTGCAGGTGCAAGGCTAGGGAGTGAAAAACAGCATAACCTGGCCAGTTTCTCCCTTAGGGAATCGGTGCCGGTGTTTTCCAAACAGGGAGCAATGGAACTTCTCAAAGGTGCCCCTGGAGACGCCAGCTGTTTGGCAAGTAAGGATAGCTCCTCTCACCTACCAAAGCAGGCTGCACACCGTGCCTGCTGCTACTGCCTAGAAGCAGTGATTGATACTCTGTGGTTCTACTCTAGGTATTAAAAAAACCCCTCCTCATGTAACATTTCTTATGAGAATGAGCAGGGGAAAATTAGTAGTCTGTATCAAGGCTACTCAAAAAAGGATAAATCATATGATTAATACAATAAAAATTCAGCAATGGCTTCAGGAAAAGACCAGAACCCCCAGTACCAAAAGAGTTACAAACAACTGAAAATATGAGGCTAGAACGCGTGCTAGATTTTGGCAGGAGCCTGATCTGCACTCCTGGCACCTGCTATCATCCATCAGTGGTCTGCAGATCCTCATCAGCTCTTAAATAACTGAATGCAAGCCAAGGAATTTTAAAACCAGATTGTACTTCTTAGGTATAAACCAATACCTGTCTGTGTTGAGGACATACATTGCAAGAAATTAAAATACACTTAAGAGTGAAAAATTAATTGGATCTGATTTTCATGCTACATCTGTTAAGACTTAATTGCCAGTTAAGCAGGATGCTTCAGAACTGACTAAGTTCCACTGAATTACTAAAAAAAAAAACAACTTAAGTAATCTGTCAAAAAGTATTCGGAATCTGTGGGAGAACAAATCACAGAGATATTTTCTGTGGTATCTTGACAGTATGCTATAAAAGTAGTTGAAACAGTGTGTGGTGCTCTAAAAAAATAAAGAAGTCTTTAAAGATAGGAAAAATATTCAGAGACCAAGAATGATTGTATGAGCTCTTGAAATGTGCCCATTTGTATAAAAAAAGTGACTTCTCTGTTAGGTATTTTAAATATCACACTAGCATGTCACAAAACTGGAATACTTGACTAAAGCAGAAACTTTTGCAAGACTTCTGAAATTCTAAGGCAGACGATGTTTATACAACAAGCAGACTCCTGTTATTAATAACCAGATCTTTCCATTACTTGCACTACAAGTATTCTGTATGTGCACAATATATTTTCATTTGTTTCAGGGAATCTGTTTTCCATTCAGATGCCATTAAATAGCCAATAACTTTCACACTTTAAATAACCAAACCTTCAAGATGTGCATTGAGACCACTTGCCTCTTGCTCACAACTCTGCTGAAGCCCGATCGCTTTTATTATCGGTGCTACTTTCGTGCTGAGTTTTTAGAAATTGCTTTCATTCACTGAGAAGCTGTAATTTATCTTCTCATTGAACTGTTTCTCAGAAAGCTAAATAGCTAGTAATGTATTTTCAAATCATCTTGCCCAAGTTTTTACCTAATCAGTAAGCACTACAGTCAACTGAGGTAAGAACTCTCAATCTGCATCACTCTTCAGCCAGTCACCGATGCCACAAAGGGAAAAACAGGAATCGATCACAGCAGAGACACGAGCTCAGTATATATAACCTTACTGTTGTCTCACACAGACATAACTGAAAACACACAAATCTAATTAATACAATCTCACTATAAACTTAAGGGTTGAAAACATGGTTGAACAGAACTGGAAATAGAACTGGAGGGAAAAAAAGGACATATTTTCCCTCTGCAATGATATGCTAAAACATGCTCCTTTTAAAGTGATTTTGCTCCATGGTTCCCTTTCCTCCTGCTCTGCCATCTGACCGTGCATGCCTCCTTGCTGCTGCAGCTGCAGGGCTACAGTGCTGGAAGCCAGCACTCACCTAACACCTCTGCTCTCAGTGCTGTTCCCCTTCAGCTGCTTTTTGGACTCTCAACCAAACGCTTTCCTGAACAATGCGAGCAAACAAATAAATTGCTGTAGACGCCAATGGTTAATACACCAAAAAAGGAGCCTGGCCAGCAGAGCAGATTTGAATGCTGCAGGAGGGAACACTGCATTTCTCCTCAATCCCATCTTTGATTCTGTGGTGAAGTATGTTGTGATGCAACCATTATCAAAGTGTTTCTTTGGTTCTCAAAAGAAACTTAGTGTTTCTTTTGAGTTCACAACAAAACACATGTCCAGACAAAAATACACGTTATCAAGATCATAGGAATTTCTGCCATATTTCTAAACAAAGAACTGTTTACAGTCAAATTAGTTTTTAGATAAACATACAACCTATGTATGTTAGTTATCAGAGTTAACATCTAATTGATGAGGACAAAAGAAAGAACAAATAAAATCCCTTCTTTTAGCTTATTTAATTAACAACAATTGATTGAGGCACAACATACATTTTAATGTTCTTAAGGGAAAGTGAAAGTAACTTACTTTGAAGACTTTGACAGGGTTGTGGTAGGATTTCCTAATGCTTTTTTGGTGATGAAGGATAGCAAACAATGAAAAATCCACAGTATGGGGAAGACATTTTCAGCAATCAATGTTTATCTTTGCTTTTGTTTTCAGTTCCTTAACAGGAATAGTATTTTCCTTTACTCACAACCCCACTTTAAGAAATGAGTAAACAAAGATGACTAAGAAGCTTTGGCTAGAAATGGCTGGTTTTGTTTCATTTTCTAAAATTCAGAAGAGACTAATCTAACGATCTTAAACCATCATGTTATTTCTTTAGACTTATCTTCACTTTAGCTTCCATCAAGCACCAGGCAAGGGCGTCATCTTTATTGTGCATACTCAGCTTGCAGAGTTCTCCACTGTGTTTGGAGGACTTGAGGAACAGTGACATATCTGCACTAAAAAACCACTAAGTGCAGAGATAGAGAGAAAACAATTTCTTTGTTAAGACATTGGAAACTTGAGAGGATTGAATTCAGTTCCCAGCTGTATCAATGGCTCCCCATACAACACTTCAAACCCTACTTCCCTCATGAAACCTCTCCATTTAGACAAGCTTCAATCTTATTCTTTAACTCTGAATCCTAGAATTTAGATCTGACACTGATGCATGACTCACATCAGTCTGCTTAGTTATCGTGTATGAAATTCAGGTCAAAATGGAGACACTAGAGTATAGGCACCTGAACTCCTGCCAAAGGCAAAAAACTCAAGACCCAAAAATAAAAAGACTGACTCAGCTCATTCTGAAGTGCTCATCTACTGACTGGTCCCTCTTGGCTCTCCTAACACCACTGACTGCACTAGCATTGACCTCAACTAATGACAATGGAGAACTCAATTTTTTAGCCACCACGGCCTCACACTGTGCCCTTTCCTCAGACCCCCTCACAGCCATGACCACGCTGATGCTGTGACAGGAAGCCACACATCGTATCAAGCCTGCAAGCACACCACAACTTTGGTCCAACTGTGTTCCCACAGAAAGCTTAACCAACTTGAACAACTTCTTCAAGGAAACTTACAACACACTAATCCTCACTGACAAATAGGTCTCTGCCATGGAAATACTGCCTCTGGTACCCTGGTAGTCTAGAACACAGAAAAACATCTTTTATTGCAGCTGAATGAATGAAGATGCTACAACACACTCAATCTGAACAGATACAGAAGGATCAAGATCTTTATTTACCAAGTGTCAATTGTTACCAGACAAGGTAACCTGGAGGTTTGTCTTCTCTGCTTGGAAGACGAATAGAATAATCTTCTCCAGAAAAAAAATGAACATAAGCACAGTTCAGATTCAATGCATTGTAAAATCTTCATTTACTGAAGGACTCTTGCAGTCCAAAAATAAATACAGATTTTCTTATATGTTCTGCAACAGCATATCAGAGATGGTATTTCCATGGAGCTCTGTACACAGTATTAGTTGTCTAATTTGGAATATGAGCCTAAGCATGCACAACTGTTTAAGACACAAATTTTACATAAAGGGTCTCTTTAAAATGCTCCTGCATCATAATGAAAATTCAGTGTAAATTAGTGGAATTTTATCCTTCCCATACCTGTGATCTTAAAAGTGCTAGAATTTCTGACAAAACAGAGCAAGTTTGTGTTATCTGTATTAGATATTACTAGACATTGTTAAGTATTTTTACATCACAATAAGAAGAGTAGGAGAGAACAATTTTTTACTAAACTATCATTGCATCAGGTGTGATGATTTACACAAACACCCCACAGATTACCCAGAAGAACTTGGCTGGATTTGCAATGGTTTGCCACACATCCCTCTGGTAACATAGTTTTAACACAAGATTACATGGCATACAGCCATGAATCCAAAATCCCCAATGTGCATTTAGTATGCACTGCACTAACTGGTAGAAAAGAATGCTGTCATATTAGTTTTGCGCTGGCACAAATGCTGTGCCACACTACCACGTCTCATTTACTGTTTGCCACTGTTTATAAAGAGGTGGCTGCTTCCTTTCATAAAATTACTAACAGCAATAGAACTAGGCATATATTTACAGAGTAGCTTGGTGTGAAGCACTGCTTCTAAAAGCAAGCAAATTTTTTTTTGGACAGTGCCTTTATTCCTTTATAGAGCTCTTTGCTTTGTCAATATGCAGAACAAAAAGTCTGTCAGGAAACTCTGCATTTGTTATCAGCTCACTCTCCTTACATGGCAGTACTGTAAATATTTTTCTTCATTATCACCCTGACAGTAAATAACTTTGAAGGTGTGATTTAATTAACAGGAATGCCAGTATTTCACAACTTTTGCCTACTTTAAAGAAAATGAGTAATAGAGAAACCCATGCACCAGGAAACAAATGACCAGAGGTAGTGACCTAAGGTCTACCAGGCAGGGTTCAAGATCACTTATGCTGGATGACAGCTGATATACTTGCAGTACAGTTCATCTGTTTTCTTATCTAGTAAAGTGTTCCATAATAAATCATAATTTATTGCATCTTTTGCAACCCTGTCAAAGGGCACACCCAAGATTTTTGCTTCAGTAATAAATTCCACCCAACTGTGTACAGGAATTCACTTGACAATCTTCACATAGCTAAAATATTTTGGTATTTTTTAATGCTAGCACCAACAAATCATCTGGTTTACCCAACACCACATTTACTTTCTACTAAATTTGACTATGTTTAAAAACTAACAGGAGACTTCAAAGTAATTTTCCAGTGACAAACACCCATGAGCAAAAAAAACATGAGCAAAAAACCCTAAGGCTGGCTGCCCAAGGTCTCCTATTCTCAATTCATAACTGTTTCTCATCCCTCTTTTTGCTTGCCTTTTTCCCTTGTGGGAGTGTTTATCTCTGAATAGGGACAGATCAACCTCAGCAATATTTCTTGATGTACACAACTAAACTGCTCACGAGGCTGGTCATATGTTTCTGCATATTCTGTAAAAAGTACAGCAGAAATAAAACTTTAGAACAGCCCTAAGTCTTCCATATTACTATAAACAGCATCCAATTGAAAAACTCCAAGCAAATATTTATTAACATGGATGGTTACTGCCAGGGTGCTTCAGATTTTGCCGAGAGGTTTGGCTTTTTTTACTTACTAGTAATTAATCAAAAATAGGTAGAGAATTACCAAGTCATTACAGCTTGAAGTTCAGCGTTGTAAAACTCATTATTTGTATGCAGGATCACATGTTAAAATTGCATCTAAATATGCAGTAAGTGAAGGGCTTTCTAGGATAAGTGGTGTCATACCTTTTTTTCTTCCTAAAGGCACTGTTCAGGGTGAAAGAGAATTATTATATAAGCAGAAAGCTTCCAAAATAATTGCTGCTTTGCTATTAAGTTCACTATCTTGACCTACTCTGAATATACCAGGACAGACACTTGAGATAGGTCTGTTTATTTTCCTCATATGAAACTCTTCTAAACACAATGACTAAAACCACTGCCTTTAAAATACTTCAAGTGCCATATTTCTCTACTATCAAATTCTGTAAGTGTTTGCAGTCACATAAAAATGTAACATTCCAAGCAAGAGAAACCAAGAGAATTACTTACCACTGCATTTATGCTACTGCCCAAAGAATCCATACCAATGACAATTAAAAAAAATATTTAGGAACATTAAATTCAAGTGTCAACATTTTTCTATGATGCTACTGCTGCAAGCCTGACCTGCATATTTGAAATGCTAAAAATGCATTATAGCAAAGCTTTTTTTCTTGTCATTATTTATTAGTTTCTGTTTAATGCTATTTCCTACTTATATTAGCAGAGCAACTGAAATTAACTTGGTTGCATTACAAATACATACCACCACACACCACTTCATTAATAATCTGCATGTGTACTATTGTACTTGGAGTAACTAATTAGTATGTATGAATGGCTAGGACTAAAAAACACTTCTCTCTCTAACCTTGTCTTCAGAGACAACTGAAGACCACACCTTCAAAATGAATAGTTTCTGTACTTACTTGTCCTTCAGGCAGAAAAACTCAAAATAAGTTCTCTTATAGATTTTTAACTTAATGACTTAAATTTTGAAGGGGAACAAAGTCTAACACCCATATATTAAAAAAATGTATTTTAAAAATCTCCATGACTCTCAAGGTCAGTCATCAAGTCCTTTATATTTATATTGAGCTTTGTATAATATTAGAAGCTGTTTGTCAGCAGTGAATTAATGTATCCTTATCACATATAGATTTTTGGCAGATACTGGAAAACTTCTTTTATTACAGATACTTGCATCCTCTTCTTGGACCACTTGCAGCTCTTTTAAACTGCATTCTGCCCTTGGTTTTCGACAGGCTTGAATCAAAGTGCATTCTGGTCTCCTTCTTCCTCCCTGTCTCTCAAACCCTTCCACAGGACCCTGAATTCCCTCCTGGATTTGCATTTCAATAGTCCCAAGTCACTACAGCATTTGCTGGTAGGTGGACAGGGCATCCCAGCCTTAAAACGGCTTTTGCTGGATAACATGCTTTCCTGGTCAGCATGTGCAGATTGCAGCAAACAACTACTAAAGCTGGGATTTCTCCCTCTTCCCCTCAGCAGATGAACTAACAGAGTATTTGTCTTCTAAGTGACAATTCTTTGAAAACTGGAAAACTTAACCTTTCAAAAGCAATAAAAAAAACCAAAAAACAAAAAACAAACAAACAAACAAAAAAACAACAAAAAAAACAACAAACCCTTGAGAAAACTGTAAAACCCAATTTTTTTGAGGAGAAAAGCACATATCATTAAAAAAATTACTGTATCATGGAAATAACAGAAGAAGATACAAAGACAAAAAAATCTTAAGGAATTGGGCAGAATTAATGACACAGAAAACTTGCAGAAAAGGACAATGACCTATGCGTTTTTTATTTGTGTGCTATTCCTATCTTCTCCTCAGACAGAACACTTTTAAAAGTACTTCTTGAAAAGACACTTGTGATTTTGGTTTGTTTTTTACTAGGTTATGTAAAAACCAAAAATGAAGAACTGAACTCTGGGCTCTATTATTCCCATTCAACTCACCCCTATCACTACCTCCACTAAGAAAAAAAGTCACTCACTGGTGTGAGTGAGAATTACTCACTGGAGAAGTGGATGGAAGATAACAGGACCATGAATGGTATGAACACTATTATAATACACTCATTCTATTTTCTGTGGCACGTAAGCAATTGAGAAACTACATACTGATCAGACATGTAAATTATGCAGAGATGTCATCAGCAAGTCACCAGTTTCTAAAGCATCAGCCTCACTTCACTTATGAAGGGTAGCAGTGTCTGTGAGAATCCATATGGGCAACACTTAAAAACTGGCTTCTGCTGATGTATGTAACATAAAGGATCTTATCCCAGTGGCTTGCAAATGACATCTCTAAAGGGACCAGCAAGTTTCTTTTCCTTCACAAACACAATGACAAGAAAACGACTTACGTTCAACTTGATCGAACATTACTGAGAACAAGAAATCTCTTGGTGTCATGTAATATTCTCCTTCATATTCCAGGGATGCAAAATGCATGAAGCGGTGCTTTCGAAGAGACAGCCTTTCATCCACGTCTGCATGAATGACATCTCCCTTCTGGAAAAGAAAAAAAGTCCACCTCATTTGTAGACCAAAGATGTCATTAGAAAAAAATCAAAAAAATCCTATACCCAATCTTGATCAAAATACTGATCAACCTCAGTATTTTGTGGGTAGCCACAACAAAAAGCTACCAGCAACTAAAATTTTATGGCACAGTCTTAAAAAATGACATGCTTATATGATAGTCAAAGTATTTCTGGCTTCACTGAGAGCATGCTTTAACAACACAGGTGAGCCAAATTAATGGCTGGATGTCACCAAATGCTGCTCCTGCTTCCCACTCCCCTGCTCTTGGCTATGCTCTTGGCACCTCCTTGTTTGCCAGCTCTGCCAGTTGTTGGGCTCTTGCTGAGCCAAATTCAGCTTGCTAACTCAACAAAAAACCTAAAGCCACCAAACAGTAAAAAGAGTACTTTGCCAGGTTAGTGGCTGGCTCAGCAAAGACTGAAATGTGCTGTGTATCTATGCAAATGACCCACTCCTGAAGTTCATTATCAAATTGTGGAGCAACTCCTGATGGGAGAATGATTTTCCAGTTTAAGTATGGGCCTTTTTTTCAGAAAAGTCAGAAAAATGGGAAAAGCAATGAAAACATAAGAGTCAGAGATAATACCACCAAACCCAAAGATTCAACTAGTAAAGCAAAGAAAAAGAAAATCTCCAACTTCACCCTCTCCTCGTAAACATTGAGAGACTCAGGATGAAAACCATACAAATTGACAATACTCTGATGAGTAGCACTAGCACTTACTGGCAGCAAAAGAAGACACAGACCCAGATATATATATACACACACTTTAGGATTCCAGAGACGGTAACTGACAACAAGAAAATGAGACACTCTTAAAAATCAGAACACACACTGTGTGTATTTATACATTAATCATGGAACAATTACCATATTATACTATAGGTTATTATATTTCCAAATAGAAGGCTTCAGCTTGCCATTTAATCCCATGCCTTGCACCTCTGTGTTTGCATTAAGGACTTGTTAAAATATTTCACTGAATGATAGGCTACAAGCACCTGTTATAATCAATTTTAGTTTTCCCTTGTAGCATGTTTGTTTGCCTTTAACCTCAGGTTTCAATGAAGGGTGGGAGGGAACCAGCAACAAGAAATAACCCAAAATACTCATAATTTAGATTTAGAAGAGTCATATTTATTTTGATATGTAAGGAAAATATGGGCTACCTCTAAATATCTGAAACCAAGACTTGCTTTGGTTTAGACAGAACTGCTTTAAGCTTCTTACAGTATAGAGCTCCATCATGGCTTACAACCCAAGTGCACTGCTGCTGTTCAGGCCTGCGTGTTCTGGAAAATACTGCTTAAAAACAAATCCAATGTAGCAACAAATGTAGCTTTGTACTTTTTAAAACTTTAGGGGACAAGTGACTCTATAATTGCTTAGTTAACAAGACTCAACAAACACCACCAATCTCAAATTAATATTTCATGGTTGCTGGGTATTAACATGCTGCATTCTTATTAAAATAACATCCTTCTCACAGTAACATAAGCAATTTTTCCCCAATGGCAATTAAAAAAAAAAAAAAAAAAAAAAAAAGAAGGGAAAAAGGTTTCACAGTTGTCCTTTAACCAAAATTATGCAATGAAAAGCAATCTTTCTGCATAAGATTTTATACAAAATAAAATATTTTAGACAAGAAGTAAAAAGTGAATTCTACAACATGTTCACACCAACTGATTTTCAAGTTTCTTAAGTCTTGCAGTATTTATCTGAATTCTGCCTAAAGCTAAATTTGTTACTGATAACAGTTCCAGCAATCCACAATTTTAACTGAAATACATAGGTACACCATATAAGAAAAATATTAAGCTGTTAAGAGAGTGTCCAAAGGAGGGCAACAAAGATGGAGAAGGGCCTTGAAAAGTCATATGTGGAGTGGCTGAGGTCACTTGGCTTAGGTGTGTTCGGCCTGGAGGAGACTGAGCAGAAACCTCACTGCAGTCTGCAACTTCCTTGGGAGAGGAAGAGGAGGGGCAGGCACTGATCTCTTTGGTGACCAGTGACAGGACCTGAGGGAACAGCCTTAAGCTGTGTCAGGGGAGGTTTAGGTTGGGTATTAGGAAAAGGTTCTTCACCCAGAGGGTGTTTGGGCACTGGAACAGGCTCCCCAGGGAAGTGGTCACAGCACCAGCCTGGCAGAGTTCAAGGAGCATTTGGACAATGTACTCAGGCACATGGTGTGACTCTAAGGGATGTCCTGTGCAGGGCCAGGAGCTGGACTTGATGATCCTGATGGGTCCCTTCAAACTCAGAATATTCTGTGATTCTGAGTTCACATATTCACATACTAGCTCTTCAGAGTGCCTTGTACTTGGAAAGGAATCTATTCCCATCAGAATTACAGTAACATGTGATTATGGACTCATCAAATCCCTTTCTTTTTGTAAAACTGGTATCCCTGATTTGCAAAACATGCTTGGCTAACTTCTTATGAACATCAGCTTCACAACTAGCACAAATGAGGATGAAACAGGATTAAATATATCAGCTGCAGCATCTCCTAATTCTTTTTTTCCTAAGCTTTTGCAAAATTCCTGACATCCTATCACTATTAAAGAAAATCGTCATCTGCAAAGAACACCCTTCATAACATGAGCACAAGCTCAGCTAGAGCAGCTCCTACCTCATTTAAAAGCTGTATCCCTCCCTCTCATTCACTATTATTTTCTTCACTGGTACGTATCTCTCTAAGTCTTCAATAAGCAAGGATACCAGGCCCATCAAAGACAGCTGGGTAAGTGATGGAAATACATGGGAAGAAGTAGAAAGGTCTTGTTTTTTGAAAAAGAATCCTGTTTCTTTTTCAAAAACCCCCATTTGCTCTTAGAAGAGATAAATGTTTGAGTAACTATTCTAATCATTATTCCAAGTGCCTAACCAAAGATTAAATAAAAAAGATGTTTTGAAGAAAAGGCTGATTCAATCACTTAGAACTAAGATTGATCTTCTTTTGAAGTACCAATCTAAAGAGTGCAGAGGGGAGCAAGCTCTCTCTTCACAATTTAGTATCCTTCCCACTTCAATTAAATCCTGATTAATTTCCAAGTAGCTTTTCCTGAGTCATCCAGTGAGTCCTTCAGACAAAAAAGATTTGACATTCCTGACATTTTAAAAACACTGTGAAAGCTCATTTTACTCATAAAAATGCATGTATTGGGCAAAAAGCAGAGTTTTCCTCCTTAATTCTGAATCACAAAAAGAGGTTCAAGTAAAGACAGATATACTGTAAGAAATAATTATGTATTTAAGGCTGAACCTCAGATGTTAAGGTATCTGTAATCTATCACCTTGGCAGTTTCCAACAGTGCAAACTCAAGGCAAGCTGGATACAAAAATTCAAATTTCGGAGGCACAGCGGGTGAAAAGAATCTATTCCTATTACCACAAGACTCTTGTAAGCATAGTTTAAAATAAATCTGGGATTGACTTGGGCTTATTTCTGCCTCTAGCAGTGCCATATAGGAGAAATCAAACCACACAGAGCTATGTGGCATTAACAGTAAGGCTTGGGCTGAAATTCCACTCTCAGCTTGTTCTTCTGGGTGTGGGTCCAGCCAGGCCTTCAAACACTGGGTGTTCCCATGTGCTCCACAGCACCCCCACAACCAAGAGAACTGAGAATGAAATTTCAGCTTTCACTTGGAATTAGCTGCCTTTGTGGTTTTATTTCAAGCCTCTAGTGCCAGTTTCAGAATGTGCATGCTAAAGCTATGACAGCTGACGGTAAATTAGCCCTGAATGACATGGAAAGGGCTCCAGGAGGATGCTGTGCAGTTGACATGGCAATGAATCAGGAGCTGACCAGCCACTGGTGTTTACAGGCATTACCAAAGACTGTGGTTTCCTTCCTGGCTTCCTGCACTGAGCAATGCCTAAGGGCAACAACATTACTTCATACTATTAATTTTCATGTTGATGTAATTAACCTGTTTATCAGTCTCCTAAACTTAAGAGGATAATTAAGAATTAATGGTGTTCAATCTTTAGCTTTGTTGTATGTTTTTTTGGCTTGTTCGTTTCATGAAAGATAGCAAGCTTAAGTCAAAGAAAACCTTTATGTTTACTGTAGCCTTGAATTTATTGCTTTTTAATTGAATAAAAATGAAGTGTTACATAAACAAAACTTTGACAACGCTTACCTGTGTTTTTAGTAACACTGCTGATCACTGTGATGTGAATTTTGGTAACACTAATTCTAAAAATCTAAGTAATTCCTAAGTACAAACTCAAATATATGCTGCTGCTTATTAGAGAGAAATCATACAAAAATATCATATGCACATATCTCTCTCTTCAATTTAAAACTATGTCTTCACCTTTCATCAATTTTACTTTTTATCCATTTGCACAGAATTTGGTGTTTTAATATGCCTGTGCCTTTCAAGTTTTCTGTCTTAATCTTTTCTGCTTATAAAATAGAATACACTTCTCAGATAATTTTTTCCAACATTTTTTTTTTACTCTACTCCTTTCCATACAAGCTACTTATTTTGTCTCTTTGTATCCTTTCATTGCCTTTCTTTCTTCTAATTTCTTTCTTCTAATTTCTTCTTTCCTTCCTATTTCCTTGGGAAAAAAAAATTAAGATATTTTAAACTTTTGTTTTCCCCTCATCTGAAAAGAGGATCAATACTTTTTTTCTTCTTCTAGTCTGAAAGAATTAATTTGTAACACTCATTTTACCTGCTACAAGAATAACTAAACCAATGTTATTAAAATGTAATGTAATTAAAATCCAGTTGGTGCCAGCTGGATCTCCGGGAGCCTCAGGTTTGGATCCAAGAATTCACACTAGATCTACAGAAGGATTTAGCAACTCTGTATCAAATTTCTGTAGGACGGATGGAAATGTTGCAGTTAACAAGTGTCATTATTGTATCTCAATTTAACCCAATCCATTTTTAAATGATCAAAATAACAGAAAATGTAACTCGACCTCCAGCTCTGCTGCACGTTAACATACGCAGCATGCATGCTGAATGCACAGAGAAATAATGCTCAGAGCTGAACGTTTCAAAGTTTCTTAGGATGCAATAATTGATGAAAAAGAGTTTTGACAAGAGATTCATTTGACAGAAATATGACTTACAGAAAACTCAAGATCATAATATTTAAGAAAGCTTGCAAAAGTATGTGCAAAAGTAGTTTGTACTTTTACAATTAAGATTGTGAGCCATCTCTTGATCAAATGCACCAGTTACCAAAAACAATACCAAGTTACAGAAATAAGATCAGAAGCAAAATGTTCTGATGATGTAAATTGATCCCTATTACATTTTTCAACATTATGTTTTCTGAGCCTGACACAAAGTAAGCTGGGGTGGGGGGGGGCGGAGCACAGAACTCATACAGAGAATATATTTCTCTGGAAATCAATTCTAAGTATTTGAGTGACTGAAGCTGAACAAATAGTAAACACATTACTAAAAGCTCTAACCGTCTTGAAATCCCTAAATATGAAAAGGACAAGAGATTAAAAATACCTTCTCAGGAGCTACTTCTGAGACAGAGAACAGACTGCTAAAATAAGGACAAGAGAAGAATGAGAATGCAAAAGTCTCGTGTCTGGCTGCTCTTAATGTCTGAATATAAACACTTGAAAATTAAACGAAGCCCTTTCTGTGAACTAACAGGTGCCACTCCCCTCCTTTCTTTCAAATAGCTGCTCAGTCAGTTCTGCTGTGCTGGTACTAATTAGTGACGGTTTGGTTTGAAGCAGCAGCTGAGGAGTTTATTTGCATCTAAACCCCTGCCATTTTTGGTTTTAATTTTTCTCTCCTTCCCTTTGCATTTCACTGAGTTCAGACTAAATTGTGCACACAGAGCAGATCTACTGTTACAAGCACCCACACCAAATGGAGAATTAACTCAAACATAAGGATAATATAGAAAACAGTCTCAGTTTATAAGGGTTTTTAATTTCAGCATTTAATTCTAGAATTTCTGCCTTAGCAGAGCTCATTTTTAAACATAAGCTTAAAACAAAGTAGGAAACTAACACATTTTCCCTAACAGAATATAAGAAAGGCAGATAAGGTACCCAAGCTCTAACAAGCCAGGGAACCAGCTAATTAATTTAACAAACCATACATTTTCACCTCTACGTGCAAGTTATCACACCAGCCCACTTACACATTCCCCTACTGAGGCCGACACACCACTCAAACACACTGGTGCAGAAGTATTAAATTCATAGAGAGTGGCAGGGGGACCACATTGATGCCTCAAAGAAAACACACCCAGGAGATGTGTCCATACAACTTTCTGGGAGAGCTCATTACATTGTATTTGACAGTCAGTAGACTTGGGTGAAAAATGTGTTATAAGTAGTTCTCGCTGATCTTTCTCAGTCACATTCACATTAAAGTGCAGTTAAAATGTGAAGACACAAACACATTTATCTTTAAGAGGAGCTAGATATTTTTGAAGGATACTATGTGTGAATGTGTAAACAATACACGGTGCCAAACTATGTGCCTTTAAAAGCACAGAATCATAGAATAGATTGAGTGGGAAGGGACCTTATAATCATCTAGTTCCAATCCCCTGCCATGGGTAGGGACACCTCCCACTAGACCAGGCTGCTTAAGCCTCATCCAGACCAGCCATGAACACTTTCAGGGAAGAGGCATCCACAATTTCTCTGGACAACCTGTGCCACTGCTTCACCACCCTCACAGTAAAGAATTTCCTCCTAATATCTAATCTAAACCTGCCCTCTTTCATCTTAGAACTGTCACCCCCTGTCACATGCCCTTGTAAAAAGCCCTTCTCTAGCTGCCTCATAGGAAAGGTGCTCCAGCGCTTCAATCTTCGTACCCCTCCACCGGAGTCCCTCCAGCCAAGTCCATCTTACATTGGAGGCCTCAGAGCTGGATGCAACTCTGTACATGGGATTTCACGAGAGAGTGGAGGGGCAGAAATCCTTGACCTACTGATCAAGCTTGTTTTGAAATGCCATAATATCTTTATTTTATCTCCTCCTTCTCAATTCAAATGATATATGGAGTATCTCTCTGCACACCTTCTCAGGAGGAGCCAGTAAAGCCTCTAAGCCATCTGATTTTGCTTACCCTGAGCTTGCAGATCTTTAGGATTTTCAAGCTGATAGGACTTTACCTCTTAAGTGTACTTTTGTTGCAGAAGGAAACCATATGCCCTTTCAAAAACCTGCTTACTTTGATTGGGTAACTCAGATAAAGGCTCTACTTCATCTGTTCTGAGCTACATCAAGAGGTAATCAATTTATTACCTGAGGTTCAGTTTTAACTGCACACCCTTGAAAACGGGACCATATATGCCCCAGTTTGAGAAGTGCAACTTCAAACTGTGGGAAGTTTTGCAGTCCAACTCATGCCAGCTACATGGTGCCATAATATTTACCTGATGATTTATAGCTTTAAAAGGTTTTTACTCTCATAGTGCTTGGTTCTGAAACAACAGGAAAAAAAGTTAACCGCTTTAATAACAGGTGGTTGAATGCTAGACAACTTTTGCTCCGAACAAGACAAATTCTGGACTCAGCGTTCAAACGGAAGAATCTAAAGATTCTAAAGGAGTAAATATTTAATGCTAGATGTAGTGACCTAAGCAGAAGAACCTAAGGGAAGGCATGTTTAAACCCTAGAATGGGAGAAGGTGACAAAAAGAGGAGGCAGCTTTCCAATAGGTAAACTAAGCAGTACAGACTCAAGTTTAAAGAGATGAAGTTCTGAGGATAAGGGAGCTAGGTTTGATGCAGCAGACAGTTGAGTTACATAGTAAAAAAGCAAAATGTTTACTTTTTTTTTTTTTGTAATTAAACAAATGTATTGTGTTAGCATGTAGTAGTGGTGCATATTTAAACATATCCATGTTCATGTGTGAATAAAAGGGACTAGAGACAAGATGGCTACTCTAATCTGTGTAATGGCTGAGCAAGAAGTGGTAAATACAATGGAATGGGAATTAACATAGTAGGAAGTTTAGTGATAATTGGAGAAAAAAAAAAAGAAAAAAAAAAAGAACAGAAACATACCAGAATTTGTCTCACAAGCTTTTTAAAACAACTCCAAACTGCTCCAAACTGCCTCTGTCAATGGTTACACACACTTACAGGAGTTCTGTATACCCCAGGTTTGCAACAATGTGCTCAAAGTCATTACACCAGCATGATGTTTTACACACAATGTATGTGCCTCAAGGGAAACACTGGGAAAGAAACTGCCTCTCAGTCATCAGAGAACACTGTTACTTGTGTGTTTTCAAAACATATTTCAGAATATCCATCTTGTTTAAGAACTATCCTTAACATGTTTGCACATCCAAAATGTTTTAAACAGTGGCTGATGGCACAGTGCCTTCAACAAGAGTAGATGTAGAAGAGCCTTGGATTGCTTGCTGTATGAGTCCCTGAAACATGCTGTGTGCCAAATATAATTACACAAATCCCATTAATTTTTAACCTAGGTACTTCGTACTTGCTCTGCCAGGGGATTTTCATCATGACACCGAGACAGCACTACCAGAAATACATCCAGGGTTGCAGTTGCCAACCAGGCTACCACAGCACTGATCAAAACCAACCATGCACCAGCAGAACCTACGGATTTAAAGCCACTTCTCTACCAAAGATAAGCTCCCTGCAACTGGAAATACCCCGTGACTTCATCTTCCTGGACTAAAAACTATGTTTCTGTAAAGAAGAGTAAAAAAACCTCAAATCAAACCAAACAGAAGACATACATAAGGCCTAAACATGCTTATATGACACTATTGACAAATAAAAAAAAAAATAGAATCTTAAATATCCAACTATTATATATGCTAGCTGTCTCCAGTTTCTGTAAATAAGTGCCTCTATTTAGTCAATCTGCAAAGATTTTAAACTTTTAAACTTGTAGCTGTTACGAATTTATCCAAATTTCAGTGTTTCCCTTTTGGGAGGCTCTGGCATAAAGAAAACTCAGTTTAAGAACATGATGGTTCTGGGAAGAAAGTTCTGCTGGCTCAGCTGAGACACAAGTCTTTAATTTATTCTTCATGCGAAGCATGATCTACATGGTTGTGCTTTAAGCCCTTCTTTTAATCCAAACATACATTTAACAGTGTTACAAGTCACTGTATATTACACCAGTAAAGAGTTGCACACAGTGTTAGGATGGCTTTCTACAACAAAGCCACATAAAACCCAGTAAATACTGGTAAAGGAATTAGGAATTACCAGTTTTACAGTTTGTGGTTTGCTGGTGTGTTTTTTTTTGTTTTTTTTTTTTTTTTTTTTTTTTTTTTTTTTTGTTTTTTTTTTTTTTTTTTTTTTTTTTTTTTAATAAAAAACAAGCAATAAACACCCAAACCCTCAACAAAATCAAAACACAACAAAATAGAAGAGGCCATTATAACTACAGAAGCACTTGTTATAAATATTCTGAAACTTAGAAAAGGAAAAAATCATTGTCTAAAATAAAGAAGACTCCAAATAGTAGGCAATACTCAAAACATATGATTCCCTGAAGAAAAAAATATCTAAGAATCCTAGATGTGTCAGATTGCTGGAAAGACAGGAAAACTATTCAGAAAGTGTCAGAATTCCGTTCTGTGATAATGTGAACATTACAGAGCTAATCACATTACTCTTTCCCCTAGAAGCTTGAAAACTTCCTGAAGTATGTGGGGGGGAATTTAAGTTCTCTAAGCTTTTCTCCAGCCCTTTTTACAACAAACCTTTCAAAATAAAGACACGCACAAATGGAAGGAAAAAAAAAAAAGAAGAAAAAAAAAAGGACAGGTCTATACACTCCAAGTTCTTTTGCATAAACAACCAAACTGAAGACAAAAGGAATCCCTAACTGAAAGTCACAATTATTAGCTATGCTATACCAAAACATTTTCTCAGTTCTCAGAGCCTGGTACTTAAAAAGATGCTGTAAAAGAAGGGGACTTAACTGATTAGGTTGCCATAGAAAAGAATACCACCACCAACCCTCCTAAAGCATTCAAAAGCAGCTGGGAAGTGTGAAATTTTTCACTTTATTTCAGTGAACTAACACTATTAGATAAAACTTCCAGAGTAGCAAATTAATCAGGGAATAACAACTTGTAAAGAAAAGAAAATAGCATATCTTTAAAACTTTTCTTTCTGTCTTTTTTTTTCCCCCTTTCCCCCCTTTTATTTACATTTAGTCACACAAATGAAAAATGGCTAACAAGTTAGGCTCTTTAGAAGACTGGTCAGAGCTATACTCAGAGGATTTAACAGGTCCCAGGAGGTACCAAAACAAATATCCATATGTCCTGTAAGATTAATACAACAATAACAACAAAGTCATTGCAACCACAAGAAATGTTTATACTGTAATTAAGTTGTAAAATTATATTTATTTCTCCATAAAGCTGCTGACTTCCCTTCTAAACAAATGATTTGTTTTCTGTAGGAGTCACTGATCTTGTGACAATGTCACAAGTAAAACCTGAATGTCTTAAAATACACTCTATTTCCCAATGGCCAGGCATATTTTTCATAGACTTGCTTATTTTTTTAAACTTTCTACCTATGCAGAATTTTTCTTCTACAGCATTTCGATTTAACACAGAGATTACTTACAGAAAGACTGGATGAAGAGAGACAGTTAAAACAGTTCCACTGTGCCACTTGCTCAGAAAAACAGAAACCACAGTGAAAGTTTTATCTAAATTCTGGCATTCCCATTTACTAATGAAATATTTTCATCAATATTAATCTGTAAAAAATTCACAATAAATTCAAAGTATTTGAAAAAATAATTCAGAAATTTAGAATTTCCCCCATTGAAAGGAACATACTTACTTTGAACTAAGCACATGTTATTTAATCAGAGAATTTGTGTAATAGTTGAAGTTTTCAATAGGTTGCAAAATCCACCACACACAAAACTGGCAAGGATAATTTTCAAAGTTCCAGCACATTCCTGTGTAGAGCAGAATGTTTAAAACGAGTTTGTGACAGCCCCCAATAGAAAATCCACAGAAAACTGAAGAGATGAGATATAGTTAAGGGCACCAGTAGAAGGTAACAGAAGTTTGAATTAATTAAATTAATTAAATTTACACACACACACTTTATTTGCAAAGAGGTTTTTAAACTGGACATCAAGGAGGTGACTATTCAGAATATTAGATCTACATCAGAGAAATGCAAAAGGTCACTTTTACATTTAGAATTTTCAAGAGTTATCCTAGAAGTTGAATTCAGTATCAAACTCTGCGAATAGAGTAACACTGACAAATATTTATTTTAATTGTAGCTATTAAAGAGTGTAAAAATACTATCAGGATAGTAAAAAAACTATCAGGAATACTAGTGTATTCCTGATAACAGCAGAGTTGTATTGACCCTTCATTTTTTACCAGTGTTTATAAATTCCATTCTCTAATTTTGTACTTTTCTTCTATAATGAAAGTTCAAGTATGTTTTCTCAATCCTCCCTTCAAAGCCCATCACTGCTGCACCTTCAGTGAGACTGCAAGGTCACAACCAGAACCAAAATTTTCTTCTCTGCAGCATCTGAGTCTGGGAAAGCCCCGTACCTAGTAGGTCATCCACTTCTTTGTGCCACATTCCTCTGAACCAGAGATAAAGTTGTTTTCAGCCATCCTGGCTGCACCTTAAACAGCTTTTGCAGAGTTTGTAGTACCATTTAAGCAGGTCATCAAGCATGTGCTGATTTTCTTTTTCAAGACCTTCGTAGTTATCAGTGTTGCTTCATTTATCAAATCTGTCATATTCTTGGAAGCAGACTGTGCTATTAGCACAAACCTTACATTTCCTTGGGAGGTCCAAAGCTATCTGATGCAATTCTCTCTTCTCCTCTTAAAAGTTTTTAAGATTATCTTTATCTCAGACTTCTCTAGTGAAACAGTTTGACTGTGATATTTAATTCCAGAAGGATGAAATTATGTAAAACCCAGACTGAGTCAAATTAATGCTCTCTTTGTCCAAACTCTTTTCTCTCAACAAAAAATGACTTCTCAGACATCATAAGGCCTCAGGTATGTGCACATTTTTTCAAGACAAACTGTCTATTTGTAAATGTTTACAATACTAACTAAAAGTAATGCATATTTGTTTTCTCCTGCTCTGCTGGAGAAGGTTCACTAACCATCAGGATAATTTAAGGTTTGAAAGCACAAATGGGTGACTTGATTGTAGCTGGTACTAATGATCAACCACAAAGCCCAGGTTCATTCTGGGGGTAGCACTGAAGGCAGTGGAGAGATGGGCAGAAACCAGTTACAGTGTGCTTCTCACTGTGCTTAGGAAAAACCTTGTTCATTTTGAAAGACAATGAAAGAGAAATGTATACTTCCTAGGTTTCCACTGTGCCTAGGGCATGGGCTCTGTCAAGCTCAAACTGTCAAGCTCCTTTGCCATCACGTCCATTCAGGCACGCAGCCTTTGGGGAACCCCTGCAGTGAAAAACGGGGCCCCAGGCACCCCTTAGTGCAAAGAGCCATATTCATTTAAGGCAATTACACTGATACCATGCTTCTAACTGCAGAAAAAGTGCCTTAGCACCCCTCTGCCCAAGGCTCCATGGCCTTGACTTTGCAGTCAATTTTGTGGCCTGTTAGCAGATATACAGATTGCAGAAGCACTTCTATTCAGAAAAACAAATAAATGCACACATACACTGTAAGACTCATATTCAGAACTGAACTCATGCATGTGTCCAGTGCTGTCTTGAAGGTATTTAGAAAACATTTAAGGTTGAATTAGGTCATGGATGATCTCAGAAGAAAGAAGGAATGACTGTGCTGGGTCAGACCAAAGGTCCACCTCATCCAGCATGCTTTCTCTTTCCTTATGGTCTGTGGCTGCAAGGTTAGAGCACCTCAGTGAGTTGGACATAGTATTTAAAATGCAATTACAGTGTGTATGCATCAATTCAAGCATTGGTCAGAAGCAAATGCTTAGGAAGGAATAAAAATATTCTCTCCGTATTTATTTTGAGCTTGGGGACATCTTGAGCTGGATGTGGTTTCTATGTATTTAACAACCCTTGGCTATGTAAGTGCCCTTGGCACTTATCCAACATCTCAAGTCCATGCAAACTTCTAGTGCTTTAATGACTTTTGGCATGGAGTTTCACACATCTATTGCCTATTCTGAAGAACAGCACAATGGATAATAGGCCCTAGGAATACTAAGGTCATGTCAAATTGTATGCTAGTTTTGTGACTGAGGCAAACTTAAATTGATTATTTCTCTCTCTAGTATAGGTGTTTAACACACTTCAGTCTCACAGAAGAGGTGAAAAAATATCTTAAGTACAGTTTCCATATCAGTTCATAAACTGCATTAAACAATAAGATGATATCACCACAATCTGTTTCATTAATGACTTATCCAGGGATATAAAACTTTACTTCTAGGAGAAAATGCTATTTCTTTATTTCACTAACCAGCCCTTTAAAAATTCTTTTACAGGCCACCTCTTAAGTCCTTTCTTATCCATTTTAATAAACATTACTTAATAGCTCTGCACACTGCCAAAATCCATTATCTTAAGCTGTAAATTGATAGCTGGAAAAAAATGTTTTAACTTCAGGCTGAATATAAGCATTGTGCCTGCTATATATTTTGTTTTCTGCAAAACTGCAGCTGCACATTTCAAATTAAACTATACAGAGTTTTACTCAAAACTGATGTAGTTTCTCACACTTCATTGATCTCATCAATCCAGCTAGAATAGTTTTATTATTGCCAAACTGTTTTTAAGGTAACATCTGAAGCTCTTCAGACCTAGGTGTAACGATTGCGCAGCATGTCACTCTTCAGCTCTTAGAAACAATCTGAATTGATGTTATCTAAAGTGGGTCAAAAGCAATATGGTTGAAAATCAGACCCTTTTTATTTAATTAGTAAAGATTAACATTTTAAAATAGATCTTTGGGATATATTTTTTTTTTCCAAAATTCAAGTACTAATTGGGAGGGGTGTTAATAACAGAATACATTTCTGGTACATAAACTGCAGAGATTCAACTGACTCCAGAGTGACTTAAAGATCAAGTTCTTCAGTGAGGTGACGGATGATGGAAACAAAAAGTGAAGTAAAACTGAAAGTAATATGTATGTCTAGAAGCCACGATCTATGAGGAAAAACTGAAGAGAGATGCTGATATCAAGGCTGCTATTTTATTTTGAAGTCCTTCAAGTTCTGCTTCTGAATACTGTCAGGACCCACCTACATCTGCCTTGCCATAGGCAAACCAGTGTCAGTCCTATGTCACTCCACTCCAGCTGAGATGAGTGAAGAGGCACTATCATACTCCAGCAATCAGGGCAGGATCCAGTCAGATTTTTACTGGCACAGAGACCCTCCCAAGATCTCTTTTGACATGCATACCCACAACTACTTCTGATTATTCTGGTGGTCGGGAAGTCACTGGGAGCTGACAAAAATGGGTCAGCTGCCCTTCACAAAAAAAAAAAAAAAATTATACTATCAAATGCTCAGCAATGGGCTTTGACAAGAACCTACTTTCCAGCTTGCACTAAATTGCCATTCAGAGTTAACAGCAGAAGCAATACTGCCATTCACACTGGTTTCATTTTGCTGTCTACAAAGCTCCCAAGCTTCACAACTCCCCTTTGGAGCTCCTTTGTTCCCTTGGTAATGGTACATGGAATTTGGGTGGCTGCATCAGAGGTAGTCTGTTGCAGTCTCATGAATATCTACCTAAAAAAGTAAAATCACTACTGGGCTCTGTTGCATACCTCCTCAGAAGTCCTGAGAAACAAATGCTCCAGCACATCAAACACAGTCTACAGGAGAACTGTCCCTGTTGTCGCAACTATGTGATAACAGAGAAAAAGCAGTTGAAACCAAGTAACTTCAAAGTTTTTAAAGCAGGGTATCAAAATGGAAAAGGTTTCCTGAAGAAGTTAGCAATTTACACCAAGTTTGATAAATTGCTTTCTCAAACTTCAGTCCAGTGACCCACTGCATTTGGTTTAGATCCAAAGATGGAGGCAGCTAATTTTCTGCATAGAACTGAAGTCCATGGAGTTCTCTCTCATTTATTCACATGCTGTCTTACTGCTCCCGCAGCAGCTAGCTAGGCATTAAGAGCTAAGCATCCCACCCAGCCAAGTGCTGAACCCCGAAAAAACGGAGTTTTATTACTTAAAATAGTTTAATTGCTTTAGCATATTTTTCATCTTAACTGTAATTTTGCCACTTACACAAACTCTAAATGCCATATTCTTTAATATGTTTTGCCTTTCTCTCTACAGGTGGTTTTTGTTTTTTTTTTTTTTTATGGAAGAACCAGGACTGAAGAAACAGCAAATGCTCTAAAATATTTCCAAACCTGTGGCAAACTGTGTATGTGCATCATTATCCTGACATGGCACTGCAGAAGCACTAGACAAGCAGCCTTACATTCTAGCAGCAGGTCTCTGAAATACAGAAAAGTGCTGGCAGAAGGAACACATTATTATTACTAACACACAACATGAAGAATCTGTGTCCTCCCCTATGTACTTAAAACTAGTCTTAGCAGACAAAAAAAGCATAATTCATAGATGAAAACTATATGCCCTCCTCACTACAAGCTGTGGTAAGTCTGAAAGCTACGAGTATTCAAGTCGCAAACCTTTAAGAGGAGTGGGAAGGGAAACAGCTTAATCTGCCTGCCTTCAAATTTAAAAACCTCAATTTAAAAACCTCAAATTTATCTCATTTGTCTGTCATTCCCTTTAATTCTTTTTATGAAGTCTATAGAATTTATGCATATTTTGTATTCCAACAGACTTTCTGAAATAATAATTTATTCCAGATCCTTACTTTTTATTACAGTTCTATTTCCTCATTTTTAAGATTACTCCCAATTTTCAATCTTGGACAAAGAGGAGGATACATATATATGCTTTCCTAGATCATCTTCCCTAATCTTTATACAGAATTATCTCTGTTACTGCTTTTTCACTCTTTCCAAGACATTATATTTCTTGTGTGGCACGTTGACCAATACTTTACACAGTATTCCAGATGGAGCCTAACACTCCTGTAATCGTATCGCCTCTTATTTTGTATTTTATCCCTCTGATACAACCTAGTAACTTACTTTCTTGCAGCTGTGCATAAGCCCCATGGCTTCAATGATTTTTCCACAATAACCTTCAAATCCTTTTCCTAGTCAGCGTGCTGAATGATTGTTCCATTGCAGCACACACTGTGTTTCCTTTGGTTTCTTGCTCCCAGACTAATTATTTTACATTTTTCCACAGTGAACCACGTTTGCCAGCTGCTGGCCCAGTCACCTAAACAGTTCTAAATCCTTTTATATCTGATTGTATCGTTCCTAATTCACTGCTCTGAATTTTACTACAAAAAGGGTGGTGGGGAGGATAAATCTCTGCACGCAAATATACATTAGTTATATGGGGGCCATATGCATGTGATCAGTATAATTAATCATATGGTTTTGCAATCTATCAGGCAGCTTTGCCCACCTCACTTGCATTTTTCTAATAATCCATCTCTGCTGGGACTACTTCGATCACTCCACACTTCTGAGCAGCTTCATACAGCTGCCATAAAAAAAAACCACCAAAAACCCCAAACCTGCCACAAAACCCCCTTTTACTTTCCTAAATGTAATCCTGCCACTTCAAATCACACTTACCTGAAGTTCAATACCCAGCCTTGAATAGCCAGCAATATTCTGTCTAGGATCTGGGACAGGCTGATGGCTTCTTTCTGTGAACCCTTGAAGATGGAGGTGAGAACCAGGTTTACCAAACGTTCACAAATTCTACCTATCTAGGCATGCAGCCAACAGCTGTTTCCAGATTCTATTTGCAAGAAACTACCAGAACTTCAAATAACAGCACTCTGGTTTGCAAGACAATTTTTAGTAATATATCAAATATTTTAATTTTCCTTCCTAACTACTGATGCAATATTAAAGGAGTCTGCTCATCTCATGCCAACAGCAAATCAAGGACATTGACCACTCTGTGCAAATGAGGGGAGAGCAGATAAATCATGTTAAGTTGCTACCAGTCATACAGCCTGGTCTTTATGTACAGTTGCTCCTTCATTAAAGGAAGTCCTAAATTGCCATTTCCTTGTGAATTTTTAAATTTTGAAAGCTTGATGCAGAGTCTTTCACTGTATTAATGCAACAAATATTTCCATTTCAAAGCTTGGGGAGTTACATAGTTTAAATGATACCCTACCACCTTCCACCTCAATGGGCAAATTACTGAACTCATCTAGCTGAAAGCCTCCAGCATCACTATATAATCATGCTTTTCTTCCATTGTAAAAGAACAAAGTTGAAGCACTTGCTCCTCTCCAGGCTACCAAGTCAGAAAACAGCACTGGCTAACAGTGCTATAGCACTGCCTACTCTCTGTGCTATCAGCTCAGGGAATGCTTTAACAGAACTTGCAGGTTTCCATGATTTCTTCCATCCAATCCTTATTCTCTGCCTTTAATTTCTCTTTCATAAAACAATATGACTATTGAGACTATCAAAGACATGTTTTAAAGAACCATACATTGTATGAGTGCAATGCCATTCCTGTGGCATTACAAGAAAATAACTTTAGAAGAGTAAGTACTACTCAAACCTAAAACCTGATGTAAACTTGTACTGATTTGCTGACAAAAATGGTGTGGGACATGAATTAGCTTTGAAGACTGCATGCAGCTGATGGAGCATCAGCATTTGACAACATGCTAGTTCCCACCAACATGCTATGTTCAACCTACACAACAGAAATGCTGCAGAACAATCACCAACTCCCAAATTACATGTGTTCTGCTTATTATTTATACCAATTTGAAATGGCAGACTGTGCTTAAACAGACCAAAATAAAATGGCTACAAGGTTTTAGTTTAATTATTACTTCCCATTTTCAGCCAGAAATCCATTAAAGCCTCAGAATCTTCCTCTAAATCTTGTCAATTGTCTGATATTTGATGAAGCAGTTTTCTGCTACATTTTTATTAATTTCAGGTAGGTTTTGGCTAGTTGTGGGGTTTTTTCTAGGTTTTTTAACACAAGAAAACATGAACCAACACTTCAATGTTTTATTAGAAACCACTAAGTATAAGTTATCTTCAAACAGAACAAGTTCAACCAATGAGCAGAGCTGTTCATTGACTCGTCGACTTCCCATTTGCACTCTCTGTTTACAAGCTGCAAAGACCATGTCCCTCTGGCAGGGGCACTGAAGTGTGACATTGGTGCCACTTTTTGAAGTACTTAGGGTATTAAATAAAGTGCAAGAATTTCCCAAAAGGAGTTGAAAGCCATACTGAGGCAAAAGTCACACTAGTGAAAGATAAATAAAAATTCATTTCTCGAAAGGTAGTATAAGAAAAGGAGATAAAGTTACTAACTTCTGACCACTGCAGCAAACAAGAAGAAATGAGTTTATCAGAAATTAGCTTAAATTTCTCTTTGAATGTCAAACACTAGTTAAGCAAGGTCACCTCAGATGACAGACAGATCATTAGCTCAAAGCCCACAGAAAGTACTGTTCATTGCTCACTGTCCATGTGCTTGTGATAAATTCCCAGATCCAGAATAAAAGGAACTCAGTTACTCCTGACTCCTCCTGGCTGCAGCAGAGAATGATAGGTGTCTCACTCCTCATAGTATTTGGATACCTGAGAAATCTATGTCTGCCTTAACTCCTTCCTAACCAAGTGTTGTAAGAAATGAGGCACAGCGTGGAAGCTGGCAATAATAATAACACCAATACCAATACCAATAATACCAATAATACCAATAATACCAATAATACCAATAATAATAATAATAATATAAATTATGGCTCACATTAATAACTCCAACTGCCTGGGAAAGGCAGGAAATCTTTGTTGATGAAAATACCAAGCATTATCACTTTCTTGCCATAACCCAGGAAAAAGAACAGACAAAAGCTAATACCCAAACCACAGCAACCACAGCAGTTGTAGCTCTGCAGACAGAGAAGAAAATGGGAATGCCCATTCCAACCTGCTCCTGCATTAAAAACTAGTTCTGTTATTCTCTATGGAAGTGTGAGAATACATCAGAGAAGCAAGCACTACTCAGTTTTAGGTGAATTTGGTCAAAACCCAAAGGAATTGTATCAAGAACTAATAATGTCCTCCACCTTTCTAATTCCAAAGTTACAAGAAATGCCAGAAAAACCTGCATGAACTTCTACTTTCATTAGCCAGAGAAAAAGATTTTTGATTTTTCTGAATTTTTCTTTTACTTATTCTTAAGGACATATACATGCTATGTTTTCTAGAAGTCTAAATATATAAAACCCATATGTTCACCATGGTTATTTTGGTTAAAATTAAATAGCAGGTCATTCTTTCTTTTGTAATTCAGATGCTTGATCATAAATATAACCCATGTCTCTGACTAGAAGGCTGCCTTAATTTTCATTATTTGACACTATTTGTCTGGAACTCAGCATAAATACAACACTATAATGGCAATCAGCTGTGACTCCAAGCAATGTGCTGGATGACTAAATGTTCCATTTTTGACTGCATTGCTGGAAGAGTGAACACGACCCATCACAGCACTGCAAAAACACACCTCAGCAGAACACGTGGCTGATGATTGTCCTTCCAAACACAGAGATGTGAGTGGACTAACACAACTGCAGGCTGCTAATGCACACAAAAGTACTGCACCCTGCTGAGCACCCCCAGGGCCATGGGTAGTGAAAGGAAGAGAGACACACTGACAGATGCTTGGTGCCACTGCCCTCTGCCCCATGGGGGATACCCATGTCTTAGCTGCAGGAGAATCCATGCACACTGCAAGGCTCCAGCCCACAGCCATTTTGTAACTAGGAACAAAGGAGCTGTACAGGCTTCAAGCTTCATGTATGACTGACTTATGGGATTTTTTTGGCTATTGGGCAAGAGCACTCCAACGGTATCTGCAAATACAGTGACAACATTTTGCTCTTACACCTATGTCAATATCAAAAAAGGTGTACTTACAGGTTATTTGGTAAGGGAATCAAGTGCTTTAAATAGGATGCTGGCAGAAAACGGGCTTTGAAACACCTCACTTGCCAGAACACTAAGGTAGCTTCTACCAAACCCCTAAAAGTACACCCAACTTCATCAGAGCATTTAAGCATACTCACTGGAGAGCGTGCATTAGAATGTAGCATATTAATTATTGTGAATAGCATATTTTACTTTTTAGCTCATCTTAGACAATGACAATGCATTTCCAAATTTCAGGATCTGACAGAAAGCATGCCTTCCTACAAGGTCTCAAGAGTCAAAGCTAAGACTTGACACGCTCGTTGTCTTTAAATTCCTTTCTGTAGCCAGAAATGGGTGAAAAACTGAACAGGAACTCCTTCTCTGTCTAGCATAATATGTTGCAAGCACATCTCTATCTTAAAAACTTCCACACAGTAAAAAAACACTTCACACAGAACCAAATGAGAACAGCTATAGTAGATCATGGAGGCGGCGGGGGAAGGGGGGGAGAGGAGATATCTCCATATATCTCCATTCCACCTTCTGAAGCATTTTTAGCAAAAAGAGAAAAAGAAGAAAAAATAAACAGTGGATAGCAATAGAAAAATTAGAAACGTTAACTAATAGGATTGGAAGGGACCTGTAAGACCTTTGCTTATCTCCTTCATGAGCTACTAGGTGCATCTGAAGAAAACACGGACAACGGGGTGAGTTTACATGTGTTCAAAGCACAATTATCTTGTCTGATCAAGCCTCGGGCTCCTGGGGACTTCATAACGAAAAATCATCTGAGTCATTATTGGACTTGCACTCTCCCTAGTTCCTTTGATCAGCAAGCACATACTTATCACCCACACTTACATGCTCAGCATTCAGCACTTCATTTAAATGACTAAAAGAGACCAACCATTCTTGGAGGTATATGCTTTCAGAAAATCTAGAAAAATGAGAGATAAGCACAGCACCGCTTATGTTTATATTTGGATACTTTCTTCACTGTCATAGAAGACACCAATGAATTGTACAGATTTTCTGCATTACCTATGAAAAAAATGCTGACTCTTCAGCTGAAAAGACAGAGATGGTGTTATACCACATCTTTTGCAATAAATTACTACGAAAAATGCAATAAACATTTCACAATTTGAACACATTAACAAACCATGACAAGGTAGCCTTCAAACTTCATTTAAAAGAACCTTATCTGGAGGAGTAAGCAATACTTTATTTAACAGTATTGGAACTTGAAAATAAATCTCAGATAACCTTCGCAAGAGGTGATGTAAGAAGCAACTAGGGTAAAAGAAACGTGCTGAGGAGGAAAGAAAGATCAGCTACCAGAAAGTGGTATCAGGACATTTTCAGAGAGGTGTGCTACAAACCTCTCTGCATAAACACAACTTACAGCAATGCTAGGGAGTGAGACATTTTAACACAAAATGATAAGCTGTGTATTCTCAATCTGTTGGCATCAAGGTAGAACATTCAAATGTTTGAATCAACTCAATTAATATAAAACTGAAGGGCCCACCTTCAGTTGGTCTACACATGTAGACCATTTGGACCCTTTGAAGTTTGTAGCCAAAGCTTTTTTCACACTGGCAGTTACAACCCACCAACAAGTCAGGGTAAGTACAGGTGTGTGAGCGTGTAGTTCTGAATTTGAAGCGTGGGATCATGGTGGGATGGAGTAACAAGCCCTTCCTGCAGATGTCCACAGAGCAGTGCAAAGACAGAGACAACTCCTAAATTCAATAGTACCTGCTTTTTGACTGACATGAATTTTGGAGACCTTTCCTGTAGTGAAGGAATATATAAAATATATATATATTTTAGAGAACGCTGGCAGGTCGCTACTTGAATATTTTCATGCAGCAAAAAAGAAAGCAAACATTTCTCAAACATTGCAACAAAGAATTTCACTCTGCAATAGGAAAAGTAACAGCAGACTGTTTGCTATAGATACAACTGCAGGAATGAGTGTTGAGAATGTGAAAACCAATTTCACTGAGTTTTACCACCAGTAGTTTGAGAACACACATAAAATATGTTGGACACAGAAAAATTCTGCTACAATCCCAGTTATATATTATGTTTATCTAAGAACAGTTACTTTATTAAATTGTTATGCAACCAAAGCAAAACCCCATAAATTTTTATGCTAGCAAAGAGTTAAGTCTTCAAACACAAAACTGACAACGCAGTAACAGTGCAGAAAGTCTGAAATAAGCAAGCATAACCTGGAAGTAAATTTGAAGCTAATCCCTTCTCTGAGCATCTGTTAGCTAGAAGAGCTGAGATCCTGCCTCAAAAGGTGGTCCACTCTGGAATGCCAAGATGATCAAAGTCCTTTTTGTCCCAATTACACCTGATGGCTATCATGATGCTATACTGTGCAAGCAAAACTTCAAAGCAGTCTTAAGGGCTTTTACGACTTTTTTCTCCCTAATAAACTTAACAAAACTCATTGTGTTAGCTAGTTTTGATTACCTCTGGACTTCTCTGAGAATACAAATGAAACAGCATCATGTTACATAATATCTGCACAATCCTTCTCAATGCCCAGACTCTGCACTATGATGATTTTTTTCTCTATCCATCTCCCTGCTTAGGAAATAAAGGTAACTATCCTGTCATCTGACTTCTTGAGGTAGGGTTTCTCTGTGATATTTTCTAAGGCTTTATCACAACTTTCTTATTAGAGAAAACCTTATCTGTGTAATATTTTGAAATATCAGAATCCAACAAGTTGCCATTTTTTAACCAGGGCACATACAGTCAAAGTGCCTCATTCTTCCTTTTCGGTTGCAAACATTCAAGCTGAGAGAAAGACAATAGTTATCTTCTGGATTGGCCAAGTGAACAAGCTGAAGTGTAAAGAACTGAACTTCTACTTACTAGCTGATTTTAATTTTTTAACATGAAAACAAGAATGTATTCCATCTCATCACAATAATCTCATAGGTATGTTCAAAACCACATTCCAAGTGGAACAGGTGTTTTATTTATGAGTAGAAAATAGCTAGAGAGAGAAGAAAATTTGGGAGGGAGGGGATGAAATCCTGGGGAAAAAAAAGTAGGATGAGAAGAAAAAAGCGCATGCTAAACGCAAGCATAGCGTAATCAGCACTAGAGAAGCATATTGCATGGATTTGACAACTATAACTAGATGGACTGACAATATGACATCAGATTGAACGGATAGTCAGTATAAAAATTTACTTATCTTCCATTTATCACAAAATCCTTTGAAAAAACCTTTTTTTTGAATATTTGAAATGTTGTTTCTGTTGCTAAAATGATTCAAGATTTGCGGCTTCGTTATGAAGCATTGCTCCACTCAACTTGAAGGGAAAGCTCAAGCTGAACCCAGGCAAGGTTGGTTCACTGCTGTTTATCCTGAATGATCTGAAACTTCCAGTAGTTCCAAGTAGCAAGTAATTTACATTAACTATGGAAAAGGTGCTGTACCTTTTTTTTTGACCTGCTATAAAAACAGGAACATACTGTCATTGGATACTAAAACCAGTTCCCTTTACTCAAAAGAAAAGAACGTTATAAACTTCTACTGTATTGAATATAGAATATTTTTACATGTCCTGTATGTTAAATATAATAAAAAATGAAAATCCATTCTTCTGGATTAAACTAGCAAAATTAAATTTCCATTACTAGCAAAAAAAAAAGTCACTAGCAAAAGCCAGCACGTTTTACCAGCTTCTAAGGGCCCAGTAACCAACTGTGAATTATTATCCAAATTACTGTATAGTTTGGCTAATTAAAATTTGAGTAATTTAAGAAAACCCTTATCAAACCAGCATAATATCCTGCCTGAAGAATATAGGAAACTAAGCATAAGTGAAGAACAATATCTAATTTTCAAACACACTACAAAAAGAAAATTGACAGGCAGATAAAGACCTAGCTTGGAAAATTAAAATAAAAATAAAAAAAATTTAGAAGTCAGACCTACGTGCCTGACAGACACCACTGTGCTCCAAGTGGTGCAATTAACCTTCTTTCCTCTCTTCCTGGCAAATAATTTTCTACCTGGGAATTGTTAGCCCTGTTTTCACACACTACCATTATTTAAAAGAATAATGTGAACATTATGCTCTAGCAGGATAAAAACCTAACTAAACTACAAAGCTTTGCAATTAATCAACTGCATATGTGATATATTCTTTGGTAAAACAGAGAAAAATATTTTGCTGGTCATCAACAGTGAAGTGAATTTCCACACTGACGAATCACTTCACACCTTTACTATTGAAAGCTGGCTTTCTGAATGTCTGATAGGAGGTATTTAATTTAAACATTAAAGTGCAAACTTGGCAGTGCATTAATTTGAAAAAGAGAATATGGCAACGGTAATGATACGGTACACTTCAAGAAACTGAAAATCTCAAAGAATTGGGACAAATACACCTCACAACAGCAGAAGCTATTTTGTAATTTGACATTTCAGAACAGCAGCCTGTAAAAAGTGGATGGAAACTTTCTACAAACATAACGTGTCATTTAAAATTAACCAAAATGGGACACCACTTAAAGTCTACATCCATAAGTAGATTTGTGATTTAGCTCATCTTAGCAGGAGTCATCTAAAGACCAGAAGCCAATTGTGCAAGCCCACACAACTTGTTCTCAAAAGACAAATTTCAGGCAAAAGCCACAGATCTGTCTTTATAACTCACTCAAATTGCTAATGGGATATTACAGCTTTCCTTATTTTCAGTACCCTAAAGCAACACAGTTATTTGAGTTACATGGCAAGTTAAACACATAAAGATCCCTCTGCTAAGAGTAATTTTTAATACATCAAAGCACATTTTCAACCATAGACACTTTATTTCTGCACAGAGGGAACGAAGCTGCAGGTGACAGATCACCTACCTCCCTTTCCTCAAAGCACTGTTCTCCAGTACAGACATCATCAACTAGAGAACAAACTGAAACCACAACATTTCTTTTTGGGACTATGAAAGTGTGCAAGCCTTCTTTCTCTGGCTAAGACAAGGAGAACTGATTTTAGTCTACAACATAAATCCACATTAATCTACAACATAATCTAAAATGTATGCTATAAAGACCTTCTACTTATACTAACATCTATGTCTGTATCATGTTTTATTTTAAAATAAAATTGTGTCAGTGAAGTCCTTTGATCCTTCTGTTATTAAAACTTTTGGGCTGGTGCCTTGCATACATTTCAAGCATGTTGTGACTACCGTGCTATTTAACTACACAGGGATTATATGGGAATTATTAGAGGAAGTTTGATCTTTAAAGAAAAAGCAAATACTCAATCACCTTTGTAGAACTGATTTTCAAGGTTCATGTGGATTTATTTTCTTTAGATAAATTTCAACATATTGAACATGACAGATTTACAGTAATGATCTGGCAAAACTAACTTTTATTAAAGTCAGTTAAGACTGAGCTACAGTGAAAATTGCATTGTAGACTTTTGTCCAAAACTAAACTAGAAATTATGATGCATGACTAGAAGGAGTATCAACAGATCTGTAAAATGAAATATTTTACATTTCAGCTTAAAATTACAATTACACTAGAAAATAGTCCTTTTTTTGGTTTACGGTGGAATAGCAGATGCCACACACTATTTAAAGTACTATTTATTGTGATTTTACAGTATGTGGATGGCACCAGGTTACAAAAATTAGTGGAAGGAACATGAACGCTATTTATTTATTTCACCTTTACGACAATGTTTGGCTAATTTTCATCTGGAACCAAAAAAAAAGAAACAATAATTAAAAAAAAAAAGGACAAGTATATTTAAATTTACCAATAACAAAGCTCTTCAAAAACAACTTCTTGTATACTACAGTCCAGTTTATGAGGGATTGGTTTATCATAAATTTTTTTTGCAACCATTGGTCACTTTCCCCATCCATTGCATTAACATAGGGTAAGAATGATGGGATTATGTAAAAGGAACCCTTGGCCCCAGCTAGAGATTAAGTAGTCAAGTCACACTCTTTCTATCCTGCCACCTTGAAAAATATTTCAAAGCCATTGTAAATCCATGCTAGGGTTTTAAATACAGAGAGCTTTCAAAAGCCATCTGCAAAAGAAACCATGTTAGAAATAAGTTGTCTAGCCATTTTAAAAATTTCTGTGATTAATATTCTTTAGACGCTCACAAAAAGCTTCAGAAAAACTCAACTCTAACAGCTATTTACAAAATGATTTTAAAAAATAATCAGTATTTAATCTAAAATAAGTACAAATCCAATTTGACAGATGAAAAAAGTTAAGTATCAATTAACAATGTTCACTTGTTCTGACCTTATCAGTATTTATATGTTTATTAGAAATTACGTCATTGCTGAAACTAGGGTAGCAGAATCAGTGCCTGTGATTTTTTTCCAATACTGATTAATTGGAAAGCAAGCCAAGAAGTATAAAAAGCCTTGCAACTTAACCCAGTCTTCCCTGAACAGAGAGGAAACAAAAGGTAGATCCTTAAGTTACCAAGAAGATAATGATGCTGAAGATATTTAAAAAAATATTAGAGTATGTGCCAGTGGAAAATAAATTGCAGCTTATTAATATTTTTTTCTGTGTTATTTCAGATTTTAATAAAATGAACTGCTACACAAGCTTACCCCCAGCAAGGTTCAGAAAAGAAGAGCTACTTTATGATTTCCACTGAAATAATATATGAATGCAACTCATGGATGGGATCACCTAAAACTTACCACCAAGCAGTTCTCTTCCTCTATAATCAAATCTCTCAAAGCCAGTTTTGATACACCCTAAGGCACAGAAATCAGGAGTCCAAAGATTAACAACTGAGTTTCTTCAAAACACAGACCAGAATAAGGATGCAATACTCCATTTCTTGGTGGACCACCTCAAGAATGACTTTCCAGCCAACTGCAGTAGCAAAATTACACTGGAACCAGACACAAAATTATTTTCTCCATCATCTGAATCAAACCTAAAAACTTCTTCACTGATTTCTATGACAAAGAGAGCAACCTCCTCCCTTCATCATATCACCCCTTACTACAGTCCTACTCTAAGCAGTCTGTTGCTGCTCCCTAGGAAGAGCAAAAGACATGCAAAATACATCACCTTGCGAGCACAAGCAAAGAGCCCACAGGCCAACACATTTAACTACACAAAACCAGCAACTCTAGCCCTCAGTAGAGCCACTCATCACACCCTAATTAGCTTAAGTATAAGCTTTGCCCAGGAGAAATACTCCCAGCAGGAAAAAAAATCTTCTCTTCCAAGAGGACAGATATTGCACAGTAACTTCCTGCAATACAAAAATGAAAAAGTGGACAAAACACAGCTATTTCATCACCTAATGCACCTGTAAGTACCTCCTATCATAGTCAAAATAATATTTAGTAATAAAAACAGTAAAATCCTTCTCTTGTAGTTACGTACTTGTCAACAGAAAAACTGTTTGTCAATTTTATCAACCATGTGAGATGAAAACAATGCTGTAATGAAGAATCTATATTCTTCAGAATATAGATACAGATATACAGAATATGCTCCTCTCCTCATGAGAGGAAAGTAAGCCTAAGGATCAAGAAATCAATCTACAATCAGGGTGAAAAAACAAGATTGTATTGTGCTAAATGTTTTGTCTAGTGTCATCTTCTCAACTCTACAGCGATTTCTTAAAAAAACCAACCCAACCACTTACCACAGTTAATTCAAGCTTTGTCTTCAATTTCTAGTATCGTGATTAGTCATATTTCTACTCATTACATTTTATACTGCAGTGTAAATGCTCTATTGAACATTATGGCCTCAAAATCAAGAGGACTTAGAAAACTGACCTAATTAAAACTACTAGTTCAGCCATAACTTAGCCTTCCTTCTTACATGTAAGATGCAGTGATATGATTCTAAGGTGCCCATACCTTTCATACCTTCACTGAACAGTTTCAGAAAAATCCAGCTAAGGCTGACTCCTGGCACAGAGAATTTCAAAGTAAGCAATTACATTTTTACACTTGTGAACAACTGGAAACAGGCTTGTAAAGAGGAAGGTTGAGTAACCTTATCTATCAGCAAAGCCACTGGAGCTACCTGGATGCTGAAAGCATCTGTGACTTCAGAAGTCTTTTAATTTTAATGACATCCCATAGAAGTGCCAGGGCACAACTATTGTTGTGCAGCAGTTAAAAGTAGGCATATATGTGTAAATAAGTACCTATGTGCATGCAGACACATAAATGTCACAAGTTATCTGTCCTCTGTGTGAGCTAAATATTTATCTGCAAAAAATGTCAGGTACTTCACCACACTATATCAGAACGCCAGGGTTTAACCATGCAGGCACTAAACCACATCCCGCTGCTTTTTCTGTTGGGAGTGACATAAAGCAAAACCATTAAATCAACAGTAAACACTTAGTAGCAGATGATAATGCAGCACTTTCAGGAACTTACTGCTTCAGCAAAACACAGTTTAGGGAGGCAAACATTTCTTTGTAGTGGAGAGGTTCAAACATTACGGGGAGTATTTCAGGATGTGTTAAGAGTTGCCCACAAGGACTCAACCTCTAATGTCTGCCAATACACAACCTAAGTGGCTGTAACCATCTTCTTCATAAATCCCTGAAGAGTACTTCAGGGATGATCTAAAAGTCCACATAACCCTGCCAGTCTTAGCTACCTTACTCAATTAGTTGATAGTACAAGTACTGCTAACAGTGACTTTATGAAACAACAAAACAAAGGTCAATGAAGATCATGCACCTTTCAGAAATATTTGCTTGTCCTTGTTGTTCCCCTTGCTGCTTCTTGGACTGCTGCTGTGCACACACAGAGACATATGGCCATTTCAGAAACGTCAATGATAAAGAGCAAGTCTCAAACTGAAACTGTCAAAACACAGTGTGTCTGCTTGGTCCAGCAAATACATTTATTTGTAAAGTGCAGTATGCAAATTAGTGTGACTTCTACTCCTGCCTCTGAGGGAAGTGCCTCCTCTGGGAGACCAAAAGTCATCTGCACCCACTCTAGTTTTGTCTAGTGAAGGCTACACCATGAAAGGGCGTCCAAAATGCCTCTTTTGAGGCGTGCATAATACGCAGTGGCTCACCACTGCCACAGGGTGTCACAAGTTTAATAAAGTTTAACAATTCAAAATGTTGCAAGGGAGGATGCAGGGAGAGTCCAATTACAGCTTAACAACGGCTATTACCTTGGTTAACAGCATCAGCAGCTGGGAAATTTGTTATAAATTTTAATGATCAACAGCAGCCACAAGCAAGGCAGTGCTTGACTTGACTGAGGGCAGTGAAATGCCTACATTTCACAACAGCTATCCACTTGATTCAGATACTTCTCAATAAAATGTCTTGCTCCTAACTCAACTTTTGTGCCTATTTAGTCTAGAAATTGTTACCATTAAAAATAATAAGAAACTGTGGTTGTTCTGAAGAAGGATTTCTTACTATTTCTTACTATTCAGAGGTCAAAAGTAAATTAATAACTCATGTATTCATCAGATTATTAATACTTTTGACAGCTATGTTACTTTTGCAAAGGGATCATCATGGGTTTTAATACTGGTCCTTTCTTGGAACAGATACTCTTCATTTAGTAACATAGAAGCAAGAAAATATTGGGGGAGGATGGTGGGAGGAGAAGGAGGAGATGAAATGTACTCAAATGGGTGAATTTTAACTATTGGAAGAATAAACCCCACATACCCAGTTTGGGATATTCATATATATGGGCATGTGTACACAAATGCATACACACACTCTATACTCCACGTGTACTGCATTTTAAGTATGTACATATATACAAGCACAGAGAGAGCAGAAACATTCAATACAGGGCATCATTTTGTCACTTTAATATTTAAAGGAATAGTATGACTACATATCAAATTATTATAGTTTTTCAAGTTTCTTGTGAATGTGCTCTCAAGTCCATGCCAACACTTCCCCTCATTTTTCCAAACAATTCAGCAGGACTGTTTGCTTACATCAAGCCTCACCAACTACTCTAATGCTTGTGTGCAATCACAGCTCCCTAAATTTTAGAAAAGTATTTAAATGTCAAAGAGACTGAAAACGGAGTTTAAATTCACCTATTTTCACTCAGTAACTTATTTTGCACTTAACTTTGTAAACACTGATGTTTGATAATGACATTTCAGTTGAGAAGTCTTGAGGGCAGCAGTTTATAGGAATACCACACACCTCACCAGGATTCTATTTCTGCCTTTTAATACTGCAAAGGCAGCCTATTGCTACAGAATGTGAAGAGAACATAAGAACTTAAAGCCAAACACCTTTGACCCTGCATCTCCAACCTTACAGACTGTTTTTACTAGACTCAGAATTCAGGTACTCAGTAGATGATGGCAGATCAGAACATTTAAACACATGCAAAACTTATTTAAGCCTCTTTTCCATTTGACGAAACACTTAAGTCTGGGCTCAGCCCTACAAACACACTTACGCTCACTTAGTTAAACCAGAATTTAAGCAGACTGGGATTAAGCATAATTTGAACATCTCTTTTCCAAAGAAGCCTCTTAGCATGCTTTTTTAGCAGAGTTGTTTTACCACATTTGAAAATTAAGTATAAAAATGATATGCTGTGTATACACACAGACTGTTCTCTCTCAATGAAACAGCACAGATAAATGCCTAGGCCATTTTTGCATTTTCCCCATATTCTGCATTCCAAAGTTAGGTCAGGGAGTATGGTTTCCTAATTTGGCTTCCTGCTTTTTAAAATTTGGTCTTCAAAGTAGCTTAAATTTAAATTTTGTCCCACCTGCCTTATCCCATTTTTGTTAGCTAGTCTCTGCTAAATTTTTCTCTTTTGTAAACCAGTTGAAGCTGGTATAATTCAGAAAACTCAGATGAAGTCAGTGGATTTATCCTGATTATAGATCAGAGAACCTATTTAATTTTTATTAATGTATAAAAAAATTACAAGCTTGGCTGATTTTGAAGTAGTGCTCTGAGACTACTAAGCACCAGTCTTAGCTACAGCATACACATTTGGACAAGCAGCAATGCTTTCATTTTCAAATATATGTATGCACACACACATAGGTACACACTATTAAGGGAAGACAAAAATAATCCTGATATTCTTAAAAGTTGAACACATGGTAAACTGACGGAGGATTTTTAAATAAATACTGCAAGCCACTATTTGATTTAAGGAAATGGTTTTTATTTACATATTCTACAATTACATTAATGAGTTACCATTCTGAATTATAAACCTGTTTCTCATTAATGTCAAAAATACGTAAGTAAGAATTTCAAGATTTTTCACAGCTGCAAGCCATTGGTTTTTGTCACTCTATGACAGTTTTCTGCTGATGAGGCAAGCTATTTTACTCTCCGAAGTTACAACTAAATCCTCTTCCTTTCGAGCTGTTTTGAACAAACCAGTGATGTGATCACACTTGTATCGCTAAGGTTTTCCTATAAAATACATGATGGTTTGTTTGTTTGTTTGTTTGTTTGTTTAAAACAGATTTAGGACAAGTATTGCACATTCTTGGAACAAGAAAAACACTTGTTACCATGCAGTAAAACATTTCTATCCTTCACTATCCTAGGACTAAATAAAATAAATAAAATAATAAAGAAATAATAAAAAAGAAAAATAAAATAATGAAAAACTCCCTGAATGCCCAGAAATGTACCAAAGCTATGTGTAAGACAGACAGACTTCATATCTCTAACGTCAGAAACACCAGATCACTGTCTTTTTGTTTTAGTTCTCCAGGGCATCTGAAAAATCATGGTGTGAAAATGCTGTAACAAAAGCTGTTTGCAGCATGTTCTGAAGATAACAGATTCCCTCCTCCCTAACAATAAATAATCTCTTCCTTGAAATCATAATCTTAATCTAAATATTGGACTGACAGCTTCCACAAAGAAAGAAAGAACAGATATACGAGGGTGAATTTCAAATCTCGTAAGGAAGCACAGCTTCACTACTGAAGAAAGCCAAAAATACAAAGTCAGACCATCAAGGTATCACCAGAGGTGGTTATTGTTCACATCTACAGTGATCTTTCCCCAGATTCTGTAAAGACCTGAAGTTAATGGAACATCAGCAATGGCCTATTAGAAATATCTGAGTGAGGAAGGATCTAGGGACTTGCATGACCAATGTATAAACATCATCTGGGGAAATTTATTTTACTTCCTTCAGATTTACACTTCCTAGCTTATCTTCTATGTTTCTAATTTTTTTTTCTCAACTTTAAGGCTGTAATTTTTCATGCCTGTTAAAAAGTTTCTACTATTTGAACCACCTATAGGCAGACATCAGAAGGCATATATTGGACTTTTATTCCTTCCTTCACTGACAACTGCCACTTTTCCGTGATGAGAAAAATGCAATTACATTATTATAATTTTTTAATTAGCATTATGGTATCTAAAGCTTTTAATAATCAAGCTGATACAGGAATGCTCACAGAAAGGAAATAAACAGCACATGAGGAACAGTAATATGATCATAAGTTCTACTTCAAATCAGAAGAAAAGCTTTGGCATTCACTTAAAAGCAAAGTATAATAAATCAAAAAGGCCTATTACTCCATTAGTTCATCTAAACAAAAGATGTGAAATTAAGAATGTGTATTAACTGTTCTTTTGAATTCAACAATTACTTCAAACTGGAACAACATCCATGAAACGGCACAAACAATGCAATAATTGTTTACATGATATTTGTAATAGAGAAAGCCAAGGTATTAACAGTCTTTTATGACAGTAAAGATTTCATGAAGTTCCTTCTAAGAACCATTTTTTAAAATAAAAATAAAAGCATAAATAAGAAAAACCTCACAAATAAAACACTGAAGAGATTTCAGCTTCCCACCCCAAAACATTCTTGCTGTTGAGTCAGACAGCATTTTACAGGGAAGATACAGAGCTTCCCTTTGAGGAAAAAAGGAAAGAATGCCAATAATTAGCCACCCAGGAGGCATTTGTTTCACAATATTTTTGTTACTCCATGGCTTCCATTGTGATAGGATTTGTGAAGACTTACAAACAGCCTTGGAATATAGCTTCTAATTCAACAATGCTGGCTTGCCATAAGTAACCCTCATTTGTTTGTCAGAAATCATCAACGTCGTTATGTTTTGCCTGACGCTTTCAATGGGCACAGAAAAGCTAGGATTTTACTTGCCGTACAGTCCGAGAATTTGAGCTAAAACCAGCAATTATATAATGCTGTTATCACTTCCATTTAAAGGGACAAATTTGTTACTGTTTTAAAAAGCAGAATAGAACACTTACACCTGATTTAAAACTTGAAGATAGAAGTAACTGAGTAAAATGAGAATTCTGAAAGCTGGTTTTAAAAAGACCTAAATATATAAGCCCAGATGTAAAAATGCCATAAGAATTCACCAGGATTCTATCCAAAGACACTACAAAATATAAAAAATGGAATTACAGAATAGTTGAAATTACAGAGATGAGTAGAGGTGCATTCTTTCTGAAACAATGAAAAACATTTTCTCATAAGCAAAACAAGTAAAAGATGCTCTGAAAAGCCTATTATGAGTACATTTTTACAGTATCTAGAATCACAGTCTGGAAACAAAACACTGATATCAAAGCATGAGAAAGCCAAGTTAGAGCCTACTGGAAAAATCACAGAGCAATTTTCATACAGAAGTTTATACTTCTAGAACAGGACAGGACTTTAATTTAAACAAAGAAAACCTAACCTATTAATGATCTCAACAGGAAAGGCACAGACAGAGCAGGTAAGACAAACACACCAATCTATCCATATTTAGTGCCATCCTCCATGGCATGCATCTTACTGGGACAACGCACAACAGCCTTGGGAATGTTCCAGTCCTTTTTCTCAGCAGGTTCCAGTGTGAAAGTGCCAACTTTCAACACACATACACATAGATTGTACACATATTTATGTTTCTTAATTTTGCTGGATTATCTGTATAGTACTCTAACACTTCAGTATATGAATGTTCTGAAATAAATCACATTGTGGTTTTGTTCCATTCCATTTCAAATCTTTAATTTTATTTAAAAATTTTTAAACTGTGACACCTTTTAGAAGAATCTTTCACATAACCTGAAATTCTCCATTGTATCTTCTAGATAGCTTCAACTTACCTGCTTCAGAACAAGTATTTTGACTTTTTAAAAAATCAGTACACTCAAGAGAAACCAAACTATACATCAACTGTAAGACTTGATACCTCGATCTTTAAGAGGATCAAATGAATTCTTACTCAAATCAGCTTTCATTGCACTTTCTCTACTACTTCATCTGTAATGCAAATACACATGTATAATTACAGAAAATACAGTAAAAAGAAAAAGCACAAAATTTAATTAGCATACATTTAATTTTACTCATCAAATCCACAACTAAGTACACACCTTCTGTTCTTGGGCCTCAAACAATTAAGGCTTCCCTGGCAAAGAATAACTTCATTCCTTCCACCAGTCCAAGGACTGCAGTAGTTTTCATCTAACTGATATGATGTTCTAAGCTGATCTGATTTAGAGCAATTGTTATCTTTTGGAGGGAACTGATTTACTACAACTGCAGCCACTGGCCTAACCATACTCTCTAAGTACCAGTTAGAACGAAGGTCATTGTTTGAAGCAAAAGTGCTTTAGAGAACACAAATATTCTGTCATTTCCAGATGAAAACACCCCCATCTCAAATAAAGATGTTATTACACTTTAAACAAACACAGGGCTTTGACATCCATCAAATTAATGACTCAAAAAACCACACTA
Source organism: Phylloscopus collybita (assembly GCA_027886175.1). Classification (NCBI taxonomy): domain Eukaryota; kingdom Metazoa; phylum Chordata; class Aves; order Passeriformes; family Phylloscopidae; genus Phylloscopus; species Phylloscopus collybita. The sequence continues at coordinate 8,097,385 of JAJNNQ010000007.1, forward strand.
ACAAAAAGAGGCAAAGAATTCCGGAATTAATATAGGCTCTGAGAGCAAGTAGAAAGAAAATGCCTCCTATCTATAAATCTAACATAATTGCAGTTAAATATCTGAAAAAGAGGTAATTTATTGTACTATTCTAGTCTACATACACTTCTTCCAATCATTATAAAAAATATTTGTAAACACACATCTAGATTAGTGTTACAATTATTAAAAATGAAAATTAAGTCTCTAAGCAAAGCTACAACTCTGCACACAGGAATTCGAACTCTTCCTTCACCTCAAGGCATCTTCCCAGTTATTAACAAGTAGCAGCACCTCAACAGAGTCAGACGACAAAGGAAATCATCAGTTTTAATAGAGAACATTACTATCATAGTGTGTATAAACCAATTTAGGAAGAAACCATACAAAAATTTCATGGCTGTCAAACACTTCAGATTTACAGGGTAGCATTTCCTCCAAACACCGTAAATCTTATTAAAGTATACTTCTCAATTTCTACTTCACATTCTATTCAGAATTAACTATACTTTAATTTGAAATGGCTCCACTCAAAATCAAGAAAAAGGTTCTGGTTTACATACTGGAATTAAAAAGCTCATTCATCTCAGACTAAAAACTCAGAAAAAAGAATTCTCAGATTTTTTTCCCCACAATGTAGTGATTTCAGGGAATTGACAGGCAAATCAAATTCTCTACAGCAAGACTTCTTGGAAGTCCCAAATCAATTATTAACCATTCCTCCAAAGCACTCCTTGCTAATTCTGAGTTGAAGAATTGCAGAGGTATGGTGTCTGGCTAGGAAGCCATACCCTGTGCACTTCTGTCCTGTAAATCACACCATCTCAGTATAGAGGTAGCAGCTGGCACAACTGGAAGGTCACGGCTTTGCTCAGCCCCAGAGGAGGTCCAGGAACTGTGTGCTTCATATTCCCACCTCTGCTGGGTGGTGTGGGAGATGGTTCAGGTGAAAACTGAACCTGGCTTAGAATAGTCAGAGCGAGTGAGAACCTCCAGTCTGACAGATCTGAGAGTTGAGAGTCATGAAAGAAGTTTATAATTAACTGAGGGGAAAGGGTAAGCAAAAGAGGAAAGCAAATAAAATCAGAAACACAGAGGGAAATACTGAGCTTAAGCAAGGGTATAATTTTATGGCTACAGACTGTGGGCTTAAGAAAACATCAGTTGTCATCTGGTTAGGAGTGAAAACTGCCAGTGGGACTGAAATTGTGATAATTTTCAACTAGCACCAGCACTTCAAGAATAGCAGTGATTTTGAGCAGAAATCTGGGCCCAAGAAACAGATTTAAATCAGTCTGTCCAGTCTGACAGCTTAACTCATGTTAGCTGGAGAAGACAATGCATTGAGCCATTCGGAGCATGACTCTACCACTTAGGAGAGAATTAAAGGTCACATCTTTTCATTCCACTGCAGTTAGAAAATGCCACTTAAAAGCTACACATAAAATTCAAAGGTGATCTCAATGGTGTGGAAAGGAGGGAAACAAAAGTCTTTAAGTAACTGATCAGCATGAACCACACTTAAGAGAACCTTCCCAGAGATCAGCATTTCCTCACTTCTGAGACTCTACGAGAAATATTAATTCATGTGTCACTAATAATGTAAAATTTACGTGAAAAGAAAAACCAAATAACGATCAGCACGTTAAGAGACAGAGTGGTTTTACAGTTAAGGTAGAAAAATGTGCACCATTGGCACTTGTTGAACATACACAGTATGTAAGGATTTCTAAATTTTTCCTGAAGTTTTAAGGCTGCAGAAATCCTATGGAAAAAAAGTAGTTTAATACCTGTCTAAAAGCATTTACTTTTATAACTACTAAATCACAGGACTGTTACTCAATTTCTATCAGAAGTTCTGCTCTCATCACAGCCCACAGGGGTTTGAAATTCTACTGAATTGCACTCCTTGACAAAAAAGATGAAGTTACTTCAGTAGCATCTTATTCCTATACTATGACTTTTCACTTAAATCTTCTAAAGATATTTTAAATATTGGCAGCATGGGCAGAACTTGAAACCCTCTTTGAGGATTTGCACTTGTAAAACTTTATTTAAATAATGTCCCATGTAGGCGTTCAGAAATTTTAGCCAAGCTTTTTAGCTTACCAAAATGTGACCTCTGAAATGAAACACTTACATAACTGGTTTTATAACAATGAGATTATTCCTTTAATAGCAGAAGAAAGTACAGACTTGCCAAATCCTTTTCCCCAATATAGCCATAGCAGTTCTGGAGCAAGGCGTGAAGAAGGAAGTAGGAAGAGAGGCATATAAAGGTCAGGAGTGACACTGGAGTGGAAGGAGGGAATCCCTCAGGCTTGAGATAGCACAGACCCCCAGAATGGGAATTTGCAGCCCTGCCAGCCCAAACAGAAAGGAAATGTCTGAATCATCAGAGAGCCCTCCCATGAGGAGTTTGTCCTTGAGGGCAGAATTAATGAAAAAGACTTCATGAACTGGAAAGATAATTAGAAAAAAAGTGGTAGATTTCTGCACTGCAGGAGAAGCAAACCCCCTTCAGAATTCAGAAGGACACCCACAAGAGGCAGAGGGCCACCTCATGCCACCAGTGAATACTGCCATGGAACCACACTGCAGCACTTACAGAAAACATTTGAGAACTTCTAAATGTCAGTCTGAACTTTCAAACTAAAAAGGAGATGAAAAACGAAAGGAAAGATATATTTAGGTCAAGATAAAAAGGAATATCATACTACATTTTTTCATTTTGTTTCACGCATTTTTATGTACAAGAGAACTACAAGCTTCACCAGGCAGCTTTGCAGAGCAGGAGCAGCCAATTCTTGCACTGCATTTCATGGACTCACAACATTAGACACGTAATGCTGCTCAGTGAAAGGTGCTCTGTGAGGGTATTTCACATCCCATCAAATGAGAGCTGTAAACTTCACATCAGAGATCAAAACCACACACCACTATCAAACCTTGCAGTAATTTCATAAAGACACAGAGAATGCAGCATGTCTAAAAATACAGTAACTATTTCTAAACTGGAAAGTTTAAAACCTGATACCTGTACAGGAATACCGCCTTTAGTAAAATCTGTTGTTTTCTCCCTGAATCAAGACTTTTTCTGTTTCTTTGCAACATAGACAGTTGAAGGAAAGATTTTTTATAAATTTTCACAGTACATGACAGTAAGAAATGATTGTAAAAGAGGTTTCAGTGCTGAAAATTTGATGTCTCGTGTAGAGGTACCATAAAACAAAGACAGGAATCAATTAAATTAAATTATTTAATTAACAGCAATTTGTTCTACAACAGTTTAAAATATGGATGAGACAACCAGCTGCTAAACAGCACAACCCATTAAATAATTTAATTGGATTAATTATTTTCTAGTTTTGATGTAATTTACTTGTATGACACATAAGTCTGTAATTTATACTCAAGGTAGAAATTAATTTTGTCGTTTGGTTCCATTTTTTCTAAAATTATTACTTTGTTTCTAGCTGGAAAGTGTTTTATGAACACTCAGCTTGTGATTATTTTCAAGTACTAGGAAAGGCAAACTGGCTCCCAGAAGGGGATCACTATGTACAGTGCAATCAAATACTTATTGAAAAAAAGTCCTAGGGAGGTTTTAAGTGGGATGTGCCCATACTGCAATTCTATTATACAGGGACAAGAAAACATAAGACAACCTCTCATTCATGCAGGACAAATAGTGCGCCAAAAGCACAAATTACGCCTAATTACAGGGTATAACTCTGTCATCTTTCTTTTTATAACCTAGCCATTTACACACTTTGATTTTTACTTCCATTTGGGTTTATTAACATCAAAGCTTTGTCATCACTTATCTGTTTCTACAGACTTTTTTACCTGAGGCAATAAATAAAAACTTCTTTGCATTTCAGCTTTTCGGATGCAGGGAAGGTTTAGTCTACATTGTTCTTAAGATGCTTCATGCTTATTAAACTTTTGTATGTTGTTATAAAGTTTATTGCCCTTGGCATACCAATCTTAAATGTACTATAATTAAACTGACTCTCATTGCACATAAATGCATTAGCACTATCCCATGATAAATTTTATTCTTACTGTTAAGGCTTTTTTCATGTAATTACACTGTCTTGCATAAAAGTGTAACAGACAATTCAGTCTAATGCATTGTTTAGCTTTTTGTCAAACATAAAATGGCAATGAATTTTTAATTAAGCTATATGGGGCTTCTTCTCTATAGAGATTGCAGCAAAAACCCCCACATAGATGACCATGCTTGAAGAAAGTAAAGTTCATCTAAAAGGCTAAAACAGTCTGGACAGTCATGCTGAAGAGATACATCTCAAATTCAAATCTGAGAAAGATGAGGAACAGATGAAAGCTATGATTATACAAACACAAATGTATTGTTTAAAACTCATCTGAAGGTAACAACTTCTAGAATTCAAATTCCTGCTCAAGCATTAAAGGAATATTTCAAATCAAATGTCTCTTGAATCAAATATACTACATTTGAATCAACAAAAGAGTTTATCACTTTCACTGATATGAATAAGATCTCTACAGTCTAGAACAGCCTTTTAATGTTCTTTTTACTCCTCCCCTCTCTCCCCATTACAAAGAAGAAAAGATTTCCTCACTTTTCTTCTCAAAGGTGAATTCAAGTAGGTTGTTGTGTAAATGTAACTGCTGATGTTATCTCTCACTTCAACTTGTATACTACTGTTCTGGGCAGTCATTCAATCAGAAACCTCTAGAAAAACACAGATTAAAGAAACAATGTTTTTTTTTAAAAAAAGAATTTCCACCTTATTCTCAAAAGTGGGGAAATCTATAGCTATGCACCTTTAACCAGCTCTTCAAAGCCTAGCAATGACAAAAATTCAAAGCCTTCTCATGCAATCTACTTAATTATTTGATTAATTCCAATTGCAAAGGTTTCTCTAACATCTCCTCTGAGTTCTTCTTGATGGAGTTTCGACTGCTGTTACTTATCAAAGGCCACCATCAACACAAGCAACTATTTCTTTATTTCTTCTGCAACAGTCTTTCACGCATTAGAAAACTATATTCTTCTCTTCTTCACTGTCTCTCCTTCCACAGGCTAAACAAATGAAGCATCATCTACAAGATTCCTCCTATCTTCTGATCACCTGTGATGCCTCTGTTCAGCCTCAAAGTGGTTCAAGTTTTCCTTGCAACACCTTTCCCCAAGAAGAAAACAGTGCTCCAGCAGAGACTTCAATAAAACTTTAATTTTGTTCATTTCATTGGCTGCACTTCTACCTGTACATCCCAGTGGCAAGATTATCTCTTGATACAGTATCGTGCTAACAAACGAAAAATCCTATCAAATCCTTTTCTGAAGGACTGCTATGATTCGTGGGTGTCACGTCTTCTCATCTGCACTGGATTTCACCAGTGAAATGGTGAAATCTACTCATGTGCAGATTATTTTTCCAGTTTTGCAAGATCTTTCTAAAGTATGGTCTTTTTCTCCAGTCCTCCTTGAATTTTGTGTCATCTGAAGCATGACTCCAGCTACCACTAAGTACATCAGGCAAAAAAACAGAAAGAGAACCAGACTCCAGGCCGGTCTGTAGAAAACTCCTGCTCAATATACCTTTTCATTTTGAGAGCAAGCAATGGACAATAATCAACAGAAATACTAATCCAATCAATTCTGCACTTACTGTACACCAATTTCTCCTAGATCACATTTTTCTACATTATTTATAAAAATGTTATGAAAGATAAGACTTATGAAGGGCTTTAAACAAAGTAAAATACATATAACGGCTACTGCTTTGTTTCTATTGACAGGTTCAACTGTTTTATCATACAGAAGAATTAAACTAATTTAAGATTATTTATTCTTGGTAAGCCCATGCTAGCAACTGTTCATCTCTTCATTACCTCACACATAAATAAAAACAGTTTAACAATTTTTTTAGGACATCAGTATTAGGATAGCTGAACTCTCCCCCCTTGACTCCTCTCCTCTCTTTGACAACTGGTATATTTATCCTTCCCAGTCCTCCAGTATTTAATTCCACCCTGTACCATATTTCAGAGATAACACTGCTATAAGATAGCTTAGGAGGTGATCTGTTAATGCAAATAGCAAACACTGGCAGCACTGTCCCCAGACAAGTTAGAGGATAAAGTTTTACCCTCCCTTCTTATATTTCCTACATAGGCACCAACTGGAAAAAAAAATCTCAAGAAAGGCAACTTGAAAGACAGAACTTTTCCAAGAAGCAGTCTATTTGCCTCCATACCCTCAAGAAAACCACTGTAAAAATACTGCATTAATTTGAAGTCATCTAAACTTGGTAATCTCCTGGTTTTTTGTTATGTGTCTCACCTGCATCTATATTATTAGTGATTTTTTTTTTTTTTTTCACTTAAGTATCTTCTGGAAATCACAAACTGGTGAGGTAAATCCAACAGGATTACAACCACCTGCACCACTTTTCCCACTTCAGTTCTAGCATCAGTAGCCTACAGTCATGTGGCAGGGGCATTCTGATACACACAGTTCTGGTAGGAGCATATCAGTGTTGAACTTTGCTTCCACTTTGAAGGTGTTAACACACAGAGAAACCTTCTGCCTTTTCTATTCTGTCTTATCGCACTTTCCTAATCTAAAATTGAGTCAAAACCTTTAATTTCCATTTTAATCATCTGTTTCATTTCAGCATTATAAATATTGAACACCATCCTTTTACTTCAGATAGGAGGGTCTTTAATACTTTTCCCAAAGCTTAATTTGCTTGACTTCTAGCATATCTTACTATCCCCTTTCACCTTTACGTACTCAAGCTCCTGCTAAAGTCTTCTGTTTTTTGAAGTGCTTATTTTTCCTTTATATTTGGAGTCATAGAATAGTTCCAGTTGGAAGAGATCTTTTAAAGGTCACCTCCTAGTCCAACTCTATGGCCATAAGCAGGGATATCTTCATTATCAGGTTGCTCAGAGCCCTACCCAACCTGACTTTGACTGAATGTTTCCAGAGATGGGCCATCTTCAGACCTCTCTAGGCAACTTGTTTCACTGTTTCACCACTCTCATTGCAAATAACCTCATATATATAAAATAATTCAAACATTGTCCAGTTTAAAACCATAAGCCCTCGTCCTGTTGCTACAGGCCCTGATAAAAATGTTTGTTCCCATTACTCTTACAAGCCTCTAAAAGGCTCTCGCAGCTTTCCTGGGAATTTTTTCTTTCTAGCTTGGTGTTGAAACTCCAATTATTTTCTATGCTTAAAAACTGAACTCCTGGGCTCTTAAATCACTGTGTTATTTATTTTTTCAAAGTTTGTGCTTGAATTTGAAACTAAATCAAACCAAAACTCCTAGGCATTTAAAAACTGTATTATTGTTTTACATTCAAATATATTTTAACATATATATACACCATTAGTTAAGCTTCTACAACATCCTCACTGAAGATTCAGTGTACAAGTAGCATATTCCTTTGAAGGCACACATCTATGCTGTGAAAAAACACGGCTGCTGATACACCCAGGAACACACAGGTTTTACCACTATTATTGGCATTTGTTTGCCGGTTAATAACTGGGGAAATGATTCTATGATTAGTCAATTTTGCATGAAGCTGGATGGGGAATGCTCACACAGCTTGGCTGCAGGGAGAGCAGCAGCTCTACATGATGGTGAAAAAAATAATAAAGGTGGAGACATTTTCAGCAAACTAGAAGAGAAGAGAAACTCTGCCCATAAAGTAAATCTCACCAACTTAGTGCTTTCTGCCATTTGTGACCTACTCTCATCTCCTCCTTTATAGTCTCATTTGATTAACTTTTTCCTCCATGGTAAAAATACCAGGCAAAGAAACTTCTATGTTGTTATGTCAAACTTTGAACTTCTTCCTTGCTCTTAGTTTATATAGCTTATATTAGATTTTCTGTCCCAGAATCCAGAAGCAATTTGTCTCAGGCATTTAGCTGGGATACATCAGTGTCATCTTTTTTCAACTGCTTTCCATTAACTGAAGAGCCCCAAATGTCCATCACTATCACCAATAACTTCCTGATTATGTTCCATCTTGACCTTCCTTCTCTAAGATGTAGGACAGAAAGTCACCAGAACATCAACACCAGGCTCCAACCATTGTCCACAACCTGCACTAACTTGCTTCATCACTTCAGCAGAAAATTGGCAATGTCATCTCTTGCCACAACAGGCAACTCAGAGACTTACACCCCGCACAAACAGCACAATGCATTTCTTTCAACTTGCATCCACATATATGATTCTCATTCTGCAAAAATCTTATCCCTTTTTGATTGTAAGTTTTAGATCCGTTAACTTCTTCATGTTGCACATTGAAAATTTATTGGCCAGGAGCTGACATTTTGATTCAGGGGTTACTACAGGCATTTTGCTAAATGTTATAAATTTAATAGTTCCGTCATTGGGAATTAAATAAGAAAAATCCTAGGGTATGGGTACCATGTTGCCTTCCCACATGAGCTCATGACAACACAAATACTTAAGCTTAATTCTGGAACTCATTAAGAAAAAACAAACAAGGCAGCAGATGAGGCTCAAAAATGAGCTACAATAATGATTCAGTCTTGTAAAATACATCTAGAGCTGAATCTACTTCTTCCATCTAAAAAGAACAGAGAGCAATTTATTTTAGTGCTGTTCTTACCTAGAAAAACATTAAAGTTTCTTTGTTTTGACATACATTATCTACAGGCCTAACAAGATTAAACAAGAAGATGCAAGTTTCAGATTGGGAAGGGAACATAAACAACAACAGTGAAGTGGTGAACTGAGGATACCTGTAAGAATAGCAATGAAGATGGCTTTCTTAAGCCATACAACAAGCCAGCAAAAAAACAACTAAGTATTTAAGATGGAAATATATACCTTACTCTTTCATGCCTTGTAAAAATAATTCAAGACAGGTAGCATTGGAAAAGACTATCACTGAAACTGCTTGAAGTACTAAAATTCCTATAAGTCTAAAGGCGAATGCACACTATCTGTCCAGGGCTGGGAGCCCAAAACATCAAGTGCTTCGTGCACATGAATCCCCTGCCTTACCTGCCCACACAGAGCTGGAACCACACCAGGCAGCTGCCTTAAGCCATGAACTACCTTACCTGGAAGCATGCCTCTCCTCCTGTCATATACAGTGCAGAAGAGGTGTTTCTTCTGTGATAAAAATCAGTTATCTTATTTTTGAGGACTTAGATACAGTCAGATACTCTGTGTCTCTGTGTGTACACGCACAAACACACAAAGAGCTACATATTAACAGGTGTACTCAGCGTCCTATTAACTGGATAATAATGGCACTGGTATAAACAACTTATGAAGTACATAGCATTAAATACTTTTTGTGTTTTTTCTCAATATTCTTGAAAATGAAAACCCCTGATCTTTAAAAATATCTACCTGCTTTCTAATTATCCTTGAAACAGAGCAATACAATTTTATTAGAAATAAAATCTCTAGAATAAAGTTCAGAAACTTTAGAGGTCATGTTGATACTATGTCTTTATAACATTTGGCAAAACATCATTAGACTTTTAAGTGGGTTCTATATAGATTGCTTTGGCATGCATAGATAGATGAATTGCATAATTTTTTTCAAGGAAACCAGCAATTTCTCACTCTCAGACAATCTGTGTTTCAGAATATTTCAAGCTTAGACCAGCAACATATCTAAAAGTACCATCAAACACACAAATCCACAGAAACCACTGATGTGGGGATCTCCTTACAGACTTTATCTGTACTGTCCTCTTCACTTCACTGTAAGACCAGGCAGCTGTGAGAGACTGGCAAATTAATGGCTCAGACAATCAACCATTTCCAAAAGCAGAGAGTGCTTTCCTGACTATGCCGAAAGTACCAGCCAAGGTGCAGAAGGGGTGCACACCCACCACTGGAAGTTATATTGTTGCCTTTCTATAGATAACAGTAACCCAAACAGCTACATTTTAAAGTTTCTCAGGTACCTTATTCTACCTTAATGCTCTAAAGCTTGCAGGTAAACATGTTATTGAACTTCCTGAGAATTTTGTTGTTTCTCCCTGCAATGCCCAGAGCAAATCAAACAACCTGCCCCTACAGCCACCAAGCAGGCTGGGCCACAAGAACAACACTCTTGTGATTTCAACTGCTACAAAATTGCTATAACCTTACATCCTAAATCAGATTTACATGTCATTTTCTTCAAAGATACATACACTAAAAAAAGTAAATGCACAAGAAAAGACAAAAAAATTACTTTTGGTGAGTCATTTGTTCTCAACTGATGAGGGTCTGGGAAACAACCACAGGTCGAATGACAGACTAAATGTAGTTAAGCAGAAAATATTAAATGAAGACACGAAGATGTTCCACCTTCTTTGATTTCTAACAATGGGAATGCCACCTCCCATTAAACTTATCCACTCTAATTTGATTAAATTGTCATTGTTGAGAGAGAACTGCTGAAGCACAGAATTAACAACAGCAGTTTCAGTTTCAAAAGCTATAAAGAAAGGCAGCAAATCAGACAATATTAGAAAGGGAAGACAACTGGAAAATATAGAAGTAATTCAGAATCAAAATACGCTAAAATATGAGAACATATCTACAGAAATGTTAGGACAATTTCACAGGGAAATTAAAGGAGGAAATTAATTAATTAGACATCTTAAGTAATGCAGGTAATAGGAATAAGTGAGCAGTAAGATTCTATACAGATTGAATACTAGTAGAGAAATGTTAGAACACGAATATACTTTTCTTTTTTCCCATGAAAATTTTAAACAGAAGTTCAATGTGATAAATAGAAACCACAACTACAACAAAACGTTGCACAAGAAGGACGTCAGAAAAAGAGAATTAGGTGAGTGACAGTCATGGCTAAAAAATGTGACCAGAGATGTAAATGTCTGACATTTCCCAGGTCATAACACTTACCAGCAATTAAGGCTCAGCCAGGTTGTTCAGCTCAGATAGTTTTGGCAAAAAATGCACTCCACAGTAGATGACAGTAGGATTAAGGGAGTTTGAAACACAAATTTTTTAATGCTCCTACAAGGCAGAGCTAATTGCACATTGAGCCAAAAAAAAAAAAAAAAAAAAAAAAAAAAAAAAAAAAAAAAGAAAAAAAAAAAAAGAGTTTTTTAACAGCTGAAATTCAATGTATATAAGCTGAATGTAAATTAATGAAGGAGGATGGAGGGACATAATGCATAAAACCAGACAGAAATACATAAAAATTAGCAAAGATGATTTGGGGTTTTTAAACGTAGATGGTTACAAAATAGGAACAAGGGGTAACCCCAGTGGCAGAACTTTCAACATGAAAGAACATTCATTTCTGAACAGAGAAAACTGCTCACAGAAACTTACAGAGAAAGACCACTTATTCAACAACATAAAGCTCTTACTGACACAAGAACTGGCAGCCATTACCAACATAAGAACATTATATCCAGCAGAGAAAGTTCAAATTCTAAGACACTCTTAAGAACATATTACTTGAGTGCAGCACAGTTTGACAGACTAAATCACTACGCTCACTGCAGCGTGCTCACTGCTGTTCCTTTTCCCAAGGATCCCTCAGAGGCTGTAAGGCAGCAAATCCTGGGCCACATATGCTTTCTAAATAGGATCAGAATTTATAATATATCCTTGTTCACCTGACAACACAGGAATGATATTTTTTGCTACCCATATAGATGCAGATGTATTAGCAAGGCTTTAGCTTAGCTGAGAAAGCTTACTGCTCAGGTTTGGTTCAGTTGACTTTAACAAAGGAATATGCAAAATGTGCTGGTCTGCAGGTAACTGCAATACTTCCTGGCTTTGAAACCTCTACCAAATTTAACAATTATTTGAGTATTTCTGTTGAAACTGCAACAAAAATTAAGAACAATACTTAGGCGCATAGAACCTACCAGACTGCTGGTTAGGTAAAGCCTAACTTAAACCTATTGCCTGCTTTTTAAAAGGTAACCTCTTGGCTATTCCACTTTTGATATTTATGGCTGGATCCAGAGTTGGCAACTGCTGCCTAGAGCTTACAGATGGACCAAGGAATTTTTAAACCATACAAAGAAAGAGAAAAGACGTTTTTCAGCACAGCATACAGTACTCCCTAACTCCAATGCAGCTGTTTCTTCGTTTGATAAATGCAATTAAAGACAATTCAGACTTTCCCCAAGTTTATCTTCTGCTGAAAGTTTTCAGTGGGACCAGTCATGCCGTGGTGATAAACAAGTTACTGGTTCTGGGCCACTGCCAGTTAAAGCACCACTTCTGCATCTCTTGATTAGTCTGCAATTTCGGGATCACAATGCAGACCAACCTCAAGAAATCCGTAACTTTCCCTACACTGTTAAAAGAACATGTTACCCTTACCTTGACGAGGCAATTTGCATATTTCTTGCTCTAAGAGAACTACTGAAGACACGATGAAGAAATGACTAAGCACATCATTATGTTCATCCAACCTGGATGGAACAAGTATATTCACAAACAGAAAGGAATGCTGCACAAATACCTGCTGCTGCATACGGCTGGAATCAGATGTGCAAGATTTCTGGAAGATTTCTGCATTGACAATTCCATTGTTTATTACAAACAGGATTCATTAGGAAAGACAATATTCTTGTTAAAAAGAAGCTTTTAATGTAACTTTGTACCTGTTAATGATACACTTGAGATACTTTGCACTGTATTCAACTGCAAATAACAGAATTTGACTAAAACATTATAGTCCATTTCTAGCTTCCAATTTGACTTCTACCTTAAACATAAAAAGATACAGCTGTCTTGGACATAAAATGCTCAAAACCAAAAGGAGATGGTTGATAACAAAACAAGCTGTTAGATGCTGCTGTTTTATGCTGGAGACACTAAAAATTTTTTGCATTCAAGTGAAATCTGGAAATGTTAATTGGAAAGAGAAAAATCCCCAACAACCTTAAAGCCAGTAAATCCTGAGTAAAAGATAGATCCTCCTTAGGCTGTCCAACCTCAAAGGGCCAGCATACTACAAAAAGTGCAATATACACTTGCCTAATTCCTCTGTTCCTCCTTGGCTGAACCTGGATGGCTGTTCTCATGTTTTTCTGAGTAAAGAATCACTTCTCAACTATGAAATCAGGAATATGAGGGAGTTCAGTTAGCAGAGCACAAACTACAAAACCTTGAGCTACATGAGTCACTTTCTTAAAGTTATTGATAAATAAAATTTATTTCAGGTGATATACTTTTCTTAAGGCAAGCAAGAACAACAGTGAAACCCATCTTTTTATTCTAAGTTCAGCAAATGAGGGCTACAATCTTGTACAACTATCATCAGAGAGCTTTCTCAGGAGGCTCAATCATACAGTACTGAATTCCAACTGAAAAAATATGTTTGAGGATAACAAAAAACAATGCTACCTGTACAAGTTAAGGCAGTTCAGAAAACAGCAAGTTTCACTAACAGTCTGAATAAAGTTTCTGTATTAAATGGAAGACTAAATACTATGTGATTTTCCACAACAAATAAAGGTAGGGCTTCTGTGTATTTGGCGTTTCCAAGTTACTTATTGAGATCTAATGATATTTTCCATCTCTCCATTTATGCTTACACTTCTGCAAGTCTGGAAGTGCCTGAAAGGAATTATTTTTACCTATGCATATTTTCTGTTAAGATTGTTTTCACATCTGTATTCATAACACTCCTTATAAATCTGCTTTCTGAATAGCTGGAACATTAACACTGAAATAATGACTACCTGTGGATTCCATAATCCTAAAGGTTATTACTTTGCATCAAGACAGATAAGTTGCAAAAACCAAACCCAAAAACCACAGAGCCAGATACAGTCTAACAACACTATTAGAGTGTACATCATGAACAACACTCTTAGTCAAGTTCTGTGGAATGCAAATACCATCTAATTGGAACAGCAACAGCTCAAAACATTCCTAACTTTTTCCAGTACCCGCTCCTTTTATTTAGGAAATAGAGTGTTAAAAGAATGTTAGAAGTACCATGTCAATCAGTTCAAAGTTAAAGAGGCCAAAAATGCAACATTAATTCAAGAGCCATAAAATCCTACTGTGCACTTTCACCAAACTTTTTAAATCCATCTGGATCCTCTTTATTTCAATTCATACCCATTGTGTCTTGTCATCTCCACCATTCACCACCGTGAAACATTTGATTCTGTCTTCTTGATGAAGTCCTCCTGGGCTGGATGCTATTAGGTCCTCTTGAAACTCCTCCTTCTCCAGGTTTAACAAGCGCAGACACCTCAATCTTTCTCACTCAACAAGTGTTTCAGCCCCCAACTACCTTGGTGGCTTTATACTGAACTCAGTCCAGTTTGTCAATACTTCTCTTGTACTTGGGAGTCTAAGACTGGAAGTATCTTGGACTATGTATGTCTAAAAAATTGCCAAGTTAAGAGGGATAATACTTTTATCCCTCAATATACTACTGATACAACCCAGGATACTTTGCTCTCTTTGCAGCCAGGGCGCAGTGCTAACTAACGTTCAGGATGCTGTACAGCAGAACCCTTATGTTCCTTTCCACAGAACTCTCCTCAAGATAGCATTGCTGCAAGGAATTTTCTTTGTGGGTGTGGAACTTTGCATTTTTAGAATTTCATGTGGTTCCTGTTGTCCCATTTCTCCAGTCTATCTAGCTCTCTCCAACAGCAGATCTGTTTCTATCAACTAGTCCTCTTCAATTTGGTGTTGCCTGCAAACATGCCAAGTGAACCCTGTCACCTTGTCTGGTTGGTTGGTTGGTAAAGATGCTAAAAGGACAGACCCCTACACTCCACTTCCACTGGCCTCATTGACCATTACCCTCTGAGGCTGATCCTTCCTTTCACTCATCTTGCCCACACGTCCAGACTTTACAATGGAGGCAAGACTATTGTGAGAGACAGCGCTGAAGGGCTCACAAACATCTGAAGTAAACACCTCCCACTGTTCCTCCCTTAGTCACAGAAAAGCCAACAGGTCTGAACCCACAGCATTCTCCAAGCATAAAAAGAGCAGTACTGTAAACTATGTGAACAAGAGTTAATGTAACAGTACTTACTAAAGAAAACTGCAGTAATTTTGAAAGCAGAAAAGCAACTACTCAGAAACCAAAATCTCTCACTGTTAGATAGGTAAATACAATACAACTGTGAGAACTGTAGCATTGTAGACAGCAAAATTATTCCTTCTGTAAGCCATCATAAAAATTAGAAACCTCTTTTGATTCAGGAGCACACAGTTCCCAATGCCAGCTACATCCTGAATCAAAGAGCCACTAATTGTAACTGTAATATGCTCAAACCTGTTTGGAATAAAGGTTTTTATAAATTTCACCCAAGTAAGCTACATAAAAATGAAGAGGCTATTTAAAAGAAGAGCCTCAAAAAGTAAATGCTTACATGTGAGAGGGATCATCCATCAAAACCAACAAAATGGTTAAACACACACCACTTATTAAAAAAAGCAAGCAAGAATAACAAAAAAGCCCTGGAAAAACCAGCTTGATTAAAAACAACACTGCAGAATGTTATTTTAGGTAGAAAAGCATCTTTTTAAAAACAGATGTTGCTCCTTAACAATGAAAACAGGATGGGGGAGGATTTCCCATAAACGTTAGCCAGTTAACCAGAAATTGTATAAAAGGAAAGAAAAACAAGTTTTAAAACCAACTTTCTAATAATTTTCTCAATTCACAATTAAAACAAATTGTTCCAAGAACAAGCATGAAGATAAGAAAGAATCAGTAAGGCAAATATGTAATCAAAACATGAAAGGAGAGCTCAAACAAAAGCACCAAAAAAGCTAAGTTGTTTTGTTTTTTTTTCTCTCTGATGCTCACTGTAGAAGAGCAGATGGAATTTGCCACAACAGTCTTTCTCCAGAGGGCTAGAAGAGAGACAGCCCTTTATGCAATCAGCATAAGTTAATCTAGATAAAACCATTAACAAGTCATCAAGATCAGACAGTATTCACCCATAATTTCCAGACGAAGCAAAATATTACACAGTTGATCTAACAACTGTGGTGTGAAATTTATTCCCTAAAAGTGCTCTATAAGACTGCAACGATACTCAAAGTGTATCCTTTAAATAAAAAAAAATAGCTCTCTGGGAGCAGACAGGGAAGTTTGGTACAGATAAGCCAGGTCTGAACAAAAGAAAACAATCTAAACTGTATCAAAACCAGCAATACTAAGCTTTATATGGATAAATACATGGGAAAACCCAGCAGCTTTTGTAGTGGGAAGTCATTACTAGCAGCAGCTGAAAAATTGCTAAGAAGCTGCATGTGATTTCAGTATCAGGACATATCTGAATTTTCAAGAAGTTTGGACAAGCTACCTAACAAAAGGTAAGAAACCTCCCAAACAAAGTGTGCTAGCACAACACAAAAGGGAAGATCCTAACAGAATTAAATAACTTGTTAAAACAATTACAAGCCAGAGTGAAAATAAAGCATTTTTCATATGAGAGATTTTGCCAGCAGAGCTCCTAGAGCCAGCATAATTCAGCTCATCTAAGGTCTAGAAATCCAGTTAAAAAAAAAAAAGTCAGAAGACTCACTAATTACAAAAAATTATTTGGTGAAAAATTAATCTGATCAAAAGGTATAAATGACTGAAGGATAAAATTCCATGTAAATTAAGAAGAAAGCACATAGAAAAATTAATTAAACATCATCATAGAACAGAATCACTGGTTGGAAAAGACCTCCAAGATCATCAAGTCCAACCTTTGACCAAATACTACCATGCCCATTAAACCAGCCATATCAAGAAGCGCCACTTCTTCTTTTTTGAACACTTTCAGGGACAGTGAGTTTACTACTTCCCTGGACAGCCTCTACAATGCTTAACCAAACTTTCAGTGAATAAATTTTTCCAAATATAAAACCTGACTTCTCTTGGTGCAACTTGAGGACATTTCCCTTTGTTCTATCTACTGTTATGCGGAAGAAGACCTCCACAAATGACAAAACTGGAGAATGTTTCTTTTCAAGTTACTAACAAGAAAGTTTAACAAACAACAGGCTTTAAACACAGGGGACTCTTAATCTGGATCATCTTCTAATACAGATAACCTGAAAAAAGTAATTTGAATACTGATATTTAATAAAGACATACAAGAAAAAATTACAATTCAAATGAAAACAGCATCATCAAGCAGCCAAGTAACAACAAGAAATTAAGTGTATTTGCACACTTTTGCCCAAAGTGCACATCTTTCACATTTTCTAATGCTTATATATTTATACATCTGAAGAACAGTTCTTGCAGCTGGTATGTCAATATCTTTATTGCTACACAGCAAGGTACCAGCCTCTTGCAAAGACAGACTTCTAGTAAATAGCTGTCAGCAAGTCTATGCGTGACTGAAGTTAAATTACAAATAGTAAAGGAACAGGTTTTTGAACTTAACACCAGCAAAATATCATGTATCTAATCCATGACAGAATTACAGACCTTAAGTCTGCTATTATTTTACTATCCATACCAGTTACCTTTTGGTCTGCTCCACAGCATTGTTTAAACTTACTAACCTTACCAATAACAGTTCCTACATTTATACAACAGGAAATATTTACATTTTTAAAGTATCTGTGTATAATATCACATCAGTAAAATTTATAAATACCTAACAATGTTACTAGTAAAATTAAATATGCCTTTAGTAACAAGCAATTTGGTTAAGTCCCCTGAAATGTCCACATCTTTTACTTATCAAATGCAGGTCTTTCTTGTCACTAAAAAAAGATTTGAATGTATGGAACTGCTTCCTAAGAGAAAAACAAAGGAAAAGCCACTACATTAAAAATCCACAGTAGAAGAAACCCAACTAACACACCACACAAACACTACCTCATCTTCCACTCGAATTCCAGAACACAAGTACAACCCTCCTTTAATTTTCCACGCTCGTCATAAGAAAGATCTTGATGATCTTGCTGACCCCCAAGCACACATAGCACAACACAGTACAACAGCATCAATGCTTCTGCTTGTTTTCTGGAATGACATGCCACACCAATTTTGGCCACCTTTCTGACAGACCAGTTAAAAGCACTGTAATTTATTCATAGTTAAAATAAAAGCACCTATATATTAATCTTTATTTAAATTATGTAACCTACTAACAGTTTAAGAAAACAATCTACACAGTTATTGAAAGGTACTGAAAGACGCACGAGCTACAATAAAAATTAATCTTTTCATAAATTAATTATTACAAAGAAAATAGTTTCTTGTCTTCTATCACAGTAAGAGCACAGATATTTATCACAAAACACTTCAGAGATTCCAGTTAAACTCACTGAGTGTTGCTAGGAGAGTGAAGCAGAACAAGTGATTATAAAAACAACATAGGTTTGGGGATTTTTAAATGAACACAAACCCGATAAGAACCCTATGCTTTGATGCATAATTTTAGAGGTGATGTCAGGAAAGTCTGCAATTATTAGTGAATTCATGTGAAAAACTAGGAAACAGAATTTGACAGTCTGGTCTAAAAAGTGAATCAATTACTAAGATGAAAACCCAGATCAAGAAGAACCAAGACTGCTGTGTTAATCCTTCCTGGGCATCACATTACTCACAAATTCCACATTCTGTATATTTAAATATGGATTTAAAGTAAAGAATGATCACAGACAGAAGAGCTGACACAGAAGATTAATGGTAAGTAATGAAGACTATGTGAATGGTCTGTGAATGGCCCAGCATAACACAGGATTAGCATGTCAGAGAACAGTATCTTCTCTCACAACTGCTACATGCCATCAAATCACATAACAATGCTAATAAAATGTTAGTCATCATCAAGCCTTATACTTGTTAAGATGCAGGCATCAAGTACCGACACATATGGACACAGTAATTCAAGAAAAGTAAGTTTAAGTTTATTCCTGAAGTAAAAACATGTATGACATAGTAAAAACTCCCCCATTTTTTTAGAAGCAAGACAATATTTAAAAGATTTTTAAAAAATCCCATGTCATTTAATACATTTATACATAGGAACTAAACACATTCTACAAATGAAGCAATTTCCAATGATCAATACATCTTTAGGGCTGGGAAAGAGGTGTCCTAAACAAACTCTCAAGACCCTTCCATACCCAACAACATTCATGCCTCGTAACCAAAGCACCTCATTCAGACAGGCAGCACAAAACTCACTTCTCTGGTGAAACACCAATGTGTGACAGCTCCTACTACACAATGTTGGTCATTACTGGTCATAGTTTTGTTTCCCCTTTGATTAGAAGAGAGTATAGGAAGGAAGGCAATTAGCTGGGCTGAGCAATAGCTGGAGTAATTTACTGATTACATACAGATTCTTATGGTTTTTACCCAGGCTTTATATAAAATAGTAATTTTGATTACAATCTGTATGTATGATAGCATCAGAAAGCATTATTTAAATAAAACATTGCCTAGCCCTTTCACTGTAGTGTTGCTGTCTGATATCTCTTAGCTTTATAGGTCACATGTCATTTTAGCAATCACATATTAAATCCATTTTTCTTCAAGTAATCTTCAATCAAGTTTTTCTAAGCTATTATGTTTTCCACTTCAAAATATTTAGCACCAGAGATCAGAAGCTCTGGGGTGCCACTCCCACATCAGCAACCATGTCCATTTCTAATAATGATTTGGAAGATCTGAAAGGAACTTCCTAAAAACAATTATGAATTTGGAGGAATACCAAACAACAAGTTTAGTACAATGTGCATTCTTATGTGTTGTGCTTCTAGTTCTTCTCAGATATCAATGTTATCAAGTCAGTGTGCCAACCACTTCAAGATGCAATCAAGAAATACGTTGTGTCTCAGTTAAAGAGCTTTTTTCCACCCTTGAGGAACTGGTTTTGGCACAAAACTGAACTCAGAAGCCCATCCAAAAGCCCATCTCTCTCTCTCCTTCCTCTTCTCTCCACCAATACACACTATAAAGTATTTATTTCTTATAAAACCACACAAATCTAATAAAAATAAAATGAATTTTCAGAGGCTTTAAAATAAGTGATACCATATGAGATTTTTGAGTGTCTAGTGTATCTGCTTAGTTAATACAGGATTGATTTCAATGAAGAGTCAAGTCTATTGGAGGATACAAAGAAATTACGGATTTTTTTATTCCAAATCCTGTTCATGACATAAAATCAATTTAGCATTTTAATTAGAGAAAACCTTTAAAGAAACCTTTAACAGTTGGTATTAGGCAGTGCAATTTACAGTCCTTGAAATTTTATTAATTAATTATTCTAAATCTGTTAATTACCTCCTTAGCTAATGTTATGTCTAAATATTAATTCCTTGAAAGAAAATTACTTCAAGCTAGTCATTAAAGCTTCTATGGAAGGAAGTCCTTCCTATCTTTTACTCAGTAGCTTAAAAGCCCTAATGAATTACTAATTCATTATGCCCTAATGAAGGCAACTAAACAGAATGTATGTAATTACTTTCAGTGTCAACAGAAAGTAACTCTTAAAAATAACATTCCTTTCCAAGTTATAGCTTGTGTGCCTTTTCATTACTTATATTTAACATTTTGCACCCATTTACTAAGACGTGCTCATTATTCATTATAACATAAAAGAAGTTTGCAGTTTAGGGATCTGTGTATTTTACTCTGTAAATCACACAATGCTACATAATTCTGGATGGCACAGCAGTATCTGTACAAATTAGGTGCAAGAATTTTTAAAAAGTTGACTGCTTTACTTAGTTGTGCATGGACACCTTGAAGCATTTATTTTGGCTCTTTAAGCTACACTACTTACTGCAGAAAGAAAACGATACCATTGTCTCTAACTCATTTTTCATAGATATTTTTTAGTTTCAAAATAGGATACAGCTCTCCATTCTTCCTCAAACAGATGCTGGTTTAAATCAAAATGCACCAAGAGAGACTGGAAGATCAAAGTGGGAATAAGGTGGCTGAGAATGCTCTTTAGAAGCATAAGGAAGTCAACATAAAAGCCAACTGGAAGAAAGAATTAGAAAATTCTTACCTGGGAAGATAGAATCACAGAATAAGCTGAAATGGAAGGGACCCACAAGAGTCATCATCTGCAGCTCCTGACCCTGCACAGCAGCATTGCCAGGAGTCAGCCACACCATGTGCCTGAGGGGATTGTCCAGCAGTGGGTCAGAAGTACCAGTGGGCCAGTTTCCCATGCTACTCTACACAAGAGCATCAACATAAGATGTGGATATTTACTTTCTTATCTTTATTTTGATAGGATTATGAATGAACAGATAACACAGTTGAGAAAGAGATGATAAGCTATTTCTCAGTGTTAAAATTTTTTTTGTTTGTTTTAATGTAAATGCTACTGACTTTGGTTCATAATAATTTCTCTTTAAAAAACCAACACACTAAATACTTGCGAAAGCTTGGTAAAATTTACTTAAAAAAGACAGCTACACAGCTCAGACGAAGCAGTTCAACCACTTACAATTTTAAAAAATGCCTCTTTTTAGAAACAGAGAAATTTGCCAAAAATGAAGCATGACTCTCTGTTGTTGGCACAACAGACTATTTATTCTAAGGCCTATTTGATACCATTTCCCACTACTATTGCTCAACTACATCTAATTGTTCTTAAAGACTCTTTGTCTTCTCGAGTGCTTATGGCTCCCCATATTTAACATAGATAATGTCAGTTCTTAATGTCAGTTCTCCTAAATGTGTGAAACATGAACAGGGCTCTAACCAAGAAACACAGTGTTCCTCAAATATTATATCTAAAAGAAGTCTTTCCAGTGTGAGGATGAGGAGCTATAAAGATCACCAGGGTATAAGCTGGCAGCAGCTGTGAATGACTATTTAAGTCCCATGCATAAATAGTTTTGTTGCAGAACCACAGAGAATGTTAAATGACAGCATCAAATCAAACACAAGTTTTTTGGACCTTGGCTTCTTTTTAAGAAAGGCTGTGGGAGTGGAGGAGGACAGACATCAGACTACTACGCTCCCAGTGCTAGAGAAGGAAAGTGCCATCCCTTCCTTTGTACTTTCCACTGTCCAGTATTTCTGGCTTGTTGCATCCACAATTATAAACAATATTATGTAGCACTCAAAGTAGGAAGATTTTCTTAGAAGGCAGGAGAGGTGAAAGGCAGATCAGTTTAATTTAACAAGCTTAACTTATTAGAGTATATCTTTGAAGAAGGATTAATTGCTATCAACACATCAGAAAAACAAGTTATTTTTAATATAGATTTGGGTCACTAAGCTTTTAAAAAGTGAATATAAATACTCATGCTGGAAATGCAGGTCGTTTTATATTTTCAAGGCATGGTACCTCAACACAGTGAAGGTCATAGTTACTTTGGGCATAATGATATCCTTAAATAATCTTAACCCAGCTTGACATAAAATATTTATCAGAAAGGTCTTGGTTACAAAAGAACTTCTCAATAACAATGAAAAGTAATCATAGCTGTTAGCACGAAACGTTGAAATTAAAAGCTATAACATTATAAATATTTATATTTTGTTAGATGCTTTCATAACATACCTTTTTCATAAAGCGTTTGCACACAATCAAACATACAAAGCTATAGTCTATACTTTCAGGCTCTCTCTGATCACTCCATAAAACAAATGGACAAATAATCCCCATAGTCAAAGACAACCTAGAAGGAATTAACTTCACAAAATGGGTGTGCTTGCCATCGGGAGATATGAGCACAGGAAGGAGAAGGCCAACCCTGCAAACATTTCCAAGTGTCTTTAAAGTTTATACTTCAGGAGACACAACGCAAAGTTTTATGGCTAATTCATCTTGCTTTTAACTGGCCAAGAAAAGGTGGAAAAGATGGAAAACTAGGTTGGTGGAGAAAATGGGAATGGCAAGTCTCAAAGGCTGGAGGATATAAACTCCCATCACGGACACCTTTAGAGTGTGAGTTTTACTGTGGTGCCTCATTATTTGCTGAAATATACAGGTGCCTTGTACTGATGGATAATGCCTTTTTCCTTCTGTTCTTCCTCTTTGTGTTCAGGAAAACGCATTGAACAGTTTTTCCTCTAATGTCACTACAAAGCAGCAAACAGCTTTTAGTATCAGAGTAAGTTTGTTAAATGACAGACAATCCCACCGCCACTTAATTTTGCAACTAACACCAGTAGTGATCACAAGACATTGATTAAAAAGTCATCTTCTTAAGATGACTTGCTCACAACCAGAAACTGAGGGCAGAGACAAGATCCAATACTCCATTCAAAGTAACAGCAAGATGGAAGATGGTGCCTGCACAGGAGATTCACGCGGAGCTCCCCATCCACGTCCAAGCATTCGGAAGACAAACACTGCTCTGAACTGAAGAAGTGACTACCAACAAGTTGCATTGGTCATGAAATTACCTCCACTGTGCCTGGCCCGTGGCAGAGGGGACCACAGTGAAGATGAATTACACAGAGGGCTCAGCACACTCAGGGATTGCTCTTAATGCCCCGGAACGTGCCTCAGCAGAATGCCTGTGTCCGGCACCACCGGCTGGAATCCAAGCAGATCCATTACCTTCCCTTTATACAACAGCTTACCACATGCCTCTCTGACACCAGAGATATGCCTTTCCTCCTCCTCTTTATTTTTAACTTTAGTATCTTTAACACAACTAAGATGCATACTTCAGGCTATACCATTAAGGAGGATTTTAAACCCAGTTTAGCACTTGGTAAATTGTTCTGCTATCTTCCCAATGCTAATCTGTTTTAAAAACAGCGAATTAAACTAACAGTACAGTTCACATAGATGCTTACATGAGCTACGCTGAATTGCCTGTACTTTGAATACTAAGTTATCTGCATAAGAATCCTCTAAATGTCCCTAAGAACAATTCTTTTTGACTCAAAAATAATTATTTTGACCGACTCAGAAAAAAAATAGCCCTTCTCAAGAAGTTCTTAGTAAACAGAGGATAGTGAAAAGATAATGATACATTTCCTTTCAAAACTGATTTGCTTTTTCTTCAGTTGTGGGTATTTGCTCTACTCAGTTGTACCCAAATCTGGTTGAGAAATAGTAGTGTACCCTTGAAATTCTGTGTCTCTCTTTTACTCTGGCCCCCAAAGAATCGTATCTCTATACCAGACTAACAGTATCACAAGAACCTAAATATTTTTACTTGGAAAAAGACAGACAACTCTCCAGAAAGTGCCTTTTTTTTTTTTTTTTTTTAAATAAATCAGCACACACAGCGATTTGGTTGATAACACACTTATCTGATCTGAAAGATGCAGACTGAATTTTGTGTTTTGCTGTATCCAGATCATGGATTTGAGACTAAATAGTTCATTTCCTAACTTTCAGACTCTCCTTATTCTGAAAAATTACTTCTCTTGATTCCTGTTGTATGCAGTAGAAATCTTCCTAAAAGTGTCAAAACAACCTGCTTTGCAGACTACAATCCCCTGTTTTGTTTCCAATGGGAAAAAACTAATTGAAAAGAAACACTTCTGCCCATTCTGCAGCGAGAGGCTTTCTGTACTGAAACGCAGATGCGCAGGACTTACTAGCACAGTTATCACTATGCTGAAGTGCAACCTTGTTGCTTTTAACAAGGCAACTAAAACTCCACACCAAGCCTGGCATTATGAACACAGCTGTTCATTCCTACACCATTAAGGAGAAGAATTAGGAAAAAAAAAATGAATAATTGTAACACTACACTCCCACACCACCCCCAAAAAAGAAAAACCCAAACAAGGGGAGCTTTTATTCCCAGAGCAAAATCTCAATTCATGGTTCATAGCTCAGGTATCATAAGCTTATATGTTTTGCTGCAATACGTGAGAACCCTGTTATTAACAATTATCTCAACATATAAGACACTTTAAAAACAACTGACATAAAGACAATCTAAGTTTACATTTCTAAACTATTTCCACATAACAAAAATTCCCTCTCACTTGTTTTTTTTCAAACTTAAGATCTTCTCAAGCTGCTTCTGCATGGGAAGTGATCCTCTCTTCCTTTCTCTCTAAAGGTCACCAGCCCTAAACAAAGCAGGAAAATAAGTTATATGGAGCAAACCCATATTATTAGGAAAAGAGTCAGATATTAAATGGATATCTGACTAGGAATTCCACAAGATTTTAGCAGCTGTCAATTTTACAGCCTTTCTTCCATTACTAATTGTTTTTCACAATTAAGTAGTGCACCTGGGCACTTCAGTGAAGTTTCTCCTCTTGTGATATAACAAATGCCACCAAAGAATCCATGAAGGATCTTCCTACACTTGACTCTAAAGTCAAAATTCTAAAGTAAAGTATATTAATACATCAATCCTTCCATTTAGTTTCACCATGAATACCAGCAAGGCATTTGATATCAATGAAGTATTAAAGGACATCACTGAAAACAGCCTTGCAGAGAAGGACTTGAGGTATGGTTCATGAAAACCTCAACATGAGCTGTCCATGTGCACTTGCATCCCAAGAAGCCAACTGCATCCTGCATCCAAAGCAGCATGGCCAGAAGGATGAGGGAGGGGAGTCTGCCCCTCTGCACTGCTCTAGTGAGACCAGCACAGTTCTGGTGTCCCCAACACAAGAAGGACATGGAATTGATGGAGTAAGTCCAGAAGAGGCCATGTAGTTGATAGCAGACTGGAGCACCTACCTTACAGAGACAGGCTGAGAAGGTTGGGGCTGCTGAGCCTGCAGAAGAGAAGGTTGTGTGGAGACCCCGCAGCAACCTTCCAGTGTCTGCAGGGGCCTACAGGGAAGCTGGAGAGGGATTCCTTCTCAGGAACTGCAGTGATAGGACACCAAGCAATGGGCACAGACAGAGAGGAAATTTAGCCTGGATACTAGAAAGAAATTCTTTTCTGTGAGAGTGATGAGATACAGGAACTGGTTGGCCAGAGAAGTGGTGGATGCCCCATCCCCGGCAGTGTTCAAGGCCACACTGGATAAGGCCTTCAGTAACCTGGTCCAGCAGGAGGTGTTCCTGCCCATGGCTGGGACTGGGACTAGATGATCTTCAAGGTACCTTCTAACTCTTAGTGTTCTACAACTCTATGAAAATCACGCAATTGTTCACAATGCTGAGAAAGTATTTCATTTTTCATTTAAAAGCTTCTAGCCCTTATGATTCAGAAGTTTCAAGCCTGGAGGTTCAAAACCAATAAAAAGAATCCACATGGCCTTAAATAAAAACATTACATTTTCATCCAGTTCAATTTTAAGGCTTGATTTATGATTTCTGAACACTTACGACAACGAAATCACCCTACCATGAAGTTCCACTTACTCTCTTGTCAAAGCACTGTTTAACCATTGCTATGTGGTATGCAAATTGCTTATGAATATATATAACAGCATTATAATTTCTTTTAATGTCAGACATTTCATGGATACCTATTTTATGAATAACAGAAAATGAATAATGCTATTTTACACATTTGTTGCATAAAATAATATTTTTTGAGACAACTGTAACAACACAGGGTGCTTTCCTCAGTGCCTTATGTGTACATCAGTTTCAAAAATACAGTAGAGAAGCACCTGGAGAAGAAAAGATCCACTTTTTCATTCCCTGCTTCCTCTACTATAAAAGTATTATATTAAATAGGAATATTGCAGGACCAATATTATAAAGGAATAAAATAAATTTTTGCTGCCAAAGCAGAACTGTTTTTATGAACAGCCTACAGGAGAAGTTTCACACATTCAGCAAAATATCTCAAAATAAAAAATTATTCAACTGATACACAGGCATGCTATACATAGTGTTGCTAGCATGTTACCTTCAAATTCTTATGAAAACTGTTAATGGTCTCTGCTCTCTGCAAATTTTGGCCTGAAGGACCAATACAGTATCCACAATTAAAAGTGCATCATTCATTGTCTTATGACTATGTCAACATAACCTGATAACCACCTGTAACCCATCATCTGTCTATTCAAAGTTTACCAACAGAAAAGACATGTTCCACAGCTTGGTGTGGTGATCAAAAGCTTGTACAATCTTCCCAGTTACAGAACCTGCTCAAATAAAGGATGGTGAGTCCATCAATTTTGTTCTGCCAAATGCGCTCACAGGGACACTGAGTGGGCCAGAAACATCCCACAAGCACACAGCGATGGGAAACTTACTATATCCAGGTCTGACGCAAAAGGATAACAGCCCAGTCGTGACCTCCAGAGTGGCAAGGAACACTCTATGCATGAAGTTTTATACACTTTGAAGAATTGCAAGCAACTTTTACATCCACTTACAGTGGTCTTGTCAGATCAGCTGGGTATTTCTGATGGTCAGAACTGGATGTATGTAACATGAATTCATTGAGGTGATACACAGTCACACACACACACTACTGAACTGTATGGAAGGGTCTCATTCCATCCTATTAATACCGCATCCAGAATTTAATCCTCACACAGCCTGGCCCAGAGCCACCGTGTCTGCTTTCCATTACTCATCACCTTCTAACTCTGCTGAGCCCAGAGCAGTCCATTTGCTTCAGCAATGGAAGCAGCCCCTCACATGGAGTCTGCTGCTCCTGGAAGTTACGGAGCGAGAGTGACCTAACGCACAGGCTACAGGGGATGAAGAAGGAATAAAGATGCCCCATTACTCCCACAACTACAGTCTCACAGATCTTACCCACAAAGGACTCAGCCATGTGATGACTTCCAGGATAATCACTCTGTGTTTGCTGTCAGCACCAGTATTCTACTGGAACTGGTACCTCCTACCACTGCCAGAGAGAATGAGTGTACACGGCAAGGAAAAATCCATCGGTACTGGAACACCATATAGTCCTTTTGAAGTTTTACACCAAGGAATTTCTGACAATGCATCTTGATTGCATTGTTGTCATTTCAAGAAGCAGTACTGCCAAGTATCTCAGCACTGCAGATATAAAGTGAGGCACCCATGAAAAACATTCAATTAACAAATGGTGTATTATCAGTGCAAGTGCATTATTTTTCATAGGGCTGTTAATATAAAGAATCCAGTATTTATTGCTGCACAAAGACTGCTCAATTAACATATCCAACACTTCTTGTGCACCTAAATATTTAGATTTTTCTTTACTTTTTCATTTTTGATGCTGAAGAAAAACAAGAACAGATCTTAAAATTAAAGAATAACAATGCAACAACATTTGGCAATATGACATTGCCAGTTTTCCAAATTTAACAGGAGTTGGGACAAAAGTATGTCAGCAATTTCCCAATATATTTTTCTGGCAGATTGAGTAGGAATATATTGCAATTACATACAATTTGTATATTCAGAAAAAACACTGTGTTCTAGCAAAAGTAATTTTATACCCTTTACACTGTTTATCATTCATGATGGTTCCTCAGCTAAATTAAAATCTGAAGTTTTAATGGATTTTTTTAAATGTAGAAACAGACTTGCTTTAGTTTTTGCTATTTTTGTTTTCCTTGTTGAGGTCTTTCCAAAAGTCACAGCCTAAACGCTGTTACTTATGACTTTCTAGATCTTTAGTACTCTTTTTCAAGAAATTTCTTGGAAAGAGCTCAAAAAGACAAGCACAAATTTCTTTACAGAAGTGCTTAACTACAGTTCTATGTGAAAAAAATTAACAATTGGGTTTTTTTCCCAGAAGGAGAAATACTGCAACAGTAACACACACATACAATAACAACCAAGTTATAAAAACAAACTCAGGCTCTGATATAATACAGAAGTTGATTTAATTGGAATGACAAATTACAATACACATTTTAACTGTATATGACAAAATAAAGCATGTTTGACTATTATAAATTAATCCCAACATATTTTAAGATCTTGTTGAGAAGCTTCCATATGGGAATGTCTGGCTACATCTAGTTCAAATAAAAAGAGTTCACACAGCTTAAAAAATTCTCACTTACGTAAAGAAAAAATAGCAGCATGCACTGCAGATACTCTGGTGGAAGGTTAGAAGAAAATAATGGCAGACAAAACAAGTCAAAGTGCAGAAAAAGCACCTACACATTGCAGAGCTGTGGTGAAAAACATCCCATTTTGCTTTGCTTGCGCACAGCTTTCGCTTTACCTGTTACACTGCCTGTACTCTAACCTACAAGTTTTCTCCTCTTTACTCTTCTGACTCTCTCCCCCCAAGGAGACAGGGAATGAGAGGCTCTGAGATGTGTAGTTGCCAACCAGGGTTACAGCACGACAACAAAAAGTAGAAGAGCTTCTCTTACATGGAGATGGATCTTATGAAAAACATCTAAGACTGAAGCATCAAGCCTCAGTGAGTTCAAGAAGTGTTTGGATGGTACTTTCAGGCACATGGTGTGACACTTGGGGCTGGTCCTGTGCAGGGCCAGGAGTTGGATTTGATGATCTCTCAGGGTCCCCTTCAACTGAGCTTATTCTGTGATACTGTAATGTGAATAACTAAGTCAAGCATCAGTTCTCCTCATTTGTTCTACATTGAACAGTAAAGATTTAATATTAACGCTTTACATTAGACAGAATCATCCAAATCGATCTGGGAAATGCTGGTTTTAAATTGAGACATGTTGTGTACTGTGCTTTTCATCTTTTGGAGATGACAATGTTTATTCCTGCTGTTTCACATCTTCAGCAGAAGCCTATAATTGTTTACTTATTCCCAAACACAGCAGTGATACTACCATATTCCCTGATGCCTAATCATCACCTAAAATAAGTGTATTTTTCAGTAAAAAAGGTGCCACCTGTTTTCTCCATCAGCTTTATTGCATTTCCAAGTAAGAACTGTAACCTGAGGGAACATCATTAGAGTGTAATGAGCAAGGCAAAACATTTCATTGTGACAACCCCAGGCTACTGAGACCACTGTCTCTAGGCATTTTAACAACATATGGCTATAAAGTAAAGAGCACTTTCTTATTCTCCATGCAAAGTATAATTTTGATTTTGCATTGCCATTAAAAACACCAAATTACTATACAAGTCCACAGTTGCTTCAAAAACAAGCCTAGAGAGTACAGAAGCTGTACTGTATCTCCAAACCAATTACTCTGTCAGCTATGCTATTAAGGTTTGTTATCTAATTTTTGAAGTTTTATAAAAGGAGAGGCAGACTGTCAGACAATGTGGTTCAATATGTAACCATTAAGACTATTCTCGATTGAAAAATAAAGTTCATTTTGACTAATTTGTGAGATCATAAAATACAATTACAAAGTCCATTTCACCACAGTGAGCAATACAACATAGGACAGAACTTCATGCTTTTCTCCTTGGCAAGATCTCACATCAGCAAGCCCATGCAGTCAAGTCCAAAGCCCAGCCTGACCTGGCAGCACACAGACCTCTGTCTCTTACAGGGCCACCAGAAGAAGCTTTTGGTAGAACTTCAGGCAGATTTAGTCCTTTAAATTTTGAGCCATAATATCTGGCCATTTAGACTAGAAACTTTCAAAACAAATTCTATAATTGCTCTTAGCACATTCTTGTATTTATTTTTTATTATTGTATTCACACAGTCTGTATTTTAAGTATATTTTATACATACGCATACATAGCCTTACTAATACATAAAAATTTACGTTACAAATATATATGTACATAGTTTAAAATGCAGCTTAGTATATGTTGTTTTAATATTACAGCATTATTTGTTAATAGACTATTGTAATATGGCAGTATCACCAATAAAAGGCATTATCAAAGAAAGTGCCTACTTTTGAGAAAAGAAGGATTAAGAAAAAAGTATTTAGAAACACTGGTTTTTCTTCATTTCATGTAACTTTTCCATTTGTGCTAGAGTTTGTGCAGTTTTTGAAAGCAGATGAAGGAGTTTCTCTGATGATTTGGCAAAGGAGCAGGGAAGGTATCAGTACCAATAATATTTATTAGCTACACCTGCTATAAGTGCTTTTTATAGACTACATAGAGTGCAAGACAGTCATTCTTGAAATTCCTCCTACCCTGAAGGGGACACAAACCTTGAGGAACTACTTGAAGTGATGTCTGATGTTTAAAGCTGACAAGATTTCCTTCTCTTGTCTTTCAGCTGTATGTGTAATAAAAAGCTTGTGAGTAGCAGCAAGGAGCTATAGTCTACTACACAAGTTTGGAATGAACATTTTACATAGTTCCATCTGTCATTTATCTTGGATGATTATTTAAACTAGATTCTGAGTAATTTGTTCTTTCTGGCTAGATTATGTTTCCAAAATGCTGAGCCACTTGGGAGGAATAACCATATTCAGTCAGCCACAACGTTCCACAAAAGTCTACAAGTAAGTGTACTACAGAGCTCTCATGCTAACCCAGCAAATGCATGTGGAAAACAGTCCAAACAGCAGCAATGGCAGAACTGTCACTACTGCTTGTACAGAACAGAGCATTTTTTACCAAAAAGAAAAAAAAAAAAAGGGTAATTATCAATAAGCTCAAAGTTTCAAAGGAAAAGAAAAGGCAATCAGAGCTTCCATCTAAGAAACCAAATAAAAAAGAAACTTTGTAGTATCTATGTTGAAACCATCTACCATATTTACTGGAGAATAGGTCTTGTATCACCAGTAAATAAGTGCTAGTTTCTTCTTGAGGTTCTTAGTTAAAAATCAGAATATTATTTTGTGCAATTCTTTCTAATCGATCTATTTTTTGTTTTCAGGCAAGCTATTTTCTCATCTGTTTATGTTTGTCCATTAACATAAACAGCCAAAGACTCTCAAGCACCAACCTTTCACTACATTAGCTAAAAGCACAAAACCATGCAGCTTAACTCACCCCATCTGTCCACATGTATCAAAGTGCCTAGAAGGAATGTTAGTTAGATTTTATTCAATCACTGAAGTCATATAGCAAGAGTGAATTCAAGGAAAAGGTGACAGATCAGATGAAAGATAGATAGTTAAATTTTAACCTTGACCTCTAAGATTACATTTGACATCATGTTGTTTCAGTATCAATGAAGACACCTGCACAAAGAATCTCCATGCACAAAGAGAAGGGAATAAATGTAAATATTTTCAAAGCCAGGAACTTAAGGATAAAAATATTTCATGTTCAAAAAGCTGGAAAGGATACCATATATTTAAAGTTGTAAAACAAATGCACATACATAAGTAATATTTAAGGGTATAATTAATTATAACATCACGGTCTTAGAGATTCCACACTCTCTATACCACATTCTATTTTAGGCACACAACATGACAATGTATGCATGTCACTAATGCTGAGAATGATGTTTGTGATATATTTAATATCCCAGTTATTGATTTAGACTGATGGATACCTGATACATACAGTATTTCCTTAACAAAGTGAAATACAGAATTAAACAAGAGGTAGCTAAGGTTACTCTCACTGGCTGCACAAAGGAACAGTTTTAGAAATCCTGAAGTATATTTAAGGAAAAGAAAATAGATTGGGATAGGCTGAGCTAGCAATCTAATTGCAGGGGAGATGCATATTTATCAATGCTTAAAAAATGGATGAATGCTGTTTTAAAATGTTTAGAGCACACACTATTTTCAGAATATTTTGAGACTAGTGTCCAAAAGTCATTCATTGAAGATGAATTTTGAGGCAACAATGTTACAAGTCATTTAAACTCAGAACCAAAGCAATTGTAGTACCTCAGTCTACTTCTAGATGCACAGTAGAGGAAAAGAATTAATAGAAATATATTCACATGACACACCTGAGTTAGAAGGCACATGCATAAATTACGTTAAACTGTTCCTTTCATAGCCAGAGATTACAGGTATCTGAACCCTTTAATAAAAAAAATGACTACCCATTTCCTGTTCAGTAACAGACAGTACTGAATGCATTTACCTACTGAGCTGACTGCCTTGACTTTTTTTTGGTAATATTTATTGAGGTAGTAAATACAGCAGTAAAGATACAGTGGAAAATAAACCATGAAGCTTGCAGAGGGATGGATGCTACCATGTGCCAACAAGAGCATTGCCTGCAACTTGGCACAGCTAAATAAGGAGCCTCTCCAGTGCTGGGCACTGCTGGAAAGGAACACCAGGGGTTCAAAGCACCTTGAGTCCAACTGGAGAACAATAATCAGCAGCAAGGTCAGATGCAAAAAGACAGAAGGACAACATTTTGAGGAACATTTGTCCCTTCCTTTAAGGAAGTTGTAAAGCAGAAGATTTAAAACCCCAAAGAAATAAACAAACAATTCTTCCTTAACGATGCTCTAACCCACAAAAGCAATGGTAATTTTCATTATTTTTACATTGCATTGTTTTAACATTTTACATTGCATAGATTTTAAGAATTAATAATATAACCACGTGGTCAGGTTCACACAAACTGAATTCCACTGCGAGGCTTCTCTGAGGCCTGTGAGCCATCACTGAGAAGCTTGTTTGATGTGGACTACCAACATTGGCATTTAGTTCCAAAAGCTTGTTAAAATTATGATGCAGACTTATTTTACACAAGCCTAATTTTACTTAGTGAGCATCTCAATAACCATTTATGTGCATCTGCATTCTCAATTGATCTCTAACAGAATAAAGACTTGAAGATAAACACTTCAAAATCATACCAAGGAGAAAAGAACATATCCTGGGATTTTTGCTTCAACAAAAGCGGGCTACCTTTTTCTTTTGATGACAGAGTAAACACAAGAATCTTCTTGTGTGTTTCTTAGATTAGACTGCACACATCCCTTCTGGTTTTATTTTAGAACCACATTCCTCCCTCCAGGCGATTCTATACATCGTTACAAATCCTTATGCAATTTTATCCCAGGTTCTATATTTACCAAGACACCTCATCTTAACAGCAATGTTTGTTCCTCAGCATGAACCAGGCAAAGATACCCTCATAAAAATTCCCATTCTAACACGATTCATCAGTGTCTCACAATTCAAAGCACTAACGTGTAACTTTGTAGGAATCATTATTAATGTATAAAAAATACACTCTTTTTTTTTCTATTTGAATTCAAACACCGCATGTATATTTTTATCTGGCCAAAAATCCTTCACATGCACTTACTATGCACAGCTTCCTAAATAACGCTATCTATTAAAAAAAATCATAAATATAGTGAATGAGAAAGTGTGGCCTACAAGCAGTGTAATCATAATTTAAGTCACAAAGTGATCCTGGTTACTAAGGATGTGTAAAAACCCAATCAAAATCCCAGAGCTATGCACTTCTTCCTTCCACTTTTCTGTAGAAATAAGCTCAGATGATTTAAATGAAATGCTGTTTTGACCTGCATGCAACTGATTACGATTGTTTTGGAAGCACATGTAGTTTACACTTTTTTACCAGAAATTACCAATCAAGCAAATATGCACTACACAGGTAACATGCTTATAGCAGACATTATTTTGAACATTTTCTATTGATCTGGGATGGAAATTTTACATGAGGAAAAAAACCCCATGCACAAAATATTGGAACTTGCCTAAACCAACAATATTTCAGCACTCAATCTCTTTGGAGACGCAGCGTACATCTCCAAGCGTCACCAAAAACCACATGTAGGATTACAAAACTTCTAAAATCTTTTTTTATCAGCTTACATGTCTGGGAGTCCAGAGGCTTTTACTAAAGCCCTGACAAACTTAAGTTATATTTAATATACGTGCTCTCCCTAGATTATCCTATGAGCTGTAGTACTGAGTTCTGCATAGCTCTGGGATTTGTTTATATTCTGTTTTGCCTTTCCACAGAACCAAGGGAGTGCGCCCTAAACAAACAAGTGTTTGGAGAATCTTTTACTGTATCCTTTTTTCTTTAAACACTGTAAGGCAATAATTCCAAAAGAAATTTTAGTGGTGGGTACACATAAATACTTGGAAAACAAATCTAAGCTCTACTTTCAATCACTCGAAGGTTTTTTACTTCCAGTTTCTCAGAATAACAGTTTTCGTTTTGTGACACACAAAGTCGCCACTCCCACGTGTGTGACATGGGGGTCACCACTCCAATGCAGTGTGAAATACAAAGCCACCATCCCCATCTTTGCTTCTCTTAAGAATCACTGACGCTCAAAATATGATGAAACATTCAATGCAGTTTTAAGTGAAATAAAACAATTAATGCAGTCCAAAACAGAATTGTTTCAATAAATGTATTTTAAGTAAAAATACATTTCCAGACACATAGAAATATTTTACAAATTATCACAAATTGCTTGTTTACTGTTATAAGCACCATCTTACTAATTTCAGTATGATCAAATACAACATAAATATTTGGAGACCTCCAGGACACAAACAGAATCACCTCTGATCTGGAATAATTGAAGAAGACTGCTGATGCATGACAGCAGTAGTAGAAAAGGTAAGATAAAGAGAACCAATTAGACTACAATCATGTAACAGAAAGTATTAACAAGAATGAACCCAAAAAATGATGTTAAGTAAGCTATGTTTTCCTCTTTACCTCAGGTAAGCAGTATCAAATATTTAAGTACCAGCTAATGCTCCCACAACCCTAAAAAGAGAATGCTGAAACATGGTAATGTTTATCAGCAGACAAGACTTTGCACATCTAAAGCTTCATATATGTGCTAGTAACAACTTCAGTCAGTCTCATTTAGAAAACAGTGACTTAAGACCTGGCACAAATTGTGACACGCTGCACGGATCACAACTTTTCAAGGGCAAATTATATTCTTTCTGAAGCTAGTCACCTAAACATGGCCATAAAAAACTCGGCAGGGGCAGGATATACTGCCTCTGGCAGCCTGCTGCTTCTCAGAATTTTATCATTTGCAGTTTGTGCACATACAAGATCGAACCTGCAGCCCGTTGGAAAGTTCCTAATTTAGTTGGAGTGGGCCATGTTAGTATTGTAAATTGCATGCTCTGAGGAAATAAAGGCACAAGAGACAATACTCCAAGTCTGATCAAGGTTACAAACCATAACACCTTGAGCCATTTGAATTCCACTACTAAAAATGAAAAGCAGCCTGTATAATATCAATGCAGTGTGCAGTACAGTGTGAACATTTTTGACCTGGTTGCATTGGTTTGGATAACAGAAGTAACTTTTAGTGAATTTAGTATAAATCCCCACTCTGAGTTACACTGGTAGAACAAAAGCCCTTACCCCTCCCTTTTTTTTTTTCTCCTCCTGATACAAGCTAATTAGCTCATTTTATTAAAAAAAACTAAAATTGGTCAAGTTTTTTTGAACAAAGGCTCTTATTTGGTTTGGGTATTGTCAGTGTAGCTTCACTGGTAAATAACAAGTGTAGATAGAACCAAATCCTGGTATCCATAAAGAAAAAGTTTCAAGAATATCGTGTTCATTTTGCTACAATTGTAGTGCTTCATAATCAACACTAAGGACTCACTCCAACATATATTAGATACATGTTTCTAAACAGTAGGTAAGCAAATGACGATAGAGAATGAAAATAACTTCATAAGTCATGCAGGATTACATCTGAGGTATCATTACATTAATTAACACATTGCATTTATTACATTATTATTACATTAAATACAGAATGTTTTATTACTGAGATGTTAACCACTTAATGTACATTGTAAGAACAGGTAAGGGACAGTGAAAACGGTGACAAAAAAACTGGGCCACAATTTAAAAAAACACCCTAAACTGAAAACTCGCTGTCAGAATAAACAAGTATATTAAACCAGTAACCAAACATACACCACTACAAAATAAAACAGAAACTATCCATACAACTCAAAAAAAGAAAACAGATTATCTGACCCCGCAACACCTTTGATTCTGCAAAGACTCATACACAGGCTGGATTTCATTTAATCTGAACAGAAGTCAGAAGTGCCCCTAACCAATATGAGCAGGATTAAACCCACTCCAGCAGGAAGAAAAGACAGGAAATAAAAATAGGTTAAAGAAACTAGGTGCCAAAAGTATCAGTCTTTGATTTTAGAATATTCAAAAGCTTTAGAAGGGGAAAAAAAAGTAAATACTAAACGTATAGAGCTTTACCTTTGATATGCTGTTTGCAATGTCTGAAATTGCCCAGAAGAAGGCAAAACTTAAAAATGTCTGACTACTTTGACAGAGACTAGTTTTAGTGAGAAAAACAGAGAATCTAAATACAGTTATCAACTTCAACTACTTAACCTAAACAATCAAAGTATTTACAGTGAAGTCTTCGTGCAACAAAGTTACTAATGGTAACCTAGGACAAGACTGAAAATTACGCAGTGGCTGGAATTATGCTTACACCAGAGTCACACACACACATGACATCGGTCTTAATGTCATAAACTTTTTAAGCACAATGTAATGCTGCTGAAAAGCATAATATCTTACTATATTGGTTCTTTACAGCATGGATACATTTCCACTTTGTCAGCTTCACTTTGTCAAATATTTTAAATAATTATGCAATTTTACAGCAATTCAACAGTCAAGACTATATTACCAAGGAAAATTGGGAAGCACTGTATTATCTCACTGCATTCTCAAGACAACCAGTAAGCCTTGTTGATGACACAGAAGTATAAACAGTTCCACTACATATTCCTTTATAACAAAGATAATGAAAATCACGCTGTTTAATTTCAAATACTTGCCTTAACCTGTAATATTTCACATACCATGCTGCCAACACTCCCACTACATAGCATACTACAATAGGAACAAACAGTTCAATATTGTTTGTCAGCATAAGCTCAAGCAAGGCTGGTTAAGATTAGTTACAATGAAAAGGAATAATAACAGAAAATAAGTTTATCCACTATGAGAATGTATAAAGAATTTTCATTTCTCAGGATTCCACAATCTCAGAACTGAGAAAAAGACGGCTTCAAAACTTTTAGTAAAGGTGACTACTTATTTCAACACTGTTTCACTCTAGACTATTTGCTATCAATCAGAAGCAACAAGTAGGACCTAAACTGCTTAAAAGACTTGCAGCGTGCCTCTTTGGGTCTATCACTGCTGCTGATAGCTTTCCCAATGCACTTGAAGCATTATGCTCTGCATGGTCATTTCTTTGGTAGTTTTAAAAAGCTCAGTACATTACCTGCAGCAATCTGGAGTACAATACGCATGGAGAATTAGCTTCTCCAACAATCATTTTACTGGAAAACTGAGAAGTTCAAATTAAATAAACATTTGAAGAGTCCAGCAATTTACTGTCTCCAAAACCAAATCAGTTAAATAAGTCCTAGACTTTTGGACTGCCTCCTGAGAACTAATAAAAGCGTCTTATAGGACTGTCCATACAATACATGGAAGCTGCTCCATGAGAACACATCAGCACCAGAATGAGACCCCTTCACTCAACAGCCTTTAAAAGTGATTACTTCCCACATTAAACACTTTTTATATATACCTACATACACATCTACTTAAGCAAGAGTTCCATGCATAAATGAAATCGGTCTCAATGACAGGACTTTTAATATATAATACAATGTTGCTTATAAACCTCACATAATTAAACATAAGAACAAGTAGCTATGCTTTCAGTGGGGCATCTGCTGAGTAATGGATTCTTTCCTCACTAGAAGATGGACACAGAAAAGCTTAACAAGTGCTGTCCAAGGATCCAGGACTACTAGATAATCTATTTAGAAAAATGCTCACCTAATAAAAATTGAGTTTTCTAAGAAGATGTAGCTTAGATATTTTCCACAATGAAGATTACAATCTTAAGAAAAAAAGTATTAGAAAAGTAATTCTTTGTTCTTGACTCAGGAATAAAGGTTGTCCTCAAGAATAAAGGTTGTTCTCAAGAATAAAGGCTGCTATTTATCTGCTTGTAGTTCAGCCTGTTTAATCTCTGTTAAGAGATAAGACATCAATGCATACAAAGTGTTGAATACTTCCAAAAATTCTTAGATATAAGTAGATGAATGGCACTGCAAGCATGGACTGACCTCTTTCCCCATCACACCTAAACCCTCTGGCCTACAAAACATTTAGGTCTTCCAGCTTTGAAACAACAAACCAGCTCTAATTGATAGTAACTTCTTATCTGAAGGAAGAACAGGAAAAAGCTCACTGCCTCCATGAAAAGGGTAAAGTTGGGAAACAAAGCGTACAAAATGTACAAAGACTGTTTTATAAACAATAACAATCTGTCTGTCCTTGAGCACCTTTTTGAGTATGCCCTGATGTTCCATGTTCATTTTAGCATCCAAGGCACACATTTTGGACATAGGAAATCATTCTGTGTGATGCATTTCAGACACTAAGAACTACAAAAGTACTACTTCCGTGAAATACATGCTTTTAAGGAGACAAAAACGTGCATGACTGTCTAACAGTACATGACGTGCAGACCAGGCATCGTGGAAGTTTCCCCCGAAAGTTACCAGCAAAACGCGGAGCTCACTGCAGGCCGTGTGTCAGTGCGAACCACACAGGCCCATCGTTCTGCACGACCAGGGATGTCAAGGGGAGAGGGGAAACGCTCCGTGCTAAGGCAAACCCTGTCCTCTCCCGCTGCGGAAAACGGCGGAGTCCCCGTCGGAGAGCTGAGGCTGCTCAGCCCAAGTGACACGCTGCTGATGCCAAGGGGGCCGGGGACGCGCATTACCTGCCAGTCCGCCGGGGCCAGGAGGGCTCCCGCCGCCAAGTCCTGCCTCACGACGGGGTCTGACCACCGCGGACCCCGACCCGTCCGCCGACAGCCGCCCGGCGCCCGCCCAGCCCTGCCCGCCGCCGGGAGCGGGGATGCTGCTGCCTTACCTGAGCCAGGACCGTGGGGAACAGGCTCGGCCGTCCGCTGTAACACGCCGCCAGGCAGCCTCCCCCGACCAGAGCAGCGGCGGCGGCGGCGGCCCCCCATGCGGGCGGGCGGCGCTGGCTCCGCGGGGGCCGCATCCCGGCGAGCCGCCCCCGCAGCGGGGCTCGGGCGGCCGCCGCCGCCGCCGCTCTCCACGCCGCCGACATCTTCCCGGAAAGCGCCGCGGCGGCCGCGCATGCGCAGTGCCGGGCCCGAGGCGGCGGGGCGGGGGCAGCTCCGGCCCGGTCCCGGCGGGATCGCGCCGGTCCCGCTCCGCCAGCGGGAGAGATACAGCCCCCACAACCGGAGGGGATGGAGCTGGCAGAGGTAACCTGGAAGGAGGGTGTAGCCAGGCGGGGGTTGGCCTCTTCTCCCAGGCAACAAGCGATAGGATGAGAGGACATAGCCTGAAGCTGCGCCAGGGAAGGTTTTGGTTGGCATTCGGAGGAATTTCTTCACAGCAAGGGTTGTTAAAGACATTGAATGGGCTGCCCAGGGAGCTGGTGGAGTCAGCGTCCCTGGACGTGTTTAAGGAAAGATTAGACGTGGCACTCAGTGCCATGGTCTGGCTGACACGGCAATGTTGGGCCACAGGTTGGATTCGATGGTCCCAGAAGCCTTTTCCAGCCTCACTGATGCCGTGTTTCTGCAACGCTAGCGGAGTGCGCCCGCTGCCTCCGTCCCGGGCCGGAGAGCCCCCCGGGTGAGGGAGGGCAGGCGGCAGGGCCCCGTTCCAGGCTTCCGCTGGGAGACAGGCGGGTTCCTGGTGGGGAGGGAAGGCGGGCAGGGCAGGGCCAGGTGTTGGGTTGTGCCAGGGGAGGGGGCACGGAAGGCGCGGCCTGTGCGGTAGAGAGTGAAAAGCAGCGACGCCTGCAGCGGTCCTGCGGCCCCGGGGGTGCCCCGGCCACCGCCGTGTGTCTGTCACGGAGCTCAGCTTCACCTCCTTCCCTGGTGTGACTCTCCTCCCAGAGCTGACTCCCACTGCTGAGTGCGTGAGGGGCAAGGGGTTTGCGAGCAGGGTTGGAGGCCCTGCGGGGTGGCGAGCAAAGCAGGTTGGGTGAGCAAGGCAGGTTAGGTGAGCTTCCACAAGCGGCGCTGACCGGCGCTGATGGTTTCCTAGGCGTTGATGGTCCATCTGGACCATCAGTGTGCGATGCTCAGTGTGTGGTCCAGATCAGAAACAACAAAAGCATGAGCAAGTTTAGAATATCCTTTTCAAGGCCAGAGTAGAGTTTCTCATGGAATACAGATGACAGAAGATGAGTTTATAGAAATTGTTGTGGCAGAGGTGTTAAGAAGAAGCATTACAGAATTACTTGGTTGACAGTAACACTTGTGCCAAAAGACTACTACTCCCTGTGAATGCTTCAGAGTGCTTTTTTTACCTCACTGCCATAGTTTTAACAAAGCTCTCTAGGTCTTGGTTGGTTACACTCAAACATCAGTTAGTTGATGACATTCAAAAATGTGCCATCTGGGAGGTAATGATAAGGTCATATGAAGTAAAGCAGAGAGTAAGTTAAATGTCGTTTGTATGTTGGCAGTACCAGTATCCACGTTATGAGATCAGTTCACCTAGTGACTCCATGCGAATGTGGAGAAAGATT
The DNA here is from genome assembly GCA_027886175.1 of Phylloscopus collybita. Taxonomy (NCBI): domain Eukaryota; kingdom Metazoa; phylum Chordata; class Aves; order Passeriformes; family Phylloscopidae; genus Phylloscopus; species Phylloscopus collybita. Next base: position 8,138,660 of record JAJNNQ010000007.1, read on the forward strand.
GCTGAGAGAACAGCTGTATGCAATTTTCTATTACTTTGGTTTTTGGTTGAGGGCCTTCAGAAAGTACTGTTTTAGCAAACTGTATCTTCCACCTCTGTTTTGTATGACAGCCAGTACTGTGTTGTCAACATTACAAATGTTCTGGTACAGGCTCTGAAACATGGAAATGCTTTCTTGCCCTCTATCCACTGACAAAAGATGATTATCCATCAGTGCCACCAAAGTAATTTTAGTTCACTCTCCTTCCCTGACCTGAATTCAGTGTCATGAATTCATAGAGCATCATTTCAGTCATTTAACTAATGGCATCTCAGAATTTATCCAGTTTTCTTTTAGCACATGTTGTTCACTGAGTGTCATTCTCTGAAGTGTTTGGGACATCTTCAGGAATTTCAGGACCCAAGTCCTTAGCAGGATATAAACCCTTCAAAAACACCTTCTCTGGGGAACACAAATGACTGCTTATTGCAAAATCACCCAGAAGTCCTACATGCAGGGTGAATGGTTTCCATCTCTACATGCTAATGTACATTGCAAAAGCTTTTTCCTATTCCCATAGACCTAGGAACTAACTCATATGGGAAAAGCCTTTTTAATCCCAATATAAAACATAGGAGCGAAGTCTGTCAATTTTTATACTCAAACACACTGCAAAATCCCACTTCTTCTGTAAAACTTGGAGGAAATTCCTATTGTCTATTTCTGTTTCCCTCTAGACAGACAAAATATTTTTCGTCCCAGTCCCAAACTAGGCATAGTATTTGTACTTCACCTTAAAAGTACTTTACTTTCTGTGCAAGCAACTAGCAAGCATGCCATGAGTGCTGGCAACATCTTAGAAACATCTTGTGAAGGATGGCTGAGAGATTTGATTTCTGGATGCCAGATCCCTTGATGCTGAACGTATGACTACAGCACAGGCAAGGAGGTTTACTCAGTTTTTCTTTAAGTAAAAACAAATAAGTAGGTCATTTGTCTTTCCTCAGATGACATTCCTGCCTGCAACAGATACAACTGCAGTGTGAATGGATTGCTATCCTCACATGGCTGCAAGCACGCAATGCTGATGGGCGAGTTAAGTGTCCTTAGCCACCCCTTCTCTCTCTGCAGTAAATTCACCTCGTGGGCACAGGGTCCCGGCATACGGAGCTGCTGCTGCCGTGCTAGTGCTGCTCACGGCTGTGCTGCTGTCACGGTGCTGGTGCAGCTGGGAGTGCTAGAACACACACCTTAAACAGCTAGAAAACTCTTGGTGAGTCAGACATAATCCTGTTGCACCCTATGCAGTATCACTGCAGGGTAGTTTGTGGCAGAAAGCAAAGATCTCGGTGGGTCTGTGGAAATGATGCTGACAGTCTGATAAATGGAATACAAGTTTCACCAGAGAAATTGAGTTATGTGGTGACAAATGTCATCAGCTACTGTATGCTGCAGCACTAAAATGTTACCTCCCTTTGCCATCCTGCTCAGTTTGCTCTTCCTTGCTCTTGTAAGCAGAAATCATTACATTTAGCAAGATATCACACCTGCTTTTTTAAAAAATGCTTTCTATGTGATGACATCAGACTTTGTACTAGGTGTTTGCATTTGAAAAAGCAAATGGAACTACTAATAAAATGTTTTCTGATATGTTTAAAGTGCAGTTTTTCTTTAAGATTCAGTGTCCCACTGAATAGTTATGTAACAATGCTTAAATGCAGTCTTTTCTTAGTCTTTCATTAGGCATAATGAATATAATGTAAAGTCACATCAAAAGACAAAAACATACTACCATGAAACAAAACCCTTGTGAGTCCTGTCATCCTTAGGAAATCACGTTTGGCAGAAACTTATTTCTTTTAAGTTTCATTACAAACTAGAAAAAGAAATCAAAAATGCCAAGTAAACATACATCTCCTCATGCCTGAAGGTCCACTTCCAAGTCTCAGTGTCTTTTAAGAGCGTTAGGCCAAGTTCCAAGAGGGATTCACTCTCTACTAGAACTCCAATCCCCTCAAGAGCATTAGGCTTAGTGCCAACATTCATGTACTCTTGGAACAGCTTAAATTAACTCCTGTTACATTCTGTCTAAACCCTTTCTTACAGAGTAAGAGTTGAGAGCTGGATTCAGTCAGTTAGTCTGAAGGCCACCCATCATGCTTGTCTGTCTTCCTGGACTTCAAATGCTGCATAAACTGGATTGGGGAAGGCAGTGATCAGCCGTTTGTGAGTTGAGGCGGGAAGCTGGCAAGCCATCTTTTGTATAGATGTCCCCATTTCGTGAGAAATAGCGTGGGGGTTGGTCTGACTTATTTAACATAAGTACATATGACAGTAAGCTCCAACCAAATGTGAGATTTTAGTAGGCTGTGCAGCGTGCTAACAGTATTTTGATACTTTTCCTGGCAGAGCTGAACAGGCAAGCTAATCGAAAGACAACAAATATCACTGCTTGGTTTTGTAAGTCAAGAACTGGATTGTAAGATTATATTTTGCCCAGTGTCAGACAGAAGATTGAAGTGGAAGGTATCACAAAGCCAGATCTTCTTTAGCCCCTTCAAACTTACATGGTCTCTTAAGAATATCACTTCTGTTTTACTTTAGCAAACATGAGAACAATCTGTTTGCCTACGATTACAAGGCAAACACTCTGAAGCAGGCAAGGATGTAAGCACAGGGAAGACAAGTTTTCCAAAAAGTGATAACACAAAATGTTCTTAGCACACTTGGAAAAGTACAGGGTAGTTGGACAGTCATTAAAGTTGGCCAGCCAACACCTTGGTCTCTATCCGGAGGCTCAAAAGTCCTGTACCAAGGTCTTTATGGTGAAGGCTAGAAGTTGACTTCAGGGATTTCCAAAGCTGCTTTGTATGAATGTTATTCATAGAACAGTTAGAACCTTTCAAGGTCATCTAGTCTACCTTCCTCCAATAAGCAGAAACATCTTCAGCTAGGTCAGGTTACTCAGAGCCCTGTTCAACCTTGACCATTTTCATAATTTCTACCCATCCCTCCTCCACAGGAAAAACAAACAAACAACAAAAAAAACCCCAACAAATAGGGGAGGGATTAGTTTCAAGGAATCTGAATTACCTTCCTCTGATGCAGAATCTTTTAAGCTGTTAGTTTACAAGAAGTCTAGTTGTTTTGTATGCTTTGGAGATGATGGAAATGGAACTAATTATAGTCAACATTCATCCACTAGTAAAACTGAAAATAAATGTGAGCTTTTTGTGGCTAGATAACACTATTCAGCTCATAAATAAGAGTTCACAGCAATCTTTGCAGTTAGGAGCTACACTATAAATATAGCTTATCTTCAAATATTTTCAACTTGCTAAAGTTACTTGAAAGCTTATCATGATAGAGTCCATTAGAAAGGAAAAGAATTAAAATTTATCTAGGATATGTGTCCCCAAATACCTCTCATAGCATTCATTTATATTGACCTTTCTAAAACACTGTCTTCCCACACTCTTTGTATGTAGTTAGCTAAAAAACATTGCTGGTGTATTTAACAAGTTCCCTCAAACTTCAGAATTATTCTTTTAAGGTTAAGTTGAAAATCAGAGAAAACAGTTGTAAGCAAAATTCTTACTTAAAAAAAAATTAGTTTGAGAACAGGAGATACTGGAATGGAAATGGAAATAGATTGGAAAAATGGGATTGGAAATATTTTAAAATACGGTTTCTAAGTTGGCAGTGACCTTTTTGATTTATTAAAGAAATGGTACACAGACTGTTTAAACACTAATGTGAATACAAAAGGCAGATCAAAACTCATACTCTCTTGTGAAGGAATATCCATTTTTTAAATTTGAAAAGTATATTTGCTATCACTTTTCAGGTAAGGCTATGGGTCTCAATTCTGTGACAAGCTTCATATATTATGCCTAATTTTAAGCATTTTGAAAAATTCTGTGGTCTGAGGCAAGAGTACTTCGACTGCACAAAATTTACTGTATACATAAATCTTTAAAGACTGGGGACTTTCTTGCTATTAGATGAGAACTGTAGTTCAACTGCTGTTTTATCTTTTGATGATAAGATCCCATGGCACTTTTGCAACAATAATAGAGGTCCCCTGAAAACGTTTTAAGCAATGGAATTACATTATGTGTTTTAGCGGTTATATTTTCCTCATGTTTCCAGCTGGATAAGTTATCTGTCATTTTTCTTCCCTTGCAAACATTATTCTGCAGTGCTGCTAGCACTGATTAAAAAGAGACCTATATCTAAGTAAAATCCTATTATTTTGACCTTTAACCTGTATTTTTATATACATAAAAATATATGCACATTTATATATGTATTTTACCTATAACATATTAATCATAGGATTTCTTGAAATCTTATGACCAGTTTGTCCTATGTAAATACAGAATTGTGTTGCTGGGACCTTGCTGTATTTCAGGGAGTGTTTCTTCTTTTCTTTCATTCTCTGAAATCAGTGTGAACATTGCAATCAATTTTAATTATACCAGTATTTCACCCTGAGTTTTATAGGAAGAGTTGGCAGCAATAACTGTAGTTAAGATTGCCTAAGACTTTCAGCTGTATAGATTCTGTACTTAAAAAGAGAGAGGGATAGAAATTGTATATAAGAGTACAATAAAACATGTCAAGATTAGCAAAGTTAATTTTATCTGTGTTACTTGAAAAACCAGAAGGATTTATTAGGGACTCTGACTTTATATTTTTAAATGCAATGTGACTGGGACTGATATAATTTAAAATAATTATTATTATATAGTTCAAAAAATACCATAAAGATGGCAAGGCATTACTTCACAGTATTACCAAAGAAACAATTATAGAATTATCAGTATTGTAACCTGTAAAATATTTTTAAAATATATGTTTTCTGGAAATGTTGAAGTAGAAGCAGCATCGTATATTTATTTCTTTTCCCAGACCACAGTCTAAAGCAACTATTAATAACATGTTGCATTGCTGCTGTGATTTATTAATGAAAGTTACTTTAATTATCACATCCTTAATACTACTGAAGATGGTGAAGTATATATAATTATTTCTAAGGAATAATAAAACTCTAAATTACTGTTTTCTGTAATGTATTCCATTATTTCAAACCATGTTTTCTTCTTTTGCTCAGAATACTATTTATGAGCTATGACTGCACCTATTTTGAATAAGCACCTATTTTACAAGCAGGGGGAAGGCACGATTATTTTCCGTGGATGTATTTAGTTATTTAGTATTATCTAGCCTAATGGAATGAGTGTGTGGTAGATACACAGCTTCACTATAAAAGATTCTGGGATCATTTCATTAAAAAGTTGGAAGGCCTAGTATGATGTTCATTGTAGTCAGCAGAATCTCTTTCTGTAGGGTGTCTGCATTTGGCACTTGCAGAGCTGAAAAACAGCTTTACTGTTTGTGGGCATATTGTGGACAGTCTTGGTATATTTGCTGGTGAGGGATCTTCAGTCTGTAGCTGCATCAAAAGGGACTGTTGGATCCACTCACAAAGGCACAGTAATAATGGCACTAATAAAAATCCCTGACAAAGCTATGGATGAAGTTGACAGTCCCCATTTGGCAGTAGTCAGGCAGGAGCTGTTTTGCTGAGTACACTCAGGGAGGTTTTCCAAGCCATTACATAACCTTTTTCTAGAGAAATGAAAGGCCTTGAGGGAACTTGAGGGAGTTAGTATTCTGGAATATCTGAGTTGCTTATGTCCAAGAAGGCATAAGTTATACCAAGAGCAAAAAGTTGAGATACACAGACTTTCATGTTCACAAGGCTTAGAGAATCTCCTGCTCACATGGCATTTATATTGTTTCTGGGTCTCATGTTCCTGCAGCTTAGGTGTAGACTCTGTGGCTGATCTATAATGGAAAGATTTAGTTGAAGTTGTCCAGAGGATCCACAGCAAATCAGCTGTAACTTGATTTCTGAGGAACAGAGGAGACTGGTGGAACTAAAGCATGCACAAGGAGGTTTGTGTAAAAGGACAGAGGTGTGTTAGACACGGGTAAGGTTCATCCCACTAAAAATAAATGTCTACATATAGATGTCTGTATCTGAATTTATCATCTTATGGTCTTGTTAATGGGGTAAGTATTCATCTCTGGTATGATTTGCCTCATCCCAAGATAAATGTTGAAGTGGCTCAGTTGAATCTCAAGCAAAGAAATACCATATCAGTCTTTCTGACTCTTAAGGGGAACAAAGATAAATTTTGTGCAGCTGTAAATGTCTACACTGTAAACTGCTTTTCTGTACTGTGTCTAGTTGCTGCAGGGATTCTTGGAAAGAAACTCTTGCAAATCTGGATATCAAACTTGCTGGGCACATATGCTGTCAGAGTTGGCAACAAAGGAGATAGACAGAGTTTGATTATGGGGTGCCACCCTGATGACAGATGAAAGCAGGGATGTGTTATTTCAAGGTGTTACTGAGGGAAGAATGTTGCATGGGAGAAGCTGTGATATCCTCACTTCCTCCCTGTGTACTAACTTGTTACTAGGCTCATGAACATCAGTATTTGGAAACACTGGAATTGGTGTCTTTTTGTGTCTTGACTTACATGAAAAAAATATATATCCTCTGTCAGCTCAGACATTACCGCTATCGTCTGCTGCAGAGAGAGTTTGGAGAGAGCTCACAAAGGTAGATTATCCAGTGTTCCAGAGGATACTTTCCTACTTGCCTGTGGTAGATGAAGGCATTTAGGAGAGCTCAGCATACCATGCTAGATTGCCCCTGAGCTTAGGTGGGTGGGGTTCTGTGAGAAGGGAGGGGGTGACTGATGACAACAAGCTATTTATTGTTCTCCACAGCAGCAAGAGAAACTGCCATTTTTACTGAGAGGACCTTAGGTCAGTCAGGAGCCTCCCAGTCCATAAGCCCTGAGAAGTACCAGGAAGCTGATGCCAGTGAAGCCCTGAGGAGCAGAAGAGTCTATGGGTAACTTGCTGGAAACCAGAGACTATCCATGGTGTGACCTTACCCCAAATCTACCCATGACAGTGGTCTGTCAGTGCTGATAACATCTCAGCACCCAAAGAGCCCACTGCTCTTGTCAGACCTGGATGCACCAAGTGAAAGGCGAGTTTGAGGAGTAAGTATTACATTATTATATTGAATAAATTGTAGGCTATCAGTTTTTGTTACAGATTAAGTAGGATCTAAATGACTTAACACCCATGGAATCCCTTTTGTCTTCTTTTCGTTTTAGTGTACTCTCCTTCTCAATCTCTTTTTATATAATCTCTGTTTTATTATATATAGTACTGGTATATTCAGAAGCTAGGTTTACTTGCTGATTGCCAGAAACTCAGCTGCCACTGGTAGTTGGGATGGTACCAGAATCCCTGCAGGGATGGCAACAGGGGACTGCTGCTCTGCAAGGTCATGGTACCTTATCAAGAACTGGGTATTACAGCATCTATGGAGGGTCACTAGAGGTTGATTACCTTCTTTTTTTGTAGCATGGAACACATTAGGCTAGAATGACTTGTCTAAGATCTTAAAACAAGGCAGTGACAGAGCTGGAAATAATTTCTGGAGGCAGGCACTATTTGTAACATATTTTCTGCAAATACTGCTTTATTTGGACAGGTTTTGGTTGATTATTGCAAATTTTAAAAAATAAAATAAAAATTTCTGCATTACCAAGCTTTTGGCATCCACGTCTGATTTTAAATCCAAGGGTGTCTGTCAGTCAGATGCTACTACTCATCACTTTCTTACATCCACATTATGTGTAGTTTTAAAATTTTCCTAGCTATAACTCCACTGATTCTAATTTGTTGTGGCTTACATTCTGAAGAGATAGGACAGACTATGGTCCAATAAAAGCAAGTAACAAGAAGATGTAAGAAATAATGTCTAAAGCATGGTGGGAGCCACTACCATTAACTTTATGCCTTATTTAGTGCACCTCATTCTAATTTCATTGTATATAATGATACAAGTTTAAAATCCCTTATATTCCCTAAGACTGAGACAATCTCTAAGATGTTAAGATGCTTGAAGTAGCTAGCAAAACTATTCCAGACTTCAGTACAGAACTTCACTTTTCTACTTCTACATACACTTGATGGCCTAAAACTGAGTCTGCCTTATTCATCATCCTCATCCCCTACCCTTAGAAACCACATAGCCAGAACAAATCGTGAATGTTCTACCAAAGTGGGTTTAGACTTTAGTCATCTCTCCTGCCTTCTCCTGTGCATCCTGGAGTTACAGTACTGATACTGTACAAAGCTCTACGTCCTAGGGGTAATAAATAATACTGTGTGTTAGGCTTGTGAATACAAAGTGAAGGTTTATACTGTCCTCTGGCAAATCAGAAATGGTAGGATGTTTACTCAAAAAAGGTGTCTTGTCTCATTTCTCCATACCTGATCTTACATCAGCAGTTATGAAGGTAAAAATTACTGCTGTGGTTTTACACAAAAAGAAAAATTCCGCAAGAGCAAATTTAATGGAATTTTTACCATTTTGTAGTCTTTAGAATCTGCCACATTTTCCCCACCACTCAAATGATTTTAATTATAAGTAGTTTAGCAAAGCTGTTAGCATTATTTTTTCAGCTCACCCAAAGTTTTTGCAAGACTTATTATCTATGATGAATCTCATCTTTTATTCATATGGTTATAAATGCATTAAAACTGTCAGGTATAATTTGCTGCTTTTTCTTCTTTAGATTCAGCGTGGTTTCTGAAAATAAGCTAATTTAATAACTAGAGAATCTGAGTTATTATCAAATTTATTATATTTACAAGACTTGATTTTCAGATGGGATAACATTAAAAATGTGCTTGAAGAGGAAAGAGCAGAATTGCTGGTGGGCATTGAATTAGCAGCCTGAAAAATATCTAAGAATGTTGTGATCAAGATTGTTATGATAATGAGAGGAGGGAGAAGAATTCTGTTTATCCGTAGCTTTTACTTGTCACAAACTGAAATGAAGGTTAGAACCCCAGGCTAAAACTTCAATTTAGGGGAAATCTTCTTAGATTTTTCAGTGACTTACTGTGTGCCTTTATAATGTAGCACTGCTCTTCCTACAAATCTCTACATTTCTGTTAGAAAGGACATGCTGCTGTTTATGTGCATGTATGAGCACTTGCCACTGTACACAGACATGTCAGTGTACCAGATGTAATCCCATGAGTTCTGCATCCACTGAATTTCTGCTGAATTCTGGATGAGATTTGTGCTTGGAAGGCTTCTAGATCAAGGTTTCATGTCAGGAAGTGCTGAATAAAAAGCCTGTTCAAAACCAATCCAACAGAAACCCCCCCAAAAATTAAGTCTTTTCTTTTTCTTGAAACTCATGTTAGTCTCCTCTGAGTCTCGGTCCCCCAACCCTCTTAACCAAGTTTGTGGCACAGATTGTGTTTTATTTATCGATGTATGTTAAGACAGCCTGCTATTTTGGGATTACATCAGTTGTGTTTGTGTTGTGGAGATTTTTAATTCCCAAAGGTGCTGCCTTTTGTCTTTGTGTATGCAATTTAAACTGAAGCAATTTTTTTGTTTCTCCCAGGGACTTCTACGGACTTTCAGGTATTTAAAATATGAAGTTAGGTTTCAGATTTTTGCAGACTGCTGGCTGGACTAAAACTGGCAAAAGAGTTAAACAAGGATAAAAAAGTGTTTCAGAGAACCAATATATCATGGAGTATTCCTATCCTGAAGGTACATTGCCACTTAGAAATCACTGAGAATAATGGTCACACAAATACAAAGAAGACAAATTTTAAAAAATGACTGAAATTTTGCCTAATATTGAAAAGCTTAATTAAAGGAAGAGTTTGAGGTTTGAGCATTTCTAGTGACCACTTTGTGCAAAGGGGATTGTCTCTTTGTGGATGTGGTACATCATTGACAGGACACAGTAAGTCAGCTGTTCTACTGCAGCTCTAACCCTCCACGGCTGAGGATGCTCATGTCACAAGTGGGAGGAGGAGAATATCAGGCCCTGGCATTTCAAAAGATGTCTATGCTAACAATGCAGAGCTCTTGGTGCTGAAGGTAGTTTTGACAAAGAGGTTATGGCACAGGGGCCATATGGTATGAAGGTACAGGGTCTCCCTCTAGAATTCTATATTCTTTTAGTCTCTGTTTTACAGACATATTTCTTTGAGGAGTCTCATAGTTTGAGGATGACAAATTGAATGAAAAAAGTTAAAGAGAATCTTATTGTTACAGAAGAAGAACTAAATGAACTTTCAGTAGAAAGGTAGGAACACGATGAAATGTCAGAATACCCACTGCAAAGTCTCTGGGTATTATTATTAAGACTAAAATGCTAGAATTTTGTGCTAAATGCACCGTGATTCAGAGCTTGAGGACACAGTACATGAGTAAGTATTTCTTGCTTTAGTCATCAAACAGCCACATTAAAGCATGACTAAGAAGAAAGGCAAGGCAGCAGTGAAATGTGGAGCTGATGAGATAGCTCCATACTGAGAGCAGGGCTGGAGATGAAATCAAAGATGATTGAATTGAGTTGGTTGCACCTTGCTCAAAAAGTAAAGAGGCAGGGAAGGGTAAGAACCTTTCAGTAATTATAAGCAATCAGAGGGAGAAAACAAACCCCAGAAGACAAGACGTAAAAACAGCTCACATGACGCTGTAATCTCATAGCTTATGCTGTCAGCAAAAAGAGATTGGATGAGTTTCTGCAGACTCAACAGTAATTGCCATGCAGCAGCAGTCAGTACTATTGAAATGCTGAAACTGATGGGAACCAACTAGGCTGTCGTGACTGGGAACAGACGTCCTCCAACGAGCATGAGACAGCATTCTGCAGCACGAGAAATCCTTGCCTGTCAATCTAAACTGCTGGTTTGTTTGGTGGACTGGAATCTGTATCTCTCATAAGATAGGAATTTTGCCTTTTTCTTCTTCAGTGTCTGTAGATACCCAGATTGGTTCTCAGTGAAGATGGAACAGTCTTCTTTTTTGTAAATGCAGCCTAATGGATATTAATTTTCAGCAGTTACATGTATTCTAAATATCAGCATTAGGAGGAGCAAGGGTGCCTGTGTTTGTGAATGTATTCAAGGAGTGCAATGTCAGGAGCTTTTTCTCTTCAGCTCAGTGTGAATTAATGTTTTGTAATGTTCTGGGCATAACTGACCTTGAGTTGAGCTGTTTATATTCCCCCTTGGAGAAAGACTGCTTAAGCTCATGCAGTTAGTTTCTATACCATCAAGCAGTTGAAACTGGAGCCACTTGTGTGAATCTTGCCTCGGGAGGTTTGAGGTTGCTGCCGAATATTTTTGGCCATTGGGCAGAAGTAGGATTTGCATTTGCATCCTCACAAAGGTGGCTGAAGTCTTGAGGGTCAAAGCAGCCGCAGTTAGCTCGAAGTCCCTGAACACACAATAGCGGCGAGCTGTATGCCTGTGCTGCCCACCTAAAAAGTGTAGGGGAGGAGTCAGACTGCTCTGTGTTTAATGGGAAAAGGAGTAAACACTGTGATCTCTGTTCTTAAATGCTGTTTAAAGTAAAAACGATATAAATTTACTTTCTATTCGGGAATAGCTTATCTAAGGACTACTCTGGAAAGGAATTGCTGGGAAGGCCAGTTACAGGCAGAATTTGGTATTGAACTTTGAATGTTCTTTGTCTCATGGTGAATATTGCATGCTGTCGTGTTGCCTGCACTAGCTTTTCTTCTCAGTTTGCTTAGGAATCACGTGAATAAAAGAGTACCATGAATTAAAAAGTACTATGCTTATTAGCCTTCTTGGCAGCTCATGTATGTTCTCCATAACTTGGCAGGATTTATCCCTGTGACTACCCAAATACTCTAAAGCGAAGATCATAGCTGTATATCCATGAAATAGGAAATCTTTAGTGATTAGTCTAATTTTCAGAAGGGCTGAGAAGGTATGAAGTGGTGTAAAGTGAGTATTTAAAATTTTCATATGAAAAAAGTGCCACAAATTAATGGAAGTGTGATCTCACTACAAAAAGATGAGGCCAGGAATTTTAAACAGTGAGAGCTTAACCTCAGGCGCTGAAATCCTTTTCTTTACTTAGGACATAAGTAGTTAAATAGTTAAAAACATTGAGGAGTCACAACAACCCCATGCAGCACTATATAGACTTGAGGCAGAGTGCCTGGGAAGCTGCCTGGTGGAAAAGGACCTGGGGGTGCTGGTCAGCAGCAGCTGAACATGAGCCAGGGTGTGCCCAGGTGGCCCAGAAGGCCGATGCCATCCTGGCCTGGATCAGCCCTGGTGTGGCCAGCAGGAGCAGGGCAGTGACCGTCCCCCTGCACTGGGCACTGGTCAGGCCACACCTCAAATCCTGTGCTCAGCTCTGGGCCCCTCACTGCAAGAAAGGCATTGAGGGGCTGGAGCGTGTCCAGAGAAGGGCAAGGGAGCTGGGGAAGGGTCTGGAGCACAAGGGCTGTGAGGAGCAGCTGGGGTTTTTTCACCTGGAGAAAAGGAGCCTCAGGAAGAACCTTATCCCTCCCTACAACTGCCTGAAAGGAGAATGTAGCCAGGTGGGGTGTGGCCTCTTCTGCCAGGTAACAAGTGACAGATGAAAGAGAATGGCCTCAAGTTGTTCTGGAGCAGGTTTAGACTGGATATTAGGAAAAATTTCTTCTTGGAAAGGGTTGTCAATCATTGGAACAGGCTGCCCCGGGGAGTTGTGGAGTCACCATCCCTGGAGGTATTTAAAAGTCACGTAGATGTGGTGCTTAGGGGCATGGTTTAGTGGTGGTGGACATGGCAGTGCTGGGTTAATGGTTGGATTCAATGATCTTAGGGCTCTTTTCCAATCTAAACAATTCTCTGATTCTATGAAGAGATCTTAATGAACCTAATTTTCTCCAATTCTCCTGCAGTTCGCTTACTGAGCACTCATGTAAGACATCTTCAGAGGTTTTGAATGTAATTGGCCAAAAAGAGATACCAGTGAACAGCTTGGGGAATCTTAGCCTTTCAGTCTTAATTTAGGCTCTATTTTTTGAATATTTGCTCTTATAAATGCATAATTTAAAGTTATTTCAGTAATGGAAGTTCTCTGTTCTTGAAGAGAGACTCCACTTGTAAAGCATCCTTATTAAAAGGCTGACTTTTTTCAAAGCATGTTGTCAGTATAGTTATTTTTTGAGTGTGACATTTGTGTGTGTTATGAACAAGTGTTTGAGATTACTTAAAAATCACTTAAAATTGCTTAAAAATCTTACAGATTTATTTTTACCTTTCAGAAATGTTAAGAAATAAGCTTCATTCTCACTGTTCATAGACAATTCTAATGCCTCAACTCCTGAGTAGCATTGAAGTAGTTTCAAAGTGAATTTGAAGTGTTTCATAGACTCTGCACTATATAGATTTTGCTTAAACCCAAAAGATAATAATAACCCCCAAGATTTGCTCTTGCCTGAATACTGTGCAAAGATGCTTTAAATGACTAGACAAAAAATTATGAAAACAGCATATGACCTAAATTATAAATAAAATATAAGGACTACTGGACCAAAATCTGCATGCGGGAATAATTTCGTGACAATCAAATCTGCAGAGAGGACTATTCAAGAACATTTACTAAGCCCTCAGCCCTCACACTTTTACAGTTGTGAGTCACATATTTTGAGCACCTGGACTGCAAACAGTCTTTCCAGAAATTAACTGTGTGACTCTTTAAATGTTTAAGCAGTTCTTGGATCTTTGACTCATCTCCCTGTGCTTGGTGTACCTGGGTTTTGCTTTCATCTGTCCTTCTATGGTGACTTCCACAGCTTCCTAATTATGTAAGCTGTGACTGAGAATGGCCCACAAGTTCTGAGTTTTTGCAGTGATGAACTATAAAAGGATTTTTTTTTTTTATCTGAGGGAATAAAAGACTGAAATTTGCTTGTTTTGCATTTGTATCAATTGTCAAAGCTCCAGCAATGGAGTGGTGCTGCGGTAGCTTACCTAAGGTGGGAGTTTGCTCCATTTATTTTTGAAGAGCGGGGTTTGCAGTGTCATCACCATCACTCCACTGGAAGGCACAACCAGAGAACATCTAATCTAGAGAAGGGAGCAAGCTTACAAGCTTAGTATATCAGAACTCCCCTTAGCAGCCCCCAGCAGGGCAGCAGAACCAGGTTCCCACATACAGAGCTGGAACACTCAGTTGATTACAGGAATACAAGGTATGAATTCCAGAAAGTTCAAGCAAATTCCTTCTGCTTGTTCATATCAAGATTTATACAAATAGCATAACATGAGGCTTGGCAAGATAATTTTCCTTCAGTTTTGCCATGTGTTTCTTCACGAGCCTGTGCCCCATGAAAAAAAGCAGGATACTTAATACTAGATGTCTGCCTGATGTCTCAACATTTGCATGCTTAGTTCTGTTGGCTGCAGTGCTGCTGCAGTAAAGGCAAAGTAGTCACAGCCAATTTGTCCGTATCTGCAGAAGTGAGTTCTCAATGCTTGGTTGTGCTATTAAGTCAGTCCCTGAGAATCCCTGACAGTAATTGTCATTCTCCTCCTCAAACCTAGAGCAATATTTAAAGCAGAGGAAGCACAGGAACCTCCCGAACAGTTGCCTGTCAGTGATTTCACTGCAATGCCTAGAAAAAGCAAAGTAGTTCAGGCGGCATCTATTTCTGGCATGCAATCCTAGTTGTGGATTCCCAGTGCTGATGTGTTTTTCAGACCCTCGGATGAATTTCTAAGCTCTCTTGGAATAACAGCTTCTGGGAGGGGACTGAAATTCCTATGGCGGATTTCAGGTTTGCAGACTTTGATGAAATCTTAACAACAGGGTGGGAAAGCTGTTTTTTGTCAAAAGCAGCTATGAAGGCAGAGAAGCAAATTCTTGTTAGTAGAGAGCTTTTCATCTCCTTGACAATCTTTTCTGAGAAATGAAGGGTAGGATGTGGAAACCAGTATGAATTTTGAGTAGTGGGGGCAAAGGAATGGAGACTCTTTTCTGTTCTGCTCCTCCACAGGGAGGAGATATTCTAGCTAGGGATAAATATACAGCGTGTTACTCAGACTTGTGTTGGTGACCCTCATAAAACCAGTGCCTTGAGATCCAGAGAGAGGCAGGGAGAATCATACTGAGGGCTGTGTAGTAGCTCAGAACCACTGTTGTTAGTTTCTTTTTCCTTCTCTGGAAAGCTTGAATTCACTTGAATTCACAACCTAGAAGAGACAGCTACTACCATTAACTCCTTGTGTAACAGCAAACATGGGTTGTTCATGGCCTTCCTGAGTAGAAAAACTCCTCATCTGAGATACCTTAGATACACATCACAGGCATTTCCAACTCTTCAGCAAATAGGACACTATATAAAATATTTTTGGTAGCTCACAGCAACATATGAAGAGATTACCCTGATGACAGTTTGTACAGTGGTGTCCTTTCTCTTCCCCCTTCACCTTTTGCCCAGTTTCTTTATAAGTTTACTCAGACTGGGAAAACAGAAATGGCTTAAACAGAAGATGGCAGTCCTCTGTGGGGAGTGGCTTTGTAATCTTGCAGTTCCTTGGCTCCCCACAGCTACTGACTTCTCCAGAATTTCTCCCCCTTTCCTCCTGGGCAAGAGGGAAGGGTCTCCAGTCCTGCTGTCAAAGCATTAAGTTCAGGAGAAACAAGCAAGGTTCTAATCAGAGATAGTTTTTTCTTGGCCAACCAAAAGGAAAGCATTACTATATATCCAGGATAGTTATTTAAAGCAAATGGTTATATTATCTTCTGTTCCTTCACATTACTGAATCAGAGTGCAGTTACATACTGTTGTGTTATTGGTGAAATAGCAACAGAATGATTAAGAAAATCATCAGGCAAAACCACGCAAAATATGTTAGTTATCAACAAAGTAATTGGATAGCATTTAAGCAAATGAAACAGACACAGGCATGCAAAGGATTATAATAACTGTAGCAGAGTGGAGGTTTCCAAGTGACTGCATTCCAAGTGACCCAACTATATTCACTACCAGCAAACAGAGGATTTTCTCATCACTGCCTTAACTCTAGAAATCACAAGAGGGAACAGTCACTCCAGAGGTATCAATGATTCCTCAAAAATGGGAAATTGTAAGTGAGAGTGAGAGTACGAAAGCTTTAGAGAGGAAGAAAAATTCTGAATTCTGTTAGATGGCTAACAAGCCATATTTAATGGAAAGGATAACTTTTAAGCCTATTGTGGTTCAGTGGTTACAACAACAGTCAGAGTAAAAATGCAATATCTAATACTGAAAATAAATTTTAAATTGGGGAGGGAGAAAAAGTATAAAATGTATTTGTAAAATGGGAAAAGTGATAAAGTCAAGCTGAAGTCTACAGGAAGGAAGTCAGTCACTGCCGGTTTTAAAAAGACATACGAATTTTCTAAAACGTTTATAAAGCAAGAAATCCTAGTGATAATGTAAGAACTTTTGTTAGATGGAGATACTACACTTAAAAATAATGTAGGAAAGGACTATGTTTATATTGATTTGAAACCAGGAAGGAAGGAGATGAGGGACATGGCAATACTGAAATATTTACTCAACCATTAGCAGAAAAGGAGAATTCTTAGTAAACACAGGCTAGACAACTTAAAGAGCTGAAATTACGATGTGTCAGAACACCCCATATGAACACAGATGCCCTTCCTTTCCCAAATACAGCCTCCAGCACCACTTCCACCCCACTCAGCTGTGGGCTGATGCAGAGCTGCTGCAGGTCTCTGCGTGGCCCGTACCCGGCGCTCCCTTGTCCGCAGCGGCTGCTCCCTTCTTCAGCAGCAGCGGGCACACGATGCTCGCCCACAGCCGGGGTGCACAGCCCCGTGCTCCCCTTTGGCTCCCCGTGCGTAGCTGTGGTTGCAGCTATGGGCTCATGGTCAGCCACCAAACCGGCTGAAGGAGTCGCCAAGACGAGTGGTGTCTCTGACTGCCCCATTATGGTCTTGCTCGTCAGCTCTTCGTGCTGCTGGTTGGGGCCGTGGCGCTGGGTCGCTCTCCCCGCAGCTGGCTGAGCGGTGCTGGCGGCATCCTGGACAGGCGCTCTGCTCGGAGCGCTGCTCCTGCCGCTCTGCCCAGCCGGGCTGCCCGGCTCCCGCAGCACGGCGCGGCCCCAGGGCCCGGCCCCGGCCCGTCTGCCGGCGCTGCCGGCGCCGTGCGGCGGGGCTGTCCCGGGGCGGGAGCCGGGCTCCGGCCGGGCACGGCAGCGCTGGCCGGGGGCACGGCGGGGCCGCCCCGCTGGCTTCGCCCGCTAGAGGGCAAGAGAGCCCCGCACAAAGGCGGCTGCCCCTGCCCCGCAGCCCCCGGCCCGCCGCGCCCGGCCCCTCCTGCCCCTCGGGGCCAGCGGCGCGGCCCGTGGGGAGCAGCCCCGGGTGGCCGCTGCAGGCCCGGCTCAGGGCCACTCGGCGGGAAATGTCCTGGGTGGCCCGTGGAGGGAGAGGTAATCCCTTCATGGGGAGAGCTCTCAAGGCCTTTGGCCGTTCCAGAAAACGGGCACAGAGCCATCACGGAGCTGGCACGGACCTAATCCGTCGGGGGACGGCACACCGGCCCGTTGCTGTGCCTGCCGCAGCGCACACGGAGCGGTAAGCGGGGCACGCACCCAGCTCCTGCCGGGCTGGGCGGGTGATGAGAGGCACCTTCTCCCTGCCCAGCAAGGCGGCGAGGGCCTGGCTGCTGGCTGCAGCTCCAGTCCGGCACTGGTAAGTAGCATCCAGCTGATGGTCAAGCTACATAGCCTTAGTTGGTGTACAAAGGCCTCCTCAGGTTTCAGGCAGTGAACCATCTACAGAGGAGGAATATCAGCTGAAGGAAGAGCCTCCGGGATGCCCTGTAGCCTGCTGGCAAACCCTTCCGAGACTGCAGCTACAACGGTACGGACAGTACGGCAGCGTGAGGAAGGCAGAAACCTCTGATGAGGCACCAGGTGTGCTTGGGCAGGGAAGGTGCAGGAAGCAAAGCACTGGCCATGGCAAAGAGATTCTCACAATGAGCAGTTTTGTGAGCCTTGCCACACAAATGGTTTGCCATGTGGAGGCCGCTGTGGTCACCTGCACACATGGCAACCCAAATTTGCTCCCCTTTTCTCCTTTCAGTCATTGGCACTTTGGCTCTTGAGCTGGAGGCTGACAAGGTAGTGGACAATCATTACTAAAATCAGCAGATACAAGCTATGTACAAATACGCACATCACAGAAATTTCAAACATATTTGGCAGCTTTCATACTTACATCACCCTGTCTACCTTCAAGTATCACCAAAAAGGACATGCATTCAAAAAGACACTATTGACACCTGTGTCAGTGTGCTTGATTTTATCTGACTGGTAATAGCAGTAATACTTTTGTGCTCAAATTAACATATCTTAAAACATGGACCCTAATAACTCCCTCCTTAGGATGATCACAAAGATCATATTCTGCCAGTATTTGTTTACGTGAATTCACTAATTCCTGTACACTGCAAAATACCATAACACCATGAAGAATCCATGTCGGATATCCCACTGTTGCTGTGTGACACTGACACTGGTGTTTTCTTGGAATTTTTTCCATCTAAACTGCATGTTTTACACTACTCCAGTGTGAAAATTTGATGAACTGGGAACATGCCCTTTCCTGCTGAGTTCTGGAATTCTTATAGCAATCTTTTTGGTCATAAATGCTGCTATTTTTTTTTTCTACAGTCTCTAAAGTGAGAAAGCAAATACATTCCTCTAGTTTAAATTTTCTAAATTTGCAGACATTTTTTTTCATTAATACAGTTAACCTGAATCACATGGCTTTTTGTTTAGTTTTGTTTTGTTTTCACAAATGTTTTATTTCCAGTCAATCTAATGTTTGATAATCATGACTTTCAGTCATTTTTCATTGCTGAGATCACATGAGTTTTCTTTGGAGTGTTAATTTGTGTAGCTATATTAATAGTTTAGTGCCCTCACCAGCCATTCTGGGGGAATGCTCAATCACATGTATAAGGCAGCAGGTGGGATCCATGCAGTCCTATCTAGACCTCTGTCATGCAGAAGTCTACATCTAATATAGGCTCTCTCCATACAAGAGGAAGAATTAAGCATCTTTAGCACATGAGTCATGTCATCCTAAAGTAGATGCCTAGAATAGGTCAGATGATTTGTGCCCTAAAATTGCTCCTATTTCTCTATGTTAAAGAACAAATCATTTATATCTTGATGTCTCAATTCTAGCAGCCTCAAGTGAGATGAGATTAATGAATAGTCTTATATCCAGATTTATGTCATGCTTTGAAATACCCTAAAAATTCTTATTTGTCAAGAAAACTGAAAATAGCATTACTTTTTATATTATTCTCCATTTATATATATATAAAAGAGAAGCTTTAAAAAGTTTTTTGCCTCAAGACATTTTAGTAAAAATGGCAAATGCCATGTGTTTCATGGGAAAGTCATAACACCTCTCTTTTTAATAACTGAGTCTTTCAGTTCAGTCTGCAAGGTTGGGATATAAGTGAGTTAGATACATTAAAGGTCCAGAATAAGAACTTGCTCTTGGTGAAATTATACAATATGGGAGGAGTTTAAAAAAAAACCCCAAATCCAAAGAACCAAACAACAACAAAAAAACCTGTTTGGGGAGGCTGAATTATTTTTTAAATGACACTCAAAAAATTATATGTGAAAGGATCTTTTAAAACTAAACTATTTGGCAGAGTACAGGTAAAACAGTTTTCTTTTAAAGTGCCATAATATCTAAAACCTGACAGAGATGTCACATTAGTGTGGTACATGTGATGAGAATGTGTGCCAGGAACTCCTCAAGAAATGCAGGATCCTTCTGACCAGTTCTGCTCTCAGGAGTTAAAATCCTGCATAAAGCTGATGACTAAGCTCTTGATGACTCACTGTGGCAGATGCAGTCTTTAATTCCAGGAGGGTATAAGGGAAGTGGGTGTGAATCTCGAGTAGAGGGGAGCTAGGGATGTTCCTGCCTCAGTGTCTTGGGGATAAAAGTGTAGGTTTTTAATACAGCCCCAGCTATCAGCAATGCCAAACTTCTTTAAGGGGCAAGTTTGACATTACACATCACACAAAAGTTTCATGTGAAGCAAGGTTGGAACACCACCTACTCACAGATGGGTATACTTTTGGGGATGTCCTGCATAATTCATGTGTGGCTTTGATACTTATGAGTAATTCAGACATCAAAGCCTCAACTTAGATAACACTTTTATAACACTAAACTTCCTATAGCAAATAACCTTTGGGCTTTCATTTAAGTCACTTAAAAAAAAAAAAAAAGGCAATTATACCAATACTTTCTTCTTTAGCTTCATACTTTTCATGATGTAAGGTGGTGTGAAGTACAAGATAGAAAATACTGAAGCCTGAAGTAGAGAAAAAAAATCCATATAATACTCTTCACTGGGACTAGAAATGTAAATTTAAAGCACTAGAAAGGAGCTGGGAACCTCTTTCCTGAGAGCACACCAGATACCAGGCCCTTATGGTCACTCTGCTTTGCCAGTGGCACAAACCTTCACATTTCCACAGTCCAATTTTTTAACAAGCAATTTTATGTTCTCTTCCAAGTTAGCCATTATGCATAGAAAAATCTCCCCATTAATAACCGTAAAGCTCCTTTATTGTTCTCCTTCAAATCTCCTTAAAACTTCCTTCTGACACCAAACACTTGTCACTGGCTGGGCCTGTTGCTTTTTATTCTCAAGGCTGTTTTTCCCTTATCCTTCCCCCATGGGTTTGTACTATACACCTGTTGTCTTTCATCATGGGTTAAGATCATAAGCTCTTTGGGCATGGACCATCTCTCTTATTACATGTGTCTACAGTATCCGACACAATGGAACTGTGAGCCCTGAATGGGGCCTCTGGGTATTGCCATGATCCACTTGATAAAGAATGATGATTTTTGACATGGTGAGTTCTGCAGTTTTCCCCAAGTCATTCTGCAGTTGTTCACGCTGATATAACCAGTGTGTGAGAGCTGTGTCCTTAAATCCTTAAAAAAAAAAAAAAAAAGGGGTAAATGCTTCAGAACTATTTGCCAGAGAGCAAATAGTTCACTATTTCACTACTTTGGTGTAGGGGTTTTTTGTTTGTTTGTTTGGTTGGTTTTTTTCTGTTCCCGCATAAATGCATGGGCTGACATGCAGCAACTGTTTCTTTTTGTGGGTTTGTACAGAACTAGAGTGATGTGACCCTGCTCTGAAGCTTCAGCATCCTGTCCTTCAAATTGCAATAAAGACTGTTGGAGTCAAATAAAAGGGGGGGTGCCTCATGCGCCACTGGCGTGAGTCAGTTCCCTGAAGGTCCGTGTGGATTCAGGACACAGCTTTTCCCTGCTGCAGTTTCCCTGCTAGGCATGGAAACTGGTCTATCTCCCTCCTCTCGTGTTTAGTCACATTGGCAAGCGGGGGGATGCAGGAAAGCTGCACCAGTCAGAGCTGGACTGCTGGCTTTTGTGGTGGGGAAGGCAAGGAGAGCCACCCCCTCCACCACATGCCCGCAGAGTAGGGGGAGATGCAGAGTCGATCATTTTTAATTAACCCCCTTGCAAAATTCTCCTTCTCTAGACTCCTCTTTCCAGGCTGCACCAATGACCTTCCCGGACCCCGCTACCTCAGCGGTGCACATCATCATTCACACCATGCAATCTCTTCCCCCAGCCCCCAAGATATTATGTTTCTCCTCCTTTTCTCCCTGCCTCTCTTTCTCCCCCCACCATTCCCAAAAAAGCCTGTCTTTAGGTTTTGTGCTCAATTCAAGGGACTGCCGGAGTGTCCTCTCCCTCGTGCAAGGCTCCGCATCGTGCCCAGTCCTTGAGCTCTGCTCAAGAACACTTTCGCAAATGCAGGAGACCCTCTGTCCCTTTGCTGATTCACACAGCCCTTTACGAAGGGCAAAACCACAATAACACCAATTCTGGGCATCTTAAGAAGAAACAGAAACCCTATCTCCGCTCGCCTAGTCTCTCCCGGCAGTTTTAAGTAACTTCATTTTGGGGTGCGGGGGGGGGAGGGGTTGGGGGCAAAGAGAACACGTACTTCACACCGCATCCCGATCTCCCCCCACAGCACCTCCTGCTCACTTCTCCCTTCCCTCCACCGCGCTCTTACAAACTGGGGCCGAGCGAGGAGCCGCGGTCGGCCCGCGGGGCGTCCCGGGCGGCGGCAGGGCCCCGGCGCTGCCCGCACCGGCAGCGGCATCCCCGGCACTGCCCCTCGGCAGCGCAGCAGGGCCAGAGCGGGAGGGCTGCGGCTGCCGGGGCCGGGGGCCAGAGTGGAGAAGGCAAAAACTGCGGCGTGGGCAGTAACGACCCCCATCACCCGCCCCAGCTCCCGAACTTCCCGCTCCCCGCCGGTTTGCCCGGCGGAGCAGAGTTTGAACCCCGCTCGGGACAGCGGCAGCCCGGTTACCTGCGGCAGAGCGGGCCGGGGCCGGGCTGCGGAGCGGTGCGGGGCGGGTTCGCCTCCGCCTCCCCTGCGGCGGGGCCGGGCCCCGGGCCGAGCTCGGGCTGGGCGGGCAGGGCTCTGCCCGCCCCGCTCCCCCCGCCAATGTCAGGGGGGACTCGGGCTATGCGGGCATCTCCCGAGGAGCCCGCTTCCCGCAGCGGGCGGGCGCGGTATATTTAGCATCGCGTAGCTTTATTCCTCCCCCAAAGTTTCGCCCACTTATTTATTTATTTGCCGGCGAGCGCCGCGCTGCCGCAGAGCAGCAAGAGCCGCTCCGCGCCGTGCCGAGCGCTGGAAGCGGCTCGGTATTGCAGCAGGTAGGGCTGAGCGCTAGGACCTCGGAGAATCCTTCCAGCAGCAATCAGGACTACCTTAAACCCAGCCCAATGCCTCTTCCTGCGCCACTCTGCGTGCTGGATGGAGATCCACAGTCAAGAGCTGCAGCTCAGTGCTGGAGTACAACATTTCACTGGGAGCCCTGCAGAAGCAACACCTGTTTCGAGCCAGCCAAGAAAGACACAAGCACTTGTATGTTGCTGCTTTGCTTGTGGATCGTCAATAATCCTAAACCAGTGGACATCTGCTGAGCCTCCTGAGAATTCTGGATAATAGATTTGGACGTCAAAAGTTTTTTTTTCCTTTTTTCTTTTTTCCTTTTTTTTTTTTTTTTTTTTTTTGGATTTATCTCAGCCAACAACGTGAGATTTCCCCCCTCCCCCTTTGCAGGATTCATGCTGATGTATGCAGTCTGTTATAGAGTAAAAACAGCGCATGCCTTTCTGGAGTCAGAATCCATAAATCCTGACGTAGCCTGTGCATCTTAAAAAAAAAAAAAAATCCCTATAACGCCTAGGTATTTAAGTTGCTATGGTCATTCTTATCTTAAACCAAATGGAGAAACTACGGATTTTTTTCTTTATTACAGTTGGATGGGCTGAAGACCGTATTGCTTGCTAAGAGCTGGGGATATATGCATTTATATAGATATACACATCTATATGTTTATAAATATGTCAGTGTGTGAGTATAAAGTGGTGGTTTCTTAGACTAACTGGTTTGACCTTGAACCTGTACCAGTCAAAACAGAATATTACTTTTATTTATGCATTTAATGGATTGAAGAAAGAACATTTTCTCTGTAACTGCGCTAGGGAGGGGAGAGGAGTGGAATATACCTAATCTTATATCTCCTGGGTTTGGCACCATCATTATTGTTTATTCTCATTCTCTAAAAGCAGAATCTTCTGATGGCTCCCTTAGGTGAAGTTGGGAACTATTTCGGTGTGCAGGATGCAGTACCCTTTGGGAATGTGCCCGTTTTGCCGGTGGATAGTCCGGTTTTGTTAAGTGACCACCTGGGTCAGTCTGAGGCAGGTGGGCTACCCAGGGGGCCTGCGGTCACGGACTTGGACCATTTAAAGGGGATCCTCAGGCGGAGGCAGCTATACTGCAGGACTGGATTTCATTTAGAAATCTTCCCCAATGGTACTATCCAGGGAACCAGGCAAGACCACAGCAGATTTGGTAGGTATTATCCTTAACCCTTTAGTGGTCATGTGATGAAATAATGGGGCAGAACTGCGGGCGGGGGGACGGTGGGGCGGGGGGGGGGGGTGGGGGGTGCGAGGCGGGAGGGAAGGGGGGTTTGTGTTGATGGCTGATCCGCCGAGGGGAAAAATGAATGTGTCCGGGGGTGCAGATGTACACGAGCGGCACCACCGCGGCGGAGCAGGAGCCCTCGCTGAAGTCGCCGGGTGTTCGGTAGCGATGTTTGTGTAGCCCCAAGTTCTGCTTAAGAGCAGACGCGTACTGGGAGGTGGTGGTGGCGGTGGTGGAATTTTTGCTCGGGACGTTTCTGCTGAATGATTTGATTTCGCGAGTTTAAAGGGGTTTTAATCATTAACCACCACAATTTAAAATTCACCGAGTTTCCTGGAGGGAGTGGCTCGCGTCCTATACGCAAATTGACGAGGGCTTTTCTTTCGTTTTCTCTGCCGATTACCTGCCCTAGTAACTGCCCGAATTGCACACCCTGCCTGGTTCGCTGCTCGGCAGAGGATTTACCGGCGGCGCACGCCGATCCGCAGCCGGGCTCTGCGCCCGCCCGAGCCCGCAGCCGTGCGGCAGTGCCGGTGACAGGCGCCCCGGGAAAGAGGGAGCGCAGGTGGGGTCCGGAACCAGCCGGGAATCCTGCGCCAAAACCTGCCTTTCTCGAGCTGTGTGGCCTGTCAGGCTGGCAGCGAATTTGAAAAGAGAATTCCCTGGGTTTTCTTTCCAGGGGACGCTATCTGTGACTCAGCAGCGAGGGCTGGAGGGCTGCTGGCCTCGGTCGCTCCGGGGAGCCTGTGCATGCACACACGCACACATGCACATGCACACGCGAGTCCGGTGGGCCTGGGGCTCCTCGGCTGCCAGGGAGTCTGTTAAAGGCCCGGCAGACTGAATGTATGAAAGTGACTAAAACAGCCTGGCTGAGCTGATTCTTTGGGGTTTTTTTTTAAGGAGGGATGCGGAAGATATGCCAGGTTAGCTCGCCACGCTCCCAGCTGTTGGAAGGAGTTAACTTGTGAGTGAACCAACCTGACAGCATGTAAATTCGGTCGTAAAACCCAAGTCCTGTGTTGATTTTTTTCTCTCTCTTTGTATTTTAATGCCAGATGTTGAACGATATCTAAGTTGTATTTTATTGCTTTGTGAGGCTATTTAGATAATGCCGGTGTTGTAGGAGATGGGCTCATAAGGGAAGCGAGGAGGGAGGGACGGGGGAGGAGAGGACTGAGACTCTCGCGTGGTCGCAGGTTCATCCTCCATCCCCCTCCATCCGCTGCTCCCTGACACTCTCACGCTGCTTACAGGCTCTTCCTCCCTTCCACGCCGCCCGCCTGGGGTCTGCGGGGCTGGTTGAGGGGTGGGGGCAGCGTCGCGGCTCTCCCGGGGGCGCAGCATCCACGCTTGCTGGCGAGAAAAAGTGCGGAAAGTGTTTCAAGGCAGACGCGTAGTGAAGGGAACGGGGCGGGGAGGGTATGTGGGGCGTGTTGCAGCTAGGCGTTTTCCTTGGCACGGGCAGACGCCGTGCGTAGCTGCTGAGCCGCCGCCGCAGGTTCCCCTTGGCCGCTGCGGAGCGGGCGCAGGGCGGCGGGGGAGGCGCGGAGCGGGGCCGCAGCAGGTGTAGGGCGCTGCGCGCACCGGCAGCCGGGGCGGCGGGGGGCCGGCGGCCCACGGGGCCCCGCCGCCCCCGGAGGAGGGCCGCCAGCTGTTCCCTTCGCAAGGCGGCGGTGACCACATTATTCGTGGCGTCTATTTTTAAAAATGGCTTTCCAGCCGCAGTTGTAGGAAGCTGACAATTCCGAGGGGCAGTTCTTCCACCCCTTGCAGCGCCTTAGCTTTAAATAGATTGATTTTTTTTTTTTCTTTTTTGTCCCTGTCGGTTTGATCTCCCTCTTCCCCCCACCAGGACGCGCCTCGGCGATAACTCTTCCTCCCATGCAGCGAGCCGGTGATGCCCCTGCTCGCCCCGGGGTTGGGAAGACCGGGCACAGCAAACCCGTGGGATGCCTTGGGGCTCCCGGCTTCTATAAGGGAGGGAAGGGGATCTCGGTACTTTCGTATCGATGCCGTGACATTGCTGTTGCGTTTGCCGGAAGGTCACAGAATAGCTGATGCTATTTGAGTTTTGGTGATCGTAAAGTCTTCTGATGATCCTGGGGAGGTCTGCATCCCAACTCGGGAGCTGCCCTGCGGAGAGCGGGCTCACACGGTCTCCTGCGAGCGTGTGCAGGAAACCTGCGTGCGCGTGTGTGGATGCGGGGGTACGCGTCAGAAGGAAGTTTTTCTCCAGGAATAAGGAGGACAAAGAGAAAACCCCGGGGGCTGCGCGTAAACTCCTCTCTGGGCTCTGCCCTGTGGGAATCCCCCTCCCCGCACACACCTCTGGAGAGACATCAGATAAGAGTAATTCTTTTGTGATGTTATGTTGGATGTGTGCCTATTGCGTACAATAAACCGAGCCATATTGTGTGTCTATACTCGCCCGGTTCTGGGAGCCCTGGCATTTCGCAATTCCTGCAGCAAGATGTCCATCTCTAAAAGAAAAGCTCCCCGGGAGAACCCGGCTGGGTCCCCCCCGTAATGTGATCTCAGGTGATCAAAGCCTTATCTGTCCCGGGTCACAAAAGAAATTTTTTTGATGCAGTCTCCTTTAGTGTAGGACATTGGCTAGACAGTAGAGTCATTGTAAATTCAGGAACTCTGTAACAGCGGAGAGGCGTGCCTCTGTGCGTCAGCACAAGTAGTGCATGCACAGCATTAAAAAAAAAAAATAGGAGCATGCAGGAAAAGGAAAAAAAAAAAAAAAAAAAAAAAAAAAAAAAAAAAAAAAAAAAAAAAAAAAAAAAAAAAGCTTGTCAGCAGGTGACCTCCGCTCCCCGGGACCTGCTGCTACAAGGAACCGCTGCGTTCATCATCTGCGGGAGCCGCGCAGCCGCCCGCCCTCCCGCCTGCCCGGCCCGCCCTGCCCGCTCCGGCGCTGGGCTGGCGGGGCGGGCTCAGCGCCGGAGGGCGCGGGGGCGGCTCCGGACGGGGGTCCCTGCGGCTGCCCGCCCCTCTGCTGCTGGATGCGGGTGGGCGGGCCTGCCCCCGCCCCGTGCTGTCTCTGGGGAGAGCCAGCAGACCGGGGCGGGGCGGGGGGAAGGTGATGCATGCGGGGAAGGCTCTGGCCCCCGGGACTGGGAATCGTGGGCCAGGTTTTAGGGGGAGGGAAAGGCGCCGAGCAGGCCCGACAGTCTCCTCCGCTATTGAGCGTTGCAGAGGGGAGGGGTTGAGGGGGGACGGGCAAGGGCGCTGTGAAAGCCTGAAACTGAAGCAGGGCCCTGCTGCCTGGGGGTGCCGTGTCTGTCTGCGCTCCCGTCTTTTAATTGGCATCATGTGGGGGAGCGGGCGGGGTGGTGACAGCTGCGACAGGCGGGACGCATCCCGGCGGAGCGCTCGGCCCCGCGTGGCTCCGGCAGCCCCGCACCGCAGCCTCGGCCGGCGGGAGGGAGGGAGGGAGGGGGGCGCCGGGGGAGGCGGCCGCCGGGGAAGCCCCTTCCCTCGCCCCATCACTGGGTTGACCTCCCGGCGCCTTCTTAGCCACGAAGGGCTCCGCTTCCCTCGCCCCGCTGCTCTCCGCGGCAGCCCGGGCAGAGCACAGTCCGAGGGTCTCCCCCTGCGCTCCCCTTCCCCTGGAAGCCGTACAAAGAGGCGGCTGGCAGAGATACTTGTTCACCGTCTTCGTTGTCATAGACGGTCTGTTGCAGTGCTAAGGGAAAGCTAAGTGCTCCAATCCATTGATACAAAGAAAGCCAACGTGTAGCCAGAGGCAAAAATAGGCAAAGGGCAAACCAGCAACAACACAAACCTGTGCAGTTGTAGAGGTGTTCGTTGCCTAAAAGCCAAGGAAAATGCTTCTGTAGGCCTGCTCTTCACCAGAGCTAAGATAGATTAAAATTGAAATTCCGCTTTTGTGAACAACACACCGCCTCTCACCTGTGAGTGTGTCAGGACAGCAGGACCAGCATTTACGCCAGGCTGGTGTCCTGCACCGTTCAGCATGGTCTGAGTTGGATCATGCACAGGAAGGTCTGTGAAGGGCTGATGTGGACATGTAAGGAATAAATAGCTTCCCTGAAACTTTCTTCCTATCCATGTGAAGGAATGGGTCTTTGCCTTGAAGTGGTTTCTTTAAAGAAAATGCTCAGTGAGAAGAGATTCAGCACCCCATGTACTGAGTTATTTCCTCTCTACTTCCCTTCCACATTTTTAGCTATAAATAGGGCCCTAGCTTTCAAAGTTTGGAGTTGTCCTGATTTCGTTTGATACAGCCTCATTTTGAAGAGGATTATCTATTTTAATATCTAGTTCAGGTCCTATGTACTATCTGTATATTATAGAACCTATACAGAGAAAATATGCACAGAACTGTGGGACAAATGCAATCCTTAAACTGACAAGGCTTCTGTAAGACTGTATGCTTGGTCCCAGATAATCTCTTGAAGGACTTAATATGGCACATAAAACTTGCTCTGAGTAGGCTTTTGAGTGTTTGAAGAAGTCTCTATTCTGATCTCAAATATGTGGATGCTCTTTGCCAAGTACCTTAAGTTAATTTTCTGCACTTATGATAGGATGTGACAGTGCTTTTTTGTTTTTTTGATGCACTAAGCAGCATGAATCCAAATATTTGAAATTATGACAGCAATTAAAGACTAAATTTGGACTGATATGAAAAATGCCAGACTCACTAACTTAGCTATAGTGGTGTGTAATACACGCTTAACATAAAATTTAACCTCAGTCAAAATTTCTTGGTAACAGGTACCAAGTAATTTGATATTTTGGTAAAAGTTTTAGAGGAAAAATCTTACTAAGAAATCTGAAGGTATTGCATGTCCAGATATAATGGGAATCTTAAAGTTTTTTCAATGGATCAATTATATCTGAGATACTACATATACCAGATAAAAAGCATGCTGCCACTTTATATTATTTAAATAATTACATAATTGCAAAATATTTCCTCCCAGTATTTTTTTTATTTGTGCATATGTAGAGAATAATTTAAAATGCCCAGGCCTTAAAAAAGGGTTATCAAAACAATAATACGGTGGTGTTTGTAGTGCTGAATAATATATAAGGTAATGATCAATACTCCCTTACAGGGAATACTTTTCATCTTTACATTAGCTTGGCTATAAATTTTCCCTATTGGCTTCAACTTGTGCTATGTTAGATCTATGTGATTCATGCCTGCTATTGATTAATGCACAACTATTTTGTGGGAGATGCCAAATTAATTGTTAAAAAAAGCCACGAAAGTGCTTTTTTATTGGCCACGCGAGGCTCAACGCACACTTACACTGTTATTTCATTATTTCATGTACATATAATTTCCAATAAGCTTTAAAAAGTAGTTATGCAGTGTGCTTAGACATGAAAAATCACATAATATACTAAAAATACTACTCTGTCCAGGACATACTTTATTTTGTGACTCAGAAAGTAGCGTAACACAGCAGCATGCTTCTGAATGTTGCTGGATAACTTCCTGTGAGATCATTACAGTCTTAGAAGAGCACTCCCAAATAGGAAGAGATTTCCATTTTTTTAACAAAAGATTCCTAAGCTTATGCCAGGTTTGGCCAGCAGCATCCTCATTGAAGAGGTAAGCAATTTGCAGGGAAATTTGCCAGAAAATCCCCAAACTCTCAGAACCAGATGAGCCAATACTTGATACAAATACTTGCTGTACTGTGCACATGGATGCTGAACCTTGGAGATCTGCAGAAGCAGTGCTTCTCTGCAAAGTATTCTTATTTCTAAGTGAAAAAATGTCTGTGTGAGCTTGCTGTTATGCACATGGGAAAACTTAATCATGTGCACACTCTTACACTTAGGTGTAGGATGTTTTAATGTCTGAATTTTACATGAGTAAATAATAACACATCAGAGAGAATGGTTACTATCTAAACAGAAATGCATGACACTGGACTATACTAAGGATTTTCATTTCTCAAGCCTCTGGAAGATCATACTGTGAGTAAATCTTTCCCTGTATTCCTGATTCATTGATGTCCGAAAGGAGATCTTTTGGTTCCATGTGCAACATTGCTTTATTTCACAATTCTGATTAAAATGTATTATTTCAGAATTTATTTTGCAAGGCAATTTTCATAGATTCCTCATTTCTGCTAATTTTGGCAATCTAAAAAGTTTTTTTTTTTCTTTGAATGAATTATCTGTTGTGCAAATCAGTATAACTGAGCTTAAGATATGCATTTAGGAATGATGAAAAAGATTGAGAGCAATCTTTTAATTTGATACATTAATGCTGTCAGCAATCCATCATTCTAACCAAGACCCAAACTACTTGTAGTATTGTATATTAATTTTGTCCTCATCTTCTTCCAAACAATTCAGAAAATGGGAAAAATACCCCTTGAGAATAGCTGCTTGACACTCAGGGATAAGTCATATCTGGGAAAAAAAAATCTTTCAATGGAAACAATGTGTACATTGTTTGTTTTTCCTTCATTTCATAGGTATACTGGAATTTATCAGTATAGCAGTGGGCTTGGTCAGCATCCGAGGAGTCGACAGTGGACTTTACCTTGGAATGAATGAGAAAGGGGAACTGTACGGCTCGGTGAGTTCCTGCTAGCCTTGGGCACTTATGATCCTTACATTCTGTGGGGGAAACACTTGCTAGCTCCTATCAGCTCCCAAAGCTTTACATTGCACCATGTGTTCATGCTGTATGAGCACTCTTTCTGCTCTGAATATCTTGCAATCTAATTCAAAACAAGACCCAGTGGGTGACATAATGAATGTGGGAGAGGGAAAAGGTGACAAAATCAGGAATGAGTAATAATGCAGATGAATGGCAATTTAGATCCAAACAATAGAGACTGGTGGCCAGAGCCGGTCACTGAAGACTAAAGGATGTACTATAAGATTTGTAAATGTCTCCTGTCAGTAGAAACCTAAATCAAGACTAAGTGGATTCCTTTTGTGTGTAGGCAGAGAGTTTTCTAGGAATTGACAAAATAAGGTAGAGGGGGAGGGAAAGGGTGGATGGAAGAATGAGAAATAGGAGTATGACAGAAGTTATAAAAAGTACAGGAATGAGGGCAAGAGGATTGGTGGTCTTGTCCTGAAAGTTTCGCTGGTGCCCCCTGAGGGATGGCAGCAGGAGTGAGTAACGGGTGTGAGGGAGGAGTAAAACTTGGTATTTCAGATATGGGAGTTTGCCAGCCTAACTGCAGCTGATGGGTGACTGTTCTTTGGCAGCATGGGCTGTCTTCCAGAGGGAGAGAGAGTGTGTGTCTATATGACGTGGCTCTTACCTGGGAGTATTTGAGGCACCTGATGTACAACAGGCTTCATACCCTAGGTAGATGGTAGGCAGGTTCATCTGAAATTTGGAAGATAACTCCCCAAATGGTAGAAGGCAACCTCTTCTAGCAGTAAAATATTAACCTCCAAAGCTTACAAGGACTAGAGAAGCAGTTTTATTTGAGGAAGAGGGTGGCATGATTGAAGGGTAAGCAAATATCTGAATCGAAGTAAAGCTGTGCACTTACATGGGTTCATTAGAGGCAGAGGAGAAGGTTACAGCAGTCCATTGATAGTGTAAATGTTAACAGAGAAACACACAAAAACAAGTTAAAGTGATAGAGAAGGTCTTTGAATGTAGCTGAAGACACCTGTGTCACAGGGGAGTAGTAGTAACAGGGAAAAGATGGCAGTGAGAGTAGGAGAAAACAAGAGAAGATGGTGGTGAATGGACAGGTGAAAACAGAAGGGGTAAGAGGAAAGTCCAGCTTTCATGCATATTATCCATGTAGGAGTGTGAGCAAGTGAAACCAGGAAAGTCCAGCAGAAGTGTTTCCATAAGGGTGTCCAGGTTTACTGATCTCTTTCTAGTAAAATTTTTTTTGAGAGAGATGAAGAGGATTATCTTCTGAGCAAAGAGCAAGCTGGAAGATACAGATAATGACAGTGTATGTGGGAGGCAGAAAAAGAGCTGGTAAAATGAGGGGCAAGGGGATGGAGGATGAGTGGACATGGGAGAAGGGGAGATGCAGAGATGGTGAAAGCCAGTGAGTGGGAAAGGCCAAAGAGAAGAGATTCAGCATAAATGTCAATATGGGGTGGGTAAAGCTTGGAAGGATGGAGAGGGAGTGAGAAAAGGAAGGGATGCAATGACACATGTAAACCAGTTGCTGTGAGGAGTAAGTTGTCATAAGTCACAATCCTCGTGCAGCTGATGAATGTGATAAAGAGCTAGCAAAGTACACGAGTACGTCAGGTTCAGTTAGGCAGCAAAAAGGCAGAACAACAACAGTAATATGAATCAGTAATGTTGATAATCATCAGTGAGAGTAATCGTTTAAACATATAAACATAGTGAATCAGTTACTCTGCATTTCAGATATTCTGGGACAGGAAATGTGGTCATTGATAGAGCCTAAATGCATAGACTTGGGAAAGCAAATGTTACATCACTTTTCCTGTGCAATTTATGTTTTCTATTTGCAATAGGTTTGACTGTCAGAGTGAATTGCGCAAGACATTCTTTGCTGAGGAAATATGCACAAGAAATTCTTTGTAAATTAGTAAGCTCACTATTATTTATAAAATAGTTGTTCCATGAACGGCAGTTCTAAAGGAGCCTGCTTTCCTAAGGAGTTGTCTCTCACAGTAGAAGACATGGGTCTCTCTGACATTCTGTCCTTGCAGTAGCACCAATTCCTCAGCTTTTTGTGTTTCTTGTATGGAGAAAGAGACAGTATTAGCTCTCCATGCTCACCAGACTGTCAGTTTGCAGGGATTACATAGCTCACCACTCCCAAGTGGGACGTGCAAATGATTTCTTTTCTTTACCCTGCCTCTGAACAGTTGCAAAACTGATAGGAACTTAATTTTCTTGAGGACCTTTGCCTCCTGATTGAAACTGGTTGACGAGCTAAGGAAGGAGAGACAAGCAGGCAAATAGATGTACAGTATAATTGGAAAACCTCTTTGTCCTAAGAAATGACACTAAAAATATGAAGCCATTCATAATGGAGAACTGGCAATCTCTGAGGCCAGAATGCAAAATTCAGGTTAAAATCTGATGGATGATATGGCTTATTGTCAGCCTCCAGAGATGAGACATACTAAAGAGTGATGGTAATTGAATTACATTACTTCCAATGAAATATAACCTCTAATGGCTACTCAATGTGATGATGCTTTAAAGCCTTGTCAACACTAGCAATCCTAGTGCCTATATTTCAGCAACTGTCAGCTCTCTTAGAAACACTGAGATAAGCAGGCCTCAGAGCAGATTTTTGTGTAGAATTGGCTGGACATTTTTAAATGACAGTGTTTGGCTTTTGGTTTTGGTCAAAAAATGCAATTAATTGGAAACGAAGTTCTCTGATGGGAACAAAAGTTGCATGATCCAACACAGAATTATCTTTGTGGCAAAGTAGAAGACCAGGTTCAACAAGATTAGTTTTGAGACTGATATGTGGTAGACTGAAAAACTTAAATCAGTTTTTCACCTGCATTAAACAGAGCAATCTCTTTAGCTGAACTTTTCTGTAGCACCTGTAAGTTGTCCTTGTGCTGCTATGCTGTGAGGTATATCCTTCTGTGTTGATATCTTCCTTAAGGGCTGTGAATAGCATCAAGTTTTTCATGGAGCAGGTACACTTATGACACTGTGGCTGTGTCTCCTAGGATGGGAAACCCACACACTACTGAGTAGCAGCCTGAGAAATACTTGGTCTTGCTCTACACCAGTGTTGTGGATCTAAGTAGGTGCTTAGATTCACAGCTTGGGAGGCATTCAGTACTTGACGCTATTGGAATAGATGCCCTGTGTCTGACACTATCATATTTATATTCTAATTACTGCATGAAAAATACATTAGACATGAACCAAATCAGTGACCTAAAAAGCTTCTATCCTTCTATATTTGTATTTGAAACATTTGACACAGGAAGATTTTTCCCAGCATAATTTTGGTGCCACTGGAGGTGGGACATATGGCAAAGCAGAGCAGCCAGGGTGGGTGACTGCTGCCAGTTTTCATGAAAGACAACAGTAAAGGCAGTTTCAGCATCTCTTGATCCAGACATGTTCCTCTTGGCCTTCTCAAAGTTCTGCTTTCCTCATAGGTTAGCTGCCTGACAAACTCTTCCCACCTCCCCACTCTCAGAGAGGGCAGCTCCTGCTGCATTTTCTGGTTGGAAGAGCACAGTGCCTCTCATGCTGCTTTCAGGCAGATGTGTAACATAATGTGGCTGTTCTCAAATTGCTCCTCATGCCATGGATTTAGCCAGGGAAAGCTGAAAATACAGGCACGTGGTGCTGAAGAGAAACCAGTGGTACCTACCTAACAATGACTTAGAGACTGGTTAGTGACAGCAGCTTTCCCTCCTGTCTCATCTGTCCCTGCTTTCCCTTTCCCTTGCCTTTCTCTGGCAGCCTGCAGCTATGACTCATCATCTTTCACAGCAGCTACTGTGCTTGTCACTGGAAAAGAGGAAAAATGCAGACTACAGATAGGACCCAAAGGGTGTTAAGACAAGACATGAAGACTTTTTCCTTCCCGAGTGCCAAACAGCTCTTGCCAACGTGTCTGGCAAGAACATCAGCAAATGTGTCTAAGTTGTGTTCCTCAGGGCCATGCTGTAGAGGGAGGGAAGTCTTTCTGACCAGTCCCACAACCTTCATGCTTTTGTGGGCTGTCCCATTGCCGTGCTGCCCTTGGGAATATTAACAGCTGCCACCTGTGAGGCAGGCCGTAATTTGTCCCCACACCATGGGGTGCCCATCATTCCCACTGCAGGCCGTCCTCCAAAGGAGTTCTGTGCTACCTCAAGCACAGACCAAGCAGGAACATGGGATACCCTTGCCTCAGCTGCCCTGGTTGTCCCGAGTTTTTGTGCAGTAGAGAGCTGTGCCTCACTGATCTCCCACAGACATACACCTGCCCCATTCCTCTTCTCAGACTGGATATGAAGAAAAATTGTTTTTAGTTGTGGGTGTGGTGAGGCACAGGAACAGGTTGCCAAGAGACACTGTAGATGCCCCATTGCTAAAAACGTTCAAAGTCAGGTTGGACCAGGCTCTGAGCAACTTGATGTAGTTGAAGATATGCATTGCAGGGGGCTTGGACTAAATGAGATTTAAAGGTCCCTTTCAAACCAAACCGTTCTGTGAAATGTTGGTGCCTCCACTGCTCCTTGTGCCCTTGGCAGCTGGCAAAAAACAGCTCAGGTTGGGTGCTCAGGAGGAATATTGGTAGTTGGAAGACCTGGAGCAGCTACCAGGAAAGGTAGCTTTTGTGCAGGTGGGGAGAGGAAGGCAGGAGTGGAGATGGTGAAGTTCTTAAGGAAGAGGGAAAGAGTGCTTGGAAGAAGAGCTCAGGGGAGCATACAGAGAGAAGCTTCATTTACTCACAAAGCAGCTGGGACAAAGCTGAAGAGCCCAGATCAGGAGCCAGGGATGGAAGCTCCACACCTCTGGGCTGCAAACTTACAGGCTGTGTGCCACAAGGTGAGCTGTAGGAACGCTTTTAACAGGGTCCTAAATTGCTGATCCTCAAAAAGTGAGCTGAAAGCTTGATCTGGGAGACTAAACTTGCCTTTTGCTCCTAAAACACTGGGGAAAGAGTGGAGGAGGAGGGGAGAGGGAGAGAGAGTACTGTCCTTGAAGAAACATGTTTTCCCAGTAAGTGTGCAGGGAGGTGACGATATGCCTCTTTATTGTCCCAGCAGGGCTGCACCTGCAGTATTTAATGCTTTTGTTTGGGTCTCCACAGTCCTGGAAGGGCTGTGAAGCTACAAAGACTGACAAAAAAGGGACAATTTGTCATAGTTTACTGAAAATTGCTTGGTGTAGGCAAGGATTTATTTGGCTGCATTCTAAAAATATCTTCTATGTTCCTGTGCAAATAAAGGAAGGGAATTGCTCAGCCCTTCAAATGGTAGGTCAAGGTGCACGGAAACAACATGAAGAAAAAAGCAGGTTGAAAGTGCATGTTGGTAACAGCATTTGGGCCAAGTATATAAATACTGCAGGTATCTAAGAACTGGATAAATAAATAAATTACCCTCCAATACCATCACACTTTCCTTTTAAATACCTCTGATCTAAAATGATTCCATATGTTTCAGACGGATTACTTTTTTTAAATAATAATCTGGATTATCTGTTCTCAGTGTCCAGTGTCTCAGTGTCCAACCACAGTTGAAGTGAGCCTGGAAACAGGACAGTTTCAGTGCACAGTTTTTGGAAAGAGAATTAAAGGCAATTTCCTTGAGTGAAGGCAGAGACTTCTAGGCTAAGAGTGGTCAAATCCCAGGAGGGATAATGGCTACAGCATTACGCCCTGGTTTAACGCCCTTCTGCTAATGTTATTATTATTATTTACAATAATAAATTGCCTTCTGGTAAATGGTATAAGTGGAGAGACAGAGGGCGGTTCCTAAGGCAGCTGCCTTGCAAGGAGTGGTCAGGCTTTGTGCATGAGCAGCCCTGCTCAGGAAAACCTGGCACTGCCATGATCAAGAACCCCGTGGTGTCTTCTACTGATGACAGCGACTCGTGTCTCCCTGGGTAAATCTGCTTTAAGCAGAAGACTGCAAGAAGCAGGCCTGTAGTTAATTTGATGGGCAAACTCTGAAGAGTTCAAAAAGGTGATTATGGCTCTGAATGTAAGGGAAACTTGAAACTTGGTCAGAGATGCAAAAATCCTGTGGAAATGGTATCCCAGCAAGGATGGAATTGCACGTAAGGATTTGAAGATTGTGAGCACTTGGCAGAGGATCTGCAGAGAATGGGAGAAGGACAGGTTGCAGAAAATATTGTGTCTTAGCAGTGTAGAAGCATGGGGATAAAGTAGAAATTGCTGCAATAAAGCTGATTTGGGCCCTGAAATGTATACTAAGACTTTTATAAGGTGAGAAGTTTTTAAGCTATGTACCTGGAAAGGGAGCAGAAGTCTTTACCAACATGGTGTATTGAGGCAGGAGTGTAAATTCAATACAGTCTGAATGTGGATGCTAACTGGGCTAGCCCTGTTTGTGATAAACTCCTTTGGGTAGTAACATGGGTCCTGGTCTGCTCCCTGTTGTGGGAGGAACAAAAGAGCAGGGGCAGTCAATACTGCTGCTGAAAGAAGTGGCTATTTTCCCTCCATCCATCCATCCATCCATCCATCCATCCATCCATCCATCCATCCATCCATCCATCCCCTCCCTTTTGCTGGCACAAGTGTTCCTCTGCTGCCTGGGGAATTGAAGCAGGAAACTGGAAAACAATTCTGACCAAGCAAAAGGGCTTCAGCCACAGTGGTTCCCTCCCAGGTCACTGGAAGGTGCAGCACAAAGGTGGGAGCAAGCCCTGGGTGAGGGAGTATTTTCTTCCCTCTGAGGCAATGCAGGTGTTTTTCAGCCTCGAGTGTGTGTGCACCTCAGGCTGTGTGGTTTGTGCTTGGCTGGAGGGCTCTCAATCTGGCTTGGGATGTGCTTGGGACATTAGGAACATCCTTTAAATGAAAGAGTAGAGGAGGACCCGGAAGTACATGCAAGATGAATTTACTGACCCGGGATAAATAGTTTCAGGCAAGGGCAATATTTTATTTTGGTAGGAATATCTTTTTCTAGAAATGGAAAATTGTGCTAATATGCAGGACTGTGTTAGGTGTGACCCACAAAAGAGAGTCAGAGTCCTTGTTACAGTGGGTAAAATGAGTGTTAATAGAAGACTTGAATGATAGAGGATGAAAACTCTGAAGAGAGGAACAATGGGGAGTGCTGAAAGGTATTAGAGAGGAGTGAAGCTATTAATGGAGTTTTTATGGATTGGTCCCTGGACTGATTTTATTTCCTGGTTTTATTAGGGACATTAAACATCTCATCATAAAAAGGTAGTGATGTGTTACTGAATTTTTTTGCAAAGCTGGGAAGTATTTTGAACACAGGAGGCAACCTCACAGAAGGGCCTTGGTGACCTAAAGTGCTTAAGATGTTTACACGAGGCTCAGGCAGAGCTCTATCAGTGCCACACCACACAACACTAGGAGGATCCAGTCTAAATGCAGAATGCAGTTGGTCACAGTGTTAAAGAAGATGAATTGAAACCAAAACAGGTGCAGAAAGAGCATACTGGGATCATCAGAGGGATGAAAAGACTATCAAATGATAGACTCTAAAGATCTTGGACTTAGCCTGCAGAATGAAAACTGAGAGGGCATGCTCTTGCTCTCTGTAAATGCTTTGAGATACAACACCAGGGAGGAAAAAAAAGTCCTTGAAATAGAGTACAAGAATGAACTGGTTTGAATGCGTCACAAGAAGGCTTAGGCTGCGTAATGAGGAAGATTCAGGCTGTGAGGAAATGGGATTTTGAGCTGGCCAGAGGGATTTTTGCAGGGAGGTGGAGATGAGACATAAATGCATTCTCTGCACTGTACAGTAGGAAACAGCTTTATGACTGTGGACTTTTCCTTTGTGGAGGGTATAGGTCTGAGAAAAGTCCATATACTTAAGTCACCTCAGGTTCTTCACCCTTGCAGATAATTCCTCTTAGAATTTGGATGGGCGGTTTTGCTGAAAATTGTTAAGTTGTTAAACTTCCCCACAAGTACCAGCATGGTGAAAGGGGCAGAAACTGCAACCTGGTCAGCAAGGTATGAAGGACTCTCTTGGAAAAAGTCCTTTGGGATGTGGATACTGGTGTAGGAAAAATTGATAAGTCAGTACACTTGACATAGGTAATGTGGGAGAAAGCTTTGTGAGAAACTGCAATTATTATCATTGTTTTTAAACTGTGGCTTCTGTCTTTTTTAAATCAGAATTTCACAGACTATAACACTGTCACCAAAGAGGGACACTTACTCGTGATATTCTGTGAGATGGATACCACACTTTTCCTCAAGTCTGTGGTCTCCCTCAGAGGACTTGATTTCAAATGTTAACTAGGTCTGAAGATTTTTTTTTTTTTTTTTTTTTGTGGGAGAAAGCCCTCAGTGATCTCCTTGCCTTGATCTGCAATTCTTTGTTGATCTTGGATTCTCAGTATATGCCTGGGACAGAAAAGTATGAGTAACTTCTATATAAATTATGTGTGTGAGTTTATGTGTGTGAGTTATGTGTGTGTGTTTTTATATATATAATACACACATATGTTTTTATATATATATATATATATATATAGCTAAACTTTGGTAAATTAAGAACCTACTCAAACCTTAGTTTAATGATTTGCTTTCCCCTAACTAAAGGTGTCTGAAATCTTGTGTTCTTGTGAAAACAGGAGACTAGAGGTGCTGCTTGAGGAGGCAGCCAATGTGACCTTGCAGGAAACCCCTTCCAGAAATGGCAGTTCTGATTCCTGCTAGTGCTGCATGCTTCTGCTTTCTTCCATGCCTCAACACTGGCACTCACCTGACCTGTCAGGAGATCAGTTTAGGGATATAAAGCCACAGAAAGATGCTCAGCTTCCTGATCTGGCTTGCTGCCTGTTTGGACAAGCACTAGAGCTCAGTGGGAGGATTAGGTGCAGTGTGGGATGGTTGAAAGGTTGAGCATCATGCTTTCAACAGCAGGGAGTTGTTATAGTGACACAACTGCATTACCAACCCAGATCATACCCAGCAAGCAAGAGGGGACCCAGATCATACCCAGCAAGCAAGAGGGGACATTTTCAGATTGTTTTCTTTGCAGTTGTGTAGCTCCCTGTCACTGCAGCCCTGCGTGTTTCTGGAGCTGGCTGTGCAGTGATACAGAGGTGTGAAAAGGTTCAGTGCCTGTGGTTGATCTGAGAATCCTGTGTTGAAGTGACACGCTAAAAGCATCAGCAGCAGTGACACACTGAGATGTGCTTGGGGATTATTCACTGCATCAGATAAAGATCTGATGTGCTCTGTTTCTGATTCAGGAGCCAGTGGGATGTGAATGTGGCATTTTCTCCCACTTTGCCATTCATCATTTTCAAAGACAGAGTAGAAAAAGTCTGCCCTGTGGGGACTTCGTTAGGGATTTTGACTAGGTTGAGGTTTGCTTTGCAGTTTGAATGTACTTAGGCTGATTGGTGATGTGCAGTAATGTGATTCATTTCTGTCACAATCAAAAAGCTTAAGAAATCAATCTTGTTATAGTGCAAATCCATATTTCCCCCTTCTATAAAGCCCTTTGTTTCTTTTTCATTCCTTTTATACTGGCAGATATCTGCAGCTACTTTTGATTTGAAGATAAGGTTTTATATTTGTGTTCCACAGGCTGCTGCTGAAGTAAAACTTGTGTTCTAGTGTAGATGCTGCATACTTTTGAGGTCTGGCCCAGGCTGTGCATCTTTAATCTGCTAAACTTTGCTCTTCAAATTTAACTCAATTATAGAGGCAATCGTGACACAAGAGAAATTTTGACTTGATTCTATTATGGTTGAAATACCATTGCCTTCAGTGAAATCAGGATTGGACCTGCTCCTGTAAAACCATCAATTAGTTTTATGGTTGTGTCAGCAGATCCCAATCAAGATAAGAGCTGTATTGTATTCATAATTTTAAAAACCCAAATCTAGACAGGGTTCCTGCCTATGAGCGTCTGCAATCTAGAGGCAATCTTTTAACATGTAGTCTTACTTTTTTATAAGAAGCGGGATTTTGTCCCACTGATGCCTTTGTTAGGATATCATATAGGGTATAATCTGAACTCAGAACAGGAAAGTCACTGGAGAAGATTTCAGCAAAATCTTTTGATTCATTTTAGAATATACAAAAAGTATACTTGTATATTTGTAAAGTTTAAACAAAATAGCAATATTCTTTTTTTTTTTTTTCTTTAAAAATCTGCTTTCTTTGGAAGATCCATGTTTGTGGGTACCCAGGAGACCGACAACCTGGTCTTTGAGCTCTTCAGTCACTAGTTCTGTTGAAGTTGTCACTACGTATCTTTTGGGTTTTTTCAGACAGAATGACAACTTCTTTCACCAAAGCTGAAATTAACTGCATGACTGAAGTTTTACCCATTGAAAGACATGCACTGGTGTGCATGTGAGGAGTAGGGGTCCTGTGAAGGAGCAGAGCCAACTGACTTCTGCCAAAGGTTTCCCAAAGGCTGGGTCAGCCGTATCACTGACAACAAAAGTCACAGCACAGCAACACCAAAGATGTGTGGATTTTCTGAGAAATATTAAGGAAATAATCTTTATTCTACTCAGAAAGTGAGATACTAAAATTGTGTAATTAATTCCATGACTTTGTAGTGGGATTGCCTCTGGGACAAGGAATGGGAGAAGTGTCCAAAAGATTATCCCTTGAGAGACTCTTTATGAGAAGTGTTTGCCAAGGGAGGGGGCACTGCTGTCTGAAAAGGGAAGTGTGACATATTTTCTTCAGCAGCAGCTATTTGAAATGCTGGCCTTCCCTCCTTTCCAAAAAAGGTGGGAAATAAAAAGGCCTCATTTTTTAACAATTTAAACTGAATAAGCAATTGAGGCCTGCTAGGTAAAGATCATAGTGTGTCAATCCTTTGCTGTAGTGCCCACCAAAGCACGTAGTTTTTAAAATTTCTCTGTGAAGCTTGTTGGTTTTCAAGACCCCAGTGGATATGTGGCATTTGGGTGAGGATCTTTCCAAAATGTGATAGCTTGTGATGCTGTGTTTGTTTGATGACCCCATCCAGGATGACAATGTGATCAGTAATGTCCCTGTCCTCTGAGCTAGTACCTAGCTGGTAGCTTTGCATAAAATTAATAACAAAATACAGAGACAGGCTTTTGTTCATCAGTCCTTGACCAAATCATCTTGCTGGAAGAATGAAACATGAATTACTTTTATAATGTACATTTATATCACTACATATGTATAACAGTTGTTTGGTCCCTGTGGCAAAGCATTTCATGAAGGGTCCTGAGCATTCTGCTCTTTTTCTGATGGCGTCTGGTAGCTGAGAGATGAGGTGGTTCTTTAATGGTGCATAAATCTATTTTGTGGGGTACTCACTGAATGTAGAGGCTCATGCAGATTACATACTTTTTATCCCTCACTTTACAATGTTTTTCAGCATGTGAATTTAGCTCACTTAAGCAGCACTTCCTGCTGAATGAGATCTATCTTTCCTTTAAGCCCGTGTTCTGTGCTTAGAGAACCACAAAACAAGGCAAAAAATACTGACAAAACACTTTGGTCCATCTTAGTTGGATTTAAGGAAAGCATGTTTTATTTAAAAATCTCTGTCTGGTTAAAACCTTAACTGGTATTCAGGCTAAAAAGAGCGTGTAGCTGTAGGCTGGCAGCCCTGCTTTGACATACAGGTTGTCTTTTGATAGAAGAGAATTTGTGAAGTGGGGAGCTGGGGGAGGTCATGTTACAGCTTTCAGTAAATCTGAGCGTGCCTGAAATGGTTCTTTTAATGTCTTAAAATATTTGTTGCCTTTTTATCATTGCAAGGCTGATCCATGTTCCATTTAAGCTGACGGGAACCCTTCTCCCATCTTCTTTAAAAATTGGCTCTGGCCCCTGTATCAGATTGCATACCACCTTGCTTTCTGATTCCTGGAAGGGTTCAGCCAAGCGTTATGAATTAGATGCTTAGATAACATTGATGACTGCAGTTCTTTATTGTGCCAAGGGAATAAAAAATAAAATAGAGGTCAGAAGTGTGACTAGTAAACGACACAGTGTGGGCCTGGTCCTGCTGGCATGGAAGGGAGCTGAACAGACCTGCTTGTTTATTTGTTTTCTAAGAGTCATCTTTGTCCTGGTCCTGTTCCATTGTGGTGTGGAGAAGGAAGCTCATCACCTTCCAGAGAAAAGACACTGTGACAGCTTATGTAGCCTGAGATCTGCCCCTGGAGTTTTTTGTCAAGACTTCCAACAGCATCATGAGCAGATCTTGGGTGTTTAAGTGAAAATGACTTTTCATCTCATGCGCTTGGCTGAGCAGATATAAACTGAGCCTTTATGAACTTGAAGTGTGGCTGTTGATGGGCAGCCTATCCTCAGGCACAGTGGGGTTGCTCATCCCATAATGATTTCATGTCCAGGGAGGGTGTGCTTAAAGCTT
The DNA here is from genome assembly GCA_027886175.1 of Phylloscopus collybita. Classification (NCBI taxonomy): domain Eukaryota; kingdom Metazoa; phylum Chordata; class Aves; order Passeriformes; family Phylloscopidae; genus Phylloscopus; species Phylloscopus collybita. The sequence goes on from JAJNNQ010000007.1 coordinate 8,181,634, forward strand.
GACATATGCTGCAAACTTGAAACCTCAAAGGAGAGGATATCAGTAAAACCAAGAGCTGAGGGGTTGGCAGTGGCAAAAATGGATGGAGGCCTAATTGGCATTTCATCCTCCTGCAGCTCACGTCAGAAGATCTCTGTCAACAGCCCTGGGGTAGCATAGTGCTCTGTGCCAGCCTGGTCTTTCCAGAGAAGGTTCTTGATAGTGTGGAGAGCAAGAGAGTGGGAGAAGAGTGGCAGCAGGACAAAGGGATGAAGCACTGAAATCCCTCCTACACTGACAGCGTCCTGGGATTTTACTGTTGGTACTGGAATCTGCTTACTTTGTTCAGGAAGCGCTGATTTTCTGTTGGCTGCATCAGGGCGTGGAAGTACCACAGTGTCTGCATCTATGTAGGTGGTGTGGCTTTTGGCAATCATGATCCCAAGGGGTTCAGGTTTTGCTGGGTCTTGGGATCTTTGGAAGCTTTTTGTATGAAAGATGCTAATCTTTAAGTGCCATCATAACTGCTGCGTGGCAGCAGCACAGAACAGTCACACTTGATTTTTATTCTGTAAGTGGGGATTGATGTATAATAAAAACTTTATACAAATTAGCTAAGAGGTTTAGGGGAAGAAAGTAAGATGGATACTGGATGTACTCTGTGAGAGTACAAGGTGACTTTAGGTAGGGAGAATGCAGTTGCCTAACTGTGGTTTTGCCAGGGACACCTTGCCTGGTTTCCCTCATCTTATTTACTGTGCCATGGAATATGAAATGTGTGTGAGTGGCAGCATTGGTGCCTGTTTGCTTGTCTCTCCTCTGGCCCTGAAGGGTTTCCTGCTGTCCATCCAAAAGGCTTTTGGAGAACTACTGACACAAACACAAAAACCAGTCAGCTAGTCCTCTTGGCAGACATTTTTTTCCCCCATTTTTTCATGTTCTGTCAAATTATCAAACAAAGCATTCTGAAAAGAGGCTGCTTGGAGAAATCCATTAAAGAAAGCTCTGTGACACTCACCAAGTCAGACACAGTGTGCAGGGCTTGACTCCCACTGTGGTCTAATTTGGAAAAGAAAGTGGTGCTGCTTGGACACTGGTATTTGGCTTCTCATGGCAGCTGGAGGTGGCTCACCCAGCCAGAAACTAACAGGCTTAGCATGAGAGTACAGAAAATACCACAGCAAATGCTAAACGAGACCTCTATTTATGACAGCTCTGAATGAGTGTTAATTATTAGCTGAACATAGTATGTTCTAGAGGCTGTTTGCATTACAGCATGGGAAGGGCCAATGGCATGTAAAATGTGTGTGTTGGTAGGCAGAACAGAAAAGCAAACGGCCTCGGAGGAGAATAGGGCTTTTCTTTGTTTCCCTTCACTACATATGCAGTTTTTAGTAATGCCGTGTAGCCAAAATGAGGGATTTGCATGAAATTACTCAGGAGATTATATATATAAACATGACTTTTATTGAGATGGGGTGGATTAACAAGGTATTAGTGTGCAGCAGGTATACAGGAAGTGTTGACGACACCAGATATATTTCTTGTTAATAGTTGTTTGGACTTCTGGATTAGGTGTTTTCTTCTCTCTACTGAATCACTGTAGCAGTTTGGAAAAGGAAAAACTATACATGACATAGAACAGAATCATTTGCTTGGCATGAAAGATACTTGCTGTGATTTTAGGAATGATGGTCTGAAGAGGCTTTCTTTTGTTGGGTTACAAAATTGGAGTTTTAGCTCCATAGAGTTTTTTAAAAGGAAGGCAGGAAGGCAGGAAGGAAGGAAGGAAGGAAGGAAGGAAGGAAGGGACTATTGATGTGTTTTATACAGGAGCCTATACTGTTCTTTCAACTACCAAGCAGCACAAATGTCTTACATTCTTTAGAGTCATGAAACCATTCTCTGAGCAGTGTACATGTGTTTTACATGTTTCTACTTATTTACAATTAACTACTTCACATGGATAGCTATTTTAAAACAAGCTAGCAGAACTTCCATTGTGATGCCTGTAACCATGCACTTTATTAATTTAGAATCTGACTTTTAATCAATCTACCTGGAAATAGGATAACATAAATATTTTCTCCCCTTGTTAGGTGGTGGAGAATGTAGAATGGGAAGAGTGTCCTGGGCTTGCTAACACTGACCAGCCATTAGCAGTTGTCTGAAGAAAATCTTTCTCAGGGTTTTATCTTTGTGATATGTGCATCTTTGTACCATTCAATTATTTGAACATTCTGAGTTAAATAACGGGTTAAAAAACCAAGCAGGTGAAGCGTGGAAATGTAGCAAAATGAAAATCAATCCCTTTGTAGTTGAATACTCTATTAACAGTCTTCACAGAAAACACGTGGAATGTGGTGCAACATCTGATTTATATAATTTTGAGGTCACCTCCTTATTTGGCCCTGAATTAAATGATTTGAGCAAGGCAGGCAGCCTCCCCTTTCACAGGAATGCAGGTTACTTTCCATAGCTGTTCCAGTTGGGTATGTTTGGTATTTGTGTCAGCTTTCGACAAAGATGTCCAGCAACTTTAAGTATGGTGCAAGGAAATATTTGCACTGGAAAATTGATAGAGAAGTCAGTTGCTGGAATAAAAGTATGCAAAAAATTGCTGTATTGTAGGCCTAAATCTTTCTCTTCAAATGGGCTTAGAGGGGCTTTCTAAAAGTCATAGGCAGAAGGAGAAATGTGATCAGGAATCACCATATCCTTTCCATATGGGAAAACTGGTTTTCAAGGAAGACTTTCCCTTCCTAAGATGGTGAGAGAAGAGGGTGGTGTTGGCAGGATGGACCAGCCTCACCCCTGTGTTATGCTCGTTTCTGGATGGAATAATGACATGGATACTTAAAATGTGAGCATAAGGTATTAATGTAGGGCTGAGGTGGTACCTGGTCTAGGGGTAGGCTCAGCAGTGTTAGGTTAATGGATGGACTCAATGACCTTAAAGGTCCTTTCCAACCCAAAGGATTCTGTGATTCTACATAAATTGCTATCTTGATGGATGTTGATTTCTGTCTCTCTTGATATTAGATGAGACATTATTGTAAGAATCTCCCAGGGCACGGGGAGAAGGATGTTATGGGATTTTAGTGTCCCACATTACTTACAGGATCTGATACAAAGTCACCAACACCGATTGACTCCAGTCGTGTCTGACCGCAACCAGAATTTCTAAGTCTCCTAGAAGTAAAAAGGTTTGACTGCATAAAGAAATTATTTAATTTCTTTTAAAGGGTGATTGTTAATATCCCTGCCTATCTGATCTCACATCCTGATTGCTCTGCCATGTTCATGTTGAATTATTTGCCTCAGGTTTGTACTTGAGTTTCTGAGAATTTTGAAGAAGGGCAAAAGAGATGTAACAGTGTTGTAAGTGAATAGAGAGTTAAAGTAGGATAAGCTTGTAAAATGAAGATTGAATTTGTGAGCTTGAAATCCATTTAACTCACCCAGAGTGCAGTACAAGGCAAACCCTCTGGTTCAGGGTCTGCTAGTTACGTGTACCACAGCACTGCCATGATCCATCAAACCTGCCAGATAAAGAGAGGCTATTTTAAAGTTTCTCCTTCAGGGCATGGGGAAGTACTGTTCTTGCAAAGATAGAAATTTATGATGATGCTAAAAAAAATGCAGATGAAGTGAATAATTAATGAATTCACGACAGGACTGAAATATCTTCCTAAAATGCTGCTATTTTTAGCAGGGAGTTCTTCTGCAGTGCTTGTCATGTGATCCTATTGCCTTCTGAGAGCAGGGAAATAATTTGAATTAGTTTCTCTTTCCCCATGGACTTATATAAGCCCAGTATATAATACCCCTTAGCATCTAATTCTGACTTAAAACAAACACAGATGATTTTAAACCTCATGCAAAATAAAACACTAATGAAATCTATACTTAAAGATAGATTACAGCTGAATACCTTTTATAATAGTTTGTACTTTTGAGGCTGTACGAGGGGAATACTGCAATGGGTGTAACTGGCAGCTGCTGCTGGTCCGGTGATGCTCAATGCGGCTGCGGTTTCAAGCTGGCAAAGGACATAGAGGTAATTATCAATAGGAGCTTGCAGGGTATGGCCCACAGGTAAGGGTTTAATGTGAACAGATTTGTGCTTCTTTTGCCTATAACCAGTGTATACTATGGCTGTGTTTGAACAGCTTTGTTTAGTTCTTTTGAACTAGAAGTAAAAATGTCATAGTCAGAAATGATTCTAAAAAACAGTTGTCACATCCACAAAGGGATACGGTCCCTGCCATAGTGAATTTTCAGGTGTTGAATGTGTGAACCCAGGTCCTGCCTGAGAATTTTCCTTCCTGAGTGGTAACGAGGTACTCAGTGCCCATTAAAGGAGAAGTAAGGGGCAGCTTACTTGCTGCCTTTCTTGCCTGCTGGATTTGACACAAATTTTAGAAGAACCCTCCAAATCCTAAACTTTTAGGTGTTTGGGAGGGCCTGAGAAGGACTCTCTCTTTGCAGCTCATTGCCCAATTTGTACAGGTGCAGAGGGGTGTCGGCTGCCTTTCCCCATCTGCACAGAGTTTGTTTCCCCCACAGGGATAGTTCCTGGGTGGCTTCTCTAAGGTGTGTGGTGCTCCTTGGACCTGGTTTTTCCCCAGCCCTGGTGGGCTGCCATGGGAGCAGAGTGCTTGCCACACAAAGCAGCAGTGAAACATCTGGGCCAAAGCACATTGGTTTAGGAAAGGGTTGTGAGCTGAGTCTCAAGCAGCAGAGGTGGCCCCAAAGGCACCTACAGCTCCAGGGAAGCTTCAGGCTTTGGTGATGGTAGACGTCAGGAAGCTCCTGGGTTAAGTAATGGCAGGTGGTTTCTTAGGGGTGCTTGAGCTGTGGCTCCTCAGTTGTGTTCAGGCACAAGTTTATGTCTTAGGTGCCGTACATACTTTGCTGCATCTGGGCCTTGGTCTCTGTTTTCCCTTCTCTGTGCTCCTATCTAAAAGGATTGTCCTAAGATTTAATGTCTGTAAAACACATGCGTTGTATGCAGCTTTGTAACAGACAGAAATCGATCCTCAGCTGGAAGCTGGGTGTGGTTGATATGAGTGCTATTGAAAAGAGAACTTGTTACAAGAAGATACATTGAATTATCACTATTTGTTTTTCTTGTGCCTGGTGTAAAGACTATTTTCAGGCTTATTTTTCCCAGATTTCCATCAGCTCTCCCATACTACAGCTCAACACCTTTTTTCCCAGTGCTCCTGCTCAGTAATTAGTGTGAGTCCTTCCTAAAATGAGTCTGGTTATCAGGTATTTTAAGCACTCTATTAAGCAAATTTTTAAAAAGCAATTTTAAGCAATCTTAAGGATGTATAAGGCAACACTGACCAAAGAAATGGGTCAACTGGAAGGAGCGGGATTCTGTGGTGGCAGGGGGATCTGATGAAGGTTGATATCCTTAGTGGGTCCTGTCCTCAGCAGGATGGGAAACAAGGACAACCCTGATAATGCAAACCTGGAGGGCTTTTCCTTGCCTATTTTATTTCACCACACAGGGTTCATGCTCCTGTTTGAAGCTCTATTGGGTTGTGGCTTCATGATACAAATAATAAATCAAACGAAGGGTAGCAAATTGCATGTTTTTAAATTAATGAAATGCGTCAAGTTCTCCATGCATTGAAATGACATAGAGATTTTAAGACTGTAAATTTATTACAGCCCTGCAAACTGGTTCTAGTGTCCTTTATTGATATCTGTTTGAATGCCTGCACTCATCATTGAAACAATTAGTTACAGAAGTCCAGTAAGGTCTTGTGACCTGCTTGGGAACTATCAGAAATGAAAAGTATCTGTTTTGATCTTTGTTGTTGCTGTATTGATTTAGGCAATGAAGCTTTGAGAGAATTTTTTGCTTCACATAGGGTTATCCACCCTTCTGACTGCCTCCAGAAACACCCAGAAATACCACTTTACATAGCTAAAACCAGGACTATTGAAATAGTCTATTCTACAATTTAGTGAGGAAATACCAATTTCAAGCCATTAAAACAGTAATTCTTCAACAAGTACCTTATTTTAGTGGCTGTCTTCTTACTACTCTTTCTTTTCTTTCCACAGGAAAAATTAACCCAGGAGTGTGTATTCAGAGAGCAATTTGAAGAAAACTGGTATAACACATATTCATCAAATCTATATAAACATGTGGACACTGGAAGACGATACTACGTTGCGTTAAATAAAGATGGAACTCCAAGAGAAGGGACTAGGACTAAACGGCATCAAAAATTTACACATTTTTTACCTAGACCAGTGGACCCTGAGAAAGTACCAGAACTATATAAGGATATTTTAAGCCAAAGTTGACAAAGACAATTCCTTCACTTGAGCCCTTAAAAAGTAACCACTATAAAGGTTTCATGCGGTGGGTTCTTATTGATTAGCTGTGTCATCACATCAGCTCCACTGTTGCCAAACTTTGTCGCATGCATAATGTATGATGGAGGCTTGGATGGAACATGCTGATTTTGTTCTGCACTTAAAGGTTTGTCCTCCTGGAGGAGAGCCTATGCCCACTCGCTTGATTTAGTACGAGAGGGAGCGCAAGAGAGTGAGTGCGAGAGAGAGAGAGAGAGAGAGAGAGAGAGAGAAAGGGAGAGGATGAATGGGAGTGAGAGCGCGAGAGAGAGAAGCCGAGGGGAGAAGGAGGGTGAGGAGGAGGAGGAGGAGGAAGGCCTGATGCATGCTGGGGAATAGACACGCTTTTAAATTTTTGATCAGTTGTACTTCGTCATATATCAGCATAGCTGCCATACTTCGATTCATCAGGATTTTTGGCTGGTGGCCTGCTCAAGTGTACGCTGCATTTACAAAGGCATGGAGGGTGCAGTCTTACTTAAACAAGAGACTTTTCAGTTAATCGCTCTCTGGGTCTCACCCCACTGAGTTTAAAGCAAAGACCTCTTAGTAAAAAAAAAAATAAAAAAAAAATAAAAAGTTAAATTTATTTATAGAAATTCCAAAGGCAACATTTTATTTATTTTATATATTTATTTATTATATAGAGTTTATTTTTAATGAAATATGTACAGGCCAGATAGGCATTTTGGAAGCTTTAGGCTCTGTAAGCATTGAAATGGCAAAGGCCACTATGAACCTGTGGTAAATTCATGCAAGTAAATATAAAGGTGCATGGATAAAAAAAAAAAAGCCAACAATAAAAAGGTAATAATAATAAATTCTAGTGACCCTCATGTACTAAAGGTGACAATCTCTTTTGTGCCCGTATTATTGTACAAGTATGCACACCACTCATGACACTGAGTCCTCACTCTTCTGACTGCTTGTTTCATAGCTTACCCCAGAGGATTAAAGAGAAAACGGGGTCTTCAACTTTTTTTTTATGTGTCTGTAATATTTCCTCTCTGATAAAGTGACTTCTTACATCGTTGTAAATTTCACAGCTGTGGAAAATATAGGGGTTGGAATATATTCTACTTGTTAAAACCTATTGCAGATTATACCAAAGCTAAATGATAAATATGCTATTTTTTTTTCCTAAAGAGAATGCCAGAAACAACATAAGTAATACCAACAACAATTATACTAATTTTAAGATTCCACAAAGAACACATAAATATTTCAGAGGGCAGGAACCAGGTTAACAGGATCACTCTTGTAAACATGTTTATTTGTGCACTTGACTATCTACTATGAAATTATACAAGTTCCATAGGGGTCATTGTAATACCTTTTATGGAAAATTGCTTTCAGTGTGAACTGTCATAATACATGATATTAGCACCCTTCCTAAAGTAAAACTTGCAAAATGAAACTAATAAATCTCTATCAATAATGACAATGAGGGGGACAGTATTAGACTTATTTTTATTGTTTTTCCTAAAGTATGCTCAAATATTCATGAACACTAAGTGAGGAAACAGTACATAATATTTAAGGGTATATAGCATTTTATGATATGCACACAAACACATTGATTAGCAGTTACCATTTGGAAATCAACCTTCAGGAAGAGGCATTTTTTTCCCCTAATACTCTGAAGAAAAAGAAAAAAAAAGAGACAAAAACCATGATAAGATCCATATGACAAATACATTCTGTAGTTGTTTTTTCCCTTAGGATTTGAATCCAGTGCCATTAAGTTGAGCGTAGCCTTCACCATTGGATGTGTTGGAGCAGGGTTGGTCCTGACACCCCGGCTGTCTGCATACACACGGGGGCTCCTTTGGAGCAGTGATGTAAAAGATTGCAGCCTAGTTGTAATTAAGGAATTTTTGCTCTCAAGCACTCTTGTTCATCTGATTTATATTATTTGCAACTTATTTCTGTTCTGGAATGACCTCTGGCTCGGTGTCCTTAACAAAGGTTCCCTTTCCATACTGAAGCAGGTAGGAGGAGCCGTGTCTCGACCGGCGATACCAGTCACCTCAAACACAACATGGCCTTCTGCTGTCATTGTTTATGGATGATAAAGAGACCTGAGTTACATCAGTCGATTTGTAGGACACTTGTTTAGGGACTGTTGTTGCCTGGGAACTTACAGCCTTCAGCTGCAGCCCACGTTTGTCTTCTGCCCTTTGGGGCTGCAGATAGACTGGCTGCTGTGGGTCAGTCGTGTGCTGGATCATTTGCGTGGGTGATGCAAAGGCCATAGGAGAAGAAAAGGCACTTCTGGGCAGGACTAGGGCTCGTTGCTCTGTGTTAAATGGATCAACCCCACCACGGGGAAGGGAGGTTGCAACTCTCTGCTGTTTCAGTAAATCTGACATACACCAGGAAATTATTTGCAAAGGTTAAAATGACTCTGAGTCGAGGCCGCAATACTAGGCCGCAGTTAAAGTCTTAATGTTAAATTGACTTGGATTTTTAGTCATAGGCTAATCATTACTACTAGTTAACATGTTTTATTTAATTTATTTTTTTTTTTTTTGTATTTTTCTAAAGAAAGGATTAAACTTGAGAAAAATGTTATGAGTTTATGGCAGTCCTTCTAAATAAACTGTAACCAATTTACTCGAATAACCCATAATGGTGTGTAAATACTGACTTTATGTAAATATAGAAACATGTAATTTAACGTAGGCATTATTGCAAGACTGGAAGGCCCAGGAGCTGGCATTTTGCCACTCCTGCAGGTTCGCTGGGTCAAATTTGGCCTGTTTCGGGCAGTGAACAACAGATTCTGTTCAGTCCCTTGTGAAAAATGAGCTATTTCTGTTTGTTTTCTGGTGGGAGGTGGGACAAAACCATTGTCCCCTGGGTGCTGCTCAGTTCCTTTGCCAAGGTGTGAGGGGGCACGGATGCCCTCCTGCTCGTTTTGTGATCCTGCTAAAACAGGGCTGCAGAGAGCTGAGATGGCAAAGCAGGGAGGCTTGCAGTGCCTCTCCTCCTGTGCTGTGGACAAACAGAAGTCTTCACTTTCTAGTGCTGTCCATCTGGCACCTTTCTGGAGCACTAAAATTGACTTGAAGAAAAATCTGAGGGAAAAGAAAAAGAGCGATTGGTGTTATTTACTTGATATTCTGTAATGGTGTGTAAATACATACAGAATTCTGTAATTTGTATAAATATATTGCTATAGAATTTTGAAAATTGGTATTATTTGCTTGATGTCCCTGCAGAGCATTTTGCTATAACTGTGCACATATGTAATAATGGGATGGCAAAGAAATGTCTTTGCTTATTCCTAGAAAGAGTGTGAGACTATTCCAGGAAGACAAAAATCATCAATATTTTCTATGCTTTTTTGCTAATTTGGAAAAAAGCAGAGAGATGTCTTTTTTGGCAAGAATTGTATCAGCAATTTACCTGAAGCAGATCTTTCTGGGCAAGCAGTATGCCCCAAGGGATGATGGAGATCCAGATGGGTGTTATAGTACGGGCTGCTGTGGAGCTGCATTTGCTAATGTGTAAGGCAGCACTTCCAAAAGTAAATGGGGTGAATGAAACCTGTCAGGACTGGGCAGCATAGAGTGGAAAAGGGAAAATCCTAGGAAAATTGCCTTAAGTTTCTACCAATCAGTGCAGGACACAAACTGCCCGCCAACTGGATGGAAAAAAAAAAAAAAAAAAAGAGTGTCTGTCAAAAACGACAGGGTATAAAATGTGGAGGCTGGAGATGAGGCTTTGGTCTAAAAAAAATCAAGCATTTCTGTCGTCCCCCTGAAAGTAAGACAAATGTGAATTTAATAAATATGCCAATAGGAGGGAGCTGAAAAGATGCTTCTGAGGCAGTTTTTTTTGTATACAGAATTTTGCAGGGGGTAAGAGAAGATGCTTCTGCAGCATGTCTTTCACAGTCCCTAGCTTATGCTTTGCTCTGCCTCTTTTACCAAGTAAAGAAGTGACTGTAAGGTTCAGCTCTGCTACTCATGATTATAGGAGTAGAAATGGATGGGCTGTGAGCCATGTTGAATAGCTTTTTGTATGAACTCCTGTCCCACCTAGTGAATTCTCAGACGCGCCCCATGAGGTACACTAGCAAACCTTGAGATGTGACCAGGCTCTTTGCAATTGCATTTTGTTTTTGCAGAAATTGAGAGGTTCCAGATTCTTTGAAATTTTGATGAATATCTTGGAAACTCAGCCCTCTACTCATGTGGCTGTGTATGTGCAGGCAGTCATATGATAGCAGGTCACATGTATGGCAAAGATGCTGCTCTTGTGCTCAGAGTAGCTGTTACAGTCCATAGGATAACCTTTTCTTACTGTATCTATTACATGGAGGGCAACAACATTAATTGTACTTTAATACTTTATATGTTGCTGTTATCATGGGAGAAGTCTTTCCAAATGATCCTCAAGTCATGCCAGCTTTATTAAACCCACATGTGTTGCTTGAACACCCTCTCACAAATATCCTGTCACAGAGAGCTGTGTATAAAATAAATTTTAGCTCTATATCGTTCAACGATGCAAAAAAGATTTCATTTCATAACAAAAAATAAAACAAACAAACAAAAACCAAAACAAAACCACAAAAAACCCCCAACAACCAAAAACCAAAACCAAACAAACCCAAGAAACCAAACCTCTTTTTCTTTAGGTTGAGGGAAATTATTTTTATGTGGACCACTCACAAGTAGCAACTACATTCTGGTCAAAAGCCAAAAGAATTCTGGAATTAGACTGTACCGTCAAAATGTTTCTCACATTTCTGTTTTCTTGAGAAATCACAGGCTGTCAAATTATGGTGATATGCAAAATATACCCTGTAGATATTTTTCCATGTCCAGAGGGTCTGGATTTATGTATATCTTACTGTTGGAGGCAGTCGGTCTAGATGAAAAGAGCATTTTTGTAATGTTGGAACTCATTTATTGACAACCTCCCCCCTTACTAAAGCAAAGAGTAGCTTTAGTTAAAATTATTATTGTTATTTCTACCCTTGTTGAGAGAGTAGATGTAAACATTGAAACAGCATCTTGAAATACTCCCTCACAGCTGTGCTCTTGAATGCATACTTCTTTCTTTTGTATTTCTTATGTAGTACGATTTCTATTGCTTTTTAGAAATCTTTATGCTTGTTATCAATGTCCACACACTGAAGCAGCTGCAGTCAAATTACATATCTTTGACTTTTCTTAAGCCAATTTTCTTTTTCAAAATCTCTATTGTTTTGGCGGGTGAGGCAGTAACTTTGCGGCTGTGACTCCCATTTTTCCTTTTCTCTTCTTCCTGCCACAATCCATCTTTTTTATTCTTGGACTGTAGTTAATGACAAAAACCTTCGCAAAGAACCTGCATGGTAGGTCCATCTTACCTTCATTCCAGTGAAGCAGAAGACTTGCTGGTAAACACTTCTCTATGTATTTTCATCTTTGTTTGGTTTGATTCCAGATGAAATCAGTGCTTGCATCTTCCTGTTCAGGATGGTTTGGGTCTTTACCTCATTGTGTCCCTACTATGACCATTAGAAGGATGTTCAATATATAATGCCAGTTTATTTGGATATGGTGTATCCATTCCATTTCTCCTTTCGCTAAGTGTTCTGTGCAAGCATTTGTTTATTATCTGTTAAGATAATTTAACATCTAAAGTACATTATAGACCTCACCTTATTAACTTGAAATCTCTTGATCAGCAACTTCATATTGCTTCGTGTTAGCAACTCATTGAATTATAAGGCCTTGACATGCGTGTTAAAGTTGCACAATTTGGTTGTCAATCCCTTTTGTTGTAAGACCTGAATTGTTCTCTGAAGAATGAAAGTTAGGTACAAGTCCCCAGTTCCATTAAGGATATTTTCCTCACTGGCTCCAGTCCACCCCACTGTCCTTCAGAGGACAGCAGCTCTTCTGGCCTCTGCAATGTGCATGGGAATCCCTCCCAAAAGGCCTGCTGCATTATGTGCTCTCCTGTATTAGCTCTCCATCTTCTAATAAAACCCCCACTCTTCCCATATTTTTCTCAGCTGCTTCTTCCTATCACCTTAATCCTCCTAAGATAATTTTGTGGTATTTGGGTATTGAGGGTGATACTATCAATGAAACCCGTGTTTTGTAATTGTGATTGAGTCCAGTGTAATCTCATTTCCAATCGAATCTGTCTTTACCCTTTAAAAAATTGGGAAGAAACTGTGAAGGAAAACTGAATGTTATCTCTTTTCTCAAGTGGGTTTGAAGGAGGCTAATGTGAATTTGCTCGTGCTAAGATCCCTCTCAACAGATTTCCATACTCTTACTGTCTTTCTCCAATTCTTTAATGTCCTGTTATTTTCCAATTGATATTATCTGTCATCTCAGCAAAAGCTTTTGTCAGTGTCTATGAAGTTGATGTGCAGTGAACTCCATGAATGCTCTGCTAAGGGGATGGTGTTACACACTGCCATAGCCACTGACATTTCCTGCTGCTCGAGACCAGCCTGCTCTCTTCCAAGTGGAATGTCCCCTGCTTTTTCCAGCCTGTGTAACGATGTGCCCGCCAGGCTGCTGCTTGGTATAGAAAGGAAGCTGTTGTCTTTTGGTTTATTGCACTGCACAAGCTGTTCCCTCAGCAAGAGACTGCCTTCCTTGTTCCAGGACCACAAGAAGGAGTTCATGCTTGACTTCAGTAGAATTTGCACCTCTTATCTTTCCCACCTCAGCCCGTATTCCATGCACCTAATTAATGTTTCTATTTTTATGGCCTTATTATCTCTCTGAAAAATGCACTATTGGTGTATGCCAGAAGGCTGCTCCCAGAAGACTGGTGTTTTCCTTTTGGACTGTCTATGAGTTGGTACATACACAGGTACTCTGCTAGAAGCATCTCACAGCCTTCCTTCTCTTGAGGACAGACAGGGCTGCTTGATTAGATTAAGATAGGATCCCAAGAGCATCTCCACTCTTCTGTAACAACATCATGGAAAAGAAGCAAAGTTCTGACCTCAGTTGTCAATAGCGGTCTTTGCTATATAAATTTGGTGGCTGTGACACCATAAACCACCCCTCCCCCCAAAACTGGACGAGCAGTAGGCTTGACAGTACATGTGAATCTGTTTATTTCCACTTCCTCTCTTGTATTGCTTAAATCAACAATTAAAAATCAGCCGAGACACTGGAGTTGAAGTTTTGAAGTCAAATTGTGTTGCTTGTAGTAATATTTTCCATTGTGATAATAGGTAAGTGTTCTATGGCTTATGAAGTAGTGTGCAGCTGAGCATCCATTTCTTTCTTAATGGAAAGTGTGATTTGTTCACAGAAATGTAGTCTTGGAGACCATATTCAGCTGTTACATGGGTATGCGAGGCCCCTAATGCACAGCAGAAGTGTTTACCTCCCCACCTGCTGTAGATGCCCCTTAAACCTCCCCTCAGCTGCTGCTGGGTTAACTTCCACCGAGGCAAAGTGCTCATTCAGACAGGCTGAGGAACCTGTCTGCACTGCAGAGGAAGTCTCTCTGAAACAGGGAAGCCATGTCCCTGTGGAGAGGAGGGAGAGGCAGCAAAGAGATGTGTTGAAAACAGGGCTCATCTAAGCAGGGGGACAAGGAAGTTCCTGGGTTTGCCAGGGGGAAATTAACAATGTCTGAAAATGTAATAAAACAGAAATAGAAAAGTTTCTGTTTCTTCTCCCTGCTTTCCCTGTGTGATACCCCTTTTCCCCCAAGCACATTCCCTCTACTTTCCAGCTAAGTGATGCTTCTTAGCAACTTGAGAAGACCATGTGTTGCATGCCTTTAATGAGAGATTCATCTCAAGGGTTAGTTCCATAATGTAAGTGGTGCTAAAAGGATTCAGACCAGAGAAGAGGGTCTGGTTTGGGGCTGGGAAACTCTTCCTCCATATATTGAGGTCTGGAACAGCCTCACTGTTGATGTGAGTGGGTGATGCAGAGCCTGGTCTGCCAAGGTGTGTGCTGGGCTGTGCTGCTGACAACAAAGGTGTCTGATGAGCAAGGGCCGTGTCTGGCACCAGGAGATATCTGTGTTCCTTCTTTGCAAGATTCCCAGTTGACCACAGGCAGCTACCTAAGATACAGGCAATTTGTTCCTAACTGGTCTTTGCATAAGTGAGTTTAGGCCTAAGCCCTGGCTTGGAGGAAATAAAAATCTGCATGATCAGTACAACTGACACAGGCTTAACAGTGAGAGGAGGTAGGATAGCCTTGAAGTTTTCCTTTCTTCCATGGTTCTCCTCGTCATAGACATGAATCAATAATTTTTGTAGAGGTGTTCCTCTTGCTAAAGTCATGCTCATTCACTGCTTTGTCTCCAGTAGCCAGTTACGAGGTATTATTGGATCTATAGCCTTCTGTAGCAATAAATAGGATGAAAATAACATTATGAAACAACATTATGAACACCACAGAGAGTGAAAATAATAGGAAAATAAGATATGTTTACTTCTTGATTGGCCTGAACCAGAAGTCAAACATCTCAAGTAGGACTACTTGGTAACCTTGGGCTTCTTCCACCACTGCTGTTGGTGGGACCTGCTGTTTGTCTCTGTGGGCAGCAGCAGGCAGGGTGCATAGTGCCTGACTGGGGAATCTCCCTGCCCTTGACTCCCCTCCTGGGGTGTTGGGGGTAAGGGCTGGTCCAGGAGGGATGTAGTGGCCCACTGACTCAGAGGAGCAGGGAAGGACCAGCCCTCCCAGCCTCAGTGAACTCAAACAGTGGCACTGGTGGGCAGCACCAAAGCCATTCCAGTGCTGGCATCAATCCCTGACCTCTCTCTTTCAGCAAAAGCTCACTGAGTTTCAGAATTAACATCTGGATTAAAAAGGAGGTTTTCTCCTAGAGATATTATTTGATCAAGATAAATGGGAAAATTTATATTTTACTGTTATTTTTTCAGGCGAGCTATCAGGCAAGCCCACAGATCAATGAGTTTTTTCCTCTTTTCTTTGTATTTTACATTTCCAAGTAAAAATCAAAGGCAATTGCCTACTTTTTCCCTCCTTGAGGAGGTCATTGGTTCTGGGAGAACCTGCATAGGAGGGTGTTACAGGGCAATTCAGGAAATTAGGCTGCACAAAGCTTATCATTGCAAGGGGACTAGAACAGTACTAGATTAGCCAATACTTGAATTCATGTTGTAATTTTTGGACACAAAAAACCAACTCTCTTGCTTCTGAAGTCTCTAAGTCATTGGAAAATTACTTAAACAACAATCAATAAAATGAATAGTTACTTGGTAGTGAGTGGAAGCAGAAGAACGGTGATGGGTCTGCCACTTGGACCCTCCCACTTCAGCTCACTAAATAGCTATTTATTTTCACAGACTTGAAAGCCCATTGGCTTCCCCTTGATTTATTTTCTGGTCCTATTTTGACTTAGGTCTCATCATTCCTGTTCTTTAGGCAGCAGTAGGATCTTCATCATGCCCTTTCAGGTCATTTGTTGTGCACATCTTGGTAATTCTCTAGGTTAGGCCTTCTCTATTTCATGCATCCCTCTTGAACTGTGTGTGATGCAAAACTGGGCACGGCATTTCCCATTTTTTACACACTGCAGAGTTTTCTCATCTCCTTTATCAAAAATAAAGGGGCTCCAATGAGAAAAGTCCCTTTCATATCATGAGATGCAATTATTGAACCCTCATCCTCTTCCTTGTCCCTGCTTTAAAGTATTAGAGCATCATGTCCAGTTATTTAAGCACATCAAAAGAAAGAGAAGATCTGCTAGTAGTGCTTAGTTTACAGGACTAAATCCCTGCATTTGCTGCAGAGTGTGTTGCAGCAGTGTGTTCTTGGCTCCTTCAGAAGAAAGTGACCTTCAGAAGGAAAATCCTCTCTCTGAAAGCAAAAACCCATTTTGTATGTTAATTATTCTGCAGCTAGCAGGTTTGATTTTAATTTATGCTCATGACAACATATATTTGAGAAGAAGCAGTTGAAAAAGGGTCCATACTTACTGTGGAAACTGGACCAGGGGAATATTAAGATAATTTTTCCTATTTTGTTTTGGCTTTACTGGAGTTTTTGACCTACCAGTGTTTGGACTGACTTGTCTGAATTGCATGAAAATGTGGCTAAAAAGAAAAGTACAGAGAAATGGGCCAAGATATAATTTCTCTTCATGTGACTTCTACTGCTTTAGTGCTACAGAAACTTGCTCACTTCACTTTGCGGGCAGTGGGGAGGCAGTATCTGTGAACCTGGACCTGTGGCACCGAGGTGGGCAGTGCTGCAGCCCAACAAGGTGGTCAGAGCTGCTGCTCTCAGAGTCAGAGCCAATAGCTTCTTTTTTTGCCACCAAAACATACCAACCTAGGCTGATTTGGTCCCAAAAGTCAAACATTATGACAGCTGCCAGGGATAACACTGGGTCTTGTCTAATGTGCCAGCTTTGATTTTCTTTGCTGCTGCAGTGAATAAGCAATAGCAGATCTCCTGACCCCGGGAAAGATGAGCAGCATGAGTCAGGATTCAGCTAAGCAAATTCCCTGTGGCTAGGGTAGTTGCCATTCTGTAAACTCATCTTCCTCTTCTGCTGGGACAGAAAAGAGGGCAAATTAAGGAAACTGTACAGTTCTGCTGCTGTAGACACCGTGTTCTTTCAGCATTTGTCATCCTTCCTGAAGAGATTTTTCTTTTCTCTATTTCCTGGTGTCCTAATTAAGACAGATAAAGATACACACTGGGCAGCACTGCTCCTGGCAGCTTATCAAGCAACCTAAGCAAGCTCAGACTCTGTTTAGTTTTGTTGATTATGGCTGGGACTGCCATAATTGTCTGTCTCAGACAGCAGCGACCACCCGACCGGGCTTTAGCAAATAAAATACCACAAATACATTCTGAAAAATGTGAACATAATACCCATGAAGGACTATTAATGTGTACAGAAACTATGCAGGCTGCAAATACACCTTCGTCCTGACCTTCAACATTCCTCTCAGTTCAGTCCTAATGGAGATGGCCAATTATGGTTTTATGATATAGATTACGGGTAAGCGCCTTTTGCTGTTTGTGCTAATCAGAGTCTTGTTGTTGGCTTCAGCAAGGTCTGAGTTTCTCTTCTTTTGTATCTAAACAGAGGGAAGCTATACAAGCTACTCTACAAGCTAGTTTAATTATAAATATGCACAAAGATCATTATTTCAAAGTGGTAATTTCAAAGTGGTGTGTATTTTTTGAACTTGACACACTATATCCAAAACCACCAACTGCAGATGTAAAAAGCCCCCAATGAAATATTCTAAGGACATTGTGTAACAACTAGGATTATTTCTCACTGGATTTTTTTAATCCATCCACCATCTCAGATGGATAGGAGTCCTCACTTGTTGTCAGTGGAAGAACAACAGCAATCAAAATCTTCAGTGAGAAAACTTCAGCTCAGCTAGACAGTCCAAGAGGAAAGTCCTGTCTGAAAAACATATTTTGGGTATGAAAAATTTAGAAAATATTTAAGTTAGGCATTTTCAGTAAGACAAGACTGAGCTCATGGAAGATCATGCATGCAAGTTTCATTTTTCATGCCTTTTTCTTCCGTGAGGGAATCACAAGATGGGGAAACTCAAAAGGGGATTTTGGAAGTTCCTGCAAGCCACAAGGAGGTCTAAAGGACTGAGTCACACAACGTTGTATTGTTTTGTTATTTTTGTTATGGCAGGCCAGAAAAAGCAAATTTGTAAGTACAGTCTGATGTGACATTACTTTAAAATTGAAGGAAACAAGATGTGGCATTTCCTCCTCACAGGCTGAGCAGTTATGTTAAGGTGGAAATCTTCTGAATGTGGCTGCAGTGTATCTGATGTGTCCTACTTTGATGTGCTTTCAGTTGCAAAAAAGGAAATGCAGGGAGCTGGTACTTGCACGTCTGTAGTGTGAGTTACACGAAGGGCTCAGTGCTACAAACAGTTCATTCCTGCCAGCTCCATATGGAGTCTGGTTCTTCATATTTTCCATTTGACAGTATCGTCTTATTGTTAGTATAGATACTAAAGGTATCTTTGTAGATACTAAAGGTATTTCTTTCATGGGATCTTTAGGTTTTACCCCTGTTCATCTACAGCCTCCAGCTAGATGGACAGAAAGATGGACATCTGGGGACATCCCTTTATGAGTGATCCTGCATCCAAAGCTATGCTAACACTGAGATATCCCCTAGGGGAAGAGCAGCACTATTGCCCTCCTGAATATATTCACCCCTAACTTGTTTGACTTTTCCAGTGCAAATGAGCATCTGTCCCCAAACCACCAGTAAGGCTTATGCTTTCAGGAGAAGCGGCTGCAGGTCGCTGTTTCTAAGAACACCACACTTGCAAATTCCTAGAACACTTTTGCTCTGTGTAAGTAAGCTGGGAACATTGTTTTGCTAGACAGAGTATGCGAATGACCACCCGGTGCCCATTTACTCAAGTCCTCTGGAATGTGAATAGATTTGCAGCACGGGGCTGAGTACTTATGTTTGTTAACTTAGTGGAAACCACTTGGCATAGGAACATGTTCGAATCATGATGCAGACTTTTGAAATTCATACTGGCAAGGGATCCAGCTGAAAGGAACTGTGAAACCAAACTTGGTGTTTTCAGGTTAGTTCACTAGAAAAGATTCTAGAAAGTCAGTGCTGCAGGTTTTCCATTTCTGCTCTGACAAGACTGATCCTGAAATTACCTGTCCTGATGTACCAAAGTATTTCTAGCCCAGATAGGTCATGAAACGCTGAGCCACAAAATGCAGGAGGTATCTAATTAATCAAAGTAACTTCTCAGCGTATTTGTCATGTTACATTGTGTCAAATGTCAACAATTCCCTGGAATTTAGAGATGAATATTCAGAAATGTTACTTCTCCCTCCAAACCCATGTGGCTTCACTGAGACCTTGCTGCTGGCAGATCCCATTTTTGCAAATGGTCATTGAAGTTCAGAAAAGCTCAGAGCTTTCATGTTCAGCTTCCTTCATGTTCATGGTAACCTGTGTTTTTGGGTTCAGCTGACATAGGGACACACAACAGGACAATTAGGAACCTTTGTAATTACAGTTTTGTAAACTGTCAATTCTTATAAGGCTAAAATTCAGCACCAAGTAAAATCTACTTTCATGTATTATCTTCCTTTGTTAAGAGAATACACTTTAAAGTAGGACTACTCTCAGCTCACTTAATACTCTCAGCTCCAATTCTCAGTTTAACCCAATTTTAGCTGCCACAGCAGATACTGGAGCTGATGATTGATCATGATGCTTCCAGTGCTCAGAGTTTCGGAGAGTAGCTTTGAAAATTTATAAAGAAGGAGGAGAAAGTATGGTGATGCTGGAGAAACATGAGGGTAAAAAATATCAGTTCATGAACTGCTGGCTCAAGAGAATACATTTCATCCCCTTAAGGAAAAGGATTTGATTTTGTATTAGCATACTTAAAATGGAGATCTTCAGGGTTTCTCAAGGTCTGAGATTTTGCTTTAAATTTCAAATGATAATACATGAAATTCTGTAAACTTACAGGTAATCAAGAGAATTTGATATGCGAGCTTAAGTATTATGAATCACAGTCTTTGAGAAAGCTGTTTTTTTAAATAAAATGTAGCTACAAAGAACTTCTACAGGTGGACTTTTATTTTTTTTTAACTAGATCTAAAAATAACTTCATACACAAGTGAATTGATTTTATTATAATTTAAAAAGGAAAGGGAAGTCCAGTGCAGCAATGGTGAGCTGGTGGGACTAGCCAGATGAGAAACTAAAGGGTACAGAACTGGGAGAAAGAAAAATATCTGCTCCTTCCTTTTTCTTGCTGTCTAACTCTTTGCCTACATGAGACATGGAATAAAATAAGAAACCTGTTAATCTGCAGGGTGTGCTGTACCAAACATTGGTTAAGACTAAAGAAGGCTATCTTCAGTGATGCATAAACTGAGTGGGGTGATAAGGGTAAGAAAACATGAACATTTTCTAGCTCATTTTTCTCTAGAAATGGGTTTCAGGAAAAATTTTGGGAGAGCCTTTATGGCCAAGCATATCAGAAGCTATTTCATTGGTTTACAAATGTTTTTAAAGAAGTGTTTCTAAGCGGCTGCATAAAGGAACAGAGCAACAAATTGTCTTGAGAGGGCAAGGGGTAGGAGCCCCTTGGCCACTGGTGTCAGCTGTGAGTTTGGACAACCCCTGTGGATAAAAGTGGCTCAGCTGAGCAACATCTGTGCTGCTGCTGCTCTTCTTTGGACATGTTTTACCCTATTTCCTCAGCACCCTTTCATAAATAATTACAGAAAGGAAACTAAGATGAGTGTGTGCTTCTGCAGGCTCAGCTCAGTATGGTGTTATACATCATTGCCTTCTTGCTTATGTGCTGAACTGTCAGTGTAAGCAGTAGGTTGTTTTTATATTTAGAAAGGAAGGTATTAGCTGAGTGGCAGTTTGTCTGGCACGTGGTTTGCTATCTTTCTTTGTCCAGCTTTGTGCAATGTAATTTTAGGAGGCAGCATTTTCCCCTTCAAAAGAACATCTTGGCAATGTTTTTTTCAATTCCCATTTGTTAGAGGTTATGATGGAAGAAAAGGTTCCTGCCCATTGTGCACAGCTTGCCTAGTGCAAGCCTCTTTCATTGCCTTAAAAATGTCAGATTGACTCCAGGGGAGCTGACACAGCATCCAGCACGTTGGGCTGTACCCAGCCATGGTAATGCTGTCCCCATTGCCATCAATACTGAGGTACTGAGAACTTGATTACAGATCCAGTAAAGACAGAGAGGTGAGCAGGAAAATACAGAGAATATTTTTTTTTAATTGATAACCCGGGAGATACCTCATTGCTCCTGGTGGATATAATTCAACTTAATGTGAGATTGAGTAGCTTTTGCTTTACAGCTTGTCGAAACACTAGGAGCTTTAAAGAAGACTGACATCCCAGTTGGACTGATGGGAAGGGGCTTTCCGGGAAGCCTGTGTGGGCAAACCTGTCTAGTGGTAACTGCCTGTATGAGACAAGGAATGGAAACTGGAGGGGAGTTAGTGGGGAAGGGTCAAGGTCTGTGACTAAGTGGGGAAACCTTTGAGGGAGTGGGGCAAGACACACTTTGTGGGGCCTTGGGGTAATCAGTGAGCAAAGAAACCATCTCTTCATGTTTGATTCCTGCTGGGTTCAGGGCAGGAGGACCTTACATAAAGTCTCTAAATAAACAGGATGCAGCAAAAAATAAAAGAAATTCTTGTTTGCGTCATTTTCTTCCCAATGGAAACAACATGTAGGATACTGAAATTTGGTTACTTACTCAAGTTGCGAAAAGACTGGGTATTAAGGAACTGTGGAGGGAAAGGGGATATTCACAGACAGCAAATTATTTAGAAATGTGGTGTGAAGCAGAGATAATTGGTGAAAATACGGAAGAGGAAGGGGGAATTTTTTCCAGTAACTGTTAACCATAAAGTAATGTCGAAAATTATTCCTCTGTCTTTGGCACACAAAGAAGAATTGAGATCAAGCTAGGGACAGAAAATATTTCAGTGAGGCAAATTTCAAACTGGAGATACAATTATTGGAAGACATTTGTAAGTTTGAAACAAGACATGGTGTCCAGCCTTCAATCACAGAATGTTCATTTCCAAAATTAAGTATGTGGCCTGCCACAGCGAGACCTGAGCTCTTGCCGTCATCACCGAGCGCAATGGAGCTTCTGGAAATAACTTTCTCACATTTGTGCAGGTGCAGGTCCTGAGGATGGGCACCTCAAAGCAGCTCCACCCGCTGTGCTGGGCATTGTGGAGAAGGCAGCAGTGGGATCTGCACTCTGCCAGACCGGGATGGGCTTCCTCATGCAGCAGCCAAGCCCAGCAGAGCTGCAGTGCAGCACGGAGAAGCCTGCACCACCCAGGGGGAGGCAAACACAGGGAATAATGCAACTGCAAGTAAACTGCCTGGCTGACACTCAAGATGCCTGGCATCTGTCTCATTTTTGCCCTGTGTAGGGCACTTTTGCTGCACTGTGTGGGGAGTTAAAATACTGTCTTCCCAATGTGCTGAGTGTGCTGTGGGGGATGAGATGCTGCAAGCCAGGCTGGGCTGCTAGAGCTTCCCAGAAAGGTGGTAGCTGACAGCAGGCAGCTCTGCCAAATGTTTTTTCTCAGCCTTTAATAAAACTGTGAGATTCCTTTTGCAGCTGTGCAGTCCTGGAGAAGCTGGAGACTTGCATGGATTTACACGATGGCAGAGTTTGTCCCTGGGTGTATAGGAGGGGGAAACTGTTAGCATTCTTGTACAAAGAATATGACCAGAGACAGCTGGCAACCTATTTCTGGTACTCACAACTTCAGTTTCTCAGATGACATCTGAGAGCACCTACCAGCATTTAATTCTCATTAGTACATTCTCAACAATTTTTGTAGTTTGCATGATGTGTGAATTCTGAGCCCCTTTTCCTTCGCTACGCATTAGGGAAAAAATCGTCATGGGAGACACACACCCAACTGTTTCTCCAGCCTTGTGATTCCCACTGCTGTGTGCTTTGGTTTGTGTGCAGCCATCACTGCTTTTAATAGACAGTATAAGATTACTCCACCCTCCCCTTCCTTTGTTTCCCTGCTCTAAACATAAAGAAGTGAGGAATGAGCCAAAACTACCACAATATACAAAGAATTTGTGTCAGCAGTCAATAAACTAAAAAATCCTGAATGCTGTGATTTAAAGTAGTATAGTAAGGGATATGTGGGGTTTACCAATATATGATCTAGGGTCAAAAATAGGAGGGAGGGTGGCTCTTGTTGTCTGCTTCAGGCTGTGTCAGGCTTTAAACTGAGGTGCAATTCAGCCCGCTTCAGGCAGGTACCCCCAGGACATGCTTGAGGTGAGGCAGAGACCCTTTCTGGAGGACAGCCTTGCTTTGGATAAAAGGATGGTGTCAGCAGTGTCTGCCAGATTTCTGAGGATAAGGAGGGGAGGAGAGACTGGGCTGATGGATGGTATCGCTGGTGGTTTCTACCTGCAGTGAGATGGAGGAAGGCAGCTCATCCTGGTGATGAAAGGTCATGTAATTGTGCTGGGGAGGAAGAGATGGAAAGTCCCCCAGATCGAGGGGGAGGATAATATTCAGGTGGGTGGTGAACAACTATGAGCTTGATGGAGACAGATATCTAAAAAGGGACTGGGTGTACAACCAGTGCATGAAGGCTACCTGGCTTTCAGAATGAGTACTTCTATTCTCCTGCTTCTGCTGTTCTTTGTGAGGACTGTGTTTTGTTTGCTTCTGCTTATTTCACTTTATGCTTTTGCTTTAGGCTTTCCTTAAAGTCAGCTTTATATTGGAAAAGAGAGAGGAAGAGCTGATTTTGATTCAAATGTGAGCTTGTGAGCAAAAGAGAACTTGTAAAAATCTGTTAAATCCCCAGATCTAGATAGATATTTCAATTTTTCAGCAGTTTCTTATACTGAGACTGCCTTGAGGCTGAAGTCCTCACATCTTGGGAACAAATAGGACAGTATCAAACATTCCTTGTACCTTGAAGAGGGACCCCTGGTAGCATGACCCTTCATAAGATAAGGATAATATGTTTCTATTCAAACAGTACAGTGAGTTTCCTCTTTGAGTTTGATGAATATTTTTGGTCTCTGATGAATATTTTTGGTCTCTGACTAAAAGAAGAAAGGAAATGAGCTTTTTCTTACTGCGGAGAAGCAGTAGGGGAATGGTTGGTACAAAAATGGATTAAAAAACATAAAAAGCCACACATGGCAAGAAGAGAAGCAAGCTACCCTTCTGTCTATCAAGTTTTCCTCCTACTTCCATCTTCCAAGGTCAATAACTACTGCAACAGAGACATGGCCTATGCTGTAGCAGTGGAAGTTGGTTTTGGACCTTTTTGAGCAAGAATGTGCCCTTTGCAGCAGCTTCAGATGTCCTGGATCTGCCCAGCTTTGCCACCAACAAACCTGCCAGCGCCAAATGGGTCTGGTGGCTGAGGACTTTGGAGCTGTGTACAGGGATCCCTCCCCACTGCACACTGGCTGCCCAGAGTGGGTGCTTGTGTCTCCTCTGGTATCCACTGTGGAGATCTCAGTCTGCTGACTCAGCACTCTGTCTCACAGACATGCTTTCCTCACCTGCTCTTGGATTCTTCTGTGTTTGGGGGAAATTCCCGGGCTCAAAAACAGCACTGCACAATGATTTACACTGAGACTAAAATGGTGCTAGCTTCCTCTTGCCCTGTTTTTCAGCTAATAGAGAGGCAATGAAGCACACACTTCCTCTAACAGGTAGAAGGAGCAGTGTTCATCCAAGTGCCGATGGGTTTAGGGTGCCGTGCCCCCAGCAGCACAGCACCTGGGAGTTCCTGGAGGAGCTCTGCAGGGAGACTGCTGCTGTTTGCCTCTTCCTGGCATGACTGTGGGACAAGTGATGTGAGGTGTGTTGGGATGGCCAGGCAGGATGCGGGCAGGAGCAAGGGGACCAGGGCAGGAAATTGGAAGCTGCTGCTGATGGAGCAGCAGGGCTGTGGCACCACTCGGTGCTGGCAGGAGCCAAACTTGAGAGTGGGCACAGAGAGCACCAGAGCCTCATTCTCAGAGACTTGCTCTGGTCTGTCCTCAGGGCTGGGTTACACACTGCAGTGGCCTTTTGTCAGAGCTTTCTACAGTGCAGGATAACAACTTCTGCTTCTGGTCACTACAGGACTGGTGAGTGGCTTGGGAAACAGCTACGATGGGGGCCAGGGCAAAGCTGCCAGAGACATTCCAGGAGTAGCCTTGGGACGTGTTGCTGTATGACACCTGATCCAGCCCCCTTGGAGGCTCTGTGCACAGCTGGACTCTCTGCTTGCCCCCCACCCCACCGAGTCAGCCCTTTGGCAGTGCCTTTGCTGGGAACCACTGGGAGCTGCTCAGAGGGGAAAAGTAGGCTCAAATTCCTCCTGCTGGAGAGGGAAACCTGAGGAACGGCCATACATGGATGTCAGTGTTGCTTGCATGACCAGGCTCTGTGAGGAGTCTCTGATTTGCTTACACCCACTCTGTGTTTAAGCTGCAGACTGCAGATGACCTCTGTATGATTTGTATCTTTTGCTGGTTTGGAGTCTAAAGACATACATACAGTTATTTTCACACAATCTCCATCAAGATGCAGACTGGGTTCAATTTCTGAGCTGAGAGGGTACAGGATGTGCAATTCCAGCTTCTGAATGAGGAGAGAAGAGCTGTGTGCTCTCTCAGACCTTAGTGCCAAGCTTGTGGAGGAGGGTGCAGAAGAAGTGCTGCTTAGAGGTTTTGAAGTTATTCTGGGGGAAAATAAAGCCAGGAAGCATACAGTAGGAGTAATCCCAAACCAGGAGGGAGGTGAACTGCCTGACCCCAACAGGTGCTTTCTGTCCAGCTTTCATGGAAGCACAGTGGTTGTGCTCTTGGAGCAGCAGTAATTAAGACTCTCAGGACAAGTTAGGAAAACAACCACTAGGTTTAATAACCACTGTGTGTGGGACAGTGTACCCCCACCAAAACGCCCCATGGGGCCATGGCAGGGGTGCCAGCCCTTGACAGATGTCTTCTTTGGTGGCAGGGACTGGTTGTTCCAATGATGCCTCAGACCTCCTCTGCACTCCTGAAACAGCCCAGAGTCTTTAAACCTGTACCCTCAGCTGTGCCCCTAAGCTGAAACAGTACCTCCCCCCACCCCAAGCCCAGCAGGGTTACTTTCCTGTGAATAAATATTCCACCTTTCACACAGCAAGTAGAAATCCTGTTTTCAAGCAACTCTCAGGCTTGAGTAAAACTAAAATTTGAAAGGAAAAAGGACATAATTAGCTTAAAAATTTCTAAAGATACCAAACAATATTGCAGAACCAAACCAATCCTACCCCTGTTTGAACTCTGTAAACTGCTCCCCCGCCATTCTGCCTTCCATCCTGTGTCCTGCAACCTGCTCCATATCTAATCTCACTATATTGCACAAGGTGTTTTCTAACATCCAAAGTATCTTTTACTGTTCTGAATGCTCTTATCAACATCTTGGTGTAAGCAGTAAGCCTGACTAGGCAAACAAACACTTTTTCACATTAAGTTTCACTTAATAACTGACCAAAAATTCACCGTCTCCAATTAATAAAATGCTGAGCTGGAACCATCTCAGGCTTTTTGAGCACACCTTCTGAATATTTACATCTGGAAAGTACACAGTGTTTACAAGAACTCATGTTTATTTATCCATGAACACTTCCACAGAAAAGCTTCTTTATGACTAGCTGTACATTTTCCTTTGCCAGTTTATTGACCTTTTGCAATGCATGGCTATTTGTTTGGTAAAAACGATAGCATTGATCTTAACCTGCCATGTGTAATACATCTTGGTAACTTGCCATTGAGAAAAAATATTTTGGGTGCCAGAAAGCCCCCCATGTCACTGGGGAGAGCTTTTGAATCCAGTGCAGCTCAGTAGTAAGCAAATATCACTATCTGATGACACTTGCTAAGTGGCTGTAGGAAAATGAGTCCATGCTGGGAGCTCACTTGTTAGTACATCCCCAGTGATCCCGCTAGCACTTGCAAGCTCTTCTAATTGTTTTTATCCTTGGGCCAATGAGGCCGTGCAGCTGGGTGCTCTGCTGCTCAGGTGGCCCTGCCAGGTGTTGCCAGTGCAGGGCTGGTTGGGACACAGGCGTGCAAGTGCTGCCTCTTCCCTGGTTAAAGGGACAGCTTTCAATCCCTTCCCTGCCTACTCTGGCATTTCCTCAGAACTAAAGCACGTTTGTCCGAGAGCACTTCCGCAGAAAAGCTCCTTTATGCTTTGCTGTACATCTCCCCTGCCAGCATCCTGACCTTCAGCACTCACCCACAGGTTTGCCTCAAGCCAGTTCATTTCAGCAGAGTCCTCACGGAGCTGCGCAGAGGCCAGCGGGCACCGACGTGGGGATGCCGCTGCCTGCCAAGGACCACTGTGTGCAGAGCTGGGCTTCCATGAAATACATCTGGCTGTGCCAGGTGCTGCTGGTTTTCCAGCTCCCCAAGTACCTGGCTAAGCAAGGCCAAACTGCTCAGAAGTGAGGGAAGGCAGGAAAAACAGAGCAGGGCATGTGGGTAGACTGTAGATGTTGACTGACCCACTCTCCTCAAATTGCAGGGGCAAAGAGTCTTTAATTTACTCCTTTTAATGAATTGAGGTTACCTCCAAGTTTGAGTTCAATAAAGAAGATTATTTCTTTCCTTACAGAGGAAGTTGTTTACTTGTGCAGGAAGAGATTTGAGATACAGACCTCAATTTCTATTTCATTATTCTACAGATTCCTATTAGAGTAGCACAGAAGCTGAATCCGGTTTTCTGTGATTCCAAGGGCCCTAAGCCTGAGCTGCAGAGTCATAACCATTGTTTTCCAGTCCAAGGAATAACTGGACCTTGCAGGTTGGAGTGGCTGGAGGAGACAGGGCTGGAAAGTGGTACTTCAGAGGTCTGCATACGAAGGGCTCACTGTACCACTGGTGGTAGCTGCAAGTCCAAGATGGGACCTGAGGCTTAAAACACTACCTGTGGTCTCCTTAGGAAGTCATTGCTTTTAACCAAGGACCAATCAGGGTAAATTCTGTCCTGAGCTCTGTGCAGGGACTCCAGGTAGATGTCCTGTGCTGGGGTTGCTCTGGCATGGTCTGGGAGTGCTGTACACTGACCTGAGATAGTACCTGAGCCTGAATTCACCTCTCCCTCTGGCAGACTCTTGGCCTCGATGAAAGGAAAGGGTGCAAAAAAGCAGAAGCCACAGTAAGTTCTGGAAAAGCAGAGAGAAGGTAGAGGCATCTTGGGAACCTGGCTAAGCTTTATGCTGAGTCTCCTCCCTTGATTTGTGCAGTCAGCACTTAAACCTGAACTGCCAAGGACAGGGCCTTTGACCAGAGAACCTCTGTCTCTGCAGAGGAGGACCTTTGGGGATCTACCTGAGGGCAGAGAGCAGATGTCAATAAGCCATAGGATATATATATTGTCAAGCTACTAGTGGAGGAAGGTAAGGGAACCACGGTGCTCTGTAGCCTGTTTTCTCCCCAAATTTTCCCTATAGCTGACAAAATAGTACCTTCTTTCCAAAAGCTCCGAGGTCCGTGTGTACTCTCTGTCTGCTCCTAACTACTTAAGATCTAATTTTGGTGAGCCCTGGACTTGAGCCCTCTGGGGATGTGCAGAGCCAAGGAGTAGGTGTTCATCCAATAAGGATGATCACAACAGCCCAGTCTGACTTTTAAACCATGTAAACCTCCAAAATGCAAAGCAACCTAAAAAGTTCACTGGGAGTTGATGGCATTCAGTGTCCCCCAGGTCTGGGCTGTCAGAGAGTGATTTTAATAGCACATTAAGTATGAGATGCTGAAATGTGATCAAGACCTAACACAAGGAAGTAGCTTTTAATTAACAAGTTCCACATGCTATGTATGCAAAGTAACAGCCATTAAAATTTATTAGAATTAAGTTGCACATCAAAACCCTTTCAATGTTAAGTTTGACAGCTTTAATTTAAAATGAACATTTCTACACTGAGGTGTAGAAAATTTGCTTAAGTTTGATTTTTATACTACTAAAAAGGATTTAACAGCTTAGAATACATGCTTTACTTCACACCATACAATTGGTGAAAATTGGATTAATTATACTGCTTTCAGCAATACTACTGGCATAAACCATTAACAATTTAGACTCACAGAGTTTGTTTTGCTGAATTTATTTCCAAAAAGTAATTTTTACTGTAAAATGCTAAACTAACATGTAAGCAAACATTTATATTTATATGGTGAGTTTCAGCTGGTAAAACCCACTAGAATGGCATTAACTGTGTTTCGATTTTGAAATCCCAGAGACTTTAATCAAAAGCAATCCTATTGAACCAGAAACTTGAAGAGGTAATTTGGTTTGGTTTTGCTGAAGTTTTTTAGCTAACATGAATTATAACATTGCTGCAGTAAGAACCAGAGAGATGAAGCCCCACTTAACTGCATCCTCACAGTTCTGTTGTTTCCCAATTCTCCCTAGCATTGGCATGTCGTTTTACTAGGCAAGAAGATGCCTTTTAATGTTCTTACAGTGTCATAGTGCTCTGTTGCTGCCTTGAAGGACTGGGGTTGGCTACAGAATCAGATGATGGAATGTGCATATTTTGAAGTCTTGTTCACAAATTAGATCACAATGGGTGGTTTCATACATTTTCCAGCAGTTTTTAACTGTTGCACAAAAGCTCATTTGGAATTTGTATTTAAAAGTAAATACCCTATAATGCAACTGCATGGAGGGAGAAGGGAGTAGACAGGTCTGGAGGAGACCTCTAAGGTCACTGAATCTGGTCTCTGCTACTGCAAGTAACCACATCACAGGGTCCCCTTCAAAAGCAATTCATAGGCCTCTAGAAAGCCTTCTCCACTATGCAGAGCCTTTGGTATTGAGTGCAGCCTAACTGTACAGCATATGCCTCCCTGATTAGAAGGAGAAGGAGAAAAAAAATTAAGTCCGTGCTGATTGAAGTTAATATTTACTGAATAGTGGAAATGGTCATTCCACCCACTAAAGTGTGATTAATCAGAGCTTGCTCTGTTGCCCAGTACAGCCAAAGACAGGGACTGCTTTGCAGGCTCGTGTTGTGTGCAGATCACCAGCCACCATCCCTGGAGTGTAGCTGTGCTGCCCACATGCCTGGGGTAGGAGGTTTTGGTTCAGCCTCCTGTCTGCTGCTGCTGTATTGCCTGCCCCCCACACTCCCAAGCCACCACAAGCACCATAAACATCATCAAACAAGTAAATATTGTCATTTTTTGGGCTGGGATTCTGAAGATACTGATTTGGAGTTTTCAAGCTCTTCTCCATAGTCAGCAGGGCCCCATCTGCTTTTATGAAAGTGATGGCTCAAACTCCACTGTGTAAACTCTGTGTGTCAGGAGGAAAAGCTTATCCCAAGAAGGCCAGAGAAGCCTCTACAGGCTTCCTGGCATACCAGGCAGCTCTCTGCAGGCAGGGTGGCTCTTGCATATGATTTTTTTCTCACAGTGTTTTGTATCCCCACGTCAGTATGGACTTTAAAATAAATTCTGCTTGTCTGTCCCCGTTGCTGTATTGGTGGCCCTTGCGCACAGCACTGCACGGCAGTCAGAGGAGGATGCTTTGACTGATGCCTTGTTTTCTGAAAGGCAAGCTGCCTTTCTGCAGATCCAGCTCCCTACCTTTAATCTATGGTCTGACCATCACTTGTTTGAATGCTGAACACTTCATGCTTCCCTAACTCCTGCTCCTTCCTGGGCACTCTTCCAGAGCCCCACAGCCAGGCTGCTGCAGATGCTGCCTGGTCCCTTGCTGTTTGCAAAAGTAAAGGGGTTCACTGAGATCTGGGGTTCCCACCTCCAGCAAAACAAGGTCTTCAGAATTAGTGTGAGCTTTAGCAATTTCATTTTCTACTCTGAAAATCACGCTCTAAAGCCTCTTGTGCCCATGTCTTTTGTGTCCATGCAGGCCCATCAGTGCTACCCAGCAGAGCCCATGC
This sequence comes from Phylloscopus collybita, assembly GCA_027886175.1. NCBI lineage: Eukaryota > Metazoa > Chordata > Aves > Passeriformes > Phylloscopidae > Phylloscopus > Phylloscopus collybita. The sequence goes on from JAJNNQ010000007.1 coordinate 8,212,443, forward strand.
AGCCACCCCTTGGCTCTCACTCTGCTCCCTTCCACTGCTGGTGGTCAGGCCTGCCTATTTGCCATGCCAGCTGTCTGGATTAATTGCACTCTCTCTCTTTCCACCTCACCAATTCCCCATCTGTTTTTCTGCTATAGCTTAAATCCCTTTTGATCTGATCCCGAAATACCGACTTCTACAGGAGCCTCTGCATGCAGGCTGTTCCTGGGAGCAGGTCTCTCCCTCTCTCCCACTCCATGACTCCAAATGATGTTAGCCTGAGGGGCTTACTGCTGCAATATTGAAATTCTCCGTGTCAAGATCTGCATCCTGAAAAACTGCAGGAACCATGGTCTTCATCTCTAAGAATGCACACATAGCTGTATTTTTTTGGGAGCCTAATTATTTAGTTGAATTCAAGACTGCACTTCGGGTTTGTCTGGAGAACATCCAGAACATGTAGCACATTGCAGGGTTGAACCTTTCTATCCTAAACTGTGCTATTGGCACGCTACAATGCACAGTATAGCCAAGCACATAGGGAGCATTGATCCTCTCATTTAATTTAAAAGACATTTTATTCACCCTAGCAGTTATTTAACGCCATTATCTATTTATTCAACTTAGTTAACTTAATGCACCACGACTTAGACAACATACTTGGACTGGAGACAGAGACCATCACGTTAATTGAAACTGCAACACGGTTCAGTTATTATGTAGCCATGAGAACTTAATTGTGTGATCAGAAACCGTTATTTACTGCTGGTGACTCTTTTGTATCCCAAACACTGGCATTGATTGTAAACCAAAAGGCCAAAAATTATACGTACAAACAATCTTCACAGCCTCATCTGTCTTCTGGATCTTGAAAAGTTGTGACACAGAATGCCCTGTTCACCAAACATTTCTCAAGACCAAGGCAGCCTTTTTCACCCATGGGTGAAGTGATTAAGTGGTGTATTTATGAAGAGTTTGGTTGTGCAGTTTCCAAATGTGTACTTCAAAGTGTCCATGTTTTCTTGGTGCTGTGATAGATAAAACAGGTACACACAAGATCCCTCTACTCTCACAAACATGAATGCAAGGGACCAGAGCACCTACACTGCAATTACAGGATAAGCAGAGAGAAGTTAACATAAACTGGTACTGAGGAATGTGCATTTGGGCAATTGAGTCTCCCTTTTTATGTGCAGGAGCTAAGCAGAGAAAAGGATCAAGGCAGGCTTGCAGGTGAGCACAGAAATCAGCAAGGTAGAAAAGCAGTATCTGGGAATTATCTGAAACACCGAATCCATAAAAGAAATCACCTTACCAATCTTTTTTTTTTTAATAGGTTGATAAATGGAGTGGGGTAGATTACACCAGCAAAGAAATCAGTATCTTTGGTGAAGATTTGAAAATTTATAGAAAAGAGAGCAAATGGTAATCACTTAATGTAAACCAAAGGAGAAAGCTGAGCTTCAGGGGCTACCATTAAGCCTGCTTTTCAGGTTTGATCTTGCAAAGCACTGAATATGCTCAACTCCCACTTCAGTCAAAGAAGTTGAATGTCTTTTGCAAAAACTGGAGTCAGCAGGCTTAGGTGATTTATTGTATTTAAAATACTGAAGGTGATTTTGTGCCTTTAGGGGAAAGTTCTAGAGAGATCTGGAAAGAAGACCAAAATCCTGTTAGAGAAAAATAGCAAGTTGTGACATTGAAGCAATGAGAGCCTCAAAGGGGCTAGAAGGGAGAGGGTGAGTTACCAGACACCTGGTTAAATAAGGGTTCACAGGAATATCAGTGTTAGGGCAGGAAAGGGTCAGATTTGTGGAAGCAATCCCCAGTGCTTTGCATTATGCCCTGACTGTATTTAGTTACATGTTTGAATCTATCACCCCCAACTTAAGCTTGCATAAACAGAAGGAAAGCAAGAATTGACAGTGATGTTCTTATGGAGGGACACAGAGGAAAAGGGGTATGAGGGCTTGCTGGGCTGTCTGGAAGCCTCCCAGACTTGGTCCTTCTCTGGGACCAGCTTTGCCTGCCCTCTGCCTTTCATCACGGCCATGAGACAAGGCACAACTGCCTTTCCCTGAGGTACCCGATCCAGCTGTGTACCCTCTCCCCAAGTTCCCACACTACACTCCTTACCAGGACTGACATCCCACCCTAGGCATAACACCTCAGGCTTGTGTGTGCTCTTTTGCCTGCCCTGAGGGCCCAGACAGCTTCTGTCCTCCTCAGTGTGAAGGTTTTACCATGGGTGAAAGGTATGCAAGCTCTGCTCAGCTGCTCTTATCATGATGTCTGGTGCAGGCCTGATCTTGGCTTTTAAGTAACTTTCCTTCATTCTAATCCTTGGCGTCAAAAAGCTCCAGACATTATAAAGTCACTTTTTCCCTGTAAGGCACTGCTAGAAAGACTGAAGGGTGACAAGAGACCTTTTGTCTCCCAGCTGTGTTGGACTGGCTGGATTCGACTGCCCCAGCCGCAGGTGCTTCCTTTCTGTGTCCCCTCCCTCTTCAGTCCCCCCAGCCCAGCCAGCCTCTGCTCTTGCAGCTTTTTGGAGGAAAGGACAAAGAAAGTGGAAGGTTTACAGAAGAAACACTGGGTTCAGCCCAGGAAAAAAAGCAAGGCTGAGATTTCTGCTGCTGTCCGTGGTCACTGAAGAGTCATGCTGGGAGTTCTTGGAGCTTTTCATCTTTGCTCTCTGATACCCGCACAGCTCCCACCCACCTGAGGCTCCTCAAGTCTCCTAAGTGTCCAGCAGATCCGAGCTGAGTCTGATTAATCTGGACTCAGAAGTGCTAGGTTTGGGATGGGATCTGGGAAGCATGAAGGCTACTTGGCTGGCACTAGGCTATTCATTGTTAACGGCTTCTGTCTTTCTCCAAGATTTATTGACTTGAGCAGAACTCTGGGCTGAAAAAATTATTCTGGATGGGTCTGTGCTACTTGCTGACAGGCCCTGCTTGTGCTTATCTTCCCATTTTACCTCCCAGAACTGGGCTTGAGGCTTGAGTATATATTTAGAGAAAATAAGAAGCTTAGGACCAGCAAGTGTTCCTGCATCCAGTTTGCAGCTACACCTCTTGTTTCAAGAGCTGTATGCTGTACAACTTCAGATCTCTGCAGGAGCCCTTTATCTACCCTGCCTGCACTGTGAAAAGAGTTACACTATTTTACATCTGCTGCAGCATGAAATGGCACAGAGAAACTGCCCACAGAGGAAGAGGCAAGGATATGTGTGTGTGCATGTAAGATAGGCAGATATATCTGTGAAGAAAGGAAAATGAAGAATGCAAAGCAAAGCCATACCTGGAATTCATTCATTGGGCTATCTGCAAAAGTACTTAATGGGGCCTCCTTTGGGTTAATTCTTTCATAGGTCGCCAGAGAGAATTACAGTCTGGTTATTTTTTTCACATTAATCCTTCTGCAGCAATCACCACCTTCTTCTTCATAATCTTTAGATTAAGGCATGTATTAATTATTTATACATCTCCATCCATGTATGTGGACATTTTACAAAGCAAATAAAATAAGGTCGGGTTCTCAGTAGTGTGTTAACTTAGCACAGGCAGAGGCAAAACAGGCAAAAAAATCAGGTGAGAAAACAGCAATGGAGAAGAAACTAAGACAGGAAGTAGCTACAGAAGAGGCTGTTTTTCAAGAAGAAAAGCAATGGCATTTTGTGGCTAGGGTGGGCTGTTGTGCTGGGACATGGAGCTTGAAAAAAATGACCAAGACAGGTCATTCTTTTGTGTTTGGTGTTTGGAAGTTGTTGTTGGTGGCAGGGTGTGATTCAGAAGAAGCAAAGTCCTGAGCAATGGCAGCAGATGTCATACTGGGACATGATTGGGTTGTCTGGGATCTCTGGTGTGACTGAGACAAGAAACGTGTTGAAGAAGAAAATGTCTGGGTGGGGAGAAAATGAAAAAATTCCAGTTGGTTTTCAGTGTTCCAAATCTCTCTCCACCTTTTCTATTTATCAACTGAGGGCCATGATGATCTGACCATGGGACAGCTTAAAACTCATTTCAGGTAACTGAAAGAGCAACAGCCTCACAGGTGCAGGAGGATGGGCTGTCCTCCTCGTGTCACTGTTCACAGCTCCTGCTGTGGAAGAGGTCAAGGTTCAATCTTTACCCCTGGATTGTTGCTGCATTTCCCATGAGCTGTACATTGAAGGGTATGGCCTTTGCTCCTGGACTTTGCTGCTACCTCTCTGCTCCTTCCTGAGCTGGTGTTTCCCACTGGAGCAGATGTTCAGCAGGAGGAGATAGGCACAGCACATGCATGTGTCTCATTTCTGCTCCTCTCATCTGCATCTGAGTGTAGCTCATGATGCTCACCAAGAGGTACAGGCAGTTCAAAATGCACGTAATTTTTAGAACCAAGAAACCACCCCTCCAAACTTCCTTCCTAGTTCAGGAAAGTTCTAGGGCTTTTTGCATTGTCTCAGAGTTAGTAGAAGCAGCTCCCCTGTCCCCTCTGCTGAAATGCAGCCCACAGCTTCCTTGGCCTCTTATGACCTGCAGCCGTTCAAAACTGCCCAAGTAGAGCTGTCAGAAAATTTGCTGCCACTATGAGTGCATCTGGAGGGTGATGGGGACCTGGGGACATCCACCTCAGGATGGTCTGTGTACCCCCAGCTAGCACACTCTATCATGGGAATGGTTTTTTGTGGCTTTTGGGTGCCTGGTCAAACAGACACACTGCAGCATGAAAAGAAAACTACCTGTGATTGGATATCTTTGCTGAGAAATGATCTTCTTATCCTTTGAAGCTCTGAGATTTTAAAAAAAAGTTCCATTTTGACATATCCTCAAGATATATTGCTGCTTTTCTTGGGAGAAGCACAAAAAAAGAGCTCTCCTGGATCTCATAGTTGTCACTGGACTTACTCATGAGGAGGAAAACTCATGCTCAGACTTCTGATCTGGACTGAGCCAAACCTTTTATTTCCTGCTAACTGGATGCTTTGAATACCAACACGTTGCAAGGGCTCTTTCCCATTCTCTGTCCCTAGATTTCATCTAGTCCTTCACAGCCTGTTCCTGAGTAAACTTGGATCAGAGCAGGTAAGTTTCTGTGAAAAATGGATTTGATTGAATCACTGTTTTCCAGTTAAGGATTTCTCAGCTGAAAAATTCTCTACCAAATCTATGGGTAAGCACTTGAGAAGAGTTACCTTTACACACCTGCACCGCTCTCTGGTCCATCCCTTGTAAGGGAGTACTGCCGGCCCTCTCCCCACAGATTTCTCACATTTACAAACACACATTTATTTATACCTTGCTGGCTTTTCCTACCAACCCTTGCCCTGCCTGTGCAGTTCCCATGGTACAAGTATCCTGTAAAACGTTCAGCTGTTGCGTCATGCTCACGCTGAGCTCGAAGTCTGTCCGTGCAGACCTGCACACCCTGGCACGCCCTTCCTTATAAAAGGGTCTGTTAAATGGGAGACATGAGATCCAGGGTCTCTTACATGGCTTTATTTGCATCTATATTAAAGCAGCTTGCTGAGGCTTCTTAGAAAAAGTTCATGATACTTTTCAAATAATTTACCACTCAAATTAAGTGTTTTGCCCTAAAGACAACTTTTCCTGCTTGTCCTTCTCTGTCTCTTCTCCCTCCTCTCTAAATACAAAATGAAACTGAAACAAATGGCACCAACAAAAATAATAGCATGAAAAATCTTTGCTGATTTCCTGGAATAACACCACACAAGCTCTACATTTTACTGGAATGGCCTGGGGGGAAGTCTAGGATGCATGCACTCTAGCCTAACGGGGTTTTCTTCTGTAGATGTTTTCTGAAAAATGACATTATTATACACAGGTGAAGTCAGCCTCTCTTCCTGCATTTCTCAGGGCCCGTTCTCCACTTGCGTGACACCAGTGCTCCTCTGTTATGCATGAGAAGGCTGCTGCACAAGTGATGGATGAGTCAGCCAAGAAAATAAGAGATGTCCTGATGTCCTGACCTCAGTTAACTGCTGTAAATATTTTTCATGATTAAAAAAAAAAAGAAAAAGAAAAAGATTTTTATACATATCGATGTGAATATAACATCAGCCCTCCCATGAACAGGTTTGAATTTAGCAGTTTACTAGGTAAGTTGGCTATGCACTTCAGTTTTTAATTATTTATTTACCCCACAGCTCTTTAACCAAAGATACTTTCCATAGCAGCTTTCTATGTCACGTTACCGGTAATACACAGCAACTTAAAGGAACACATACCTATGCACAAATCATGGGGTGTGTGGGCTTGACATTGTTTTAAAGGTCATTGCTATTTACCACCAAACATATTTTCCTGCTTATTTAATAACGGCATTTTTGGACAACAACATGTAAAAGGTTTCCATGTCATAGTCAACAAACAGCTTTTCTAATTAAAAAGGTGAGGAAGGTTTATATTTGGGGGAGAAGGGAAATAATGGATACAAGACACAGCTGCTGATATTTGGATACTACTTTGTGAGTGTAATATAATACTAACTACTCAGACATAAATCCCGTGCACTCAGCAGTCCGCTAGGCAACTGCTTGCCTCATGTCCATATTTTAATTTTTCTTGGAAGTGTGTGCACACTGGGAACATGGTCACTTAACAGCTGGATTATGGCACTGGTGTTTTTTGAATTCTTGCAATTTATCGCCAGTTTAACAGCAATTCACATGCTTTCCTGGTGAGCACTGTCCCATCATTTCTTCACCACTTCTAGTTGTCCCTGTCTGGTTTATGTGTGTGAGAATGGGCCTGGATCCAGTAAAATATTTAAGCATGTGCTTAACTCTGAGTACCTGATAAAGGAGAGGGCTTGGGAAGTACTGACACAAACACTCCTCTAAGTGCCCGTCAGTTATGTCTGAGGGCTCTTCCACAGAACTGGCTGCACAGAAGAGAGGGAGAATTGATGCTGTGCTAGACAAAGCCTCTCACAAGAAGAGCACAAGCAGGAGAAAGAAAGAACTGAAGAACCTCAAGCAGGAGGTAGCACATTCCCGTGTCAGCAGTTAGCCATACACTGGAGGTGCTGAGCACTGACCCTGCCGCAATAGCCACTATAAATGCTGGTGTCCATGTTTCTCACAGCTGGAGGCAAGACCTTCTAGGTGATCCTGGCCCATTTAAGGAGAAAGTGTCTCCTATACGTGTGAGATGCCTCCCAGCACCATGTCAGCAGTGGATCTCATTTATGTGCTCTTCCTTTCTGTGCTGAAGGCATCCTTGGCACAGCTGCACAGAGATGTTTCCCAAAACCAGTCCTTGAAAATCTCCACTCCTTGTCTTCCTGGGGTCTGCAGCTTCCTTGACCTGCATAACCCACTGCAACTCCACGAGCCTGTTCTCTGCCCACCTCATCCCCGTCCACATAGCTTCTCCTATACAGCACCACACCAGGTGCCTCAGCAGAAACCAGGCAGAAGAAATACCACACATTTTAGTTGTGCTGTTTATAATTAAATAATCATTAAATTTGTGATTTTGTTTGTGATTTGTTATCACTAGTTTTTAAATCTCCTTTGTATCAATTTGTTTCTCCCAGTGTTATTGATGGAGTCCATTCAATAAAATTGTGAAATGATTTTTCTCTCATTGTAACTGTGTCAGTACTCCCACTTTAAATAAAACATGGTTAGATCCCAGAGAAATCTATTAAAAGAAAACAAACATCTCTGTCAGGCCTCATCCCCTTTTCCTGGTTCAAAAGAAGCTGACTCCATTCATTCAGCTGGGCAGTTTAAGCTGATTGGTCAGTTTTCCATTGAAAATATGTAATTGTACTGTGTTAAGAACATTCAGTAAATGTCACCTGTGAAGTTCTTCCCTGCTTGCAGATTTTAGTGATTTTCTCTCTGTTTTGTGCAGTTTGAATTAGTATTTGGACTAGCAAGAGAAAAATGCTTTAAAAGCAAAGAAACAGAAAACTTTCCAAATGAACACTTTCTATGGTTTTTTGGTGTTTTAACACAGCAAAACTGGAAAATTCACATAAGACATACAAAGAACTGTATATTAAAACAGCAATTTTACATTTGAAGAAATGTTGTTTGACAATGATTACACAGATTTTCCTTCCAAACCATTTAATTGAAACCATATTTAATTACATTTACTATATTCCAGTGATTTAATAAAGTATGACTTTAATTTCAGTATCTATCTAAATTTAAATGTTTAATATAGAAGAGCTCCTTTAATCCCACCAAAGAAAAGCACTGGAGCAAACTCTTTGCCAGGAGTACAGATACTCTCAAAAAGCCATCTTTGAAACACTGTTGGAAATGTTGTCCTTAACCACTCTGAGTTATAACAAAGTGAGCTGAATTCTGTTTGTTTCCATAATTGAACTATCAAGAGCCTAAATATAGTGAATTTTAGAAGATTTTTTTAAACTATCACTGATTATTTTTTTAACTTGAGAATAGTTTCCAAGAAGACGAATACTCTTTGAAAATCTTTCTTTTCTCCTCAATATTTTGAGGTGTTCTGTGACCTGATGCTTCCTTCTACATTTCAAGTGACTTCTTTTCCCTGTTGCTGCAATGAGCAGGGACAATGCTGGCCCTGTGTACTCAGGATTTCTCTCTCCAGCGTACTGCAATGCTATGTAAAGTTTCCCAAGTAGCTCTTCAGAGCTGTGTAAACATATTTGTCATCAGTAAAATAATTGAAAGGTGCTATATAAAACTAACCTCAAGTACATAAGGTACATGTGTGTATTACCAGGGATCACATCATGTTATTGCAACCAAATTTCTGCACTTGTCTTTGTTGTGGCTGTTTTCCTTTTTTATTTCCCTCACAAGAATCAGCATACCTTCACTCAGAGATTTTTGGATTACACAGTTAACCATCTTTTGGGGAAAGAATCTTGCAGGCATTTAAAGCAGCATGAGCAAGTGTTTGAGGTTATATGTATCATAAATAATGAAATTAGCATGCAGAGAATTCATAAAACTCAAGCTATCTGAAGGTTTTTTCAGGTCAATGTTTAATTAAAAAAAAGGTTTTAATAAAAATTCCACGTGCGGGGCTGGAGATGTTTGGTTATGAATAAGAAGATTTGAGGTTCTCAGAAGAATAACCAATAAAAAACATAGTGTGTCAGCAGTGTTTCCTTTTCCAAGCTTAGACAAGTCATGTTAGGATAGATAGAAATTATTTTCTCATGCTCTAATTCTGATAAAAGTTATTACTACAGCAGGCTGGGTGAGTTTTCTCCTTTCTCAGGGGTAAGACTGTGCAAACACAAAGCAGTATTTTTTCCATAAAATCCTTTGGTGCAGCTTTCAGGCCAATCCTACTGAGGGTGAGGCACTGTCTGATGAACGCAGTCCTTTCATTGGAAATGCTTGGAGTTGTGTCATATTGATAAAAAACAACCCAAAACCCCAAACCCGCCCAGCCAACCAAAAAAACAACCCACAAATCCAGCCACAAACCCCAAACAGACAGTTTTGAATTTGTTGCAAAACTCATGCTCATCCCAAATTTGCTGTGCCATTTTGGGACCGAGTCACAAAATGTGCTTCATCTGTTTCACAGCCAGCACTTTGGCAAGTGTGGGATACACACTTGCTGGGGCAGACTTGGCTTTCTGAAGCCCAAGTAACCAGGGGAACTCAGCTGTATGGCAGGTGAAATTCAGAGCAGCAAGCTGGCCAGCTGCTGGCACTCTTTGAGCTGAGAGGTTGCTGGCAGGCAGTAATGCCAGTGCTGCTGTCGGTGCAGGGCTGAGGTGCAGGGCCCCTTGTGCCATTGGACTGAGGTCACTCAAAGGGATGGTCACCTGGGTGCAGTCTGATCTCTGGAGGGGGATTAGGACACACATCTGCAGAAGCACCTGAGCTCCACCCATCTAACTGACACCTGAACCCTGTTTTTACCAACAAATACATAGCTTTAGAGAAAGGTGGGTGGAGAGGGCAAGAAAAGCATGTTCACGAAGTTGTGTAAGCTCACTCTGCGCACAGCGGGATAGTTGCAATATCAATTATGCTTCCCAGCTTCCAAGAAACACCTGACCACAAGGATGAAACTTGTGTGGGAGGAAGAGGGAGCCTGCTTGGCAGCTGGCCTCAGACGCAGGAGTCGCTGCCACAGGAGGACAGGTTAGTAACAAACTGGACTCGGAGCACAGTGTAAGATTTCCCAGTTTCAGCCTCAGTTCCTTCCATGATAATAACTCTCAGAGGGGAAAAAGGAGGGGACAATGGGGAGGTTTTGCTCCCTGCTCAGATTTCACATTTAAAGTGTACTCAGTTGCAAGGAAGGTGGGGATAAAGCTGTTTTTTCCTGTAGATCTGGGAGGCTTGTAGTTGTGACTTGTATTTCTTTGGTATTAAACTAACGTGAGTATGTAGTCCTAGATACTGTACTCTCAAAGGATGTTGAGATGAGAGCTACAGTAACTCTGGGAAAAGGAAAGATTATTCCCTTTTTTTCTGGATGTATTTTAGGATTATCTGAAAATAATAGTAATATTTAAAAATACTGTAGCCTTATGGTTTCACAAAGAGGAAGCATTAAACTTGGGGTACCTTGGAAAAACAGTACGTTAAACAGAGTTTTATGGCTGTTTAAAGATGTTTATGAGTTTGAAGACTGATTTTTCTTTTCCTTGGGCCTTTACACGCTGCTGATATAGAAAGAACAGTCATCAGTCATTTTTAGCTGCTGCTTTCATAAGTAGGAACCAATAAAACATTTTAGGTTGGACACATACATGTTATGTTTAGAACAACCACCCACTATCTACCATATGCTGTCACACTCTTCACAGAATGAAAAAGACTGAGTTTCCCCACTTGTTTTTAAGGTGTTTTCTCTTTAATGCTGTCCTCCATGCACTTATTTTAAATTTTACAAATGACAGACACAATTTCTTTTTTAAAGTAGACTGAAATGCAGAGAGTCTGTGTTTCATGGTTATGGTATTGTAATGCTTCCAGCTTTATATTTCCTTCATGAAGAAAGTTTGCTGAAATGGACCAAGCTCTACAACTGATTTGAAAATCTAGTACAAATTACCTCATTATAGCATGTGAATGAACTACAGAGTGCCCAAGTGTCTGGGGCCCAATCCAACAAACCACTTTGGAGACACGCAAAGAGTCCTGGAAAAAAAAAGGAGAAACTATTGTGCAAGGCTGCAAATGTTTGCAGAACACATTGTAGGTATTTTTCAAGATTGGGCCAAAATGCTCATGACTTCACAAAACTGATAGTTACTGAAATAATATGAGATTCCTTATGTCATGATCTTATCTACAGGTTATTTTGTAATACCTAATGCTTTCCATAAGGCTAAAACGATATTGAGGTCTATTAAAGAGCAGTAAATGGCCCAAAACTCAGGCTGTGCATAGTTTCATGTCTGCTGTGGTAGGGAGGGATGAAATGCCTGTAAATCATGCTCCTGAAGCTCCTCCATGAGCAAGGACTATGCTGGGTCTATCCAGCAGGGCTTTAAATGCCAGCACAAAACACACAGGAGGGGGTGATCCCCAGCCTGGGTGCACTGTGAAAATGCAAAGGTAAACTAAATTTAAAATTGACCCACAGTCCTAGTAGAGTAGGATTCCTGGGTGGCACATGGTGGAGGAGGCCAGACCACACATGTCCTGGTGCTAACATGGTCACTGGGAGTTTCATAAACCTTCCTTCCTGAGTCTAAGAGGACAGTTAGCCATTCACATTTTCACTGAATTGCATCAATGTGCAGAATACTTTTGAGATGAGGTGGACTTTCCCCTCTCCCAGACACCTTCTGCATTTCTATCCTGCCTCATTCAAACCTACCTGGTAAGCCTGAGGTACCCCTAGGTGGTGGGGAGACTGCCTGGTAACTGGGACAGTTATCCAATTTCATTCTCTACCACTGTCTTTTTCTACTCTTGCACTTTTGTCTCTGAGTATTTTGGGACCCCATGCACATACATGAGCAGAACAATCCAGATTTAACCGGTGTCCTCAGAAAGGGGGTTAAACCACAGACGAGTTTACAGCTGCTTGCTGCTGTGGGGACGAGGTGGAGGAGATGAGGTGGCTTCAGCTGATGGAGAAAGCAGTCATACCCTGCATATGCAAGTCACTGTTTTTTGGAACAGCACTAGCCTCATGGAAAATGTTATTTATTGCTAAGCTTTCACAAAGGTTACTGTAATTATAGAACCATTAGGCAGCAGGATCCATGGGGCAGGGTCTTTATTGACCCTGAGAAGCAACTAACACACTCTGAGATAATCTAAACAGTGCCATGCAGCTTCATCACACTGTCCAGTCAGTCTGCATCATGCTCCCATGCTCACTGAATCAGCTAGATATATAAAGAGAGTAATCTGAAGTGCAATAGCTGGGCAGTAGATCAGACAGTAGGGAAGAGAGTGCATTTCTTAGTTGTAAAATGGTATTTCTGTGAGGTGGTGGTTTTGGGAAAGCCTTTTAATTGTTAGATTGTATTACTGGATCAGGTCAGCTCAGAGAGAAGTTCTTACTGGTGCAGTGCTTTCTTTGTGAATGAGTGGTTGGTGTGATTCTTGTGATCTGCCGTTCTTCAGGCTCTCGAAACACAAGCCCTAACATAGTGGCAGAGGACACCATTTACCAGTACAGCATATTTATTCCTCTAATAGTAGTACACCCATAATCATGAAAGACCTTCCCCACATCTATTCTCCAACTGTTCACCACCCTTGCCTTGCCTAGATCCCTCCTAAAATGCCTCCCTTCCCACGTTGCCTACCAGAGGGGGGTATAAAACCACTGGCCATGTAGGCACCATGCTGGTCACACACTTATAACCATAATCGTATTTTGGTAATCTTTGGTTTTCTTCCTTTGTCAACTAAATTGTTTATCAATGTCACTAATTGCCTCATGTAAAACTGGGTTAAACACAGTGAGACAAGGACCAAATAGTTTCTGATTCTTTTGTAAAGCTTAATCCTGACACCTCTTAAAAAACCATAAAATTACCCACCATTCTTTTGCAGAGGAAGACGATTACAACTTCCAAAACACTGGTAAAGGATGGAAAGTGAAGGATGAAGTGCCTTCAGTGTCATCCAACACTGCCCTTCTGGATCTAGGAGTAAATAAAGCCTCCTTTCCTTACCTCAGAGCTGCTGGAACCCATGGCTCCTTTACTAACAGCTGCTTGGAAACCAGCAGAGCCTCAGGATCCAGCGTTTCAAAAGTACTTAATCATGTATTTCCATCTTGCTATCTCCCCATTAATGTTTAAAGAAGCCCCTAGCAACACGTTTTAAAGAGCAGCTGTGTCGAACTGCCATGGTGTCAATTCCTTTGCTGAGTTCACTCTATATTCAAGCAGAGAGCATCAGTGCTGTATGTGAGTTCTTAATCAGCATTAAGCAGTGGCTCCTTCCTAGCGTAATCATTGCTCCTTACAGGCCTCCTGCAAGGCCTGTCACTGTCACCAACCATTTCTGGGAGAAGTGGCATTCTGGAGGTGGCCAGAATCTGTGAATACTGGAGCTGTGAATACTTTGAAAATCACTATTCGTTTTGTGGAGTCTGAACTAAACACTATCCCTGTGAAATCAGAGCAGGTAACTATCACCTGTACAGTTTCTACTGTGATCACTGTCCTTAATATGTCCTAGAATATTCCTATGTGAAAGCTAGGGAGCCCTGCAAAGGGCCTTAGAGCCAACCTTGAGTCTGGAACACCTGGCAAATACCTACACAAGCTGTGTGCATGCACGTGGAGGCTGGGAATTATATCCTTATCACGTATGTGAGGAAATGGGGAAAAACCTGTGTTGATAAATGAAAATAAGAGAGAACATGAAGACAAAGATTTATGGAGAATAGATGTTTCAGCTCCAGGCATAATGCATATTTGTTCTAAAGCAACAAATCCATGGAGTAATTAGAAAATGTAAAGCACAGTATAAATGCTAAGGGATATTTATCCTGATGATTTATACTTATATAACATTCCCCTCCAATTAAATTTGCAGCCATTTAGCTGTACCTATATTTTTGATCTGTTAGTTTTGGGAGAGTAATGCACTCAGTCCCATTAAGGAGAAATGAACTAGATAAGGAAACTCCTGGATGGGAGTGTGGACGGGCAATTCTGCAGCCTTATGTTTTATTCTCACAGGATTTACAGGCAAGTGGGAATATTGAGGGGGAGAAAAAAAAATCTGGCATTGTTGCAAGAATAGTTTGGAGCTCATCAGACAATCTATGCATATTTTCACAAATATTTGGAGGGGGGATGGGGCGGGGAGAGAAAAGTACATAATTTAGACCTGCAAAGAGGCATGTTTAACTTGCACTCTACTCTGACCACTTACATGGAACTTTACTCCCCTCCACTCTCTAAACACAGATAATTGCCATGGCAACCACTGTATTTCAAGACTCTTACACATATACTCGCACCTTTCTTAAAGAAACACAGAGCACAACAATGTGGGATCGAGACAGTAAATCACTGGGCTGTTTTTTATTTGTAGTTAGCCAACTGTCAGGATTTAGGGAAGAGCTGAAGGCTTTCAACCCATATCAGTTTCAGGCCAAAACCAGAAGATGTTTAGACAGACACTTTGACATCTTTACTAAAAAATTGAATGCTGTTTGGTAACTCTGGACAAAGGAATGACTGATGATCTCTCTGGGTGCAGGGTGAGAAGATTCCTGAGCTAGGGAAGGAGATTAAGGGCCTAATACTGAAAACCAATGAGCCACCTTTAGGATTAGACACTAATTTATCAGAGCAAGGACCTGTGACACTCAAGGAACTCCTTGGTAACAGGGTGAACTTTCAGCATTGCCAGACCTGGAGGGTAAATGCACCGGATGATTGTCATCAGCTCCATTGCTTCTTGCTACTTTCAAGTTTTTATCCAGCAGCCCTACAGAAACACAGACCCAGCCTCCTAGCTGCTGTGCAAACACAGGGCAGGAAAGCCCCTCTGCTTTAACAAAAGCCTGCTCAGAGAAGCACCCCAGCCTGTCACGCCTGGGTGTGCAAAGGGCAGGGAGCGGGAGAGGTGCCGGGTGTGAGGCAGGTGCAGAGCCAGCGTGTCAGCACCAGCCCCGTCCTTGCCCTCTGCTGCCTCTCCCCAAGGGTTTCCTTGTTTACTTCAAGTGTCTGACATGGGTCCAGGAAAGTGGCACCTGAGGGAAGGTGCCAGGCCTTTGCCCAGAGGGCAGGGTCCAATGTGCAGGTATAAACATCATTGGTTGTTTTCCTCCAGCTATCGTTGATTAGCAAATTAGGAAGTAAGAAAGAAGGATCAGTGTTTTGTTTGGGAGTGGAACATGCTTTATTTATTTTTTTTTTGAGTGTGTGTGTGTGTTAATGATCTTAATCTCAGTGTTTGCAGTCTGGACTTCTACCTCAGCTGGTTCTCACGTACTTTATGAAGCATTACTAGATGGCATTATGAAGATGTGAACTTTCAAGGAAGGAAGGTCTGAAATATTTGAAAGAGGCAACGTCTAAAACAAGCTTTCGTGGCTAAAGTGCAATTTAGCCCTGAATTTTGAAGTATCTCTATAACTCAAAATAGCACCCCTGCTCCCTCCCGTTCAAAAAAATTCTCTGTCTGGGAGTAGGGATATTAATTTGCCTAGATGACATGTTGATTGTGGCTTTTTTTTGGGAGATTCTTTCCTTCCACCTCTGAAGTACAGCTCATCCCCCTTTGGCCTTTGGTATTTGTAATAAATTGCAGAAGTTTGCTCTGAGCTGGAAGTCTTCACAGCAATTTCAGTCTGCTAAACCATTTATAGTTAGTTTCCACAGAAAGACATTTGAACAAAATAATAAAACTTTTTCCCTCCTTCCATAGAGATTGTGATAATATGGGAATCCTGCTGACACAGAAGTGTTCCTTTTTTCTGCAGTTCTGGAGAAGTCTGCTTAATTTAAGCACATCCATAAACATCTAAGAGGTGGTCATGTTAAACGGGAGAAGGAATTAAGGATCCTTCTTTTAAACATTCCCTGGAATCTGCTCATTCACAGGTGATAGTGTAAAACAGGGTTACCTTGAACAAGCAAAAACCTTGTACCTTACTCTCTGAAAACTGATGCTAAACTTTTCCATCTCAGCTGCCTCACAGAGTTTCACAAGAGGGAGGATGAGATATAGTTCATTAAAAACCAAAGTACAGAAAGATTTGCCTTCTTTATTTGCTTATTTATATATACCAAAATTCAGACCTTGATTTTTTGTTACAGAACTCGACAGAAGTCTTCCATGGTTGCCATAATTGAAATGATATCACAGGTGTATGTTGTAGCATTTGAAGTCAGTTTTGGAAGAAACTACAATCTTCATAGTGTAGTGAGAGCTTTCCCTTAAGAGGACACATCATCAGGATGTTTCTTTCAAAGAAAAGGAAAGCAATATTTGTATTATCTGGTGGGGTACCAAAGAACAATGCTAACACAGGAAGGCCACTGCCTGCTCTTCCTCCACTGCTGACAAGGAGGAGAAATGGGCTGCACTGGAGGTGTTGGTGCAGGCTGTTCTTGGGATGGAGCTCTCTGTAAGGATTTTCAGCTAAGCAGACCTCTCCGGTGGCTGACTGGTTTTGTGCATCTTTTCAAATCAAGCCTGAATTTTTCTTCCAAGGGTAAAAGATGGTGCTGGAATTTGCAAGCCAGAATACCCATCTAGAGGTTGCTGCTCCCAAGCAAATGGTGCCAAATATTGCTGCTTCCCTGCAGTGCCATTCTGCCCTTCCTCTTCCAGAAGAACAACCTAGGGGCTCTCCCTTCTCTATCTCACCACCACTCCCCACAGATTTACAGGAACTTCATTTGTTTTTGAAACTCTTCCAGGTTTGGCTGAGGTTTGTCAGTGGCTTCAGGGGTTATCAGGGGGAACTGACATTGCAATCATGTTTGATTTTCTAAAAGAAAATCCAAAATAAATTCCTTGCAGTTTGTTACTGTTGAAGTCAAGCAAAAGGTCCACTGTCCACCATCTGGAACTGGTGGACAGACTTTGGCAGACTTTTTATGGGTCAGCCATTCCAGGGAGGCATGATGGCACACCAGCACCCTCAGGAAGAGTATTGAAGCTACCACTGCAAATACATTGTCTGTTTTCTGGGAATTTTCCATCCCACTGGGGCCTTCAAAAGGGCTCTGCTATATACCTAGAAAGAAGGCTTTGTCCTTGGTTTTGTATCTCAGTGTACATTAGCATAGGAGGTAAATGATTCTGTCCCAGTCCTTTGGCCAAAGGACGGTTCTGTGGTTAGAGCTTGGGAAGGGTGTGATCATGAACAAATCTAATTCCCCCTTTAAAGCTTTCTGAAAATCATGAGAGGTTGAAAGGATATATGGATCTGATTATTCTTGATGTCACATATTTGATGTCATGTTTAAGAAAGAGGCAAAATATAAGTGGCTGTGCAGATGTATAGCATGGAAGTGTGAATGTCTTATTCCTGTTCATGAAACAGTAATGGTACACGTGCTCTACAGGCAAGGATAAAACTCAGAGGCTGAACTTCTTATGATTTAATGCTAGCCTAGGTCACAGGGCTGCAAAATAACCCAGAAACATGGGGTATTTGAGAAAAATATGTGCAGAAACATAGAGTATTTGAGAAACATACATGCTGATGCACAATTCATAATAATGGCAAACCTTATACCAAGAGGGACAGTTTTATTTGAAGTTCTGTCATTTACTCTGCAGGGTATTTTCAAAGATTTATGTTTATTGTCATGGACAATATGTCTGTTTAGATTGTGTTAAGCAGTATTTCTTCACAACAATTTAGTACTGATACTTAAATTCAGACAGAATCTTAGCCAAGTTGTGTCTAGGGGAGAGACAAAGACAGATAATGGCAAAACAAAGATGACTTTAGCAAACTGACAAACATTGTGGTTTGCCCGCCACTGACAAACATGAACAGGCCAGTCTAGGACAATTTTGTACATAAAAAGTGTTTTACTTTGGGAAGGTGTATGCTATAAATATACTGCAAGTACCATGAAGTCATGAAGTTGTCTATAATATTGAATGACTATCTCTAAAGAGCTGGGAAAGCATAGATGTGATTAAACAACGTGTGGATATCTAACAAGGTTTAAATGTATCTCCACAGGACTGAATAAAATCATTCAGTGTCATCTCTTTCTTTGCTGGTCTCCTTGGCCACTGGTCTTCTTCTTAAAGTCTGCTAGCACTTTTTCACTTTTACACTTTTTCATCTGTAAGCACTCATGGCTACGATAATACATATTTTTATTTTCAGACTTTATCAAGTCAGTTTGTATATTTTGTTCCTGGCAAAAAGGCCAGACTGTGCTCATTAGCCTCTGTTCCTGTCCTGGATTTACCTCACCCATTTTTCACACATCTGAGGTGTTCACACCCTTATACTCAAAGATGAGGAAAAGATCAGAGAAAGTTCCAGAAGCCAGAGCTTTAGATTTGTATTAGACATTACTACAGGCTGAGGTTGACAGCTTTCTGGATTTCTTTTCAGCATGTATAAAAGAGTCTTGGATGAATTGTTCACACTAAAATACTTAACTTTCAGATGCCTAATCGAGGGTGGAGGAGACTGTCCTTGCGACAGTTTATAATAGCCCAATCATGGATTTTAGCAATAGCACCAGTACTTTCCTAACCATTAGAAATGGCCCTTGGTAGGCTTTAGGCTTGTACCTTTGTCACAGTTGCATTATGTTGGCAAAAGATCCTGTGGATAGTTAGCACATTCAGGGTGTGCTCCTCACATTTTGAATGGATGTGCTCCTAGTTTATTGCATAAATCTGTCTTATAAATCCTTAGGTACAGAGCATGCCATTTGATACCATTAAATATTATCCCATTTCAATTGCTTCACTCCTTAAGGTCAGCTAGTTCTTCCTGTTTGCTTAGATTCTCCTCCCTAATAAGAATGCTTTCCAAATTCCTGTTATCAGAAAATTTCTTTAGCAAGACAACATTTTTTTTGTGGCAAGGTACTTCCCCATTTTCTAGTTGTCTTTAGTTGATTCCTGGTGCACATTACAATTCTTATATTAATCCCCAATTATTCCAGATTAATTTTACAAAGAAAGATTGTATCTCCCACATTTTTTTTAATTTAATCTCTTAGAGCAAGAGTTCTTTTGAATCTGGTATGCTGCTTTAGGTAATCTTTTATCTCATCTTCTATTTATCTCCATTTCTTTAATTATTCCTATCATATGTTTTGTTTTCAAGTTGTACATGGTTTTGAATTCAAACCATCGGGTTCCAAATGTTGAGATTCCTTTTCTCTTCACATTAAGAGCTAGGCTTTCCACTTTCTTGGACTTTTTGTTAGGATGGATTTACCAGAATCTCCTGTTGTGTATTCATTCCTATGTTCCAATTTTCTCAGCAAAATAATAATAATAATAATAATAGAAGAAGACATATTTTCAGGTTCTCTAATGTGCCTGCTGCTAAGGGAATAATGAGGGGTGTTTCCAGTGCTCTAAACCTTGTCCTTTAAGGATGTCAGCAGTTTGAGAACCACATGCATGTCCATGTTTCATCATGAAGAAGATCTGCACTGAAACTAAGACACAGTAATCATGTAGATCTGGGAAATACATCAATTATTTAGAGATTTAGCATCTCTCTGCTCAGTGCATAGCCAACTACTTAATTCTCTCTTCTATGCTATAGAAACAAATTTTTTGGCCATTCACCTTCACTCTCTTTGCAAGGTCAAACTCAACATGCACATTAAAAATCTCCTGTCACTCTGACAACTTTTGTTTTTCTGTACCTCCTTTTCCTCTTGCTCCCAGTATCCTTCTAATGTATTTTCCTTGCTGGGATATGTATTTTCTTGCTGGAGAGTCTTCCCATTTGCTGCTTCATTTATGAATAATCCGAATGTCTGTGATGAACACACACATATCCTCTGGTGCAGTTAGTTTTGAGGAACTCGGTTCCTCAAAATCCTTGTGATGACTCACAGTCTCCACCAGCAGACAAAGTGCCCCCTCATGGGGGTAGATACCCTGGCTGGCATTTAGCATTTCTGCCATTTGTCACCTCTGTCACTGGGGCCTCATCCATCCTCCAGTTTCATCCAAACATGAAGGCTGGTGGGTTATGCTCAAGGCCTCAGTAGTCCTTTAGGACCAACACCAACATTCCTTCTGCTTCCTTATTAACAATGTACCTGAACAGCCACATCTGCCCAGATGAGCCTTTGCTCTTTTTGGGTTCCTTCCATCCACCCCTGGCCATTGCCTGCTCAGAGATGCCTCCTCCAAGCAGTGGCCTCAGCGTGTCTCAGGCTTTTTCTGTATGTTACTTCTCTCTCTCTGTGGCTTGGGACCAGCCTATCAGTCTGCCAGCCCTATGCCTGTGCAGCTATCTATCCACACACCAGCTTCCCCTGAGGGCATCCTTTAGACACAACCTGAAAGTAGCTGGCACATTTATTAAAAGCTTTATAGGCGGAGTTGTGGAGTTTGTCATTCTTCCCTCCTACACTGTCACACTTGAGTTGTTGACCTGCTTTCAAGCTCCTTTTGTATGAAAACCAGAATTACCTCATGATTTCTGCTCTCCAAGCTAATTTCTATGAAAAGCTTTTCTACAGGTCTAAAACATGATCAGCTGTGGCTGGTGGAATGACTCTGGTGAAGAAATCCTTCCACTGTTCATTTGAGAGGACTTCTCCAGGTGATGGGAATGTTTGTTCTTTGGTCCGCACCTGAAAGCCCACGTTGCACTGACTTCAACTTCACAAGACACTTCTGCCATTCTTTCTCTTTAGAATAATAGCAGAGCTGCCTTATGGCACACCCTGGTCCCAGTGTGTCCAACCATTAACCAGCACTGCCAAGTCCACCACTAAGTCTTGCCCCTAAGTGCCACATCTACGTGCCTTTGAACATCTGCAGGGATGATGACTGCACAGCTTCCTTGGGCAGCCTGTTTCACTGCTTGACAAGGCTTGCAGTGAAGAAATTTTTCTTCCTACCCAATCTAAACCCCTCTCTGACCTGGCAGTCATAGAACAGGGCAACCTAGCTTTCAGGTGACACAAGTTCTGGTCCCTGCTCTGCCCCAACAACTTTTTTGTGTCTTATTTTCCCCGTCTGTAAGGAAGCATAAGGTTACCAAATTCTTTGTTAAGCACATTGAGACCAAAATGCTCTGCGTCCAGAAGTCTTTGAGATTTTCCTTTGGAACTAAACTCTGAATCCTGAGGTCTGGTGTAATAGTGTGCGAGAGGTGTTGCTGTGTCAGAGAGATGAGGGTACTGCTTCACAGGGGAGGATGGCCACCCTACCCAAAAGGAAGGGTTCAGTTTCTCACATCCACCTGCTCTTCACCATCCATTCTTGACTTTCACTTTGTGCTGTCTCTGCCTCCTGTCAGACTCCTTATCAATTAATGAAACCAGCACTCCAAGCTGGACTGTGGGAAACAGGGCTGACAGTGGGAAGAGGAGGCGGTGGGATAAACAACCTCCTTTCGGACATTTTACTATTCTGGCTTCATGTTAAGAGCATCATGATGAAAACTGAACCTGTTGAAGCCTCAGATTCAGTCCTAGTAAAGCTTTATTTTGTTTTCAACGTTTCTATCTCATTACTGGTGTTTTTTGAGCATCAATGATATGGTGTCTTTCAAACAATAATAACTTTAAGCTGTACTAATATATACATTGTATTTCAAGGTCCATAATGTAATTTCTCTGCACAGTTACACAAAGAGTTCCTCAACGCAGTAGTTCCTGTTCATTATAAATTAATATGGAAAAGGTTATTTATATTACTTCAGATTTTCTGATTTATGCATTTAGTATTGCAAATCCAGATGGCTTTCAGTAGATATTGATGTAGTCAGAATGATTATGACATCAGTATAAAATGAAGGAACTGTGTAAAGGAATAAAATTAGTTTGTACTTTATATGTGTGCCGTGTATCAATTAACATGAATTAAGCTCAAATGCTTCAGGAACAGTTGGAAGAAACGCACCTTTGTGAAAAGTCAATATCTGTGTTTTATCTGTGGTATCCTAGCTATTCCTCTGGGCTGTCAAGGCCTCCCACCAGAAAAAACCTCCAAGTGAGATAAATGTCAGATGGTAAATAGGTTTTATTAGACCTTGGGTATTTAACATGCAAGAAAAATATTTCAGCACAGTTAAATAAAATAGAACTCTCCCAGGGCTTCTTCACACAAGAACCGGTCATGATGCTGTGAACTGACTTCACTGAAAGATGGAAAAAATGGGCAATCTTGGCTGTGAAAGGCATTCCTTATTTACACAGTTATATCCAACAGCAGCAAAATGAACACAGAAGGATATAGGCTAGGTAAACTGCTTTCTGCACTAAATACATTTTTTTTTTTTTTACTACTGTACTTTTTCAATATAAAAGACTTACTCCAAGGTGTAATTTCTTTAAAGTAATGAACATGTATTGAAACTCGTCCTTCATCTTCTAACCAATATCTCATTATGGTTACCAGATCTAAATATAGCTCTTGCCTACAGTCATGGAACATAGTAATTTTACAGGTTTTTATATATTTTCATTCTACTTTTCCAATTTGTTTCACCCTTTTCAGGCTTCTGACACCCACATTGTCAGACGTGGAGCTTTGCACACATTTTTTCTGTGAAAATAATAAGCAAGGTAAAATCCAGAAAAGTTACAGTTCACATTTAGTAAACTGCACAGATGTCAAATCTTTTTCTGGCATCTCTAAGTCCACCATTTTGGGGTCTGGAGGCTTAATTAGTATGTGTATATTTATTATTTTATATATTAAGTATTTTTACTTTTATCTAGTACATGGTATACAATTACAATTTTCATAAATCTGTAGAATTTTGAGGCAAGATTTATACAGCTATATAGCCTCAACATTACTGAGTGTTTGGAAATCTTAGCAGTAAAGTGGATCTTCTGAAAACTTAGCTGATAAGACTTCAAAAAGTTGGAAAGATTTTCAATCTGGTAAAAAAAATTCCAGAAATTTTAGTGTATCATGGGTACAAGGTAACTTGTTTAAAGTGAGATCTGTCTGCCTCTGTTATCATTACTGTTTCCTGAGAGACAGTTTATGGAAGGTGGTTTTATGATACATTCCTGAAACACCTCCAGATTTCAAATATGCAATATAAACCACCTTATGAAAACTGCATAACTTGCCCTTGATTTATAAATAGCACCACACCTACTTTGGCCGTGCAAAATTTTTAAGTCCTAATGTATTCAGTTAGTAATAAAAACAAAGCTTAACGCAGAAAGATTTGCTAAAGAAGCAGATAATGAAGGGACAGGAAACCACCTTCTAGATTAAAGTGTGCTGCCTGTTCCTAAGGTAATGGATGGAAGAACTTAACACACTAGCAAGAATGGTTGGAGAAAACCCAAGAAAAATTTCTCTTACCAAGGCAGGTTGTGAACAGTTCCTTTAAAAGCTTGTGCTTGAAAGGTAAAGATATATGCAGCGTTCAACAGTATCAATGGTTTATTAGCAACAAATGAAATAGTTTCAATAAAGAATGGTCCTCTTTGATTCAGGTAATCACAAATATTTTTGCATATGCAGCCTGAATTGTGGAACCCTGGGACTATCTTTCACAGCACAGGAGATTTTTCAGTCAGTGGTCTGCAAATAGCTTTTTTATGAAAGTCACAAAAAATATCACACAAGGCTTTCCAGGACAACCCACTAACCATGTAATATCTGGCAATCTCGCCAAAATTTCAGTCTATCTTGAATCATAGAGAAAAAAAAAAAGACTGATTTTTCCAAGATGCTCTTGTTCTGTTTCCTGGACCTATTCTTTTCTGGTTCTGGTCACTTGAACTCATTGCTTTCATACTTTAACTCTTGGTATTTTTCGTTCCATGCATGACATGCTAGTCCTTTTGTGGATCCAGTGAAATGTTAGAATAAAAATGACTTGAACATCTTTACATGAGTCCCAAGATCCTCAGCGAGTTAGAGGCAGATGTGCTGAGACAGCCTCAAGAGGTTCAGGTTTGACATAGAGTTCTTTTTTTATTTTTTACTTGTCTCTTTAAAAATCCAAGTCTGTAATGCAAATGTGTAGTTACAAAGGTACTGTGTTTCCTTGCCTTATTTTCCACCTGTACTTTCATAGAAATCTCACTTGAATCAGATCAGTGAACATAGACCAAGGGTTTTGAAGGGAGCAGTCAAAAGGACAATTTTTCATCTCTTGCAGATTGTCTGACCTGCTTTCAGAGCATAAATGCTGTCAAACACCCGACCCTACCACACACTCTGCCAGTCAGCACACCTTCATTCCCGGCACTAGCCTTCTCCTCCTTTGAAACAATGGACTTGTTTCTCTGATCTCGTTCAACTCCGCTAAATGTATGGAATTAAGTTTGCTGTAAAAATATAAATGAAAATAGAAATAAGTGGAAATAGATTCAGTTTCACAGTGCCTTCACAGGACTCTGTGTATCTCCCTGGAGATGCCTGAATTGCTCTCAGAATGCTCCAAAGGTAGGCTAAAATCTCAAGTTTCTCTGTAAATATTTGCTTATATTTCACTCTTCTTTGTCACTGCAGTGCTATTGAGCACAGATTGGAAAGGACCCAAAGGTGTCCATGGCTGAAATGTGATAAAATCAAAGCAAGTCCACCCTGCAGATCAAGTACTGCTAAAGGGGATAGACCTCACCTGAGGCTAGCTGTCTAAAAGCTGATATCTGAGCCAAGTCAGTGCCCTATGATCTGCTTAGAGACAATGGAAAAAGATGGGCACTGCTCAGTTCTTCACATCTAATTTAGGCTGTGGTTCCCTGAGAGGTAGTGAATGTTATTACAGCTTATTGTTGCTGAAAATGTAAGGTCCCTCCTTCCTCCACCCTACTCTATCACTGCTGGTCGTCTTCTAGCTGTTTACTTTGTGCTGGCTCATCAGGCCCTTCTGTGAAGCAGCCACCCTGGTGGAAAGTAAGTCAACTAAAACAAGGGAAGGGGACGGAGTTTGAACAGAGAGGAAGACAGAAATGCCCTTTTTTTAGTGGAAATGAGATATCTCGTCAGGTCAGCTGACCATGAAATTGCTGCCTGAAGCTTCTGCTGGGCTCAGAAATGGGATCACCTCTGGAAGCAGAGAGAGTTTTGATGACAAAGAGAATCTTAGGACTAATTTTTGAGCCTTCAGCTTTGATCAGAAAAATTATTAGAGGGATTTCTTGGCATTATTTATTACTGTAACTCATGTATTCCTAATTAAAAAATTTCTCAGTTTGCAGAGACAAACTCTCTCTGCTCTCTCTGATATTCAGAGCCATAAACTCAACAAGGGGAATGAAAGCTAAATTAGTTCTGTTGTCTTGACCCTCCTCAGCTACAGGACACATGTTGCTCAGGCAAAACTCTCATATACTTGGGCTGTGTCACCCCATTGTCTCCATTTTGTACTTGTATCTTCCTACTCTCTGGGAGCTTGTGCTTGGCTTGGTAATGCTGTTAATGATGTAAAACTATCTTACCAGTATGTCTGCTTCAGTGATAAAAGGAGTAAAACATTGGAAAAAAAAATCTCCCATTGTAACTTTTGGAAGAAGAGAGGTCTCTGAAT
The DNA here is from genome assembly GCA_027886175.1 of Phylloscopus collybita. NCBI lineage: Eukaryota > Metazoa > Chordata > Aves > Passeriformes > Phylloscopidae > Phylloscopus > Phylloscopus collybita. The sequence goes on from JAJNNQ010000007.1 coordinate 8,238,023, forward strand.
GTGTGCATGGGAAGGATAAATAGAGTGAAAAAGATGCTGATTTTAGAGTAATTTCTTGGAGTAGGATTGTACTTTAATGCATTTTCCTGCATAGTACAAAATTTAAAATAACGAATTCACAGGATTTTAGAGCACAAATTTCTAACATGCCTAAAGAGCAAAAATAACTACAAGGTAGCCTTGTCTACAAAATGTATTTTGCATTTTGCATCAGTGGTGAGACATCAAGGATGCAACTTTTTCTGTCTCATGAGTTTTGCATATACACATGAACAGGTTTTCCATTCTTGATTTGGTCATCCTGATATAGACAGTTAAAAAAAAGCATTTCTAATTTCCGTGTCTTTGCTATTCCTTTCATTACACATAAATTTGGAAGAACAGTCCAACTTTTAGCACTGGAGCAGCTAAAAAAATGTTTACACATTACCTATTCTGTTACCAGGGAAAAATATATGCAGGAAAAGAAGACAAAAAAATGAAGATGGGTATGACAGATTTTGAGTAGAACATTCCCATCAGACTCTTGTGATGTGATAGTAATGAAGCAAGGGATGAAATCTAGTGGTGTTCCCCGCATGTATTAAATGTGAAAGCAGGAAAGCCACGGCTTAAAATGGAAGAACAAATGCTGAACAGTTCTTTTAAGAAGCTTGTTTGATAGCTGGTATCATCAAGGGCTTTTCAGAAGGGTTCACACGAGCTGTACAGCATGCAAGTAGTTGTAAGCACAGAAGTGTTGTGGTAGGGAAGCGAGCTGGTGCCTCATGGCTGCACTCCTCAAGTTTTACCGTGGTACAGTAGCACTTCTTTCCATTTGCTTTCTAGATAAGTAGGTTGTTTTGAGCCAGCAGATGCCCGATGGCATCCTGGCCTGGATCAGCCCTGGTGTGGCCAGCAGGAGCAGGGCAGTGACCGTCCCCCTGCACTGGGCACTGGTCAGGCCACACCTCAAATCCTGTGCTCAGCTCTGGGCCCCTCACTGCAAGAAAGGCATTGAGGGGCTGGAGCGTGTCCAGAGAAGGGCAGGGGAGCTGGGGAAGGGTCTGGAGCACAAGGGCTGTGAGGAGCAGCTGGGGGTGTTTAGCCTGGAGAAGAGAAAGAGGAATCTCATTGCAGTCTACAAATACATGAAAGGAGGCTTCAGTGAGGTGGGAGGTGGTCTCTTCTGACATGTCTTAAGTGAAAGGGCAAGGGGAAATGACCTTTTGTTGCCCCAGGGAAGGTTTGGATTAGATAATAGAAAAAATATTCACTGAAAGATCACTGAAAGAGTGGTTAGGCTTTGGAATAAGTTTCTCAGGGAGGTGGTGGATTTATCATCTCTGGAAGTGCTCAAGATACGTCTGTATGTGGCACCTGGGGATATGTTTCAGGGATAATTATGGTGGTGGTGGGTTCGCCACTGGACTGGATCATCTTGAAGATCTCTTCCAGCCTTGATGATTTTGTGATTCTTTGGTGCTGTTTTGCCTGTTTTCCATCTCCAGATGACCTTCAAATCTTTGAAGAATGGGATGAAATTCTGCAGAGGTTAATTGGTTTTGATGCAATGTAATGGCATGATAAATCATAGATAAGTTCAACTAAGGAGTTGGTCTGGGTCTAAACTCTGACTGAAGCCCAAGTTCATCTCCTGCCCATGCTGAGTGGGTGCATGTCTGTGCTCAAATGTGAATTTTAGGCCACATCAAGGGCCTGCTGATCCTTGCAAGGATTCAAGGCAGGTCTGCTGTGTATAGTCCTGTGCTTTTCAAAAAGTGACTTTATAATGGGCTGTCCTCATTACCCATGAGTTAAGAGAAATGCACTGTCCTGAGCGTTTGGATTTGAGAAGGGGAAAATAAACCTCCCAAATGAGTGAAAGGGATTTACCACCTGAACCAGAAGACGTCACAGCATTGGTGTCACTACAGGCAAGCTGGCTGGAATTGGGAGATAATTGAATCAAAGATTGTAGGTATGACTTGTCTTTATGCATAGGGGACTTAAAAGTCCAGGTCCCTTTTTAGTATGACTTAAGGATTAAGGAATGCCTGCTTCTTGGCAGCTGATATAGGTAAGCCCAAAATTCAGAGAGGGTGCTCCATGGTGCTGCGTCCTTTGCTGAAAGAAAAGGTGTGATCTTCCTGGTAGAGTCCAATACTCTCTGACCAGCTTCTTTTAGATATTCCACACATGGAGGGAATTATGCTTTATATCAAATTAGTTATTTTTGTATTACACAGGACTTCTGTTTTAGTAGAAAGATATAAAATATTCTGAAAACACAATATTTATGAAAGTCACACTTAGCAAATGATAACAATTGCAATACAAATCTCAGTCACAATAACAATGTGATTCCTATCACAGGTCTCTATAACAGGCTCACTGTACTAGCTGTGTTGGGGAAAGTTGAACATAAGGAAAAAAGTTCTCCATTGAGATGATGGACAGTGCCTGGAAGAGAGTTTAGGGAGTCTCTGGACAGTATTCTTGATCATATGGTTTAGTTTTCTGTAGTTCTGTGAGGAGTAGGGAATTTGGGTTGATGATTTTTATGGATCCCTTCCAACTTGAGATAGTCTATGATTATGTGACTCTATGACTCACTGTCATGACTCTGGACATCCCCAGTTTCTAGGAAGGGATGAGTGTGTTGAAACTGCTTCAAGCCCACTGTTGCCTTCAAAATTCTGCTGTTAGTTGTTTAGTTTTTGTACTCTGTATTGGGCTGACTCCCCTCATAATGGTCTGGATAACTCAGGAAGACATTTACACCACTGGTTGATCCACTCAACTGCTGATAGTTATTTATTGAAGACAAAGATCCCCTCTGGCCCTCTTTGTGTTGAGATAAAGTCAACTGCTTTGGGTTGTTCTCTGAGTTTCATGGGCACGTTGCCCTTGCCCATCTCCTCTGAGCTTTATTCCACTGTATGGGTTTATTGGTCAGTCACATCCACGAGCTCTCAAACATACACTCAGTTTAAAAAAAAAAAAAAACAAAAAAAAGAAGAAGAAGAAGAAGAAGAAAAAGAATCAACCCCCCCACAAATATTGTGTACTGAATCCACTTTTGAACATATCCTCCTGAATTCCTCAGGCTGCCCTCTTGGCCTGAGAATACCTATCACCAAATGTTCTGCTCTCTTCTCCTCCGTGCCATGAGAGCTGCTTTCTTGCTTCCTCCTGGATATGGTAGCTGACTCGCATTCACTCCCAAATGCAGGGTATTTTTGGGGACAGCTAGGTGGCACAGGCTGGATCCATATCAGAGACCTTGCTAACAATTTAGCAGATTGGAAAACTGAATTGTGGTGACCAAGGGCGCCCCTGGCCTTTTTCAGTTACTGGTGGCAGAGCCCTTACAGGCTCACAAAAATATTTAGATGCACCGAGAATCAGTGAAAAATATGTTGCTGAATATCTTCAGACGTATCTGAGCTTGGGGCACTTCTTATTTCCAGCTGCAACCTGATTCCATGCTGAGATGAGCCCTACATGGAGCTTCTTTCCATTATCCTTGAATATTGTTTTTTCACAGAAAAGAACATGAGTGAGTGCCTCAGAGACAAAGAGCTCTGTGCTCCAGCAGGTCCAGGTAACCAGGAGATGGACTGGCACAGGGCACAGCCACAGTGCCAGCTAAATTGGGTTGCTGCCTGCATAGATTTGGCCTTCAGAAATGTTTGAATGAACACAAGACAAATGCAAATGAAATTGTATAAACCATTTAATATCTGTTATATTTTTTTGGCTTTTAAAAAGTAAAAAATGTGTTCTACCCTTCACAGGTCATCTCATTTTGCATGAAGATCTATCAAAATAAAAAACTGCACTCAGAATGGCATCATGTAGCTGATGTTTATTTCATTACAGACAGAATAATTTTTCTCCTTTACTCCTCATTGCATGTTGTAAATTCTATAAGAATGCTAAATAAAAAGTGAAGGATTTTTGTTTGACAATGTCCTGGACTACCTCTTTCCAGGTTACATAAAAGGATGGCAGTTGGGCTAGCTGAAGCTACTTTGCCATGGAGTATTTTCTGTCATGACTCTCTTGTTAGAAATGGAAGTGCAACATCACAGCAATGTTTCCTTTTCACATTACTGTATATAAAGACAATATGCTAGAAAAAAAAAGTTAATAGAGTAATTTTAACACCATCTTTGTGTAATGTAGAAATATGATGCTTGCCTCTTCACACTCACTTGTAATGTGTATAGGCAAAAGAACAGCTCATTTTTAGTTGTACAAGTAGAAAAAGTTAGAGATATTACACATGAGGACATGTCCAGTATTATTTTACAGTCTGGAAGGGGGTCCCTGTGCCCATATATATTAAAGTGTGCACCTGCCTTCAATAAGCTGACATCAGGATATGCAACCAAACTGTATGCCAAATTTGCCTTGTAAAGGAAGTGTAAAAAGAGCAGACTGCTCAGAAAAGAGAAAATAAGTATTATTAAATGAAAAGCAATTTTAGTTGAGATTCGGAGAAGAAAGTGAATGAGGCCAATGGAACAATGGAATCAAAACCCCAGTAAGTAGAATTGTAAAGGACTTCTTAAACTTCTCTTTTTGGAAAATGACAGAAAATGTTTTAAGACAGCTCAGCTTGTCATGGGCTTTTGTGCAGATCCTTCCATTTTTTTAGGTATCTCTTCTCTGCTTGAGAGGCTGACCATGTTTTTTTTCTTAGACCATGTTTGTGAGAAGGTCTGCGCCCACCTAGCCCCTTCTTTTAAGGGCTGCTCTGCCTTGCTTTGCAGGGACCAGAGACACAGAGAGTCCGAGGTCTAAGAATGGCCAACAAGATTGCCTTTGCAACAGGAACCACATCAACTTGTTCACTACTTACCTGTTAATGTCATAATCTACATTACTGCAACTGACAGGAAAATTTGGTCTTACATGAAGGCAGAAGGGATCTTCAAATAAATGAACTAATAACACTGAATTCAGGCTGAAGCAAAACACTGGTGGCTGCCCAGCAGGCTTTGATGCACCACAGGCCATTTTATTTCTCACTTGGATACCCTATGTAGAGTAGCATGTAGTGATCCAGCAAAGGCCATAATCCTCCCACAAAGAGCAATGCAGGCTGTGTGCAGGAGCTGAGCAGAGCCAGTGTCCCTGCTATGAGTTATCCATGGGAGGTGGAATTAAAAATCCCCAAGTAGTTGCAAGCTGTAGGGGGTCACATTGATGCCTTCAGATTTTAGCTTTTATATTTTTCAAATCCTGTACTGCTTTAGGGTATAACTCTAAACTCCTTATAGAATGTTAGTTCCTATCTTCACATTTTGGTCAGACAAAACAACCCCTCAAGGCCTGAAACTCAAGGACACCCTGCTGCCTCAGGCTAGATGCTGCCTTTAATTACAAATCAAGATAATATTCATGGTGACTCTGATCTAAGGAATTTATGAAGCCACCTCTGCCTGCTGCTCCCTCCCCCCTTGATGTAAGTGGGAGGAAGGCTGAGAGTGGGATAATCAGAGTGTGAGCTTAGAAGAGCCATGCTCCAGACTGCCTGACCCTCCACTTGCAAAAGCTCCAGTGGAAAGTAGAGGAATCCTTCAGTAAGTACTCTTCAGTTTGTCAGGAGAGGTGGACAGTCCATGTACCTTTGAGGCCTTTGAGTTTCATTGAAGAATGTGGTTTGCTGGAGTAAGTAGTGTATCTTTGGATTACCTCAGAAGTCTTTCTTCACCCTTTTGTGATTTTGCTTACAAACATCTGATCCAATTTTTGTCTCCTGTTTTCTCTACAGAAGAGTTAAATGATACTTTTGACAGCTTCTGTCTTCTGATGTTGTCATTATGTACAGAAAAGGATCTGTGCCTTCCAGAACTCAGGACCCTCAAAATTAGTTCCTGTTACAAGACTAATCAGAGCATATTTTGATAGAGATTCTGCTCTTTTGGAGACCCGTGAAATGATTATAAAAAGAGAAGGAAATTGATTCTGATTTTTTCTTTAAGGAAAATAGCCTATTAACACTTGGGTGGTTTAAACCTGTGTGGCAGTTCAGTTCATGGTGCATATTTGGATGGCTTAAACCTGGTTTTATGTTTAAAGATCCCAGTTTCACCTGGAGCAGCTTTGGAACGACAGGTGCCTTGGAGCTCTGTGTCAGTGGAGGGTGAGCCCTCACATGAGGAGGAGCACTGGGGATCTGCAGATGAAGGGCCAGGCTGACTCTTTTCAACCAGCCAGCAACCAGCAGGGACTATCAGTGCAGGTGATGGGCTGCAGGGTGGTGTGGCTTCAAATCTGTAAAGCTGCCCCCCAGGTCCATGTAGTAAGTCATGGCTTGCATTCTGTGTGCAGAGACATGATGTACCCTAATCCTGACTGCAGCCTTGGGTAAGTAAACTGCATGGGCCAAGGGAGGGGATGATTCAAAAGCACTGCCTTTGCTCTGCTGGAGCCTGTGTTCAACCTCTGAGGCTTGCAGAGCCTTATGGCCTCTGCCTTGCTTCCTCTGTCCATAGAAAGAGCTAAATTTATGAACTGGGGTAACTCCTGTAAGAAATGTAATGTGCATGATGAGGGCTGCTAGAGCAAATTTCCCATCTCTGCTGAGCCCTTCATATGAGTTTTCTCTTGGTTTCGGTGCAGTCAAACTTACACTAGTGTGCTTTTATGCTTACAGGCTAGAGGAACTGAAGAAATATGTACTTTCTTGGGCAGGTGCAGTGTAAGCTCTGTCAAGAATGACTGCACAACATCATACAGTGGGAATTACACAAACATCTTCCAGTCCAAACATCTTCCAGAAAAACTCTGTCATCAGTAGCTGTAGTATCCTAATGCAGCAGGAGAGTAGCAGGGCAGTGTTACGTTAAGCAAGAGACACAGAGTTTTTTGTTTGTCAGGCAGAAAGGTTGCAAAGAAATAAAAAATCTGCAGGCTTTGAAAAGGACCTGATTTTTTTCTTCTGTATTGTTTTACTTGCTTGCAAATGGTCTTTCCCATTGTAAAGCGTGTTTCAGAGAATAATGGCCAGACTCCAGGTTCTAAAACTGATTATATCAGCTCTTCAAAGCTGCCAGATCAGAAAAATAAAGGTGTACATAAAAGGTTCATTTCAGTGAGAGCTTATTCCTTATTTTCAAAGCAAAGGAACTTTTTTCCCCTCCTACAAAAAATTCTCTTTCATTAAAATGTTTATACTGCGGTGTGTATATGAGGGGCTGTCCTTTGAACACATTTCTTGTGGCCTACAGCATAGAAGAATTAAACTGGCATTTAACCAGTAGATTAAATGTGGGCAGGACCCCTCTATAATGTGGTAGATAAGCAGGTGGATGCAAGATAGAAATTAATATCTGTCTGCTATAAGAATAACAAGTAGAGTAACATTTCCCTACAAGAGTTCACTGAAGACTTAAGAAAGATAACAAATGACATAAGCCTCATCCCCTCCCTTATCTCTGCCTTCCCCAAATGAGTGTTGTACTTCATGAAGAAGGAACACAACATTTCATATCTGAACATCTGAAATAACCTTGCAAATCAGTTATTTAGAAGAGATTAAACGTTGCCTGTCTCTCTCCCAATGTATATTTTGAACAAATGGAAAATAAGAATGCATGTAATTACTACATGTGAGTAATTGTAAACAGCAAATTTTAATAGCACTATCACCAGCAGTAATGAATTAATTGTAGTGCCTGGGGATTTTTCTCAGGAGCCTGATAGCAAGTGTATGAACAAAGAGAAGAAGAGGTAGCTTTACCCCAGAGAACTCATTGCATGTTGGGTAGGAATGGAACTGGTGGACAAAAACAAGCAAGCAGGTGACAGGGAAAGAGGACAACAGCGAGTGCTGACCATGGAGCCACCAACCACTCTCATGGCACATCAGACAGTCAGTCTGCCTTCCTTTGGGAAGCCTGAGGACCAAACAGTTGCTCCCAAGCCCTGCAGGGGATGTTTTGGATTCCATACTTTGTTTTTCAGACTTCTTTTGGAAAGGGTTGAAAAAGTCAGAAAAGACATTACCCTGCCATGAGCAAGGGAGTCCATAACATTTTCTGCATCATACACAGATGTACTAGAGGAAAAAGTGCCAAGAAATGTGCCAATTAACAGTCAGATGAGGTCAAATACCCACAGATAGAGCAGAAAATACAAATTCCATGCAAATGGCTACTGTCACACCCTGATACAAAATCCCAGGCAGTGAGGTTGAAGTAGATGTCAGCAAATCAGTTAGTTGCTCAAAGTCAGCACTAATTTACTTAATTTTTTCCTGCTGATACTTCTTCCACAAGGTGAGTAATTCCAGTGATAGGATAATGCAACCTTTCAAAGTAATCTATTGTAGCTATTAATGATCTGTAATATAAGACTTTTTTCAGAATTTCCTGTGTGGAAGTACATGATGTGTCATGTTCTCCCTCAGACAAAGTAAGACAAATTCTTCCACTTTTGCAGACAGACCTCCAATCACAATCTAACCAAAAGCTCATATTTTCATTGAAAAGTGATTCCCCAAACTGGACATAAACTCAAACTCCTCTTGTCCTTTCCAGTGCCAAGAAGTGTGCGAGAATGACATCAGTTGCTTTAGAGTGACCACTTCAGCCAGTATGAGGTTTGGGATTTAGTAGAAATTCAGTGTGGTGACTCGTGCCCTGCTTTTAATTTCCTGTAACCATGCTTTCCTTTCATTATCTGTCTAAACTTATGTAATTGGTTATTTCTATCTACCCATAAAGCTTATTTAATCTCATGCTGATCTTTTGCAATCTGTATCGAGTTTCTGAAAAAATCATTCTGGACTGTAGTCTCATCCCTAATTGAGTTTCTGACTTTTCACAACTGTTGTTACCACAAGCTAATTCAAAAGATACAAAAGATATATATTAATATATCAATGTATCTCTTCATTGTTCTCTGTATATGTATCTTGCCATGTATGTTTACTCCATCAGATAAGTAATTCAGAAAGATATATGATAATAGTGGACATCTTTTTTTTTTGATGGTGAACCACCAGAAATTGCTCTGTGTCTGGTTTTACATCTGGTTGTGAACTATAGTATGTACAAAAGTTCTGAGCTTACTTATGAGAATGGCATAACAAGCAGTGTCAAAAACCTTACCAAGGTCAAACTATATGTTAACTAATATTAAGCTATATGATATTTACTTTCTTTCTTTACTTTACTTTACTTTATTTACTTTACTTTCTTTCCCCATGGTCCTTCCCTCATCCACAAAACAGGTTTGCCAGTTCTTGCAGGAAGCTAGATCAGTTTTGCACAATTGGAAGTTTCCAAATACAATTGCTGCTAGCAGGTTCTCTTTTTTTTAATCTCTTTTTTCTTTCTTTGGTGTATTTTAAGGAAATTATTTGTTCCATTACTGTAAGGGGACTTAAAAGTTGAACCTGCCTATTGTCGCCCAGGTTCTTCTTTACATCTGTTTGAAAAATCTCATCTAATTTGAAAAAAGCATCTCGTTTGTCCTTTTCCAGTCTCCTGCTATGTCACCAGTCCTCTACGTCTTTCTGAAGATAACTGATAATGTTTCAGAATTTGTATGAACCAATTTTCTAGACATGTCTTGGTAACTTTCACAGGGCCTGTTGATTTACAAGTTACCTGAATACTTTTCATTTCTTATTTTATTTTTTTAATTTAAATTATGTTTTTGTAGTTGTGCTGTTTGCATGACAACAAAAATCAACCAGGCATGAAACACTTGGCCTCCTAGGCATCATCTGTTGAATGTTTTTCTTCTCTGATGGACCATCTCTTCCAAGTTCTTCCTCTCACATTGAGGTACCTATAATGTAATATCCTGTTGTTTTAAAAATTTTCCTTGTTTTTGCATTCAAATATATCAAACACATATTTCTTCAAACCACAAATCTACGCATATTTTTATGAGATGTGGTATGTCCGTGGATTCTCATCTGTAATTACTATTGCTTCATCTATACCTGTGTCAGATTGTTCCAAGGGCAAATTGCCCTTCTGGCGTATCTGAGGTGATTGCTGAAGCTTTGTGTTATGGTGCAACTTGGGGTGTGCTGGGCCTTTGGGAACCGTAAGTTCTTTAGCTGTATTTAGACAATCGTTGCTTCATCCTTCTGTGTAACGTCTGTCTTTGCTAAAACCACATCCTCTGGTTGTTGCTCATATTACAGCTAAACATGGATTTGGTGCCACTTGCACTTTCGTGCTTAGGAATAATTTTTAACATCTTTCCTCAGAATATTTTTCTTTCTGCCACTGGATGATCACCGAGCCCATACTTTGCTTTTTTTTTTGTGGATTTGCTTTCCCCTTCTCTTTTCTGGGTTATCTGTCAGACTGATGAAGTACAGTGTGTGCTCTCTCCCTTGCTGTCCATGTGCTGCTTTCTGATGAGGTGTCCCAGCACTGCTGCAGTGACCTGCAGTGGCAGCTCCTCTCGTTGGGAGAGACCTGTCATTTCAAACCTCACAGCACTTTTTGGCCTTGGTCATTACAAAGACTTGTCTGGGTGCCTTGGATTATTTCTTGATAACCTAGTTTAGTTACATTATTTGCAGTTAAAAATGTTGTTCTGCATGTTTGGAGGCTGCTACTTTAGCACACCTCAGTTTGTTATATAAACTTGCGGGAAATTCAAATTCTGTGTGTCAGAGAGTCAGCAGGTGAGTTTTGAAATCACATTAGGGTCAGCTGATATGAGAATCCTTGGCTCTGGAATGAAGTTTATGAGCGAAATCAAATACTGTAGAAAGCTTTCCAACATTTAATACGGCAAGAGAGACCTGGATAACATTTCTTAGCATTTATGTCCTCTGAGTATATAAAACTTAGTGGCCCCTCCTCAAACAAAAGCAGAAGTGTTTGGCATGGCATTAGTTTTCTTCCTAATCCATGGAAGACCTTGTGCAGTGCAAGCTGTCAACCCTGCTGCGTGGCATCCTGGGCAACAAACTGAGGCAGCAAAATGTTACACGAAGAGGTGCAAGAGAAACAGGGAGGTGGGAAGTGAAGAGTGGGAGAGGAAGAGTTTGTCCTAGAAAATCTATTCTTTTTTTCCTTTTTAAAGGCTTGTGTACAGTAACCATGTCCACCAGCAGCATGGAAATAGTGAGCAAGCAAGGCAAAGGACTTCTACTGGGGCAGAGGAAATACTGCATTTATAGGGAAAAGAAAGCATAAAATTTTCCAATTTGCCTTTAAAGCAAGAATCTGTCTATAAACTGTGAAAGGTACAGCTCACCAGATGTTTTGTAACAATTGGTTATGTATCAAAAAGTAAGCTACTGCTTTAATCTTAGGAATAAGAAATCAAATGACTTCTGATTGTTTCTGATATGCAACAGCATCAACATATGTTTTCAATGAATAGGAAATAATGGGCTCTGCAGTTTTACAGAAATCGTTACTTTGTTGCAACTTTCAAAGACATTTGTTGCCCTGTTCACGAAATATTTGTATTTCTCCTTATGTCAAAGGCACAGTATTCAGCCTTTGTCCTGCTTCCCCCATTCAACAGGATTTACATGGGCTAAGTGAAAGGGGAATTTGTCCTCTTGTGGCTTTCCTGCTATTTTTTTCACTTGACCCAAAAGCTAAAAAGTAGCATTGAATTAAGCAAATCCTGTGAAAAGTTCTGTATAAAGAAAGCACTGCAGACCACCTACAGTGTGACACTTAGTGAGATGAAAGGATATTAACTTAGGAGCGCCTTGTGCTTTCAACAGAAATCTTGTTCCTTGTATTACAAACAAAGATAACTAACATAATTTAATTACACCCTAATAGTGGTTGAAATGTATATGTCTTTTGGCATAATGCAATTTTTGTTTAGAAAATAAAGTATCTGCACATAGCCTACAATTTTGCAGGAATTCCCTCTGTGGGAAAAATGTTACCAAGGGGCTGTTGTCTTATGCATATTTGCACATACTATTTATGTTAACAAGCCTGGGACTTTTTTCTCTTTTGAATTGAAATGAGGTTCAAGGGGTAATTTTATTCCTTTCTCCTTTATTTTAAGACTCTCAGTATCACAATGTCATGGCTACTCAGTTCCAGTAATATGTTTGTGGCTTCTAGCATTCAAATGACAACGAATTGCCAGAAAAAGCCGTTTGAATTATTTTTGCTTTTAAATATTTTAAATTTACATTAAAGCTTAAAAAAAAATAAATCAGGAAATATTCCAGCTAAAGGCAATTTAGTGAGGTTAACGGTATCCCTTTAATCTTTGCAGAGTCTCAAACATTTACTTTTACCACAGCATTAGCTCTACATGGATATATTTACATGAAACTGGAATGTATGAAAACCAGTTAAAGAATGTCACACAAATGCAGTGAAATATTTCCTGGCAGCTCCTAACTAAAGTTTTTATGCTAAACCTACTGGGCTGCACTGGGGTGACTAAAACCAGTTTGTTGAATATTCCACTGTGTTTCCTATTTTTATGTAACAAACAATAGCTAGTTTGGTTTTTTTCCCCTCCTTTTGTTTGTCCCTGAAGAGAGACTTACTAAAAGCACTTTTGGCTAGGTAAATATTTACATTTTTGTACCTAAGGGATTTTACCAGTTGAAATAATTTGTAAATCAACAAAAAAACTTTCTCTGTAGAAATACTAATTTTTATGCAGAGATTTGAAAAATAAAAATTGATCTGCTTTCTTTAAGAGTTTTTAAACATGTTAAAGATGGATTTATCATTGATGATTCTAATGCCAAGACCAGTAACCAGTCTCACAGTAACATTACACTGTTTTGTTTAATCGCTTGTTACAAACTTTGGACTTTGGAATTGATTTTCTCAGCCAAAGATCCCATTGTGGAAAAATCCTGTAGACTTAAGTAAGTGGTAATCACCTCTACATACTTGTAAAAATAATTCTAGAATGTTGTCATCTTTGCATAATATTAAACACTTAAAAACTATCATACCAGGAATGTTTCCCTGTTACTATAGTTTCTGGATTTCAGGTGTTTTAAGGTCTTAAAAGTTATACAGATATGTTTAGGGCTAGGAATGAATGTTCTCTTTGGCATTTTGCTTCATAGCTACTTAAAATAAGATTAATTGTACCTGCCTGTGATGTGTTTGCTACTGCCTCCCTCCAGGCTTTGGCTGATGGGTTAGGTAGATGGCAGAACAGGACATTTACTCTACCCAGGATTAAATGGAGTTCCTAGAGTTCCAGTAGAAGCTCATTAAATTTCTCTACTAGCCCATCACATGAAATTAATACACTGTGGGGTTTCCCTGATTCAGAGTTCACAGTTTGCTCTCAGATATCTTGTGTATCCAAGTTTGCATACTGTACCACATGACACTTTGGGATTGAATAAAGGGCAATGTCTCTTGGTGTCTTAGCTTTCAGGAACTACCTGCATTGTATTTGAAAGAGGAAGAGAGAGCAACTCAGGACTCTGTAAATAAACTGGTCTAGCAGCAGCAATTTTTTTTTTTTTTGCATAAATTTGGTTTTGTTGAGGAGTTCATACAATATGCAGTATTTTGTTTATAGCCTTTGAAAATTAGCCTACACTTAGTGTTCACTGCAGGGCAGACAACCACTTAGATTTTAGACTTTTGGTGCCTTATCTCACATAAACACCCCTTTCTTGTGGTTCTTACAAAAAAACTGAATGCAAAAGACACTGGGCTATGAATGGTGGGAATCCAGAGTCTGGAAAGTAGTTGGGAATGGAGCTTACATATCTTTTGCAAATTTTAGGAGCTTCAAATAAAACTTATTTCTACTTCAAAATAATTTATGAGCTGATTCTGTTTTCCAATTAGTTATCAATGGCTTGTATTAACAGACTATTTAGACATTATTTACTACCTAGCACTAATGTCTCCAGCATTGGGCAGCTGAGTATTGATTATCCATGTCAACTGATTCTCTTCTGCAGCCAAACAAGACAACCTCCTGCTGCTGTGCTTGGAGCTGCCATTGAGCTGAAGTATTCCCCTACCCTGGACAGAAAGTGCATCTCATATCATGTCAGTGTGTCCTTTTTCACTGCAGAAGTCCAAACAGGTAGGAGCTTATACCTCTGTGGGAATTGAGCTACACTCTCACAAGAACATTTTTCTTCCCAAGGACTGCAGATGATTAATTGAGGTTTTTACACATAATTTTACTGTATGTTTCAGTGGTTTTTATTTTTCTTTTTACATCAACCTGCAAATGTTCACCTTGTGATTTACAAGGCTACAAATATTTTTCTGAGAAGCCTTTGTCAAAACTGCCTTTGCTCATCAGGCTCTCACATTTGAGCAATTTGCTATTGGTCCTTAACTTTATAATTTTGTACCTTCTGGAACCTTGGATTCCATTCTTTTAAGGTCCCCTTTCCCAATTATTATAGATATTTTTGAATGCTTCCCCTTTAACAGGCATTCAGCCTCTGTCAGCTGGAGATCATCTGTAAACTCAAGCACACATTATACTGAGTTGCCCACATCTCTCATGGTAACATCAAGGATGCTTGCTTGCTTCAGGATGTCCTTCAATTTTGGTAAAGCAGTATAGAAACCTGCTTTCAGAGGGGAGAATTTCCAATAAAATTTGCAACATTTTCTGATAGGATCCTCTGGCATTTTTTCCAGTTTGTTTGTGATCCTCCCCAGAAGCAGCTGCAAAATCTTGCCAGTGGCACCTGCAAGTGACAACGCCTTCCCTACCATGAGCTTTGTCACTCTTTCACAACTTATGGAGCACTGGGACTAGCCACACTTTTCCAAAGCTTGGTGTTGACTCTAGCTAATGCATTGGTGACCTCCAACAAGAGCTGGGTAATCTTTAATTACTCAAAAAGCCCCTAGACAGGGAAATTGGGAAGGCTGATGTTGAAATCCTTCCAAATTACTAGTATAAGTTTGTAACTGGCACCATGTGGGTGCTGTGGGCAGCCCACTACACAAACCTGCATGAATGCAGACCATTTGTATTGGTGGCTATAACTAATTTTAGTCTGAAAAAACAAACAGCCTATCTGTGGCTTTATTCAAAAATTGTAGTGGGATTCAATTATGAATGCCTGCTCAGAGCCGTTTAAATCAGAAGCCGCTGTTTTTTTAGAGATACAAAAGTGGAGTTGAGCAAACCCCTCAGTTTATACTTACTTGAATGAATGACAAAGCACGAGTCTCGCAGGGAGACTAGTGAGGAGATGAAGTTAAAACGAGTCTTTAACAGTCTTCTAGCTGGTGTAATCACCTTTTGTAGCTGCAATAGTTTCTTATAGTAATAATCATACTTGTATGATTTCTTCTTTTGTACTGTGGTGGAACACCATATTGCAGTGTGAGTGGAGTCTTCTACAATTATCTGTGCACTGATAACTGCACTTATGGGCTGAAATTCATCTGTCTAATTTCAGCCCTAAACATTTCTTATTTTTAGTTTCTATATGATTTATACGTGCATTCTGCTTACGAGGAAGAAAAAAAGAACGCTTTTCTGCTGTGAAAGGACTGGTCTTTTTTTCAGAATTGTCAAGTCAGAAATACCAGTCAAGTCAACAGGAGCTGCAGGTGCTGAACACCTCAAATCAAACTATTCCTTTTCTTGTCTTCATGTGTGTTACCAAAATGACAACATTACAAGCTGAAACATTCCTCGTAACTAGTCTCTGAGGAGGATTAGTCTGAAGGCTGGTTTTCTGACTGAATGAGATGATTGTGGTGTTGAACAATTGAATTTCACTCCCACGTATTTGCTGGCACTGTGTAGGCTGCAAGGCAAGCCCAGGCCCCTGAGCTGGGGGAGTGTGTGTGTGTGCAGCCTCCTCTTCTGAGCACTCAGGGCTGCAGTTTTCCTGAGGAAAGAGTTTTGGCCAATGCTTCTTCACACCTGCAGGCTTGGAGTAGCTGCTCTCGCTTTATGATTGAACAGCCCATTTCACACCCCCACACCTATTTCCCTGCTGTAACACTGAGCTGGGAGAAAAGATCTGCCTGTCTGGTGCTAACAGCTAATGACACTGTGCAGCAGTGCTCGTGTAGGGACAACAGCCAAACCTGAAGGACCTACTTCATTGTGCTACTCTGTGTTGTCGACACTGTTATGGCCACGCTGAGCACAGGCTGCTGCCCAGCAGTTTGGCACATCACTGAGCTCCCATGTGGCCCTTGTGTGTGCCTACACCACGGTGTAGCCCTTAGGTGGGCCCTTTGGCACGTCCCCTTTGTTGCTCACAGTGCGATGGGGCTGCAAGATCTTGCCTTGGCACTGCACATAGGAAGGGCTGACCACTGCATGGGTGGATAAAAACAGGCAGAGGGCAGGAGAGAAAAAAGCAGAGCTTGTCTCAAGTGCAGTGGTTCTTGCAGTGTCCGTGTGAGCTGCAGGGCACCCAGGTGCTAATGGAAGACCACAGACCACGTTGTGCTCACCCCTTCTCTGTGAACCTCCTGATGGGTTATCTTGATGCCATATCTAGAAACTGGAGCCCAGGGAAATTGTGTGATTTTTCCGATGTCACAGAAGATGCCTGTGGCAAAGTCAGGATCTGAATCCATCTCTCCTGATCTCAGGTTAATTGTATCTCCAAATCTTTGCTTTCAGTGTATTTGGTGTTTCCCATGCATCATCCCACATCATGGGATAAATGCTGTACAGATACAGTCATCCAACTCTTGTTTATAGCTGGCTGGCCATTTTAGCCATTTGGTCTGGGAGGGGTTAAAGGAGTCTAGTGATCATCTTTTTATTACCTCAGTTTATTTGCTTCTGCACTTGTTCTCACAGGGAAGAAATAAAACATTTGGAGGTGCAGGGCTATACAGCTAAATCATAACACTGGGCACCCTCAGGGACATATCTTCAGGAGACATGTCTTATCTGCCTTAAGGAGATGTACTCTCAATAGAAGCAACAAGCCTAGTCCAGTTGCATTTTTCAGAAGTGCCTGCTGTTATAAAGAAGCTTCACTGAAATTAGTGAGAATTTTTCATAAAGCTGAGAGACAGACTGTCTTCTTTACAGCGTGATTCATGCTCTGAGTCAGCCTGTGCATCTCCAAATGGCCATGGCTGACCTCCCTCATCACGCACGGGAGCAGCACAGTACCTGACCTCAGAAGAGGTGAAGCCAAGTGGAGAAAAGAACAACCAGGAGCTATTTATATCAAATGAGGAAACACATGCGACGCCATATGAGGCAGCTTATATGTAAAGCCTTTCAAGTCTTCCACTCCAGGGTACTTAGATTGATGACTATGAGCATGGTAAACATGAAGTGCTATTTTGTGTTCCCAGCCTGAAAAATGACAGCCCTTCTGCGATTATAAAATGTTATTGCCACTAAAAGGACTTCTTGTTTTGCAAGTTAGTTCTTCAAAACAAACACATTAGAGAAATCTCTGGTTTGCTGCGTGGTAGGTGAGTCAATGTTATCACCAAATCTGAATAAACAAGTGTTTATTTTTAGATATTAAAAATGTAGCATAATTGAAAGAGTGTTTTGCAGACAAAACTCTTTTTCTCTCTCTCAAAACACTCTATTTCTCATTCTGCAATCTAATCACTTTTACTTAATATATCTTTTTTTTTTTTTTTTTTTTTTTTTTTTTTTTTTTTTTTGTGTGGCCTAACACAAAAATCAGAACAAAATTTTAAGAATATTTCCAGAGCCTGGTTATTCCCCAAATGTTTGACCAATGACTTTTGGTTTCTTTATCATTTTGGGTGGCTTCACCAATTCTTGTTTAGGTAACACTGTGAATGCCCATTTGTGGGCTCCACTTTGACTTAAAGGAGTGCAAATACTTAGCAGCTGTCTCAAGAACAAGATTTAATGAAGTTATGACAGAGCAGAGTACAGCTGAAGAGAAACATAGCGTAAAAGACTTCTGGATTTTTCCAGCAGGCTTCCAAACTAGGGGTGGCAACTATGTAGATGTTTTTATTGCCACCATTCTGCATTCCTCATGTGACTGTCAGGTGCCTTTTTCACTTTCTCAAGGCTGACAGAGAGTAATATCATCAACATTTAATCTTACTAATGTGTTAGGTGACTGCAGCATCACCTTCTTCCACACAAAGATAAAAATAGTACTTCCTTTCCCTTGGGCAAAAAATGTGTTTTCTCTTGCCACGTTTTGCAATTCTAATGTCTTTTACTGCTTTCTTTTGTTTCAGGAGCTGTGAATATGAATTGCCTACTTTCCATCTTCTATTGTAGTGACTGAGGTGTCAAAGCATACTACATGAGGTGGATGAAATTTAACCCTCTTCAAAAAGTGCAAAGGAAGCAGGTTAGAACATGATCCTAAAATCCATGAGGAGTGAGTGGAAGTGTTTTAGACAGTGGGAGAGTACATAGAAAGGAGAGAATTGAACAAAAAATATTACAGATGCATCCTGAGTCTAGGATTGTAACACTATCAGCATACCTGAGCCCTTCTGCTGGTACAAATTGTCTGTCTGCTACTGTAATGAAGCAGTGTTTAGAGGTGTTGATTTTTAGTGGCATCTACTTTCATATTGGGTCTTGTGTGATGGCAGGAATAAGTACACATGAGAAAGAAAAGAGTGACTCTGTTTGAAACAGAATGGGGTTTTATATTGCCTCCTCTGTGCTGGAGCTAGACAAAACACTCTAAAGAAAAACCAGCTACCAGATTCCATTCTAACAAATTCAAGGCATGCTTCACTTTGCATCTGGAAAAGGCAGACAATTATAAGGACATTAAAAGTGTGGGACTGAAGAATGATGGGGAAGCCTTGAAAATGACCAGTATTGATATCTGTCTGGACACCAAATGCCAAGAACAGAACTGAGCAGAATGTATCCAAACCTATTTGAACGTGGCATGATCCTCTACCCTTAACTATGAGGAGCTTAACTATGGCTGTTGCTGAGCCTGCTGGTTGTGGCAGCCTTTAGAAACCCAGTCCAGGATATAATGAAAAAATAATACAGAGAAGGAACCCCATTTCTTGGAGGTTTCCACAAGCCCCTGCTTTACCTTTGTTTTTTTTTTTTTTTTTTTTTTTTTTTTTTTTTTTTTTTTTTTTTTTGTTGGTTTTTTTTTTTTTTTTTTCATGTGCAAGGGTTCATATTTTCCCTTAATTTCATTTGAAATACCTATACATGACACATTCGTATATTTCCTATATAAACCACTTCTAAAGGTGTAAGTTTTTAAGTAAGTCATACACAGGATGTATTTGATAGATCAGTTTCATACCACAGAAATGGCTGCCTTTAGATCATATTAAGGAATTGCCTGGTGGGTTGTTGTTGTGTTGTTTTTTTTTTTTTAAACTTTTACATATCTAGAGAGCATTGCCTGGTCATCCTGGGAAAATGCAGCCAGTCCAGCCAAGCCCATCTGCACAGAGCAGCATCACAGCACACACACACTTTTGCCTTTATGCACTGACAATTCAACTTGCTGCTTACAGGACACGAGCACTGTTCATCTGAACTGTCAATGTAATACACTTCAGGTGGTAAAATCCCAGGGTCAGATCTGACATAAAAGGTACAAAGCAAATGCCACTTCATGCGTGCATCAGCCATGCTGTGATCCATAGAGGTAATCCCACAGAATGCTGCGTTTCAGACAGAGCCTTATGCCTAAATGGATGTTCAAGGTTTCATGACAGGAATGCAAACACCCTGCTAAGTCTTAAAGCCAGTGTATTTCTCAGGTGGTAGGGCTGCAGTTTAAAACTCCTATTTCTTCATTCATGACAACCTTGCTGATCTGCACATGATGGATGGTTCTGAGATATATTCCAATGAGATGCATAGGAAGAATGAACTCCTGTGGCCCTTCGAAAAACACGCAGTCAAAAGAGTTGTAGTACAATATTAGTTATCTAATATATACAGTGTGAAAAGTTCATTTCAGGAAGCTTTAAAAAGCACATTATACAGAAGAACCATTGTTGAAAAGTTGCTAAGAGGTTTCGTGGTGCAGGCAGAAGATATAGTTACAAAATGTAAATAAAAGATACTTAATAAAATGGCAAAGGAACTCTGTGAATGAAATTCCTCCTGTGTAGCAGCCCATTCAAGGTTTACGACCACTCAAGTTCCTCCTAAACCCCCAGCAGAGAATTTCAGTCTTTGAGATTTCATCTAGATTTTGCTGACATGCAAAGACGTGTCCTGGATGGAATCTGAAGACCAGAGGAATGAAAAAAGGCACTTCAAGTGCACAGAGCAGCTTTTAAAAATGCCTTTTTCATCCACTCCCCTTGTCTAGCTTGATTGAATGGTTTAAAAATGCTTATTTTGTTAACATGCCTAGTTGCTACTACCTGGCCATGCACTGCTAGTGGTGGTGGTTTTTTGGTTTTTTTTTTTTTTTTTTTTTTTTTTTTTTTTTTTTTTTTTTTTTTTTTTTTTCTGAGAAATTGAGCTTTCTGAACCAGAGAAACCAATGAAAAAAACCTCAAATCTTTGCCCTGCTGGGGCCCTTTTCAAGAGTTCACCTATTTGCTTATGTCACTTTTGTTTGTTTTGCAGTAAATTCAGTGCTGGGGTAGTCCCTTTAGCAACTTACTTGTATGTTTTGCCACTATCTGAAGTAGTGCTTAGCCAAGGTCTCCTGGGGGAAGGCAAAGCACAGAACATTTTTAAATTCCATTAAGAATTTTATAGGTAAAATGATTTTAAAAAGGGTGCCTTGCTTAGCTGCAGAAAAAGAATAGGTTTTTGAACGTTAGCATGGAATAGTATTAATTCTTTGCCATGTACTCTGCTGCTAAGAAAAAGAAATAATTGTAAAAGCCTAATTATCCAAGCCCTTAGTCTTAACAGACAATTTGCCCTTAGTTTCTAGGAGACAAAATGAAAAGAAGTAAAAACTGAACAAGGAACTCAGGATTTTCTTTACCAGCTTGTCTTACTCTTTCACTGGTTCAAAATGGAATAAAATAAAATTGCAAGCATAGAACTAAATTCTCACTCAGGGGTAGAGACTGCTCCCCATGGCCAGGTACTTTATCACCAGGGCTGGACAGCAAAGGTCCTGGGCTCACTCTGGCCCCAGGTTGGCAGCAGCCAGAGGTATTGCCACCACAGAGGGGGTCTCACTTCCCTTCTCTCCCTCCTACCCTGAAAACTGCTGTGCAAGACACTCCCTGGAGGGTGGTGAAACCCCTGAACAGCTTCCTCGAAACCTGCTCATAAACTCAGCCCACACACAGCACAACCAAGCCACTTCCATGGGGTTCTCCACAGTGGCCGGATTTATTTGATCATATGGGTATCATATAGGCTATTAATAGCCAGGACGGACAGAATGCAGAAAAAATAGAGCTTGAGGTATTGCCCTGAATATGAAATTGAGTAAATATTATGATTCCAGCAGTACTTGGGTTCAGCACTCAGACAGTCTTTGCCAAATTACATGTGCTCCTTCATGTCCTAGCCCTATGGCATTTTTTTCTCTTCCCCAGAGTGAATAAAAACAGAGAGAACAACCTTCCAGGACGAAAAAACCTCAAGAAAATAAGTACAAGCAGAGATATTCTAGTAAGGAAGCAAGGCCATTCCAGGAATATGAAGTCTCTCTTGCCCTTTCTCTAGTGAGATGCCAAAGACTGTGCCTGCACAGCTCGGTGGCTGAATTCCCTCTCTTGAGAGGAGTCCTGGCATGCCTGGTGGGATGCCTATGCACATGGCAATGGCCAGGCACCCAGGCTGAGCTGGAAGCTTGTAAATGAGAGCTGAAAGGTGGCAAAGATAAAAACCAGATTCACAAACTACTTCTCAGCCACAACTTACTCTGAGATTAATGGGAGTTCATTTCAGGGCAAAGACAAACAAGCTGGCTGAAAAAACAGGAATGTGAGCTTCTCCTGTCCAGGGATGGATGGGTTTCATCTTGACAGACCTTAGCTGTCTAAAAGTCAGAGGTCTCTTCTGAAAAAGTTGTCTTCAATCTCTGCACAAAGAACAGTGAATAGGCACTTCCAGAAGGTGGTTAGTCCCATTCCACACTATCTCAGCCAAGATTTGTTACAGACAGAGCAGAGCTTGTCTCCCTCTATTGTCTCTGGGGAGGGTCTAGAGACCACGTCCCTAGCTCCCTTCAATCCTCAGCCTTTTTTCACTTGTGCTACATTGTGGGTGAGTTTAGGGGTGACTGGAAGGTCTGTTATGCACTACTGTGATCTAAGGACTACGGTGAGCTGTCCTTTCAGACACATGCTCTGGTTTGAACGCTACGTGTATGCTAATCCTGCAGTGAGCTGCTGTTTGGCAGGGACTGAAAAGAGAGCATTCAGTCAACAGCTTCTACATTGCACCAGAGCTTAGAGCTCATCTGCAAACTTACTGGAATGCTCATACACATAAAAAAATAATTTGACTTCATGCTCACCAGATGTACCTCAATGACAGGGCTGATTTTGCAAAAGGAGTTGCAAGGTCCAATTTAAAGATCAGTTCGTTTGGATTGGAATATTATTTAAGGACCAGATGGCTGTCAAGTCAGTGGCTACTGTGTTTTAGTAGAGATTTTTCAGATAGGACTTGCATGAAAACAGGCTCAGCTGACCCTGTCTTTCAAAAATTTCTTGGCTTTATGCTACTTTTACTAAAGGTCAGGAGTAAATTCAGCACCTCAGATAGTATTAATGAAGGTGTTAAAGTTACTCTGATGTACATTTTGCATAAAAACAGGCTAAAAAGAGAACATGGATTTACAAGTTTACAAGATCACTTCAAGCATGGTTCAATAGGCAGATGCTTCTGGTCTATAATGCCATGACATCTTAATAATGTGGGTACAATCTTCCCTGGGCAGTATACAGTGGTCAGGACACTCCAGAAGAAATGGAACTAGAGCAGCTGGAGGCTGTCTGAAGATCACACAGGTCACAGAGGTGGAATCCATTTACTCTAGCATTTGGTGTCAGAAAGCTGCAAGTCTGGTTTAAGCTAGTGGTCTGGTCTGCTCTATACCCAGTGCAAAGATGGAAGTCCTTCTGGAGCTGAGCCAGCTTAGTTGTTTAGGGAAGGATGAACCTTTTCACATGTGCCTGGGACACATTCTTGGATGAGGTGCCTAACCTTTACATGGCTGACAGAAATCTTCCCACCAAGATAAAAGAGAATTGGTTCTGGGCCAGACACTCAGAGATTTTACCTGCAAGTAAAAAATGTAAGTGTGTGCCATCACTGATACAAGTGATCACCAGGATGGTAACAGGGTGCCAAGACAACTTCCAGTTGGGGAAATCATGGTTTTCTCCTTTGAGCAGAGTGTACATTAGCTGAAGGGTTAAAAGTTTAAATCTTGGCAGAGACAAGGATAGTGGGTTTTCATGAGGTTTAGGGACATGGAAAGGGGAGATTATCCCATTGTCACCTTTTGCCTACTCCCTTTACCAACTGCTGACATGAAGTGGAATTTTTCTGAAGATGAGGATTAATGTAATGGCTGCTTTTATTCCTCAGTGTTTTTTTTGATGAAATTTGATCACTGTTCTCCACATTCCTATTCCTCACCTGCTCTGGGAAGCAAACACAATTATTTGAAAACAAAAGCAGTCCAGGCCAAAAATCTCAGACTGTATCTCACTTGAACTCTCACCAATATTTTTCTTTTTAAATGCAGTTAATTCCTTTACAGCCTGATCACTGTGAAAACCAACTAGCTCCAAACTTCTTCAATACAGGATTTCTAAACACTTTCATTGCTGTATTTATTTATAGATATGCACTGCCCAAGACAATATGAATAATATGTAAGATGTCTTTTGTTCTGGACCTACAAGGGTAGCAAAATTAAAATGTTACAGTACCACAGCATCTTTGGAGGATTAATGTCATGATGTTTTTGGGGACATTGACAGAAATCCTAATCAAGAATGGATAGGCTGACCTACGGCCTGGATCTCAGTTGTGCAGTTCTGGTCAGAGTAAGGTGGTGTCAATGTCTTCCAACACATGCACCCAGCTGTCCTCTGGCAGGGTGGCTTGTACAGCTTGGGGAACATTGAGAGCTGTTCCTAAAAGTTTGTATATTCCTAAAAGATTGTATATTACAGAAGTCTTTCACAGTTCCTGCACAGGCTCTCATCTATCTCATCTAACTTTTTATTTTAGATTCTGTTTGCAGAAGCTGTTTTTTTTGTTGTTTTTTTTTTTTTTTTTTTGGAAGGTATCAGTTGCCTCAAAAATGTCACTGAGACCCGGAGCGGTAATGTAAACACCAAATAAAGGTGAAGGAATTAGTTTTCCTTAATATTTTGGTCAGAGGGCCTTCACTCAAGTGGCTAGAATCAGCGGCTTTAACACTTAAAAATGATTGTATTTTGGAAGTGTGTTGCTGAGGAAGATCTGAAATGAGGAGTCCACATTTTCACAAGCTAGAAAGTTTTATAGTTTTGAGCACTGTAATGTCTTGCTTGTAGTTGTTTCTTTTTTCCATCCATTTTATTCAGAAATTCAAAGTAAAAATATAGAAAATATCTGTGTCAAGAGCAGACGCAACTCACTTTATTAAATGCTGAAAAGCCTCTTAATATCTAAATAAAAATACATGTCTAATTCATTCCCTTTAACTGCATAAATACCCATACATATTTTAATCACATGAAACATATTTTCCTAACTGTTACAATAAAAAAATGCAAGAAAAATACTGAGGAACATTGTTAACATGAGAATTCAGTGTTATCTGATTTAGCAAGTCAATTAACCAGATCAAGGCCAGAAGACCTTCTGCTTCTTTTGCTTGACTCCTGCAGAGTTGAATATGACTTTTGCTATCCAGAGATCAAGTAACCACACTGTTAATTGTACTAGAGGTACACAAAGGGCATTAGAGGGAAACATAATCTGACAGGAAAATCAGAGAAGCCATAGGATGGAAACAACTGCCAGCCTTCACACAGGATAATAGCCTGCTATGCAAATGAGAGTGGCAGCTAGGAGGAAGTCTCAGTTCTGTCCAAACATTTTATTTTTATAGTGCTGTAATAATGAGCCAGCACAAGGATGACTGTGGTTTAAAACTGAGTTAGAATGAGGCATTAAGTCAGGCCAAGAATGCACCAAAGTACATCCCTGGAGCCTGTTCACAGCAGCAGCTGCTTGGTGTGTGCTGGAGAATTCCCAGCTTTATCTGCGATTGCAGTTAGGGGTTGAAGAGTCCTTTTTACCTCACATTTGTATCACTCTGCTTTTAGTGCCTGGCAGCAGCATCAGAAACACCTGAACCCTCCATTACATGAGAGCATGAAAAGCAAAGCACATATGGGGTCCAGTGGCAGAAGGAATAAAGCCAGTGCTTACATTTAGTGATGGACTCAGTTTCACTCCTGCTTTACTGTAGAAAGTCTGCTGCTCTGCAATAAATATGAAGGGACATATAAACCTGGGGAAAGGCAGGGAGGAGAAAAATTAAAAAAAAAAAAATAGATTCAGTGGGATTGAGGAAAGTGCACATGTAGTATTTGTAGGGGTTCTGGAGCTGCAGTGTTCCCCTGGGTGCTGATCGCACGCCTACTGTGGAATTGCTTTGATAGCCACATTTACAGCAGGAGAGGAATATCTGAAATGAGTGATGCAGGCTGAAGAGGAAGAACTCATGGTCTTTTGAGACTGGGGAGGAGATGCATCTTCATCTATCAACAGAGATATAGAAGTAGAGACAGTGGCAAAAAACCACACTTGTTATTAAAAAGATCCCCTGTAGCACTCAAACCCATGACTACTCAACTGGGAGATTTTACCCAGTATAAAGAGATTTTTTTTGCCCCTGCTTTCCTTTTAGCATCTGAGGTTAGCTGGTGTAACCTGCGAAAAAGTTTCCTTTAAAATCTCCATGTATTGGGGTCTGGCCAGGCTGCTCTCGCCCAAAGGGAGCTGCTTCACTGGTGTCAGGCTGGTGGGTGTGCTGTGGAGCAGGATCTGACCTTCTGACCTTCACGTATTACAGAAATAATTTGGGAAATGTGGAAGTTTTTCTTAGCCTTCAACTCTGCGGTGGTTTGTAATCAAAGCCAATACATAGCAGCAACAAAAGGAAGCTGTCACGTTGATAACTCTGCACTGAATGCAAGTGTAAATGCTCTCTATCCACAAACAGCTCCTTTCTTGGTGCCATTCATCTTCTGAATGCATGCTCGGATTTTACTTTGGCTCTTTTGTAGATGTTTGTTTTTGCAATTTGGACAGGTGAAACCAGCAAGTATGCAATTTGTGTAAACTAAGTGGTCAGTTAAGTGAAAAAAGCTTTAAAGTATACTGGCTGCAGCTCTGATTTCCACTCCAGCAACTACAGCACAAGGACAGGACATGTGGATGAGTTCTTTATTTTGAAAGCAAGTTCTTTTAAAACAACAGAGTGATTTTGGAAAGGTGTGGATATATATGAATTATGAGATTTCTAAAAAAGTCCCACAAATAAAAAAAACAACCCAATGACCCAAAACCTCAGAGGTTAAAAAAAAAAAAAAATAACCTGTGAGTGAACTTAAAGGCTGTTATATTACTTTTTTTTTTTTTTTTTAAAGTAAGCTGACAATCTCTGTTTCAAAATGAAGACTGTTCCATGGAAGAGATCTATGGTTGGACTATTTTGCTATGCCTTAGTATTAAAAAAAAAACCCATCTAAAAATTTTCCCACTAGATATCCTGATGAAAACCAGAGTAGTGGCATAGGTCCAGAGGAACTAATAGAGATATATCAATTTGTACCTACTGCAGGTTTAACTCTTGGTTTGTATTCAAGAGCTTCAGCTCTTAGGAATACAACTAAACACTGATTTTCTCTTTGGTATGACTTAGCAATGGATCTAAGTTGGGAAAACAAACCAAGAACATGCAGGGGAGAAATGAACACAAGAAGAAAGGTCTAAGTGGCCTCCGCATTTATCACTGGGCAATGTCATGTAACTAAGGGCTGAACTTTGCTCAGGTATCTCTACAGCTCCCTCTGTTGTGGGAAAGGAGCTGTGTGGCACCACCAGTGACAGCAGTGATGCCTGTTCTGGGCAGGTCACCAGCACAGGAGAAGGTGTTTTGTCCTGTGGGTAGCCCATGTTGGTTCTGACATCTTCTGGATCAAAGGCAGTGAGCTCAGCTCTAATGCAATAGATAGTGGAATGGCCTGCGTATTTTTGCCTGAGAAAAACAAACAAATATTTTAAAATTATGGGCCAAATAAGCTAATATCATCCCACACAGGATTTCTGAGAAATTCCAGCAATTTTAGAGGTAAAAATAGCATTAACTGGAGCACTACCAGCTAAAGTAAACCCAGTTCCTAGATGTAGTCTTAGTGATAGGGACAAAATGGGAAATGGGTAAAATAACAACTGCACAAAAAGAGTAAATTCATCCTGACACCTCCCATCTAATGTGCTGCTTCATACATCCACCCTTACAAGAATATGTCTTTAAACCAGTTATTTCTCTACTAGTGGGCCAATAACATGGCTTGGAAAGAGGTAAGGCTTCTATTTTGTAATATCTCTTATTTTATAGCAGGTGAGGCAAATTTTGAAGAGATCAAGTGCAAAATTTGATTTAGTTACCTTTACATTTTGAACAAGATCTTTATGCAGATTTTCATACACTCCCATGTTTTAAAGGTTACTGTGAGACCTCTGTGGAACTGTAGACTGGGGGCTGGATAGGCTGAAGGAAAATAAAGTCCCACTTCATAACAAGGTTTTCAAAGACCAAGGCAGCACTTTATCTCATGCATCTATGACCATGTCATGACCATGGACTGGTCTAATAAGAAAAATGCTTCAAATACTAGTAACTGAAATATGTTAAAAATGCAGAAATGGCCTAATTTCTGTATTGGGCATAAAATATCATGAATAGTTTCAAGAAGCTGACCCTGGATCTGGTATTAATCCAGCAAGAACCAATTTTTGTCACAAGTACAAAAAGGAAAAAATGATCAAATAGCTGCTTAAGTTAGCTTAATACAGCCACGTTTCCAATTACTAGCAGTTCAATGGTATTATGCTCATCTTTGTACATTCTTTATGTTGACTGTTGATTTATTTTGCTTCCTATTTTGTTGAGCTCTGTAAGGTCATCCAGAATCGTTCACATGAATCTAAAATATGGCATGATATTTATTTACTGTCAGTTATTTCTTTGCCAAAACAGAAAATGGCTGTAGACTTAAAATAGATCCTTGCATTATTCCCCATGGTCTATTCAAACTCAAGAATCTGGAGCCATTAATAGAGCCAAATTAAAATGCATATGACTGATAACATTTAACACATACCACAGAAGTTGTGAGATATTCGGAGCCTGTAGTTTTTAATGACAAAACAAACCAATAAATCATATCAAATGATTCATATAAACATGTAATAAGAGCATCTATTTACTTTCCAAACCTTGAGAAATCTGATTTGTTAGCTTGAGCAGTGCAGTAGTTGTTGAGTGCTTTCCTCTGCCTTCAGATTTTGATGTATGAACTAGGTTCACTGGAAATGAGTTGGATGTTGTAAACTTGTCTTTTGGATTTTGATTTCCTTTGGTCCCCCAGGCTGCTTGCAAGGATATTATGATCATTAAATATGGCTTTTTCTTTAGTCATTTAAGAGAAACTTAGCTCATCTGGTACTCCTGGTTGTTGGAAAGGAGCCCTTTGCCATCCAGCCTCCAGCTCTCATGTAGTGACTGCCTGCTTTGCCACAGCCAAAGCCTGGTACAAAACCCACTTCTGAGCACAGGTGTTGCCTGTAATGTGTAGACGTAGTAAACATGTTTTCTCTCCCATATGACTTCAGTCCTGATGTACCACTGGAGCTTTGACAGGAGTAATGAACTTCTGCTCCATCATAACAACAGACAAGAGAGAAAAACAAGGGTACAGGCCTGTTTTATTTAGGTACATATTTTGGCCAGAACTTCATGTGCTGTGAAAGAACTGAGGGAAAAATCTCTTTGCTTCATCTGTTAGTGGCAGAGAGAACCACAGCTATAGAGAGAACTTCGTATAAATTCAGCACTCCAAAATTGCTTAGGGATACTTTGGGAGTCACTGTAAACTGATACAAAGCAGAAATCTAACAGATTTTAGAAATGAAATAGTATTTGTTTAGAAAAGGACACCTGCACTGTAGAAAAGAGGGTCTTAGACACTGTCTTCTCTTTCCTTAGGAACCTCTGCTGCTAAAAATTGCCTTCCATAGGCAGCAAGTGTTAAAGAAGGTGTAACATCTCTGTGTTTTTTAGCCTCTGGCAGTTACTGCACAAGACAAGGCTGACTGAATTCCCACAAAGCCCTTGCTTCTGCTTGACCATATCCTGTTTTCCCCAGGCAGGGCCACACCTGCTGCTGAAATGGCTGTAGGATGCTGTCCATGAAAATGAATCCCACAACCTATATGGCAGGGAGGAAGGGATGGTTTAAGGATGCTGTCAGGGTTCATACTGATGGGTGAGGCACAGGACACCAGACTACTAGCAAAGCTGAGCTGAGCATTTGATTTTCTTATTGCTCATATGGGCACACTGTTGCTGTGATCTTCAAAGCTGTGGTCTCCTTTACAGTGAAGATGGAGATGCCTTTTCATCACAGATAGAGAAAGCATATATTAGTTTCAGAAACTGCAAGTGTAGGCTTAAGTAAGGGGTGTTTGTTAGCTAGTGATTTTCTCTTCAACACCTTTGGTAACTGTGGTACTGATGACACTTCATGAAAGACGAATTATGTATGTCTTTAAAATGTCAATTTTATCATGTCCATTAACATAGAAAGACTTGTATTTCTTGAGGATATGAACAGCAGCTTACCTCCACAGAAGAAATTACTGGGATCCTCTGAATTGTCCCATGCTGAAGAGTACACGAAGGACTGTGTGACAGGAGGAAGTGCAGCTGGCTCTGTTGGACTACTCCTACTTCTTTTTTTTTTAACTTGCCTATTTTTGTTGGATTTTATTCTTGACAATATCCCTGAAGTATTTATGACCAAAATTCTTTGCACATGATTACTAACTCTTGAAAAGTGTCTCTTTCTCAAGAGATCATTAGATGGCTGGCATGGTTGACCACAAAGGCAAGGCAGAAATTTCATTCAGAAATCAAAGGAAAAGGCATGAAAGAGAAAGCTAAAAGGAAATGGAAAAGGGAGTTTGAATATTCCTTATATAGGCCTATTAGGTTCAAATTTTATTTGTACTGGGTAACATGAGGAACAGTACTGAATACTGCAGTGAAGCTCCAGGGAGTTTTTTAATTCTCTCCTTGCATCCCAGAATTGATGGTTTTCTGAAAACAGGTACCTCAGGACTCTCTGAGTAGCTTCTAGCTTTTTACCATATCTTCCTTTGTTTTCACACTAGTGACTCTCTTATTCCCAGACCCAGAAAAGTCATATGACTCTCGTTCCCTAGTGCATGAACTGACAACTAAACTGCCCCAAATTTTAGCCTGCACGAGTAGCAGGAGCTGATTCTGTCTCCTGCCATGTGTCACTGTGTTCCTATTTACCTAGGTATGAACTGATTTTGCTGGAGGGATATGATTTTATGAAATCTTAACATTTACAGGCTGAGGGAACAAGAGGCTCTGTCCTGGAGTCCCACTTCTTAGTCTGTGGTTTCACCCCCCAGTCTCCCAACTTCTAAACAAACTCGTTTCTTCCATAAATGTGCACCAGGCAAGACCTACTGATTGGCCTCACTGCTTTTTTTTTTTTTTTTTTTTTTTAATGATGCTTTCTTTCTCCCTTTCATACTTAGAACAAGAAGGCATGGATGCCTTGCATTAAGCTTTTGGAGATTAGGTTTAGAGAAAGGCATTCACTCTTGAAATCTTGTGGTATCATGTTTTTTGAATGAAAGAACGATGAGAATTTGGCCAATGCAGTATGTCTTCCTGTGCTGGGATGAGAAGAAACTCCTTAACTGCACTTCTGAATGGCTGATGCAGAGGGAGGCTAGAAAGGATGGACTTGATGGCAGGCATGGACTTGTTCACTTTCTTTACCCACACTCTGGCACCTGCACAGGGTTAAAGAGAAAATCTGTTAAATCACTCTACCACGACTTGAGACAACCATGTAGTAGCAGTTGCCCTGAAAGGCAATCTGTCAGAGACTCTCTGGATGCCAATATGAATGGCCAGAGCTGTTTCCTTTACATACTTGGTGGGGTGTTGAAGAGCACTGGGCACTGCTTGCAAGAGATGCAGAGGCAGGTTTTAATCTCATTTGAATCCAAGCAACTCCATTGAATTTGTGTAGTTTGTATTTGATTTACACCACTTGAAGACCTAAGAAGAGGTGTCTGAGGCTGCTTATTTCAATAATATAATTTCAACAAATTCAGACTTGGAATAGTCAATGTCTGTTGTCAGCTATTCAATTTGCATTGTCAGAAATTTTTGCCTTTTTACTGGAACAGTAACCCCCAAAACCTTTGTGTTGGCTGGAAACTGTAACATTAAGCCCCCTATCAAATACCCAGGACTTACGTTAGTTCTGTACAAGTTTTTATAGTGGTCCCTGGTGAATTTAACTAAAGTTGGGAAATGCTGAAGTCTATCTAGTGACTCTCTGGGCATTGTATATGACTTCTGCCTAGCAGATGGACTATATGGAGTTGAAGCAGAAGGAGAGTTTAAAAAAGGCAGCTGGGCATTAACTGGGAGGCAGTACGTATGACATAGACTCAGCTGGTCAACAGCAGAGAAGTTTCTAGCCTAAACATACTGTTTACTTATTTTTTTATCTTTTTCAGATTAAAGACAGGGTAGAAAATGAGTAAGCCCCCTTAATGATAGGATATATGCAGAACAAATATTGTCTCCCAAACAGTCTTAGTGTGTCTCTATTTATAGTGAACTGAGGATCTAGAAAACCATGGAGTAAATACGTTTTTCTGAGGGATCTCTGCATTACACACTACAACCTGACTTGTACAATAAAAACCCAACATAAGTGGGTACTCTCCTGGCAGAGCAGGCTTGCTGTGTCTGCATGTCCTATCTTTTCTGTTGCAGGTCTAATGGTCATTTTAGTCTCCAATATAAGTTAAGATCACTAGTGTTGTGGCTTTCAAGTTATTAAGTAGCAAAACACATAAGGAAATTAATTTATGTTCAGTTTATGCATATAACTAAGTTATATGCAAGGAAAATTTTACAAGTACTGTGTAAAATATGCTGAGAGCAATTTATAAAATTAATAACTGGATTCTGTTATTTTATGAAGTGGTGATTTGAACTTGTGGGCTAATTTTTTTCATCAATTCTCACAGAATTCAATTTTCTCCTATTTAGGCTGGTGTAACTGAGCAGAATTTGCTCAGTAAGTTTAAAATAGAGACAGAACTTACTCATAACCAAGGCACTTCTTCACTACTATTCACACTTGTTCCCTTAGCACTGCTGTTGCTGTTGTTTTTTTTCTATGGTAGCAAATAAACAAATTAACATAAATATTATTTGGTAGGTTGTTCTATTTAAAGGTGTTGAGACCATGGAGAGAAAAAACATTAATGATGAAAGCTACATGAAGATCCACCTCCTGCAGACTTTGTGTCTCTGTGATTTAAGCAACCACTCTAAACTATTCTCAGGGTTTCCAGACCAATTTTGTTCAACCTTTAGTTAAAGATCACTTCTAGCAGGCAACCAATTTTTTATTAATCGCTTGGGTGGTCATATAAGCCAGTGTGCTCTGTACACATATGTCTTGTAATAACTCTACAGTGACTATAAAACTGCTGCACATTTTATTATATGATGACATATAGGCAGGAGGGAAGACGTTATAGCTGTAGGTGAAACATATTTCTTGTAGCCTGGAGTAGTGAATGAAACTGATACTCAGGATTTAGAAAGAAAATCCCATCACTAGAGAAAAAATTACAGTGTGGTGCTGCTTTTCCTTCCCACCAGTGTTTCTTCAGGGAGATCCGCAGTGCAGCCTGCAATTCCAGTCCAAAAGGGCTAAAAATAGGTGCCCAGCACTTGCTGGTTGCAGCACTTCACATCACACAAGCCTGAGGGTCCTGGGGGACTGTGGTGAGGCCCCCCATGATCAGCAAGCTGCGCTAAGAGGCCGGCACTCTTGCAGGAAAAAAAATGATCTTGTTTGTGAATTTCCGGAGTGAGGATGATCCTCCAGGCGCCCCTTTGCCTTTCTGCTGCCCCCAGCGAGGATGGGGACCTGGGGGGTATCCAGGGTGGGCACAGGGGTGCTGTGTTTGTCTGCACCTCCCTCCAGCCGTGCCTGCCCTGGTGCTGGTACTGCTGCCCAGGGAGCAAATTGTTGGGTGCATTCAGTGCAGCTGGCCCTCGCCTGATGTCAACCTGCGTGTACCGGCTATAGATGGGTGAAGTAAAAACAGCCCCTGCTTTCCTGTTTATGCACTCAGGCTTCCTCTGAGAAGTTCTTGAATAAAAACAGCTGGGCTTGACAAAATAGCCTTTCTATTTATTGCATTGGGAGCAAGCACAGAGATGGTGGAAAGGGGCTGGGTTGACCTAAATCGCCTGCTTGGCGGCTGTGGGTGGTGTGACACCGGGTGGCTTCGCCGAAGGGGGCTGCTTGTGGCCTGGTTGGTGTGCTAGGCCCTGGGTCCAGGGGCAGCCCATGCTTACCACACTCCACCACACTTACAATCCCTTCTGTGAGAGCCCAGGAAAGAGAAAAAGTTCATTTTAGTGGCTTTGTGGCATCCTAGGCTCCTTTGTTGTACCCTGAGGAATTCTTTCTTCCAGTCCTTCCCAGTTAGGCTGTTAAAACTGGATTTTGGGTGTTTTCCAAGAGCAGTAAAGGAGATGTATTTTCAAATATGACTAGAGAAGCATTTCTATAGATAGGAAGATGTTAGATCCTGTGTCTTAATAGTCTTTGGGGTAGTGGCTGTGACAACTGCTGTTCCTTAGTTCACTGTGAGAAACAGGACCTAAATTATTCTTAGAGACATGGACACAGGATAAGTGCAGTTGAAAGGGACCTTGGAAGTCATCCAGGCAAAACTTCTGCTCAAGTCAGGGCTATCAAGGACATGAAGAAATGTAATGAAGCAGTATCAAGGGAAGTTCAGTTTGAATATTAGGAAAAGGTTCTTCACACAGAGGGTGGTCAGGCACTGGAACAGGCTCCCTGGGGAAGCAGTCACAATATCAAAACAATCAGAGTGTCTACAAAGAGTATCTAGACAGTGCTCTTAATCAGATGGTTTACTTTTAGGTAGTTCTGAGAGAAAGAGGGAATTGAACTGGATAATCCTTATGGGTCCCTTCCCACTTGAGGTATTCTATGAGTCAATGATTCTAACTTATAGCTAGGTCTGATTGCTCAAGTCCAGATGTAACTTAAGTACCTCAAAGGATGGAGACACCACCAGCATCTCTGAGCCCCTGCCCCAGTTTTGTACCACCCTCACCAGACCTGGTCAGATTTTCCCTTGTTGCAACCTTTTACTGCTATTTCTTGTCCTTTCCTGTGTTCCTCTGAGAAGACTGTGAGTCTTCTCTCCAACTTCCCACTACATAGTTCAAGACAGCAATTAGACCCCTCCTTAGTCTTCTCCAGGTTGAAAGACTCACTTTATTAAATATCAGCTGCTCCACTCCCCACGCCTCTGCTGGAGACATTCCTAGCTGGACAAAATCTCTCTCATAAATGGGCTCAGTTAAATTACTCAGTTAAATGGGCTCAGTACTCCAGACAGGGACACAAGAGTCCCAAATAGAGTGGGCAACCTCTTCCTTTAGTCTTCTTGCTACCACCTTGCTAATGCAGCCAATGCATAGCTAGTCTTGGAAAGATGCACTGATTGTTCACATTTAACTTGTTGTCCAAGACCAACCCAGCAGGTCCTCACAGAGCTGCTGTCCTCAGTCTGTTCTCCTGCAGCAGGTCGGTGTCAGCTCTAGCACTTATCTCTGAGGAATATTGCTCTTCAGTGTCATTCCTTCAAAGTGTTGACTGTTGCTCTCTAAGCCTGCCAGCTAGAAAGTCTTTCACCCATCTTGGAATCTGCCTAGGGTCGGTGTGTGCCCAGTTTGTCTCCAGGGGTGGTGCCATGAGGGACTATGTCAACAGTCCTGCTGATGTGGAGGCAAATTACATGCACTGCTTTGTTTCCCCACAAAACCAGTCCTCCTACAGCAGAGGGCAGCTGGGTTGGCCAGGCAGTTTGTCATTGGAAAATTTATGCTGGTTTCTCCCAGCCACCTTCCCCTCCTTCCTAAAAATGACTCGTGTGAGGATTTCCCTGCAATCTTTACCAGAACCAAGGTAATTCTGACCATTCTTCATTGCTCCATCTCCCTGATTTTTTGAAGTTATTTTTGACTGACCATAATATTTTCATGTATGGGAATTCTTGATTTCTAGGATGCAAATATGAGGCCTAGAACTTAAGGAATCCATCAGCTATTCCTTAGAATTATTATTATAATCCATCAATTATTCCTTATCCACATTGCCTAAAAACTAGTGTTTCTGATTTTGGGGTGTTTGTCAAGATACAACTATACATAGAAGACAGATAGCTTTCCATGTCTTTACTTACCAGAGACAGGATAGCATCATAGAAGTGGAAAAATTTGAAAATATTAATATAGGTCAAAATTAGTAGAGTATATCTGAAAATCAGAATAAAGTTGTAATTCTGTACATCCAAAATGAGGTATCTAACCATTAAAGCACTTCAATGTGTTTTCAAGTGTAAGAGTTTACACAGTATATCTCATTTAAAATTCAAAATTTTGATGGCATTCTGATGGGATTTAAACTAAAAATGTATGTCTAGTTTTATAAATCAGAGTCTCTCACTGGTGAGACAGCCAAAACCCCCAAACTCTAATATTTGATCAGGAACAATAATATTGAAAGAACCTAGTAATAGGTCAATGTTAGTGTGTATAAGCCAAGCAGCAAAGGGCAAAATCACACTCATCCATTCACCAGAAATCAGGTGATCTGTTCAGGGAAACAAGCTTTTTGGTATATCTAGCCTGAGAAAAAAAGGAAAAAAAAGTTCACCTGCCTCTTCTGTCTTAGGTTAAATTGGGAAATTTTTTCTGCAGTGGTGCCAGTTTTGACAATTTAATTTCAAATCTGTAAAAGGTGGCACAGGGCATGGTGTCTCTACATGATCAGATGGTCATCCAATGGGCCAAAAATAATTGCACAGTTGAATCAAATAAATTAAAAAGTGAGGAACATTTCTATAGTAAAAATGTATCTTTTTTTTTTTTTTTTAAATTTCATCTCATTTCTGGATTTCATTGTTCATTTGCTGTTGTTCCAGGCATAAGCCATTTGGCTTACACACACGTCTGGCCCACATTCTTGCAAGAGGTCTGCATTTACTACGGTGAGAGAGTCCATCAAAGAAAAAGAGATGTGAAGAGAAGATTCTTGGAAATTTGATGACTGGAAAAATGATAGTTCTTGCCAAGGATTTTTCTGAAGACTGGAAAAAACAACAGGACTGGGACCAGCTATCTGTGGGGTAAGGGAACTTTTAGCGTTGACGTCTTCCATTCCTCAGAAAGACACAAATTCCAACCCATTAATCTCTGGTGGGGTCAGCAAGGTCTCCTGCTGTTCATAGTGCATCGGCAGTCAAAAATATTCTCAAAACATTTCAATAGGGTTTGAGAGCTCTATCCAAAACATTTTTAAAAATGTCATCTGACAAATAGTATTTTTAGCACAGCCTGATACTTATTAAAAGCTTAAGAAGTTGAACAAGGTATCATGAGTTAAGAGTTTACAAAAAGCTGAAAATCTTTCTAGTTGTAACAAACAAAGCCATTG
Organism: Phylloscopus collybita; assembly: GCA_027886175.1. Lineage (NCBI taxonomy): Eukaryota > Metazoa > Chordata > Aves > Passeriformes > Phylloscopidae > Phylloscopus > Phylloscopus collybita. The sequence continues at coordinate 8,274,754 of JAJNNQ010000007.1, forward strand.
ACATTGCTACTAAATCTTACAGGGTATTTATTAGCAAGAACGATAATAAACTTTATAAACCTAGACAGTGTGGGACAATAGGAACTTGTTTAAGGAAAAATTACTTTGAGCTATGGTAAGAAGAGGTTTCTCAACACTGTGTCCTCCTTGTTTCATGTATAAAATTTCACCTCTCTGCTGGTAAAGAACAGCTTGTCTGACTGTCAAAAAGAAAAAGAAGACAGAGGCCTTGCTTAGATGATTGAGCTCCACAATGGCACAGGTGGATGATTTCTCTTCTATGCCTGAGAGGAGGAACTGTAAGGAGCACTGCTGGTCTCATGTTCAAATGGTATGAATTAGGCTCTCTAAATAATCAATAACATGGAATACTGTTACCACTTAGACTGTTGAACTTTCAGAAAGGTTCTTAAGTTTCTCACCGTAGTTGCAAGATTTGGATGCTTTCAGTGAGGTTTTCGTGCAGTCACAGCATTCCTAGTATTTTAGGAGTGGCAGTAGCTTCTGATGAAAGTGTGTCAGTCGGCACAAGTGGGCCCTGTCAGCCTCAAATAGCACGTGCTGTCACCAGGATGTTCCCTATCATTAATTCCACAGTGCAGGTGATAATTAGTTTTATCCATAGATTCTGCCAGTTTAGCAAATGTTTCACACTGAAACACGCTTTACTGGCAGAGAACTCCAAATTCAGACTAATCTGAATTTTCTATTATTTTTAGCAACTTTTGAGTAATTGTTTTCTGAGAACCACAATTGTTCCTTTAAAAAGTCGTATATGTAGGGCTCCAACAGAACACAAGATATCCTAAGATTGGAGGACAGAAGGTGCCTGCTAATCTTTTCCTGTAATTTTCTTGATCCTACAGTGCCTTGTACTGCTGAGGAAATGAGACAGTGAGCCAAAACTGTCTCCCCAGGAAACTGCCAAAAAGATGCTTTGTCCCTGAACTGTGAAGATGATTTTTTTTTTTTATTTCTTGCTCCTGTTCAAAAAATGATGCACAGGCTTGTTGGGCCTTCTCTATTTGGTGCAGTGGTCACAACATGAAGAAATCAGTTATGGACAAAAAGGGGAAGACAATCATGTGTGATTACTGTTTGCATCATTGCAGGAATAGCTTTAGCCTGCCATGCTGATCTTGCAGGGTTTGAGTGGACTCTGCAGTGCAGAAAGCAGTGGTGAACACCTGAAGACTAAATTGTTTGACACAGAACCACAGACTCCCACATTCACAGAATGGTTGGTGTTGGGTAGGATCTCTGGAGATCACCTAGTCTGACTCCTCTGCTCAGAACAGCGTCACAGGAGGTGGTCAAGGACTGTGTCCACCTGGGTTTTGAATATTTCCAAGGATGGAGTCTCTATAGTCCTTCTGGGAAACAAGCCTGAATGCTGGATACTGCTGAGAAGAACCTGATTCCATCTCCTTCACCTCCCCTCCCACTGATAAGCTCCACCAAGTTTTTTTCTTTCCTAGGCTAAACAGTCCCAGCTCTACCATCCTCTCCTTGTATGACAGATGCTCCTGTGCCTTAATCATCTCTGTGGTTCTTCCCTGGAGTCACTCCAGTATGTAAGGGACTCTTTTGTGCTGGGAGCCCAGGCTTGGATCCAACATTCCTGCTGAGTCTCACCCATGCTGAGAGGAGGGAGAGGGTGACCTCCCTCTGACTGCTGACAACATTTTCCTAATGCAAAGCAAGATGCTGCTAGCTTCAAGGACACATTGCTGGCTCACATTCAACTTGGTGCCACCAGGGTGCCCAGAGCTTTTTCTACAAAGCTGCATTCCAGATGGTCAGACCCCATTTGTATTAGGGCCAGGACTTGGGATTTCTCTTTGTTGAACTTCATGATACTCTTGTTGGTGCATTTCTCCACCCTGCAAGATCCCTCTAAATGGCAGCATATCTTGCTCATCTGGTGCATCAGCCACTCCTCTCAGTCTAGTATTGTCTGAAAACTGCTTAATGTGCATTGTGTCTCATGATCCAGGTCATAAATGAAGACACTAAACCCTATGGGCCCCAGTACCAACCCCTGAGGTGCTCCACTAGTGACTAGCCTCCATCTGAACTTCATGCCACTGATCACAAATGTTTGAGCATGGCAGTTCAGCCAGTTTTCCACCCATCTTGCTGTCCATTCATCTAGCCAGTATTTCACTTCATCAATGTAGATGTTATGTGAGACTGTCGAAAATCAAGATTAAAAACCTTCACTGCTTTCCCCTGATCCACCAAGCCAGTCATTTCATCATACAAGGCTTTCAGGTTGGTCAGGCATGTTTTCCCCTTTGTAAGTCCATGCTGACTGCTTCTAATCACCATTTTGTCCTTCATGTTTGTAAATGGCTTCCAAAAGGATTTGATCCATCAGTTTCCCAGAGACTAAGGTGAGGCTGGCTGGGCTATGGTATCACAGATCTCCTTGCCCTTCTTGAAGATAGGAGTGACATGAGCTCCCTTCAGCTGTCAGCATCTTTTGCTGCTTGTCATGACCTTTCAAAGACAATTGAGATTGACCATCTAGTGACATTGGCCAGGTGTCTCTGCACTTGGGTGTTTGTCCTATCAAGTCTCATGTTCTTGTTTATATTTACTGATCTAATCTTTGTCTACTGTGTCTTTCTTGCTCCAGATTGTCCTTCTGGTCTTATGGCCTGGAATTGCATAAGGCTGCTCTAATTGGTAAAGATCAAGGTGGATAAGTCACTGAGAATTTCCAGGTCTTTTGTCTCCAGGTCTCCTGCCCCTTTCAGCAGCAGAACCACATTTTTCCTAGTTTTCCTTTAGCTGCTCATACCTCTAGAAGCCCTTTTAGACACCATTTATGTTCTCTCCTGAAGTTTAATTTCTCATTTTCTTTGGCTCCCAAAACCCTGTTCACGCACATGCAGACAGTGTCTCTGTAATCTTGAGTCACCTGCCACTGCTTCCATCTCATGTACACTTATGCACAGTGACAATTCATGTCTCCACCCCTCCCTTCTCCTTCCCTGCTGCTTGGCAGGCAGACAGCTAGGCCACTGCCAGAATTGCTCAAAGATGTAAATGGTTTGGCTGTCGTATAAGGCACTTATCTTTAGGTGACTACCCCACACTGCAGCAGCAGAAGTTGCAGCCAGCAATTGAATTTTGAGGTCTTGACTAAAATGCCTGCAGTTCCCATCAGTGACTAAGCACTGGATTTTGTTTTCACTAGCTCAAAGTCAGAATCTCAATTATTGTGTAAAGTGCTGTGCTCTTTTCCCATGCTGATGACTTGATATCCAGATTTAAGCCCCAAACACATTTGCAGAACTTGGCAGGTGTAATAAGGCAGTGGAGACAGCTTTAACTGTGGCAAAGATATTGAACAAAACTGGCATGTGGAGGACAGGAAACACATGAATATTTCAAAGGCAATACTAATGCTGTTGCTGGTCACTGTCTTTTGATACATCTTTGTTAAACCTTGAATAGCCTGTGATTTTGCTGGCAGTGAAGCCTTGTCTTAAGGCAAGAGGAACATATGCTATATTGGCACTGCTCATGTGTTGGGGAGTCTCAGCTTTTACCTCCATCAGTTTCTTTCAGAAGTTAATTGTCAGAACAGCAGTTATGGCATTATCCATCTATTACCGTGCTTCTTGACTCTGTTTTCCCTACTGACAAGGCCATTTTTGTGAGTATTTCCATAACACCACGCAACAGCTAACCCATAATAGCTAACAGGTAACAGCTGACTCCAAAGAAGCAAACATAACAATCGACTGGTTAATACCTTTTATCATATTACTCTGTGAAAAAATGCCATTTAAATGCAGGCTAAGAGGCCTCAGACACGAAATGGGCCAAACAATGGGCAAGTCAGTGTAGAGAAAAGAAACAGAATCACAGAATCACAGAATCACAGAACAATTTGGGTTGGAAGGGACCTTTGAAACTCAACTAGTCCAACTCCCCTGCAATGAGCAGGGACACCTTCAACTAGATCAGGTACGGTAAGCAAGACAGTCAGGGCACTGTCTTCACACAGACTCCATTCTCATGTCTGTATCTCATGGCTTGCCTGAGTACTGTGACAACCTCAGCGGCTGTAGGTAGGGACAGAAGAGGCGACTATCAGGTGTTCCCCGTGTTTTTGACCACCTGGTCGCTGGAGCGCCTTCTGGGCCAGCAGGATCTGCAGCTTCTGCTGCCACTTCAATTGCTGCCATCTAGTGTCACCTTGTGGGAGGACAAACAGGTTGTGCCGGTTCTCATTGTGACGAGTTCAGGGAAGATGCTCTACTTTTGCCTTCAGAATCAAGTTGACTAGCAGATTTGACTTCAGCCATGGGACAGGCTAGCCTCACACAGCTTTTATCTCTATTTTACCTGCTAGCTCGAGACCAGAGCAGTTATCCAGGAACTTTGAGCTCTTTTCTGCTAAAGGGCTTTGAACCCACACCATCTATTTCCCATGAAAATGCCTTCAACAGTAGCATAAGCACTTTCTGCTTCTAACCTTTTTCTTGTCCTGCCATGTGTGATCACCCTCTTGCCACTTCTAGGGATGCCACCACAGTGGCTTGGATTTGCTGTCTTGGTGCTCTGTTGTGCTAGTAATTTGGATCATGATTAAAGTGAGTCTTTTTACAAGTTTCCTGAGGCAGGCAGGATTTCTGGTGTCCTCTCTCTCCTGCAGTCTGGAGTCCTCTCTCCCTCCAAAACTGGGATAGGATCAATCTACTTCTTGGAGTACTGATAGGGCAATTGATTTGCCCAGTCTGGGTTTGTGGTTACCAACAACATGCAGGAACTTTAATAATGCAAGTTTATCTGAAACAACCAGATGAGATTCTGTATGTGTTGTAATTATCTTAAGAAACAGCCTGCTCATTTGAGTATTTTTTCCATTAGAATGTGATTTTCAAAACCTTTATTTTTCCTGACTACAGTATCCTAACTGATGAAGAACACCCATTTACAGGGGAAATCTGAATGGTTTCTGCTAATGGATACAGAGAGGTTTTAGGATAGAGTCATAGGTCCTCAGGCTTTGTCTGGAAATTTTAGGAATAGGGTTCCTATGTGTGCAGTAAATACATCTATATGTGTATTGTCTAGAGTATTAGCAGAACTATTCAAATGCAAGTAAATATGGGAATGTTATGTTGAAAATCTCAGTTATTTCTAATTGATGAAAATACCCTGGTGTTTATACAAACCTACACAGTGACTCACAATGAAATGAAGTCAGCAAAATACCAGACGTTTTTACATCCAAAACAGAGACAAGTGCCATATGTTCATAAAATACTTTTCTCCTTAGTAAATGTTTATGAAGAAAATGAATGGATAATTTCCAAAAAGAGAGACTTGTGTAATACTATTTTCAGATAGCAGAAGTATTTTTCATTTAAGATTTTTCCTTTTCATTTGCTTATTTTCATTGCAAATCAGATGACACACAGAGGTATCTACTATAGCACTCATAGATGTAACTTTATTGTGGTCCTTGACTACCAGTACAGCAAAAAAATTTGGAAAAAAAATATTACATTTTCCTGCAGACCAGAAACCCCTGACGGTTACTGATTGATGGCCCAGGATCTAGTGCCCATGGTCAGACAGAATTGTACCTAGTAGGTGTTGAGCCTGATGGAACCTGATGTGGAAGACAATTTTCACCTCAAATCTCAGTCTTGGGAGATAGCGAGTCAAACAGCAACTGAGCCCTGTAAGGACATGGCAAGAGTTGCTGCTTCTCTCTCAGTTATGGGGAATTGGGTAGATGCAAATTTAGTTTTCGTCCTGACCCGATAATAAATACTGAGCTTCTCTGCATTAATCAGAGTTATATCTTTTCTTTAATTGCTTATGGATCTTTCAGTAACGAGGATATTAGGCTACTGATCAATGTTGAAAGTATCAGCAGGTAGACCCAAGCAGATTCTACAGGTAAGCAGCAAGTGTTTGCTTTCTTTTACAATATAAGGACAAGGAATCATTAAATGAAACTAGTAGGGGCAGTTTCAAAGCAAACAAAAGCACAAGGTTTCATTGAGAAAGAGAGTTAAGCTGTGGAATGCTGTGATGAAAAATACCATGGCTGTTAAAGGTTTACGTGGGTTCAAACACAACTGAGCACATGCATTGGAATAAAAGGTCTACCAAGAGCTGTTAAAGGGATAGATACATTCCCAGCCAAGGAAATCCCAAGCCTTGTTTTCAAGTCTATGCCTTGTGTTCAAGTCTATGCCTTGTGTTCGTACTCTTCCCATTACATCAGTTCCTGCGGCTGAGCAATAGGCTGGATTGACCTGTGATGTGAATACGTCTGTCTATTCTTAGTGTAGCTACATGTTTGAACTTTGTCTTCCTGCTAATAAAGATGGCAAAAAGCAGCTCATATTCAACTCTGAGCAGCCCTCAGTAGCCTGTAGGGGATCCCATGTAGCAGGAGAGTTGCAGAATATAAAGAATACAATATGGTGTGCAATATTAGTACGTTATGATAGTCATCCTGGGAAATGAAAGGATGAGGACAAGTAGCATTTTTATTTCATCTATCTGGGAGAAGAACTATTTATTTGACTGAATTGCAGACTTCTATAATCTGGAATAATACCCTGCCTATTTTTGTATGCAAAAAGAAAGTCACAGTAAAAACCCACACAGACGTGTGGATTCATCCGGATTCTTTGCTGCAGTTGAGAAATAATTTTACCTGATTCTTAGATTCAAGACAAACTATGTAGCTAATCACACTATTAACATTTTAATTTGCTTTGAGGGTACTCAATCAACCACTAAACTTACTTGTTTTCTTTGACTTGGCTATATCTTTGTCATCTGCAACGTGATGGTTTTCCTCTGTCGCTGTTCACTTGGGCTAATATAAAGCATCCTCAGTTATTTTCTAATATTTCAATAATTGTGTGTGAGGGTAAGGGATGGGTTTACCACCCTTTCTGGGTACTGGAGAATTTGATATCCTGTGGCCTGTACACAATATCACATCTAATATTCAGAGCTCCTTGCTTAGATCATAATGGGGTAGGAAGTGTGCCTTGTGGGTTGCCTTACACAAATTGTCTGATAATTTATCATGGTGTCAGTGGTAGTTCTGGAAACCACAACCCATGTTTTGCTTGCAAACAGGTTTTTATTAATCAGATGTGGAGGTATGCAATCTACCTGGAGCTTTGTGTCACAAACTTAAGGGACCATGTCTACAATCAGTAGACCTTTTAGGTTTTTATTTCTTTCATAAATTTGTAAGCTGAAAGATGGTTTCTGTGTTTGTGAGACACAGGAAAAGACAAGGTTTATCAAGTCTCTTTTGTTAGCTAGAGCTGATGATAAGGCATTTGTAGCTGGCTGACATTTTCTCTACACTCCACTATCTTGATACCTTTATATGAATGCAGCATTCAACAACAGAGTGCTGACATTTGTATTTCCGTGTGTCAAACTTTACATGCTCATCCCCAGTCTTTACTGGTCAAGACCTAGGTCTGTTCTGGAGTAGTTTTTGAGGCTACTGTGTTGGTCCTTCAAGTGCAGAGATTCTTTAGCTCTTGCAAGTTCTCAAAGTTGTTGTGCATCCACTGGGCTGCTGGCAGGACAGCCCTAGCAGGATGCTGGTCCTTGCTGCTGGATGAAGCTCTCCATCCCAGTGGCTGCTTCACACTTCCATTCTCTGACTATCACAATCCTCTTCACAATCAGCCTGTAGCCTTTTTCAGTGTGCACTGCAGGGAGCAAGGGCTATTCCCTCCTCTTCCTGTTTTCCTTTTGGTCTGTCTTTTCTAGTGTATTTACATAAATCTTTAATTCATATATTCCCGCAATGCAGAGTAGGTCAGTATCGCAAGCCTTGAATTTCACCTATTCAACTTCTGGGAGTTTTTTTTCAAAGCTAATGAAATGGTTTCTGACATATTTTTAGCATGTACACCTTTTCAAACCTTGATTTCAATAAAAGCAAATTTTTTATTGTAGATTTTGCCTTTTTCGTCCTGGTAGTTCTGTTACTGTCTTGTACCCATACCATACCTGTTAACCTGGGACTGTATGTGTGTGTAGAGACCTAAAATCTTTTGTTGTTCTTGTAGGTTGCTCTGAATGCCAAGTATTATCTTAATTTCCTATGTTTGCCACAATGACCTATTCCACTTACAGCTTTCTTCTTCTTCTTCTTCTTCTTCTTCTTCTTCTTCTTCTTCTTCTTCTTCTTCTTCTTCTTCTTCTTCTTTTCTTCTTCCTATTATTATTATTATTATTATTTCTGGTGGGCTCTGTGAGAGAAAGAACTTCTGTTTCAGCATGTCACAGCACATAAAGCACTCTTCAGCAGGTGTTTCTGCACAGGCTCCTACAATGTGGAGAACAGAAAGCAACCCAAGAGTGTTCACCCTGCACAGCCAGAAGCAGCCTTCCTTCACATGCCCCATGGCACACAATTTCTTGAGCTGTCTACTGACTCATTTTGTCTCTTCTCTGGTCAGAACAGGCAGTAACATCTGACTTCAAAGGTGGCTCTTAACCTGGGCTTCATTTCAAGCCCAGTGGAAATAGGACAAACCGGGCTGAGGAAAAGAAAGCCTGTGCCCTCCCCCAGGTTGCAGCAGTGGCCACCACCCACATTTAACATGGGATACTGAATGATCAACATAGGCAGTTCTATCCCAAGATAACTCCCTGGCACCCACACTATGCACCTACAGCTCCTCCTGCTCCATCTGCACCCCACCTAAATCTGTGGGTGAGGACGATGTCCAGCTCATTACAAACTGGGGTCTCTGGGCCTGCCAGGTCCCAGGGCTGGCCCCCCTCCATACATTTCTACTATCTTGATATACATTAAACATCATAATCTTGTGGTAAAAGCAAGTGGATCACAAATGAATGGAGAAAAAGAGAAGCTGTTTTCACATGGGTTCTGCAGACTCTGAATCCACTGTGTACTACCTGAATAAAAGGGCCACATGCAACTAAAGGGAATATGAGAAAGGAAAATAGTCCCCTGACTTGTTTTCAATTTGGTATCTGCCTTCCTGCCTTTTTTATAGGAATATGTGGTGCTGTGTTTTGGGAAATAAACAGATTTAGCTGGAAGCTACAGGTCTGCTTCTTCAGTCTCACAGCAGAGCAGCACTTGAATAAACACGAAATGTCCCTGGGAAGAGCCCTCCCGAAGCTGCTGCCAAGTGACAGACGGGTGAGTGGAAAGGTTGCAACGAGGGAGTCAAACAGAAGGGCACGTTCATTAGTGCAGAATACAAGGAGAGAGCAGGGAGAGCCAGTCCTTGAGGAGGCAGAAGGAAGACTTGATACTTTCTCAGCAATGAAGCATTACCACTGGGAAATATGGCAGCACGCTAACAGGAATTTTTGGCTGGTTTTTTCCTGGTTAGAGAAATTTCCCAGAAGCTCGGTAGAGAAGGGAATATTCATAGCTTTGGCAGGACTGCATATAATTATATTATATTATTATAGAGCTATATAATGTTACAATATTATGATATAATATTATCATATAGCATTTTCCTTGTATGTTGTACTGAGAGGAGGGGAATTTTAAAAGCCTATTACATTACTACATCCTTTCTACATGTCTTGTTCTTGCTGCAGAGATGAGGTAGGAGACACCTCACCCGGGTATGTCATACAGAATCAGGTCTTTTTTCGTCACAATTGTGGCTAATTCCCATCTTTAATTAGTACAGTAATTTCAAGTCGTAGTCTCACACTAGAAGGAAACTGGAGGGAGGGTGTGCAAAGGCACTGAAAGAGAGTCTGGTTAATTTCAGAGGGACCTGGGGTGAGGCCAGATCCTGGGTAGCAGGTAGTGTTCTCAAAACAAGTGAAAGGGGTTTTAAGGAAAGAGCTTGTGAAATAGAATGAGACTTACTTTCACTTCCATTGAAAATTTTATATACATCCAATCAGTGTCATATTGCAGTTCTTTGCTCTGAAAAGCAAGATGCCCTTATGTTGCAGGTCCAAGTCTTGCACAGCAGTTACATGCTTGGCAAAATGAAGGTACTGTAAGACTCTGTGTTTTAGAGATCTTTCCAGGTCTTGGAAAGCCCATTATTTTAAATGCAAGCAAACCAGATGGCCTGGATGTGTCACCAGTCAGCGTGGGCTCTGAAGCGACTTGTTTCTGAGTTGAGTACTTACATCTTCCTTTCCTTCACTGTGTACTTCCTCCTGTCACTAGCCCCATCATCTGATCTTCATCTGGGGGCTTCTGAAGGAATCAACAGGATGCATCCATGTATCTGTTCCCATGGTGTCTGCTCAGGGTGACATTTCTCCACCTGATGCTTTGGAGGCTTCTCCATGTTCTGATTTTTTTTCTATGTTTTTAATAGGCTAAGAGGATCTCATCACAAGTTAACAGCAGAATTCCCTGTTGACTCTTACAGGATATACTCACTCTGTGGGAATGCAAGGAGTGAAGGCAGAAGTTACAACCTCCATGGTCAAGAGGTGGCTTTAGTCCTGTTCAATTATCTACACTAATTTGTACAAATCTGTGAATTTATGACAAAGCACTGATTTTTTTGCTTCTGGAGGTTAAGCATTTGATACTTCTGAGGATACTGAATGACCAATATATGCAAATTTCTGACATTTGCTTGTCCTTATATGTTTTTTTTTTCCCCAAATACAAATCTACTGTCTTACTATAGATATTAGATATTTATATATAGATAAGGTGCTATATTATAGATATACTATAGATAAGATACTTACATATAGATAAAATACTAAGATATAGATACTTATATAGATATTCTACTGGAATCTTGTAACAGATATATGTCTATGAGCTGGAAAACAAGGAAGAAAATTTTGCTCAAAGAGAACAGGATGAAAAAGACACTCTACTTTTCCAGTAGTTCATTACTGTATCCAGAAAGTTTTCTTTAACCCAAAAGGTGGCCAGGATTGCCCAGTGAATTAGTGAATTATGCATCTTCTGCATTACTGAAGGTCATTATCTAAGACACAACACTGAATAAATAAAGAAGCTGATTGAGAGAGAAGATGGATGTGACCTGCAAGCACCAAAGAATCTCAGTAGACCTCTGCAGATTTTACTGAACTTGTGGGGATAGTTTGGAAATAGTTTGCCTCTAATACAATCTTGCCCATGCTGCTATTTAACATAAGAAAAGATTCATAGCTGCAAAATGCTTAGGGAGTTGCACTGAGTCGTGTATGGAAGAGAACTCTCAATACAAGATGTCCTAAGCTGAAGTCTTACACAACAGGCATGCAAGTGCAAGGGTGGATTATGAGGCAAGCATTCTTGCTAGCATGAAAACATGGAATGTTGCAATAGCAGGAACTTCCAAAAAAATTTCATCTCCTATCAAAAAGTAATTTTTTATGATGCAAACAGCTGATAAATCCTAGACAACATTAGTCTAGAACTAAAGAGGCACAGCCAGGAATTAGACACAGTTCCCCGTGCAAATGGATCAAACCCCACAGCACTAGCATGCAGATGGGGCACAACACTGACTCGAGAGAATTCCAGAGGAGTGGTATGAAATCATGCAAACTTCCAGGTCTTTGCTTATGAATAAAATATGAAAAATTGCTCACCAAGTGAAGATAGCCATTATGCTGAAAATAAATTTTACCAGCAATTGGATTGCTTGCAGTCATGGAGAGCATGTAGAGCTAGAAGATATTACATTATTCTACCCATTTGGGACACTCAGATACTCAACATTTAAACCTTTCAGGTGTTGAGAACACTGAGAAAACTTACTTTTAGAGAAAAGTAATACAAGGCCTTGAAAACTTGAAAATGTCCATGAAAGACATGTTCCCTTGTAGCATGTTCCCTAAAATATTTGTTAAAAGCTTATTTTAAACCCTCCTATCTTAGCAAAGATTTATTTGCATGTCTGGAATTAGGTACTTAGGCATTTTCTTAAGGAGTATGTAACTCCTTCTCATCATCTCTACCAGTCCTATGATGCTTTCCATCCAGATGTAGGTAAAGAGCTTGGCTTGGATCTCTGAACTTTTTGCCACTGAACACTGGAAACCAGACAACTGCAAAATTCTCCAAGTTCAATTCTCTATTATAAAGCACTTATATGTCCATCTTGTGCCTGAACTTCCTCTGTGAAATGCTTCTGATGAAATACCAGGAACTTGATCCCTTTCAAGAAGGACTGGCAATTAAAAGGCTTTGTTCCACCCCAAACCCTGGTTCTGTAGTAAAGGCAAACCTTTCTAGCTGAAGAAAATTCCTTTGCTCATAGTTGGGGAGAAAAGATCACTTAGATCAAAATACCAAATTCTTTCCTGAACTTTCTGCATTGCCTTGTTAGGCACTTGAGTTCTAGGAGCAGATTGCATAAAAAGCCTTGGAGTCCAGGGTGAATCAAACTCCAAAATTGATTTCATGCCCTTTGATTCCCCTGAGATGGGTTGTGCTGGCAGGGCATTTACCTTCTGCTTCAAGTCTGTTGGCTGCAGAAGTATCCTTCAGAAGGAGGCTGTATTTCCTTGACCTCATCCTACTTTGTAACTACAGAGAGACATGTGGGTATGAGTTTTGATGACAGATTGTAGCTCTAAGCAAGCTAAGCATAACTTTAGGTTAAAAAAAAAAAAAAAAAAAAAAGCTCTTAGTCTTCAAGGGATATTCTGCAAACGTGGCAAGAAAACAAATTTAATTTCATTTCACTTTTTCTTCCAGGACATGCCTTACTCACAAAGGAATATTGAGAGGAAAGGAATGGCTTGGCACAGCAACTAGTTCTGCAATGCTTAGATCAAAATTCTGGCATGATGTTTGAACAGAAGTCTTCTGTGGTAAAATACATTGTATGCTGCCGGGCACGCTGTTCCTTTTTGTTGGGCAAAATATTAAAAAAAAAAGCAAAGGCCATATTTGTCTGACAGCACTTCTGTGAGGTAGCCCATCTTAAGCAAACAGCCTTGCTAGGGTCTGATCAAAAGCCTGCAGAAGTCAGTGGTGGGTTTTAGCCCCTTGCAGAGACCTTGCTGCCATGCCCAGCTCCAAGCTGGAAGGGTGCAGCTCCCTGCTCAGGTGTGCACCTGCTGCATCCTGGCTGGTCACTCCATGCAGAAATCCACTTACTTGTGTTTGCTGCCTTGCTGTGGGACAAGCTCGAACAAGCCTTCAGCACGAACTGCCTTTTCATGGCTGGAGTTCAAACATACAAAATGATGCATACCCCATGTATTCAGGCTCTTTCTACTCTTTAATCAACATCTTTCTTTACTCCTCTGTCTAATTTCACCCTTTTTAATTTACTGTGTAAAACAATTACACATTTTTTGCTTTCTCTAGTGTACAGAGATACATTTCCTCTAATTACAGCCCCCCAATATCCTAAGAAAGATTCTATGTAATTTTTTCAATGACTGTAACCATTCTTTAGCTTGGGAATGGAACTTCAGCTGTGACCTTACATGTGGACTGTTCCTAATATTAGGGGTCTAGTCTTCTTTACAGTGTGACCACTTTGCTAGTAAAAAGGGGGTTTAGAAGAAAGGGAAATTATACCCTGATGAAGGATTGCCAATTCTCACACTATTATTACGAGTCTCACAGTATTTTGCTTGAAGTCTTAACTCCTCAAGGCAGGTGCTTTAGTGAAGGTCTCAGCTTTTTTTCTTGTCCTCCTTTTCCTTTTTTCCCCCCTTTAATTTCAAGGGAATATTTCTAGCTCCTAAATTTATAAAGATAATCTTTAAAATTTCATCCTGATCTAGCAGAATCAAGAGGCAAAGAAAAGCACTTCAGAAAATGAAAACCCAAGAATTTCTAGCAACTAGTCCCATTTCCAGAATAAAGAACTGATCATATAAGAGACAGAGTAGTCTACCAAGCTTCTAAAGACAAAAAATTGTTGTGAGTTTATTGACTGTTATTAGCACATGTAACTATTTTAATATCCTTCATCTCAGTCCTTCACCAAGTTCTCAGAATGATGACCTTGGCTAGATCTTTGGTGTTGATACCGTAATAAAAATTATGTGTGGAGCTTGGTAACACTATCCATACTTAATGTTTCCTAACATTCTGTATTTTAAGGTCCTGTTTTTTGTTGCATACAATTTTCCAGATTAACTTTTCAGACTGTAATTACTCAGGTGTTTGCCTGGGATAGAGGGAACCTTTTTCTGACTAAAGTTTTATTTGAAGTGTTTCTCTGCTTCCTAGAACAGGTTGAGGGGAAAGAGGTTGTTTGAAACCAGTTTGCAGGAAAAAAATTGAATGGTTTCCCTGACAATTGCTGGCATTTGGCTGCTTTGCACCAGAGACCAGGGCACTATCAGGAAACAGGCCCCGCTTCCAGAGGTGGCCCTTGTGCTGTACCTGAGAAACTCTCTTCAATTCTGGCCTGGTTTGAAGCCCCGACAAATCACAAGGTCACAGATATTTGCCTGACCTTTGTTTAAAAACCTCTGCTGCTATTCTGCAGTCTCTGAAAGTGTATTGTGCTAGTACTTCACTCTTATTAGAGAGGTTTTCCTAATGTCTATCTAGAATCTTCCTTGCTGTAAAGTAAGCTAAATTCTTCTTGTACAATAGTGAGTGGACATAAAGAACAACTGATCTCTGTCCTCTTTAGAACAATCTTTTATATATTGTAAAATTGTTATCATGTCCCTATTCAGTCTTCTCATTTCTAGACTAAACAAACCCCATTCCTTCAAACTTTTCTCATAGTTCCAGTTTTCTAAACATCTTACCATTCTCATTGCTCCCCCTTTGGCTGCTTTCCAGGATATCTGCATGGGCTTTTTGCTGTTCAGTGCCCCAAAATGGACACAGGTGCAGTAATGTAATGTAGAGTAAGTACTGCTCCTGCATCATATACAACATTCCTTCCAATATCACACAGAATTAAATGATCCTTTATTTTTTATCAGCATCAGTTTATAAATGCATATTTGATTTGTCCTGCACTGTGACCTTCCTCTTGGTGTTGTTGCCTGCTCTTTTACTCTTAATTTTACTAGCATTTTACTTCTCCTTCCTAAGTATAGGGCAATACATTTGTCTTCACCAATTTCATTTGGTTAATTTTAGACAATGCCTCCAATTTATCAAGTTTCTGTTCTAATCCTAACCTCTTAAAAGCTTTCAGCTCCCTGCAGGTTGACACTGTCTGCAAATTCTACACATTTTCTCTCTTCTCCATTATCCAAATCATTGACAAAAATATCAGATAGACTAAACATTACAGAACCTGGTTGGACCACACTTGAAATCCCTTCCCAGCAGAATATCAAGTAGCAGAATTACTTTCTACGCACCCTTGGCGGGTGTGTGACCTCATGCATTTACATGCTCCTGTTTTCAGTAGCAGCAAGAATATCAAAAGCAGAGAGCAGAAGGCAAAATTCCTGGCCCAGGAATCCACCTACAGTCTGCTGCTGCTGCTGCTGAGATTGTGCAGCAAAACCCCCCAGGAAGAGAAGTGGCAGCTCTTGTGGGTGTGTGGGGGGAAGCAAAGGAAGTACAGAAATCTGGGGAACAGAGACGACCTGTGAGAGGCAGAAAGGCTGGTTTGGAACCAAGGCACACTTTAATGTCTGTGCAGATGCTCCAGGGATCAGGACCCACCCATCTGCCCTGGCAAGCACATCTGCAACCTGCCACAGAAGAGAACAGTCTCTTGAGGCTGCTGCTGTTAGCTCAGCATCAAGGGTCAAAGGGGTGCTGGAGCTGGAGTCTCAGGCTGTTGTTACGCATTTAGGACTGGGAAGCTGGAGAGGTTATTGTACAGTAAAAAATATTTAAAAATATATATACACAAAAAAATCTGTGAATGTTGCAAAGACAAATATTCAGTACTCATAAACCACAGAAATGGCAACTGCTGCTGGAGACTTAATTATTCCCTTTTTGGGTATGCTTTGCAAACATTTATAAAGCTTGATTTTCCAGTAGGACTCAAGGAAAATGGTATCAAGGAGGAAGTGTCTAGGTAATGCTACTGCTTGTCTTCATAATTCAGCATGTTTCAACATGCTGTATTTGTCACACAGTAGGGGTTCATGTAACACAGACTGACAGTGGATTGCACTTAACTTTATAAAATTATTTTAAAGTATTCTTATCAGGTTAAATACAATTCTGACAAAACCAAGATGATAAGAAAAAAAAAAAAAAGGAATCATCTGGAAAATTATATTCAAAGGCAGAGGAGTCCGTGCATTTTTATTTATAGATTAAGATGGTTCTGCTGGAAGAGGCTGGATATAGGAAAAAGTGGAAACTTTTTATGGTGAATGTTGATCAAACAATAATAGAGAGAAATAACCATTATTGGGTGATACAGGACATCTCTTAATCTCTTACAAGCATCACCTGTCAGGCCGACCAGATGATGGACTTGTGGTCATTATTCATTATTCAACTGTCCAGGCTCCTGAATGATAAAAAGAAATATGCAGATACTGTGTACCAGGTGGACTAGGATTACAGGTAGGCATGAAATAATAAGATTTTTCATGTTTTTTTAATATGAAAGCATGCCATTTCTAGCATTTTTTTCCACTGTGTAAATAATCCTGAAAAATTTATGATCATCTTTAGGAGATGTCTATTGATTATTTAGTCTACTGGTCCTTCTGACACTGGAGCTTCCTTGGATCAAGAAAAACCCAAAGGACATGGAATTGCTGCTCTTCTGGCTATAGGGATATTCTTCTTTTATTCATGGTGTGAAGTTAGTTGTTCATCAACCAGTATCAAGGACACACTTTTGCACATTACAGAGACATTTTTAGCATTATGGTAAACCTGATGTCCTAATGACATAAATCCACCCTAGGCAGAGGTATGGACATTGGCATTATATCACGATTTACAGAAGCTTTGAAACAGGTCCAGTGCTTAAACAAACTTCTGCAGTTAAGCAGGCTTTGTGGTTGGATCAATTTACACTTCTTTTATGCTGTTTACTTCAGTGATACTTTAATGGCAGTGTTAGTAAAGCACATATTATGCAAAGGTACTGCTCCCCTCAGATTCTTATTAGATGTTGTCCAATTTACTGAAAGCAAGAACTGATTCTGAATAAATTTTAGGCACACAATGAAGCAGTTATCCTGAAGTTTACTGTCTGAATTCTCTCCCAGGTCAATGGAAAGAGTACAAAAGCCTGCAAAATTTCCAGGCAGAGGCAGACACATTTGCCCTCTGGAAGCATTCACAAACACATACTTCTCTCCACTGACTATAGGGGAAATTTGGCACTTTCTTTCAGGGCACAGGTTACTCATACACCCAAAGTTTAGGTGCAGGTTAGGAGGTGTTGTACACAGCATATATTTGGTTTCTGCTTTGCAAACAAGAGAGAGGCCCTGTGTGCTCTAACACATGCCATGCGTTGGAGAAAATCTAAGGGCAGTGGGCCTTAATCTCATTTTAACCAGGTGTTAGCCTGGGGTAACTCGCTAATGACAGTGGAGTCTTGCCAACTTTGCACCTGTGCAGTGAGAACAAAAGTAAGTCCATTAATGGTGCATTTAGAGCTGGCTGGAGAACAGCAGTTCCACCTCATGATGACTTTGAATGTAGCAGAATTGTAGCAGAATTGATATTTTTCCCAAACTGGAATGAAAACAAAACCTTCCAAGCACTTTGTTAGAATGTATGTGAATGGAAATATGCATTTTTGGATCAAAACCCCATCACATTTCTGTCTGTGCTCTCTTTCTCTTTTCCTCTAATTTTAAAAACCTTCTTCTCTCCCCCAAGTCAATATGGTCACTTTTCCATAAAACCTGTCAGCCTCAGCAGAGAATATTGGTTTGGCAAGAATTTTCAGGAAAAGAACTTTCCAGGCACAGCCATGGGTTCATTCCATGCAAAGATATAACAATTAGAGAGCAAGAATAGATAAAAGAGTTACCAAAACAAAAGATTCACTTTAATAAATTCCTTTCCTGAAGTCTGAGAAAGCTTCTATAACTTTGTGCATTGTTTTTGGTTTTGTTTTTAAATTTTTGTTTCCATTGGCTCGTCCACTTATGACTTGCAGCTGAGACTACAGGCAGTAGTGCCAAAACACCACTGGAAATGCCATACTTTCTACTATTCTGGACATTTGGTGTGTTGGTACATGTACAGTTGGTATCCTCTTGAGGAAAGAAGCTGGTTCCCATCAAATTTCCAGTTGAGGCCAGGCTGGGTCACCCAGTATTTCAGTATTGCCATCACAACCTAAAGATGACAAAGAGTATGACCCTCTGCAAGGCATGGAGAAATTTGAGGCTTTTTCTCAGATTTTTTTGAATGACCATCAACATGACTGGTCACCTTTGCTTCTGTGTGCATCTCTCATTGGGTGCTGAATAACCTTCTGAAGGTGGTACTCTGGGTGGTTACTCTAGGTTACTCTGTTACTGAATATCAACAAATCCATCTTTTCTTCCCTTTTGCCCAGAAGAAGAGGTCAGAAAACTTACCACCTCTGAAAGTCTTAATTCAAGCCTCTTAAATTGCTGCTGCTCTGTACTTTTCATGTCAGAAGTATTTTCCAGAAGTGCATGTGTCACCTAATGTGTTACTTTTTTTAGAAACAAACGAATATTTCCTGGAGACTGCTGAATGTCAGTTATTTAAAACACTGTATTTACCCCTGTTTGAGTCCTGCTCCAGCAGATAGAAAAGAAAGTTCTTATATCCACAGTTAAGTGCAGCTACCATGACCCATTAAATATGATAAAATATTGTTATCATTCTTCCTCTTATCCTGCCTCCCTTTATTTTATTCCACTTAAATAAATTGGATATTCAGAGCATCTCATGCATGTTGGAGGAATTTCTGGACATTGGCAACAAGCTGATATAGTGGCAATCCCCCACAAGCAGTGCAGCAGAGAAGAAAAGAGATTCTGGACTTAACATCTTAACAGAGTATTTCTGCCAACTCAGGCAGTATCAAAAAAGGACACATTAGAGACAGCAAAATAACCAGGGATGCACTAATTCTCTGTAGGGAACTGAGATAACTACTAATAATGCAAACTAGCAATTACACAAAATCAAATGTGAGCGACAAATAGATGTTCACTGATCCTCGTTCTTACAAATCCATCATCCCACAGGAAACTTTGTAAAGCAGGAGCATCTTTCTTCCCCAGCATGAGCCTCTGGGGGCACATGGATCCCTTTCCTTCATTGCACACATGATTTTTAGAGAACAGCAGGTTAAGCTGAGGGTCTTGGCTGTGCATTCAAGAGGCTCAATGAACTTAAGCCAAATAATCCCAGAATCAGCTGGTAAAGGGTAAAGATTGGAATCAAAACTTCATCCCTGTGGCATAATGAGGGAAACACTCATAGCACAAAATCTTTTCTAGGCAGGAGAGAAAAGCAGGCTTCTCAGAAACCTGCTGGATGCTGTCAAGAGCTTCACCTTTGGTATTAGGGGCTATGGCAAATTGCATTCTTGTTCCTGCACTGGGTATGTTTTCTGACCTTGTCTTCTTCATATATAGCAAAGACTGGAGTCTTAGTACAGATATCTGTTTCTGCTGCTGAACTAGTCACACTTCTAGTCAATAGAGAGAGTGGTCAATGAAATCTTAAGATAAATTTCATGTATAAGTACTTAATAAAATGTAGGCTGACTTGTGTCCTTAAAATGCATCCTTTACTTCACAGCTCAGTAC
Organism: Phylloscopus collybita; assembly: GCA_027886175.1. Lineage (NCBI taxonomy): Eukaryota > Metazoa > Chordata > Aves > Passeriformes > Phylloscopidae > Phylloscopus > Phylloscopus collybita. Next base: position 8,294,425 of record JAJNNQ010000007.1, read on the forward strand.
AGGAGCTTTGGCTTACTATCTCCCACATAAATACCTATGTTGTAAGCCTGAACTTAGGTTACGTAAATTCCACCCAAAATAACATTCACCTTAGAAAATAAAAAGCCAGTCAAACGAAAATTTGAGCAGAGCATCATGGCTGAAAGAGACTTCTCCCACCAGACAGTTTCTTCCTGGGAAGACAAAAAGGATGAACCATACACAAGGGTATTAATTTGCTTTGACTAACATATAATTAGGAAGTGAACAGATGTGCTACAGGTGCAAGACAGTATAAGAGCCTGTGTGAGATCAGCACGCAGTAGAGACACAGGGAAGTTGGTTTAAGGAGGGAGTGGGTTGCACACAATTACATTGTTGAAAGCCTTGATATATACAGTAACTCTTTAATGATAATGGTGGAAGAAGAGTATTTAGAAACACAAGGCAATGGGGAAAATGCATCATACTTCTAAAAAAAGAAATCCAGACCAATCTTTGTATTATTTTAAAAATAAATGCATGTCCTAGTGTCCTGATTTCAGCTGGGATAGAGTTAATTTTCTTCTTAGTAGCTGGCACAGTGATGTGTTTTGGATTTAGTATGAGAATAATGTTGATAACACACTGATGTTGTAGTTGTTGCTAAGTAGTGCTTACTCTAAATCAAGGACATTTCAGTTCAACAGAGAGCAGGTGCACAAGAAAATGGGAAGGAGCATGACCAGGACAGCTGACTCAAACTGGCCAAAGGGATATTCCATACCATGGAACACCAATGCTCAGTATGTAAACGGAGGCAAATTGCCTGTGGGGGGCTGATTGCTGCTTGGGAACAGGCTGAGGACTGACCAGTGGGTGACAAGTAATTGTCTTGTACATTACTTGTCTTTCTGGGGTCTTATTTCTCTCTCTTTTTCCTTTTAATTATAGTTGTTACTGTTACTATTATTTTGTTGTTGATATTTCTGTTGTTGTTTCAATTATTAAACAGTTCTTACCACAACCTGTGGGTTTTACTCCTTTTTCCAATTCTTATTCCTGCTGTGGGGAGCAGGAGTGAGTGAGTGGCAGCTTGATGCTTAGTTTCTGACTGGGATTAAACCATTATATACAATAATTGAAAGCTGACCCAAAGAAATATTTTGTATCAATACAATTGGAACATTTAACTGTTAAAATCAGGGCAAACACCTTCTGTTGCTGGGATGAACTACATCTCCAAAGCTTTTCTTGCTGCTGCATCTCAAGGCAGTTCTTTCTGTTGCTTCCACCTTTGGAATCCAAATATTCCATGGGCTGTGCCCATGCACCCTCTGAGCTGGCTGTCCACAGCCTGCCAGGGCTGCTGCTCTGCAGCTCCCTCTTCCTTGGGGTAAAACCTCCTTCTGGAAATACCTCCTGGGGAAGACTGTTTTGAGTCTGGTGGGGGACATATCTGTGAAAACTCTTCAAAGTTCTCTTTTTTGATGTCTCATGGCTCAGTCCATATATATTGTAGCCTGTGGTTTAACTAAACTTTTCTGTCTTTAATAATTTGAAATCTCCCATTATCTTTCTGATTGACATGGTAGAGGCAGGGTGACTCCTAAGCTATTTTTGGAGCAAAGACTCTTCTTCGAAATGTTTTTTCTGAGTCAGAAGTTTATTCCAGCCTGGGTTTTAAGTGACCCATAAGTATCTGGTTAAACCCTATCATGGCCTGCAGAGCTTCTGACCTGTGTTTCAAACTAAGCATGGCTTAAATAATGAATTTAAATTAATGCTTCTTGTATCAGGGCTTTGGTTGGTAGGCTTTTTTTAATAAGCTGGTAACATTTCTTCCTAGTTGATGTATTGATGTCAAAGTGCCAGAATGGTTGTGTTGCCAGCCTCTAACTTCAGATCTTTCCTTCCTCGTTGATCTGGGATAGCAGCCACTGTCTTGATTTTACACAAAGTGTTTGATCCTCCATGCATGTAAATAAAAGTCAAAGTTTCCATTCACTTCTGTTGTGCAGGAGTACTTCCACGATATACTGGTGGTTCCTGTGGCTTGACACTGAAGCACTAAATTAAGAAACATGTACTTTTATCTCCAAATCTCAAACTTTTTTCATTTAAAAATACCTAAAAAAGCAAGTACCATCCTTTGCAGCTTAAAAAAAAGGGAAATAAATTTTACCTTACCATTATAAACAAACATCCTGTTTTCTGCAAATTGAGCTACAGAGTTTTGGTCTAAACATGAGACAGAAAATGGCTCTTGCCTAACCTTATGGTTTTATATAATGGTAATTATATACATGAAAATTGGTTTTCCTTCAGCAGTGTTTCCATCAACAATAAACATATTGCTATGCACTATATCCTCTCTCTCTATTTTGTGTTCACTTATGGCCTTTATTATGATCACCACTGATGAAGAAGTACATGATATTTCTAAAACGAAATGTGAGGGTGGACAATGAACATAGAATTGTAATGTCAAACAGCTCAGATATGAAGACAGACAAATTCAGAATAGTGGTCAGACAGTATTTGGAGTCTAAGAAAATGTGAGGTGAGGAACAGGGTCCTAAGCAAATGTTGGAACAATTCAGTAAACTGTATGGCAGTTACTCCATTAATGAAAGCCTTTAACTGAGATGTATTCCTAAGAAGAAAATCGTGGTCCAATACAGGAATTATTTCACGGCCTGTGTTTTTATTCAAGATATCACTCTATTAAATGATTAGAATGGTCCCTTTTTGCATTAAAATCTGTTACCTAGCAGTAGCATTAGTCGGGACTCTGAAATCCTGTTGTATTTTATAAATTGCACAAAGATACAGGATTCTTAATTATTTCAGATTGCAGTCTCTTAGAGTGGCTTGGATCCACTAGTAAATTCAGTCAGAAGAAGTGTTTTGATATGATTGAGAGCAGGGGAATAAGGAGGGCAGGTGATACCTACAGGAAGAAGATTATATCCTGACAGTCTGCCACCCTGGCTCAGATTTCTGGGCAGAGCGATGATTAAGCTGAAAATGAACTCCAGGGTGGTGTAGTGTGGATTTTCCCTGTATGAACAGTAATGTGATGATTGAGTAAGAAAAGACAAGACGAATTTACTTCTCTACATGTTAAATAATTAGCTGCTGCTAATGGCACAGTGTGTGCCATCTTGGCACGTCCACGTTCAAAAAAGTGGGACTGCAGAGGCTGCAGCAAAGAGTGACAGGGAAAATGACCTGCTGGTCAGAGACTGTAAGTCAAAGCATTTGCCAAAATAGTCATTGTGAGACACCCCAATGGCAATGCACTAGCACCCTCAAAGGGGGGAAGTACTGTCTGCTTTTCTGATGGAGAGGAGACAAGGGCTCTCATCTGGACACTGACCAAAACCAAAATAAGGGGGTTTATAACTGGCCGTTTTTCTGAAAGATAAACATTACTCAAGATGTTAATCTCAACAGAGGGGTAGCTGGTAGAAGACTGAATGAAATATTGTTTAGAGGAGTTGATAGTCTCCTTACTCAGATTTTTAGACAGAAGCAGCAGAATCAGGGACAGTATTATTAGAATACAGGCCTAATCCATGCCACTCTTCACTCAGCTGCTACAAGATTTCACTCCAGGGATGCTGAGAAGATGAGTTTCCATGGAAGCAAGAACAAAGGGGAACTTTCCAAGAAATAATATTTAAATCCTGAGCCCTGAATTCCTGCATGACCTGGAGCTTTTGTACACCTGGTTGATGGGGAAGATTTTGAATCTAAAAAATGACTGACTTGAATATCAGTGATAATTCACTGCAGGAATCTGAACATTCAATGGGAATTCTATGATGAAATTGTGTAAGGTAGATACATGGAATCCAGAGATGTCTTTAATTTGAAAGATCACTCTGTCAGAATAATTGCTTATTATATCATGGGTTAGAGTGCTACAAATGACATCAAAATAAAACCAAGAGACAAATTCAAATTTCCCAGAAGCTGGGGATTTGGGTAAATTGGCACTTGGATAAAACCATTTGTGGTTTTAAGTATTTAACAATTGATTGAGGAACTTGTCAGACCAAAACTACTATTTCTCATTAAAAGATCTATAGGAACAGTATAATTTTATACAGTTCAAACTTTATCTTCTTCATGTCCACCTCTAGCTCACAGGACAGCAGTCCTTGCTGGTCCCATTATCCTATGTTTCTCACACTATGGGATTGGTGAACTCTGTGAACCCAGAAACAACCCAGATCTAGTCATTGAAAACTTGTGTGTGTCAGCCACTTAATAGTTACCACTGTTATTCCTGCTTACATCAGCATACACAAGCAGGCCCAGTACTTTCTTTGCTTTGATGTTACATCACATTCTCATTTTTTCTCCAGGGACTAATGATAACAAGCCACGGTCACTCAGAAGCGTGTATCCAGTCAGTATGGACAGTGGAGCTGAATCTTGTTAGAACTTTACTTCATTCCATTCTGTTTGTATTAGTTTAGTCTATTTACACTTTTAATCCTCTCTCTGGAATAAATTAAGTGTTATGGAAAAATAGTTTTCTTGGTGAATGCATTAGTCTTTTTAACTTGACTTCTTGCTGAAGAGCTGGATTGGAAACTCTTCCACTCAACGGCTTTTGGGTTTGCTTTAAATAAGGAGATAATTGAATGGGCAAGAGATGCCATTCACAGCTCTCTGGATTCAGATAGACATCTACTGTGGGTTACAGTGTAGTCATAGAGGTGATGAGACTCAGCCTCTAGGACTGCTCTTTAGTATAGTACAGAGGAGGAAACACTATCTTGTGGGAGTTAACTCCCACTCTTGTGGGAGAAGAAATGAACCTTGTCAATGTCCATTGTAAAAAATCCGACACTGATATTTCTTCAATGGGTCCATGTGTTGGTGGAAATGGAAGCAGCCTGGTGACACCTCTGAAGAGTCTCGTGCCATGTTTTCTGCAGAGCAGGGTGGCTGAGGGGCTGTTAGATCTGCTCTGTCAGCTCTGAGGTATCATGGCATAGGCATCTTCAGTGCAGGAGAGATCCTGCAGTCCAGTTCCATGGAAGGTAAAAAAAGTGTATTTACATTTTCTTTTTCTAGGTAGGAAGGAAATGGATTATATCCTCATAGGTGTGACTTGGGGAAGGAAATGAATAAGATCTGTGCAAGAGGCTTTTCTTTTAGGAGTCAGTAAAGAAATTCCAGTGCCAGCCATGGAAGATGCTATTTAGGAACTGAAGCAGCCAAAACCCTAGGTGGGTTAAGTTTATGACATCAGCATCTGCCATCTGAAAACTGTACAGATCCAGTATTGGACACGATGATCTTTTATCAGTTATAGCTTTGGGCAGCACAGTAGGACTTTTCTAATTTCTGAGCTCCTGAGAGATGCTCATTAAAAGAGAAAAAAGCAGCTGAATATCAGAAAAGCTTTACTGTTTGCGTTAAAATGTTAGGGTCCAGAGGGCACTGTCAGCTCTATGAGTCCTATCCAGTCCAACCTCAGAGCTTCCTCCACCCTGTCAGCCCCCTGGCTTCCCCCCATCTGCCCTTCCCCTGGGCATGGCTGGAATGGCAGGACAGGCTCTGGGGAGCCCCCAGCTCTCATAAGCCTCAGGGAGTCCCTGGACCCCACGGTGCCCTGAAGCAGAGGATTCTCCTTATGATCCTGGGAGCCAACTTCTTTCATAGTAATCCATCAGCGAGGCGATGGCATAGGTAAGGAGTGATTGCATACCTTGGCCTCATGTCAACCAGAGTACCTAGTCTGGATCAGAAATGATATGCTGAGACTGATCTTAATTCAAACTTGTAAATCACAGATCATAAACTATAATGAGACTTCACTTTAAGTAAGGACAAGAAGAAAATCTGTGTCCAAAACACCTTGTATACAGTGCAGACTTGGCCATCAGACACGACGATGACATAATGTTGGTCTTTATGGAGTCAAGCTTTTGCAAAAAGCAAAATTGACTGGACATTTCTTATTCTTTTTTAAAAATATATTTCATAGTAAAAGAAGCTACCTTGATTTAGACTGCTTGTTGTACATGGAAGAATCTGCTGATACCTATTTTTGAATTTTTTCAGTAAAATGTGGCAGCTTTAGTCAGGTTTTCTGACCTTTTATTTGGAGAGAAATTAACAGAGGATGTTAGCTTATCTCTTACTTTTGATAACCTAACACAAACTGAGCAGGATTTGTGAGAAACTGAATTTTTGTGGATATTGCTCTTCCATATGGTTGGAAACTTCTGAACATAAGGAAAATTTTTTCTCTGGCCAGAAAGGTTGAATGGAAAAATTCAATTATTGTTTGATATGGAAAGAGACGGTGAGTCATGCTCATTTCTTCCATGGTGAACAGCATGGACTTTCTGCATCCAAAGACACAGAAGTATTTACTGCTAGCGAGAGTGGGAACAGACTGACCAGCACTACTGGGAGGTAAAGGGCCTAACGTGATGCAGCAAATGCCCTGATGTCCTTTACATAAAGTAACAAAAGTTTTTGCACTGAATAACTTCTTTAGTCATGTTTTGAATGAGTTTAATAACTGCACATCTTACTGTCTGTAGGAGGCAGTTTTATTGAAAAAGGCAGGCAGCACTATCACACAGAGATTGCTTTCCAACAGTTAGTGCTCATCTGCTTGCATATAGCTTAATGCAGTTGAAAGACAGTAAGAGAGACCTCATGTATCTTTTGGGATCTTGTAGCCAGCTTATTATTTTTTAGGAAAACTAGAAAGCCTCCAGGCTGCATATGTACACAGAGCTGTATGGGCTGTTTGTTCTGTACTGAAGTAGTTCTGGATCCTGAGGACAGGGAAAGGCACTCAGGATTGCACCTGGGATGCCGTTCCTCTTTCCTTGTATGGATCTTGGAACACCTACCCTGTGAAAAGGGGCTGAGGCAGCTGAGTGTGCTCAGCCTGGAGGAGAGATGGCTTCAGAGGGACCTAACAGCAGCTCCCAGTGCCTGTGGGAAGGTCATTGAGGGTACAAAGCTGAGCTCCTGGCCAGGATGCACAGAGGAGAAGGGGCAGATTCCTGGAACTGAAATTAGGTTAAAAGATGAAGAGGGCAGGGGGTAGAGGCAAGGGGTGGGAGATACATCATCTCATCTTTGGAGGTTTACAGACAGCTGGCAAAGCCCTGAGCAGCCTGATCTGAGTTCAGTGTTGACCCTGCTTTGAACAGGAGGTTGAACTAGAGACCTTCTCAAATCTCCTCCAACTTCAATGAGTCCATATCTTCTTTGGATAACAAAAAGCAGTGTAGCATGACCTCCTTAGCATTACAAAACATGATATGCTCTTTGTAAAATCTGAAGTATTATTATCATGATTAGATCAATTATGACTAACTCTACCACTTGTTATATGCATGAGAAAGAATATACTATTTCCTTCTTGACTCTAGTCATCTTGCTCTTTTAAAATCATGTTTTAATCTTAGTCATAACATTATCTGACTCATCTTAAAATAAATTATTTACATAATCTTCCCATGGTCTCTATGCTGAGGTTTTTTTCCTCCAAACAACTTCATAATGTTTGATCATTGTGTGACAATTATGTCTTTTCTGAATGAAAATTCTGCTTTTAATAAAATCAAGCAAGGAGATTATCGTCATGAGCCCAGCAAGGACTTTACTATGCAGAGAGTGCAAGTCCTCCTAAGTAGTGTGAGATGATAGGGTGGATTTCCTTGGAAGATCACAAGCTGCAAAGGATCTGTATTCTAGGCCATGAAAATTCAAATTTGGCTCTTCAGCAAAGATGGAGAAGAATACTTTCCGCCAAGGCAGGAACAGCCTTTACCTCTTAACACTGTCAGAAATGTTCATGTCAAAGAAAAAGCCCTTTCCTCTTGAAATCTTTACTTCTGTACACTTTCTTTTGTTTTAAGATGACCTTGAAGTAAAAAGGAAAAGAATGTTTTTTGATTTTGTCATCTTTTGCCTTGATCCTGTACCAGAATTTTTTATTTGTTTACATATTATCTGCAGCAATATAAAGAAATAATTATAGGGAAGACAAATAAAATTGTTCTGTAAATTTACCACTTCTAATTTCTTTTTTTTAATACTGTGATCTCTTCTTTAACTCTCATAGTGCTAATCTAGAGCTCTCATTTTCCTCACATAACATCAAAGACTAACTCAGGTTTCTCTTTGTGGAATAAATGTAAAGCATTTATTATATCTTCCAGCATACATCAAGATATTCAAATAGAGAAAATTATTCAAATTTCATTTCAGTGCCATTAAAAAATATTTTTCAAGCTTATTTAAACAACTTAGACTCATGAGAGTTAGTGTTTACTTCATTTAGCCTTCCTTTCTTTAACGAGCTAATATTGCTCCTCAGATGGCATTTATGAGTGCCTGCAGGACTTCTTGGGTGACTCAGGCCAGAGGATACTGCTGCTAGCTGCAAGTTTGGATGGGAGGTGCCTCAGGATGATCCTGTCCTTGGGGCCACCCTAATGATTCCCAGGTAGAAGATCCTCTCTGTGGCTGTTAGGCTGGAGTCATGTTGCTGGAAGAGAGGGTTTGTGTCTGAGCAGGTCCCTGGCACTGGGAGGAGAGTGCAAATATCCAGGTGCTCCCCAGAGCTCCATACTGAGCCCTCTGCCTTCTCTCATGGGTGAGGCCAAACTTGGATTTCTGGCTCTGTGGCAGCAATAGGAGGGATCAAAAAAGGGCTGTGTGGTCTAGAAAGGGCACCTTGCAGCAGTCTTGGCTGTATCTTTTAATGCTTTGCTTTGCATGTGTATCACATACATGGTAAACATTTAGATGTTTGACAGATTTGTTTACAAGGCATTTACTAAGTAATTTCAAGGTACCCACAAGTTCCATGAGTGCAAGAAAGAGGTATTTCACTGCTTGCCTGTCTTGAGAAATTATTATATGGTTTTTTGTTTTTATTGTGAGAAAGACCTGACCAAGTACAAGATTTTAACTAGGCAGGAGTAGAGCTTAACTGTTATTTAATAGGCTCAGGAGCAGTTAAAGATCAAACCAGAAAGGCCTTCTGGTTCCCTGCCAAAGTAATAGTACCATATTACCAAAGGAATAGTACCATGGGCTTTCTATGCATAAAGCATTTCTTTTAGAATCTCACAAAAATTCCATCAAAAAAAAAAAGGGAATATTATCCCTCTAAATTTAAGAAAAATATTTGCATGCATTGAAACTATAGCAGGTTCCCTTTTATAAAGGCAAGGTCAAGGTTTTGCTTTATTTTTCATTAATGGTTATGTAGTTCCTCTGATTTGGAATTGTGAGACCCAGCATTAAATAGGGAGAAATGTCTTTCCCTAGTGAAAGTGGGACATTAACTGCAGTGACCTGGCCAAATTCCAGTTTGAATATTTACACATAAATAAAATGCCCTTTGACATTTCTGTTAAGGATAAACATTTTTTTTATCCCAAGTGATCTTGAACTGAGGAATACTGATAAAATGCCTTTGCATTTGATGTGAGAGTGAGCTGATTACATGGATGGGCAAAACTAATCTAAGCTGTTAATGTGCCACCAAGTGTAGAAAGGCTGAGGATCCTGTGGAAACTGGTGGCAGAACTTCATTATATTTCCTAAATGCAGGATTCCACTTATCATTCCTGGGTCTGGTTTTGTCATCAACCTCACATAGCATTTTTTGTAAGTGACATCACTACTTCATAGAAAAGATTTATCCCCCCCTCTAAATTAATGTGGCTTAAAAACTGACCACACCTTTAAGTACAAATAATAAACACTGCATAAGGTCTCCATTTTGATATAATTATTACTTTATCATATTATTTTGAGCAAGGCAAATAAAACCCTCTTTTGTTTAACTTTTTCCATCACAGGACTCCATTTTTCAGTTACTTGCATCAAATGACCAGAGCACACTTATGTTTTCCATGGGAGCGTAGGGACTTCAGCCTCAGGCCTTTTGGAAATTTCATCAAAAGTGGTGTGCACTTTTCTTCCTGTCTGTAAAGAGGTCCCCAGATCTGGCTGAATTATGTGCATCTTGGAGCATTAGTTCTTACCTGCTCAGCAGTGACCTGGCAGAGGCTGGCGCTTAGGTTTCCGAAGATGCCATCTGTACTGGGCATCCTCTGTCCCAAGGCTGTAGGAGATGAACCTAACTTTCCCTGTAATTTCTCCTCCTGTTACCATGTACGGCTATGGCACAGCATCTAATAGCAGGCTCTAATATCCTCTGCTCCTGCTGTTTCTCCTTCTGGCGCCCTAGCAATGAAGAGATGGAGGCAACCTGAGGGGAATGGGAAGGATGCAGAATCAAGGAGCACAGGATGAGGGAAAATCTGCTCGGAGCGACTTAGTCAGCATCACAGAAGAATTCAGCGGTACACTCAAGCATAAAATTTGCTTTTCCTAGAATAGCGTTATGGTTGCCAGATATGCCGTGTAACATGGGATTTCCTGAACTATAGACTCAAATTCCATGTCCTCTATTAAAACACAGAGGCGATTGATTTCCCTGTATATTCCAGAAATACAGTCTTTGTAAAGTCTGATAATCTACTGCTAACTTTGATCTCCATCTTCTCTGTGGGTGTTTTTGTGTTTCATTCCTCACAATGTGTGGGTAAACCCACTTCTGAGGGTTATAACAGGAGGTAACAAAACCCACACATTCACATGTAGGATTTATGCCACTGCTAGAGTGAGAAAGGCTTGGCTGACCTCAGGATGGGCTACAAATGGACTTTCAGAAAAGCAGGTTTTTGGTAAGGAAGGAAGAGATCAAGGCTGAGAACAAGCTGAAATACCAGTTTTTGTTCTGGATCTGAAAGTGTTGAATGGTTGGGGGAAAAGGCTTTCTGGTGGTAACCCCAGGCCCCAGTACAGGGGCCAGGTGTGATAAAAGGGTCACAGTGGTGTCTCATGCTGGATAAATGGTTTTGAGACCATTAGAGTTTCCTGACACCAGGTAGATCCCTCTGAACAGCCCAGTCTGGATGGAGTGATACTATTCACAGCGATTCTGGAGAATAAACCTTGTGATCAGGTCCATTTTTGCTGATCTTCACCTTTTTTGTTCTGTGGTTGATATGTTGGGATGCTTATGAGTGTCCCTGTCCCTCTCTGGAACCCATCTGAGAGCCTCCACTTGAGCTGATATTCAGTGCTATTCAGTATGTGAACAAAAGCCACGGTGAAAGCCATCAAGAACGGGTGGATATGAACAACCCTGATGAATAAGATGAATACATCTTTTCTGTGCATGTGCTGGCACTTCACAGGCCCCAAACTTTGATCTCCAGGGTCAAGCAGGCTCTGTGTGCTTGAAGAATGCACAGCTGGCCTCGGCAGACCACAGCATCTCTTGACAGAGGCTGTCCTGAAGGTGCCTTGCCTATATCTCTAAGCGCACTCACCCCTGCCACCTCCTGCAGATGAAGCTGGAGGTTGTTGGAAAGAGCTGGACCCTCTGTTGCCTTCACTGCCTGATGTTGTGGGTCACCTTCCCCCTTGCCTCTTCCTGGTGGCAGCAATGCCTGAACGCTGTAAAATTTTGTTGTAAACAGCTCGGTTGTCCTGGTCTTCCTCAGCATCCTTTCCCCTGTGGCACCACGTCTCCAGGCACAGCTCCTCTGCACCGTGACTGTGCTGCTGGAGATTGCCTGTGCTTGCCAGAGTTCCTCTCCCTATGCCCCTTTCCAGCACTCTCATTAGGAATGTGCATAATTCTGTGCTTGTAATTAGTATATGCTGTTTGAGGCCTAATTATACTGTATGTTCTGGTTTATCAAAAGCTGCTCATCTGTTGTGTGAAAAACAGTTTAGGAATCCCAGGCTGCCTTCTGCAGGAGTCCTCCTCCTTTGAAGTGGGAAGATCAGAGTCACGGCTGGGTCAGCACAGCAGGGGCTCTGCCTCCTCTCAGGGTGCCGGGTGTCAGCAGCGGAGCAGGATGGGCTCCTGCTGGGCAAACGTGGCTGGAGAGCTTCACGTCCCACAGTGCAGCCCAGAGACAGCACAATCCCCTGCTGAGCCCTAGGAGCAAGTCTTGTCACAGCTAGCTGCATTCCCTCCTGCTTCCTTTCCTCTCCTCTCTTCCTCCAGTTACATCTTCTTCTTGCTCTTAAGCATTTTCTTTTAGTAGTGACACCAGCTACCTTCTTATTTTTTTAAGAACAGTTGATATTCACACCACCCTGGAAAAAAAATACTTTGTGCACAGGCCACAGGTCAGTATTTTCAATGGAAATCATGGTGTGTAGTATCACAAGCTATTTTAAATCTAATGAGAAATGCAGGAAATCCTGCAGTGGAATGAAGCTGACCTTGGTGACCGTGGCTGTCTCTCAGCATTGAATGTACTAGTGCAGTATAAAACATGTAGAAGCCTGTTCTTAAATAAAGAGGTACAAATATTTATTCTGCCCAATATTTTATAGAGAACTGGGAGTAAATAGCTTTTGCAACCACCAGCCCCAATATCTATTCTTTTGACTGAAGGAATATATTTAAAAAAAGAGTTGAACCTGCATAATAATAAAAGGAAGAAGAAATATTTTCAGCAGGTATTACAGGATAAACTGAACAAAAGATATCCTGACACCATTTTTTATTGCATTCCATGTTTGAATATATTATTAAGAGTTTTGGGGGGCAGGGGTAGAATATTTGGGAGTTACTCAGTGTAACAGCAAGGATCAAAAGAAGGTGGTCTCTTGGGAAAGCTGGCACGTGCAGGCATTAATAACATAAATGATAGTGTGTCCAGGGCAATCATCACATTGCTGGTTTTGGACAGCATCTCTTCCCTTCAACAAATTAAGATCTCTTCTCTTTACAAAAGGAGCATCTCCTCTACATTAATTTGTGATTAGCAGGACTTGGGCTATCTACATAAAGTGATAGTAAATGAGATTTGCCAAATGTAATGGGTCGCTGACTGAGAAAAATCTATTGGTGATGCAAGCTAACCTCATGCAACTGAGAGATGTATTACATCAGCCTGTCCTAGGCAAGAAAGATTTGATGTGGAACTTAATCTTTTGGGTGTATAAACAATTCAAGACTGTGTCTAGAGAGTAACAGCACAGGAATGAATGCCACCCTGTGTCTCCCACAGAGGCACCCAACAGAAAATTTGCAGACAAAATGCAGAAAACGAAGGTGTGTGTATCAGCACCCACCAGCAGTAGGATGCTGCAGAGACTTGCCACACACAGCACTTGTCACAGGACATCCAGACACACTCTGTCCTCGAGACCTGACAGATTGACCAGAAGGAGATGCATGGTGACATCAGATAAATGTGACATCATGCTAACACATCATGTTAGTGGCACTCCTTGTTTGCAGGGCTTATGTGAACTCTTCTGTTTTATAGAAAAAAAGACAAAGTTTAACATGGTTCTGCTCATGCCTACAGAAAGTGACATGTGTCACGTGCTGAGGATTTAAAGAGTATGTATAATACGTACGACTAACCTATTATATTTTTATATGCATGTATATGCCTGCACTGATAAAAAATATATCTTATTATGAAGCACCAGATATATGTGTCGCAGCAGGAACTATGCCCATTCCCTAAGTATTCCCCACTCTCTGAATCTGAAGAAAAAAGACAAAGACTGGTTCCTGCAGAAGCCTGAAGAAAGAGAAAAAGGTTCCTGACCTGAAAGTTAGATGATGTCGCTTGTCCATTTTAAAATATGCTTGTGAGCCTCACCGGGCAAGGTTTCAAAATACACACCCCACTGCTTCAATTCTGTCATTCAGTCATACTGAGCTTGCAAAGCAAAATACAAAAGTGATGTCAGAATCATGATGCAGAACTTTTGTTTTGGAGAAAGTCAGACAATCCCAGAGGATACCTGCAACAAGTTCAGTGCTCTGATCACACAATATGCTCAGACTTTGGGGAAACTGCCTGACAGGTTTTCAATAAGTCCTAGACTTGAAACACATATCAAGATACTTATTTTTAGTGTCAGCAACAGGCAGTACGTCCATAGCAGGATATTTTGGCATCTGATCTGATAGATTCACTTATATAATTGAAATAGTATCTTGGCTTTTTCTACTCTTGGCTTCCTATTGGGGAAAAAACCCTGAAAAGATGAGGACCATGAATCATAAAAAAAATATGGAAATTTTGTGCTATGTATTATCACTTGGCTTGTTTTAACCAAATAGTTTTAGGGAATGATATTATGTTCCTGCCAGGAGATTTAAATGTTCTCTGAAGTCACTGATTCAACAGTGTTTCTATAAGAAAGATTGTTTTGATGCTTACTCATTAAGGAAGATAAGGTCAACACGCACATTGATTTTAAAATTCTCTCTTGAAATATATACAGCTGACTGTTTATTATCTTTGAATCTGCAGGGTTTGGCACCTAATTTGTTTAACGCCTTAGAACTGAATATAGAGAATTTAACAGGAAGCCTTATTTACAGATATTTGCTTTAGTCCACATTCTGCATCATGTGCAGCTGTCTTCTGGGTCAAGGTGATAATAAGAAAGGAGACAGATCATGCTCAAGTTCTCATACTCAATTACCCTTCACTAACATTTCAGGAGCAAACTGGGGTTAGGAAAAATTCTTATTAGGCTTTATAAGGTCTAGAAAACTTCATTATTCCCTTTTTCATACCAGCTTGGTTTTTACACTCAATCAATTCATGACAGTAAGCGTGTATTAAGATATTTGTCATAAGGAGACAAATTGCTTTCCATGTTATGGTATAGAACTTTTTGAAAGTACATCACTTGCAGTAAACCATCACTACAGATTGTTTATTGAGAATCAGATTTCTTCTGGAGAAGTATAACTGCCTCAAATAAATCAGTTCTCAGTGTCTGTGATAGCTTAAAATAAGTGTAAAAGTGTGTGGGAGAGTAATTGATTGTGAGTTCAAGGAGAAACAAGAAGTAGGAAATCAAAAAGTTTCCACAGAGACCAGACATCATGTGAAGGTGAAGGAGAAGAGGAATGGGGTTGGTGACTATGCTGAACTGACCTGGGCAAAGGGACCTGAAGGGTCCTTCCAGCTTGCTGGGTACAGTGAACAACCACAATCCCATTCATAAGCTCTGGAAACTCCACCACAATACTGCTTCCTTAGTATGTAATTAAAATAGGATGCTTCTCAGACTGAGAGTTATAGCCATAGAAAAAACCACACAAGATTTTGATGCTTTTACTATTGTTTGCGTGAGTCTGACTGAATAACAAGCTGAGTAATGCAGCTCTGATTTCTTCAGGTCCCACTTATACTTCATTCATAACATTAACAAATATAAACTATCATAATCAGAAGAGGTTGTGATGGCATTTGCAATGCTTTACTTTTCATCATCTGCTGTACCAGGGAACCTTCAGAATCTGCTGCTGGCCACTGTGTGCAAAGGCTGCCTCTGTGTTTTGTCTGGTCTAAAAGGCCACACTCCTGAGTCTAAAATATGTCTCAATGCCCTGTGAAGAGCGTCTTGGCTGAGCTTTCCACTTGCTTTTGCAGCTGCACTCTCCTGGCACACAGCTAAGTGAGTGGCTTGTGGCTGTGGCTGAGTAATCCTGAATGGACAGGAGGAACAGTGAATTTCCTCCTGTCACCATGGGAAAGCATAGGGCTCTCCACAGTGACCCTCCTTTGTGCTGACCCCCTGTGCTAGAATATATTCTGCTCATTTTTGAAGTATCACTACTAGAAGATTTGAGAGCTGCTTTATAAAGTGTCGTATTTAGCCCCTGCTTTGTTTTAAGGTGTGTCAATGTCATGCTGCTGTGTTAGGCTGGAGAACTGAGGGGCCATTTTCAGTTTACTGCAAGCCACTGGAAATACTTTCAGGTTTGTAACCACAGAAAAACCCTTCTATTTCAGATATGGTCAAATATAAATTCACTGGCAACAGAAAGCTCGCTTGTTTGACATCAAGAATGTTTCCCCTCTGAGGTAATATAAAATGCTTTGAGGTACTTTTCTCGAAACCTTGACATTTGCTTTATTCTCTATGATCTTATAGAGGTTTTGTGTGCTTCTAAAGTGCACAGAGACTTTAAAGCTACAGCTTTGTGAAAAAGTGAGGTTCAGTAGTTAGCACAATAAGTGAGAGTCAGGGGACGTCAGGGTAGTTCTCACAACACTCTGGAGTAAGTTCCTTATTTTCTGCTTTAGTCAATGTGGCTGTATCAGTGGTTATCTTTTCATTGTTCTTGCACACCCAAGCCAAGCAATTGTGACTATTTTTGTGATTTTAAAAACACTAAGCTTTTTGATTAATTTATTTTAAAATTATGCAAATCTTCAGGTTTTGCAGGTTTAATAGCAATGAGAATTGCTGAGTAAGTCTTAGTCTTGAATGAAGGTCAAGAAACACTCACTGCCCTTAAATCTTTCTGTGTGGACTGGACTTAAAATTTTGCAAAATGTGTTTCTGGTGTGTTTCTTTTTATATTTTTCTCTTCTACTTTGACAACAATAAAATAGCAATTCTTATGGGTTTATATTCATATTCTCTCTGGTAATGGTTGGACCATGGTGACAATATTGTGAGCTTAATGCCTTGGAAGATCTCACTGCGATAACACCGGTCCCCTTCCAAAACTGACTTTAAGGGGTTCTAGGTTACATGGACTATGTATGCATCATTTCTCTGTGTATTTATGAACAAACTAGCAGTTAAGGGCTGTTTTTATAAAGAATGCATGTTAAACACACTACCAAGGACTTATGGATATAAAATCACCCTTGCAAAAAATTGGTATATTTTTCAGAAGAGTCAACCAAGTGCCTGAGGTGACTCTCTGCAAGTGAGAGTATGTTTTACAGGGATGTCAGCTCTGGTTGATCCAAAACAGTAACAGATACTCAAAAAATCTATGGATGAAGTGTTAGTCATAAGAACAAACCAAAGCATTCTGCTTTGCAATGATACATTATTTTTGTTTCCTTCTGTCTGGGGCTATAGAGGCTGTACAGTGGAATAAGAAACAGATGTGGAAGTCAGACCCTCCTCATCTTCAACATGAGCAGCTGACTTCATGCATGACCTTCATGCTGAAGCTACGAAAGGGCCATTCAGCATTAGAACTTGAGATGTGAACAATCCAGAGAATTTTTGGATGATTTTCTGGGCAATTAACTCCACAATCTGCCTAGGAACAATTACAGCTCATCCATGTGCCGTGCTGCATTTACCTTGTGAACACCACTCCTTAGGCACACCTCTGATGTTGGGAGAAGAAACTGGGGCTCGGGTTTAACCTCTCCTTCCTTTTCCTAGCAAAACTCTGCAGCCCTGTGGTGTCTTCTACATCTCACTGCCCTAATGTAAGCTTTAGAAAACCACCCTGTTCCCTGCTGCTCTGTACGAGTGACCTGGGATCCCTAGAGCTGCTCACTTGCTGCATCCTCTACTTCCTGAACATTTCACTGTGACACTCCCCTACCTTCTTTGTTCTGTCACCTCCTGCACCTTCATTCCCAGATTCTTTCCATTCCCAGATTTTATCAGGACCTGGAAGGATCCAAGTCAGGGTTAACAAGAAACTACTTCTGTGGGCAATGGGAAAATTGGTGGTCAACTACCAGCTTCAGTGTTTCAAGTGTTTGATGCAAGATAACAACTTATATGTTTTGAGAGTGGGAGGGCTCAGGGAATTGTATTACTTCCTCCTGTCTTGAATGTGGTTAGACTAAATCATAGGGTGTAGAGAATGAAATGCCAGCTGCGCTGCAGTACTGCACAATGGAAACAGCATCCACAGCTGCAGTCCTTGGTTTTGGTGACAATGTGAGCAGTATTGAGACAAGCAGATTTTGACTTGTTTTTCTAAGAATAGCCCTGCCCTGCTGATGTACTCTTGGACACAGCACTATTTCCAGAGAACTGAATTTGAACAAGAAAGTCCAGTCAAAGCTAAAATGCTCTCGGATAGGTCAGATCCCAAAAGACCTGGTTATTTAAAGATTGACCTTTACAGTTTCAGATCAGAGTCTGCACTGTATTCCAATGACACTTATGTAAAACTCTTTCTCCTGGATCTCTGCCTCATTAGCTGTACTCATTTTTACTGTTGAAAATTTTGGATTTTGATATAAATGAAGAGGACTAAAAAGGGGAAAAATAAAAGGGCTAATATGGAGGTACTACCAATGTCTTATTAAGGAGAGAGAGAGAGAAAAAAAGATTTTCTTCAGCTATACAGAAAGTTTTGACACATAATTCCAGCCCTTTGGAAAGGACCAGCTTGGCATTTAAAAACCACAGAGCTTTGCATCACATACTACAGGTGATTTTCACCTTCTGACAAAGAAGGCAGCAAAACAGAACCCCACAAAGAATGCAAAAGGGCTGCTGTCCAGTTGATTCATGTTTAGTGAGCTGCAGCACCACAGTTGCCCATTGTGTAATGTCTGTGGCAGAACTATTTTCAGAAATGGCTTCAGCAAACAACTTGAGACAGGATATAGGCTGAATATTAGCCCTTCTGGATAGTATAACACCTCTGGATTGTGTAACACGCCTCTCTGGGAGAATCTCAGGAATCTCTTATATTTCAGATATCTGGGAATGTGCTTCATCCTTTTTTTTTGCTTTATTTTAGGTCTAAAGTTTCTGTTTGTTTTCAGTTTAAATTAAATGAATTTTTTTCCTGCTAGTAGGAACAACATGTAAATTTATACACAGCATTAAAATTCGGAAGGCCAGAAGTGGATGGTTGACATTTGAAGGCCTATTCTTCTTAATGGGGTGTGCATTGAAACATATGATTAAAGACTTGAGCCATCCATCTGTACTTTCACTGTCTCTAAAAGCTATGCCACTAATTCTCCCAAGATTCTTCAAGTAAAACAAGGGAAATACAGACCCTTCCCCCAGCTGTCAATGTGCTGCTTGCAAATCTGGGGGAAGATCCAGCCATGCAGGATCTCCCATGGGGGAGGGCAGGATGCAACAACCAGTGCATAGTGTACTGCCAGAAATCAGGATTAAGGGAGCTGGAAAACAGCGAGTGTTGTTGGTCTTGTAGACACTGCAGTTCTGTGCTTGTCCTTTGCCCCTGCAGGAGCAAGATCTGATGGATTTTGAATTATTGAATCAACAGTGGGTTCCTGGTGAGTATTTGTCCAGTCCATTTCCCTGTAGGATGTTGACACAAAGGTGGGGAGGGCACCTCATGGTTGAGATGGCACATATACACTGGTATTTACTTTTTGTGTTGGAAAAGTCAGTACACAATTTTGTCACAAAATGTAATAGATTTTGATTGTTAAAGACAATGTAGGGCAGAAATTGAAACTGTATTTTTAGTACCTCCATTTCACTACAGCATTATTTTTTTCAGTGCAGTTGCATGTATTAAGCCATTGCTATGATCCAATGTACACATTTACATCAGTACCTCTGCTTCCACTGGGTTAAGTGCAGTGCTGCTCAGCTCTGCCTCCCTACCTAGATCAATGAAGGGCAAATACAAGTCTTCTGAGGGTATGAATGTTCTGCAAAATCATTTTGTTTCAATTCACAGCACTTCTTTCATTATCTGAGGTGTGGCTGATAAGCTGCATGTCTGGTTTGTCTTGCTTCATGAGGGAGTCACTAGTTCACTAAAACAATTTACAAGAAAAAAGTCCTAAACTACTCTCTCCAGTCCTCATGCTCCCCTCCCCTCCTTCCAAATTAGAGAATTCTTTATTTGAGAACAAAACCCCTTAAAAGCTAGTTTTTTGTTTTTGTCTGAGATTCATTCAGGCTATCCATTCATTTCCAGACCCAGGCCGTGCTTGCTCCTTCCAGTTTGGGACAACAGCAACAACTAGAGGCACCCTCCAAGGGTTGAACCTCATCTGAGCAAACACACTGCTTGAAGCTGTACAGAGGCTACTGTCACTGTTACTGGGTGGAATAATGTTTGTGTGCACGTTGCAGATGAGAAGAGGTCATCCATGGTGCCTGCAGGGAGCTGAGCCCTTGTCTCTGAGTGCTACCCCTGTGCCTCCAGAGAGAAATACTGTTACTGGGGGTTATTTATGCTCCTTTGTGGTCTACGGAGTGTTTCTGAGTCTCTTCTGGGACCTTGCTCCCATTCTCTCCTCTGATAAATCTTGCTTTTTTTTTTTTTTTTTTTTTTTTTTTTTTTTTTTAAATTAGATTAGAGCCTGTAAGCTAGGTAGCTGAACAGCCAGAGAGCTGCTTGTCAGCCTCTGATTTTGCAGCAGGGATTTTGCAGGAGGCTGCTGATGCAGCGACCTCTGAGTGCCAGGTGAGTGCCGTGAATCCTGCTGGGATACTGTTGAAGGACTGGCTCCTTCTGTACTGTACCAGGAAAAAGAAGCCTGGCACAATGATATCTCTGCTGCTGGTGGTGAGCAACCCTGCAGCAAAGTAATCACTCTTCCCTGCCATGGTTCTTGTGGCCAAAATAACTAATTGGTCACTGTAAATCAGAGCCTGGGTGTGGACTATCACATATGCAGTGCAGAAAATTGAAAGATCAAGGGTTTTCAGAAAAACAGAGGATAGATCAAATTGCCGGTATGGATGTCTTTACCAACACTATCACTCCCCCTGAAGAGGGACTATTTAAGCCCTATTAAATGTTTTCCAGACCAAGATTAAACCTACTTCATTGTGGAGGCAGAGATAAGGGAACTCTATTAGCCAGCACTCTGTCCATCCACTAATCAGCTTCTCATATTTGGAAATATTTCCTTATTTTCCTTTGATAAGCCTGAATCTCATCAGACTTTTTACTCAGAAATAGGAGACCCTCGTGCCAAAACTGCCACTAGCTCACGAAGGCTGCACAACCTA
Source organism: Phylloscopus collybita (assembly GCA_027886175.1). NCBI lineage: Eukaryota > Metazoa > Chordata > Aves > Passeriformes > Phylloscopidae > Phylloscopus > Phylloscopus collybita. The sequence continues at coordinate 8,315,191 of JAJNNQ010000007.1, forward strand.
CTTTCTCTGTATGAGTCAGGTCAGGGATAAAAACCAAGCCTATTGCACCCTGGGAGGGTGCCCGAACCAGCAGCCTCTGAATCAAGCAATCTCTCTGAAAAGCGATTTCTTCCTAAAGTTCAAAAATGCCTATGCAGGAATCTTGTGTTGAACATGGCAAGGTAGTTAGGAAAATGTTGGTTATAACAAATCATTTTTTCCAAAAGATTCATGGAAAAATTCCTGAGCTGCTTTATATTAGGTATTAAGCCCACTCTGGTCAGAGGTGCAGCTTTACCAACAAAAGAAGTAATAGCTACAAAGTGTTGTCTGTAGTCTGTTGGACTAGTGACAGTAACAATGCAAAACATTACTGGAGGCCCTGGCAAAAGAACAGGCACATTTTGTTGGCTATGTAACTCAGGGTAGGGCAAGATGAATAGAAATGATGATCTAGTGAGTAGGTTACTGGATTGCTCAGCTCCTGCCTTAGCTTCAGACTTTCTTGTTCCTCAGCAAGGAAGATACTGAAACCTTTCTTCTGTTACAGTTCCCCAACCTAAAAGAAGGAATATGGTAATTTCTTATGTCCACAGGGATACAGGCAAAGTAAATGATGACTGCAAAGCCTTGAGATACTGCGGGAGGGAGGGTATAGACACAGAAATGCTCAATCCTATGTCTTTCAGTTAAGGAAAGAGAACACAGAAAGTATTTTCTAAAGACATATTGCAAAGTTATTCCCCTCTCCCAAGTGTGGCATGTAGAGACATATTTCATTTTTTTTTTCTATCCTCTATTCCTTTTCAAGTACATTCTTTCCTTCCCTTGCAGGGAGAGACATATGTATAGCCAAGTGGATGATATCTAAGGCCTACAATGTTCCTGTATTGCATCGGGTCTGATTTGATGGTTTTCTGACACTGAAATAATCATAAGTTTTATGTTCGATTTCACTGGGCAGTTTCTGAGAATTTAATATTTCACTTTGACCCTCCAGTTCCTTCAAAACAGCTTTTAAAATCTGCATGGTGTGGGAGGGAGTATTTCTGGCAATCTTTGTCTTTCCAGGAGTCGTTTTGTGTGAAGTTATTTTGATGGATTTGCTGTCACATAAGTCAAAGATTTTCTCTACTAAAAATTTACACATTTGTTTTCATGTAGGAAAGCAAACAAAAATCACTCATTTCTAGAAGATAAACATTTTACTCAACAACTTTCAGAGTGTAGTTTCCTTTGAAACTCAGTTTAAAGAATGAGATGAGGCTAAATGCAGGCAAAATAGATCCAGCTGTATGAAGTCAGGCACTTCTGGAACATGAATCATTTCCCATGACAGAGGGCATTGCACTACAGAGGTATCTGTTGCTCATGTTTGACTGTAGAAGAAACGTGAATAACTTATTTAGGCTAGTTACCTGGTTTTGGCTAGGCAAAGTTGGGCAAAGAATCCATATAATTGCCATCAATATGTATACATTTTAAATCATTGCATGACCTTCTCCAAGTGTTTAGACATAGATTAAAATAGGCTTTCCAAAAGTCAGGCACCTAAAATGCTGAGCATTTTTGGAACTGTAGGACTTCTTACATACAGGACTTAGGTATTTTCTGGGGAAGAGATTTGACTCTGGCTTTATTTGGGTAGCTGTGCTGCTGATTTGATCTGGCCTCAGTACTGCAAACCACACAGACCTCCCTGCCACATGCCACCTTTTTGGGTAAGAAAACCCCATGAGAAATAATCAGTAACATTCAAACTAATCTTCTGGGTGAAGCCATGCGATATTTCTGTTATTATTATTTTATTTCACAAGGACCATTATCCTTTGCCTCCCCTGCCTCAATACTTGCAAAGCCTGAGAGAGGGTCCTGTGTCGACCCTGCTCAGAGGTTGTGTTGCCACCTCCAGGCAATGCAGGGTTTGTCCCTCTGTGCTGTGTGCAGTGTTTACACTGGCTAATGGGGGTGGCTGAGCTGCTTCTTTACCCGTCCTGGGAATGAATGGAGATTTAAGCTGGGAAGTCTCACCAGTTTTGTGTGTTTTTTTTTTTTTTTTTTTTTTTTTTTTTTTTTTTTTTTTGTTTTTTTTTTTTTTTTGTTTGTTTGTTTGTTTGTTTGTTTGTTTGTTTTTTGCAGTGGGGAGGAATTTCAGGGGCTGGCAGTATCTTGTCCCTTCCTCCCTTCCTTCCCCAACAGCATCTTCATGTTTGTTTGGGTGGTGAACAGGCTTCAAGGCTGACACAAATCTGTCACTATCTCTCAAGGCCAGACCCTAACAAGACTTCCTAATGGCACCTTCTAAAGTCTTGAGTAGAAACTAGAGTCATGGGAATAGAAGAAGACTGCCCAGGATGGTGAGTTTTGCTGCTTTTAGAGATAAGATTTTAACTGATAGACACAATAGGGCAAAAACACAGTATTCTGTTCACCTTGTTCAATTCGGTATTTGTAAGGCTCCAGTCACCATGGCATCTAGGCATGAAAGATACCTTATGTCAGCAGGATATGCATCAAAGGAGTCCTTTTCTATGGATAAACCTGATATCAAAGAACTGAAGAAACTGAACCAAAATTTACAGGTGTCCTTTGCTTTGATCATTAATTAAAATGTGACTTATACTCACAGTGTCCCTATTAGAGGACTTGACACAACAAAGCATCTGAGGTACCTGACTATTTCTTGTAATGCTGTGGAAGACAGGTGTTCATTCCTGGGAAAGCTTTGAAGCTAAAAATAAAATAAAACAAAATTAAAATTAAAGGATATTTCCAGGTACATAGTAATCATCTTAATACTTACATTTGAAGGGGTTTTATGTGTGTGTTAAACACTGACAGAACTCCTGGCTAGAAAGGAATGCAGACAATGAGGTTAAGTAAAGCCTTGTATGTCATTTGAGATCAATTGTCAGAGAATTTGTCTCAGCCATGTCATTATCAGATTAATAGTTGAGTTCCAATTTCAGCTGGAGTTATTTGGATAACAGGAATCAAAAGGAAAGTTTTTGCAAACAATTTGCCTTGGAGCAAAATAAAAGTGTTAGAGATAGGATTTTTTGTGATTTTCACCACACCCCTTGAAATTCTATGCAGACTAGATTGCTTCGTAGGCAGACCACGATAGCCAACCCCAACACCATGGGTTATTCTTGCCTGGAGGTGTAAGATGGATCAGGGCATTTCATTTCCCCAGCAGTTAGCCCAGACACAAGAACCCAGTCTAAAGGGCTGTATGGCTGCCAAGTATGATCCAAAATAGCTAGATTAGGTTATAGGTTTGAAGAACATAGAATATCCTGAGTTGGAAGGGACCTGCAAGTACCATTGAAGTCTAACTCCTGATACCTTCTTACAACAGATCATTTGGCAAGTGAGCATTCCTGCAATTTTTCTCTGCTTTGTTCCCCATTGCAAATTTAAACCAAAATCTTTGAGCTTTGCCATGTTCTTTTGTCTTCTACTTTCCATCCCTTCATCTTCCTCTCTTACTCATCTTCCAAAGGCTCACAACTTAGTATTTATCTCTCATGTAGAATAAAATTAAACATTCTTGGGGTTGAATCAGTTTTTACACACTGGGAATGGAAAGTGCCAAAAGAATCCCACTACCCAACCCAAACAGTTAACAACTTCCTAAGCACTAAACACATTTTATTTTCCTCTCTCCTGCTGTGAATCTGTGAGTTTCACTAGCATTTCATGAATACATTCTACTATGCGAGTGGTTGTTGTATCACCTGATATTGATAACACATTGGGGTGCGGGGATCCAAAATGCAGAAATTTCATTTGCAGGAGCACTGGGTCTTTGGGATGTATCACATTGTGCTGTAACCCTGAGGTGGTAGTAGTTACCTGTGAGTGCAGTGTGGCTTTCAGCGCCAATGACCAAATATTCACCTTTGGTGACCATTGGTGTCCATCCCCAAACTCATGGTTTTCCAGAGTGAGCAAGGCTTCAGAAGAGAGGATCCTCCACATGTCAGTCACTCCATAATCTACAGGTACTGTGGATACTAACAACAACTTGTTAGAACCTCTCATCTCCCAGTGTAAAATGACTGAATATTTTCTGCAGCTCTGGAGAGATGCTTTGACTCTGCACTGTAGTGGGTACAGTGGCAGTGTGGGAGAAGACAGCACCATATCAGGTCTGGTTTGTTCCAGTTCAGACAAGAAACTCCTGGTTTTTATTGTTTCCATTCAGTGGGACCTGCATCCCTGTTTGGTTTAAATCTTGCTATAACAAATGCCATTGAAAATTTGGTCCTCTCATAGTATACCATGTAAAATTAAACCAGAAGTTTAAAGACTAACCTCAGAGTTTTCCTCTATGTAATTAATTTTACAACTTTAGGCTCACCGGGCTGATTTATGAAATGTAGGACTTCTATGAAACACCCTATACTGGAAAAGATGGCAATCTATGAGAAGACTCAGTAAAAGACTAGCAAAACAAATTGCAGGCGTTTCTGGCAAGATTTCTGTAAGAAGAGTGACACTAGGAAGTCCTTTGTCACTACAAGTGCCACCTCTCCTGTTGCACACCCTTTAGTAAGGCCCATATTAAAGCCACAGAAGTGGAGCACCTCTCCTCTCTCTTCCTGGAGAGCCATTATTTTTCAGAGACTTCTTCATGAGGGTTCAGGTTCTGGTTTAGCAGAATAAGTGACTCCTAGAATATGAAGACATTCTTTCCAACCTTTTTCTTTCTTGATGCAAAAGGACACAACAGTTTATTATACTTTTAATATCATCTACCAGTTTTTATTTCATTCTTGCCCTTGATTTTGCACCTACAGATAGATGGCTAATTGGTGGATGGATATATTAATTCTAGACTACATTAAAAAAAATGTTTAGAAAGGACTATTGACATTTTAGCTGTAGCATATTTTCACCAGATGTGTTATGCTCATTCACAGACATTGTGCTCTGACTCCATTTTTAGTTACCAGCTTAACTTATTCTTTGCCAGTAAGTACCCTTGAGGAATATTTCTGTGAAATTTAAAGAGCTTGCAAATATACTTAAAGCAATCAGTTAGATGAATGGCACAAACCGTGAATCAACAGTCGTCCATAACGTCAGACTACTGCAGACAAAACTTTTTATCCTTTCCAGAAAGAGTCTGCTTGATTTCTATTATCATGAACATCTGCACTCTTCAGTGCTGATCACATGCCTTTAAAGAAATGTAAATCAACTCCATATTCCTAAATATTAAGTTCTAAACACGAACTGCAAAATTTTACCATCTCCAGCAGAGTTGCAGTATCACCCAGTTTACTAATGACATAAGAGTCTGGTATTTGAAGAAAGGGAAAACATAGTATCCATCTCCCTTTACTCATTCCAAGACTTCTAAAGAAAAGACAGTCACTTTCTGTTTACGCAGATATCGCTGTGTGATTATTCCATGTCTTTTATTTTTTCCTTTATTTTGGTAATCTTCATTGAAAAGGAAGGCCAGGGAAAAATCCTTAAAAGAAATTATTTTGATACTACATTGTAAGGAAAATATAATTGTACCATTGAAAGGAACTAAGTAAAAGAAAACCACTGATTGTCTAAGACAGATGCAGCCTTAGTTGTCAGGTGGGAAATGGGGGGGCAAAACTCCCTCTGCTCTGGTGGTCTTTGACTGCAAAGTACATGAACTTCTGGGACTGGCTGTTACAGCTACGGCTTATTTCATTGTTGGCTGTTCTGTGAAATATTGATTATTCTGAAGGTCTGTGTCAGTAAATTTCCAAGAAGTCATTAACCAATAAAGACATGTGTTTTATTCTGGAATCATCACTGTGTCTTTGTGTGTGTTACTGATGATTTGATCTGTCTTTCCTTGGCAGGCACTGAGAGAAGGGCTGAGTGTAACTTACACATTCCTCTTCCAAGAAGTGTAAGTGAGGGAAAGTCTGAACAAGAAAGCTGAGAAAGAAAATTTCATGTCTGATTGAGAGTAGATATGTCCCTAAATTTTCAGATTTGGCCAGGGAAATAACTTGAGATGGATTGTTTATTTAATGAGGAGTTAAAGAAATGGCCTTTATTTAGATATGGTAAGTTTGTTGATAGGGGCCAAGACTTGTTGGAAGAATAAAAAAGAAAAGAAAAATGACTGATTTAGGTGAAATTCAGTCTTGAACTGAGCACCTGTCATTTACATCTGTGAGGCAGAGGATCTGCCTGTACAGGAGCAGCAGAGCAGATTCATGCACCGTAAATACAGCTGATGTGTGTGTGCTTTTTCTGCATGACTGCTACAAGCGTGGCTGTCACAGGCAGCATTGTGACATCTTCAGTCATTCAAAGCTCTGCATAAAGTGTTTGCACCATCCAGAACTAGTGTGGCACAACAACTAAAACCACAGAAAAGTGAAATTAAAAGAACCCTGAAGTATCATCCAAAGGCCTTTAAACTTGAGTGTGAACAACAAGGATCATACACTTATTTGTATACAGATCTTTAGCTATATATTTCATTTGAGCATTTTATTGTTTTTCAGACAATTGTGATTCTGTGGATTACATCTCATAAGAAAATGTGGTCATAGTGCCTGCCCTATGTCCTTCCTGCCACCTTCCAGATACCCATCTTGAAACAACCTTAATATTTCAATCTAAGGAGTAATTTCTGGATCCTTGGTGATCAAAGAGTAGATGTTTGGATGTTTATGATATTTTAATTATAGTTTTTCCATATTCTTTCATAAATTCCTGGAAAAAATTGCGCTTTTTTGTAACTGTCACAGGATTATTCACAGGATTATTTGCACAATACTTCTGGCATTTTTCTTCTGGAGATATATGAGTTGAATAGAATGAGGTTGGTAAAATTACCACTACTGTGGGCAGTAGACTTTTTACCCAGAATTTCTCTTGTGTAATAACCAATCAAAATTCAGTTTCATCAAAAGGTAAAATGAAAAAGTTATAGGCAAATTACTTGACTGGCAAAAATTACTACTTCTTCACAGATCAAGGCCCAGTATCTGTTCAGACTTTTCTTGGCAAGCCTAAGCATCTGATCTCCATACAGGAGTAACTGGATGAGATTCTATGGTTTGAATTACAGAGGTAGACTAGATGATCTAATGTTTTCACTCTAACCTCTGCATCTCTGAGATGGGGATAAGTCATGTGAGTCTGGCTACTTCTACATAAGTGTATTTAACCATAACATTGTGGGGTTTTATGGTGCTAGGCCTTCTGTGAGGAACTCTTGCATTATTCCATTGCTCTTCAAAGCCAAAGCTTTGCTTTTTAGCTACTCAGCTGAGTAGAACTGCTGGGAAGTTTGCAGCTGATTTTGATAATAGCTTTTTTTTTGTATCATTTGTAAACTGTGAAGCATATAATTCCTGAAAGCAGTTAAGATTGTGGTAACTGAAAATATGAACGTGTTCTTGGATTACTGCTATGCTTCTTCAGTTTGAGGCTGTCTGTCAAAGACTGCAGAGAACATGAAAATGTGATCAACCAGAACTGTAAACAAAAATCCCTGCCCAACAACCACATGGAAAAATAGCCAACCAGAGTCTGGATTACCACAACTGTCAACAAGATTTCCATTCAGAAATCCCCTCTTTGGCTTGTCTTCTAATACTTTTGCTAATGGAAAGAATCCTCCTAAAGAAGGCAAACTCCTTTATATAGCCGCTTTTGATCACATACCAAATAGAGTTTCAACCAGAGAAAATGAATAAACATCTGTAGGAATTTGCAAACAATTACAGAATGTTTTTTCTGCCTTTCCCTCTTTCTGCCTATCTTAAAACAAGAGTACATGGACATGCATAACCTTTTCAAATTTGTTTAATATTTAACTATTATCCATTGACATTTCGCAATTGTGGAATTTTTCAATCTCTGTCGCAAATTTTCTACAGAGATTCAAAACTATGCAACCAGATTATGTTGCTTTATTCTGACCTGTCAAATGGGATGTTGAGTTTTCTTATTACACCTTTTGCAGGAGAAGCTGCTGCAATAGCAACAGTTGCAGGAAGAGGTGACAGGACATGTATCTGGTTTATGAGGGCTCTATTTGATGTATTTGCAGACAGGATTACCAAGTGCTTTCTCAACACACAGCTTCAGAGATATCACTTTAGAGACACTGTAAGGAAAGCTCTTGAATTTTATTCAGTATACTAAATGGTACTGAAGCTTCAGTTGCTGAGATGCTGGCTTTGAACTTCTTAAGTGACATTTGTGGCAGTGTCACAACAGAGATAGATTCAGATTCACAATTCCAGTGTTTGACTGGTTCATCTTGATTTGGTGAAGAACAAGAAATAAAGCTATAAAGTAAGAAAAGAAACCCGTGTGCATAAAATACATAAAAACCTGTTCCAAATGGAGAGTGTTATTGATTATCTACTTCAAAGTACAGGTGCTTTTGTTAATGGCAAGTTATGACAGCTGGAACATACTTCTTTTATTTAGTAGGTAAAATGAATCACTGACTCTCTCATTACCCTGGTCTGTCTATAAATTCAAGGATGTGAAACAATGCTGCTATGGTTAGTGCTCTGACTGTGGCCTGATAAATTCTGTGTTGTCTATCTTTTATAGTTGTTTGTACATAGAGAACTGCTGTGAAATCAGTCACCTCCATTTATGTGCAACATAACACTCCTGGTTTTATATAACAGCTGCTGTTTGAAAAATACTGGTATGTGGACAACAAGGTTCATAACCTGCAATGGAAATGTGAGGCTGTCTGGAAGGTTTTATTCACTGACCCAGCATTAAACTAGTGACAGTTTCTACAATGGATTTTTTTTTCAGTTCTGGAAATACAGCTTGAAAAATGGACTAGATTCTGCAATTGCTCTCTGTGAGGAGCACGCAGTTGCATGCTAATAATCCAGATCAAGGATACGAATCTGATAAATTTGTTCTACAGTAGCTTCAGGAATGATTTTAAATGACTCATCCTAGTACTGACACTAGAAATGGCCTCTGCACTGATTTTAAATAATGATCTCCCCTGATGCTCAGTGCCTAGCCTGCCCACAGAAACATCAGTCATTTGGAGACTGCTGCAATTCTCACTCCATTAAAATTGTGATAAAAGACTTCCTTTTCTTCAAGGATCTCTTTGCCAGGAGCAAATAACCATGGCAGGCAGATAACAGGAAAAGCACCTCCCAAGAGCAAAATGAAGTTTTATTTAATGTTCCTAGGATAAACACTGTATTAAAATCTAAATATGAGAAAATTTCTCCAAACAGTTCTTAAGACAGAGATACGTAGCAGTCACTTCTGCCACATCACCCCAAACGCAAAAAACCCCTAGGGGAATACATCACTCTATTTCCTTCTCACCCACAAATGCTGGATAGGTCATGCATTTCTAATGTTAGTCTATCTCTAGACACTTTGAATTCGTTTTCTTTACAGTAATTGTGGGGTTTTTTGGGAGTTGTGGGTTTTGCTGAGCTATTGCCAGAATGAACATTGATACCAGGTGCCTACTTTGGCAGAATCCAGTATCACACCTACAGATAAAGTATAAAATTACATGTGTCATGCCCAAGCACCACAAATTACTCTGACCTTCATCTCAAATAACATGATAACTCCTGCTTTGAGACTTCAGACAATGCAACTTTGGCAAAAGGCAAGTTTTTCATAGCCAAGAACCTGAAACCTCATGTCTTTAACTGCACCAGGGGGGTTGACTTCTAAAGAAAATATATTGCCAGATTGAATCTACCTTTGGTCTTTAAAATAAAGCCTACTATCCTGGGCAAGCACAGTGATAAACAGTCTTTGACTGGTTTGGAAGGAACCACAATGGGCTGCAGTGCTGACCACTGGAGGCTCAGATATGAAGGTGATGCAGATAAAAGCACGTGAGCACTCATGATGAGAGAAACAGATGGTCAGGAATGACAGTCATCTCCTCTGAGATTGCTGACTCTTGTCAAAGTGTCTGAAGTGTCCATACTTCATGCTTCATGCTCTGTTGAGAGTTTGAGAAAAGCAGAGGTCATGGCTTGTGGCACTGGGGAGGAGGGTGAGGACTATTGGGACCCTGAAGGCCACTACTGCTGCCCCAAAACCACTGACACTGTGTGGGCTGGTGAGAGCATTCTTGGCATATTCCCAGATTAACCATTCACATTCAGCCAGTTATAAAACAAATTTATAACTTGACTTGAATTCCATACCTTAGTTTCTCTGTTCACTAGCACATTTTGAAATTTTGAATCCTTCAAATGCATGACTGATCTAATTAACCTCAAACAAAAAGAGTGACTAATTAGCAATTTAAATTTGAATTTGAAAGTGACACCTGATCAAGCAGATTGTAATTTTTTCTTGGAGGATCAGGTCAAAAGTACCATACCTCTTCTTCTACTTAGAGTAAGGTGACTGGTCTCAAAGTACTGCACTTGTAAACAGTCTCTAAAAACATGACTGCAATGTTTCCTCAAAAACTTTTGCATGAGGAAGTTCTTAAGGCTGTAGAGAACAATGTCTTTTTTCATACAGAAATGCAAGAGTTTGAACTGAGGAGTGGATTAGACTGCAGAGAACTGTCAGCAGGGATCAGATGAAAATTTACATGTTATTAAGATCAAAAGAGTAATTTCCTAAAGTTTTTTTTTTTTTTTTAATCCATTTTCAAGCAAAGACAATAAGGTTATTCAGGACTTTCTACTTCAACTAGTTTAGTGGGATAATAGCCTTACATCCGGGCTTTTTAAAAAAAATGTATGGACTAAATAGTAATTATTTATAGACATAATAGTTATTATATCACCTTTTATCTTAATATCAGTTTCATTTTAAATTTTGAAGCTTTTTTTTGCATTTGCTGACAAAAAAGGGGTAGGGAAAATATGGGCAATTCTAAAATAAGTGACTGCTTAGCATATCACTGCCAATATGGAACTGGCCTGGCTAATGACATTCATCTTTAAGGACAAAGATAATCATCTTTATAGCTTGCAAATTCCTTATTAGCGTGCAGATAGTGTTACTAAAAATTCAAGCTGCATATCATAAGCCACACATTTTTAGCTGTTAGAATTCATTCTCTGAATATTTAGTAAGATGATGAAGGGATGAGTGGCGACTCCCCAGCTGGACACAATTCCAGCTTAAGCAAGATGATAAACTTCTAATATGAAGATGGAACTTATGGATTCTGGCCAGAACAAAATAGCATTTCTCCGGTGGAATTCCAGTTCAAACTCTGTTCTGGAAAGAAATTGTTCTAACAAGGTTCCTTGCCCTTTTAGGGGCTCCTGGGAAAAAAAAAATGGAGAAGCCAAGTGTGTGGTCTTTTGAAATTTCAGAGTAATTTGTAAAACAGACAGCATGGGCAGCATTTAGGAAAAGAAACAGAAAAAAATGCTGCAAGTTGACAAGAAATATTTGCTGCCCCTAAGTTCTTATAACAGCACCCATGACCCTGCAAATAGAATTATTTTTTCCAGCAATACGTCTAAAATAATGGCCCTTGTACCCTTGTGCAGATTTTTGAAGTGATACTTGATTTCATATATTTTTAAGGAAAAAAAAGTAAACATAAGAATAATCAATTAATTCTGTTGGGATACATACGTCTTGATGCTTACATTTTGAGATCTTTTTACATTCTTAAATTGTCTTTACCCTTGAAAGAACTGAACAACTTACCTTTTGTTTTTTCACTTAGCACATATAATGGCATTCAGGTCTTGGGGAGGGCTTTTGATAGATAGGTCCTCACATGCAGCAATGTTAAGTTAAGGCTAAGTGATTTCAGTCTGGGAGCCCACACTGTATTTTCCTGAAGGTATGGCAATAACATGGGGTCCAGTAGGAGTGTGTGTGATTGCAGTCCATACAAATCTGTGGAAGTGCAAAAATCTTCAAAACATTGGGTGTGATCCCGGAGTCAGTATCTCTTTTAAAGTCCTTGTATTTAACATTCTGAGAAACAACCATATTTCACTGTAGGCTCAGGTCAAGTTTCATTCCAGATCCAGGCACCTTGCATCAGTCACACGACTGTCCTGCAGCCTTTCCCAGCCAGTGAAGTCAGAGGTCTTTTTATGCCTCCAGAAAGGGATGCCTTTCTCTCTCTGCTGACTCCGTGGGCAGCCTGGTGTACTTATGCTCCTAATTCATGCACCTTACTTCGTTCTCTATAGCTAAGTGGGGTTGAATTCTGGCCCCAGCACATATTTCCAATTTGTCTCCAATTGTAGACTTTTACCTTCTTTTGATATTGACTGTGTTTTATACTGAGCCTCTCAGGCACATGAACCTGACAGAAGAACAAAGCAGGAGCCTAAGGAGCATTTAGTTCAAAGGAAGTCAGATGGTTTGCAAAACATTGCTGGAAGTAGGATGCAGTGTTTTAATTCCACGAATTACCAGCAATTTGAAAAATATTCCTCACAGAGATCAGTGGGAAGACTCTGAGATAGCTTTTAGCCACATGAAAGGACCTGCTTTTCAGATGGGTTACTTTGGGAAGGAAACTCAATAATCAACAAATTGCATTTGAGATACTACTAAAATTGATGGCCTTCTTTGACAGTCTTGCTTTTGAAAGTCCCCTAAATTAGCGTGGTTGATAGCCTGCCTTCTTCTTGTGCACTACACTTCAGTGCCTGGAGCTGCAGGATATGCCCAGTGAAGGAAAAACGAAGGAAATAGAGTTGTAACAGATGGATTGTTTTTATATGAAGGTAAACACCACATCTTCCTTTTAAAGCAATTGTTATTTTATCCCTTAGATGCCATTATTTACTGTGGCTCCAATCATTCTCATCCAAGATGAAAACCTAGCAAGATCAGCTTGCATCAATACAACCAATCAAAACAGCTTCCTAGAGAGGCTCTTACCCAGTGACTGCCACAGAACGTCTTTCCCAAGGTCACAGGAAATTGAAAACCACTAGTACAGCACTTCATTTTGGAATAGAGTTTGGTTATTTGGGCTGGGTTGGGTTATTCTTGGTCTAAAAAGACCTCAGCAAGATGCAGTGCTGGCAGTCACTGTGGTTGTGACTTGTGTGGAGGGCACAGTGACTTCATACCCAAAGGCCTGTTGGGAAAAATACACTTTTCTAGTTCTCTGGAAAGAGATGACCTGCACACACTGCATGCTCTAGATGGAAGTAGAAAGCAGTCCATGATGCAATACTTTGGGAAAAGCTTCCAAGTAAACAAGAAACCCATGAGAAAAATCAGGCATCTCTTTCATTTATGGAAATGCTTTTGTTTCATGGAAGTCCTGGAGAAAGCCCAAGCATGCTGTATGACAATCCACATTCACTTGCAAAATCTACATGTCCTCTGAAAGACTGAGGCATGAATAATTCTAGAGGACAGTTCTTGGAAACATCACCTATAGTAATAATATTTTAAGACTTGTAGGGACACATTCAATTTAGGCTTCATGTAGTTGCCATACCAAAGAAATCCCCACAAAACTGAATAAATAGTAGTGGGGAAAATGTTTCCAGCCTACACTAACTTTAGGGATGTAAAGGGACTTTAAAAAGTTTTAAATGAGCTGTTAATGGAGGACACACAGGACATTAGCACAAATGAAAATCAGCTTCATGAATATTAGGGAGTTAAACTATTGACTGGGTTACTTGGCTTCAGAAATTCAAAGAAAGCTTATGAATCCAATTCAGACTTTGGAACTTATTAACCCTTTTCTGCTTCACTTTTTATTTCATCCTTTCTCCTCAGCCATGACTTGAGATTTTCTGTTCCATGACTCAGCTTCAGATGAAGGGAAGGGAGAATGAATGGTTTTAATGTCACAGCCTAGTTGTTGAAAACCTGCCAAGACTTGTGCTGTGGGTTCAGGCTGTGGATTTCAACCCACTCATTGCCTGAAAGAACATTTGAACTTCTTGACCAAGAGGTCAATACCCCATTTTTTTTTATACTGAATTAAGTGATATCTTAATGAATTGAAAGAGTCTAATAAATCAGCCTCCTCTGAAAGCTTATGTGGGATTTCTTTGCTCACATCTGAAATATCAGGAATTTAGGTATCTTCTTTTCACCTGTCTGGAGAAGGAAAAGTCAGGAGAAGGTCTTCTGAGCTTGCTTGAGAATTTAGGTTCTCTGAGAGATGTGATGATATTATAGCTCAGGCTAGACAAAGTTCCTATGACTGAAGAAGTACTCAAGGCAGGACTGAGTTGAGAAGTCAAGGTGCACCAGGAGTAGGGATTTGAGGCAGGGGTGCAACACAGATGGAATTAAGAAAGGCCTCAGCACTCAGTGAAAACTACTTTGGGAAGTGCCAGAGCACTTAGGCTGAGTTTAAGTGTTGTCATGAAGGTTGGACTTTCTACAGTAATCCTGCAAATCTCTCCTCCAGATTTGTGTGGAGTGCACAAATTGGCTCTTTTCTGGAAACAGGATTCTCCCTCGTTCCTAAAGCTTAGTTAAGATTCTAGACACAAGACTCTGGATGTAACACATACCTCCACTAAATCCTTCAGGCCATCTAGGAATTTATTATTCAGTTACAAAGGGATTAATAAGATCTCTGCGGCTTAGGACCCGATATCTGAGTTCAGTGGAGTTGCCCATTTCTAAGCATCAGAGGAAACTTCCAGTAGGCCATTTCTGAGTCCTGAGGGAGGAAAAAAAAATGTCTTGAAGACTCAGGCGATGGCAGTCTGAAAAGCTTCCGGGGAAAGAAAGAATTTTGCCATTCAGCAAGCACAGAAACCAATTTCTGTGGTTCTCAGAAAAATTGGAAAACTCACAGAGCTATGAGGGCACAGTTAGGGAATATATGCAGGGCTCATGGATAGAGCAAAACAAATAGATGTAATGGCATAGAAAAAATTATGACTTGTGTTACACAGCCTTTGGATACATAACTCTATGATCATAAATACTGCCAAAATGTAGGTGGAGGCAGGAATGGGTGCCAGTATCACAGTCTGAGAACTGTGTTACTCATTTGTCAATGAAAAAGGGATGCATGAACCAAGCAGAAGGAAGGAGCTTCTACTCACACTCAGGTGTAATGTCCTATTCATCCTGGGATGAGTAGCAACATATTCCTAGTCTTTGTAGCCTTAAATGTGCACTTGGGTTGGGTTGTAATGTTACATTTTAACATATTAAAGGCCAGTAGTGATGGCATATTGGAATGAACTATTAGTGTTAACACCAAAAAACCATGGAATAATTTGCCTTCTGACTATCATGCCAGTGGTACCTCATTGGAGCTGAAATTCCTCTGCAGCTTGTCATGCAGACCATGGTGAGGAAGCTATGGCCCTGCAACCCCTGGAGGTCCACAGGGATGCAGAGATCCACCTGCAGTCCATGGAGCTGCCCATACCAGAGCAGGTGTACGCCTGAAGGAGGCTGTGTTCCTGTGGGAGACGTGTGGAGAGAGGTGTCCTTGCTTCTGGACTGGAGCAGCCTGTCCTTGAAGAGCTGTACCCTGTGGAAGAGGGACCCAGGCTGCAGCAGTTTGCAGAGAGCTGTTGCTCATGAGATGGAGCCACACTGGAGAAGTTGGTGGAGAATTATTTCCCGTGGGAGGGACCCCACGGTGCAGCAGGGGAACAACTCCTCTCCCTGAGCAGCAGGAGAAGCCTTGGGTGATAAACTCACCATTCCCTGCCTGCTTGCCCTGCAGGGATAGGAGGAAGAACTTGGAAGGAGGGAGGGTTAGGGGGACAGTGTTTTTAAGGGTCTTATTTTACTTCTCATTATCCTGCTCTCATTTTGCTGGTAATAAATTTACTTCATATCTCTAACTCCAACTTGATGGTATTTGATGAGCGATCTCTCCAGCTCCTTATCTCAACTCATGAACCCTTTGTTAAGTTTTTTCTTTGTCCAGCTACAGAGGGGAGTGAGTGAGTGGCTTTGGTGGGTGCCAGGCATCTGGTCTGGGTCAACCCCCTACAGAGCTGCTGCTGCTTTCACTTATCTACATTCCCTAAGAAATCATGTAAATTCATTTTAGGCATAATATCAGTCAATCATTTTACGGCAATTTGACCTCTCAATCTAGTAGGCATTCCATCTACAGCTTGCCATGCAGAATGTGAACTATTAAAACTGACTTAAAATAATTTCTAGAATCAAGAGGTGGAACAGCACCGAAACCTTGTCATTGGCTGTGTAATTTCTACAGAAGAAGAAGTGATTCTTAAGGAGATAAAAAAGCTGCTGGAGAGACTGCTTAGGAGCTGAGGCAGCAACTACAAGTTGGGAAGTAGCATTTATCCTTTCTGTGCCTGTGGTGTTGCTAACAGGTCTGAAGGGATTAACCCACCTGTTCTACAAATACATGTAAATTCTGGCATCAGTTAGGGAACATATACATCTTCCACTCTGGGGTGAAGTCCTTTGTGGACTTCTAGTCTCACTTAGTAACAAACAATATTAACACACTAAGTAAGAAGATGCCAGAGGAGTCTCTTCCTACCAAATGGCTTGGAAAGGCTCTTCTCTACTAAAGAATGTCTGTCTGAATCTTTGCAGGAAGGCCTGGAAGTACATCTAGGCTTTCATCTAAACCCTGAGGGAGGCCAGTAGGCAAGAGACCCTCTTCTCAGAAACATGAAAATGAGTCTTCTATACTTCATTTATTATCTTGTGTTGAATGAGTGAGGATTTGTTTGGTTTTGGTGGTGTTTTTTAGTGTTTATTTGTTGTTTTGGTATGTTTAGGGTTTTTTCTTCAATAAGAAAAAATATGAATTATAGCTTATTTTGAGTGGATCTAAGGGATTTTTCCCTCTCTTTAGCAGCCAAATTAACAATCTCTCCCAACTGGTTGTTTACCTGGGACACTCCTACAATCATGATTTATTCATAACAGACTTTAGAAGTTCAAAAACAAAGAACAGAAGATTAAGGAGAAAGTCATCCTTACTGTAGTTGATGAAACCAAGGTAGTTAATTCCCAGCTAAATCTTAACACAGATCTACAAGTCCATGATGACCTAGAAAGCCTGTAAGAATTTATCTGGCAGATTGGAAGTGGTCAGTGCTGAAGGATGCTCAGAGTGCAGGTCCCTCAGGGAGCCACAGCTGCAAAAATCCTCCAGGAAAAAGAAAGAAGTGAATTACTTATATTTATAAAAAAGAAAGCAGGAACCAAACCGTCACCACCAAAAATGTATTTTGTTATAAAAGTACTGCCATCATCCAGACCCTGTCCATCATCCTCATACAAAATACAATGCTGATGTGTTTTTTACTTCACTTCTCAGTCTCAGAAAGCCAATGTGAAATATTAAAATTATGATCATTTGTTTGATTCAAGGAAAGTCTTTGTACTGAATTAAAATGCAGTAAAGGCTAATTGGAGTTATTACATCTCCCACTAGATTAATTTTGAATCAAGTACTATATTATATTGACATCATGTTAGTGATCAAGATGTTCTCTAAACTGAAAGTGTTTCTGAGGGAATAATTACAGCTTGGAGGAAAGAACAAAAGATTGAAGGTGTAAAGGATTAACATTACATAAAAATACAAGCGTATTTTTCTTTTGCTTTATAGAAGCCACAGAAGAGCAAGACTTAGATACTTACAAGTCTAAGAATTACTTAGACTTGTCTAAGTAATTGAGAAACCTTTGAAAATATTTTGAAGGATCCCATGATCATTAGATATGGATGGAAGAAAATTCAGTTCAAAGAAATTGTATCATTTGGAATGCCTCTTGCCTTATATTAAAGAAAGGTATACATTTCTTAATATTTTCATAAGTGAGAAAAAGGTCCAGGGCAGCACAGACACAAGCACACAACCAGCGTGATCAGTACAGGCTCTCATTTTGTTCCCATCTTGTTCTGCCTTCACTTCTTTCTATGGTGCATTGTCAGGAGGAATCTTCTTTGAATTTGAAGACAAAGTCTCTCCTGGCCCTGAGAGAGTGTAATCAAATCAGTGTTAATGGTTTTGGGTTTTTTCTTTGTTTTGACCAATGAACTGTTATTTATGAACCCACTTGTCTTGGCATGGACCTGAACTCTTAGCTGTTGATGACTGAGAGGCTTCATGGGAGCTCTGCTACCTGTGGGACTTCTGCCCAAAGGGACTGTGGTAGCCTTCTTTTCTGTCCAAACACAGCAGCTGCATCCTTTCCCTCATGTGTCCACTTGCATTCACAAATTTGATTTTTTCAAGCTCAGACCAGGGAAGCTAGTAGACACAAAAAACCAGAATGATTTATTTTAGACAGTGTCACTGTGTGGTTGTGCTTTCCAAGATTTTGATTTCCTGTGTGAAAATTTAAGATTTTGTGACGTGTGAGTATAAATATCAGTCTTCTTCCTACACATGGACAAAGCCAGACCTCACGTCAGAAAGTCAGCTTATTTAATCTTGTTTGTTTTGGGATGGAGGAAGGCACAGAAATGTGTCAGCTGCTTGCCACAGAGCTGGAGGGAGGTGACCTGTGTGTGTCAGAGTAAAAGAGAAGTAACCCCTAGCAAAGGCTGAAAGAAATGGCAAGGACTGTGAAAATGGCCCTTTATCAAAAAAAGATGACAGGAACCTGTACAGAGGTTCTACTGTGTCTTTATGGCAAAATGCAGTTAAACTGCAGTGGGACTTAGGCCTTTTTTGGGCATCCAGGAAAGCCCCCAAACTGAGAACTCACATTTGTATTTTTAAAAAGAAAAAGAAAGAAAAGAAAAATAGTAGCCTCAGTATTAGATTCCCAGTCAGATTACTCTGGTGCTAGCAAAGAGCAAACCCACAGCAATGAACACACCAGGTCTCTCTAACCCTTTGTCATTGGTGTGGAAGATCTTTGCTCTTGGGAACATATTGTCTCTTGTTTTTACCAGCAGATACCTCAGTGTTACATTTAACCTGATGAAATTTTCACCACCTTCTCTGGGGGTAATTCCACAGTATACTCATGGCAAGTTGGCAATATATTTATTTGCAGTGTGTGAGAGATGCCTATGTTGGATCACAAACTCATGCTGCAACATAGTGGTTGGCCAACAACAGCAGCAATTTTGGGGTACCATGGTACTGGGACATGTTCCCAACCCAAACCAGTCAAAAAAGAAAGGGTACATATCCTACAACTAATTTTCATAGTCCTTCAGCCTCAACATTATTGAAACAATGAGTAAAATAGTAATGGGTCAAGAACATATTAATACCTGTTAAACAATGTGTCAGTTTCAGAAAGATGCTTATCTGCGACTAGGTATTCAAGAGTTGTCTAAGAGGATGTAGAAGTTAAAAAAATATATAAAGAACTTCAAAACTTATGGTAGCATTGAATATTCACTTGTTTTCCCATTTTTTGCTAGAATAATCTGTTTCACAGCCACGCAAACCAACTGATAATTAGCAACCTTGAACAAAATGTCCCCATTCATAAATCAAAATTATTCACCACAAATATTAATTGCAAATTTAGCCTTTTTTTCATCTTGTTCATGAATATATTTTCCATGCATAAATATTCATTGAATAGTTCATGAAAACAGATTTTAGTCTGTGGGTTGCTTGTAAGATGTTATTATATCTGTATAGTTTCTACTTGTGAATCACAATTAGTCAATAATTCACACAGGTATCATCTTTTCTCCACAGAAATGAGATTGTTTGCTTTAAAAACAAAATAATATGGAAAAAAAGTATAGGGATAATTGCAGTGTTGGCATCATTTACAGGAACAAATCACATGCACTAAAATTTGAGTAAAGTATGAAGATTTGTGATTATCATGACAAATACCCACAGCTGTGTGGGGATTTATAAGCATAGTATATTATAAAAGCACAAATAGCAGGAAACTCTGCTTATTTCTTCTATTCACAAAAGTATTCTTGAATCACAGCATTATTGTAAATGCCCTCTCTCACAATGATACAATTTCCTGTTTTAATCTCTGAGCATCAATTGTAACTGTTTGTCAGCTTCCAAAAATTGTTAGACAAGATAATATCTGAGCTTTATGTTCACTTGAATAGATACTGCAGTCTGTCCTTTCCCTGTCCTCCTTCCAGAGCATCTCTTTTACTGAGGAAAATTAGACAAGCTGTCCTTTCAATTTTTGTTGCTGAGAGCCATTCCCCCATCAACTCTGCACCTTTTAGCCCTCGTGATGTGATGTTGATGGAGCTGCCACTTAAAAACAAATTCTGTTTGGCCATCAGGGAGCTTCCTGCAGTGATGGAGATGACAGAGCCTTTCTCAGGATGTTGCTTTTGAATCTGCTGTTGGTGGGGGGGGAAACCCTTGTTGTCTGATATCTAACAGCATTTGGGTTCAAATGTGAAATCCCTGCGCTCATTCTGGATTCCTCACGTATAGGAGGCACGGCCACCAGAGTGCTTGGGAGGGAGCAAAATCAAGGGAAGGAAACTCTTGCTTGGCATGAGGCCTTATTTATCCAGTCTTGTGGAACAAACAAGCAAACAAAAAACCCTGTCCAAAACAAGCCCCACTGTGTAACCCACTGTTTGCAGTCGGAGTTTAGAATTTCTCTTGGCTTTGAATTCAGTGATTTGGAGTAAGAAGCTATAGGAATGCCCTTGGAAAGTGACTCTTTCTTAAATACACTAATTATTCTTACTAAACTTGCTATGATATGGGACTTAATGCTGCCTATTTAACAATCTTCTTTTTCTAGCACAATGGCCCTCTGAACAGGTGGAGGGGATTTTATCCAGCACATCTTTGGTTGTTAGCCAGCACATTCTTGCTCTTTCAGACGTGAAAATATTTACATATTAGTAATATGAAATAACAACTTTTGCTTTATATAAAATTTGTAAAATGGCACACTAACAGCTTATCATATACTCATTTCCAGCAAAAAATTAGTACAGAAAAACACACCTCCACCTTCCATTTGCTGCCCCTAGCTAACACTAACATTTTAATGTTAACTCTTTGTCCCTGGGAGTCGATTTTTCCCAGCACAGCACCTAAGTGCAAAATGCATTAGCGTAAATGTCTGAACTCCAAACCCATCTGGCATTAGGAGCTATAAAATGTTGCCATACTTGTCTACAGTAGATTTTAACAGACTTTCTGGACAATATCATTTAAAAAACATTGTTGTGCAATGGAATTAATTAGCACAAGTAACATGTACAACATAAATTTTTATTGTTTCTTATATGCCATAAAATTTCCAAGACAGAAGCATCTGGTAAAACCATACCGTCTGACTGGGCATGGCATTAGGAAGGCCTAGATGGGAGCAGATGGAAAGTCTGAGGTTGAAATAAGAACAGATGGGAAGTCTGAAGGTGAAATTTGAACTTAGGTATTTCAAAGTTCACATGGCTGAACATAGAGTCCCATTAAACGTGTTCCAATGGAGAGTTAAACGGATGGGCTACACTGTGCCTTCCCTCCTTTTGTGTTTCCAGTGTTGCTTAGCTGTCAATAATGTGTGGCAGCAGGTAAAAAAGCACTTTCCTTAACTCTGCCTGCTCATTTCAAACCCGAGTTTTTGTCACCCACTCCATACCTGGGATTTTATGAAGGTGTCATCGCTCTAAACATGGAAAAGCATTTTCAGGCTTCATACAGAGCCGATGGCTCTCCCCTGTAATTTCCCTCGCCTTCCTCTAGGCAATTGGGCAGGCAGAGACAGCCGTGCTGGCAGGGAGGCAGCAGCAGCACACAGGCTGTGTGCTGACGGGAGGACGGAGCCATGGGGCTACCGAAGATAGCGGTGAGCCTCGCCCATGGCTGGTGACAAAAAGCCCAGCTCCTGCTAGCACACCTCCCTGCACGGTGCAGTTGGCTCATTTTAATTGGTACACCTTCTTGGAAATACTTTCCCTCCTACTGTTTTTCCAGCAGAACAGGTCTGTTGCAGTTTTAAGGGAGAAATATCATCCAAAATTGTGGGAACAAATATGATTGCTACCTATAGTTTGAGGCAAATCCACAGGGGAGTAAAAAAACTCTGGACCCATTCCTTGATGCTTGTTGGAGAGTTTTTTCACACCTTGTTGGGGAATCTGGTGAAGGTTTTTTGTTTTAGAGTGAATTTACCTCAATTCAATGGGGTTTTATGAAGACTGAATTCATGCAAAGTCCTTTGCATGGATGATATTAGCAAATGTGGTGAGGGCCTGGTATTCCTACTAAACCATCATACTTTGTATGAAATTTTTGTTTTTAAAACCTGTGAATCCCTGATACGTGATTGCCAGCAGAGATAATTTTTTCCAGCTCCCACAGACATACAGAATTCCCAGTTTACAGCCCAGCATTGGTTGTAAAACACAAATGCTATACCTGGCTCTTGTTCTAAAGTCAAGGCAGAGAGAGAAAATTTTCAAGTTTAAATAAATTACTCCTTTCAGATGTTGAAAAAAAGCATGACAATTTACCCACTGTTTCTGAAGTATTGCTGTAATTTTTTTAACAATTGCCATAGCAGGGTATATCAGTTTTAGGACTTGATGGGTCCTTTGGAAAGTGCCAAGAGTGGACACCCTTTTAGAGTTCAGCTAGTTCCCAGGTCACTTGTTTCAAGCATGTGGCTAGCTGGGTATTTGGGAAAGGCCATTGTTGCCAAGCCAAGTGGGGTACCCGAGTCAAATTTGTGGTAGGTTTCCAAAGCCTAGGAATTACGTCTTTCTTCAGGCTAACAAAGCTCTTTGCCATCATTGTCAAGTCAGTTACTCTGCTGTCATGTCATGTCACCTGGTCTTGAGGACCATCATATTCTAAAATTCTGACAAGATTTTGAGTAATGGTCTGAAAAATGACAGGCTCTCAGATGTTCCTACCGTACTCGAGGAAGTGCATTTCCTGTGATTAATGACCTCTCTTCGTGCTCTGCACAATGCTTTTTAAGTTTTTTCTTTCCCTGCTGTAAGCCAAACCAAAGAATGTTTCCAGTTTCTCAGGCTCTATTTACCTTCTCTCTCATTAGTGGAGGCTCTCTCTCCTTGCTTTCTGATGATTGTGCACATACTTAAAGCCTTCTGACTATTTTCAGCTGCTACTACTGCGTTCCAAAAATCTGACACAGCGGAACGCATCACCTCGCTGCCGGCGTGCAGCAGGCACTTCCCTTGGACTCCTGCCCGTTGCATTTGCAGTCCAGTGGGGGAACCAGGTAGAACTGTGACTCCAAGGGTTTTGTAGGGACTCACTGAGCTTGGAATGACACCACCCCTGTAGCTGCTTCAGAGTTTCAAAGGCTACAGGAGCCTGGCAGAGGGAGGGCAGGGGAGAGAGGGCAGCCTGTGTGTGCTGGGCTGGACAGACTGGGCAGCTGATGTAGCCTTTTAGCTGTACACCACGGACCAGCAGAGAATAATGTGCTGTAACTCCTTGCCTAATTCTCAGCTCTTCAGTACTGTCCAGTCTACCAGGTTGCAATTGTACCCTTTTTTTTTTACTCTAACTTTTCTCGGCTGACAATGCAACATATTTTTAGTAGAATTTGAGTGTAAGGCACTAAGGTTGTATTACCTTGCATAAGGGTTGCCTTATAAATACAACATTCTGTTTTCATGGACACTGGCGTGGGTGGTTCAAAAAATATTGTCAACATATGTTGTATGTTTTGTAGCAAAATAGCCCAGTAAATTATCTTTATTTTCAGGTTGTACATGCAGCTCCACTGAGCTGTTTTAGGTGATGCTTGCACACCATGACTGTTGAAGGTTGCCCCTCCCTTGCTTTCTTGCTGAACTTACAGGAAAAAATGATTTTATTGAAGAAAAACTATAAAACGTACCAGGTGAATGTTGGAAGGTGCAAGAGTATTTGAGGTAGAGCAACACCTCTTGCTGGAATGAAGCCACCTGTGTAGGCACCACCCACCTTTTTTACTGCTGTGGAGTAAGGAGATGTAGCATCTCATTTCAGGTGGGATCTGCAGCTACATTGCCCTGCTCAGACTGGGGGGATGAGGAGGCCACGACTGTGGTGTGATACCTCAGCAGCAGTGGGTGCCACAGGCAGAGTGAGGGGTCATGTGGAGAGATGCTGCTGCTGTAGACATCCCTTCCCTGAATCCATGCCTCTTTGTGACTTTTTTGCAGTGCTCCATGGGTGTAAATCACTGACTTGCAGAAAACGTCCTCAATTCAGACACATAAATGTGTAGGAGTTCTGCAGTGGGTCTCAGGGTGTCTGAAAGGCAATGGAATAAAATGGATATATAAGAATGCAATTACACTGAAAAAAATTATCTCTACTTCTTTCCTTGGATGGTTTAGGGGCTATGGCTGAAGATGCACAGCTTGGTAAAAATCCAAGCAAACCACACTAATTTTTGTGCCTTCCCTGCTTATTTTTCTGAGTTTCAGCTTTCAATTATTTTCTGAACTCCCTGTAGTTATCTATGGGTCATTTATTTGCACTCAATAACTATTTAGGGTCATGAAAGAGCTCAGATGAGAGTCTGCTGTCACAGTTAGTGAAGGCAGGACTTCATCCACAGCATATACATTTATCCACTGACAGTTTCTGTCAGAAGCACTGTCTTTGCTGTTACCTGGGTTTTCAGTTCTGTTTTTCTCTTTTAATATAGTGACTGATTTGATAAATAATTTACCACAATGACTGGCATTTTGTTCACTGTGAGTTTCCTGTCATGGTGCTCTACTATTTTTAAAATATTTTAGCCTTATGAATGTAAGTACTGAAATAAAATGATGCCTTTCACACTATGATTGCTCAAGGACTCCAAGCACAGATGAGCTGGGTGCAGTAAGACTGCACAGGTACAGATATGCCTTCATGTTACTCTTGGTGCTCCACTTTCCAATGATTTCTCAAAGCACAAGGTGGGCAAGGGACAGACACACAGTGTCCAAATGGATTTCTTGAGGTCCTTCCTTGTAACCATTTTTCTCTCCAGTGCTTCAGGGCTTGTGGTCACATCTCTGCCTTTATCCACTTTCAACACCAGGTTCTCAGTGTGCTGTAGCAGTGTGACATGATTTTAAACTGTGCAAAATGAATGCTCCATTTCCACAGAGAATGCGTGTTTCATGTAAATGTTATTTCCAAGTACTATTATGTAGTAGTCAAAATGGAGCAAAACATAGTTTTATATGTTTTTTTACTAACATATTAAAAGTGCGATAATTAAGAATAATTAAATTGAAATACTTCAGACTTTGTATTGTTGTGTGTGCAACAGGTCAAGTACTTATTAATAAAATGGCTGTTCTTAACAAAACTGCACAAACTCAGGATCTCTGCTGTTCAGGAGAAAAGAGCTTTTACAGCAGTAGCAGCCCAATTTGTAACGAAGAGGAAAAGATGAGTGTACGAGTGCTGCAGTGTTGATAGCAGGCAGCTGGTTGACTCTCTGGAAGACGACCAGTAAGCTCCGACATTACTCTAAGTAGCATCCCAAGAATTGATCCAAGAACTATTCAGAAAACTCCTGTGGCATGATTACACTTCAGTTGAACTCTTTTTTCCTGTTTTGACTATTTAAAAAGTGTCAGTGTTACCACTATATTTTCTGCTAGGTAGATCTCTTACATATGCTGGATTGGCCCATTTTGGCTATTTTTTTTCATGGTCAACCTTGGTTTTTAGGCTCTCCTTTCTGTTCTTTCCCGACACAATCTGGATTTAAGAACTGGCAATACATATCATTAATGTCCATCTAACTCAGCTCTGTCTTACTTGTCTTCACAGGTGTTTTCACAGGGGCAATTGTTGGGAAGAAAAAAAACAAAGGCAGTAAAGTGTAGCCCAAGTTTACTCAGCAGATGTGCCATCTCAAGGAAAGGAAATCTTTCCTTTTTTTTTGCATCTAGTTTTTAATGACAAACTGAAATACTATATATGTTTCTTTTAAGATTCAAATGTGCAAGTAAGTTTTATCAATTGCTGGCAAAAAGAAAAGTAAAAGTATGGGTATTAAAGAAATTTAAAAATTCAAGACCATTGGTACACACTGGTTCCATGCAGCAGTGGAACAGTCCCTTGAGCCAGTCTTTGGGGTGAAGACACTGCCTTCTCCTATACAACAAATACACTGAAGCAAAATGCTTAGATACTGCCTTGCTCAATATTTTATGCATTAGGCTGCTTAATGTTTATGAGATTTAGGACTGAAAGGAACAGCTAGAAATCCAGTCTGATCTCCTGTTTATTTGAACCAGTTAGCCATTGTTTGAACCATACCTGTTTCTTGCCCAAAGGCAAATGATTTTCACTTTAAAATATATGGAAGCTGTGCTTGAAGATGTGGAAATTTCAGCCAGTCCAGTGCCTACTGTCTTACCAGAGAGTCTTAAGGACAGAGGACAGAGACAGGAAAACTAAAATCTAATCCCTACTCTGTGATAACTTTCCAAATAACAGCAATGTGCAGCAAGGTAAAATGCACAAAACAGCAACGTGCAACAAGGCAACATCTTTTAGTAGCAGTTAGGAGATTTGTTCTTGTGCTCTGCACTGAAGTAAATTTTCTTTCAGTAGATCCCAGTTTATTGAACAAATGTGTTCCTCTAAATAAATGTCATGTCCCCTTTCTATTACATTACTGCATTAATCTGTAGGTGAGCAACGAACTTGTTCCTATTGCTTCTAATTAATACAATAACATTGACCAGCACTAGTCATCTGAAAAAGGACTGTTTTACTCATAAGACATAGTAACAATCCTTAAATTCTTAATTAAATCCTTAAATAATTCCACCAGTAACACAGCTTTTCACCAAGTTTTCCCTATCAGTGCTCAAAAGCTGTTAGTTGGCCATTTCTTAGATCTATTAAATAAGTGCCCCAGAGATGAACAATGCTATTTTTAATCAGAATATGATGTTTTATTACTTTGAATGACTAACAATATTCCCAAATAAATAGCTTTTTAAAATAACCTTTGCCATCTGAATTTATAGTCTGAAAGCCTATGACCTGTTTAAGTTTTTGTTTGTTTTACAGCAGCTACTGAATTAACATCACTGAATTCTGAAGCACATAGTACCTTTTTCACTACTTTGCCTGAATAGAACATTGAACTAGTCAAACTGTAGTTACCCAGATTTCTGCTTGTCTATTGAATTTCTTTTCTTTTCAAACTAAGTACTTTCCTCAGTATCTTTGATACACTATAATCATCAGTAGGTTAATCAAAAATTTGCACCACTGGCACAAATATCACTGTAGGAAGTTAATAAGCACAGATTCTTTAAAATATTTCTCTTTCAGTTAATAGATTTTTGGAAGTAGCCATTCTGAAGCATCCCATCTACTGTATTCTTTGGGGCTATCCTTTGTTTGGGTATGTTGAATGCAATGAGGTCATGATCATTGGTTCCTAGGCAACGACCAACTTCTACTCCAGTGATTAATTCATCTTTATCCATCGTATGAAGTCCAAGGCAAAGTAACTTTCTGTGTCAGAAACTTATGCTCAATAACTTTTAGAAAGCCTATGACATTTCATTAGTGTGAGACTTTGAGCATATCTTCCAAATGGAAGTTTCTCCCTGTAACATCCACATGTTTCTCATTCAATTTTTTATTGCAGACATTAACTTTTTTTGTCAAGTGAATAAATGAATATTAATCTGTTTGCTTTGAAACACATTGTGGGTTCCATATTTAGTGAGATACTGATACATAACATTTGCAAGTGTGAACTACATAACTGGACAGAGAAGAAATATTTTGTGAAGTATTTTGCATTTTTATAGCACCTTCATCTTACCATCTTAAATCCTCTAAAAAAAGGATTAATGCACTATTGCTAGAAATTTATGCCAGTCACTGCAGTTTCTTTCCTCAGTAAAGTGTTGAGCCCGATAAAATGTTATTAGCTTGATTTCTTGTAAGTAGGGAAATAGAAGGGCAGAGTGGTTATGTTCAGCATTTGAAACGTGGGCATCTCATCCATATTTAGGTACCTCTGTGGCCTGATTTTCAGAGTTGCTGAGCGCCAGCATGATCCCATTAGAGTAACTTATCAAGGTCATGCAAAAATCCTGTACCAGGAATAGTCTTGACTCCGTGCCCTGTATGTTAATGATTTGTAAGTCCAAAATTGAGAGATCAACTCCTTTATGGATAAGGCAAAAAAGCCCAGAGTTTTTCATAAAAGGAAAACATGGGCCACATCCCCTCACTTCCAGTTTCATCAGATTTAAACATCTTCATCTCCATCAGTTGCAATGAGCTCACAGCCATATTATGCTCCTCTGCAGTTCCCCAAACTAGCACTATCCAAAGCGCAGAATATCTGTTTTAAACAAGATCTTCAAGGCTGCTGCTTCTTGTCTTGATGGATTTCTTCATCTTTGGGCTGCTCCCCCTCCTCCCAGAGCAGGCAGGGATAGTTTTAGCCTGGTCCCTCTGGTGAATGGTTATGGAGGACCCACAGGCAGCTGTTTGACATGGTGGCCCGAGACACATTTCAATGCAGCAGTGTGAAGATGGAGAATAAATGCAAATTTCTGTAGCAGAGAGTAGAGAAAAGTAATGGCAGGAGGCAAAGAAGAATGATGGCAAGTTAATTGTTCAGCCCTAGATGAAAAGTCTGTGACTCAGCCCCACAGAGACTGTTATCTCATAGCTGCATGCCACAGCGGTGTTACTTTATAGGGCTGGAGAGTGATGGGAATAGAGGCATTAAGCCTTAGCCACCAGCTGGGCAGGGAATTCAGATGCTGCCAGAGAAGGATTGTTGAAATGAAAAAGTTATGTTTAGAAAGAGTTCACTGGAACACGACCCTGTCTGCACAAGATTTCTTTCTTTCCTTTGCTATTAACTTTCGGTAAGTGGCAGGCAATTCTGGGTCAGATTCCTGATATGAAAGAAAAGAGAAGCAGAGTGAAATAAGAATTTTGGAAGTGCAATTAACCAGGAAACAGGACTTAAGAAATGGCATCACTGCCTGCCATTTACCTCCTCCCCTGCTTTACCCCTCACCTTCATCAGAGTGCAGGGACTGAAGAAGGAAAGACTGATGGGCGCAAGGGACAAACATTGTCTTTACAAGTACTGAGTAGTCTGGCTCAGTATATCCTGTCTGGTGCAGGGTCTTAACTGCTTACCTTTCTTTCACCATCACCTTTAATTAAGCTCCCTTAAGGGTCATCATGAGCATGGGAGCTTGGCTTTTTTGTTCTCTACTCTTTTTTTATACTCAACTGACACACTAGCCAGATTTTCCAAAGTGCGCAGCTCCCTTTTGTATCAGATTTTCCACCAGATGAAAGTGTGGGGAAGAAAAAAGGTGAATGTGATTTTGATATATTTTCTCTGTTTTTTAAAGCTGAAGAATTTTGTGTTATGCCCATTCCCACTTTGATAATAAAGGAGTTGGGATTGCACCTTTGTTTTAAAGCCTTCTGGGTGAGAATTTCCCCCTGTGGCTCCCATAGCTCTGCTTTCAGGACAGCAGATTGATTTAGTGGGGAGCTGTTCTCCTGGTGCTACAGGGAGGTGTGCAGCACTCGTGGGATCCTCTTCTCCCCAGAGGAGTCCCTGATAGCCCCACGTACTGTGGAGCACACCCCTCTGCAGTCCCAGGCAGGAGATGTTGATGCATCAGCTCCCAAGGAATAGATGATCCCAGGCTGCACTTCCAGCCCACAGTAAGCACAGAGTGTGTTTTTGCCTTATAGAGCAGCTGATGAAGAGTTTGGATATAAAGAGAGCCCTGCAGAGTAAGCAATTTCTTGGAAGGCCTTTACCCTGGTGTTATGGCCATCCCAGGACATGTACAGCAAAGGGTGTCATGCTGAAATACAGTGCACAAAACCACTGCCACAGCTGCAAAAGTAAACCAGACTCTGGTGAGATTTTGCCTCATTCTGGTCTTTTCACACTTGGGGATTCTTGTGAAAGTGAAAAAACATGTTTTCCATAGCTTGCAACACAGGGAGCAAGGGCCCATTGCCAAAATACAGTCTGCTCAGAACATTTCAGTTTCTCTAAAGTAGCTAAGCCACCCACACAGAGCTGGTAGAGGGGACTTAGGGATCCATGGGAGATCCACACCCGTGTAAAGCCAGAGCTGGAGATCATGCCAGATACTCTGCAGCATCTGAAATGGCACGAGGAGCCTATGTTGAGGCAGTTCAGTGCTTCCCTGGGAGTTCAGGGTAGCTGGAGATTGCAGGATCCAGCTGGGTTAGCATGACAAGCACTGTCATTCACGTGTTTTGTTTTGCATGTGTGTGTGTGGCAAAAGCCAGTAGAAGAGGTGGTGCAGAAATGACCTTTAGTGACACCCACCTGGCCATTCCCAGCTTTGACTTGCACACTGATTTTACTTCTCAATATGTCCAAATTTGGCTTTTATGGAGAAACTAAGATTTTCCAGATGAGTATTACTAGAGATTACCTATGAGCAGTCATCATTAGCTGCAGCAACTGCATTCCCTGTGGTGTTGGAAGGGGGATAATCCCCAGGTGCTCTTGGCTGGCTGCTGCGTGGAACCTATGTTAAGGCTCCTCTGTGTTGGGGGAAGGCATGAGCTCAGGTGAGGGGGATGAAAGGTTGCTACAGTCACAAGAAAATTCCCCTGCACAGGCTGAATGAGTCAAAGCATCCTGTCTACCTTATTTGCCTTTCCTGCTCCCTGTCTGCCTACATGATCCAATGGATGGAAAAAAAAAAAAAATACACAGAGAAGTGAAACTGATAACTGGCTATCAATGTGGGACAAGTGGAAATTTCCTGGATTTCCCAGTGCTGAATTTTGCTGATTTATTAGACTAACAGTCCAGGAAAAGTTTTCAAGGTTTTGTGTATTTACTAGAACAAAGATTCTGATTTTTGGAGGTTCATTAAATGCTAAAGAGTTAGCACAATTGAAAGGAAAATATTACAAAAATAGTCAAAACAAAGCCAGCTCAAAAAGGATAAAACCAGCAGGGAAAATGTTTGCTTGCTTTCTCTGTAAACAAGTTAGAAAGATTATTTATTGACATGAAAACAGTTTATAAATGATGAGGCTGGGATAAAACTTGAGCTCAAGACTTTTAATCAACATTATATTTTGCTTCCAAATTCCCTGAGACTACACAGGGTCCTAAGAAGAAATAATATTAGGAACAGAAAGAAAGCAAGAGCTACTTTGCAGCCTTTGCTGTTTGCCTAGGTTCCACAGTGTAATCATCCCAAAGCCTTCATACAGAGGGAAAATAAGAAGGAAAGGGAGGAAAATGTTAATTTCTTTTGGCATCTTAAAAAATGACAATATAGGTGCAAATGACATGGCTCGGACAGTCCAATTACAGCTGCTTTCTGAGGCAAAACATGTAGACAAGACAGATATTGAATTCTCTGTTTCCATCAGGTTGAAACCTCTGCACTTTCCCAGGTCTTTCTAGCTTGGGTTCTGTACAGTAGAAAGTTTCCTGCCAAAAGCTTTATCTGAGTTGACATATTCCCATGAAAAAAACTTCAGTGTTGGTCCATAAACACTTTCCCATGAAGTAAATAAATAAAATTCCACACTGGCTCTGCTCTGTGTGATTCCGCGCTAAATATCAGACCAGATAGGCAAATAATTTTGACAGCATTTTCGGACACAGGAGCTGTCCTAGAAAAAAGACTCCATTATGTCCCCAAGTAGAGCTACTGGAGAAGAGGTTGTCAGGCTCCTATACCATACCAGAGCAAGTAATCCTCACAGAAAGAAAACATCTTTTTCTGCTGCTGGTGAGCTCATCCCATGAGGCAGCATGGTTTATGATAGCCCTTGATCTTTTTATCTTGACTGGTAGTTTGCAGATCCTTTAATTATGCACAAGTAGCACATTTTTTTGGTGAAATCTGTGAGCTGCAGGGCTGGCTAATGCAAGATGTTAGTTTCAGCTTTTGTGAACCTTTTTGAAAGCAATTTCAGAGTTAGGTAAATAGCTCAGAAACACACATTGTTTTATGCAGCTGAGACAACCACTAGTTCATAACCTGAACTCTTTGATTGCTTTTCTCAGGAGAGAAAGATTTTCCCCCTTTTCCAAGGCTGTTTTGCCCAGGCAGATGACTGCCAGTTTTCCTTATTGTGGGGTTTTTTTTGCTGGCAGAATGGAGAAAGGAGGAGTACTGGATAATTTCAGGGAAGATACTGTACCAAAACTTTCTTGTGGAAACACCTTTTGCATGTATTATGATCCTTATGTTGCATGTAGCAGAACAGACACACACAGAAATGTTGTCATTCACCACTTAATATGTTTTTGAAACCATTAATTTCTACCATGTTAAAGCACCTTGAATTTTTCATGGCAGGAATCTCCACTGTGCACTGTATTTTTCAATTCACTAAGAAATGGTAGCTAAAGCAGGGAGGATAGCAGAAAGATGATACAAAATAATCTGAGCTGTGAAATAATCTTGTGTTGTAAAAACACAAATGAGCAATATGATTAAATCGTATTTAGAAAAACATCAGATAAATATCACCCAAAATCTAGTAAACAAATTGAAGATAAATACTTAGAAAGAAATTATGTTCAGCAAGAGAAATTACAACTAAATGCATTCATTTTCAAAGCAGCCAGAAGATTTCTAGCTCTTGCCTGCATTTGCATTTTGATCTAGAAAATTGCCTGCTTTGCTTCAATTAGAAACCTGAGATGTTACGGTGATAAATGCAATAAAATGCCCTTTTCTAGCTGTGTATTCTAAACCAAATGTATTAATTAAAGCAAATTAAGGGTTTGTGAGGCAGAAAGCGTGTGCTGGCCTGTAGAGGTTCCTGTCCCCCAGCTGTTAGTCAGGGTCCTTCATTTCAGATGTGGCAACAGAGCGAGATCCATTGCTGCACTGCGTCGAAAAACAAGGTCAGTTGATGGTGACTCACATGAACCCATGTTACTTTGCTTCACAATGGGTAACAGCACATGCACAGTGAGCTACTGTGTCTCAGCTGACAGTCTGGAGCAGCCAGCTGGATTGTGCCCCTTGTATCCTGTCACAGCCTGGGAGGCTAGGTCACAGCATGATTTATCTCCATAAACTCCACAGAGTATCATTCTGGGCACATAATCTGCAAAGACATGTCTCCAGATCAGAGAGTCATGAGAAAAGAGCCACATAATAAAAGGCTTGGTTTATTTATAGACAGAGCAATTATCAACAGTATAAAAATTATGTGTAGGGAAAGGGACACATGTGAATATTTAAAAGAGACAAATATTAATGAACAAGTGAACTGTTTTTCACAGTGCAGATAAACACTGGTAGGAGTGGACAGGGATGGAAAAGAGTTTTTATTTCTTGATTATTGCATAAATTACAAGCAAACAGCTCCCAGTCCATCACAGAGACCCAGCTGTGCTTGATATGATCCCACAAGTGGCCTGTGGCAAGTAACTCAGGTTTTTCATCTCTGACTCAGAACTTATTTATTTTGTGGGGGGCTGTTATGAAACTCAATTAACACTTGCAAAGCTTTTGGATGGCAGTTTACAGCATAAGTGTGAGGTATTATATAATGGGATGAAATTAAGGACAGTGAAGTCTGATTATCAAGGAAAAGAAATCCTGACAATGTAATCTGTTAGACTGGGGAATAATGCCATAGGGGAAGGAGTGGACAACTCATTGCTTGAGTCAATTAATTGTGGGCTGGATGTGGCACCAGCAAATATAATGTAGGGCACAACCTTCTAGTAGGAGAGATATGGTGCACATGACCTTATTTCTGTGATCTTGTGCTTGGCTGTATAAGCAGCTAAGATTATATGAGCTCATATAAACTTTACATCATTTCTCATGTGTTTCTCATGTGTTTAAGGACTCTCAAAACATTGTTGTGGTCTGTGCTCAATTGATGAGTACTTAATATACTAAAGTACTGGAGATCATTAGCATTCCTGAGGTTGTCTGGCATGCTTTGTTTATGCAGTGTGGAAATGGGAAATATTTCTTTCAGCCTTTATGAGATATTGGCAGTGTCACCTCTCATAACCATCAGCCTACCAATTATTTGACAAAATATGCTGATTATTGAAATTGCACTGTTAATAAGCATCAGTGCCAGAATATTATTAGGACCTGGAGCCTGTGCCACATGGAGGACACAGACCACGTAGTGAGTGCTGTGCAATCAGTTGGCTCCCTCCTCACTTCCCTAAATTACAGAATTTGCGGACTGACCTGTCCTTGTTAGCTTCCATATCTTTTATGACTGGTTATCAATACAATTTTTTATTTCTCCCTGAAGCACCTTATTTATCTACTTATGCCCTTGATAGAAACTGGGGATGGATTGGTAGGTTTTAAGAGGGTTGCAGAGAGGAGGAAAATTGAATTATTTTTTAGAGGCAACTCACAAGCCGCTGCTCCAGTCACATCCAGCCTCCCCCGATTAAGTTTCTTTGTTAGGAGCCCACTTCTCTTCCTTGTTTAAACCATGAAAGGCAACAGGCACTCCTTGAGAATTATTTAGATTTTCAGCATCTCTGTGAAAGGATCTTATCTTCACTGAACAAAAAAACCCCTCTGAAACATATCACTTGCTGATATACCTAAGTATACCTTGAGCTGGACTGTGTCTGATGCCTTAAGTATTAGCTCTCATAATTTTCAGATTCTGTACTGCATTGGTGTATAACTCTACTTCATACAAAGTGTCAGCATGTTTTCTTCACAGGGTAGTTAGACAAAACAATCCTTTTCCAGCACGAGAACCAAGGACACCATTACAGCTTCAGGCTTAAAAAGTATCAATAACAGAGAATTGAGGAGAGAAAACTGGGAGGATGGGACTTCATAGCCTGAAGCTGTAATTGGACAATTAACCCCAAAATGTACATGGAGCAAAACTTTGTCCATCTTGGGTCCATCTTGGGCAGAGCCATGGGCAGGCTCTTGTACTGCCCAAGGTGTATCCTTTTAAAGCCTTTTAATAAATACCTGCTTTATTCCTTTAACACTGTCTAGTCTCTGTTCCAGGTCAGCCTCTCTAGGCATCATGTCCATTAACAGATATTTGAGAAAACAATCTTTGAAGACATAGCCTGGCAGATGTGCTTAAAGAAGTAATTCAGTCACTAGGTTTGAGTGACCCTGACAAGCATTTGCCATCCTCTGTTCAGCTCCAGAACATCTGAGTCTATGGTAGCAATACACAGTGCACAAAAACCGATCCAATGTCCTCATGCTGGACCAGGAGTATCAATGTAATTGAAACCTTCTGGGCTGGTATATTGATATCCATTGATAAATCTACTACCTTTCTCCTTAATAATTTCCATTGCTTTAGAAATGTTTCTTGCAGTAACTACCATCACAACATCACAACAGGGTCTGTTCCAGCTGCAGAAACCAACTCACCTGCCCTCAGTTTGTTGTCACAAAGTCTGGTCTACCTCCTTAGTTTCTGCTTGAGGGGTGGGACCATAGGGGAGGGATGATCCTCACCAACTATTGAAAAGTACTTTCTGCACACAGGAGTTCCCCATGGCACATCACAGCCAGACCCCTGATGTGGCCAGCCTGAGGCCAGCCTGTAGCAACCAGCCAGACATGACAATGCTGCTGTTGATGAATGTTTGCTGTGGTGATCTCATGGTGATGTGATGACATTAAGTTGAACAAACAAAGCAGTGGCTAATTGACTCATCAGTAAACATTCAGCTAAACAGAAATAAATGGAGAGACAACTCAGTGAAATGATTTACTAGGAAGCTCCTGGTGACAGGGTTTTATTAATTGTATCTTCACACAGCCAAGGAGGTACAAAATGAGAGACTGGAAAACTTTCAAAAGGTTGTTGGAAAGAACCATCCAAGTTTCAGGAGTTTTGATGTTTTCTGCCTGGTTTTTTTCTCTGAAAGGTAACACAAATTTCTTTGAATGAGATTTTTTAATGTTTTTTTTCATGTATAAGCTGCAAAGTAAAAAATACATTCTGTAACAACCAGGATACCAGAAATACACACCTTACACCTTCCCCTCCATTAACATAAATCACCATTTTTAACTATCCAAAATAAAAGCCAATCTTCATGTAAATTAACAGAATTGTAATGGGTAGTTTTTGACTTCTAGTCAGTATTTCAATGAAAAGAAGGCTAAAACCTCCAGAATTTTATTCAAGGGAGGTCCTCTTTTCAACATTAGCTATATACAGAGGTGGAAATTCAGCTTAAAAAGTGACCTCTTTCTTCTTGAGGCTATTTGAATATAGCACTTTGCACACAAAATTTCTGAGAGTATTTTGTGATGACCCCATAGATGCAATTGTTACTGTAATTATAGATGTAATTGTTAATGAATCGTTTCTATCCTGTGGTAAGCCTTAGAAACATTATTACCACAATGTTTCTGATAAACACCGTTAAAATAAACGTTAAAGTTCAGAATGAAAACTTCCAATAGGAAGGGATCTGTATCAGTTTAAAAGTGGTAAGTCTCCAGTTTGACAGCCTCAGCTGCTGCTTCAATGTTCGTGTTCCCAACAGTGCCCTACCAGTTTTATGAGCAGCTGTGTTAGCACTACACATTTTTCAATGGCATTTGTTGTGAGAGATCTCAGCTTCCTGCAGCAGTGTGGGCCCGAAGTGATCACACTCCTCTCAAAACAGCCACAGAGGTGTTCTGTCAGAAATGGATATTGCAACATGGAGCAGCACCTACTCATGCTCCTGGTTATTTCTGCCAGACTAAATCCTGTCTACTCACTGGAAGACAGCTGTAGCCCCATCCAAAATTCAACTTCTTCCTCCTAGAGAGCAGTGTACCATTACGCCATTTGCAGATTACTTTCCTCTTGACACTTGCCTATATGCAGAGGACCAAGGATTTCCACTGGCCTCTGTCTGGGGAGAACGAACCCAGGAACAATTTTATCCTCTTTTAGCATAGCTATAACAATCCTCTGTGTGTAACATGATTACCTATGGCAGCGTTCTTTGATTTTACTTTCCTTTCCCCTCCACACCCAGGCCCCTGTTCTACATTTGTAGCTCTTTTTTTCACATTTCCAAGTTCATCTCCCTCTCATTTCCAAATACAGAGGTTTTAGAGCATGAATCAGCTAACTTCCTCTCCTTACACTATCCTTCCTTCTGCCTCCTCCTGATCTCCCACAACTCCCAGTCAAACCACTGTGGAGCTGACAAAATCCTTTCCATTGCTCTGACCTCAACCTCCCCTCCCCTGGAACTCTGCATTTGCCAGAGCTTCTTCAGCATCTGTGTTAACAAGTTTCTTGCTGGGGGATTCTTTCACTCTGCCATTACCTCAGAGCACCTTCTCTTTACTCCTTACAAAGAATGCCTCATGACAATCCTATGTTCTTTGAATTGTCAGCCAAGAAATTTTTGCAAATAAAAATCTGTTCTGGCACAATTGTGTTTCTTTTCTCATGATGTGGGGACTTTTTTAGGTTTACAGCCCTTTCTGGCAAAGACCTGTAGTCAGAATCTAGATTAAATGTATCAAGATATTTATGGCATTATTATGCAGGAGAAGCAGAACTAATATGTGGAGGATAAATTTCCAGTTGTGGTGATACACAATATGTGGGCTAGTTCCTTAACCTTTGCAAGAAAATAATTCCTCCTTCTTAGGGGTCCACACAAGTAACATCACCTGTCTAAACCTTCACAAGAATTACTTGCATTATTTTAATCAGAGGAATAACCTTATTTCTTTAAATCTTGATTAAGAACAATTACCACCTATAAAATGCTCCTAATGTTTTTGCTTGGAGCAGCTTCTGATGGCTCTGTATCAAGCCAAATGAGATCCTTCAGGTGTGCTAAAAACACAGGAGTCCAAATGACTCAGAAATATGTGGTGTATGTGGAGCCTGTGACTTTTAAGTTTAGCTCAGGGGGTACTGAAGATCTTCAGTGGAAAAGACAGTGCTGCTGCTCCGTCTGCTGTTGAATGCCCATAATACTCACAACTTCTGATTACTGTTACTTACACCAGTAATGAGTTCTGGCTCCTGGTTTTCCCTTTCTTGCTATTGTTACTACGTCCTCCCAAACAGCACATTTATTTGTTTGGCCTGATGGTTTCTATATGTCATCCAGGATTTATGGAAATCAACAGAAAGTGTTTTTCACACTGCTTTCTCAGGAAGGAACTACCTCAATTCAGATAAAGCTTGCTGGGTAAAGAGCAAATGATGCCCTGATTGATACCCTCAGCAGGAAAGGGAGATAGTCAATAGATGTAAAATGTTAAAATGGCTTTGACTAAGGTGAGTGAAATCTCAGGATGTCCTAGTAAGCAGAGTAGCCTCAAACCTTGGTGCTTAGGTTACTGCCATTCTGAGCATGAATAGGAAATACT
Source organism: Phylloscopus collybita (assembly GCA_027886175.1). Taxonomy (NCBI): domain Eukaryota; kingdom Metazoa; phylum Chordata; class Aves; order Passeriformes; family Phylloscopidae; genus Phylloscopus; species Phylloscopus collybita. Next base: position 8,353,387 of record JAJNNQ010000007.1, read on the forward strand.
TAATTCCTTATGTTCCTTCTAGAATGTCACCATTGTATCAAGAAGGCACATACATGCAAATACCACGACCTTTACATAAATAGGTGAGGAAACTAGATGAACAGACTATCATTTTAAACTCTTCTACTGAAGAAAATACATTAGGAGTTAGGTGATCCATAGATTTTTAAACTGGATTGGGAAAATGTATTAGTTTTACAAATTATTTCAGCTGACAGCTGGTGAAAAAAATCTTTTAGTTTAGTTTGTCTCACACTAGAAAGTTGCTTTAGCTGATTGCTGGGTTGGTGAAGGACAGCATGCAGGTTAATCAAAACATAAAGGCACAGTAGGGATAAACATTGTGCTAAATTTAGCAAGGCATTCTCCTAGATTGCATGAGCAACAGTAGGTGTAACAGCTCTCTATTTTAGGATCAAACATCACAATGAATTTACAGGACTCCCAAGGGCAGTTGATTCTACTGATGCTGCCATGGCTAAATGCCAGTTTTTCTATTGCCAGGTAACCCCGATTTCCTGTTTTTCTTAGTCAATAACCACAAAATGATAGTAAAAAAAATAAACATAGGTTACAAACATGCATATGAACATACCTTTATCTGTCAAAAATGGATTGAGGAGGAGCAAAAGAACTGTCTGAAGACTTTTGAAATGATGGTGATTCAATCAAGACTTTGTTCTGCCTTTGCTTGTTTTTACACAGCATTGGATTAAATAGTGAAAGAATATAGATGCTTTATTCAGAAGTGCAGGACAAAAGACTAGGTAGGTCTGTATCCTTAAATACAAATGCACAAATAAAAGAAGAGTGGAAAATTGCTTCTGGCCTTTAAATTGACACAAAGGGAATTAACATTGGTGGGAATTAATGGGCTTTAACATTATTAACTGTCTTATTAACTGATTGAAGAGCTTACTGGCAAGCTGACTAGTTGTGCAATTAGGTGTACAGAGAAAAAGATATCCATCAGCCATTAATCCTTCTAGTAAGAAAAAAGGGTAAAACCTTCTTTTCCAGATTGGGAAAATATTTAAGGTGACAGGGAAGGCAAACATTCTGTAACTAAGCATAGGAATATATATCCCTCTGGAAGTAATTGCATGAAATCTGTGATAACTTCTTCCAGGTGAGTCTCAGACTGAGGAAGAAAAGGCTTGAGATGTTGGATCCCCACTTGAATTGCTTCAAATGCAGTGTCCTGCCATATATCCCTATCAAGCATCCTTAAGAAAAATATTTCCTTCAAGACCACAAGGTGAGACTCTTAAGTGTTGGTGTTACCCCCTTTACAGTAGCAGCTTTATAATAAATGGATTCTACTGCCAATTATTCCTTCTGGGTAACAGTTGTGACTTTGTATGCTGCACAGATCTGTTAAGCTTTATGCTGGCATTACCATTTCCACCATTCTTTTCAACCTCAATTTATGGTCCACTTGGCCCTGTTTACTGACTTGGGATTACATGGTCAAAGCAGACCAAATTTAATTTTTCAATCAGAATTAACAGTGTGGTGTCATGTACTGTGCTTCTTTGGGTTACTGTGAAAAATCTTGGCCATTGCTAATTTTTGTTCAACTTATAAAATGTTAGCTTATGACATTAAAAGTCATTCTGGCTGGCACTGGAAATGCTGAATGCCTATCTTGAATAAATGAAGTAACAATTTCAGACAATTTCAGGACAAATTACTTTGGAAAATTCTAGCTGAAAGTAACCATCATTAATCCTTCATTTTCAGCATTTGTCAAAGATGAGTAATCTAGTCACTAAATTGTTTTCTTAGAAAACACTTTTGCAACTGTCTTATCAAGGCCTATATTCAAAGGAAAAAAAAACAATGCAAGTCTTGAAAATCTGTATTTCAAGGCTGATTTGTGTTTTGTCTGCTAAACAACTGCCGCTGAAAACATAAGAAGAGAGGAACAGTCATTTCACAGGTAGTGAATGTGTCTTGGAGTGTAAGCCAAGTTTCAGTCTTTCATCCATCATTCATTGATCCTTCATTCAAACATCTGGGAAGCTGAAACAGGGCTTCTGCCCCTGCCACTTCCTAGGATATACATTATGTTCCTTGCTTAGCAACTTTCTCTGTGTTTTCAAGCCTTTAACTGAAGGCTCAGATCAGATATTAAGATGAGACACTTTACGGAGTGAGGGTGCTGAGGCATTGGAACAGGTTGCCCAGGGAGCCTGTGGACTCCCCATCCCTGGACGTGTTCAAGGCCGGGTTGCATGGGGCTCTGAGCAACCTGGTCTAGTGGAAAGTGTCCCTGCCCAAGGCAGGGGGCTTTGAGCTAGATGGTGATGATGATGAAGGCTCCTTCCAAGCCTAATCACTGTATGATTCCATGGTTCCATCTGAAGGTCCTTTCACGACTGCACTGTGCAAGGGTAGATTCTGCCCATAATGAAAGTAAAGCACCCCAGAACATTTTTACATGCAGAGTTGGTGTCCTCAGTATGTGAATCACACAAGGAACTGCATCAGTTTAAAACTGGTTTGTAGGAAGAGGTGCTGGTGGTTTTTTACCTGTTCACACCGATCTAAAATGGTTACTAGCATTTTGCTGAATCTTAGAATAAATAGAAAGCATAATATTTCAAATGAATGCATCCTACAAAAACACTAGTCAAACTATGGAGAAGAACAGACCAGAATATGGGCCTTTGTCCAGTGTTTTGACTATCACTAAGTTTGATTCGTAATTTTGCTTCTTTCAGTCTCTATTTCGTGGGTTTGAAGAGGGAAATGCATGTGTGTGACAGATATTCATCATGTACTTTTAAATTTACAGCAGGTTTATTTGAATATGGCACTGTGAGTTTGCAGTTTCCCTTTGTAGAACCAAGAGAAAGTATGGTGCTGTTCTCTGACTGGGCACTTCCTTACCTGTGGAAATTTGCAGTGGGAATAAGTTATTGTATTGCAAATCTTAAAGATGTCTTTTTAATAGGGGTATAAACCCTGTGATAGTACAAACATTATAAGGAGATGGTACTGATTTACAGCTTTCTAGCTAAAGATAGGAAAGCTTTAGGTTTGTTTTGAGATGAAATATGAAATGTAAAGCTCACTTGAGACCATAGCATTTAAAATACTTAGAATCAGTCAGCTGAGGAATTGGCTTATTCTCAATAGGAGTTAACATAAGCTATTTCAAAGCTCAGTGTTTACATAGGTCACAAAAGTTGAAAACAGCTGGAGACATACTTCATGCACTATTGCTATCTATATAAGTAATGGAATTTTGTAAGTGCAATGTACAGTAAATAGCCTACTGAAGGAAAAATACAAGAAACATGAGTAGCAGTAACTTGTTAACTAGAGTAGGTTAACTCTTTTTGTGATAAGGCTGACAGGCTTATTAATTAATGACCAAGATTTAGACCAGGTGCATGAGATTTCTTTTAGCTGCAGTTTATACTGGGGTGTAACAAATGCTGATTAAAAAAATACTACTTACTCTAGGAGTTAACTGGGTGCCAGATATGCATTTAGGGCCCTATTCTTCAAGCTGCTCAGTGTTCCCTGCGAGGCAGTCATCAACAGGAGGAATATTGGACCCCTTCTTGAAGGTCTGACTGAATGCTGAGGGCACTCAGCCTTTGATCTTTTTTAGTTCACAAGAAGCCAGAGGCACAAAGTGCTATAAATGCTTACTAGACTCAATTTTGTAGTATTACTTAGGCACGGAATTTGGGGTTTTATGGTTTAATTTTCTTGTAAAACTGTTTGGGACTAATGGTACTTCCCACCTGACATATTGTCTAACCCTCTGGACTCTCGTAACATCTGTCAAGCAACTGAAAGACCTTTCTATTTCAACATGCCCTGAGTTTCAGAAGTGGCTTCTTGCTCTCTCATGTCCATTCAAAGTTGGGTCGCTGCTAAACCACTCTGGAAAGCATGCAATCTCTCAGACCCAGTACTGCAAAAACAAGATTATGATCAGAGATTGTTTCCTTTGCTGAGCTGGCATTTCACAGTCAGAGGAACTGGCAGATATTGTTACAGTCCTCACCCCTTTTCATCGTTCCTAGTCCTTATTTCATCCTTCCCAGAACATAGCTCATGTTCTGCCACCTGAATGTCTGTACCCTTTTTATAGAGATCAAGCAGAAATTGTCTGGGACACTGGATGTTAAACTTTGAGTGATTTAAGGGAAAATTTGTCCTTTTCTGGATGTTCTGCAGGTGGAGCATCCTGACAAGGAAGTTTGTATAAATAAATTAGAAATAGCAAATGATCTGGTTCCTTCAAAAATGTAATCCAGAAAAATTATGGGTCCCTCAGGAGGGAGCTGGAAATTTTTTACTTACAAGTAGTTTCAGGATATGTTTAGTCACCACAACTTGAGACTTCTCTTCACTTGATTGCTGGTGAAAAAGAACAGAGACTAATATGCAGTCAAGGTCATACTTTAGGCCAAAAAACAGCAGAAGGTAAGTACATCTACCCCACTGGAGCATCTCCTCTCCGTAATAGCTGCCTGAGATTTCCAGGCAGGAAACAAGCCATTTCACTGAAGCCTGAGCCACATGCCTGGAAACTTGCTCCCTACACTGCAATCAACACACTTATCTTCTCTGCCCATAGGGTGTGTCCATGTTTTAGGGCTGCTGAGAAGGCTACTGCACTGTTGAAGTTGCCACCTGACTGCACTCTGAAAAGGTAGACAATTCTGAGTTGCAGATAACTCAGGCTTTTTGTAAACACAGAAAAAAAATTTGTTATCCTCTTGAAAAAATTGATTTGTGCCTAATTTCTAAGTTAGTGATAGAACAGGTCTCCAAAAGGAAATGTCTGGTGTCCTGTAAAGGAAATGGCCAAAGAAAAAAGGCATTTGAAAGCCTCCATGGAAAGATCTGACCTGCCTAAGTATGGCATCTAAACTTCGGATCTAGTTTGTCTGTTTTCTAGGGTGAGTGCATTATTTAAGGGAAGGTATCTTTCTTGGTTAAAGTTAGAATGCTTAGACCCAAAAGATGGCTCATAAGTCAAGCAGAAAAAAACAAAATCTAATTTTGACTCATTCTCTGAAATGCTCCAATGGTCTTGCATATCTTAATATCGTGTTTTCATCTCTGTTCCTTACAGATTTACATGATTACTGCCTTCAGTCAGTGAGGGTCAAACTCTTACACAAGGAAGCAGGAAACGTTTTCAAGAATTTTACTCTTTTAAGAGTTTTTAAGTCACCTACAGTGTGGATGCACATGATCAATAATCTCAAAGAGCTACAGCTGTAGTAGCAAGTATCCCTTTCACTCAGCTGATCAGGGCCTTGATTACACAAATAAATTTTCACTGATAAGTTCTACAGCATCCACATTTTCAAAATGTCAAGAGGCAAACCAAAAGGATACAGTCTCCTGATTTCCCAAGATCTACTATAAAGAACAGAAATCCATTATATACACCAAATGCCTCAAAACATCTCAGTGGTGTGTTGCTTCTGAGCCTGTTCAGCACTCGCATTTGTGTTTAATACTGTAGGGCTTACTGCAGATTAGAATGAGGCAATGTGTTGCCAGTTTGGGAAGAGTGTTAACAATTAAAAAAGTGCCAGTCAAAGCAAAAAGATGAAACATTACACAGCTATTAAGAATATTATTCAGTCCTTTTAAATGATTGCCAATTTAGATAGTTCTCTTGTTAAATCATTCTTTTTAGCTATTGTACTGAATGCCAGTTTTCAAGAACAAGACAGTCCACATGCTTAGCTCATTAATGAAGACACAACCTGGTAGGTAATTTTATAATTAAACTGCGTATTTTGAACACTAGGCTGACTTTTGCTACATATCCAACCTTCAGTTGAGTAAGAGGCTTTATGCAAAAGAATTTTAAATCTAAATTGTAAGAGAAGAGATTGAAAGGGAGTTGAGCACTTTGACTGTTTTCAGCAGAACAGCCTTAAAATGTTCTGTTTATTAACACTGTGGAGAAAGGTTTGTGTAAGGCTAATGTTAGAATCACTTAGGATGGTAATTCCTTCTGCAAAGCATCTGCATAAATTAGAAAAAGCTGCCAGATTTCCATCTGTTAGCAATACAACTTCAGTCACAAAGACAACTGTCGTGACAACCACACTGAGTTAGTCTTTCAAATAAAACCTGTTAAAAGCTACTGCCCTCCAGCCTCCACCCACTGCAGTTAACAGCATTAAATAGCACTCTAACTGGTATTTATTTTCTTAGGCATTCCTCACTTGTGCAGCTGCTGGCACACTGGCCTTTGATTTTAAATAACCTCAACAGGATAAGAGTTTACAGTCTCTGAAGGTCACGATGTATGTGAAGTTGTTGTCTGAAAGAAACATTCAACCTGAACTTTCTCAAACTGATGTTACTGGATTCTGTATACTTGTCTCTCACCTGTTTTGCATGGTCTCATGTCTGGGAACTGTGATGGTTCAGATTATTTCTTCCAGAGGATGACAAGCAGAAAGACACCACTGAGGCTGTTTTGGACAACAGGTCTAGGTTTAAAGGTGGTGGGAATCACCTCCAGGGCCTTTCTACCCTCCCCATCCAAGCTCCTCTTGCAGTTTTTGATGAACTTGGGTGGCACAGCAAGTTCAGGCTAGTTTTAGCTCATCCATGAAATCTGTGCTGACAACAATATCAAAGCTATTAGAAAATTCGTTTGTAGAAGGTCTCTCATTCAACAGTCTATTTTTACTCAGGCATTTCAGCATCTCAGCGCAGCACACACAACACTTACTGACCTTTGCAGGAATAGGCTTAACATTTCTAAAGCCCTCATCAAAATGAGGGTATAAATGAAAATGGAAATACTTTCTTGTAAGAGTAGAATAATTTTTTGTGCTGTTTTGGAACTGTTGCCCTCATGTGGACTGGGGTGTTCTCAGTGACAGACCACTTGTGGAGCCAGGGGTGCTGGAACCCTTCTCTCATCCATGGGGGGGATGTCTGTCCTTCTGCCAAGGCAGCCCCTTGTTCCCACTGCAGTTTCCACTGTCACTGGTTATCCCTGGCACACGTGCTGCATACTGACACTGGCTACACAGCCAGGATAGAAGAAGGGAGTAAAAATGATTCTCAAATATTTGTAACTTGTGATTTAAAAACAGACAAGAAATTTCTTGGAGGCTGAAATCAGTTCAGGAACTGCTAATGAGTGTAACAAAAGCTTGATGTTGTCTCCTGGATGTTTAAAAGTGGTCATTAAAAAGGTCCTTCACGTGAACAATGCAGAATACAAACCAAAAATGTAAAGTGGTGATGTTTTTATTAATCAGCAGAATCAGAAGAATTTCCATAAATAATATTTCATTTACTTTTGTGCATAAACTTTAGATTTAGTTGTGTACATCCTTATGGAAGGAGAAAATTGTCACTTCCAAGGTTTCTTCCTCTGGGCTTCATCATATGTCTTATTTTGCAGTGGAAGTATTCCTGATACTTTAGTGTGATCATGAAGGAGTCAAAGGGCATCACACACCTAAATATCAGATGTAATTTATTTTTAATTAAAAGGACCTTTTCTAAAGGAAAAAAGAGCAAAGCTCCCTGCATCTTGTGGTTAGGTCACCTGAAAAGATTGAGATATAGAGTTTCTGATTTCCTTCAGCAGAGGATACAAAGACAATTCTTCTTCTGGAAAGCTGTGTAGTAGCTCTTTATGAATTTTACTTATCTTGTCTGACAAATACTTACTACCTGAGCACCATATGGAACATTTTGTTGGGCTCAGTGTGCATCCTTTCAGGTTCCTGTTTGGATTACTTCTGATTTCATGTCAGTTAAAATGAACTCACCTTCCTCGTCTTGTCCTTGTTCCCCACTTGTGTTTTTGCATTGGCATCTGCACAGGCGAGAAACAACAGCTCAGCTCAGGGCAGGGAGGGCACTCCTGGGAAGAAGTGGGATAGAGGGGGAGGTATCCACACTGCTGCACTCTGTGGGTGCTCAGAACTGCATGTGGGTGAGCCATGTGCTGGTGGTGGAACGGTGCCAGGTATGAGAAGAAACCAGCACCAACCCTCTCTGAAACTCAGTGCAGAAGCAAGGCAAGGTTTTATTGACACTATGAAGCACAACAAATCTGTTCAATGCAAAGAGAAGATGCACTTTAACAGTGGGGTGCTAGGACACCCAGTAACAGTAATAGTAATATCCTGGGTTCAAAACTAACATCACTGCCCTCTGGCTGGCTCAGGTGTGCTGAAAGTTAGTCAATAATGACACAGCACCTTCAAAGCATTTACAGTGTTGGCCAATTAAAATTCCTTCCCTAGCACTTTTATTCATGTTTGTTAAGGGTTAGATCAGGCTTTTAACTTCAAGCAAGGAGCTGTGGGAGGCTGGCTGGAGTAATGCTCCTTGCAGCACATCCCTCTTATGTGGGAGGCATGATGATAATCAGCTGCAGCTCTTTCCAGGACACAGCCTGCGGAGGGGGCAGGGAAGGTGATGCTGCAGCCGTGCAGCAGCTGAGATGGCAGGCAGCCCCCAGCCCAGGGTCCCTTCTTGTTGGGCTGCTGGTTGCCTTCCTGCAACGCCAGTTGAATCCTTATCTGCCTGCACCCAGGTTTATCCTGGAACCAGGCAGAGTGTAAGGGTGGAAGAACAAGTTTTGGCTGGAGGGACATCATGTCCAAAGAATGGGGCACAGACTGAACCCTTTGCCTCTAGTTCCTCACTCCATACTGAGTTACTTGGGATTGCCTGGCCCAGAGGAAGGTCACTCACTGGCAAAATGCATTTGCTGCTGGGGTGCTTCTCCTGTGTGACAGGAGGCTTCAGCAAAGGCTCCTATGGCATCTTCAGTGGCAGCTCTGTGAACAACTGCTCCAAACTTGGCCACAATCTCTTGTGGTATTAGAAATAATCCCTGGAGTTTCCTCTAAGCACTTGCAGCCAGAGGTGACAGCAAAGTTTGGGCTGCCTAATGCAATTGCATTATCTACTGATACAGCAACAGTTAATGTCACCACCCTCTAACAACATTAGCCTGATCTGTAAACAGATAAAACAGAGGCTGCTGGTGATGTAACTTTGTTGATCATCAGATTAGAGATCCTGCTGGTATTTGTTTGAGTCCTTTCAAGAAAATCACAGAGATTAAACAGAGAATTTCTAGTGATTTTATTATTAGTGTGTAATATGTTTACTTAGTCCTGATTAAACAAGATAACTTGGTGAGAAAAAAAAAAAAAAAAAAAAGAAGCTTTCACCAGCTCTGGAAGGGATAATCAACCTGGGGAAGCTTTCCAGCACACTTCAGTTACACAGCAAATGTGACTATATCAATGCAGCAGCCAGCTGAAAAAGGATCATGATTCTGGAACAGAATTCATGTGCTTTTGAGTGCAAGTCCTAAATTCTCCCTGCAGTGCAACAGGAGGCTGTGCAAGAGGCTCTCAGTCTTTGTGCAGGGAGCCATTAACAGCAGGGATGTGATTTTACTGTGTGGTGGGAGGGGGTGTATTCCCTTGGGTTAGGATCCAAACACACCAGGTAGTCACTTTCTGCTTCAAGAAAACCTTTCACATTAGAAAAATGTTCAAACACAGGAGACTGAATATAATTATTTACATTAAATTCACATGCTTTTTCCTGATTTTTTTTCTCCTTACTGGAGGTGTGTGTATGTTCCAAAGCCAAGCCCTGAAGGCTTCTTTCTGTCCAAACTCCCCAAGAGTGTTTAAGCAGGGACTTTGTGGCTCATAAGGAGCTTTTTCTTCCTAGTAGCTCATTTTCCAGAGAGGTCAGGTAATGATTATATCATTTGCTACTTCGGGCTGCATCTTTTAAAGTCTCAGCCCAAAGTGAAGATTATCTTATTTTCACTGATGTATTTATGTACACTGATGTCAAAAGCAAGATTTTTGAAGATTTCTGTGAAGTTCAGTTTCAATTTTCAAGGTTTTTTTTTAAAGAATTCTGCCATGTTCTCAGAAAAAAATACAAAACCCCAGTGGATTTAGATAAAAACACAATTCTAAAGCAAATTGTCAGGCAACCTCATTGATGGGAGAGTCCAGAGTCAAAGAAAACACAGCTGCTTGTATATTTCAACTGTAGATGCCAGGCCCTTCACACTACTTTAGTGCTTTGGAATAGTGTAAGTATCCACCTCCAAGCAAGAGGCTGGTATCTGCATCCTCAGAGAGTGCAAGGATGGCAGCTGTGCTGTGTATCCAGCATTTCATCAAGGGCAGTGTAAGGCTTCCACAGTTTGCTTCTAATGAATTAGCTAGAGTACAGGGAGTGTGAGCTGGTGTACCACGGAGCAAAATTTGTGTTGACTGTGTTTGGAAGCTGGAATCGGTGCTCTTGTCCTGCAGCACTGGCATATCCACTCAACCTCCAGGCCAAGTCCATGACCATAAAAACACCAAAGTTCTGAGATGCATGAAAAAATCAAGATGAAAATTTTTCTTGTGTCTTTGCTCTTGAAAAAGGTGCTATGTCAACTAGTGCTGCCTTCTCTTTATGTGTAGCTCTGTATATTGACCTGTCCTGCTTTGGTGTCTCTGCACAAGGGCTCAAACATAAATGAAAGGAGATCAGTGACACCCTGGTAGGTGTGACTTCATGTAGACTGAAATAGAAAACTAGTGCCGTGATCCTTGTTGTATGTTGCATATCTCCACTGTCTTAGGAGAAGGACATTATGAGAACTCCTTTTGTGACCTCAGTGGAGGGATCCCACTTAGAATATTACATGAAAACATTTCTTCATGGGATGCAAAGGCAGCTGTCTGCCTCTGCTGGTGCAAGCAGTGCCTGACTGAAGTGGAGCAAGCGAAGATGCTCCCTCCCCCGAGTTAGGAAGAGCTTCATACCTGTTCTGCTTGTAAAGATAGTGATATCTGTTAAATTCTCTACTTGTTACAAGGCAGTTTTAAAAAGACCTGCATTTTAGATTCCTTTATGCTGCAAGAATTTATCACTGAGATCATATGAAGCTATATATACAAATTGTACACTGAGTTAGGATAAGAAACGTGCATGCTGAGTATGACTTCATTCCGGTTTGTGAGGATTTAAAACTCAGCTTTGCCTGCTGGGAAAAAAAAAGAAGTTCTCCCACCATGCCTTAGAAAACCCCAAAGTGTTGGCTGCTCTGGGTAGCTGCCAGTTCCTGGATTGGTGTCATTTTACTGCAGGCACAGGGATGCTTATTTCTTCCTCAGTATTAATTAGTGCACAGGGAAAGATATTCCAAGGGATAAGACTGATGCTGTCCCAACGGGCTGCAGAGACACATTGGTGCTTTCTAGCCTGGGAATCTGCCCTAACATTTGTCAAAACTGTGAAGGGATCCTACGGATTAATAATTCCAGATGGCAATGCTGTGATACTGAGTAAAAACCAGCCGTTTCAATCCAAAAACCATCAGTCATCCTAAATGCTCAGATCTGCTTTGCATGCTTGGTCAGTCTTCAAAGCATTTCAAAGAATCTTGAACAATTTTTTTTTGGTTTTGTAAGAAATTTTTGATGCAGATTTTCCTCTCCCCCAACATTCACGCCAAAATTTAAACATTTTTTAACCATTTCATAATTCCACAAATTTCTTCTTTGTTTAGGAATTATATTTTTTATACTTTTCTATTTCCATCTGATATTTTTCCTTGACAAAATTAGTTCTAACATAAAAAATGTTGAAAGAATTTTTTTTTCTATGACAATGAAAATTTAGAGGAAAAAAATAGCTACAATTATTTTACAGTTTGCTATAGGAGTTTTTCCTTAAGCAATTTTTCTTTTTTTAAGGTTCAAGTTCCTCTGCAATGTGAATTGCTTCTTCACTCAATACTACTTTTCAGCAAAAAAATGTTCTTCCCATGCATTATTTCCTGGCAGTATCCTGAAGGGGAAAGTAAAGAAATTTTTTTCTCTGTACTGCTGGTATTGGAGTTGGCAGCAAAGCCCACATTTATAGCAGGCAAACTGTTATTTGTTCCCTTTAGAACATATCAACTGTAAATGTTTATAAAGTGCAACACAGTGAATAATTCAGATATAAGTGAAATGGAATAAGCAAGTATTATCTGAGGGATTATTTGGCCGGTGTAAACTTAGAAACTATGAAAGTTTGCTTTCAACCTCACTAGAAAGGTGGAAAGGTAACATATATCTCACCTGATGCTATGCATGACTCCTTCCCTAAAACTCTTTTATAACTGAAGGGCAAGGAACTTAATCAAGATCTTTAAGATCCTTAATCGAGGAGCTTAGTGCAAGCACCTTAATGAAGTGTTCACTACACTTCAAGGGACGCTGTTGCAGTAGACAGTTATCTTTTGGAAATGCCGGTGTTTCCCCATCCAAGATAGTTAATTCAGACAAAATACTTGGATTTCTGATGAGTGAATTTGGGAACAGACAAGTACTGAAACCTCATGAGTACCTGAAAGAGACAAAACTTCAAGTAGAAGAAAATACTAAAAGTTAGAAAGACCAAAGGCTTTTTTTTTCCAAACTGTGCTGTATATTTCCTGAAGGCTCAACACTGTAAATCCTAAATTCTCAGCTTGAGATTGTGGCTGCTCCACATGAGGGAAGATTATATTTAATAAATGTTTTCCAGTGTGAGAAATAAAGAAAGATTGGGGATTTTGTACAGGGCATTGTACAAGAAAAGTGCTAAGGTTTTGTGCTCTGTTGATATTAAACCTTGCTTATCTGATAATGAAAACGGCAGCTGGAAAAATTCTAGTCTGTTACTGTGCTCACAGTGGATTGGTTCTACAATAACCTTGTCATATCCAGGGCCACTGTTAAGAACCTTTACCTTATTTTAGGAAGGTCATATGTCAGGGATCAGTAAACACTAACCATGGCAACATACACTTCTTTTTTCCCTTTTCCCTCTCTGATTTTTTTTTTAATATAGCAGAGGATTACAAAGCATAATTTCAAGCATCCTTTCCCTCAGTCATTTAAATGAATTAAGGCAATGTGAGCACACACACAGGTTGGAAGCACATCATCTGAACTTCATGGCACACAAGAGCATTATTCTGCTTTTTTGGGCAGCTGTCGATAAATGCTGGCTCTGGACTTCAGTACTTTGACTGTTCTCAGAACAGCTCCTTCTTCTGTGATGTAAGCTTATCTGGATCTCCAGCTGGAGCCTGTATTTGTGGCTCCTCACTGTGCTTCAGTGCTCAGTGCCTGGGTGGTCAAGCTTCATGTCTGCCAGTACACAAGGACTGTGAGCAGCGGTTTGGAGGCTTGCAAAGTGCAGCTCTGGGGTCCTTTGCCCAGTTCAGCTACAAGCTTACATAACCTCAAAACCAGAAATCATACCATGGGACCTGCAAAGAGCTGCTTGCTTTTTATGTGCCTTGGAGGTCCCTAGACATAGGTTGCCATATTCTGTGGGAACCAGATACTCACAGAGACTAATGTGACAACACACTTGCAGGGGCATGTAGCTGTATGAACCCTCTGTCACTTGAACCAAGCTCTGTGAACTGAAATGGCCACCTTCCTGATTTCACTGATCTGTCTTTGCAAAACAGACACATTTTCAGCTGTTTCTAACATTGTGTTGGGTATTTTGACAAGGTATTTGGCATAGAAGAAAAGGTATTAAGGACTCTGTAATTTTGTTAAAATTCTGCATCAATTATCCTTTGAATATGACTTTTCATCTTCAAAGAATTTTACAAACATTCCTCCACCAGCAGTGATGTAATTCTAATCACTCTAGCAGATGTTGTTTTGCTGGACTGTGATACCATGCCCCTGTATCCAGCAACCTGTGCAGCCAGAAACAGCGGTGCAAGACATAGCAAAACGTATTTAGATCCTGATTTAGCTTTGATGGATGTTACTAAAAGTGAAGACAATCTGGAAAGTATTGTTCAAACCCCAAGTTCTAAGCTAGAAGATGAGTAGTGACCTGAAGGAATCAGGAAAACCACATGTTATTGAGGAACAAAAGTGAACACTTGTGCAAACAAATACACAAAAGTGTGATGATGAGTCAAAGCTGCTAATGTGATGCAATGGACAATTTTTTTTTATTTTTTTTTTGTTAGAAAACACTTAGCTTTATGTTGAAAATTAAGTGTCAGAGTCCAGAGACAAATTAAAGCTATTAGGTCAATTCCTAATATTTTTCAAAAAATTTTACAATAGAAACAATTTCTCCCCTCAGAATCTGGCCCTATTTACCTACAAACTGGCATTACAAAAGTTGGTGAAATAAAACCAAGTGATTAGCTTCAATTAACAAAAACACTAAGTCTCCTTAGTAAGCTTTTGCTATGATAAATCCCAACCTAATGCACTAAAAAACATCCCCATGGGCTTTCCACTCACCCAGAGAAACACTTTCACATGGAAATGCACACTCACACACATAGCCACCAAAACAAAGTCCTTGGTGAAACACATTCCCTAAGGTGACCTGAAAGTGTTTAAACAGCATTTTGAACCACAGAAATGCTTACTTGAAGTCATACTTCCTTTGTGTCAGTGCTACCACCAAAACAAGACGGAAAACAGAAATGAATTATTGCACTATAATTTCTTCCCTGTAGTCCTATTTACCAAGACTGTGTGTAGTATACGCTGTAAATTCTGATATGTGATTATAGGCCCGAGGAAACAAATCTCCCCAAAAGCACATGACAGGAATATTTAGTAAATCCAGTTAACTTCCTTAAACAATCATACCTAATACCTTACATGAGGAAGAAAACTTGTATGAGAATAGATTGCTAAATGATACTTCATAATGAAGTGTGTGCATGAGTGTTTATACATTTTTCTCTAAAATAATAATGGTGATAGGAAATCAGCACAGAGTGCTGGGCTGCACTGTCTGCTCCAAGGTGAGCTCTGGCCTGGACCTGCTGATCCCAAGGAGTGGGTTGGAGGACGTGCTACGGCCCAGCACGACTGGCTGCCCCGGTGCCTGGGGAGGTGGTTTGCTGCTTCAGCCTTTCCAGAGCCTCTGCCATGGCCTCTCTTGGCCATGGCCTCTCTTGGCAATGGCCCCTGGGGGCTGTGGTGGAATCCTAGGCCACCCCTACCTGCATGGACCCCTTCCATGCAGCCTCCTGCTGTGGGCTGTGTCCCTTGTCCTGTGGAACAGACTTGTTCATCAGCTTCATGCCCTGGGAGCCGTTCCCTGGCTCTGGGATGTCCCCACTGTCGCATTCACATTCTTGCATTCTCTTGCAGGCAAGTGTGAGTGCAAGCAGAGAGTCCTTTACACACCCTCCACCCTTTAAATCCTCTTTATTGACAGGGCATGGACAGAGAGAGGCTTCTCTTCAGCAGGCATGGAGCCCCCTTGCCCTGTTCCTGGCATGCATGTGTCCATGCTCCAGCGTGGTCATCCCGCTGGCTCCCAGGAGGACTTTGCTGCACAGCCTGGTAGCTGCCATGGTAGGGGACATCCCTGCCACTCCCTCCTGCTGCCTCTGCCCTACACAGCTGTGCTGGAAACTTCTGAGCTCTTACCATGGTCTGTGCTTTGTCCTGTTAATGTCAGTGGGGCCAAACAGACCAATTCTGACCTTGGTAAAACAGATATTGAGGAACTGAGAACACAGCATATTGCTTTTGACCATCATTCACTTTTGACTATCATTCACTCATGTTTAAGTTAAAACCCACAAAAATCCTTCATCTAGATGCAATAAAGACAATGTCTATGTGATGAAGTTCATAAAACTGATTTACAATTACAGTTTCAACACTGGAAATTATCTGTGTACTTTCTGACAAAAATAAGCCTCTACATGTTCTCTAGAACAGTTGTCATGTTGTTATTTTTTCCCTTTACAGAAGTCTCACATCCTTAGAATAAAAGAGAAAAACTGAGGTTACTCCAATAATGCTGATTGTTCTTATGATTTCAAAATAAAGTTCATGGTTTTTCAAATTGACAGGAGTTTGAAAGGTCATACTTTCTGCAGCAGTCTATGACATATACATAGTTTTTGTGCTTTGTGATCTGAGACAGCATCTTCAAGCCTGATCTCCAAGAAAATCATGGTTAGGATGTCCTTCACAGCAGTGTCTCTGGAAATGTTGAATCCTTTTTACTGAGAAATATTTTAATTTTACTTTCATTATCTCAACTGGAATTGGAAATCTATTATAAATGAGATATGAATCTAGATGTATGGAACAGTAAAAAAGGAATGTCTGTGGAGGAGCTTTTTCTGGACCCTCTGTGATATTGTGCTTTAAAATAATATAACCAAATTTGCAAGCAAACAAAAGCTCACAGTAAAGTCCAATTCACTTTTGACCTCTGTTAAAAGCCATCCTGGAGCTGAAGAAAGATAGCTAAGGGACATCTAGGTAAAAGTGAAATCCCCAAACTCTGAATATTCATTGCATTCACAGGAGAGAAGACAAGAAGGTGACTGAAGCTCCTCTGGGAAGGTAGAAAAGGTTTAGCTGTCATTATAGGTGCTGAAAGTTTAACATCTTATTTCAAATAGGACACAGTTCACAAAATAAATATGCATGTACAGTTTAATGCAAAAGAGAAAAATAGCAAAAGAGATGTAAAGGTCTAAAAGCATTCCTACTTTGAGATATGCAAACATTTTCTTCTTTACTGAAGTTTCCAAATGGCTGAGTCCCAGGGTCAAACAGGCATAAAGTCTTTGATTTTTTTCTTTGGTAAATCAGAGAGAGAAAACAAATCGATCTGGGACTTGATCAAGGCCTCCAGTCTTCTAGGTAAGTGCCTTAACTACTAAGTTGTGGTAGTTGGTAAGTGGATTCTTCTATCTCCTTTTTGACCAGAAATATGTTCTTGGCCTTCAGACACTTCTTTGGTCTGTATGCTCTGGCATATGGTCAGATTCAAGCAGCATAACAAATTATTAACAAATGTAAAATGTTTTGAATTTTGCTGCAGAATAAGACAAGGCATCTAAGCAAGTTGCCTTATTTCACCTTTAGTGCCCTTCAAAATTCAAACCAAATCTGATATTTTCCCCAGTTCAGCTAATAAAAGATAATGTCTTGCATCATGCAGGTCTGACTCTGCTACATTCAATCACTCTGGGACACTATGATGAAAAGTAGAAGATTTGTTATATTTGTTAAAGGCCAAAAATATTTAATGAAAAATTCCTAAACAGAATTTTAGCTGAAATCATTGCTGGAACAGAGGTAAAAGGAGAGTCTGTGGGAAGATCTTGAGGTCATACATCAAGACTATGTGATAGTAGAGTATCTAAGAGGAATATGGAAGAAAAGAGAGGCTTAAGGCAGTTATAAGATCGTTCTAGTACAACAAACGATGAACTAAAAAAATTAAAATAGAAGAAAGAAGAGACCTACACTTTTGTAATGGAAGAAGAAGATGAAGGAAAATCTGTAAACAACTGTTTCTAGGTGATATGAGAGCCTGCTGCTTTTCTGATAGAGTTTAATTTTATGCAAAGAGAGGAGATATATGACAGACTCTGAAAAACTAAGTGCAATGTTCTCACCTTGACTTGTTCAAAGTCATCCGTAACTTGATGTACCTGGTAGTGGAACCTGTGATTCCTGCAGTTCAGATCTTCCTATGTTGATTGCTACTGGTGAGTCGAAACAATCAGCATACAATGATGATTAACAAAGCTGTAACAATTAAGAGTTCTTCTCACTTCTGGCCATCTGGCTATGGTAGTTCTCCCTCTGAAATGGAAACCTCCAAATCAGGCTTTAGTAGTTGAAGATTATATCTTGTAACATGTAGATTCAAAAGTGTTTACAGGGAGGTGTGCAGGAATAGTATTCCATACAAATAACGTCTGTGATTAAGATGGAAGGTGGATAGATCACAGCAAGATACAAAGGTTAATTTGGGAGTGAATGTTACAGCTTATGCATATCAAAGCATTGATGTATGAGTCACTGGCACAGAATGAATAATTTTTTGCATCAGAGTAATACAATGTTCTTGCTTACTGCTTTTCAAATCTATGAATAATGCCAAATGAAATGATTCTTCTTTATATCAGTCATTTTCTGTGTTTGCTGCATAACAAAGACACTGATTCCTACAGAATATATAGATGGGTGTCCTCAATATGCCAAGTATGAGAGTGAGAGACAGGGAGAGGAAGAAAAAGAAAGAAAAGAAAGAAAAGAAAGAAAAGAAAGAAAAGAAAGAAAGAAAGAAAGAAAGAAAGAAAGAAAGAAAGAAAGAAAATCAACCCCTGCCCCAAGAAGCATTAACAGTATTGTTAGACTACTTTCCAACAAAGCTATGCATAGAATCAGCATAAAACTTTTTATTTCATATACTTTTTTTGAAACTGGTGTCTGAGAGGTCACTGGCCAGGTGTTTAACTATTCGTGCTTAGAATAGAAGCCCATTATTCATTTTTATGTTAATAGTAACTGGGAGATGAGGAGTGGTAAAAATATACTCAGTTCTTAAATTAACACCTTATGACAACTTGAATTAAAACACAATGTGAGTGTATTACATTTCACTCTGAACCCACATGGTTGGCTACAACAGGTATTGGACCAGCAGGAATCACTACTTGTCATATTTGTGGTAACTCTCAAATTAGCTATGACATGGAACAGCCTTTTGATCTTGACCATGTTCTACTAATTATTTAATCTTTGACAACATAGAAGCATGTTTCAGCACATAACCTAAGAAAGAACACAGGTTTTCTTCCAAAGCCTGTAAAAGCCAAGAAAGCAACCCCACACTTCTCTTAAATCCCTCTTTTTACCCTCTCTTTGTTAAAACTGGATATGAGCCATAACTTCAAATGAAAATGGACACAAATCTTTCCTCTTGGGGTAGAATTTATTGCATCCAATTTCATGTATCTATGAGAAAGGCATTTAACCCTGATTTGTTCTTCTTTATTCTGCTTATAGTCAATGGGAAGAAACTAATATTTTTAGATAATTTTAGACATTTACCTTAGAATGAAGCAAATAGTGCTGTAGAGTTGCTTTTTTTGGTCCAGTGGCTTGGGAGACCAGCTTGGACGTAAGAACATCTGGTAAGAGAAATCTCACCTAAGGTATCTAAGAAGGACCAGATGTATCACACCTCAGAAAAGCCTAATTCTTTCCATGGACTAAGAGCATGCTTGGGGTTAAATGAGATGAATTCCAGCCTTGTTGTCTTCTATAAATTTGGCAGAATCTGTGTCTGCGTCTGGCCAGAGAACAATGGTTACATTTTACTTACAAGTAAAGTAGAAACACTCTTTGAAATTCTGGAATTTGTGAGAATCTTACCCAGAACAGTAGGCTTCTGCCTAAAGCATCTGCTGAAGAGCCTTTGGGGGAAAGCCAAGCTCTTGTCTGGTTTGATCCACAGTGAAAATCAAGGCTACTTAATGTAGGTGAGTGCCCTAACAAATGGGTTTGTGTCTGCTTTTGGGCCTGTTTCACTTAATATCATTGGATCAAGAAGAAAGGACCTGAATCAAGGCTGAGTAGTATCTTCTGATGGGCCTCTTTTGGAAAAAAAAATTCTTCACTGCAATATCACGTCATCTCTCTCTTGTCTCATTTAGTACAGAAAATCTCTTTACAGAGTTTTGTTAAAACAGACACAGTGCCACAAAATTATTGGGTCTTGAGAATTGGCACTTTCTAATGAAAAAGCATGATGCTGGAAGGACCTGGTCCTTTTTTTCAGTTTTCACTAAAATTTTGTTATCAAGCCTAATGTAAGTGAACAGAATGCATTTGTTTGTTTATTGTTTATACCAATATAATTTTCCACAAGGAACATTCTGGTTTGACTGCTTTTTACTCTGCAGTAAAAAGATTTCTATGCTTGTGTTATTCTTTGGCAATCAACACGAACTATTCAGTAGCAGCTGATGGTTTCAAACGTGCTTTCCTCCCATTTGATGGATGTCTACCCAAACAGGCAAAAGTGGGTGCCGGGTTCTCTTGTCTAGTACTCATGCTTGTTCCAGGGTGTTCTACAGCTTCCAGGGTATGTCTCTCTAAATTCTGGCCATTTTGGGAAGAGTTCTCATTTTCCTGCCCTCTCTGTGTTCACTACGACACATTCCTCTCAGACTCTGCAGACCAAATGCATCATATAGGCAACACAAGGCCTCCTAGCTCCTGCCTCAGCCTTTCCTATTGGTTCATGCTTCAGATAGGTGGGAGTTCCCTGGACAAAGGTCTTATTGAACTTCCTGGAAAATTACCAGCTGGTTCTAGAGAGAAGACTGTGCTTACTTTTAATAGAAGGTTTTCCCCAGCAGCCATGGAAACCACTACTGGGAAATCAAGTTTCTCTCTTGCAAGCAGTGACAAGAATAAGGAAGAAACCCACTTAAGACTGGTGAACTGGGCTTAGGCAAAACTCATGAACTTCAGTAAAGGCAGGTGTAAATTCTTCCAGTGTGCTATAGAACAGTCCCTCGCAACAGGGCAGGCTGGGGAGAAGGCAACTCTGAGAAGAGAACAAAGTCCTGGTGGATGACTTGTTCAAGTGAGAGCAGAATCTCCAAACTGAGGCAAAAGAATATTCTTTGTTCCATACATCTGAGACTACATCTGAGGGCCTAGTCTGAACTCCCCAAGACAAGACTAAGCCTGAGGTACTGGAATGAGTCCAGTCTTTCACATGGACTCACTGAGATTGGTTAGCTGCTAAGTCCTTGTTTTACAAGGGCTATCTGAGAAACCTCAATTTGCTCAGTCTGAAGGACGGAAGGCAAAGCCAGATCTTAATGCTGTTTTCTCTTGGAGACGCTCAACAAAAGCATGAGAAGGGACAGATACACAAAGTGCAAAACAAGGAAATCTTTATTGGATATCAGGAAATAAATTTCACCACGTGGATTGTCTAATACTGGTGCAAATTGCTGAGACATGTTGTGAAATCTCCATCCCTGGAGATAATCAAAATTTGACAGAAAAAACCCATGAGCAACCTGATTGTAACAGTATAAAACATCAAATGACCCTCCAAGGTCTCCAAAATCCATTTTATGAAGAAGGTCTTAATTGGAGATCTTAGGAACCTAATTTTTGGAATTATTAGACTCATACCTACTTATTAAAATGATGTTTATATCACATTGGAGGAGCCAGGGGGAAGGCAGATAAGGAATTACTGTAAATTTCTTGAAAGTACCTACTTGTCATTCTCATATTCAGAAATAGTCTCTTACAGGACAGAAGTTGCTTTTTGGGGTCCTCTAGTGCATTAATCCAAATTTTTTCAATATTTACTATTTACAGTTGTTGTCTAAACATTGCAATTTCCCAATACTAGAAGAGTTGTATGACATAAACTCATCTTTTATAGATAAAAGAGAAGGAAAAAGTCTCCAATTTTGGACACAAAGTGACTTTTATTTGCTGTGAGCACTTCTGGCAATGCAAGGTGATGTGAACATGAGAAAATAGAAAGAGACTGTGCAAGATGAGATTCAATCAATTTTTCTCAGAATCCTGGTTCTGAAGATTCTGCAGAACAAGGTGCAACCCTGAGAGATGAGGAAGTGCCACTGTGTAGAAATCAAATTCATTTTGACTCAGAAGGCTTAAGGCAGTAGAGAGCAATGCATGCTAAAGGCTCAGTGTAGTGCACTTATCTTTTGTTATTAATTTTCTGTGTCCTTTGAGACACCCACATGAAAGTTGCACAGCTGGTTCCTCTTGGTGTTATTTACTGCAGTTGCACATTGAATAATTTGCTATTTCCCGTGACGTCTTTCATATATCTCAAAAATCAGTTTCTGTGCTATTCCAGAAATAAAATCTGCTTTTACATGAGTACTGAAGAATTTACCTTTTCAAAGAGAGCATTTATGGGGAAGTTTATGTTTGGTTATTCTAGCAAACCATTTTCCTTTTTCCCACTTTCTAACCAGGAAATCAAAAGAATATCTGACAAAAGAGTCATGGAATGACTTGAAGACTGTGGTAAAATTTGCTGGCATTTTGCTGCCACATTCTCAAGAGAAACTTAAACCTTAGAATCAATACAAATTGATTATTTATTTGATACTTGATTATTTACCCCCTACTCTGTTTATCCTATGGATCCAATGGAGACTCTTTCACCATGATAGACTTGTGAAAGGAAAAGAGAACATGATTGTTAAGAAAGAGAAAAGCTTCGACTGTATTAGGAATCCTTCCAAATCGCCACATCATGTCTGTGAGGATATGCATTAAATTACTCTATAGAAAGCAAATGGAAACAGGCCTCTCTGCATCCTTCTGCATGTGCTCAGCATACTGACAAAGTCCTTATGTGAAAACCAGCAAGGAGCTATAAAATAATCAAGAACTTTTGAATCTAAGGCACTGAGGAAAAAACTGCTTTGTGAAGCTTTCTTATTCCTTCTGAATCAATTTAGAGCCTATGAAAGGTGCCAAATTGACAGACCAAATTCCTTTCTTAATACACAAAACAGGTGCAGCAAATGGTGATTTTTGAGCTTTCCCCACTGTACCAGTGCATTTCAGCCTTGGTGAGGGGGACCACCTTCGGGCAGAGAGTTCATCTTCCAAGCCTGTGAATTTTTTCCCCCCTGTTTTGACTGCCAACAAAGACACCAATTAGTGCATAGCCCCAGCATTTGAAGCAAATGAAGGCAGAGACAACAGAATAAAGGGAGAGATGTGTTTGCTCCTGGAATTCTGTTTTGACATTTATTTTGGATTTTAGAAAGGCCTACAATCGTTTGCATTATTTTAAGGCAAAAAACCACCCAGTCTCATTACCATTGGATATGATGATGGGGGAAATGGGCTGGAAAAATCCTGGATCTTTGCTGTGCCTTATTCTGGAATTACAAAGACTAGGGCAAATTCTTTACTGCTGTGCAATTCAGCTATTATGTTTAACAATCTAATTAGAAAGGCTATGTTGCTTTTCCCCATTATAAAAGCAAAGACAGTGCACACAAGCAAAACCAATTAGACAGCTGTAGTTTACAGAGCTGGCTTGCCTCAAGGCTTGTTTCTAATGAACCCCCAGTAGATGGTTCCTATCCAGAAAGAGGACAGAAGGAGCACAGTGACAGTGTGCTATCCTTCCTGTAATCAGGCGCTAATGTCTGCTCTGGTCCACAGAGCTGACACTTGACCATTCCTTTCTGCAGCCGTGGTGGCCACCAGCACCAGCACTGTGACACCAACCTGGTTGATAATGCATGTCCCTTACATGGCTCAAAGTCATGCTAACAGGTGGCAATAAATCTAAAATATTCCTCTCAGTTTTATGATTGCTGCTTTCTGCTCACCAGGGACTTGTTTTAACTGAAAGCAGACACAAAGCTGTACAATAACCTGCATACTTGCCATGCTTTTATTTTTCAGCATGTATGGCTCAAATTAAGGCAGAATGTATTGAGTAGATTGCTCACTCCAAGTTAGTCATCTGTTTAGTGTTTCCACAAGGCAGTTGTGGTTGTTCACAAGTCTATTAATTAAAAGGAAAATGATTAAGGAAACTACTCAGTGGGTTGATGAACCATTCAACCACTTCAAAACTAAGTAAAACATTAAAACAACCCCCTCCTCCCACATTCCTTTTCCTGAATAGCCTGATAACAGGTATTTGTTTGAACTGAACTTTATATGGCTTGTGAAAACACAAGCTCTTGTCATCACTGAATTTAAATGGGTTTTATGTACAAGAAACTGAGTAGCACAGTCTGAGCTAGAATAGATGGGACTGTGTCAGCATTCCCATTAAAAATACCCCTATATTCACTGGCTTATGAGTCAGTTATAAAGAATCACTCCAGGATAAAATTTTGCATTTTTGACAGCAATACTTGAGTTGGAGAAAGCAAGCATGGGGCTTGCAGAGAAATCTGTATAAATTAATTTCTATTCAAAATTACAAGTACACGAATGGCTACATATTCATATATTTTTTTCAGCTGTAGAGTTGCAATGCTATTACTACTGCTATTCTTTATCACCTCAAGTATAATTTTCTCACTCATATTATTTTGAATTTCTCTGTTTGGGAGAAATAAGTGCAGAAACCTTTCCCATCCACTGTTTTCACTGAGTGTTTGTCTCCTCTGCCCTTGTTTCAGTAGAGTGTATAGGGGCTGAGGGAGTTTGAACAAGATGAGAAAAAAGGGAAAAAATAGGAATATAAGGGAGTAAAGAATCGAAATCTGAATTCCTGTCGTATCCACATAATTTTAAATAAGACACTGAAAGTTAAAACTAAGCAAAAGGAAGTTTGAAATATGTTTTAGTCACAACAGTACTGTCAAAAACTTGACTTTTTGGATCAATTTTTAAAAAAATCCATATTTTACAAGGAAGTAGAAAAAATTTTCTGACTAGCTGTTATTGTCAGAATGCTTTCAAAATGAAATAATGAAAAACTTGAATATAAAAGCCTGAGCTGGGGGAGGAATAGCAAAAATAGCAACTAAAAGGGTAAAAACCTTTGTCTGTAATGCTCTCAATTTGTATTTTCAGTTGCTTCTTTTTAAAGAAACTACTTTCAAGGATGGTCAAATGGAGTAAATATCTAGTTATTAACTTCATTAAATTCTGCCCACACTGGCAGAGATAGCTTAAAGTAACCCTGTGCATGAAGGCAAACACAAAAGAAAGCGTTACCTAGGCTACTGTATATTTACAAGTACTTGCCAATAATATCTCCAAATGTAGCTCAAAACCCAACCAAACAAAATAGATAATGAATGCTTGTAAGGATTAGGAAAAGTGCCAAAGATAGCAGATCAAGGAATTATTCTTCATGAGAAAAAAATGTAGGATCAAATTTCTAGAACTAAAGCTAGTATGAATTCTTTATACTGAGGCAATTTAATTCTCCGAAGAAAGAAAGAGATTTGCTGGCTGGGTGAGATGGAAAGTCAGCTTTTAAAGACCTCTTATGTTTGCAATGGTCAGCTATTGTTTGGAGTAAAACTAGGTCAATTATTGTTGGTTCAAAAAGAGGTAAAAATTACGTCTGGATTAATTCCAAAACTTTTTCCCTCCTCCTTTTATACTATGCAAATAATACAAAAGATGTATTTTCCCACTGACTGGCCGTCCACTGCTGTATGTCTTCTCAAACCATGATAGTGGCATCTCCTTGCTGCCAGCCCTAGATTAAAGGAGTTCACTGCAGCTGATTTTTAAGTTTAACCTACATATAGTGGGCGGGATATCTCTCTGGAGAAAGAGGTCTATGAGTTGTTGTCTCACAGTTGGTCTTTATGTGTGCTCAGGTTCCAAGACCCCCATGTCAGGATGGAGATCAGAATTTGTGTTGAGACCCAGCAAAACTAAACCAAGGTGGGAAGAAATAGGGAAAAGAAGCATCTTTCTAATGACCTGCTTCAAAACATGCTTTTTAGACTGTCCTGTGTATTGATTTATTCTTTTCATGGGTTTTGTTATTTGAGCACCTTGAACATGTTGATATATCATCTAGATTATCTTGCTGTTAGGTAAAATTTTTTACCTATCTCTTCAGACTGTTTTGCATCTTTGTGCAGATTAATACATTTGGAAGTGCTGGGCAAACCTCACACTAAAATCGGGAAAGCAATCAATCTCTGCAAGCATGCAATCATGTGTTTATATACCCTTCACATGTGACTAAGGATCAAATTGTGACCCCATCCTGTGCTTATGCAGAAAGGTTTAGCATGTATCCACACCCACTTCTAGGCAGACCTTCCTTGCAGAGGAGTGTAAATGTAGAGGGATCCTTCACTAAGTCAGACTGGAGAACCATTTTGTTTGTTACCCAATCTGATACAACCAGAAATAGATGCTATAAAGAACGACAGAAGAACCTGCATGAGGCAGAGGCAGAATAATCTGCCTCTGCTGAGATCTCCTGATTCTGTTCACTAATTGTGAGAGACTAGTTTAAGCCCTGAAGCACTAGGTTTAATATCTCTTCCAAAAGTTTTATTTTCTTTAATTATGATAACTCTGGATATCCATGATATTGATATAATATCCCATCTCTTGATGAATCTGGTGAAGCTTTTGGTCTCAACAACTTCCTTTGGCAAGGAATTCCACAATTTAATTACACGTAATATAAAAAGGTATTTCCTTTTATCAGTTTTGACTTGCCCACCTTTTAATTTCAGTGAATGCCTTCTTGTTTTTCCTTCCAGAGCCAGAGTGGAAGCCCCTGATCTGCTTTCCCTGTGCTGTTTTATATGATAACATTAATCTGTAAAATGTTTTCATTTTGCCTCTCATTCCTGCTTGTAAGAGGGGAAAATCCTCTTTCCAATTTCTCTTCACAAGACCACATTTCCACTTCTGTTGTTTTTCTGTGACCTCTCACCAAGTCTATCATACTGTTTTATGGGACACAGTGTCTGGTGCTGCAGGAAGTATCTGAAGTATGCTCTGTCCTTTATATAATGCAAAGGCATTATGATGCTTTCTGTGCTGTTTCCATCCTCTTCTCCATGCTTCTGCAGCACCTGAATGCTGTTAGGTTGTTTTGGGGGGGGATCATGAGCTCTTAGTGTGCTGTCTGCAATGGTGCCCACATTTCCCTGCTGAACCGAGCCATTATATAGACTTTAATTGTAAGATGATTTTCACTTTTATCCTCTGATGTGTTTTACTTCACATGTATCAGTGATACCTGCAGGTAATTTAGAGCTATCTGTTCTTGACTGACTGAGGTGGTTGTGGATGGGGCCCAGTCACCATAAATAAGGCACTTAAATTGAGGATGAACTCTAGGCCCTTGGTGGGACAGCTCTGCCCAGATGTGAACCCAGTTTTCCTTCTTCAGCTGATGAAGAGAGGAAAATGATGTGCGTGCCTCTTAAGCAAGACCCCGTAAGCAAGACAGCTCTGCCCCATGCTGAAATTTAGTTGTGAATTAGGATTCTGCCTTTCTGTATATTTTGGTATGTTACCATTTGCTCTCCATTACTGCTCTTCCATAAATATCAAAAGTGAGCTGTAGACTAAGATTTGGCTTCACCTTATTTGCAGCCTTGGGCTTTTAAAGAAAAAAAGCTAGAAACCTATGAGCAGAAACCTCTGAACTGTAAAGAACTCCACAGGTATTTAATGCATAAATTTGCTATATTTATATAGGGACTCTAGAGACAGGAATGGGTTGCATGCTATCCCAGAGAGCAGTGGGAGGAAGTGTGGGTTTTCTTCACTCTGTGTTTGTCATAGAGTACTTCATCATGTGCCATTCAATGGTGAAAAAACAAGGGATGATAATCTGCCACTGGCCAGGAGAGTTTATTCTCTGATAGCATCTGTTGCTGGAAGTCAAGATCACAAGCCCATTTGTCTTATTTGTTCTATAACTCCAAAGAAGTTTCCAAGTGCAAGGAACTCAGTCTAACAAAGCCAAGAAGAAAGAATAAGAAGGGCAAGAAAACAGGATTATTAAGGAAGGTAGGAAGAGTAGAAAGGAATGTGTTTACAAAGCCACAGAAAGTGCACATTTTTGGTGAATAGTCTTTAATTTTTTCATGAAAGAATGTAGGAACCATCCTACTGAGCTGAATGCCATATCATTGTAAGTAGACCCTGCTCATTCTTTAGCCATCTACCTACCTATTGTACTTTCTGATAGTATGTTTATAATTAAAACTTCTTATTGTATAGGAAGCTACTAAACAAAGTGCCAGCTTACTGTTACTATTGCCTTAAATATAATTAGTTATTCCATCTATACTGTTTTGTTTTGATCCTAAGGATTTATTCTCAACCATTTTTTCCCTAAAGCCTCACATAGGTTAACAGAACTGTAAAGCAACAGTAAAAAATCAATGCCTTGGAACATAGGAAAACCAGCTGGTGGTGTGGAAATGTCTTGGGTGGCCTAAGATGTGGCTAGCTGTGATTTTGGGGTTGTCTAAAAAAATCTGGGAAGTTATGATGAACCTGTTTCTGGACAGATCTGGTGAGACTGCCTTTTCATGTTCTTTATGCCACTGGCACATGAATATCAGCATCTGTAATTGGAACCATTGCACAACATTTTGAGTGAAATTCTGAACCCAGAACCTTTAGAAGCAGATGGCTTTCATCATGTTCACCATGTCATATTGCAGAAGTGGGTATGCCTGCTTATGCAATATACTAAATTAGAAAAGACTCTTTATTCATTTACTGGCTTAGTAATAATCAGGAAAATGATGAAGAGGAAAGGAAATGTATCTCTGTTGAAAATATATTTGAATCTGGTCACCAGAGAATACTTTTATAGTTTTTTGAAGATATGTCACCTCCAGTTTACTTCCAGTTGTATCACTTCACTTGACTTGAATATGTAGGTGCTGTCTTCCATTTTATACACACACATGCCCAAGTGGACAGGTTGTTGCTTTAAAATGTCAGCTCCATGAAGCATCACTTGAAAAATCCTCATGAATTTAACTAAGTTGGAGAAATTTGTAAAAAAAATATAAGGTCAAAAGAGCCCTATGTGACAGATCCTTGTTTGCCTGCTTCAGAATGCTTCAAAGGACTTAGTTGTTTGCTTACCACCAAGGCCAAGAATATGTGTCAAAACTGCTTAAGATAGGGATCAGTTTTAATAAATAGGACCTCAGACCTTCCAAGGTGTTTAGGTCTGGGAACACTTACAGTACATCTGTTATTATTTTGGTTCAGCTGAGTTTATTGCTTTAATCAGCAACATTTCAAGAGAGCTGGTATAAAAAAAAAATAGAAATACTAACTTGTTTTCCATGTTTACATATCTGCCATTATTTAACTTTCTTTATCATGGCTAAAGGTATTAGATACCTTGAGCTGAGGCAAAGAAGCCCCAGAAGGCAGAGACAGTAAGTCCCTGACAATGAGCTTGTGGAACTCCTAAAAGCATTCAACTGGGGAAGCAAAAGCTACAACAAAGTTTAGAGGATTATAGCACAATCCAAGAAGCACAACCTATTCAGCTAACTGGATATAGCCTGTCATGGTGGCTTGCTCACAGTCACTTATGTACCCAAATTGTGAAAAACAGATCTGATGACAGCAATTCAGGGTAACATCCACACAGTATGAATCAGGTGGTAAAAGGTGAAACATAAAGAAACTCAGTTTAACATTCCCACAGAAAACAATCTTTCCTATGAATGGTGTGGAAGCAAGGCAGCCTGAAAGTTATGTGCCATTGCATGGGAGCATGTTCACAATTTTTTTTTCCTTCACAAAGAATCCACATATTGATTAATTTCTCTCACCACTAAAACTGTGAATGGGGAGTTTGGAGTGAATGTACTTTTCTCGGTTTCTAACACTTGACTGCTGCTGTGACTATCACTCTAAATAGGAAAAAGAGAAACTCTAGTAAGAATTTCAATGTGTTAAACATACCTAACTAATCAGTCAATCATCCTGGAGGCTCAGAGTCACAGAAAAGAGTTTCATCCATTCTGCTACTCATGGTATTACCTTTTTTAAGCAACAGAGTCTAACTCAAGCACAAGAATGACAAATGAAGTTAGTCATAAAAATGGGAAGGCATATGTCATCTTTTAAGGAGAAAATCAGGGTGTACGAACACAGAAGTATTTTGTGACCATAATATCTCCAAGCAGTAAGCAAACCTGGGCTTTCCTGTTCGTTCATGAACAAAAGCACATGTTATAATCCTTGTCATAGTGACTGCAGTATTTTCTAAGGCTTTTTGGCCTCTAGTGGTCAACTTACTGCATATTAAGCTCCAGAGTGTCTTGTTGGATAAAATGATCTGGGATTACTTATTCTTTTAAAACATCATCATCATCATCATCATCATCATCATCATCATCATTATTATTATTATTATTATGTCTTCTCCAATTTACCCCCCTCTTAGAAAAAACAGACCAAAGAGTGACAAAGACTGAAGTTTATAGTATCCATGTGACTAGCTGGCCCATTGAGATGCTTTAGTGATGTGATGACAGTTAAGTAAAAGGTTTCCTCTATACCTCATGCCACTGTTCAGGACTGTTTTTCTACCACGTGCAATCTTATCTACATTTTTACTTATTTGTCAAAATGCATCGGTGAACTGTGGGGATGCTTTTGGTTTGTGGAAGAGAGGAGTTCAAGGAGTTCAAGGGGACTGTCTGAGGTCACCAGAAAATTATGGTTTATTAAGCCTGGTGGTTGTTATTCCTGTCTTATTCTCTAAGGGTGTTATGAAAAAGTAAACTTTTTTATAATATTAATATTTATAATATTAATACATTTTAATAGTTTGTCTGCTTGGTAGAATGGACATAAGACTGCAAGTTTCATCAGAGTTGGAAAGAATTTCTTACATCCTCAGTGTTCAGTCTAGTAACTAACTGTGTGAACTCATCACTACTATGTGGAAATGGATGTCAAAATATTCTTAAGATTTGCCTATGAGTGTATGAAAATCGTTAAGGGCCTGCCAGGCTGGGCAAGAAATCCTGTTGGAAAAGAAATGTTTTTTCTCTGGGCAACAGGGCAAAGGTTGATCAACCCTTGGTTGCATTAGTTCTTCTCCTGAAGGATTATGCACACAGCCAGAAGACTCAGTTAAGACAAATGCATGCCAAAAACAAGAGTAAAAATTAAGAGACAGGAAGGGCCTGAGGATCTGGTGAAGATTGTAAGGAAGGCAAGCAAAAAAGGTCGTGTACATGTAGTGTATGTAATGGGTCTAGAGAAAAGATGGCACAGCTGGGAACTCCATTTCTTCCTGCCAATTCCTAGCTGCTGTCATAGCACTTTTATGCTACTGACAGGAGTGATAATTTAAAGCAAACAACTTATGTTGGAAGATCAGATCAGCACGTCACTAGTTTGGGAGTGGCACATTGCAAATTTGGCCTGAAACTCCCTTTTCTCGTTTCCTGTGTTGTGTAATATGCTTTGTAGTCCTAGCCAAAGATCTAGGGTGCTACATGTATACCATCAAGAAACCATACTGATTCATATCAGGATTCATGAATGCAGACATATTTTAGATATATATGTTCCCTATAAATGAGTCAATCATATACTTCCTTTTAGTTGTGCAATGTTGCTCTCACAGCTTGCTCCCAATTCTATGCACATTTGTAATATGTTTGCTAGCACCTATATTGAACACTCTGTTTGAAAAGCACGGTATAAAATTGACAAGATTCTTGATTGGAATTAAGGTTTTGGCGGTGCAAGTGCAGATCAGAAGGTAGTAAGTACAGGAGAGTGGCACTCCATGGTATCTTCTCTGCTTTTATTTTCATTGCAGTGATGGCAAGGCAAAGGGTGCTCTTTATTTTTGGCACATGTAGAAGGATACTCCTGGGGTTTCTGATGTTAACTTTTTACTGTATGACACATATAAACTCCCTTTCCATATTTTCTAGTTGAAACAGTTGTACATACTACAAAGGTAAAGAAGAAAACTCCTATAAAACCAAAGACTGCTGAAGAGAGATTTTCCAAGAGATATTTCTCATCATTGCAGTGTCTATGAAATTTATAATAGCTATTTTTATAATATAAATTGCTATTATTACAGCAATTTATAGCTAAATTGCTATAAAATTATTGCTAATTTGACTTCCTCTATAGAAACCAGCCATGAAAATTCCAAGAAGGTCTTGAATGGGTTCAACTTGCAATAATTCAGCTGAAAGCAATAAGTTAATTAAAAAACAGTTAAACAGAAGTTAATTAAAATGTAAACAACGGTCTGTATTGTTACTGACAACAGTAGAAAAAAGAATCTTAGAAATTCTTTGTGTCATTTTTTTCACCTGACTGCCCTCGGAGGAGAGAGGGGTTTTGCGGCAGATCACATTACCCAACTAACCTTTCTTTCACTTTTAAATGAAATATATTCTTTGCTTCTTCCAGTGCAGTGCAGCTGGACAAACTGGAGCTAGTCAAAAGCTGTCAGAGCCCTGATTACCAGGGAGGTACCTGCTACCAGGAGGCTGCTAGACATGAAACGCTGAGGAGGGTGGCTGGAGCCCCTGCAGCAGCCAGAACGTGGTGTGCCTGAGAGCATTGGGAAGAGAGATGACCTGGAAAGTCAGAAGGCAGAAAAAAATGTCAGTCAGTGAGAAATGATTAACAGCTCGTCCAGTTTATGCCAAGGACAGAGGGTTCTCTCAAGCATTCTTGTGCAGTCCTGGCTGTCAGCTGAAACATTCTGAGGAACAGGAACAATCCAGTGTATGGGCCTGGTCCAGAACTAGCTAAGCTGAGCAAAAAGATTCTGGAGGTTGGGGTTGGGCCCCCATTAAAGGGGCTTTGTGTTTTCATGTTTTTCAGGGTTGATCTTGTTATTCCTGTTCTTCATTAAAAAAAAAAAAAACCAACCCCCCCCCCCCCCAAAAAAAAAAAAAAAAAACCAACCAAAAACCCAAAAAACCAAACCAAAAAACAAAAAAACCTCACCAACAACCAGAAAAGAAAAAAAAAAAGAAACAGAAAAAGAAAAAAAATATGCCAAACAGGTGTGGCAAAAAGAAAGAAAGAAAGAAAGAAAGAAAGAAAGAAAGAAAGAAAGAAAGAAAGAAAGAAAGAAAGAAAGAAAGAAAGAAAGAAAGAAAGAAAGAAAGAAAGAAAGAAAGAAAGAAAGAAAGAAAGAGAAGAAAAATTCTGGAATTTATAAGCCTGAGGGGGAAAAAGAATCTTGCCAAGTTATCTTCCTACCTCACCATTGAATTCTTGCATAAATACGTATCTTCTAATTTAGTATAAGCTCCAAATACCTACAAATGCAACAAAAGTTGAATTTAAACAAAAAACTTACAGTAGTGAAAATAACATATAACCAGTCATGAGATTGACAATAGATTTTATATTTGGCTCCTTCCTTTGTGGTAGCTGAGTAAGCCAACTCAGATTAGCAGGGTATGTTATGCATATTACCTGAAATGGTTTTCTGGCCCACATCAAAAGCTGTGAGGGAAAAACTGTAAGTGACTCTTGTTGTTGTTCACATAGAAAAGTGGGGTTTTCAGTAAAGACATAAATGGATTTGTGGAAAGGTTTAATTCCCCAGTGTCTTACTAATGATGATGTTTTGAAACTGCAAGTAAGAAATTAGCCTTAGGGACTTTCTACAGAAAAAACATGTAATTATATGCAAGAAAGGGTATGTTCTCATAGACTATTTTTTCTCTGCTACGCATGCTGACATCATTTGTTTGTTTACATTCTATTGTTTCAAGGTAAGTTCAAAAATTAATTAATAATAATAAAGAAATGTTGTCATCAAAGCACCATCATCACTTTTCAAATTAATCTGCTGCATAGTAATGAAACCAAGGAATAGATAAATTCAGTGACTTCTTGAACTAAACTGTAATTCCCATGACTGAGTCCCTGGCTGTGTGGTTGCAAATGACATTTTGGTCTCAGTATAACCTGTAACAACCAACAAAGTGTTACTGACCCAACTATAATTCAGAGTTGGACAACAGACACAAAACACACTCACTCCTAGACCCTGAGGGACTAAGTAAGTAGAGCTATTTTGTAAGTAAATGCTAAAACATGGCCAGCTTCCTGCCAATGTTGTAAAACCCAAATCATGATTCAGTCCTGTTACACCTGTAGCTCTTTTGTTTGTACCCCTGGAGAAATTGCTGTGACCTGTTGTTGATAACACAGGTCCCAGGAAGAGACTTTATTTGGACATGAAGGTAAGGAAACAAGATTTCTTGTCCAGATGGCTTTGGCCATAGTGTCCCAGGCTGAGACCCAGCCATGATTTGGACCTGGGACATCACAGGTGCCAAGACTGGTGGAGAGAAAGCAGGATAGAGCTCAGCCTGATCATCTATAGCTAAGTGACCATGCAGCATGAACACCAGCTGTGAGAAAAGGTGATGCAGGTTTGCAAATGGTGCTTCCCACAATTATCTTAAGCCTGACCTCTTTTGCAGAAAAGGTCTAAGAAGGAGGAAAAGTGCACATGCTTGAGATTTAAACACATGGGGCCTAAAAGTTTTTCAGAGCACATTACAAAGTAAAAGAACTTTTTTTTTTTCTATTCACCATGGTGAAGACAAAAAAAATTATGTGTATGATACATCCTAGAATAAACTGTGTGCATGGTCAGGCTAAACACAGAGAAAACAATGAGGCAAAAAATGGTTTATATTGACTGGTATTTTAACTCCTCCAATCCTCACAAAATTATTTTCTTCAAGTGAATTCATCCAAGTTCTCCAGAAATGCTAGTAATGATGGCAGTCACACGTGTGAATTCTTCTGCTAAGGGAGTCACATTTTAACCCTGGTTTTGCTCTTAATTGACCAGGGCAAGTAGGTAAAACAATATATGCACACCAATATTATAATTCTCTCTATACATAAATGTAATGTGTACTGTTCAACAGGGTTTTTGACACCTATAATGTATGATGTGACAGTCACCCTCAACAAATTCACACCTGGTACCAAACTCGGGAGCACTGGGTTGCACTTCAGAGGGATCTTGACATGTTGGAGAAATAGACATGAGAAGAACATCCCGAGTTCATCAAAAAAATGCTAACACTTGTATCTGGGATGGAATAAGCCCACTAAGCAACAGTTAAGGCTGGGGACCAGCTGCTCAGTTTTGCAGAAAAGGACTTGGATGTCCTGGTGGACAACAAATTCATTGAGCCCTTGCAGCATTGAAAGCCAGCAACAACCTGAGCAGCGTAAGTAAAACAATAGCCAGCAGGTTGAGCGGCTTGGAATGTTTGAGATGCCATTTGGAGTGTGGTGTCTGAGTTCTCCAGCAAAAAAAAAGGCTGTAGCTAAATGGAGAAAGTCCATTGGATGTCACCTCAATGGGAAGAGGCTGTAGAAAGGACTTCCAGTTTGTGTCTGTAGGAAAAGTGTTTGTTCAGGCTTCAGAAGTGAAGGCCAAAGGCAAGCCTCACTGCTCTCTTCAATTACATGTAGACATGTAGCTGGGATCTTCTTGGAATTGCACAGTGAGAAAATGAAGCAAACAGACATGAGTTACAACACAGAGAAATTCCTGTTGGATATTAACACAATATCACCATGATGGCGGTCAAACGTTTCCCTGGCTTTGAACCCCCTTGTTCTTGACAATGTTCAGGACTCAACTGGACAGCTCTGCAATCTGATCTATTTAGCCCTATTTAGAGAAAGGGCTTGGATCAGACATCCTCTGGATGTGTCTTTCAATATAAATGATTTTGTGATGTATGATTCTGTGGCTGTTACACAGCATTACACAGATTAGTTGGAATGGAATTAAGGTGGAGAAGTCACCCATGGAACAAAAAAATTAAAGACTTGTGGCAAATAACATATTCAGGAAGGGCTGTACTAAGGTAATTTCTATGTATTTGGTTTACAAAAATAGCCTTTAATAATAATGATAATGTCATTTACACAAGATACAGTGTACATTCTTGTTTCAATTCTGACCAAACTCCTGTGATTAGCTAGAAAACTGAATTAATATGTGGTAAAGAGGCCAGCTCTCTTGCAGGAGCTAACTGATCACTGCAAAACAAGGTTTTCTTAATCTTAACTGTCAAAATTTATTTTTCCACAACAATTTATTTCTCATCTCATTTCAGCAGGTAAGTACGTGTTTGGTAAACCTCTCTTTCACTGAAATCCAGACCCCTGTGAGTGACAGCAAATTAAAAAACAGTTGTAAGTACACATTCTTTTAGAAAGAATGTGCTGTTTGCATTTGCACACAGAGCTTAGCACTACAGGGTTCAGAATGTCAGCAGTGCCTTTGCTGCGTTCCAAGTGATAACCTGATAAACAGAGAAAAGTGAATGGAAAATTTTATAAAATATCAGCAAGCTATACAATTTCTTTTTGTATCCAGCTGACCTGACAACAACCAGTGAGCAATCCTGAATGAGTGAGCTATGTTACTGTAATTTCTATCGGTAATAAAGAGATCAAAAATTAGTTATGCCGATTGGACTTATGGTGTTGGCATGTTATCAAGGGCAAATAGTAAGGTTGCTGGGCAGAAGCTTTGGCTTTATATACCTGATCTAGATTATTCCAACCTTTTAAAATGGGCTTTTATTCTCATGCCTTCCTGTAAGTCTTCTGGCTCTGGTCTAGAAAGAATCAGCAATGAGACACTCAAGAGAAAGTAATGTCCTGAACCCTCCAAAGTATTACATGGAGACTAGTTTCAGAAGAGATTAAAAGACAGATGAATTTTCCATGTATGGATGATCAAGACACCAGATGGGGATTGCATTTTTCTTGGGTGAATCTAAAGGAATGCTTCTTAAATGTAGATTGCATATTGAATATAACACCAGGCCCTGAGTAGGATGTGTTATAGATATGTAAAAAGAATGCAATATATCTTGGAAACATAAAGCCAAGACACAGTCTCTCAATGATTCAATCATTTTCAAAGCCCTAAGTGGAAACCAAACAATTGGGAAGCATTAATATGTCTGGCACTGCAGTCGTTAACATGTGAGTTGGGAGCCAGAAAAGGATTTCTTTGTTGCAGATACACAAGTTGTTACCCTGCCTCTCTATTCTGCCTTTATTCCAGCTCTTGTCCTGTCATTGCCAAAAGTATTCCCTGTCTGTTCTGCCATCCCTTTTCATAAAGCAGCCATGTGAAGGAGGACTCCTGCTTTTCAAGGTTCTGTGATGATTTTGATGACTTGTCAATTCTGCTTCACATAGAAAACCTGTACATATCCTTGTCGAACACCAGACTTTGTGTGCACTTCATCTATTTTTAATCTTTATGTCAGATTCAAATCCCAAGGAGTGTTTCAAGACATTTTTATGTTTGGCTAGTTTTATTTGCCTATATGCAAAGAGCTCATCATGGTCCAGGCCAACTTTGAATCCAGAGAAGCAATTTAGTGATGGGAAGTCTTGCAGAGAAGCTCATGAGATCGCCACTTACATGACAAGAAAATATGTAGCTGGCAAAGAGATGATAAAGACAAGTTTGAAACAGGACATGGAAAGCCACTGACTTGAGAGAAGTATTATGATTGGAGAATTACTCAGCAATGAAGCTGGCAGAGCAGGGTGAATTTAGAGAGGGAGGGCCCTTGATTTTAAGAAAAGCCATATCAACTCAGATAGTAATTGAAAAGTGAGATGGAAGAAAGGAGAGGGTGTAGATATCAATTTTGTCTCATCTGTGTGGTGTTTCTCCATGAAAGAATGCTTGGTATCTGGTACTCCTTGGAGTTTATGTGTCTGCTCCATGTATCTGCAAATATAAAACATTGCCTCAGCTTTGAGGCCCTGGCATGGATGGGACATAAAGATGCAGTTCACTGAGAAGGTGGCAATCAAAGATCAGAAAAGCAGAGAGGTCCAAGAATCAGGCAGAAGACAGCACATCATCCTCCTTTGGTAAGGCCAATATTGTAGGTGTTCAGCATAGAAAGCCTAGCCTCCTTGCCTGGATGGTACTTGAGGACTGAAGCAGGGGATTGTGAGAATGATAAAAAAAACCCAAAAAAGCCTTTCAGAGTTGTGTGTATGTGGAATCAAAATTGCACTGTCACATGTCAAAACTGCTGGTTCCATATGATCTGGAGCTACAGTGAGAGGTAGGTTTAGGTGAAAGTGTTGGAGTCCTGTCAGTCATGCTGCCAAAACTACTCCTGCCTGCAAGGATATCAAATTTTTTTTGGAATGACAAACAGATTAGGAAAGATCCTCTTTTGCACTTGTCAGTGCAGTGAAGGACACATGGAAATCACACACTGGAAGAGAAAGTGAGGAACAAGGCATACTCTTAGAAACAGAAGACAAGATGTCCGTAAGAAGATGATGATAAAGATGATGATTACCCTCTCAATTACCTGAATTAATAGGGACACAAAAAAGATCCTAAGGAATAGATGGTGAATTTTTCATTTTGATTTATTACTAGGAAAGGAGTCAATGGGTAAATGTTGATAGCTGAGAGGTAGGATAAATGTAGTGATTGAGAAAACTCAGTGCCTACCCTTCCCAAAAGAAATTAGGGTGGTTGCAAATAGAGGATGTCAGCATTCTGATGAAGAAAAGGAGGCAAAAAAGTGTGAGAGTTGCTGTTAAGCTCACAGTAGCTGCCACTGGACAGAAAATATTCCCCAAAGAGGTGTGATTCAGCTTCTGGGGAAAGTCCTGAGAAAAGACTCTAAATTTTCCTCCAGGCTATAGTTTTGGATTAGCCAGCAGCTCTGTGATGGAACTTGACCTGGCCAGGGAACAATGTGCAGCAGCTGGAAACAAGAAGCAATTGTGTGTAAAGGGTGTGTGTTTCTCAATTCAGACAGGGATACCACCATGCCAGGATGCTCTGCAGATTAAAGCATTTATTTTACAGCCACCCAAATGCGACAGAAATAAGGGTCTGATCTGAACTTTTCCTCTAGGATATCTGTACTGCAGAATTATCTGAAAGGAGACTTCTGCAATGCATTTGGGAATGGACCTGTACACATTCCTAAAGCTGAAATTCTGACTTCCAAGGTAGGTGTACCTCTTGGTATATATCAGGTTTGTTCAGGTTAGGGACGTCCCTGTTATTTTCATAGTGAATAAAGCAAAATGAGTTATAAGTATACTAAGAGTTAAATCACATTAAAATCTGAATTCACATGCCTTGCTCAAACTCTTCTTACAGCTTTAACTTTCTGGAGCTAGCTGGCTATCCCATGCCAGTCAGACACTTTCCAGCATGAGTCACTTTGGTTTCCAAATTTTTCTTTCCCAAATAAAAATGAAAAATTCCAAATGTCTCATGGGTTTTTTTTTCTATAGAAAAAAGGGACAGACCATCAAGTGCATATAGTGGAAGAATTGTTTTCTATTTCCTTTTACATCCCTAGTCTAGACAAGAGGTACTATGATGAACCTTGCCTTTGCTGCCAATACCAACAGCACTTAGTGGTCTTGTTACCTCACGCCTGGCTAATTCCCAAGGACAGTCATAGCTAACGAGTAGCCCTTTCAATGGCCATTCCAGCAATTCATTTGGGCTACCCTTTCAAACAGCATGGAGAATTCTTGAGAGAGAAGGTCTTTTGTACCGGGCAGTGTTTCACTCACTGCGCTTAAACGAGGAGGGCAGTCAGGTTGTAAAGATTCATATAAATGAGAGCATTGTGCACTGGAAAGGAGATTGGTATGTTTGATCTCAGCTGTTATTGATTTACCTTTTCCACATGATAACATTCATTAGGCAGGGTAAGTAAAGGCTGGGGTGTTCCATTTCAATTATCTATGGTTAAAATACAGACATTACACAGGGTGGAGTGTCAGTCTAGTTTCAGTGGGCTGAAGTGTGAAAACATTTTC
Organism: Phylloscopus collybita; assembly: GCA_027886175.1. Classification (NCBI taxonomy): domain Eukaryota; kingdom Metazoa; phylum Chordata; class Aves; order Passeriformes; family Phylloscopidae; genus Phylloscopus; species Phylloscopus collybita. The sequence continues at coordinate 8,392,593 of JAJNNQ010000007.1, forward strand.
CTACCAAGTCATTACATAGGATGACATGACTTTTTTGAATCCTTTCCTGTCTCCTCCCCATCCACTCCACCCCTTTTTTTTTTTTTTTTTTTTTTTTTTTTAATGTATTTTTTTCATTGTTTTTGAATATTTGTGTTTCTGGTCAGGGGAGCTATTCTGACACTTGAAATTTCCCGATACCTTCACTGCTTCTGTTGTTCTCTTGTCGTGTGTGAAGCACAACAGTGCTGGTGAGACACCAGTCTCCCTGCCTGACACCTGGCTCCTATCAGTGTCCCAAAAGGTTTGTGGATTCATTAGAGCAACCTCCTGCACCTAGGAGAACTCTGCTGTGAGAAGGGGTTGGATCAGGGGATCTCCAGCGATGCCTTCCCACCTCAGTCTTTGGACTGCAAAGGAGCCCATCTCTCCTTCCCCAGTGTAGTTACAGTTTAAGGCTCCTGCACCGTGTTGCTCCAGAGAACTAAGTACCTTCAAAATACAATGCTCTTATTTTAAAGGAAAACTAAGAGTAACAACAACAACAACAACGAAAAAGGACCAAATATAGTATCACCTCAGGAGTGATTTCTTTCTCACTATTGGCTTCGGAGGAGTCTACAGTGACTTACTCAGGCTTAGGTATGTAGATGGAAATTTCCAGAGCTAAGTGAGATGAGTATTCCCCCAAATATTTTGATTTTTTGGTTGAATGAATGGATGTCTCTCCAAAGAGTCTTCCCTTCCATTGAATAATGTTTTAGAAACATTAAGAAGTTCCCATAAGAAAACTCAAGCACTTTACATTAGATGTATCATTTTAAAACACATTTTATTTTTACTTATCTCTTTGCTAAAATGCCAGAATCCATAATTTGCTTGCACGTACCTGCAGGCATATTTGTGAAAAGACGACATTAACTTTAGCTTCCTTTATTTTAAGGTTTGCTGAGTGTCCACAGCTCTTGTTAGTCTGTGTTGAAGACATGAATAGAACTTCAATAGAACATGGTTTCACCAATTTCATAAGTGTTTGAATACTTGAAAATGTTGACTTTTTATGTCTGTCACATATCCAAATTTGATATCATGGAGATGAACTTAGTTCTTGACATCAACTTAAAAACTTGAACAGAAATGCATTTCATTGAACCTGTGGAAAGCAAGCTCTGTGTGCTCCATGATGTAGCTGGCATGTGAAAGTGATAAAATAATAGAGGATTGTAAAACATTACAAGCAATGACTTATAATTTGACTTGTACTTGGAGCTGCAGGTACTGAAAGGACAATGTTTTCTTGATTATTTTGCCAGATAGAGAAATGGAAAAGCTTATAATAAGGATTTGCACCAATAAAAACTCCAAATCTTATCTGAATGTACTTTATAAAAAAAGCAACATACTTTCCTTGTCTGGATGTCGGGCAGGAGCTCACAGACATTCCATGCCAGGCTCCTTTTCTTATGCTCTGGTAACTTCTCTCCTCCTTGATCTTGTCACTTTGGTAGAGAACTGGTGACACTAAATTCTTCCTCAGTTGTGCTTCTAATTCATTAGTCAGAGCCAGGCAACAACAACCTGTCTATAACAAAAAGATTTAAATGATATGCACAGGCATGGAGGGGATATTCCAGGTATCTTTTCAGTGAGAAAACACATAATATATTTGCCCTTTTAGATAGCTTTTCCACTCACAGCACCCCACATGGTTCAAAAACCTTTTGGACAGGGAGAGACATTCTCTGAGTCATCTCAGGCCATAGAATCCAGACGTTTCTGGGTCAGGTACATGCAGCTACTGTCTAAGCCAGAGGTTTTATTTAATAGACATAAAATGGGTGACAGTTGCAACCCCAGGCATTTTATAATGATGTTGACTATTGTGCACCTGATTTCTATTAAATTTTTTTTAACTTTTATAAATCTTATTTCTTTATGGCATTTTCTGCTTGATTGAGGTTCTCATGACCAGAGATGTCTTAACGGGAGAATACTTTAAATACAAATAGCATCACCTCTTTTAAGGTCTATGGGGACTGGTCTTCAAAAAATGAGATATATTCTGGAAGATATTTTAAATTCTTTTTTTTTTTATTAAAAAAATATAGGAGAAAGGTAATGGTATGATTTTTAGTATTTGCCATGTATTTTCAGTATTTGCCATGTGTGGCAACTATACCATATGCTGGTTGGATATCATGAGAGATATCCAACTGATGAGGAAAATTAGATTATTGGAAGAAATGGCTAAAGTAAGAGTCATTTAATTGATGAGGACAGGCATTTATAGAAGATGGTAAGGGTTTTGCTTCAAGAACCTACACTATTAGGAGATTAAAATCTCCTAATATTAAATATTTAATACTTTTATTGGTGATACCTGGCACATGCATTGTTTGGCACTGACAGTGAGCAGATTTGAGCAGGGCTGGACATGATCAAGTCTTGATGTTTTGCCTTAGAAACCTTAGCTCTGTGTTTGTGTCTGAGCTTGGGTGCTACAGCTTTTTGGGGAGAACATCAAGGAGAAAGTTTTGCAGTCCTGTTGCCAATGAAGATTTTTGAATTGCTACCTAAAAAGGAGGAGAAGCCTGGGATGGTGAAGAGCTGAAGACATGTCCCTGCTCCACCCCAATGAGGTAAGACAGTTTTCCAATGGCTTGGACTGGTAGATTGGAAAGATGACTTGCTCTTTCGTGTATTTGTTTTCCAAAAGGCCTAATCCTTTGCCAGCCTTGTCCTTGTCCTTTAGACCTCTAGTGTGTTTAACTCACATACTGAATTGTTTTCATCTGTGCTGGGCAAGGATTTTGCCGTGCAGACAGCACCTGTATGGTACCTACAGGCTTTGCAGCCAGCTGAGTCTCCTGCACTCAGCGGCTCTATGAGGTGAAACAGCCTTAGTGTGCCCAGTGCATGGCAGAGTCAGGGAGGGTTATTTTTTGACTGGGGAGCTATTAATTTTTGTTGAACCTTTATTATGTTTTGTTGAAACATATGTTTTGCAATTGCCTTTCTGGTCTTCCTCCCCCTTTTCCAATATGTACTTCAGTGGAAGTCTTGGCACACCCTGACAATGTGACGGTGCTTATTGCTCACGAACATATTGTCTCACTTTTGATTGAATGTCAGCACTTCTTTGATCACGTTCCTTCTGCCTGAATTGATTAGGGCAGGAGTGACACACTCCTCCATGGGCCTTGGCTGGCCTTTAAGCGTGTATCTTTGCAAGGAGGTTTATCATGCAATTGAACAGGCATGAGGAACTGCAGTGAGAGGAGATCAAGATCTTACTGCTCCTGTGAGCAGAGTCCTTCTTCTCAGCCTACATCAGGGATGTGTTTGGGCTGGTTTACTTAGAGTATGTCTTAGTTTTGCTCCTTTGGGCCATGCAAAAGGAAAATATTTAGTATTTCTTCTCTGTTTCATGCTGTACTGGCTACTGGTTTTGTTTTTGAGTGTTCTGCTTGCTCTATCCAGATTTTCTCTTGGTCTGTGTTTATTTTTACTGTCCAGCAAAGACCAGACCATGCACAAGCTCCAGCAGTTCTCCTGATGTGTAGAATCAGATTTCAAGCTTGTGTCATGCCTCATTCCTTTACTGTGGAATATAAAGTCATAGGGAAAAACAGAAGAAAAAAGACTGGATGGGACCAGGCCTTCCACTTTCTACAGTCATTTTTATCTGTTCCTATTTATTTTTTCCCCCATTAGGAACTTCCAGTGTAGGTTTAAAAACAGCTGTGGTGTATTCTTGAAAGTTTTATATTGGATCAGGGAAAACTACCTGTTTTGAAAAGCTGTCAATGTAAATTACTTCCCACTAGCATTGCTGTATGTTGAATTTAATTCAGACACTAAACTTGTATATATGTCTAACATCAAATTATTAAACAGTGGGCTCCTGAACATGGCTTTTTGGTGTTTTTTTTTTTACATAAGCAACTGGGTTTGAAGTGGTTATTTTTCTGAAATTTCTGCTTTTCTTCTTTACCATGTGTTTTCTGTATTTTTGTGGTTTAAAGAATTTTACAAATCAAACCTAGACTTTCCTTTTTTTCAGATTTCTCCAGTGGTGAAGAAAAAACATGTGTGTATGAGTATGCTGGTGCATGCCTGTTCGTAGGCAGGGTTCTGGCAGAGATGGTGGGGGAAGCAAGTGTTGTGATCCTTTGGGTCTGTGACTGGTACATAAATGTAGAGAGTATCCTCATGTTTCCAGATTCAGGCAAGCTTGCTTCTTGCCATTGCATGGTTCCTCTGAGCTGGGAATATCCAGGAAAGGGTTTCATATGTCCCAGCCAACCACTACTTCTAGAAAAATCCTTATTTTTGTTTTTGTGCTAATAAAGCCAGGCAGCAGGAAAAAGGCAGTCTTAGTCCTAATTCATGATCAATAATAATAATAATAATAAATATTGGCCAAAATCAACACCAGAGTAAATCTGGTGAAGAAAACTTGTTGTAAATCTGCTCTTGGTAAAATATTTTGATGAGTCTGCTTCTCTCACCTTCTCTTTGATTAAATTTGTTAAGATATATTTTTTTTTCAGCTATAGAAGGTTAGTATCAAATTACTGCAGAATTACTCCTGACTCCATATGTAGTTTTCTGCTCTTCATCTCCATCATCTCTAACTTCATGTCACAATCACAGAAATTGCCAGAACCTGATTTCTCTTTCCTCTTCATCTTTGCAAATACCTGTTCATGCCTTAATCAATTTGGATCTCATCTCTCCAAGTGCCTGCTACTGTGTTCTTCCTGTCTTTCTTTCTAATCATGTTCTACAATGAAGCAAGTTGAACAATAAGAACAAAAAAGAAGAAATAAAGTCCAGAGTTGTGTCTGGTATAAATGAATGAAACTTCAGTGACCCCACTGTTGTCACTAGATTGATGCTGATTTTACTCCAGTCTAGAAAGTCTGTCCTGGTACATGCTATAATTCTCATTTGCTACATGGAAACCTTTCCTATTTGCTATTAGCATTTTTTTTTAAAAAATTTTGATCATATCTAGTCAGCAAATGATGACTTTCACTATGTATTCACCTAGAAACAGGTATAGTACCATATGGAAAGAAAGAATATCTACTGCTTGTTTTATTCCTAAATTGTTTGTTTTCTCCTGCTTGAACAGTTTTAGCCATGACCCAGAGCTGGCTCACTACTACTCGTAAATAACTAATAGCTAGTATTCTGTGTGCATGATGAAAATAGATTTGTATAAATTATGGGACAATTAAATATGGCAAATTCTCACAATTAAGTAGATGCTTGCCAGTGATTCACTGGCAGAAAAAAAACAAAACAAAACCAAAACAGCTGATGCCTTCAGATACTTTATTCACAATGACTGGTTTTTTCCAGTTCTCTCAGAGAAAGCGTGACTGCTAAAAAGGGGTTTAGCTTTCTTCTAGACCAGCTGCCTGTGCCACTATCCCACTCTTCTACTTCAAATTTCTCTCCTCTTTTGTTTTGTTCTGTTTTGTTGATCTTTCTACGCAGGCATTCCGGGCAGGCATCTATCCTCTCCCCAGCTCCTCTTCCATTTATTCTGGCTGAGGTTTTTTGAAGTAGTGATGTCTTGGAATTTTAATGAGGAGATGGATAGCATTGACATTTGCCCCATGTCAGCTATCATAGAATACCTGAGGTATGAAGGCACCTCTGGAGATCGTCTAGTCCAAACCATTTGCTCAGAGCAGGGCCGACTAAAATATGTTTAGATATATTTTCTTGTCTGCAACTGGAGTGGGTTAGTGTCTTTCTACACCAGTTTGACTGTAGAAAAATGTTTTGGTGCTCAGCAAGCCTGTGTGTTTATGCACAGCACCACAGGCAGCCATGCAGACATGACCAGAGATTGTAGGTGTTGGATAGCCACTCATGTTGCAAGCCCAAGTCCCCTCCTGCCTTTTGAATGCTCTTTCGTAATGACCAGTATGTGTCCACTCCATAATAATATCCTATGCATATTAGGAAATGTTCATTGGCTGCATGTATTTCAACAATAGGTTTAGGAATGCACATTGGTATAGTGATATTCTGGGAGCAGCCTTTTTAAGAGAGTCAAGTTCTGCTCTATTTTTAAAACTGCAATTCAATGCATCGTTAATTGCTGGCCCAGCTGATACCACTTATTTATCTCACTTCCTGAATTAAAGGCACAAACAAGTAATAGGGTTCTAAATGTCATTGTTTGCACATGAGCTTGAACAGCGATACAAAATATAGAAAGTAGAAAAAAAGATTCATACTACTGTGTTTTCCTGCATAATGTGTACTGGATAATTTCAGCTGTGTTTGGCTGTGTTACTTCTGGATCTTCTGGAGAGTATGATACTAAGGAAGAACATTATAAACAAAGCATATGCTAGGAAAAATAAGCAAAACAAAACAAAATCCCCAATGTTATTTTTATTTTATATCACCACTAAAGAGAAAAGAGTACTAAAGCAGAATAATCTGGAAATATGCCTAGACTGGCAGGTTTGGAGCTAGTGTATTTCCTACTTCATTGATACTAAATGAAAAAAATCTCAAATCTCAGATCTTGATAAAAATTATACTTTTTCTAAGAAGTCTCTTAAAAGGCTCCCCTTGAAAGCTGGTAGAATATGGTAAAATCACTGGATAGCCTTAATAAGCATAACTGGTTCTTGGATTAGGATGGATGGATGGATGGATGTACAAAATGTATCTAGATTTGAGAGTACAGCCCTTTTCCCATTACTTTTTCATTTAATATGTAGAGAAAGAATATATTGCTCTCTTGTGCCTGGAGATAATTTAACTGTGCCACTGATGTTTAGGATCATTTTCTCAATTTATTTTTAAGAATTATGGATTGTCTTTGTGCTGCATTACCTCACCACTCCGTGTTATCCTGAATTAGGGAAGGGGAGGTGTACTTTCTGTCCAAATGTGCTTTCTGTAAGAGAAACATTGTGTACAGAGGTGGCTGAACTGGTTATATCTTTGGCTTAATAAGAAGTGGAAATGACAACTGGAGTCAAGTTTGCTTTCCATTGTCACCATCCTCTTCAGTTGGCTGCAAACTGATCAAATAGAATAATTTCCATTTTGGCAATTATATTAAGTTTCTTTTCCTGATTCAAGTTAAATTTGCTCAAAAAGTGATTTCAGGGATGTCTTAGTGTTTGCCTAGTGAAGATAAAATATTATACAGCCTTTTCATTAAGTAGGTCTACCATGATCTAAGTTTTGGCCAAATTGTTTTATCTGTGAAGCTTTGAAAGTGAGACAAAAAATGAATGATTATTGCTATCCTTGAGAAAACCAAGAAAACTTTAATTTGTTAGAGTCTCTGAGAAATCCCGTTTCCATAGTCAACCCAAATATCTCTGAAGGCTCCATTACACATCAAGTGTGGGCCAAGCTGAAACAGCAGCCTCTGTGGGGCTGCCCCTGGGACAATTTATTATGCCTTCCAGAGGACAAGAGGGTAAACCCAGAACCTGCCCTGCCTTGTCATCTCAACAGACTCCTGACTGTAGCTCCAAAACTACAGAGAGAGAAGTTATGGATATTAGAGAGAGAAGAAGTTATGGATGTTTCTGAGACAGCCTAGCTGGGAGGGAAGAAGCAGTGAGGAAAGGAATTGGTTAGGGAATAGTGACAAGAGGTTAGTTGGAACCAGGGGTAAAAAACCTGAAAAAGCAGAAAAGATGACATGGGGAACAGGAAAAACTGGGAGAGGTTGAGGGTAAGGGCTGGAGCAGGCTGGAAAGATGGTAATATGAGGCACAGAACAAAGAGCTTGAAACAAGAAAGGACTGCTCTTTCTAGATCAGGTGTCTTGAAAATATATACCACCCTGTTTAAAGGGAAGGCTCAGTGTTCATGTTCATGCACTTGGCTGGGCTGTAAACGTGATGCTCATGATGCCTCCTCTAGGTTATAGATGAAGTAGTTAAACAGTAGAGATCCTGGGGTTGTTGCCTGTGTTACTTCCCTTCTGCTGGTCTCCCACTCATCACTACATGCTGCACCCAATCATTAAACCATGTTTTTTTTTAAAAAGACTTGTCATGCATTACAAGTCTCAACTGCATTTGAGGTTTAGCTTTCCTGACACCATCAGCATACTCTGTTCACTTGCTGGATTGGAAATATTTTTATGAGAGTTATATCTGAATTTTGTACAGCTCCTTTAAAGAGCATTGTGCCTCTTACTTAGTCCTTCAGTATCTACAGCAACTGCAATAGTCATCATGACGAAAAGGTGAAAAAATAAAAAAATTACAAGATAACTGTATGTCCTTTAATGTAAATGTAATTTCAAGGAGGAATCACATAACTTTAAATCAATCTAGGCAAAATATACAATCAGTTGATTTGCAGGTTTAGCAAACACTTTTGATTTTTTTTTATAGGAGGAGAGATGGTTTAATTTTAGCTTGAATTTATTATATAGCCTCTTCAAATTTGAAACCAGCAATTTCCTGACCTCTCATCTGCTCTGCCTCTGATCACGGGACACACACCTGCAGATTTCTAGTCACAGTCTCTGTAACCTACTTTCTTCTGTTTTTAGTAACACATATATAAAACCCAGAACTAAGCATTCCCACTCTTATGCCTGGGAAAAAGGAAGAAATGCTACATCTGGAAGTATGGTCAAACATTTTTTTTTTTTCCACTGAACAGAAAAAGCATTGAAGGAAGAACGATCTGGAAGATCACAATTGCCATGAGCATTAGAAATTTTACTTCATCATTCTTACAAAAATAGTATCTATTTGGGGATTCTTGTCCTCATATCTGATCTCCTCTCAAATTTTCATGTGTTAATTCTCATAGCAGCCCTTTCAAGTCATTATGCACTTGCTGCTATCCTCATTTCACAAACAGTGAACTGCAGTCATTATTTTGAACTACCTAATTTTATGCTGAAGGTGGATTTAGACACTTTGATTGGGAAAAGGTCACCAGCCTGATTACCTTTGGTAGTGACCCAATGCCCTCCGCTCCGCAAAGTTCCTCCATAGGACCCGTGGGTGCTGTCACCTGTCACACTGCCCACTGTGTCCATTGGCAGTGCAGTGAGGGAGAGGTCCTGGACACAGCCATCTGCCAAGGGGCTGCATCCTGTGGAGTCTTTCTGAGCTCACCAGAAGCACTCAGGGAGGGATGAGGTTGATTTGAAGGGCAGCAGTTGTGTCCCCTTCCACCCAGGGTGACAGCTGGAGAAGTTTTGGATGGAGGACAAGGCTAGCACAAGGTGTGTGCTAGCTCAGAGATGAGGGCAGCAGTGCAGCGGCGGGATGCCTGACCTAAGCTTCAATCTTTTTTTCTAGCAAACATCTTTCTTCTGGGCAGTTACCTGTTTAGCAAAGGTAGCCCCTTTTGCTGCATTTGATACTTGAGTGCTCCAAATGAAGGTAAGAGGGCAGAGGTGCTCTCTGGAGCACTGGAGCTCCCAAAGTACCATGTGCATAGCCAGAGCTCTCCTGTTAGGGACACAGCCAAGCTTGGAAATGCAAGGCAAACTGCTCAAGCACTGAGTGCTTACTGTTTTGAATGCTGCATGTCCAGCAGTTCTGATAATCTTGAATTAACCCCCATCAACCCAAGGGAGATGAGGAGAAAAATTCCTAGAATGAGAATCACAAGGAAAGGACAAGAGAAGTTTTGGATGTCCCATCCATGAAAGTGTACAAGGCCAGGCTGAGTTGGACTTTTGAGCATCTAGTCTAGTGAAAGGTCTCTCAGCCCAAGGAAGGGATGTTAGAGCTAGATGATCTCTAAGGTTCCTTCCAATCCAAACCATCCTAAGATTCTGTGGCAATACAGGGCATGCAAAATATCTTGGTAAAATCAAGAAGTTGATCTATACACAAGTGTGCACATACACCTGTGCACATGTAAAAGTTTCTGTCTATATTTAGTGATATTATGAATATGTAAATATAAACAGTAGCACACCAAAATGTCTGCTAATTTTATTTGACATATTTATATTGATTCCATTTGAATAACTGGACCATTTTTATGACTGTATGTCACAGCCAAAAGGAGTTCAACAGCTGATTTTCTGTTTATTCATAACTTAGTGTCAAAATACAGATTAATTTTATCTCTTCCTTTTCTGAAAACATGGGGTTAAGCTATTTGAATCCTGGATTTTCAAGCTTGGGAAAGTGACCTTATAATATTCAGAAACACTTTTTTCGCATCACTTTGTTTGGAACTCTTTCTTTGACTAGAATTGAGGAACATGACAATTCTAAAACAGCTTATGAAGACTAGCTTATTACTATTTACTTAGTAATCAGATGAATTCTTCAGTTTCTGCTTTAAATACCACTTTTCAAAGAAGAAAAATTGCATCCTTTAAAAAAAAATACTTTGTATTTGCTCAAAAATCAGTCAGTGAACTAATATTTTCTAGTGCCAATCCTTTTCTGTATTTTTGCCTAGCTAGCCTCATTTTCACAGCTTTTATGTTCTCCACTTCTCTTGCCAGACTTTGAGAGCTGTGAGCTGTTTTTTTTCTTTGTTTTGCTTTGATAGCCTTGACGCTAAAATTCAAGATTTCCAGACACTCCTTGCCCACTGCCAAAGGGTTAAAGAAGAGCATTGGCTTGTTTGGTAGGTTTTTCCATGCTTTTATGGCTCTGCAAAAGGCAACATCCAAAGCAGTAAAAACAAAAGGCACTGAAATGCAGATTTACTATGTTTTTTCCACCTTCGTCATTGTATGAAATTTGCCTCTACACCCATTTTAATGTGGGAGCAGCACAATGAATACTGCTCTTTAAAAGGAATCTGTCACTGGCCAATGTGATGATGGTCATCATGAACATCTTGTGTGATTCCCTCTTCTTGTTACTATGTGGTCTCTTCTTTAAAGAAAGATATGACCTTTGAGCATCACAGAATTTTGCAGTGAACATAAATTGTTCTTTTTTTCCAGAGTTTTTTTTTTTTTTTTTCTCCATGGTGTTATGATTTCTGAATTCCCTTCTTATTAGATGGTATTTGTGGGCTATTTTCATACATGCCTGTCTGATGCCCATTCTATTTTATGGACTTGCTGGCAGCAGGTGCCAAGGGTTGTCAGGTGGAGAGCTGAGAGGATAACAGAGGGTGACAAACTTACAGAGTGTATTGGCATGTTTATTTGCAGTGTCATATTCAGTCAAAACGAACATTTATAACTCAGTTCCTTCATGTCATTCTCAACCATGGTCTAAAAGGCCAAGGATGAACATGTCAGCTTGAGACAGAAGCTTGTGGCAGCCTTTGAGACAGATTGTCTTCTCATCTTCAGGTGGAAAATTAAAATTTTCAGTTGGTTAATGCGGTTAAACTTGCTACTGCTGCATTTGCAGACAGGGAAAGAAAACCAGACAAATGAGAATATACTGAGAATTGGATTTTGAAATGACACAAAGTACCTTTCCGCTCAGTAGAGAAGAATAATGCTCAGTTGAACTGATACACCTTTCTCATTGCATTCTCAGTCTGGTGCAAGATAGCTGTTTCTGAACAGGGGTATATATTTTATAGGTATTAAGGAGAAGGGAGAACATTTTATTGAGTTTATGAAGCTGTCTGACTGTCATCAAAGCCAAAAACCCCAATCATTCGGTCTCTTTAATTCCCCTTTTCTCTCTGAAAAAGAAGGGTCCTTTTAATTTTATTAATTGCATCTATTTTGCTGACAGTCTTTCAGTTTCTCCAGTAAAGACACAAAGTAATAATAACTAATGCCAGGAATAATGATTCAGTGTCTCCAGCAGGTGTGAGTGCCACGTTGTCAACATGCAAGAGATCAGGGAAGTGACTGCCTAGTAAGATGAAAAGAAGTAACAGAAGCAGTTGGGCTGGTAATTATCTCTCTAACTAGAGCACACTTCACACTAAACTAGCTGCTGGTGCAATTTGGTCTCCTGATGCTAAGTATTGCTGAATGGAATTCCTCTGGAATGGCACTTTTTTAGGATTACATGCTACTTTAGGACCTTGTCTTTGTGCTTCCCCACATACCTGAGATGGCCACAATGCACTGCCACTCTGGCCCCAGGCAGGCAGGCAGTGCCGAGACATCATCATCCCTGTGCTACCATGACCAGAACAAGTGTCTGGGCACTACTGAAATAGTAACAAGCCTACAGTTCTTGCTTTTAAGGAGCTGGGTGGAGCAGTGATACATTAACAGATGTTCCATCCTATTCACATATTTTCCATATGACAGATCCTCTGACAAGCAGCTGTCGAGTAAGAGAGGGCAAACACTGTTAGCATCTATGCCTTGGATTAGTTCCTTATCTTTTCAGCTCAGGAATACTTGTGTCTCAAGCCCCACTGATTTTAAAATTGACTCTCCCACAGCATTTTAAATGTGTACCTACGCAGCTCAAATGTGATTATTATTAAGCTGTATCAGAATTTATGTTCAGCTCTCAGATGTAAACTCCAGAAGAAGAGCTTTTTCTCTTCTTACTCTCAGTCCCACTGTGACTTTGCATCTGAGTAAAGGGTATAGAATTTGGCCTCATCATAACAATTTATTCAAAATAATGCTTTCCAAAAACATCTATTGCCTACATCATCTCAGTCTCCAGTGGCCATAAATCAATACAGCTTGATAGCACTGACTTGGACAGAGATATATTGATCATTACGCCCGCTAAGAAGCTGGTCTACATATATGCAAATCAAAGTCAATGTTGGTTCCCCTAATTATTGACATATTGATGTTTATGGTCTCAATCAGGTATTTACTTTCTGGGATGACGACAAATTATGTCTCCTCTGTTCTCAGAATTCAATTTGAGAAAATAACATTTTAATCTACATTATTTTGTTCTCTTGTTTGAATCTCAAGATTCAGAACTAATCTGACTCAATATTTGTACAAATTACTCATGGTAGTAATTTTTCATTCTTATGAGGCCCCTCTGATATCGTTAAAATTAATGGCATATGGTAATCCTTTCAATTTTCATCCCTCTTTGGGAAATGAGTCAATGACTATTTAATGTCATCTTATTATGGTTCCCTAGTAACTTTTAGTTTAATCAGTGATGGTTACATTTGTTGAGAGAATTCTGCCATGTTCTGCTCCCTTCTCACAGGGCAAATTTCCCCAATCAGTAACTCTGAGCAGGCACTAAGTGACACACATCCCAGCTGCCAGGTAATGTGGAAATGCTCAAATTCAAATTCACAAGTCAACTGTATATCAGTTGCTGTGACCTCTTCTGAACACTTCCATCATACTTCCTTTTCAAGTAGGCTTGACCACATTGTACCTATCTTTCCTTCTTTCTGTACCCTGCTGCATTCTGAATTCTCCCATCAGGAGTGACTGGTGATGCTGCAAACATCAGTCCTGGGGTAATAGACTACCAGATGTTTGCACTGCATAGTAAATTGCTTTATAGTACTAATATTAGAAAAACTGAAACGTAAAGGCCAAGACAAATATTCCCACTCCAGGCTAACAGATACTGTTCAGAAGTTGCTTATTTGATCACAGATCCAGCTGAGCTGTTGGTTCAGTAGAGATGATGTGTTTAATGCAGAGGGTGCTTGGAAGCACACTTGAAGGACTGAGGTCTCGAAGCTGACATCTTTGAAGTATGTTTTAATGTGACGACCAGAGGAAGTAGAGTGTAACAAAGAAGTGACGAGAACTTAAGAGTATCTAGTGCTATTCTGATTTTTTTAAAATAATATTTTTTAATTTTTTTTAATACTTTATATTTATGGAGGCATTAAATAATCACCGGTTATTAAGAGGCTTCACAGACAGGAGAACGAACCTAATCTGGCAGAGACAATCAGTATGGTGATGAAATTTTTCATAGAACCATAGAACATGATGATCTGAAAGGATTTCACAAGGATCACCAGCTCCAACTCCTGACCCTACACAGGACAATCATAAGAATCATACCAAGTGCCTGAGAGCATTGTTCAAATGCTTCTTGAACTCTGTCAGGCTTGGTGTTATAACCACTTCTCTGGGGAGCCTGTTCCAGTGCCCAACCACCCCTTTTCTTATATCCAACCTAAACCACCCGTGACTCAGCTTCAGGCCAACCCTGTCATGGGTTATTAGAGTGAAGAGTTCATTGTCTGCCCCGCCACTTCCCCTTGTGGGAATGCTGTAACTGCAATGGGGTCTCTCCTCAGTCTCCTCTTCTCACACCAAGTGACCTCAGCCACTCCTAATACGGCTTCCCCTACAGACCCTTCACCATCCTTGTTGCCCTCCTTTGGATGTTCTCTCACATTCAAAGCTTAATGTCTTTCTTACATTGTGGCACCCAAAGCTGCCCCCAGCACTGGAGGTGAGGCTGCCCCAGCCCAGAGCAGAGCAGGACAATCCCCTCCCTTGCCTGGCTGGCCATGCTGGGCCTGATGCCCCCAGGACAGGCTTGGCCCTCCTGGCTGCCAGGGCACTGCTGCCTCATGCTCAGCATCAGTTGGAACTAACATTCATACAAGGTATTTGGCTTTCTTGGGTCAATACTGTGTTATCAAAAAGGAATTAAGGTTTATGTAGAGGGACCATGGCAAGATGTAATGAGGTAAAATGCCTACCAATGATTTCCTCCTGCGTGTTGTAATGCTGGTGCTATGAAATGGCTCTCAGTCCTTTATTGGGTAGATTATACTTTGAAGATTGTAATGCACATCAAATGATCATGTTGGGAAGAAAAAATAAAAAGAGGAAAATAAATTCATGTGTTTCAGTGGTTTTTCTTCATGGCATTCCTTGGAGGAAGCACTTTGGAGAAAATAAGGGTTTCAACTCTTTCTGTAATCTTTTAATGAGTAAGAAAACGGGAAAAGATTGGCTATATTTCCAGCTTTTGTTATTTTCTAAACTACATGACACTTGCATTAAAGAAGCTGTATACCAGACTGAGAGCTTTTTAACTGCCAGCTTAACCTGTGGGTGATGCCAGAGGAGCAGCATGTTTTAGCCCCTTAACCATTTTAATATGGGACTCTGTCATTTCTGCATTAGGAAAGCGTTGTGTTTTCATCATTAGAGTTATGCTGCAAATGAACTAAGTATGCAATTGCTAAGAAATAGTCAAACCACTGAAAAACAAACCACTTCAACATGTTGTTTTGTTCTAATTCACTGTAAGGACCCCTAGAGGAACAAGAAAGCTAATCTGACAATGCCAAAAGGACCCATCACACAGTAATCATGTGCTTTCAGAAGAAAAAAAATAAAAACTAGAGAATCATGGCTAGTTTTAGCTTGAGGTAGCTTGATTTTACAGTACATAACTTTTATTTCTTTAAAGACTGGCAGAAGGTCAATCCTTTCATTTGAAGGGTTTTCATGATGGAGATTAAACTCTGTAAAAAGATTTATTATGTAGGATTATAGGATCCCCTTCATGATGAGGAATTTATTGCCAGTGCAGCTGATAGAAACTGTATGTGGAAAAACCTTTCCTTTTCCTTTGTAGATTTTGACCAAGGTGTCAATGCTGCTGTCTTTGCTGAAGTAAAGCTTCTCTCTAGGAGCACGTATTGAGACTAAGAGGTTTTATAAGTGTGAAAACTTAGCAGTTTTCTGGTTTATCTTATCATGTAAGACCACTTTTCATTAACTGTGAGCAGAGAGTGACCTTAGGTAAGATTTTAGTGTCAAATGTTCCACATGGTGCACTTTATTTGGTGTGTGTGAACTTTAAAGTGTTCACATCACTGCTTTGAAGCTCCTTTGTCGTTGTTGTTTTAACAAAAACTGTTGTAATGTAATGTTGTAATATAAAAAGGTACAAATACAAAACACAAACCCTGTACTGAGTATTTCCGTCTTAGTTTGGGAAGGTACTTCATTATAAGCTTAACTAGGATCACAGATACACATACTTTACTGAGTAGGACCAAGTAAAAAGCAATTCACTACCATCCAGTTTTACCTGCATGAAGGACTCTCCATTGGTGGTGGGTTTGTCTTATATCATCAACTCTGTTTCATGGACAATACAAAGCTGAGTGCTGCTCACTTAATGTAATCAATCTGCATAAACACCTCAACTTAAAGTCATTATTGGCATGAAAACAACAGAGGGTTCAAGGAAATTGTTTTCCTATTCTTTCATCTTTTGTTTTCGCCTATTCTTTTATCCTTGTATTTCTTCTGACAAATGAACATCTCAGCATTTCAGCTGAAGCCCTACACGTTGTTACCATCCGGTCCCTGAATTTCCCTGAGAGATAGAGACCTCTCTGTGGGAACATCTGTGGTCAAAATCTATTTCATCTCCGCTCCAAGCAATTATTTCTCCTTCTTCAAAGCCACATTTTCCTCACTAACCTCTTCCTCAGCAACACAACCAGATATTTCAGCATTTGGCACAGCTGAAGGGCTGAGGAGGGTGGAAATTCCACACATTAAGGAAAAGGGTGGGGACAGCCATAATTTCCTTGTTGGGGGTCTTTTTTGATTTTTTTTCTTGCTATGTTTGTGAAATCAAGAAATCTGTAATCTTATTATGTGACAGTAGGAATTTTCAAAGCTGCAGTGCTACCTAAACATGCATTTGTTAGCATGCTAACATAAAAATAAATAAAAGAAGTGTTCAGAACAAGTCTGGTAAGTTAAAGAGCTCATTCTGCTTGGTCAGTGCATGTTTTTAACAATAATGCATGTTATTTATTTTAAATATATTAAAACCATATTTTTGAATTAATGATGTTATTTGCACCAGATTCTGAAATGCTTAAGAATGTGGCATAGTTTTAGATAATCAGGCCAACTGAGTACCTTGGGTTTCTTCATTCCTTACCACCCATCCTGGAGCTTCAAGCTGGCTGAGTTTGTACTTATCACTACATCCCTGAAAGACATCTGGCCTCGATTGCCTTGCATTCATCATGGGAACTTATTCACACTGTACAGTGATGTTAAACAGAATTATTAAACCCTTGACTTATAAACTTTTTGAATCTGCACTTCCTTTCCCACAATTATCTCTGTGAAGCATTTCAGACAGTATTGGTAAAAGAGACTTAAATTTGTGCTTTTGGTATTTTTTGCAGACTTGCTTGGATACAGTGTGGCGGGTTGATCTTGTTGTTAAATGAATGAATGTTCCACCAATAAACACCTTTGCTCAGCCACCACCTCCTTAAGCAGAAAGAGAGGCTATAATTTTGCCTTTCAGGACATAGACAAACACCTTTAAAACAGAACAAATATAAAGCCACATTTTAAACTAACTATACTGTCGACTGAGGAGGTTTGTCTTCTGGTGGATGCAAATCACATTCACAGATTAAAGTAATTTTCTGTGGCCTAAAGGGAACTTTCTGGATCCAGTCATTAAATTTTTGTGTAAGCATTTTCATATGTAGAAAAAACCTTTTTTGTTCAAAAATGTAAATTTTTAACACAGTCCTTGAGAAACACATCTCATTATGTCTGGGATTTTGATATTGGCTGCAGACAAGTGATGTGATGATATGAAGTTTAAAAATGTGGAGATCAGCAGAAATTAGTTCACTGTATAACACCCAGAAAAATTCTCACAGTAAGCTTTTGGAAGCCTCAGATCAATGACATTTTTGTTTACATCCCAGCCCTGCCATTGAAAGTCTACAGGGAAACAATCTCTGCTCTGTGATGATGAACCAAGAAATCCACCCTCCAAGGTGCAAAGCATTATAGTTCATGAAGCCTTGTCAGATGTTGCCTATGTTTCAGCATTTTACAAGCTACCACCTCAACCTGGAATAAATTAGTAGGCAATTGCTGTTTACCAAGTGTTAAAAATGTTTCAGTTAATAGCTGTGTTAATACACAGTGGTTTTGACAGAAGTAATTAGGTTATCTTTTGTCTATCATTTTCTATGCTGCCTTTAGCAGAAGAGAAATAACTTAGAAATACCTACAAGCTAAACACACCACCTTATAAATACTATTTTAAAAACATTAACTTGTTTCAAAAATATGAATACTTACTGATCTGTTAGAAGGAAAGAAAAACCACTTGAATTTGACTTGATTTAAGAAAAACAAATTTTGAACAGCTTTCTTTAACTAAATGCTAATTAATTGTAATTAATTTGTTAAAAATGTAATATTTCCTTACAATATCCCATTCACCTAATTTTGAGAACTAATTAAAAGATTTTGCAGATACGTACCCAGTCTGCTTGGTTTTTTTCTTACATACTGACAAGAAGTTCATCAAGAGACAACCTACCTTGCAGATAGGTGATGTATCCTTGCAGCTGAATACCCTTTCATGTGCTTTTATTCTTCTGAGAACATTTTTCTGGGACTTTGGAGTATGTAAAAATAGTACTGTTTTAGAAACATCGCACAGCAGAAAAAGCAGTGCCCCAGATAGACACTTTTTCTGCACAGGTGCTGCTCCAGGAAGTCCTATTGATCCAATAAAACATATTTTCTCCTTAAATTTTCTCAAGCTACGTTGCAGATTTGTCGCAGGTCAATAAAAGCACCTGGTCAACTGCATTTTGCCCTTTTGCTACATTCCCAGTGCCCTTGTGAACTTGTCCACGTTTCTCATTTGTGACTGATATTGTCTTTCTGGCATGCATTTTCTTTCCTCTTTCTCATTGACTGTGGACTTTGGCATTAGTGAAGGAGTGTTTTTCCTTGTTTTCTTGCAAATTGCTGAGGGGGGAATATCAAATGCTCAAATCAAACCATCAGTTTGGATGCTGGTTTGCATGTGAAAGAACTCCAGAAGTAAGAGAGATACAGAATGAGTATTTGTAAGAGCTGAATCAACCCAAAATATCTACAGCAGTCATATAGCTTATACACTGCACAGATAAAAATGCCTATATTTCAAGAGAAATTAGGAAATTTTTGTACTTGAAAGGGCTATGAAGTATAACCATTTCTTTAACATATCAGAATTTTTCTTCCTAATTGGATTAGGATTGACTTAATTAAAAGATGCCTGAATCATTTAAAGTGTTCTGTGATACAAAGTGAGCTAAAACAAAAACACCAACGATAATATTCATGGTTTGTATTAAGAGTTCACATCTGTAGTTAAACTGAAACAGATGCTTTTCAATACAAGCCATTGTTTTTGACTTGAATGTGACAATATGTTTTGATGTTTTCTCCTTAATTATAAAATCATGTAATGAAGTCCCTTTACTATGTGTGTGGCAAATTGCCAAAGCCTCTGTTTTTCCAAAAGTCGTTGGTAAAATTTCTCATGGTACCTTAGTTAAGATTGTTCATCACAGTCAGATGGTTACCCTTTTGGATTACAGAAGGTCCATTTGGGTATTCTGGAGAGCTCTCAGCAAGACTGGAAACACAAGAATGCGTCTCTTGGGTTTCCCTAAGGTTGGCCAAGACCAGACTTTCCTGAACATAAAGGCTCATGGTGGAAGCACTCAAGAAAATATACTGTTAAGTATGTCTTTATTATTTCCAATGATCAGTATGAAAGTATTTGGTGTTGTGCTAGATCAATTGAAATCAAGTGACAAAAATAACATTTCATCAGCCTTCTGAACCTGGTGAGTGGGCAAGTGTTCTTCACTGAACAGCAGAGGTCTGAAATTGCAAAAGAATTCATCACTCCAACAGAAAGTGTGAGTGACTAGGAAAAGTACCCATGTCTGCTTATTAATTATAAGTCAGATTGTGGTGTTTGGTAGCAGTGATGAAGACACGAAAACTAGAAGTGGAAAATTGCAAGTAACTTTGAGTTTCCTAACAACAGATATAACAATAACAATGGTAAAAAAAGCTATTGCTAAAAATGATACTTCATTTCTTCAGTACAAGTGTGAAGTACATGTGGCTATGGATGGAGGGAAAAAATAAATAGATCTGAAATCCTGTTCAAAGATCTAAATCCTTTTCAGCTTTCAGAGATTTGTCTTTGAAATAGAAACCAAACATTTGTTGAAGAAGCATGGGTTAATTAAACTTTGAGGAAACTGGACATAATTTTCATAATTCTGGAGCTCAGCTAGGAGCTTCAGGTAGCATATGAGCAGAGAAGCCCTCCAAATTACACAAGATTGTACTGTGAGGCTGGGTTGATTAGCATGAAATCAGCTAGAAAGCCAAAGAGACAGACCTTCTCAGATAAGGAACTTCTACAGCAGCATAATGATGTTGTCTATTTTGTTTTCTCTTCTAAAACTCTGAGGGCTTTTGACTGCTAATGAGAATTGGTCTAATGTTTTCATGAGCCATCTTATAAAACTGATAACCCCATCTGATAACCCTTCTTAATACCCCTGATAATCCCTTCTGAATACCCTTCTTTTTCGTTGTAATAATTATTACTTTTTAGATATGATTCACTTTATATTTTCTACACTAAATTTCACCTGCCATTTGTTGCTTGCTGAACTTTTCTCTGATCAATTGGCTGCTCATCTACTTTTGGATCACCTTAATGCTAGGTATTTTGTTTTTCATGGGTTTTGCAGCCCACTTTCCTTTCTCTGAATCCTGCATGAAAGGGTAAGGCTTGAGGTGATCAAGAAGCTACAAAGAGGTTAATACTCTAAATGAGCTCTTGAGTATTTGGGCAATATCATCTATATCATTGTAAATAGATTTACAATTCTTCACTCTGCTTTCCTTTAGGTCATCCATTACATGTTGGTATTATAGATCCTTATGAAAGTTTGCTAGGAGAAATTCTTTGTATGGTTTTTGTTTTATTTGGAATAGCTACTTTTACTGTTCTCAGTATCTCCATTCAGACTTGAGTGCAAGTTTTTATAAAGGTCTCTATTATTCTGCTCCCAGAGAGATAGTTTTTTTAAAAAAATTCACCTGATTTTTATTCACAAACATGCTAATGACATCTCAGCATCAGATTTATCAAAGAACCACATGAAAAAACTTAGATTACTTCCACACAAGTTATTTCTCAAGTGATTCTTACACCAAATTAATGCTGAGTTTCTGCATGGGTGAGAATTAGGAACAGCTGAAAGTGGCCCCATAGTATTTTTTTTTTATCAGTGAAGTGATTCCACTTGAGATGAGAATAAGGACCTAAAAAGCAGAGAAGGATGGCTCTCTGCCAGTGGCTGGGAAGGAGCTGTGCAACAGGAGCTTGGACCCATTGGCAGAGCTGTTGAACAGGAGAGAGAAGCTTGGAGCAGGTGCAGCAGGTGGGTGGGAGACAGGGACAACGTGCCAATGTCAGTTCTGGGGGCAAACTGAGCTGAGACATTGGTGTTTTATGGGAGCCTTTGGAAGTGTTCTTGTTATGAAGTGAGAGCAGCATGGGTACTTCTTACTCTTATTTAAAGTGAAATTGTTTGCCCATACCATGAACCAGCCTGATCACAGCAATCTTTAACACTTTGCAGTGGCTTATACACCACACACAGCCATTTCACAAAGGAACAGATCTGGCTTTTCCTGACTGGCAGCCATGGAGGTCAAATGGGGCCCTTCCTCCCTCAAGCACCATCACCACTGGTGAGGTTGAGGTTTGATGGAACATCAGAGTAACTCCTATGCTTCCTGTACGCTTGCAGTGAGAGCCCCAGTGCCTGCTTGGGCTGGAGTAAAAGCAACAGACATTACTACTCTGACTCAAAGCTATGTTGCCTGTGGACTAACCAGGCAGATGCATTCCAGGAAATTAATTTGAATTCACCTCCAGACTGGAGTCAGGCTGTGGGACCCATCCCCTCAATCTCTGCCATATCCCCAGAGCCTAGAGTGAATGAGGAGCTGGCACAGACCTCTATGTTGGTGGCAGCTGGGATGACAAGACTTTGCAGCCCCAGAGGGCCTTTCTGTCCCCACAGCAAGCAGAATTATCTCACCTGCTGCAATATGTCCCTGGGATGCAGTAAAGCTTAGTTCTAATTTCATCTGCTGCTGATTTGACTGGCACATCCGGAGCAGACTCTCCATCCTAACTGTCTTCCCACCCAGCAAAAACCTGTACTAGGCCTTCTTATAAGGATTGTTAGCAAATTAACAAATCACTATTTGTAAAGCATTCTGAAGAAGAGAAATGGACCTTCCACCTGACAAGCTTCTACTGTTCCTGACTTGTTTCCATAGCACATGTTTTTCACTACTCTGATAATCCTTTGCAATGTCACCCTGTATAACAGAGGTAGATTTTTGGGTCTCTGCTCTTGAGCTTGCCATTGACATCTTGTGATCATGGATATAACTGCTCTGCACTTTGTCAATGTGCATAGTGGTTATAAAAATCATCT
This sequence comes from Phylloscopus collybita, assembly GCA_027886175.1. Classification (NCBI taxonomy): domain Eukaryota; kingdom Metazoa; phylum Chordata; class Aves; order Passeriformes; family Phylloscopidae; genus Phylloscopus; species Phylloscopus collybita. Next base: position 8,414,790 of record JAJNNQ010000007.1, read on the forward strand.
AGCCAGCTAACAGGAAATGTGAAATGGAGGGACCTAATGAAAACTTTGGCTTGTTTTTATGGGCTCATGTGAAAGGCAGATAAAAACATGCCAAGTAAACAAAGTTTTGCTGCTGTTATTGTTTAGTTTGATATTTACTGTTTTGCATGATGGAAAAATATCATGATATGACAGAGGACAGCTCTAGCAAAGAAAACCTCCCTTGGTCCTTTTGTTCTCACATACCAGATAATTAGCATACAGCATACTTGATGTGTCTGGCAGAATAAAAAAGAAAAAGAGAGGGAAAATGTGCATTCTGCAATTCTGTTTTCACCAGGCACTGGCCAATAAATTATGTCTAGACTTTGTCCCTCAACCACTATGCAGAAGGTCTGGACTGAACCACCTATAATAAATTAATTGTGGTGAGAAAAAAAAATCACAGTGGGAAAAGAAGCAGGGTCTTCATTTCAGCTTCCCATATAACTTCTCTGCCAATAAACAGCTTTACAATGATAGCTCAGCCAACAGGCACTCTTTTGAAAACTTGTACTGAAGCCCAGACTTTCTTACAATATCACAGTTCACTGATTTGCCAAATAGTTTCTGGGTAGATAGCACATCTGTATCTGGATCTATCCCAGTATTTTCTTATACAGCTAGACTCCATCTGAAGTATTTTACATAAACCCCTCTGTAACCTCTTCTTGTTTCAAGCTTTGAAATCAGAAGAATGATGAAATATTTAATTATCTGTGTGTCCCGCCAAGGCTCTTTCATTACTTACCTATAGCTGTCTGTGTGCAAGAGGAGGAAAAAAAAGAAGACATTTTCTGAAAACAGGACTCCATCTGGGAGGTCTGTTTTTGGAAAAATGGTCAGCTCCAGCTCTCTGTTGAGGTGTTGCAATCCTGTGCCTTCTGCACAGGAGAGACAAAGGATGTGACACACCTCAGCTGAGCTGCAAATGGGCTGGGCAGGAGACTGCTCCCATGTGGCCCACGCATGGCATAGAAACTGATAGATAAAAGGGCCCACAGTTTTTAGAGTTTGGCAATTTGCACCTGCCAAATACATGCCCACATACTTGTGGCCACAAAATTAGTCATACTTGTGAACCTCAACACATGCCACTTCTATTCTGTGATTTATATTCCCAATGAGGTAGTCAGAGAGGCAAACATCCTCAAGTTTCAGCAATGAAGTGCAGACAGATTTTCTGACTAGAACTTGCTCTTTTACGAGTGCATCCCATTGCACAGTTTTATTTCAGTAAGATGAGAGAGTCTGGGTCAGAAGCAGGAGAAAATAAAATATACAGCAGCTACTTTATAACCCACTCAGGGTTTATGTGACTCTGCTTTTACAATGTAATTGCATTCACTCTTAAGTACATCATTCCTGTACCTGTGAGTCCAACCTGCTGCTGTGGCATGTGGGATGGTGGAGTAGGTTGCCATCCTGCAACAGGGCTTTATGACACAGAACATGTTTAAGGAAAGCTTCACTATTATCTGTTTAGTAGTAGACACAAAGGTAGTAGCCAAGGGAAATTAAAATAAAACAGTGGATTTTCCACCTTCTAACCTGAAGCCCTTCAGTTGCTCTATGCTTGTTAGACTAGCAGGCTGAAACCGAGATGTGCCAAAGATTTTCTGCTCCTCCGTTGTTTCTCCCAAGCAACAGCTCGGTCTCTGGAAGCACTCTTATGAAACGTTGCTAGCCTCCTTTGTTCTTCTGTCCTTGGATGGCTGCGGGTCCTTGATTGCTCTCAGACAGAGCCAGAGATGGAACTATCATCAAAGTTATCAGTTCTGGCTAAGCCTCTTAAAGATTTGTAAGTATTAGGGTTTTTTCCAGGCTGATGCTCGGTGAGTTAGGCCAGTGTAGTCATACAAAAAACATCTCTGTAAACAGACTAGCACACAACATTAGTAGATTGTTGCATGACAATGCCAAGTCTATTATAAATATCCTCTGAAAATAACATTAGAGCAGTGTTTAAGGTATTAAGCTTGCCTATTTAGTCATTCATAAGCCAGGGAATAACAAAGTTGAGGTATGGTTATTGAACATAAAATCTTTAGTGTGCTATTTGATGCATCGTGTCTTCAATGGGACTTTAATTACAATTAGCATTCTATTTCTCAAAGAATACCTTCCTACTTTCTCTGTTACCCTGATTATTCTGATGTGCAGAATTTTGTAGTGCTTTTCACCATTGCAAGTTAATTTTTTTCCTCTGAATATATAAATTTTTTTTCTTCTTTAGACCCATATGAACATTCACACACCTCCAACACTTTTATAGCTGTACCTTAAAGCTCCTTTTCAGACTAAATTATATACATCTTTCTCTAAGTAATATGTGAAATAGGACTTTTGATATTTATTTAAGATTTAATCCTCTTGAAGTTCATAGCATTTGTGTAGTTGAGGTTAATGATTTGGAATTCCTGAACCAAACTATCTCAGAAGGTCAAGGAGATTGCACTGTTAATTTTCCAGATCTGTTGAAAATCCGTGCATATATATTACATATTTTTAAATAGTGATTTTGGCTTTATGATATGAGTTATCAGTACTTTAACATTTTAACATAGGTGAAAATGGAAGTGACTTAAACACCTGTGGGAATAAAAATCATGGATGGGATAGGCTCCTGTACTATAGAAAGGTATAGTTCAGCAGCAGCCAGGATAATGCTGCAGTATATGAATGTATCTTCAGAGATATCACACAGCTCGTTTCAGTAGGGCTTCTTGATGAGAAGTGTTCTCACCAGAGGACTTGAGGATGAGAGTGTTTGGTGGATCACGGGTGAAGGCCTAGGAGAAAAACCTTTAGGCTGCCAGTCTCTGTGTGGGATGGCTGGAAGACAAATGACAGTGGGAATTGATGTGATCAGAGCTGCCTTGAGCAACTCTACAAGTGCGCAGTAAGGAAAGGCTTGGTGGGAGTCTCTGTAATGTCCTGTAGACCCAGGTCATTCCATCATTGCCATTTATTTTGTCCTTTCAAACACACACTTCATGGGGTGGCTATAGGCTCACCTCTTTGGGTGGTGAACAGGATACTTTCAGAGGAATAAGAATGGGAAAGATAGGGAAAGCTGATCAGGAAACAACAGGAAAAAGAGACTCCTAGGATAAGAAAACCTGAAAGAAAATATTCTGGACGCTGCTGGGTACTGAGTGAAGTGTTAGATGATCAGAGAAGTACGTTTCAGATGTCTGGCAAATGCTTGGACAAACTTGCACCTGGCTTCTGTGGTACTTCGGATGTATTGTAACCTCCTGCATATAAACATATGAAGCACAGGATGATGTGGAATCTGAGAAGCCCTGGGAAACTCCTGAAGTACTCTCACACTTAAGGTAAATGTCTTGGAAATGAGAAGGAGTCATTTACATTGAAATGTTCTAATTGAATATTCCAACATTTTCCTATCTACTTTAACTGTTTGTTTTCATTCCCCTTTACACTTCTCCAAAGCTGTGCTATTTCATTTTTTCATCCAAATCTGCGACACAAGTGTGTGTGAAATACTGGCATCTTCATTTGAACTTCCTGGGTTTGCTTTTCTATCAGAACCTCTTGAAGAGGAGACTAAAGAAAATCATTTGGGATGATTTGTATACCAGTGTGTCAACAGGTACAATAAGAAACCTGAATGGAGCTGTGCACATAGAAAAAACGTATGAAATAAATCAATGCAAATTAAGAGGACTCGCCCACCCATCTTTTCTTTGCTGGAATGAATCGTGTGTAAGTTTCCACTAGATCATCCTTTGATTGTCAGGATTGATTAAATATTTTCTGCTTTCAGCTCTGAGGAGATGCTTTTAATAAATTTTTAATATTTTATCAGAGCACTATGTATGCTGGCTCCCATTAGCAATGAAATCTGTCCAGTGAGGTTTGGATTTGACTGAAAGCACGGATTTCACCTTCTTCAGTTACTCTTTTCTTGTGCACCAAATAGATGAGTGGTTAGTGGCAGAAGGACATTAGAAAAAAAAAATCCCCCAAATTACACCTCCAGCCAGGTCACCAAATTTGAATGGATGTTTTAATATATGTTTAAGTCCCACGTGAATGCTTTGACTGTTATTACCCATTCAGTTGCATCTGAATTATGATTTTAAACAACTTTTCATAAACCTAGTCAGTGGGCTTTACAAATGCCTGTCTAAAAAGCCATTCAGGTTATGCCAAAGCACATGGGTGACTGAGTGCAGTATTTGCATTGCATGCACAAGTAAGCTTATTTCTTCTTGGGTGTCTTCAGGTACTTGCAAATGAAGAGGGCACTTGAAGATAAGTATACCTGTTTTGGCCTTCCAAAAGCCATAGTTGCCCCACTCCTTCCAGATTCTTCCAGTCTTGACTGTGCATTCTCAGGATCTCCCTTTGGCCCAGTCATTCATTATTCCTTACTGGTCCTGAATCACTCAGGCTTTCGGCAAATGCCATCCATCCGCCGCTACCTATTACAAATTTTTTAATTGACTTACTTTAAAGCCTCCTGCTAACTTCACCTGTATCTGAAGGACAGAAATTTTCTACTAGAAGCAATTTTTCTGATGGCAATTTTGGGAGATGCTGTTTTAGTGGAAAAAAAATCTTTGCTTTGCTATCATATGGCTACTCTACGACCACGAGCTAGTTGGCATACTAATAGCTACTCACTGTGGAGACAACTACTTAACTTCTGGATGATGATCATCCCCAATCAGTTTGGATTTTAAGGAACTAGTCAGTTAAAGAAGGGAACTGTTATCCTCAAATGACCCATGACAAGTTGAGGTATCTCAGTGGGGAGAAAAGAAATGGCAAAAATAAGAGACATAACAGATATGTTGCTGATCCAGGTACTATACTCAACTTTGAAATGGAAATGAAGACGAGTTGAGAAAAGCAAAAATTGTGTTTTATTTAGATTAACATGCTAAAAAGGGCTGAGGAATCTGAGAGCATTTGGAAAGGAATGAAAGGGCTTTTTAGCAGAGCTAGAACAACTCATTTTAATGAATTAAAGATTTGGGTTAAATTGTAACAGACATAACAAATAGTTAGGGCATTAAATAATCATCACCTGTCCTGTTAACAGATTCAGAAACCTTCTGACCTTGGAGAAGTAAAGTTAATCTAATTTGTTGTAGTTTGGTTTATTTTTTAATCAATAATCAACTTTTCCTTTTTTGAAATTACACATTTAAATAAAGTACTGAAAACAATTAATTACCCTTTGAAGAGACGGGTGGATAAAATCCCCTTTTTACAGTTCAAATCTGCAATCATTTTCTTTCATGATTCCTTCAACATGTCACAGTGCTTGCTGAAACTCTGAACAATTTGGAAGACTTTTTGTGTATCAGAAAGGTGGTGTTTTCTTGGATTTATGTAATCACAGGTTTTCAGCTGCTTTAATGCCATTAACTAACATTTCCAAATGTTTGGTGTGTGGAAAGATCAATGGCTTTACTAATCTAAACGTATTACTCCCCTCACCCTTCCCTATTTCAAATCTGGTTTCTGTTTAAAGCTCTCCATAACCTCAGCCTTACGCTTGGTTAAATGTTATATTAATCAAGCTGTGGATAAAGGCCACATATATGACTGAAGCTGTGTTTATTAGCTTTAGTGAAGCCTTTGATTTGGTCACACATTCTTTCCTCGTAACAAAGCCTCGGAACAATACAATATGGAGTTTATGTCAATCCCTAAATTGGTTATCATCATATTTAAGCAATAATGGAAAACAAACTATGCTCACCATAGTGGCATATGAGCTGATTTTAAACTCTGTGTGCAGGTGTTGTCGATGGTATTCTTCTCCTAGTGCTCTGGTTGTTTTCTTTGGAAATGTCATATTTAATATGTGTGGATAAATAGAATATCTGCTTTCATAAAGAACTTTTTTTTAAATTCTCCTTTTAATCATAAAGTGCACTTTATTTGTACTTTCCAGCTCATGCAAGATGTGTTCTGAGGAGAGGAAAATGGGAGATGTTCAAGGAGTTAATTGCTTCATGGTGTTACGAAGAACTGTTTTGAGACTGTGTGCAGCTCCAGCCCTCCGGTGGCTGGCAGGATTTCCAACTGCAGGGCTGTCCTGTGGAAGACATTATTGGCTTGATTCTGCTCTTTGATGTGCTGGGTATAATCCCCTCCCAGGATTAAGCATATGGTGTAAACTCAGTCTGGGCCTCTAAAGCAGAAGGCCACCCTTCCAGGTATCAGTCAGCACAGAGGGGCTGTAGGTGACACCAACATGCAGAAAGTGAGAATACTTATATTCTAAGAACATCCTGGCTGTCGATACCTGATCTTGTGCTGGTAGAATAGGAAGCAGAGGAAACAAATTTTTTTACCCTCTTTAGTGCATGTAACAACTGATTATTGGGCATATTTATATACCAACATTGTAATGGATGTGCTTAAAAACATTATTATATCTGTAAAGAATGTGGTTGCCAGAGCTTAGAGAAGGGCTGTGCCCCCCACAGAGACAGTGGGTGGAAAGGTTAGCCTTGATCCCCATCATGGATAAATTAATATTGTGCCTGGAGGGCAAGCTTCAGGACTTTGTTGTGACGTGGTCTCCATGTCCATTTTCTACTTACATGGACAATAATTTCTCAAAATGCAGGGAGACCCAAAGGTTAATATAATTCTCCCTTTGAACAGTCAATCCTTGCAATGTATAGCCACTTATGTGGTCTCTGAGGCAGTGACTTGGTCCGTGACAACAAGCACACCTGATTTAGAATATAGTATTCTAAATTGCTGAAGCCTTTTTTTTAAATCTTTCCTTCTCCTGCCAAGACTCATTGGCTGGATGCTAAAGGTGGAAAAAAAATACAGCTGTAAACAGAGTGCAGTTTTTTAACAGGAGGAGATTTAACATCTGAAACTGGCTCTGAGAGATGTGATGCAGTCATCGGCACACGGACACATCATACCTCAGCACACAGGATGACTCTGTGACAAAAGTAAAAATACTTTCTTCATCCTCTGTTAGAATGTCTTCATTATGAGCTCTCGGATTATCTTGGAGATGTGGACTGGCTTATGCTGGAGGCTGGGAATACTGGAAATAAATCTTTTCATCTTTTAGAATGGGTGCTTTGTCAGATTGTTGAGCCTTGTTTTCCTGTTATATTGTTATAATTAAATAAATCTCAAGGCAACTCTGTGTAAGGTTATTGTTTCCAGTGATGTCTGCTGTAATTGTCTGGATGATTTGAGAACTGGCATCAGCTTTGATGCATTATATGCACTTTTTAACTTTCAAGCAAATTATTTTCTTAAAAGCAAGGGAGAGATTTTTTCAAATCACCAGTTTTCAAATATTTTCTGAGAAGAAAGTTTGCATCAGTGTTCAGCACAGCTGATCTCTGCAAAATGAAATAGCTTCCTTGCAGCCACCATATTTGATCAAGCTCCAGAAATGTCTAGGAAACAAAGTCATATCAGACAGTCTCACAGAACTGCACTTGTGATATTCCATTATCAGTGACTTAAGGAGGAGCTATTAATGCCCCCAACAGTCATAAGATGTAGTGATTCCTGCTAAGCACCTTCATGACATTGTTTTACTTGGATGAATGGCATGAGAAATTGGTGAAAACATGGTGTAAGTATACAAAACTCCCACCAGACAAAAAGGCATTGAAAACAAGTGCAGATTTGAGAGGTGTCCTGGAGATCTGAGAAGTCCCACCTGAAAACCTTTGCTTTTAGAAAAGTGGAGTGGGGCTGCTATCAAACAGACAGGAAGAGAGTTAACAGGAGCGAACACTGGATTTTCTAAATTTTAGCTTCTTTGCAAGGCCATTCACATAGGTCATTATGGCATGATTTTTGAAGTAGTCTGGAGGAGCTTTGTGTAAAGTTTGTAAGGTCATTTGCAGACAGGAACATCAAAAATTTTAAGTGCTAGAATATCCCTTCCCTCTTCTCTCACTGTCCATCATATTCAGTGGAATGAGAGCAGCAGGACCGGGTCAGAGTTAAGGTTGGCTGCCAAATTTCAAAGCTCTCAAAACCGCTTTATTTCATAACTGCAACATTGTAATAACACTGTTTTAATTCAGTGATGTGTATTTACTAACTTAATCTTAGTACAATGCAGAGGCTTAAGGGTCTGGGAATATTGCACAGCTTTGATCTCTATAAACCCCTATTAGCACAGGTACTGATACAATTATCTGGAGGGTCACTCTACATACTTACAGGCTAGCAGTCCAATCAACAGATCAAACTACCTCATTTATCATCGTGTGATCTGTTTCTAATTAGTTGACTCCAGTTAATGGTTTTTTAAAACTGCCTTTTTTGAGTAATTTTTTTTTCAGAAACACATAAACCACTTGAAATAACTTCTCAACATTGGCTAAATATATTATTTATTTTCTGGCATGTTTCCATTTGTATGTGTTACACAGAATTAATTCATGAAACAGGTAATTTCTTTGCTCTCAGAGATGGAAGGCACAGAACAATGTTGGGGTGACGGTAGGGTCTGACAAAAACCTTTTTAACACATTCAGTACATTGTCCTGGCTCATGGAGTCTGACATTTACAGTTATGAAGTAAGTCTAAATACAGCTGGTTTTATCTACTTCCAGGAAAGCATAATCATGAGATTTGCTGAATGACTGGTGCTCCGTGAAAAAATGTCAAGTTAGACTTAAAAGTACAGCTTGTACTACTAGTATGGATCAGAAAAAAAGGAAATGTCAACAGTTTTGCATGCCAGTCGTAAATTGCTGGTCTTAATTAAAGTGTAATAAAATTTTTAATTTGATCAAAGCATGTAGCACCTATTTTAAGCCTACTGTTTCGTAGGGGAGATTTATACCCTTTGCTTTCTTCTCAGTATATCTAGTAATTGCATCTGCTTATTAGTAGATCTGCTATTAGAAATACACCTCTCCTGACGCTCTGTGGGCCAGGATTTAGTAATATTAGGCTTGACCTGGTTTGATTCCCTGTCAAAGAAAACCCTTCAGCCTCAAGCATTTCATAAACTGCTGTGACCAGTGTGACAGGAGGAGTGAAGTGAAATTTAACCAGATTGATCTACTGATGTAGAGGGCCTGTAAAGAGCATGAAACTACCAGTCTTTAAAAAAAAAAAAATTAGTTAAACTCATAAAGAATGGCTGTCTCAGAAACTCATAGCGTGAGCTTGCCTCAAAGACTGAAGTGTGAATAAGTTGTCATATTAGTTCCTGCAAAGCAAACACTCACTTCTGAGGCAGAGTGCACATGGACATAAGCCAGGGTTGAAAATCCTGCTTTATTTTTGCCCAAATCAAGTGAAGCCCAAGTTTCAGGTATTGTCAGCTCAGCACGACCTCCTTGTTTCCAGGTGACATGCTAGGGTTTTTTCTGGAAATTTTTCTTTTTCAGCAAGATTTGAAAGGGAAAATAATATCTAAAACAAAGTCATGGTTAGCACTGGCAGACACCTGCACATCGAGTGTGGCTGGGGAAGATATACAGGCACAATCCATACCTCCAGATTTTCTGTGTAAAATTTGGGTGTCCCAGCTTAAATAATAAGACATCTGTGGAACAATTTCCTATCATGCAACTTCCTATAACTTTTATAGGATGAGGCCAAAGATAGGGCAAGAAAAGGCCAACAATGGGGGAAAGAAAGAATTTGGAGAAGGAGAAAAAGGTCAAAAAATTGCAACTAAGAAAAGGGAGAGGAAAAACAGTGTCCTGTCTCTTCTAAATGTTGGTGACTCAGGCACTGAGACAAACTCCTGCCTTTGGATGTCCGAGCCTCGCCAGGAGCAAAATTTCCCAGTCTCACATGTTTCCTGTTAGATCATGAGAAGGTAGGGGAAAAAAAAGAAAAGGAAAAGGAAAAAGAAAAAGAAAAGAAAAAGAAAAAGAAAAAAAAGAAAAAGAAAAAGAAAAAGAAAAAGAAAAAGAAAAAGAAAAAGAGACAGAAACCCTTCTTCCCTATTTTCTCCAGATTTGGAAAATAATAATTCCCTATGAATGCCCCTCTCTCTCTCCAGTGACATCTATATTGTTAACAGAAATGAGGACTCAGAAATGCAAACTTCTGTGGTAAGAGCAGTGTTCACATCCTGTTGTTGCCTGTTGGCCATTAAATCTGACTTTCATATATTATGTTTTTTTTCCACTGTAAGGAGAAGTTCCTATTAAGCTAATTATTGTTCCCAAGCTCAAGAAAATCTCTCAATTTTTTGACAACCTTTTTGCAGAGCTTCTTCGTTTCCATGGAGAAATTTTGTGCTAAGATGGATTTTGTTAGCAGTTGGCACCTCTAATTATAGCTAATGGATACTCCTGAAACTGAAATAAAAGTTGCTTTAACCACCTTTTCATGTTACATCCAGTCTTGCCCTTCTGGAAGCAGCTGGTATACCTGCTGTGCTGTTTTGAGATAGTGACTCATTTATAATGGGTTAGACTGAAAGTAGATGAGATTATGAAAAATTCTTTTATATTCAAAACAGGCTTATTCCCTGACTTCTTTGCTTTTGTTTTTTCTTTGTGGAAACTACTTGCCAAAGTGGGAAATGTGTTTTCTTTTAGGAAAGCCAAGAAATAACCAGAGTGTGATATCTGTCAATACATGTAAAGTCATTAAAGTCATTGATCTATTTTATCCCAGTAGTAATGGATATGATTTTTTTCAACAGAGTAAAATGATATTGTGGTAATGATGACAAACGTGAATCTCTGTCATAATAGAATTACTTCTGATATTTTTTCTCCACTTGAAGTTTTGCTACTATTGCTTCCTTGCTGTTTGCTTCTAGCCCAATGTAGATATGTTAAGGGCTCTCAAGGAGTTTGTTCAATTGTTTGAACTGTTAAATGCTTCATGATTGTTTGGTTCCTTTAAGAGTTGTAAGGCTCTTACAGTCACTACTGAAGAGTTCTGTAGAACAAATATTATGTCATATTGGCGTATACCATATCTTTTGAGCCCTGCCATTATTGTAGTTTTGTCTGACCCATTGATTTATGAGACAGGCTCAGGCAGATGTTCTCATCCATACTTGCATGCTGAAGTTTCAAGATTATCCTAGACTTCAATTCTAACTTTTTGAGTAGTAAATAGGCATATTTTTAACTTTTACCTGCAGTAAGGTGGCAGATAACTGAAAGTCACAAAAGAAAACACAATTTCAATTTTAAAATATCAAAGATATCACGTGGTGTGTGGAAAACAAATACCATGATATGCACTGAATGTAAGTGCCAGAATTTGCATAAGAAAATGCTATCATGAATTTCATATGGTAAGTTCTTTACAGTGTACTCAGGACCATCATAAGATGAAGACTTACAGAAATGGGTAATATTTTTATTTTGCATTTTTTATCCTTCTTTGGAGTGGAAGGAGTCCTAGTATCATGAGGACATGCAGGAAAATAAATCTCTTCCAGTAAGTAGCTGGAACTGTTTAATTTGTCACCTTAAGGAATTGGGAACAAAAAGAAAGTATTATCTCAAAAATATTTGAATTACATCTTAAATGAGATCTGAGGAATAATAAATTCACAGCCTGGAACTAGAACCATCTCTATTTTTCACAGTGTTTGGGTTTTCCTTGAAGGATGTGACTCTCCTATTTGCACTGTCTTGGAAACTGATGTTGTGGTTTCGAATCTTTACACAGAGACAGTTTTGAATCACATGCTGTAGCATATGTCTAGCCCAGCTGTTCTTTCTGTACTTATATGGTCCCATCACTGTAAATCTGTGAGTGGATCAAAAGTACCATCATGCAGTACCCATGGTTGGGGAAACATTTGATGTCTACCATTAATTATATGGGTAAATTAGAGATGAAGGTTATGAAGTGTTTAGTCTCAAATCAAGCAAAATGTCTCTGACTGCTTGAAATTGTCCCTCTGCTGAGTTCCAACCAAGGGCACCTTCTTCAGAGAATTTGTGTATTTTTTGAGATTACATATATGGGCAGTCCTCATGTGGCACTGGTATCTTCAAAGATTAAAAAAATTGCAGCTAAATTCCTCAGTGCTGTGCAGCTGTATTCTGTATAGCCCTGGGAAGGATTAGCAGTTCCAGAAAAGGAGACTGAAAGCAATTATCTCTATATTTTTTATCTGCCTTTAACACTATTAGTACCCTAGTGAGCCATCTCTACTTATATACTTTTCCCTAACCCACAATAGTTTCTAGATCTAAAGTTTAACACAAATACCAGATCCAGCAGATATTTTTGCTTTTTGTATACACTGCACTATTTTAAATGGGGAAAAAAATAAAGAAGGAACTGTTTTGATCAAAGGATTTTTCTCTGACATAGCAAGGCATAATAATGTATCCTCACAAATACCTCAGCTTTCAAATGCAAGGAGGCATTCTCACATTTATGCCATAGAAGGTGCTACTGGGATGTTCCAGATTCCCCTCATTCCCAAGAGATCTGCTAATCTCAGAAAAATGAGGGAGGCAGCCTGAGATTTCACAATACTGTGATGCACTTGGGGAGTTTCAGGACCCAGCACCCAGGCACAGAGCCATAGGCTCTTCTTGCACCTGAGTGTACCACCAGTTGGATACAGAGGAAGATCCCAGGCTGGATGAATTAGCATAAAACCACTTCTTAACAACCACAAAATTCAAACAGCTTCTCCCACCCTGTCACCCATTTGAATTTACTGTTGGTATTAAGATACATGAAATAACCTTGTTTTATAAACTTAGCAGATAGACATATCAGATGGGTGGTGTCACCCAGGCAGTGTAATGGGAGACCATCTCACCCATGGAACGTAGGGAAGAGACAGAGAAAAAACTGCGTGCCCTCCTTGGATCTGGCTTATGGGATTTGCCAGCCCAAATCATAACTTTTTATCAGAAAATCAAGCGCCAAAAAAAAAAAAAAATCTGGTGGAGTTTTTACAATGCCGTACCCAATCCAGATTGCACTTCCCCTCCAAAATAAACAATCAGTCAAGACTTGGAGAACTGAGGTGGTATTCAGGAAAAGTGGGCTGTCCTAGCTGGGCATCCTGGCTCAGTGGGTAAGAGCAAGATCATTACTTTATATCTTTGGGCAGCCCACTGGGGTAAATGCTGCCTAAAAAGACAAATGTTGAGGTCTACTGATGTGCTACTTTGTAGTGGAGTGTGTTATACTGCCTTATCAAATATTTGTAACACATGGTCTAGAACTCTGTTCCTTGACATATGGCTTAACTATAGTGAAGAAGTCCTGCACGTTTCCCTGGTGAAAACATTCTTTTCAGAAATTCAGCCTGCAAATACTAATATCAGAGAAATCTATAGCAAATAATATAAATAGTTGAAAGATATACAATCAAGATATATGGATGACTGAAATAGCTGCTCCAGGAGGGAGTTTCAGGAACAAGAGGTTGTTGCTCTCTCCAGGAATGAAGACTACTATTTGAGCAATTTTTGAGCACTCTTGGAACTATACTAACAGACATTCACAATATTGTCATCAATAAAGACTTTGAGAGTATTCTCCTGTTCCTCCTTCTAGCTGCTAAGGTTGGCTCTATTTGGACTATGTCTAGAATGTCACAGTACCTCCCAGAGCCAGAGAGGTTCTAGCCATGTTCCCTGAAGGAAAGGCTGGAGGACGGCTGGGACATGCAAATGATAGAAAGGTTCCAGGAGGTAACAGTTCTAATGCACCACCTGACGACAAACTGTAGCAATCAATGTGGCTGAATAGCTTTGGATGGGCCAGTGATAATGTCTGAATGATCTGACATGCACTTGATTTGGATGGGACAGAAAACACTTGGTAGAGAATAAAAATTCTCTGTTGTTTTGGTCATTGGTGTTTATACTCAGAAGTTCCCTCTTAGACTCAGATACAGAAAGCAGAGAGGATCCTCATCCCATGTGCCATCTCCAGGCCACCAATGCCTCAAATTTATTTGGATACCATTAGTGTAGAGAGGCAAGCAGTATCTTCTAGCTTTCTGTCAGGCTCATGTAGGCAGAGATGTTCCTCGAGGTTTGCCAGGTCCTTTGTCAGGGATACAGCTGCTAAGAGGAGGCTTTTCCTTTCACAGAAAGTGAAAAGGTAACATGAAAAATCTTGCCCTTCTTTTTGGAAGTAGTATTTAGGACATGAGTTATTCACATTTCACAGGTTTAGAAGTCCGACACGCATCTGTACATCTCTGTAGCACAACTCATCCTCCAGTTACTCAAGTGAATTTTCCTGAGCATTTATACCCATGAGACTCCCACTCAAATATTTGTGTGTCAAGCTAGTCGGAACAGTCGGGACACGAGCGGTGTGATTCACTTTCAGATGTAAGAAAACAGTTCTTGAAAAGAATTACTGTATACAGCAAGTCTGGCAAGAGGTTCTGTAGGAGCCCAAAGTCTCCTTGCTGACTTTTGTGATAAGGAAGGCAATGTTATGGCAAGACTGAGCTCCTTTCCTCTGCAAGAACAGCAACTGTTAAGTAGAACAGACATGAAGAACAAAAAACCCCCAGGAATTCCAGTAACCACTCTGAGCCAGATTTTAGAGGTTATATCCAATACATCAACATACCTTTCTTTCTTATGTTAATGAAATATCAGTCAATAACTTGTGTAGAACAAATCCTCTTATAGGTATAAGCCTGTAGCTGTAAGTCACCAGAGTAGCCCAAAGCTCTAAAGCAAGAGATCTTCAGCAAGGATAAGTCAGCTTAGCTGCACTGCAACATTTCCAGTAGACATCACATGGAAATCTGGCTGTACAGCTGAGGACTGTGTTAATGCCCCAGTGCTACAGTTTCTAAGCTGTTTCTTTTCTGTCATGTGGTGACTCTCATTACCTCTATGCAGTTCTTGCCTCACAAATTTAGCTGGTGTGGTTTCCAGTTTGGATCTAGATCTGTGAAGCCTGAAGGAGGGGCATTCCTCTGGGACTGGGCTAATAGTGCCTTCTCTAGTATGAATAGTCTTTGTATGTATTTTGAACTTTGTTTTCTGGTGGTTTTGAAATGACATTAACTGCTGTATTCTTAAAGCAGTGCTGAAAAATCAAAAGCATTTAATTTCCAAGGATTTACTCTTTCTGAAAGCTGAACAAAAAATTACACTGTATGTGGCAAAGGGAACAGAGTGAATAAACCAACAAAACCCACACACCATCAAAATATCAACAGTGACTCATAAGGCTTACAAATTACTACCTACGGATTCCAGGTGTCTGAAATAAATTATTTAAACTCAACATAAACCAAACATTGTGATAGAGGTCAAATTCTTAATTTTGCTGCTAACAGTGGTGTTTGACAAATGCAAATACAGGAAACCTGATTTTATACATTATTGTTATAGCAAAATTCTTATTTAGTATTCAGTTTTGTATTTTAATTCATGTGTAAGTTATGAGGAAGGTTTTCTTCCCTGACTCCTAAGAAAACAATATTCTCAAATGTAACCTAGTCCCAAGAAACACAAGACTATTAGATAGCTAAATCCAGTGTATCTGCAAACCCATTTGGGAATGTCATTTGGAAAACAGACTCAAATGAATCTGCTATCTACTGTCAATCTCTAATAGTTTTTTCTACAGGTAATTGATTTATCACAATTGCCTAAATAAAGATGTTCTTCCCCAGGGCAGATGATCAGTTGAGCACCTGATCATCTCTCCAGAGGTATACCATAGCTGAAATAAACAAACATGCACGTTTTGCTTAGTTTTAGAAATCACATCAAATTAGAGTGTCAAATATTTATAGCTAGGTGAAAAAAATGAAAAGGACTATATGCATTCAGTCTCAGTTTCTCTGTCACTTTCTATATTTTTTGACTAAGGATTTTGGTCAAAGTTTTCCAAAATTTTTCTTCCATATCATGATCACTGTTTCTATGAAAGTTTTTAAAGTATTTTTCTACTTCATCTCTTCTGTCTTTATGAACCACAGAGGTTTTCCAAGTCTCATGTTTTTCTTTTAAAAACAATACCTGTCTCAATACCTGCTTGTCTTGTCTCTTTTTTTGGAAAAAAAGTGAGAGGTAACTGGCTCTGTTTAAAATGTGGCTTCTGCAAATGCCAGATGTAATAGTGCTCCGTTGTCTCTGACTGGGAATGATATGACAGGACTCTGCCATATATACACTAAAAGAAATTATGACTTGGTAAATGGTATTCTGATAACCATTCTGCCTTCATGCAGCAGATTTCCTGTACCCTGAGAAGTCCAATGGTGTAACATGTTAATTATAACAGCTGGGACTCATAAGTATCTTGGGAAAAATTGTCCAGATGATACCTGTTAGAATTTAGGCTTAGTAGTCCAAGAAAAGGAGAGAAGGGAACAGGAGGCCATTGCTGTGAAAAGTTGAGGTCACTCAGGTGTGGCCACTCTTTATGAAAGTACTGTGGATTTCGGTCCAAGAAATTGCATATGAAAGGGTAAAATTCAGGATGGAATGGGAAGCAGTTTTGCTGGTACACACGCCTGCTCTGCACACTCTGAACATTGTAAAGAGATGCTCCTTCCTTGCCAGTGCCAGTACTTTGAGCTTTGACTAGTGACAGTGTACATTTTTGGAAAAATCTGAAATTTCTGAGGAGGTGAAGAGAGCTGGTGGTACCTAACTGAAATAGTTTGCCTAAGAAATTACTCTGTATGTCTGCTCTGTGCATATGTGTATTTTTGAATGTATTTGGCTTCACTTTGTGATTCACCCTTGTCTTTGATGATGATACAAGTACTGCTGTAAAACTGAAATCTAGGTTTTAGAAAAACTGGGATGACACTGTACATCTAAATATAGATGAGGAGTAGCTGTGCAAGTTGTTAGGTTTATCTTGCATGTAGTGGAGGTGATGGGAGACAGCTTTCTGTGCTGAGCAGGAAGATCTCACTTCCTGAGGCACCAACATTAGGAAGCCGCTGTGTGTGTGCAAGGAACAGCCTGGAGGACACAGAGTGTTTGGGAGAGAAATGAAGCTCTCCAAAAGCTGACAACTTTGACAGAGCAGCTGGGGAGAATGGGAACATGCCAACAGACCTGTGAAGCTCTGCAGGGCTCTGTCTGCAAAAAAGAGAAACTGAAACTTAAGAGAAGTGATAGAGGGGAAATTACTCTATTTGTAATTATTGTGTTAAAAAGACCTTCCATGGGAGAAGTACATGAAATGACTAAGAGTCATTTCACTTCAGAGTAGTGAAGAGCTCTCAGGTGAGCAATAAGCTTGTAATGAACAACTTTTCAAGATGCCACCCTTTAGGGAAAAGTTCTTAAAACCCTTGTCGGTTCATTCTCTCCAAGGTAGATTTCAATTTTGAGAGCTACTGAGCATTCCACATGGCACATCACAGCTCTGTTCCTTATTTAACTTCTGCCTAGAAGTGGCCACAAGTCTTTAATGTGGGATGCATGGATATATTTTTTTTCCTGATTTGGCTATCTGTTCTTCCAATGCTGTTAATTCAGTGGGAATCCTTCCTTAGCTAGTTTGGAAAGATGATTCAACTCCTCAGTGGCTTCAGATAAACACCAAAATCTGTGCCAATGGGCATACCAAAGGTCATGAGATGATCCCAAAGCACCCCTCAGAATTACAGTTGATACCTACACCGAAGACATAAAGGGGAAAAAAAAAAAAAAGAAAATACTCTGTCATTTGTGTTCATTTCAAATTATGCTAGAGTAACATTATGCTGGTCTTTCACATCAGTGTTCTTCACCTTCAACTTCTTTTTTCCACTTGAACTGAAAACTTCTCCCAAGGAGAAGACTAGAGTTTAAAAGAGACTGCTAGATGCCAGTTCTACAAATATCTTTGCACATGGTTAGCTTCATGCACAGGGGTGGTCTTGCTGCTGTCAAGTTAAGCACATGCCTAAGTGTTTAGAAGACTCAGCCTTACATCTGACATCCAAGTAAACAGACAATCATCTTAAATTCTCCAGGAATTTCTGATCAAAAAGGATGTTTTATTAAAAACAAAACAAATCTTTCAATGTATCTAAATTCAACATAAAAATAGCTTTGAAATCAAAATTATATTCATAGCTTTAAACCTTTAATTAGTAAAATCCCTTTTTATACATTGAAGCTTAAAAAGTCTCCTATATTTTAATATCTAAATGTCACTTTATGAATTATGAAAAGTCAAATAAATCTCCATTAAACAGAATTTACTCTATTGATACACCAGTTAAGCATCAGTCACTCACCTTCATTTTAATTAAACTGATTGTCTTGTATTCCAGGATTTGCAGATAAAAATTTATTTCTGTAGTGATTAATTCAGCATTGTTGTAACACCCACAAGTAACAATTTGAAAGACAGTCTATTATACTTGCGCAGCCTCTTCTATCCAGTGATCTCAAGCCACTTTGTAAAACTCACACAAGCTTTCTTAAGCCAGAGGAGCATTATTGGCTGTGTGAAGTGGGGTGGGCACTGACAGGGGCTGCTGCACGGGTCTGTTTGGTGCTGCACCATGTGCTGGAGGATCAAGTTCTCCAAATCTAAAGAGCATTGTTTGGTTTCAAGCTTCTTTGGTGAGGCAGGAATCCAAGAAGACTCTGAGCAGTAACAGATCCTGCTACTTACAGAGAGAGAGAACAGTGCCTATTTTGTGGTCTCAGGTGTCCTCAGACCTGGGAAGGGGCACAGTACCAATAGTCTGTGCTTCAAAGGCATGACAGGCTGAACAAATGGCTAGGTGACATTCTTTGAAGGTAACAATTTAGTTGATAAATTTAGACATCACGCTCTCTTTTCGTGTGTATAAATTGTCTGTAAAATAACTGACTTCTACAAATCTTTAGATACTGCAGTAGCATTGTTTTTTGGCCTGTTGGCTAATGGAAAATGGCTTCTCCAAATATTCACTATGGGTTGATTGCTGCTTGTGCCACATGGTTGGCCAGCTGAATGGTGGGGTCCTTTTGTTTCCTGATTGCACAGTTCAAGCTTTATGAGCAGGAATAATCTTTTTCCTCCTTCTTTGTGAGTTATTCATGAACACACAAAATTGTTCAATGAACATACAGAGTTAAAAAAATATAAGTATTTATGTGGCTTTTGAGATGGTATTGTTATACTTAAAATACTTATTTGCAGTGCCTTTGCATCCCAGGCTTACTGGAAAATAAAGTCTTTCATCTTCCAGATTGCTGGGATGAATGAGTTTGCACATACCTGTAAAGCAAGATTTTGTTCAGGAGACTCAGATATGGTTTTGTGGATGTTGTATTTTGCCAGACCTAAACTATCAATTTCCACCAAAGTGGCTCAGTTTAAAATAACTTCTATTTTGGTTTTGCCAAATAACCAAAAAAAATCAGCTCAGAAGAGATTCAGTATTTACATGAGAGAACACAAGATATTCTTTGAACTACAAATAGATTTTTCCTTCTATCTTACTGTAGAATGAATGTGTATATCTAGAAAAGGCATCTGATATGCCTCAACAGAAAAGATGTGTTTTACTTATCAGCCGTGAAGTTTCAAAACACTTTCAGAGATATTTTAAGAGCAATAGGCAACGATCTATATATTTTTTCATAAATATATGCTGAGTTTATCAGCTAACTTACACAGTAGATGGAATATAGGACACACGACCTTGACTTTGAAAATCTACAGCTTTCTTCCCCTTTGACTGGAAAACAACCTTCACTCAGTCAAAGAAATATGTAATCACATTATCTTGTTTGACATGCCAAGCAAGACCCCCTCTGGGAATGGTATCAACGACTAACAGGCAACACCAACACATGCAGTGCCCTAACAGAGTCCAGCTGAATTTAGAAGGGAATAAGGGAGGTCAAATATCCTGTCCATCTGCCTTGCAGCTTAAACCTTTACCATAAATCAAATAATCTGTGAAAACTGTTTTTCACTGTTAGAAAAGAAAACTCACAGATTTGCGTCTCTTGAAGGCTTGAGGAGTGATTCTAGGCCTAAGGTTACACTTAGCTAATGCACCTGGCTTTGTGCTACTGCCGTGAAAGTAAATCACAGAATAGTTAGAAGGATCCTCTCTTCAGAGAATGGGCTTCACAGGGATCAAGTCCATGGCCTTGGCATTATTAGTGCCATTCTCTAATAAACTGAGCTAATTCATGATCATAGCATGTCAACAGTTTTCTGGAATTATAAAATTAGTCATTTTTCAAGAGGATTCCATAATTAGAACTCTATTAGCCTATCTACACTATAATTAGATTAAATGTAACTAGCACAACTTCAGGTGAAAATAAAACCCTTATAGATAGGTTTTAGGAAAGCCTAGACCAAAAAAGCTGGATAATTGCCTAAGGAAAAAATGGTGATTTTTGTATCCATATTTTAGATGCTAAAAATTGTGTAATGAATGCGTGCAAAAAAATCATAGCTCCCTTTTATGGAATTATTTTATGTGATCCCAAGTACTGCTGACCAGTGTGGCCTCATTTTGACAAGGGGCATTCAGGGTAAGAAGGAAGGTAATGCCTGAACAATGCTACAGAAGCCTTTGCTCGTATCACTAGAAAACAACACATCTGAGTCAATGCAAGTGCCCTAGAAAAACATCTTGCCTCTTTCTATGGCTACCTTGCTCTAGGTCAGGCTGTCAGAACTGGTGGTATGGCTCCTAAAAACTCTTTTTCATTTCCAGAATAGCTGTCTCCAAACATAATCATGTTCTATAACATAAAATGAAAAAGAAATGTCTTATCAGCTTTTTACTTAGTTTCCAGAAGTCCCAAAACAGACCTTTTCTAAACAACTTTAGAACAATAGCTCCAATTGTAGCTCCAACCTCTGCACACACCCTTGAACCCTGTGATCCAAATCTGCCAGTCTTGTCATGCCCTTATCTCTGCTTGCTGCTCACCCCTGACCTGCTCCAGGTCATGTTCAGACCTTGCAGTGGTGAGCTCTGTTCTCACACGCCCAGGCAGCAGTGATGGTTTTGCTCCATCCTAGCAGATACGCCATAAGCAAGACAAAGATACTTCCCCAGCAGTGCCTCTTGTCTGCTTGAGAGGTTACCCGTGATCGGTCCCACAAGATGAGGCCGTACAGTGTGGTGCTCACTTTCCTGCTAACATGAGGGACAAAAGAGGCAAGCTGTTTGCTTGGGCTGCCAGCCTGGCCCCCAGGAGTCCAACATAACCCTGGTGTTGCTGTGGGGATGTAGCCGCCTTCAAGGTGGTCTTTGCCTCAACTGTCTTTATTTTGGCTTTGGATTGTAAGTGGGTAGAGACTTACATGCCCACTTTATCTTCCTTTAAGTAGCCCCTCATGCATGAATTACCATGGCACTATCCAAGAGTCCTTTTCCCATGCCAGACCTCAGCACTGTGTAAGTGCTAGGCCTGTCCAGGCCTTAGCAGCAGCAGCAGTGAGGCCGCAGGTGTCGAGCTATGTTAAGAACTGGCAAAGCAGCTTCTCACATTTTAGCACAAGGTTACATACAGTTTAGGGTGTTTGAACTCTATAGATTTGTAGGAAAACTTATTGTTAATGTGATCTACACTTAAAGAAAGCCTCAAATCCTTTTCCTCTTTCTCCTAGTATGTCTCTGTTGCACCATTTATCTGTGCAGAAAGCCATGACACCGTCAGTGTTGCTGCTTAGTTCTGCCAGTGCTCCACCAGGCACTAAGTCAGATTCATCCACCTCCTGCACTTCAGGAGCTTCTGGTCTTGTAGCTACTAATGCTGAAAAACACAGTTTGCCCTTTGGTGCATTTGCTTCACCCATGTCAGCAGTACCTGAAAAATGACTCCCAGTCTGACAAGGGGTGACAGCAGCTGAGCGGGGCATGTGGGGCTGGGGCTGTGGAGGCCTTGTGGTGCTGGCTGGGCGCCTGCACGACCACCATCTGCCCACCACACAGGAGGGACGTGGGGCCAGCCGCCACGGGGGAACCTGCTGCCAAAAGTACTTTATTTCTCCTCTGAAAAAGGTGACGTGCCTTCCCACAACTGGCAATGGGCCTTGGCACAGCTGCTTGCTGGCAGGACATGGCCCTGTGGGGATGCCGTGTGCCAGCTCCAAGCACCAAGCCTGGTCTGTGTAGGGGAGAAGAAGGTCCCTTTTCCAGGTGGTGTTTGGCAGGGCTTGCCAGTGGGAATGAAGGAGGGCCTGGGGTCAGATGTGGGGGCAGCTGGCAGAGTAAACCTTGGGAAGAAATGCTCTGGGTCTATGCATGTGGGGATGCGTGCCTGCTGAGAGAAGAGTGGGATACAGCAGGGTGCCCAGGGATGTGGGGAGCATCTCTCTGCTAGCATGGACACAGCACTGTGGGGACATGCAGACTCCCCTAGCAAGGTGGGTATGGGCTCATTCTTTCTGCAGTGGAAATGAGTCACCTTCCTTTCCTTCGATGATCTGATTAGGCCTGTGAAACATAAAAGGAAACAAAAATGAGATGAATGATGTGTGAAAAAAAGGGAATTATAACAGCTAAAAATTTCTACTAATTGGAAATATTTAAAAGTCCTGGTTAAACAGCTGATGTTTTCATGTAGGCCTTGGGAACAGGACACATCTATCACAGAGCTTCTCCTCAGCACAGTTGTCTCCCCTTAACTATTGCAGTAAATAGCAGAGGCTAAAATGAAAAATCCCTTTTCAGTGTTCTTCAAAACTCTACAATCCCTGGAGAAATCATCCTGAAGGATCAACTAATGAGTGCTGTCAAATGCTGAGCTGCTCTTCCTTGATCTGGTGGCAAATCACTCACTTTGCTGGCAGGTTCAGAAATGCCTCAGTTCAAAACAGCCTCACAGATCTGACGGTGCCTCAGCTGAAGGCCACATTCTGCCCCTGCTGTTGCTGTTGTACCACAGGTGAAATGTTTGCTAAGACTTCTCTTGAGTATTTACAGGTTAATCAGGTGAGAAAGACTTCTTTGCCACTAGTAAATCTTATGATGCTGCTTGGAGTAATATTTTCTAGGTGTTTCTGTTCAAATAGTAACAGAAGAGTACAGGGCGTACAGGAAAACAGGATGTAACAGGAAAAGAGAGCAAGACAGATATCGTGTAAAGAAGTCTAAAATCTTTAATGTTTGGTTTTGCCTAACTTTATTGAGAAGACCGGAGCTCAGGTAAAATAAAGGAAGAGAACATGCTAAAGAGTAGATAGATGTATTCAGACTGCCAAGACCTGATAAACAATCCTGTATAATCTCTGAACCATTGGTGAGTCTTCACAGCAACATGAAAAGACGAAAATATGGTTCTTCTGAAAAAATCAGGAAGCTATAATCAATCCCTTATGGGAGCTCCTGGAAATGTTCTGAATTAATTTATTAAATAAACAATAAATAGGTTGCAGGAGTTTAGGAAGTTTAACTTCTTAAAAGTTAAAATAGCCCAGCTAAGCAGGCAAAAAATACCCCGTATGAAATCAATCTTAATTCCTTCTCTGAGAGTATTTGATTTAGAGAATAATAAAAAAGAAGTATATAGGACATCTCTCTGATTTAGACAGGCTTATCCCACACAGGTCTCCTTCAAAACTGAGGAAATAAACCTAGAGTTGTCCATCTAAACTGATTGAACAGCTGTTTGAAATGCTCCTTTCAAAAACTTCTGAGGCTTTCAAAGGCAGAAGTAGTTTGCTGGTTAGGTGTGGCTCCAAGTGTAGCCTTAGAAGAGTGGGAGGTCGAGGACATTTCTTGCTAAAGTCTTGGCTTTCAGCTTAAAAAACAACTTGATACATTTGCTGAAGACATTATAAGCAGTTCGTAGTACATGATTAGAATTTAAAGAGACATTAACAAATTAGGTGGATGATCCAAAATCATGAGAGGAGACATAAAAGGCCATGGAGCAGCCACAAAGTAGAAAAGGAGAATGTATGTCGTGTGGGGTGAGTCAGAAATGTGAAGGTGATGCAGAAGCAGAAAATCATATTCTGGGAAGCACTATAAGGCTGCTGTGAGGAAGATGAAGCCTTTCTGCCCAGTGAGGCTTTAGTGGATACTTGGGATCTATCCTAGCAGCAAAGACAATGAAAACTGGAGCAACGGCATTTTGGGAATGTCTTAGGCAAATTGAAAGAACCTGGAAGCGTTCAACAGGAAGAGCAGAAGGTATGGCCTGTAAGGCTGAGGAAGATTTGGCATCCATCTTTTAATAAGGCTGTATATCCATTTTGATGACTGTTTGGAGCATTTGGTGAACTCTGCTTTGTTTGAAGCAATGCATATTCAGATTTCCCTTTTCAGGCATCAAATTTCCAAGAATGTAAAATAAAAAAAAACACATGACATTATTTATCAGAATGAGGAAAATAAAGGTTTTGTTTGTTTGGGGATTTATTTATTTGGAGTTGTGCTTGGTTTTTTGTTTGGTTGGGGTTTTTTGTTTGTTTTGTTTGGGGGATGGGTTTTTCTTTGTTTGTTTGGATTTTTGGTTTATTTTTTTTACCCAGATATCCATTGAGGAAGGTGCCATGGCCAACTGCTTAATGAAAATCAACCTTTCTCCAAATGGCACCATTTTCTATTCATAAAAGCATAAAGTCATTGCCTTCCTGCATTCTGTCTGACAATGACGTCAACTGGTGTTTAGTAAATCAAAATGAAACTATGACATAGTGCCTATAATTTAATCACAAAGAAATGCGAAACATTAAGGATTTGGAGTTTCTAATAAAATCTTGGAAACATCAAAGGTATTTAAGTTCATTTCAGACATTTTGAATCTGTGGAATTTGGATGGGTTTAATTTTTATTTTCCTAAAGTGATTTGTAATGAGAATTGCTAAATTTCAAGAGTGCCTAATTTAGTTTCTTCTCTTTTAGAAGTCTTACCATATTTTGAATTGATTTAATGAAGTCTTTATTTGGAAGTGCACACTTACATCACAGTTAGAAAAAATAAATAAATTTGGGGAACCTTTTGGAAGTCAGTAGTTGCATGTCATGGGGTTTAACATAATGCCCTAGCTAATATGCAATGCAAGTCAGAAATTGCCTTCTGGAAATGCAAATGTCCAATGAAACAATTACTGGACACTTAAAGCAGTGACAGTTCTCTTGCCCATGGTAAGAGACTGCTGTGGCTAGAGTACTTACATGCATAGTATATTTTAATTTCTCATTTCTTATTCTGAATTTTAAAAAAATTAATTTTGAGCTTGCAAACTTCTGTCCATTCAATCTTCATTCTCCATTGTTAGCATGATGATAGATATTAATCATTCTGAGTGTATATAAAAAATATTTCACCTTTTGAAAACTGCTCTGAGAAAAGAAGAACAAAACTGAAAATATGAACAGGAGTGTTTTCTCCAGAGTGAATTTATATTATATTTTTCTTAGGTCATGATCTCTTTCTGGACGTGTCTGACAAGAAAAAGCTGCCTTCAGCAGTAGAAGACGTGTCTGCTCCATTATGTGGCAATTCAGGATCAGTACATGGTCTGCTATGAGAAAAAGATATAAAATTTGAAGAACTTTTTTAAAAAAATAATCCAAAGTATGCTTTGGATTTTTTCTCTGTTCCATGTGATGAAACCTAGAAACTAGATTTTGGGAGAATAAGAGTGGGTGATTTCAGTGCAATAAAGACTCCTTTCGTGTTTCTTGCAAACATTCCCTTTTAATAACTAATATATGCTGAATAACTTCAATCCAGATAAGCATCTCTATTGAAGTCCACAGATTTGTTTTTGACTGGGGAGATAAGAGTAGAAAAAAAGCAGGCTGTTCAAAAATTTAAGTTAATCGTAGCTATTTGTAAAAGCAAAATGCAAAAATTTCCTTGGTCACTCTTAGGTATGAACAATTGTGTTTATACATATACACTTATACTTTTACATATGTACCACCATGTGTGTACTTAAGTAATGTTCACATTAGTAGATCTTCAAAGCTTAGTACAATAACAGATTTTCTATGATAAAAATCATATTTCTCTTCCTGGATGAGTATCTAGAAGGAAGGAAATCAGGAAGGAAAACTGGAGGGAGGAATGCAGGGAAAAATGGAAAGTAGAAAGTGTTCAAGCTTTTTCATTGTGCAGCTGAACATCTACAGTTTCTGGTTCCTCTTCTGAGCAAGAGCAAGGGAATGAAAAAATGGAGGGAAATAAAAGCTGATAATATAGTCAACTGTTATGTTATCATATTCCAGAAATGCTCAGGGGCAAATAGGAAATGGGTTACACCCAGATCATATGTAGCTGTATGAGATAGGGAATGTTTCCATAAGGAAACACTGGTTTGCAAGCTAATGGAAGTGAAGTATTTTTGAACCTCCTGCACTGAGGTAAACTACCACATCTCAGCCGAAAGCAGTGAGGATGTGGCCCACGTTCCCTATTATTCTTTAGGACTTATAGTATGCTAATAAAGTAAATGATCTGACAGGCATATCGTGTTTTGGGCATGTGGGACTGGGAAAAGAAGTTGGTTATTTTTCCATTTGTATCCAAGACCAATGTTGAGCAGTTACCCAGTCTCAAAAATGTCATTTATGTCACAAAAAGATGTAGATATGTATTTTACTTGCATTTTTAGGGCTACTGTGGCGAATATAACAACCTGAATAATCTGCCTTCATATTTGGATTTAACTACAGAAACTCTAAATGCCTGTAAGCAAACAATTAGTTCTGGTTGAGCCAAGACAACCTGATGTCCTAGGTTATCATGTCAGCAACCTTCCTACTGCATGTGCAAAGGCTGTGTTTATGGGCTGAGCTACACAAGGTGATGTTACTCCTATTCCCACATCCTGATGACACACAGCATGGACTAGTCAATTGCTCCACATCCTTCCCCAGAACGGAAGCCAGAGTGTGAGGGGTGGGTGAGAGGTTCACTCCACCAAGTCCCACAAAAGGATGGGCAAGGATCAATACCCCAGCTTGAACAGGTTTGGTCCAGCAAGAGGATTTGGGTGTGTCTGTACTAACTTGTCTAGAGACCTTCATATGCTTAAAACACAAATTCAAGGAAAAATAATTCTTGTTCTAGTCCCCAAGATTTGTATTACATGAATGTCAGTGCTACATCAGAAAAATGGAGAGAAGATTTCAAACCTGCTGTAGTACTGGAACTGTCTGTGTCTCTGAAGGAAACAAGTGGAGAGAAGCTAAGAGTTAGTTTAGTTGCTAAGAATAGGTCTAGAGGTGCATTTTCATCAGGAAACAACAGTTCTTATATAACTTCAGGTACATAGAGAATAATGTCTAATCAGAAGAAATTCTCAAGAAAAATTCTGCACTTCAGATAGGTGCCTGGGGATGGGCAACTTCAAAGTGCCATTTTTCAACTCTACTCTGGTTTGCAGATGTTACCTGCTTAAGAGACTGGTTTCTGTCTAATTCAGGCAGTTGCTGAAAACCCTGAAGATGGGGATTAGCTGCATTTGAAGAATCGCTGTCATTGATAACATCATTCTGCCTAAAACTTATACAGGAATTTACAGTACAAACAGAGGATTATATTATTTCTTTGGGTAATGTTTCAGATAACATCTGGTCCTCAGAAGGGAAACATTGTGTTCTATGCACAGTCTAGGCTGTACAGTCTTCCCAGTGGAAGTGCAGAGAAGGCTTCAGGAAGGTAAATCTGTTGTGCAACTCCTTTAAAAAATTTTGGCTTGAGAAGTGTCTTGGATATGGCAAAATCCTTCATCTGAAGTGGGTCACTGAAAGAGCCATCTGACCAGATGGAATTCTGGATCTGTTTGTCAGATACTGGTGAAGATGGTTATCTAGATCATGCTACACAAACACAGGTTGTGTGTTGCATAGAATTATGTTTAAAGTGCAAAGCAGTTTAACACACAGGTACTGTGAATTTAAAAGTTTTTTTATCCACATCCCACTAAGTGACACGTGGGAAGTAACAGTGCCTGACATTTGGAGATTAAGTGAAGATACAGGTGCATAAACCTCTTTAAGAAATTAATAATAATGATATTCTGCCCTGGCAGTTTACTGCTAGGTGGAAGGCAAAAGTGCAACAAGAATTCTTTCACAAAAGAAAAACCCTGATGATATTTTATAACTGAAGTGGAAATTTCAATGAAAAGTGTAAAAAAATGTGAATAAAAATAATACGAAACGAAAGTGAAGATGATAGAAGATACTTCCATGAAGCAAAATGAGACTTCTGAGAACAGGAATAGGAATAAAATGGAAATGAACAACCTGGGAAAAAACAAAACAGAACAGAACAGAACAGAACAAAACAAAACAAAACAAAACAAAACAAAAAAACCCAAAACAAAACAAAAAAAACCACCAAAACCCAAGATGCACTACTTTTGGTAAAGGAATTCCTATCATCCCAGGATATAAAAAAACATGGCTTAAGAGGGTCTCTCTGATAGTCTCCATACAAGAACTATTTTCATTGGGAATTTTCATTTTGGCAACAGCAGTCCGTTGAAAGTACAAGGATTTGCCTTGGGAGTCCACAGGCCTGACAGATTGACAGCTCCAAAGAGGAGGATGGGGTTGTGTTTATAATGGGACATAGCGGAATGCAGCTCTATCCAAAAATGTTATGGATTTACATACATTTAATATCCACATTCCATTAAGTGACATCTAAAACCCAGGGAGAGACTTTACTTAAAAAGAAAAGAGACACTGGATGATTCAGAGACTTAGTAATGGAATACAGAGCCATTCACCTCTGGGTCAACTGTCTGAGTTCAGCTCGAGTTATTATTGACCAA
The DNA here is from genome assembly GCA_027886175.1 of Phylloscopus collybita. Classification (NCBI taxonomy): domain Eukaryota; kingdom Metazoa; phylum Chordata; class Aves; order Passeriformes; family Phylloscopidae; genus Phylloscopus; species Phylloscopus collybita. Next base: position 8,443,456 of record JAJNNQ010000007.1, read on the forward strand.
ACATTTATACTAACTGCAGGCTGTGTGAAATATCAATGGCTTTATGGGTCTGCTAGATATATTATTTGTTCATGTCTGAGGTGTCCATATGGCAAAAATCACCTCAGACTCCCTTTATAGACAGGGAAAACCAGGTACTTTTAAGGCATAAATCATCTGGAAGATGTCTTCTTTAGGATGAGATTAATTGCACCCTAGAAGTATCTATTTCTCTCTGTTGACTACAAAAAGAGCACAGGGTGACTTGCTTCTATGTAGATGTTTATACTCCAGGAGTCTAAATTTGGATAAGATGAATACCATACTAAGTGATTCCTCTCTAGTCACCCAGAGGGCTGCGGTAGGTCTGCAACTGAGCGTGGGTATCATAGATCCACTTGCAGAGAAATGCTAGCTCACATCTGCCCTTGGTCACCTGAATCCCACCTTTATTATGTCTCAGTGTCCTCTAGCAAATAATCAGCAGCCTTTCTTACTCCTTATGGGAGAGCTGAGCCAACCTAGGGTAAGGCGCATCTTGATATTAACAACACCCTTTTCCTTAGAACCTGTCAGCAAAATTTGTGATAGTGTGGGTGGTCTCCAGAAAGGCAGTAGGCTGGGACATGTGTCTTTGCCTGTGCTTAAGAATCTATGTACAGTCAGGGGCTCTATGACGCCCTACCAAACTTTCCTGCCTGGCAAATGTCAAAATACATTAAGTTGGCACTTCCAGTTTTAATCTGTGAATGGGTAAATTACTTCCTCTTGCATCTTTTTTACAAGCCTTTGTTAAGTGACTGAAATAAGAGCAGATTGTGCAAGCCTCTGCCAAGAGATTTAATAATATTAGTACTAAATAATAACATTAGCTTCATTCTCAAGGAAGTGCTTGCAGTTAAGACAGGCAGGTTACGACAGTGTGCAGAACATGACGTGTGAATTAGTCATCCTTCTCTGCTCCTGAAACATTGGCTCTGTTGTAGGTAATAATGAAACCAGAAGAAAATCTTCTGAAGGTAAGGAGTATGTTTATTTGTTTTAGAATCTTTGATGGTATATTGACTGCTATATGATCTATACTGGGTTGTGAGATTTTGAACACAGCCTAATCCTGAGAGTCCTGGTTCATGCCTAGCAGATGATTTCCTCAGTAATACCAGTGATGTCTTGTCTTTTACATAGCAAAGTGTTTGTCCTCTTCTCTTTGCATCAGCTGGTATGTGCAGAAAACTGGACTAACACCTTTTGGCATCTGCTCAATCATTAAGCAGTTCTTCTGCTTTACTTTCTAGAAGCATGAAATCATTTTATTAAGACTGCTACAAAAGACTGACCAGGTGTGTCTTTGTGTTGGATGGAAAATGACTTGTAGGTGTAAACTAAGACACCCCTCCAGTTTTGAGGTATTTTGTCCCTCCCATGAATAATTTAAGCTGTGGTGCATTGAAGCATACTCAGCTTCTCAGGTAACTTTGAAAATAATGGTAAATCTTTGTATTCCAGACAAGAGCTCCTGTTTATGTTAACACCATTGCTTGCTTGCTGTAAGATCTTTCTGTTCTGTCACATTCATCTTTCATCTGTGTTAAAGCCTAAGAGAATGAGCTGAAATGATGGAACCCCTTCACTCAGCTGAATTGATATTATTTACTAATTACAGGCATCTGTCTCTTCCTCTATCTCAAGAAAACCTGATAATTTTGCAGTCAGGGCAACACTGTAAGAGCTGTAGAGACCATACCTAGCAGTCTTCCTACCAAAACCTTTGGGCATTGTGGTTCTCTCACCCTTATTAGATGGTAATGTAGTCATACAATAAGGCCAGAGAAATTAAATCAGTGGAATATGTATATGAAAATAGCAAATTTGGCTTTAGCCACAGGTACAACTCTTGCTCTTTTGACTACGTTGCTTGAGCAACCCCTGTGTCTGTCTCTCACCTACTCTGGCCTCAGTGCAACTGTCATGGCATGGCTCCACTCAGGCTGCTTGACACTGTAGTTGAAGACATTGTCCAAATCTGGTGCAATTTCAGCGACTATTTCTGTGTTACCTGGATTCCAGTTTGCTATCCAGTAGATAAAGCTAGTGCTCATCATGTGTTGTTGCAGTGTGGATTTTGTTTTAACTAAATAGGTAAGAGATCATACCGTGTTTGGTTCAGTCTTATAACTATGCTACAGCAATACCACAGTAATATGCCTGTCTATTGCACAGGTACAACAAAATATCTGCTACATCATATTTCAAATTATGAGACACTATATTATCTTGTCTTAGGCTTTTCATAGTGGTGATAATGTTACTTAAGTTTAGCTGATAAAACTTCCATCTTTAAGTAGAGATACCAAGGTTGTTTTGGGCTATCAGTTCCAGGATATACATATATGGGCAGCATTTAGGGTACATGGAAGGGGTCATACTTTGGCTATTGGGTGAGTTTAGACAACCAGTCTAGGCTAAAGCTTTAACTTTGAGGTGGCTAATGTAGTTTAGATGACTCCATACATAACCTCTAATGAGGCAAGCCTTCCAGTGAATTGAAGAAAAACATAAAGCTCTCAACTCAGTCTCTTGAGGAGAGCAACAATAAATATGGTGAGCAAAATAGATGCAAACCAAATACATCTTATGAGCCAAGTTAAATGCTTTCCTTTTCCAATAAAAACAAAATGATGAGGTAGTGAAGCTATATTTGGTGGTGACTTTAGTAAAACATCTGTCAGACTTTCTGATAGCAAAAACTGTACTCTGCTAAAAGCTCTATTGAAAGGTCTTCACTAAAGTTACTGATAAACAGAAAATGTTTTGTATTGTAAAGAAATCAGGAAGAGGAGCGAATAACCCATTAAGAATGGCTCTGAGTGTATTGCACTTAACACAAGCCATCATATTTTGACACATATTTCTTGGTTTCTTTTCTACACCCTGGCCCAGCCCAACTCCTGCCCACTACATGTTTTTTAAAAATAAGTGATATTATACCAGCGAGATAGGTCTTGGGAGTAAACTCTATCAGAGCTCCCGTATCCTGTATCCTGTAAGAATAGATTTCATCAAAAAGGATGTATGGATTGGAAGGCATGTCTAAAGGAGTGAAAAAATCAGGAAGATGAAGGGAATGAGTGCTGAAACAGAATGGGAATTTTATTCTGCAACTTGTTTTCCAGTAAGACTGAAATCCGTTGTAGCAAATGCTAGACTGAGATCAAACAGATGATTGTAAATACTTCCCTTTCTGTGAAACCTTGAAAAAAATTCAAATTATTAGGAATGATGGTAAGAAAAATGAAGCTTACTTTTAGTATCTGTACTTCAGTTTACTTCTTTTTTTTTTCTTTTTTTTTTTTTTTTATTTAAATAATTGCTTCTTTATTGATTTTCTTTAGCTTTACTAGCGTGGCAAATCTGAGTCTTCTGTTCCAAATGACCTATATCCATTTACCATCAATACTGTTCCAACTCCAGGCTTCCTGACACCACTTTAATGTGAATTCCAGACATTAGCACAGCACTGCAACATTGATCTGACTGATGCAGATTAATACACAATGTGAACATACACAGATGTTGACCAATCTTTTCTTTAAACCCCTCAAATATTTTCCTTGTCAAGATAAAATATTGAAATGTAAAGTGTATTTTCCAGAAGAGCGGGTACATTTAGTAAAATCACCATTTATTTTAAAAATAATTTTTTTAAATCTTGTTTGGGAAAGTAGTTAGACACATACTTAAGTTATGTTGACTGAAATTTAAAGCCATACTACCACATGCCTAGGAGAGCTCTTTCTTGCTAAATACCTACCCACCTGAAACAGTTAATCCCAGTACACTGAGCCTCTGTGGTCTTTAAGATTTTGTCTCAGTGTACAGCTATGTTCTTTATTCCCTTGACCTCCTCTTGCTACTCTTGGTCTCAAGCTTCCTGTCTGCTCTTCCTTCCCAGATATGGGGATGTACAATTCAGCTGTCCCAAGTCAGTAGGAGAAGAGATATCTGACCTTTCCTTTAATTTCAGCTCTCAGCAACTTAGGCATGAACCCTTTCAAGATGTGAGCTGAATCAGTCCTACCTTTCTCTGGAAATATTCACATCTCTTTGCCTCCCAATACACAAAAGTATTCCTTCATCAGCATAGTCTTTTTGACTAACAGCTAAGTTGTCAAAGTAATCATTTGGTTTTACCTGACCTGGTGGACCCACATAACAAGCATGTTCAGCAAATAGTGGACCTCCCACAGCACGGTTAAAAGACACAGTGTCTTTATAATGATAACCAAAACTCATAAGTTGTAGGGATACTGTTCAAATAATCACATATTTTTTTTAATAAAGCCTGAAATCAATACTCATCTGGTACACATGTACCAACTGTGGGCATTTTTTATGTCTACATTACACTGGAAATTTAATGGGACATAAACTTCAAATATACAATATGAATGCATTTTAAAAGTGCTTTATATATGCTAATTATTAGAGCTCCTTCAGACTGAGAAACACTTCACATACCTGATCTTGTATACTTTTTTTACAGGTATGTGAAAATCTGGTCACACTAGTGGGATCAGAGGTTATCTGGAAATATGAGGAGGGGGGTAAAAAGCATGGATACTGCAACTTTGGGCATTATTGTTTGTTACAGTGGACTACACAGCTTTTACAAGTAGTGTAAGAATGGAATTAATATTTAGAGTAAAATATTTACTGTATGAATTTTGACTCAGAAAATTAAACCTAATCAATGCCTCTGGCACTTCCAGGTAAATATTTATAGAATCATAGAATGGTCTGGGTTGGAAGGGACCTTCGAACGTCATCTAATCCAAAAACCCTGCAATGTGCAGGGACATCTTCAACCAGATCAGATTGCTCAGAATCCCATCCAAACTTTTGTAAAAGTTCAAGGGATGTTCCTCTATATGATCAAAACCTTCTTTCATGTTCTTTCATGCTCCTGCATGAAACATGAACTTCTGTCACACTTCATTAGCATAGCAATTCTGGTTGGAGAGTAAATAAGAGCTAGAACAGTACCTAGCCAGGAGAAGTTAGAATTTCCTCAGTATATGACTGCTTGTGGCTACATGTTTTGCCAATAGCTCCACAAAAAAAAAAAAAATTCCCATTTGCTTTCAATGATATAGGGGTTTTATTCAACATTTTCAGCTTACAGCCATTGGTTTCCTTTTTCGTTGCTGGTTGTTTCTAACAAGGAGGTAGGTTACTATACAGAGCTACCTGTGTGGTCTCTCAAGGTACTAAGCACCATTTTTTCTCATCCTTTGCTGATGAAAAGTCTTTCAGCATTTCTGATAATATGAGGAAATGTTCTTCCTTATACTTTGTGCACTTAAGTAAAATCTCCATTTTTTTTTCCATCAAGTTGATTGCACAAGTTTTTCAAGCTGAGCTTTTTATCTTCAGTTTCCATCTCTTGTTTATAGTGTCTGATACCATACTTAATAAAAATCTGTCATAGCCCTAAACATTTAATTGTGCAATGGTTGTAGGGAAGAACTGCAGAGGTGGTCTGATTTGGTTTTGGACTGCCTCTTCCAGAGGCCTGTGCATTAGGTACACCTGGATGCATATATAAACCATACTTTGCCTGTTTTCTGGTTGTAACCGGAAAACTGCTCCTCAAGAGCTGTTGAGAGAAGGAACTAATGGCATAAAATTGTGTTAGAGTTTTGGACTGTTTTCACATCAAGATTCAGGAAACACTTGTTTTGATCAAAATGACATGAATATCTGGTGATTCATTTCTCTGTATTTATTAGAGGTGGGGGAACCCCCCCAGGATAAATACGTGTAAAGTGAGAGATAGCATAAAGTACACCATTATGCGGGTAGAGAAGGCAGTCCCTGAGGGAATGGATAGACGGTGGAGGAAGACCTGATTGCAACAGCAAGAGGAAAGATGATGATCCAGAAGAACATTTCTGGAAGACACTGAGATCAGGCTGGAGAGTAGCAGAACTGGGGTAAATTTGGATATAGCAATAGGTGTTTCTGAAGAAAACTAACAAGTCAAAGCTAGGCCTGAAAAGCATGGAACCCAAACTGAGTAGAACAGCCATGAGGAGGCATTGATTTTCTTGGTAAACAGAAAGAGTAGCAAATATGGCATGTAAGGGTGGGTTACTGAGACCCCGTGGTAATTAATAGATGGTTGAAGTCATCAGAGTGGTGAGTGAGACTAAACATGGACACAAAATGGAAAAGTAGAGGGAAGAATACTGAAAAGAACGAAGGATGAAAAAACACCCCAAACGTTAAAAATTACAAATGCAGGTCATAAACTGTGTTTAATTGGCCTCTGCCTCTGAAGGGGAGTGCTATACCACAGCAGTCAGAGAGAAGTTGGAAGGAATGAGATGAGAGAACCTACTCAGATGCTTTGGAGATTGCTATTCTGCACAGGAATGTACAAAGGCAAAGGAAGTATTGGGCAAACCACAGAAGCACAAATGGGACTGTGCTCTTTCACTGCAGCCAAACTCTGCAGTGGTATTAGGGAAAGAACATGAAAGAATGGAATGAAATTGCCCAAACAAGAATTTATGCAAGTTCACAGGATATTTTCAGACTGTAAGCCCTGGGCTAAAAATTTTGGCAAAAGTGAATGTATTGTAATTCTGACTTCTCTTAAATTAATGAAGAAGAAGATATGATACATCTTGTAGTATGTAGATCCTGGATTAAGCTATCATTTATTTTCAGTTGTTCCACCTCAAGATTAGTTATCTAATTATCTATATTATTTATCTATTATCTAATTTCCCCAGGCTTGTCTACTCTAAATTCAGCTGTTAATAGGACTCATTCCTCTGAGCAATCAGAAAAGCTAGCAGGCAGGTCACACTCAGAACATTTTACATATCCATAGCTGAAAATTAACTTTAGGAAAACTAGGACCTATTTATAGTGAACTTCACACTCTTTCAAACTTCTGCTTTCACATTTTATTTCCCTAAGTCATGAAACAACTATGGTTTATGACTTTGGTCTGCACAGTGAGAAGTAGCAATGCTGTGTCCGTTCACTGCACTCTGGTGACATCACAATACTACACACCAGGACACTCTATCTTGGTCTTGCTTATCAAACCCTAAGGCTGAGGAGAGGCCAGGGATGCATGCAGATAACACCTTCTGCTCTCCACAACCATGTGTCACAGGTCACCCCTTAGCCCTGCACACTGCCACTGGCCATAAAGCAGCAAACACTGTAAGTTCATTCTAAGAAAGTCCTAAAAAAATATTTTGCCTTTTTAGATTCCAAGTTCAATATAAAATTCATCTGAATTGCAAGAGGATAAGAAGTTTTTGGTGGAGGAGGTTGCAATTTTTGGAAGTTTTAAACACTTGGATGTTGGTTTTGGAAGGAAAGAGAGGTGTTTCCACAATAGAAACATGGCATTTAACTTAGTCAATGAGAGAAGGTAAAAACCTTTCAAAGGAAACAGGCGAATAAAGAAAACCTCTCTAAATCATTAAGGTTGCACAGACAGAAAAAGGACAGTTGCATGGGAAGCGACAGTGACAAAAATGAAGTATTTCCATATTCTGTATTTGAGACCTTGGTAGAGTTGCTGTTGTTTGCAGCATGTATGCATACCAAGGAACAGGCCTTGCAAGCAGCAGCAGGACATAGCTACATGGCCTGTCCTTGTACTTTGAGGCAAGCCAAGTCACAGACTGTGGCATGAAATGGACCTAGCTGCTCCTCGCACGCTCCTTGCCAGAGATATCTGGGGAGTTACAATGGGTCCCCTGGGCACATGGAGACACACATACGCTTCCTATGATCTCTGGGAATGTCCCTGAGGGATCCACATTTGGAAACAGTCTCTTAGTGGGAACAATTAATCAGTGCTGCCAGCTCAGGACTGTGTCTAACTACACTTCCCAGATCCCAGTTAATAACATGTAGACACCTTCAGCAGCCAAGGAGATACCCTGGAGAGAAACACATGAAAACAAACACACTTAAATTTCTTTAGAATACAAAAATACTACATAGACAGGTTTAGCATCTTAGATGGTTATCAAGCAAGAGCTAATTCTTTCACCAAAACAGCTAAATAAAGGCTTCAGTATGTGCAGTGTTGATGATTCAGTGAGAGACTTTGAAGTCTGTCACCAACTATGAATCCTGAGAAGTCTGTTTCTGTCCATGTCACTGCCACCCACATGTGTCTAAGCGTCTGTCTCTGTCTGTGGTTTTGCTTTAAATTGTCAGTTTTCCTCATGGCAATCAATGCATCATCGTCAGGACTCTGCAGTGAACAGCATGGAGAGCTATGAATAGCCATTCCCTGGGGAGCTGCACACTGAGTGTCCCTGAAGGGAGCAGGGACATCTGGATCATTGCACTGCAAGTAGCCCTATATATGGAAAGGGATTTTCAGGAGAGGAAACTAAATTACAGAACCGATACGCAAGGCACTTGGGCTGTGTTTGTGTCTTCAGTCAGCTGCATTTCGGCTTTGCTCCACTGTAGAGAAAACCTGAGTGTGCCAGTAGGAATTGTAACTGATAATTGGTATCAGTAACTAAAATCCTATTTTCTGACACCTTTTTCTCACAGACCTTCAGGAAAGGCAAATATACTTACATCCATTTTGGAGTAAAAATAACCAAGCTTTTTATTTTGGTTTTTACATACAGCATCTTCAGGACTTTTAGACATAAAATAATATTTGTGTGAAGCATAAAATAAACATACTCAAGTAGTTCCATGCTGATATATCAAGTACTATTTTAACTCTCAAGAGACCTGAGAAATATTTACAAAGACAACAATCCATTTAGATGCTAATGTGCAGATATGATACCAACTAATATTTGTCTTGTCACAAGATGCAGTTTTGTCATTTTGTTGCAATTGCAATTTGCTAGAGCCATGAAATACTATCTGCATTGGATATCTTATCCTATTGCACTTGGTAAAGTTAATGAAGTCACAAACTCATTTAGGAGGGTGCAAAAAACCACTTTTAACCTTTATTGAGTGTGTGAAACCCAAATACACTTCCAGAGTACTGAGTAGAAAACCCAGGGTGGTTTTTAGGCCAGCTAATGTCATTGTTTCATTAGCATATGTATTTCAGTTACCTGATGAACTTAAATTTAAGCCCTTGATTCTGCAAACAGTTTTGCCCTCTGCAGGCTTTCAAAGGCCTGTGTCTTTCTCTGCATGGGTAGGACTGGGAGCCCAGAACACAAGTGTGATTTAAGTGTTGAGGCTGGTGCTCATCTTCACTCAGCATAACTAGTGCTCTCAAAGTAGTATATAGAGTGGAAGCTCCAGGACAGCAGATGACAGTGTTGGTCTCAAAGGAGAACCTGCTATTACAAAAGACTCTTACAAGAGCATCTCTGAGACTTGGCTCAGACAGATGGGTGATAAAACAGTCCTCAGAAATTAGGGGTGACTTTTTCTTCATACTCCATTCTATTGCAGTACCTAATGTTTGTTGACTAGTCGGTCTAGCCAGATGTTTTCCTGACTGTTGCTGGCCTACTTCAACTTCTCAGAGGTAACATGCTCTTCCCTTGAGGCATTTCAGTTCACTCACAAGGAAAAGAAAATAATGGACAAAAGCAAGTCACGCTTCACTTGTGAAGGTTATAAAAGTAGAGTCCTTTATTTAGAGATCATAGGCACAATAGCCACCTGAATGTAAAGGTAAGACTCCTATCACCAGTGCGGCTGGGTAACATCAAAAGATAAGTTTTTCTCTCATGAGAATTGCTGCATTTTAATACTTTTTCACTGGGTTTAAAAAAAATATTTTAGCTGCTTATAAATGTAAGGACATGCAAGCATTGAGGTAATGGAATAAATTAGTTTTAGATGCTACTGCAGTATTATGTAAAAGGTCACCTTTTATTACAGCAAAAACTGGAGAAGGCAACCTAACTCCTTAATGAAAATATAAAAATACCCCTCATGGTTTAAGACACTATCATACATGAAGTATTTTTGTTTTCTTTTGGACATTCATGATTAGGGACATCAGGATGTGAGCAAGATCTTTGCTTCTTAAGCGTTCATCTGCTCCTGCCACTTACTGGCTTTGCTGTGCACACTCATAAAAAAAGCTTACATTAAGCCCCAGTGGAAGCTATTTATACATTGTTACTTGGCTAAGAATCATGTTCTGTCTTGGTTTTGTTACTCCAAATCCACCTCAGGGTTACTATAAAGAGGCTCAGTGACTTGGAAAAGCATTGGCATACTTCTTGTCCTTTGAAAGGTATTGTGTTCAGTCATTCCTAGTCACACTTACATTAAGGTGTTGCTTAACCATTGCTCTTTTTAATTTAAAGCAATTTGTAGCATACAGTAAATGGTGGTGTCACTAGCAGAAAACTCCAAAACAGGGAGGAACTCAGAAAAGTCAGGGGTCTGTGTATGGGTGCTGGTGGGTGTCACCAGTGGCCTCTTTCCTGGACAGTGCAGTCCCACAAGCTGAGATGGTATGAGCTATTCATTCAGCAGGTTCTCGTATGAATGCTGGGGTTGGTGAGTGCAGCATTAGCCATTAGCCTTAGCATGAATGACTTCTATGGAGAGAAACAGAAGAGGGTAATGGAAAATGCAACTTAAGGGAGGATATTCCCTACTTATGCAATGCCTCCATGTTTACCTGTGAGTCCCAGCCGCTTTGCCTGAGGCCCATGGTGGCAAATGATGGTTGCATGGAAGCTTAAATTCCTTTTAGATGGTGCTGTCCTGGATTCCAGGTGTGAGAAGCTGCTCACATGACATGTCTGACAGTGTGGACTAGTTCATGGCTTCTCAGCATCATGGTATTTAGCTGTTCCTCACCAGATTTGGCTGAGGGAGCTCAACCTCATCCTCATATTCATTCTAGGATGCATCCGCAGAGTGATGCAAAGCAGACAGATGCTCCAAAGTATATAATGACATCACAGCACCCACTGCAGGAGTATAACAGCAAACTAATCACTGCTATTTTGGGGGGGGTCTGTGTGGTAGCTGTGCTGGGAGAGCAGCCTTGTGGTTTGTCCCAAAAGGATACTCTCCTTGCACTCCAACACAGGCACAGATCCCTCAGGCAGGTCTAGGCTTGCGTAGGACTCGTAGTGCAGTGGCGAGGTAAATACCGCAAGATGAATCCTGTGTGACTCCTTCAGAGAGGTTGGACGAATCAGTGGAAGAAGGAAATGGATCTTCTTCAGCAGTCTTGTCCAGGGATTTTATTCTAGAGTAGCAGCACTTCCGAACAGTGTGACTTCCCTGAGCAGAACCCCGACCCTGTCCCTGTCCTGGGTTTTTACCTGGGAGAGGGGGATGTTGGAGGGCATACAGCCTGTCAGAGAGGGACAGGGCGTGACCCGAGGGCTGAAGGGCAGCCTAAAGGTCAAATCACCTGTGAGGAGAGGTGTGCCCTCTCTGCCTGGGCCAATTCCTTCAATGGCCAACCCCTGCAAAAATCTCAGGTTGCTTGGTAAACCCTGTGTATTATAATAATTCCTTCAGGGTTGGCTGGGAAAAACCTACTCTGGGGGAGAGGGCAAAAGCCCCTAAAAGAGGGCTCACCTTGAAAGCCTTAAAGGCACACCACAACACAGGAGTGAAAGTTTATTGACTACTTTGCTACTCCTTAAGCTTTAGATCGCCGATGAAGCACTCACTACAAGTCTGAATGCTCCATGTAGCCAAAGGAGTGTGCTCAGTGCCTAAGGCAGCTGCCTCAGGAAACAGCTCTGCAAGTAAAACTCACAGAGACCTTCTTTAATAAGGATTTTTCAATATTTCCTGAAGACTCTTCCACATAATGAGGCAATAATGCCCATTCCCACTCTAGTTATTGTTGAACAAAAATTGTCTTTAAGGTCCTCAGAGATGTGTATTTACACTTTAAAATATAATATTATCACATTAAAAGACTGAAAATGTGTACTCATTTTAAAACATATGTTTTACTATTGAGTAACATATCTTTTTACCTGTAAGGAAGAATTATTCAGAGAAGAAGTAAATCCACTGCATATCTGGAAAGACAGTATCTCAGTTAGAAACCTACAGATTATCAACATTAAAAAACCCCAGCAAACAAAATAGGGCTTCTTTAAGTTCCCTGAGCTGAATAGGGTGCAAGTACTTGAAAAGACCATAACTCTCTCAAAGTCAATGCTCAGGAAATATCCCCTGCTTGTGAGGATGTTCAGGTACTGTGGTATAAAGCAGAGTCTGAGATAACCAAGAGAGTAAATATAATACAGATGGTGACAGAATGTCTCTCAGTCAGGTTCTTCCCATTGATTCAGAATGGAGAACCAGGAAGTATTCTGCTTGCCATGGGCCTGCTCCTCAGTTTTGTTGCAGAGTGATTCAAGAAAAACTGTTTTAAACCTGTGTCTAGTGCTTTGCAAGCCAGAGACAGACTGTAAAAGTGGCAATGAGCCAGCTTCTCTAGTTCAGTATCACATGCAAATTCACCTGTAATGGGAAACCCATAAATTCCACTTTATAACTGTATTTATTTATTCTCTCGTAAGTGTTCCTTATTCTCATGCCTTTTTTTTTTTTTTTTTTTTTTGTCCCTGAGATAACTTTCAGGAGAAGCCATAGTGTTGAATGCATTTTGCCCCAAAATCACCTTGTCCAGAAGTGTGTGCAATCTTTCGTGCAACACTCAGTTTAAGCAGCCCTTATGTAAAGGCAGATACATTTTCAGTGTTCATGTAGCATCTAGGAAGGATGGATGCTCCACCACCTCTCTGAGAAACCCATGCCTCTGCCTGACTCTCCTCATGATGAAAACTTGTCTCCTTAAACTCCATCTGAAACTCTCATGTTTCAGTTCATGTCCATGGTGTCTCTTCTTCCCACCATGCACTATTGTGAAGAACCTGTCTCCATCACCCTGATAACTTCCCTGTAGACACTGGGAAGATACTATTCTGCTGAAGCCATCAATGCTCTAGGCTGAAAAACTTAGCTCCCCTATCTTCTCTCCTCAAGAAACTCAGGGTGGAAGCAAGGAGAGGGAGTGGGAAGGAAATGGTTGGTCCATACTGTGGGACCATTGTGCTGTTGGGGTCTCTCCTTGTTTTGCCCTGAAGCAGAAGAGAGTAAACTGTGCTTAAAGATTAATGACATGGCAAAAATTACTTTTTTAACCAACAAACAACTTTTTGAAGTAAAACTTCACAAAGTAGAAGACCTACACTAAAACAACTTCTACCAAGGAGCTGGAGGGAGATTTACAGTCACTTCATGCTTCTGTAAAATTATTTTAATAAACCTGGAAGTTTATCAAGCATTTAGAAAAGTTAGGAGAAAAAAAAAGGTTCAGTGCAACAAAGCTGTTCTGCTACAGCTAAAAATATATTTTTAAATGAATGCTGCATTTTTTAAATTAAGAAATTGGACAAAGTCCTACAGAACCCTGTTTCAGGGTTGGCATTAAGCCTCCAAAAATACTATTATGGTCAGTCCCTGCTACTGAAACATTTATTACGCCTGGATGTAGGCAGGCTTGGTCAATGTGAAAGATGCTTCTAATCTCCTTTGCTCTTGATGAGTATGTTTTTCACCATGTTCCAATTCAGTAGTCTGTCTCACTGCCGAACAAGCTCCCCACCTCATCAGATTTTATTACTTAACTCACAGATTTGTATGAAAGCTATTTTTGTTCCTAGCAGGGTGCAAGGAATTTTTATTTTTTTAGATAATTACTATGCTGGTGTTGCTTGTCTGCATTTTATTTGGGATATGTTTAAGTTTATACATTTATAAAAGTGAGTTTTCTCTTTGATCATTAAATGGTATGAAAATTGGTGAAGTAAGACCACAGGGAAAAAAAAAAAGGCAACACAAACATCTGATATTGTTGGAAAAAAAGTCTTCAGAAAAGTAAAAGAATATCATATAATTATTTCCTCTATGGGACTGGAGACTGAAATAGATCCTATAACCTCTTGTCATTATTTAGACAAGGTTCTAATTACTGTGTGCCATGTTGATCTATTATGCATTGTGGCAGAGCTTGTAGCTCATATTAAGAAGTCTAGCTCTCCTTAACTGAAGAGAAGTACCTTAGGCTTACAGGGTTAGCTGCTGCTTCATGAATGAGACCTTGTATACTCATTTACTGCATACTTCATACCTCATTGCCTTGCCCCAAAGAAATAAGTCAACTCATATTTTGTTTGAGATGTTGCTGGGTACAGTGGGTATACCTCTAGGTTTTGAGAAACAGGCACAGATTAAGCAAAGATAGATATAATATCTCCTCTAACATTCCTGAAAGCTTTCTACTTGTTTAAAACATACAAAAAAAAAATTTCTGCATATTCAAGTCTTTTTTTTTTTTTTTTTTTTTTTTTTTTTTTTTTTTTTCTCCTTTTTCTCTTGTGCTGTTTTCTGCTTGTCTTTTGAGGGTCAGAAGAGGAACGAATTATATATATGCCTATTGTTTGCTCTAATAGCTTTCCGCTTTCCATATTCTGGTCCTTTTTTAATCTTCTTATATTGCAAGATATTTGGAGCAGGAAATTATGATAAATTTCAATAGTGCACCTCACAAAGACACTGCTTCTTGAGGGAACAGCTGGGCATTGCTGTAAGCATAATACAAAGAATGTTCGTGCACTGTCATAAATTAAAATAAAAAGAAATAACTACTGCAGTTCAAAACTTGCTTTAATACATCTTCCAGAATTGTTCTCTTAAAATTATTGGGAAAAAAGTATCAAGAAAGGTAATGATATATGTAATATGAAAAAATACTTATATTGATCTTTCTGATTACTGTAGATAATGGAATTCTCCTTCTTCTAGCCCCTGTCTTTGCACATGTGTGAAGGAAGACTGATGTTTCAAAGCATAATTTTACCACATCTTAGCATCTGTTTCTGTAGCAACAGCTAAAAGCACAGCTCCAACATAAACCCAGTGTACACAAACCAAAGTGTTTATCTTTACTTTAGAGGGATGTTTGCTAATCCTTATGAGAATATAGAGAGAATATAAAAACCCTCATGTACTATAAAGCTTTGACATGGAGAACACCTACTCTTTGAAAATTGAATTGCTCTTGGTTCCAAATGATCTTCGTGGAAGCACAGTAATTTTTAACATGGCACCTGTGTCTGTGTCTGTGTCTGAGTGAAAGATAGCTTCTCTGAGATGTGTTTTGAGTGCCAAAAGAGGTGCATATAAACCCAGACGTTTATCTTTTTTCTTTCAGCTTAGGCTCATGCGGCACATTATTTTGATTAGTCAGCTCATGTGGCTGAGGGTAATTTTTGAGTTTGATCCTTCCAGCTTTTCTTTTCCAATTAATGCAGGCCCATTTAAACTGCCTTTATAACTATTTCGAAGTATCATGAATGAATGCACACATGTACATGAACCCAGGTCCACACATAGTCCTCCATGGCTTCAGGAGCTCTTAGATAGTAAATATCACTGATCTTCCCACACTGTTAATCTTTAATTATCAAAGTTTCCTCAGGAACCTCGATGAATTATTGCTGAATTTCATATATTTACTGATACACAATTGTTTTACAAGCCTTTGTGGTCAATTTTGTATTTCATTCTTGAATCCAGCATGTCAGACTTTTCTAAAGAGAATGAAAATGTTTGGCCAACTTTAGCAAAGCTGATCAAGTCATCAATGTAAGAACATTCAAAGGCAAATTCAAATCATCCTTTCTTCCTTTTGTGAGCCATGATGGAAAGAGCTACTGAACAGCTTTGTGTTTTTCTAACAGGAAAAGAAGGGACCTAAAAAAATCTCTAAGTAACCGTGCAGGAGGGCATGGTGTTGACTTGTTATGCTTCTAAGCAATGTAATTTAATACACGAGGAAGACACCCTTAGTCTGGTGGTGACAATCAATATTTCTGACAGAAATACAGACTTTTCACAACAAAAAAAATTGGTCCCAATTTTAGATTAAAAAAAATATTAGCAAATAAAAGAATGGGCTTAACAATTACACAGCATCTAGAATCTTACATCAGAAATAGAAATAACCCAGATTCAGAAATAACTTTCAGGAACATCAGTCAATCAAACAAGGGTGCTACTGAAAAAAAGATCTAAATATCTTAGTCACAACAAAGACAACTATTTTCAGAGAGGGCTCTGCACATTCTGTTTGCAGCTGCAGCCCAGCCCTAAAAAAAGAGGTCATCTGGGTTTGGAGGGAATCCAGCATGAGGATCTGAACAAGCTCTACAGCCTAACCCTCCAGCTGAATATGTGCAGCTCAAGTCAGACCAGGATTTTAGTCCACTGTAGACATCAGGGGGGCTTTGAGGTATCTTGACTGTACATCTGAGCCATAAATCAATTTCCATGTGGGTCAGCAGAGTAAAAACATGTGTCATTTGTTTTCTTGCTGCCACTCTTCAGAGCACTTCCAAAGAAGGGATGGGGAGTAATGCTTAAGATTTAAATGGTATAAACCCCAATATTTTTAATCAGATGAGTTGTATAAACTATTGCTTAAAGGACTCAGGTGTATTCGTTATCTTGTGAACACATGAGAACTACAGCATGAGAAGTCAGAGGGCTGAGAATCAAGAGACCAATTCCTCACTTGGTACAAAACAGTATACATGCACTGACCTGCTGTGTCTCAGATCCACTGAGGAGTTGAATAGCAGTTTCAGAGATTACTTAAAAAGAAAAAAATCCAAACCCACAGAATTATAGAATCTATGATTTAAAGGCTTAAATTTTGATGGTGATGGACACACAGACAACCTCGTGGAGGCACTTACTACTCAGGTGGACTGACCTTTTCAGTTGACATGAACAGAGCAGATCTTTCTCACGTGAAAACTATGATAACCCAACGGTGAAGTTTTCCCACAGAGAGCAAATGCAGAATGCTACATGAAGTGCAGCAAGGATAACAAGAACAGGTGAGATGCTGAAATTATTTAAGCTGGAAGTGAGACACACAGTATTTAAGGAGAGAAGAAGGTTAAGTAAAGGGTCATATTATCAAGAGAAATGGCAAATCCTTCCTCTTTCTGTATTTGCAGAGCTGGTAGCTGTTGGGTTTCTGCAAATGCATCTGAAATACCATGGTGTATGATTTAATGATGTAAATCCTTCTGGCTGTCATCTCAGTGGGATGTGAGTCTCCAGATAGGGCAGTGGGGACAAGCTTCCAGAAGCACACAACAGAGGGAACATGGCAGAAGGCTATAGGCAGCTTCTGGTCTAAATAAAGACACAGCCACCCGCAGTAAAGAGAATCTGAGGATCTGGGGAGCTGGAGACATGCTGAAGAACTTATTTCTTCTATAGTTTTTAGGGTGAGAAACAGCTGAATGTAGGGTCGTTTCCTCTTACTCTTTGAATGACAATGTGTCATACTCCTTTGAGCCCTTTGCATCTCACTTTGTTTATGAAGGCAGTTATGTCCCACATGGGTTTGCTGTGTGAAGAAATGTCTTTGTCTCAATCTAAGCACATCTTTTACACTCCGTTAAAAAAAAAACAACAAAAAAAACCCAACAAACAGACCAAACAAAAAACATGCTAAAGAAACTACTTTCTTTAATTTCTTGGAAATTCAGTCAACTTTCAAAGAACTTATTACATCTTCCTTCACCTGGCAAAACATTTGCTATTGTGAAGGAGATGCCTTCTCCCTCAAGAATGATTTCTCTTTGCCCAATAGGAATGGAACACTTCTGTGGACCTGGGTGGCACATTATCACAGAGATATTCTGATTCCCACTGTGCCAGAAACTATTTTTATCAGGATGATTTGTGGCTCTTACCTTTGCATAAAGACAGGTCATCTGATGCATTTTGATGAATGATTTGTTAACTACTTATCTGTGCACCTTTTTCTATCTCTGTCTTCTTGGAGGAATTACCTCTGATCTTGTCATTATACATACATCCTACAGGTGTTCTTGAACTGCCACAGGCAAAGCTCTTACCCACAGATCTGTATAATTTTATAATTTGAAAGAGTGATGGGCATGCTTCTGCTGCATCCCGTGGCATTTGAGGAAGAATTCAGTTTCCCCGAGGCTAAGGAATGACCTATGGTTCCCTGCTGGAGGAACTTGCTGTTTGATCACAGATTTAGGATGGTTTAGTGTGGCTAAGATCTCTGGTATGTAGGAAATACTGGAGAAGATATAGCTGCAATCCAAAAGAGAGTCATAAAAAGGGGGACTCAAATCTAGGCATGGATCGAGGAGGAGGAGATTTGCATGACGGTATTAATGTGAAGTTCATAAACTCCTAACTGGCTTCTTAACACTGACTTTCCAACAGAGTTATTCATTCAAAGAAACACACTATCTTAAAAAAGCCTGGAGACAGACACAGAATGTAGAGATATGTACTTCTGAAAATGTAACCTTATCCTAGAAAATAATCTACTTTACAAATCTTATAAAAACAAGGAAGACAGGAAGAGGGTCACGGAAGAAGCAATGAGTATGGTTATTGTCAAGGTAAAATATGTGTTAAATATGTTTCTGGACAAGCCAAGTGACCTTTGCTTGCTGGCAATTTTCTTCAGCAGAAACTTAAACTGTATTTTAAATAGCAAATTAGACTGCCCCCCAAGGATGACAGAACTTGTCTTCCTATCTGAAGTGCTGTTACTTGGCACAGCAAGTTAAAATAATATAAAAACAATAATAAATAATCTAGTTAAAAAAAATAATGGTTTTTTGGTAGAGTTATTCAGAATGTATTTGCAAAATGTCTGTTTAATTTATCAGTGATAATGCTTTAATCCTGGGTTTTTTAAACATTCATTCAGCAAAATGCTATGAACATTGATAACATGAGCAGGGAAAAGTGAGTTTATTCCTTTGTCTTCATAAAATCAATAAAATGGATGAAATAAGAGCTAAATCTAAAACACACTACTACTGGAGATGTCTATTCTCAATGCAATTCTCAAAAACTCATGTCTGTTTCTTCTGACGGGCACAATAATACTACGCAGTTTTGGAAATCTAGTTCAATGCAGAAGACAGGGAGTTTTGAAGATTATACATTCCCATGGCTTCCTTTTCTCAGGTGTCCTTACTTCCTTGAGTTTCATATGATCTTAGAAACATGACTTTTTATATGTCTGCCTCTTCATCCTGTGTAATTCTCTAGCTGTGTGAATGGTCTGATGCTCACCTTACCTCCACACACTTCAGAAGTGCCACTTCATTTGCCCCAGGCTAAAGGAAATCTGATAGCCAAAGCCTGGGATGGGTGGGAGGGAAGGACTGGTGGCATTTCACAAAGCTGTTCTTAGTGACTTCAATGAATGGCACAGGGTATGTACGGCTCTTAACACACCTGACTTGTGGCAGCAGTCTTCATCTCAGTGATGAAGGCTAGGACTGCTATAGACTAGGAGTCTACAGGGCTGGATAGGATCCACCCAAGGGTATTGAAGGAGCTGGCAGAAGAGCTGGCCAAATCACTTTCAAACATTCACTAGCAGCTGTGGCTAATCAGCAAATGCATTGCCTGTCGAAGAGCCAGATGGAAGGAACTACAGGCCTGTTATCCTGACCCTAGTGCCAGAGCAAGTCATGGAGCAAATCATCTTCAGTGCCATCACGTGGCATTTGCAGAGCCACCAAGGGATCAGGCCCAGCCAGCAGGGGGTTGTGAAGGGCGGGTCCTGCTTGACCAACCTGATCTCCTTCTGTGACAAGGTGACAAGCTCAGTGGATGCGGGAAAAGCTGCGCATGTGGTTTGTTTGGGCTGTTGTAAAGCCTTTGACACATTCTCCCACAGTGTCCTGGAGAAACTTTCTACTCACGGCTTGGGTGGGTGTACTCTTTACTCAGTAAAACACTGTCTGGATGGCTGGGCACAGAGCGTGGTGGGGATTGGAGTTACATCCCGCTGGGGCCCACTCACTACTGGTGTTCCCCAGGGCTCAGCCCTGATTTATACCTTCATCTATGATCTGGACAAGGGGATTGAGTGCACCCTCAGTCAGATTGCTAATGACACAAAGTTGGGTGGGAGTGTTGATCAGCTGGAGGGCAGGAAGGCTCTGCAGAGGAATCTGGACATGTGTGTGTGAGAGAGGAGCTGTGGATCTCAGGAGCATAAGAGGAAAGGGTGGCTAATTCCTGGATTTGGTATCTCAAGATCATTGCAGTGTTACTTTCTCCTGTAGCTCCTGAGGCAGAGAGATGGTTGGGGAAACCACAAAGATAGCCTAAAATGCAAGTTCTGAGTGAACTTCTTTACAGCTATGAATGAAACTAATTTCAGGCAAAGGAAAAGCATAATTCTCAAAGTTCCACATCTTTGTTCCACTTTTGGGCAAGGGAGGAATGATTTAAATAATAATATTATAGCCTAAGTAGATGACTCTGCTTTCAGCTATTTTTCTCTTAACTCTCATCTACAACTCAGATACAACCAGATCGCACTTCAAAATTCTCTACAGATGCTTGCCAAACATAGCTCACATTTTCCCACCAGATAGTTTTGTCCAGTATGCATAAAATAAATCGATCCCTGCTTCTGCAAGTATCTGTATCTTGCAGGGATTGCCTTCTTCTTTTGCCTATCATACAGCCACAGTGCATTGGAAACAGATGGACTTTGCATTTATTTATCCCCTTTCAGCTGAAGACTTTAAATCATTCTGAACAAATTAACTACATCTGAGGCAATTAGTCTGATAGAGGGTTTTCTCAATTTGGTTTTTCTCAACATGGAAAATGTAAGAGACTCCTTCAAGAGCCCAAACCATGTCTGGTCTTGACTACAATGGATATTTCCAGTGATGGATGGTCACTTGTTGAAACCATCCCAAGTAACTGAGTAGCACCAATTTAAATCATGATGCAATAATGCATTTTAGGCTGCTTTTTAAACTAAATACAGCTAGGGAGATGTTCAAAACTGTAGCTTGACAAGGAAGAGGCTGCTGCAGCTCCATGCCCTTGAGTGCAACCTGTCATGAGCCTCAGCCTGTATTTGCAGTAGGCATTTGCACACAGAGCACACTTACAAACCACAAGGATATGGATGTGCAGGGTTGGCCAAACAGATCACAGACAGACACACAGAGGACTCTTGTAAACACAAGCAGTGCCGCTGGCTTCATCTTCCTCCCCTCTCTGACTGAGCAGAGCAGAAGTCTGTTAGAGGGAAAATTGATACACATGTACACACAGTGTAGATCCCTGCAGCAGCTGGGATGCATGCATTGGCCTGTAGCTGTCCCTGGATCCCAGTCTTCCCAGAAGCTGGCAATGGGACATATTCTGGAGGCACGGTTACACTCAATTTGCTGGTAAAGACCTCCTTGTACACACCAACACACACACATCTGAATAAATTGTCAAATCCCATAGTGGTTTCAGCACATATCTGATGCCTCCTGGACCCACCAGCAGCCACCTCCTCCAGGTTTCCCACTCCCAGACACACAGCTCTTGGGCTCCCAGATCCCCTTACCTACTTGACAACTCATAGCACTTGTTTTTCACTGGCACCCGCAGAGTGCTTCTGTGCACACCTGCAATAGCCCCAGGTGCTGTACCATTGAATACAGGAGTTTTTGACCCCTGGTCTCAGGCCCGTGGCTGCACCCAGATCCTCATGCACACACATGCACACAGAAGAGATGGTTCTTCACCCAGGAAGATGTAGAAAGGAACTGAATAGGACAAACTATGCTCATAAGGTACAGGGCATGGCCAAGCACGTGCATTGACCAGCAAACTAATTACCCACAGTGAACTTTTTTAATACATTTAGGCCTTTTTTTTCTCCCATAAACTTGGCCATTCTCAAAATTACCTTGATTCTCCCTCCTGCCATTGTTTTCTGCCCTAACCATCTTATAATAAATCATCTACATACTCAAAACCCTTTGCCTACATCCCATAACAAATCTCACAAAAACAGGCAGTGACCCTCCTCAGACCTTCCCTGCTCCAGAGATCCACTCTGGAGTGCTCCCTTGCCAGTGAGGCTGAGGGTGCCCCACACAGCCCTGGGAGCAGCTCACGGCCCTGACAGGGATGTTTGACCTACCCTGCTTGCTACCCTTCCCTGTGCATGTTTGTGTGTGTGGAGATGAGATTTTTGCAGGTAAGGGAACCATTTTCACTAGCATTTTTCATTTCATAAATCAGCTGTTTGCACCAACGCTAGTGGGTTTGCACTAAACTCGCTCTATTAACAGACTTGAATATGTTTGGCCAGGTGCTCTTGTACCATAACTCTACTGGTATCAAAGAAGAAATGGTGATTGTTCCTAGCAGGTATAACCATGTTATTGAGCCTGGGAATATACCCCAGCCAGTCTTCTATTAAGTTTCCCTTCTCTGAGCCACCAAACATTAGCAGATGCAAGTTTTGTTTTGTTCTTTCTGATGCTGGAATGATAGGGGAGGGAAAAAATCCTTTTTTGAGGTTACATGAGAAGGAAACTAAGAAGGAAACTAAGAAGTTAATGTACTTTTGTTTCTATGTTTTGTTGCTCTCTCCTGTTTGGTTCATTTTGTGATAGGAAAGTATATAGAAAGAGACAGAAATGCAGGGTGAGAAAGAGACAGCAAACACTTATGCAAGAGAGCCTTGAATATTTCAGATGTTACATTAAATCCTTGCTTGTTTTTCAAGTTTCTCTTTGTGTGCTTTAACAAAGCTCCCTTGAGCTTATGAAATCAGTTCAATTTCAAAAACAATTGCTGAAAGGAGAGTAGTTTCTTTTCCCAAGATTTCCCTTATTTTCCTAGACAAACTCATCCATTTTGCAATGTTCTGTTTGTAGAGACACTTTCCTGGTATCAGAGACTCAAATGACTTCTAAGTTAGTTTTATAAAAGTAAATATTTAACAGATGCATGACTGCACCTTGGAACTGTGGAGGAACATATTTTAACATCTTACCCATTCACAATGATGTTTTCATCTGCTCAGGTGGTGAACACATGTGCTGTCTTTCTAATTTCATTACACACATAACAACAGTTATGAATAAAGATAATACAATAGTGACAGCTAACATGTTCCCTTTTGCGGTGTAGAATAATTTTTTGCAAGTTTGCTGAATTTTTTTCCTTTTGATGAAAGTTTGGCTACCAAAGGCTCCTTGAGCTGTTGCTGTAGCAGGAGAATGGCTGCAGTAGTTTGGGAATTTCTGTATGTGAAGCTTCCTGTCCTACTCTTTTAATGTTGGTGATAAACAGCTCTACATTTGTTTGTATTCAAATAAATATGGGTTGGATGACCTCAGGATTGTGTATGTGCACACATAATTCTCACTCTCCAAATTCTCTCACTCTGCAAATAGTTCTCTCACTCTAAATCACATGCATTAACACGCAGATACTAAATTAAATAAAAGGACATTATCAGACCTCATATGAACATCCAGTTTGCACAGTTGATATAGCAAAATCACGTCCAGAAAGACTCAACGAAGTAGAAGAATCTATCAATCACCCAGGAACCTAATCTTAGAAGCTGAGATAAGCCATGCATAGCTACTGACTGCAAGTGCATGTGCTGTGGCATACTCCCTAGCAGGCTGCCACCTGGACAATTGAAATGAGTTTATATTTAAAGAATAAAAAAAAAATTAGACAAAATCTTCAGCAATCCCACACATAGACGTTGTGAAATTTTCCATCAGCACTGCTGTATTAATTTCTTGATAAAAGCCCAAATATTTTTCTCATCTATCCATAAACATGTAAAAAGGTCCTTAAGCAATTTTCCCCCTACCTTTCTTTACCATTTCAGCATACAATGTGATTGAAGCATAACTGGAGCCAGGTGGCAAACACTACTTCTTTTAATGGCAAACTTGTCAAAGAAAATCTTCATGAAAACTTTTCTTCAGCTTCATCCTGGCTTTACATTTTCTAAGAAATTTGCAGTTTCTAAAAGAAAGGAACACTGTTGTTGAAAATATCTCAACTTTTGCTCACCATTGGTTGATTTTTTTTTCCCAAGGGTGACTAGTGTATGAAAAGCAGTTTCCTTGACAGAGCATAGGATGTTTGTGTCATCTGTTTGGCATCAGGATAGCAAAACTTCAAAGTCACAGTGACCATCAGCCTGTTATATTGTCCCTGATGGGGAGAGAGGCTTCAGACCCATGGCCAATGCTCACAGAATAGCTAAGGTTGGAATGGACCTCTGGAGGTTGTCTAGTCATCTAGACAAGAAGATGATGGCCTCGATGTCATCTTGTTCTGCCTGCTGTGATTACGGCACTGCCTGTGGGCAGTGAAGTGAGCTCAGGTCAAGGAAAGCTGAGAATGGAACAGCTGATGCCTCCACAGCACTCTGAGCTTCCCCTCCAAAGAGTACCTGCACCAGTTCTTCCTACTTGAGAGAAATTTGTGCAAAAAATGCCTCTTCCTTTTCTGATTCCTTGGCTTTTCATTGGGACGGGGGACTTGTGCAATAAGGGGGTCACATGTTTTGTCATATCTTCCCAGGTGGCAGTGTCAGTTTTGGAGAAGCCCTGGGAGGAGGAGAAAGATACAAAACCTTTCATTCTTCCTTTGGTTGTTTTATCTCAGTAAAATTTACATACTGATCAGTCCTTTTCCCTTCCCCACATCTCAGGAACTTCTTCTCACTGTTATTTTTCTGAAAACTGAAGGAATTCCCAGTTTCTCCCAATTCAGAGGGAAAAAATTCTGTAAGAGCAAACAGCCCTGAGGAAGGTATATACCAGGTAGTTTGTACTTTTTAACTTACTAAATGGTGGATCCCCATTTCACTGTTACAAGTAAATTAGTGAGGTACGTCAGCAGAAGGTGATGCCTTGATCTCCTTTCTCACAGGTTAATCAGTGAACTGAATTTCAGGTTAATTTAGGCACCCTGTTTTTAAGTTCTGTTGGATATCTGAATGTAACTCAAGATAGTTGTGTGCTGAGGTGCTTTGTAGGCTGGCAATATGCCCTGAGTAGTGTTTTGTGTCAATCAGGGGCAAGGAGCCGTACTTCGTGGGCCAACAGAGAAAAGGGCCAGGATATATTTTAATAGTGAGCAATCCCAAATAGGTTCCCAAATAGCTTGGATGAGAAAGCTCTTGTATCAGCTGCAGGAACTGTCAAAATTTTTTCCTAGGTTCTGACCCCTTGGACTTAAATAGAAATAAATGAGGAATGAGTAAGAAAAATAAAGGAAAAAATGTAAGAAAGAGCAAATGTTTGGGGATATAATCAACCAAAAACCAAACAAACCCCCATGTGACATCCCCAAATATGCCTGCCAAACATGTGATTTACATCTTCTGCAAGAGGATTTAAAAGAAATGTCTAATAACATATTTGATTCTCTTAACCCTCTCCCCTTTTGTTACCTCTGTCCATGACATTTAAGAGCACAGCTGGAGCCCCCCAAGCTAACTGAAGTCATATGATGCTTCGAGGGCAGCCAAACATCCCAGCAGCAGTAAGAGGCTGTCAGGCTCAGCAACCTTAAAGGATAGCAAAGTGCTCTTTTAAAAGAGGGGGAAACAGAAAGATGAGGCAGAGAAAGTGGATTGGGAGGATAGGAAGCTGGGGATACAGACTATTTGATAAAATTTGTAATGTCAATAAAAATATTCTTTTTAATTAAGTATTACATGTTTTTAGTTTTCTTCTATTCTAATGGGAGAGTCATACTGAACTATTTGTGGTATGTGAAGTATTGGAAAAATAAACCTGAATAGAAGAGAGGCACAGATGTTTTCTATGTTCAATTATTTTTTTTTTTTAAAAACATTCTTGGTTACCACCCTTTGCTGCAGGGAGACAGCTTTGTGGGCCACGTACTGAATGTCCTCCTGTGCTTTTTGGGGTCTGTGTGAATCAGTAGGTGCTGCTAAATCTTGGGAAGAGAGGGATTGCTCCTGGAGCAGGCATTCTGTGCTACCAGGCTGTCAGCAAAAGGTTTCTCTCATTATTCCTGCTAGGACAAAGTCCACATGGGTCAAACGTGGCTGTGTTGGGCCTTACACTTGTGCTACTGTCAGCACCAGTTTTTCCTTCCTGCTGTGGACTAATTTAGTGGTTGGCAACAAAAGTTAAAATTCCATGAAAAACAGGTGAAAAATATTAGGATTTGCAGCTGAATATTAGAGCAAAATGCAGCCTAAGAGGTGAGAGGTCAGAGATGCTGTTCCTTGGTTTGAGTCCATGTGGCTGTAACTCCAGTCAAAACTGGCAGCAGAGGGGCAAATAAAGTCAGCTGTGGGAAGGGGCTCCTGCTCCTGAGACAGTGTGATGAGGATTGAAGGATTTTCACAGCTGTTAAGACCTCCATGGCACTTTATATATATATATATATATATATATGGTATATATGTATAAATGTGTAACTTTAGAACAAAGAAAACTTTCTTTTGGGGGTGTGGGCTTTTTATACCTAAACCTTCACATAATTGTTATAGAAATACAAAAATTATCTTGAACCCTAAGCCTCATAAGGGAAATGATACCTTTTAGACAAAAAACAGAAGTATGATAAACTTCTTTATTCTTCATCATGCAGTCATGGAATGATAGAATGGTTTGGGTAGTAATGGAACTTAAAGGCCATCAAGTTCCAATGACCTTGCCATAGGCAGGGTTGCTACCCGCAAGACCAGGTTGCCCAGGGCCCCTTTCAACCTGGCCTTGAGATTTCATATCTGTATCTTTATTTCAAGGCAGCACAGCAGAGACGAGCGCTACGGGTTTCCTCTTGAGCTATTTTACTTGAGCTGCATAGTCAGTCTGACCAGAACAGCTTTCCCTCTATCCAGAATGGCACCATGCACTTTGTTGGCTTCTGGCATCAGAATGAGAGAATTTAGCAGTCACCTGTGTCACTCTGGTACAACAATTTGGTTATAGACATGTCTATGAGATTACTGGGAATAAGAAGCATGATTTGCTTTAACCTAAAGATGATCTACATGAGGGACATCTCCTCTGCAGTCTACGGATCTACGTTGGCACAAATATATTATACATTAATCCAGAAAAAGACACTCTTAGAGAGCATTGTGCTAGGGTCTTTCAGAGAAACATGAAAGAGGCTCCTGAGAAAAATTCAGCCTTCTGTTTTAGTTAATTCAATAGCGAAATCCACTACCATGACCCACACATCACTTGAATTTATTTGATGGTGACCAGATCATCACAAAATTATAGTTTTATGTCACATTATGTTGTGTTATGTTTGTTTTGTTGGAGACACTGGTTGAATATAATCACAGATAGGCTGATTTTGCAGTGTCTTTTCATTGCTAGATCACTCACCTCGCCACCCTGTATGATGGACAACGTAGAACTCACACAGAACAGAGAGATCCACAGAGGCCAGGGGTTGCCTTTTTACATGGGACTTAGAAATACAAAATTCTGATTTAATTTTGATTTTGCGAAAAATAATGATAATTTCTCATGCAGGTAATCCTCTTCTGGTATTTTCTTAGTTAAAATGTATTGATTGTGACATAAAGCAACTAAAGCCAATGAATCAAAACATTCAATTTGAAATGTAGGTTCAATATTAATAGAAAATTTTGCATCAGAAATTCCTAGAAAAATAGAAGATATTAAACTAGATTACAGGAAAATAAAGCACAAAGATATTTGGTGCTGCCAATGCTGGATATTGTGATGAGACATTCTGATAGCTCTGTCAAAATTTCTCTAGAAAGGTCTGAGAAAGCTTTTTTCTACATTGTAATGGAATGCACATATAAACCATCTCTCACACATCCCATGGAGCCTGGATGGATCTTCTTTTATATCTCTGTAATTTTACATTAAACTGCGGCTTTTGGACAATCTTTGCCTAGGAATATTCCCTCAGATCTGCCACAAACTTTGTTGAACCCAGAAATCATCTTTTGGTTGCATCTGTAACCATGACTAAAAAGGGGGAGCACCACTGGTGGTCTGCTGTAAAGCAGCCAGCACTTCAGCTTCAAGTACGTTTAAATTAAACTTTTGTGGTCTATTCATTTGAAAAGTTCACACCATGGAAAAGAATTTTGAAATTACTATGTTCCCTTGGTTTCCAGCTTAAGAGCCACTGCTCCTTACTGTCTATAGATACCATCAGCTCTAAGAGGAGAAAAGAGAATGGGTCATTTAGGGAAATATTAAAGTTATTTGCTTACTCTGTGCATAGATGACAGAATGAGCGAGATAAATGAGAAATTCAGAGGCCTACAGCAGTCAGGAAAGGGCTTGAACTTTCTTTAAATACCGGCAGTTTTGGAAGTCTGGTCAATCGATCCTGGATAAAAAGAATGTTGTTGGTATCTCAGTAAGCTGGTTAATGTGAATTAGATTGAAGTGCTTCAGAGGTAATGGGGAAAACTCGGTTAGCCAAAAAATGCATTAAGAAAATATGTCTTAAAAAATGTAACTCTGCAGAGCTGTCAGCACGAGGAGGGTGTGTGTCACGCCAAATGGAACTGCAACATCTTCCTGACAACTTTCAGGTTCCATTAGCAACTGAGGATGCCTGTGAATTCAAGTGTTATATCCATTAGTGAGCATTTCATGCTCATCTTTATTAACTGAATCGCTGTCCATCTCACAGACTATCTTTGTTTTTCTTAGAATAACACCAGGAAAAATGTGCAACCAAACATTTTTTTTGGTCTTTTGCATCTATGGGAAAAGACATGCATGGATGCAATTATTCTCTTAAGAAAAAAACCCCAACTAACTTACAGATTAATTTGGACCCAAGATGTGCTTTGGCACCACGTTATACTGAAATAGCAGCCAGGGTCACAGATGATCTCCTCTCTCTTTCCTCCTGTCTGCTGTATTTCACACTAAAGCAGTTCATAAATGCAATCTTTACATTCAGGGAAGGAAATACAGAGACTGTGCCCTCCTTACTTCCCTAAGACTATACAAGGTGAAATTTCAAAAAATTTTAAGAGCTGAAATTCAAAATTGCTTTCTCTTGAGTACCTGAGTCTAAAATATCAGTCTTGACTTCACTCCTCCACTTATCCCCTGGAAGCTCATGCTAGTTTGTCAAATGAGAAGTCCTAAAATTTGATGCCCAAGCACTTTCGATATTCATGAAGCTAGAGGAAGAAGAATTATGAGGGAGCATGATAGTGTAATGCAATAAGCATTCAGGCAGACAGACAAGCCTAGGGTCTGAACTCAGAATCAGACTTCTCTTTTTCATCCAGTTGCTACTTAGTAAAAGGAATGGGAGATGGAAGGTGCCCTATTGTATAATTTATGTCACTCTTTTTGGAAGACTAGCTTTGAACCCCCAGGCCAAGAGGAATTCTGATCTCAATCTCTCTCTCTGCATGATTGCTCTAGCCATTAGCTATGATGCAAAGACCACAGCAATGTTGTGATGAACTGTGAGTGGCTGACATGTCTTGTACTAAATTTATTGCTTTGGGGTGATGCTAGGCATGCTTTGAGCAAGGCTGCCAGGTATGGCTGGCCAGAGAAGCTGTACACTTGGGACACATAAATACAGAACTTATTTAATGAAAACTGAAAATAAAACCCAGTGTCATTCTACATCTCTGCTGCATAGGACATTCCCTTACATCTCCTTTTCTGTAGCCAGTATGTTGTCCCCATAATCCTGACATATAATTATTTAGCTCATCATGCTTACAAATATATAAAGGTTGTGTTGCAGCTCAGTGATTCTTTCACGGCAGAAACTTGAGGGGAATTGTTTCATGTTCTGGGACATGAAGATGGAAAGCCTGCTGACATAGTGCTGAAAAGGCAGAGGACTGAAGCTGGGGCAGTGTACCCCATACTGCTTCTGGAGCAGCTGCTGGACTGAACTGTCCCCACCTGGACATGGGATTTGTACAGGAGGGAAATAGTTGGTTCACTCTGCAAGACGGTGCAGGACGACACTGTTTCTTAAGTAGTGCATGTGCACCAGGGAAAATGCAACAAAACCTGAGAAACAGCTATTTTCCAGGCTTGAAATAGGCTCTGATGATAGTGTCCTTACACAGGGGCACTTAATTATTTTCTTGTATTCCTGCAGTGCAGGGGCTAGGAGTGGAAGGTGGGAGCCTCTTGTTCCACACTGATCCTCTGTACAGGAGAGACTCTGCTATGACAAGTTAAAATAAGCACTTATCCCTGCAGAGCCTCAGGAATTCCCTGAGGATAATTTAAGAGTAAGCTTAGCTAGTACCCAAGAGGCACCTTTCCAGAGCAGTTCTGGGCTCCAGCTGATAGGAGCTATAGTTGGATAGCAGAAACATATTCTTTTCATGCTCTTTCCACCCAGCTGTCCCAGGAATCCAGAGATGTGTAGGTACTTGTCATCCTTTCCTTTTCCCTTCCATGTTTTGTTTGCATTAAGACTGAAACCTGCAATGGTTAATTTAGTTGCATTCCCTTCAGCACAACAGCATGGGAGCCTATTGAGAAGGTTGACTTCCTTAACTACAGAAATAGGGGGTCTAGAGGTATGGAACTGTATCTTTCAGCAACAGAAATACATTGTGCAAAGCAAAGTCAACTCCAAGAATGTCAACTGATGTATTATGCACCTCAGTTGCTGATGTTTAAGCAGAACAACAAAAAAATACATTTCTATAGAGGTTGTTCCAATGACAAATGTCTTTTCCAAACAGTTTTATTTGTACATAGAAATATTTTATGTAATAACACAAAGTTCACCTGCTACATTGTATGGAGTCTTTAGAAGCCAACCCACAAAAAAAAATCTGCACCTAATTTGTTGATCCATAACTACATCAAGACTCTGAGAAAGAAACATGATTAAACATCATATTTAAAAAGACAAGCAGCATAGTACAAATTACAGTGTACCACATCAAAGGAAACCCAGGAACACAAAATCCATGGAACAGCTTGAAGAAGTTATTTAGCACAGGAGCATAACAAGGATCTGAGGCCCCATTTTGGGCAATTTCAGTCTACTCTGATAGATGGTTTTCAGGTGGGCAGCAAGATCATACAGAGTAAAATATTATACTTGATAAACACCAGCCATGGATTCAAAGAGTTACACTGAAGTCTTTATGGGTCCAGAGCTGGCATCCCTGGAAGCACTGCCTGGCCACTCATAGCTTGCGCAGGCTGCTCCAAGGACAAATGGACAGAAGAACTCAGAGCTAACAGGGCTCACCAACAAAATGTGAAAAGCCCTCAAAATGTCTTAAAATGGAGTGGTAGCTATTATGGCATTCATATACTTGTGCAGTTTGCCTTGAAAGCTCCTCTGTTCCTGTTTGTGTTGTTGCTGCAGTGGTTGATGTGTGCTTAGCTGTACAGTAGCACCTCATTCTCTGCAGGAGCCAGGTTCCAGATCAGCAGCCTTGGAGCTGGGGGTCACCATCAGGCTCTTCTTGCCCCACAGACAGGTTCCTCACAGCCAGTGGGCCATAAGGACTCTCTGCCACAGCCACTGCCTTTCAGACATCTGTCCTCTGTCACATGAGCATTTTGTTCTTAAATCCAAATCACACACATCAAAATTTCCTTCCCACGCCAAGCACAAATAAAGGAGAGAATAAACTGGAAATCAGATGTACTAATGGACATAGAAAGTTATCAACAAATATAATGGTGAGGGAAGATCATTTTCAGGCTGACAGTTTGCACACCCATGTTGAGCACCTGTATTTGCTTATCTCCCTCCAAGCTCAGATCTTTCAGTGTGCCTCAAATGCCTGAGACACACCAGACTCCCACGGACCACGTGAAAATGTTGTGGGGTTTCCAAGGGTCTGGAAGAATCAGCAGTTTATTTTTAAAAATAAATTAAACATCTTCTGAATCTTGTGAAAAAAATTATCTACTTACAGTTTCCTTGCAATAAGATTTCCCTTATCTGTGTATTATGCTTCCTAAACACTGAATCTCTAATATTCAGGTAAATACGTTGCTACATATTTAGAGAGTAAGCAAAAGAAACTCCATTTTCATAGCAATTTCACTCCTTTATAATGAAAAATATGGTAAAATAGATTTCCCATAAAAATAGCATGTAGAAAAATCAAGAAAATTAAGTACTAAGTTTTTAAATTAAAAAATGCTAATGCTTTAAAATAAACAGGACAAATATGACAATAACCCTTTTATTTATTTGCTTTTCAAAAGGATTACATCTTGTTATCTGGATAATTGTAAGATAGAGGTTTCTCTTCAGTGGCCCAGTTAGGCTGAGAAAGTGAGAGACATTCCTCCTCTTTATCAGGACTTCACCCAAAAGGTGTAAGGTGTGTGCTCATATTTCAGGGTGAGTAAAAAAAAAGGGCCCAGTTTTACTTATTCATTTTAAATTGCCAGTTCCTTAGGATTTTGATGTGGATTTTAAATGATGTCTATTAACTATGCTCATATCTGTACTCTGAGTACGTGGTGGTCATGAAACATCCTTTGAGCTGCTTCTATTGACACAGCACCTTGCTGGGGTTTTGAGCCACCACTAAGCAAAGAACACTTTCTACTGAAATGCCCTTTCCTCTTCTCACAACCCTGTGCTTTCCTGGCCCTTGATTAATAATATTATAAATTAAAATAATATTTTTTGCTGTTTGAGAGCTTTAACGTACACAGGTATGACTCTAGATGCCCCTCTAAACCAGATTTCCTTCATATGGAAAATCTGGAAGAAAAAAAAAAAAGAATGAAAAAGAATAAAGACAACTTTTTTGATTGAACTTTTTATCTGGATGACTTCAAATACTTTGACATCTATCTATATTTTTATTTGGCAAATGAATCAAGAATAATTAAATAGGAATGGTAACATCTGTCACCAATCAATGGATTTGCAGCAAAATTAAAATGGTATTTCTTTCTCCTGAAATCCACTTTTTTTCATCTGATGCCATTCATTGAGATCAGATGCATTTCACTTTAGCTGTGTCAGATCTTGGAATTACACAAGTAATACAGTCCTGAAGGCCAATGGCATGGGAACAATGGAATGCGTAACAATATAATCAGCAGTGAAATCTTTATTTAATGTGTGGCATTTTAACATTCTAAAATGTGATGATTTTAAAACCGCTTTGTTCTTTGTCGCCAGGTTCTACGGCTGCTAAGAGTTTTAAACTTGTGCCATTTCATCTTAGCTGATGCCTTTTTCTAATTTTTTTTTGTTTCTGACTTTGGAAATTATTATATAAGACACATGAAGGAGACAAGTGAGGCAGTATAAATGGATAAAACAGCCTAAACTGTGCTTAGCAAATGTTAAGCAGAGCCAACAACTTCTTAAACTTGATAGTCTCTTAATCATTTGCAGCGAACACAGAAAGAAGTTTTCTTGTTTCAAAAGCTACCATGGTATTCGATAGCAACAATTTTATTGCTGGGATTACTTGAGCTCTAGAATTTTTTAAATGAAAATGTTACTTTGCAAGAAGAGAAAAATTCTAGGTCAGTTCAACAAATTTCAGTTCTACTCACTCTAGTAAGTGACAGATACAGCTTTATATACCATTCCATTTTCATAAGATCGTAATGTAGTTTGGTTTGGAAGGGACCTTTAAATATCACATAGTCCAGCCCCCTGCAGTGAGCAGGGACACCTTCAACTATGTTAGGTTGCTCAAAGCCACTTCCAGTCTGGCCTTAAATGGGGCATTCACCACCTCTCCAGGCAACCTGTTCCAGTGTTTCAGCACCCTCATTACAAAAATCTTCTTCCTTATATCTAATCTAAATGGATGCTCTTCTAGTTCGAAACCGTTGCATCTTGTCCTGTCACAAGAGGCACAGCTAAAAAGTCTGTAGGCACTGGAAGGCTGCAATAAGATCTGCTTTGAGCCTTTTCTTCTCCAGTATGAATGCCAGCTCTCAGGCATGTCTCTCCACATGCCTGTCTTCACAGGAGACGTGCTCCAGCCTTCTGATCAACTTTTTGGCTCCCTCTTAACCCTATCCTACACTTTATATTTCTTACCTTAAACCCAAAGCTATGCTAAGCCAGCGTCAAGGGGATGGTGCTAAGGATATGACAAGGAAAGTCAGGGAGCTTACAGATAAAGAGGATCCATCCCTCTATCAAAAGGCTGTGGCACAGGGACAAGAGCCCAAATATGGCAAAAACTTTTAGAAACCAGTGCTAGGAATCCCTAGGGAAGCCAGATGGGGTTTGTAGGCAGATGAACCTAAGTAGAAAGAATCATCACACACACTGGGACACTGCAGGAAAATGTCTCAAGTTGGATTCATCCCACATAACTCTGAGTAGTTGCTGTTAGAAGTAAAAGGCTACCACTGACTGGCACTGCCACTGCCCTTGCCTTTCCAATGACCCGGCCACAACTGTGTTAAAAAAGGATGGATCCTTTGACAGTGGTTTTAAATAAGGAGGACAAATGACAGCAGTGGCTTAAGCAGTGGCCTGATCCTAGAAGAGGACTTTGCTGGGAGTGCTCATAGGTCTTGGGATCATTAAATTGCTCCTAAACTGTGAGTTGGTACATTCTATAGAGCAAGGGAAAAGAAAAAGAAAAAAAGAAAAAAAGAAAAAAGAAAAAAGAAAAAAGAAAAAAGAAAAAAGAAAAAAAAAAAAAAGAAAAAAGAAAAAAGAAAAAAGAAAAAAAAAAAGACAGCAGAAAAGGCAGAGAAAACACACAGGCAAAGAAAATGGCACATCTGACACTAAGGAGGACACAGCTTTGGACAGGGACCAGTAAGGGTGCAGTATATTTTCCTGATGAGGAACCCTTAGAATAGCCCACAGTCAAAATGTAGAAGGAGTTTCCCTGAGCCACACATGTAAATGCAGAGAGGCACATTACAGGTAACTGCACATGACCTGTGCAGATCATTCCCCCACCAGTTTGCTTATGTGAGAATATTCCCTCAGATCCACACACAGCCATCCCTGGGAAATGCTCCCAGCTGTTCTACCAGCTGGGCTTTTCCACGCATTGACAAATCGTTTGCCTTCAGAAAAACCTGAACCTCTCCTTTGCTCTTTCAGGCTTTGCTGTCTTATCTTGAGGCCTGACAATTATTCCTGTTTGTCCACTGCTTTCATTCCACCTATCTTTGCAGACCCAGAAAAAACTGGCAGTAGTGTTGCATTCAGAAAAGCTACAGGGATTTTCAAGCCCATCAAATGTGATTAACCTTGAGTAGTTGTTTTATTGAAACAAAGTCCAACACTTAAAACTGTAGCAACTTTAGCAGATGAACAATTTTAACAGACGCCCATAAACCCGACTTACAGATATGCCCAATAGATTTAACATACTTTTTGTCTGAGAGCAAGGCAGGTATCAGGACATCTCAGTTAATGAAGTAAGCCTTTTGCAGACTGGTAACATAAGGTTATTTGCTGTATTTCAACATTCTCTACTTCTTGCCTTCCTCTGACGGAAAAGCATTACCTGGCTCACACATGAAAGGAAAGGAGAGACCTTCAGGATAAACTGGGGAGCAGAGGACTGAGTAATGCAATGCATTTTTGGAGAAAAAGGGGAAGTTCAGACTCTGGGTTTCTCTATGGAATCAAAATAAATCTTGGGATTTTCAGATACCTGTAAGGCAGCCTGTAAGATTCAGAAAGGATGGAGGCTTTATCTGAGAGGCAGAGGAGATGGAAGTGGTTCTTCAAACCTAAGAAGCCACTAAGAATTGCAAGACTAGAGAACAGGAGTGTGGAAAAGGGTGTGATAGGGAACAAGAAGATTCATATTCAAACCATTTCATGCAGTCTACCTCATCCAGTACTCTGAGCTAGCTCAATTTAAAGAGATGGTGTGTTTTAGTTTAAGTGTTTGTATTCTAACAAAATCTTGCTTTAGAAACTGGAAACCTTTCAGTATTGCTTGGTGCACTCACTCTCCAGAAACAGTGGGGCAATTCTGCCTCCAAGTCCTGGCCAACTTGAGCCCCTGCTGCAAAAAAATGCAGAGTCTTGGGGGGGATAATATGGCAGAACTACTAGCAACACCAGAAGGTTGAAAAGAAATCAGATGTGAAGACTGGAGCTACACAGGACTTTGGAGATTGAGGGCTACTCTCTGTGCTGGGTCTCAGATATTTCTTTTTCACTCAGCTATTTTGTACTGACAGATTTTGAGAATATTCTGTGTTTTTCAGAGGTTTCTCTATGCATTACAAGCAAGACATAGCTATTTCTGCATAACCAGAAACCTCAGATCCATTTAATGTGCATGCACAGGGAAATTCTACCATGTGGTTGTGAGGCATTCATTAGAGCTGTGCAGTCTCCAGAAAAAGCTGGATGGACTTATGGCACATGCATGTATCAGTGACACAGCACTTCCATATTATTTGCAGTGCTTCCAAAAAGCACTGGATCTACAGCACATACTCTGCAATACAGATTTGCACATGTACAGCCAGTTGGACTTGCCCAGAGATGTTGAACTTCCTGAGCATTTG
The DNA here is from genome assembly GCA_027886175.1 of Phylloscopus collybita. Classification (NCBI taxonomy): domain Eukaryota; kingdom Metazoa; phylum Chordata; class Aves; order Passeriformes; family Phylloscopidae; genus Phylloscopus; species Phylloscopus collybita. The sequence continues at coordinate 8,479,824 of JAJNNQ010000007.1, forward strand.
CAGACCGCGAGGAAAGCATTTGCTGCTGCTCCCCTCGGATTTGCAGTGCATACATAATGTGGTGCATGTGTTCGTATTTTTGTGTGGGAACACCTGGGCAGAACTACAGGGGCAATAAACAAGTGCTCAAGGCAGTGGAAAATTAACGGAGGAATATCATGCTAGGTGAATCAGAAGAAAAAGGTTGTGACAAATGGCAGTTTGGTGGGTGTAGGACAGTCAACTGTGGCAATGGCAGCGCTCAGCACTGTGTGGGGTCTCCTTGGAAGTACTCAGGGCTTTTAGTGCCACAAGGAAGGAAAGAAAAGGCTTCAATGGCATTCTGCAGGAACAACAGATCTATCAGAGGTTCAAGTGAACACAGAGGGAAAGCAAAAGCTGTAGGAGAAATTCTTATATTCTTAGCTCAATATACTGATGAACTACAGCGTGGGACATTCTAGCACACTGATTTTGCTGGGGGTCTTGTGAGGGTCTTACTTTTGTTTTGCATGTGCTTAGGAAATAGCAACAAAATTGTTATTCCCGGTGCCATACATGCAAGCAGCAGGTTTCCTAGGGTGCTGCTGAGGGATGCATTGGGAGCCATGGAAAACACATATAAATGCATGTCAAACTTCAGAGAGCCCACTGGAGAGACTCCAACCACTTTGTAGACTCCTGGAGGCACAGAAAATACATTTCTGTCTGCACCACAAGTTGAATTCACTCTTGATGGCATAGGCAGGTGAGCAGTTCCACTGCATCACAGAATCACAGAATCTTCTGAATATTCAGAATATTGGAAAGGACCCACAAGGATCATCAACTCCAACTCTTAAGCGTATGTGCAAAGCAGATTAAAAGATCAGTTTAATAATTTTTATGGAAAGTAGTCACTGCATATGGCAAAGTAATTTTCAAGTCTAGTGTCTCAACCACTCATTTTTTAGTATCCTGAAGGGAATTAGAGAAATAGGACTAATTGCCTAACAAATTGCCTTTGTACACCAAAGCCTTTTTTAAATGCCGTAAGACCAGCAAAGTTTTATTTTCTTGCTCTTCTATAACCAGAGGTGTCCAAACTAATATTTTTTTAAAAACTTTGGCATTATAAGTGCATCTCAGGCCAATCTTTTCTTTACCAAGTCATAGCTGTAAGCCAATTCTGATGTCCAAGTTATAAAAAATCCTTGAAAACAGCAACTTCTAATGGAAAAAAGTTTTGGTGAGGTAAATGTGGCACTATAATAGCACAAAATATCTGTTTTTTCTATACACTGAGCCTCACTGCAATCTTTCTGTGAGGAATTTATATTGCTAGAATAGAATTTCCCAGTGGAATGTATATTCTTTATAGCATTGATGAATTAACTGCCCCCATTTTCTTCAGATAGGAAAATTTTATTCTTGAGTGCCTAATATTCTGAACAATCTTTTAAATACTGCACATCAAGTATTGACCACTTTGATGGCTTATTTCTAGTAAAAGTCAATTATGCAAAAAACAGAAATTATGTTAAAATTTGACCAAACTTCTTTTTAGCATTTCTTCCAAAAAGGCTTCCCTGCATAGCAGAGCACAGACTTTCCCTAAGCTTGGCATTCTGCTCCTCGGTTGTCGTCATTCCATCTGAAGCGTTTACTTTGAAATGCCTGCCAAATATTTTTGCCCCGGTACCACAATAACAGTGCAGCAATGTGGGAGTGATTCAGCTCTGTGCATTTACGATGAGCCCAGAGAAACAGGCTCAGGGAAGTGGTCTATGAGCCGGGTTCTCCTAGTGATATCCAAATCCTAAGCAGATCTGCTAAACCTTGTTAAAGGTCATGCTTGCATTTTTCTAAGTTACTGTTTCTTCTGATAAGCAAGACAGCTTGGATGTGAGTCGTTTGGGTTTTCTTGTCCACTTAACTTTCAGAAATTAAACTCGGAATAAGTACATTTTAGACAGAACAGCATTAGGCTATGTCTTGATTAGTGCTAATCTGCAGAGCTCCCCTGATTCACAGCAGCTGGCTCCACGGTCCTTTCCATATGTACTTACATCTTGCAGAGTTGCTGAGGGTGTTTGGGCAGTACATGACCTGTCCACATGTTTTCTCTGGGAGAATGTGAAGCACGCCACAAGATCTGCTGGTAAACTTTAACCCTGAGGTAGAGAGAGTATTTTGCAATAGTCAGGATCTCCAGGCTTCAGCTCATTCAGATCCTGGCTGCCTTGTAAATCTTTCTTGCCCCACTTCAATGGAGATAAGAGGGATTGTATGCTTGAGGTTCAGTTGAGAGAGACCACCCAAGTCATAGCTCATTTCACTTCTCCTGACCTCCTCTGATATGGCCATCAAAGCAGCAATTAAATTTGTATAGAGCAAATGTGTTCCATCAGCCTGCTTTTCATCTGGCTCTACAAATACTTGAGACCTGAGTAAGCAGCTGAAAATTTTAAAAACAAGAATGAGTAAATGTAAAGACAGATTTCCACACCCCCCCCGCTGCACCCCCCGACCCTGTTCTGGAGCAGGATGATCTGTTTACCCTTCTAAAAGAGCTGTCAGCAGAGTGGTCATCAAGAAATATGAATTCACAAGTGGTGCACTCCTAGGAAAACAAGTACATGTAGAAACTTGTTCCTTCTATTTTCAAGATTTATTTTCCTTTGCTATTTGTGTTTGGCAGCAGACTTTCTTTTTTAGTTCCAGTGCAGCCTTTTAATAGACACCTAGTAACCTGCTTTACTAGGTGGGGTTGAACCTGCAAACATTTTACTCACCTGTTTGGCTGCAGTTGTACAAGCACATAGGTCAGGAAAGTCAAGTAAGTGAATAAAAGAGGCACCACGATACATTCAGTTCAGTTCATTCATGTGCTGATTACATGTATAAACAATAGGAATTCTACTGTACCCTTTAAACTGTCTCCTCCTGTGTTATTCTTCTGTGAACTTGATGCTACTGGGGTCTTTTCGTCTTTTCATCACCAGGCTAGTCATACTACCTCCAGTGGATAGTTTACAAAAAAATGAGAAGAGAAAGTGTTTAAAGTTTAGGGCTAAGAACCTAAAGTTTAGGGCTAAGAACCTAAAGTTTACTCTTGATGGGGGCATTGTGTTGCAGTTGGAATACATGAACATACTCCACTCAGCAGGAACCAATTGCTCCATTTGGAGCACTCCAGAGCTGGGACTGCCAAATCTCACCAGGGAGGAGGTTGTGCAGACGGTGAGCAGCTGGGGCTCAGAAGAGTGTGTTGTCCATAACTTCTTCCCTTCAGCTCCAACCATTGTTTCTGCCTACAAGACAGCATGCACAAATACTCATCTTTCCTCAGACACAGCTTGTGGGGCTATGATATGCAGTGCAATTCCTTACGTGGGCTTTCTGAAGTTTGGTTCTAAATATATTTGCCTCTTTCTGTAGATTTGGGCCTTGCAGACTTGTACAACACATACACCCATACAGAGAAATGCAACAGAAACCTCTTGCTCCTGCAGTGTTTTGGGCTTTGCACACCCACACAGGGGCTTTATTTAGCTCGGTCTGTAATCTTTGGGTATGGGATGTTCTTACTAAATCATCTTGGTGTCTAGGAGACGTGCTCTGGAGGAAATCCAAATACAACTGCCCTGTTCCCTGGAGCTGGACAGAACCATGCTTACATGTACCAGGAACTTGTGCTGGTCTGCGTCAGGGATGCGTACCATTCTCCACATAGCACCGTGGTTTTGCAAAGAAAGACATCTACAAGAGCATGAATAAAGTTGTGTGCCTTTTGACTGGTCATTGTGTGGAGGAAAGGAATGAAAAGTCTTTGGACATTTCCCTGTTTCATGAGCACCCACAGAGGTGACATCTATAAAGAGCCCTTAGCATTCCCACAGCCTGGCCCCACTAGTCAGATGAACTGCACTCCCTTTCATGTGTACCAGGACCTTAAAGGTGATGCAGACCTGAATGCTTCTGTATCTGCCTGTAAGTGAGCATATATGTGTGTTAATCATATGATCACAGCAGCACGTAGCTGCCTCTGCTGATGTGCTCTGACCAGCGTGGTGGTGGTCACCAGTCACACTTGCAGCAGAGGGGACTGCTCTCTAATACACTGCAGGCGTTGGACAGTCCTAATGTTCTCTCTGGGAATTTGTACAACAGCTCTCATGTTTATGTGTTTGGTATCTCCTGGGAGGCTATCAAAGTCAAACAGTTACTTGATTTATCTCTCTTCATTCTCTCCAAGTGAAAAAGAAATGAGGAAAATTGTTTCAAAGGTACTCAGGTGGAAATCAGAGATAGAACAAACAGGAGGCAGTAGAATGAATAATCTGTGCAGATGGTTGCTGAGAAGAGCTGGGCTCCTGTGCTCCACAATTGTTTTTGCAGGTGAGATCTTTCCCTTCTAAAGCTGAGGACGTCTAAAGTCTGGATGGGTTTGAAAGACATAAATCTGCCTTTGAATTCTATTGTTATTATCATGGAATCATTTTACATAATTGACACCTTTTACGTAAAAAAAATTATTTGGAAGATATTTTGTTTATACTGTAGCTAAAACCTACCTGAGTTGTCTAGTCCCACTGAGCCATACAGTATATTCGTCAATGCATAGTTCTCTTGCATTTCAGCATTTGTTATGAAAACCAAAATTCTTACTCTGAGTTATTTATGCTGGCAGTGCTTCAAAGGGAGAAACTGCTTTACTTCATGCCAATCTCTGTAGCAGTTGGGAAGAATACCTCTCCTAAGATCATTTATATCTTGTTAACCTTTCGATGCAGATTTGTCTGAACACATTTTTTTCCTTTAGTGCATACCTGAAATGACAGGAACTTGTTTGATAAGACACTGATATAAGAAGTTATATATTCTTGTTTAGTGAAAATAAATGTACCTGTGAATCCAAACACCTTTTATTTTCTTTCTTCACTTGTTGACAAAACAAATACAAGAATTTCTATGATGCAGAAATATAACATCCTACTCCTTGCATGGAAGCGCAGCCATTACGCTGTGTTGCTACAAGAGCCAAAAATGAAGGGCTCATCCTCTAAACAGTGCAAAATGAGCATTAGTCAAAAGGGACACTTCATTCTGGTGAGGGTAGAGCCAAATCTGTTAATTTTACATCGATAACTCCTCCAGTTATTTCCCAGAAATTTCACCATAAACACGTGTAGGTCTTCCACTCTGGGCCATGCCTTGACTTGTAGTATAATCAAGACATTCACAAGACCAGGTAAATTATTGCCATCACTCCCACTTATCTGCTCTTTTAATTGCTTCCAGAAAAGGTTCAGGACTTACTGTTTGTTTTGCAGAAGGAAAGCATCAGACATGGCTTTGTGGGAGCCAAAATGCTGGAACTACGGCTATGCCATGGTGTGGAGAAGGGCGTGCTCCGCTGAGCAGGGACTTCTAGCAGTAGGGGAGGCTGAGCAACTGCACCAAGCTCACCCATGCTGCACTTTCCCTCTGCCAAGGAAAATCAAAGCATGGCAAGATGCTGCCAGCAGTGATATGAAAATGGAAACCATGCTTATAAGTACGGGGAGATGCTGATATAATCACTGTACTGCATGGTGTCGTGACATTACAGCAGCCCAGGTCTGAAGAACACGTGTATTTTCCAGTCACTGAAAATGGAAGATTTGAAATCTGGAACACTGAAAATGGTGTACCATAAGAAGAAGATCACTAAATGCCATGTTAAGTGGAAAACAAGTCTGAGACTTAGTGCTCAGAAAAGCTCCAGACTACAGTAGTTTTGTAACGACTCTCTTGCAACACTCTTGATTTTGTTCAGGTAAGATCAAGCCACATTTACCTGTCCAGGATTTCTTCTTGGAACAGATATATGTTTATATCTTAAGACAGAGATTAGGTATCATTTCCCTGAAGCTAAACAGAAATACAGTACAAACCATTCCCCCCACTCCCTTTTTAATATAGAAAGGTTGTATTTAAGTTACTAACCAATGCCATGGGACATGCCCCTGTTGAGCCTGATGTTGAGACTATTCTATATATCTTCTAAGGTGACTTACTTCCAAATAGTGTTAATCTGATCCCATAGACCCAAGAGTAACTGCACTGTGTCAGAAAGGCCAAAATGCAGTAAATAGGAATGACTGGACTGCTTTGAAAGAACCCTTCTGATCTGAATTAAAATTCCAGTACTTACAGAATAGGTACAACACGGATCTGCTACGTTCCCCTCCTCTGCCTCTGACTAAAGTACACCAGATTCTTCAAAGGAAAAAATATTTATCTAACAACAACCACTTTATTTGGAAGGCAATTGTGGGTCATCATGTAAGTCACTCAACAAGGGTGTCATAAGTACTACTGTTTGTTGTGTGAGATTGCTTCTTCTGCAGAAGTAGAAAAAGTACTAACAGAGAAAACGAGAAGAAATGTCTGAAGAGTGAAAACAGATTATTCAAAGCTCCTGCCTCTGCCATTTACAGTTTGTTGAACATGAATAGATGCAATTTCTGCAAATCTGGTACAACAGCAAGTTGTTGAAGATTTAGAATTTATGGCTTACTTGTAATATGTACACAATAGAAAATAATAATAAAAGATAATAAAATATAGTTAAATACCCCCATGGTTACACAAATAAGGTCTTTCTGCTATCATATGTTTTGAGTTACTTTTTCATTTATGTATTTTCTGTTACCCGTTATGTTCTCTTAAATGTCCCTGACTTATTTTCCTGCATCAACTTCATCCTTCTTTTGCTTGGCAGAGATTGTTGTTTATCCAGCTTACCATTGGGGGCATTAAAATTACTTATTTAATTTTTACATAAACAGAGTAAGTGCTGCCAGCACAACTTTTTGGAAAAGTGCTAGGCTTAGCCTCATTCTGTACAGTAGCCAAGCAGGGCACATTGTTAGTACTCTGTGAACAATGGGTATTATTGTTATATTAACTTGGTTTCATTTCTTGGGGGAGAAGAGAAAGATTGGTGGATTTAGTTGGAGATAAACTAAATAATAGGCACATGCCCAATCTGGATTTCACTGAGAGCAGCTGAGTAACTCCAGTTAACATCACTGGGAATGGGGTTAAGATGTTAGGATTACATCTGTTCCACCAGCTGTACTCAACCATATATTAGGTTTCTAACCTCACCCTCAGGCTCTCCATGTCAGTGGAGAGGAGCTGTAACCTCCTGAGGAGCCATTGGTCCATCCAAAGGTGCCTGGGAAGTGTGTGATAAATTTGGCTCCTTTGCTGACTGCGTCATTCTGCTTCCCAGATTGTTAATGCTACAACTCTTTTTACTGGAGTGTCTTGAGCTATGGATATCTCACAGTGGTGTTTCAAACACAGCTTCTGCTACAGCTTGGGCAGTATTTTCAAAGCCCACAGATGAGCAACACTGGCATTGCTCATGCAGGGAAGCACTGGGGAGAAATACCTGAGCTCCAGGTGGATGATTTGACTCTGGAGCTGGGTTTATCACACATTGTGCTGACTTAATCAGCCTGAAATAGTCAGTTCTAATCACCATACCCCTTTGTATCAGTATTGCTCACAGGCTTGAGGACTACTGTTTCCATGTAGCTTTTCCTCCATGGCTGAAAGCTTCATGCAGAGGTTTCACACCTAATTTTCTTTCTGTAACAGTTGCAAAAATGACCCTCAAATACAGCACCTGAATGGTGGAGTTGTTCAACCACACGCTTCTCTTGATCTGGAGGATTTACTAAATGATGTTCACATGGCTTAAGTGCTGAGGTGAATGGAAGTATCTCTGGAAGGACATAATTTACTCTGGCCTATGCTGAAAATACTTTTTTTTTTTTCTGTTGGATTTCTCTGCTAACTAGAAGAAATTCTGATATATTAGAGATTATTTTTTATGGGCTTTCTGTGTTCTACCACTATTAAAAGTAGAATTGGTGTGCAATCACAGAATTTCATGTATTTAATGCTTTGGAGGAGGCCTCAGATTCTCTGCCATGTGTGCATTTCTGGAAAGATGAGAACTGAGAATAGATGAACTGACAATCAGTTCTATCTGAACTAACAGCTAGGTTTTGGGGCCTGAACAGCAGCAGAATGGATCTTGATGCCTTCATCCTAATATAAACTGCAAACTCTTGTAGTGATGCCCTTAGCAGATCTGTCTGAGTCACCTTCACTGATGTGGCAGACCTAAGCCAGGTTTTCATGGACAGGAATGCAAGGAGCACAGCAGATAAGCAGGGTTGTACCAAGTTGTACCAGCTCAGACACAGTGGGGTTTATTTAAGCTTTGAAGAAGTCAAGCTAAGAGGAGCTCAAGATAATTTGAATTTTAAAGTGAGTTCAGATCACCAGAATTTAGGCACAGCTTTTTTCAATCATAACTGAAAATCAGTGCAGCTCTGGCAATAGACAACGTATGAGTGAGGAAACTGCAGCTTGCAGGAGATCATGAATATACGGTGCAAAGAATTTTCTGCCAGAGACAAGGGGGCAGCTGATATCTAGAGCAAGAACAAAAGTGCCTGGGGTTAACAAGAAAAAAAATCTGAAAGCATTCCAAAAGATTTCACCAAAGAAAGTCCAAGTGTTAGTGACACATGTTAATGTTGTTGTGAAATGCTTGACTGGCAGGTAGTCAGATACTTGCGAGTTGAGTGTGGCTTCAGAGCTTACTTGAGAGCAAATAGAAGCTTGAAATGAGGCAACTCCACTTCCCTGCTCTGGGATAAACATGGGAACTGCTGTGAGCTGTGAAGACACATCTGTTTAACCCAATGTCTGTATTCAGCAGTGGCCACTGTGCAGATGTTTTGGAAAAGAAAAGAAACGTGTGTATGGAGCATTCATTCCCCTCCTATAATCCCCATATCCTGGCAGTCAACAGTTTAGGGACTTCATAACGCCAGACATTGCATCTGGACCACTGTTTTTAATAGTCACCAGTGGACCTATATTCCATAAATTTGACTAATCTTTTTTTGCATCCATTTATACTTTTGGCCTCTGCAGTATCCTATGGCAACGAACCCTTGGGCTGAATTATGCTGTGTGTTAGAAAGAAACCTCTTTTTTTCTGTTTTGAACCTGGTTCTCAGTAATTTTGCTGGGTGTCCCAGTTCCTGCACAGTTAAAAATAGTGAATGACTGTCCCTTGCTCAGACTCCTAAGTCTTGCTAGAGATCAGATATCCACAGTTTCCCTTAATGAAACAGAAATTGCTTATTCTCCAAAACCTGCTTTGTATTCCTGTTGCCCTCTCTCTTTTGTACACTGCTTCAATCAGGGTCACCGTAGAAGATTTAAAATATGAGTACACCATGTTGTATACTACTTCTTATATATTCAGCCTATTTATAAACTCAGTTTTATGGACTGTGTTCACATATTCCTGAAAAGAAAACAAATCTTTGCAAGAACCAGTACAATTATTTCTTGTGTATCTTGTTCCTCTTACAGGAGCTGGTAAAGTGTGTCCCCAGTGCAGTGGACAGAATCATGGGAACATTTAGATTGGAAAAGGTCCTTGAGATCCTTGAGTCTGACCATAAAGGTAACAGTGTTAAGCCCACCACTAAATCATGTCCCTAAGTGCCTCATCTACATGTTTTTTAAATACTGCCAGGAATGGTCACTCCTTCACTTCCCTGGGCAGTCTCTTCCAATGGCAACCCTTCCAGTGAAGAAATATTCCTTAAAACCTAAATCATGCAACTTGAGACGTTTTCCTTTTGTCCTGTCATTTGTTACTAGAGACGAAGGAGTGAAATAGTTCTTGTTTCAGGACATCTGGAATTGTCATTACAATCTCTGCAGGAATGCAGGGACCACCTGCAGCTGGGCCTCCTCTCTCCCCACCAGTTTTGGGGCCACCACCACAGTGGTCATTGTGGTGGGGAAGCTGGAGAAGAGCACAGTTGATTGAACTGCACAAATCTGCTTGTACAGAGCCATCACAGGAGAAGGGTGTGAAGGGTCTTCCAAAAGGATCAGTTCTTCCCCTCTTCTTATCTCTGTCTGCAGAGAGCACTTTCACTGCCTTGTGAGGGAAGGAGGGTGAGGGAGAAGCCCTGGCTTCAGAGCCCAGCTACAGTTAGAAGAGAAGCAATGCTGTTTCCCATGGCCTCCTTTTAAAGGTATTGTCACAGCTGCCACCTTGTGCTATTTGCCTGTGTGAAGTCCCTGATTCTGGCCCTCCCCACAGCACTTTCCACTCTGCAGTGGGAAGCTCCTCTGAAGAGCAGACAGGCTTCCCTGAGCATCTCAGCCACGCGAAGAGAAAAACAGACAATTTCCAGGCAACTCTTGATTTATGACCACTTACCCAGTTAAGGTGATTAGCCCAAAATGTTGATCTAAAGCCACCAGTGGGAGGCAGCTTCATTGCTGTTGTAATTGGGCTTACCTCATACCCTCAGATCAGTATCTGATTTATCACCACAGCACTTCTCCTCTAAAGTATTGAGCCTAAATGTTCTTCTGCTTCCCTGGTGGAGAAATCACAAGGAGATATAGGTTTAGAGCCAAATTTTTAGAGGCAGATTCCAACTGTTTTCATCTCTTTTAGCCCTTAAGGTTTTGGGCGCATTACAATTGAAAAGGGTAAAAGCTCCAAAATCAGGAAGGCTGCTTCATTAAGCACAGAAAATCTAAGTGCCTGCTGATGGACCAGATCCCTCTCCTGTTAATATTCCCCTCTGCAGCCACTGGACACTGTTCATGAGTTATCCAAGAGTGTTGGATATCAAGAGCAAACATCTGCACCATAATCTGTAGAGGAGAAAAGCATGGTAATGACCTACAGTAGATGCTCTGGTGGTCAGGGTCACTGGGAAAAGCCAATCTGGCTTTGGTGCATTAAACCCCAATTAGGCCGCTGAGGTTTAAACATGCATGTACATGTTTTGCTGAATCAGTGCCACACTGCATAAAAATGAAATTTCTTACTCTGAATTTTGAATGTACACATACTTTGGCACCAGAAAGGGAGCATGCAAAGAGCTAGAGGCACAAATCTGCAGGGTACATCAAGGCCCTTGTGAAATACGGCCCTGGATTTTGGCAACTGACTTTGGCTTCATAGCCAGATGGTGAAGAAAAATATATTCAAATTTCTATAGTAAACATATCTAGCAGACCTTAACTTCAGCAGTGAGTCTGTTACCAGTTGCATTCAAAAATTGCATTTTTAATCTGTTATGTCATTTACTGTTATTTAAAACTTTTTCTGCTCTGTTAAAAAGGTGTGTTAGTATGAACTACAGGAGAACTTGCTCTTGAAATGACAATATTTGGGTTTAATCCTCACATTTCTTTGAACAAGTTTGTACATACTTCCTCATCTCTAAAAAGGAACGAGCCTTCACGTTTAGCAGCACTGAATTTGAAACAAAAAAGAAATGTGTTGCACATGAAAATCAAGCCTGTATAACTGTGAAGGATCTTTTTGATGATCACTGCACTGTAGCTGGGCAGGTCACTGCTTTTGTGAGCAGTTGTAGTCCTCAGAAGAACTGCTTTACTTCTGTTTTATACTGCAATAACTTAATGAAGTAAAACTGGACCAGTGCCATAACTTTTAAGGAACTATGTTTTGAAGCCTCCTTCACACCAATGTAATTTGCTGTGACATGTGGCACATGTCTCAGAAACACATTCAGAGATAAATCATTGAAATGGCCAGCTATAACTGCACTGCAGCCACGCACCAAGGATACCAGCCACATTCACTGGATTCCCCACCTGCTCTGGGAAACGCTTATGACAGAAGGCAAACGGCCAATAGAGGAAACATTGTGGAGGTTTGCATTCAGCTGTATCTTTGTGGCTGAAGATCTTGTGTTCATACTTTTCTTCCCACATAAACATTGGAGAGATTTCTCCCACATTGTGGCCAGTCATTGCTGGGTAGTGGAAACGGATGCAGTTTGCACCATGACTGGAAGGAGACTGGGAAGGCCGTTCACTGACACGCTTGATTGTGAGTGTCCCATTTGGTTCAAAGCTACTTACATGGCACACTTCCTACGCAGTGAACAGCAAATGTTGACCAAGGGCAGTAGCCTGCCAGCTCCCAAACTACCAGTGGTACATCATTGTGCTCTTTTATTATTGCCTTCCTTTTGTGTAGCCAAATTTTAGCCACACAGTTGCCTGTGGGAAGATATTCTACATCCAAGTGCTCCTGTTGCCACTGTTTTAACTCCCTCACAGCTTTCATTCACATCACATTTAGGTTTTGGTTGTAAGGCCCTCCTTGTTGCAGAAAGTCCATAGAACACTGAAGACCTGCTCAGCTGCTGATCACAGCTGGGCTCGGACCCAAAACTGGAAGCTTTTGCAAAATGAGAAAGTTTGGGAAAGTTAGTGGTGCCATGAATTATTCCAGGTTTAGACAAACTTCTTTCAAACTCACAAACACCATATTGGGTTGAGAATTAGTGTGGGTAGAAATTTTCTGGAGAGAGTGAGATTCTAACTTTCTTCCTCTTGCTAATTTCTTCTATTGAGATGAATCACTTGAGAATTGTTTTAAATATTCCAGATCTGGAGCTACGAACACCTAACAAAACAAGCACCGTTTTGTTGCTTCCTGCTGCTGCACTGTTGACAAACAAGAAAAAAAAAAAAGAATTAGGAAAGGCTCCAACTGATTCTGTGAGGGCTCTCATTTGTGCATTAAATCACTGCCTGACCTCTGGGGTTGCATGCTGACTGTCAGCTACAGAGTCAGCATCAAAAAATGCAAATGGTCAGATTACAAATACAACCACTGCAATCTTGGAAACCACTGTTTTTCCTTATATCCTGGCAAATAAATGTATAGATGCAGAAATAAGTCTTTAAATACAGTTTCATATGCTAAAGGTTTACATATGGTACTCACTTTTCCGAGAATTCAGAATGGCTTTTCTGGGAACTTTTATCGTACCTTTCTACCCACTAAAGCCTTGGTATTGTAAACTGATTCCCACTCTTCACTATACCATAACTTAAAGGGTGGCTCAAAACAAACAGCAGTAGATCAATTTACATGCCTGAACACTATCGAAATTGCAAGGCCTTTGTTCTCAAGTTGCAGTGGTTTATTTATTTATTTCTAAAGAAACATGTCTTTTTAGGACAATATTTTAAAAAAATGCTTAAACTCACATTTCACTTGTCTCATACATTGACTTGTATTTTTTCTTTTAAAAATTACTAACAATCTCCATTCTTCAGTTCCCGTAAACACACCTTTTCAGACCAATACATGCTATGAAGAAAGTGGAGGAGGAGGGGGAATTTTGCTTAAGTTCCTGGGTAGATTGCAGGTGCATTTGTTTGTATTAAGAGAAATGTCGAACAGAATCCTCCTTTGTGACACACCATAGCAACTTTTCAATTTTCTCTCATTAGCTCGTGGTACTTCCCCCTCAATAAGGTACTATTGTGCTGCCTCTAACCTGATCTGGGAAACACTGTGGAGCTGTCAACTCATCAACCCTAGAAAATGGATAGTTAATCTTTTCAGGGGACTTGTTTCATTTCCTGTAGCTCATGTAAAACCCAAATATTTAACTACTACAAACAGTGAGTTCTTCACCTGGATTTCACTGATAAAGCAACAAAGCTTATTACTTCTGAATTTTTTTCTCCTTTTCTTTTCTTCAGTTTGAAAATTAATGCCTCTAGTGAATAGAGCCTCATTTGTAAAATCACAATTTAGCACTTCATTAAGATGGCATACAATTACATTTTCTGAAGTTTTTAGTTTGCATTGGGTTTTAAAATTCACTTCCTATTTTCTCTGGTGCTCTCAGATTTTTGGTTCTCACCCCTTGATAGGATGCACAGAGAGCATTAGACTGCTCAGTCTTTCATGGGTTCAATCATGGGGATGAATGATACTTCACACAGGATCAGCCTTCCATAATTTCAAACACTGGGGATGTTTTTTCAAGGCCAGAATCCCACAGTCAAAAAGGCCATCACCATCACTTACTCTCTTGATGTGCTTTAAGATTGTCTTTTGTGCTTTGGTATCACCTTCCTGATGATCCTATAGTAGTTGAGAAAAGATGGATTGTGATGAGTAGGAAATGAAGTGAGACATTCCATGTCCTTTTTCAGAGGCTAGACTTTCTAGTTAGAGCCTCTGGGGTGTTCACTGCCTTTGCACCTTGGTGGAGACCCACTGAAAGCTGGAGGCTCACAATGGCATGCACAGAGGAGACACAGAAAGAAAGGGATCCAGAGAAGCAAAGAGCTAGTGAGATTCGTGGCAGTGTCTAAAGACAAGTCCTGAAAAAAGGCCCAGAACTGCCCTCTTTATGGATTAAAACAATAAAAGCTACATGCCTAAGAAAGAGGAAAGAAGGATTCCCTACTGCAGAGAAACACTTTCAGCCTGCTGGTTTACCCAAAGGAACAAGGACAGATTCCACCTCAGAGATGCTGGAAAGCAGAGGCAGAGACAAAATACAAAGTTGTCTCTGAAAAGGTACTGTTCCCTGTTAAAAAAAAAAAAAAAAAAAAAAAAAAAATATATATATATATATATATATATATATATATATATATATATATATATATATATATATATAGCAATTCTTAGAAAATATAGCATGAAATCAAGCTGCAGTCTTATGTGGTGCCAGTGACAGTGGAGGTTTCAGCTGTGGACTAGAAAGCACAAGTAGACTGTTTTTAGAAGCTGCACCAGAGCAGAAATTCCTGAAATGTTTAAGTGGCGGTACCTCCATGCATTCATTTTATATCCCAGTGCACATCTCTGATTTCTAGGCTACTGCTCTGAAATGTGGGTTATTGTCAGGAATTTAGTGTGGAAAAGAGGACAATAGTGGAGGGAAAAGAAGCAGGAGAGAGAGAACTTTAGAAGAAAACAGTAGAGAAAGTAGGATACAATTTAAAGGGGTAATGATGGGGCAATAAAACAGATTTACCCCAGGTCAAGAAAGCAATATTTTTTCCCCTCAGAGTGACTATCACTCTAGAATATAACCTACACATTATCACAAAGAACAACAAGCTCCTGAGGTTTGGGCTGTAAATTAGCATTGGAACAATCTGGTAAGAGTGGGCTGGGTTCCTTCTGAGCTCACTCTGACAGTCCTCCCATGCTATAATATATTAATATAGTCGTGATAGCCTGAAGATATAACTGTGATGGTACAAAAGTTGATGTGCCCCCAGTGAGCTCTTAATCCTCCTGTTTCACGGTGTTCTCACTGCTCAAAAGCAGTGCAGTTTACTGTGCAAAAAAAAACCTCCCCAGCACATTAATTTTACAATGCTGAATACCAAAGGAGCCATGATAGCTAACATTTATATTTTGTACCAAATAAATTTCCAGTAACAAATATTATTACAACAAATACCAAAGGAACTCAGAATTGCTAAGTTATTTTTGCATTGACTTTTGGAACACCCCATAATCCTTCCTTATATATCAGTTCAGAAACAGTGAAATCTCCTTTATCACAACCAGCTGACACAATCTCAGCTGTTCTTTGACAATAAAACCACATGTTTTCTTAGTTACTTCACTTGGAGATCCATTTAGTCCCTCTACTCCAATAGCTTCTGTTGCCAAAACTTGCAGTTTTATGAAACAGCAGTAGAGGCTGCATAGCTGGAATCAAACCTGTCTTCCAGTTTCATGTCTATGCCTCAAGCAATCACCCCAACAAGCCACATCTTCTGGAGTTTTGTCTGTTTTACTATAGACAGTTGCAGAGTTTTCCCCCTGGATGACTGATCTATTGGAGCAGAATTCATGGAGTGTCAAAATATTTTAACCATCCCACCATCCCTGGAATACATTCTTAACTTTTTTGGGGGGATTGTCCTACCTTCAGAATGGCTTGCCTCCCAAGTGTTGGATGTGTTTTGTTTTGTTAGCCTCAATAAGGAGAGATTGTATTTAATAAACATCCAGCAAAAAAAAGAAAAAAAGAAAAAAAAAGATAAAAAAATAGAAAAAAGAAAAATAACAAAAAGAAAAAAAAAGAGAAAAAAAAAAAAAAAAAGAGAAAAAAAGAAGAGACAAAAATAAGTTTTGCTGACTCCAGGCTTTGTTGCAGCAATGACTTAGCTGACTAAGAGACAAAAAGACATGGTTCTACAGGTAGAAGAAAGGCTACTGACCCAGGAGGCCTGTAAAGCTGTAGGAGGGAGGATGAGGTGGGAAGCAATGAGAGAGGAGGGCAGGAAGGCTGCCTGGCCATAGGCAGGGAGGAAGGTGGGGAGGCTTAGCACAAAGTACTGCTGTTTCAGGTCAGTTCTTTTGGTATGTAAGAGCAGAGCACATACAGCATATAGGGACAGGGAACTCTTCTACCCCTCATGACCTGCTCAACATCTGCAGGAGGTCATGAGATGAGCTGTGCAGTCAGTGCAGACTGATGCAGTGAGCTGAAGCTCCACTGGTCACTCTTCTCCATGACTCACTACCAAGATGATGCAGACCTTGCCAGCAAGTACAGGGGAAATCAGCTGGTAACAAATGGGCTACAATTGCCTGAGACTGAAGTGGCACAGAAATGAAGTTTGAGGGGAAATAAAAACATAGAGCAAACTTGATGAAAACATATTTCCTTTTCTGTCCATAACACTGGAATAATTTGCGTTTCTGTTCATGTGTTAAGCTCTTTTAATGCAGCACTTACACTGTTTAAATCCCTGCTTTGTGGGAAAAGCTCATCCCAACTTGCTGAATGCAGAGACTTCAGACATTCAAACCTTATTTTATGGGCTGCAGCAACAGTAAGGAAGATACTGATGTTTAGGCAAGTCCAGGCACACCTCTTCTGGGCAATCTAGTCTGGCACCAGCATGTCAGCTCAGCTCTCCTACTTCTCACAGAATTTCAAATCAAAGCTTACCAGAGTCTCATGTGTTTCTTGTCACTGAATACTGGTCTCAGTCATGCTTGAGAGAACCTGCAGAGGATGAGCTGCAGCAGCCAGACTGACAGAGCAGCCTCGTGCCTGTGGTACAGCAACACACTCAAGCACATGGTCAAAGCAGGGCAGGGAGATCAGTGAGTGACTTTGGTTCAACATTCCAACTTCAGCCCAGCTCATGGCTCTGGCTTATGCCACTGCAGCAGCCATGCAGCATCTCTTACTCAGAGGCTGAGGATGCTGAGGTTTTAGGAGAAAGGCAGAGGGAAGGAGGAAAAGAGAGACCCTTGGAAACTGCTGGACTCTGGAAAGGGTGTTTAGCAGGTCTAGTATTTCGGCACAAATTTCACAAGGTAGGGTTTGGGTGCTTCTCTAGTGATGTAACTGTACATCAGCTCACCCACTTCATGGGGACGCTGGAGGCGTAGCAGAAGATCATATCAATGACCTTGTTTGACCTTTCCACAGTCCCTCTATCTGTGATGCCATGGCATACTGTCTTTTAAAACAAGCTGCTTGCAAGATGCAAGAAAACCTGATGAAGTGCTTGCTGTTTGCTTTTTCTGCCTTTAACTTAAGACCATCTGCATGGTTCTTGGCAGTCCCAATGATCTCTCTCTTTTGCTGCAGAGATGTCAATGTGATTACAAAGAGACTTGCAAGGTGGAGAATAAGAGAAAATGAATTGTCCTTATATGGCACCTTGGGACAGAATGATGCTGAAAGCTGTGTACCTTCAACTATTCTCCTGGCAGTGGTGCAATGATATGATAAATTTAAAGATGACTGGGAATTCTGAAGCTAAGCATTCTTTATCTGGAGAAAACAATTCATCAATACAGAAGCAATGTATGGGAAACATCTGTGGTATTCAAGAGCAGAGAAAATGTTTTATATTTTTTTAAATGATCTAAATGTTAAATTTTGACATTTTAAAGGAAAAAAAAATCCATTCTCCTGTTTGGAAAAGCATGTTGTTTCAAAATGTTACCTATAGTGTAGCTATACATACTGCTTGTTAAATGGTCCACAAAATTTTGAAATATTGTGAAATTACTGAAGAAAACCCAAAAAAAAAATAGAAATTATTTATAAAGTTTCTTTAAGTAATCTTTACAAAGTTGCAGTTCATAAAGTTTTTCATGATCATGATTGCTCTTCCCACAGTGAATGGGAATGAAGGAACTGTGAATGAAAAGCTCAGACATCCATATGTGAAGAAATCATTTCCCACTATTTTTGAGAATGTCTGGGAAACATAAGGAAACCACTGACAATTAGTGGCCACGTAAAATAGCTTGCTCTTCCTCTTTATAATCATAAAATGCATTCATCTGGCAGCGCTAGTTTTGAAGGGACTGGCTTAATGGATCCACATGTGGCAGATGTTACATTTTCTACAGTAACTGTAAATTCATTTTGGGAATTGGCAGCACTGTCCCAGACAATACATGTGAGCATGCAATCCATTTTCATAGAGATGCCTGTTAAAAAAAAAAAAAAGGAACATGGCTGCAAAAATAACAAAAGAAACAAACCAGCAACCTCCTCCTCACTGCAACAGGCAATGCCACACCTGCCTTCCGCTGTTTATGCTTCCTACTCAGTGTTATTCATTTTCTGGGTTCAAAGGCAGTAGTTTATTAGCTAGTTGCAAATAAACAAATTATTCTCCAATTTAGTTTTTCAGGAAACTGAAACACTGGGCAGGCTACCGTGTATTTTCAACAAAAAACTAACGCTTATAGTTTCTCTCGGCTGAAGTTGGCAATGTGTTGTGGCATAGCAGTAATCTCAGTACCTTTTACACTGTCATGTCAGGGTTTCACACCAGATGTCCATGATCAACTAAAAGGTTGCAGCAGTATCGACAGTTTCTGGACACCTGCATTTCCCTGTCCTCTCTTTATATCTTACATTCCAGGTAAATATTTGCTTGCTCTTTGGAGCACTGCAAACTAGTGCTTTTCAGATTGTCCTCCATACCCGTGTGAAATAAATTGCACATCTTTAATTTCCTCTTGCCTTTCTGGAAGGTTCCACCACAGCAGTGAGATTTGACTGCAAATGTGCATCGTTTCTGGCTTCCTGGTTTAGTTTTCACTGCATTAACTAGGTGATATTCTGGAAGGATTCCTACTGAGTGCTTGACAAGGTGTTGTTTCGTTTCACCTGCTGGGCTCTGGCCAGTGGGCCCAATGGGGCTCAGACTCACACTGAATCAGCATTTGCAGTTTGTGCTTGCCTACTGTGGGAAAAATTAAGATGGATGGAATCTGAGGGCTTGAGAATAAATTGTTCAGTAAAATGATAATAAAAGCATGCACTAATTTTGCTTAAAATTTACTTAAAATTTGTTTCTTTGTAATTTTTTTCTACCCTTTTGAGAATGTGTAATGTTCATAATAGTTGCTGACAAGTCTTCCCTTCCTGTTTTCCAATACTGTACTTCATGTTCCTGGGAAGTAAAGGATTCTTTCTTCTGGCCTTGTGAAGGTTATGTCTCTCAGATTTAATGATACACTTCAAGTGCTAATTATGAGGTAGTGACCGAATCCCACCATCCCATGACAGTGTTATGGGGGCACTGTGACTTACAAAGTTTCTGATTCACACACTGTGTGTCTTCTCTACCTCAGCACTCAAAGCCATACACCATACGACTTTTTATGGAATATATGCAAATAAGAGGGATGGGACTTCAGAGATAAAAGAGCAGAAAACGTCAAAAAGGAAGATAATCTGAAGAGATTAATGTGGAAGATGAGAAGAAGGAACCAAAGGGGTTATATTACACTGAAACTAAGAGGAGCCTTGGGAAGACCCAATTCCAATGCAAATCATCTGTTTCCATAACTGCTCCAAACCACCACTTTTGTTTTTCTGCTTGAAACCTGAAAGCGTGAAGCACTTTGACAGCTGCAGCTGAGGGTCACTTGTACATGGGAAATTGATGGTAAGGCAGAGCCTTACTGTCAAAATTAATTATATATATGTAATGTATTTCATTATATATATTATATATATTCATTAGATAGATATATATTCATGAGAATAATTCATTAATTTTGTATCACTCATTTTATGTTTCAGATGTGAATTCCCAAAGGACCTTGACTGTAAGAAAGCAGGCTCTGAATTTTCCTAAGTAATTTTTTCATGGCCTGCTATGGAAGAATATTGACCATCAGATATGAATCTAAGCTGAAGATAGAAACAGTGCAAGCTCTAGGTGCTTCCAAAAACGCAGATTTCAGATGGTGCCTAAATGAATCATGAAGTGTGGGGTTCAGAGGTCACCAGAAACTTCGATGCTGCTTCTTTCTGCATTGATCAAATAAGGAAAGAAAAGTGATGATTTCGGGAATAAAAAGGGTGCTGTAGAGTTTACTCTGCCTGAGGAATAAGATGATGGATCAAGAGAGGAAGAGGATGTAAATACAGTCCCTGTGTGTTGAGTGTGTTTTTGCCTGAATGAACAGGAGGAGGCAGGGGTGGGCTGAGGGACTGACTCAGTTCTGCTAGGCTGGTGGAGGGTTTCCTTGTCAGATACTGTCTGACTATAACTAACAAAGCCTCTTGCTTTGATCTTGTGACAGTGGAAATCCATCTAATGCTGCTGTTCTGAAAGCTTATGTGTTCCTTTCATTGTTTCATTAGCTATGCTGAGTAAAAGAAACAATGTGGTTTGTTTTAAATTAATGGCTGTCCATTCATTACTGCAGCGACTCCAAGTATTTTCCTCTGTCGGGTCCCTGTAAGGTCAGCCCCGGACTATTCAAGTTTTGTGGGTTTCACTCAACTTCTGAGACTCAGAGCTAGAAGGAATGTCCTCCTGCAACCACACTGTAAATAACTTTCATGGTGGTGGCCAGTCTGAGGTGAATGACTGGTCTTGGGCAGGAGGTCTCAGTAAGAGCTATGCCCTTAAACCAGCCCCTGAGTCACCTCAATATTGAGCTCAGCAGCCAAATCCCAGCCCTCAGGAGCACAACACACCAAGAGAAGGGGTTGATCTCTCTATAACAAACACAGACACAGAATGGAAATAAATCTCTTATGGCTTTACTCCCACCTTATCTATACGGCCCATACTATTTTTGCCATTAACCTTCTTTACATCCTCCAACTCTTTCATCAGATATCTGAGCTACTCCTCTTTCCCCTGTCTTACACTATTTTTTCCACTTATTGGAGCTGGGAGGATTTTTGCACCCTGTTTTTTCCTTTGCTTTTCATTTGAGCTTGACATTACTGTCATAAAATATATTTTAAAAAATAATATAAGTGGAATGTAATTGATTTGGTGTCTTTCATGAATGATAAATCATTGAAAATAAATAATAATTTGAGGAATATCTTTAACTGACAGCATTATGTTTCCCACAGTATTAATATATTTTAAGTTGTTTGTATCATCACATCAGTTGAACTAAAGCTCAACTCACGCAGAAAGTTGTGCTGCAGAAAAGCAGGTTTCTGGCTCCTGGGAAGTTTACTTGGTACAGCTGGGGAAAACCTTTTCCTGCACACACTTACTGGTCAAGTTTGGATGAACAGTCAGGATTGCAGACATGTGAGTTCTTCTGCAAGTGCAAAAGGTACTGAAACTCAATTTCTGCCTCTTGCCAGCTTTTCTTTATTTCCTTTTTGGCTTCAGTTTTACCCCCTTCACATTAATTCTCTACCTAGTATTTGCACTTCATGTTTTCCTGTTTACTGGGTGCACCAAAAGCCACATCTCAACAGAAGTGGAGGGTATGGAGAAATTCAGATATGCACACGAAGCTTTCTTAAGTATATTACTGAGATACGCTTTTCCTCATTTCCCAAATGCTTATGGAGATATTTACATTTTACATTTTTCTTTTTCTACATGGTCAGAAAGGTCAGTCTGTACTTTTGTGCGGGAGGCTGGAAGCTGAGGAGAACCCCTGGACAGAGCACCAGGACACTTCACAGAGCACACAGCCGAAGCATCTCTGGGCGCTGGAGAATAAAGCATCTGAAGTTTGGGATGAAAATAAAAGTGTCATAAAGTGTTACTGTTGAGAAGGCAGGCTCGGCCAGGTTTTTAAAAACTTCCCATATCTTCCCTGCCTTTTGACAGCTTCTCAGATAACTCACATGGTAAGGCAGACATATCGCTGCACCAAGCACCAGGTGGAAAAAATCAAAGTAACAGCCTGTTGCAAGCCTCTCGTTAGCATGGCAAGTTTCATATTGACACCTGGCGTGCAGACACCGCGGCCTCCACACGCACGCACCCAAGCCCAGCTTTAGAGAGCTGTTCGGCTCTTGGCCACTGCCTCTGTGCTCCAGAAACCATTCCTGTCTGTAATTATTTCCTTTCACCCTACAGTGAGAACACAGGGAGTACAGGAGGCTTTTTTAAAATGACGGTCGTTGACTGATTTTTCTGTCTCAAACACTTAGTGGGAAACAGTGCATTGAAGGTTTGCTCACGAGCATGGGCTGATCTTGGGCTGATCAGCAATTACTCCCGAGTGAAGCCGGAGCCAGCAGCAGGGTGTGTGGGAGCAGCCACTCACCAGGGTGTGCTTGTGGCTCACACTTGGGCTGAATGAGCACCCGTGCATCCTTCCAGAGCAAGGGGGGATGCCCTGAAAGCAGGACCAAGGCTGGAGTCTTGCCTGCTTCAAAGAGCAGCTGGTGATGCAACTTCATTCAGCATATTAACACAGCTTTTTCCTCCTGAATATTTTTATTTGTCAGAATAGCAAACTTGGGCTCCATCATTGCGAAAATAAGGCTTTGATGCATTGTGTCATTTTGCCAGATATTTAACAGTAATCCAAATAAATGACTTGGGTCAGAAGTTCACAGAACATGAGTCAAAACTCCTATTTTAAGAGAAAAAAAATCTTAGGATTTCATTTCTGCCATAATTCCTGAGCTGCCAAGCTAGGGTGTCTCATTTTTAGGTATTTTAAAAACCTGATTTGGTTAAAAAAACTTCAGCCATTGTCCTAAACAGCTGACAGGTTCCCACCAGCCCTCCCTATGCCAGCTGGCTCATGTATTCACAGAGTATCTTGGCAAATGGTCAAATGCAACACACATTTTAAGCAGCTGGATTAACCTAGAGATTCTTACCAGAACCTTTTCATCTGCTTTTCAGAGGCAGACCACTGCCATTTAATTATACTTTAATTGAATGAAGAAACAAGTCAATACCTAATTAATTGGGGTTACAGAAGAATGGCAATGCAGAGCCCTGGATTCTGGAACACAGCATTTAAAGGACAGCCTTGCTAATTTTAGCTACATTTGGAATTTGTTTCCCTTCCCTTCCCTTCCCTTCCCTTCCCTTCCCTTCCCTTCCCTTCCCTTCCCTTCCCTTCCCTTCTTTTCTGTTAAAAGTTCACCTGGGGAGCAAAAACCAAAGACATCAGTTTCATGCTTGGGTAAGTTCAGTTATAAAAGAGAACCTGGTGTTTTACCTGCTGCAGAGATGCCTGTTAAAGGGTGCTGGTGTTCTTGCATTTTTACATTATTTAGAGTGCTGCTTGCTTTTATTTTTTTTATCTCAGGGTATAATCAAAACAGCAGTAGTCTCACTTAAAATTTCACAGTCCACATCATGATAGTGTTTGCAGTGTTTTAGATGAGGACCAAATGTTCCTCCCAAACTCATTAACAGTGGTATCCAGATGTTGGAACCAATTTGGAGGACAGCTCTACTCCTGTATCCTAATAGTTAGGTATAGAACACTTCCTTACTTATTAGAGACAACACCACCCATCAAAACTTTGCTGCCACCAAAAAGGAGCCCACAGAGGCAAACAGCCTGAATCTTTTTGTGAGACCTGAGTGTCACATGTCCCATCCATATCATTTCCTTCCCTAGTACAGGAGCCAAATATGCCACATCCTATATAGCA
The DNA here is from genome assembly GCA_027886175.1 of Phylloscopus collybita. NCBI lineage: Eukaryota > Metazoa > Chordata > Aves > Passeriformes > Phylloscopidae > Phylloscopus > Phylloscopus collybita. The sequence goes on from JAJNNQ010000007.1 coordinate 8,503,592, forward strand.
TTTAAGACATTGAAGTGTAAAGAATTTATGAAAAGACTTTATTTGCCATGTTTGTTTATATAAACCAGATGAATGATGTAATAATTCATTATATTGCATCAGAACAGATCATCCTGTTTTGTTGTGATTTGCATCCAAACTCACAGCTGAAGGTAGTCTTGATTATCATTGACAGCTGTGTCTTATTTGTTGATATTATTCAAATGTCATGAGATAAATAATGAATTCCTTAATCTTTTAACACTTTTGCTGTATCAACTATGTGAAACAGACAAAGCCAAATAGGCAAATTATGTCTCCTAAAATGGATGAGAAAGCAAACTCATGCAAATTAAATATGTTTTTACTTAATTGCTTTACACTTGTTCCTGTACCACTCAAAATATGAGTATATATATTGTTAATATAATGGTGAATTTTGCTCTGGCTTACTCACAGTCTTCCCATTTTTCCAGTGAGCCTGCATCCAAATTGAAACATCCTTAGATATGGCCAATTTTTTTGGCTGAAAATACCTTCCACCTCATGTTTTTTGAGATAAAGTGTTTCATTTACCCTCTACCAGACTTAGAAAACAAGACTTAGGAAAATTAGTCAATAACAAAAAAACCTTATCAGAGGAAAAGGGATCTAAAGCTTAATTCATATGTGGACAAAAACTCCTAACAGAGAAAATTTTGCATAAGTGTATGAACAGAGTTTATGCCATGTGTTGTGTCTTTACTCCCACTGTCATAAAAGGGAGGATTCCCATGCAGGTAGAAATTGGGGTAGGAACCAAGATATTGAATGAAATTCTCAGAAATATCTTTGGGATTCTGACTAAATGCTATCATGTTTGGCTTGACGCCTGATCCAGCATCAGTTTCATGATGTAAAGCTGTACTTTACTTTCCTTGCAAAGGTCCTAAATGATTTTTTATCATCAGAAGTGACATGAACCAGAAAGAGAGCTGAAATTACCTTTTCCTGGTGATCACAACATGCATCCTAGAAGGAGGAACAAGACAAGGATTTTTGAAGGGTGTGCTACAAAGCTTGGAGGTGGGGATTTGTGCATTGGAGCACATATGAAGGAGGAGAAAGGGGGACAAGCAGGATGCCCTGGGAAGGGTAGCAGAGGTGATATGGCTCACAAGGGAGAGGGATGGCTTTGCAGCGGAAGGTGTTTTGGATGAATCTCATGTAGCTGATGTGAGAGATGCTTGTGAGACTAGCTGCCAGCTCTTCTAAATCAGATGGAAGAGTCTCCAGTTCATCACTTGAGGTAAAGCCCTTCTCTGATTCACTGTGATATACAGTCAAAACACAGGCTAAGTCATAAGAATTTGTCTTGTTTTACTTGTAATAATGCAACCTTCTGTGAAAATTATTTGAAGAAAATATAAACCACTTAAACAGATTTTGAAGGCTTCAAACTGGTAGCAAGCCAAGAACTTTAACACTAGCAGTGAGCCTTGCTTTGCTTTTTTATACATATACAGTTGTAGCACTAGTAGATGACTTCAGAGCATGCTGATATTTGTAGAATGTCAGCTCTTCAGTGAGAGGCACAATGTGTTTATTTGTTCAAATGGCAGGGTAGATTCAATGTTGATGATGGGACATGAAACACTTGGAAAAACTCAGACCAGGAATATTTTGATGTTGCTGACTCTTAATAAAGTGGGCTCAGGCTTTCTAAAAAATCTTTGCCTGCACACCTCAGTTGTAGCATGAGGGAGACCAGACCACCCTCTAGTGGGATGAGACTGCATTTCAGCACGATATGCGTTACTCCTTTAGCTATGAAAACATATTTCTGTTTCCTTTTGCCTTGGAGATTTTTTTCAGATAAGATCAGATATTTATCTGTGCATGCAGTGTGGGAGGGCTCCTATCCTAAAGGCTCTGCAAACTTCCCCTGCTGAACGGGTTTCTGAGTCAGATGGTGAGACTTGGTGTCCTGATACCGAAAAAAAAAAAGGAGCTGCCTCTCCTACGTCTTTGGTTCTGAAACCTTTAAATAAATGTATCTGTTTCTTCTGTTCTTTTCGTTACAACATCAGGTCTAATTGACACATGCAAAATAACAGCAAGGAATTGCTAGACTATGGGGGGAAGGAGTCGGCTTCAGAAGGGAAAATCTGTAAGAGGCTGGGAACTGAGCAGCCGAAGAATTAGGAAAAGGTTTTCTTACTTCAAATTGGTTGTATGAAAAAACAGATCGTGAAAAATTATTTCAACAACTGAGTTTAGGGGAAAAAATACCATGAATTATTTATTTCACAATTATTACTTGGTACAGTCAGAGCTTCTTCATTTAAGAAAAATGCATGGTAAAGCTCCAGTTGACACACCTTGGAAAATTCCTCTGCCCGGACATGAGAGCAGCCATAGGTCCCAGCATCAGGCACACCTAGAGCACCAGCTCAGGCAGGAGCAGAGGGGGCACACAGCACCACAAAGGCAAACAGGAGGGGCCATGTCCTCCCCAGTGGCACATGTCACAGCTGCCACGTGGCCTTTGAGGGCCGTGTTTCAGCCACAGATGGCTGGCAAGGCCAAGCTTTGGCCCGTGGGGTCCGGGAGCAGAGGGAAGTGGTGAGGTGCAATGGCAGCTTTGCTCCAGGGGGAAAGGAAGGTCTGTCGTGGAGGGGTGCTCACCGTAGTTTCCACTTCAGTCAGCCAGGACTTGCTGCTCCCCTGCCTGTAAATCTTCTCCTTGGCCCTAAGCTTTCAAGAAAAGAGACTGTGTTTTTGTCTGCATATGGAAAATATCAGGTTTGTTTTCAACGCTGTTGCAGCCTGAAGAAATTGAAGTATTATGTATAATAGTAAACATATGTTGTCCCCGCCTTGTGCCCATGGTGTTCCCTGGTTGAGGAACAGGCTCCTGAAAACTGATGTCCCTTAACACTGCCCTCCCTTTACTCCAGTAATTCAAACCCTGATTCAACCAAGGTACCTGAAAACCATTGGCTAACTAATATGGAATTTAGTGATGAGTGGTTCAGACACTCAGACTTATTTCATGTCTATGAAATAAAAGAAAAAAAGAATGGATCTGTGTTTCTCTTACCTTCGGTCTATTATCTGATTTTTGACCTATCACTTCTACTGCTGTAGCCCAAAGAGGTTGGAGACTAAAATCCTCACAGCTAGAGTTGGTCAGTGCTAGCTGCTCTCCACATGTTCATGCACACACACACACGCACGCAAACACTCTGGGCACAGAGGAGACTGAGATCTGCATAGGGCAACCAATAAAATAGTTTAATTTTAATAGTTCCTATGATGTGGTCTTTTCTAGCCTCAGTTTGAGCAGTCCATTCTCAACCCACCCCCCAATCCTCCCTCCGAAAATATATAGTTCTGTCTTAAATCTTGACTTACAGAAAAGGATTTGTCATGATGCGAAATAAGCTCTTTTGTTAAGCTTGCTGCCTTGTAATTCTTAGAGAAATGAAAATATTTGAAGATAAATCTTACATTGTGGTGACAAATACTTGAAAAATTATGAGTACCTTCACTGGTATTATCTGTATTATAACAACAAAGCATTGAGTCATGGAGATGTACAACAAAAATTTCTGTTTTGTTGTATAGTTAGGAAGGCTTAGGGCTTGAGTTGTCTTTCAAAAAATTTTTACATGTGCAGTCCAAAAATTTCCAGTCAATATAGACAAGCTTGAAATGCAAAAATGCTTTCCCTTGGCTGCCTTTCACTGGTACCTTAAAAGTAGCTCATGGATCTGTGAAGTCTGCAGACCACAAACCAAAGATGGCTGTGCTACTGGGTGATACCCTTGTTTTAGTTGACTGAGCTCAAGTGACTAAAGCTTCAGATAAGTTTGGTTAACCCTTCAAGCTTCCAAAGGACATGAAAAGTTTCTTCAGTCAGTTTTATTGAGATTGACTGTGGACTGGGGCAGACTGCAGGAGCTAAGGCAGAGCCTCCCAGGGCAGCCACTGGACAGACCCCTCCACAGTTCTGGGGGAGGCTCATCCATTTCCTGCCAGCCACAGAAGGACAGAGACCCAAAGAGGACTGGAGTACCAGAGCTAACACCTCTCCCACAGTTACAATGGTGAAATGTAAGGGAACTGATTTCTGTTTCCAAAAGGAAGGCACTGTGCTGTGTCATTTTGTGCATGATCACTCTCTCACTGAGAAAAAACATTTTCTGTTTGAGTTATCAGTGCTACTTCCAGTCCTATCTGAGCATCCCTGGGAGGTCTCATGTCTAGTCATTTACTGGATTTGTCTTGACTTATGTCAAAAACATCTCAGCAGCTCCCAGTCAGAGGTGGTATGTCTGAAAATCTCACTCAGTGAAATGTAGAGCAAATCATGCTGGCAATTAATTAAGCTTCTTACAATTTGCCTGGGCAGTTGTAGATGGAAAGTGGGTAAAAAATCCTCCATGGCTGTCTGCAGCAGCACTTGTGTGACAGAGGCAGAAATAGCCTGTGAACCTAATACAAACTGTGCCCTGGCTAACCAATGCAGTGAATATGGACCAATGCCCACAGGTAGACAAGGTCCTCACAAACATGCCTGCATGAGAAATGTTGGGCATGGATGGAGCCTCACTTGCTCTGCTACAGCACAGGTCACCCCAGGGTAAGGGGATTGGTGTTGTCTGCTTCCTTCCTTTTAAATTATAGGAATTCTCAGTAATCAGAGAGGAAAGATCAATATATTCCTGCCCAGAGAATTACAAATCACTCTCATCTGGAGCTCCAGGAGGAGTTTCCAGGAAGGACCAATTTCTTCTGAGACCCATCTGACTTTCTGCCAGGGCTGTCAGTGTTAGAAGCAATGTGCAGATGGCAGGCAGAGAGTGTGCAGGTACTTTGTTTGGTCTGGTTTTTACAAGTTGAATAAATTTTGTGGTAAATAAACACTTTGTGGCTTTTCTAGGCTCAGCATATGTCATGGGCTTCTTCCAGGTTAATTTTTTCCTGTTTTGCTGCTGCAGAGTTCTGAGGTATTTAGGAATTTGTTGCAAGACTTATTTGTATCCTATACACCTGAGCCATTTTTTTCTCTGCTTTTCTTTCTTCTCCTTTATTCCATCTCAAGTTTTCCATAGCTTTTTCTATACTGTTCTCCCCACTCCCCTTTTTTCTTCAACCCCTCATAGCACTGGCTTTTCCTTAAGAGACCAGGAACATTTCTGCCTCTTTCTCCTGTGCAACTGAGTTATTTAAATCTAAATTTTCTATAGCCTAGATATTCTATCATGTCCCTTATTTTCTCTCAGTCTTTTTCTCTTTCTTTCGTAGGGCACTGGTCTGGGAAAATTGAAGTGTGGTATTTGGCAGCACTAAGATGGCAGAAGAAAAATGGGGAGGGAGTATGTAGATATCTGCTAAGTGGTTAACTTTATGGCTGGGAGTGTTCCCCATTTTCTCCTTTTGTTTTTGTTTTTAATTTTCCATGTCTTTGGAAAGTGTTTGGCTCATTGGCACCTTCAAGCATTCCTTGGAGATTTTTAATTGCTTTAACAGTAAATTAGAAGTTGTACTGAGTGAAGACAGGCTCAACCAACAATAACAGTGTAACAACTGGATGAAGGGATAGGTCTTTGTCCCATCCCTCTTAAAGTCATCTGTTTTTCTGGTTGAAAAGTCATATCCTTCTCTACTGCTTGTGTCTAGAAGCTGTTCAATGTCTTTCTTCCAAACCAAATTCTTCAATTTATTTAAACCAAAATGAAACATGCCAGTCCTCTCAAAAAATATTTCTCAGCTTGATTTCAAAAGGAAACTGGGTTTAGCAGGGAGTTATGTCCTTCGTCTGTCTGTCTACTGCTCACCTGAGACCCTGCCTGTACAAGCCTGTTTGAAACCATAGACTGATTGCAGTTCCACTTGGACACACAGAGAAGTGTCTGATGTACTAGATTTCTACAAATTTAATGAAAATTGTCATCTGGTTTGGGAAAAGAGACTCAGATTAGTGGTGTCTGTGTGGGAAAGAAGGGTAATATTAGGCAGTTTCTGGCATGCAGTGCCGTGAACATCCTCACAGTCACCAGCTACACACCCATGTAATTTTGGCTGGAGAATCTGTATTTGCATCTCTAAGCTTGCCTCTGTACAAAGTGCCTCTGTTTTGAAGGGGACGTGAAAAGAGCTTGGGGGGATCTCTCTGGGACTATCTGCAGTGCAAGGTGAGGCTCTAGGTGAGATGATAGTGGAACTCTGATGTTCAGAAAACAGCAGAGTAAGCAATATAACAGCATCAGTATGTCTTTCCAGCTGAGTAATGAGCCTTTGGCTGTTCAAAGAGAGCTTGGTGTTCTGTCTGGGATACAGAATTGTTCTGTACTTCTCAAGTACTCTTCAATGGCAATCTTTTCTTATCTGACAAATATTAAAACAAATCAAAGTTGTTAATGACAATATTTTGAAATTTCTGCTCTTCATGAGGAATGTCCCAGTGAGTGCTATAGGGATCTCAGTGGAAGCTACCTGAATGGACCCTATGTAATTCAGCTTTAAAAGACCTTACAGGATCAAGCCCATGCTAGAAGAACCTAGTAGTGACAGATGAAAAGAATGGTCTAGCTTGATGTCAGCCTCTGCCCCAGACACAACACACGCCTACTGATTCACTGAAATCCCATCCTTTTCTACAAAGCTTCTAGGTTAAATACTGCCTTGAAACAGCTCTCCTTAACCTAGTCATAAAATGTATGAAATGAAACACTTGCTGTAGTGCATTGAATTAGCTGAACTGCTTTGGCTGAACTGTCCTGCAATCGCATATTGTGGGTCAAGGAGTGTGGAGAGGGGAGGGGAAAAAAAATCAATGTATACCTAGTAGGGCCATATAATGAGCTATATAATAAGCTTGGTACTGTTACAGGCAAACTGTTTTGTTTTTCAAAGCCATTCTCATATTTCTCTGAGCCCTTGATATTGTTTCAGATGGTATTGAGAAAAACCTGGAAAGCCTTAACAGGTGTGTGCTGTATGTGTGTGCCTGCCTTGAAGTGAACTGGTTCTCAAGGCTACCATGATCTGAAATTCACTCTAGTCGTTTCTTGACACATTTTGGCTACGGACAATGAATAGTGTGCATAAAACCATATAAAACTATCAGCAAATTTGGAAGAACTATTGCTTTATAGGTAAAAAAACCCACTGACGATCAAATTCCATCTCTTTGTTACTACACTGAGTATTATTTGTAAAGCAAATATTTGCTTTACAAATAAATGCCCATTATTTGTAAAGCAATTTTCACTTGACTGACTCCATATCTCCACTAGGCCAAGTGTCTGAGCTTTGGTTGTATTCTGGGACCATGCTAGCCTTGTTAGCTTCATCCATCTGTATAACTTTTATTTTCTTTGAAAGGCTGGAGAAGCAGGAAGGCAGTGGCAGTGTACTCCAGCACTTTTTACTTTTAGTAAACAGTGTGGTTCAGCAGGAAAAAAAACTATAGAAAAAAACAGATGGGCTGATGACCCAGTATTTATACTCCCTGTATTTTATGGAGGTATTTAATACTAGCTCTAATCTGGTCCCATTGATGGAATACCCACTAGCACATGGATTTGCATCAGGTGCCCTCCTGGAGTACATCATTCAGTTTACTCTACTGGGAGAGGGAATTCCATTTGTGTGCTCCCATTCCTTTGGCTCCTAGGTGCCTTAAATGGGACAATGGGGAGCTTCAGTCCAGAAGTAGGCTTTTTATCTGTATTGTAATGCTAATGGAGGTGCACTTTAAAAGGACTGCTCAGGGTAAGTGGTGGTTAGAGTGATGGTCTGTGCTGCATAATACATCTATCCCTTCCTACAGCTGCTTAGGACTGTTCTCCTATTGCTAATGCCCAGAGATGATGGCCAAAGCAAGGAATCAGATGAGATGAGTGTGTTCCAAGAATATGTAAAAGCACAGTGGTCTCTGCATTTTTCCCAGATAGCCAAAGTCTTAAAGGGTTTGTTCCTTCAATGAAAGCTGGAAAAGGAACTTTACTGTTTTGCTTTTGACTAGGAGAGAGCATCCAAGGTGGAGAAATTGCAGCTGCATCTTCTCAACATACACCTGAAACCTGTTCTGAGGACACAGAAAGTGAAGACTCTAATCTACCTCAGACTGAATAAAATCTTTCTTTTCTGTCTCCATCTATATCCTCTGTTTGGAGTGAAGCATGGCACCCTGTTGTGGGAACAGTCACAGTTCAAATAAAATTTTGTGAAAATTTACCTCTCAGAAAAAAATTCTGATTATTATGGTTGCTTGTTTTCCTTTATGTCATGATCCCTTCTCCAAATGAATACTATAGGCAAGAACCTTCTCAAATGTGAGTAAAATCATATTTTTCCTCTCTTTCACATTGTCCATTTTTTAACACATTAGATTTTTACTTAATAGGTTTATTGAAGCTCTCTCCAATCTCAATCAACATAATTAACACAATCTCATCTATTTTCCTGATTCATAGAATATATATGATGACAGAGACCTTTGAGCTACCTTCTGTTTAAGGTTTGAAAATTCTGTACTTATCTTTCTCTTTTTTGATTCCTACACAGTCTTTGGTCCATTGTAACACAGGTTCTTCTTCACCTGAACCCTTTTCAGTAGCAGAACTTACTGAAAAGGGAAGGGCTCACCTGCTGGTTTGGCAGAGTCATCACACTGGCCATGCAGCCACTGTGTGGCTCAGAAGGGTCCTCAGCTCCTCCCTCTTGTGCATATTCAATATCCTGCCTGGGATTCTTTAAGGAAAAAAAATTTCTCACAGTTCCAAGAACATTTTCAAGAAATGGCCATTCTGGCAAATTACCTCCTTTCATTTTCTTTAAACCCAGAGTAAAAGAGGGTCTAGAAATGTTAAATTTTCTGAGACGTGAGAACTGTCCACTTTCATTCAGAAAATTTTTGCTAACAACCTGTTTTAAAATTTTTCAACACATTCACCTCTGTTGCCACAATTCGTGCCTGCCATGTTTTGGTTTTAGGGAATTCTGTTCCCAGGGACTGAAACTGGTAAACAAGGTCACACATTGTAAACTATCGTGTTTTCCACATGCGTTCCCAGAGGAGGGACTTGGCATAATGGTCTCTGTGAGTGACCAATGGTCCCAGGGGTCCCACCTCTAAGGTGGGCACATTTGTAAAAAGTATAAAAGAGGTTTGGAAAATAAACCTGTGGCTCCTCCTGATGAGGGGTCCACAGCAGCCTTCTATCTACTCCACGTCTCCCTTCATTGTGTCCCACAGCGACACACCTCTCTGGGGTTTTTTGTTTGTTTGTTTGTTTGTTTGTTTGTTTTTTGTTTTAAACATCCAGAACATTTTAAAGTATTGGTGAATTTTCCTTGCAGAAATGACACAGGTATAGTCTGAAGGTTATTTAATGTTCTGCATTAATGATTCTTTCAATCAATTTTTTTTTTCCTGTTAGGACAGAAGAAATCTTTTCTCAAAGCTGGACACATCAACATCCTTTTTAAGATAAAGAGCAAGTAAATTTTGCTGGGTTATTGAAATTCCATGTAATCAGTTGAAATGCTGATGACAATGACATATCCATGGTGTGAAAAAAATGTTAGCTAATAATATAACCTACATAAGATTACATCTTTGGCCATTAGCTTCACAGAGGATATTAAAAACCTGTCATTTGTCATTGCAATTTTTTTTTTATTTCAATCTCTTTCAAACAATTCCATATCAAGGAAATGACAAATGCTACATAAAGACCTAGTCAATCCTAGTCATATTCTCAATGGCTCTTTTCAGATGTCTTTCCCTCCTTTTTCACTATACAAAGGATTTGCTCTCTCTCACTTAAAGCCAAGGTGGAGGAATATTCTCCTTAGTAATATTAAGCATGCATCATTCCTCAACACATAGGATGATGCTAATTAAATGTGTCTGGCCATCTGTTTTTAAAACAACAAAAGAAGGAAAACAGAACAGAGACAAACCCCCACATTTTTTTCAGTAAAATCCTCAGTAACTTTTGGATAATAAGAAATATAAGAATAATTTAGGGGTGCAGAACTACCTTATTTATTCTGATTCCCTGACCAAGATGTCACAAAAATGGCAAGCTCAAAGGCAGAGTTTCATACATGTAAAAATTAAAAACATGAAAGTATATTAACAGGTATCTGTTTCAGAATGAGGATCAATTTAACCCAGACTCCAGCAGAGGCAATCAATACATACACAGGGAAGAGTAAGGGCAAAGCAAATGTACATGGTACATCTCAAAGTGCTCTCCATTCCCTGCCTATTTTCAAAACAGGAACACCCAGGAAAATCCTGAGCTTGATGTGGATTTTATGTTTAGCAATCCTCAACAAACTTCAGCTCTAATACTTGTCCAGTTTCTGCCTGATTCCATGTTAACTTTTGGCATCTGCAACCTCCATTAGCAAGGTGCACCACATATTCATCTTCTAAGATTCCTTTAGCAGAAGGCAGACCAGCAGAAAGTCTGGTGGCTGCTGAGGCTGGCAGACTGAATAGGGTTGGTGGTAGATTGCATTGAGATCTAATCCTCAACTGTTAGAGATTCTAAATAGTCAGCTGACACTGCCCTCTTTTGCACTACTGCAAGCTCACAGGAACTATATCTGGGAGCAAAAAGAGGTGCCCCAGCCTTTTCCTCTTTTTTTTTATTCCTGGGACAGTATGTTGCTGCTGTTATCAAGCATAGAGGTGTCACCTCCCAGTGCCAATTGATGCCACTGATGATAGCAGTAAATATTCCAGAAGGTGATGTGTGTCACAAGGATAACAGTGTCTGGGCTGAGACAACTCACCAGTCTCTGCAGCTGGGTGATATGCTAGGCAAAAATTCTCTGATGCTTGTTGTGACCTACACACCCTCTCCACTGCAGTGTCCTTTGTCTTAATGGTTATTACAGTGTCTGGACATTTGAACTGCACTGAACTCTGTATCCTTAGGGAAAAAAAAAAAAAAAAAGAAAGAAAGAAAGAAAAAAAAGTAAGAGTAGAGACCTAGTTGCATTGTTCAATCTGCCTCCCTGCAAAGGGAGATGTGTTCCCTGCAGCAAATGTGATCGTACTCACAGTTTTAAATGTCTAAGTAATTGTGCTTTCACATTTCCCTTACAAGACCATTCAACACTTCCAAGTAGTTCAAGCTTTTCCTGGCATTCTGTCTAAATATTCCCTTCTTAATCTCATCTCATTACCTCCTAAGTAATTGTGTTCTGTCCTTGGGGTCTATTCACTTTGCACATTTACAGACTGCTACCCAGTTCCCTGGAGTGTAAGCCTCACTCTGAGGCAAATGACACATTTTTACATTTGAAATCTTTCCTTTAAATTATCCACAATTACTTTTGTAATCTCTCATACTAAGGTAGTCTATACAGAGAGATGAGAAGATAAATTTCTGACTTCAGAAGCTTGCAACCCCCCATTCTGCTTTCTTCCCCCCTTCTTTGAGCTCCTGTCCCACACATATTCATGTGAATGCTCCTTTGAACTCAAATACTCTTTAAATGCCTTGAGTTTGTGAGGCTGGGATCAATACACAATGTAGAAACAAAAAGGAAATGGAAAGTAAAATACAGTGGGGGAAAAAAAATCTCCAAAACTCAAAAGGCCTGTAGTCTGTTGTTAAGGGAGGTTTTTCAAGCCTTTCATAGTCTGTGGCCGGTTTCCATTTTTCAGATGTAATAAGTTAAAAGTATTCTTTTTCCTTTTTTTGCATTTCCACTTTATAGAACAAACCCTAATAATTCTTCTTCATTTATTGCCTTTTTTTTCCATCCAATTCTGAAAATAGTTCTTCTCCCTTCTTCTCTCACCTAAGATTTTCTGTGACATGCTTACATGATTGTAAGTGATTTATCTTTCTGGTCTTATTTTCATCTTCCCTGAATGGCTTCCAGTCCACCGTGAATTATTTGATAGTATGGCAAAGTGTAATCTAAGCTTGCCATTTCCCTGGCTTTCTAGCAAATGTTTTGCTGGACATGAAATATGGACATACTAGAAAGGGATGTTGTATGGTTATGGTGTTCATCCAGCTCCCTACAGGCTCGAGAGAGCAGGGTTGTCTTTGCAGGAATGCATTCAGGGATGTTTCTGCCTCAATCCAGAAAGGGCTGGATTGAGTTGCAGAGCTGCTGACTGGTCAGTGAGGCTGACAGTCCTGGGACAGGTTCTGCTTTCCAGACACTGCTTAGAACCCATTGTTCCAGAGAAGTGCACCCTAAGCCCAAACACTTGGAGCTCACCACGGACGTAATGAAGAGTTAGGGAATTCTTTCTCTCACCTTGCTGGGCTATGCTTTTGCTTGCCTGGAGATGACTGCTTAAAAATTATCTTTGTTATGACTAGGTATTGCAGGAGTGCTTGAGATGGATCAAAATATTTGGAAGATTGAAGGTATCTTAATATAGGCATAGAATATAAGGTATATATCTTGCTATTCGTATCCAATTTTACACCTTTAAATTGCTTGAACGTCTGGAATTATCACGTGGATATGATTTAGCAGCCCCATTTTCCTGTCTTTGTTGGGCAGAGAAAAAGAGCAAAAGAAAACGAAATGATGAGCATCCCGAAAGAGTGCAATTTCTCTTCTTATGGTAAATATTTGTTGCATTCAAGGTGAATGCCACATACAGTTCTCTGTTTTGTTTTGAATGTGGCTGGCCACCCATTCAAGTAAAGCCAAAGGGTAACCTCAGCTAAACAGCTTATGTGAGCCAGTGCAATCCAGCTAAAACCCATGTGGTTGCACAAGTTTTCGTGGAGAAAACACTGGACCAACTAAACCGGACAGCATTTTAGGTTGGTTTGGGTCTCAGGTGCTGTGGACTTGTGACTGCTGCTGTACATTGCTGTAATTGTCACAAGGTGAACTTCCTGCTGATTTCCAGCCTGGGCTCACTTGCCAGCTTGACAGGGATGTCGTGGGGAAGTCTGACACCAATGTTGCTCCCGTTGCCTGTGGTGGGAGACGTGGAGTCTTGTGAGCAGCAGCGTGAGGTACTTCCCGCCTCAGAAGGAATCTGCTGTAATGACTGCCCTCCGTTCTCAGCCTTGCCTGGTGCCTGCCCAGGGCAGTATCAGTAGCAGGGGCTGCCCGGGGCTGCAGGAGCCAAGCCTGAGGCCGAGATCAGCACAAGCCCATTGCGTGAGGACCCGGCGCGGCCCCGAGCGGCCTGGAGGCGGCGGCGCGGCAAGGGGAGCTCCCGGGAGCGCCCGGGCCTCCTGCTGGAAGTCACGGAAGCAGAAAGGCCGCCGGGGCTCGGGGAAGCAGCTCCCCCAGACCCGCTGGGGCTGCGCTATTTTACATCAGCTGAGGGTTTAATCTTGTGCTTGAAGCACGTCTTTAAGCTGAATGAGAACAGTGGTGCTAAATGCCTTCCTGTTTAAATGATGAGCTCAGCGGCTGAAAGAATATAAAATATTTATGATATGGAGGAAGCGAACGGAGTTGCTAAAGTGAAGCACAGTTGAAATAAGGATACAGAGGGAATCTGAGTCTTCCCCTCTTTCCTTTGCCTAAGCCCAGCCTTACTTGCCCTGACATGATGGGGTAACTCCACTGCAGTGTTACTGCCATCAAAACTAAACCCTTTTCTTCAACTGTTTAACAACAACGGGTTTTCAACCCTTTTAAACACAAATGATAAATAAAAAAAAAAAATAAATAAAAAAAAAAAATTGGGAAATTTGTTTCCACAACTTCTGGCCCAACCTAGATTGTTACAGGGCCCTTTGGTCACCAGCAACTCTCTCTCTCCCTGGCAAACCCCCAGCCATGTCCATGGTTTTACATCAGGCCCCTCCAGTGGGTAAGTGGAGGCTTTTGCCACTGGAAAAGCTCTGCAATCTCTGTCCTGTAGCCTCCTAGTGTCAGCCCTATAGTCAGGTGCTCTCACAAACAGTATGGGTACTTCTGAGAGAGAATGTGCCTTTGTGAAGTCCACCCTCCCCAAATAACTTTAAAATAGTCTAAAAAAAACCCCCAAACACACCCAAACTCAAACAAACTCTGTGGGACAGAGGTAGTGAGGCAGCTGTCTGCATAGCAGGGTGTTGGTCAGGATGTGCCACGTCACCTGCATCACCAGAAGTGAAGGATATTCTGTGTGCTCGTAATTCCACTACCACTAAGCCACAGAAGTCAATCATTTTACAGTTTACCATTACTGTTTCATATTTCCATGCCTTAAGGCATTTTAAAAGCTCTGCCTAGCTCTCCTGGCTTCTGTTGAAAGTAGAAAGCATTGGACTGGCCATGCACTGTGCAAACACGTCAGATCATGCTCTCCAGTCTATTTTGGTGAAGCCTTTGGTTCAAGGGAGTGGCATGGTTAGCTCCAAATCACATCATGTGCAGCCTTACTTTCAAAGGCTTTATTTTTAAATGTATTATTTCTACTTTTTATATAAGTCAAATTTAAAGCAAACTGAATAAATAGTTTTTCAAGCCCACAAAACCATCTTTCTGCTCTCTTTACTATTTAATGGAACTGTTAGCAGTGAAAGACTATGACAATGACTAAACCAGACAGCTGCAATAGAAGGAATTTTTACAAGCTTTCCAAGGTTTCTGATAGGAATTCCCTAGCAAAGAATTCTGTTTTGAAGCTCCTATGGGGAACAGATCAGCTTATACAAAAGTATCATTGTTGAAATGCTTCTCTTCTTTTTATGTGTATATATACATAAATCCATATTTCTGCATGCCAGTGATGTATGTCTGCATCTCAGTGGCATGGTATGACTCAGGGAAAGGCCACAGGAAGAAAATAAAGGTTTGTGTAGGGATGCCCACACAGCCCCTACTCTAGAAAACCATGCAGAGTGACAGCACAGGAAGGTGCCAAGGGTACCCACACCTGCTTTTGAGCCCAGGGACCATCCTCACTGGTGTGTGCTTTGCCATCTGCTGTGGGGTGAACTTGTAATCCAAACAGTGGGTAGGTGTGCACATAAAAGTGTGTGTTTGTGCAACCAAAACTGTCCTGGGTTAGCTGTACAAGGAGGGTTAGAAATCTGCAGGTGTTGGCTGATGTTTTGTGTTTAGTATTGCAATTTGTCTGCTGTATCATTGATATCGATCCTGAAGTAATTCAGTCACTGCCAGTTAATTATGCATATTTTATAAAGACATAAGGTACTTTGGTTCTGATTTAGTGTAAACCACATGAAGTGAGCATTTTTTTTTCCTGTGGCAGGTGCACATTTTGTGTATTTTTGGGCAGAAAAATACCTTGCTCTTTCCGAATTACACTTATTGTTCATATATGGTGAGAACTATTCACAAATGTAGGGCAAAGCATATTTCACATCCCTTTTCACTGCATTACTAAACACTGTCATTTAGACAAATTAAGTAAAATGGATACACACTTTCCCTGAGGTTAATTTTTTTTAATCAGTTATTGCATTAGAAATTCTGTCACTGACACCACCATTGTGCTGCTGTTACAGTCCCTGTTAACCAGATAAGCCAATACCTGGCAATTTGAGACAGTGTAGACACAGACTTACACAGATGGTTTGCTGTCATCCAGACCCTCTGTCCCTTAGAGCAGAGCTCAGGCTTTACCCAATCCAACCACTGCAAGGAGTTAATTGCAGAGTAAATACAGGACAAATGGGGAAATATAACCAGGTGCCACAAATAGAAGAAACTGTGCCATGCAGGTATTTTGTCTCACGAAGAATAAGAGATTTATGATGAATCATTTAGTCTTCATTTTCCACATCCATTTCCACACACTGCTCACCTGGTCTATTTAAAGCATTCTTTCAAGCAGATGGGAACCTGGTTTTGATAAATGTCTAGTTTTAATTCAACAAGAAGTATAATGTGTATAGGTGGTATGTCACATACTTTGTCCCTTTTAATATAACTTTTAGAGCTCTAGAAAAAGCAATTTCTTTGCCCAGTTTGGTCTACAATGTCATTAGACAGTTATCAATTGAAATCTAATGGATGGATGGGTCTATCATTAAAATAAATAAATAAATAAAAACCCTAGGCAGCTTTTGAACTTGTATCTGCATTTCTTGTTGTTGTTGATGTGTTTTTATTTTGGGTTTTTTTGTGAGCAAAGGCATTTGCAAAGGAGAGGGTCCTAAGTTGGGCATCTGTGTCTCTCAGGTTGGAGGTGGGTATGAGGTAATTTGTGAGAGGACAAAAGCATCCTTTTTGAGCAATAGTTTTCTAAGATGTAGGAAATTATACATAGAGATAAAAAAGTGATTTTCACAGTGAAAGGGTTACAGAGCCATAAAATATCTTCAGCATATTCATAACAAAAGTAGAAAAGTATGTGAATGATGGGGAAATAAAGTCTTCTGACAAAATTATTTGATACAGTCAAATCTAAAGTTCATTTTAAAGGTCCATCAGAATGTCATCATCATAACAGATTTAACAATAAAATGGAAGATGGAGCTAAAGGTCAGTGCATGCAAACTCACAGGCCAGAAAATATTTAATGATAAATATGCAGTGATAGGGTATAAATTATGTCTACTGAGGAGAAATTTCTTGAAGTCCCTGCAATTGTTTCCCAAAAAAAACTCACTAGCTCAGTGATCAGTGATGGAGGGTGGGGTTAGGGTGACAGAAATGTACATCAGAGTGTTAGAAATTACTAAGAAAGGAACTAATAAATAGAAAAGATTTATGCTATAATGTTGATCTCTGATGTACTCTTCACTCTGATCACTGCACAAAAGGGTATAGGACAGCTGAAAAAGATAAAGGAAAATGTCACAGGCATCTGTGGACTTGCTTCCAGGCAATGAAAAACTACTGAGAAAAAAAAAAAATCAGAGAAAGTGCTTCTCTACTTGGAAAAGGAAAGAAGAGATCTACAAGAGAGAAATACAAAATCATAACTAATATGAAGGACATGGAAAAAATGGAAATACTCACTTTTTTCACATGAGCTTTAGAGGCACTCTGTAAAAATTGAATCACAGAATCACACAGTTAATTAGGTTGGAAAACACCTCTGAAATCATCAAGTTCAAAATATGGCTGAACATCAGCATGTCAAGACCAGGGTACTGAGTGCCACAGCCAGTCTTCCCTGAAACACCTCCAGGGACAGTGATCCCTGAAGGTAAGTTTTAAACTGAAAGAATATATTTTTACACAGGTCAGAATACAACATAGCTATCAGATGGTGTCAAGGAAAAATGTACACATGGATTCAAAAGGAATTCTTTAGATTATTCAGAAATAAATCTCTCCAGTTAGCTATTAACTGTAACACCTTGAATGCAACCTAAATGCAGAAAGGCCCCCAAGCATCAACATGCAGAAGCTGGGAAGGATCACCATGTACTTGCTTGTGTATCTTCTACTCTCCCATTTTTTGAGCTCTGGGAAAGACTAGAGAGGCAGAAAGATATGCATAGCTTTGAGAATAGATCGCATTGAATTATGTTCCTACATTTATTGTACTTCCTTGGCAAAAGAGTGGGAGCTGAAAGGATGGAAAATTCCTTTTAAGCTGCAGGTGTTTGAAGAGATTCTTCGGGCCAAGTTTGACCTCAAGGATTCTTTCAGTCTTATCATGGTCCAGATGTCAGGGGGATGAGGGTGTCTCCCCCCTCACTTCTAGTGCTGCAGATCTTCCCTAAGTAAGTATTATCTTGGAAATTTCAGAGCCATTGGTGACTTAAGAGCACAAACCCATTGACAACTAAGTGTGACTTAGTGATTTACCACCTGCATGTCATGCTCCGAGATCTGTTGCAACAAGTCTGCTGCCGCTGACACAACGTGAAATCTCTAAAGAGCTGCTTTCCTCCCTAAAAATCTCAGTTTTGTTTCTTCTGTCAATCGGCACCAAAAGCAGCTAATCCCCACCCCACAACACCATGTGCTTGCCCATGGCTTTGTTGCATTTCCCACATAAATTGATAGCAGTTTCCTTATTGTAGACAAAACATTTACGATTATGTCATTTGTCCTAGCAGCAAAAATAATGATGTATATTCAACCTGTCATAAAAAATGGTCTGAAAATGCTTTACAGATACTAAAAAAAAACAAAAACAAAAACAAAAAAAAAAAAAAAAAAAAAAAATCCAGAAGGGCTGTATGAAAAGACAAAAGAAAACAAATAGGTCTTCTTTGGTTTTTCAGCTGGAATTTCAAAGCATACCACACTTCTTTCCAAACCACATTTTATTCTTTTCAAAGTATTTGGAAGACCCAGAATGACATGTTTCTTCTGGCTGTGATATTGCTTTTAAAAGGATTTACTTGCTATCATTTTTTCTTTTGCTTGATCTTTTAAGGTTTGGAAATTCACCCTATTTACCCTACACTGAATTCTAATGAAAACCTAATATAATAAAAATTTGTAAGAGCCTGGAATACTCAGTCACGTATCTAGAACATTTTTAATGCCAACTTTTTTCTGATACTGTATTTTTTAAGAGTTTTGGTGCACAGATGGTAGTGATATACACTGTCCTTGTGAAATCAACTATATAAATTCATTTATAAATACAGAATATCAATACAGGTGCAGAAATACAAAATGTGAATATGGAAAATCTGCTTATTTCAGACATAACTTTTGACTGCTGTAATTTTAAGGTTTTTTCCCCTCGGAGGAGTTCATGAGACCATTAAGGCAGCCTGTATTTCAAATAATTGCTACCTTACTCTCTATTTGCTTCTGGCTTTATGCACATCCTACAGCAAGGGCCATTTATGCATGTCCTACAGCAAGGATTGCTGGGGAGCTGCAATGTCTCAAAGATCTGCTGTTAGTGGCATGGAGCAGAGCCAAATATGTGCCTGTCTCTGTTCTGCATCACCATTCCTTACCGCTGATATTTCCATACATCACCTGGAAAGAGGTCCTGCCAAAAGCCATGGCCAGGGCAATGGGGAGAGGTGGGCAGGAGGCTTCCCAGGCTCTGCTCACCTACACAGGCTAAGACTCAGTGCCCTTTTCCTGAACTGGAGAGTGCTTTTTTGCTTGTTCAAACATTTTTTATTCTGTCTTGTCATTTGTGGCTGCATTACACACTTCATTACATTCCTTTCCTGCTCTAGCAAATTGTCTTTTTCTGTAACTGAGAAAACAAAAATAAACCAAAAACAAAAAACCCAAACAAACAAACAACCCCCCAAAAAACCCCAACCAAACAAAAAAAATTTACTGTTTTGAAAAAAGTCCTTAGATAATTTGAAAATACTGAAATAACATATTTTAAACCAATTCAAGACTTTTTCCTTTTCATTTTCATCCAGAGCTGGTTGTTGAGACTGCTCAAAAGTAGAAATACTTTTGGTCTTCTCCAACAGCCAGTATTTGCTGTATTTAGTGTGGAAAAATCCCATGCTAATCTCACCCTTAGCACTGATTATGCATGGCATGACAGGTGGCTTCTTAAAATGGAAATACACTTCACTTTCCTAAAGTACTGGTAGAAAGGGAATAGTTTAAAAATCTAATCTCTTCTCACTTTAGCCTGGTTAATGTCTCAGTGTCTTCAGAGGCCTCTGAACTGAAGCCTTGCGTATTTCTTTCCTTTTGCTGTGAGTTTTTCAAATGAAAAGGTTAAATTGATTCCAGTATGATACAGATTATGTATCTTGTATGTAAACCACATATTTTCGGTATGTTTAATGAAAGTATTTCTTATATAAGTGAATTGTCTTGATTTTAGAGCCACTACCTACTCAAAACAAAACAAAACAAAACAAAACAAAACAAAACAAAAACCAACCCAACAAAAACAAACAAACAATCAACAAAGGTTAAGAAAGGTTAATTTCCATCTTTCAATTAACAGTGAAAATGTGTACTGCTATAAAAATTTAATTCCATTCCATTCAACATTCATCTATGTTAATTCAGAACTAACTCAGAAAACTTAAGATAAAAAAAATTATGTAGTAAGTGTTGTGAACAGACAATCAGGTTGGGCGGGGGGGGAGATAGTTCAAACAAAACAAATTTCTCATAAAATATACCTATGGGGACATAAGTATCTTAGGCTGTTGTTGGAAAAACTGAGTTGCAAACCCATAAATATTTTCAGCTTTGATAGAAAGCCAAAACTTTTTATGCAGGAACGTCCATGCAATGTGGTAACTGAAGATCAAACACTTCATCTCTTTAACAGATGCCTTCCAACTTGGAATATTCTATGACTCTATGATCTTGTATAGTCTGGTCTCACCAGCTAGACTGCATTGTCCCATGATTTGAAATAATCTTGTTTTCTTATTCCCTGTCAGCAGAAGATTATAAGTGTTTTCCAATCTTAATTTTAAGTAATCAGGTAACAGACAGAGTGGCATCAGTATGATGCACATGAAATTCTTTCAGTGAATTATTGTTTTTATTATTTAAATGTGAGGTTTCTGTTAACCATAATCCAAAATCTAGTCAAGATAAAAAGACTTCTTTTGTATCATTGTTTTAGCAAAATTATACCATTGCTTCTAGCTATTAGTTTGGCTTTTCACAGTATTTTATCATTTTAGCAATGTATTATACCTTTTCAGTTTTTTGCCTGCACCAGAGAAAAATTACAAGAAAGCCCCAAAGTCTGGAAAACATTGGAAATTTAATTAAGTATTTATGTGAAAATTGGTTTATTTAGAGATGAATGGATCATGACCTGAAATTTCATGAGAAATAAACTTTGCAGAAGAAAATAAATCAAAGGATTTTAAACAAGGAGTGTATTTTTAGCAGTAAAAGTAACTGAACATTGGAAGAACTTACTTTCCAATGGGATTCAGTCTTTTAAAGTCTTTATTTCATAGAATCTTAGAATGGTTTGGGTTGGAGAGTACCTTAGTCAGTATTTCTTTCCAACTCCACTGCCATGGGCAGAGACACCTTCCATTTGATCAGGTTGTTTAAATCCCCAACCAGCCTGGCCTTGAGCACTGCCAGGGATGGGGCATCCACATCTTCCTCTGAACAATCAATGGCAGTCACTCACCACCCTCACAGGGAAGAATTTCTTCCTAATATCTAATCTAAATCTTCCAATTTGAAGCTGTTCACCTTGTCCTGTCATTACATGGAAAGTCCCTCTCCCGCTCTCTTGTAGCCCCCTTCAGGTACTGGAAAGCTGCTCTAAGATCTCCCCAGAGTTTTCTCTTTGTCAAGGTTGAACAGCCCCAGGTGTCTCAGTCTGTCTTCATAGTAGCCCTCCTTTGGACTACCTCTAAAAGGTCCATCTTCTTCTTTTGTTGAGAGACCCAGAGCTGGATGCAGCACTCCAGGTGGCATCTCAGCAGAACAGAGGGGCAGAATTCCCACCTTTGCCCTGCTGCCCATGCTGCTTTGGATGCAGCCCAGGACACCATTGTCTTTCTTGGCTTTCTTTTCAATCTTGAAGATCTGGAGATTTTACCTGACTTCATCTTTGTTGGGACGCATTGCTCCCAAGCTTGGAGAACACAGGTGAGGTTCTGTGGTGTGCTCTCTAGGTGAGAACTGAGTGGGGAGGGCTGTGAGGAAGAGGAGGAATGACTGGGATGATCCTGCATACACTTGATTTACTCATGAGGTGTAATACCAATGCACATTCACTACCAGTGATACTGCCTCCCAAATGATACAAATTTGGGGGCTTTTTGAGGGTAGACAAAATATATGAGGAAAAGAAATCAATCCAGAGTATCATGAGCACTGGAAAGGCTGGGAACAGTCCAGATTTCAAAGAGATGCTTAACTGCATTCTTCAAATATCTCTGTGAAACCCAGTTACAGATGGCAGAGAAATGGTATACTCATTGTCCTGGGATCATTTCTAACTGGAATTCAGCCAGACCTTTTTAAGCAGAAAGGCGGGCAGGGGCACAATCCTGTCATTAAATGTCCTTGTCATTTTATCTTCATTCCTCTGATTCATTGCAGATGGTGCTTTGGAAAATGTTTTAGTGCCTTTCTCGCTTCAATTACCATCAGTTCACACTCAGTTCATAATGGCAGAATAATTGAGCAGGGGACTGGTTCACAATCCTCGTGGATCCTTTTGACATTTACTTGTAGTTCCTCTAGTTTTTTATCTTGCAGCAGATTTTTACTTAGAAAACTAAATCTGAAAATGTTTGAAGGTTTGGAAAAAGTGCAAAGACTGATTACTTTGGTAACTTTATTTCAACATTAGATTAACTTTTTACGGATTAAAATGACATGTCCGAAGAAAAAAAAATTATAGTAACTACGAGACGTATGACTCAATATGAAGTTAGCACAGTGTAATTCACAGGCTTATTTTTATAGCAAAGTCAGGTGAATAAAACAAAATAACAATATCCCAATACTATTCTAACAGTGCCATTAGACAAACTCTGGGTGCATAAATTATGCTGAATAGTAAAGTCAACCAAGCATTTATTGCTTGTGATTCCTTGTCCATCATTTATTAATTTATTATTGATATATTAATATAAATATTAAAGAGGTTTCTGGTTTTATAAGTATTGTAATTGTAATTAAAGAATGATTAGAGAATTAAAGAATGATGATCTTTACAATACTTTGCAGACATGGGGGTGGTATGTAGCTAGTGTGATTCTACCGTATAATGTAGTTCACTGACCATGATAAAGTATTAGATTGGCTGTGCCAATAAATTTAAATGTTCATGATAATTTAAAACTAAGTAAGAAAAAGGTGTTATCAAGACATTTTCAGCAGCATTGTACTTGTTCTTTTATGATAATATTTCTAAATAAACACTAAAATGTTGGTTTCTACAGAGAATTGGAAATGGTAATTGCACAGTATGGTGACCTGGCAGTCTGTCTAAAAAGAGAGAAATAATTATGCAAGACTTCAGAGCTACAGTGTCAAAACCTGAATTAATTTCTTATTCTGGCAGACATTTATTTGCCAGCTTAAGAAAATAACAAGGCAGTTTTTTTCTGTGTTTAGTTTGAGATAATCTAGATGGTTGGATTTGTTTTATCTATGTGTTTGCAAACACTGATATTATTCCTCCTAAAAGTAAGCAAGAAAAATCACCAAAACATTCCAGATCAACCATCAATAAAGAGAAATGTTCAACCACAATTTATATATTTTTGAAGACGGTTCAGTAAGCTTTTCCTAAACTTTGCTACACAGATTTGTGATTGGATACCTGGATGCCTTTTCCAGTGTCACACATGCTCTTGAGAGCAGAATGAGATGATGGTGTGGCTTATTAGGTGCTTGATTTTCATAACAGCAAGAAATTAATTTACCATTTTTCCTGTTCTACTTCTCACTACCCTTTGGCAAAAAACCTCAGGACAGTTAGAGAAACAGGACTTCTTCTTACTTGAGTTATGCAATCCTTTTAGGACTGAACAGACTGTTCTGACAACATTTGCATTGGCAGTGTACAGAAAGAGAGCTCTTCTGACAAGAAATAGTCTGAATACCATCTATTCATGGTGTTCTCTTTGCCTTCAGTGTCACAGACAAGACAACCAGTCTTGCTTGAACCCCGCTATCCTTGCCCTGCTTTGACTGGGGAGAACATGGGCTCTGTCTTCTGTTCCTCTTGAGCCTCTGCCTGATCCACAGGCCCAGCAGTGGTATCGTGCTAAGAGGATGCTGTTCACACACCCTGAAGGGTCTTTCAAACACTACATATATCCTTTGGCATCCTCACCCAATCCCAAGGAAAAAGGAGCCTGATGGGTTCCTGGCCTCAGGCTGTGCCACAAGAGCTCTGGCATCCCCGTGGCCCTGCAGGACAGAGGGGCCTTTTGCTTACCCCGTTAAGGTGACACCAGACAAGTTTAGCAGGTGTTGAGTACTGTAGGACTGAAAGGCACAGCATCCTGGCAGGCACCACTGACAAACAGTTAATTCTGCTTGTTGCATTTGGCTCTATCACATTTGTGAATGTAGGAACCATCATCCAGCCATATCTTGAGAAAATGCCTGAAGGATTCAGGCTCTCATTCTGCTTTCTCTGCATCACTTTAATTTCCTCTCACAGAACCCATTCTTGCACAGACACTTTCTCCCTAATCTTTTAAAGCCACTTCTAGGGTGCCATTGTCTCAGTCCCTATAGTATTTCACACCCAAGGGTTTTGTAGAGAATTCAACTTTGCCCCTGAATTTTCTTGATTTGCTTTTTGCTCCTAAAGGATTTGGGATAGGTCTGTTATCCTCTCTGGGTACAAGAAACAGAAATATTCCTCCCAGATAGGAGACAGAATATCAGCTGAAATCATGTAACCTCATTCCTTAATATTTTCGCCTGGTTTTAGATCTCTCATATCTTGGAGTATAAGCTGCTCTCATACCTGTGGAGATTTTTTTTTGCATGAAACAATCAGATTTCAAACTGAGTTCCTTTTCTGCAGCATTCACTACATCATCAGGCTCCTCGCTGTCTGGACTGCAAGTTGGATGAGACTGGATTTCTTTTTTTTTATTATTATTTTTCATTTCCCTGCCTCATACTTATGCCTAAAAATTCTCCAGGGGCAGAAAGCATCTACAAGACTTTAATGAGGAGAGTAGTCCTGGAAGGAGCAAATATTTCCTAACCTAATGTTTAAATGTTTGACCTAATGCTCAAAATGAGGTAGAGAATTGGGTAGAAAAAATGTGTCTCTATAAACTAAAAGTATTGCAGTCTCATTCCCTTTGAATGCAGGGAGAAGATCAAAAGGGCTTCATCAGAGGAAAATGCCTTTTTTTGGTCATATTGTATTTTTTGTGTTAATTCTATTTGTTCCAAAAATTAATTCTACAGGAAATCTGATATTTTAATTCTATATTTATCCAAACTTAATATTTACCAATAGATTGTGGTCCTTATCTTGAGAATTTGCTCATGCTTTTAACTATTGCTCACATACTATCTTCTTGTTCCATATGTCTTTTACTCAAAGTGTCTATTATTATAACATGAGGCAAGCTGGCTTTTCTTCCCTTCAGCTGTATAATATGGGTATATATAATGACTCTTAATAGACACGAATAACTTTAAAAAATAATCTCATGGGCAATTTTGGATGCCTTTGCTTGAGTTTTTAACAAAAGAAAATAAATATATGTAGTGAAACAGTGCTACACCCTTTACCAAAAGGTAAATATACAAGGGGGCTGTGTGTTGAATGTGTAAAGCACTACTGTGAATGAAGCAACACCAAAGAAATATTCATATTCTCCATGCAGGGATACCACCTGTGCCATTGAGAATGCCATGGAAAATATGGTGATTCAGTTACTGGCCCAGTCCTCTTTCCCAGTCTATTTTCAAAAGAATAATTTAACTCATGTGAATGTTCTCAGAGAAGTTCCTTGTACAACACACCTGCCTAAAGTTGCTCCCACGCAGAAATACTGGAGTGACTACGCCTGCAGTTTTTAATGGGCTATTCATAGAAAAACTCCTAGCTGAAATATGAGGTTTAAACATTTTGCTGGTCTTTGAAGGAACCCAAATTCTTCTAAAAGCTCCTTGGCCCACATATAGAATTACCTACAGGAAAAAAAAGAAGGTGGTAGACACATTATGCACAGATTTTTCAGAAAGAGTATTCCATTGACATATAGAGAATATACTGGCTAAGTCTTCTCATACAGTGAGAAAAAATTGTTTCCCTGTGACTTTTTGTATTTATTATCAGCTTCACCTTGGGAGTCCAAGTTATTTTTTAATACTTCTCCAATTTGCTTCTTTTCTGGTGGGGGAAGGATGGAATGAAGGAGATTACTTTTGATATTTATATTATTTTTACTGCACATGTGATTGTGTCAAGCTGTAAATTCCTTGCTAAATTTTTTAAATCCCTCTGATGTCTGACAAGGAGTTGGAAAAATATAAATGTTAAATTTTATGGGTTTTTTCCGTGTTACTATAGTCTGCAGTTCTATTATAAACTGTCATCTGTAATATAATCAAAGGAAAATTGGTAGGAAACCTTATTGTAGTCCAAGGAACATTCCTTTTTACATTAATTCACCGACTTTAATAGGATTTAGACTGTCTGGCTCAATCTGGAACTTTTAGAAAACTTTAGGAAAGATTGAGTCAGAAATGGCTTGTTTATGGGATGTCCCCCAAACTTACCTTGATTTACAGTGATGGATAATGTCAAAAAAGTTGCTTTCCCATTGAGTCAGCCTTTCAATCATTAAAAATGTGTCTATGTCATCCCTAGTGGAGTACTCGTACCTTTCTCATTGCTGACTGACACCACTGTCAGTTTCTAGCTTAAAAAACTAGTAGCAAATTAAGAGTTGTAAAGGGTTGCTTGGCCTCCTTCTATCTCTTTGCTTTCCTGTCACTGGTGGGTTTCTGGACACATCTTGCTATTTGCATTTGTACTGACAGCAGCACAAGGGAGGGTTTGCCCTGGGCCAGGCAAGATGGGATGGTTTGAATACAGAATAAAGCTGTTGTCTTTGTCCTGGGGAACACACAGTTTTTCAGCTGGAAAGGAATTCCTGACCCGATAGCTGTGCCCTGTTCTGGCAAGACTGACCTCTCTCTTCCCTCTGGACAGTGTGGGACAACAGGAGTTGCTTTTCCCAGGAGTGCTGGGATTTGAACTTCTGCCAAAGGCCCAAACCCAACTAGACCACAGACCTCATAACTGAAGAAGGTGCTTGCTCCTGCTCTCGCTGTGAGCCAGTACACAGCCACCCATACCAAAAGCAGAGATGTTGGAACTGGCTGAGTTTTAAGGACCCTTTCAACCCAGATTGTGATTCTATGACACAGAAAGGTGTTCCAGGAGCTGCTGTCTTGAATGGACAGGTGTCATTATGGACAAAAAAAAGGAGTTTTTAAAAAGGGGGGAGTAGAGGAAAAAGCTGGGTTGTGCCTTACCCATCAGAAAGACCTGAGCATTCCTCTTGCTTGCAAGCAATTCTGGATTCAAAACACAACATAGTGAAGACATGCTAGGAGGATCTGCTCAGGGATTTGGGGGAGGTGGGTCCAGGGCTGGGGCAGCACCCTAGTTACAGGGCTCTCATGTCCATGGTGGGTGCCGTGTTTATGATCCTTATGTTCCATATCTGACAGGGCAAGTGGGATCAGTGAGATACAGGAGATCACAGAATTACAGGAGAAGCTGGAAGGCATCTTGTAAGGTTAACTAGTCCAACCCCTGCTCAAGCAGGGTCAGCTACAGACAGTTGCCAGGACCATGTCCAGATGGATTTGGAGTATCTCCTAGAGCAGAGACCCCACAATCTCTTTGGGCAACTTATCCCATTGCCTGATCACCCTTGCAGGAAAATTGTCTCCTGATGTTGAGACAGAATCTCCCATGTTTAAGTTTGTGCCCACAGCCCTTTCTCTTGTCACTGGGTTCCAGTGACAAGGGCTTGTCTCCCTGATCTTCATTCCCTCCCTTCAGGTACTTATATACAATGACAAAATCCACCCGAGTATCTCTTCTCCAGGCTGGAAAGTTTTAGCTCTCGCATCCTTTTTGGCTATGAAACATCCTCAGTCCCTATATCAATTCTGTAGTCCTTCAATGGATTTGCTCCCATTCCCATTAGATCCCCAGGCTTTCAGCCAGAGAGACAGACATATAACTTCATGGACTGCCCACCTTCTGAATGGGCCTGAATTTCTCATACTGTGTGCTGGTTTGAAAGCAAAACCAGAGAGACTCCAAGTCAGAAATACAATTCAATAGGAGAAAAGAGAGAAAAAAAAAGTAAAATAAAATAAAATAAATGGAATAATACTATCTGACACCCTGTTGGTTAGTGTGGTGGTGGCAGTCCAGATGAAGTGGTCTTGTTGAGGCAATGATCCCATAGAAAGGTCTGGTAGCTCTTGTCCTCTGAGAATCCAGTGGGTAAAGGCTGCTCTGCTGTCCCAAATCCCAGATTATGTCTGGGTGGGAATGATTGGCTCCTCCCCCTGGGCAGAGCATCTCACAGTGGGCTGATACCATTCCACCAGGCAAGCAGGGGGTCTTTGATTGCCCATTAAACAGAGAGAGCTCCCAGAGGGAGTTACCTGTGAGTCATGGGCAGGGCATTGATGGCCCATTAACAGAAGATAGCCCAGAGGGAGGGGACGAGGGAAACACTGCCCCACCATGGAGATGGTGATAGAATACATACATACTTTGGGCACATCTTACATTGTAACCTAGGACATACTGTCATGGAGAGAAATCCTGAAGTCTGTCTGGTTGAAACTTTTGTGGATTTTCAGAGGTACTGGAAGTCTCTCTCCAGTTTCAGGAAATTTCAGTTATTTTAGGCTGAGGGAATTTTTACACTTTTCTTTTGCCCATGCGGTGCCAGGGACCTACATTTCAGTAAGCCATTGCTGAAGCACCTAACTAGAGAATTAGACTTGGTGGGCTGTGTTTCATGCAAAGTATGAAACAACAGATAACAGATACCAGCCCAGAGAGAAGAAGCAGGAGGCAAAGAGATAGTATTGGTCTGCAGGCTTAGTCTGCCAGTGGCTAAGTTCTTTCATGTCTGGGTCACTCCCTGAAACTTAGACAGGTTCAGTAGTAGCTGGAGAACACTATTTTTCAGGTGTTGTGTTTGTTGCTTTTAGAGGTCAGCAAAATCCTGACCCTTAAATTGTTTCTCCACCAACTGAGCTCTGCATTTAAAATTGCAGTAGTACAATGAGACTGAGGTCTTTACAGAGTCGCTCTGGTTTCCAACAAACAAATCTCTTAAAAAATCCACTTATTAGCATAAAGCTGGTGAACAAGGTTATTTAAGACAGCAGCACTTTTAAAACTTACTTTTTAAATTTATTATCAGTGGGACTAAAACTTAATACCATTTTTATTTATTAGCATAGTTAGCCAGTCCCCCCAAAACTCATATGTATTTTTCTATTAGCTTTTCCTATGTATTTTTACTCTCAAGATTTTCTATTCTTGCACTTTGAATTATTCCATTTCCCTTTTTCTTTTAACTAAACATCCTTTGGTTTTCTATTAGCACTAGACTTGCAGTCTCATTCCCATTAATTTATTCCATTGCTTCCTCAATTTTTTAGTTCTGCTACAACAGCTAGTTTCCTAAAGATTTCCATATAGAAGTAATGTATTGATTATATAAATATAGTTTCTATAAGAGATCACATGAATAAATTATTTTACATAAAAATATAAAATATTTATATAAAATATAACTTATGTAAAATATTAATGTTTTATAAATGTATAACATACACATATAATATGTATATATAGATTATATAAATATTGATAACTATATATTACATACACATAATGATCTAAATTATTTCCTTAACATTTTTCCTGAGGTCAGCTGCATTGTAGCTAAGCATAAAATTATATTCCCCTTTAAGCCTATTATTCAGTCTTTTCCTTAAATGTCCAACTAGGCCCTTTGCAATACAATTTGCTGCAGTGAAACTGTTGGAGTGGGTCTGGGTTTCTACCTCTCATTTTCTCCTCTTTGCCTGGCTTTCTAGGAGGCCAGCAGATGCTGCCAGCTGGGGTGTGCTCCCTGGAAAACTGGTGCCTGAACAACAGCATAGACTGAAAGGAGTGAAAGGAGGCAGACTTGCACCTCAGGCGTGGTGGCTCTCAGGGAAACTGAGTGCTTGCTTCCACGATCCCTGCATGCCATGCCAGCTGAATGGCCTTGGGTCTCCCTGACCAAATGAGGTGCCAGGAATAGGAAAGGTGTGACTCATTTGCTGCTTACGGCTCCTGTTTCTGGGTGTTGGAAACAGCCATTGGGTCAGGATTCATCTCACACATCTGTAGCTGTTTGTACAGCAGAGCTGCACCTCAGCGAGTCAGAGGAGAAATAGAGGCTCAGTGACAAGACAGAGGCATCAAGAGGTAACAGGGGCATCCTGCCTGGCCTCTGGCAGCTGGGGAAAGACTTCACATCTCCTGTGGGCCCAGTGTTGTACCTACCAGTCCCATACAGATGTCCTGGATACCTGAGGGCATTTAATGTGGAACAAGGTACATAAATCCCTTCAGATTTCTTTATGGCATAATTTCAAGATAGAACCTAAAATAGCTTGAGAGTATTAACCCCTAGAAATGCTGATTTCTTATCTTTTTCTATCACAGAAGTCTCAGCATGGGAATGTCAACAGTGTTCACTTTACCCTGAGCTCTTGAGGCTATTTTCAGCAGAAGGGGTGAAAACCTGCTAGGGCTTCTCACAGCTGGTACATATACACCCAGCACCAGTGGGAGACTCACCCCCTCCAAATCAGCAGGTGGAGGCCAGGCAAGACTCCTGAGGGCACCTGGGTTGGCAACAGATGCTGATAATCAGGCAAATGAATCCTGCTGCCAACTGCTTTGGGTCTCCAGGCTGCTGTCACTAGATGTCCACTGCCTGTAATGGGAACTTGGGCATTTAGCTCATGTGTAGAAAACAAAATGTGTTTTAAACTAGAGCTGAATCCCATTTCTAAATTCAGGTGAGATAAATTGACTTCTTAGATTTCAGGGTTAGCTTCAAGCTTTTTTATCTTGCTTTGTTTTTCTCTTTTCCTTGACACAGCTGGAGCGATACCCACCAGCACAGTATTAAGGAGATGGTGGTGATGCTTGCTGCTCCTCATCTGGTGTGCAACAGAGCAAGCAAGAGAGGTGACTGAGCTGTCACCCCTACCAAATCACAGGAAGCATGCTATGCCATATTTATGTATTTAAGATATGACAAAACATTGTCCTATGTTACTCCACCTCACACTACATGTGATGACTTGTTATTCACATGTGTAGTTTTCAGAGACACAGGCTTTAAATGAATTATTGGAGCAGAGTTCCCAAGAGGTATTTTCAGGTACTGGTTCTATAACTGTTCGAAGTGGGTCCACAATATTTCTCTTGTAAACTTTTTGTAGCAACGGAGAAGAGTGACCCACTCCAGTCCCATGCTCCTCTTCCATCACCTCTACCATATCAATAAGAAGATGTGGTGTAGCACTGCCAGCAACATCTGCAGAAAAAAAAAGATTGCAACAACTCACACTTCATGAAACATTATAGTGGAAAAGAAAATGTGTTCCAAACCACCTTGAGGTTCTGGAGTTAGTTCATCATTAAGCATGAGAGACATGGGGGCTGCAGACTCCTGCATTGTTTCCATCATGGAAAGCCCTTGATTTTACAGTCTCACAGCATGGAAAGCCACACAATCAGACATCAGTGTGTATATTTTCGTTTGTGCATTTACTAAGTATTCATCACCTTCTTAAAAATCAAGCAAACTAAACCAAAATACAACACAGGGCACTAATTTTATGGTGGGCTGTTAACCAAAAACATGCCATGCTTCTGATTCCCTTTCTGCAAATGGCTCAACACAAGCAAGTTTTACCACTCATATCAGTCAAACTTCAGGATCAGCTACTGACCTGGGAAAGATAATTATGCTGGCTGCACTCTAGCTGTTACCTTTTGTGCTAGTAGTTGTTAATGAGAGGAGTGAAGTTTGAATCATAGAAAATAAGACAAATTTGGTTGGTATAACCCCCAATTTTTTAAGAAGGCTCTGAGATGACCCAATTACATCCCAGACCACTGGGAAGAAGGAAATGAAAGAAAAGAATTGTGCACTTCTGTTTTATCCAAGTCTACTAGACAGTATAATTTATCTCACGGTGTCACAGAATAGTTCTTAAAAGAATATGGCAACTCTCTGTGACGTTACAATAGCAAGATATCCTAAAAAATGCCCATTGATTGGACAACAAATGATGGGTGGAAATTGGAGAATGGGAACATGTGCAGAAACAAAGCAGCCACAGGTGCAGGGCACAAATCTGTGGCTGGCAGTCTGTCCGAGGTGGCTGCTCCTGGGGACACTGGTCCTGCTCAGAGTGGATGTGAGCAGACCCACAGAAATGGCTCAGAGGGCCATGATCTGGTCCCTACTGGGAGGCTACATGGCCTGAGTTTCTTACAGCTCAAGCTCTCACTGGCTGAGTAAAGTTTTAGCTGACCTTTGTTCTCAACAGACTGCAAAAACTTCTTTTTTATCTCTCCGTAGCCTTTTATACTCTGGTTCCCTTTTAGTTCTGTACACACTTCTATGCTTGTAAATGGAAAACTACCTGCCAACAAGCCACAGTTCTGTTTCTGTGATCCCTGATTTGTAATAACCCCTCTTCAATCAGGCACACTAGCAATGGAGCATTACTCGCACTCAGAAACTCAGAGATTCAAATCTCCTAAGTTATGTATCACTTAGTGTTACAACTGCAGTGGGTGTGTTTTTGAACTGTTTCTCTCATTGAAACATTTAATACAGTGAATGATCTCCTCTAAAGAGCACTGGAACATCCTGGCACTTATTGGACAGCTGAGGGGCTGTAGCAACATTCAAAGCATATGTTAAGCCTTGCTCTTCAATTAGTATGCCAAATGGCAGCTCGAAATTTAACATGAGTTTAGTGCTTAGTCTGGGGATTGACTGGGAAAATATGGTTTGGAAATGTCCACAGATAGGAGGAATATAAGGAAATTCCAAAAGAACAAGAAGCAGATGGTGTCCAGAGAGGTCTGGATTTTTCTGCTGTAATAAAAGATGGACAGTTCCCCTGACCACATGGTAGCCATTGGATATGAAAATTCAGGATTTTTGTAATTGAATTACTGGCAAAGAATTACTCAAAGACCTGGGAACTTAAGATATGCTATCCAACCCTTAGATTCTCTCCTTTCCTGCAGTCATTCCTGTGAGAAACAGCATGTCTGCAATTCCACTGGGTTCTATAAAACCTCTATTCTCTCAGGCATAATAGGAATGAACCTTTTTCATTATTACTAGAGCACTGTTCAAATGTGATTATAATAAATTCATACAAAAATATGGCTCATTAATGCCAAGTGCCTACCAAAAGGTAACTACATACATTTAAATCCAGACCCGAATAGATGGGATTCAATTTGAAAACTTCTTTGGATATCAGTAATATTTTTAAATTTCACCCTCCATTATTTCTTCCATAAGCCTCCTTTAAAAATAATAATGCTTGTTAAAGTAAAAGCTTTTTTTTTTTTTTTTTTTCCCCTAGCTTTATTTCCTGAAAAACATAGAATCACAGAATATCCTGAAATGGAAGGGACTCATCAGTATCATCAAGTTCAACTCCTGGTTCTCTGAAGGACACCCCAAGAGTCACACCATCCACC
This sequence comes from Phylloscopus collybita, assembly GCA_027886175.1. Taxonomy (NCBI): domain Eukaryota; kingdom Metazoa; phylum Chordata; class Aves; order Passeriformes; family Phylloscopidae; genus Phylloscopus; species Phylloscopus collybita. The sequence goes on from JAJNNQ010000007.1 coordinate 8,536,707, forward strand.
TGAAAGCATTGTCCAAACACTTCTTGAACTCTGCCAGGCTGGTCGAGTGACCACTTCCCTGGGGAGCCTGTTCCAGTGCCCAGACACCCTCTGGGTGAAAAAAACCTTTTCCTAATACCCAGCCTAAACCTCCCCTGACACAGCTTCAGGCCATTCACTGGTCACCACAGAGAAGAGATTGGTGCCTGCCCCTCCTCTTCCCCTCACAAGGAAGCTGCAGACTGCAATGAGGTGTCCCCTCAATCTCCTCCTCTCCAGGCTGAAGAATCCAAGTGTCCTCAGCTGCTCCTCTTAAGGAATTAAATTTTTGAAACCAAGTTTTTAAATAATTCAGAATATCTTTCCTACCTGTTAATTCCCATTGAAATTGATGGAACTCGTATATTTGAAGCACTACCTTGTCTGAGTAAGGTTGGCAGATATCAGAAAATAAATGATTTCTGGACTACTGGCATAAATGCTCAGATTTAGTTCAAAAAGGCCTTTCTGCCAAGTTATAAATTCTCAGACATTGTTGTCTATGTTTGAAAAGCTGACATACCCTTCAGAGCCATGTCTCAAATCCAGTGCTATTATTTCTATAGGTTTAAAGAATAAACTTTATTGATGAAACACAGTAATTAATCATGCGTCTTTGGTAGATGTAAATGTTGTTGCCACTCAAGTCAATGAGCAAGGGGACATTCATGGCTTTAGCTGCAGAACAATAGAAACCTGAAAATGACTGTGCTTATTGTCTGTGAAACAATGAAAAACTGTGGTAGGTACATTTTACAGTCATGTCATAAAACCTATCTGAGTAAGAACACATGCTTTTTTGATCATTAGGATTTTTCCAACTGGATGAGCCAAACTGCACAATACTGTAGAATTTTCTTTGATTTCTATAATGAATCACTAAAGCAATCCCACAAGGCTATCCAATGTAATAAAAGATTAACTATTTCCTAGTACAGAGTCATGTTTATGGAGATGTGCCAGTAAGTTCTCTAATTCAGTCTAGCAGAAATGTACCTCTGGCTTTAGAGAAGATATTTACTCTAATTCCAACTCTTCCTTTCGTGACATGAAGTCCTGTGTGGTTGCAACTTCTGTCAGGTTTCCATGCATCACTGTGTCTCATGAGACAAGCAAAAATTATACTGAGACACCAAAAACTGAGCAGAAACCTGCTGGTCCTATTTAGAATTTTTGCCACAGATGTAAGATACGTACATTTTGAAGCAATATATGAAATCTTGTTTATTGCAAGCAAAAATAAAAGTATCCTTCCTCAGATACATATTCAATGTGTCTTTATAAATAAATCCATTCTCGTGAAAGCACAGCGTCCTACAGAATCATTTACACAATATTTTTTGCTTAATTTAGGAGGAAAATTTTCTCTGTATTTGGAGAGTGAATTTTACTACTTCATGGATTTATCCATTCTACAGAGAGGCAGCTAAGCTTCCCAAATAACTGTGTGGTTCAGTGAGTATTCTGAGCACATTATTTTGAGTTGTCCATCTCAAAAGAGACTTGTCTGATGAGAACAATGTTTCCTCTATTAAGGAGATAACATGCTACCCGTGGCTTTGTAAGTCAGGAGAGGAAAATTAAGGCAGACGTGTATGGCAGTTCTCAGGACAGGAGTGTGGTTTCTTCTTGGCTTTTCACTTGCCCTGTTTAAGCTCTGACATACATGTAATGAATTACCACAGAGGGGAAAGAATTAGTGTTAATGATACAAATGAATACAGCTTTCTTGATAGAACTAGAAGATAAGGCATGTTAGCTTAAAATTCACTGACAGAGGTTTAAAATATTTTACTCTCTGTTTGCCAGGAATTCTGTGCACTGGCTACAGCACAGCAGTCTAAATGCACATGGCAGCTTCCATATATGTTTGTTCCCAATAGACTCCTGAATCAGCTTAAGGAATCATGCATATTTGATTAACTAAGATGTGCTACTGCTAAAGTGCATTAAGAAAATATCTTCGTGACTTAGTCCGGCAAAATCTGATGGTGTTACATTCCATTCCCATCAGTGACATTATTTTTCAAGATGGTCTTTGGAGATCCCTTCCAACTCAAACTATTTTTTGATTCTATTATAGATTCATTTTTCATTTCAAGTATTAATATTGACTTAGTAATGTGCGTAAGGAGAGTAGCTGATTTATCATTCAGTCCAGTTTCTCTATTTATATATACCTTCAGGTTCTATTTTTGGATTGTCCTTTCGACCTTTGTGAAAACTAACATCCTTCCTCTAAAATTTGAGAACCAGATATGGAACATGGTCCTTAGTTTGTGTTTGGCTTGTGTATTTCTAATATTTCTGTGAATATGTTGGTTGTAATTGAGAGTTAGCTGGGTATTTTCTTAAATTCCAGAATCTGAATGAACTGGAAATTGTGATTAGTCTTAATTCACCAAACAGCTGTTAGTCTGACTGATACAAATGCCTTGTGGAAGCTGGGGTTGATGCTGGGAAATTTTTTTCTGTCCTGCTTACTATAAAATAAAAGAAGATTTGAGGTGAGCATCTTTGTAAACCAAAAGAAATATGACTTCTCAGGAAACCAGAACTAAAAATGAAAAAAGCATTCTGCTCTAAACTGGCAGGGTAATCAAGACCTTATACTGATCATCTATTTTTCCTGTTGTTAAAAGATAAATTCTCAAGGATGAATTGCTGTCAAAAGCCCAAATAAACAAGGAATTATTTTGCCATTTTACCTGCAGGATCACAGTTAAAAAAAAATACATATATATATTAGGAAAGAATAGTTGAAGCTTCAGTGTTTATGCAATGGTTAATATGTGGTTTTGATTTCATTTTTTGAGAGCAAAATTGGCTAAGATTCAATAGACTTAGGGTCAGCTTTTTATTTTGTGTCAATATTCCTTGGAGAAATAGCAATTCAGCTGCTGACTTTTAGTGCTGCTCCACCTCTGCCTGTTCACACTCTCCCCATGAGACTACACCAAACCCAGAGACATCTGGGTCCTGTGGCACAGCAAAACCTTGGGCAGGAGGTTGTTAGGGCAGGGCTTTTTTCCCTTAAATTTCAAGGGAAGTATCCACGAGTGCTACATGCAAACATAGGAAGGAGAGACCTGCCTCAGGGAAATACGGCTGCAGGCAGGTCTTTGTGCCAAAGTTGTGTGTGCAGGATAGGGTCCCTCCTTCCAATGGGACAGTTTTAGAAAAACCTTGAAAAGGTACTATCAGAATTTGGGCCAAAGTTCAGATGCAGAAAGAAAATAATCTTGAGGTAGCCCTACACAAATAGAACTCACCACTGATATGAAGTGTGTGTCTTCATCAAGTAAAAGCAGTGCAATACATTTGGAAATTATTTAACATTCCTTTTCATGGGCTCGGTTTTAATGAAATGTGATCTGACAGTAGTATCTAAGTGAAGCGAGAGCTGAGGTGTGCTGAGGAATGTCTTCACACAGTCATTTATACTGGAGATAATGCTCAAAAAAAAAAAAAAGACTGCAAAACAAAAGAGATTCTGTTGAGCTGACTTTATTGGGAAAGAAATTAGATTGACTGAGAGTTTTTAGAAACATAACCCTGATTGCTACTGTATGTGTTGTTGGAGAATTATTTTCACATGTTAATAATTCATTTTTTCCACAATGGTATTACTGATTGTCTGGAAGCATACAATTGATTCATTAAATTGTGTAGTTCCCTACAGTTTGACCTCTATTGACGTCTCTGAATTTGTGGCAAGCTATTTTAAAAGAGCAGAAGCATATCACAGCCAGCAGCCTTGCACCAATATAAATATTTTCTACTGTGCTAATGCTCAGAATTCACTTTCTGGCAGCTGACCAAGAATTTTGCATAGGAATGCACTGAGCTGGAGACCCTTATCTAATAAATTTTATCTGACACACTCAAACATCCACTTTTATTACCATGTCTGATTTTCCCATGCTCATACAATTTAAAGCTACAGCTTCTCCCTTTCTCTTCTTTGAAGAAAGAGTAATATTTTCAAACAGAATGTCACAGGGGTACATTACCATGAGCACTTTCATCTGTAGAGGCCTTATACAAAGGAATGTATACTATATGTTCAAAAAAGCACATTCTCTCACCAATCCCACCATCTTTCCACAAAAGCTCCCCAAACAATGCAGCAAGGGAAAGCATATTCCTGTGACATTTTTACTGTTTATGGGCTGCAAATTTTTTTTTTTGCATTGGAGAATATTTGAATCCTAGTCCTGATGTTCTCTAATCTATACATGAACTGCAGTGAATTCTGCAATATTTCAGGGGACGTTGCCCCTTTAGAATGAGTTGTCCAGGATCTAATGGCTGAGGATATGTATCTAAAGTAAAAACACTCTGGAAGATTCCCATAAAATTGCTATGATGAGTTAGCAGCAGTAGGGAATCTGTGACAGCACTGCCCACACTGCCCCTCAGCTGATGCAGGGGGTGGCAATATTTGGAAACTGGACTGATATGAATCTTGCTGGAGTCTTCTGTGGAAATCAAGAAATGTTCCAAACAAGATTTTTAATGCAGTGATTAAATTGTTCCCTGTTCCTGTGCTTATCAGTAATTTTCAGGCCTGCCTAATGTTCAAAAAGCTGCTATCATTATATATATTACAAAAAAAAAAAAAAAAATGCACACAGGAAAGAGGTACCTCAGTAAAAAGACTTCCCCAGTCAATAACTATGTTTCTCCTGAGACAAATGGAAAGTCTTCTGAAGTCAAGGGCACCCTGTACCAACTCCAATGAATCTTGCATTATTATCTCTCCATGATGCTAACTTAGAGCAAAGTAAAAAATTCTGCCCTGAGCTTTTGAAAATGCAATTCAATCTGTTATTTTAACTTTGGGATTTTTTCCCCTCATCAAGAAAATGGGTGCTGCTCTTTTTTGATTGTCCATCTCAACAACTGTAGAAGAAGTAGAATAGCAAGAAACAAGAGTTTTATTTTCTTAATTATTTCACCCAATGATTTTCCCCCAAATACAACTTTAAATTGAAATTCAATGACAAGATAAGATTCCACAAAGTCACCTATATTATGCCATTAAAAAATGCCTAAAATAGCTTTTTTTTTTTTTTTAACAAGAAAAAAGGAGGACTTTAGCTAGGTTCATGTACCATCATTCAAATACAACACTCATATGCTCACAATTTATGTGCAATTCTGATGTAAGTGGGTATTTCTTGAAAATCAATGTATTTGTCATTGGCTCAAAGTATCAGCACAATAGAATACCTGGAAATTATTTTTGAAGATTGCAGTATCCTTGCAAATGAAGCCTGAAATACAATGTGAACAAACCCACACAGGTGTACTAAAAATGCCCTTTTTGAATCTCATTTGTTAAATTTTACCATGGTGAGACACTAGTAGGTTCTCTATAAAGCACCTAATCTGAATTGACTAGAGGCAGCTGAATTACCCAGTAACACACAGAAAAACCTCCTAAAAGCCCTAACAGAGTGAATTATGTGCTGCCTAAACCATGGTCCTGAAAGCACACGCAGAGATGCTGTGACTATTTCCACCAAGTCAGCAGGACTGCTGAAGTGGGGCACATGCACAGCAGGATTGTCCTCCAGCCAACCTGCAGAATCCCCTACAACTTTGGGGCAGCCTGTGCAAGACCTGAAGGTTTGCAGCAGGGCAGGAGTGTGGCTGTGGGCCGATGTCCTGCCCCAGGCAGCAGCCTGGGAAAGGTGGTGCCTCCGACACCGGTCCCCGCTCTACCTACGCTCCCTCCCCTGAGCAGCTGGCTACCATCTTGGGTAGCCTTATCTGCTGTGACTTGTCAAGCCAAAATACTTGTTTAAAAAAGGATCAAATATTCATAGCTCATTTATGCATTCTTTTAAAAGGAGAAATGAGGCTTGTCATGGTAGATAAATGCCAAAGTATGTGTGAGGAAAGTACATGCGAGCAAAAGAAAGGAGGAGAAAGGAAGGGGGAGAAAAAGCATTTTTTTAACCTGTAGTATTTATAGTTTTCTGCTCTGTCTTCTTTCCTTTGCTCTGTGTTCTGGTGCTGAGAGCTCAATGGCTATAGCCATGCAATCCAGAGCAGCCCTGGGTTACAGTCTTGCCACTGGATGTCGTTGGGTTTTATTTTGTTAATTTTGTTGATTTTTAGAAGTGGTTCAGGCAAGTTATTTCCTTCCAAGAAACCCCTAAACTAACACCAAATAAGCCTGTCAGTCAACACTTTTATATAAAAGCTAATGTGGAGCACAAAACAAGGATTTCATTAAGTAGGGCTTTGTTGACAGATTGGTTATTTTCTATATGAGAAGAGTCACAAGACAGATTTACATTGGTTCTGCGTGAATAGAGAGACATTATAATTTTCCTCCCTCATTTCTGCAACAGCAGTCCAAATATCTGACTTTTCTGAATGTAAAAAGTTGCTTTCTGCTCATCCCAACATCTCATTCATCTTTGATCTCCGCAGCTTTTAGTCTGAAGAGAAAAAAAAAAAGCAGTTCAGCATCATTAAGAAACTTTTTAAGGCTCTTATTCCAAATCTCTTCCTGAGAGCAATTAAGCCAGAGTCCCTTTGCTACTGCAATGAGCACAAATATAAAATCCTTAGAAATATGTCATAAACTGAGCATGCAAAAATCAATTTTGACCTAGCTGTAACCACATGTTAATTTTTAAAAGAAAAAATACTGTATTTTCTCCCTAGCAGGCCCTTTTAATCATATTTTAGACAAATATATTCATGGGAAAAATGTTCCTGAACCTCTCTTACATGTCTCTCTTTTCTTTTCAGAAGAGATGAAATCCAGTATGAAATCACAAAGGCCTGAAACAATGCATCTGTGAAACAGGAATCCACAGCATGATCAATGTACATTTTGTCTCTCAAAATATGGGCATTATTAGAGCTGAGATAGCACGAGCTGCCAAGACTGTGAATGTTCCCTCAGAGATCTTAAACAAAAAACACACAAGAAATCTAATTTTACAAAAATTTAACAAAAAATCAGAATGGCAGTTTAATGTTCCAGATGTTAGACACATTGAAACAAATAACAGATGCAAGACAACAGGCTTTTCTGACTCTACTATGTCATTGTGCAATACAAGCTTAATTTATTCAAAACTTTACCATTGATATCTGTTTGTGCTGGATATCTGCATCAAACTGAAAATTGGGACACTGTTTGAATTCTACCAAGCCTTTTCTGAAAATAAGGCTAAAGAAAGACATACATTTTCAGCAGAAAGTGATCCTGGGGTGTTTTCTTCTTTTTTATTTTTTCTCTCTTTTTTTTGTTGTTTTGTTTGTTTTTGTTTGTTTGGTTTGGGGGTTGGTTTGTTTGTTTGTTGTTTTTTGGTGTTTGTTGTTGTTTTTTTTTTTTTTTTTCTTCCATTTGGGATTGTCTTCCAAGTCTATACTTAGAAGAAAATACTTAACTTTTGGCAAGGTGATGTCTGAGCTGCAGACTCAGACATCAGTAGTGCAACTCACCCTCATTTTCCTAGGCCATAAATCACCTTGCATCTGCCCAGCACAGACATAGATCTTGGTAATAAGACTCTCTTCACAATCTATAGAGGTCTGAGTGAACTTGAATTTCTTGTGGTTGCTATGAATGCCCAGGAAATATATGCCCAGTTCCCAAGCAGAAAGTCTAGTCTCCTCTCACAGCCGGGGATACTTGGAGATAGTTCCTTTCCCTGGGACTCCTGCACTGGGTTAAGCTAAGGAGGTGGGACCTGGGATGGGGCAATTCTAGAGCATCTTCACCATTTTTTTTTAGAAGAAATGACTGGGCAAAGTAAGGCTAGGTACCAGTTAAAAAAAGGGATGCAGCCTTCTAAGGGGCATGGCCAAGGCAAAGGAGCCAAGTCATCTGTGATTTCCTCCAGAAAGGTCCAGAGGCAGAAATCAGGACACAAGAAAAATGCTCAAGCAGGTGGCATCAGAAAAAAAAAAAACAAACCACAAAACCATGTTGAAAAACATTTTTTGGGAGTTCTGGGAGCAGTTTTCCTCCCCCATTGAAAAATATGAGAAGAAATACCAGAAGGCTGGACCCCAACTAAACTGTTGTCAGGCTCTTGTTCATTTAGGAAGTGGTCTGCCTTGAAGTCCAGGTAGTGATGGCATGCGGTCACTTAGGCTTCAGCTGTGTTGGAAGGACCCCAGAGTGAGGAGCCCCCCTGCTCCCCGCCCCCCCCCAAAAAAATCTGTCCTTACCAAGTTCCCTGACAGCAGCAGAGAATTTGTGTTCCGTGCACTGTACAAACCAGCGGCTCCACAGGGTAACACTGAAACGGATTATTTAACTATAGACTCAAAATGTATCGACACAAAGAGACCAGTTAGTACAGAACATCACTGTTAGCACTTCCCAGATCTGAAATATTTGTCTTTAATACTGTAAAAACAGCCTTATCAGTTGGATAGTTGGTTTTGGTTGTGACACACTGCTTTGTGCCTGAAACAGGCATCTGCTGGTGGGACCTGCCTGAATAACTTGCAGTCTCTCTGAAGGGCCAAAGAAAGCTGAGAGGGCAACAGAAACCCAGAAAGATTAGCTGCCTGTCTCAGTGGCATATAGCTAGCTGAGTGGTGTCTTTGGGAATGGTATCTCCATCTCCCAAGTCTCAGTTCATGGCCTAATCCTGGAGCTTGATCGCTGTTCATCACGTACAAAACATGATGCATCTCTGCTCCTCAGGTGTGGGTTGCTGGTGTCTCAGCACAACCAAACATATACTCATGTCAATGATCTGCTTCTTTTTTTTTCTTTTTAATGTTATTCATTTCCTTTGAGGACCCAGTTCCTTCAAAACCTGAAAGTTTTACTCAATTTCAGTTGAAATCAACAGGAGTACTTGGTAAGTTCAAAGCTAAAAATATGCCTATTTTCCCTTAATGCACTCAGTCTGTTCACAGACTTAAAATAAAGCAGAGGAGTAAGTGGTGGGGAATTGAATTGAGACTACATTCCATAGAAACGAAGTCCAAGAGCCCTTGTTTGGAACTGACTTTCACAAGTTGAGGAATTCTTCAACTCCAAAAGCTGGGAGGTATTTGTGTTTTCTCAGGGAATGGGAAAAGTATAGAGGCTAAAGTTGTAGGACGGCTCTAAAAGCAAGAGCAGAAATCTCTATGTGCATTCTAAATTAATAGATGTAGAGCTGAAGACCTGAAACAGCTGGAATATTTTATTCTGGAGACTTTGTTTTAAGGGAACAAGCCATGCTTGATTTTCAGTTGTTACCTCAAATAACTAGACTGAAAATACACAAGCAACTTTGCTGTTATTGGTGTTCCTACAGGACCCCCAGCTCAGAGAATGTCTCTGGGAGGAGGAAGAGGGAGCTTGGCTCTGCTCTTGCCACCTTGCAAGCAGCCAGCAGGATGCTCCTTCCCTCTGTTTGCTCCCTTTGCTTATTTTTCTTTTGAGCAGGAGCCGGCACACAGAGCTCTCTGCAGCCAGTGCATTGGAAGCAGACTAATAATAACAACAAAAAAGGATGGTAAAGCTACTATTGTGTAGCATATCAGATTTATCACACAATATATCTGACACAAGAAGCTGTGGAGCTGGAAGGACCCTGAGACTTCTACCCAGATCCTAAGCAGTCAAGCTGACTGCATTTATATCAGACTCCATAGGCTTTTTTTTGCTTCTAAAGGTTCTATGACATAGCATTGTTTCTTCTCTGGCTGAGAAGGGTGAGCTGTGGATGCCAGAAATTCCACTTCTGTATTTAGACTTTTCAGTGCCAAATACACAGAATCTTCTTTTCTAGTGATTATGCTATTGACTTGTTTGACAAAACAATGAAAACTTTCTATTGCAAATGGCTTTTGTCAGCAACAGTTGGTGCCTTTACAATTTTGCATACTTGTCATTTATTTTTGTAATATTTTCAAATTTCATTTTAACTTGTGATATGGCAAATTGTTCACCAGATGTGAAGGAGCCTTGAGGAATAACATTGTTGTTATTGTTGTTGTTATTAATCATGACCATGAGTAAAATGAAGAAAACTGGGCTTCTGTTTTACTTCAGTGGAGAATTTGGAAAGACAGTGTCATAATTCATTCCAGTTAGATCAATCACCCCTTTCCTATCTCTGCTATTCAGCTTATTAGGCAGTGGTTTTGGTTCACACAAAATATTTCAGGGCCAGATTGAATCTTAGCTTCACAGCTGTGTTCCTAAAATGTGCAAATATTTGATGTGTCTCAGGTGCACATTGAGAAACTATAAATCTTTCCATTGCCTGTCTGATTGCTCTGCCTTCTTCTGCAGTCTGCTGACCCACCTCCACTGCCCTGGCTTTAGTACATGTAGGTGAAACTGGGAAGGGACAGTGCAGGGTAAAACTGATGGGACAGGAGCACCTCTTCTCTAGCATCTCTTTAAAATGAGTTGCCAAACAGGACGTCTCTAGGTACAGCAGTTTTCTGGCATAATTTAGTTAAACTGGACTCAAGGCTACCAACACTGCTATTACACAGATCATGTGCCTTTCTTCACGGTTTCTTGAGTCCCTAAGTTAAACAATGAGATGCCAAAATAAGGGAAGGGGGCAAACAGTAGGAGGAAACTGTAACAGTAAAGGCATAAATGTTTGGTATTGTACATGAGACAGAACAGAAATTTAATCCATAAAAGAACCCCAGCATTTCAGCTAGCATGAGATTTAACAAGGTTTTCTTCACTTTTTTTTTCCAGACACTTAATCTGGCAACTTCAGTGAGACAGTGGTTCCTTTGGCAACTCTGCAGTGAGCTGTGTCCTGCTGTGGCATGGTCTTCCACAGGGTCCACTCTCTGCCAGATACCTTTGATGCTCAGTGAGACTTTTCATATGTTTTACGTCCTGAGAAGCCAGTAAGCAACTTGTGTCTTATCAAATTGAGAAGCTCACTGAGTACTCATCTGCTAATGCAGAAGTAACCCAAATGCATTCTTTGTCCTTGTGTAAAATTCTGGCAGCTATTACCAATGTTCTTGAAAGGTTTGCTTTTGACACCTCATTTTCTTTTATGGTGGTAGGAGATATGAATAATGCTGACTTTACTGATGTCACTGGACAGTTTTTACATTCAATATAAAACAACTCCCAGGACCAAGACTGCACTGAGGCAGAGAGCTGCTTTATCATACAAAGAGGAATTGCAGGTTTGGTCTCATATCTGGCACATACTCTGGAATCTCTCAAGTGAAAAATTATACTTAAGCAGTAAAATGTAAATGGATACCCATCAACACCTTACTGGTTAGATAAGTGAGACCAAAGCTAAGTGAGACCAAAGCCATGGCAGGCCAGATCAGTTGGAGGTGGATCAAAAGAAGTAACATTAGCAGTCATAGTTGACACCAGTGACGACATTTCCCTAATTAAGCCACCAATATCAGTTCTGCAAGGGTGCAACAGAGGTGCTAGTGCTTTGCATTTGGACGTGTAGTTTTCCCACCACTACTTGGATGGTGTTTAAACAGTGGTTGTCATCTTCAGAAGTGTCTTATTAAGTGTCTTATAAGTGTCTTATAAAATTGCATGCATGTTGCAATCAGAGCTTCTTAGACAACGAGACAGAAGAACAAGATACTCCTTGGTGTAAGCTACAAACCCTGTACTGCTGATTAGGTGACTGAGGGTAGGAGATATGCAGACTTGCCAACACCAAACTATGAAATAGAAAAGAGCAGAGGCTTCAGACTCCTGGCCTTTCAGACCGTGCCTGAGTGGGCTTTCTGTGCAGTATTGGTAAACCACTTACTCCCTGCAGTGGTGGCTGTTGGATGGCTTATGTCCAGGCTTCATCCCAGATGCCTGTGAATTGAAACCTGGGAGACGTGTCTCACTCCCTGCCCTCGCCCTGTGTATCAGGTCTGACATTTCCACCAGATATGGTGCACATTGGTCTCTGTGTGTGTCCCTTAGTCTAGCATAGCTTGGGGAGGAGTTGGTTCCTCATCTTCTTATGCTGGGAGAGTAACATCCAGGGGCAACATTATACCATGATGAGTTTCTACATCCTTTCAAAATACAAGTTGTGGATTACTTTCAAGCTTGGTAGTTTTACTTGGCCAAAGGGTTAGTAATCTCTCTATGAGTCACACCATGTCAAGGACAAATTTATAATAAATCTTTTTCAGTACCAATACTTCCAAGTTTTTAGGCATCGAAAAGTCAAAAGGAAGAAAAGGAAAGATCCAAAAGTGGACTCCTGTTCCAGATTGTTTTCTGGATGATGTCTGCAGGGCCCATCTTTGAGCAAAGTGCTGAGCTGAAATTCCCGGTGACAGCCACTGTACAGACACCAAAGAGCAGGCTGGGCTGTGATTGCACTGCCTTAGTGCACAGCCGTGAGGTTTTTGAGTTAGGACACTGTGCTCTGGAAAAAAAACAAACCAGCAGTTTTCTTATGTATTGCAAACAGCTATTAGATCAAAAGCATTTTGCTTTCTGAGCTTGCCCTCAAATATACTCTGACCAATTTTTTTTTTTTACAGAAAGCTTCTGAGAAATCCTACTTGATTACAGTCTCAGACTAGCCTATTAGAAGTACTGTTTGAAATCAGCACTCTGACTTACAATATAAAGGAACAATATGTTATTTTGTAAGGAAAAATTTCTGGAGTGAGATGTGATTTGCTTACCTTCTTTGTTCTTTCATATGATATTAGTTTGTTATTATATGTTGACAGAGTGAAAGCTAAGGAATTTATCTTCAAACACAAGCCTTATTTTCTTAGAACCCATTTCCAAAAGCCTAGTAAATCTATTTGGTAAATTACTGTAATTATTTTTTCATTCCCTTGTTCATAGTGGGAAATACAAGTGTGCACCTTAATTACAAAGGGATTTGTCCACTGCATAATTTGAGCAAATATCCCATCTGTATTTTCCCCTCAGATGTAGGCATTTCAGGTTTAAGCCAGTTAAACAGAGAGAAAATTGTGCCTGTTGCAGAGTGCATTGATTACAGAGTGCCTGAGACAGTGGGAAGTTTCACAGGTGTGATGGTCCCCACAAGTTGTCTATTCTCAGTAAAATGAAAATTCATGATTTTTAATTCTTTCCTTTGGACCAATGCGTTTGCTTCTGTAGAAGTGAAGGGGCTGGGAGACTGAGCATGTCTCAAATGCTGATTAAGTGCTCTGTAAAAGTGATAGATGGCCTTCAAAATAAGACAAGTTTGAGTGGTCTGGGGCCAAATGCAAGTGCAGTGCCTTATGTGAACAATGATGAAAGTGCATACCATTTTTTGTGGTGATTTCAAGGATGATCACTCCGTTTCCTCGAAATTCTTTAGTACGCCCGTGTCAGGACATCGCTGCCGATGTGGAAGCGGAGGCCTTGGTGAAACGGTTAAATAAACATCTCGTTATTGTCCAGCTTTAGAAGAGGATATTAGATTACATACCAGGAGAGCAGGCCATGCTTCAGCATTAAACTACGTCTGACTCTCCATTTTCCTGTAGTGCTGTGTTCAGTTTTGATTACCTGCTGCTCCCAAGCTTGGTTTATTTATCTAAGTGCTATTCTAATATAAACTCACTGAGATTAGTTCTGCCCTTGGTTCCACGAAGGCAGCTCAGTGGGAAATGTGACTCAAGTGATCAAGGACAGAAGTGAATCCATTACCATTTTCTGAGGTATCCATGTGTTTATTTTTGTGCTCAGATCTTTAAAAATCTTTCAAATAGGATCAGCAGGTTTCGTAATGGGAGTGCCAGTTAGAACACAGGTGATTGAAACTGTAATGAGCTTTTACATGAGCAGTGGCAGCTCTAAAGATTTTAGCTGGTGAGGATCTTAACAGGAGACTTTGTACTGGATGTATGTGTGCATATGTGTACAGAAATGTGGAGGTTTAACAGCATGGTGTCATGCAAAACAGGAATGGTATCAGTTCTTCATTATCAAGATAGTGCTAACAGGAATGTTAGATATTTCTATTGTTGGAAAATAGAACATTATTGCCATTACATTGTAAAGAACCTTATAACTTTGGCTATTCCATTTCCTGTAGGTCAGCCCAGGCTGCCTCACAGCTGACTCCGTGAGCTTGAGAGCACCAGTGAAATCCTCACAGTGCATATACCCAGCACCCTCATCCGCCTACTGCCCTCATGGTGCTGGGATTGATCCTCCCTCACGTGTCCTGCTCAGAGATCCTGCACCAAAGATGTCGAGCTGGCCGTGAAGAGAGCAGAAGAGAGAAAGTGAGTGTGGGAAGCAAAGCGCAGCTCTAGGGTCAGCGTGAATTTGGCTTAATGAACAAAAGGACAACTAGGGCAGGAGAGGGAAGATGAGTTTGCAAGCTTGGTATGAGGTGGGTGATTGATTACTAGAACAAAAATAAGGGAAAGGCAGAAATGGGGTGAGAAGAAAATATGACTGAGGGAAAAGGAGGCCCTAGAAGACATGATAGGCAGGAAACACAGGTGATCAAAGAGACTGTGGGAACAGAAAGGGAAGGTGGAGGGAAGAGAGAGCAGGAGAGAAGGGAGGTAGGAAGAAGATGGTGATAGAAAGAGAGAATCAAATGACCAACAGAAAAAATACATGTATCAAAGGGTCTCAGAGAAGTGCAGCACCAATGCCAGTGTAGATTAAAAGCAAAAAGTAACAAAAAATAGTCTTCAGTATTTAATTCCATGATTGGCTTTAGCTATCAAATAACAGAAAACAGCTGCATTTCATAAAGCAACAACTGGTCTGCAGTTGTAATCTAATCCTTGCATCTGACACTTAGAAAAAAATATTTTCCCTGCACATGTGATCCACTTATATGACTGGTATCACATCGAAGAAATCCATGAAGTTGCAAACAAGTTGTTAATTTCTTCTTTTGTCTTCCTATTTTCCTTTGTACATTTTAATCAAAGAGGGAAATGACAGGTTTTAGGAGGCTGAGCACTGTCATTCTAAGTCAACCTAGTATGTCCATTTCCCTCTCCCTCAAGTTTGTGCATCGTTGAAAAATAAAACCCTTACAAGAAAGATCAGCTAGGGCATGAAAAAAAGTAGTAGGTGAAGATGAATATTAAAAGTTCAAAGTTTGAACTATTTTTTCAAGAGCTTGAAGTATATGAACTCATGTATAGGAAAGTAAAATCTGAAAATATTTTAGCAAAGCAATTAGCAAAACTCTTTAGACATTCTCATTCACTCTTTCTGTCACTTGCTCAATATACTAAGCATTATCACACTCAAGTGGCAGTATTTCTTACATATAATCCTGAAGTCCTCACTGAGGAAAACATGCAAATTAATGAGCTCTTCTGTTTTTGAAGGACATTCAATGGTATTTTCTGCCTTCATGGTGGTGCTTTTCATCCCAGTTTGTTTACAAGCACTGCATGAAAGAGCACAGAGAATTGCAGTGGGTTTTGGAGCAGTGAGCTGCTGCCCACAGCTCTTTCACAGGATGCAGGACAGAAGTGGAAGGAGAAAATATGTCCAGTGACAACCTATCTACTTTGTTCCCTGTAGGTCTCTGGAGTTCAGTCTTAGAAAACACATCATGTGTTAAATTAAATCCCTACAAAATGGAAAGAATGTAAGTTATTGTGGCTTTATCTGAAAAAATCCAGACAATAAATTGAACAGATCTCAGTTTATCTTTCTTGTTGTTGAAAGATTAAACTGGCTCTGAACCTGCAACTTCAAGGATACTAATTTTTTTCCTACCTAATACTAAGGCCACTTAAGCCAAAAGATTGCAGCAGACCTTTTGCTCTTTTTATACCCTCTCCAGCTTTTTTCCCTTTGAAGTAGTAACCTAGAAAAAACTTTCATTGATGTCAATTAAAATATTTCAGTTAAAACACACCACATTTGTGAAGAATTAAAAATTGCAATCATCTTAGAGAGCTCCCTTGCATTTTTAAACTGCAAGGCAGATACCATTTCCATTGTCCACCCCCCAGCTTCAGTCATCCAAAGCAGTTAAAATATTGCAGTGTACTGTACCTCTTACCCAGCCTGCCCAGATTCCTTCCTAAATCCCCGTGGTGAAGAGCCCTAGCCCCAAAAGCAGAGAAAGCTTAAATCGGTGTGCCACTTCATATGCACAAGAAATAAATCCAATGGAAAGCAGGAGTCATTAATTCTGATGCTCATGGAATTGCATGTTTACCTGTGAAAACTTTTTTAATCTGACATCTCTAAATTACTTCAGCTCCTACTTTTTCCCAAATGAAATCAGGTTTTATGAAAAATTCTGAAGGTGATTAATTGGTTTCAAAGCCTTCCAAATACATTCAGCATATCCACTGATATTAGTCTTCTTTTCACAGGAGAGAAATGAGGTTACTGGAAATCATATTACACCAGCCTATTTCTTCTGGATTAAACATGCTTGAAATGAATGTCATTCCTTTTACCAGTTTACAATTTATCATTTCAGAGTGAGAGAATCTTCATTTTATCACTGTGTTGTGTAACATTTTTCCATGTCATCGTGCAAAATAATTGTTTGACATATTGAAACTTGAAATACACTGCACAGAGACCAAACTCTGTTACAACTGCACTGCAATTATGTTCAACTTCATTAGGCATTTCACCATCAGTTTCTAAAGGACTGGGATCCTCATTAAATAAAGGATTTAAGTGCCTAAAGAGATTTGGCAAACTAGATTCAAATCTTCAGTCCAACCTGTTGTGCTCTATTACCCATCCTGGTATTCACTAGACTCTGAAGGCACCAAGGATTTTCCCTTGCAGCTCTTTAATTGCTTGGAGCTGTTGCTCTGGGCACTACAGGAACTGACCTATTTCTGACAGGTGTGACTTTGCCTTCCAGCTCACAGCTCCAGAATGACTTCTTTCCAGCAGATGCAAGTGGCACTGCTCTCCTGTAATCTTACACTGACTCTACCATGCAGAAGAAGGGCTGAACATTTAAACCACGCTACCTCTGCAGATGATGGGGAGAAGCAGGCACTTCTAGAGGGATGCCTCTCTCGTCTATTTTAGCTGTCTGCGTTAGGATGTGAGGTGTTGCAGTCATGCCAGCTATGCATAACTGCAACATTATATCTGCACTGTAACATTCAGATGAATCCCCAAATAGGTATTGCCCCCAATTTTATGTGGGATACTGGGATATTGTAACAGATACCCCCATGGAGGCTGAGTGGACGCTGGAACACTGAAGTGGTGTGGGTCTGTGCAGCACAGACACGTCAGCTCAGCAGAATTGCCTTGTGCCCTTGACCCACACAGGTCCAACTGTGCTAATGCCCACCCCTGCAGTACCTCAGAGATTGGTGTGTTCTGTGGTGTATGAAGCACAAATACACAGCATATTAATGTAGTGCATTATGCACTGTGCAAGTCCTCTGCTAGGCCTGGCACAGCAGAAAATCAGGGAATGTACGCAGCACACAGTAAGGATGAATCACCTTATAAAGTGCATTTAATGCTTTTGACAAAAGTGTGTTCTCAGCTTCTTTCCTATCATCACAGCTCAGGTTTGAGAGGGAGGGGAGTGCATGAGAGACTGGGCCACCTTTCCCTTTCCCAGAAGTGATCCAGAGGGGAAGCTGCTGGCAGGACCTTTTCGACCTTCCTGTGCTGCAAAGACAGCAAGAGCCCTGATGCAGAAAAGGTGTAAGTGAGATCCTGATTCTGCAGCTTGGCACTTGCTGGAGCATGAATCCTGGGCCCCGGCCAACAACAGCTGCAGCACATGGAATGAGCTTGGGTCCTAAATCCTGCGTCCTTGTACTGGAACTGGGGATATTGAGAATAACATGGATAACATGGAAATTCAATGGACCATAAAAAATTACCCTCCAGCATTAGGAAAGACAGCATACTCATTTAGCCACCCTATTATCAGTAAGCCAAGGAAATGTGGTATTAAAGACACTAATACACGGTGAATTTAACACCATTCAGCAATGATGGAACAGGAGAAACCTGCTCTCTTCAAAGATTTCCTATGCCCTTTTGTGTTTTGCAGCACTGAAGAGGAAGAGTGTCCCAACAACTCATATCCCAGCAGCACACCACGGTGCTGAGTTATAACATGTTTTGGTCTCACAGAAGATCTTACAGGAAAGCTGATTAGAAAAATAATCTGTTATGGATAAGGTATTAAAATATAATCTTAGGGTGCTAGCCAGTGCAGGATGATTTCTTTTAGTACAGTTGTTAATTATGCTTAATGCCCTAACAGATAGGGAATGATGAGTGCCTGGAAAAACAAAGCCATTGCATAATCACACATTTTCCAGGGAAGGTTTTTTTAAGGGGACATAGCATCACACATCTTTATCTGACCATCACCGGTGACTCAAGGAGAACTTAGAGCTAGATCCACAGACAGAGTAGGTGGACAAACCTCCCAGGAAATCAGTGGAGGACTTCTTGTTCATCACAGATGACCTATCCCAGTGAAACCACACTCAGTTTTGTTCCATGCAGCTGCTTTATCAGTTTGTTCTGCTTCTTTAGAAAGAGGTGCCATAACTTGGCTGTGAAGTGAGTGAGAAAGTAGGTGTTAAGTTAGCCATGTATGGGAACTCTTGGAGACTTGTCTTTCCTTGATCAGGTGTGAAGGTCTGCAGGTCTACTTCTCTAGTCTCGTTTTCTTGGACAAATTGCAATTCATAGCACACAAGAAACAATTCAGCTACAAGTTTGAGCAGGTTTTAAATATTGCTAAGTGATTTTTTTCTTAATTTCCCATAATATTTTCACACTGTAAAAGGATTTTCCTTTTCATTGTAACACGTTATTGCACACTGCATGCTCATAATTACCTAATATTTCCATGCTCTATTGATTTCTCTTGATTGTTAATATTAAAAGGCTTATTAAGATCCTCTCTATCAGCTTATGGTCTCCACATATACTTAGAGGGTTGGTAAACTTGGCATAGGATAAATGTCACTTTTAAAACACGTTACAGACAGAGTAAAGCGGAGGTTAAAAAAATAGAGATTAGAGTGTTGAGTAAATGTCATGACTGCCAGAATCAATTGAAAATGAGCATTCTTGCTGGCTTTAGCTGGAATGAAAAGAGACTTCTCCTCCCCCAAGCCCAGTCCCAGAGGAGTACAGTCAGGATGGTACTAATGAGGAGAAAACTCAGAAGCTAGGGGTGATGTTTCCTTCAGAAACACTATATGCATTGGTGCCCTGAGCCCCCTAAGGACCTAAAATCTGTTATTGTTCCTCCTGGGAGGTCCGTTTACACTTAACACACATCTGGCTTAATTAGGTTGACAGCTGCTGCAGGTACTATTGGACAAGGTCCAGGCATCAGAGTGCATTAGCATTTGTTTAATGGTTTAACCTTTCATAATCTGATCTCCACTGCGTAAATGAACCAGAGAGATATCTTTTATTACTTGTTAATGTGTGTTGTGTGTGTGTGCACATACTCACACTCACACAAACACGCAAGCAATCCACATCAAATGTGTCCCACTGTGCACTGAAAACTCAAATCTTTTCCAACTGTAAACTTCTGATTAAATAAATGCAGCTTCAAATAAAGAAAAAGTGGGCTAGATTAACAGGAAAGACAGCAATAGTCATGCTGTATGTAGAGACAGAAGAAAATACAGCTACTTCCATGTACAGATATTGGCCACCACATATCCACAACCAGATTTTGCGTATCTATGGCTTTCATGTTTTAATTAAAAAGAAAAAGAAAAAAACAGGACAGAGAAAAGGGGATTAAAGTTTTTGCTGCCCACAAAAATGAAGCCAACATAGAAGGTGTTCCAGCACAGAATCGTGTTTGACAATAAAGCTCAGGCTCTTAATATTTTTAAATAGATCCAATGAACAAAATAGGCCTGATTCTGCCCCCATTAAAAGCAAAGCAATTCCTTCAAAGTCACTGGAAATAATCTGGTTTTACACTTGGGTACCTGAGGGAAGAATATAGCTCAAATGATTAGGCATGTGCTTTGTTTTCTCAAGAGAACCCTTTCCACATATCCATTGAAAGGATATTTTTTTTCACTTTTAAATATTCTTTTATGTCTAGTTGGCTTCTTTCCATAGCAAATCCCTGTAAAAATAGCCTTTGGCAAGGCAGCCAACTTCAGCACAAGCCCAAACCTTATTGTATCGTTGAAAGCAAAACCAAATCCAAAGGCACCTTTCCAAATCCAATCAGCTTTCTTTATACACCGACCTGCTCATTTACCTGACAAATTATTGTTCACCTTTCTATTGACTCCCAGGCTGCAATACACCACATGTTTGGAGACTTTGAATATCAATACAAAGAAAATCTTTATATAGCGAAGAATCCCATTTAAATATTAATCAGCTAAGCCCTTCAGGATGCCCTCCTTCAGTATGTGCTCTTGCCACAGCCTTAGCACGTGTCTGATCTTCTCTGTGATTTGGTGCAGACAGGAAAGCAGCCTTCTGCACTTGCTGTGTAATGAGATCTGTCTTTGGCTGAGGCACTGCGGTTCTGTGCTGCATCGTTGAGGAGCTGAGCTCAAAGCTCCACTCCAAAACCTGTCCCAGGGCTGGACCCTCGTTTTAAGAGATATGTTTCAATTGTTTTCCCCTTGTGGAACATTTTGTCCTCTGTGGGAGTCTCTCAGTAATGTGTAGCGTGTCTTAGTGAAGCAGCTCAGGGTACCAGCATCACTCAATAGCGAGTGCATGTGGGAACATGGTTAGAAGCAGTCCATGTATTGAACATCTCTGACTATTTAAGGGCAAGAAGATAGAGACTACATTCTCCAATCTCATGCATAATAG
Source organism: Phylloscopus collybita (assembly GCA_027886175.1). NCBI lineage: Eukaryota > Metazoa > Chordata > Aves > Passeriformes > Phylloscopidae > Phylloscopus > Phylloscopus collybita. The sequence continues at coordinate 8,557,459 of JAJNNQ010000007.1, forward strand.
CTTTTCATACTCCAATTCCCTTTTAAAAGGGCATCTTCTCCTCTGTTTAAGTGAGTAAACTTCTACATGAGCAGTGTCAACAAAACTTTAATGAGAATACTATTGTTTTTGACTGGATCGGGGTTTCAGGCCCATCCAGCAGCTGCTGTCCAGGCATTTTTGGTGCTTATAGCACTTGTTATTTCATGTGTAAACTCTCTTAAGCCATCTCTAAATCATGCAATAGGGTTTGGTATACAGACTCTTGTACTAGCAGAGTAATGGCTGTGCTGGAAAATCCACACAGACCCACGAGGACTAAACGTAAGATGTGTCAAGTCCCCTGCTTGATTCCAGCAAGTGTCACATGCTTACACTGCAGGGGAGGGAGGAGCAGCCAATACAGCATGGGGTAAAAAAGGGACATAGTGGGGTCTTGAATATTTTGGGGAAAGCTAAAAGATGAAAAAATATGCAGTGGCCTTTTTCTCCAGATCACACAAGTCTTGCCAAAGCATATGCTGGGGGGAAATAGGCACGGGATTTTTCCTGGTCACACTCATAGGAAGTCATATGCTGACAGTGATACAGTGCTGCTACATAACGTAGTTTATTTAAAATTATGAAATTTAGTGCCCTTTGTGGTAGCCTACTTGAGGAAAATTTTCAGGAGTCTTTTTATCTCTGTTAAACAATGCCCATTTCCACATGAAATATAATACCTTTAGGACTGAACATGGTCTCCTGCTGAACCTGTCTGCTAGTGTGACAGCTCAAAATTAACTTTCCACATATACTAATAAAAAGATATTGCTGAATGTTAATGAAAATTGGGGGAAACAAACAAAAAAACCAAAAAAACCCCAAAAAAAAAAAGGAAAACAGAGCTGGATGGCACAGTTTGATAACATTTGACCTCCACAGCTTTGTTTTAAGGAAAAGTTCTGCAGAAAATTGATTTGGGATATTTAAATCAGCTACATGCTTAAATATTTTGCTGAATTGTTACATCACCCCAGAGAAAAAACAGCTCACTGTGACCTCATTGGTATCAAATTTTCATTCCCAGCTTCCCTGGAAAATCAATGCACAGAATGAAAATCAATCCCTACTCAAAATGTGACCAAAAATGTTTTTATTTCTGAATGAAGGTTGCTTTGAAGAAGACAAAATCTGACTACACCATCAGGCAACCAAATCTCATCTTACAGCATATCTCTATATCTGATTGCTTGTCTTGTTTTGTGTTGTGTGCTTCTCCTTGTGCTCCTACATGGTTTATGGAAGGAGTTTCTGGAGGGGTTCTGTACCTTTTATTTCCTAATATGGGCTATAGTGTGCATGTACTATAACTACAAGCAAAAACAATAGGAGATCTTAGCTGGCTTTTAAAGGGGAAACCAATTATTGCCTAACATTTGAAAGTGGAGAAATGGAGGTTGAGCTGAAAGTGTGACTTAGTGTGACTAAGAGCCCTGGCTGGCAGGTGAAGGCAGGAGACAGAAACAGCCATCCTGAAACCACGTCTAGTGTTTGTAGCACAATGTCTTTCATCAGAAATCCTATGAGAGGTCATTAAGTCCATCTGGTTATACATTTTACCAAGGAAAGGGAGGGAGCAAAGATAAGCATTCTACATCTTTGCCACCCCACCAACATCTTTATTTTGTATGCAAAATCTTTTCTTTCTTCTGATGAAGGTCAGTCATTCTGTAGAGCACACAGTGTCTGGGAACACTGTGAGGGACTCACAGCTCATTTCAGCAGCTGTGCTCTGTTCATGTATCTGTGGGAAAACAGGAATCCATGAAGGGTACTCTTCCACTTCATGGTAACAGTTGCAAAGCTGTTCCAAGCATCCCTCCAAAAGAAATCTCATCTGTGACTATAAAAGCAAGTGTATGGCTTAGTTGCATAATTGAAGCTTGTTTGTTCTTAAAGTCATGGCTTTTGCCTATGGGTTAGCAGCTTGAAGAGAGAGTCTAAATTCAGGTAGAAAGCTCTATGAAGTAAGAAAAAAATGAGAAATGGACAAAAGGCTGGATGGGTGCTGCAGTGAGAAGGAAGAATTGAAAATGATCCCAGAGTATAAAGACTTGCAAAACAAAAAAGGATTATGGCATTTTGAGAAGTACCTTCTGGAGAGAAAGGATGTATTTAAGGGACACAGTGTTACAGTTCTTGTAAACACTTTTCCAATAAGGCATTTTTCTCTGTTAATGTTGCTAGTTGGCTGCCTCAGTGACCGAGAGTGAGAGTCCTGGTCTGTTGGTGTAAACCAGATTAGAAACCCTCCTCATTTTTGAAATGGAAACCAGATGAAAAGTTTGAGCATTGCAGTCATGGACTGGCTCTCTCCACAAATATTTAAAATATTACACTAAATATCTCTAAGGGAAAGTTAATAATGAAGATGATACTCTGGACTGAAGAAAAATGACATTAAGTGTTTCCTGTTACTAAAATTGCTTTGCGTAATAGTGGGCTTATAATGAAAACACAGTTCCAGTGTTAGCAGGACTTGTGGTGTTATCAAATATGGCAATTTTTGCACAGAAGCAGCAGATGACCACAAGTTGTGATTCAGTTACAAAGTTCCACACTCTCCTGAGCACTGTGGGGTTAGTCACCAAACCTTACCCATCTAAGCAGCACGGCTCTGGGGAGCAAACACAACATTAGATGTTTCTGCTCCGTGGTGACTCTTTCAGTGCTTGGGCAAAGGAGATTCAGGGGAAACTGGGGGAAGCTTCTGCCAAGAGGAAGGGTTGGTACAAATCACTCAACCAGTGCCCTCTGTCAGTGGGCAGACACAGGGCAAACCTCCTTGGTGGCATCTGTTGACAATGTCTGTGAGAAACAAAATTTCAAGGGAAAAAAACCAAAAATAATGTAAAACCCCATGGCATTTAAGTAAAGGAAAATAAAATTAGTTCTTTTTCCTGAGAACTAGTTTTAGGCTTTGGACTGAAATATTCCAGTACTGAACCGAATTCCTTTCACTTTACCAAGATCAACCACTAAGCTTTAGATAAGTGATAAATTAGATCTGTTCATACTCTGCCTCAACCCACCACAGTGACATGAGACCACAGATGGCTCCTCTCTCAACTCATGCTGCTGCTTCTAAATTATAACTTAGGGAAGGAGTCCTCAGAAGGCTGCTCTTCCCCACCAAATGTATAGCTCTGAGTGGGCAAGGCAAGGGCAGAGAGATAAGATTTTAAGGTGACAGGAAGCTGAAATTCCTGCTCCCATTTCCCATTTTCACCTTCAAAGAAAAGGCTTCATGGAGAAAGTTTCTTACCACATGAAGGCAGCCATGTCTTAATTAGTCTCCCTAGTACAGCCTCCTGCAAGGCTAGCAGGCTTGCTGAGGCAGTCCTGCCCATCCCCAGCAGCTGGCACAGAGAAGAAAAGGGGGATTGTGGAAGGATCTGATTCTTTGCAGTTGAGCTATCACTACACACATTGGAATTAAGAGAACAAGCTGGAGGGAGCCATTTTTTGGGTGTTGTTCCCAAGGTATGATGGCTTATGCATGCTTTCTCTGCCTAAAGAGAGTAACAGCTACTTCTATCGCTCTGGACCTCTGGCTGTTACTTTGGTTCAAATTTCTCATTACTGAGGTTAGTGCTTCAGAGCCAAAATTGCCATCAACAATCAGAGAAAAGATAGGAGACATTCTTCTGTCCATCATGATAAATGGCCACAGTCAAATACAAACTTAAGAGTATGATTCCCTCCAGTTCAAAGATGAAGCTTAGGAAAATAATTACACCGGATATCAATAAAAAAAAGAAATAAAGGAAAGACCCAAACAGAAAATTCTAACAAAAGAACCCCACTGCAAATATCTTGAAAGTTTAGCTGACCTTGGCTTATAATTTTGTTCGATCTTTTTTCCTGCATCGGAGGAGAGCACAGCATGTGATGCTGTGGAATGAAATGTTCTGATCTCTTCACTGCACTGGAAAGCTACAGCTTCTGTATGTTGAGTCATGCCCTGAGCCTAAAGCTGTGTAGCTTGTTCAGCAGAGGGACCCACAGGCATGGTGGCAGCTAAAGAACGTTTGATTCACTCAGGCCTGCTCTGACATAGTCCACAGTGCAAAAACAACAGAACATTCTTATTTTACCATTTCCTCCCTAATCATAAAACACATGTATATATTCATTCATATATTTCTGTGTTCTTGGCCAGAAATATTTAAGAGGCATAAAGGGGGTTTTATCATCCTCCAAGACTCCCACTGAAGTACAATTTGAATATAAACATTTTTGTTGTTTGGACTAGTCTTTTCCTACAGGTAGCAGTTCTTCAGTTGACTGTACAAAGCCAACAATTACATGAGACAAACACTATGCAACTCTCATTTAGGTAAAATGATTTAAAGCCACATGGTCCCGTGCCATTGTCTATTATTAGAAAGGACGAGCACAGTTTCAAGTTATTTGAGTTTGAGCAACCGTTTTTTAAGGACCAGTAGATCTCATCAGTTCCTCAGAGAGGAGTCAACCAAATACACAAGATGGAACAAAAGATACAAAGTCCTGCTTTTTCCCAGAAGGTGTTTTCCTTCCTCTTTTGTTTTGCCAGCATTACATTTTCTCACCTACCATGGAGGATAAAATCTGCAGCTACTTAACACATTAGACTCAGTGACACTAAAAATAATGCATTTAAATGTGATATTTGTGACTATGTGCCCAGCATGAAAAAAGCATTATTTCCTTAGATTCAATTTAGGCCTAAGGGATTCAGAGTGCAATTATGGTGTTGACTGGATTAGTAAAATTGCTTAAATATGCAGTGATATTTCATCAGATATTCCAGAGGCTTCTAGGTTATAGACCTAGTGAAACAGACTGTGGAAGTAAGGGCAGGATGTGAAAAGATGGTTCAGTTATATACCATCCTAAAAGTAAGCAAAATCGTTATATATTAAAAGCTCAAAATAGTCTGTGGCAGTCATAAAATCAGCTTAAGGAAACCAAACCAGACTTGAAGTGATGTATCAAATGGGAGATGCACGTTAGATAAGACATACAGAAATGCATTTTGGATGTAGTGTGGAGGGATTGAAGCACACCCGTCATACAACAGTTACCTTTTGTAGCTGAGTATACATACAAGCAGGAACTAAAAGTATGTATATATTTTAGGTGATGCTGAGTGCTCTGTGGGCAAAACAGAAGGCTCAAAATGTAAAATAAGTATTTATATTAATATTTATAAAATATATAATTAATATTTCACTGAGAAATCTGCTAAAGTCATTACAATATTTCTGAAAAGGTACTGCTTTCTGGTACTGAGCTTAATGTATAAAATACGTAGTATGCAGTGTGCCAACAGCTATCTTCTTGTAAAAACGTGTGTTTTCAAAATGCAGATAAAAACCCCTGTACTTCAAATAAAACTGGAGTAGGACAGATTAAATGGCTCAAGAATAGTCCATATATTCTACTTATAAAAGCAAAAGCAATAGGTGCAATAATATTTAATTGAAAAATAAAAATAATTTAATGCCCTTTGAGATTTTTCTCACAGATTTTATTATGAAAGTATTTTCTTGTTTAAACAAAGAACTAGTTGTCCGAAACATGATAGGTTTGGAAAAGAAAAGAATCTAGGTATTTCAGTGGGGAAGGGTTTCTCTAGGTTAAATTAGTCATAACTCGTTCTTGGAAAAACATACAAAGAAGGATAAGTCAAATTCTTCTGTAATATGCATGTAGACAAGAACTGCATTTGAAGATTAATTATCTCATTATTTTGCTAATATGCTGTAATTAAGTGAGCTATAGCACTGAAATTACTAAACGTGGGATTACTATTCCAGATTTGAATTAGCTTGTATCTCAGAAATGTTCTACACTACACCTCAGCTTTAGGACATAAGCATAATTAAATTACCACTTTATTTGATGCAGCGGCTTCATAAATTTGCACTTCAAAATAGTTCCATCATTCACCATGTCATTTCCTGTGTTTTTTAATTATTGGCTGGTAAAAAAAATTAAACCCAAGTAGTTTAACAATAGCACAGTAGCTTTTCCTTACACTCAAATTAGGCCTAAGGGATTCTGAGTGCAATTATGGTGTTGACTGGATTAGTTCAATTGGTTAAAAATGCAAGGATATTTCATCAGCTATTCCTGAGGCTTGTGGATTATGCCCAAGAAAATGAAGATTTAATTTCATCTAAATTATTTCCATTATTTCTTAAAAAAAAAAAAAAGGAAAAAAAAAAAAAAAAAGACCAGGAAAAAGCTTGGTAGTTACACAAGACTGGGAAGACAGAACTGGATGAATGAATTATCAGTGGGATTTTTACCATTCCCTTCCACAAAGTCAGGCTTCCAACCTAAACTACACTTCTAATGTAAGAAACACGTGACATTAGCTTTTGGGGGTGTTCGTACTTCACAGATGCTCGACACAGGATTTGGGTATCTTTTTCTTCCATTCCAGTTTCCAGTATTCACCATTACTTGTGAAACACAGTAAAAGCTGTCCCTGTTAAAGCTGGATACCAAGCCTAGATGAACTTTTGCCTTTTGGAGAGGTTGCATCTTAAAGGGCCCTAATATTGTGGCAGTTTGCCACAGATCACTGCTCCTGTAGTACAGTCAGGTACGGGCAGCTGTGCATGTCTGGTATTTTAATACCTGACTGCTTCAAGTCAGATGTCATTCCAGAGCTATTACCATTGCTCAGAAATAGCTGGAATGATAGCTGTAGGCAGTCTACAATTTTCAGGAGAGATATTGGTTTCTCGGTAGTCCTGAAATGTGCAAAGCCACGCTGTAGTATTTCTTCTAGACATGATTTCAATTAGAGGACCTGGTTATCAGTCCCTATTGGCATTCTTTATAATAATCTGCTCTATGCAAATATGCAATATCATTAAAATGTCATTATTATTCATGAATACATTTGGAAAATCTCATTCATCATACATCCTTTAGAAAAACTAAAATAACAAACATAAGCAAGATCATTAATCTTTCTGGGATGTCACAAATTGGAAGCATCATGACTACTACATGGTACTTTGCCTATGAAAATATTTATTTTCATTCTTATATTTTTGTGGATTTTGAACCTTTTGAATGCAGTGGACAGAACGTTGCCTCAAACTATCAAAGTAAATTGTGGATCTTCTCTGCCATTCTCCTGAGGCAACAAACATCCTATCAATATTGCAGGTGGGGAAGCCATCTTCCCACAGGAAAACAATTCAGGATGTTTCTACTGAGGGATTTCTACCTTATAAACTCTCGTAAGATCTTGGTATCATCCAAAGGTCACTCGAATGGAGCAGAATACATACATTTGTAACAAGTGGGACAGTAATACTAAGTGACATTTCACAGCTATCTAATACAAGGATAATCTTCCCAAACTATGGGAAAACATTCCTGTATATAAAGGAGGGGGGGAAATCATACATTTGAGTTTGGTGAGAGCTTAATTAAAAACTACGAGAAATATAGCCAATAAGAATGAATCCTTTCAGAGAAATCTCCCTCCTAAATAAATTTTATTAGAGAAAATAATCATCAAATTTTCAGTGGCTATCAATCATCATAGCTCCATCTGTTTGAGTGCCATTATCCCAATATACATCAGCTGTGACTCTGACCTTTCAGTGGCTGGATAGCAGCATGATAGAGAAAGATAATGAAGTATTCAATAGATATGTATCACCTCAAATATAACATACAGTTTCAGATCAAGTCATACTATTGACACCTAGATAAAGGAGGCTCTGCATGTATTCTTATTGCCAAGAAACCAGCAATAAATGTAGCAGCAAGACTAACTTCTAGTCTTTTAAATATGCCACCATGTAAAAACCACCTTACAAAAACTTCATTATAAAAGCCTTTGTATTTCTTGAATGGCTTAAATTAATTCCCGTATTGAACCTGTGGAAACCCTCTTTCACAAAAAGTAGAAGTAGCAGGCATCAGCAAACTTAGCTCAGGGGGATTTCAGAGTGCAAGTCTCCACCTTAACATTGATTTTTTTACCTACCTGAGCTAGGATCACTCCTGAACAATACCACATTTTTTGAGCAGTCCAGTTGTATACCTGTACATAGAATTCACAGATAAGGGCAGTCTCTTTTAGAATAAACTAAAACTCTTACAAACCTGAAATATTGGTTTTAACTTTATCACCATTTTTTTCCTTTACTCCCAAAAGAGGAAATTAATTCTGTTCAAAAGTACTTCCATCTATAGTAACTCATGATTGCATACTCATGTCCATGAGCTATATGTGACCACCAAATCTGTTATAATCAGGTTCTAGAGATCACAACTGGTGCAGGTTAATTAATTTCTATACCTCTGTAATAGATCTTGCTCTGTTAATCCGGTGTATTCAATAAAAGAGATGATGAAAGACATCAGGAAATATGCTGAAAAAGTGAAAAAAGGCAGTGGCAATAGTTATAAAAGGTACACTGTAATATGGTGAATGCAAATAATTACACTTAATGTTATCTATAAAAAAACTCATCCTGCTCTCACCAGGGAGGCAGGCTGTGCTGTGTGCTTGATCTATGGAGTCCTTGTGCACTTTAATGTGACCAAACTAAATGATTTCCTCTGCATTTATTTACAATATGCCCAAACAATGTCATTTCTGGGTGGACAGCTTGTATTAAGAGAAAGAAATACAGGAGGAATGCTGAAAAATCTTAGGCTCATATAAACATATTCCATCATCTTCAGAATGTAAAGCTTTTTAATTTTGCCTCTCATACTCAAAATGACATGGAAAGATCCTAATTTTTTATTCTTCTTAATTATGCTCTACATGGGCATTGTGGTAGTTAGTGGTGGAAAAAGTATTTATTTCTAAAAAGCTCCTTTGGAACTGAAACAAATTTCTTGGTTAGTGTCTTTAACATCCCCAAAACAAGGAAATTTGGAGGGAGAACATACAATGGATATATTATAGTCTTATGTTTTTCTATCGTTTAAGTATTTTTGATACTTATGTATCAGCTTTCTAAGATGATGAACAGGCAAATTCATTTGTCCTCCTTGTCTCAAAGGACATAACAGCATGCTGAATCAGCCCATTAAGCCTCAGTGGTGCACATGTTGCCTTTCATCCTTTTCTATCTCTGATGAACCATGTGCCGATGGAAGTCAAAATGTGTAAGTGCGCGCAAGAAGAGTGAAAACTTGTTAGATGCTGAAATTGCAAGAGAAAAAAAACAATCAGAAAGAAAGACTCGACAACATGGAGTGGCTGATGTCCCTGTCCAGACCATACAGCACACAGCCACGGCCTCACCCTGCAGTTCATTGGATCCCAGCCCATGTCTGAGGATGTAAAAGGCCTTTTACCTTCTCCCAAGCAAATTCAGACTCACCAGGCCTGTAATTGGGCCCAGCGTAAGGACTTGTGCTCCTGCCAATCCCATGTTGCCATATGTCCCCCTTTCCGAGCTGTCCCATGTTGCCATCTGTCCCCACGCCAGCCCGGCCGGCCAGGGCCATCTGTTTCTGCCTGACCCATCCCATGGGGCCAGCTGTCTCGCCCCTTTCCAGGCTGGTTCAGCCACACACCTTGTCTGGAGGTACAAATTCCTACCAGTCATGGATAAATATCTGCTAAAAGGGAAGAAAGCATGAACAACAGCCTAAAAAAAAAAAAATCAATTCGTGCTGTCTGCATTTCTTAATAAGTGTCTAGTTGAAGTTTCCCCATGAAACCTTTTTTGCAAGTCCTCAAAAGTTCCAGCGCTGACATTTTGTTAAAACTCAGGTGGCGGAATTGGTACTGGGAGATGGTGGGAATTGTTTTTGCAACACACTTATTACTCTGGTGCCATGTAGGAACCCATCTGGGAACAAGAAATTTGAAAATCTCTTCCTGATCCTTCACAGAAGCCTGACATTAAGTCTCCAGAGTTATTAAGCTCATCTGTGGTGAAGTACCATTAAGATGGTGGCACAAGAGGATATAAACCCATCTACTGACCAGCTTTTTGGAAAGTCTTAGTCTACAAAGCTATATTTAACCAAACGAGTGGAAAAAATTTGAAACACTTTTGAATTCCTATCAAATAACCAATTCTTTGGTCATTGTGGGCCCTTAATTGTATCTAGATGAGGGATGCAGGGAAAATTTTCCACTTTCCAGTTGCATATTCTCACATCCCCACTCCCTACTGGGACAAAACGCAGGCATGCACCAGCTGTCCATTCTTCTTCCCTCCTACCTTCCCACAATCTGGTTTTCACAGTTAAGAAAAGTGGAGGTGTGGGCTGGACATGAGCCATCATTTTTCCTAGCAGGTAAGTCTAGACACAGCTTGTAATACCCTTTATGCCAGTTCTCTTCCCTCATTTCCAATCTGTAGTGCGTTTTTACTTACTTATATTGAACTGAGTATTTTTAAGAGTTTCAGTTTGATTGATGCCATGGAGAAATCAGTGTCATTATTGCTGCAAAATATTTCGGGAGGGATTGTTTCAACATTCTGGCTGTTTATCCAATAAAATACTTTCCATTAAATAGTGGAGGTTAAAATATGAGATTTGAAATCCCATATGCATTGACGTAGGTGCTGTAACTTCTGCTGATTTGAGAAGGGCCACAAAGCCACCCTGTGGTGAATATTGTGCTCCATCTCTCTCTTTATATATCTATTCTACTTACATGCTTCTAAAATGATCAACAATATTATCTTGCTACTAGAGACATGAACAGCAATCTCATGCAAGTTTGAATGTTTTATTTTGTTGGTAAATAGAGTGTTAAACAATCAAAAACACAAATGTTTTTCTCAATTATCTTCATGAGGTTCAGGTTAGAGCTCTTTGGTTTAGCTCACGGCTGTATACTTACTCTGGGATCTGCAGTAAAGGTTTTGGGTAGTTGTCAGATATTCTTTTGGCTTAAAAAAGCACAAAGAATCTTAAAATGATTTACAATGTGTAATAAGGCATGATGAGTTGCACTGACAAACTAAAATTTGTATTTTAAACATTAGTACCACATGTTGTTAATGTTAAAAAGAAATCTATTCTTTAGCAGAAAATCTGACAACTCTGTCCACCTCAAAGTACTAAGTCGTTGTATTTCCAAAATATTGCTGGTGAATGTTGGAGTATGGCTCTGTGTAAAGTTACAGCCATGATAAATGCAAGAGTCCACTGAAAGCACAGTCCAAACCCGGTCTGTCAAAAAGAGCAAAAGGAATTACCTGTTCAGCAGGATCGTATGTTACTACTTATTTCAGTAGGAGAGAGTTACAACTGAGCTACTTCAGGTGAAAGCAGGGAATGGTGAAAGAATAATTCACTAGATCAAATGCTGTTTTTAAGCCTGTGGTTAAAGTCTGAACTCATCTGAAGTTGGAGCCATTCTGCTTGACACTGCAGCTGAGATCTGGCACCATTTCCCCCAGCAGTGGGAATCCACAGTACCAGCTGTGACTGCTCGTTCCCTGGCATGGCAGCTACACTGAGCACAAAGCATGCACAGAACACGTGGCAAAGCTGGTGTCCTGGTGAAGAGCTTAGTGACACCAACCAGCGCTTTTAGCTGCTTTTGCGTCAGAAAGCCAGCCCAAAGCCAAAGAAAGCCATTGGGTTCAGAATTTCCTTACTGTGTGCAGGCAGTGCTGCCGTGGGTCAGGATGCAGGGAGGGAGGGAGGGCTGCCTGCCTGCTGTGCAGTGGCAGCAGATTGCACAGCCATGGTGAAATAGAGTTACCCACCAAAGAGCCTATGGTAGGTTTTGATAACATACGAACAGATGCTATCAAACCCTACCCAGTGCTGGTGTAGCTCCAGGGAGGAGTGTGAAAAAGGGAGGAACGGGGGTAAGAAAATCCCAAGATGTAGTAGAGGTGCATTATCGGTCATTCTGCTATGATGAATATGAACAGCAGGTAGTCCATTAAGCCCAGCCTTTTCACTGAACAATTGGAGGTCTGATAGCCATTAGAAGCAGGTCATATTTAATAGCAGTTGACTCCCTCAACTCTTTCTCTTACAGTACATTTAAATGATTCTTTGGCAAGTGAATCAGCTTTGCTTCTCCTGCAAAGGTTTGGGAGAGAGGATAAGGAAAGGCATTTATTTTTGCAGAACTGGATCTTTTGTCACCCACTCCCCTCTGAATCTCAACTACTATCTGCTAAGCCAAAATGAACTTTAATAAATGAGCTGAACTCATTAGTTATGTGAAGCTCATGCTTACAGTCATAATGATTTTAAAATGTGTGGCTGCATCTTGAAGAAGAACAGAGCTTGACATAATTTCAGTTATCAAATACTGGTAATTGACACAGAGACAGGCTGTGCTTTACACTGGGTTATAATTAATCCACTTCAGTGACCTCAAAGGCTGCACTTCTGAGAAATCTACCACTTACATTTTGATTCTTTGTCAACTACTTCAGCAGACATAAATTACAAATGAGGTACTAATGAAGTATTTCATCACCTGTTTACCTTCAGTGATCAGTTCCCTTACCCTAATTTACAGGAGGCACAATTTTTTTGAAGCTACTGTCAGCTGGAGCTGCCTTTTACTCTGAGCAGTTATAAATTAGCACATAGCTGTGCTTACTCTCACTGGCTCTTTGTTCTTGCTTTTAAAATACTACAGCATAGAAGGAAATTAGTTTATATTTAGAAACAGATGGGTAAGAGAAAAAATTGTAATTCTTTTCTTGTCTATTCTTTTATTTAATGAATGGAAGGAATCTCCCAACTCATATAAATACATCAAATCCTACTGCCTTGAGTGTGACTTTGTGTATTTACAGCAGTAGGGCATTTGACTCATTTTGAAATTAAATGCTGCCACATTAAAAATCACTAGGAATGATTTTGCACATGTACACATCAAAGAATCACCTTGGTCTGCCAAGGTATTGCCACTGAAAACCTTATACTATGCCTGCAATGCTCACATAACTGACTAATTTAAAGTGGCAGGGCTCGATTCCCACATGCAGGCTGAAAAAATATGGCGTAAGGGATAATTTGAGGGTGAGTAAGCAACAATTTGATTTTCAGAGGCTGGAGGGTGAGACACAGCTGTATCATCCTGACCCTGCTGTTCTGATGTCTGTGGGCTGCTCCCAATCTGCTCCCACTCCTGCCAACATCTCCCCTCAGTCCCCACAATACATTCCCATGGGTTTGGCACCATCCTCCTCCACCATGAAGGCTCTTTCCTTTCTTAAGCACCAGTGCTTTTACCCTCAGCTGTTCCTTCCAGCAACCTGATCAGTTTTCTTGCATTTCCTCCTGCCAATACCAGTGATTCTCCTGCCCTGTGTTAGTGTCTCCACTATTCTCTCCCTTTTTGGCACTATCAGGAGGCCCGCTGTATCTTTCAATCTAAAAAATACCCAAGTATTCTCCATGTTTATAAGTGTGAGTGTTCCATATTTTATCAGCTTTCCTAAGTCAGGAAGAAAAATTAAGAACATTTCCTCATATTTTTCCAGAGATCTGAGAAAAAGAGTGAAGAAATTTAATTATTGGGAAAGCTACGTGAAATCTGTGAGTTCTGTTTAATTCTAGGCACTTCACATGAAAGCCATTAATGGGCTCACAGTTGGCTGGAGTTCAGGGCAAACTTACTTTTCAAGTCTGAACCAAAGCAGTGAAGGTAGTGTGCGACAGATCATCTGGATTTCGTTGCACGTTGAGGTGAAACAGAAGGTTGCCTGACAAATGAGAGCAGAACGTATTTGTTTATTTTTTGACGAGGTCCTTAATTGGCTCCTTTAGGGAGTGAACTGAAGAAAAGAGACAGAGAAACAGGCTCCCATGTTCTGAAGAAGGAGGTAGATGCAAAAGGTGGGGAGAGATGAAGGATCTTGGGCAGTGCAGGGGTCTGTAATACTGCCAGACATGAGGCAATGAAATGTACCTAAACATACAATTCTGTCTACACTTGAAAATCTCCTGTAGTAAGTAAAGCCACAAGTTACTGCTTACAGAAAATTGTAATCTTTTTCTTGGTATACTTCCACTGACAAACACCCTTGAAAAAACTAGCTGCAAACCTACAATACCACATAGCTGGAGCTAGGAAGAGAATGTAATGAAAATACCGAGGAGTTCTTGGACTCAACACCAGCACAGAGACCTGGAGCTGCCATACCCCGGGGTCTCAGTGTCACCAGTGGAGAGCAAACAGCTTGTGCCCAGGAGGCATCTCAGACAGCCTCTCGACAGAGATGCTGCTGGAGCATTCAGGGACAAATGAAAGTTCCAAGCATAGTGTCTATCAGGTAGGGACTCAAATGCGTGTGCTTGGATGGTGCAAGTGTACAGACTATGTGCCTTCAGAAGTTTCCTCCTAAGCCTGATTGTGCATTCAGGTCCAGTTACCATAGAAAAGCCCCAGAGTAAGTTCCCACTGCACTAGTAACAAGACATTTCTGAAATCATTTACTTCTGTGTCAGTTTTGCTCTGTCTTTTACAGACTGCAGTCAGAGGGTAGGAAGATGCTTGAGACAGCTCTGCCAGACAGTCATGAGCACCGAACCCCGGACACCCTTCCCCAGACATCTCAGAGTTGGAAACCTATTGCTGAGATTCATCACTCTGCATTAGGCAGGATCTGCTCCACCATCATTGCTCCGTGGAAAGCATGGGAAAATAAAAGTCTGTGTTTGTCGTTTGAATGTGCTGTTTCCTGGCCCTCACCACATCTCCTCTGTCTCTCTCAGCAGAGCTGATTGCCTCTCAGATTACTCAGGACTGATCATACCTGGTGCAGCAAAAATGTGTGTCTCGGGGGAAAAAAAGTCTGAACAAAAAGTGTCAGCAAGACCCCTCCCAGTAACAATTTCCATAGGTTTTCATAACTAATTGCTTTTCTATACAAGGGGAAAAATAGTTATTATTATAGCAGCTATCACAATACATAATAGCTTTTTTTTAAAACAAGCTGTACATTTTGCAGGTACAGATACATCGAAATGACACATATCTTTTTCTTTTGCAGTTTTGCAATAGTTGTAAGCAACATATAGAGGATCCAATATTTTCCTTTTCAGTGTTGATGGGATGCTGCATTTTGTGGTACTCCCTCTTATTAACGGAAATTTTGTTGAGATAAGAATTCACTGATGGGGAGGAATGCAATGGAAATTAATTATACAGACTTTCAAAGGTAATGAAAGAGGGAGATGACAGTGAGGAGTGACTGTCCCTTTTCAGGAGTGAGCAGGGCTACAGAGTAGCTTAACAAACCTGTCCCATGAAGACAGACTGAGAGAGTTTGGGTTGCTCAGCCTGGAGAGGAAAAGGCTCTGGGGAGCAAAAGTTATAGCAACTTCCTACTACTTAAAGGAGGCTACAAAAGAGAGGGAGGGGGACTTTGGACAAGGGCATGTGGTGATAGGACAAGGGGGGTAGCTTTAAACTGAGAGAAGGCAGGTCAAGATTAGATAAAGAGAAGAAATTCTTTACTGTGAGAGTGGTGAGTCACAGGAACAGGTTGCCCAGAGAAGCTGTGGATGCCTCATCCCTGCAAGGCCAGGCTGAATGGGTCTTTGAGCAACCTGGTCTAGCAGGAGGTGTCCCTGCCTGTGACAGGGGATCGAAACTAAATGATCTTGTGGTTCCTTCATCCACCCCCCAGCCCATGCCACTGCAAAAACACCTCCTTTTTTATAGATAATCCCATGTCAAGGCACCAGTGGAGATGCAGCTGAAGTCTGTCTACAGCTGCCACCTTCTTCATTCCTACCTAGGTGCTGGTACCTATGGGAAGTCCAGAATGACAGGAAGAAAAATACTGACCCCAAAATATTTTTTTTCTGCATTTTCATTCCATCCAGTGGACAAAGGCAGAAGGCAAATTTGGCCTACCTCGGTGAAGTGTGTCTTTCCTTGTGGGCTGATAGACTGGGCTTTGTGCTTTACACTGGCAGATAAGACTAGTGCAGGCATGCAGGTAGAAACATGGGATGGACTTTCTGTTGACAGTGCAGAAGTGAAGCAGAAGCTGCAATAACCTTCATATGTAGACAGAGATATGATGATATCCTTTGATGCTTTGTAGCTTCTGGATCTACCTTGAAGGAAAGAATTGTAAGGACTGCAGGGGAAAGAAAGTCAGATTTAGAAAAAAATTTGGAGTCTGGTGTGCTTTCAGGAGCTTGGACAGGATTAAACAACACACAGATTTCATATGGATCTGTGAAATCACTGAGTTTTAATTGTCTCTTTTATGGATTTCTTTGGTAGTGATGTGGCACTGTGCAACATTTTACTCTCAATATAATTCCCAGGACTGACTGAATTTTAAAAACAAATGAAAAATTGTTGTTACAGTTTTAAGAGCAGTTTGTGTAGAGGAAATCTAGGAAATAACTTGTGGCCACCCCCAAAGTCTGCATGGAAAAACTCCATGCAACTAAATCAATTTTGGTAAATCCAAATTTATCCTTTCCTTGCCCAGCTCAAAATATTTGAAAACACCAAAATTTCCTGTAAAGGTGTGTATACCTTTCTTGGGTTCAAACTCAGAAAAGAGCTCAAGTCCATGTTAGATTGTACGCACATACTCGAGTTCTCTGCTGAATTGATGCCTAAATTTGTCCTCCCTCCCAGATTTGTGATTGTTACACAATTTCATTGTCAATCTGATTTTTTAAAAAAGTCTATGAAAAGTGACAGAAAGCAGAAGACTATGTGTCTGTTTCTATTTTAATAATTACATGTGCTTAGAAATTTTAATTACATAGCCATCAATTGTCATTCCCATAAAATCCTGGCTAGCTCATTTTTATGAAGAAATTTTTTTTATTTTCCTCAGTACTGTTGCTCACAAAACTGGCAAATGTACATTTGTTACAAGTCAAGAATTATCGGAGAGGTAAATTTCATATTAATGGAACTAATGTGCTTTCTTTTAAAACATCTTTGGTTATTTCATTGCTTACCATAATTTAAGACTTGGCTGCATAACGAGTGTTGCACTTTGGCAATTGCTAAAATGGTCTGTGTGTGGTCAAGACAGCTGTGTCTGTTGTTGCTGAACATAATGCTGACTTAAGTAACCAGTATCCGCTTCAAGTAGGATTTCAAACCTTTTTGCTTTCTTTCGTTAATACCAGGTTACACAGACAGAGAAAAGGGGGGCCAGTGCTGACCTGTCTTTCTTGTTGTTCTCCTAACTGAACGGCAGCAGATAGAGCAGGAGCAGATTGCAATCTCTGCCTTCAAACCTTCAGCGATGAACAGCAGCTGAGCAATTTCAGGATGTTGTGTTTTGGGGTTCATCTCCCCATCTAACAAAATGCTAATCCTCAAATGACTTCAATTTCCACTTCCAAAATGTTCTGAAGAAATCCCATGCTGTCTGGTGCAATGCTTTGGTCTTTGAGCTGCACAGAGGTGGTCTGATCCCTATCTCACTGGGAATTGGGAAACAATGTCACCCAAGTCAACATATAAGTAGTATATACAATATCTAAACTTGGCATGAGGGGAAAATTGCCCCGTGATTACACCACTCAAGGAAGTGCTTTTAAAGCTAAGAAGAGAGATGGGGATCAAACAGATATAAAGGGCTTGAGGGCAACCGTGCCAGCTGAGGAATTCGTGCCTGAACAACAGCGGGCGGTGGCTGCTGCCTTCCCAACCACAGGCTGCGCCTCTGGCCGCGTCCTGCCCCGGCTGCCAGCGCGCCCGGCCCAGGGAAAAGCGCTGCCCACCGAGCTGCTGCCCAGCCCGCCTCTGCAGAGCTTGCCCGCTTCCTGTGGCTGGTTGGCACCCCGTGCCTCCCCAGGGAAAGCGCAGGCCAGAGGCAGCTTTCATCGCCGAACCCCCTTTTCCCGGAATGACCTCCCGGCCGAGGGGCCGGCGCGGTCCCAGCGCCGTCCCTTCTGTAATTTATATGTAAATGAGCCGGGGAATATGCACGGGCGAGGAGCTGCACATACATTGCTCCAGTGGATTCCACCATGCAGACTCTGGTTTCTGTCAGAAGCATGCACAGATGGGGTTTCTGCAGATTAAAGAAACCAAGATGTGATTGCTTTCAAAGAATGTACCTACTGATACAATGCTGAGAGAAAACAGGAAAGCGCTAAGTATTTGAGTCTTAAAATAACACTGCTTTTTCTAGTCATGGAATATTTTCAGCTATACCTCCTATTGCACTTACAAACATTTAGCCATTATTCAGGGAATATGACTGTTGAGATTTCTTCCAACACATTCCAGAACACCCTTGTAAGATGAAATTTAACATCAAGTGAACAACATGTCCTGCATAAACCCTTCTTTAAAAGCAAATAGGGGGGAAATAATCAAGGCTTGTTTTAAATTAACCTTTCAAGGTCATGTTGGGATGAAGCCATTTCAATGTATATCAAAGGGGTATAGAAATGCACAGCTTACTGAAATGTGTTCTTATACAGTAAGAGTATGTCCTCATTTTACATGGTTGAATCATATACAATAAACACATTTTCAAAGGCGACCTTGAAGCTACCATCCACATTTCTTAAATATTTGTCTTACAATTTAATCCGTGCAAATGTACGTGTGAAGGGCTTAATTTTTTTTTTCTCTAAACAAATAATGCAAATAAATTCTTTGTTATAAAAGGCATAAATCAGTTTATTTCTGTTGGTTTCACTGGACCTACCGCAATTTGCTCTAGCTGAAAATCTGGCCCTGATTCTTTAATCCACAGATATACTTTGTCATTGCAGTTTATATAAACATGAGGTCAGCTAGTACTTCCAGACCCAAATGAACTCCTTGATAGTTCAAACTCAAGCTTCAGTTTTAAATCTGAATTTTGCTGTCATCATTTATCTTACAACTGACCACAAGCAGACATAGAGCGTTGCTGGGTTTTGTGGTATGGTTTTGTCTGGGGATTTTTAAATGTAAGTAAGCACCCTGTTTTTCTCCAGGCACAAAAATTTAAGTGACCCATTAAAAGTCAGCATAGCTGAGTGTACTTTTCTTAATAAGCTTTGAAAGAGTATTTAGTAATAGCCCAAACAAACATAGCATCCAACAGATTCTCATTGTTTGAGTCAATCCACATTATAAACTGTGCATAATGTCTTTTTAACAAATAGGACTATTTTCAAGCTATGGGAATGCAGGAAAGGAAAAGAAATAGGTGATTTTCTCTTTCATTCCATAATTTAAAATGCACACATGAGGTTGGACAGGATATAAGTCTTCTTTTAATGTGCAAAGACCAGCCCATAAGAAATTTGAAATAAAACAGTTATTCACAAATGTGGTTTCAAACACTGGTATTTTATACACAGTGTCAGTATTATTAATTTTGTCTTGCATTTCCCCAAATAATTCAAACTACTTTGTAGTCAAAACAGTCAGAAACATAAACTTGGTTCATTACTGCACAGCTACATGGGAATGAAATGCAGAGGGTATTTCATGGTGGATAGCCTTCCTGAGCACATTAGAAGAAGAGAGAAATACTTAATCCTCTTAAAACTATGGGGAGAATTTCAGTTGGCAAAATGGTCATACTGGAATTTGACCATATGCTACCAACACCTCTATGAAATGCCCTAAAATGCAGTTTCTCAGGAATGAAACAGTTGACTACTGTATTGAGAGGTGAGAGAAGTGTAAAATAATAAATAGCCTAGAAAATAATATGAGGTGAAGACTGAAAGTGTAATGATCATTCTACCCTCTACTTTCAAAGTGCTTTTTATCTGGGAATTTCAAATTAATTTTTACACATGTAGTGCTATAAGAGACAAATATTATGCCAGTGTTTCAGAGGAGTAAACTGAGGCATAGCAAATTTGCACCACTTGCTTTAGGCAACACAGATGGTTAATAGGAATGCAGGGAATATAATTAGTAATTCTGTGTTATACTCTGCTATTTTAATCACAAAACCTTCTTCCCTGTCACTTATTATTTATGCATTGGGAAAGATTTATATGAAAAGTTGCAGGCACAAACCTATAAGGACTTTCCAACACCCTGTGCAGATTCAGGGGTGTCTGGGTCCTAAATCTCTCTAAGCACCTGGTTCTGAGCCTTGCAGAGCCAAACTGAAGTGAAGAAACTCAGAACTTGTTTCCACACCAGTACATCACTGAGGTACTGTCTAGTTTGAGAACACAGCACTCAGTTGATCCATTCTAGGTTCACTTAATATCCATGAAATATTCTCATGCTGGAAATGAGAAATTTTCCTGAGACACAAAACCCTTAACCATATTTTATTTCTGGAATGTGTTTTCAGCTCTATCTATGTTGTGCCCATTACTGCAGATGACCACCCTCAGCAGTGGTCTAGAAGTTCCTCTGCTGCCTAGAAGCTGAAAAGTGAGACCTACAGATGCCTTCAGAAACACTGCCCTTCATGGAATAATAGATGAGTTGTCATTATGCTTTGGGTGGAAAGTTGCAGTCAGGCTTTTCAGTTCTGACTCCAAAAATCGAGCTTTGAGGTTTTCCTTAATGTTGAGGCTTACAATATAAGTACAAAAGAAAAGATTAAGTTTTATAGGTAGTTTACCAGACTAAACATAGTTGTGAAAACTGTTAAAAAAGAAAGATTCCAAACATAGTAGCAACATCTACAATGAAAAAAGTGAAGTTTAGGAACTGCTGTCTACCAGCTCCACCACATGGCAAAGGAGTAATTTACAGTTTTCTTTCTAGAAGGAAGATAACTTCAATCTAAAATTTTGGTCTTCTTCAATTTCTTCAACAGACACCTCCTCAGCAGAAGGGTCCCAGAGAGCAAAACTGTGATTTTAAAACAGTAACTCACGGCCTGCCAGAGCAGATAGTGATATTTTGATGAAAGATGCAGGGTTGGAAACCATGTTTACTTGCTTGGGTGTGGGATGGTAGAGATTGATTTCTTCTTGGAGCTCCTGTCCATGACCATAGCATACATAATTAAACCAGAAAATCCCTGGCTCCAGGGCAGACAGACAAGACCACAGGGAAAATGTGGTATTACAAGTTTACCCTGCTGCTACTCCATGAGCCCAGTCCTTGGATTTTCCATGTCCTGTTGTACTTGGGAATGAGAAGAAGCATACAAGACAGTAGACAGACACTCCAGCCAGGGCCTCCCTTGTGTCACTTTCCCTGGAGATAAACTTCACACCACAGAGGGAACTTGCCTCTGCATTCCAAGGTACACCCAGCCCATACTCATTACCTCCATGACAGCAGAGGTTCTTAGTGCAGAAGACAGATTAATCTATCTTGTGAAAAAACATTTAAAGCATTAAACCCCTTACTCAGAATACAATAGTCTTGACTGGCCCAAAAAAATCACCAGAGAGATGAGTGAACTACACTTTTCCTTCTCTTTTCTGTAAAAAAAAATTGAAAGAAAAAGTGTTTGTACAACGGCACTGCTACAGAACTTGTGTTTGTAAAAGCCAATCCTAGCTGCTGTGTTTCTTGGTGTTGATATCTAGGGAAAAGTTATACTTGATTCATTTGGAAATACCACTTTGTGACAAGGAACTCATTAGTATATAAAACAATGCCATGAAATGGACTCAAAATGAGTGTTGTATAATCATCATAAGCAGAAACTGGAGCTGACTCAAAGATTTTTCGAAGTTTTGCTTTTCAAATATCTCATGGCAGCAACAGTAGCTGCCAGATTATTGGTCAGTAGCTGCAGACTTCCAACAGAAGTTTCTGCAGTGCTGATTCTGATCTGCATTCACCAGGCACTGTCTTAGCTCATGAAGCGTGGTAATCTTTAAAAAAAAGTATTTTAAAACTGAAGCAGTTACATGCTGATCTTTCATGTCTTCATGTTTTTTTACAAATAGCTCTGCATTTTTAATACAATCTCAGTAAGTGCATTCTAAGAAATTTTTCAAATTTAGAACAAACTTTAATTGTTCAGATTGTGATACAAGACGTTTCTCCAGCTATTCCTGGCACTAGAAGATTTATGAGAGAATTCAGACAGTGTACAGAGCTGGTATTTTAAGTAGCATGGGCTCACCAGAGAAGACAGGGAATTAGGATCCCTAGATTTATGTAATGCAAGGCAGAAAATACTGGAATTCGCATCTCAGTGAGAAAAAATTGTATTCCCATGTGCCTCCATAAAAGCATGGCTGGGTGTCTGAGAGGCATGACATGGGGATGGTTACAAGACTGTGCCATACACCGGGTTCTGATCATTACTCTCTTGGCTTCTAGGTGTATTAGACCTCCCTGGTCAGTTTTTCAACTCATTCAAGCCATCTGCTTTCTCTAGGCAGTGATTTTGCATTGACTAATCATTCACAAGTTACTGTGAAATAAGCAGTCTCATAAACTTAACTAATATTTGCTTTAAGATAGTGCAGGAGAACCTGCCCCATGGGGGATGAAGCAGGAAAGCAAACACATCGTAGCTGGGTGTGTTTCCACATCTGGAGATAAGGACACAGTGATAGAAGTGGCCACAAAACACTGACAGTTTTAAAATGAATAATTTGAACTTGTCAATTTAAAGAGAAGGGTGAAATTATTCTTGTTCCACTAAAAATTGTCTCTACTGGATCCAGATCAAATCCTGGGGCTTATTTTTTTCCAAAGTGTCTTTTCATTCCAAGTTCTGTGCTTCGTTTTGTGTTTTTTGCTTTCAAATCAAATTGCTTCCCTTTAGTAGTTTATTCTGAGCATCCACATGGGGTTCCACATTGCTTTCTATGTCATTTGATATTCTGTCTGCTCACTGCTTTGTAAAATAAAAAAATAATTACTGATTTCACAGTAAATTTGATCCCATAGACTTTTTAACGAACAATTTATTTGTGTTGGTTCTGTTTAGTCCTGTTCTGGGATGGTATAAAATCACATGTAATGTGGAGAGTGGTTAAAAAAAAAAGAAACTTTGTACTTTGGCCTGGCTGTCCAATTTTCAGAGTGCAGTAATCACTATGATGGATGTGGGAAGAGAAATAATGAGCCCCTTTACTTTATTTCTTTGCAGTCCGTGAGTGGAAACCATGAAGCTTTTCAGTCTAATCATTCTTCACGTCCATCCTTGATAAAATTCTCAGCAGTCAGCACAGATTTAAGAAGAAAAAAAGACACTGCCTGTCCTGTTTTTCAACATTTGGAAAGCTTTAAGCAATATTGCAGGTGGGAAGATGGTCACAAATATATTTTATTTGTCACAATTTCTCTCCAGAATTTAAAATGAAAAATGAAATGCAGGCTCTGACACCAGAAAATATTTTGGAGCCCTTAAAAACTGAAAAAGTGAGACAAAACAGAACATGCAAAATATGTCTTGTTTTTGCAGAAAATATTTATGTGAAATCAGGAATTTACTTTTGATTAACTGTTTACAGGTGACTGCATCTGCAGTTTTGGAATGCCATGATATGCTGCGGTATACTGAAGAGCAAATTTAGAATATTCATAGTCTGAGTATTGAAAAAATTAGGGAACTAAGACAAAAAAGGGAAAACACCGATCCGTGGAATAGATGGGTCTATGTTTTTATTTGTCACTTAACCTATGTAATTCTAAGTTGAGGAGACTCATAATTCTGATTGTCATCCAGACAAAATGGTGAAATTCTATTTCAAGTAAGAACTGTTCCTGTAGCTTTTTCAGTTGGTCATTGGGTACAAGATGAGCTGCCACAGGAAAGGAGAAAATTGTACTTTTAAGGTCAAACACTACAATGCAGGGAGTTTACCTTTCAGGATTTATATATAAATACAAAAATTTAAAGGCTACACTCCAAAAGAAGCACCTTATAATAAGCATCCTGAGGTATGCAATGTGCCGACAGACACTTTCCTTCCCTTGAAATGCTTTTAGTCCTTCTCCCACCAGGATGTGACAGGCTGACATTTGGAAGGGACCTTTATCATGGGAGCCTGCTGTTACCTCCAAACCTGCTGCTGTTGATGCTGCTGCTGCTGCTGTCGGTGACAAAGGAGGCTGGATACTCTCACAGTCAATTGCTGCAATCTGTCATGTCTGAGGTTTGCAGACTGGGTTTTATTCCAGAGGATTTTGCTGCTCCCCATAAAGTCCAGGTGTGGGGCTGGCATGGCTGTGACTACTGGTGGCAGGGTGGGACTGGATGGCAGGTGTGGCAGGGCTGGGGCTTTTCATGCCTTGGAGAGGCAGCTGCCACCAAAATTGTCAGCTCAGTTCTGACCATGACAAAGCCTCTGCTGAATGTCAGAGAGAGGGAGGAGGTGAGGGAAGCATCTCTGCAAGGGGTCTGGAGCAATGGGCACTGTCCCAAGGGGAGAGGCAGGCTGGGCTGTCACTCACTCCACAGATGTGTGAGGTGTCACACTCATACAGAACAGCTACAGCGTGGAAGATAAGAAAGGTTTCAGAATGGGTTACACTGGGGAGAGCAGAAGTTGTGGAATTCCTGGTGGTGTCCTTAGTTGTCTCAGTACTGAATGGTTATGGAGGACAGCAGGGAGAGCTTGCCAGGATGAGCAGTGCACCATGAGTAGGGCTTTCTCCTGCTTTTGGGACTCCCAGCTGGCTGAACCAGCTCAGTCACCCAGATCTGCAATAGTCGCAATAAATGCTCCTGTTGGGTGTGTTTTGCCTTGTCAACATAATTATCTGTTGGTCTAAGGGGATGGGGCTTGTCTTATTTATGATATGGAGCTAATATCAGAGCTAACATCAGAGCTAATATCAGAGGTAATGATTCTGTTCTAGCTAATAGAGAGGAATAAACCCTTAACAGACAGTTCGTCAGACCTATCTTTATGTGTAGAGGAAATGAACAGCACAGCAGCAATAGCATTAAGGGGAGTGTAGGGTTGAGCATGGAATGCAGCTATTGGGAAGGACAGCCTGTCAGAGGGAGAGCTCTGTATGACCCTTATGTGAATTTTAGCCCCTGAATTTAATGTCAGTCCTTACTTGCTGAGGAAATTTAGGTCCTCTCCACGTGCCAGCCAGCCAGCCATCCGTAACGATACATTATCCCCAGTTTTGGTTCTGCTCCAAACGAGCAGGGTTCTGACATATAACATATATTGACAAGCACAACTTCCTGAGCAGCACACGAGTGGACACACTTCATTAGCGTGCCAAGCATGGACACAGAGAGCCCTGCAGAAATGTTATTGGATGGGAGGAAATTCAGAACAAATACATCAGTAATTAGTAAAACAAGAAATGCAGAGAGTGGGTATGCTGGTCTTTGCAACACACACAGTTTGCTGGACTGGCTTCCAAAGTGTTAGTTGAAATAGGCAAAAGGTGAAGAGAGATAACTTTTAGGTAAATAAGGTATGAAAACATTTTGATATCATATAGAGGAAAAAGATAATTTCTTTGTACCCAGCTGTGGTTTTAATATAGGCTCAACAGATCACTCTTATCAAAGAAGTGGTGAAAACTGACTGCAGCTACATACTGGCCACATTCTCAAGCAGCATCAATCTCTGTATCTGAACATCTCACATGACTTCAAAGGAAAACATAAGCCCTTCCTCCCTTTGCATCATTTATAGGGATTTGCTTTGGGTTTTATTTTTTCAACTAAAGGCAATTATGTTGGAAGGTCCACTTCAAAGAAAATGCCAACCTTAGGCCTTTTTGCACTATCCAGGACAGGGAGTGCAATGGATATTCATCTATTTAGGATATCCCATCACATGCACTGGCCAGAGTATGTTTCACAGTATTAATGGTGATGAGGTTAAAGCCTGACGTTTCTTAGAAAACCTGGGTATCATCATAACCAGCTGTTCTGATTTGCTGACTATTTATTAACATCTTTAGTAATTATGCATGGCAGATTTCATGAGAACACAATCATACAGCTTGTGTAAATTAATGCCCTTAATAAAACTTGCCTAGGCTTATGCACTTAGCTCCTTTGTTCAAGTGTGTTTCCCCCGTTAAAATATTTAGCTATAGCAGGCATCTGCCCCCTCTCAGGCACAGACTGTGCATGTTTTCTTTGCTTGTTCTGCATGAGAAGCTCTCATTGACCCAAATAAGGGCTCAGTGCACAGGCCATATGTTAAGACTATGGAAATTGCTTTGAGAGTGTGTTGATTTTCCGTACCCACATCATAACTGCAGTGTGAGTGTCACTGCTGGATTGTCTTTTGCACATGGATAAAAACTGCACCACTGGAGTCTGTGGAAGTTTTGTCTCTGAGTGAAATGAGATCATGTCCCTTGGGAAGCTCTGAGCTGCCTCTGATTCGTCTGACCAAGAGTGTTGTGCACAGTCCTGTGGACTCTTCTCAGGCCAGGTGTCCCCAGGGAAAGATCCTCATCATCTAGCTGGAAGGATACCAAAATAATGTCAGTTCACTTTGCTTGTCCACAATCTCCTCACCTTTCACAGGGAGTACATTAAGATTTAGGGTAAAACCTTTCTTGAATGCCTGGTCAGGTACTCTCCAGGTGATATAATATGTTGCATAATAATATAGGTATTACCTCACCCTTACTTTTGCTGTCTGAAGGTTGAGGACCTTGCATGCCTCAGTTGTGTAATCATCTGTATTAAGTGAGGAGATACAAGCCCCATCTGAGGGTTGTTCATCCCATCTTTAGCTAAAATAGCAGAATGTGGCAAAGAAAATTTCATCTGTATGTACAATCATTCCATTTAGAAATTACTTCAGAACCTGCTTTAGAAAAGGCCAAAAATTTAGAAATTATTTGATAATTTGAGTCATTATCAAATCTTATCCCTTTCCATTTGACCCACTCTACCCAAACTGCAGTTTGAATGGGCATATAAATCCAGCTTTAAAAGACATTGTTATAGCAGGATTGTTATGCCTTAGTATGGAGTGTTGAATAATACCATTACTTACTCTCAAACTATACCCATGTTCTGTCTCAGAGGGAGTTGCCTTATGTTAAAATAATTCCTTTTTAAACAGTTTGCTCTAAGCTCAGCAGGACTAAGTTATGCATTCAGCAATGTACTCTGTTAATCTGCTGTTGTGACATCTTGTTTCTAGCTCCATAAGCCCACACTCATGTGTACACAAACACATGTATGCTTAGGCACACACACTTGCAGAACATGTCCGTGGATCTCAGTGCCAGAACATCAGCCCAGTAGAGGTGATTGTTCTCCCATGGATGCACTTCAACATAATTGCAACAAGTCAGATCTCCCCACAAGCTGTGCCACAGCAGACTCCTACCTCTAGCAGAGCACAGCTGTGAGAGCTGTGTGGGTAAGAGGGGAGATCCTTCCTACATGAACTCACAGGGCAACTCAGAGAGATAGGGACTCTGCTCACCAGAGGATCGGGCAAAGCCACTCTCCCACTTTGTGTCAGACAATGCCAAGTTCCTTAGTCTTGCTGTATTACTTCAGTTTCATGTTTCTACTGACCATAGATTTCGCTTGTCATAACACCTCTGCTCAAAATGAGTGAAGGGTGCACAGAGAATACAGCAGCACACGTGTCTGCACTCCCTTTGTAATGATGCAACTGATGATGCAAAGTGAAAATGAAAGACAAGGGCAAATTATGTACCTTGGGGCAGGTTGTGAGCCTTTACAGGCAACATTGATTAATTACTGACATAAACAGCCTGATTAACTTAGTAAGATTGTAATCAGTTCTCAAGCCTTTTGTTTGCACAACAGTAAATCAAAGGAAAGTGAAAATGCAGAAATTAGATTTGTATGTTTCTGTATGTCTGTATATACATATATAAAAATACATCTCCACAACAAAGGTAGAAGGGAGGAATAACTATCAGCAAGGAAAGCCTGCTGTTTTTCCTTACATTATCAAATGTGTAGACAAACCTGTGATTTATTTTCCATATTTTAGATGCAACTACTCAATGTGTGCTGTGCAGCTGTGACATAAAACCTCTTTCAAAGACGGCTAACGCTAAAGAAAGATATTGCAAATATGTGACCTGTGCTCTGGTTTTGTAAAATATTTTTCTAATTTCATCGCTCCAGGATAGAGCTTTATAACTTAAGCCAGAATCGTTGAAAAATGTTGCTGCTTTGCTACTGCAGGCAAAATCTGTACAGAATAGGATTTGTAATATATACAAACTCTCAGACAGTTCCTTTAAACCTACGGAAACTCCTATAATAGAGTTTTACTGAAGTCCAAAATAAGTCCTGGCCCAAGTTTTTGCTGAATATGTTGAATTCTAAAGCAGGCCTGGGTCTCAGCATGATTTTCCTACTGTCTCCTGAACAAAAACCACCTTATATTCCACCCAGGAGCATAACCCATAAAACATTCACAGTAAGATGTATAGAAATCCATCTCTCCCAGCCTAATGAATTTAATCAAGATCAACAGTTGTGTGAGATCAGTTTTGGCAGAAACTTGTGCAGGTGCAGATTTCTATTGTTGTTCAGTCAAACCATTGAACAGGAGCTCTCTTGTGCTTGAATAACCTCTACCTTTCTTTCCGATGTTTTAATGAGTGAGCGGCGTATGTGCACACAAAGCACACACGCTGTAGGATTCACGGGGTGGGTTTTTTGGACAAGTTTTGAAAGTCAATATACAGACTCCTGTCCTATAACTGTCTTAGCTGTAGATTCTGAGTAAGAAGGATATTACCTGGGTAAAGAGGGTGTTTAGGCAGGAGAAAACACAGAAAAGGGTGTTTGTCTGACAACGTTCTTCCCAAAGTGAGGGTGTATCCACATCATACTGCATCCAGTGTTGTTTGTGCCAGCCAAGGAAGATATTTGCAGCCAGGTATCTCCTGTTCTTCTCCTTCTCCTTGTCTTCCAGCACTGTCACTACTTCCTATTGGCAGGATACTGCCACTGGTATATAGATATATTAGAGGACATTTTCCCAGTACAACAGCAGAAGGTTTTGGCAAAAATTTCCCCTGCTGCATCTTGCCCTTGCTGGGGCTTTTATGCACCCAAATGTCCTAAGGAGATAGGCGAGCTCCTCAAAAGAAAGATTCTTGTATTTTCTGCTTGCTGTTGACATCAAAAAACACAGCTATTTTCTGCAAGGCAACTTCCTTTTTGAGTACTGTAGGTCCTTCAACATAACCCTGAGTGTATATAACATGAGAGTGTCCTGGCCCAGGGCCAGCGTGGGGCTGGCACTGCCAGGCAGATGTACTCAGCTCGCAGCTGGGGACTGATCCAGAACCCACCAAAGTGAGTGGAAAGATGGTCATTGACTCCCGTGAGGTCTGGATTTTTCCCTGTGGAAAAATACTCTTGCTGTGAACCTACACACAGGAAAATTCCATTTATAGAGTTGTTAAATGAAATGTTCAAATTGCTTCAATCCAAGAGTAAATTGCGTTTCTACTTGTAATTAATTTTGCCTTATAGGCCCCAGTCCAGTCAGACACTTAAGCACCTGCATATCTTTTAGCTGATGAGTAATTCTCTCAGAGACAGTGTTAGCAGGTTGCTTAATCTGGGCAGAAATTAAAGTCTCTTCAGTGAAAAATAAGGAAGGTTTATTTATTTTACTCAGAGATATATGATCTGTACAATCTTGCAGTAGCATGTGATTTAAAAATTTGTGGCATTTCCAATCATACTTTTACTGCCTGCATGCCTAGGAAATTAGCTAGCTCAGATTTTAGCACATAAACATATCATTTTTATCCATATCATGGTTATTTTCTAGAAATTACACAATTCAATCATTTTTTAACTAATATTCTCCATTTGTTTTTGTGTTGCACAGTTTTGCAAAAAATGTTTAAATATGTTACATTTTGTAGCATATTCTGCCTTAATACAATTATAAGAGAAAGTTAAAATGCAGTTTTATTTTCAGCTACTCACAGATGGCATCTTATGTTGCCAAAAATCACCTAAGTTAGCTTTTGTCTGCTTGCAAAACCCAGAGTTTACTTCTTGAGTTCTAAATTGCACTTTATATCTGATAGCCGAATTTTCAGATTTAGAGACGTATCTGTCTTTTTAGCTTGTTTTTATCTCCTAAATGCAAAAGTAAACTTCAAAACCACTGCTTTGGTTAGTCCAAGTATTTGAACTTCCCAGTGTTTGCTGCCGTATGAAAACATAGATATGTACTTAAACACATGCTGTACTTTCCCTGCCCCAGACAGACATCTGGCCATTTCCCATCTGCTGACTGTGACCTGAAGCATTTTTCTGTCTCTCTCTTATTAGTTTGGGCTTTTGCTGAGGTTCAGTAGCTCACACATGCTGATCCATCAATTGTTTTTATTGGCAAACAGGTCCATCATTAGCAATCAGAAACTGTAGCATCTGCTAATTTAAGTGGGAACCACATCCTGTTGTACGTTAGGTGTTTAGCAGTGTGGGCATTTATCAAAATAGGGATTAAGTGAAATACACGTGTGTGTAATATTACAGATATTTCAGGCTATAAATAACACATTTAATTTCTCTCCATCTTTAAACTCACACAAGCATTTTACCATTGGGAAAAAAATTGTCTAAATCTTTCTGGATAGTTTAGCACTGGAAACCTTAGTCAACACAATACTTGTCCGTTAAAATCATTTGCATGCCTTTTTGTGCTGGGTGGGCTGCCCATACCAGCAAACATGAAAAACTGTGAAGGGTTTGAATACTGCAGAACTGGTGTAGCATATCTCAGTGGCATGCAGCCCACGTGGGTTTTTGCTTCCAGCAGCTTGGAATTGCAAAGTAATGATTTAATTTCATTCAGAAACATACTTTCAATATTTTAATGGTACCAGCAACAGCACGAATTGCCCCAAACTTTAACAAGTATCCCTAGTAGAAAGGAAACATATTTTTAAACGTGACTATTTAGAGACTCAAATCACATTGCCAGATTTGGGTTGGTTAGATGTCATGGGCATTTTCTACTCAAAATTTGGTTTATGGCCCATTGCTTAAAACATACACCAAAACTGTTTAGTTCGAGACTGATGTTGAGGGTGTTCCAGCCTGGTGGTTTACTTATTCCTAGAACAACTGGCATACAGAGAAAACAGCAAGTATCAACAAGACCTGAAAAAATTCATGATTTGAAGTAAAATTTTTCCTGAACCATGAGAGCATGGGTAGCTTCAGGAAGGCAGGGTAGATGCCGGTATCCCACCACTTCACAACACAACCGCCTGGGAGAAAACACAGCTGTCCCTGCTCCCAGGAAAGTGGCTCTGGGTACCTGCATCCCTTTTAGAAGCTCATGTCTCAGGTTGCAATGGACATGCAATTCATGCCAGCTTCACCAAAACCTGTCTGCATTATCATTAAAAAAGGAAAGAATTTTAACTACAAATAACTTAAGACTGAGTGGAGTCTGGATGAAAAGCTTACTGAAGTCAATGGGAAAGCTCCTGCTGGCTTCTCTGAGGGGTGGATTGGGTCCCAGCTTCAGACCTCTGAAACAAACCCAAAATTTGTTTAGTTTTGTGCTTTTGAACATTGCTTTATTTTCTAAACAGAGGTCACAAACAGTTATGTGTCTGTTTCTGTGATCCTCTACTCTTATGAAGTCATTCCAGCTCTTCTATCAGTAAACTTGTTGTAATATATTTCATGCTTAGTCTTCAAAGAAATGTTAACATTCACAGATAAAAGACTCTGTACGCTGTCCATGCCACAACTGTCACCAGAAACCCGGGAACGATGACATGAGCGGATGATAAATATCCTTGCACAAAAAAACTATTTTTCACGGGAGCAATAAGCAAACCTTTGTTGCCCTCCCTATCTGTGAAGCAGGGGACGTGTCCTCCCGTGGTGGTGCCTTTGGGCCGGCTGACGCCAGGCGACGGAGCACAGCCCCCGCCCAGGGCCTGATCTGCCACGGGGAGTGGGCCAGGCAGGGCAGCAGCGTGCCAGTCATTGACTCCCTGCCGAAAGCACACCGTCTCCCACATCAAAAAGGCACCAGGAGCCTTCACACAGGTCTGCACTGTATAATGGGCAGATTTTCGTCGAGGGTTCAGAAGACAAATGAAGCTTTTATCTGCTTTCCAGCCCCCTGCAATAGGAGTTTATGTTAAAGCCACTTAACTGTCTAGAGTGCGGCCCCGTGGATTACCTGTTTGTGTGAATCGAGTACATTACCTGATCGCATCAGCGCCGGGGATAAGTTTTCTATAACTAGCTTTTCTTTGAAGGGGTCTTCAGCTACTTCAGGATTCTCACAAAGAAGTGCCCCAAAAGAGTCAGGATTAAGAATAAGCTATACTTCACTTTGGCTTGTTTCTCTGGCCTCATTCATTTAGCTTTACTTACTCGGTCACTTATTTGTGTGTCATAACAGCTGGATGAGGACTAAACCTTCCAAAGTATGCAGCTCCTATAACCTTTACAGCACCATGGGTTAAATATTATATAAAGAAGGGAGTGAGTGTCATAAAAGGAAATAACTCTTTCTGAAATGCAATTCGAAAGACTGTTGGTAATTTTATAAGAGTTCTGAATTTCAATTGCTAGAGTTAAAAATATTATTCTACCACACCTTTTTCTTTTTTTTAAGCCACATTAAAAATAATTAGTTCTGCAGAACATTTTAAAATTAAAATAACGATGAGGGTTGTATAAGCTATTTAAAAACACTTTGGATGATACACCCTTTTTCAGGAAATTGCACACGAAGGAGCAGAATTGGGGAAGTTTGAATGTGTGAGTCTGTGTTTAGGGGGTCTGGTGAGCTCTCCCTCCAGGCTTTGAGCTTACCCCACACATGGTGCTCTCTTGGGATCCCCTCAAAAACTGCTCTGCCACCCCCCCAATTCTTTACCCCTTTTTGCTGCTGGAGGACACACCCATGTGTATCATCACCACACAAGTGGGGAGAGCTCCTAGGGGCTGAGGGCACAAGGTCCCTCTACACCACCACCATCTCCACTAATGCATCACTTCAGCCACTGGAGCCTGGCTCCCTTTCCCTGGAGTTGTCCAGCAGCCCACCCTCTGGGATAGCAGCCACGCTGTATGGAGGCGCACCATTTTTGCTTTGAAAATACTGGTTTTCTTTTGTTACCCAGCTGTCACAGGGTGGTTGTGGGCATTCAGAAGCCTCTGGTTGTGAGTGGGTGAGTCTATTTTTCTCTTGCTAGGAGGTTCAAGGGGAGACAAGCACTCTCAGACCCCTGAGAAGATGTTTTGTTTGACAAGAGGCAATGTGATGGTGAGGAGTGCAACTGCTCATCCCAAAGTTCCAAAGACCTGTTAAAAACAAGACATGAGAGAAGGGATTAATAGGGTCAAGCTGGCTTTCTAACCAGAAAAGCAAAAGAAGATACATCCCAAACCTTTAGAGGGTATGAGCCAGAACATTTGAAGGGAATATTTTTGAAGGAGAAAAGAGTTAATTTTTTTGATCAGCAGGTTTTCTTTCTCTAGTGATAAATTTAAGGTTCCTTTATAATGTTCCTTTAAATCTGAAAACTGTCTGCTGTCTGAAAAGTGACTCCAGCACTGTGCCCACTGCCTTGTTAACATTGAGTGGTTGCATTGTGTACAAGAGCCTGTCTTTCTTGGAAAGACATTACAGTTTTTTCTTCCTTGTCGTGTTCTAATAAATTAAAAGGCCATTTTGACTGCAAGTCAGTACTTCTGTATAGAAATAACATAACTTATCACTCATCACGAGCAATAATACACTGCCTGAAGACATTCCTTTGTCAAGTCTGTTGGTGATCAGTTTATGCCCTAAAGGATTTAGTTATGACTCAAGGTAATGCAATTTCAGGTGATATTTTTATTCATAAAAGTACAATCTCCCTTTGAAAGAATCTGAACTAATCACTTTAGTTACATCTTGTGACAGGGAGACACCCTCTCTTCAGAACTAAATAAAGCCAAAGTCCAGATTGACAGGATGGACTGGCTGTGACAGACAGTGAGCAGGGCAGGACAGATGGAGAGAAGAAAGACTAAGGAAGCGTGTTACACACCCCTTGCTTGCTGTCTGCAACATAAAATGACACACAACTCCACTACAGTGGTATATACCTATTATTCCATAGATTTTTGTACTTATGGTGAATAAAATACAAAAGTCTCAGTCCTGTTTTCTGCACTTCCTTCTTACTTGTTCTCATAAAAAAAAAAAAAAAAAAAAAAAAAAAAAAAAAAAAAAAAAACACCAACCCAAACAAAACCCAAATCCACAATCCATACAACTGCTTTTTTTCTTACTTGTTTATAAATGTTGCTCCCTCAGTATTTTTTTCCCTGAGAATTATGTCTAGTCATTTGGTAGTATCTCATCAACTTAAGTAAATAAATAAACAAGAGATCTTTTCCTAGGAGACTCTGTGGTTGCATTGTGTAATTAAACAGAAAACATTTGGCAGGTTTGGCTAAACAATGACTGTGCTTCCAAATGCTGATGGTGTAAATCAAACTGAAGGAAAACATGTCATGTTTGTCCATTTCATGAGGACAATGAGGGTCTTATAGTGTTATTTTATGCTTGGATTTGGCCTTAACTCTCTTAATTTTGTGCAAAGAGGATGACCAAATCTGAAAAGATCTGAAAAGTCTGCAGTCTTGCCAATTAAATCTGCAGAAAAGCTGAGCTGGTGACTTCAATTTAACCGCACAGTTGGCACCGTGCTTGTATTTCAATACTTCAGTTGCCTTTGGCAATGAGATGAGAATAAAATGTATCTCTGAACTAACAGCCAGCATCTTATTCTCAGAAATGTAGCTATGGTTGTGTAAAATCTTTAGCATACATAAAAGCAAAAAGGGACTTTGCAGAGCCACGTGTCCAAAGCTCTTTGTGAGTCACTTCTGCTTTGCACTGAGATGCACATGTGCTAGGTACTTGAGTTTGCAAAAGTAGATGCTGACTTTGGGCCCCATTTTGTGAAGATCAGGCCCTTAGTATCAAGTTAGTATAGAAAGAGTGAAAATCTACAGACAAAACAAAGATTAGGGCTTGAAATGCGCCCCTTCTCCCTTCAGAAAGAGTCTGCCAGAGAGCACAGTAAATTTAGTCACAGTACAATGCCTATTACTCTCAGCGCGTGATTAAAGCTGCTTTCCCTTGGACCACACACACATGTACTCTGTGCCCCTCTTGGGAGAAATGTCTCCTTCTGCCCACGGCCCAGATGAATTATAGTCACAACCACTTTGAAGATTTACAGAACACACAAAGGGGCAACCTGAAACAAGAATGGTATTTCCCTGAAATGCATCTCTTCTCAATGAAGGCATTTTCTTGGGAATATGCAAGATGTGATTGCAGTTTACTGAGACAATGCTCATTATTATGAAGGCATTTCAGAAAGAACTCGAATTTCTGATTGCTCTAAATCCCATGACTTTATAACCTGGTGCAAAAATCCTGGGGAAAAGGTGTGGGAAGCTGTGGGATGACAGATCCTCGGTGGTTTTTTGGCATTATGGATTTGGCTCCATGACATGTGAGAATCATCCAGTGTCCCCATTCTGGCTGAAAGTTCCCTGTCCTCACTTCCATGGCTGAATAACTGCATCCATCAGGGAATTTTTCCTGTGCATGATCTCTTTTCTGCGCAGAGTTACCAACGAGTTTTTAAACACGGTGCTTTAGTCTGCACTTCTACACAGACAAATACATTCACATAATTTAGCGTGTCCTTGCCAGCTGGTTCTCTAGGTACTTGAATTTTGGGCTAGCTCACCCACCTTGAGACCAGGTCTGATCCTACATTCCACTTCAACCAAGGTGAGAATTTGCCCTCTTTTCAATGACGAAGGAGACTTTTCTGTGTCAGTGTTGGGAGTCTGTTTGCATTTGTCTGCAAAAGCTGCAATCCCCAGGGAAGGACTGTAGCACACAATGGCAGTGGGAAAGGGCCCTGTCAGCAGACCTGGGCAAACGTACCACACAACAAGTCATGGGTCAGTGGGGATGAGATGTTGCTATGAAATAAAATTTCTTCTGAGAAGACTCGGTGTGTCAAATCTGCATCCTGCTCCCCCAGCCTCCTCACTGTCCCAGGGAATATCCCCAGGGAATATTATGGAGCAGATCCCCTTGAGTGCCATCATGCAGCACATACAGGACAAGCAGGACATCAGGCAGCATGGGTTTGTGAAAGGCGAGTCCTGCTTCACCAACCTGGTCTCCTTGTTTCACCAAGTAACCTGCCTAGTAGATGAGGGGAAGGCTGTAGATGTAGGCTGTCTGGACTTAAGTAAAGCCTTCAGTACTGTCTCCCACAGCATTTTCCTAGAGAAGCTGGCACCTTACAGCTCTTCTCTAGTTTATAAACATCTGGATGGCTGGGCCCAGGGAGTGATGGGAAATGGAGTTACTTCCACCTGAGGGCCAGTCACAGGTGATGTTTCTCAAGGCTCAGTATTTGGGCCAGGCCTCTTTAACATCTTTATTGATGATCTGGACCAAGGGATTGAGTGCACTCACTGAGTTTGCAGACAACACCAAGCTGGCCAGGAGTGTTGATCTGCTGGAGGGCAGGCAGGCCCTACAGAGGGACCTGGACATGCTGGATCAAAGGGCCAGGGCCAGTTGCATGAGGTTCAACAAGGCCAAGTGCCACTGGGGTCACAACAACCCCAGGCAGCACTGCAGGCTGGGGGCAGTGGCTGGAAAACTGCACAATGGAAAAGGAGCTGGGGGTGCTGGTCAGCAGCAGCTGAACATGAGCCAGGGTGTGCCCAGGTGGCCCAGAAGGCCGATGGCATCCTGGCCTGGATCAGCCCTGGTGTGGCCAGCAGGAGCAGGGCAGTGACCGTCCCCCTGCACTGGGCACTGGTGAGGCCACACCTCAAATCCTGTGCTCAGCTCTGGGCCCCTCACTGCAAGAAAGGCATTGAGGGGCTGGAGCGTGTCCAGAGAAGGGCAGGGGAGCTGGGGAAGGGTCTGGAGCACAAGGGCTGTGAGGAGCAGCTGAGGGAGCTGGGGGTGCTCAGCCTGGAGAAAAAGAGGCTCAGGGGGGACCTCATCACTCTCTGTAAGTGCCTGAAAGGAGGGTGCAGCCAGGTGGGGAGTGGCCTCCTCTTCCAGGCAACCAGCAACAGGTAGAGAAGACATAGGTTCAAGTTGTGCCAGTGGAGGAAAAGTCTTTTTTCACTGAAAAGGTGGTTAAACTTTAGAATAAACTGCCCAGGGATGTGGTAAAATCACAATACTTGGAACTATTAAAGAAACAACTCGACAGGGTTCTCAGTGCCATAGTCATGTTGTTGAGGTAGTAGGTGGTCAAAAGTTGGACTGGATGATCTTGGAGGTCTTATCCAATCTTAACAATCCTATGATTCTGCGAACTATGGAGCTCAGGGTAGGCATTGCTTTGGCTATGGTTTGCTTTGGGAATCTGGAAGAGGCATCTGTAAAAGCAGAATTGTCTCCAACAAGGTTGCCCAAGTTAAGACAAACCTGGACAGCTCTTCTGAAAGCTTTTCTTACTGATGCATTTATGATACAGTGTTGAAGCCTAAAGGGCTTTGATAAGTTTAAATAAGGTTGCTTCAAGACAGCAAATTTTCCAATTTTGTGTCAGATGGCTCCTCAGACTTTCTAAGTAGATTGCCATTTGTAATTTATTTCCATTGAAAGAAAGGTACTTTGAGAGAAGTATTTGCTCTCCATTGAAAATTTCAATACTTAATTATACCCAAAAAGGAAAAGGTCTAAACCTGAAAAGATCCTGTGTTTTGTGCAAAAAATATAAAATGCTGTTTTGCAGATGATCTCACAGTGCCTCATGAGAAATGGGATTCAGGTGTTTCAAGTCTCCACACAGTTTCAGGGGCAGGTTCTTGACCAAAGGACCTCTTTCACAATGCACCAAGGATGACTGCTAATAAGTTCTTGTCCCTCAAGTAGAGGCCTCTTTTGCAGCACACCCTGCTTGCAGCAGGTGGTGGATATATGTGACATTCTACTCACAACTCTTTCAAGGTTCCATGGCAATGTTTTTAATTCACTGTTTGGTGTGTCAAAAGATTCCTGGGGGAAATGCAACTAATCTCAAATTGGTCCTAGTTAAAAGTCTGACAAGTGAACTTCCCCTTATTTTCTATGTATTTGGCTCATGTGTATTCATATGTAATCCTTTATGAATTTTGACATGTGTTTTGACAACTGATTGAAGTCAGGCTCTCGAGCTTTTCCGAGGCATCCCAGGGGAGCAGGTGATGTGTATCAAACCCTTTTGGTCCCATTCTTGTGGGAGGTGTTTAGAGAACCCAAATCCCCAGCTGCCAGTGGGGGTATTGGGTGTTATACTGAAGACTGAGCCAGGAGAACACTGTGGTAAATAGAAAAGTTTGCCCACTCTAAACTCTGCATCAGAGTTGAGCTTAGTTTGCTGCAGAAATATTTCCACAGATCAAATATGACATTTGTTTTAAATTAAACCAATTTTAATACAGAAACTGATGCATTGTTAATACACTTATGATCTTTATGCTATATGTCATTGTTAAAAGTGAAATATAAGTAGTATTAAAAGATCATAGCTTACTGTAGTGAATTCACTCGTTTTCTGAAGAACTTGAAAAATTGAGTTTGGGTATTTCTACAAGATTTTTTCAATTTTCATTCATTTATGACTGTGCTTCTGGTATTTTGACTACATCTAGTCTCTGTCTAAATTACCAGTCCAATAACCAGACTACACAGTAGGCGGAATTGTATTAGCTGAGTTTTTAGGAAATGCTAGTAAGTTAGTAGAACTTGCATAGAAGTCTTTAGTGTCGATTAAATCTTTTCATATGGGGTGCATGGAGAACAGGAACTGGTATTATCAGGGGTTTATCAAGGGTTTCTGCTGCTTGAAGCAGCAGCCCACATGGCTGGAGTTATGTGGCCACCATGTGGTGACACCGGGAAAAGTTAAACTGAATTTTTTCTTTGCACGTCATTTTTCTATAAATGACTTGTGGAAGTGCATACATTCATTTTCTCAGGGATATTCCTTGAATAATTTCCTCTTCATTTACAGAATTAAGTAATTTAAAAAATAGGCAATTTACATTGCAGTACCTTACTCACAGTACAGGAATTATCCTTGCAACAGAATTTCATCCGTCTGCATGAAAGGAAACTTTTTAGAGAAGAAAATAATTCCTGTGTAACTTCCAAAACCACTCATGATAAAACAGAAAAACCCAGCATCCATACATCAGTTCATAGATAGAAAATTATGACATTGAAAAGATGTGAAAAACATACATTTGAATTTGAATGACAATATATTTTATTATATAAAATATAAGAAAAATATAAATTCCTTTGGATGAAAACAAGTAACAACATAAAGGATATAAATGCTGATTTTTCTTTTTTGTGCAAGGGGTAACTAATATTAATTTCTGACATGGTTATCTTTACTGTTCAACAACTGGAAATCTGAAAAGGAAAGTAGATGAGGGCCCTGCAAGGATCTATGAATTGAAAGGTGAAGGCAGACACATAGGCCTTGCAGTGACAGTGGATGACCTGGTTCTCCCAGCCACCAGTACCATAAAACACATAAAATAAAATGCATCTGTCCACAGCAGGATGGAGTTTCTCTGAATGTCCAGCTAGAAATAACACCATATAGACAGATAGAATTTTGGAGTGATTTTCTTGTTACTCAAGGTTCAAACTACTCCAGTGATATTGCATTGTCTCCATAAAGATGCTTTAAGTTTAGGGATCATTTTAAAAATCATATAAAAACAGCTGAATTATTCCAGCTATATATAGAAATACTAGGTCTGTCTTTGTTCTCTAAGTACAGATGGGCTTTGTTGCACCAGTAAAGTTCTTCCAGGCTTTCAGTGTATTCTGAAACAAGGGGATAATATATCTGCTTTGTGTTGTTTTGTTGTTTTCTTCCTTGGTTGCAAGAAAAAGAAGAAGAAATTTCCATTGCCCTGAGTCTCCTGTTCCCATTGCCCTGAGACACAAGTCCTTGAAGCAGTTAATAAAAGGCCAAGGGAGAGAGATTTGTATGAACTTCCTGTTAAATATTGGCAGATATCACTACAAGACACATTTATTTCATGTTAATGCTCAGCCAACCTTGACTTGTACAGCAAATATTGACCCAAACAATGGTACTCCAGCAAAGGAATCATGAGTTGCAGTTTTGTGATATGTTTTACTCCTAAACACTTCCCATATAGTTTTCTGCCAGCATATATTTTGGGGTAGGATAATGTAAGACTTTTTCCTGTGGGGAGTTTTACTAAATCAGTTACTTTGCATAAACTGCATAGATTGCCTTGGGTGACTAAAACTTCCAAATTAAGGGGTTTAGGGTAGTAGGACTAAAAAGAGCTGCTCCCAGGCAGATTCTTTTTTTTTTTTTTCCTCAAGTCCTTTCTAAGTATAAACAAGTCAAAAATCCTTCATCCAGTGAAGATGATAGGCATGTATTTAATACTGTTTACATTCACCAAAATACTTAAAAATATTTGAAGAACTGAATAGAGCTAAGCATGTGCTTATGTGTTTTGCTGACTCAGGCCCTTTGTAAGTAATGATCAGCTCTGACAAAGGGTGTATTTCTTAATACTTATTTTTCTTTTCTCTACCTAGTATTTAAAGGAAAGATCTTTCTTTTTACTTGAAGAGCAGTGACACATTGAGCTATTTATTCACTGCTTGTAGGCACTAATGCTTTGAAGCACTCTAAAACTCCAGGAACTTTTATATATATATATATATATATATATATACATGGTTTAAGATTTATTTATTTGTATGTTTATCCCATCCATTTCACTATGTGTAGTATTTCCCATTGATAAAGGAAGTGTTGTGCCTTTGTGCCTTTTAGTCAAATCTTGAGAGATAAGTTTGCCAATAAATGAAGTGCAGTAAAGTGAGTTTATATCACCTTTGACTAACAGACTAACACCTTTCTTCTGTTTATTGAAAAAATTATGAATATTTTTAAAACTTTTTATAATTAGGTGATATGTTGTCTGTGACATTTTCTCATAGGCTCAGAGTGGCTACTATTTTTGTAGTCATTTGCCTAACAGTAGAACAGAAAATAGAACTTACAATCAAAGGAATATTTATGTCTTAGTCTCTGATTTTGCAGCAAGCAGCTTCCAAGAACAGCGATCAGGTCTTTGATGTCTTACATCAGAAAGAATGTCCTTTGAAATTCCTGCCAGACACAGGCTTAAGCTTCAATTTATTTTTGATATATACTCTTCTCCTCTCCAACTCCTCTCCAAAACTCTCCTCTCCTCTCCAAAACTCTCCAAAACTCTCCTCTCCTCTCCAAAACTGTCCTCTCCAAAACTGTCCTCTCCAAAACTCTCCAAAACTCCTCTCCAAAACTCTCCTTTCCTCTCCTCTCCAAAACTCTCCAAAACTCTCCAAAACTCTCCTCTCCTCTCCAAAACCCTCCTCTCCAAAACTCCTCTCCTCTCCTCTCCTCTCCTCTCCTCTCCTCTCCTCTCCTCTCCTCTCCTCTCCTCTCCTCTCCTCTCCTCTCCTCTCCTCTCCTCTCCTCTCCAAAACTCTCCTCTCCAAAACTCTCCAAAACTCTCCTCTCCAAAACTCTCCTCTCCTCTCCAAAACTCTCCTTTCCTCTCCTCTCCAAAACTCTCCAAAACTCTCCTCTCCTCTCCAAAACTCTCCAAAACTCTCCTCTCCAAAACTCTCCTCTCCAAAACTCTCCTCTCCTCTCCAAAACTCTCCTCTCCTCCTTTGCAGCTCCCGTTGCCACCTGCAGTCCCGCAGATTAAATATTTCAGCAGTGGCCCATTCCTGGCAGCTTAAGCTGCTGCTTTTTGCATCCTTGCGCTGAGAACCCGTAAGCCCAGGCTGCATTTTGCCTGGTGGATCAGCCGGTGCTCCGCTTCCACCAGGGAGCACTATCCCACCGCTCTCCCACGCGGCTTTCACCCTCTGCTTGCAAAACGTGCAGTTTCGCTTGCAGCGGTATAGCTCTTCACGGAACAGATATTTTACAGGATGCTTTAGTTGCGTGGAGCAGGACCAGACAGACAAAGCAATTACTCTTTTCTCCAGCTGCTGACTTGCTGCTGCTCTATGGTATTGTAGGGCTAAACTTCCACTGGCATGGTGCTGCTGGGTGGCGACAGCAAAAGGAAAATGGTATTCTTCAGTCTGCTGGTTTTGTCCTAACACAGCTGTTTTCTGAGACCTCAATTGCTAAGTTTGAACATCTTTTCAACCCTTTCATAAGCCTCCCAAGTTACTTTTGGTTTCACCTACCAGTCCTGAGCATTGATCTCATCATTTTTATAAAACAAACCATGTTCCTCACTGCTTACTACACTGCTTTCACCATGGGCGACCTGACCAGTAACAAACCTGCATCAGATCCTCAGGCCAGGAAAGAAGCACAGCACTTTTTTTATATTTTTTTTCCAATCTGCATGCTCTTACACATCAGCTCAGACAGCAAACCATAATGAAACGCAGCTTGGCCTTGGAGGGAAAGGTCTGCAGGCAGACAGCATTCCCAAAGGCAGAAGAACCCCCCACCAAAAGAGCAAAGGTGGCTGTGCAGTAACATTCCACCAAGAGGTCCTCCTGTGCCCACAGCCCCCTCAGACAAGACAGGGACACACGAGCTCATTCTGCAGCCAGAAGCCTGGAAAAAAATGCCACACCAGGGCTGGGAACGTTTCTTACATATCTTCTTCAGTGCAGGAGACTTGA
The DNA here is from genome assembly GCA_027886175.1 of Phylloscopus collybita. NCBI lineage: Eukaryota > Metazoa > Chordata > Aves > Passeriformes > Phylloscopidae > Phylloscopus > Phylloscopus collybita. Next base: position 8,600,023 of record JAJNNQ010000007.1, read on the forward strand.
CAGTCTGAAAAAGCAGCTTGGGTTCAGATTTATCACTCTCCCCAGCTTTCTCTCCTCCCCATCCAGCTCCTCAACATCACAACCTGAAGGCTGGAATCCACTGTTCAGTCCAGTACTCATCCTCCATGCTCAACCAGGTGCTACAAAAAGGTCACACACATTGGTAAGAGAACACAAAAGAAAGGATGATGGCCAGGATGGCTAAAACTTAGTTTTTGAGAGCCCATGTGAAAAGCCTGTTACTTCCAATTTTAAACAAATGAGCACTGCACAGAAATCTTTCTCTAAAGTTCAGATTTCTTTGCCCTGACAAAAAAAAACGAAAAGAGAAGATCTAGTTTGCTGCCATGATTTTAAAAGAAAAAAATTGCACACATTGGTGAAATCTTTTTGTTCCAATTGCAATAACTGCAGATTATAGTTTCACATCTCTTAGATTTACTTCAGCCCTTAAGGACACCTCTTCTGTGTTTCAATGAAGATGATGAGTCTATGTGTTTTCATTCCCAAAATGAGTATTCTGTTTTTACTATTGCTGTCCTGTTCTCATCCAGAACTCTTCTCAGGACAGGTTTAACACTCAGGATGGGGATTAGTGGCTTGCACCTTCTCTTGTCAGATCTCAGACAATTTTTAAAGCTTGAGTAAACATTGGAAAAAGACTGTTGTTGTCTTTGGAGATTTCAAAGCATAATTGTAGTTATTTGTAACACAAATAAAACTCTTCCCTGAGCAATGGGGAAGACACACTTGCAGATTTGACACATAATAAAAGTTGCTTATTCAGCAACCATTAAACTGCCTGAGTGAGACTAAAAGCAACTGCTAAATTTATTCTCTTTTTTCTTTTCTTCCTAACTCATCTTAGTGGAATTGCACAGGAGAGCTGACTATGTGGGAAATGCTTTCTGCATCCAGCTCTACCCAGAACAGCTTACTCTCTTCTGACTTAATTTTTAAATGTAAGAAATTTAGGATTTGACAGAGTTATAGGAACACAAACTTCCTGAAGCAAATCTGAAGATGTAAAACAAAGATATGTATTCTTTTAATTTACTCAGTGTTTTAGCTTTGCATAACAAAAGGTGGTGAAGTTTTATGGACAACAGAAATAACTTGGTAAATTTCACAAAACTATATTAATCTGCAACACTAGATCACAATTCCCATAATTTTGTTCATTTTTATATTTCTTTCAAAATTCATGCATGCTTTGCTAAGTGGCATTCTAAGAGGTGAGACTACCTGGGATCATGGATTTTTGGCAAGCATGTAAAAATCAGTGATTTTTTTTCTTTAAGTAGGGAAAAGTGATTTGAGGGAGATCTAACTCTAACGATTCTGAAAACAGGAGGTACAAAAGAACTGGAAAACAAATCCAATGAATTGTTATCAGCTCAGAATAACAAGTCAGACTGAACACATTTTCATCTGTGCTTGAAGCCAGAGTTAAAAAAATGACTGTGGAAAAATGTGCATATCTGTGAAGGAGGAAAGAGAAATACATAGTCTTCTAAATATATATTTAGGGATTTTGTCTCTAGTTCCTTTCTTGGATATTTCTAGCCCAGAAAATATTGGGTGGGGCATTTTGTGGGAAGGAGGGACGAGAAAGAAACACAAGTGTTATAGCTGAACACTTCTTCCATTGCTGTTTTTTTTTCCCTTTAAAATGTCTAAACTCTGCCAGTATTTTAACTCAGACTACTACACACATTTTTTGTAACATATTATTTTGTTCCTTCAAGTCCTGTTTTGTGACAGGTGCACCAAATGTCATAGAAAAGAAATCTGTGGATTCCAATCTTTAAAGAGACATATTTTCTGATTTGTCCCTATGATGTCCACTGGGCCTGTGCTCCTATCTGTGACAATGACACTGAAAGCATCCCAGAACTCAAAGGATTTATGAGACTTTTCAGATGGAGTAGTTGCTAAAGAAGAATATCTGGAAACCAGCAGCTGTGCTGAATGTTCACTGTCCTTGCAAGTTGGGTGTTAATAAAACAAAAGAAAAAACTATTTTGTAAGAAGCAATGCAGTATGCACAGACTCATAGAGTAGCTGGTGATAGGAGACAGGTCTGAAAATCATCCAGTCCAATCCCCTGCTCAAAGAAGGGTCATCTAGAAGAGGTTGCTCAGGGTCATGTCAAGTGAGATTTTGAATAAGTTTTAAAATGAAAATTCCACAACCTCTCTAGACAGACCATTCCATTGTTTGTTTATTCCTTCTCACACTAGAAAGTATTTTTTTGACATTTAGATAAAATTTCGTGTGTTTTATTTGTGTCCATTGCCTCTCATCCTCTCAGCAGGCACTTACTGAGGACAGTCTATCCCTCTCTTCTTTAACTCTCTTTTACCATGAGATATTTATACATCTTGATGAGATGTCCCTGAGCCTTGTCTTCTCTAGGCTGAATGGTCTCAGCTTTCTTAGCTTGTCTTCATGTGTCAAATGCTCCAATCCTTTAATCATCCCCACAGCCCTCTGCTGGATTTTCTGCCAGAAGTCCATGTCTGTCTTGCACCCAGGAGCCTGGACTTGGACCCACTATTCTAGATGTGTCTCACTAGTGCTGAGTACTGAAAAATGTCCTCCTAATGCAGACTGGGAGGCTGTTTGCCTTCTTTGCTAAAGATGTGCTGGCAGGTCTTGCTCTGCTGATTTTTTCTCAGATTCCCCAGGGCCTTCTCTGCAAAGCTGCTTTCCAGCCAGTCAGTGCCCAGCCAGTGGAGGTGTATGGCACAATTCTTCTCCACATGCAGAACTGGGCATTTCTCTTTGTTTAGCAAGAGGAGGTTTCCACTGGCTGATTTATCCATCCTGCTGAGGCCCCTCTGGGTGGCAGTACAGTAATCTGGTACATCAGCCAGGTGATGAATGAAGATGTCAGACAGTGTTGACCACAGCACTGAACTTGAATGCCCTTACTCTCCCCAGGACTGCATCTAGTTTCTTTTATTAACAGAGACTGGGGGGGAAAAGGAAGAACCTAATAGAACTTATTCTACTAACTCAGTACTAGAAACCATCTTAACTCAGATCTGGGAAAGAAGATGATCTTAAAAAAATGTGTCTGCTTGAGTTTTTTGGGGGTTTTTTGGGTGTTTTGTTTGTTTGTTTGTTTGTTTTGTTGGTTTTTGCTTTTTGGGTTTTTTTGGGGTTGGTGTTGTTTTTTTGTTTTGGTTTGGTTTGGTTTGGTTTTTTTTTGTTTTTGTTTTGTTTTGGTGTGGTTTTTTTTTTTGTTTTGTTTTGTTTTGTTTTGTTTTGTTTTTGTTTTGTTTTGTTTTGTTTTTTGTTTTTGTCTTTCATTTTTCCATTCGTGTCCTACTAGGGGTGTGGAGAGAGATAAAAGCAAAGAGGTTTCCTCAATAATTGAGCATTCCAATAGTAGCCATATCACTTATAACTTGTTTTAGGTACTACAAATTTGTATCTTGTTTTTTCCTTGGAAAAATGAAGAAACAAGGGAATAAATCTGGTTCTTGGAGAAAACATTTTGTGCAACGCACACTTAGTAGGTAAATATAGAGCTCAGTCCATTGTCAGACATAGACATGGGGTGAAAAGTAAGTGAATTTCCATTTTAACAGGATAATCCCAGTTATACTGGAGTTCAGCATTCAGATTAATTCTGCTGGAGCTTCTACACCTGGCTTTTCCTTCTTCTCTCCAACTGATTAAATGCTTCAGCTTTAAATGAACTTGAAAGCCTTAGATCAGAGACAGATGCAGGCTGTTTTATCCACTTACAGTACTTTGAATAATGCAATCCCCTATATCCTTCTAGGAGTATAAAACTTTTTCAGTACTAAAGTGACCCTTGTTTTGTCCATGCCTATCTAATGAGTTTCACTTGATCTCATTGAGTCATACTGATTAGATGCTAATAGAATTAATGATTTTTTTGAGAAGATGTGGTAGCCTGTATGACCTGTTATAATTTCAAGTTTGGGTGACCCTTGCTGGTAATATGTGTTGATCTATGTTGGCTATGTTAAGTGCACTTTTAGGACCTGTGCTTAAACCAGATTTTTGTGAGGTCAGGGTGTCAGTCTTTCTCATGTGGAATAACTTTACTCTGGAAAATTCAGAAAATATAGTGAAGACTTATGTGGTATTTTGTTTGTTGTTGTTGTTGTTTGTTTGTTTTCCTTGAGCAGACTAGAAAATATTCAAAAATCCATGAAGTTTATGTTAGGAATAGCAGTGAGGGAGTTATTTCAAAACTTCACATCTAGTCCATACCCTAGGAGGTTTTGTGCCTAGTTCAGAATTACTGTAATCCAAGAGAAAGCCATGGTTTGCTGTAAGCAAGAGACAGGAAAGGAGCCTTGTAGGCTATCAAACAGCCTGAAAACACTGCACCAGCTTTTCATGCAGACAAAGTGATGCATATAGGTGGGAAAACCATCATGGCACACACAGTGGAGGACTAGGAAACATAAATTATCTTGTAAAATCTTTATTGTATCCCTTGAGGAAAATTAATCATACATTTGTGATTAAATATAAAGAGATTTGATAAGTCCTGCTACCATAAGTGGTTCTGCAAGCAGGCTGCAAAATGCAGCAAGAGCTGATTCCTTAAACATGCTTATCCCAGCACCAGTCCTGGGGGTGTTGGCATGAGGTAGATCAGTTCAGCCTTGGATCCATCCCCCACTGCCAGGTCTGTCTACCAAAAGTGTGCCCTGAGCATATTCCACAATTGCTACAAGGCAATGCTACAGCATTTCTTATCTCCTCTGCAAATTTCACTGCCTGGTAGAGTCTTGTCCCTGGCATCCTTGCTTCCATCTAGTTTAAATGCTTTTGCAGATGGGCCTTCTTGTCCTGTGTGTCAGAGCATGCCTTGGTCACAAGTTACCATTGCTGTTGGAATTCCCCCTTCAATTAGGGGAAAGACATGTCAGAAAAAGGGATCTGAGAAGCATAACAGGTGCATGAAAATGCAAATTCAGAATGCAGAAGTGGCCAAAAGCTAGACTGGACATTAAAAACTGTTTGAAAAACCTGGAGAGAAAAGCTGAGACATCCCAATGCCACTGCTTATGTCTGGGATGCATCAGCTTCTTAAAGAGTTCTTGCAGAGCTCATCTCCTCCCATTTGGAAATCTGCTAATTGCCACTGGCCTAAATTTTAATATTTGAAATAAAGTGATGAAGAAACTATATTCCCATTCTTGACCCATATTTTTTCATTTTTTCCCTACATCAATAAAACATTTTGCAAGGTCTGGAAGGCAGCAAAAGTCAGGCACACAGTGTACCTCTAACCTCTAAGTTCAGATCAGAGCTGCCTGGAGTATCACACACTGTTGAAGTCCACAAATGGGATGTTTCAGAGATGAAGGCAAGAAATTTTATACTAAACAATTATGAAATAAAGTGGCAGCAAAAGAAATTGTTCCAAAACTTCATTAGTTACATTCTTCTCTGTGCTCTGAAGCATGAATATCTCTATACCTTGTACTTATAAACTGCTCTGGTTACAGGAACTTGAAGTAAGTCTTTCTTCTTCCCTGCCCTGACACTAACACCATTAATAAGATCAGACTGATTTATTTGTGCCCTCACAACTCTGCTTTTGCAAGCATATGTGAATGCTAAACAGCTTCTGACACTGGTGAGCAGTGGTTAAGTGATGACAGAAAACTTAAAAGAATTGAAGTGGCAAGTAGATAAGGATGGGACTGTTCCCTGACACCAAAGCAATTAATTAGAGAAGAGAGGTAGCCCATCCTTTGTGGCACACCTCCTCACTTTCCTATAAATATATTAATATATATGTGTAAGTATATATGTGTATATATGTCTTTTCCTTACCTTTGACTCTCACTCTTACTTTTGTCGTTGTTTTTTTCCACACTGACTTACACTGGAAAACTCCTTCCAAAAGGTTTTTCTGCTTGTAACACCTGGCTTTTCTGAGGAAGGTAAAACAGAGTAGAATGAGCTGATTTCTTAAAAATCAGAAGTGGGGGAGATTGATGTGCAAGCAGAAGAGCGTTTCAGCTGGCATGTAGCCAGGTGAAAGTGTCAAAGCCTCCACAATATAATTTTATGATGGGTTTTGTACCTTCATCTGTCAGGAACAATGCTAGGAGCCATTAGCACCTCTAGCACCCCAGTGCATGGCAACATCCTGCCCACACAGATCTTCAGTGCAGAGTCAGGAGGAAATCAAAGACAAAATGTAATAATAAATGTGGCACATGAAAATATTTCCTATTGTGGCCTTTGCCTTAAAAATGTGCACCACGTGTATCATTTCTTTCCTTTCCTCTTCTTGTGAGGATATGGGTGGGTGCTGTTAAGCTCTAGCAGACTCAGTTAATCTCACAGAACTGATAAGTTCAGGTTTTCTGAGGCAGCAGGGGACTCTGCCTGAAGACTTTCCTCAGCCTAGAGGTATGTCTACTAAGGTAAAATTAAGAACAGAAAGAATAGACTGTCCTTCCAGGCTATGGTGGCTCTCCAGCTGCAAAGCTGGTGGCTGGTACAAGGGTTGGGCTGTGGCATCATGCTGGGCTTACATCTGTAGCCTAACATTTAAAGGTAACCCTTAGGACTTTTTAACATACCGTGGGGGCTACTCATTGGGGATCAAGGACCTGCAATCAGCTCCCTGCTGGCTGCTCTTACCTCTTCATTTCACCTCAGTAGGCCTGTGGAGAGTCAGCTTTTATGTTCAAAGATTAATCTAGAAGGATCACTCTTTGAATTTTAATAATTAAATGCTTCAAAGAGCTACAAAAACAGCTCAGAGACAGTTGTTGTATACATCACACTGTTCTTTTATTTTCACAGAAGGAGGACAGTGAATAGCAGTAATTACACTTTCCTTGCCTCGAAGAGTGACTAGAGTTTTAATATTGACTTCACAGATTATATCACATTCCTCACAGGAACTTTGGCCTCTGGTGATTATTTCTGATGTTAGTATATAATAATACATGTGTTTTAACTGCAGATGGTGCTGGAGGATGCACACTGGCTCCAGCCAGCCATGAATCAGTGAAGCTGCAGGTGAGATAAACCCTCTATTTAATTGGTATTAAAATTTGGACAGCAAAAAAAGCTCAAGGATGTTGTGTCCCATGCTCTTTGCTCCTCACTGTGAGGCAAGTACTGAAGAAAATAATTACTTCAACTGTATTTTAAATTTGATTTTCAAAGCCAAAGCTCAACAAATAAATATGTTGAGGTGGTTTCCTTTATTACAAGGCAGACCACTTTAACAAACTGATAAACTGAAGCTGTCACTTCAGGCATTGTTATAACGGTGAATCAAGTCACAAAGCCAAGCTACACTCTTAATCAGTTTTTCTTACTATCATACAACTATTTGAAAAATTACATGATATGGGAGTGAAGCAGAAAAATACAATTTATAAGAACACAATGTTGTGATGATGTAAGAGAAAGTACATTACAGGGTTCCAACACTTACAACCTCATACTTACTGTATTTTGAGCTACATTATGGAGAAAAGAAAGCACAAAGCAGCCAAGTTAAAGTCCTGTTCATCTTAGGTTTTGGTATGTCCACACAGAGAGCCATAGCTAAAAGAAAGTATGGAATAACTCATTCACAGGAATTATTAGTATACTTGGATTTTAATTTGTATACTTGGGGTTTTAGTTCTTCTGTACTCCTGTGAAACATCTAGGGTTCCTTCTGCAGTAAAAATCTATGAGAAAATCACAATTGATCTCCAGATTTAGGAGTGCAATTCCAAAACCGTAAAAGGAATAGACTACCTCCACAACAAAAAAATGCCAATAAAACCCAACTCTTTTTTTTTTTTTTTTTTTTTAGGATCTAACGTTGTGTAGAAAGTTGTCAGTGTTGTTAAGTTGTGTAATATTTTGTGGTTTATTAGCAACACACTATTAAACTGGCAGATTGGAAGTAAAGAGAGCCATTATAGCCTGATAAAGCCTTGGAACACTCCCTGCCTGAACCACAGCCAGAGGAGAATGGCAGCCACCATTCATTGTGGCTGCAGTTTTGAAAACAATATCCAGAGCTATTGGAAACTATCTTCAATTGTTTTGGAAACTCTGGTAATTACTGGCCTGAGGAGGGAAATTTTGCAGATGACAAATGCTAATCATCTTGCAGTCCTGTAAAGAGCAGTCCTAAGTGAGGCCCTTTGAGCTCTCCAGGACCGCAGTGCACTGCAGCAGCATCTCCTGCTGTAGGGATGCCTCTCAGGGCTCCCAAACTCTTTTGGGTTTGCAAAATTCAGAGGACCCTCAAAAAGACAGCAGGACCTGGGCTGATGCCCCTAACTCTTGAAACTCAGCTCTCACCTACCAAGAAAGCATAAGGCATTTGACATGGGTATTTCACTGATACTCATGGGGAATTTTTAACAATACTTTGATAAATACTGATAAATACTTTGTGTCCATGTGACTGTGCTTGAGCAATTGAATGCATTCAAATTACTACACTCTAACAAGTGTAGTATAAGTGTTACTATCTCAAATCTATAATTAAGGCCTGTTGTAATTGTAGCAAATCCTATTGAACTACTACATCTATTAGACAAAGATTAAGTGCTGCTAAACCCTCTTGCACCCTTACCTCTGAAAATAATTCTCAATTGATTCTAATCTGATTTTTCTTTTTTTTTTTTGTATGTTTCATTCATGTAGTAGGTATTGAATCTTGACATTGAACATGGCGGTGCTTTTACAGATTTGCATTAAACTTGCTTTTACTGATACATTTTGAGGTCATTGTTTAAGTGACCTAAACCAGTCATTGATTGTAGCCCTAGTTCATGCCTGTGATGTTTTGGTTTCTCTGAAACTCTTTCCCAGAAACTTTTCTGTCAACAAGAGACATGTTTTCCTAACCTATGTTTACATTCCTTTCCCTAGGAGGGACTTCTTGATGTCCCTCTGACTTGACCAATGTAATTGAAGAAGTTTGTCTTTTTTCCACCCATTGGGTTGTTCTTTGTAAAATAGTATAAAGAGAAAAAATTCCCAGGTAATAAATAGAAGTCATTGTCAGCCTTCTGGAGTCGGAGTCCATGTCGTTGTAAATTTGAACAGCATCAATTGATGACAAATGGGCACAGTCAGCCCAAATCAGGCTTCACAACAGACCTCCTTAATTTTCTTGTCCCAGAGGCACTGCCACCATCGCTGATGGGCTCAGCCCTGGCCAGTGGTGGATCTGTCTTGGACCAGGTGGCTCTGACAGACACAGGACAAGCTTCAGGCTTCTGGCAGAAATCTGCCTGTCTCGAATAATTTTTAAGCTTTTCCAATCACATCTTGCATTATGAAATTAAGCCATTTAAAGCACGGGTCACCTCCTAATGCTCCAGCTGGTATGGATACTCAAGAGTCCATTCATACAAAAATAAAAAAGGAGGTAAAATACTAGCAGGTGAGTTATGTTTTGTTACTATGGAGCCTGACTTTGTTTCTAACACAAACAGAAAAATAGCTTCTGAGGTAAAGCTGCCACTTGAACCGTAATCCAGTATGCATGGGAGCAGGCAGCAGACAGAAGTTCCAGGGCTGTGCTGTGAATCATTGGACACCTGTGGGTTTGCAGGGCCATCACATGCATCCATCCATGCACACACTTCAGCCTCCCCTCTGGACAAGCACCTTGCCGTTAGACAGCCGGTTCCTTGAACCAGCTTGAATGCTGAATTTAATTTCGTGGCTTTCTCAGTCGTTTGATGTTATTTGACCATCATTTTTCTGTTTCTTAATTGACTTCACCTTTAATGACAAAATTTAAAAGAAAATGGGGAAGGTGTGTCTGTACTACTATCATACCACTCTGTCAGAGGCCCTTTCAGGAACATTATCACATCAGTAGGGGTGCTGAGATCTGGTCATATCATTAAGCACAAAAAATATGAAGCTCTACTAAGATATTATGAATCTGCAACTTATTTAATTAAACTCTTAAAAATGTATCATCACCATTTTCCAGATATGACAACACAACCACTGTAGAAATTAATTTACAAAACTTTTGCAGGTATAGAAAATACAGAAATAGAAAAACAAAAAGGTATTTACTTCCATTTACAGTTTTACAGCCTAATAATTTCTAGAAAAAGGAAAAAAAGGACTTGCTTTATCTAGACTTTTTGGCTTGTGGGAAGCCATTTGACATTTTCAGTTATCTCTTATTTTCTGTTTGACATTTTCAGGCTTTTTTTTTTTTTTTTTTTTTGTGTGTGTGTGTGATGGGCAACCACAGATGAGTGGATGAGTGGATACTGAATACTGCTGACCTGAAAGGGTAAGGTTGTGTTGATAAAATATGCACTGTTTTCTCAAGTAAGTCTCCTTGGTCATGAATTAATAAACTTGTGTTCTTTCTCATTCACTTATTTCCAAAGTCCAGGAGAAGTTATTGGATCTTTACACGAAATATCTTTGCATATAACAGTTTCCAGCACAAATACCAGAAGGGTTCAGAGCTTTGAAAACATGATGGATACAGGCACTTCGATAAACTTTGGTAAGAGTGTTTTGGGCATCAAAGCTGGCAAAGTATCTGGAGAGCAAGCATTATGAAGAGCGTATGAAGGAACTGGGGTTGTTTAGCTCAGAAAAAAAGGAGGCTGAGGGAACACCTTATCAATCTTTACAACCACCTAAAAGGAGGTTGTAGTGAGGTGGGGTTTGGACTCTTCTCCCAGGTCAGAAGCAGTTAGACAAGAGTAAAAGATCTCAAGTTATCACCAGGGAGGTTTAGATTGCATGTCAGGAAAAGATTTCTTCATTGAAATGGTTCCCAAGCACTGGAAGAGGCTTGGGAAGAAGTTGTGGAGGTCACCTGTATGCCTGAAGAAGTGGTGGAGGTCACCATCCCTGGAGGTATCTAAAAATCATGTAGATATGGCACCTTTGGACGTGGTTTAGTGGTGGACATGGCAGTGCTGGGTTAATGGTTGGATTCAATTATCCTAAAGGTCTTTTCCATTGTAAAAAATACTATAATACAGTTTTAGGTTTAGGAAACATATAAGAAAATTTTCCTAATAACAGGGAAAGAGCAACAGATGAGACTGCCTGAGGAGGAGCCTCTATCAGTAGAGGTGTTTTGAATAGCTTAATGAAATATCTACCAGGGATGGTTGATGTTTAGCTGTCCTCCTTGGGTGAGATGTCTTTTCATGTCCTTTGACTGAATTTTCTGTGATTATAAAGAGAAGAAAAATGTAAGATTTTTTTAGTAAGCTTAATCAATTAATAGGATAAAGACACCTCAGGTGTGTTCCATTAATCTTGGTTTAACACCAGCAAGGTGAAATAGTCATGTAGTTGTACAAATTTTTTTTCTGTTCTTCTTTCCTTTATGTTCTTGATTAAGGCTCCCTGTGTACTTCTAATCAAGCTGTTAATGATCCACAGTGTCTGTTCTTCTCATTTTGATGCATTTTGGTTGGAACTGTATTAAGTTTCACATTTAACATTGGCTTTCCAGCACAAAAGTTAAATATTCTTTCAGCCTTTGATATTTTTGATACTCTGGTTCATTAATCTACTTTTTATACATTCATTTCCTGGCCCAAGTGCAATTTAAAAAGAGCATATATTTTTCATGGTACATCCTTATTAGTGTCTCCTAGCAACACAACATCCTCTCAAACAGCTGCTGATCATCTCTACCAAATCCACATAATCTCTGGAGTTACAGCAAACGTCTCAGAAAAAAAGCCCAAGTTGCTTCCTCATTTTCTCCACTAACTCCACACTTCTAGAAACATAAAGTAGAAATAAAATCAAATAAAAAATGTAGACTATTGTTCTTTGACAAAAAGGACATCAAAGATGCTCTCATGAACAAATTTACCTTTTACTTTATCAGTCTATGTCTCAATCACCCATAATATTAAAAAGGAATACTCATAAACCATAGGGATCTGTGAAAAATTGGAACTGAAATTAAGAAGAAGGATTGGAATATGAGGATAAAAATCTCACAGTAAATTATACAGCATTATACATGGAACTTAAGGACATCAGGCTGATGTGAGGATGTACAGGACATCAGCCTAGACCCAGGACTGACTCTTCAGCCAGAAGGACACAGGAACATTCATTACTATTCAGGGGTCTTTGCAGTCCAGAGATCCTCTCCAAGAGGTACTGTGGAGGTGCTCTCCCTTGAGGAATGAGTGCAGATGCAAAGTGGGCCTGGTGATGCAGAGGTCTAATGGTCTAAAGAAGAGTAAAGGGTTAGCCACCTGAAAGCTGGCAGTATTTCTCTCTGCATGTGTTGATTTTTTCGCAGCTTGTTGCTAAAACAAATAAATGGTACTTACAATGTTACTAAATCATAAAACAACAACAAACCTCTGTTCTCTTAAAGGGATTTTTTTTCCTGGTTTTAGGCAATTATGGCTTTTTGTACTCTTTATTTACTCGTGATGGGCTTTTAGTCTGAAGTATTCAGTGTGTGGGTTCACAGGCGTCAAAGAAAAAGAGATGTTAAATCATCCCATCCGTCCCCTTGAGAGAGCAGACCTGGCACTATGGCAGCAGGAGACAATGCCTATTACTCAGTGAAAGGCAAAGCAGCAGAGGAGCAAACCTCAGGCTCCAGGTGTCAGAGGGCAGCTGTCACACGGCCAGGAAAGGGCAGCCTGCTCCTCCTCCCAGCTTCCACTTCACCTGAAAGTGGGAATCCTCAGGCTTTGCTGTGCAGGGAGCCACTGCTGCAGCTTGCTGTGCTTCCTGAACAATGACAACTTTCTGGAAGTAATGTAAGGCATGAACATGTATCTTTAATCCTTCAATTCTTCCCAAAGGACTGAAATAGAATCAGTAACTTCCTTTTAACACACCCAAGTGACAGTCCAGGATCCTTGCCTGTTATAAGCTCTCAGTTCCAGGGGATTAAAGACACGATCTAACCATTAATGTTGGCACCAGCCTGACACTCATCTCGCATGAGCCTTCCTAAATGCTGACACACTGATGTCTTCCAAGTCATGTCCTTGCCCTGCTCCTGCCCAACACACTCACAAATGTTGTGTCAGCAGAGTTCATCCACTGCGTCTGTAATCCCAGACATCTCCTCAAGCAGATCTTCCTTTCAATGCTTTTCAGTTCCCATCTGTATCTGAATTTTCTGGTGGAGAGGCCTTCTAACACCACTTTTTTAAGCCTTTCTTTTTAAGTCCACCTCATCCCAATCCTATGGAGTTGATGAAAGAGAACTCCTGTGACCCGTTTTGTAAGGATGGAGCATGGAAAAAGGAAGAAGAAGTACGATTTACATAAAGCAGTCGCATATGTTAAATCCAGATATAAGAACTGTGATTGATTACATCTCCCACTGCTGTGTGCAGTTATTTTTTATATCAATGTGATAATGTCCGGCAAGGAAAGTATATGGTCATTAAAAAATTGAAGGCTCACACTTCTACATCTAATAGTTAGTGATCCCCTGCTCAAAGGTGACAAATTTACCCTTAGGTGAGGCAGGGCTGCTTCTGTCAAGCTTTCAAATACCTGTCTTGCAGCTCAATTAGTATATGGGTACTCCTGCTCAATTTGCTCCAGGGTTTTCCTTGAGCTTTCTTCTGCTCCTCTGCTTTTAGCCTGAGGCAGCAGGCAGGATTTGGACCTAGTGTGCTGGAGGATGCACAGGACAGGGGCCATCACCCCAACACAAAATGTATGTGGCAGATGTGTGAGTAACCAGAAGGTGCTGCAGAGGGGAAGGGCTACAGCAGCTGTAGCACAGTTTTGGCCTTGTCACTGGATCAGCTCAGGCTGCCTGCAACATCCCTCATGCCATTTGGGCAGGTTTTGCCTCTCTCTCTTACTCATTTTAAATAGTCTCTGGACCTGCAGTCATGATTACTGAATAGGACTGCAGGGAAATTGAGATGCTACCATAGAAAGGAAAGATGTAAGACCATATAGACCAAAGGGCTGTCCTGGTTTTCTGGTGTCCCTGTAGATAGCTTTCCCCCCTCATAGCTGCCTGAGGAAAAATATCACTGGGGAAAAAAACAAAGCCAAGCCAGAAAAACGCCAAAACAACAACCCAGAAACAAAAACCAAGGAAAAAAAACCCAGACAAACCTGAAACAACAAAAACAACAAACCTACATCAAAAATCTCAATGCAAATTTTAAATGAAATTCAGTGTGGATTTTCTCCTTCTAACCACAGATCAGAGCTACAAAGGGTTATTTTGGGCCAAGTAAAGCTTAGGAGCTTTATTTGTCTCTGCCCAACAAAGTCAATAGGATCTGTGCTTTGCTCTGATCAAGCCTATTTACTTGACAGTTTAGAATAAACCTAAAATCAATATCTTTATTGTGTCATGTGGAAATGTATATATTTGCTAGATAAAGCCTTGCAGTTACAGCAACGTGAGAGACATAAATATAAGGCTTTGTATTTCTGGGGAAGTGGTTTTAAGAATAATATATTTTATATAGCAGAGGCACTACTGATAACAGAGACACCCAACTAATGGATCATGCATTAAGAAGTCAAAAGTGTACCTTCCTTAAATTGTGAAAAAGTGGGTATTGTGATTCTTCCAGATGAAGTTTTAATGAGACAAGCACAGTATTTGAGTATCAGAGGTTAATCTGACCACTTGAAGTAATTATCTGACTCTCCACAATTATCACCTAATATTCCTGAAACAACACCATGATTGTATCTGATCTTGCATTAATTCAGCCTGTGATAAGACTACTCCATGATTATGGCATATTTTAGCCTCATTTTGAACAACTTCTTTCTAATTCTAGCACAACTTCTAGGAAACAGTAACATTTTGACAGTGGTACATTTTCCCAAGGCTGAAAGCTCTTCAAGGGTAACGAAACTTAAAGGTCAACTTTCTGTCTCACTGTGAATTCAAATTTCAGCTGTAACCAATTAACATTTAGATTTTCTGGCTGATTCCAAGTCTTACAAGCCACTGGTACCTCAGCCAGAACTGTTTAGCCAAACAACAAAAACGGAATAACTTTCAAAGGCATGCAAGCTGTGGGAGGGGTTTTTTTAGCAATTGTCAGTTAGATTCATCAGGAGAGAAAAGTGTAGCATCAAGTGCTCTGTATGTGCTGCACTCTGCAGTTTGATGCCCTCTCTAAAGAAGAAAGAAGTCAATGCCTGGCTCACAGAGCAGCTTGTGCTGGCTTGTGTGCACCTGCTCAAGCTGGGTTTGCTCTGCAGTGAGGCACTGATTATAAACCAATTTTCAAACCCTAATTTGTGCGTTTCATCTCATATACCTTTATGTAAGATTGACAGAGAAGGTGGAAAGTTCCTGTGTGTCCTTTCTTCTCCAAGAGTTCCAGAGAAGAGAGGAGCCTCTAACATGGGAGTGCTCAGGTCCCTTCTTGAAGAAAGAAAGAAAAAAAAAAAAAAAATGGACATACCTGAATCATAGATATTTAGCCTATTTTCAGGTCTGAACACAGTTGTTTAACTTGTGGTATGCTTCCACATTTTCATTGTATCTCTGCCGAAAGGAAGCTATATCCAAAAGTAAATGAAAATTTGTAATGAAAACACTGTATGGAAATACACATCAACTATCTTTGTGTAACTTCAGAGTGCAAAGATTAGAGAAAGAGGAGCAGAAGGTTTTATGTATTTCAAGCTCCAAGCAAAGGTGTGGGAAGGAATGAAGCTGCTTAAGAGCTTCCTGCTAACCAGATCAGTGTCCCATGCTGCACACACTTGGAGTTTAAGGGACAAAAGGTGCTGGAACCGCTGGTGATGCTGGAACCGCTGGTGATGCAGGCAGGGGTTGGGGGGCCTGGCACAGTCAGAAGGGGGAGGAGTAACTAAAGCAAAAAGAGCAGACTTGCTGACCAGCTTGAATTAGGCCTTTCCATGCGATGAGATGTGAACCATAACTCAATAGCAGCTATTGCTGAATTCTTTTGACCACAAATATATTATGGGACCCATTTTGCTAGCAAAGTGTATTAGCTAGCTATGAAAACAATAAGGAGCTTGGAAGCTTAGATGTGATGAAAATCAACCAGTGGCAACTTCCATTATCACATTCTGCTAGTTATACGAGGGAAATAGCTAATTACATAGCAAGTATCTTCAAAGTACAAGTAGGTGACCTGAAAATGGAAATTATAACCTTGCAAACTGTGATGGTACAATTAAAGGTAAGACTTGCTCAGCCAGACTATTGATCATTAGCAGCTGAAAATGGAAACACATGTTTTTGACTACAGATGCACTTCCAGCTATTAAAAAAGTGAAATCAAATTTAAGGTCAAAATCTAGAGACAAAGATCAGGATGGCAGGGGCATGTTGATGTTCTGGATCTATCAAAAGCCTTTTAACAGGCTTTCATTATTTAAAGAGCCACTGTACAATATTTTCAGTTTTCCACCTTTCTCAAATAGATTTGGGGTTTTTTTCAGCAGTGGAGGGGATGAGTGGTTAATGGAGGGGTTATAATAATGGTTATATAATGTGTAACTATTTATTAGATGCCTTGGACTCCTGGTAAAAATAATTATAGCAAACATGAATGATTCCGCAGTGTATCAGGCATGTGTGTACGGCATTGAGCAAAACTCATTTCTCTCAAATTAACAAGCAAGAAATCCCTCCAAACAGCCAAAAAAAAACCAAAAAAAAACAAAAAAAAAAAAACAAACCACCAAACCCCCCCCGCAAAAAAAAAAACAAGAAAAAAAAAAAGCCAAACAAAACAAACAAAACAAAAAACCACCCCAAAAACTAACCACCAGCCAAAAAAAAAAAAAAAGAAAAAAAAAACCTGGCAAGGATTTAAAAAATGTAATGTCCCTAGAGACAATTTTTATTCAAGTGGTTGCAAAACTACTGTCTCTCCATGGATTTCACATAGAATGTTTTCAATACAACTAATCTATAGTATCTGACCTGAACAGCTCAAGCAATACCAAGGAAAACTTCATTCTTTCCTTACAAAACTTCAAGAGCTTTTAGAGCTGACAGCAAATATGAAACTATGGTTCCTCTGTCAGTCTCAGAGATTTCAGGAAACAAATCTATTTGGTTTCTATTCATACATAAATATAAATCAGATCCCCAAACCAGCCATGATGTGAATTAGCAGAGTGACCTGTGTACAGTTACTAAGACACATTGGGAAAATAGGATGTGTTCTGGAAAGTGCCTGCTCTTTTACACCTGCTTTCTGAAATTCATCTTTGAAACTTTTTTAAAATACCAGTAAATGTCACACTCCTAGAGGCAACATATATGATAGGGAAAGTAAGATACAGAGATTAAAAAAAACCAAAACAAATATTTTTTCTCTGCAAGACAATGTATATAGCTCATATTTGGTTAAAAAAAGTTATGTCTGTATCTTCTTATTTCCAGCAGATATTAGTCCCTTGTTCAGGCTGTGAGAATGGACTAAGGGAAAACTGAAGTGGTTAAGAGAACAAAAAATAAATACTTGACTTAAAAACTTCTATAAAGAGTAATAAACTAGAGTCACATGTTTCATGAAGCTGTGTATTCATTTGGAGTCAATTTGCCTAAGAAAAGATGTTTTGGTGGGTCAAGGAAAAAGTATTTTTATTAGATATGGCTAAGTTAGTAGAATTGTAATTTCAAAACAGTGAAGCATCTTTATCTGTACTGTTCTATTAAATCTGTTCCTACACAGTTTTATTACTTTAAAGCTTACTTTTAGTAAGCTTTACTTACTAAATGTAAGTAAGTAAAGAAGATGTCACTGAAAGTGAAAAATTGCGAAGAAGTTATTCAGAAAAAGGAAATTCATAAATAATATTTATGCTTTCAAAATGAGGCTGGAATATTTTAGGAGGTATTTTAGTTACAATTAACTTTATCATGATGTAAAATGTTGTCTACATGTTTTTTCCCTGTAATTTTCTATAAGAGAAAAATGAGCATTCAGCATCAGGTTTTGACTGAAGAGTCTCCAATCTCCTTTCCACATTTTTGCAGTGCCTAGGACCCCCATCCATTATAAAGCATATTTACCTCAATAAAGAGAGACAATTGATGCCATTTTGTATTCTGTAAGATTTTGGTCCTTGGCTGACCACTTAGGCCTTTTTTTCTCTCTTCAAATACATTTATTTTTTTGGTGTGTTTCTTTTATTACATCATTGTTCACATGGAGAACTGTAAAGGTCCCCATATTCATCATTGTTTTCCAAACCAACTTGCTGTAGCAGTGCAATAGTATCCTGTCTCAGTCAACCAGCATCTTTAATAACAAGAAAAGAAAGTCAAAAGTACATAACCTGAGATAAAAGACTAGTGGTGGCTCTCGGGTTTTTCTATTTCCCAAAATTCAGGTGGTTGAGAGTCTTTTGCCCTCTGAAAGGCCCTGAGCCAGACTCAAGAACAAAGCAGAGTCTTCAGATTCTTGTTTTTCAAGGTTTCTTAATCTGCTTATTATTTCTGACCTTTCCATTTGCTCTGTACCCAGCCAAGGTCTCCACAGCTTGGGCAACAGGCAACTCCTCCTCCAATGGGGGCTTGTTACCTCTTATACCAATTATTACATGTCAATTATTTACAATTACACACCAATTTCTATCATCTATACTAAACAGGTCAACTCTACTCTGACCCAATCTCCTTGAACTACTTTGTGTCACCATCACAGCAGAAGATAGGGACAATGAAGAAGAAGAAGAAGAAGAAGAAGAAGAAGAAGAAGAAGAAGAACAACAACAACAACAACAACAACAACAACAACAACAACAACAACAACAACTCAGGACACCACCCAGAATCTTCCATCTTGTCCCCATTCACCTTCCTTCTAAAAACCCAAACCTACAGAATTTTCCATCCTGTGATAAACTGCACTACTGTCTTTCACACCTTTGTGACTTGCAATTTCTCTCTTAGTGTTGGAAGATTTTCCCATGGACTGAAGTCAAAGCCAGTCTCTTCCTGGGCTCTGTCAGGGTCTGCAACCCCCCTGTACAGATCCCAGACCCCCCTGTACAGATATCAAATTCTTTTGGTCAGGTCCCTGACCTTCCAGGGCAACCAAAGGGATGCTCTGGACTCCAACAGTGGGAGGACAGTTTTAGCACATATTATTAAAGAAATTTTAACCTCTATAGTTTAGCTTCATAACTGAAACTCCGTTGCTATTAATTAACTTTCAATTCAAGTATAGAATGCAAAGCCTTCTTAAAATTTGTGTTTTTCATAAACTGTCCCTGTTTACTCTTTCCCCTTCCTTTTCTTGGTCTGAGTCAGAATAAAACTGAAATCTGAAACATTTTCTTGTGTCTGTGTCACAACTGTGTACACCAGCCAGGTTGCTCATGCAGGTAATCTCTTGTTTAAATCTTCCAAAAAATGTAGGAATGAATCATCTGGATACTTGTACATACAGCATCTGGCTCCTGTATCCTCTGTTGCATGACCTAACCCTAAGGGGCCTGCAGCCCACAAGCAGTTCACTGTCCTACCTCAAAGCCACAGCAACAACTATTTCAGTGTCTGGGATACAGAGCAGCAATGCTGAAAGACAAGGATCACTTTATTTCAGATGTAAGTTTGCATGGGGAAGAAAAAAGAGAGTAATCTAAAGCTGCTAGAAAGGGGGTGTCTGTGCATTACATGTCCAATACTGCTCTGAAAACTTAGCTGAGAAACCTTGGAAGATTGGGAAGGTATCAGAAAAGGGTGAATGGAGGATAAAATTGCCAGGCTGTCAACCTCCTTGAACATGCAAAAAGACAGAACAGTTTCATATGTGAACGAATTCAAGGTAATATTCTTGAGGTACAGGAAATAATCTCAAACACTGACACTAGGAAAGAAGCATGCAGAAGCTTCTCAAAAGACTAAAAAAGAAAAAAAAAAGCTTTCATCATTACTAGAATTTAGAAAAGGTTAAAATCAATGCTGAGTTATTTACAGAGATCATGTCTCAGGTACAACTGTGAAAACTTCTACCATGAAGCAACAGGGGCAAAGCCCTGTGCTGCTTTAGATATCCACGGCAAGTGACAGACCTTTTCTGATGCAGTCAGCTATTGCACTGTGTGAGGCACAGATGCACTCTGTCTTGGGGCCCTAGGAAGAACACAGTTTATGTTTCCAGCTTCTATACCTCAGGCAGAAATAAGGAGGGCAGTGCTATGGTGGCAGATGTTTACCTGCATGGATCTCCCATCAGGTCACAAGCCCTTACAGAAAACCTGCTCTAGCATGGGCTCCTCTTTCCACAGGTTTGCCTGTCCTGCCAGAAGCCTGTTCCAGCATGGACTTGCCAAGGACTCACAACCTTATTTGACCATCCACCTGTTCTGGCATAAGATCCTCCAGGGACTGCTGGTATCTACTCCCCCCTGAACCTCTGTGGGCCACAGGGGCACAGCTGCCTTACCACGGGTTGCAGGGCAATCTCAGCTCTGGCTCCCAGGGGCACGTCCTGCCCCTCCTTGTTCTGTGGTCTTGGTGTCCAAAGAGCTGTTCCTCTCACACATTCTCACTCCTCTCTCTGGCTGGAGTTGTGCAGGTTTTTCTCCCACTTCTCCAAAATGGTACCCCAGAGTACCCCAGAGTACCATCATCATCACCGCTGATAAGCTCAGCCTCAGCCAGAAGTGGGTCCATCCTGGAGCTTCTTCTCACTGTCTCTATTGGACACAGGAGGAAGCTTCTAGCAGCTTCCCACAGAAGCCATCCCTGTAAAAACCTCCTCTCTGCCCCTACCAAGACCTTGCCATGGAAACCCAATACACACTGAAGCAATATTTCCATGGATGTGTACCCAGTCAGCATTGGGTTGGCTTTCAGCACCCTCAACAAGTACCCCAAGGAGGACTGAGGCCTTGGGAGAGGCCTGTAATTAGCAGAAATGCATTGCAAATGAATTGTGCTTAACCACTGCTTTATCTAAATGGGTAGGTCCTGGTGGAGGGAGGGTACAGGTCTCTTCTCAAAGGTGTTTTCCATTTCCAGTAGAGTACCAACATTTTTCTTGTCCACTTGCTCCAAGCAAACCATAGCAAAGAAACAGAAGTTGCATACACATGCCAAGTACACACTAGATCAGCATCTGGTCCAGTTCTTTGGATGACTCACTTGCCCTTCTTCTTGTGCAGGGAGGCACAAGGTCAGGGACACAGCTGTTCTCCTGCAGTCTGTGGGACTCATGAACATAAGAGGGTTATTTTGTCTGCAGTTCTTTCATTCGGCTATTGAGAAAGAGCCCAGTCCAGATTCTTTCAAACACAACTGTACATTTTTGCATAAGGATGCAGGTGTGCCTTGAAGGGGACAACAGAGCAGTGTGTCTCCCAAAAATTCTAGGCACTGGCATGAATGTGGGTTTGGGGTTTTTTCCACACAGGTACTGAAGAGGCTACATCCCTGCCAGGCCAAGGCAGGAACCCACACTGAGGGCCAGGAGTATATGAGTGGAAATGGACCTGAAAGTCATTCTATAGAGATGTGGAAATAAGTAGGTGCAACATGCAGTGGGATAAGAGCTGAGCCAGAATCTGCTTCAAGGGTTGAGCACTGCAGTGGGGCACTAGGCAGCACCCATGAACCTGCACTCTACAGCCGGAAGGCAGGGATGCCTCCCTGGGTCAAATACACACACTTCAGGAGAGCAGGCACCACCATGGCTGTGATATAAGCTGTTTACTTCTCCTCTCATCAGTGAATAAGTGACAACAGAAGTGCCTTACATAGCTAAGATAATAATCTTACATTCACTTGTCCTAGCAGATAATACTGCTTAAACCTCCTATTGCTCTTGTAGGTTTCCTCCAGACCTTTCAATTTGTTATCATCCATTACCTAAGGTGCCTGCACCAGGCAGGCTACCACCACCACCTGCATCCCCACCACAACCAAAGAGAGCAGAATAATTATTTCCAATGTCTCACATATGACACTGCTATTAATACTTCCCAGAATCTGATTTTCTTTTCTGGCAAGTGTGTCTTATCATTGATTCCTATTGGGTCTGACTCATCATTTAGTCATGTCCAATTAGCTATTCCAATCAGAGTGATTTCAAGCAACCTAATCAAAAGACTGGAGCAGGTCCTTCTGGAAAAAACTATTCTAAAAAAGAAAAAAAAAGTAATTAACTAGTCAATTATTTCACAATATTTTATTACTTTCCCATTCTATTGTTAAAGGAAATAGAGTTATATTTGTCCACTGAGTCTGAAGAAATTGATTTTATGATGGATTTTCAATCTGTAAACCATCCAGTCTTGGGAGCATGGATTACATCTGAAAGGTCTGCAAAATGTAGCTAAAAAAAGAAAGTCTGTTTTCAGTAAGACTAACTTCACTGCATGGGTGTGCATCTTCTCAGGCAGAATATATTGACTGGCCAATTAAAAATGGCTGAAATTGTTGCTTTGAGTAAATTGCTGAGTATGTTTACTAGGTGATTCACATGCTCTAGCTAATCACTGTCACCTAAGTCATCATGTTTTCCTCTTAAGACAATGAAATACAGATGGAAAAAGTTTCAAACACAACTATCAAGTCTGCTGAGCTGTGAAGAGTGTGTCTACATATGTAATATATATCTTTTAAAAAGAGCAACAGCATATTCACCAAGTTGCATCCACTGATTCAGAGGCCTATAGATATGGGAGCTACTGGTATAGGTTCAGAAAGACAAACTAAATTGTTTAAAAATCTGCTCTAGGTGAGTTACTAACTGTAGTAAATGTTCACTTTATCATCTCCTTTACCACAGCCACACTTCTCATTTGCAGTAGTATTTATTATGCAAATAGATTAAGAAAATCATAGAATCATAGAATGTTTTGGGTTGGAAGGGATCTTATCTTGTTCTAACCCCCCTGCCATGGGCAGGGATACCTTCCACTAAACCAGGTTGCTGGAAGTCCCATACAAACTGGCATTGAACACCTCCAGGGACGGGCTTCTCTGAGAAACTTGTTCCAACATCTCACTACTCTCCAAAAAAGGAATTTCTTCCTATCATCTAGTCTGTTCCCCCCTGTCCTATCATTGCCTGCCTGTGTAAAAATTTGCTCTCCCAAGTACTGAAACACTGAAATAAGGTCATCCAGGAGCCATCTCTTTTCCAGGGTGAACAACTCCGGCTCTCTCAGACTATTTTTGTAGGAGAGGGACCCCATTATTCTGCTCCTCTTGGTGAAGATGATGAAAGAGAAGACTGTCTACGAAAATGAATAAATAACAACCCTGAAATTGTAAAAGCTAAAATGCAGAAAAGTACCAGAACAATCAATATCTAATTAATATCTCTACAATACATACAGTCTAAGAGAAGCTTCTGACATGTATTAGCTACCAATGCAACTTTTAGCAGTTGAGTTAACATTAACACTTCACCTCAGGAACCCAGGCTAAACACTAAGTGAAATGTGTGACAATGAGGATAAAAAGAAGGCTGAAGTGGGGTGAAATCTTGTGTTTCCAGGTCTAAAAGTTGAGACAGATTAATTACTTTTGAGAAAGACTGAAAAGAGGATAAAGAAAGCAACTCTTGCAGGCAAAATCAGGGGTTTATCCAGTGTAAATTGTACCTTCAAATTCTAGGTTTTCTTCTGAGCATATTAATTTACAAAGTGGAACTGGAAAAGCAGCAAGAAATTCAATTAAGAAATGCTGTTTTGTCTGTAAAGACTCTATGTTATTATCTCAAGTTGCTTTCTGGGATGGTCATGTTAGGCTTTTTATTTTAAGTATCAGAAATCACTAGATGTGAGTTTTTAAATTGTAAGTTTTGCTATTATTCATTATATTTCATTACTGAAGAGCTCTAGTTACATAGCCCCAGTGGGATGTGGAAAACTGAAAGGAAATCATGCAGGTTTACACAATATACCACTACAGCTAATTGATATACACAAAACACTCCCACACTAACTAAAGTTAGTGGAAACATTCCTAATTATGTCCTTGGCCAGTGGAGAAGTCACAAAAAAGTGTGAGAAAAACAAGAAAATGTAAATGGTTATTCTCTTGCCCCTTCTTATGAGGGTTTGGGATGTTGTCAAACGTAAAGATTTGATGACCAAAGTGCTTGAGAGCCTGTGTGCAATTCCCAAAACCCAAAGTAAACTGGGGTTTTCTGCTTAGTGAAAAATCAGTTTTGTATGCAATATTGTCACGCTAGTTTCAGTTTCAAGAACAGAAAATATAATTTTGCTTTAAGTTTGGCTCTGAATTAAGGCTTAATATAGAAACACTCTTGGGTGTTACTGGGGTTACTACTCTTACAATACTACACATGCACTTGTCTCTTTGTTTGCTCAGTTTTCCACCCTGTTCTCAAAGATGCACATGCTTTTTTACTCACACCCAACAGGATCATTGCTCCATAATTTTTGCAGTCTCTTCTCACAGGAAAAGTGTAAGAGGAGGCTATACAAACCAGGCAAATACAAAGTAAGGTAGTTTTAAAATATAACCAAAGGTAGAAAAAGTGCTTTTTGCAATTAGATCCTCATTTTAAAATGTTTGCATGTTACATAATGCAGCTGGTCTGGATGTTTTGGGGGGAAGCTCTGTACTCTTCCAGGTTCAGGGTCAGTGCTAGGGTAATGTGACAACTCTAACACTCCAGATTTCAGTATTTTTAAACCAATGCACACTTTATATTGTTGTTTAATACTCTTGCTTTCCTCTTTTCACATTGTGGATTTTTAATCAACCACTTTTGGGGTGTTCCCATGGCCAGGTGCTCTTTGTGCCATCTCTTATTTCTTGCTAACTGGCAGTAACTTTTGTATATCCTAGCTGACTTCTGACTGGGTTATTTTTTTATCTTCATTACTCTATTGTTTGATAGTTGTTTTCCTCATAGTCAAAAATCCTTATACTACTTTTTCCTCTGCAACAAGGGATTATCATACTGCATTCATATAGTTCCTAGTCTTGCTTAAATGTTTTTTTCCTCGACGAGGAAAAAGATGTGGATTGTTTGCTCCTTTAATTGGAATTCACTCCCTGATTATGCCACCACCTTCCTACTATGAGTCCATGTCTAAAGAAAATTACATAGAAAAATGTCAAGTCTATCAACACGAGAAACTTCAGCATTGAATCATTTAGCAATTAGTTCAGATATTCAGCTAGTTCACCCCCAAATATCCTCAGCTACTGCTGCTGCTTTTTTGCCAAACTTTTAAAAAATGGTAGGAACTGGCACTTAAGAGCATCCAGAAGAACAAGAAAAATATATCTGTATCCCCATTTGTACTTTGGGCAATATGTAAAGCAAAAGGAACATGCAATTTAGAGAAGAATTTGCCACCAAGCAGATAATACAGAGTAATTCATTGTATTAATTCAGCTCTTTCAGTACATTCAAAAGCACTCTTTCAGCACATTCAAAAACACAAGCTGACTGTCACATTCTTCGGTTGTTCACATTTTGCAGACATTATGTATATATACATGTGTATATATAGATATATATAATTTCAGCAGCACTCCTTATTTCAAGATTGATCACACTGGTCACATAAAAGCACTTCTGTTCTACAAAAGCATGAGTGCTACAGGAGTTCCAGCACAAATTCTTGCAGTTAAAAAGATTAAAAACATATTAGTGATCTCAGGTTAATTAATATCTTTCGAACACAATCTTCCATAAGCATTTTGTGCCCCATATAGTTTGCCACACCACAGTTTCTGAATTTGAGATTGTGGTATTCCAATGAAGTTGATGTTAAATTTTGAACAAGTTGCTTTTCACAGAAGTTGTCACCAGTCCTTTCTATGTACCACTGATGATCATGATGTTCAGGACATTTTTTCATGCATGCAGGTGAACTAACTGATCAACATAAAAATAACTCATTTAAAATATGTATTTTCCTGCCTTGCATGCATTGCCAACCTACTGGTAATACACTAAAGAAGGTCCCTTCTGCAAACAAACCTGGGAGGCCTAAAACTATCAATTAGTATCATCCCATTATCCCAAACTTTTGAAAAAAAAAAAAAATTGGCTTTTTAGTGACTTGCCTTAAACTGTGCTCATTACAAATTATTAGTATTATTTTAATTACATGAATGGCCTTTTCTTAAAAAAATTCCCTCCACTTTTTAATAGCAAAGCTACAGGAAGATGCCAGTGTTGATTGATTGGAAGTGTTTATAGCAGAGTCCAGCAGGATCTGTTATTGCAGTAGTCACAGAACACAGCAGGCAATGCACTCGAGCAGTAAATACAACCCCAAAACCCTGCTGGGGAAATGAGCCCTTACCTGGAACAGCTCAGATTGTCCATTCTCAGTAGTGCACTATTAGTTTTTATCATCTCTTTAGCTGTCTTACCAGTGAAGTTTTTGAAAAGATATCAGCACATATATATATATATATATATATATGTATAACATTTCATTTTATTTTAAATCTTTTGTGCAAAATGGTGCTATAACATCTAGAAGTTTTAGCCCAGATTTAAGAATTCTGATTAAAGATGAAGAATTTTATAAGCTGATTTAGACTGCACTCACTTAAGGTATTGACTGACATTATGTCTTTTGGTATTATATTATGTGTCCTTGGATTACCTGTTTTACAAACATAGTAGCTCCCAGAGACCAGAAAAGAAGTCTCCAGTGGTTGGAACATGGGAAATGCCACACTCATTTTTAGAAAGGGTGAAAAGGAGGCTTCTGGGAACCAACAACCAGTCAACCTCACTGCCATGTCCAGTAAGATTTTGGAAGAGAACCTCTTGGAAGGTAAGTGGAAAGACATAGAAGACAGGGAGGTAATTAGACAGCCAACAGGGTTTTACCAAGGGAAAATTGTTCCCAAACAAACTGATGGCCTCCTATGATAGAGTGACTGCATCAGTGGACAGAGAAGAGCTCTGGATGTTATCTACCTGGACTTCTGTAAGGCCTTTGATACAGTCCCTCCCAGCATTCTTGCCAATAAATTGGGTTTGATAGATGGACTGTTAGATGCATAAAAAAATTAGCTGGGTGGCCACATCCAAAGATTTATAGTCAATGGTTCAACTTCCAAGTGGAAACCACTAACAAGAGGTGTCCTTCAAAATTTCCTACTGGGACAAATATTAATTAAAATGTTCATCAGTGCCATACTAGGATTGAGTTCCCCTTCAGCAAGGCTGCACGTGACACCAAGCAAAGTGGTGTGGTTGGTTCACATGACAAAAGGGAGCCTGCTCCATCATGCATTTCCCATGGAGTCACAGCCTCCTTTGGGCACTCACCTGTGCTGGTGTGGGGCCCTTCAGAGACTGCAGGTGGATATCTGCTCCACCATGGATCTCCATGGGCTGTAAGGGGGCATCCTGCCTCTCCACGGTTGTCACCATGGGCTGCAGAGAAATCTTTGCTCTGGCACCTGAAGCACATCCTCCTCCTTCTTCACTGGCCTTGGTGTCTGCAGGACTGTTCCTCTCACACATCCTCACTATCCTCTCCATCTACATCCTCACCTCCCCTTCCTGTTCATAAATCTGTCATTCCAGTGGTGTTACCAGCATCACTTGGCCAGGGCCTTGGTCTGTCCTGGAGCCACCTGGTGTTGGCTCCATCTAACACAGGGGAAGCTCCTGGCAGATTCTTTGGTCCCCTGCAACCAAAACCGTGTCATACAAACTGAATACTGTCCTAATATCTTCAAATATGAAAGTGTCCTATGCTGAACTCACTGGGATATGACACATTCTTACAAGCTTAAAATAAATTATGCAGCATCCACAGAAAGAAATGCTTTTTTTTTTTTTTTTTTTTTTTTAGGAAAACCATATTTTTAAGCATTAGAAGATATTTTCAGTGTAAAAGTCTCATATCCTGGCTGAAAGCAAGAACTTGAGCAGATGCATAAGTAAGGGAGAAATAATTTCTTAACAACACTGATACTGAACCGCTTGTAGCTTTCCCTGGGAACACGAAGACAAAAATTCACTGCATGTATTCCAGGGAGATGTGTACCTAATGTCCACCCAAGTCCCTCTACCTTTGCAGGGGATTGATGCTGTATGACCTGATTTACAGGACTAGTGCACAAAGACTAGTGCTGCCAATAAGCTTGTTCGTATGAAGGTTACCTCATTTCACAGCTTTACCTTGGAAACTGTTTAAGAAAGTGTTGAACTGGTGGGCTAGAGCAAAGGCCAGTGGAGGAAAGAGAGATCTGTTCATCCTCTCAGTGGTGAGTTCAGGCTGCAGGCTGTACTTGCTGGGATCTCTAGACTAGAAAGCAATCTGATTATTTCACTGCTGAAGGCAAAAGAGGGAGTCAGTTCACTTCATGCCTGAAGGACTCCACAGATCCAGCCCCTAGTCCACAAAATTGTGTCTCTGCCACTGCCAAAAAAGTGAGGAAGCATGATAACAATAAAAGGTTTGAGAGACTTCTGATGGTGATCATTCTCTGCAAATACTTATGTGAATGGCCATAGGTCCCCTGGAACAGCCATAGGGCCTGCAAAACCTGTATCCACGTGTATATCACCTTCAACAGGCTCTGAAACCAACATCACAAGCACCTTTACAGAGTCTTCAAGCCTCTTCCTTTGGGTCCACAGTGTTTGGGCACCTACTGTCCCCTAAATGCAGTCAGTCTTGCTGGGTCTTGTGGGATAGGTTTTGACAGGTGGGAGCAGGTGGATAAGTTCAGCTGGAGTTCCCTCTTACTTCTCAAAAGGGGTCCATGGGACACCTTCCAACCGGTTTGCTGCCCCTGGCAGCACAAGACCAGAGTTTAGGCACACTTGGTGGCCTGCCCTCTCATGGTCTCAGGTAGGCCAGGTTCTCCTTCAGGTGGGTTTCTTCCATAGCTGGCTGACAGGACAAACATGCACAGTTTGAGGAAGTGGCACTCAGTGCCCCTTCTCAGCACACACTGTAAGTGTATGATAGGGTTCATCCCACTGGGGAGAATGTTCTCAGCCTTGGTGAGCTGAGTTCTCCTCTATGCTCACAGTGTCACCCACTGCTTGTTTTGGAGTCAGAGACTTTTCCCCTGGTGGGTAGGGAGAGGTCTGTTGCCTCCCCTCCAGCCCCTGGACCTGGAGCAGTTGTTTGATGGTACAAATCATGGCTAATTCTTGTATAATGTTTCTGGCCTCAGCCCTCCTCCAAGAAATTCCTTTAGGCTCTTGTCCCTGATGCAGAAAGCCCAGTCAGGCTCAGCCAGGCCTTGCCTAAACCTTTGTAGGGCATTAGACCTCTTCTTATGTCCTTCTACAGCTTTTAGGTCTCTCCAGGTCTCATACAACCTTCTAACTATATCTTTCTTCTTCCTTGCTTCTCTCTGCCCTCCCTGTAGGGTTCAGAAGCACTGATTCATGTCTCTTTGGATCTCTTCAAGATCATTCCACTAGTCTTTTGCCTGTGAGTAGCTCCAGTGTGAAATAATCCGTTCACAATTTCCTAATTTTTAATCTGTTCTTTCAACCTTTTTCTTTTTTTACTGGTGCATTTTAAGAACCATTCTGATCTATCATTCTGTGCTATGTTCTAGGTCTGCTCCTCCGCTCCCAAAATCAAGGGCAGCCTTTTGCTTCAACCTATCATCTCTATGAAGAAATCAGGAATAACAATATCTAGCTTAGAGAAAAGAAATCTCTAATATGTCTGTAGAGGACAAAGCTTGCCATTAGAAACCTTTGTAGCTTCTGTCAATCAGAGCTTTAGAGAGTACTGCAAACAGGTATTTCCTCTACCTAGTTGCTTTTCACAGCCACTTAACGAAAAAAGATTTTTGGATCTATGGATCTACTCCATAGATTTGTCTGCTCTCTTTGTGAATCTATTTAATTGTTGGACTGGCCTCTGTTCTTTGACAACAATCTCTGTAAGTTAGCAATCTGTTCTACAAAAACTTTTGGTTTTGACCTTATATCACTGCAGTTCACTGAGTTCCTCTGCTGTGATGAATAAACATTACCTTTTCCTTAACATAAAAGGTTTTATAGACTACCAAACTGCAATGGACTAACTGCTTTTCTATAGAAACAATTCCATATGTTTTTATTGTACTGGGCATAATCCAGCACTTCCTCTGTTATCACTTATGGACCTTAGGATGCATGAAATCTGTGTAAATGCAGCATGTATGATGCAGGACCAGAAAGAACCTACCTCCTAAGGGGACCAGACATTTCATGAATCTTCACTTGCCCAGAAAGGGTGTCCTTCTTCACTCCTTTTTACATTTCAGTAGTGCCTGTCTGCTGTCATTAATTTGTTTTCTATTTTTTCCTCTCATTTTTCTCCAGTTAGAGATTTTCTTTAGTTTTCTAATTCCCTTTGTCAATCTTCTGAGTAACACATGCAAGATAAAATTTAAAAAATGTTTTTTATGGTTGGTGGCTTAGGGAAGGAGTTAAGCATAAATGGCCTGGCAACTCTAGTAATTATTATGAGACCATCTGCTGGTAAACACATATATAGAATCAGCCTAGACAACTGGCCAGGTGTAGTAAAGAGATATGGATAATCTTTCCAGGTAGTAGACAGGCTGACACCAAATGGATGACCAAGGGGAGGGGAGAATGGACATTTAGCTACTAGTCAAGAGATGTGATTCCTTGCCATCTTGTGTTTCATTAGAATAATTTGCAATTTGATTACCTGTTGGAAGCTCAGAAGTAAGGCTTGTTATATATATTGCCAGACTTTACTTTTCCTGATTAGGATTGCTTTAGCCCACAATGGTTATTTAAAATAATAATAATAATAATGCTATTGCCCAGGTCTGAGGGAACTGCTTGTTTTCTTCAGACAAGAGGCCTAGAGTTTTAAATTTCCACTCTAATGATATATCATGTTCCAGAAAACATACAAAGGAGAGCACTTCATAAATCAATACATACATATATGACAGAATAAGCTGTGACAAATTTTAAAAGGCATCCTTTAGTCTGTGAACTCTTCTAAAACAGGAAGATTTTTTTTCAGAAATGAAAACTACAAATATGCTAGTGAAAGAGCAAAATGCTTGTATTTTCATACCAAATTTCCATTAGCATTCGATGTCCTATAAAAGTGCTTAATGGCCTCTTGAACACTGTACTAATTTGAGTCCATTAGTGTAATAGGCAGGGATTAAAAGCAGAAACAAAGAGATCATTAACCATGAAAGTTAAACACATCTGTTCATATTCCATCATTAAAATGACAAATATTTAATCAAAAAGAAACACAGATCTTAATATAGGAAGATTCAGTATAAAAATCAACTCAGCATAATGTTCTGCCAAATTTACATGTTGCTCCAAGGAGGAATTTTATAGCATTTTCCATCTTAGATGCCAAGCAAAAGTCCTGGTACAGTTTCACCTTGTGGATGCCAAAAAGGAGCCACAGAGGACCACAGTGCTTTGGAAATGAAACCACAGGTTCAGAAGAGCGCATTCAGCCAATGCCCTTCTTGCTGTGTTGACAAAGCAAGAAAAAGCTGATGTCCTGTTTACAGTCCCTGAAGCCAGAAGCTGCTTGTCTGCAATACAAGACATTGCTGTGTTTTTGATGTGGAGGAGCCTATTGCACTGACCTAACCTCAGATCAGCAGCTCCTACACTGACTCTTTCAGCTTGGGAGAAACAGTCCATCCCAGCCTCTGGGAACCTCCAAAACTTTCACAGCAATGAAGCACCAAAAATTACCCTTAAATTTGCTATTCCTTGAGGACAACGTACTCCAGGCTCATCATTTCACCTTGGAACTATATGTAAATAGATCAGGTTTTAGAAAACAATAAATGATGGTTTCTGTAGAAAAACTGAAGGTTTGTGTTTCATCTCAAAACTGCAATCAATGCTACAATATGGAAAAAATAATACAATGTCTTATCAGGTCCTCTCTAAAACTGATGCATAATTCTTTTTTGCTTTCAGGGCATGTCACAACAACTTCTACCGAGAGTCTGAGCAACATCTTAGCATCACTTCCCAGAGCCAGCTCTTTTATGGTTTAGTTTCTCAGTCATTACTTAGTCAGTCCTGTATCTTAACTGCTCCCTTTTCAATCTTCTCCTTAAACTATTTATAAAACTTTTTTTAACACTGTTCCTCCATCCATATTTCCTGTTATCTAGAGGGAATCTGTATTTAATAGGATAAATCACTTATTAATTAATTAGTGGTCAACTAATATATAGACAACTATTAAATATAAATTAATATTTCTATTTATTTTCCTTGTAAACTTTGGAGCTGAACTCCATTCATCTCTAACTCCTTGGTACCTTTAGTGAATTTAATCTTTTATTGTAAAGATTGTATTTCTCTATTGTAAATAGAGAAAACCAGCAGGTTGGAATGGGTGTGTAATTAAGAATACAACATTGTTAAGGCTGTTAAAATCACAAGATAAGCATAAACTTTTTGAAATCCTTAACATAATTTTGATACATGCCCACATTGGCAGGACACCAGCCTTGTGTCACAGACTTAAAAAAAAGTTTCTGGAAGTCTGGAACTCTCTCATATTTAATTTCTCTACCTTTGCACGCCAGCAATATTAGGGGACTCTATTACAGAATGGGAGAGTAATATTCATTAAAATTACTCTGAACACCAAATTTATTCATTCTAATTTAAATTCTGAAGGACTTTTCCCATTGCATCAAGTGCTTTGCAAATGCTAAAGAGTGCAATAGAATAAAACCTGTTTGTTGTACTTAGCTTAAAGCAATCACTCCTCAATTCCTAACATGTGACCAGCTGTACCTTTCAAGACTGAGTGCCTGAAACAGAGCTTCTCACACAGCTGGGCAACAAAGTTCAAAGCTGGAAATCTTCTGGCATTGTCCCCTTGGTTGAACTGCTGTCTGCAGCATGGGACTTCACCTGTCCACAGTGGAGAGTAATCCTCACTCTTAAAGTGATGCCTCTCTCTTCATGAAGTAGGTATCTGAATAAATGCCCTTCTGTCTTCACTGAATGTATAAGGATCTCACAGTCTCTCACTCAGGGGTGTGAATCTTTTCATTAGATATCTGAAGCTTCATTTCCAGCTGAGTGGTGACAGTTGTCCTGACCTCCCTTCCTTGGGCAGCATCCATTTGGAAAGAGGTGATTGCCTGACATTGGTTTGCCTGTTGATTAAAGATGCTGAGAGAGAAGTGCCGTCCATGTTAAACAGCCTCATCATTCTGTTAGCTGATGGAATGAGTGATGAGCACTAAAAAATGCTATTCAAAAGGTTAATGTACCTCCACTTTAAAACAGATTGTGAACTAAGAAATGAGTTAGATAAACAATGAGAATTTCAACATTTATAAAGCTCACAAGGAGTAGCAGTCTCTTGTTCACTTTTGTCACCACTCTTTTGGCTATCTCTGGTAACCCTTGCTCCCAGAAAAACTTTCAACATGGAATATCTTGTTTCTGGAAACAAAAAGCATCTGAAATCTTATTAGATTATGTTTACATGAATTTTCCAGTCCAGTAATGCATATCCAAGTACCTTGGATAATTCAGATAAGTTTCCATACTAAAATCTAAATTAAAACAAAGCTAAAATTGTTTTGAAGGGTTATCTGTCATTAGACAGATATGTTACCAAAGGAAATAACATGAAATGCTGTAATAAATACAAATATCCACTGTTCTTTTTATTATATTTCTGGGGTTTTTTTAGACAGATAACTCTGGAGGAGTTTGATGTGCAACATCTGTATTATTTTCTAACATCTCTCCTTAAAGAATATCAGTAACATGAACAGTCTAGCAACTGAAATTGCAGAAAGTGAACCCCTTTCAGGAAGGAACACCCTTTACAGGTTTGGTGTTTTTTTTCCCTTCTCTTTGAAATACAAATCCACCAGGCCATTTCCCAACATTAAGGAAGATTTGATCTATGATTTTAAAAGACCTTTAGAAACCAAACTGTACGCTGAGATGGAGAACAGGACCCAAAAAGATCCTTGTGGTACAATCCCAGTTGTCATAAAATCATAGAACCATAGGAAGGGTAAAGCTGGAAAGGACTTTTAAGTTCATCTAGATCCAACCTCTTTACCATGGGCAGGGACGCCTTCCACCAGACCAGGTTACTCAGATTCCCATCCAACCTGGTCTTGAACTCTTCCAGGCATGGGGCATCACAGCTTCTCTGGGAAACCTGTCCCAGTGTCTCACCACCCTCAGAATGAAGAATTTCTTCCTAATATCTAAACCTGCCTTCCTTCAGTTTAAAGACATTCTCCCTTGTCCATCACTCCATGCCCTTACAAAACTCTTCAGCTCCTTTGTAGGCCCCCTTCAGGTACTGGAAAGCTGCCCTAAGGTCACCTTGAAGCCTTCTCTCCAGACTGAATAGCTCCATCTCTCTCAGACTGTCTTTATAAAAAAGGTGCTCTAGCCCTCTGATCCTCTAGACTCATTCCAACAGGTCCATGTCCTTTCTGTGCTGAGGGCCCCAGAATAGAACAGCACCCAGACATCTCTCTAAATAGCGTCTCCCAAGCTCCTCAAATGATATCTTGAAAGTAACTTCACTGCTGACTATAGATCTCCAGTCATTTCCACCCTGACCATATTTATGGCCAGTTACTTTTTTTACACCCGTCCTGCTCTTTAACTTTCAGGGACACTTCTTTTTTACATATATTTCCCAATGTTTTTAAAGACCATATTCCTGTTTGCTCTGGAATGCTGCTGCTTAATCCATGCTCTCCTGGCTTCCTAAAGTTTTACACTCCATCTTTTTATCACAGTGTATTTTATCTGTACTAATCCAAATGTGAATTCATCTTTTGGGAAGGAGCTGAGAATTTACCTAGGAGTCCAGGTGTATTCTCACCAACAGCATTGGGTCTTCCACAGATTAACTTTGCTCTCCAGACAGTGATTTGCAAATAGTATATGTTTTAGTCTTTGGCTGCCTCAGTCACTTCTAAATAAGGACCTAATTCTTAATTTTCTTATTATCAATCCTCAGATACTTGTCCTTAAAACTTCTTTTTCTTGGATCCCTTTTATTGGCATTCCTGCAGTCATAGGAGTAGTCTGTACCTTAATTCATTTGATATCTCAATCTTCCTGCTGTGTTTATGATACTACAATTTTATGCATGCACTACTTGGTTTTAAGTCAAGGTCAATAAAAATTTGTCCAAAAATTAATCCTTGAGAAAGTCCAATAGCAGCTTCCCTTCCATCTGGAGTCTAGTTTTCTGACACTATCATCTATTGTCTCCCTTTAGTCATGGTGACACATTTATATTTTTATTAGCAGTAGAAGTGAACAGGGCATTTTATTATAATCTAGATATCAAAATATGAAAAATATGGAATTTCCCATTGTTTCTTCTCAAGAAAAGTTCCTTTTCAAAGAAGGTTTCTTGGTCCAGTCTCATCTATATTTGGTGGGTAGTGCTCACCTCTAGGGAGCTCAAATCAGGTGGTGTGATTAGGGTGGAAGATGTCTCTTAGGGCTGTCAGAAAAGCCTGTGCCTGTGGGTAGACCTACCACAATGATGAAGGGAATGGTACTTCTGTAGGAGTTTTTCTCTCTGAATTCCAGCTGAATGCATTCAGTGGTGATTCTATTTATCTGCAGGGTCCATTGAGCTCTATCATGTCTGAATATTTTGAAAAGTGTTTTCTTTCTTACTTCAACTGACAAGAAAATCAAGGTAAGTTATGTAAAATTAAAATCTTAGTGATATGTATGAAGACTTCAGCAATCAAATTGAAGTGTTGTGGCATCTGTAATAATTCTGCTGTAGAAAAAAAAACACCCTGATATTTGGGGCAGAATTTAAGTCCTTTTAGTCATGTTGCTCTTCATCCCTTCTCAGATGCTGATTTGTTACCTAAGGAGACATCCTTCAGAAAACAGTGTTGTCTTTTGCTGTAGAAATGGCATTTTCCCAGACCATTTGTTCCAACTTTGGCCCTTATTTGTCTTACTCAAGGATAGAGAGAGTGTCTCCTTGGAAATCATTATTCTTTATCCATTTATCATCATGCAAATACTTTTCAGAATAAAACAAAATGGACAATTTAAATGCAGTCTGCTTAAATAGGACATTGCGTTTCTCTCCAAATGAACATTACATTGCAATAACATGAGCAATAAAACTGCAATTTCTAACTAATTCCTAAATGTCAACTGTCCTTTGGAAAACTAATGATAATTTTAATTTTTCAAGGCCAACTTAGACAAAACTTGAGGAAAAAAAAGTCTCTATGGGTTGTAAGATGTGAATTTTATTAAAATCATTTTTTGAGATACTAAAATACATTAAAATTATTAGGTAGATGGCAAAACACCTGAGTTTTACTCAGAGTTTGAAACAGACTATTTTGCCTACTTCTGAAACTACTTAAAGTATCCAAAACTCAATAAAGGAACTTAACCTTTTACAATATTTATTTAAATATCTTGCTCACCTTTTGACTCAGTTTTCCATCTTCATCACATCCCTAGATTTCTCCCCAGCACCCCAATACCCAAGAACAGGGGCCTCCATGGTTTTGCAATGCCAGCATGAATGAGATAATTCATGGCATCACATGGTAATATCTGCCAAGGGCTGGAATACATTAGTGTCACTGGGACTCTTGTAATATAATTTTTCTTATAGAGTTAATTATAGAGTTAATTCTCTAAAAGACTAGCAAATCCTACAAAGTAGGATATGCATACCTGAACTAGAACTCAGGCATGCTTGGCATGTGAGTTTTGCCCTTTATATCAGTTTGACTATAACAAATTCTTATTATAGTAAGAACATGCAAGTTTTGTTCTAATATCTCATATCTCTGCTAAAGTCCTCCAGCTTCTAATGAATATGCTCAGGTACTTGAAATTCTGTGGTGATAATAGAGAGTGCACCTTTTCCACTCAAGTACCCTTTTCCCTGTGACAAGATGTGAAAAAATCCTCTTGACCTATACAAAGAAAATTGGGCCACTAAATGTTAAATGGAAGTATATTGAAAGTTCATGAGGAAATAAGCATTCTTCAGTTGTTAGAAATTACTACTTTGAAATTTCTATGAAGTTTATAATGTATGAGATGGTTAAAAATAAGATAAATGATTGGCATATGCATTTATTACTTTTTCCTATTTCAGCCTTCTCCCTAAGCCCATGCAAATTTAGTATGGCACTGTTTTATTGTACAAGTCATAAAAGAACACAGACATTATGTAAATAGTTTCAGTGGAGAAATGAAGTGGAAAAACTCATTTTGCCATAAAAAGAATAAGTGGTATTACTTATCATTCCATGGGGCTTAAAACTACTGAGCTTTAGAAATGTCTGATAATTTCCCTAGGCTTTTAGGTAAAATAAGGAGCAATGAATTTTAGCCAGTCTCTTCCTGGACACAGCATCCCACACCTAAGGAAGAGATGGGGAAGAGAAAGCAAATGAGGAAAGCTGCCTCGAACTCCTGATACCTGTAATACACACAAAGAAAACAATTCTCTTCAGCAGAACTTTTCTAGGTTTTCACCAGAGTAATTGGAATGGAAATGAATAGAATAGAATAGAATAGAATAGAATAGAATAGAATAGAATAGAATAGAATAGAATAGAATAGAATAGAATATACCTACAGCAATCATTCAGTTCAAATCTCTGATCACTCCAGGGCTGAAGAAAAATTAAAGCATGTTGCTAAGTGCATTGTCCAAATGCTTCTTAAACACTGTCAGGGTTGGGGCATCCACTACCTCTTTAGGAAGCCTGTTCCAATGTCTGATCCCCCTCTTGGTAAAGAAATGCTTCCCAGTGTTCAATCTGAACCTCTCCTGATGCAGCTTTGAGCTATTCCCATGCATGTTGCCACTGGATATCAGGGAGAAGAGCTCAGAACTGTTCTCTCCCTATCTCCTCCTCAGAAAGCTGTAATTGAGAACAAAGACCTGATTCAAATACTATTTTATGTGTGCTAAATGCTGAATTTTTAAATAAGTTGTTATACAAATTTGTACTGATTTGAAATAAAGTCTCTGTTTCAATTTAGGAATTTAAGACCTCTGTTTTTGTTTGTTGTTTGTTTTTTTTCTGCCTTCAGAATGTCAACATTCATAGGAATTATCAATAAACAATAAAAAATTTGCAAACATTTAGATTTTTTCAAGGTCTGGTAGAGCCCTTGTAAGTAGCCTGGAGTGATTTTCACTGACAATATTGGATTTGGGGCTACGTCTGAGTGGAAATACTGATGGGATTGATTACTGACAGTACAATTATTGAAAAACACAAGTGTGAATGAGCAGCTGGTACCACGTGATAGAACAATTCTATTCCCATCATAACTACAGGAAAGTTAAAGAATTTTAACTAGGATGCAAAGCTGGCTTGAGGTGCTGGCAGAGGTACCAGCACCAGTTATAACATCAGTGCCTCTTGGTCATTTCTGACTTCAGTTCAAGGAGGTTTCTGTCAACTGGGGACTTCTGTGAATATGTGACCAATTGTCCCTTTGATAAAAATTTGTTTCGATAACACTGACACTTAACTGGATTTGCATTCAATACTAGAAGGAAAATATCTATATAAAAAACGTAATCTGAAGAATGTCTTCATGCAGAAGGTAGTTCCATCAGTTTTAACAAAATCTAGAATTTCAGTTACTATGATCCAATAATTTAGTCTTTACTAATTTTACTCATTGTAGTGATATTTTCTTAACATTTCTCAATTAGTATTAAAGACACTCAGTAGGAAGATTCATTCCACAAAGGTAAAAATTTTCATACAGCAGGGTGATTATTTTTATTATGTTTCCACTTCTAAGGTGCAATTATGTTTCGTATTATTTTCCATGTACAGGTAATTTTAAAATCAAGTACCTACAATGATTCCATAAACCAGCGTTACAGTTACATCAATCAAAAAATCAGACATAAACAAAGCTAACAAAAACTGCATGGATTATGGAAGGGAGTATGAGAGGTAAAAAAAGATGGAAGGAAATAAAATTAGAGCACGAGCCATTTCTGCCTTTTTAACTTGCAGTGAAGAATTGCTAAGATAATTAAATGCCTTGCCTGAAATCACTTCTACCTTGAATTACATAAATAAAATCAATTCTTCAATTGAAAACTAAGAAAAATAAAGAATAATGTAAGAATAGTCACCTGACTTTCCACTGATAACATCCCAAAAAGCACTAAAATTTTATTTCTTTTCAATATCTATTCTTTCTCACACAAATATAATTGTTTGCTGTCAGAAGGCTGATTATTTTAGTGACAGAACTAAGCACCAACATGGCCAGTTGCTGTTAGAAAGAAAAAGTGCCTATTTTTAATTTAAAATCATAGGAACTTGCAAAATAGTTAACATATAATGAAAATTAATGTCAGAAAGACCTCTCCACTAACCTTGCAGTGTCTCTTTAATTACACTGAAAATTTTCATACACCCTATGCAAAGGACAGGGAATTTGGGTATAAGTTCTCCTGACCTATATTTGCACTTGGTTTGCTTATGAGAAAGGAGTCAAGGAGGTGGAACTCATAATAAGGAGCATTTTCAGGATATGAATTACCAAATAAAAGACAAGATGTTCAGCTTCTCAAAAGGGATTGAGGATTTTCCGAGTTATCCAAGAAATTAGGAAATAATAATAGGAATGATGCCATCACTTGTAAGACACCCTAGACAATTTAGACAGTCAGGCGGTTGAAAATAGGATTTAGCAACACAAAAAATATGAAGGGGAAGGTACATGTTTGTAATGGTTTCTCTTGTTTATCTATCACCCAAAGATTCTTCGCCTCTTAGAAGGAATAAAAGTAGAGCTGATAAAACACAACATATGCATCACAGTTGTGACCTATCAGGAAAAGAATGTTCTAGGGATTTTTGAGTCTCCTGGGAGTATTTGTGGTGTCAAATTAACAAATCACTTTTCGTAATCCAGCACTATTTTATATCTACATGGAAATTGTACTTGCACAAATTAAGTTTGAATGTGAAGGTTCCTGATTCCCTCATACCACCTTGGCAGTGCAAAAGGGTTTAAAGCTGGTTTAACTGTGCTGTGCCTCCATGTCAAAACCCCTAAGCAATGCCAGTGACTGGTGAAATATCTCCAGAACTTTTTCCTGGAAGCCGCACACTCTCTGTCCCATTCCCTGAGGAGTTAAGCATTTCCTCAGAGCAGTAGGAACTGAACATACCCAATGTTTTATAGGATCAGACTTTACCTTGGGTGAATTCTAGAAGGTTTACATCAATTTTGCAGACAATTCAATAACGCAGGATTCAGTGATGCCCAAAGATAATCAGGTATGCGAAAATTAAAATACTCAGAGCTAACTTCCAATTCCACTCCTTGGGGATGATGTCTAATATATGTTAAATCAAATCAGTGCCTTTTAGCTTTCTTCCCTGTCACAGGGTTTCAGTTTACTAATTATAAATGTTCAGCTGCAATTCCTTGACATCACTTTCTCACAGGGTAGAATACAGCACCCTCTGAGAATCAAAAAAGGTTACACCACCATTTGTCAAGGTCACAGCAAGAAAGGTTTTTCATTAATTTTAGATTGGCAAAGAATAAGAAATACTGTAATTGCTGCATTTAAACCATTCACTGCACCGACTCTCTTTCTACTTCACAGCCAGCCAATTAGGGACTTTATTTAAAATGTATGAATTGCACAACTGTCATTAAAGCTATGATTCCGAAGAGCTTATTAGCTTTCTTTGATGAAAGAATTACGGAAATGTAATCATTTTTCAGGACAGTGACCCAATCATTCAACATTTGGTAAATAAAAATGGTTCTCAATAGATTTTACCACAGGTGGAGCCTCCATTAAAATGAGTGCTTTGAAGGTCCATTTCTGCAAGGCTGAGACTGGCCACTCTGCCAACACTGACCATCTGCCTCCTCAGTTTGACCTGGAAAACTCCCCAGAATGTTATACTTCTGTGGAAGCAAAAAAAACACCAAAAAACACAACCATCAAAACCCACAAACAAACAACAAAAATAACAGACCAAAACAAAACAAAAACAAACAAACAAAAAACCACACCACAAAAAAACACACCACAAACAAAAGAAACGACCCAAAACGACAATCAAATGCTCTTCGTTTGTGAAAACTGCATCTCCAAGGAATGTTGCAGCAAAACTGTGAATCACTTTCAACCAAGCCAGAGCCAGAGCAGTGAGGACACCACTGGGCTTTCCCAAAGGTGGTTTCAGCTGTCTCTAGTATCCTGTATGATTTCTTGAACTAATGTCCTTCTCACAACAAACAGCTTCACTTCACATGTTCTATCTTTTGGACATTTATTGAAAATTAGAAGCATTGTTTTGGATGGATTTGTTTCATTCCTTTCCTTTTTGTGAACCTTGTATCAAAAACTGTGAAGTGCTAGAGTGGGTGGCATGACACTGCATTCTGTAGCATCTTTTTCATGGTTGTTCTTCAGTAAATGCATCTCTCAGGTGGCAGTGCTGCTGTAGATTGTAAGAGTGCAGGAAGTTTCCTTCTGAGGATTGTGGGACTTTGCACTGGAGACATAATTTTCTGTTCTGATTTTGCCAA
The DNA here is from genome assembly GCA_027886175.1 of Phylloscopus collybita. Classification (NCBI taxonomy): domain Eukaryota; kingdom Metazoa; phylum Chordata; class Aves; order Passeriformes; family Phylloscopidae; genus Phylloscopus; species Phylloscopus collybita. The sequence continues at coordinate 8,641,533 of JAJNNQ010000007.1, forward strand.
GAAAGATTTTCTTTCTCATGTCATAATATGGTAATCCTCAAGCTTTCCTTGGGATACACAAAATCATCCATTATTTTATTTCCTCATTGAAAATTTTTTTGTTTATGGCTGTGTTTTCTTTTTGAGAAAAAAAAAAAAAAAAAAGCACAACCTTGTCCTACTTGTACTGTTAACCATACATTAATCAAACCACATGGACATCTTCTGCTCTTGTAGCAGAACACAGTAAATGTGTTTTTCCTGGTTCCCAAAACCAGGTGTGTAAATGAGAAGCTTTCTTGCCACCTCATCTCTCTCCTCTTCTCTGGTCATTAGGACTACAGGATGAGATATTCAAAACACAAAAAACAACATGGGAAAGATTAGCTGTTTCTTTCTCCCTTCACCTGTTTCAGATGAATTTTATTTTCCAATGTAAACATGTAGAAAACACAGATACTCAAAAACCTTGTGTGAACAAAAATTGTTGCAAATGCATCAATTGAAAAACTTTTATTGCAATTCACTATTGTGCCTTTTCAGTTACTGGATATAGATTAAGGTTCACTTCCAGGACATTGTGGCTGCTTTGGATTAGCATCTGATACTGCATACAAAGGAGCTATGTTAATCAGATTACTGATTTTCCAGGTCCATGTTCGTCAGTCCATATCCAAACTCCACATTGGGCAGAAGTTCAGATGCAACAGAAGGTATCACTGGCTGTATTACCTCTGGTTTCACTTCTCAGGGATTTGAACTGGATAGTCAGAGGGCAAAGAGACCTGTGCAAGCTTCAGATTGGTCCCTGACCAGAGTGAGCAGGGATTGCAGCAGTGTGCTAGTATCTCCCTCCCTCAGCACAGCTGAGATAATCCAGTAACAGCCAGCAACAGACTGGCATGAACAGAGGGGAAGTGCTGCCCAAAGAACCTGACAACCTTCTGTCATGAATTGGCTGCCTTGGTAAATGGGGGGAGAGCAGTGGACATTGTCTATCAGGACTTCAGAGTTTACTGAAAACAAGCCAGTAAAGACTACAGATCAGAGGATGAACACTGCCTACTGTAAGATCATAGCTTCACAGAGAGGCTGATAAAGATTTGGTGACCTGTGGCACAAAATTTGGTTGGAGGTCAGTAACTAGCAGTGCACCCCAGGGCTCATTACTGGGTCCAGCCCTGTTTAACATCTTCAAGATGGCAGGACAAGATGACCTTCAAAGGTCCTTTCCAATTTTTACCATTCTGTGAACCACATAGGATCCCAGTGGAACCTATGGATCCAGCGGGAAAGGGAATTCTACTGTGCTTTAAAGGACATGGGGCAAAATTACCAATATAGAACTTTAATGTAAGTAGAAATCCATGAAACTCTTCATTCACTGCTGGGTGGTCTGTCAAGAACTGCCTTTGCTCTTCAGAAGGTAGGCTGAAGGAAAATTTAAACTCTCAAACTAAAAATCAAAATTCAGAATCATAAAATAGAAAAAAAATGCCTGAAATTTTTTTTTCATCTCATGGTTTTAGGCTGTGATGGAAGGACATACTCAAGGTTTTGAACATTTGAGCTAACAGGACTGATACAGGGAGTCTTTTTCTGACAAGCTTCAGCACACCTAACAAAATCACTCATCATTGTCCCCTGTCTGCACTATTATATAATTAAACTGATGATCACTATTATAATTGTCAGATATTGTGAAATAAATGATCCCTAAGTCAGTTAATGGAAGGCATAGCATGAAAATTAGGACAATTTTAATAACTTTTGCCTTTCAGAGCCTTGGTGGCTAAAACTTTGCTAAAAGAAGGTGAAAGTAGCTGACCTAGGTGTGACCTTGGGGAAGACTGTCGTACTGTGTCCCACCAAGATCCTGACAACCCCGTCAATAAGCAAGAGAAGACTGAATCAGAGGCAGCAGTACTGAGAAAAGAAGCTGTGATGCCTCCCAGGAGAGAGACTCTGAGGAGGCAAGAGAAGCTAAAGGTGGTCATGGATGGAAAGCTCACACTGCTGTCCTGGGGCAGACTGTTTTCACGCCCCCAGCTCTGATGACAACAGAAGGGAAAATGAGTGCTTGTGAGGAAGGGAGGATATTTTACCCATTGCCCAAGATCAGGCTAATCGTGAATGCTGTTGACCATAGCTCTGGAGGCCAGGGACATTTATTTCTAAAGAGCAAAGAAATGTGTCTCAGAGACTATGCTCCTTCTCAGCACAGGAATTCCTATTTTTGATGACTGCTTTTGACCACAAAATCTCATCCACACTACTCAAATTACAACCCATTTTGAGTAGCTTTTAGAAACACCACTTGTCTTATTTTGGTTTTCCTAAACATAGCTACTCAGTTGATTAGGCTATTCTTGCAAGAGCAGTAGTAGCAAAGTAAAACATACATACATGCAACTTTTCTTCCAGGATGTGACTGACATCAGCAAAGTCAGGGTCAGATTGAAGGGGATTGCCAATAACACGCAGTGTAGTCTCTCTGTGGAACATTGTGCAAATTAAACTAGCTAAAGTAATTTTCCCCTTTCTCAAACAGGAATTGACTGGATTTACAAATAGTATTTTGGGCATGAAAAATAAGGTAGAAAAATAGGGCAACCTTAATAGGTAATTTTAAAGATAGAATAGAATAGAATAGAGTAGAGTAGAGTAGAATAGAATACAATAGAATACAATAGAATACAATAGAATACAATAGAATACAATAGAATACAATAGAATACAATAATTTCACTTGGAAGGGACCAACAGGGATTTCTAGACCACTTCAAGGCTGACCAAAAGTTAAAACATGTTGCTAAATGCATTGTCCAAATGCCTTTTAAATATTGACTGTCTTGGATCATCTACCATCTTTCTGGTACTCTCCCAGCATTTGACCATATTCTTAAAGAAATATTCATAAAGAAATACTTCTTAATGTCCAGGTTATACCTACTCTGATGCAGGTTAGAACCATTCCCACGTGTTCTGACTTGGAGTCTCAGCAGGAGAGCCCAGAACACCTCTCTCTGCTTCCCCTCCTCATGAAGCTGAACAGCAAGGTCACATCTCAGGCTCCTTTACTCCAAATAAGATAAGCTCAAAGTCACAGATGACATTCCTTCCAGTCATTTCCATCAGTTTTGTTGCCCTCCTCTGGATGCATTCAAGGGCCTTCTTCAACTGCAGGGCCCAGAAATGCACACAGTTTCTTGAAGTGACACCACACCAACACCAACCCATAGTAGAACAAGCTTTTGCCCAGCTGGTGATACTCCAGGATAGGGCTCAGGCTTGCTTCTGACTCACACTGAATCACTCCCCACCAGCACCCCCAGCTTCCTCTGTGCAGGGCTGCTCACAAGCCATTCCTCTCAAAACATATGCTTGTGCCTGGTGTCACTCTGCCCTAGGAGCAGGATCCAACACTCTGGACTTGTTAAATTTCATCCCGGTAATCATTGCCCAAGGCAGAGCTGTAAGAATTGCATGGTAATGCTCTGTGCTCACAGACAAATGCCCCTACCAGCCATGTGGGAAGGCTCATTTCTCCTTGCTTTGGTCCTGTGAGCCCTTTTTTTTTTTTTTTTTTTTTTTGGTACATCCTGCTCTGCTAGCTCCTGGGTTGACTGTTCTATGATTTCAGTGCTTGGCAAGCATGCAGATGTCGCTGAGGGCTTGTGTGAGGCTTGTATAAAGATTCTGAAACAGCTTCATCCTTTTTAAAGATGACAGATGACCCTTGGTTTTAGTTTCAGGCTATAGTTTTTGGACCTAAGTGCTGGTGGCTGTGATCACCTATGGCAGATTCATTTAAGCAAAAGCAGCTGATGTGAATTTCCTTGTGCTATTGCAATAAGAAGCCTTTGTACACTTCTTTTATGTTTCCTTTAACAGAAATGTCTCTCAGGTAGCAAAGTTGAACATGTTTTATGTCTAGCAGGATTCCCTTTCATTTGTTCCCCATTCTCTTACAATTTTTTGTGGGCTGCCCAGCCATCCATAAACAGTGGAAATCTTTCACTCTTGCTTTTAGCCTAGGCAACAACACCTAACATAAAGATTTGAAAAGCAGTAAAAAAATTTAGCAGTTCTGTAAGGAATCAAGACTTAAGCCATTTCTGAGTAAAAGCATTTTCTTAAGACTCCTGAATGACACAGGTTTCTTCTATTTCTCAGCTAACAGAGACACTGTGGGTCAATGCTGTGAGCCAAATAATAGTGCTTTAGCTGGCCAAAGGTATCTATTCATTGCACCTACAAAAGAAATGGGCAGCAAGAAACAACTGTTTTGTCCTTTAGTCAAATTAAAGTACCCAATAGAAGCTTTTGGTTTCTACCTTCTACATTTTACAAATAAAGCTGACAAAGAAAAGAGACTAAAATATGGAATCTCAGTGAGGTGTAATTCTGCTCTAAGCTACTCAGTTGTGAATGATGAGTAACCATTTACACTACTTGAGTGAATGGCATTGTTTACATCAGAATCAGGTCTCAGATTTTTCAATACACTCCCCGTAATACATCTTCGGAGTTCAAATAAGTCCAGTGAACTGAATAATATTCCCTTCATCTTCTATGCATTCACTGGTCCTGCTTGCTATCAAGACCTGAAGGATGCAAGGATTTGACTTTAGAGGTTGTTGTTATGAAAAAAATGTGTAATGAATTTCTGAGTCTTCCAGGTGGAACACCTTATCTCCTCTATTGCTTATTTTAAAGGTTTGCTAAATTTGCCAATGGCTCTGGGTGTAGCTAACAAAACAAGTATTAGGGATTATTGCCTTGCATTATAAAATACTTCTATGGAAGTTTTCTAACCATCTCTACAAGAAAGTATCAAGAAATAAAATATCTAATTAGTTAAGAGGATTCAGTTTTGAGAGGTGCTTCCACTGACTTACTCTTTGACATTGGTTACACTTTTTTAGAATTAAAAATATATATTTAAACATTATTACACATTATATGTGTACACCAAAAAAATCCTTTAATTTTACAAGATATATTCACTTCTCATGTTCAATACACCAAAAATATACCTCTCAGTTTGCTTTCACACTGTTTGTTGTTCAGGGAGAAAAGGAGGAGACAACAGCATAGATGACAGTATTCTTGAAATCCATATGCATTACTCTTATTTACAGGTAGGTTATTAGTATCACTACAGATTTTGAAATAACCTGTTTTTCCTTATGAGCATATGGCATTTCATTCATTCTACTAAAGCACTGGGATACTCAGCTGAGTAGTCTTAAATACTCCTAAGACAGCCTCTTTTACATGATGTTGCAAATTTTTAGGATGTGAACATTTGGCTACCACTTCCCCATAGGCTCATTTTGAAAGATTTCTCGTGTGGGAGGCTTAAAAGATGTTTTATGTTTACTGGGATTCTGTGCAATCTTAAAACCCAAGATTTATAAATGTATGTGATACAGAAAGGTGTTTATGATGTCAACACACTGAAACACTCATAAAAATGCCTTCTGCTTTTATTTTTTCTGTGAGGAAAAAAAGAAAAAAACATACTTGAAGAACCTCTTTCCTTTCTTTATAAGGGAAAATTTAAAAAAATACTCAAATGCTTCAGTCTGAGCAGGTAGAGCTCCTAAAAATGTGGATCATACGTATCTCACCAATGTCAGTACCATTTCTTCTAACCTGTATGTAATTTATGATCATTGCTGCTTGTGCCCAGGAGCAATATGCTATTTAAAATGATAGTGTGTGATTCCATGACAACTGTCAGGTGCCTTATAAAGCCTTTCTTTGTTCAAAATGTGCAGCTGAGTTATTATACTTTAAAATAGGAGAAACAGAGCTCTGGTGGAATTTACACTGTGCATGAGCAACCTGAAAATAAAGTCAAATATTATTTTTAAACCCACCTATAGGCTTCACAAAGACCAATTGCAACAGCTGCAATGGAAAGTCAAATAAAATACACTGCCCCACATGCTGCTGTATAAATATAACAAGCTCAAATTTTTAGCCAAACTGCTTTCTTCTTTTAGATGTTGCTGACTACAGCAGAATCATGAGTATGTGTACTGTCCTTTTCCCTTTGCTAACAAGTCAAGGAAAAGTTTTCGAAAAACAAAACAAAACTAACTTGCAGGCACTTTTCTCTCCTTTTCCATTTAGCTAGTTCATTTGTTTTAAACTGTCTCGTTTGATAAACAGTGAAAAATAACTTGGTATTAGAACTTTTAATGCATATGGTATCTGATTTTTCAGTTAGCAGGAAGAACTCAGAGACTCTTCTGTTTGTCTGACTCCTGGGATCACTGGTACAAATTGATGTCCCTGTTGCCTTTACCATCTTGGGAGCACAAAAAACAGTGGCATTATCTTAAATTAACATATATTTCAGCTTCTGAAGCACAGCACTTGTTTCCACTCAAACAGCTGAAAATGTAGCCCACACCAAGACTGGATTCTACATATGCAGAAAGCCAAATTTCTATAGATCTCAAAAAGAATTGTGATCTTTTGCAACCTGAAGTATCAGATCTGAATATAGCACCATCATCCTTGGCTGTAAGAATTTAAAGTTTGATCTAGTGTTCCCTGAAGCCCATGGAAAGACTCTTATATTCTTTGGCTTACTTTGGGTCATAGTTTGATTTTGTAAGCCACAAAAACTAAAGCATTCCAGTAGCACCTCTTGCTTCCCATGAACATTAGTCAAACTTGGAAAGTAAGAGAAAAATGACAAATTGCCTGGACAATAAAAATGAAAACAAAACAAAAAAAGAAACAGCTTGTTTTAATCTCTCAGTTTAAATTTTGCAGCATAGAAGTTTATTTTTCTCACTGAAATGTTGACGCATTTTTACAAAGACTTCACCCGTCTGAAGTTGTACAGACACCATGATTTTAAGTGAGCAGTTCAAAAGTTTTGCAGCAAAAAAATCAGAAGGATGGAAGAGCTTGATCTCTTCAGTATATTGATAAGGGCTGTCATAAATGGAAGCAGTTTTTTAGCTCCTGCTTGTGCCTGATAAGGACAGTCTCCTCACCTGCTAGCAATAACCTGAGTTTTCATAAGCTGTTTTAGCACAGATTCTGTGTTTGTTCACTGTGTGGCTCCACAAGGATGCCACTACCTTTGAAAATACGTGTTGATGTTGGGAACATTTCTGTAATTGTGTTTTCAGATCTTTCTGTTAGCGTCTTACCTACACCCTGCTGAGAAGGGTTCAGTCATCTGGCACGAAATAGCTTAAGTCATTACTGGATACCTGTGTCTCTGTGCAGGAAAGCACACAGGTTAATCATGGGCAGAGACCCCTCTGTTTGAATGAGAAATCTGTAGCAGCTCCTCTTACATGAGTAGAGAAGGCCATCAGAGGTCAGGGCTTCAGCTGGTCTGTCATGAGGCACGCAGGGATGTTTTGCCTCCCTGTAACAGCAAGCAGCCTTAGACTTAACTCCGATTGAGAGGGGAGGGTTTCAGTTTCAGCACCGCTTCACAAGCACTGTGGTCCTTTCCTTGTGCTATTTAGGGAAAACTTGCATAATCCTATTCCAGATCTGCTTGTCTGCCTTGCCTCCCAAATAACTTATCTCCCCCAAAAGCACTGACCAGTGGTACCAAAATTAGTGGAAGTTTTCTGGTTTCTAATGCAACCTCATTCTTGCTAGCGCCAAGCAAAAAAAAAAAAAAAAAAAAAAAAAAAAAAAAAAAAAAAAAGGCACCTGAGGCAGCCTGTAAAAGACCTGTACTGATGAAATTGGAGGTTTAACCTTGATTAGACATCAGAGGATCCACGTGGTGTGAGCCATTATTAACATTGTCAAGCAGTGAAAAGCTTCATTCATAGATCTTGCCTGCTTAGACATCAAAGTCAACCAACCTCAAAAGAAATCTGTAGGGAACCAGGCATCCTTAGTTCTTGTATTGATCATACTACTTGTTCTGAAAGTTTCATCCAAGCTCTGGCAGTGCTTGACCTTGCAGAGGGAACATGATGTACAAACAATGCAAAAGCCTCTGCTTGCTTTCTTGTTCTTAAAGTAAACATCAGGTAAATAATTGATATCAAATCATATATTCTGTAAATCATCTCATTTTCTGCAAATAACATCCCTAAAAAAATTACATTGGAGAAAATTTTCTAATATAAGTCACAAAATCTTGGATTAATCATTTCTGTGTCTTACAAAACATTCAGTGTCTGATGTTCATGTATCAAAATAAAGCTTTTTAGCTGGGCACAAGGTACAAATTTGTTCATTATAGAAAACAAATACAATATGAGCATGGATCCAACCAAAATAAATTTTTAAATTCAAATGAATCTTCCAGGTAGTTTCTAGGCAATTTATTCCCAGATCCTATCACAGCCTAAAAAAGGAGAGTACCTAGATGATACTACCTTTCTCTTCAAGGTACAGTCTGTCTCAGAAGGTGTCTGTCAGAGGAGGCATTTATTTTGTTTGTGAAATTCTTATGGCTATACCTGGGAATTCTTGCAAAGGGAGGGAGAACAAATCAAACAATGAAATTATCCATTGCAGTCCTTTACTCTATCAGACAAATTAAAAATGATGTTATATTTTCATAAAGGTTGAGATAGAGTTTTTCATCAACTGTTTTTAGGGAGAGGAAGTATATTCAAAGAACAAGCTCTGGCTGGATGAAGGACAAAAAGCAATTCAGGGAAATACCTTGTGAAATGTGAACTTCTATTTTTAAAATTCTGCCCAAAGTTTTGATCCTAAATGCAAAGCTGATAACTACTGATAGCATGGGAAAAAGTAATAGAAAATATATTGAATTTTTTTTTTTTTTGTATTCAGAAGTCTTTTATACATGTTAAAATTTAAAAATGATCCAGAGGGAATTTTTACATTGCTTTAAGATACTGACTTAAATAAATAAATAGATAAATAAATAGATAGATAAAATTATTTGCAATAATAATTATTTTCTTGTTAATTTGTCAAAAGAAAGTAAGTAGGGAAAATGACAAACAAGCCTGCAGATGAAGAGGAATGCCTATGTAAAGAAGTAATCCAAGATGTGGGAGGAGACACAGATGGGACCCCAGCTGACCAAGGCAATACTCCTTACCATACACAGTCATGCTCAGCATATAAAGATGGGGGAAGGAGGAGGAAGGGGGGACTTTGGGATTGTGGGTGTTTGTCTCCCCAAGTCACCATTATGCATGGTGGAGCCCTGTTCTCCTGCAGGGCCACAGAAAGGGGTGGAACAATTCCTTGTTTTGCTTTGCTTGTGCATGTGGCTTTTGTTTTCCCTATCACACTGTCTTTATCTCTCAGTTTTCTCCTTTTTACCTTTCCTACTCTCTCCCTGCTTCCACCAGGGCTGGGTAAGGGAATGGCTGTGTGGGCCATGAGTGCCAGCTGGGGTTAAAACCCAACACCATTTCATTCAGGCTAATCTGGAATGCTTGAAGAGGAGATCAGGACTTGTATGATAAAAGACAAACTAATCACGGGACTTTATTCTACAGATGCAAGTAATATTCTAAAACTTTAAAAAGTGGGAAGTGAAGAACCAAGGTGAGCCCTCCCAGCTCCCTCAGGCAGGGTGAAAAGGACCACTGCAACTTTCCCAGCCCCACAGGGCACCCACACTCATGGGGAGCCACTGGACACCCCAGCCCCAGGGGGCTGGAACCAAAGTAGACTGTGGTGGGGCACCCAGCTGCAGAGGGCTTCTCCATCTGAGGAGACAAGACAGCTGCTCCAGCCAGGAATCCTTTGACCAGTAGATCTGTGTTTGGATGCTGGTCAGGCAGTGACTCATCACTTTCAGAGGGCACTGACCCTTCTCATGCAGAGCACTAGGCAAGTGCCTCCTGCTGCAGAACAGGAACAGCGTCTTGTCCGTTTGGCTTTCAGTCACAAAAGATAGAAGTAGAAAATTTATAGAAGCACAGGCCTGTGACCTTACCCATTTGTGCTTTTATGAGGCACCTAACTTGGTATTTACAAGATGGTAATTATATTATTTTAATGTCAATGGCAAATGTTTACAAGAATGTAGCCATTTGATTAAATATAAAGTGAGAGATTAAATAGCCCGTTTACTGCAACCTAAATGCCTAATTAAATAGCAAGAGAATATTCATTGGATATTATGGTTTAACAAATATGTGAGCGTTATATATTAATACTCTAAAATTCACTATTGATGTTGTACCTCATTAGTTAAACAGTCCCTCAGTTGATATGGTTTAACAAATATGTGAGCATTATATATTAATACTTTAAAGCACACTATTGATGTTGTACCTCATTAGTTAAACAGTCCCTCTGTTAATAGCACATTGGAAGTACTTACACTGCCAACAGTCCTGATTCCTAATTTATGATTCCTCAGTGCTGGTTTATGTTACCCTGTTTGCAGATGCCCAGACATTTACTGAAAAACCCAACAAAATATAGCATTCAGTTCCCAGCTATCTTCATGAAAAAAAATGCAAAATCATTCATTTTATGGGCTTTTGAAGTTACAGTCCAAGATACAAAAGCTCATCTTGGAGTTATCTGAAAATTTCCAGTGAGAGCAAATATGGAATTCCAGAATCTAATTGAAGTCTAATAAAAACACTTGTTTGGGATACACATATTTCTAAAACAAGTTCTGCCTTACTAGTAGAGATGCTGTAGTTAATGATATTTCTTAATTAAAAACCCTTTAAAAAGATTTTTTTTAAAATTTTTATTCTGTATTCTACAATATTACTGGAAAGAAAAGGGGTAAATCCTTGATGCTTTCATTTTTATTTGGCATTCCTTGGCATGAGTTAGGCAATTACTACACTTATATACTGAATACATTGTGCTTATATCTTTGGAATAAATGAGAGCCACAGATATGATATGCCCTTACCTTCCTGCATCTTTTAATACTTGAAGTCTCAAAAAAAAAATCACTTTCTTAATATCTTGACCAATATATCTTAATAAACCTTTAGCATTTTTTGTTAAAGATGTTGTGAAAAGAGAAGGTAGTAGTTACAAATGTGAAATATGAGGCATTTAAGTAACTCAATAGCATTTTTTTTCTTTCCCATTAACTATAAGGTGTTTTTATGAGTTAGGACTTCCTTTTCTGCCCTGTGACAGATTTCCAAGATGATGATTCTTGCACAGATCGTTTTCATATTTTATATTCATTTTTCAGAATATCTTTCTTAGTAGAATAAGAAAAGCAAAGAAGCTTTGCTGGTGGTTTCATACAAGTCTGCTTGTATGAGGCTTCTTGATGTTTTCTGATAGATGTTTTTTTGAAGAACTATGGCACTAAGCCTTTACATCTTCTCATGTCCACCATACTTTTACTCCTGGCATTCAGTTTACAATCAGAACATTTACAATCAGAACAACTGATTCTCCTGAGAATCAGTTACTGATAATATAACAATGCAAAGTATTTATATCTGGCAGAGTGTTCAGCCCATGTGCTGAGAATGATACCATAGTTCTTTTGCTTTGATAAATATTCAGTATTGGAATCCCTAAATGTGTTGTTGAAAACATTGTCACTCTAGGGCATTTCTATTTTGTTTGCATTTGAACAAATCCTACCTCTCCAGATCTTTTCAGGTTTAATAAGTTCTAATACCACCAGGGAAAATTTCACTTCTGACTTCTTTTTCACATTCCCTTTCTTTCTTAATTCTACACTGAAGCAGTTCCCTCCTGTCACTTGTGGTCTTAATTTCTTAGTACCAAGATTTCCTTCTGTTTTATCTTGTCTGCCTCAACAGCCAAGCTATGTAAATATTGCTGACATTCCTGCTTATTACAGTGGTGTTAAATTATCAGTTTAACATTGCCTACAAGCCAGAGGCTGCAGAACTTTCCACCTGCCACTAATGCTGTGCTTACCAAACACTGTATTTCATACAACATAATGTTGTTACCTCAACACCAGGTAATTGGCCTGATGTTCCTCTTTTATCTCCATCCTCTGTGAGAACCAATCATCCAGTTAATTGCAATTTCAGTCTTGTCATGAATTTTTACTCTTCTTTCCCTGGAGGGTGTACCTGTTGTACAGAGAAGTGTGAGTTCTGTAATATCTTCCATGAGGAAAAAAACCCCAAAACAACAAACCCACAAAAAACCAACCCTAGATAGATAATTTTCTCTATTCATGAGCAAATATACCCTGTCTGGTGAGTGACTAAGTTAATGACACAGTAATATTTGCATTGTTAAAAGTTTCCCTGTGTCTTAGGTCACAACAACTTATGACATGAACAACTCATCAGCTCCCCCTCAGAAAGTCATGAGAAAAGAGTGGGGTTGATGGAGCCTGAGATTTTTTGTCACAATCGTAAAGACCAATAAACTACACAATAAACCAGAAATCCTTGGCTGGGGTGGGAGATTCCCACACTCATTTCATAAGCTAATTTTCTTGACTGATGACAAGACCTGGATCCCACACTAACCAACTATCAGAAGAAACTACGGGGTGGCCATGTGTCACCTCCACTTTGCAGAGGCAAGGTTTTATCTTTCTCTACCCTATCCTCTTGACTTGATACTTGAGATTTGGCCTTAATGTCCATGTTTACCCAATGCTGTACTAAAAATAAAGCTTAATTGGGATAATTCATTTACTCAGTGACTGCTCATTTTTCTTGTCTAAGAAATGAACCAGCCACTTACCAAGTCCAAGTCTACCCAGATGCTCTAAATTACTTCTTATCAGAGGAGGACCTTCACGTTAAGTAGTACAGCCATATGTTTGATGAGCATTAGTCCTTATTTGCCTGGTCAAGTCCAACAGGGTAAGCTCCAGAGGAGTCTGCTGCCCTAGGCAAACTGCCCAGCCCAACCAGTCTGTTGCTGAATGCCCAATCAACCCTTGCCAGCTCAGGGAAACTGTACCTGTGCAATTGTGCTGCCCCGGGAAACTGGCTGCCCCAAGCAGCCCCCTGTTCCTTCCCTGAAGGAGGGAAACTGTTCTTGCTCCCAGATCAAATGAAATTTTCCTCTATTGTGAAAGTCTCTGGGTGAAAAAAAGCGCTCCTTCTCAGGGCTCATTAACTATTTTGCAAATGGGAAATAACAACAAAAGACCAGCAAGCGATCACTGTATAACTTGTTTGTCCCAATAAATGTTTCCAGATAAAATTATACCCTAGCACATTCTCAAAATGTCATTGCAGAAGCGCACCAACACTAATTGTATGACAGGCTGAGGAAAGGATTAGTCCTACAAGACTTATCATGCTGGGAAACCAAAGGACCACAAAGAACAGTAATTTTTATCTAACCACAGAAATTTAGGTGGGCTAATGAGCCTTGTATCAAAAAACCAAAACAAATCAACAGTCACAACAACTGTGAGAATTAACTTTTATTTGAAGTTATAGAGGGACTTTCTGCACAGTCCACAATATTTTTAATTAGTTTTTGTTTTCCTTCTGTTACATAAACTGGTTTCATCATCGTGATGTTACCATTTAATTTACATTTCTTACTCATTTAAAGTACTTTGTTTTACAATTGTCAGTAGTTAGTCCTGCACCAGACTTCTGTGTCCAACATAATTAGATGCTGTTGTCCTTCAAATTATTTCTAGATATGTTTCAAACGCTCCAATTATGCTCAGTGAACTGCCTTAAAAAAAAACCAAAAAAACCAAAAAAACAAACCCCAAAAAACCCAAAAACAAAACCAAAAAACCAACCAAACAAACAAAACCCCAAAAAAACCCCAAAAAACAACAACATTGTTGCTTTACTGTCTAGGGTACTGTCCATGGATAAAATCACCTGCACTGCAGGTGTTTAACTGCAGATTCAAGAAAGTGATTGCGCAATAAACTCTCCTAAGATGAAACAGAGAAAATTAACTTTTTAAAAAAACTTTGATGTTATTTTTAGCAAGATAAAGAATTCAAACAAATATGTGGTAACTGTCTGACTGGCTAAATAACTCTGGCCATTTTCTGATGTGTCTCTTGCTCTCTGTAAATAGTCCCTCTGCATCTTTCTTGTGGGCTCTCTCCAGGTACCAGAGGGATCCAACCCCAAACCCATTCTATGTTTGTATCAAATTCAAGCCTCACCATTTTTTTCTCCATTTATTAAAATGTTGCCTATAAATCAGTCAGTATCTCTGGTCCCATCTCCCCATTTATCTTCCAAACTTCTCTAACTATTCTACTAGTGAACAGTTACTTTTTTATCCCATCTCTCACGCTGGTTGTCATAAATGGACAGTAACAAAGTTTCAGATACTTCAGATGTCCTCACTTAGTGACAAAGTAGTTGATATCAGCTATTTTAATTCTTTTTACTCTCTTGGGTGGGATTCTCATTTCTGTCTCCAAGGAGTAGCTGTCTGGATTCAAACTAATCATCCTTTATATTGCCAGCCAAAAGAAAAAAGTACTTTCAGGGTAGCCTTTATCTGACCTATTTTAAAGGTCTTTTTTAAGGAAGAAGTGTTCCATGCCTTAGAACTGTCTTTTTCTTGCTCAGATAAATCCTACCTTCTGCATCTAATCAAGTTCTTGCTGACACCAGTGACCTTGTTTTTCTAATGCTTCTAACATTTATCTCCAAAGTAACAAGACTAGAAGTCCTGGAACAGGTTGCTCAAATTTGTTCAAAGTAAATCTATGCAAAAGATCTTCAAAACTAGACCTGGGTCTATCAGGTTGAGCTTTCCATCCTTTGAGGTTTTGAAAATTTTATCTCTAACAAAATAGAACAAAAAGTTGAAATGTTGACATTTTACCTGACTCAACTATATTAAAAGAACAATAAAGCTCAGCTACAAAATAGTCAGTCTTAATATATCTGAAAAATTCTTTCTCATTTTCCCTCTACTTAAAAAAAAAGGCCTTCAAATCTTCAGGAAAGTAGCATATAAAATTTGGAAATGTATTGAAATTTTTATTTTAAAAGTTGAAAGGGCATCTTTCAACCATGTCAGTGTGACATCAGACAGCTTTGAAGCTTACTCCACTCTCCTACTGAGTTTTTCTTTTGACAGATAATTATTTCCTGACTTCAGAGTCTCACCTGAAAATTCCTGATGCATTGCAGGTAAAGCAAATTTAAATTTAAAAAAAAGTCTCAACATAGACCAAGGTAGGTAAGGCTCACATTTCATATTAATCCTAGCATGTCCGTATTTATTTCATACTCATTTTCACTTACTGTAGTAAAACTGAGCAACTTAGCTTGGTTAGCAGTTATCACAGATGTTTCCAGATTGAGGTGTTATGGGCTTGGTTCAAAGCCAAACCTCACTTCAAAGGCATTGCTGGGGTAAGGCCATCTGTCTTTGTAAGGCCAGCACCTGTTCCAGGCAGCTTTCTAAACTTCACAGGATTGCCTAAATAAACGTGCCCCTCAGAAGCCCCCAATGGCACAGGAGCACTGTGCAGGACAAACTCTGCCTTTGTGGTGTCCTGGTGGCTGGACACCCAGACATCACACATCTTGGAAGTGTCATGGTGCATCTAGGAAAAACTCACGTAGTAGGTAACGTGGTCTTGTTGCTGCAGTATTCAGCAGTGTTGGGACCTAATCTGATTTTATTCTGCACTGTCTAAAATGAGTTTAGAAATAAAGAGGTAATTACTTCCCATTTCAGTTTGGCAGGAGTTGAAATTGTAATAATTTCAAAAGGACTCACCTGGCCATCTGTATCTTCCTCAGCTTTCATTCTGGAGAAATGGCTGGCCCTGAGAACAGACACTGATAAACCCAATTCATACTAGACTACAAAAGATTGCACTGAGGGACTAGCAGGCCAGCATCTTCCATTATACTAGAAATTACAGCTCTTAAATTACTATGGAAAGACTTCACTACCACAAAATTAGGTCATCTGCTTCCCACCATATTAACATTTTTTTTCACTGCTTTTAAATTCAAAAGTAATCTTCAGTGGTTAAAAAAAACCCCATACAACCAACTTGGATAAACATCTTTGTTCAATCTGTGCTATAACTTTTCATTGTTGAATTAATTTCCTGATCCCATGAACTACAGGGTGGCCATGAGCTTCTGGGAACATCTTTCTTGCAGTGCCACTATCTCTAACTAAAAATTCCCTCCTGAATCAAAGTGTCTTTAGGCTGAAGTTTCTCGTGTTTTTACTCGGCTCAAATAATGGATTTGGAAATACTAGACAATTCCACTTGACTACTTGAGATAGAGAAGTAAAAAGAGAAAATCTCTTTCATGTTTTAAGAACTTTCAGATGCCATACTTATGCGTGGATAATTGCAACTTAGCATCTGCGCAAGCACATATACAATTCTCCTTAACGGTGGACTTAATCTTGTTAAATTTGATTACAGTTCTTTATTGAAAGGAAGAATAACAGTCTAAGTGCCAAAATTCTAAGGGCTTTGGTACACATATGCAGCTACAGTCTGAAAAATAGTATTTGTTAATTGCATTCAAGTGTTCTGTGTTCTTTATGCTGCAGTAGAAGCAGCTATTGCCTTCTTGTATCGGTATTGTCATTCAAGAGTAAACAACTCTATCATTTCTGCAGTCAGACAATGTTCACCTGAGAACTCCTTGCTGGCATTTAGATCAAGGCAAAGCCGTAATTGCTGGTAAAAGCTGGGAGCTGCCTGCAGGGTGCTTTGTCAGGATAAACTGGGGGAGTTCCTCCCCCAGCCCAAGGATTTGGCAGCCCAGCACAGGGCTGAAGTCTGTGGGTGTGCTCTGAGTAATTGCTTTGTGTGCCTCAAACTGCTCCATGTCTTCTGGTCAGGGTCACCACAACAAAGCCTTGTTTTGTCACTTACCTGCAGTTTCTGCAGATGTTTCTGTATTTCAAAGGGCAGAGAAATGACAGAAGAAATTCACACTCTTTTAAGATAATACCTAACACAGTTGGGATGAATCACACTAAGGAGGTATCTCCTGCAAACAGGACTGAGACAACCAGCTCATATTAAACACCCTGTGTCTAGACAGAGAGAGATAGGCATGATGAATGTCATGTCACATGTCAAACACTTGAACCAAAATTAGAGTAAAGCTGTGGAGAAACCTGTAGAAATTTTAATTTAACAATGGCATGGCAGTGTTGCAATAATAGTGTTTGCTCTTCCCTAAACCTTGCAGGTTTTAAGTGACTGTCAAGCACTACCAATTGCATACTAACTGTGACTTCGTACACCCTTACAGTTTTTTAAACAGGTGTGTTAAAACAGAGAAAAGAAAGACTAAAAAGAAAGAACCAGGATGACCTCCAGTATGAGAATAGAAAAAAAAGAGGACAAAGGCCCAGCACAACTTGGAGGTACTTTGTCCCTGACACAGTGACACCATAGGTAGGAGAGTTACCTCTTCTATAATGCAAAAGAAATAGTTCACACATCCAGGCATAATGGCTAGAAAGTTATAGCTATCTTCATCCATTTAGAGTTCATTTAGAGGTTTGTTCTGTCTTGTTTCGTTTTGTTTTATTTTGTTTTGCTTTGTTGAAGAGGTTGCAGAAGAGGCAGGGATTAGAACAAAGTAAGAAATCAGTATTCTCATGTTATGGTCAAGCCATATTCATGTGTACTCCATATATAAGTACACACAAAAATCCCCAAACCCTTTGCTAGTAAGGGCTAATTGTATTAAACATCCAAAGGCTTTCCAGGCTTTTTAGTAAATTGAATGTAAGTATCCCCTTCTTTTACAGGAATGGCTTCTAATTAGCAATATTAAAGGGAAGACACTGGAAACACTAAAAAATCCTTACTTAAATTATTTCGCCATTTTTCAAGGGATGTGAAAGAGACTTTTCAGTGCACATTTATTGCTTTAGAAAGAAAAAAGAAACACTTGTCAAATGTATATTTTCAAAAGCAATATGTTTAATAAAAATATATAATTGGTCTTATTAATAGGGACATTTGTCAGTTATTAGCAATAATAAAGTACACTCTAAATTAAAAAGGAAGTATTGTATTAGATGTTTCTTTGAATTATTGCAATACCCTGGGAAAATCATGCCTATAAAAGGACTTCAGTTGTAATCTAGTTTGTTATTAAAAAAAACAGGAAATAAAAATATATAGATAATGAAGCTTTTATTTTTATTTTCGTAGTTTGATCAATCAATCCTACTAGAGGAATAAGAATGCTAATTTACTCACACTATGCATTCATTCCATACTAACTTCTGAATTTGTTAATTCAGAGGTGGTAAAGATGGCACTATTTTAGCATTCTTGGATCACATTGAGGTGGAAGGGAGATCACATGTTTAAGAAGCTCAATCTTCTCCAGGATCGAGATTCACTTGCAAAAAACTAGAGGACATTGCTTTCAAATAAATCATAAGAAGAAGAGAAAGAAGAGAAGATCTTCTAAAGGATGTCATAAAACAGGCTTTGACAGTCAGCTGATAAACAGAGCTGAGGAAAAGTGAAAACTAGGACAAAAGATAAAATGTGTAAGGGGTTCACAGGAATACTGATGCAGAACAGTATATTGAGAAGTCACTAATACTGGAAGGAAACAGCATATGATGACAGAAACCATTAGAAAAGCCCTTAGGCATACAAAACATTTTCTGAAAAAGGAAATTAAATTTGCAAGTTATTGATGTTAAAGCCTGAAACAACTTAGGAGCTATCTCTGATTTTATATACAAAACCAACTGCTAAGGGTTATTTACAATGTCTAACAGAGTATATGCTACTTCTGCAACTTTTTATGAAGAAAATTCTGTATATCATTCCTTTAAGAAATGAGAAGAAAATTCTAGAAATAGCAAACTTACTAAAGCAATGTGAAACTTGGGAAGCAGTAACACAAAAGAATCTCTCCTCAGTATGACTAAGTATTCCTCTAGCCCAGTTTCTTGTCCCTGGCAATGACTAATGGTGAATGCCTAGGAAAGAGCAAAAAAGAGGACAAGCAAATACTGATACCTCCTGTATATATTCTTCTCACATCCAAAAATAATGGATTAGAGGTTTGCTGAGCTAAAAGTTTGACATATTTTATTGCTGTTTTTATTTAATAGTCCGGTGTAACTTTTTCTCAAATGCAAAGGGTGCATTTGTCTCACCCTTTTTCTTTACTCAGTATAAGCCTCTGCGAGTTGTGTTCCACTCTTTCTTGCACCAGTGGTTTCACAGATTTACCACTGCTGTGTGAACAGACACTTCCCTCTTGCAATAATCTCCTTCTGATTTCACTTCACTTTTCTTCAAAAATGCAGCAAATATTTTTCTCTGTTTTTCTTATCTTTGTCACTCGTGATTTGAAAGAACCTAATTGTATATTAACTTGGCCAAACCTTTTCCAAGGGGTAGAACCTTTGTTGGTGTTGTTTGCTCTGTAGAAGCTTCTCTATAACTTTAATCATCCTTGTTTCCTGCTCTATGTTTCCAATAACAGTAATTATTAACTTGAATCAAAGTTGTCTTCACTGTTGCAATGGGCTAACCAAGGAAACCTCGAGGGAGGATTTGATACAAAACCTGGCAAAACTCCAGAAACCTGTTTGTTTTCCAAGTACATTTTAAGGTATTCTAAGTAAAACTTAGTCCATAGATGGGTTTAATGGTATTATGCTTGCAAAAAACAATTATTATGAGAACCTACTGTTTTGGATCCCTCAAGCTACCAGGAAAATCCTGGAAGACATGACTTGAAAAGGTCCTTTAATTAATCTCTCTGTTCAAAGACAAGGTGACATAAATCGGGGTAGGAGATTTTAGTATGATCAGTCATACCAAATATTCCAAGTATACTAAGCCATCTCATCTGGTCCTACTGCTGTTTGATTGCAAAAGAAAAGGTTCATGCAAACCAATTGGTTAGTTTGGAATTTCTCTAACATGATTTAAATCATATTTTCAGAGTGCAGAAACCATAACTGAATCAAAACCATGAGGATCAGAAAAGATGAGATCATATTAAATGATTATTAGAAATTTGCAGAATGACAGACCAAATAGAAATAGTATTTGGTTTAATAAATGAAGAAGCAATTTTTAAAAAGAGGGCTTTGTCAAGGACATTTTTTGTATTTACAGTCTTTTCACAACTATTCCAGATAAAGTAAAAGATGCCATTGGGCTGCTTAAAGGAAGACTGACACTGACTGAATAGAGAAGAGGATTTAAATACTATCTGACATTATCAAATCAACTTCTTTAAAGCAATAGTGAATTGAAAGTACTTTAATCCATCTCTTATATTTACAAGAAGAGAAAGGTTATAAAAAACTTGTATTATGAATTTTTTTTTTAAGAATGGATACTTCAACTGTATCAACACATTATTAAACAAAAGTTATCTTTTCAATGTCAGCAAGAAATAGAGAGAAGAGGTATTTTTCCATGTGGTTTACCTCTAGATATAACCCCAGTACTTAAAAATGAGAGCAGACCATTGAATAGCATGGGTTTGTGAGCAGTTCCAAGAGGAATATTGGGAGCAAAACAATTAATTGTGTTGTGGTAGAGAGGAGTTGTTTTGCTATTGTTAGATGTTTTTTGCTGTTCCCCATCCTTGTCTGAGTTTCTGAGGTCCATCTCAGTAGTCAAACTTCTCTTAGCATGGCCAAAATAAGGAAAAGAGAATCATCTCATTGCCCTTGACTGATGCAGAGCACCCAGGCATTCCCCTTCAGTCTCATCCTGTATGACCAAGCAATTTTGCAATTAATGTAGCTGCACCTGATAGAACTGAGTCTGTGCTTGGCCACAACACCTTCTCCTGGGTGACAGAGGCCCAACAGTGTTTGACAGGGGGAAACTCTGGCCTTTCACTTCACATCTGCTTCTTTTCAGTGCATCACTCTCACCCAGCTTGGGGCCTGGGGTTTCACTGTGCTGAGTCTGTACCTGGCTGCTTTTGGTGGCCTGCCCCACAGCATGGTCATCATTTCACCCTGCCTACTTGGTCCTTTAGGAGCCTCTTTTGTGTAACACCAAAGCAACTAGTTCAGCAGAAGAGAAACAAGTCATAGAAATAGTGTAGGTGGTTCTCAGTTCACTATTCACTTGTTATGGGGCAAAATAACACAGCCTATTCACATGATTGAATCACTACTGTTCTTGAGGTTGAGGTCAATAATTTGCTGGGGCAGATAAGCACAACATCAATGAAAGGAGATGTACCCATCTGTGTCAGCAACAAATTTTGCTCACACTCTAGGGCGACAAAAGTGGATCCAGCAAATAACTGATAAGAAATGAAGACAAAAAGCTATCTATTAGCAGAACAACCAAGAAATTAGTATAGAGGAGTTACATTATACTGCACCCTCTATTCAGCCTGATCCTTTATTATGCAGGAGTTCTCAATTACTATTCACTTCAATAAGAATCTTGTAGCAAATTCACAGCTCACAAAATCTGGATTGTAGTACTATGACTGGTATGCAAATTGGTAATATGTGAGTATATTAAATATAAATTAAACTGTAAGGGGTTTAATCTTTGATTTGGAAATGCAGTGAGTGGGAGCACTTATTAACAGAGGTAGAATTCTTATCAGATACATACATGTATGCAAATATCTTTTTTTTTTCCTTGCCTTGAGCCAATATAAGATAAAAAAACTTCTATTAATAATTTCATTTTCCTAGAAGAGAGCTGGAGGAACACACCTGAAACACAATCTTCTCATCTTCAAGATTCCAAAGGGTTTCAGTAGAATTACATGGGGTGGGTAATCCTTGCCTTCTAATGGAATGGTGCTGCTCTTCCCCACATGCATTGTGAGCCTTCTCAGTCAACGCCATTGCAACATTTCCAGACAAGAAGAAAACCTAGGAATAATACTTTGGAATTAAGATAGGTTTCAGAAAGTTTTTTATGGTTCATATGATTCAGAACATAAAGTGTTCACAAAATTAAAGTCTATTGTTCTTGTGAGCTTCAGTGAACCTGACATTTCAAGCTGTGAGATGAAGAACTTTCTTGCCAGCTTTCAGTTTATTGAGCATAATGTGCTTTATTCCCTGCTAGAGCCATGTTGGTAGACACCCAAGTGGGCTTGTTAGAACAAATTCTGATAGGATGGAGATAACATTGATTCAGGATCCAGTGAGATCAGACTGAAAGTGTTACAGCTAGTTCAGTCCTGATCCAGCTGAGCATCTAAGAGTTCTTAAGACTTAGAACCACTGACATAGGCAACTTTTTCTGATCATGTGAGGGCCCTAAATTTGGAATTCTCTAAGAAAATCCTGGAGAGGGACTAGTCTCAAGACCAGACCATCTTTCTATTCTTTCTTAACCACCTGGTCTACTGATGTAAGTATCAGTGCTGTACTAAGACCACATCACTTAATGAGTCTTCCATATTTAACTGCAGTCACCTCCAGTTTTACATCTTTCTGCTGCACGAAACTTTTACATCTTTCTGCTGACAACTTTGGCTGTTCATTTATCTTGATGTAAATGTGGACTTTAGAGTATTACAGCAGTAAATATGGGAATAAATACACACATCACCCAGAGCCTTAAATTTTCTAGACCTTCAGGCACCAGCCAGCAGGGCTGTTCCTTAGGTTTCCTTAGTGATGTTATAGAGTAATACCAGCCTGTTCTACTGCAACAGCCATTTCTTTGAGGAATCTTAGCTGTGTTACTGGTTTGCTATATATATATTCAGTATTTAATTTCTACTGTACATTGCATTAGAGTTTACACCATAAGGCAAATCTTTGAGGAATGGTGTTTACATTACCTCTGTATCCATTTGTACAGGAGTAATCTTGACTTAAAGTTTCTCCCACATTCTGACAGGCAAAAAGCAGAGTTATGAGCACTACAAGATCATTTACAAGGTAATACCCTTTCTTTTCTGTTGTCTTTCAAAAGTCACTAACAACCAAATACCCTCATTTAGTGTAGAGAAAAATAGCAAGGTCTTAGGTCAAGGAAGTAGCAGCATTAGCAAGTGTACTCCCTCTCCTTACTCCCTGTCCTTTGGCTTTTTTAGCCAACATGCCTGAATCACCTCCACTGCCTTTCCAGCCCTGTGGAGATGACTCCAAGACAGGTCTGCCCACAGCCCCTGGCATCAGAGCCTAGGGTGACACTTGACCTTGTTTTATACTCAAGCCACCACACTGCACTCACAGAGTGTCACAGTGCATTCCATCACTGAACACACACAACTGCACAGAAATGCCTCACAGATGTGGCAAGAGAAAAAAAAAATCACCAAACCACTCTTCCCGTAAAGAAAAAGCATATACCCACTGTCCTGGTAATATGGCTGTGCCAAAATAAGAGATAAAAGGCAAATGCAAGACAAAACCAGCTTAATGTGATGCCCCAAAAACAGCACCTGTGTTCTCTGAAGTGACACAAAAAAACTCCAATGATGTTCTCAGAGGAAGAAGTTTTACCCACTTGGGAATGATTTTTCAATATTATGAAGAGATGAAGACATAGAAATCAAGAGAGAAAAGACAGAGATATGAGGGGGAGTTTGCTGTAAATCATTAAAAAAAAAAAGCTTTAAGAATTGACATAACTTTATCTCAAGGAAATGTGGAGGCTATAAATACATGGACTGGAAAAATACCCTGAATAAATCTACTTTTCCTGCTATTCTGGCTTGCTGAGAGTGACAAATCGCTTGACATAACCCTTGTTCAATTTAATACACCTTGAAGAACCTAATAAAGTCTTTTAAGCAGAGGAGACGCTTTGAAACCTTTTCTTCAATTATAGGGGAGGATGCCCCTATTATGCTAAGAGATGAGCTGAACAAGTTTAATTTCCGTTTATGATTAAGGAAAGTACATGGATCTGTTGCTGCATTGAGAGACCTAAAGTCGACTGTATATCACAATGGCATATTTATGAGCAACACAATGTGATGCTCTCATTCACTCACAAAGAGAATGACATATACAAGCCAACAGCAATCCCAAACCTCAGAGGAATCACACACTACTTCAGCTTCCAGTTTAGTGAAAATAAATTATTTTGATCTGTAAGAAGTGCTGCAAAAATTTAAATCAGTGAACAATAAATACATAATAGTAGGACTAATTATTCTTTTTCTCTGCCAGTATTCTCAGTTATGATAGAACTTAATGAGGCTTTAAAATAAAACTGTACTAAATACTTACTATCATAAATTTCCTTGAAAAAACTAAAAAATAAAAAGGAGTAAGGTCCATAGCAAAAAATAAATGAGCCAGATACTGTCTTCTATTCCAACGCTTTATACAATCCTGTCAATGTATAAGGCTTGCCACCTGTGGAGGTAGGGTCCTTGTTCCCACATGATTCACTTAATCTGCCCTAGAGGATTTCCTCAAACATCCCTTTCCTTAAACACCTCCACCTCCTGAGCTGTACATCCTGTGCTCTTGCTCTCGTAAGAAGCAGCGGAGAATTTAATTCAATGTTTCTTTGCTCCCTAACTCCTGATGAGAAGAGGATTGATGACCCAATCAGGATTTTCCCCCCTTTCCCCTCCTATCAACAATGCAATAAGTTACACTCCAAAAGAAGGTCGGAATCAGCAAAGTTCCCATCCTACAGCTCACCCCAGCCAAGACTTGGTTGTCTGGCCTGGTGGGGCTTGTTGATGTGCAGCTCTTCAGGGCTCTGTCACCTGTCCTCAGACAAGTACAGTCCATCCATTGGGTAGCTTTATTGTGGTTTCAACTCACATATCACAATTTAAATTCCCTTATATAGCATACATCCTCAAAGTAAATAGATTTTACAATGGAAATGGCACTTGTAGATGTCCTAACACACTATTTTTGCTGTGATTGCTTTGAAGGACAACGGTGGATATGGGAAATGGAATGAAATACAACTCTCAGAAAAGCGGTGAACTTCTGAAATCTTTTTCCTTCCCTTTGGAAATAAATTTCTTTGGAAAACTTGTCAAGGCCACTGCTTTTTAAAACTCATTTTTCACTTCTGTATCCTTGAAACACTTTAAAAATGTTTACTTGATTAAAAACTGACCACTCAACCTTGTCAAATGCTTTTCCTGCATGTAAAGACAAAGGAATGCATTGAGCTAGTAAATTATAATAATCCCATAATCCTAAAAGCATGTTTACAGAGTTTTCATATTGCTAATTGCCAAGGGAGTTGGCTTTTAATTACTTTCTACAATCTTCACACAATATTTCTCTTCTGTCCTAGCTTTTTAGAATATGCAGTTACTTTTTCTCACAAATTACCTGAAAGACCCTAAATAACAAAATAATTTTATTTGTCCAGTGTGATGAAAGATTTTATTTGCCATATCTGAAATTTAAATACAGTTTTAATTTATTTTACATGTTGAGATTTCATGTGAGTTTGGTCTGTGACAGTCTTGTTATTTATTTTGTATTCATTTTGTTTTCTTTCAAATTTATGCAAGATTAATAAATATATCTCTCATAGTATTGTCATCTTTATAGATAATTTTATTAATTTTCATTTTTACACTACATAACAGCAGAAAGTTCACCTTTTCTTTCTTTCCTCCTCCTTGTACCCTTGCCCAAATTCATATTCAATCCAAACCTGCATTACAGCTAAGAAAGAATTGCTGGAATTAGATTTTAGAGATTAGGTCAAAATTCTTCAAGGCATAAACGAGCTGCCTGCATCAATATTGCTTCTCTGTTTACACATTTATTTCAAAATTAATGCTATGAAGTATCTTTTTCACATAAAATATGAGAAATATGAGAAACTGTTTAAATGGCTGAAAGGGAAAATTATGCCATAACACTACATGAAAAATTGCTCCCTGCACCATTTTGGAACATTTTATTCTGAAAAGCTGGAATTTAAAAGTAAGCAAAGTGACTTTGCTGATGAAAAAGGATATAATTTTATTTTCTGAAGTAATGCTTGTGATATTAATGAAAAAAAAAAAACTAAAAAACACACCAAAACCACCAAACCACCTTTCAATGTAGGGTCACACCAAGGAAACAAATCTGCTGTAAGGACCTAACTCCTTACAATCCTCTGCTCTGTATAAATATTTTCATGATTTTACAAAGTTCTCAACAGATCTCAGCAAAACATTTGTTTGAAGTACACAACTAATAATTGTGTACAATTATACAAAGAGTAACCAAAACTGCTCATGCTACAAACAGCATTTGTTTAATATTTTCAGATTAAAAAAAGAAACATAGACAATTAAAAAATCTTAGCTATTTTGTGTTTCTAATTTTGAGATCAACCTAAGAAATTCTTTAAAGACAAGAATTTCAGGCTAAAGAGTTTTGCTTTGACTCCCAACACAATTTTTTAAAATCCTTTTTTGTTGCTGTTGTCTGTTTGTTCATTTGTTTGTTTCTTTGGAGGGGGTTGTTTTGTTTGGTCACAGAGATGCAAATTCTGTTGTCTGCACAGCTCAACTGGCCACATGTTGCCTGAAGCAGTAAGGAAGCTTCAAGGAAAGCCAGCAGTGTCTCTGGTTCGGAATACTTTGATCTGTAATGGTTTGGGTACGTTTTTGTAAAGGATAGGATACATCCTTGATTAAAAACCTTCATGGCAGCAGTTAGTAAGATTCAGTTGGGGAATACGCATTATTCTCTTCAGAGAGTTTTCAAAAACTTTAGAAATTAAATTAAAATGAAATATTAAATTCTTAATCCATAACAAAACCCTCAATTAATTTCAATAATTCTTAATGTATTCGTGAATGTTCACAATTAGCTATTAATTTTATTGTGGGGTGTACGTGTATGTATAAAGAGTTCACCCCAAAATTTTAATAGATCTTCTTTAAAGTATTTTTTTTTCAAATGACACTGGACAAAATTGATAATGAAAATAGTAACCCTCCTTGCTATGATATCATTTGGAAAAAAAAAATATGCAACTGCCTCATCACTAAACACTGCAATGAACAATTCTCAGACAAATTTGAATTAAAATTCCTTTTAAACTTTAGTGACAGCCTTCTTAGCATGTTGAGCTTCAGCTGGCCAGTTCCTCAGTCCTGTGCAGTTCCTACCATCTTTACCTTGGAGCAAAGCAGAGTCATCCCGTATGATGGCAGTGCCTGTGGCCCTGATGTGACCCTTTGTTTCCAGACATCAGGGATGAGGGCCACCTTTATGAACTAATAATTTTTGAGTGAGATATGCCATTTTCCTAAAGAGGAAATGAAGGCTTGAGAGCTTCTTCTCCTCTGCATCTCTGCAGGGATGACGTGCTGCCAGGGCAGCCCGTGTGTTCAACTGCATCTCTCCTCACTGCGAGGATGCAAGAGAGATGAAGCCATCATCTTCCAATATTTCCTTGGAAGTCTGATTTATTGATCTGTAATGATTTTCTGCTTCACAGGAGCACAGAGCTGACAGCAGTAACAGCTGCTGTTGTATCAGATCACCAGAGATTTACGGAGTTCCTTATTTCCAAGGAGTATTGCTCTGGTGCGGAGGTCACGGTGTGACGGAGCCAGCACACGGTGTTATACGACTTTCATTGCTGTAAAACTTCAAATATAAACAAATAAATGTGCCCAATGCAATGCAGTTCTCTTTTATGTCCTGGGCAAGTCTGCAGTTTCCATGGTTACCAAAGGGCAGCCTAGTAGAGAAACAATCCAGTTTTTCTTTCAGCAGAGTTTTTTTGGGGACTATCCTTTGGAAAAGTTGTACAGAATAAATCATTTGTAATACATATCCACATCTCTTGAATTTGTTGTTGATTTAGAAATTTATGCAAAAATCAATTGCACAACTTAAAACATATTAGACAGGGCAACTGATATTCCCCATTCAAAACCAGCATATCTTATAATGTGCATAGTCTTTATTTGGTTTACTGTGTTGTTTCTTCTAAAATTTTTAAAAAATTACTGTTAGTTATTTAATATTATTTTAAAATTATTTAAGTAAATCAAAACAATACTTTTATAAATAGATCCTAGGGATATAGGATCCACCAGGTTCTCTCTTTCTCTGGAAGACAAGTGTAATTACAAGTGCACCCCACTCCTTTTTTTCTTAGCTTTTACTGCTGGGCAAATACCATAAGTTGTGTAACACACCTAAATACTTTGAGTCCTAAGATTGGACCTTGGGCTCACTATCCCATATCTGTTTAACAATCATGTTGAATCAGAATCTTACTATACCAACACCAACCATAATGGTAGTAATGGTAACAATGCAGGATGTTCATTTTACAAATACCAGGTATTGATATTAAATGTTGATGTCAAAGATTATCAACAGCATTCAAAAATATATTTTCAAAATGGCAACATTTTTTCACTGTTGCATCTGATCTCTCCAGACTGTTTGGAAATCTCAGACTGGGTTTCGGTCACATGTAGGTCCCCATTTTGACTTCCCAACATGTATTTTCCTTTTCATCTTTTTTTACTTTTTTCTCAGATGCCCATTTGAAAAATCCTTCTGCTTCCTTAGAGAGCTCAGAATGCTTCCTAGTGCTCTGAGAGCTGTTGAGGGGTTACCAGGACAGAAAACCTCAGATTCTACCTCAAACTCCATCCTAGTTCTTGCAAATCAGGGAAGGAGTAATGCCCCCCATCAGATGAGAACTGCTCTCACTTGAAGTTTGTAGCAAGGCACCCCAGACCTCCGGGCCAACCAGTTAAATCTCACACAGTCCCTGACACTTTCCTTAGCTCTCCCTAGTGGGAGCAGTGCTGCACCCTGCCCTCTGCACCACCCTATGCAACATTCAGCTAGGGGAAACTCTGTCAGGTGCATGGAACTGGAAAAGGAATTAATATTGTGCAAGAACCCAAAGGTATATTTTTCCCTATGCAGCCGTCTGGAGCCCTTAAAAAGCCACATGCACAGATTCACATGGCTTACAGTGACTCTGCTGAGCCATGACCTGACACAGCACTGCAGACCCTGCCTCAGTAACCACCTGGTCAGAAAGAGCACAGTGAGCATCTTTCAGCAGCTCCTGTCGTAACTGTCTTTCCTCACAGTTGTTTCTGAATTAATTTTCATTTTTTTACTTTATTCATTCGAAGAAAGTCTCTAAAATAAAAGCAGAACTTCAGGAACTGTTCTGATAGAGCTGAGTAGTGTGAGACCGTCACCAGCTTACTGCAGGCTTAATGCAGCTGCACAGACAGTTTTCATCTATTTTCTTGCTGTATCGTGTTACAAATTAACATATCATTTGATGCCCTCTATTTCCTCTGCTTTTCATGTTTCTCTCATATTGACTATCACAGATAATTTTCAAGCAGATCTGTTAGCTCACTTTTCTCTAATAAGAATTCTAAATGTTCATTTAGAATCACTGAATATATTAATACTTCTGTATTCTCGTGTCATCTTTGCTTTCTTCTCTAAAAGTAAGAAAAGCTCTGAGATTGGTATCATCTTCACATTTAATTAATGAGATTTCTATTCCCTGAATAAGCTCCCCTGGCATGTCTGCAGTTGGTGCAAACTATATTCACGCTGACAGACGCTATCGTTAATGTACTAAGTGCCCGTGTGCTATTTCAATAATAGTACCAATAATCATCACACTGTCTGCTGCCTACACATACACAGGTATACAGAAAAATGTATTCAGTTTTCCTAAGTCTTTAATACTGCCCAAAATGTATCTTCTTCTTTGGTTCTGAGAATTATTAGCTTTGGGTGGTTTGTCTTCATTATAATTGTCACTTTCAGCTCAGCCAAGAACACCTTTATTCAAATGCTCTGATAGCTACTTTTGAGCTGTGAATCCAATTAGATGGAGAATATGAAGTTTGATTTTAAAGAAATCAAACTACCATTAAGTATTTAGTTGGAAGGATCTTATTGCTTACTTCATGGAAATAAAACACTAATTTTAAAATGGTAGTCAACAGTAATGCAGTAAAAATAAAACCAAGCAATATGCTCACAGATTTAAATGCCAAAATTTCTATTATCTCATTTTGAGTGCTCAGGTATGTGAAAATGCTCTGAATCTTTTTCAGCCACTTTGACATATCACCATTCCCTTCTTCCTGCCAGGAAGGCAGCTGAATAAACTGTCAGGTAAACTCTCCAACCAAAAGGTATTTCCAACATGTCTGGCAACATAACACATGCTGCTTCATATTTTCATCAGGATGTCCACTTATTTTACTTCCTTGAGAAAGCACAGAATATACACAGCACTGAGATCTGAGCAACACTGAGCAGAATATCAATTGCTTTCTGATCACTGAAGAAGGCTACTCTACTCCTCTTTCTCCTGGAGTTTGTCAATTTTCAAATCAAGACTAATTTCAAGAGATAATGGACTACTATTTATTAAAAGGGCCCCAAATGAGTGTCTTTAGTTGGTGTCCAAGGCACCTCCAAAATTCTATAAGGGTTCAGGGGTTTTGTGTCACTTTTAGGACACTATCCCCACACAACATTTTGAAGTAGAGGATACTTTGTCTTTGAGTGAGGTCAGCTGCAAGGGGGATCCTAGGGATATAGGACCCTCTGGAGAGTGGCTGTGCGCCTGTGGACAGCCTCACCTCCTTCAGTTCTCCCATCAACTAGAAGCTGGCTTAGCTCAGGGCTCCACTAGGGAAATGGCCAAAGGGATCCAAGATGTCTGTAAGGCTTGAAATTAGTTGCTCGTGTCACTTTCCAAGCAGTTAATTTGAGGACATAAATGTTAGATTTTAGATGTGATACAACTCCCAGACTGTGATCCACAGAACAAAAGGAAAATTGCACCTTCAAATTATAGAGGA
This sequence comes from Phylloscopus collybita, assembly GCA_027886175.1. Classification (NCBI taxonomy): domain Eukaryota; kingdom Metazoa; phylum Chordata; class Aves; order Passeriformes; family Phylloscopidae; genus Phylloscopus; species Phylloscopus collybita. The sequence goes on from JAJNNQ010000007.1 coordinate 8,672,168, forward strand.
CAGAATCTATTTTTTCCTTCTAATGATTAATATTTAATATTATTGGTGGGAATAGAATTAAAGGTCAAGATATGGCCCCTCTGGTATATTAGCTTGTAAGTTCATTTATGTATAGCCTTATTTATTTTGATCTGTGTAAGGATTTCAGGGTAAAATGTTTCTCTGCTGACAGATACAGCACTAAAAAGGGACTATTTGGGATCATCCTTTCAGCAAATGAAACCAACCCTTTTGAAGTTAAATTGCTCACAGCTTTTCATTAGCAATTTATTACAATTGAAGAGCCAATAGCACAGAGTCTCTCAAAGATTCCTCAAAATGCCCTGTAAAATCTGAGATGGGACAAACTCTGGCAATTCCACTTGGATATCTACAGCAGTGGGAGCACAATTTCCAAGCATTTTAACTCTGGAAGGTTTTGTGAGATTTATCCAGTAGCCTCCTGAATTAAAAAATAACATTTTATTCTGCTGAGTTTAAGAGGAAACCTGGAGAAAAGAAGCCTAGGGGTGATCTTATCAATGTGTACTGATACCTCTCGGGAGGGAATTAAGATAAGGGAGCTGGAATCTGCTCAGTAGTGCCCAGTGCCACCTCCCTCTGTAGAGATATTCAAAACCCAAGGAGGCACAATCCTGGGCAACCTAATTTATCTGACTCTGCTCAAGCAAGTGGGGATGGACTAGACAATCTCTAGACAATGGAAGGAGGTCCCTTCCAACCTCTACCACTTTCTGATTTTTTTGAAACCAATCTTTTGAATAAGCATCTTCTCCTAAGCAACTTCTCCTTATTCTATTCTAAACATTTTGCAGGTTTTGAAGTAAACCCTAAAACCATAAAATTGTGGGAGATTTAAGTAATTTAGGGAATTTCTTTATCAGTTTTTTAAAGCTTCATTTCTGGCAGCTTATGATAACATCTTTAAAATATTTTGTATTAAAGAGAACACTTTAGCCTAGTATGAATTTCAATATCTGCATCTGATTATCAAATATATCTTTGCTTTAATGCTTCTTTGATTTATGTCTTTTAATGATGAGTTTGTTTGATCTGTAAGCTCACATTTCATTATAGTTAAAATGAAACTGTGAATTATATTTTTTAAGATGATTCCACTGTTTTACAGGAAGATGGATTCCACAACTCTTTCTCATTTTATGACTAAGAGCTACTTATTCAATGAGAATTTTTTTTTGTAGATCCTAGTCATTAACATACCATATCTACCTCTCCTCTGAAACAAGGAGGTTTCATTTTTAAACCTCTAACTCTACAAAAGAGAAAATTTCTTTAAGCCTTAAAAGGTTTGTATAACTGTCTATTTCCCAGTTTTCCTGTTTACTTGTTCAGCTGATGCTGATGGATGTGCTGTCCCAGGTCAGGCTGTTGTTTCTGCTGCAGTGATCTCTCTCTCTCTCTCTTCTACTGACAGTTGTAAAGTGCTTCCATATTATAACTCACTACATTGCTAATACAATTACTAATGTAACTTTAATGTTCCAAGATTTTGATTTATGGCTCCACATTGCATTATCTTTGCCTCTCCTCATAACTGATATTTTTTACTCTTAAGATAACAGATGTTCATAGAGAAATATATTTCTTTATTTGATTGCTTTAGTAAGCATCATTTTTTGCCAGCGTATCGGATGCTAATAGGATAAACATGTAGCAGAGCTGGCCTTAGTCTGGCTGAAGTGTTATTAATCAGGTCCACATAAAATAACTGTTTTTAAAGACCAGTGATCTGAAGCTGCTTACAGCCTTGAATCAGTCCCTCAAGGATAGGTTCTTGAATTGTTGCTCCTTGGGGTCATATATTAGTGATGCTGATTTGATCTTTTTTAACTCAGGTCCCAAGTGTCACCTATCTGTACAAGAAACTGTTATTTATGGGTTCATGAATACCTTTAGATGACTTTGATCTTCTCCTCTCAGTATTGTTCTCAGAACTTTCGAGATTAGCTTAAAATTAATCCGGTAGCTATAATGTCACAAAAATACAGAGACTCAGTTTATCTCTGAAGAGCTATGTTTGGGTGCAGTGGCAGATAGCACTTGTTTTGAAGGGCCTTGCCCTGAGGCTGCTCTGTATTCCAAGTGCTACGAGGACGTGTCTAAATGAAATCAATCTTTGACACTTGAACTTAGGTCTTGTGCTCCATTATGGCAGGAGTACTCTGCAGCACTCAGATCTCCTTCTGCTTCTCTCTGACTCTGCAGTACACTGCTCATTGCACAGCCCTGCAACCCAGTGGGAGAATTTCATTTATCCACAGGAGGAGCCTGGGCAGCACATCCCACTGTGGAGCACACAGGAGGCTGAGTACGCCAGCAGTGATCACACTTTGCCTGCAAAGAGCACTCTGTCCTCATTAGTACAAAGGCTTTCAAGTGTTTCCAAATGCTTCTGTGATTTGAGATAGAGATATCCTGACACTTGATGGTATTTTCCAGATTTGAATGCTACTTGCTGATACCACATAAGAAAATGATTGGTCAGTGCTTCTTTTAATAAATGAGGTGGATCAAATTCTTAATGTACTCATCTAATTGGAGATGGCCAGAGTTTGTTTAAAGCTGGTTACTGCAGTGGATAAAAATAAACAAAGAAGGAAACCCTGCTGATGTACTGGACACAATTCGCATAAAGTTTTGAGTTAATTATTTTCCAGGAATGCCTACAAAAAAACTGGCAGTTTGTCTGTAGTTGATTGATTGATGTATTAATTGATAACAACAGCATGAATGATAATAGACCAATGGCAGTTGCAAATTGTATTTTTTATTACTTAGAAATATTTTGTACATATTCATATTTCATAGTTTTGAAAGAGAAGCAGGTGTAGCAGACATTCATGGTGATAGAAGAAAGAGGAGTTGAACTGTTAACACTTAGTTGACAAATGCACACAGAAATACACACCTTTCCCCTTCAAATAGGCTTTGTCTGTGATTAGAAGTAAAATTTAGATGCAGTTCTGTGATTCTTGCTCCACGCATGCACAGAGCCTGAAATAACTACCTAGAGATATGTCCAGGTAGACAGAGACTGAGACTCAGCTGAACTCGACTCAATTTTCAAGGTAGTGTGAGCACTTGGAGGTAAATGAGTTGTGTTGACTTCAAAGGACAGGCACACAGCTGAAGCACCTTGCTGTACTTCGTAACCATGAAGTTTCAAATTGCTTTATCTTTCACTGCACAATCGTATCATTTTTCATTATATTTCTGTGCATTCCTTTCATGAGAATTATTACATTATCAACCAGAGCAGAAAAATGAGACAAAGGACTTACAGTTTCCTGCAAAAGAAGTGCCAGATATAACAGTTTTCTCTTTATCATATTCCCTTTCTTAGGCAGCCTGCCAGTTATTGTCTTTGAACAAACAAAGCTCTGGAAAAGTTTCAGAATCTGAATATGTCTTTTCCAAGCAACTTTGGTCATTAAAACTTTTTCTGAGCATTATTTATGGCATTAACAAAAACACACTTTCTGATGTTCTTCTGAGCATCCCATTAGGCTGTACTTAATAACTGGGTGCCTGGTAAATGGTCTAATTTTCCCCATATTCATAAGGTTACTACTCCTTTCAGCATGATGCAAGAGCCATATCACAGCTCCCCAGTGAAAAAAGTAACTTAAAATAGCCTTCTTCTCACTGGCTGTTTTAATCTGCTTGGTTGGGGGAAGATTACTGCATCCACACACAACAGGCTACTTTTGCTCCACTGAAATATTTTCAGGAGGTGAGGTTCTCATTGCTAGCTCTCTGCATGGACTTGTTCTTATTTATTAGATGCAGTAATGAATAAATTATTTTTACCTCCTTAATAGGATCAGTTTTTCATTTATCTATTTAATGGAAGGAAACAAAGGCTCTAGTAACACAGTAAAGCATCCTGTTAGAGATTTAGATACCTGGTTGCAGCAAAGTGCACGATGAACTGGGCAGGATACTTTTTGGATTGATTAGAATGCAGATGACTAGCAAAATATTCCCAAACAATATCTAAAATCCTTGGCCTCCCCACTTTTTGCTTTTCTCTGAGGCATCTGAGCCTGTTCTTTGTCCACACAAAGCAGTTCTGAGTACAGCAACACATCTGCTTTGAGTTAAAAGCACCCCAGACCTCCAGCAAGCTGAAGCACTGATGTGAATGACAAGAGGAATGCACGGCTCTTCACACCAGGTGCAAAGATTTCCTGGTAAAGCAGCTGTATCGATCCTTCCCTTGATTGTGGAGCTAGAGAGATCTCTGCAGTTCCTGTGCTGATAGGCAGCCCAAGAGGGAGAAGATTGTGAGGAGGGGGGAAAGTCTGTTTTTATGGTTTTTTCCAGATGATGAACTAGCTTTAGCTGAATCTGATAAAGCTGCATACATTCACAGCTCTTTAGGAACACTCCACTGTGGAATCTGAAAGGCTGGTCTGAAACTGATGTAGGTTTTCCAGCCTGCATGATCAGATTCTTCTAAATTTCAGTTGGTCTGTAGAGGAAAATGTCACTTCCAAAATGTGTCTTGAATTGTGAAAATGGTTCTGTGCAGAAGAATTCTCCTTAAGAATACGTAAAGCAAAATTCAGGAATGATTTAAAAGAGATCTTTACATAACAGCTTACATTGAATCATCTGTTTCAAAGATGTGGTGTATTTTAATTTACAGCAAATGCTAGAGATCATTTGGAATAACACAAAAATACTTAGTTCTTGTTTTGGAACATGAGAGATGTTACTGAAAGTGCTTGTTCTCAGAAAATATTTCTTGGTGAGTTGGATTTAAAACTAGAACACTGAGAAAAGCAATTCTCAGTATTAGTAAGGAATTACTTCTCAGGCAGATGTTGAGAGCCAGTCAGGCACAAGCTGTTCCCCTGTGATTGCTTTTTATGTGTCTGTTTGGTTTGCATGGCAGGGTTTTGGTAGTGGGTGGTTACAGGGGTGGCTTCTGTGAGAAGTTGCCAGAAGCTGCTCCCATGTCCTACAGAGCCAGTGCCAGCTGGCTCCGAGACAGAACCATCACAGACCAAGGCCAAGGGCAACAGTGATGGTGTAGCACCTCTGGGAGTAACAGACTTTACAAACAGGGGAGAAGAAGCAGCAGCAGAAGCTGGAGAGAGGAGTGAGAATATGTGAGAGAAACAGCCCTGCAGACATCAAGATTATGAATAACGAGGGGCAGGACATGCTCCAGGCGCTGGAACTGAGATTCCTGTGCAGTTCATGGTGAGGCAGCCGTGTCCTGCAGCCCATGGAAGACCATGTGGAGCAGAGATCCACCTGCAGCCCATGGAGGATCCCACGCTGGAGCAAGTGGATGTCTGAAGGAAGCTGTGTCCCCATGGAAAGCCCACATAGAGCAGGCTCCTGGCAGGACTTGTTAGCTTGTGGAAGCACTCACACTGGAGCAGCCTGTTCTTGAAGAATCCACATTGGAGCAGTTAGTGAAGACCTGCAGCCTATGGGAAGGACTAAGTGGGAGAAGTTTGTGGAGCTCGCAGTCTCCTATGGGCAGGACTCCAGGCTGGAGCAGAGGAGGAAGGAGCAGCAGAGATAACATGTGATGGACTGCACCCCCATTCCCCCTGCACCACTGCTGGGAGGTGGTAGGGAAGCCAGGAGTGAAGGCAAGTCTGTGAAGGTGAGTGATCTCTTCCTGCCCTTATCTCAACACATGCGATCTTTCTTTTATTTTCTCCCATCTGAGCAGGTCAGGGACAGAGTGGCTTTGTCCAGCACCAGGCATCCAGTCAGGGTCAATCCACCACAGTGTGACTTCACAGTGAAGTGATTTGAATATCAGGCAAATGGATGTTTTATAGAGAGCATTGTGAAAGATCTTTAACTGAATTTGAGGTCCTAACACCCTGTTTTGATAATTTCAGAGATATGTGGGTTACTTGCATATTTGCGTTTGAAAGCATGGTTTTTAATTAGTCAGGGAAATAAAAATCAGATCATGTAGGTAAAAGTAATATTAATACTTAAACCCTTTAAGTGGACACTTTATCCTATACTTAAACAAAGTTTTTTTAACAAGGAAAAAGCTTTTTTTGTGAACATTAATTTTAATCTAAGCTATTTCATTATAAAAAAACATGTTAAGTTCTTTTTATTTTTGTCGTCTTCTACTTTTGAGAGATCATTTTATTTTCTCTACATCATTCCTTATTTTGGAACCTTAGGCTGACACTTACCTTCAAAGTATGCTACCCTGCCACTGAGTGACATAATCAAGAACTTCATAACTATTTTCTCTTAACATGTTTACAGGCTTCACTACCCCTTATTTTTATCCTTTTAGTTGATGGTTCTTAGCACAAAGAAGACTCAAGTGGCATGAAATGTTTCCAGAAATTCAAGCTAAAAGAGAACAACACTTCAGTTATTCTGGCCTGAATAGCAAAAAGTGTAATTTTCTTCACATATCGACTTCATATGGAGCAAAACAACACACCTGGGCAGTGGGAGATGAGGCATCATTAGGAAATAATTCACAACAAGAAGCACAGTTAAAAGACAGTTGCTCTTCTAACCATTATAGTGTACACAGGGCAACTTTAACATTCATCTGAAGTAGGTCAGGACTAAGAAGAGCATAGGAGTATGTTTTTAATCCTAAATACTTATTAGTATTTTTAAAGAGTATTTTGGAATGCATTCTGAAAGTGCATTGGACACATTCAATCTGCCAGCAGAATAATGTACCTGTGATCACTACAGAAGAAAACACTATCTAGTAATCTACCTGCAAGTATTGTTTTTGTCTTTGTGTAGTATTCACCTGAAAACTAGATCTATTGATGCGGAGGTTATTCAATGTTGTTACATTTTTCTTCTGTGGTGGGTAGTTATATGGCCATTTCTAGTAATTTCTAACAGGTAGAGGCTGCCTCTATTAAGCAGGACTGCTAGTCAGCAAGATGCTGGGCTGCAGTCTCAGGAAAAGCAATGTCTCAATGTGTGACCTTGGCAGGCTACTCAATTGCCACCCACTCAGCATCAATCAGTCCCCCTGGAAAACTGATTGAGTAACAGTCTCACAGAAAATCACATTTTGTAAGCACTGAATTTTCATGGATAAAATTACAGTATTTTTAGGAAGTAGAAAAAGATTTTGTTTCAATTCTGCTGATAGCCCCTGCGCTTACAATCAGCATTTTATTTTTGTACATATATAAATATATAGAAGTGATGGTTCCTCTAAGAAGAAAGGAATTTAGCTCTAAGACCCAGAATAGGTCTACACAAATACCTAATTTTGCACTAACGGGTTGGATCAGTAGACCAAAAGAGGTAGTGCTGATTCCCTACATAACCCATGGCTTAGGGATATTGTCTGGTTAGATACAGCCTGGTTTCCTGGATTGAACATGATTATGAAACATACAACTTGAAGTTATTTAAAGTGCTCTTTGAAGAGTTTGAAACTTCTTGGTTTCATATGCCTTGTGAGCATTTGTGATTGCAGTGCATGTGATGCACCCTGGATGGGAGATTCCCATTGAGTTTCCACCAAAACACATCTAATTCCCACCCCCAGAACTGCCTTCTAATTTCTGAGATGTGGGAAATGAGCATATTCAGGACTTCCCTACAAGCTCACATTGTTGGGATGAAGCAACATCATCTGAGTGGGATGAAGGCCACTGGAAGTATCTGCCTTAGGTTTGAAAGGAACAGAGAGACACTTCACTGGGTTATTAGTCAGTGTGCCAATACTATGTTTTGCACAACTGTAAATCTTGAAAATGTGAAAGATGCTGTAGTCAAGAAATACGCTAGCACTACCAGTGAGTGAGGGTGAAAGGGGAAAATTAATCAATTCCACCACTGAGAAACATTTCCCAGACTGGAATATTTTTGCTGAAATACCTTTCAATTTCTTGCATACAGACAGCTACAAGGGAGGAATGTTGGGATCCATGGGCAGAGAAAGGAGTCTGGTAAGAAAACTTCTCACATTTAGCTCCTACAGCTGTGTTCCTTTCTTGTGACAGCAGGACAAGCACACACATGAACCCCATCACCACTCCTCTGCTCCTCCATCCTTCCTTCCACCATGTCTCAGCAAACACATAAGGAGCCCAAGGCTGACTTTCAGCTGGGACAGACATTGAGACCTTCAATTACCAACATAATTATTCCTCACCCATGGCTTAAAACATGAGACACAGTATAAGACCATTTCTTTTGAACTTAGATTGAAGGGTTTGTTAAAAGGAATCAGTTATTTTCTGCTTTTTTTAGATCTATTTTAAGCATTATATTAATGTTTACCACTGTTATGGTTTCCACATAAGACTGCCAGGACAGTCACTATAACAAACAATGTGATATAATCTTAATGAAAATAGAGTTGGCAAAGGAAAAGGAGATTGTAGTTGAAGCTACAAGGGCAGTCTCCTTCATGTGTTTACAGAGCAGGCCTGACTGCATACCTTGTTTTTCCTCCAAGTCTACTATGCTTAAGGAAAATTACATTATATTTGCATTATAAATTACTATTTAGTGAGGTGAGACACTATAGCATTTTCCAGTGCTTTGTATTATTTTTTCAGAGCTAAATACCAGAAGGAATGAAATACTTATTGCATTGCTGGTTTTCTTTTGGTTTTCTTTTTTTTTTTTTTTTCCCATGGTTATTTATTAAAAAGTGATAGCCACACTCTTAAAGAGTAAAAAAAAAAAAAAAAAAAAAAAAAGAAGAAAAAAAAAAAAGAAACTGGGAGTGTTCTTTATCCCTAAAATTTTTTGGATTAATAACATGAGAATATTGGAAGATACTTCCATGGTACTGGACAACCAAGACAATAACATTTATTTCAATTGTATGTAAGTATCTAGAATCTTAGTTCACAAAATAAAGAAGAAGATGAAGTTATACTGGTGCCAAATTTCTTTTCCTGTGCAGACATAGGAAAGCGAGGGACACTACTTGAATTTAATGCTGTTCATGAGGCTACTTGTAGGCATCAGAATTTAAATTTTCAACGAGGATGTCTTGGTTTTGAAAGACAAGTATCTGCCAGGGAAAGCTGGAGTTTCCCTTGGAATGGAGAATGTAAACCTCTCACCCCTCCAAATTATAATTTTTCAATTAAAGGCTTTCAGGCAAAGATTTGGGAACAGGAATAACAGATCTTTACTAGGAATATTTACAATACAAATGTAGTAGAAAAAAAACCAAAACAAAACAAACAAGCAAATAAACAAACAACAATCCTAGAAAATCCTGACAGAGTCAGAGCTATAGCCTGACACCCTGTTGGTCAGGGTGTTGGAAGCAGTCCAAAAGTGAGTCCTCCTGGAGTGGCAGATGTGGTTCTGGTGAAGTAGAGATGATCCTGTAGAAAAGGGTCCAGTGATGGTGAGAAGGGTCCAGTCTTCCTCTGGAATCTGGTGGAACCAGACACCTTGTGTTCCTACATCTGTTTTTATCCAGGTAGGTATGGTTGGCTCTGCCCACTGGGTGGGGCAGCTCACAATGGGATGATGGAATGTGTCATGTCCTTCAGTGAGTCTTAATGGCCCATTAGCAGAAAATATCCCCCTGGAGGGAGGACAGGTGGTGAAAAGAGATAAGAAAACACTGCCCCACCTGGTTTTAACAGCTGGCCCATTATCAGAAGGCACCTTCCCCCTTCCCCCCTACCCTCCCCCCCAGAATAACAAGAGATAAAGAAAAAAACATCTCCCCAACTGCTTTCAACAAATGAAATAGAGCACACGTTTTTGATTCCATAACCTAAGACAGAGGATAAATCATCACATCTTACAGATTACACAGGCATTAGAGATAATCTCAGATTTGTCACTCTGATTATCACATTCTTTAAAGAGCTTTCTCTTGCTCTTAAAAATGGAGGTATTAATTACCATTAAGTACTGTTTTGTTGGCAAAAGATCAGTTTTCTCTGAGGAGATTTTGTCTTTGATCCTGAAGTTCCCCACTGCACTTGGGCCATCTTTCTGTACTGTCAGCCAAATGTGATTTAGTGACTGGATAGTAATACTTTCTCAGGTTTATTGAGCATCCCAGCTACAAAGCCACTGAGACACAAGACATCACGTGCCTAAAGCAAAAGATCAGGCCACCAGAAATAACTTTCTGTTTAAAGCTGCTTTGCTATCAAGTTTCCCAGTCAAGGTATGTTGTGTCATTTGGAACTGCTGAGTTAACAATTTTGCTTATTTGTGTAAATGACAAGTTACCAAACTTACCCTGTCTGTCAGTTATTGGTGGCTTGGCATGAACTGTGCATTTGAAGGTCAGATGAGCCACCCAGAGCTGACCTCTCTAACACAGAAGATACATAGGTCAGTGCTTCAGTGCTGTATTTTTCTTGCCTGCCTCTCTTCCCCTCTTCTGTAAGAGTTGCTACAGACTACTACACTCAGCATAACACTAAGTTAGGTTTATGAGAGAGTTTGGGTTTGTACTTTGCTTAAATTCAACCCAATGAGAGTTTTCCTCATCTTAATCTGAGTAAGTGAATCAATGACAGTGGCTGTGCAGTGCAGAACCATAGTGACCTTCTTGACAAAGGAAGTGGTGCCTCAGAAACTGTTCTGGTGCTACTGGGAAATTGCTAAATATTTGCATGGATCTGGAATCCAGATCCTTACAGCCTCCTTACAGTGAAGAGGGTAGATTTTAGTAAGAAGATATGTCTGCCCTATACCTCTGGAACAGTCCCTTGCATCCCTCTGCCAAAGCTTCATCTATGTGTGGGTAAAATGGAGTAGGACCACAGCCACAGCCTTGACTGACATCTGTGACTTTGGGGAGGATGAAGAGGAGCACACAGCTGGTACCCTCACGCCTTACTTCTGGGAGCAGGATGAGATCCCTGACTCGAGGCTTGGGGCAGAAGTACAGTGCTCACCTCTCCCATTTGCTGTGAGATGCAAAAATTCCAAACAACCCTGGTCCGAGCACCTGGACCCAGTCTTCAGGTGCAGCTGGAGGCAGGAGGACTTCAGTGAGGGATAAGGGACTGGTTGTGTCAGGCTCACTCAGCCATGCATGGAGCATGCCAGTGCCCCCACAGAGTGTGTTGAGACCTCTCAGAGGAGGGTCTGTTAAAAGGAATTAGAGTTGTCATGGATCTACAGGACAGACAAAGCACAGACACCCACTCCTGCCATGTGTCACACAAGCAGGCTGTACCTTCACCAAGCAGACTGAAGGTGTCAGGAGTGTAGATACACAGAGAGCACATCCAATGGCTTGTGAATGACAGAACATCTCCCAAAGGCAGCACAGGGCAGTTTCCCCATATGTCATATTCACATAATGCCGAAAAAACCCAGAACGGTACATGAAACTCGTATCTCTGCTATTTATGCACTCTGATATTTAGTGCATAAATTATTAGTTTTTAATAAAATAACCATTTCAGTCCTGAGTCTGAGTCCCAGACAAGATGGAAGTTGTTGAATAAATGTCTTCTCTTCTGCATCACTCTTATTCTATGTCAATGGCTGTAGGATCAGTAACCCAAACTGTAGAGATTTGTTCCTGCCATAGGGGTGATACTTTAGCATGTGTGCTGGTATTGGCAGAATGGTCTCTATGCTCAATGTATGCAGAGACAACAACTCTTCCCTTTACATATACAGTCTTGGTAGTTAATGACTTTGTCTTTACATAACCTTGAGAGTATGCCACATTCTCACTTTCTAATTTCTATATGGTTAGTGCATTTTAGGAAAAGTCTATTTACTGTTTATCCAGCTGTCAGAACCATCAAGGTATATATACTCTGAGAGAAATACCGAGAAAATTCTCCTTAAAAAGCATTTTAAATATTCAGTTTACTGCCAGTGTTTATATATGAAACAGAAGTAAAAAATATTGCCAATATTGAAAGAGACAGGACATTTGCAGCTGGTTCCCCGGGAAAAATCCAGAATATAGACTCATGAAGCAGTATCTCATTTTACAAAATGCCTCAAACTATCGATGGAATAACCTTATAATTCTAAGTGCAAACCCCCAAAAGATTTAGTAGACAGCTTTGATCTTTTCATTTCTTGATCCTAAAATATGATAATTTTAACTGATTTGTAATAAAAAAATACAGATTTTAGATAAACCAGCAAGTGAAAACGTTGCAAGCTGATACATTGTAATTTTTGTATTAACACAAAACAAAAGTGTGAAATGGTAAATAAGGAACATGTGCAGTGAACTTATACTGATCATAAGTACATATGGAAAAATGCTTCTGAAAAAAATTGACTTTTTTACACTTGAAAATGCAGAAGGTATAAATTACTAGTTCTTCATTGTATACAAAATGAGCCAACTACAAAAGATTTGTATTACGTGACTGACACTTTTTATACCCTTGAAAAGAATTTTAAAAATATCTACATTACTTACATGAAGTCACTGGTAATTAACCTTCATAATTTCTTGCATGTTTTTGAAAATATTTAAGGGTTCAGGCTAGAATTTTTATGAACTTAGAACTCATTCCTGGAGCTAGATTTTCTGAAGAGGTTAACAATGAACTCCCACTGAAATGCTAGAATAAACAACCATATATCAAGAGTTCAAGAGGACAGCAAGTCAAGCTCTGCTAGTGTTTTCAAAGGTTATTTGAAACAGTGGCAAATATTTCTCAAACATTTTAATTAAAATAAAGCAAGGAAAAAGAAATGTGTTGAGAAGGTCAAGATTGAAGATGATCTTGAAAGGTCCTCAAAACTAAATGAACACTTGCTTCACTCATCAATACAATTAATGATGTTGAATATGGGGGCAAAGCAGGACCCTGAAGGGAATGGAAATTATCTCAACCTAAGTGGAAACAAAACTCCAAGATACTAGCGAATTTTGACCAAAGCTTTGTTAAAGCTGCTATATCAACTTGCAGATTCTGCAGTCAGGTTTTCCTAACATTGTATTGCTCACCTTGTTTAATAAATGTTTACTATGTTTTAAAAAAAGTAAAACCCAGGACACTGATCATTTCTTCTGATTTGTTTTGTAGCACTTGAAAAACACTAACTTTTTTTGCCTTTACTGCAGATCTTAGCTTTGTTATAGATAATCATTCTGAGGAAAGGTGGTAATGATGGCATGTCACATGGGGAGCGACTGCTCTTCACATCCTTTTGCAGAAATAGACATCTCCCATGCTATCAACCAAAATTAGAAACAGTGATAGTGTTAACTATGTAGCCCAGTGTTTCATATCCATTGTCTGGAGAGTGATGTCCCACATGTCTGGAGGGTAGTAAAGGTACTTAAAAAGACAGACATATGTGACTTGGGTCACTGCAGGATAAACAGGGGGAGGATAATAACGGGGAAGGTTAAGAAGAGCTGGCAGTAGGTAGCTGTTGAAAGTGGTGTCAAAATCGGTGCTGTGATCTCTCTCTGACAGCTGAAAGTAAGTATACAAACAGAGTGCAGACACTGCTGTGGGTTAGCTCTCAGCCTTATCATTTTTGTTTCTGTGAATCAAACTGGGTTCAACAAGACCAAGTGCCAGGTCCTACACTTTGGCCACAACAACCCCATGCAGCACTACTGGCTGAGGGTAGCATGGCTGGAAAGTGACCCAGCAGAAAAGGACCTGGGGATGCTGGTCAGCAGCAGCTGAATATGACCCAGGGTGTGCCCAGGTGGCCCAGAAGGCCGATGGCATCCTGGCCTGGATCAGCAATAGTGAGGCCAGCAGCACTACAGAAGTGATTCTTTTCTTGTGCTCGGCACTAATGAGGCCACACCTCAAGCACCTTGTTCAGTTCTGGGCCCCTCAATGTAAGAAGGACATTGCGGGGCTGGAGCAGATCCAGAGAAGAGAAATGAATCTGGGGCACAAGCCTGATGAGGAGTGGATGAGAGAGCTTCATCAAATTGTTTATCCTAGAGAAGAGGAGGCTCAGGGGGACCTCACTGCTCTCTCCAACTGCCTGAAAGGAGGCTGTAGCCAGGTGGGGGTCGGCCTCTTCTCCCAGGCAACAAGTGACAGGACATAGTCTTAAACCAGAGGAGGTTTAGGTTGGACAGCAGGAAGAATTTCTTAACAGACAGGATAATTGGGCTTTGGAATACATTGCCCAGGGAGGTGGTGGAGTCATCATCCCTGGAGGTGTTCAAGGAAAGACAGGACATGGCACTCAGTGCTGTGCTCTGGTTGACATGGTGATGTTGGGCCACAGGTTGGACTCGATGACCTCAGAGGTCTTTTCCAACGTAATTGATTTTGTGATACTGTGATAAGGATCACAGGGAATGAACTAAGTGCCATATACACAGATCTGTATTTATCACCTCTAGCTCAGGCACCTCACTTCAGTTGCTGAGGAAGTCTTTGCACAGAATCCAATAAAAGGAGAAAGAAAGGGACATGTTCAGACAGCAATTCTGTTCTGAACCATTGCTGGAACCACTTAAATCTGATGATGGACTACACAAGGAGCACACTGCCCAAAGAAAACTTTGAAGAGAGGTAAGAGAACTTATACTGTGTGTTAGAAGGTAAAGAATTAAAATGATCATGAGGGGAGGTAACCATATTCTTTTTTATTTGTGAAACAACAAAATACAACACTAGGAAGCATTAGCTGTACAGGTAGTGAAACATCACTCCCATTGTAGAAAGTGCTCATGACACTTCACCTTTTATACGACACAAAACTTGTCACCAATGCTCAAGAAGAGTGACTTTGACTTGAAAAAGGTAAAGAATAGCATCATCCAGAGCATGGAAGGCTTTGCTTGCTTGGTTTGACAAAATAAAATAGCAGCTAATAAAATATATGGCTGCTAATAAATACATATTGGGTTAAATGATAAGAGAAAATAAAACTGTTTATGCGAAAGAATAATGCTTGAACAAGAACAACTGGGGGTAATAAACTGAACACAAGTGTCTTTTAACTCTGACCCTACTGAAATAAACCTACCCACTGACAACTTTCCAGAAAGGGTAAAGTGAACTAAATATTTTTCATGTTTAGAATTTAATTAAAGAACTTTACAAGGGGAATTTGTGTATCCTGTTTGCCTGCAAGGCAGAGAACTGTCTACAATGACCAAGGAGATCATACCTTCAGTGCTAAGCTCTTCTGAATGTCAGTGAACATGGGAATTAGGGTTTCTGGTTGCTGAAATATCTAGAAAATCTATTCCAGCTGAGTTTCTGAGCTGATTTTAAAAAGCAGACCGCAATCTAAAAATGAAAGCCTGTATGTACTGAACTAAGATCAGACAAAAATGACAGTAAAAAGCATAAAACCTGCTGTATATGAAGCTCAGTATTTCTGTCTGGATTTGCCATTCTAAGGACTGCCTCTCATTCAGACCTGGGAACAGAAGCAGTTTATCATGCCATTGCTGTAATGTCACTATCAGATAGCTAGCCTGTGATCTGCTTTTGCAGAAATGCATATCAGGAGAAAACTTCAGATTCTGAGGTCTCTGGGAAATTAATCATATAATCCAGGGATAACAAAAAATCTCCATCATTATGGGCAGCCCCTCTCTGTTTCCCATACCTATTGCCCCCCAAAAAATCCATGTGTCCTTCATGGCATATGGCTATGATGTGAAGAAATGAGATTTATTTGACTAATTAGATAATAAAATATTTTCCATGTTCAGTATCAAAATTGGTGCTGTGATCTCTCTCTGACAGTATTTTTTGGTTTTGTCTTTTTGTTTATTCAAAAGCCAGGGCAATGTAGGGAAGATGGGAGTAAAGGGACTTGGAAAGCTGAGGATACATCTTGGATAATAAGTCTGTGCTAGAAGTAGATGAGAGATGCAGTCAGAATATTTAGGATACATAAAAACCCAGGAAAAACTGGGAATCTACAGAAGACACCACATTAAAGACATGAACCATAGTGTTAATCATACAGAAACCTGCATGCTTTAATCCTCTTTGTATTGTTCTGCCCTTTAGACTACAAACTCTTCAGGGTGGCACTGTCTTTCTAGTGCTGCAGTCAGATTTTTTCAGTCAGGGTAATTGACTGTATACAAAATGGGGGAAAATAGCAGGAAACTTCATACTTGCCAAATAAATAGCACAGACAACAGTTCTTTTATTATGACTTCATGATGTATGAGATCTCTTAATACTATTAAGGGATATACACTAATAACATGTTTCTTCTAACATAACATTGTGTACTATGAGTTCGACAACAAATTTTCTTCCAGCATTGATTTCATCTAGTAACCAGATAGCATCAGACAATGGAGAGCCTTTGTTGCATGAGTGAACAACTTAAAAAGAGTAAACAGAATATTCTCCTGAGTTTATTTGAGATAAAAGAAAATAAGTATCTGTAATTTGTAAATCTGATAAATTTACAGCTTAAGTTTTGGCATTGAAGACTTTGTATCTATACTATGTTGCTATTTCATATTAGCAGTCAAAACAAAAGTTCCTGTACTTATCTGGCCTTCTGAGAAAACTTTGTGCTCTGCATGTTGATGTTTTTCTGTATGAAATCCTGCCTAGGTCTGGTAGCTGAAGTGCTAAGCTAATCTCCCTTTTTCTGCAGAGATAATAACACGCTAATAGAAACTCCTGACAAGTGACTTGTATTATTTAGCAATTAGCAACTGCCACTGTAATAGAATTGAAACATCAGCAAGGACAAAATGTGAAAAATGGTACTTTTTTTCTCCCTGGAACCATTGTTCTGTTGGAGTGTTGTGCTCCTGTGAAGTAAAACCTTTGCAGGGTTGATTTAATGAAGACATTTTGAAACAAATGCATTATCTTTCCTCATCAGTAGCTTCAGATAGTCCTGGACCATGATTGAATTCCTCCAAATTCTGTGTTGTTGAAGAAATACAACAAAGACCATAAACATAACTTTGTGGCATAGAAAGCACTATTTAGTTGCAAAATGTCTTTGTTTTGCTCAGCATGGAAATTCAGCAGCTTTCTCCCTTTTGCAGGTATGTTATTTTAAATTAACCAGTACCAATGAAAGGAGGCATGAGCACAGCCCAAGAACACAATTCAAATAATGCATTTCCCTCACAAGTTCATCTTGCTTCCCAGAGCATTATGTTTGTGCTGGAAGAAACATGACATACCTGCAGAGACTTGACGAGAAGAACAGAGACATCACAGAGAAAGCTTCTACTTCAGCCAGTCACACAGAGAGGAGAAGCTGCTGCCTCCCAGCAGCTTTGTGCTGCTTTGGGACTGGGTGTGGAGCACCAGATGCAAATGGCACACAGCTGCACCACTGCACCAGAGTGCACCAAGCCCAGCAGGAGCACTCGGTCAGCTCAACATAATGTCATAAAAGTCTTTCGTCTCTTCTTTTTAAATTGTCCAGTTAAATACATATGCCTTTTCTGAAATAACAGAGAATTTGGTTTCTATTGCTGATGTCACCAGAACAAATGGGACTTTTCTCCCTATGACTACTTAAATAATGACAGGTGAGTTCAACACCTCCCTTTGAAAAGATTTAGCCTTCTGATCAAGAAAAGAAAAAATCCTGTTAAACTCTCAATGCACCTTTATCTTGATTCATCTGATTTACACATGTTTTTGCAAACTCTGCCACTATTTATGTATCTCAGACCTTACTTTAAATATTTCTTAGTATGCAAAAGGCAAATTAGTCTTTTGCTGATCAATGTGTTCTAAACTGGCTGCAGACTTTTACAAGTCAAACAACATCTTGCTTTCTCCTACTTGGAAGGAGCTCCATGTAAAAAGACACAAAATCACCTCCTTGTTCTCCAACAAATCCTCCCTTTAGTGCAATGTTTACACATTAAAAGGGCCAGACATGAGTTAGACTGCCAATCCACTTTGACCCCTGCTAAGGTCTATGATGAAGCAAGAGAGCCTCAATGCTTTTGTACTGTCCTTTTCATTGCACGCATTTGCTGCCTTTCCTTCTACTCTTACAGAAATCTGGGGGTGGAGAAGAGATTATTTTTTTTTTAATTTGTGTTTGTGAAGGGCCTGTTATATGGAGGTGTTTGCTTATGGATACAGATGCTAAGTGGTATAGAAATAAAAGTAATTTATGGGATTAAAAAGAATACTTGACATCAAACAATTTTTTTTAGCATTAATGAACAATTTCTATCTGTAATTGCCAGTTTCACAGCTAAAAAGGGATCTCTGCTGTGAGGAAGGTAGATCCTCTGTTCTCTCACTACATAATCTAAAAGTATTATCTTCAGAGGCACAGATTTTCTGATGCTGTCTACACTGCCCTGGTTGGGAGAAAATACAGAGGTAATGGCTAAAATGAAGCAGGGCTTGAGCCACAGTCTCTTGAAGGATGGAGTTCATATATAGACACACACATATAAATAACCCCAAGAAGAGGCATTCTATCAGGTTTCACTAACAGCAGCTGGAAAAAGCCTCTCCAAAAAAAGCTTGTAAAAAAGAAAGATGGTGACAAGACCTATGTGCACTGAGACATCACTGCTGCTTATGGGAGTACTTACAAAGAAAATTTCCAAACAAACACACACCAGGGAAAACAAATTAGGACTCTTCTCCTTTTCTTATCCAAGCAGAGATATTAAAAAAGGAACCCCATGTTCTAGTTTATGAGACACTGTTCTAGTTACCAATAATTTAGTACTGCCAGAGTAATGGCAAAAATGGAGATATATGATGTGGTGTAAGTTGACATGATATTAAAAAAAGTGGATTAAAAGTAGGCCAAAAAACATAGAACTAAAGAGATCCTAA
Source organism: Phylloscopus collybita (assembly GCA_027886175.1). NCBI lineage: Eukaryota > Metazoa > Chordata > Aves > Passeriformes > Phylloscopidae > Phylloscopus > Phylloscopus collybita. The sequence continues at coordinate 8,690,890 of JAJNNQ010000007.1, forward strand.
GACAATTGAATGTAATAGTTTGCAAACAGATATAAAAGAGAAAAAAATTTAACAGGTTTATTATGTTTGCGCTTTAATTTTAAAAACAGTAAAAATATTGCAATAATTATAACACATTTTGCTGTCACTCCCTAATAATTTTAATGCCAGTAATTATTCCCAGTGGTTGAAATTGTATGATGGTAGGGACACTAAAAACTTTTTTTACTAATAAGATATAAAAAGATAATTAGAAAGGCATCAGGAAAGGAAAATATGCTACATACAATGGTATATTTGGAATTTAAATTGCTCAGAATTAACTCTGCCATAGACTACTCACTCAGAAACAGAAAATATTTGCTGAGAAGTACGAAACTTCCTCTGGCTTGTGGATAACCAAGGGGGATATCTCAATGTTTTCTTGAACTATTACATATTTATATGATTTTTATATTAGAAAACTATCAAATTTACAATGGACCTGTATCTCTGTATCTAGAGAATTTGTAGAAGTGACCAAGAGGGAGACAAAACTGAATTGCACATAGAAGTTCTTGGAGAAAAAAACAGAGAATCTGTTAATTAGAAAATGTTTCCTCTATCCTGATGAACAGAGATTATTTTGATGATTAAGTTGTTTCAAAGGAGAAGGTTGTTAATTCCCATATGACAACTATAACACGTAAAGGATTTTGAGGGACTGCATTGTCACAGCGATAGCCATCAGTTCAGAAAGTCTCAGATGCCCAAGTTTGTGGTGAGCAGACTGGAATTTAATGTAGGTGGGACAGAATGACATTCATATTGCCCAACTTTAAATTACTAAAACCTATACACTTGTGAACTACTTGCTCTCAGATTATTTAAAGACATGAGGAAGAACTAAGGGCATTATAATCATCCCAGATCAACCAGGTCCATCTGGTCCAGTCCTTCTTCTTTAACAGTGAGGAAGGACGTCTGTGGCCAGCTCAGCTAGAGCCATCTGCATTTTATCACAAGAATCTGTCCTGCTCCACGCCACTTTTACTTTGTTTTGAATCCATTTAAAACTCTGAGTCACATCTAAAAGTTCAAGTCATGTCCTTTAGCAAGTAAAATTCTTTCAGTTTTGAGAATTCAGCGTAGTGCTCCATGGTTCCTGGTAGGAAACCCATGCAGATGCTGAGGTTAAGATTGCTTGGTCTGCAACCAAGAGGATGAGCCCAAAGTCAGGTCAGTGGATTTCTGTATCAACTGAAAGGGGTCCAGCCAAGAGCTAGAAAGGATCTGGAGGAGACAAATTCCCATCAGGAGAAAAGCTCTGTTCATCTATGCAGCAGGGAAAGATGGCACAGATATCTCCTGGAGTATGAATTTCCTTATCAGCAAAATTTCTGCCTTCCTCCTCTATCTCCAGTGAGTAGAGCAGACCCACTGGGATGAATTAGCAGCTTAGCTGCTGATACAGACAGCCACTGCATAACTTTCAAGCAGAGATGTGAAAACAAGTGCCAAATTGTGACATGAAGTCAGAATTCCTTCCTTAGGACTCTGAGGCTGCCCCCCATGCAATGAGGGTAAAAAGAGCCATTTTAATATTTCTTCATTATATTTGTATTTGCTTTTTTATTGCATACATTAGTGTCTTATGAGTAGCATGACATCTTTATCTTTTGAAAAGTTGTTTATAGACTTCAGTTGCTTTTTTTTTTTTTTGTACAGAAATACTGAAGTAATGAAAGACACTTTAACAGTCCAGTGAAATAAAGGAGTTGATTTGTCACTGATCCAGTTTCCAGGAGCAGACAGCAGCCTGCTCACAGCTCTTAAGCAACCAGACTAATTATCAAAGCAAATGAATGCAGAAATAATTCCATAGACCATTCCCCCACCCTATACTGTCCACAAAAAACTTAATATCAGGGCAAGAAAAAAACACAAAAAGGCATCCTTTAGTAGAAGCATCTTGTTTAGCAAATAGATCACTATATATAAACCTATCCTCTGCCACAGAGGAAACAGCAAGCCCAGCAGAGTTCTTCTGCTCCTGACTGTAATGTAACCTGCGTTCATAGCTGCAGAGGCATTTTCACAGAATAAAAGGGGAAATTAACATATTGCCTAGGGCTACTCACGTTTAACACTTCACTATCTTATTTCTCTACTATAAATAAACGATGGCAAACACACACTGCAGCAGGTTATCATGTGAACACACCCTCATTTGTTTATAAAATTTTTAAACTGTAGAAAGATCCTAATTATCTGTTTCAGATTCCAGTCAGTGTCACAGAAGGAGCACTGAGTCACAGGGCAGAGGACTCTGACACTCAGGTCACTTTCCTCCACTCAAGAAAATTTACACTGGCACAGGTTCTTCATCTCAGTAAGACCAGAAAGAAATCGAGCAATACAGGAGCAGTAGGGAAAAATCTCCCCTTGTAGAGGTAGAAATAGTGCTGTGTTTGCTTGACATTTTTTTTTTAATCTTTTCCAAATCAGTGTGACAATATTATTTAGCAGAGATGAGCAATCCATGCTGAATATAATCAGTCCAACTTTCCAGGTGGTTCTTCATTCCTGGTCAAGTTCTCTGATTCATTTTAGCCCCTCTTTACTTATCTTTGACAATTGCATTGATACTTTCTCCTTTCATTTTCCATTAAAAAAAAGAAATCTGCTTCACTTTGGATCCTGTTGTGAGAATACAGAAGATGTGAGACACTTTGTGACATGGTAATAAAATAAGATGTTGTTCATTCACTTCAACATCAGAGTCTTTGAAAATAGCAATGATATCAAAGCAGCATAGTGTGGAATTATAACTGGGAACAATTGATGACAATTCCAAGCCTTCTTTCTTCTTCTCAGAGGAAGGAGATTTATATAGAGGCATTGATACCTTAAAATAGTTCATTATAAGAAATTTCATTCATACAAGAATAATTGTGACAGTAAGATAGATAAAACATCAGATTTTTCACCATTAAATCATATATGCAGTTTTAAATTGTATTTCTGATACTTGTAAAATTTTCTTTACTTGCCAGTTTGTCTACTTCTAATAAAAAAAAAAAAAAATTCAGATCTCCAGGTTTTGTTAATCTCTAAGTGAAATCTAAGTGAAATCTAAGTGAAAATCACTAAGTGAAATCTCTAAGGGTTTTTATGATTTAAGTTTTGCGGTGGTTGCTGTTGCCAGTTAAACTGCCTGATAAACTAATTTAGAGACTCATCTTGCAATTAATATTGTGTGAACAGACAGGTGCACCCTTACAGAGCTCCACAGATGTCTGCAGGACTTCTTGATGCTTTATCATTCTGCAGTGTGCTGTTAGATCAAGACCTTGAAAGGTTAATATGGAGCCCAACCCATGTTACTTTGATAATGTGGACTACTTTAAAAACTGTGTTGAAAACCAGAAAAATGCTGAGTTTGGGTCAGTTACTGTTTTTAGTTGTCAGTTGGAAGGGATAGCGTATCAGTTTTGATTTCTTGGGGTTTTTGATTTTATGTTTTGATTTTGTTTGGAGGGGTTGTTGTTCTTGTTGATTTTTGCTTTTTACTTTAAACATCAGAGGGAAAACAAAGGCATAGTATGAATAACACCTTGAATATGAAAAAGACTCAACTAAGAATGCTAAATGTTTATATATTAACAGAAATATTCCAAAAAATGGAAAAGCTGCTACCAGAGCATTACAGTATTGCAAGAGGTAAGGCTAGCAGATCCTTGAACATTACCAAGACTCCCTGGGTTTTGAAGTGGTGGGAAAAGCTACAGTGTATGAAAAAAAGGAACAGATTTTGTTTTTTCACTTAAGTTATTAGTCATTACTGCATTTGAAATGAGCAGCTAACTGGTTTTTTTTGCTGGCAAAATCAACATATCTTTGATTTGTGTCTATGCTACAGATCTGGAAACTTTCTTGATTCTTGTAAAGAACTGTTAAAACTTTCTGTTTTCTTCTGTTTAATTAAGGCAGTAAGTTTGGACTCATGTCTGTTGCAAAAGTTAAAACAGAAGATGACAGATGTTCTTTAGCAAAGGAAGAAAATTTAACATATAAGACTAAAGAAATGTGAAGAGAGATGTGGTCAGCACTTCCTACTTGTATACTTCTGTAATTAATTAGTCCTATGTTGTTTACAAATATTTGATATTTCTGGCAGTATTTTCCTTGTCCAACTGGCATTCTTCTCTTTATTATTAAGCAACCCACCAGCTCTTTAAAAAAAAACAAAACACCTTCTCACTTCATGAAACTGTCATCCGCTAACCATAAATATAAATTCTTATTACATGTAGCTATGATATGATGAGCTGGCAATATTCTCTGGAGACTGTCTTCCCACATCTTGAACTTTAGAACACATTTCCAATATCTGTGATCCAACAGAAAGTAGAAATTACCTGAAGTAGAGAAAACATATCATTTTGATTTGCTTTGGGTTTTGTTCATCACGCATCATGAAAGCCTCAAATACTGACTGCAGGTTGTTTCCTATGTTATCAAACCTGAAGATAATTAACAAGTGTGAAAAGGTCTTTTCAGGGGTGGTTCTCTGTTACTTCAGTTTTGGAGATCAAGGCTGGTGATCTCTCTGGAAGGGATCTGTTTCCAATGACAAATTATCAGTTTGAAGCAGGACTTGAAGTACAGCTTCAGAACTGCATGATTGGGTTGGGCAGTTAGACCAGTGGAAAATGTCTCACTTGCCAGTGGAATCTGTGGGGGAAAACCCAAACTTTATTAAAAAAAAAATCCTAATTGTAGGATTACAATTGCTTATCTTACTAAATCAGAAAATTTAAAATATTTGAAAATTCTCTATAAAAGTATCATTTTTTTTAACTGTTTATATATCTCTTAATAATATGTAAGTTGCTCTGCTTTCAGATGTGGTGTTATCAATATCAAGAATGTTTTGTCTGAATGACAAGCTTAGCCACACTCCTTTGTTTTGCAATTGTACTGAATTAGCATTATTTTCACAACTGGCTCTATGGAAGTCAGTTCTGACTCAGGTTATTTCATATGACATCAAGGAATTTAAGTCACAACTTCCTGCAAAAAGAATTATCACTTTCTCCTTGAGAAGAGGGACATGCAGTGTTTGGTTGCTCCTGTCTTTATTCATGTATTATTTCTTAAGGGGTAGGAAAAATTATTTATTCTTCTAACCCGATGTAAGCAGCATAATGACTTAAGTGTGGCTTCAACTCAAGAAAAGCAGGGAGAAAAAGGGGTGACAGGCCAGGTTCAGGGAAATATGCTTTTCTCTTGTATTGGTATTCTACTGATCCATCAGCAGACAACAACACCCCATCTCTTTCTGTTGACTTGAGAGAGTACAGCTGACATCTATAAATGCTGTACTTCTAACAGCAGACAGGGCAAGAGGTAAGTACAGGTGAAAAAATATGTTTAATCTGCAGAAGCAGAGCCTGAGACCCTCGGGAGATGCTAAGTGGAACACTATTCAAATTGTGAGGGATTCAAATAATTTCATATCACTTTCTCATGCTAAACCTGCACTTTCTGTTCTCTTCTGTTCTGAGCAAGATTCCTGGGTTTGCTCTTGGTCGATAGGAAAATGCAGGCAGTAAAAGGACCAACCCTTCTATTCTAGCCACCACAGCTGCCTAAAATGTATGGAAGGGATTCCCACTGAAGCCTTTCTACTCTACAGAAAGAGGCAGGTAAAATCTTTTAGGGTAGAATTGAAGGTCTCCAAACTCCCTGCTCCTAAGCGTACCTACATCTCAGAAAGTAACTCTCCAGCTACGATTAATATAAACTTTACAGATGAAATGATAAAGAATCAGTAAAAACTGCAGTGAGAATAATTTAGCTATTTGAAAGCTTTGAAACCGTTTCACTTCATCTTTGAATTTTAAGGAAGCAAGGCTGTGTGAAGTCCTACTTTTTAATTTAATTTTCCTTTTGTTCAATGAGTCATCTTTTCATAAGCCTTTACCATCACTCTGTGGCAAAAATAATGTATCAGACATCAACGTAAGAGGTCAAAGATGAGCTTTGATGACATTTGAAATTTGAAAGCAGTCTTTTGTAATTACAGTTTCCATTTGGATTAGCAGTTTATTATATAATGTTTCATATTTTGAAAAAAAAATACACTTGATAATTATTTAATTTATTATATTTAGAGACAGCATATTTCAGAGAACTTTCAGCAATTTTTTCAAGCACATTTCTAACTTTCAAGTTCAAATCCCACAGAACATCAATAGCTCTTATGCTACTAAATTAGAGATACTTAGTTTTAATTCCTCATGTTTATTCCAATAGAAATTGAAAAACCCAACTGTTTTTTTCAATTTAGGAATCTGACCACAGATTCATTCATGTAGAGGGTATTTTGGTAATTTATCGTTGTGTAAGATATCCTTTCTAAATGCAAAGGTTTTTCCGTTGAAGGCCAGCTAAGGCCTATGCACCATGTTAAAATACTCAGGATTGCTTTGGTGAAAGTGTGACTTTCACCCAGAAATATTTTAACATTTATTAGTTAAAATTTAGAATTAATGGAAGCAGCACAAAAATGTAGTAGGTCTAATCAAAAAGAAAAAGAAAATCCCAATTATAATCTGTTATTTCTCTACAGTCACATACATTAGGTGGTCTACAGACATGTAGCATGAAAGCAAAAGGCCAGTTCTGTCAAAAATGTGTTGGTGACTTGATAAAACAGACCACAAATGGGAGTAAAAGCAAATTCACTGGGATTACACTAGAGGTAGCTTTGTTGGGGTTGAACCTCTCATTAGCTAAAGCAAAAATCAACACTTGAGTTTCAAAATAGACTCCCCTAAATAAGTTTTCAAAGTAGATCTGTCAAGGATGACTGTCTGGAATAAGAGTGGACTGGCCTCAGTTCAGGGGGTCTCTCCCACCTCCTAACTCAACAACGTACTAAGAATGACTCTTCCGTCTCTTCAGTCAGGTCCTCAGAGTATCCCTACTGGCAACACAGTCTCCCACTGTAGTTGGGACATCTTTTATAATGATACTGTGAAATACTACTCCTTTGCTGCTCGAGACTACAGCTCAGGGACACAAACCACCTTTTCTGACATGCTCAGAGGAAAACTCACTATTTTTACAACTTTATTTAGTTACACAATAATATCACAATTACCTTTTCTCCATTTTCAGTCCCCTAAACCATTGTACCTAAAGCCAACAAGCAACAGACCTATTTGAATGAATCAGTTTCTTTTTGATGTGTAGCTAGCACGTACATGTAGACATAATGTACAATTTGCTCTTGAAGTTGGACTCAAAATGGAACCAAAGCTCCATAATTAAGTTAATTTTCTCTTCAAAGAGTATTTTCAGACAAAGGCCTTTTCTTTCATTTTAAATTATACAGACTGCAGTGAAGTCATTATGTACAATTTCAGTGCACTACATTAAGAAAAATAATCATTTTCAGGAAAAAAGAAAAGCCACAACATTGTTCTGATGATTTCTAATACTCCAGACAAAGTCTTTGCATAAATCCACAGTCAGATAGTTAGAAAATTATTGAATAAAATATTAATAAAACACAAAAACTAATTGGAGTATTTTAAGAGAGTTACTGATTAGCAAGTTTACAGGATTGTCTTGTTATCTGGAAATATTTGGGGCCTGAAGAATCTGACTAGCACGTGTAGACATGGTCAACAAGAAAGAAGCAATGTTCTTTGTGGTTCAGTTTTTTGTACAGACTTGGGAGCCATTCCACTGAGGGAAAGTGGATGGCTTACCAATAGTGCTGAAGACATCTAGATGACTGCCCTATCTGACCTCCTGGCAGTAGAACTATCACTCTTGTAGGTATCATCAGCAAAGTCAGAAATCTTCCCCTGATTTCCCACCACACCTCTGTTCCCATGACACTCAGAAACTACAATAACTTCTATTTCTATGTGTTTCCATTCCATTGCAAAATTAGCACTTTGTACTCAAGTATTTACATAATATTAAGGTTACACAAAATCATTTCTGAAGGAAAAATGCATTTATTTTTGATTACCAACTTTTCTGTTTTGGAATCTATCCACACAAAATCTTATTATAAACAAAAAAGCTGTGACTGCTTTCCTTGTGAAATGTTGGCCATTTAACGGCAGTGAAACAATTTTTAAACAAAATCTACTTTACCCCTTTTATCTGTTAGATAAAAGGGTCATTTTTAAAGTCAGAGAGTCAATACTTTCTTACAACTGACAATACACTGCACAGTTGTATGGGGTTTGCATAGCCAAGCTTTAATAGCGGGAATAGGCTACAGGGGTGGCTTCTGTGAGAAGCTGCCAGAAGCTTCCCCCATGTCCAGTGGAGTCAATGCCAGGCAGCTCCAAGACAGATGTGCTGCTGATTAAGGCTGGACCTATTAGAAATGGTGGTAAAGCCTCTGAGATAACATATTTTTGAAGAATTTTTTAGAAAGTCACTGCACAGATGTATCATGGCCTGAGAAGGGCAGGGTGAGAACAGGTGAGAGGGACACCCTGCAGATCCCAAGGTCAGTGCAGGACGAGGGGCAGGAGGTGCTCCAGGCACTGGAGCTGAGATTCCTCTGCAGCCCATGATGAAGACTGGAGAAGCAGCTGTGCCCCTGCAGCCCATGGGGATCCACAGGGGTGCAGAGATCCTCCTGGTGCCCATGGAGGAGCCCACACTGGGGCAGGTGGATGTCTGAGAGGAGGCTGTGACCCCGAGGGAGGGCCCTGGGGAGAGGAGCCCATGCTGGAGCAGCCTGTCCTTGAAGGGCTGCACCCCGGGGCAGAGTGACCCAGGCTGCAGCAGTTTGAGGGGGGCTGGTGTTCATGAGATGGACTCACACTGGAGAAGTTCATGAGATAACATATGGGAGAGCTGTCTCCCATGGGAGGGACCCCACAGTGCAGCAGGGGAACAACTCTCCCTGAGGAGTGGCAGAAACAAAATGTGATGAACTGACAATAACTCTGTTTGCTGAGCCACTGGGAGAGGAGGTAGAGCTCAGGAAGGAGGAAGGACTGGGGAGAAGGTGTTTTGAAGGTTTTATTTTACATCTCATTACACTGCTCTGATTTTGTTAGCAATAAATTAAATCAGTATCTCTAATTCAAGCCTGTTTTGCCCATGACAGAATTTGGTGAATGATCTCTCCTTAATTCATAAACCTTTTGTTATATTTTCTCCCCACTGCCCAGCTGTGGACAGGAGCATTAGAAGGGCTTTTGGGGGGTGCCTGGACATATCCCTAGGACACTTAATAAATTGCTTGTGTTTGGACTTCTTCCAAAGTTCAGAAATCCCTTCCTCCAAAATGGACATTCTAGATGTCTTTAAAATATTCATTTAACTTTTCACTCTATTTGCTCTTTCCAGAACCACATATTTTGTTCCCTTTCAAAATCAAGATGAAGTACTACCTGGCTTCCATTGAAAGTCTTGCATGTTTTCCAAGGATACCAATAAGAGGATTCTTAGCAATAAGATTAAATTTGAGTTATCCAACAAACTTCTATATTACAATAATTAGATATTCTATTTAATCCTACTTAGATGCACATTAATAAAATAAAAACTTATTTGCAAATAGTTTTCCTGAAAAATATTAGGTATTTTATACATGTGCCTACATATATACATACATTATCTAAAAAGGCCACGAATTTTTGAAAGATATTTTTCTGAACTCTCTGAGTTTTAAATGGAAAACTGTACATTCTATAAGTGTGTATTATCAAATGTGAGGCACTCTCTTTTCTTCCTGCTAAAAAACGTGAAAATTTGAAGCTTCGGTTAAAAAAAAATCAAAATAACAATATTCTAAATAGTCAATGTATGAATACAAAGTTTAGGAAGATATTATAAGCTAGTTTATATTTTTCTACACTGCTTACATCTGAACTCTTGCAAGAATAATATAAAACTTCATTTTTCACTCAGGGGTGATCTTCCACATCTGAACTAATCAGAAGGTTGAAAACCTGGTCATCACAATGGTTTCTAATGCTTTGATTTCAGACAAAAGGCCACTGTCTACTGAGCCATTAATATCACCTCATTTGGAAACAGAAGTTTTCCATGACAGATACATACATTCCTAAGTTGTGTACCAATAAAGTGTGAGTCCACCTGTAAAAATCATTAGCCAAGGCCAAACAGCCGAAGCCACATGGAAAACATTGTTACAATAATAAATTAAAGGCTTTGCCAAGTTAATATATTCTTACTTGTGATTGGCTTGAATTGCTTTTCTGCTTTAACTAGATGAAAACTAATGAAGAAAAGAAGTTTCTTTGATAGGAGACTAAATTCATCAGAGATCTTTATCCTGAATTTCAGATTTGAACAAATTATCTTACACCTTCTTTTATACTAAGACAAGAGATTATTATAGTTTATGGTTAGAGAAGGAAAAAAAAAAAAGAAAAATATGAAAATTATTTCTTTTCTCTTTCTTAGCCTGCACCACTGATCTCATCCAGAGTTGTATCTCTTAGTCCTCCTGTGGTACCTGCAGGGTGGATGGGAGGACAATTGGATATTGCACTCAGTTTGGGCAAAACTGACCATGTAGGCATGCAAGGAGTATTACATATATTCAGAAAACTGCTACTTTTTGTATTTGCTTTGTATTTATGACTCTTCGGCAGTAGTCAAGCTCCATCACTGGGTTGTAAATTACTTTATTACAATATTAACAAAGGCAGTAGCATGTGGCAAATCCAGAGGTTTGTTTTCATTGTATGCTGTAATCAAATGAGAACTGCTTGCATGCAGCTGAACAAAGCAGACGAGAAAATTCTGAGACCTTGAACAACTGTGTTAGGTGAGTTTTATAATGCAGGTAGCCAGTAATTTAAAACTCTTTGACTACAGTAAGGATTTAGGGATGGTTATTATTTCATTGTCTCAAATTGTAAAGATTTAACATCTTATTCTAGAGCAAGATAATGGAAGTGAAAACATTGAAAGGCAAAAAGCTATTTTTATCAATTACTTCTTCTCCTCTGAGTATGTAATCCTCATTTGAAAGAAACTCGTAAGTGGAAAATAAATCCTTCAAAACAATTTTCATAGCCACTCTCACTAGAATAATTTAGACTAAATACCTCATTATATTAATGCAAATTAGTTTTTATTATACAATGGATACCTTTAAATAAATCCTTGTCATTTAAATAAATTCAGGAACTATCAGAACACTTCAGGAATGTAAGAGTGCCCTACACGCAGGGCAGGAAAAATGAGCTTCATAAATCATTGGAACTGAGCAAAAATATATACAAAAGTGTAGTTTACATTTTGAATGTAGGTTGTGTGTAGGTATCAATGCAGATCACAGGGAAATGGCTATGGAGCTTCTGAGATTTTCCTCAGCTCATGCTTTAACATGGATGTTTAATATTAATTACTGGTATAATATTTAGTTTCTATTTGACTGTTAAAATATTCATGGTCTGATGTCACCTTAAATATATGTCCTGTTCTGAAGAGCTTACTACTGAAGAGGTTTTGTTTATCACACGTGCATTTTACCCCTTAATGAAATGCATTTGAAATGTTGATTTTTTTCCAAGGGATTCTCATTTGTCTTCTGTTAAGGACTAATATCCATAAGAAAGAAAATAACTATATCTTCCTTGAACCCCTCAGGAATTTTGGGTTTATATTGCACATGGGGATAATATGAATAGTTTAAAGTCATTGCAATTATAATGTTTAATTCCAACATCATATCTATTCCCTTAGTTTATTACTTTTTTCAGTATTACTGCTATATGATTTCATCTCAAGTCTTTCATGAATTAGCCAAACTACAATGTAAGTTTTAAGTATACTGTATTTTCCGTCTTCAAGAATAGACATCTTCTAATACAGTTAACATTCATTCTTCCAATACTTTACAAAAAATTACAAACATAATTGAACTTGAGGAGCCATATAATACAGTTCTTTAAAAAGAGATAAACCGGCAAAGGAATTTTTTTATTATTGCTTTAAGAGACAGGATTCCTGCTGAGAAGAGGAAAATAGACAATTAAAAGGATCACAATCCTGGACTTCAGAGGAGTGGACTTTAATCTGATGGAAGGATCCCATGTGAGACCATCCTGGAGAGATGAGGGGCCCTGAAGAGCTGATTGAGTTTCAAGGATGACCTCTTCCATGCTCCGAAATGTTCCATCCACATGCACAAAAGCTCACACAACTGTGGCAGGAGCAATGTGATCTCTTTGAAGATGTCCCCCCTCAGCAGGGGCATTAGGCTAAATAACCTTAAAAGGTTCCTTCCAACCCAAGCTATACTATGGTTCTATGGTTCTATGATTGCAAAGCCACTCATGATCTTTGAATGGTGCTTAGAGGAGGCTCATGAGGTCTGTAAAAAGGAAAAGTCATTCCTGTCTTTGAGAAAGGCCTCAAAACCCTAGAAAAGTGATAAGATCAAATACTCCTGGAAGCCAGTTCCTGATGTATAAAAGGCCAGATCGTGACTGAGAGTATCAGCATGGATTTATGAAGGAAAAACCTGGCTAACCAATGTGAGAGCATTCTATCATAAAACTGAATGTTTTTTACCTTGGCTTTAGCAAGCATTTTGTTGCTGTATCCTATAACATCCTCATTAGTAATGAAGTATAAGATAGGTAAGGTGGGCTGAAAAATGGCTTAACTGCCACTCTAAAAGCCTTGTGATCAGTGACAGAAAATCCATCTGGATGCCAGCCACTTACAGAGTACCCCAGGGGTCAGCATTGAGCCAATGTTGTTTAACAACTTCATTATTGACCTGGACAACAGAACACAGTGCATCCTCAGGTATAAAACTGGGAGAAAATGTCGATACAGCAAATGGTTGTGCTGCTATTCACAGGGACTTCAATAGGCAGGAGAAATGGGCCATTGATGCTTCCTTTCATCAAAGAAGATGAGAAGCGTCCTGACTGCCATTAGGGAGAATGCTGCCAGCAAGCTGACCACTGGTGAGGCCACCTCTGCAGTGCTGTGTCCACCTCTGGGGTCTCCAGCACAAGGAAGCCATGGCCATACCAGAGTGAGTCCATTGATTGACCATGAAGACATTTGAAGGGATTTTTAGAGATGGAAGCATCTCTCAAGTGACTGAGAAAGGATGCTTAATTTCTAGAAGAGGGTATTAGTTGAGAATCTTGTCCATGTTTATAAGGACTTGATGGAGAGTAGTAAAAAAGGCAGAGCCTTTTTTCCTCAGTGACAAGACAAGAAGCAATGGGCATAAATTAAATTCAACAAAGTCCACTTGCACTTATGAAGAAGCTTTTTAATTATGAAAGTGGCCAAATACTGCCACAAGTTGTCCAGAAAGGTTTTGGAGTCTACATCCTTGGAGATACTAAAAACCTGACTGGAGATGGCCCTGCTCTTACAGACCCCCTCTTGGGCTAGGTGCTCTCCAGAGGTCCCTTGCAACCTCAGCTGTTCTGTGACTCAGTAACATTTACAAACTCATTTTCCCCTTTCAAAAGTAATCACAAGTGTGAAAGAAAGCCAAATGACATGGTCCACCTGGATATTTCACAGACTAAAACAAAGGGGTGTGAGTATTCTCCTTTGTGAAAAGGAATGAAGTTCATCTGAAATAAACTTGCAGACAAAAGTTCACAGAGACAATTTGTTCTATTTTTCTCAGTCTTGTTCTTCCATTAAAAGGCAACAAAGCTGACTCCTCAGCCTTAAAATGTGATGTTCTTTTGGAAAGCTATTCAAGAGCAACAGCTGGCAAAGATGGTTTAGGGCTCAGTGAAAATCAGACAATATATATCACAACTGTGAACCCTGAAAGACTATTGATCCTGTAGCCTCTTCTAATTGTTAATGGGGGTATGAATATCCTAACTGACATAACACTAAAACTAATAGCTCCAGGCATCTGTAGAAACCTCACAAATTTCCACTTTAACTGTAGACTCGAAATTTTATCACAAGCTTGGGAGAAAATCAAATCTGTCATAAAAGTACTTAAAAAAGAAAGTGGCACTTGATTAACATACATATTATTATTTGTGGGACTTGCAGGTGCCTTTGAGAACCTACAGAGTACTCTTCTTCAATAACACTTTACACTTTTCCATAATACTTTGCAATAATAGACAATGGGGATATTTATGGATTAAAGAAAAATCAATTAGAAACTCAGTCCTTGTTTCTCCAGATTTTCCCCCAAGGTCCTCATGCTACAATGGTGACTATGAGGATTAAAGATCAAGATTTCAAACTAATTTGATTTGGGATTTTTTTGATAGATGATTGATGAAAAACACTAAAATCTGGAGAGTTAATACATTGAGTCAACATTGTAAAGTACCTAAGTTAATTGGAATACTAAGCCACAATTTTCTCAAAAGCGATTTAAGGCCAGATTTGCAAAGACATTTAGATAAAGACAGAGGTGATTCACACATCAAATAAGAAAATAGTATTAAATCCTCATTTGCCACCCATAAGTATTTTAGGTAATTACACAACTATTAAAATATGCTCCTCAGACATTTTGTAACAGAGATTTGGACATGATATACAGACACATGCAAGGGATTCAAGAGCCTTAACTCCAACAGTCTCCAGGACTATGATTTTAAATCACTAAGTCACCTTGTAAAAATGGGACAGGCTTCAAAGTTACTTATATGTTTTTGAAAAGGCCACCCTTTTAGAAAGTGAGTTAACATTTACCCAGCCTGGTCACAGTAGCCTGAAGAACATTAGATTTCAGAACCACAAGGATAGTAGGATCTTATCTTATAAATCTATTTAGATATAAAAACTAATGATTATACACAGGGCTTAGTCTGAACTCAATTATGCAATTTAAAAGCAATGCTAAAAAAGATTAAAATATTTAGTCTGCAAAGATTAGAAAATATTAGATTTAAGATTTTCCTGCGTAACTTTACATTTGCTTGCAGGTGCTTGGGTGCCTTATTTAACTGTATGGTCATAAAATACTTTTCTCTGAGGACCAGCTTCATTCAGGGAATGACAGTTCCCACAAAACTAATCAAATTTCTGTACTTAATGAGTCTATAACATGATTGCATGCAAATTTATGTGCAAATGGCCAGTTGTGCATCTAAGTGGCTACTTGTATACGTCATTATCTGATTTGCATGCATAATCACTGTAATTAGACACAGATTTAAAATGTGAGACCATAGTGTTTGCTGCTGAAAAATATGACTTAATTCATGTATTAGTCATGCCTATTAATCAATCATTTACTTACAATATGTTTACATTAATCAGCAGCTCTTTGCATAACTTACATTGCCTCCTTGCCTACAAGATTTATCCTGTTTCTTTATCTAATTACTGTGTCTGTCATTCAGCAGGCAGACACTACAGGCACCCCTGCCAAACAGCAACCTGCTATTCTTGTGGCTGCAATTTGTGATCTATGGACTGTGTACTCAGTTACCCCATATAAACTGAGAACAATCTTAAACTAGCCACAAATTCTGTAGGCCAGAAGCAGAAGAGTGCAAGCATGAAGACATGTTACTCTTTATCAAGCAAACACGTTGCGTTCAATTTGGATGACCTGCTAACCTCATCTTACATTTTCCATTCCCTACATTCTAAATTCTCCATATAGGCTAATCTATCTTCACTGTTACATGAAGTATTAATGGGAGGACTGGATGACCTCTATATTCTGCAGGCAACAGGCCACTACTCTTTTGTGATCCATACGGCAGTCTGTTCTATATTATGCACCATTGCCTATATAAACGGATAAAGAAGATATCAGCAAAA
This sequence comes from Phylloscopus collybita, assembly GCA_027886175.1. Classification (NCBI taxonomy): domain Eukaryota; kingdom Metazoa; phylum Chordata; class Aves; order Passeriformes; family Phylloscopidae; genus Phylloscopus; species Phylloscopus collybita. The sequence goes on from JAJNNQ010000007.1 coordinate 8,706,661, forward strand.
CATACCATGCACGTGATTAAGTCTAGGGAAGCAAATAAAGTCTATTAAATGGAGATCTTCGCCATAAGATAATTATTACACATGCATTAATCAGAAAAACTGAAATGGAATAAAGATGTCAGCAGCAATCAGCATTATTTCAAGATCTCTGAAGGAACGGTGAAGCAGAAGTGTGTTCAGTGTTCCATGAGGAGTCTTACAAAAGAAAATCTGTGCATTAAAAGGGTTCTCTGAGGCCGTGAAGCTCAGTGATCAGTCAGGTACTAGTTTACATAATAAATTAATTTTAGAATTAATCTAGTCTCATATCACCAGCCAGCTGGCAGCATGCTTCTTTGATGACCTTTGGTGAGACACATCAGTGATACCACCAGACTGAAATGAAGAGAAAGACAAGGTGGTCTGGGAAACAGGAGGCAACTGCACTGAGTACCACTGCTCCACAGCTCTCATAATTAAGCTGAGCCAACTCCAAAAAAGAGAGAGTAGAGATGAGAGAATTACTATGTGACCATTTGACTGTCACTATGCTTTTAGTGCATGTGTTTAACTAGATTGTTACAATTAATGGCAAGCAGCATCTGTCAGCATAATCCTCATGATAAACCTTCTTCAGGATAACTGGATGAAGCTGAAATAGAGTACTGTCCCTGTTCTTTTCATTACTCAGAATGCCCAAATTACCTGACAATGCATATGTGGAAAAAATTCATCTGAGTGTCGCTGTTGGACACGAAGGAAAGACACGGACTCATGAATTCAGAAGGCTGATGCTCTGAAAAGGGGTTGTTTTATTCTCAAAAGCTATTTTTATACCTTTCTACAATGTGCCCACCTAAGAGGTGGGATCATTTGAACCATTGGTCACATCAAGGGTCAACAAGTAAAGTCCCTCCTTAGGAGAGAAATGTGAAAAACAAGATAGTTTAGAAAGTGTGACCTTGTTTACCAGTTTAGGTCCCTGGGAAAGAACTTGAGAAAAACTCAAACATGACAAGCAGTGACTACAACTGAGAGTTTCCTGCTCAGTCATTGGAAAATAAAACTAGTGGGGTTGCAATGTGTCCCTTGAGCTAATACTGTTAGTACCACTAACATGATAATGCTAGCAATCCTAATCCCCACAGACTTTGTCTTGGTGGGAATGGGCATGACAGAACAGCACAAAATACTGTAATTTGGTTTGCATTTTTGTAGCATCTATGTAGGCCTCATATTATCAGTGTCTCTCTGGCAGCCACCCTGCAAGTAAACATAATGAGGATATGTCATGGATGTGTTATGGAGATGTATGATAACATATATGCAAACTTCATCCAGAATAAAAAAGTCTTGCTTTTTCAAATATTACTGGTATAAACCTTTTCTAAAAAACTTGACACGTTGCTTAGAATTCACATTTCCTTGTTTTATCCCCATTTATTGATCTATTCTTATTAAAGACTCATATATAATACATACCCTCTCTCTAATGAATGGAGAAAGATACTAATTTACAAAGCAGCAACTAATTCTGCCAGTTTAAGAAAAATGAACTATTTGGTATAATTCTACTTGTGTTGAGTCATAACAAAATTTCAAACTAAAATCACAGTAAAAACCTGTTATTTCTGAATGATGGCTGTTTGCTACTCACCCTGAAATGACTGACTACATTACACACATCTAAAGATTCTCTTGTATGCTGCTTTCACCCGTTTTATTGTTATTTCCTTTCATCTGAGTCATAAAGGAAACACAAACATTATCTTTCTTCTCCACTCAAATTAATTTCCATTGCCATTATTCTATTAGCAACCTGATAAAAACACTCCTTTAACTTGTGAAAAGATCTATGCAAAGCAGGAAGAAAAAATAAATCTATTTGGAATTTAAAGATAAACTGAAATATGCACACAGAAACTTCCAGGATTGATTCATAGGGAAGTGATGGAGGGAATGCCTAGATCCTAACATCTATTATGTGAAACTAAATTTATTTTTTATTCTTCACAAAGATATTCACGAATCCTGTAATGCAGAGAAACATCATGAGCATACAAGTGAGCTGGGAGGCAGATAGATCAAGAACAGCTGTGTATATGTCTGATACAGGGCTGCTGCCACCATTGAAAGGAGATGGAAAGCAAAGTGCAAACATTGAAAGCAAGGTGTCTTTGCTTGTCTCAACACTAAGAAGTTCACCATACCACTTGTTCTGTAATCATCTATACTTTGATAAAGGATTTTAAAAATTTTTGCTAAATGTTTCTTGAAAATGAGCATTTCTTTCCTCTCCCAAAGATTAGAAATTTCCCTAGGGATTTTGAAAACAAAGTTCTAAAATACTACCAAATCCTGTTAACAAGTTGTCTATCTTCCAAAACCAGCCTCCCAAAAAATTATTAACAAATCTAGCTGCTTTATTTTGCATAGATGTTTTATTAAGTTTATTATGTTTTTTATCTTGTGAACACCTTGAGGTACCCCTTGTATGTTTTACTTCACCACCAAAACAGGCACCCTGGACAAACCTTCTTACAAGAAAGTTTGCATCTTCTATTTGATTATGCTCCTAAAATATTGATCATAAAGCAAAATTAAAGGACCTTTTTCACTTTTTAAGAACATCTTTAAGTATGATTTGATTTTTGAATACCCTAGTGTTGTTGAAGACATCACCAGCTGAATGTTTTGCACTGTTTTGTAACTGTATGAATGTTTCCTCATGGCAGTAAGAACTGTATTCATAATTATGCAGACTGAGGTGTGGCAGATCCCATTCCTTGCTGAAATGAAGAAATAAACCCTTGAATGTTATCCACAGGCAATCAAGCTACAGTCAATCAACTAATGAACACTTTTCCTGTAAGCCTATTAAGTGCATCCCTGCATGAATGAGTATGAATAATGTCATTTACTGTACCTGAAGCAGATGACAGTTGAAGCAAGGGGGAAAAGTGAAGACAATTTCCCAAAAGTATTTTCAGCTTCACAGTGTGTGCTTTTAAAATAAACCAAGTGTGGTAGACAAACCTTGGCAAATTAAAACGCAAGGTTCTCTACTGTTCCAGAAACCACACAACAATGATAAGAATTTTACTTGGAGACCTTAAGGTGTGTTGTCAGCTGAAGGTCTTTTATTTTAAATGGCATATCCCTGAAGTGTTTGATGGGCATACATGAAAGGAAAAGTTTTCCTTTATGATTTGAGGTTCTATGTTTAAAGTCTATGGCTCACATTCTGAGCAGCATCACCTTCCACCATCAGAGGAAAGGATCCAGTTTACACCACATGATGATCTACTTCCTGCTCCTCCTCCCAGAATGGTATTGGATATTTAGAAACACTCACTCTATTTGCTTCTCCAAATAAATGTATGGCACAGCAATTTCTATGCAATTGTAATGGTTTTAAGTATCCCAATGTACATATAAAAAAAATTGATAGAGGTCACACAAGGAATGTATTAGATTATATCCCTTTACCTCATTGTAACACTATAAATTTATCTACTACTGTAGTGCCTAAAGATTCAGCTTACCTTCCCTTAATAGTTAACATTTGTAACTATATCCTAGAACTCTATGTTCCATTTGCTAAATTTGTTGTCACCAGGCTTTGATAAGACTGTCAGAATGTAATTTTTTTACTATACTTGCAGTTGTTCACATCACTCTTGGAGGTTTGCACTCTCACCTCAAATACAGACCCCAATGAGAGGTGCATAAAATCTTAATGCTCAATTATTAAGTTGTTGTTAGTTGTAAAAATCATTCTCAGATCAGGGAAGTGTCAAGAAGAGAGAGGCCTGCTTGCAGGACAAGCAAGAGGCAAACTAAGGAAGCAAAACCTACAAGTATGTAAGAGAAACCATGCTCAGCCTTTCAGAAAGAATTAGGTGTCTCTAATTCGGCTGAAGGAAACTGGATGGGAAACAGCTTCAGATCAGCTCCTCCCTGATTTAAGTGTTTTATCCTTGTTCTACCACTAAAGAAAACACCTTATCCATAGTTAAATTACAGACTAGGATCAAGAGCCATCAGTTCCTTGACTAAAAAAGTCACAATTTTTATGTTTTCCTGCCATATGAGAAATAGAACTTTTCAATGACGCTGTGTTGATTACATCCACAGAAACTACAACAATTTTAGCTACACTTGGGAAATGGAAAACAGGGAGGTTCAATCAATAATGAGCTTAACACAAGATCCCAACCTAGGGAGTGAACCCGTGCAGACAGTACTTGTTTTACATGTATTCCTATTCTGCAATTATTCCCTTGCAAATTATTACATTTTGTGTGAAACCTTACATGTTCATTAGCTCAGAAGCTGATAAGGAATACTGCCAAACTCCAGGCAGTTGTGTGCATGCTGGAAGCACACTGTGTACAGACTTCAGCTGGAGCTTCCACTGCAAACTCAGACAGCGGTAGAGTAAAAAGGATTCTGTTAACACCAGTTTTCCCCAAGTGCTTGAAGACAGCACTAAGGGCCTTCTTATATATGTAGCTTTTGCCTTTGTGGTTTTTACACTGGAAGTGCAGATTCAGTAATGGCTGCACTCTTTTGTTCAGCATGGTGGCTGTTTTTCTCACATCACTGAAGGTTGGGTGTGCAGTTCTTGAAGTAAGCAAGCTTAATGTCCCTTCTGCCAACGTTTTTTAAAATCCTCTGCATCGTGGTTATTACATATTAGATGCAAGTATGTATCGCTGCAAGCAAGTGGTTAGTTTTCCTTGTCATTTACTATGTTTTTATTGTTCATAATTGTCTTGCTAATTCATGATGCTATCTAATTGCTATTGTATAACTGGAATGATTATGTAAAGTGTTCCAACATTCATGAAATTTCAATGTTATAAAAATCTCACAAAAAAAGAGCAAAACCCAGATGTTAATTGAAAATTGAATGTAGATTTCAGATATTTGGCATCTGCATTGTTTTTACTCCCTGAGCATATGGCTGAAACTTATTTTAATATACTCTGTTTCTCATAAAAATTTTAGAAATTGAAAATCAGCTATGATTAATAAAAACAATTTTGAGTGAAATTATGATGCCTGCTGAATGTCTTCTTGGGCATGTAGGCAATGACAAATCAATTTCTAGTATGCTTTGTGACAGCTGAAAGTAGCTGTGCAACCCTTAAGCTGAAGCAGTTTAATTAAACCTTGGCATTTTAACAGAATAAAAGAAAATTAGCTATCCTATTTCATTTCCCTATAGTGTAAACAGAGTGTATGACAGGCATCTGTGTGATATATAATTAATCCCACCAGTCAAAAAACTCTTTCAAGGATAGTTATGAAGACTTCAGCTTAAGTATACAATAAAGTTTATATCCCAAAGTTGCTCATTATGTATTCCTAAAATTACTTAATGAGATGATTTATTGTTGTACACACTGTGAAAGAGGAAAGTATGGTTATATATAAAAGTAGAAGCATTATACATTCATATTTGTAACTTCAAAGAAAGATAACTAGAAGCAACTGCACCTAACAGAACTTGAGAAAAAGGTCTGCAAAGTACATTTCATGTGCTACATAAACTATGTGTAAGGAAGAAGTATTTTCATTACATTTTAATAAAATATTTAATAAAATATTTTTTCATTGGTTTGAAATAAGCATCAATGAAGTATTAAAAAGCAGAGCATCTTTACTAAGAACATTGAATGACATCAAAGTATATTATTGAACAGCAATTTATGTTTAAATTGATTTTAATAAGCATGCAGTTCATAATCAAGCCAATTTTCAATTAAGTGTTAATTGAACAGTGACAGCAGGCTGACATACTGCTGCACAGTGGAGCAGAAGCAGTAGAAAGGATAAAAAAAATCCACAAATATCCTGAAGGGAAGAAAGAAATGAGCACACAACAAGTTCTCAGCTAGGCAGGAAAAGCTTTCTGCAATTTCAGATTCTGTAGGGTGTTTTAACTGGCTTCCAGCTGCTGCCCCAGAAGGACAGTCGTCTCCTACAAATCCCATTTTTGATCCATCCCATGGCTGCCTTGGATATGCAAGAGCACACCATGCCCACTTGGTTGTGTAAGCAGGTTGTGAATCAATCCCTGCTGACCATAACAGAAGTGTAAACCTTTAGTTTACAGTTAGATATAGATGGGCTGCTGCCTGAAGGCTTCTAAATCTCAAACTGAAACCTATCCTTAGAGCAGCAGCAAAAAAACACACAATGGGGATATCCACACACAAGTGTCTAATGTCATTTTGTCATTTGAGTTGTCTTATGTTGTCCAAGAAACCCTTACGGGACAAAGGGCAAGGAGGGAAGGTGCACACTGCAGGGTGCCAAGTAGGATACCCCTAGGGCATATCAAAGAGCACTGGACCCTACAGACGGGCAATTGACATGAGTTTTATAACATTTACATGGCTGTAAAACAAAACTGTGGCCCAGTGGTGCACCTAATCTTACAGTGTTCCTGATTGATGTAAAGCCCTCTATTCCCAAGCAGTCCTGACCTACACATACTCAGAACATCTCTGCTTCTACAGCTCAGTGCCATAATCCCACCTGACCTGAAGTGAGACAAGGTCAAACAGCCCAAAGGGCTCAACATACAAGCCCTGCACAGAGAACTACAAGTGCTTCTATTAGAGACACACTGCAAAAAACTCTGTTTCTCCCAGTAGACTGTAGAAATAGGTGGACTAATAACAATTCTGTCTCCCCCATCACTTAGGAATATACCCACTAATGTGTTTGTGCAAGTCAAGTTGAATTGACCAGTAGATACCATAAAGAGGGAGACATGTTCTTCTTGTAGGTGAATTGGGGTGGGAGGAGAGGAAACAGACATAGATTGGAACACAGAAAATTCTGAGCAGATATTAAGAGGGTAAAATTATCTTGAGGGTGTCGCTGTCGGACACAAAGGAGGAGACGTGAGTCCATTTAGAAGGCTGGGACCCCTCACAGGAGGAGCCCACGGTTTATTGTCCAAACCTATTTTATACCTTTTCACAAAGCACCCACCTTAGAGGTGGGGACCCCTGGAACCATTGGTCACTCGAAGAGACCATCACATGAAGTCCCTCCCATGGGAAGACGTGTGGAAAAACATCTTAGCTTACAAATAGCATGACCTTGCTTACCAGTTTTGTCCTGGGAACAGAATTTCCAGAAACCAAAACATGGCAGGCACAAACCATGGCTACATGAGGGTAATCCAAATTTTGAACAGAGGCATTGTCTACAGACTGTGAGATGTTCAAGGCTCAGCTTGACATGGCCCAGAGCAACCTGACCTAATCAGACCTGCTTTGAGCAAGGAATGAATGAATGAAGATGACCTCCAGAGCTCCTGTTAGAAGAGAACTACTCTCAGAAGTAATGATTAATTAATGTAATTACTTCATTAAAAAATAATGAATAATTACTCTGTGAAGGTAATTTTAAGCATATGGCTTCAGATACACACATACTTCATTGACACTAGATTTCAGTTAATCTTCATAGCTAATGGAGACTCTGCTTCTTGGTCTGAAATACAGGAACATATTTTAGGTTCCATAAGGCACACACAATGTGCAGTCAAAGATAGGATTCTTATAACAAAATCCAAAATAACACAGAGGTTAAGCAGAGAGCTAAGAAACACTGCTCACAGAAGGATATTTAGCCTTTCATTCCTTCACTCTTCAGAACTTCTAAGGAGTTAAACCAACATGCTCACAAACTCAGCAGTGGAAATACTTATCCTAGAAATAACAAGTTATTCAGGAACTACGTCTATGCCTATAATAACACTGAGAGCTGAAAAGGTGAATCAGAATTGGGAGTAGCAGGAGTTTATAGATTTTAAAACACTTCTTCTACATTATGTCTGCAAAAGCAACTCTCACATCTATTACATTTATCCTAAATAAATTTATATTTTGTAAAGAAAATTTATAACCTGCACTAGTTACGCAGAGCAGGCTCTATTTGGTCATCATTTTCAAAGCCATAACTGTATTTTGCTTGAGAAAAAAATATATGTTTAATACTAAAATAAAGCCTGAGATACTTTTTCTCTTTTTTTTTTTAACTGAGAAAATATGCTAAAGAATTCTATGATTTAATAGTGCCTTTGTTTGTGGCTATTTCATCTCAATTACTTTTCCTGAAAATTCTTTTATTTTCATGGAACTGGACTTCGATTTTGCCACAACTCTAAAGTAGCTATTTTATTCTGGCTGCCATTTGCTATAGTTCCCTCCTTTTTAATGGGAAATTATCTGTCTCTCTTCATGGTGTTTCAGAATGGCAGAAACACAGGACTGAGGGCTCTCAGAAGATCCTATATTCCTTTAGATGTCTGAACTGATCTGCCACACCGGAATCTAACTTCAGAACCTTTCTGAACTTCTTTAATAACATAGAGTAGAAATTCTTCTATAAGCAGATAGGGGACAATTTGGGGTGCCCTCTGTCACTAACCTCTCAAAAAAGAATAGAGTTTCAAATATCATTGTAGCACAAGACTGAAGGGTGAAAGTTTCTTTAATTGGGAACAAGCAGTTCTGAAAGACTCTAAATCGTTTGGGGATTTCATAAAAGTCCAAATTTTTCCTTTTTGAGTTGGGACAGAAGTGGCAGAGCAAACAGGGCACATACATCACTATTCCATGTGTGAGACTGTGGGATAAGACCTGAGCACCGATTCTCATGCACTTGTTTAATGGTTTTATCTATAGGTACTATTAAAGGACTGCTCTCTATGTATAAAACTGAATATACCCAGTACAACAGCTGAAGTGAGTCGTATACATTCCTAACAACCTACAAATAGGATAGAATTCATGGCCTGCTCATGATAGTTCTACTTTGTAATAATTTGTCTCTATACGGGTGGTTGTAATTAGCAATATTTTATATCTTTATTGTTATTTACTTGCCTTGCACTACTTATTGGGATGTGTTACCCATATTCTTAAGAGAAAAAAAAAACACCACAAACAAACAAACAAACAAAAAACAACCAAAGATACACATACTAATATAATCTAAACTTAAAATTTTATAACAGATATAAGATGCAATGGCTGAGGTAATTCCAGCAAAACTACTGCACAGTAAAAGAATGATGTAAAATAACATTTCAGTGTAGTAACATAGCTGAAGCACCAGATTTATTATTACCATTACTTGGTACATTTAAAAGACATACAGTGAGAATGAATTCATCTAGACGACACAAGAACCAGTGGCTCAAAAAAAATGATTCCTCTTCAGGGCTGTATGACATCCTTGCTAAAGTCTGAATAACAGCACAAAAGAAATTTCAAAAGTACTGATCACTATTACAAAGTCTGCAAGGAATTCACATTTCCATAGATGGTGTCATGAAAGGACATTATTCAGCTGATGTTAAAGATTTGAAAATAAAATTGTTATGCCACATGCATGTTGATAGCAATTTGGCAAGAAATATAGTGTAATTGAGATAGAAGAAGTAAAACCAGAACCAAACCAAAGCAGAAAACCCTTGTTAACAATATCCTAAACCCTTTTTTAAGAAGGATATTAAAGGGCTTGTTTATAGCCACTGCTAGAACATCTACAAAAGAGATCCATCTTCTTCGTATGACAACAGAAAGAGATTCTAATTATTTCAAGGAAATAATATAATTTTTTAAAAAAAGAAAAAATCACGTCTTAGTTCTCATATTTGACCAGTTTAAATATAATACACTATTTTCACATACAACATTGTGAGACAATTACTTTTCAAGAAATTGCCACCCTACTACAAATGCTTTACAATAATAGTTCCATGCTTATGAACCACCTTTACCATGACACTTCCAAAACACTTATCCAACTACATCACTGACTGATTTGGTTTAAACAGGTAGAATTAAAAAATAAATTTTTAAATAATTGTTAAAAGTTTTACTTAGGGACAATGCATGACCTACAAGACATTTTGTGACAAAATGGGTCATAATAAAAGGTTATTTTTAATGAGTAAAACCTTATTTAGAACTGCAATATGGCATTTATGATCTAATTAGTTTATCCTTTTCTCCACAGACAGAGCAAAAAAAAAGAGATAAACTAGCAACTGAGAAGAAAATAATACAACATAAATTGGTGCAGAACTGGTAGAAATGAGAACTGTGTTCATTCTGCTAACACTGCACTCATATTGGTCAGATCTAAAGGGTACAAAAAGACAAGCAAAATGTGTAGTCTGGTGCAGAACTGGTAGAAATGAGAACTGTGTTCATTCTGCTAACACTGCACTCATATTGGTCAGATCTAAAGGGTACAAAAAGACAAGCAAAATGTGTAGTCTGGTGCAGAACTGGTAGAAATGAGAACTGTGTTCATTCTGCTAACACTGCACTCATATTGGTCAGATCTAAAGGGTACAAAAAGACAAGCAAAATGTGTAGTCTGGTGCAGAACTGGTAGAAATGAGAACTGTGTTCATTCTGCTAACACTGCACTCATATTGGTCAGATCTAAAGGGTACAAAAAGACAAGCAAAATGTGTAGTCTGAATTAATTACAGTAAAATTGCATTGAAGCAAGAAATTTTTGAAAGTGTACATTCAAATATAAGAGGAAAACAATCTTAAGAGGGTTGAAGGAAAGAAAGGAGCCAAGGAAGGCATGCAAAAACCTGCCTGCCAGGAACGACCAAGGGAACTGTCCTGTGTGTGTTTCCTCTTGGTTGGATCTAGAAGGACTGCATTGAAGGGAGCCTTGGGCTGAAGCAATACCTACACACATTGAGGGGCCCCTCAATGGAGAAGGTGCCAGAAAATGCTGCAGACCCCAGTTTACAAATGAATCCTGATATTATTGCCTAAGTGGCTGTAGAGTTTATAGGAGTAGCCAGAAATCTTCAAAACCAGTCTTCAGAATGCTCAGGATGCACTTAGCTTTTTGTTGGCTATATAAAGAGTATAAACAACTTTGAGACACAATGTTGGATTCCAGGTGCAGTATGAGGAATAAAATGGGCAAAAGAAAAGCTGAAGAGGAGCACACGTGGATTTCTCAGGAGCTCAGGGTTATAAAGAAGCACAGCATACTTCACAACTGAAGGTTGCCCATGGGCTCCAGTCCTCTGGAGCTTATACCTAGGCTGTGCTCTTTTCACGGACACTGAGTCTGAATGTGAAGAAACACCTTGTCATTCTATCCTTGGATTTCAAGGGGGAAGCTACTAATTACACCATGGAACTCAGATAAAGCCCTGTCTTTCTTGAAGGGCTTGCTTTATGTTTTGTACGGGTGCTCACAGAAAAAGCAGGTCTTGGGACATATAGCCACAGAAAAGCTGTTGGATCCTTTAGCCCTGAGATAGACCACTGTGAATTTTTCAGACTTGAACTTACACAGTTGGATGGTGTCCAGGGAGATGGCCTCATGAAATAACCTAAGACTTTTTCTCAGAAGGAAGCTGAACACTCAGGCATAATCCCTGAAAATACTAAGAACTCGGGGGGGGGGGGGGGGGGGGGGCGGGCACCCTGTTCGTTTTTAGGGTTCTTTTGTTTGGTTTGGGGTTTTTTTTGGAGGGGGATGGGAAGGGTGTCACTGTGGGACACAATGAAAGGAGATGCAGACTCATTAGAAGGCTGTGTGGACTCCTCAGGGAGTTTATTTTCCAAGCTTATTTTATACCTTTTTACAGAGGTGGGACCCTAGAACCATTGGTCACTTGTAGAGACCCTCACGTGAAGTCCCTCCCATGGGAAAGTGTGTGGAAAAACATGTTAAGTTTACAAACAGCGTGACCTTGTGTTCCAGTTCTATCCTGGGAACAGGACTTCCTAAAACCAAAACATGACAGGCACAAACCCTAGCTACAGAAGGGTGTCATTGCTCTTTTTTTAACTGCTCAAACAACAGTATCAGATTTGTAGCATGAGCTACAGAGATTTCCCAGGGACAACCAGGCTATTTTACAGTCCAGTATACAATGCTTGAAGGGTAGGACTATGCTGGCAGATTAACATTTATATGGCACATGACAGCACGGTGAGAAGTCATAGCATATCCCAGAGGCTGCATCTTTGGAGAATGATGACTAAGCTGCTGTGAGCCAGCTGAGTACAGATGGATCCATGCCGTCAGTATGAGCTATTCCCAACTCCGACCTTGAGCTTCTTTATTGGGAAAGCTATTTAGCTTCTGTCACAGATGAGTAGGAATCCAAAAAAAGACATAAACAAGATTGCCAGGGAGGAGTGGATGGGGGGTGGGGACAGGTGAGGGAGGAGAAAGTGAACTCAACAGTTTACATGATGGTAGAGATGCCACAAACCTGAACTGATCATGCTAGCCAGTTCATTACGAACCCAAATATCTTTGCATTTATATCTCACTCAATCAGACAAGCAATCTCTCTTCAAAAAGAAAATAGAGAGTCACTCAAATGAATGTGTTTTCTTCAGGGAGTTTATAGCTGGTATCCATAATACAATATTTCATTTTATATGGAACAGATTCTTATGCACAAGTTATTAATACCATTGAATCTAGGTGATCAACATATCAAATTCTAATGTTGTCCCAGTGATTAAAGCATACTGTTACAATTTTACCCATACCAATAATTTTTAAACTATACTTTGGATTTACAAATCCATGTACATTATGGATTATGTTAACAAGTACAGAATTTGTTAACAAGTACATACTTTTAAGAAAAGGACTGAATTTTCCACTGATTTTTGATTAAACTTGCTAGTATATCCAGGACAATAATTTGCAGAACATTATCTCAAATTCAGACACATAACAGTCCAAGGAACTAGAAGAGATTTGTTACACACAATACAAACTGGTAGCAAACAGTACCTCTGAGAGTGGCCTTTCACAAAAGATTTCTTGATGAGCTACAGACCTTCATAATGACTACCAAAAAACCCCGGGGATGACAAAGCTCAGAAGCAACTTGAAAATGCTGATCTCACCTTATTTCATATATACAAGATTTTCACCAGCCCTGAGCAGCAGCTCTACAGGTAACTGCAAGACAACTTCCAACTCCTGTGGGCAAAACATTTATTTTTAGCCATCATTATTTCCTCCAAAACTACAACAACACCTGGAAGTCCACACTGGCACACCATTTTTATGCAAGAGATGGCTACTGAAGTATCATCTGCTAGACCTCTGGTAAAAACTCCAATAAAAGTTTTTATATACATAAAATATGTAAAATTAGTTTTAGGTATAAGTACAGTGGTAGGATTGATGAGCCACAAGAAGAAGGAAGATTCTGCACAGTAAAGGGCACGAAGAAAAATGAAGAGAGAAAACCAAAGGGAAAGACATAGATTACAATGTCCTACCCCAAAGCAGGCTAGCAGGCTAGGATACTTTTTTTTTTTTTTTTTTTTTTTTTTTTTTTTTTTTTTTTTTTTTTTTTTTTTCTCCAATCTATACCATGGCTACCCTGTGCTTACAATATTCTGCTTATTGTAAATCACTCATACAACACAAGCCTTGTGCTAGACACAAATTTACTACAGTTCACTACAGTTGTCTCACAATAGCTGAGATTCAAGGTGTTAGAACAGACCAGAATAAAACCCTGACTTAAATAAAACCCCCAAAAACCACTTCAGTGTTGTAGGTCAAAATGTTGCAGGAGGTCAGCGAAGACAGGGGTTATTCCAACAATAAATTATCCTCTGGATGACGAGATTAATTTGATGTTCAACATTTTCCCTCTCACTTCTGCAGTAAATACTTCAATGACACATTTCAGTGTACACACAGTAATTTCTACTCCAATTTCATGTATCCCAGTTTGTATCCCAAGTAATTTTCTACATGAGGGGAAGTAGAACTTCCCCACCCCTGGGTAGTTCAGTCCAGCAGAATGAACTTCCAATCAGTAAGCACTAAAAGCAATGAATCTGCATGCCCATACATTCTTCAGACTGGGTTGGTTAAAAGCTAAAGCTCAATTCAGTTCTCCAGAGACTAGGATGATATCAAGTCTGTGGAGAATACTGCTTTTACTGCTAGTCCTGGCTGGACAGGGTCCAGTTTGCTACACTGGTTGTAAAGGTGAGTTTAGTTCGGAGAGCTTGAATTCAACTCTCCACTCCCCATGTGGGATGGCACATTTTGCCAGAAAATGGTAAGATATATTGCACAATTCTTACAGAAGAAGTTTCTGGACAGGGTGAATTCTATCCCATGTAGAAGCAACACTCCCACTCCTTTCAACCAAGAACTTTGTGTGTTCTGCTCAGATACACTAGCTGTTTCAGGCTGGGAATTGTTCTTTTGATCTCAGAGTTCCTTCTTGCCCAGCAACTCCTGCAGTGCTTATTTCCTATTTTTCCAGTACTTTCATTTGAGAATATTTCCCCTAATTAAAAATCCCTTCTAGGCTAAAATCACTTCCTCAGTGATTCATTCTTCTAACCTCTAGGATAAAGTTGCTAAACTTCTTCTCCATACCCATCATCTAAGTTTCACATGAATTTCCTCCCAAGCCCAGTAAAATTTTGACTTCCTCAGAACCCTTATCTCCTTAGACTCTTCACCTTCCCAAAACCTGCCTTTGCCGACTTACAGGACATATGTTACCCTTTGTTGCCTGACAATCCTCTCCTATTCCTTTCTCCCCTTCAGTTATACCATTGGTACTCACTCCCCCTTGCCTTTCAGAACACCCTTCCTGCAAAATTTATCAGGAAAAAAAATGTATTTATCATTCATCTTCACAACCTGCAATCCGCACTCACGAAGACTTTGCTCAGTGTCAAGACATATGTCTTGAGCATCAGTTGTGGTACTCTCACACATAAATCCTTGTTGCTTTCGAGTAATGCACGATTCTAAATTTACAGTCACTTTTATTCTCTGTCTCGGTCAGTTTCCCCCTTTTCCTCCCCGATCCCTTTTCCTTCTCCTGAACTGCACAAACCTCATTCTTTCAATCTCCTCCGGCATCCGCCCCCCAGCTCCTTTTGTGCTCTCCACCACATCTGTCCTGACCCGGCTCCTAGCACACATCCCGAAGCCTCCCCAGCCCGTCCGTCCCACCCTGAGGCTGCCCCCAAACTCCATCCGCGGCAGGGGCGAGGCGCGGCGCTGCGGTGCAGCCCTGCCCTGCCCTGCCCTGCCCTGCCCGGCACGGCCCGGCCCAGCCCAGCCCTGCCCTGCCCTGCCCTGCCCTGCCCGGCACGGCCCGGCCCAGCCCAGCCCTGCCCTATCCTGCCCAACCCAGCTGCCGGCCCTGGAGCCGGGGAGCTCTGATAAAGCGCAGAGCTTCGGGCTCGGGGCGCCCTCCAGAGGCCCCGCCGAGCCCTGCCCTGCCCGCCGGAGCCGGAGACACACGGCAGGGACGCGGCGCAGGGGAGGCCAGGGCAGCCCCGGTGCTTCCCACAGCCGGAGAGCGCGGCTCGTCCGCAGCTGCTCTGTGTCCGCTCAGCGGCTGGGGCGGAGAGAGGGAGGGCACAGCTTGTCTCCCGCCCCCTGCTCGCCGCCTCCTCCTCCTCCTTCTCCTGGCGCCCGCCCTTCTGTTCCTCCTTCCCTCCCTGCCGCGCCGGCCACACCGCGAGAGCGGCGCCCGCCCCCGCCAGGGCGAGGGAAGGCGGCGCAGCCCGCGGGCAGGAAGCTGGATGAGGACGTGTGTACGGGCAAGGCAGCCCCTCGGGCATGAAGGGGACCGCGGGGACGCTGCCCTGCCCTGCAGCCGAGCGGGGACATCAGGTAAGCACTCCACACGCCTGCCCGGCCTGAGCCGAGCCGACGCGCTTCCAGTGCCGGGAGAGGGCAAGCGGCCCCTGGAAAGTTGTCCTGCCGCCGCCGCCGGCCGAGGGGCGAAGGGCAGGGGAGGCGGGCAGCCCGCGGTGTAGGGTGGCACATCGGTGTGTTCGGCAGGACTCGCTTGGAGGTGCGGTGCCCCAGCGCGGAGCCCCGGGCTGTGCCGCCCCGCCGGGGCGAGGCGCGCAGCGCTGGGAGCGCGGCCCCGGCACCCCGCGGCCGCAGCGCCTCGGCGCCGCTGGCAGCGGCCGTGCCGCGCCCCGCCGAAAGTTTCCAGCGGGGTGAGGGGCGGAGAGAAGCGGGAGAGCATCACCGCGGGACGGGAGCGTGGCGAGGGAGAAGCGGCCTGTCTGTGTTGCCGTGGGCGGTGGGTGCCGCAGCTTCCCCCCGGGTGGCAGAAGCGGTGCTGCCAGCACTTCGCTCAACTTGTTTCGTTGTTTTCACTCCGGTTTGTTGCAGAGGAGTAGGATCAAGTGTCCCTACGAGCGTAATGTCGGCGTCTTTAATGGCTACATTTTACTCTTCTGCGAAATTTGCCTACCGGCTTGTGTCAGTTTAGGTATGTTTAGGAAAAACAGACTGCAAAGTCTTACCAGAAAGAGACGCGCAGCAGTACGCCCGAGACTTCAGTAGTTTTGTTATTTGTGTGACGTAACAATAAATGCAACTGCTCTTCTTTTTGATTCACATTTCGTTGGGGCTTTTTAACTGAACATTTGTGGATTAAGCAGAAACTTTTAGTAAAATGTGTGACTCATCATAACGCTGTTGGAGATCGAATCTCAGTTTAAATGTTTTCTTCTCCCTTTGCTCATAATTTATATAAAGGACAGACTCAAGTAGTTTGCTTAGTTCTTCTGAAGTAGCTTAAAGAATCAAAAGTGAGCAGAGTTCCCTACAGATGTTCTAGGTACCTTTGCTGCAAAGGGAAAAAAAAATAAAATTGAACCACTTCAAAGGAAAATAACTAATCAAAAAATCTGTCCCTTGGGAAGCCTCCTTCCCTCCCAGCCTGAACAAAGATGTGTCCATTGCAAACTGCACTGAGAGTAGAAACATTCAAGCCATTTCAAATGAGGCAGTTTCCCCTTACAGAGAATGTTCTGCACTAACTCACCTGGTTAATTGCAATCTAGCTTGACTATCAGCTGCAGTTCTGTTTTACTTAAAATTTTTCAAATACCGAGGTAATGCCACAGTATTTTTTGCAAAATCTGAGGGAAAAACATTCATAAATGCAATTAATCTAATTTCATTAGATCAAAGAAGTAGGAGTAGCTTTTTGGTTTGAGGGTTTATTTTCTTCGATCTGGGTGTTTGGTGGTTGGTTGGTTTTTAATAGAACAAATTTGAAACTAGATTTAGGGGAGTGTTCAAAAGCAGATTAGATCTAAAAGCAATGTATGTCTTGCTGCAGGTAACACCTGATTATCAGACACCAATAAGGCACCATACTTAAGGTAATTTTCAGGTTGACACTTTTCTTAATAGGCACATAGATATATCCCTTAAGAAGGTCTGTCACAGTTAATGACCCAATGCAGCTCTAAGACTTCTTTGCATGTGCTTATGCTTTTATTAATGGACTTTTGTATTGAATTAAGCTGAGAGGGGGTTGAGGAAATAGAAGAATAGACATGTATAAAACTTGAAATGCTTCCCACTTTTCTGCATTTTGTTCACTGGTTGGGTTTTTTGATCTTTTCCTTTTTCATTGTCAGCTTCAAATACAACATCTCTCTGGGCTTTCATGCAAGAGGCAGGTTTTATTAAACATATGATACAATTTTCTATTGTAAAATGGTCTGTAGTTCTTACTTCCTTGAAAAGATAAGATATGACTAGGGAATTATCATTTTTCTTGACAGCATGACAGTTAAAACTTGGTTTGCATAGGAGCGAACATGTGTAGTGTATTAAAAGGAGATGTCATTCTGAACTGTCTGACAAACTTTCCAACTTTTTTTTTTTATGGAGGTGAATATATTGCTTGTAAAATCACTGCTAGGATGTAACTAAGATGTAAGGATGAATTGATGTAGTGATGTTGGGTCCAACTTAGGATTTTTAGTATAGTTTTAATATTTAGAAGCCTATGGATTTAGTAACCAAATATTTGAATTAATTTTTTTTCACATCAGCATCTTAGTTAAGTTCACAGAAATACTGGTGCTTAAGCTATGCAGAGGTAGAATATGGATAGAATATACTGAAGCAAAATGCTTTGTTTACTAATAAGCTATCTGTTCTGATAACATGTCCAAATTGTATATGGGGATTGCTGTCAAAAGCTGAGCTCATGTTCGACGTCAGAAGCTTAAATGTGGCTGAGTGTCCAACAAATGTTCTTTTACATTGTACGAAATCTTAAGCAATGAAAATGGCCAGGTGAAGCAAGAGTCGGGGAGAAGGCGTATAAAATGCCATTAAGGTATGGAAGTATGGGAAGCTAGGTAAAGGCGGGGAAAAAAGGAGGGATTTAGGAATTGAGAGTTGGGGTTTTATTTGCTGTGATTTGTTTTGTTTGTCTGGGGGGGCTGGTCTGTGTGGTTTTTTAAAATGAACATTTCCTCTAGAAACAGAGTTACTGCTTTTGAAGGTAATGTACACCTTGAGGATTTTGGCTAAAGGTATACATGAAGAAACAGGTGAGGTATTTGCTTTTACCTGAAAACTGTGGTTGCATATGCAGCTTTTTTTTCTTATAGGTCTCTTTGCAGACCTTGTACTGCTATATTTAAAGGCATCTCTTGAACCATGATAGAAAACTTTTTACTTCATTGTTAAACCCATCTGATGTGGTTGGAGTATATAAAATCATTGTGAGACTAGTTCCCTGTATTTAGTGTTTTTACAGAAGCAAGAAACGGTTAAAAAGTGGAATATACTGTCTAAAGAAAATTGTGTCTTAGTTACAATTTCAGTTCCCAGGCATTGAGAAATACCTATAAATCTGTGAAAAGATGGAGATAGATTTAGGGAAAGGATTCCTTCTGGTCACCACAAACAAGTAATACTCCTGGAGAATGAGCTTTCTCTTTGCATGCACATTCTGGCTGTTGGTTTCCTCTCAACTGAAAGACTCCTGATTTTTTTCATTTTTACTTTCTTTATCACCTTTTTTAGACCTCTGCTAATTAATATTTTCTGCTGAATTCCTCTACTATCTTCCTTTATTCCATAGGTAGAGAGTGTTCTGTAAGGAAATTACAGCTCTAGCCTTATCAACAAGCAAAGATTAACTTCAGTTCAAGGTAGCCTGTTGTCTTTCATGCAAGAATATGGTGTTGCTGATCATTTTTACTCATGGTAACTCTAACCACCAAAATACCAGAGTAGCTACACATGTGTCCTCATCCACTCTTTTCTCAACTGATTATTTTTAGTTAAACTATGAACGTTCTTTAATTGCATCTTAATTTTCTCCTAGATCATGTTTTTAGTTTAACATCCCTATTCTGAGTTTTAGACCTGTGTACCAGGATTTTTAGTCCTGGCTTCTAGATCTCCTTGGCCTAATGTCATGCTTAGATGTAAAAACTATGCTCTGTCAGTTCTCTTATTAATAAAGTGATCAATATCTATCAGGAAAGACTAGGGGGGCTTTCTCTTAATATGGTAATGTAGCCTGTTTTCTTAATTAACCAATCTAATGGGTTTCAGTACACAGGTATTATAAGAGTGTATAAATATGAGTATTATTGTCTTTTAAAAACTATTATGAAGTCCAAAGCGGGAGTAGTATGTATTTGTTTAAGAAAGGTTTTGTTGCAAAATATCACAGCTTTAAAGGAAAGAAAGTGCCTTTTAATTTAGAAATCCTTTTTAATACAATAGTTTTACTGAGTAACCAAATACCTTTTCCTGAATGTCAGGTCAAAATATTCCTGAGCAGTGTCCCTTGCAATCGTGTCATGTATACTGCTTGTAATTAAAATGCTGTACACAAACCTCATGAAAATTAACAAGGTAATATAAGTGCTAGTTTTACTTTTTAGTTTCTGACAGTTATTTGTGGTAAGTAACTTAAGTCACCAAATAATGGGGAATAACATGTCAAATTATTGAGCTGTTTGATTACCTACTGTGCTTTAGATAATTTCTAGAGGGTCATTAAAATTTACATTTGTTCACATTTATGAAAACATTAGAGGAAAACTAAAATAGTGTTATGAAAACTGATTTTCTGTTAAGAGTATATGGCATTGAAAACCTTAACAGTCTTTTATGAAATGGGCACAATATGAAATTTGATGTTATAGTTACCTGTTTTCTATGGATATGTAGAGTCTTAGGTTTAATAGAGTGATCCTGAACATCTAATTATTTTTTTTTTCCACTTCACTGATTTGACTGACTGTGATGTTCCAAATTAATATATTTGTCAATATTGCTGTCAAGTCACCTTATGTGTATCAGCCTCTGAAACTGAAGAATTATTTTTGGGAACTTCAATATATGTGAGTCATACAAAAGTACCTAAATAAATTCCTTACTTGTGGTTGTGCATTAAGCATTCTATACTTCTGGAGAAGTATTTATTATAAATAATTCTGGAAACTCCATAATATCATGTCTGTATAAACCTGGAGAGATAGCTTCTATTTGTTTTCTAAGAATTGCACTACGAAATTTGGATTTTGTGTGTTGAACACCCTTATTATTATCAAAGATACTGTAAAAACATGGTTTTCTGTGTTGCAAAAAAGTAGATCGCTTTTTGAATAGGAGTTTTGAGGAAAAAGTTCCAAGATTCAAGAAATTTCACAATATACACTGAAAATCCCGTTCATTAATCTAAAAAATGACATAATAACATATATAAATTGATTCTAAATCAGCAATTTATTTGATTTCAGAAACAAGGAATTTTTGTCCGTAACTATCTGTCAGTTTTCCTAAATTATTTATTTGCTAATTAGGAATTTTAAACTAATATGTATCGTTATTTGAGAAAAACGTATGTGAAAAATCATAGCATGGTACTGGTTCCCTGACTTGATTTTCTTGGATGCAGCACTTGCTCAGACTGTGAAGATTTTTGCTCAGACATTTGAAGGCAGCAATATTTTCTTACATAGAGGTGCGTATGCACGTAATTAGAAAGGACTCAGTCTTTTCCTGGTGCTGACTTCAAAACTTGGAAGTACTTAAACAACCAAGGAAATAGAAACAAAATGGGGAGATCTGGCTGATTAAATAAATTTCACTGGAACCTCTCAATCCATTCTCAAAAACAAAGTTCTCCAGATAATTTGAGAAAAAAAAATTGCAAGCAGTCTTACAAAGACTGCAATAGCAGCCATTGTGGAAGTCCCAATGGACTGCCTTCTCCCCGTCCTTGTTGTCAGAACCAACACCGGCTTCTGAAGCCTTCTCTTATTTAGAAAGGAGGTTCAGTTTTTGGTAAACCATTTACTGTGTCTTGGCAATGATCAGAGTTGCTTTTTTGTCTGAAGTGCAAGGTTATATTACTTCTCTCAGGACACTTCATTGTTGGATGAGCTATGTTCTTCATGGATCTAGAAGGAAGTCAAAAGGCCTTCTCAGAATCTTTTAAGGAATGTGATGACCTTACCAAGCCTTTAGGCAATGGGATCTTCTTCATCCCTTAGTTCACTGGCTGGCTAATGCAAGATCCTCCCAGAAGTCATAGAATTGTAAAATGGCTTGGTTTGGAATGGACCGTAAAGATCATCCAGTTCCAAACCCCCTGCCGTGCAGGAGCACCTCTTACTACACCAGGTTGTACAAAGCCCCATCCAAGTGGACACTAGAACTTCCCAAAAGAGTTAGGGATCCTACAGAAGTCTCTATATTATTGGAGGTAATCATACTCATAGTTAGGGATTGTAATCTGCACGTACAGGAGTATGTGCAGGAGTCTGAGTTTCAGCAGCTAATGTGGAAATGGCTGTGACTGTGCTGCCAATATAATTGTTAGGTGCAGGAAGCACAGTGCTGTGGGAAGATGTGTGCATTGTCTTTACTTATTGTTACTGACATAGTTTCAGTGACACCAGGACAGATAGCCTTCAGAGAGCCTTCTACTGTAGTCTAAGTAAATCATCTTGTCAGTTCTGGGGTTTTTTAATTCCAGGACATTTAATGCTTTCTTCTTGTTCAGTCTGTGTAGAGGAAGTGACAGTCTGAATCACTTATTACACCTTTGAATGTAATGGTCACGTTAAGTTGTGATACTATTTGGTTTAATACCACTTTAAAAAAAAAAAAAAGTTGTGCTTTGGGGGATAAGTACACTCGCTCATTATGCCTTTTTTAAGAGTAGAATTGCCATGAAATTTCAGTCAAGTTTTGCAACAATTTACCCAAGGTACCACTAAAGACCTTCTCTGTTCCAAAAGATTATTTCAGGTTAAGCATTGCAGATGTGCTGCAGTTCTTGATGCAACTGAACATAACTCTGAAAGCTACAGCAATATTAGTGTTGCACAGGTCTTTATTGATTCTATTGCAAGGGAATACATTAAGAAATTGAAAATGCAACTAAAAATACTGCTTTTTAGGGACTACAGTTGGTTTCATGCTATGTTTGAGCATTGCATGTTTAGGATACACTAGACTTGAGGTGACTGAAATTTTGAATTCTAACTTTTCAATGGAAAAGTAAAAATCAACTTTACTTAGATTAACAGTGAAAATTTGTGCCTGTCCTCCAACTAAATTAACAGGACTTGAAGAAAACCATATGCATTTATGGGAAAAGGTATTTTTTAATCTTCTTTCATAGCATATGCTGTCTGCTTAACAGCACATTTGACTGATGGCTTAGAGCAATATAGCAGTCTCATCAGGCCTGCCTTTTTAGGGGAAGTCATTATGCTACTTCTGAAGTGTCTGCAGTAGCCCATCAACATGGGTTATTGGGTTCTTAATACTGTATAATTAGGATATATGTATGATCCTGCTCTTTGTCCAGCTTGTATCTTGCCTTCCTAATCCCTTTTTAGAGATTTTCCAAGAATAGAGATTGCTTGTATTTTTTTAAACATTAGCATTTGAGCAATATAGGAAGTAAAGAAGATTGTAAGGAAATATTCACTGTCGTTGCTTTCTTATTCCCATAAGTGAAGGTTAATGTTAGATCTGAGACAAAGGAAATACCTGTACTAGAAGGAAACATCCCTCTGTCTTGGGTATGGTGCTGTGCATCTCTTGTATCTACTAGTTAAACCTCATGATTGCCAAATTATTCTCAGTTTTGGGAGTTTTGTGGTAATCTCTCTAAGACACATCTTAGTATTTGTTCTTGGGATTTCTACTGTCATACAATGTCTAATATTCACTACATGTACTGAATTCCTTGGAATATTTTGGAATTATGTGTTAATTATGGCAATTTTTGTTGGGAGCTATATTCAGATTTTTTTTTTTTTGGTGTTTAAATGGTAGGTTAACTTGCAGCCGGTTGAATCAGTAACCCAAACTAAGCATCCATTGTTATTGTTTGCTCAGCTGAGTCCAAGAATATGCTAATAACAAATCCATTCAGTTCTCCATTCCGACAAAAAATGCAAGTGTGCCTAAGCATGCCAGTGAATTCTTGTCTCAGGTTACTTGTATAGTTGGCACCTATGTCTGCACATATGTCTTTGAGCATGCCAGACCTTTATCTCTGATGAATGCAACACTGATTAAAGACATTACACTGGCAGATAATAATTTTTGGACATTCATGCTGATTCATGTATTTTCTTTCGTCCTATCATCAAGCTGGTGAGCAAATGCAGAAAATTTTGCCATTTTTCCAGCCCACATTTCCAGCAGATATTTGCTGCATCCACTTTTGGCTGACAGACTTACTTCAAGATCCATGCCTATCCAGAAATCAGCACCTCATGCAAATATCCAAGAGCTGAGGCCATCTGTGAAATCTGTGTCTCATCTATCTATCATTAGGGTTTATTGATTGTACTGTCATTTTTCAGGTGATAATCTCTGATCAGGGTCAGTCTCTTTCCCATGAGTACTGCAGCTTTCAGCCCACTGTGTAAATGATGAGCATGGACTCAAGGAGTCTTTTTGCAGACTGTGCAGAAAATCATAATTAATAGCAGAAGTGACTAGACTAAAATAATTTTTACATGGCTGTATGTAAAAATCCTGGTTTTAGTTTAACTGCAGCTCCATAAGGTTTTGGAAAATGTGGTTCAGCTATGGGAATACACGTTTGGTTGAGTTCACTACACACTCACCTTACAGCTATGTCTACAATTCACTTATTTTTCCAGGCAATTTTTTTCTTATTCATGTGGCAAAATATTCCAAAAAAGTTAGTATAGATTTAGTAGTTAGCACAAGATTACCTCTTGGCACTTGAATTTGTCTTGGCAGGTTGAACTACTGTGTGATTTTTCCATTTCTTACTGATGAGTTGTGGCAGTATTCTGCAAATACAATGCCTTCATGAAAGTAGTAAGTTAACTAAAATCATCAGCAATCATATTTCTTCTACTTTATTGGTAATTGTGAAAAAAGAAGAAAATGCATACTTGACAGTAAGTAGCTTGACTGTAGTTGGTTGTAGTAATAAGCTATCTCTGTAATCAGCTGCAACAGACATTACCTAGAAGTAGCCCAATGCTGATACAAATCTCCTGATAGCTGACTTTGGAAAAGTCTGGAAAATGAATTAATTCTTTCTGTTCATCTTTTTGAATAGCTTTTTATTGCAGACATTATTCTAAAGGAAATGCTGTTACGTCTTTTCTTCCTGTTAGTTTTAGATGTAAACTCATTTGGTATCAAGTACGTGACTTATGCTTTTTCACAATCTAGGTCTTCGAAGGGGAAAAGATAATAAAGATAATAAATAATCATGAGATAAAATTGACATGCTCCAAGCCTTTGTCACAAGAAACCAATTGGTACTGCATGAGGAGCAGGGACAACTGGTGATGTCTTCAATAGTCACAATAGGTTGCAGAAACAGGGTGATTTGAATGGAAATAAAATATTAGCTCTTTTTTTTCCCCTGTAAAACAGCCTTACACTAGATCATTATTTTTCAGAATCAGTTGACAGGAACAAATGAGAATCTTTAACTGAAACTATGTGTCAATGATAGCAGGAAAACAAATGTAACGATATCTGAGAAGTACTCAAAGCAGTTTCATTTGTCTAATTACAATGGGTATAAAATCATAATAATTTTCTGGTAACAGTTCTGGGAAATTGTATACTCTTACAGTATGTGAAGCAAGTCTCCTGCAACATGGAAGCAGGTCTTTATATCATAAAAGAGAATCATAAAGAGATCTTAAAGGTGATCATTTCCAATCCCCTGCCACAAGCAGGGACACCAGCCACTGCGTGATGTTTCTCAAAGCCCCAGACAACCTGGCTTTGGACACCAGTACATCCCAAAAGAGGTAGATCATACAGTAGCCAATTGGAGCTAATCATATTGGCAGTTAAGGATTGCTATCTGCATAGGGGAATGTGCAGATATATGTGCAGGAGTCTGAGTTTCAGCAACTAATGTGGAAATGGCTGTGACTGTGCTGCCAATATAATTGTTAGATGCAGGAAGCACAGTGCTGTGGGAAGATGTGTGCATTGTCTTTACTTATTGTTACTGACATAGTTCACATACAGGACAGATAGCCTTCAGACAGCCTTCTACTGTAGTCTAATTAAATCATCTTGTCAGGTCTAGAGTTTTAATTCCAGAACATTTAATGCTTTCTTCTTGTTCAGTCTGTGCAGAGGAAGTGACGGTCTGAATCACTTATTACACCTTTGAATGTAATGGTCACATTAAGTTGTGATATTACTTGGTTTAAATGAAATACTGGACATCAAGCTATTTTTTGATGGGACGCTCCTGTTGCTCTCTGTTCTGTGCTTTACCGCTGTAGATTGTTTTTGTTGTCTCCACCCTTTCTCAGTCCCTTTTATTTTGTTTGCATTTCTCATTGTATTTCTTGGTTTCTTTTTGACGTGTTGTTCCTTTGTCTTCATGTTTCTTACTTCCTATATAAAGCAATCTTATCACCTCTCTTTAGTATAAGTGACTCTTCCTTTCTTCCTGAGCATAGGCCAACTGAATTTTGAAAGTCCAGCGAAAAGCATAGCAAAATTCCATAGTGAGCTCCGGGAACTGGAAAGAAAAAGAAAAGAAGTTTTGATTAACCTAGTGAAAGATTTGTCTATAAGCAGTTCCAGGAGATCATGACAGATTCATTTTAAGTAAAATGTAGGGGAAACATTATTGATAGGAGTTTTCTTGAGCTTCAGCTTCCTGAGGAGTCCTTAGTGTTGTTAGTGTACATTGTCTTTCTCATCACAATTGTCATAAGAAACCATGAAGTTTGTTTTAATGAGTTTGATAGTTCTAAGTTTTATTTAAGTGTTCTCCATGATCATTATTTAATGATTGTCTATCCCACTAAGAGATCTTTGGACTTCTACCATTACAGAAGTGTCTAAACAGACAAAGAGAACATTTTACTCGCTTCTGCTTCTTCACAGAATTAAATATAATTAAACCTGTGGTACTGGTGGCTTGCTGTTTTTAAATAGCTGAGTTTTGTTTCTGGAAGTAACAACACCATTTTGTGCCATTAGGAGTGCCTTGGGATATTTGCCTTACATTTTAATAGCAAATATAGTGCATGTTTTATGTAACTAGAATAATGTGTTAGTGAGAAGTGGTGGTCCACTTATTTGTCTTAATTTTATAATAAAATCATAATGTTCTAACTTCTGTAAATAACAGACTAAATGGGCCCCAGCTTTCCAAGAGAATAAGTCTCATGGCTTGTTTAGGGACAGGTGACACGTCCCATGCCACTGAACCTTTTGTTCAGTGACAGAAGGTACAGCCTTACTTAGAGGTGTCAGACTATACTACAATCCTGTAAGAATCCAATTATCTTTTTTTAACTATTCCTATTTTTTTATTTTTTTTATGACCAGCCATGCTGAAATTTTAATGAGAATTCTCAGGCTTACCTCAGCAGATAGATGGCAGAATGAACATTTTTATAACTGAAATAAAAGCCGTTATGTTTTATCACAAGGCCTTCCTATTGTCTTGTTTCACTTTTGTAACGTAAGTAAACATTACCTCAGAAGAAACTTCAAGGAACACCCCTAATTTTGTTATGTATACATAAAAATGCATACACATTTTTTGTATTACATCTGCATATTTACTTCTCAGCTGGACTTGCTGATACATTCTGATTATGTAATGTTTTCTGGCTACACAAATCACTTTTTCACATTTTCATTAAGCCTGAGTTCATAGTAACACTGAGGTCATCATGTTTATGTAACACAACCATGGGACCACCTTATCAAAACTCCTTGTTGCTAAAGCAGCTTGACCTTGCATTTAATTTACTAATCAAAAGCAATCCTAGTAGGCAGTTCAAACAAAAATACTGGTTTTTATCTTTGTTTTCCTTTTTAAGTAGCAAGCAAGGTCACAGTAACTGGACAAGGGTAGAGCATTTACCAAACTGCTTGGGCTTAAATTTCCCCCTTATATTACTGAAAATAAAATCCTAAAAGTAATTTTTAAAAACTCTTTTTTCCTCAAGCTAGAAATATTAGGCTTACTCTGTAGTCACTGTAGACTATCTATGTGCTACTCCAAGTAGTTTGGAATGAGCTGCTACTCTCAAAAACAAGTGATAAGCCCTACTCCTGAACTGTTCCTAAAGGTCTTTGTGGGCCAATAGGAGAAGGCTGTGGATCATTTTGTTACGGTTGTCCAGTGCCAGTCACTATGTTTTTCTGAAGATTTATGGATTCTGCTTTGGCATGAGATTGCATTTGCCACTGTGACAGGAAGTGGGCTGTTTGGTCCTTTGGAAATCAGCTCACTGGAAATGTGCCACTCTCAGAAGGGTTCTCCAGTAGAGTCCTTCTTCCTTGGTTTTTGTCCCAAGGATCCTGAAAAATAAAGTACCAAAAGTGGATTGGCCTGCTATTGCTGTTACAGTTAGTTAATCCAGTAGCGTGGTACTGAAAACTCTCTGTAAAATTTGGCTGAGAGAAGGCTAAATCTGAAGTGAATTGTTGTCATCTGCTGCTAAAGCACTCTACAAGAAATTGTAAAAGCAGATACGTAACACATGTTGCATAGGCAAAAAGAAAAATTCCGTTTTGGAGTTCATTGAAAGTTAATCTTATTACAAAGCCTATGGATTTGTAAGTACTGTATGTTTGGAATATTGCTATTTTTAAGATTTATCCCACCTGTTTAAAGTACTATGAGTACAGGATACATACATAGGTAATAATGGAGATCATAAATATTAGCAGATGTCAAGGACAGGTTAAATGCTAAATCCTAAGAGGGGAATTTGTGATCTTTGCAAATACCTCACATGCTCAGGCTGTCATCCTGAAAAATTATAGATCACAACCAAATGAATGTATGTTTTTCCATGCTGATGTTTTTGACAGATTGTGTTCAGGATTTTATGTTAAGAATTTACATTGTATATATGGGCTGTGTTTCTTAAAGGTCTTGGAAGATTGAAAAAGAATTGCAATTTACCTGCTGCACACTGAGTAAAAACAAGCTAAATATAATCTAATTCTTCGTAGATTATAAAAAAGGAAATACTGTTTGTAACATTGAATGTTTTGTATACAAACTTATAAAATGCATAGGACTAAATACAGTCTCATAAAGAGAGCTTACCTTTTCACAACAACTAGCAAGGTATTCCTTTTCTGAAGGGTACTTCTTATTTGGAATATTTTGGGAAGCATTTTCCTGTACTAAATATGACCTACTATGCAATAGGTCTTTAAAATAATTTATGACTTGGTGTATAGTGCACATACAGTTAATGTAAAATAGTGCAGTGGCTATAAATTTTACAAGTCCAAAATTCTGTCTCCAGAGCAGAAGCAAAGGAGTTGTTTTACACAGGAGAGCCGTGAATTTTATTTAATGTAACTTGGAAAAAGCTATAGATGACCTATCCTATTTTTTACTATAGACTAAAAAAGGGACAGGGAAGTGGGAAACCAAATTTGAAAAGTTACTAGCTATGGAAGCCTACTACTTCTCCTTACAAGAGAATGCCAGACTGTAGATTAATGTTAGATAGGCTCAGTCTTAAGCCAGTCTGTTTCATGTTGGAGCATTGTGAAGCAAAGAACAATAGATTTAGCTATAAGAGAGAATAATAACAGGGGACATTGTAGAATAATCAGAAAAAAACTCCAGAAGGATATGTGTCCACTGACTACAGCTGTTCCTTGAGATGATTACTGGGTACTGGCTCATGTCCATTCTTCCCAAGACTGAGACTTCAGAAAGATAAGTTGCATCCCTGCTGCATATAAGCAGGAGCATAGATGATGGAAGCAGCTTCTTCAGAAGACTTGGGATTTTCACAGCATAGGCTTCCTTGTTCTTGAGCTGCTTTATCTCTTGAGTGTGTTGTGCTATTTATACAAGCCATTGGTTTGTGGTAATTGCCGAGATGTGATGTTGCTGTAATTTCACCATTGGTGAAGCTGTGATCCCAGAGTGCTTATATAGGGTTATCCTGGTTTATGGAATACAACTTCATGAACTGACATGAAATGTTGTAATTTGGCATCTCTGATCCTATTATACTATGAAGTTTGAAAGAAAGTGCTGTCTCGTGAAGGATGATTCTTTGTGTGTTTGCTTTCATCAAGTGTTAGTCCTCACTACACAGAAAAAGATTGAGAAAATTGAACTCAGTTGTCCTATTGAGCTGAGGTCAGGATTGGGACTTGAATTTTTCTGTCTAGAGCCTGGGATATCTGACACCTGTTCTTCTGTTTTCTGCACACTTGTCCTTATTGAGTTGGAGAATAATACTTTTCTTTAAAGCGTGCTGATCCCCAGCTCATACCTGAGGAATGATTTCAGCCTAAGCATGTAAAATCTGAGTCTTTTCATAGTTAATTGTAGAAAATATAACTGCAAATCATCCACATTGAGAACAAGGAGGTTTATAGGGGTTATGTTCAAGGGGACTTCCCATTTGTCTTGGGTTAGTAGATGGGGTCTGTTTTACGTGGCTTTCTCTACATAATGTTTGTAACTGGTAATTGCAGTGCATAGGTGTCTACAGAGATTTGTGGACAGTCAGGGAAGATTCGTGGTTTCCTTGACTGGTTCTAACAGCTAAATGTACATTGTGTAGGTCAGACTTGTTCTAATGATGTGTATCAATCATTAACCTCTCCTGGTAATGATTGATGCTGTCTGTATCAATCTGAGAGTATTAGTCCACATTATGATGGTGCCACTCAAGCTCCCCACTTCAAGTGACAACTATTCTTTGATAACAGAAGCCAGTACAGGGACAATTCAGTCTTGAACTCTTGCAGGTAGGAATGAATTATGCCTTTGCTTCCCTTAACATAAAAAAGAAGACTTGAGAGGTGTTTGAGAGGTGCTGGTATGTTCAGTGCTGTAGTTATGACAAATTTTGGAAATACCTCAGCTCCATCTTGCCCAAAAGTCTATCTTTGACATTAGCTCACAACAAATGCCTAGGAAAGAATATAAGGACAGGAAACATCATCTTTTAGTGATATTTCCCAAAATATTCTCCTACTCTCTTTAAGTATTTCTAGACTTAGCAGAGCCTGTTGTCATACCTTTGTATATGTGTTTTAGACAGATTTCCAGGAATGTGTCTACCTTACCTTTTCAATCTAGCTAAATTCTTAGTATGTGGGCTGTCTAGAGGCATAATTGCATTTGATCTGTTTACTCTTTGCCCTGAAATGATTCTGTACTGTGACGTGTTTTCAGTTGTTTTGTATTCTAGGAAGTCCCTATGAAAACAGGGAAGAAAGTCAGGCCCAGTCCTTTTCTCCCTCCTTGCTCTGGACTTGGAGTTTAGTCAAAGAATCCTTCTTAGGCCCAAGACATTTCCTACCATCCCTGGAAGTCAAACTGTAATTCAAAGTCAAACTGTCTGAAGTCATTGGCCAAGTATCTTCCCATTGGATGGACTAGCATATGGACGTTGGACACTGTCCAGCCATGGTCTGAAATGTGATGAGAGTCGGTGGAGGCAATAATATCAAACATTTTGGTAGCTGGACTCTGTTTCCCAGGCTTGACGTCTCGAAGCGCACATAGTGAAAGAAAAATGCTGCAGTTTTCTGTGTGGATATTTAGGCTGGAGTCATTCTGCCTCAGATCACATGTATAAATAAGATAACCTGCATACCAGCTGGTGGTAAACGACAGTCTGTATTCCTGATAGTGCTGGCAGGAGGCATATTTCAGTGGTTAGGAGGAGAGGGTTTTGGATTGGGCTCTTGTTTTCATTGGGTTGGGTTTTTTTCTGAAACTGTGTGTGAAGGAGGAAAAGAGAAGGAAAGAAGTGGGTTCTGTCTTCTGCCTAAGATGTACTAGTCTAACAGCTGTCTGTGTTTTTATAGTTTACCTTGGATAAATCAAAAAGTTGTGTTGCTGTAGATGGTGCATCTAGAAGGTACCTAAAAGAAAGAGATGGAGAGAGCTCCTCTATATGCATGTATTCACTAATCTTTTCTTTACCTTTCCTAAAGTATTTCTTCTTATAGAAGATGTGGGTTTAGAAGGAATTGAGAATACAATGAAAATCACTGCCCCCCTTTTCTCCCACCTTTTTATTATGCCTAGATCATCATGCATAGTTTGACAAAACAGATGTCTGAATTCCTTGCACTGGTGCATTAAATACGTAAATTAACTGTACCTGATTTAAGTAGCATGTTCCTTTACATTAGTAATTCTAATTACATGTTTTTTGAATTCTATGGAATTTTTTTGGTATGACAGCCTCTTCTGCCTTTCTGTAAGCTGCTTTTTCTTAAAAATGTTTTTCTTTGTATTTTAGTGTGCATCTATCTCATGTAAACCTGAACATTTAAGCTGTTAATGTGCTCTTATTTGACTTAGAAACAACTGACTAGTTTCTAACACTTTAAAAGTAATCTTTCTATCAAAAGCTGACAGTTTTCAACCTTCATTTTAATACTGCTACGCCTTTGGTAGTTGCACTTTAATTTTCAGAAAATTGGATCCTAACTAAAAGCTTCTTTGCATTCTGTCAGTCTTTAGCATTGTCGCTTGTAATTTTGGTTCTTTGATGCATCTGAAAGTTTTACATGCAGCTTTTTGACATTGATTTTGTTGTTCTTGTATCCTGAGAAGTTAAAAAATTAGGTGAATTTTTAAGCTTCCAAAGTATGTGCCATGAGGGCAAAGCAGCTATGAAAAGAACCAGGTAAAGCAAATTATTTTGACTGGGGATGTGGCTAGATATTTTTGCTTTCAAATTTTAGATCAGCCTTTTGAGCAATTCCAGTTTTAAATTTCATTCTAGCTGTATGACATCATGTGTCCCTGCACATGGAGAATAATATCAGTAAAAATATTGATTCCTCAGATTTCCCCAGGAAGCTTTCAAGATATTCGCTAACCAGAAATTTAAGAAGCTAAGCATCTGTGGCACAAGTAGTAGGGTTGTGAAAGGATAAACAGATGGCTAAAACTTGGAAAACAGAGGGTAAAAATTTGTGAAATTTTTGCAGCAGAGAAACATTGTCTTTGTAGATATGCAAGAGTTTGTGCTGAGACCTGTCCACATGACACAGATCTTGCACAATGCACATCACATGTCTTTTCTATGATAGAACATATCAAAAGGGCTGTGGTGGGGTTTAGAGCTCTGATGTTTGAAAAGAACTTAGAAATAGGATCAATTGAAAAGCTTCAGAAGGACCTTCCGAGTGATGAGACAGTAGAATGGCAAATCCAGGTGATGGAAATGTAAGGTATGCTAGAATAGACTAGAACAGAATACTTCAATCAGAAGGGATCTTCCATTGGTCATCTAGTCCAGCTGCCATGTTGTCCTTTTGAAGGCAGAAAATCCCTCAGCATGTTTCCTTGATGCTTTCCTTACTACATGAAAATACCATTAAAGTTAATCTAGGGAGAGTCACCCCTTGGTGTTCTTCGTTTGCCTTCTGAAGCTAGCCTGGTATTGTTGCATGCTCAACATAAAAAAGGATGTTTTTTCTTTACTTTTGCATCTGTAAGCCTTACAGAAAGTGTCTCAAACTCTTCATTCTCACAGTGGGAAGTGGTTCTGTTGTTTTAGTGTAGCAATTTGTCCTCACATACCTGATGTTGTGTTTGGAACAAGTTCTGATACCAGCATATGGTACCAGCCCATGGTGGGATCTAGAAGATCTTTAAGGTCCTTTCCAACTCAAACCAACCCATTGCAGGATTTTACTGGTATTTAGTGACCTCAGTACTTGTGTTCTTTAACATCTCACCTCAGACATATTGCTTGTAAAGCCACATATCACACAGCAGCCTTTTCAAACTCTACAGTTGTGTTTTCAATACACCGTTGTTTAATTGGAGGTTGGGTATTGCCATGCCATCAGCTGTTGTTAGAATACTTATGTGAGCCCATCAGAGAAAGTGGGGTAGAAAAGGCAAGTTTTTCTGTGTATTCTCTGCATCTAAGGAACTGATCGAAGGTATCAGTGGTACAAAAATGGCAGTGAGTATGTTCTGTCTTGTGCAATGTTAGTGGGGCAGGGATTAGAGCATTCCTCCCATGGACACTGCAAGGGAAAACTTCATTCTTTTGTGATTAGGATAAATTTGCCCTTTGTTAAAATGCACTTGGGAATTGCCCAAGGAAGGAACACCATTACTGGTCAGCATAATTTCCACCTTTGGTTTTGAAAGCTGCATTCATGAGAAGGAGCTTCAAAATGCAGCTAAGCAAGAATATCGGGATAAAAGGGGGATTGGAGATGCAACAGCCCTTTTGAGAAGCTGTGGAAGATACTGTATGGCATTAACAAAACCATCAGAGGTAAGCTTTGTTTCTCTTCTGAGATACAGTGTGTGGTGTTTATGAATGCTGATAGGAGAATTCCCATATGTAGTGCTGAATTAGAGTTTTACAGACAGGAGCTTGATGAAAAGAGAGTTTATTTTTGTGTCTTGAATTCAGTCCTGTGTTAAAAAGCTGTACAGTCATCCACTTTAGTGACAGGTGCAGGGTAGATAGTGAATATTTTGGTTTTATGCTACACTTTTCCCATTTTTTGTAAATTAGTTGAAGCAGCTGGAAAGTAAATATGATATGAGAAAATTTTATCTCAAATGGAGTTCAATAGCTACTCATCAAATCAAATTCTAACACGGAAAGTAAAATATTTATAGACAGTGGAAGAAAATTTCTTCTTTACAATTTGGGAGATTTTTCAATGAACTCACTTTTTTAAAAACAGCTTTTCTAGGATGTTAAATACCTTTCCAAAGGGACTGTTTTCTGCTTATTAAAAAAAAAGTCATATTGTAACTATGTATGGTCCTGCTGTTTCTTCAGTTGTTCTTATATTGGAACTTAAATTCTAGCCCCATGCTGAGTGGCAACTAAGACAGTAAGAGAACTCTGGCAGGGGGATTGTTGTGGTACACCAGGATGTCAATTTTTTCCCCCTGAGCTTTTCTGGAGCTTCTGTAGATACCTTCTTCCACTTTGTAGGCTGACTGCAGTTTCTTTGTCCAGGCACATTCACAGTTTTCTCTGGGCCCTTGTTAAATGTGTTGGTGTGAGATTCTATGATTGTCTCACAGTTATAAAATCCTTTTCTGCTTTCACCTTGATTTCATATGGCTATAAAGAAAATGGGAAATGTAGCAAATGTTCTGTAGCTGCTGAATTCTCCACATTGCTGTAGTTTGAGTCATATATGAAAAAAATTAGTTTCTGAAAATGTTTCAAAGCATCTATTTTTTGAAACTTTCTTTTGGAGATTATTTTCGTGTACATTTTCAGTGCTTCCATAAACGTCCCTCTTTATAAAATCAATATTCTCCTAAAATATAACGTAATTTATTAAGTGAGACATTGAGATTTTCATGTAGCTTATTCAAAAAAGACTATTGTTCCTGATCATTAGCCTGGATTAACAGAAATGCACCAGGCAGTCCTTTGTTAATTTCATTCTCAAAATTATACATTTTCATTATTAGAGTTATTTTTGATAAGAATTATCTCAGCAGTTCTGTAGAAGTCAGGATTTTCTAATGACTGCAAGCACTGTTCCTTAAATTCTGCCTTTCCTCTTAAGATTGAAACTTTGTTTCACAGTGCCTAAAAAGAAGCAAGATGACAAAAGCATCCATCTTTAAGAAAAGTTACAGATATCTCCAAAGGCTCATCACTGGGTCTAGCTGAAGTGGACTTAACTCCCCAAAAAAGTTACGCTAATCATACTCAGAAAAGCATTAATTAGTGGAATTGTCTGTTCTCTCACAAGGATGCTATTTATGGATCCTTCCTGAAGCAGGTGAAACCAAGAACTGTAATGAATTGCATGGGATTGGCTTGGGGATGAGGAGTGAGAATTGTTAGTATCTGACATTGTTACAGATGCTGCAGTGCAATCTACAGAAAATTGGGAAGCATCCTTCAGAGATAGCTGGTTATCAGTAGTGCTGCTTCTGCACCAAGCACATTAAATATGTATCTCAAAGTCTGAAATTGTTGGTGATTCTGAGAAAGTGACAAAGAACCTTCTCTGCACTGCTAATTATAATTACTCTTTCAATAGGAAAAATAATAAAATAAAATCCCAAAGCTCATTTATGCTTAGTTACCTTTTGGGAATGCAAATATAAGATCACTTTAGTTCATAAGAACTTGACATGCTATTAGTTACCATGTGTCCATCTGTTGGTCTTGCTATTTTTTACCTCATCTTGCTAATAAGGGCCTTTGCCCTCCTCTGGATCTCTTCCCTGGGCTTACATAGAACAAGTAGTTGATTTTATGTAGCATTTCCAGTAAAAACTTTAGAAAAAAAAATTTAAGGTAATTATGTTTTCCATAGAGGAATATAAGTAAACATGTAAATTTTACTGTTTACTAAGCACAGAAGTGGGACTATGAATCTGTCTTTTCTTGTCATATTTAATTTCATAGTTTCTGAATATGCCATTTAAAATTTTATATAGCCCAAAATATTTTCTTTTATTTATATTGTTGGGGTTTTTTAATTATAAATGAGTGTATAGTACTCATATAAATTTGAATTAAGTTGATACATTTTCTCCATTTTTAACCATACAATCATTAACAAATGCAAATTACCTGATTAGCTGTGATTTAAAGTGGAGCTATTTGATAGTGTGTAGACCATGTACAAATCATTGTTTCAAACGTTGATTGCTTGAAAAGAAAGTAAGCTACCTATGGTATAGACTTAATATAGGAATGTGCTGCATGTAGAAATAATGATATAAAACAAAGCCCAATCTATTCTTTTGCAGTGAAAGACAGTTGAAGACTTCTCTTGCAGTGAAGACAAGATTCTTGCAATATATGGGAGTATAAAATGCTACTTGAGCAAAGAGATACAGTTTAATGTAGAAGAATCTCTTCGTTTTTTGGGCCATCCTGTAGAGGTTATATTGTATGATTCAAAGGGTATACTAATTTCCTGTGTCAACTTGGGGAAGGGGCTGCTGGAACATGTTCAGTGTGTACAGTTTTATTGCTCACCTTTACATCTTAAAGGCCAGTCTCCTTCACCTGTAAAGGCCATTCTTGTTGCACATGAAGCATCAAGAGCAGAAGTGGTATCTTTCTCTTGCAGATTGGGTACTAAACCAGCAGCCTCAAAATGCTCCTTTTTTTTTTTTTCAGGGTCTGTGTTCTGTGAGATTTCCTCCATTAGTTTCTCTCAGAGTGAGGCCAAACTTTCCTACAGTGCTTTACTAGCTGCTCATCCTAGTCTCTCAATGCATGGCCTTTACATGAGGCATTGTTACAATCTGCTCCAAGGATTAAACAACTTCCCTAGCAACAGTGCAAACACATTTTCATTCAACTCCTTCCAGTTCCTGAATGTGCAACCTGAAGGTGAGTCATTGTCTTCACTTTTTCACAGTCACTTGGGTATCCATATCACTGCAGGAAGAGTATTCCTGTGTGCTGTTGGATGCTAAATATTACAAATGCAACACTCAGTGTCTATCTTCCCTGACTTTCCAGTCTTCAGCTAACAACATACCCAGGAAAGCTGTCATGAAAATCAGTATGGCTGGAGGCAACTTCTCTTCTAGCCTCAGGTGTCAAAGTGCCAATCCCTCCTTGATTCAGTCTTAAAAATGTAAGGAGAACACAAATACCCAAAAACATTGCTTCTCTTCCTGTGCCATTCTCAGAAGAAAATCTGAATATAGTCTTGACCAGACCTTTTCTCCCCAAACTATTTTAGTAGCAAACAAAACTGGCATCCTTTACATTTGCTCACTCTTGTAGCAAGCAATACAGAACTGTGGGGGAATTTTGAGATACCTGTAAATATTATCACAAGCACCTGTGA
Organism: Phylloscopus collybita; assembly: GCA_027886175.1. Lineage (NCBI taxonomy): Eukaryota > Metazoa > Chordata > Aves > Passeriformes > Phylloscopidae > Phylloscopus > Phylloscopus collybita. Next base: position 8,743,804 of record JAJNNQ010000007.1, read on the forward strand.
AGGTATTAGGCTCTATATCTGTTTTTTAAAATGCATCTTCATTATTTTTTTCTTCTTTTGGGGATATTATATAGAAGGCAGACAAGGAGCACTAAATTGTATAAGAAAGAAAAACTGCTAGCTATTCATAGTAAAGCAAGATGCCCTTGACTAAATAAAAAACTTAAAATCTAAGCAAGTCAAGCAAAGTTAATGAGGAAAGAGAAGTACTAGTGTCTACTAGAACTTGCTTGAGAATATAAAAACCAAGTGCTCTGGTATTGATGGGTTTGCCAAGCCCAGAATCAGATTCTAAGATTCCTATGAGGCAAGTAAAATCAGTTAATTATAAAGTCTAACAATGACAATTAAAGAGAAAGAGCCCCAAAGATATGTGTACATTCTGAAAATCTGAAAGGCCTGGCACTAATCACTTGTATCTTGCTGGTTATCCTTTAAGGCCTCTTCCTATCAATATTCTAAGAAATATCAATGATACTTCCTTAGGAAGTGCTAGAAAAAGTAGAGATGGCTCTAAGTCATGATTGAACTGGATATGCAGCTAGTTAATACTGTGCATAAAAGGGTCCATTGTTTTGTACAAGAGCTGACTAGAACAGCACTTTTAGACTGGTTTTGGTGATTTTGCTAGATTAATATACCATAACAGAGTAGGTGTGACAACCCACCCTTAAGGGGAAGTATGGGTCATCACAGTAGGTTGGAGATAGTCAGACGTTTATTTTAGAAAATGTACAGTGAATTTCTGGAAATTGTTTTCTGCTGGAGGGGCTGATCTATGCCTTGGCTTTCTGTAACTCCAGCCATTTTTTAACAGTCGATGGACTGGGTATTTGATTGCACAGCTGAAAATTAAGCAGCCTGTTTGTGTAGTTATCCAGACAGTAAATGAGATGATCATACCAACTAGGATGCAGCTGTTGTCACTTCAGCTGATGCAAAGCCAATGAAGTGTGCGAAGTAAAGATGTGACATTAAATATTTTGAGTAAATAGCAAGGAAAAAGACTTATAACCATGCATTCTGATTATGGTTAAAATTAATTCCCTACTAGTCAATTACTAAGTATTAGTAATTGTGAAAATATTATGAATCGTAAGTTCACTAGAGTAAAAACTTGAGCATTTGGTGATAATGTTTCTAACTAAAATCAAACAAATTTTCTCCTATTTTGCACAACTAGAGCAACCAAGTAGAGCCTACTTCATTTTGTTGTCCATTTCCATGCTACTTTTTTCTTTGTTATTTGTTATTTTTCAAAATAGTCTGTTAGAATAGGATGCGTAATTATAATAAACATTGCTCCAGATAGCACTACTATTATTTCTTGTTTAAACTGATAGACCCCTTTATCTTGCAAGTATATTCAAACTCTGCTCAATAAGTTGGGATGTCATGTTCTCATAGACTGCCAAAATTTATCAGTTTACATCTGTCAATTTTAAGTCAACACTTCCACTATGGTTAGTCTGCTTGCTGTGGTTGCCTACAGCTCAGCCTCGAGGATAACCCTTCAAAGTACTAGATAATTACACTATTCCCATAGTTAATTTAAGCATTTCAATCAAACAGGAAATAGCTTATACTCTGTTCCCTGGTTGATTATAGTTTCTTCTATATTAAAAGGGCGCCACTTAACATTTGCTTGCTTATGCCAGATGGCAAGTTCCTAATTAAATTCACTTCTCATGTGCCTAATTTCTCTGCTTGCATTTTGGCAAAGCTAAAATCTCAGTAGGGCAAACAGATAGTTGGGGTATACTAACAACATTATTCTTGTTATTTTTATGGTCTTTCTTATGAATGGTAGCTCAAAAAAGATCTTATGGGTCAAGAGCTGTGACTTAACCTTTGGTACTAAGGCTCTGCCTCAATACAAGTTCAGAATGTCAAACAAGATTCTTAAAAATTATTTTCTCTACACTTCTACTGTTGCTCTTTAAGGGCTTTTCAATTTTTTTTTCCACAGAAAGCAGGAGCACAAATTGCTATTTTATTATGGTGGTTGATAAGAAGAATTGCTTGTCATTTTCTGCTTCCTTTGCATTTGCCTTCTTTTTTTTTTTCTTAGAAATACTAGAAGAAGTAAAAACTCCTGAGATAAGTGCTGAGCTTCCTTTGTCCACCTGTTGAGGATAATCATCTTGATCCAGAAAAGTGACTCTGAATTAAGTACTTCAGTCTTGCATTCTTAAATATGGTTCAGTAGATTCTTCATGGAGTGATCTTGGGAAATCATCAATTATATTTTGTATGTGTAGTGGGTTCACCCTGGCTGGATGCCCAGCACCCACCAAAGCTGCTCTATCTCTCCTCTTTGGAGCTGGACGAGAAAAAATATAATGAAGACTTTGTGGGACAGATCACTCACCAAGTACTGTCATGGGGAAAACAGACTTGATTTGAGGATATTACTGAATTCATTGCAAAATCAGAGCAGGATAATTAGAAGTAAAAACAAATTTTAAAAAGACCTTCCCCTACCTCTCATCTCTACCTCCTCCTCCCTGTCAGTGCAAGGAGACAGGGAATTGGGAGTTACAGTCAGTTCATCACATGTTGTTCCTGTCACTTCTCAGGGAGAAGAGTCTCCCCTGCTCCAGTGTGGGGTCCCTTACATGGGAGAGTGTTCTCCATGAGCTTCTCCAACATGAGTCCATCTCATGGGCAGCAGTTCTTCACAAACTGTTGCAATGAGGGTCACTCTTCCACAGGGTCCAGTCCTTCAGGCAGAGCCTGCTCCAACATGGGTCCCTCACAGGGTAATAAGTCCTACCAGAAACCTGCTCCAGCATGGACACCTCTCTCCACATGTCTGCAGGCCCTTGCCAGGAGCCTGTTCCAGCATGGACTTCCCATGGAGTCACAGCATCCTCTCAGGCATCCATCTGCTCCAGTGTGGGCTCTTCCACAGACTCCAGGTGAATCTCTGCACCTGTGGGTTCCAATGGGCTGCAGAGGCACAGCTGCTTCACCATGGTCTGCACCAGGGACTGCAGAGGAATCTCAGCTCCGGTACCTGGAGCACCTCCTGCCCCTTGCCCTGCACTGACTTGACAGCAGGGCTGTCCCTCTCACCTGTTTTAACTCCACTACTGTTCAGCCACAGTTACACCTGCCCAATAACTCGTTTTTCCTTCTTAAATATGTTATGCCAGAGGCATTACTGTCATTCCTGATTGGCCCAGCCTTGGCCAGCAGCACGTCCATTTTGGAGCTGCCTGGCATTGGCTCTTTTGGACATGGGGGAAGCTTCTGGCAGCTTCTCACAGAAGCCACCCCTGTAGCCCCCATGCTATCCAAACCTGGCCATGCAAAGCCAATATGTAACTGTGTTTTGTTAACCAAAGATTGCCTGGGCCTTCACGGTGTGTACTGTTCTGCTGGGTTAACACTGTACCTGAATGGTACGTGTGTTAAATATTTCTTGGGAATTTAAAGCTGAGGGACTCAGTTTCACAGTCAAAAATCAAGTGCTATAAAATACTATATACTTCTAGTATCCAGGATAATAGCTAATATATCTGTGGTTTAGGCTGTTCTACTCTGTAGCACAAAAAATGCTTTTTATTGAGCATTTTCTCACCCTCCACCCCATTTTTGGCATTTTAAAATGCTGGGGCCTTTTTTCCCTGGCATTCTTTTACTGAGTCATAGGGTGTAGTATGATTTTGATTGCAAAATTAATACTAATCTACTTCAGAACAGCTTTACAATAGGAACTTGTAAAAGGAAAAATCATTTATCATTCAGCATTTTATAGCATAATTTTAAAGGAAAAGTAAAATACTTTGGGAACATTGCTTTTTCTTGACTACCAAAAAAGCCACAGGAGATAATCAGTATTGGATAAAAGCTTTTCCTACACTGACTGCAAGACATTAATTCATTCAGTGGCAGTGAAAATATGTCTGATGTCAGAGAACACATAATTTGGTTATGTTATGGTGTATACAGTGCGGATTATTGAAGAACAGTACTTCCTTTTGTCCATTAGAAAATTCATTCTACAACATAGGTAGTTATGGCCTAATCTGGGGGCTCTTTCTTCTTCTTACTTGATTTGTTCTATTTATAAGACTGGGAAGTCCTCAGAAGGAGTTAGAGAAGATTGTCATTCCTTAGGGGTATATAAAAATACTCTAAAAAAGACAATCTCAGAAATCACAAATTTATCAAGGAGTAAAAACGCAGGAATAAGCACAATGAGGATCTAAAAACTTGGAGCTCCAGAGGAACAGTTAAGAGGAGAAATTGCTGCAAAGGCCGCAGAGCTGCAAGTCAAATTTCATGGGTGATAAAATGGAAACCACCTTGAACTTCAGAGTTTTCTGCAGTAAAATTACTGAGAGGACAGACATCAGGTCTGAAAGGAGGGGTTCTCTGAGCAAAGAAAACTGGTCAGAAAATTACTTGTTCATAAGCATTCTTCTATTTACATTCTGTCTTATCTGTCTGCTTCCAGGTTCTCTATTTAAAATTTTAAAACAAAAATAGTATAATCTTGGTGCTTGTTTTGAGGAGCTCACCATAAAGGAAACTTTGAAGCAGATCCACTTTAAAGTTCCGTTTTATATGCATAAATATAAACACAAATTTTCTAGAAATAGATCCTGTAAACTCATGTAACTTTCTTATACAGCTGAAGCCTTCATTATTCCCAATTCCCTTTTACATTGGATATTCATCAGAATGTGTGAACAGAAGCAGTCATGTAAAATTAAAAAAAAATAATTACAACTTCTTTTGTCAAAATTAGTGCTAAATAAAATTTTGGATATAAATTCTTTATATTCTTATTTTGCTCATTCACTGATTTATACGAACGCCCTCATTTTACTTGTATCAGGATTTAATTAGGATAACGACTGCATTTTACATATTAGCAAAAACATACATTTGAATTAACTCCCTTTTCAGTTCTGTGTATTTTCTTCTGTTGGCTTTTAAACATTAGTTTTATGGGGGTTTTTTTGCAAGTACTTTTGATATTTTGTAAGCTGAACCTGTGCAACAAAAGAATTCTAAAAAGTTTTCTTTAGGTATAACAAATTGTTAAGAATGTGTTCTTATACTAAACTGCCAGTCTTACTTGAGCATAGATGCTGGTCTCTAGTATGACCATCCTAAAATAACTTCTCCTTCTTGTTTAACAAGGAAGAAGCACTGTTTTAATACTGCATCTTTACAGTATTAAATAGTTTTCCATATTTTATCACTTTTCTTGAAGGCTGAAGTTTTAAAAAAATTAAACTAATGCAGATTCCTTCCATAATTTAATAGTCAGTTGCTCCAAATATAAAATTGGAATCCAGTAAATTCTGAGCATTGGGTCTATCAGGACATGAGTTCTGGGACAATAGTTCCTGTTATAGGATTCTGGCCAGAGCACTGCAATTTCCATTCTCTTCGTTTCTCTTCTCAATCTTTTGAATCTGGAGCCATTTTTCTTGTGTGCCTTAACTTCCTCTTTTTTTTTTTATTTCTGGGAAGATTTTCTCTGATTGAGAAAACTGTTCCAAGTAATGAAGCAGACACTGAATAACTGGATTTAAATAGAAATTTATGTGCTTTTTATGCTTTTGTTTCAAATGCAAATTAGATAAATGCTTTTTCAGAATTAAATATATACTATGTTACTGAAATATAACATTTAGTAATAAAATGGCAGGCTTTTATATCTCTCAATCACCAGTATTCTGCTCTGTTGGTCAATAGTGAAGGAAGCAAGGAAAATTAAAGAAGATAAAAGAAATAGGAAGAAAGCAAAAGAGAGTGTTAAACTCATCATATTCTCTAGGGTTTGTATCTGTACAAGCCATTGTGCAATATGAAAATATGGGTACAGAGGCAGTACTTCCAAGAGCTAATAAACTTGTTCTACCATGGAGGGACAGTCATTCTGGTTTTTGTTTCCTACAGCCACTGGTGCTGGGTGACAGTCATGTATTTCACTTGAATGCCACAAAATTCAGATATCCTAAGGCAGATTTCTGGCAGCTGGCTCTGGACATTCAGTGCATTTCAGGTTTTGCTTTTGTTTTTAGTAAAGGCCACATGACGTAAGAGGAAATGTTATGACCAGAGAACACGAATCATGGTTCTCTGTGGTGGTCCCTGGGCCATCCACAGAGGATGATTCACTCCCTTGGAGAGTGTGCAGCCCCTAGGCTGCTTCAGTTTGCAGGGACTCTCCTTTGGGAAGTGCCTTCCAGAGTTTTCCTTGTGACTCAAGGTGAGAAAAAATACTTCAACCCATGAGCCTTTGCAGTTTATGTTAACGTTTCATACCCCATTGGTTATTCCCCTTGTTCTGCTTTTCACCCCCCCTGATCGGTCTCTTTCCCAATTCCTTTCCCCACTGGCCAAGTTGTGAAATCCCACCCCTGGCTACCCTATATAATCCCTCTCCGGTGGGAGCATTTGGCTCTTTTCTCCTCTGGACCTCGTGGAATGAAGCAGCTCTCCTGGAGATGGGAACGGCCCTGTCTTGCTGTTTTCCTCCTGCATCGCCCGCGGTGGCAAACACGGCTCTGCTGCTCAGGCAGCCACACAAAGAGTGAATCACTCTGCACTTGAGTGTGCAACAAAGAGCAAATCACACTGCCCCTGAGAGTGCATAAAGAGCTAATCTCTCTCTGCCTGGGAGTGCCTGTTTCTCCATCGAGCTAGGTGTCTTTTTAAAGATGCTTCTAGTGAGAAAGGTCGTGGCACCTTCACCACCGGACCAGATCGCGACAGTTTTCTGTTGCTTGTCAGTGCTGTTGACATCTGTTGTAGAAGTGATTTGACATACTGTATGAAATAGAATTGTAAATACACTGTTCTGCCTGTCACAGAGTGCTCGCTGATGGAGCTGTGAGTAGGTGCACAATGAATCATATCCTAAAATACAAATCCCAGTGCACAAAATAGCACACCTATTAAAAAGTGCTTTGCTCCACCCTCCTGTCCAGAATATTAACCAAAGTATATGACCCAAAGTATATGTTCCTATATGCTTTGGTAAGTATACCAAAGAAAAAATATTTCTGGTTTCCTTCCTGAGAAAAAGCTAACAATTAACTTCCTCAAGCTAAGAGCATTTGCACTTCATGCTTAGGAGAATGCTTGAATAATACCAACAATGGAACAAAATCATTACAAATCTGCTTGCACATTTAGTGTTTGGTGGGTTTTTTTTCCTCCTTGAAAAATGTTAGCCAACATTTTCTGCTTTTGAGGTAGTGCTATAGTAAAGTCCCTCCATTGTGTCTTCCTTTCTGCATAAGCTGCAGACTCCAAGTTAATCTTTGGAAGTCTGGACTCTTTGGAAGAGTCTACAAACATGAGCTTTCTTATTTGCTCTTAGAAGATAAATTTGTTCCAAATTACCTATATGCCAGGGCAGCTGTCAGGCTCATCTTTGCACAGAGTGCAGTGGTGAGAACAGAGTATGCATGCAGCTTTTTACTTGTTGCTTCACTACTTAATCTCTTTAAAGGTTTGCACAGAATTATACTCACAGAAATTAAATCTTTTTTAATCAGATTGCGTGAAGATGAAATCCAAGCAGAAGATACCATTTAACACATCATTCCCCCCAAAAAACCTGAACTAGCCCTCTGTGACAGTTTGAAACTGTTTTATATAAATTAATTTTGTGTTTATATGACTTTGAAAAGATATTGAATAGAGCTGGTGAGCAATAAGCAAAAAAGATTCTTCTGGACACACTGAGTGGACTAGGGAGGAAAGGTGACAGAATGCATCAAAAAGTGAGATAGACAAAAGGGGTGTGGCAGCAAAGAACAGAAACCTAACAGCTGAAGCAGCGATTGAAACACTTTCAGGGTGATCAGGCAAAAGACCCACAGCTGTTTGTGCTCACAGATGAAAAAAGTTCCTAGAAACGAGACCTGCCGTGCACTGTCACATAGGGGAGTGGGATACTTAGAAGTTCTTTAATTTTCATGTTGTCTTGCATAGTACTTTTCAGATTTTTCTCTTTTAGTTTATTGTTGTAGTGTTATTATTAATTCTCTAATGAAATACAGTTATTCAGAGTTTCAAAGCTGTTTTGAACCTCCTAAAACATATCACGTAATGGAACGATGTAAGCAGATCTCCCTTAAAGTCTTATATTTGTGGGTTGCACATTTATATTTTAAAAGATTCCTATTGGAGTATTTTCCACTTTGTAACTCTTTAAAACAAATTTAATTGCTGTAAGAGTAACTTTCAAGTGTTTCTCTCTGTTTATATGGGAAAGGTATAAGGCCCTTTTGGCTCACTCTTTTGCTCAGGTTTATAAGATTACATACCATTAAAAATATTCAGCTTAGCCCTATCCCTAGGAGGGGGCAAGGTCTCAATCTATCAATAAATGAACAGGTGTCCTATCCCTCAAAAATTCAAAAAGCACATTAAACATAGCCAATTCAAAATGCTGTGGAGGGAAGCACTAGAAAAATTCTTCTGGCACTTCTTGCTTGATATCACAGTGGGGCCTCTAATGTAGTGGTAAGTCAGGAGAACTGGAAAACATTGGTTTTGAAAAGGTGATTTTTTTGTGCTATCATTATTCAAGCTCATGAGTAACTAAAATACCCAAGAACAAGAATAGATGATACTAGGACATTTCCCCTCTGTTATTGATAGTCCAGAGATGTCTGGTAAATTATTACGTTTTATATTTTTGTCCATTATTAAAATTATCCCCCACTTCAGTTGTTTTAGAATTTGGTTAATTATTGGTTTTGAATTCATAATTTTTCCCCAGGATTTCTACCATTTTATATTTAAATTTGCTTTTGCTACACTACTTGATCTTTCTGAACCTTTACCAAAGTATCTTCTAATACTTCATATGTCAAAACTCTGTTTCATAGAATCTTTCGGGCTGAAAAAGGTCTCTGCTATCATCTGGAGTTACACACATCTGTACAACCTAATTTTATTTATTTTTAGTGTTTTCTGCATAATCACAGTATTTCAGATAAATTTCGTTTCCTTTACAGGCTCGAATATTCTTGTTTCCTAAATACCCTTTGCTTACCAAATCCTTATCACCACTTCAATACCTTTTGCTTACCACTGCTTATCACAGTCTTTAAACATCTCACAGACTTGAAAAATATCTGACATGTCTTCTATGTCCTTTCTAGTTAGATGAATTACTTAAACTGATACCTGATAGAGTGTCCTCCACCACTGTGTTGTTTTGTACTTTGAGGAATAAGCAGATGTTCTTGAAATCTTACACTGAACTTTTGTTAAAAAAAAAAGAGGGAAAAAATGTAGAATCAGTTGAAATAGCAGAATATCGAAACCATAATTTCTGTTGTGGTGTTTTTTTGGTTTCTTGTTTGTTTGTTTGTTTGTTTGTTTGTTGTTTTTTGGGGTTTTTTTTGTTTTTTCCTGAGATAAGTTTGCTTCTAGTTAGTCAGGTGCTGCTATGGGTGGATTCTGACAATGTGGAAGATAAGTATGTCTGTCTGCTTAGTTACCTTTCCAGGTCTAAGTCACGAGCCATTGACTTTCAAAGTCCAGTTGAAAAGGAGGATGGCAGTTTTGGGGTGAGGAATGGGGTATCAGTATTCTTGAACTGTGCAGAAAATTACTTGAGGGAGAGAAAGATTTAGATTTTGTACAAATATGTAACCCCATAATTGAAGTTGTTGTTCATTATACTAATGGATTCCAATCTTACAGTTGCAACAGAAATAACTTATTATTTTGCACCTAGGTGTCTGACTCATGTTTATTTCTGATTTACTGTAAACTCTGCTGTCATGAGCATTTGCAGTCCAAACAGCTGTTAGGTGTCCAGTGTTTCATTCATTTATGTTAAAGTTTTAAGATGAGTGAATTTTGGCCTATCACTTTTTGTCATTTAAAGTGAGGAGGGCAGTTCATGAATGTATCTCATTTTTTCTTCGTACTCAAGCAAAATTTTGCTTTCTCTTTCCCTTCTTTGCATTTAAATAGGAAGACAGCTGCCTTCAGATGGTACAGAACTCACTGACAGTTGCTCTTTCTTCAGTCCTACTTCATGAGAACTTCAGAAGTTACTAACTGAGGTATTTATTTGTTCTTTTCATTTTTTCAAGTTTTAACTTTGCAGAAATTAGTTATGTGGAGGAGCAAGACAAAGGAGACATCTAGACCATTGAAGAGAAATTATATGTGGAAAATAGCTCTCTCTTCTCTCTATAAAAGAACTCTCAAGTTCTCTTATAAAGAGAGCTACTGCGTGATAGGATCTAATCACGCAGTAGCTGGGCACTATGTTAGTCAATCATTTTTGTATCTTGAGAAATCAAATAATTACAAGTATGTCAAAAGAAAACATGTTAAAATGCAGTTAAAAACATTGCAGTTTTGAGGGTCATGTACCCAGTTTTATCTGATCCTCTGATTTCCTCCAAGAATGGACAAACGATTTTGCAGAAAATCCCTAGACGTGAGTACCCAATTACCTAAATAAGTAAATAATGAACCTTCAGAGCTGTCCATAATTTATAGATTTCTTCCTCTAATACTTAAAAGGAATTTCCATCAAAGAAAAGCTTTGGTACTAACACGACATACAAACACTTTCCTCACACTTTATCTTTCTTACAACCCTGAGATTAAATACAAAATCTGCTTTAAAAATACTGGTAAATATTTTTTTATTTGAAATACTTGTCATTTTTGGCAGATACCGTTGAATTAATTTCTTTGCAGAGAAAGGAACATCATTTGTATATGTAAACAGAGTCTGGTAAAGGATTTATGGCCACAGAACTCATGAAGGGAAAAAAGTATTTTGTAAGCCTGTGATGAGCTGGATTTGTGTCAGTCCTAAATTTATGATCTGCAGCTGTTAAATGTGTGATAGGAGCTTCGTCTTCTAAAGCGTGATGACAGTGTGAGCACATGGCTGAGAAAAAGGAAGCATAGTCCTTTGAGAGATGAAACGTGGGTGATTGCAATGCTTCACATAGCACAAGCCTTTTATTCTTAAATCTTACAAATGTATGTTTTAATGCTTTTTAAATTGGAGAAAGCAACTGGCACAGGTTCTAACATATCTGAGGTTGAACAAGAAGTCTGCTGGTCAATGTTTGTGTAGGCAGTCTAATGTTAGCAGTGCCAGACAGGAATTCTTTTTCTGCATTTGAGAACTCAAAGCTTTAACGGTACAGAAAAATAAAAAAAAAAAAAAAAGAGAAGAGAAGAGAAGGAAAAAAGGATATCGTGTAACTTCTGAAATGTCTGAAATCTGAAAGTATGCAACTTTTTATATATATATATAGCTCCTAGTATTTATGTGCGTTTATGCATACATACATATCTGTGGTTTAGAAACCAAGATAGGCTTAACTTCTTGGAAAGATTGGTAATTGTTAGTATGGTTCTTGTATAAAATTTATATGTGCTGTTATAGGTATATTACAATATCTGTGTTTCCTTTTTTAAAGAGACTTCTTATATGCCAGCCAGTATATATTATAGCTAGAATAATGTTAGCATTAAAATGAAAAGTTTTCAGAAAATGAACTCTTGAAATTCAATTGTGATGTTACATACAGATTCAGAAAAGAAAGCTGTTTTGTTTTTAATTTTGCACTGTGTGCTGTTAGCAGCCAGCTCTCATAGGGGTTTTTACATGCAGGTTCTATGAAGTGCTCACATTCTCAGATTTTAATAAAGAAGTTGGCATTACAGGACAGCTTGAGCGATTTCAGTGCACATTATGGATTGGTTATGTCTTACAGTGGGGCAGTTCATTTCTGGAGTCAGTACACAACTGTTTTAGCAGTAGAATTAACCGCTTATGTCACAGAGTATAATTAGCTGTGTCTGTGTGCCAGAGCAACAGGATGGAATGCAAAACATAGCCAAACATGTGAACGAATTTTCTTCCAGTGATATTTGGCTAGACCTAAAATATCTTCCACTCCAGATCTGAAAGTAGTGGAAAAGTTAGACAATTCTCTCTTGGGAAGAGACCGGTTGTAGTTTATTCTCAAGTCCACATTGATTTAATTCTCCAAGGTAAGTAACAAATTTTAAAATTTATTTTTATATCTGTATTAAAACATTAGCATGTTAACAAATGAGTTCATTTGTTCTTTACTTGTTACATGGTTATATTGAGCTTCTCCCCTGTCTAAATTTCTGTGCAACATTTCAGACTGATTTTGCCCTTATTTAAGGATCATTTTGATGCTTATGTGATTTGTCTTAGGGCCTAAATTATGTGTTCATTTTTAACTACAATTGTTATTTTAGATTCAGATAGTTTATTTATACTTGTTTTTACAATTAAATGTAGCATTAAGTTACGTAGTTTAAACCTGCACTTCTGTAATATTAAGGAGCTAAATCAGAAATTTTAAGTTTAGTAACTTTTAAATCTTTTACAGTATCATGTTACTGAACTTACATAAATATCCGATTTGCAGTAGTAAACCTCTGGTGCTTGTAGCTATAGATTTCTCTCAGTTTATTTATCACATACCAAAAGTTAAATTTAGTCAAGAATGGATCCATGATTCTGCTGAACACTTCTTTTTAGCTTGATTGTGTGATAAAAACCTCCCACCTGAGGAGTTGTTACCAAAATTGTTTCTAACTTCTGTTAGAAGCATACTTGAATTAATATAGGGCATATAATTATGTGTGTACAGAACTCCTTTTGCAACTTGGGATCTCCTTGAATTTAAATACATTTTCTCTTGGATAACTTCACTGCCTGGAAGAAAATTACCAACTAGGTATCAGTGGATTACAGACTCATTATCAAATGATTTATTGGATGATCCTTGGTGTCTCGCCACCAACCGGTGCTTGCACTGCAAACTTAATCATGAATCTGAATGAGCACATAAGTTCCTAAAACAGGATATTGCCAAAATGTAGGAATGTGATTTTAGTGCATCAACAGCAGTCAGCTAGGCTGCTTTTACTGAAATATGGGTGTTTTTACTATATCTGTCTTAAATCTCCTCCTGCTTGAGGAGGAGGTGAATCATGTCCTCCAAGTGTCTGTCTATATCCATTTTCTGTGGAGGGGGCCTAGGTAAGTGTAGCTGATGTTGTCTGTGTTTGGAGAGATGAATTTTGGCCTGCACAGCCACTTCCAAATGAGTAATCTGTTTGAGTGAACTCTAGGAACTTTGTACCATAAAGTTCTGGAAGTTTGCCATCAGTTAAGATTTTGGAAGTTTTATTTGTGATACAGTCACAAATGATGCCATTTGAAGAGATGGATTTCTATTTATCTTCTAAACAAACGTTCTTTTAGGTACACTCCTCCTTTCTATTACATAATGAAGAAAAAGTGGCCCTAGAATACCACCAAAGGATAAGAATAACTGCATGGGGTTAAACAAAAAAAAAGGTTCTATATTAAGCCCAGCATTAGAGGGAACCACTTAAAATCTCTTTTCCAAACCTTTATGCTTTTGTTAACAGCATTCAGCTCTTTCCTGGTTGAAAACTCAGTGGTTTAAAGCATGTTATATTTTGAGTTTCATTCATAATCATAAGGCACATAAAGTTATGTGTACAAAGATCCTCTTGCTTGAATAACCTCATGAGATTTTTTTTTTCTTCCTGTAGAAAGTATTGCCTTGTACATGAAATAAAAATCCCAGCTCCTAACCTCTTTAGTTATTTTCATGACTTGGAATTAAGTAAGCTGAATTTCCTGTGGTCTTATTTCTCAGACTTGATTGTCTTAGATTGTCCTACATGTTTAACAAGCAGTGACTGAAGGTTTTTGGTAAAAGAGACATTTACAAGATCTTTTTCTCACATGAGTTTTCTGATATTTCATAAGGTCCTCATGCCCATTGCAGTCCCTCAATAAAGACATAAATGGGGGGTTATTTTCTCTGTTATCTCATTTTAGAAAATTTGCAGGAATGTAGTATTTGAGGTATCTGCTTCTCTGTTGAATTTTGTTGAAACTGGCCAAGAAACCCAAAAGCTATTGAAGGAGGTAGGTAAAATGAATGGGAGACAGATGATTTAGACATTAGCATAGGGTTTGGTTGCTTTTTTATTTATTAAACTGGGCTAAAAGCATCATGGCAGTTTGGATAACAGGTTAATTCAATATCCTGGTCAAATTTTCAGCTCGGGTAATAACATTCTCACTATTTAATTCATCTTAGCTTTGGCTACCTGGGCCAGTCTTCTCGTTAAATCTTTCTGTGTATCTGCCAAAAGCTGTTAAACAGCTGCTGCATTTCATGCCATGGTTGGTTATGTTTCTGTGGTGGATGAAGTCTGTATAAGACTGTGAAGAGAAATATAAGCTAATATATGTAAATATTTTTTAAATGGAGTGTGGTATGTACTGAAGTGTTGGCTAATGCTGGTGGCAGCCATAAAACACATGCCTTTCAATAAAGTGTATGTTTGTTTGTGTTTGTGGATATATATATCCTGAAGGTTGCCTGTAAGAACCATGTATATATGTATTTTCAGTAAAGGGATGTAGAGATGGAATCATCTTCTAGTAATGACTGTTAAAACTCTTCAGTTCCTCCTTTTTTATTTGCTGTGCTATCAGTGCTCTGAGGAACAGAAGTTTTAGTACCTTTGCTTCATCTTACCTTTTCCCAGTATTCCAAAGTGCGAGGTACTAAATTTTACACAGACTTTTTGCATCTTTGCCTTACTAGTTGTGGATACTGGTGGTTTCCAGAAAAGGCTGACTGTGCAAAGCCTGTTTCATGTTAAAGTTTCACGTAGCTCTTACCTTGAATTTCTAAGCTGTTAGACCTTTCTGTGAGAAGCATGCAGACTCCTGATGGAAGCAGACATGACTGCAAAGTTCCACTGCACCCCATTTCCTCAGTTTTGAGGAAAAGGATTTTTAGTGAGAGGCTGTAATAATTAAATAAGAAACATCTTCTGGTGACTCCAAACTGCTGAAAGCAGAATAAAATGGAAGAGTTTCTTAAAAAATAAATGCTCTGGAACGAAGCTGAGTCAGTAGAGCATGCCTGTAGTAATGAACTCTAACCACAGAGCAGGCTACGTTAGCAATGCTGGATATATCAAGCTACTTCCAAAGGCCTTTTCCAGTCCAGCTTTGAACTGGAATAAATGATCTCCAGAGGTCCATTGAAGCCCAATTTTTTCTAGGATTCTCAGAATTTGTTCAGATTTTCCTGACTATTCACTTTATTGGTATTATTAATTATCTACCTGTTTTGTTTAGTCACCTGGCTGTCTTACTAGCTGGTCCAGTCTGCAGTGTTTCAGAGTTCATCACAATTTAATAAATATGTGAGATTGGTGGCTAGCAGTATTTGCAAGCCACTTAAAGCTGCTGTAAATTAATGAGAATTAACTATAATATTTGGCTTTTACTTGGAAATACAAGGAAGGAAATAGATGGATTTACAACTTGAAGCTAAAAAACTAACAGTGAGTATTACTTTAATATCAGCATTCCCTATGAGCTGAAAAGCCATGGGAGGATATTTGTACATCTGGCAGAAAAGGTTGCTGTTATTGATTGCCTGAGTGAAAGTTGTCACAGTAGGGATAATAAAATGATAAGACAGATTTCAGTATGTGCAGGAAGAAGAGGCTGATTTGAGTTTGGCCTGAGTGCAAAACAAGAAAGTGAACATGGTGAACAATCCCAAAAACCAGCATGGTTGAGGCAGAGAAGGAAGTGTCAGGTTTTTTCCCTCCACATTCATTTGACAGTGTGCTGATACACATTGTGCCTTTGCAGGACATGCCAAGTCTCCTAGCATATATTCTGGTGCTGTAAAAAGTAGTATTTGAGGGCTGAAGTGGTCCAAGTTTACCCAGAGGGTACCCAGAACCGAGTTTTATTTCGTATGGATGGGTGTGGTATAGAATTTTTTGGAGGTGGAGCCAAACCTTTTGTAGGGTGGGCACAAAACCCAAGATAAGGCTTGGTAGTCCTGTGCTGCCCATGCTACTTTCCAGGCTATTTTTCTAGTCTCAAATGCTCAAACAGACCTGATGTAGCCTGTACGCCAAAAAAATTTGCCTAACTTTCAGCCCTACTGTTTAGTATAAGAGAAGATACTTTTTTTAGCCCCAACACATTTTTTTCCCTGTAAAATTGTACTTATAGTTTTGTTCTGTTATGGTGGATATTTCCTACTTAATGAGAATACTGATGATGGCTGCTGGAAACTGTTATCTTGCTTAAACAGGGAACAGCATTACAAAACAGTTTATTCTATTTTGAATGATTCCATGAGTCATTTAATAATTATGTTCGATGCATGTATGAAAATAATGCTTCCAAAAACAGAAATGCAGTTTTTATATTGACAAAGTTGTGTAAGACTATTAATTTATTGTCATAACAGAGAAAAAAGCATTTCTAAGCTATATTTGATAAAACCACTGTATTTATTTGAGTATCCTCCATTCTTTCTGAATTGAATATTTTGTTGAAATTCTGTTAGTAACAACTTTCACAATTTGTGAGAATACTTGCTTTTTAAATATATATTCTTATTTTATTTATGTTGTTTTTAGTTAAGCATCTGTTGAACTGATAGTATTGTGATTCACACTTGGTGATTTAACTGATTTTAGTCACATTTATGGAAGAAAAAACTGTATCCCTTTAGTCATATTGAAAACATCTAAAATACTATTTAAATTGAGAACATTAATATGACTGCTTCAGAAATCCTAAGGCACCTAGTAACAAATGGCTTTAACTCAAGAAAAAATTCAAAGGTACCATTCAAAAATTATGAAGAAAAAAACTTTGATTTAGGGTTGTTTAGTAAGTGAAGTGTATAAATGGCTAAAATGCAAAATAAGGAAAACAAAGGCAGCAGAAAGCAAAATTGATCTATATTCCTTTACATTATCAAAATATTCCATCTTTTGGTACCTTTTTCTTCTTTTCTTTTTTTTTACTTTCTTCGTCATCCCTAGGTGCTTTCTATTTCTCCCCATATTTTGCAATCTCCACTTCTACATCTCATGTTCATTTCCTGAGTGTACTCACTACTTAACCTTTTTCTCTTATCCCCAAGGGTCTACTCAGAGTGTTTATTTTACTGTAATTAAAATGTGGAGACTTTTTTACATATCTGATCTCATATTTTCTTAATTCACAGCTAAAAAGAAATAAAAACATTTTAAAAACAATTTTCCCTTCCAAAAGAGATCTCCACCTTGTGGTGGATGATTTTAAATTTCAGCTGAATTTATCCAGCATTTTCTTTAAATTGAAATAATAGATTCTAAAGCTTTGAGGGCATTCTGCTTATGTACATAGGTTGACAAAAATTTGTCAGTTGTCCTTATGTTGAACTGAAGCTTTTCGGAAAAGTGATTACCTTCCAGAAATGCGTGTTACATTTTTCTTCACTGCCAAGTAGGGAATCAAAATCTATCCTAGGCAGAGTTTAGTTACCTAGCTGGTAGAGAACTGTACAAATCACTGCAAACCTGGACTAGGTGAACCTGCAGGCACCAAGATACAGCATCATTTATCTTTATTTTGCCATTAAAAACTTGCATATTTTTCCAGGATTTGAGTTTAGGAAAGCCTGATTTGCAGCCCTTGGTTCTCTAATGATATCTCAGGCTACAAGAAACTGCTTGGATGGGCCAAGCATTACTGTCCAAATCTGAGGAACAAATAATGTCTAACTGAAGTTTAAAAAGACAAGTTATACTTGTGCTCTGTGAATGTCTGAAGAATAACTTAGAAACTTCAGACATACTTTCTAGAGAAGGTAATGTGCTTGTTACATGATCCATATAGCAATTGTTTTCCAATTATTCAAATTAGTGAGAATAAAAATAAATTAAGAAAAATAAATTCTACATTTCAGTTTATACTATTTGATTTACATCAGTAAATCAACTTTCAAGTAAAGTTAAGGATTTTAGTAATACCTGCTGATTTCCATTTTGGATTAAATACTTTGTGTGGAAAATTCTACTTTGAAGTACAAGAAATACATATGTTATGTCAAATAAGAGATTTTCCTTTTAGTTTATCTTGGAATGCCTACATACTTAACAGATAATTTGCATTTTGTTGATGGTTCATTTGTTTTTACAGCTAACTGAAAGATCAGCCATGTCTATCCTACAGGCTTTAGTCCAAGAACTGGTATACTGATCAAAGCCAGTTCCATGTTCTTCATTTTCTGTGTTTCCTGCGTTGCATTATTGCTTTGTCACAGTTGCTTAGAAAGAAACTTAGAGATGGTTGCTACCTAAACAGTTGGAGTCAACATCACCAAAAAAGGCTTCTGCAGTACAAGTCTTTTGATGATGTCCTTATGTGTCTAATACACATTTAAAATAATTGGGTTTTCCTCCTGTGTAAGTAAAAATGAGTAATGAAGTTGTTTTGACCAGGACTGCAAAGCAATGGGAACACATCATTTTGTGGTCATTGGCATTTAAAATTCATCAGAAAAGAGCAGAGGTTTAAAGCATGTGATGAGACACAGTATATGTAGGAAAGCATTTTGCTTCCTCTCCTACTGAAAAGTGTATTTTGAATCTTTAGTTTAGCTACATGTGATTTGTCAGAAAAGATACAGTTGTTACTTCCCAGATGCAATGCCAAATTATTCTGTCGTATTTTTAAAAGCATATATGTAATGAATCACTTGAATTAGGGAGAGAAGACTTGAGGATTAATTTTTATCTCTAGTCTCTACATCTGGCTCCATTCCTTCTTTCATGTATTTTAATTTCAATTAAAAAAATAGCTTCATAGAATAGCAGTATTCTGTGAACTACATCACCATTTACTACATGAAATCAGTTTTCAAAGCTAAATAAGCTGCTTTTTGAGATCCACAACCAGCACAGGAAAGCACCACAAAAGGGAGTTATTTTGTAATTGTGTTGAAATCTGCTAAATGAACTGGAAGTATACTTCTCCAGAGGTAACAGCATTCTACCTGGATATAGCACTTTCATAAAAGCAGCAGCAAGACAAGGGAAAAGAGGGAAAAGTTATGCCAATGTGTATCTTTTTATGTGCTTAAATAGAGCCATTTGCTTTTGCTCTCACCTCTTCCCAGGTCTGACGACATGAAATACTTTTCCTCCAAACAACATTAAGGATAGTGTTAAAGGGCTTCTGCTAAAAGCTCTCTCAAAACTCAACTTGCTTTAGGAACACTATTTCTCAAAGATACATTTTGGCCTTGCTGCTGGTAATTATTGTGGTATGACAGGAAAGTTCTTCTATCATGCACACAGAAAATAAAAATATTTTTTTAAGTATTTTTAAACAGAAAAATATGCAATTTCTTTTTTAAAAAGTGTCTAAATTTATTCTTTGTCTGGTAAACACATATACAAGGTTATGACAGCAGAGATTCTTTCATGATTTGCCTCCATTAGAGGGATTGCTTTAATTTTCTTCACATTTATTTGGAATTTCAAGTCTTTTGATATGTTTTCAATCACCTCAATGGAGATTATTTTCCCATTCCATCCTGAGTTAGCTTTGCAGTTCTGGTCACTGTGTCACACTTCTAAGTGTGACAAATAACCAGAAAAAGCATGACAAATGCAAAAAAAAATTTAAAAATTTATGCCTACAAGTGTTTTGAGATTTCTGGTGTTGTCTCCAGTGAAAGAAAGTTGAAGGCCACAAAACAATTTTCATTTGCATTTAATGGCGCTTAAGAAATGAAATTTTGTACACAGATTTTCCTAATTTTTGCTTCAGCTCAGATTTACTAGCTACCAGATCCTGTCTGCGAAGTTTAACTTCCATGTATGTGAAAGTAAAATTTTGTGGTTCTTTCTGTTCTTATGATGCTGTACACTGATGACAAAGGAGGAATTAAAAGTAATTGAGAGCATCCAAGTTGTACTGTAACAATAACAGAGCAAAGAAATCTAATTTAGAACAATTTAAATGGCAATTCAAAGAGCATGGGATGTATTTTGTCAGATACCCAAATAAACTTCTTCTCTTAATGTCCGACATCCAGGGACATGAAAACCACTCTAAAGTAGCTAGAATTCTGTTTAATCACCTGGGTTAAGAGTAGTACTGCTGACCTAAAAAAAGTTTGAATGTGATAACTTAAAGGGAGTTCTTAGATGTTATTTGTAAATAAGTAGTATGGTAAGTAAGTACTCCTGTTGATCAAATGTTTCACACTTGCAAGAAAAATAATAATTTTAAAATGTAATCTGTTTGTAAAAGCTATGTAAAATACTATTCTACAAATGGTTGCTGTATATTGATATTTCATTTTGGTTGAACTTCCTTTTTTTTTTTTTTAATTAAATTGACAGAATTCAACTTACTGTTGTTCACCTCAAAATTGCTGCCCATCCCACTATGTTTTTTGACTTTGCAGTCAAATTTGAGTATGATAAAATAAAGACAGAGAGGTTTTCAAGGTAATTAAGTTTTTTCAAATTTAGTGAGATAATGCCCTCATTAGAGGAAAACTCTGTTATGGTACATTCTGTTGGCATGTGAATAGTATCTACTGGGTCAGAATACACAATTGAAGCTAGCTAGTACTGAAGTATGTTATATTTGGCTCAGGAAATTTTTATAAAGCTCATGGACAGAGTAAAAGTAACGAGATGACTGCATTGATGTGGGTACTTGACCAAACATACAAATCTGTACACAATTAGGCCTCATCACTACTTCTGGTTATAGTACAATTTTTTAATTAAGCTTTCAATCTTTCTTTGCTGCTTTTAAAGGATTTTTAGACACAATTGAAAGCAACAGCAAACATACACAGGTCCCGTGCCCTAGTCTCTTTTTATTCCCTCTCTACTTTGCTACTAACTTTAGTTTCATTTTTGCCACTGATTTAAGTGAAGAGCATAAACTGGGCTTTGAGTTTGCCCTTTCTCAGTGCTCCTCCCAGATGAAACAGTTACCTCCTAACACAAATCCTGAATTTGTTTCAGAATATTATTGCTGTGTTCATAAAAGTTGTCCTATGTGTTCAAGTATCATGTGTGGCCTGCTTCCTGATCAAAGGTAGTGAGGACCAGTCCCTCATGTCTTGTGGCTTTTTTTAAGATCTAAGAATTCCTGTGTTGAGACACTCTGAGGTATCAAAAGTCAACTTTGGTAGGTGTTAAATTAGTATTTAGACCATAGAGACAGAAACTGTGCTTTGTTTTACTTGCAGAAGGACTTTTTATGTATCTAGACATACATGAATCACTGTCTTGATAGTGATTTTTTTCTCCATGGATTTTAGCAAAATGGCCAGAGAAGGTAGACTTGAGTATCTTCCTCAACCGAAGATGTGCAGTTGGATAAATTCTGTCATTTACCATTGACGTTAAAAAATATTAAATAATGTGAGTAATGTTTTTAGTGATTGATGCTGCACGTATCTAATCTGATACTTTACAAGAGTATTTGGAGGTGTGTTCATGCAGTCAGAAGTATTAGTTCAGTTCCTTTGTGGGTTAGGGTTTTTTTTTTAATTGACTTGTATTTGTTTTTGAATATTAATATTATACATTTGAGTACTAGATATACACTGAAGATTTATATTTTGAGTGTCTGAACAGAGATATCAAAAAGGAAATCTTAAAGGAGTTAAAATCAATGTTCCCCACTGAGGATGTCTGGGAAATTTCTCTATATACCTTTTCATTCTGGAGATTGGCTCTGAAGAAATATTCCAAATGAGAAAAAAATCATTAGAAGATATTTTGGGACAAATCAATAAAATTGATAGTAATGATTTTTCTGTCATCAGGAGCAGATGTCCTCATGCTACTCATTCATGTTCAGAAGGCAAAAAGTTCTTCATGTGCCTTTCTGGTAAAAGAAGCAAGATACCACCAGACATGGCTTCATCTTAATTTTCATCCCAAGAACTTTCAATATATTTAGGTGTTGCTAACTACATGATTTTAGCTTTGCTACCACAATATATCCCCACTGTCCATTCTATCAAGAGCTTGAGTACAGAGTAGAATAGTGATGAGAAACACACATAAATCTTCAAATATTATGCAATTTCTAATAATTTTTATATACAAACAGGAAGAATTTTGTTATTGTCAGAGAATACCCCCAAGCAGATTATCCCTATCTTCATATTTTGAATAAACAAAAGAGTAATAATGTCAGTTTAAGCCAAAATGTAACCTTTGTTGTGTTTAGAAATGGTTATAAAGGGATTATAAAGGAAGAGTCACTTATGAATAAGTAAAATGTAGAGTAAGCAAACAGAGACTGTCAGATGTTTGCAGGCAGTTGGAGAAGAATGTTTTAAGTTGCAGCCATTGAACAGAATAATTTTCGATAAGCTTAAAACTTCTAAAGGTATTGTGGGCATCTCCATAGGCCATTGTAAAGCAATGTGAAAAACAGTTTTTCTTAAAGAACATGTCATAAAAAGACATATTTTCTGTAGCTGTCTCTCAAGTGCTGTAATTTTCTGGACTTGTCAATGATATTATAAATCTAAGTGAAAGAGGATTTTCTCTGGAGGACAGTAGAGAGTTTAATGTACAACTGAGAATACCAGAATCCTTCTGTAGAGCAGTCCTGGAAATGAACAGCAGACTCACATGTCATTTTCTGTCCAGCACTTCCTAGCAGGTCTGGATGTATTGCTTTTGCAGGCACAACAGCTTGTGGTGTAAAAAATATGGTATCAAGAGTAAAAATTTGAATTTCATTAAGTGTCTTCATTTGCCAGTCTTCAAATTTCTAATACAAAACAGAAATACATCTCTAAAGACCACAATATGTTTTATCTTTGCTAGAAATTTCAAATAATTTACGATCTGGAGTTGTTAATGAAACATTTTGTATTTCAAATGAGGAATTATTCCATTTTATAAAAGCAAGAAGTTTTTTGTAAGAAGAAGAATTGTATAACACATAGCATTCTTGTTCTCCACAGAGGGATTTTATAATCTTAGTAATTTCCTCAAGTATTTTTGACTTCTTGGATAGGTAGATACACATAGCAAGATGTTGCTAAGTCTTGGTCTGAGTAAATACGTGGTTTTAATTGTGGTGTTTAACTTCTCATTTCAACTGACTTTTGTCTTGCCTATCTTAATTAAATTTATTATTAATTGGTAATAATAAAAGATTGGATGTCTGGGATAGATCACATAAGAAAACACAATTTATATACTGTAGTCTGTAGCCATCACATCCTTGTTTGGTATTAGATTTTGTGTGTATGAAATTTTACAAAATTCTATAATTTGATGTTTCATTCAGAGTTTTGGTCACCAAGTTACTTGCTAATGACCTTCAGAATTCAATGCCAGACTTCTGCAGTAACTAACTTTAACAAGGACTGAACAGAAAGGCTTTATCTGCATACAGTGTAATATGCACATTTCTTCTGAATAAGGAAATAATTTAGCTGTCACTGAATGAAAGAACTAAAATGCTAGTGAACAAAAACTACCTGTGGTAGATTGTAGCGAAAGTTCTGTAAATTTGACAGCCACCTTCTGTTCATTTCTCTCCTTGAAGTGTCAGATTTGTAAATCTTTATTACTCGCAAGGAATGACAACCCCAAGGGAAACCTTCCACTTTTCACCTGAAGAAAAGCCCTTTGACACCTGGAA
Organism: Phylloscopus collybita; assembly: GCA_027886175.1. Lineage (NCBI taxonomy): Eukaryota > Metazoa > Chordata > Aves > Passeriformes > Phylloscopidae > Phylloscopus > Phylloscopus collybita. Next base: position 8,767,376 of record JAJNNQ010000007.1, read on the forward strand.
GGTTCAAATGCTCAGAATAAGAGAGGATGCAGTGTTAAGTAATTTTATAATTCTTTCAAACTATCATTTTATAAATTAGAGTTGGAAAATTTATTAAATCCTCAAGACATCCCTGTGTGTTTAATTTTATTTTGCTTCTTAGTGAAAAAGCCCTTTATACAGGAGACTAAATGCACACAGGTTTTTTTCATAAGACATGGTTTTTATTAAACTATAAGCAGACAAAGGGTGATTGTCCTAGACTTTCCATAAGAACAAGATGACTCTCAGCATTCCTTGCACATTAATATTTTCCTTTCTTCCACCTGTCTCAAGACAGATCTCATGCTAGTTGTTTAAAGACTTGCCCATACAAACAGGCAGTTAAAGTTCATACCTTGTTTAGTTATAAACACTTACACGATTAACAAAAAAGAAGGATCTAGGGGAATGAATCTACTCTGGCTTGTGCTTCAGAGAGGGAAACCTCACAGCCAGAAGACTACAACGATTTCTGTTCTGATATTCGTGGCAGTACATTATTTATCTGGTGTACTTGCAGTCCTTCAAGGAAAAAATAAATCATGTTGAAGAGCAGCTACTGTGGGGGAAGAGTGTACTGAACTTTAGAGGGCAACATTTATTTCAAATTAGGTTCATTAAAGCAAATTGTTCACTATCACATTTTTATCCTCTACTCAAGGCCCATGAGATATCTACTTCTCGAAGGGGTTGGAGAATAAAAACTGTACTGGTAAGATGACATTAGTTACCTGTTGCAGGTTTGACGTTTTAAAATGCCTTTGTAGTAATAAACCCTGTTGAAAAACACTGAATGACATTCAACAGGACAAGACAGTGTTTTACACAATGAAACTATGGAGGTTCACCATACAAAGAGCAGTAAGTAAGGAAATGATCTTGACACCATTAGTGGGTCTCAGTCTTTCATTGTTAAGTGAATGGCTGTACAGCCCACTCTTTTCTATCTTCTTAAAGGATTATTTCTAAAATCTCTAATAGTAATGAGAGCTCCAGAGGGTTTAAATAGTAGCCTCACCTGCATTATCATTCAATCATTTCTACATCAGTTATTCTTAGTTCTTTGCATTTTTGTTTGTCCACTAAGATAGAGTAACATATATGTTGAAAAACCCAGAAAAATAATAATTATGAGGTTTTAATTTTCCTTTTGTATTATGATACTCAAGGTCACTTAGCTGTAATAGTGACTGAATTACAGAGAGAGAAGGTTCACTTCTTTTTTTTTAATTAAAACAATTTCAGGCATTTTACATAAAAGGAGACATCTCATACCACAAATTAGCTACTTCTTCAAATGCTCATAATGTAAAAATTTTGAAGAATTTACATAAAAAGTCTCTCTAATATTTTTGTGTGGTGTTTTAATTCCGGTGGTAATAACATGATTTTATTCTTTTTCTTATCTGAGTAATGTTTTTGGAATTTTTAAAGGAGAAAAAATTGAAAGATGGAAAACACGGTTTAAAAAATTTTACTGTTAATTAAATTCAAGAGTAGATATTAGACAAAGAACATTTTATATAGCATATATTAATATTAATATGTTCTAATAGCAATATGGCATATATTTATATAATCTTAATAATTATGCCATTAATATTTATATAATCTTGTGCTGTCAGTGACTGCCTTTCAGCTCTACTTAAAGTGTGCAAAGCTTTTGATAGTGACCATGTCATAGTTATTATGCAAATGTGCAGTGTAGGGTATGCAAACAGTTAACTAGGCCATATAAATTTCTTCCCTGCTCTCCAAAAATGACACTGCAGGGATCCAGCTCTTTTCTGAGCTGATGACATTAGTTTACAATTCAAACTGTAATATGCTATATAACACAAAAATTTCAACAAAGGTTGGGCAGGATTAAATATGATATGATAGAAGGGCTGAAAGTAATTATAAAATTTTCTAATCATGGGAATTTGATTTTCCCTTGCCTCTCTGTTTTTGTCCTGAAAGCTTTTCCATATGGATTCCAAAGTTTTCTCATCTTTTTCTCTGAGCAACAGGATTGCCTCAGCTTTCATCTTTTAGGAAAATACTCCAACAGCACCTCTTTCCTGTTGGTTAATCATTGGACTGCTTCTGTGTTCACAAAGACAAAAATGTGTGTGCCTGAATGCACTGAAATGTGAAATCTTGGTGTACTTCTTATGTTCATACTCTAATAATACCCATTTAGCCAAATGCAACATACACAAAAAAATGAACATAATATTCCTTGAACATACTGTATGCAGGTCTTAAAAGTAGTTCTCACTTGCCTCAGCTGGCAGGTTGTATAATTTCAGTTTACAGTTTGTATACAATTGCACAAGAATTTAGTTTAAGAGGTTGAAATGGTCTTTTCACTGTACTGTTTTTGTTTAGCACTATCACCTCTTTCATGCCCACACATACTGTGAACTTTCATGCATGTGAACATCATGTATGGAGGTGTCATGGTTTAGGAATGGTGTTCTCCAATTCAGTATTCCTATTTAAACCATGCCACCACTTGCTCCCCCTCCCCTCCAATTGGCAGCACAAAAGGCAAGGGTCATGGGTTGAGATAAGAATGGTTTGCTGGAAACAGCAATGAGATAAGAAAACAAACAGTAACAGCAACAATATCAACAAGAGAAGGTATAGCACAAAGAAATTACTTGCACAGAAAGCCTGCAATAATAAAAAAAAATCATTTAGTTCTTCCCAAACATGCTTTCTTCCACTGAAAGGAATGCCCTTTTCTTCAGAAGTCAGAATCCCTTCTCCCCCACACCTGGCAATGACCTGCTGGGATATAGAAAAACATCAGGGTCCTGGACACAGCCCTTCCACAATGTATCCTTCCCGCTGCCACAAAAAAATTAACTTTGTCCTGGCCAAAACCAGAACAAGAGGGAAGAGTAGATGCTCTGATGACTGTTCATGAGGAGGAATGTGCATAGTACAAGCACCAGTGGTGCAAATTTCATTGTGAAACCTCCCCAGTTCTTCTGAACTCTGATTTGAAAAGGTTTTATTGAATGCTAAGCTTTTTGTCTCTTTGCTGAAAATAGAAAATGCTAATAATTACATAATTATTAATGGAATTACAGCTAGTTATTAGTATTAACCAACTAAGTAGTTCTGTATTTAAATTATATTTTCTAATTGTATTTTATTATCAGTTGCTTTATGACAACATGATAAAGCGCTTGACTAACACAGTTCTGAACTGTCTATAAAGGGGAATTTTATTTACATGAAGTAACAGCCATTTATGAACAAAAACAATGAAAACTTATTTTTACAGTTGAAATATACTGAGATTACTTATTTTAATTGAATTTGTATTCTGTCTTCAGTATTTCCTATAGGTAAGTCATTCGTGAAAATAGTACAAATTACATGCTTTTACTCAGGCTGGCTTTCCTAAGCAGGCTAAAGGATGAGTTTTCAAATTGTTTTTTAAAAACAGCTGTCTTAAGTGAATATTTCAGAGCTGTCAAAATAGCTTTTGAACTTGATGCCTGAACTAACCTCAGTCCAACAGTAACATTAGTGATAGACAGTTTTTCAATGTCTTTCATTAATCAATGTTAATATAAAAATCTCCTGTATCTCAGAATCACTCAAATGACAGAGACCAGTTTCTAAGTCTTGCATGGAGAAAGGTGCACTAGAGCTAGGGAAGTGTTCTGTCATGATTATATATTTTTAGAGGACAATTATAAGTGTGAAGAACATACAGGTCTTTTATGGGCAGCTCATATGTTACTACAGGCATGAATTCCATGCCTCACTTGCCACACATACAGTGTCTGAACATATGGGAAATCTCACAAGGTCAAAAATCTGCAGTGTTACTGGTTGATCATGAGTTTAATCTATCATTTAAAATCTGTGAAAAGTCTATTGGCAGCTAATTAGCATTCAGTATCTGGTTTAAATCAGCAAAGCGACAAGAAGTAATTGGATTTAAATGGATCCCAGTAAAACAGATGATGACAATTAGAAAATACTTCTAAATAACAAACTATCCTGATAGAGCTCAATCCCGTGAATTATGGCCCAATCTACAAAAGTCCATAAGAAATGTGCTGATTGTGTTGGCCCTTGAATAGGGATGCCAAGAAATTCCACTTCTAATTAAGTAGTTTATTTGTAGTAGTTTGTTTTTTGTGGTACTGCTGACCTGATGCAAATAAGATGTTTTCATGGCCCATTTGAAAGATGTAAGAATTTTCATTCTGAAACTCAATTGCCATTTTATCTTCACTGTAGGTTGCCAGTATTGTTTACTCTTAGTCACTGTGTGCTGCTTCCTTATAAAATAATACAAAGATAACATTTACCAAAGTCATTGTGCATTCTGCAGGTTTCTTGCTTCTCCAGCTAACTTGTGTACATCCAAGTGTCTAAGACACCACTTCCTTCTTGATGCCTGTTTGGAATGCTCCTACACAAACAGTTTCATGGTTATTCCACTTATATTTCTCATCATACCTGTTGTTCTTCCTCTGTGAGTCTATCCTGAATCTTGACAGACTTCACAACACAGCTATGGGATCTGCCTATCTAAGGCTTTCCTTTCAGCTCACCTTTCTAAAACAACCCAGACTTATAAAAAAATTTCTCTCTGACTTCTCCAGATAGGTCTGAGATTATTTTCCTGTATGATTTCAGCTTGTGAACATACAAGTCAGTAATATGGAAAGTTGATTCTCCCAAAATAGTCCAACAGTATCAGTTCTGAAAGCATTTCCACTGTAATTATGTAATAGCAAGACACTAATTCTCTTAAAAATCATTATGTTAGGGAGAAAAACTTAATCCTTCTTAAAGCATTCAGTTGTCTAGGCTAGCACTGCCTATTTACTATGACCAAAGCAATTTTTGGTAATATTAATAATGCTCAGAAGCAACAGAACTGTTTTGTGTCAAGAAAAAATAGTTCATGCAGAGAACAATGCTGTGCTGGGAGATGTCCCCTGTGGAATTTCTAAAGGGCTGAAAACAATCACAAAACTCACAGGCTTTTTTGCTGAAATGCATAATGGATTTTGACCTCACCTCATTAAACAGCAGCACATAATAAATTATGTATAAACCCCTCAGCTCACAAAATAAACATTTTTCAACAGGGTGAAAATGGAACAGAGAAGAACAGGAATCAGAAAAATCCTATCTTCTTGTTAAATTACATGCTTTTGGAAATCATTCTGGTTGAAATGTCTACAACATATCAGCATACACGTATGAGAAAGTCATCCCAGGTTCTCTTTTTCCTTTATGGATGTCTAAAATTCACATCTAACATAAGTCAGATGAATAATTCCCAGCAGGGAGACCTATCTCCATTAACCATAAAAGGAGTCCAGGTTGACTGACTCAGATGTGCAGGACTAAATTGTTCATATCTGACGTTGTGAGATGAATTCCAGCCTCAGAGACCACTGTAATGAGGCTGCATAAGAACATGAAGATGTGACAATTAATTAACTCTTTGGCAAATGGTCTCTACTGCAAAGTTTACCTTGCAGGTGTAAGGAGCAGCAACACAAGGAACAGGCAAAGCGGTCTGCCTTGTAGAAAAGATGCAAACAAATCCACGTGTGAGTACTCACCACACATAAACCGGCAATACCCCGACTGCTCACCCGTGTCCAGCAGGAGCAGAAGGGATCCCTTCTCCCTCACCACCCCCTGCACGTGGCGTGAGCTTGTACAGGATAACCTCAGAGTCCCAGCCATGCCCCTTCTGGCTACTGCAAATATTAACAGTATCCTGCCCAGAACCAGGGCATAGTTGTGCTACTCATGGGCAAGAACTGAACAGCTTATTTCTCAAAGTTTGTCTCTGGTTGTTACCAGATAAAAGTTACTGCATCCTGCTCTGTATTGTTATGTCTTGAGAAGAAATCTGTGTGGAAGTAAGGGTAAAGGTTTGTCTAAGCATCTTATGGAACCCATTGTATGTATAAATGTCCCAATATCTCATGGCACCACACTGTGACAGAGATTCCAGATAAGGGGCAACATCTGTGTGAATAATATACAATGACTATATTAGTTTACTATAAAATGACTAGGTAGAAAACAGAAAAAAAAAATAGTATCAACTTATATTTAAACAGCATTCTTTAATCAGTACTATCTGCTTCAGTAATATACAAAACTAAAATATATAATCTGATATTTTTAAACAAGCATAGTTCATGTGGGGTATATTAAGTAACGTCTTGTAAATCGTGTAAATGTTTTGCACTAATATTAAGCCAAGTTATTCCAGAATCTATAATTCCTCAGCAATAAATTGTTACACTATTTTCAGCAATGAAAATATTTATATACAGAGTCTATGAGCAACTGAGACTGATAGCAGAAAAAAAAATTATAATATTATACCATAATGTCTGTACACGAAGTTGCATTATGAACTGCCAATTATTTGGTCTAATTTTTGAATATAAATAAACAAGAAATTAATATTTTTCATGGAAGTGCAGAGATAAGATGACTACTACATATATACAAGGGGCTAATGTGTGAGCTTCTGTTCAATTGTAAACTGATATGTCTGTCTTGCTAGGAAGCTGCAGGAACAAAAGATGATGTATTTCTAAAGTTGAGGGTTAGAACTGATGGCCACAAGCATGTTATAGACATGTTATAGATGGCTCTGCAGGAAACTTGAAATGAGGCAAGGATGTCGTTTGATCATGTTTTGAAAGCTGTGTGAGCAGAGCATGGTGATCTCATTGACAGGAAGAAATTCAGAATTGAGAGTAGACCTTTTGTGAAACCTTTCTGAAGGCACTGTCATTTGGGAGCATTATATTATAGGAAAGTGGACCAGGTTTTGGATGTAAGATGCTTTTGGACATACCTGGCTCATTGGAAGGGCTTGAATTTACAATACCTATTTTGTTTCTGACATCTATGGATGGGTTGGGTTTTTTTTTTTTGCTTTATCTCATTGCAAAAGAGACAGATATTGCCCACTGTTGTTCTTTAAAACTCTTCAACTGCTGAGTTTTTGTTCTTTTGGCCAGATTTGTAAGCTTTAATGAATGGTTTGAATTGTTGGTGATTTCTGTGCTGCAAAAGTGGAAGTTAGGGAATATTCTCATATTTTAAGGAAGTGAAACTTTGTAAGATTCCTTTAAATTCAGACAATGAATTTAATAATGGTGAAGTTGTGCAAACTCAGTAGGCAATGTTTTTAATGTTGATATATCTTTAAATATGAATATCATTATTTCCTGTACATCATAAAGAATAATTTAATTTCTTTACATACCTATTCTGAAGCCTTATATTGGGACTCCAACTGATACATACTTGTGTAGATTACGATATGATCCCATAAAATATTTTATACGGGAGAATTAGAATATTTTGACAAATGGGATGGAAGGTTTTGCCATTCTTTATAGGATGAAATAAATTTAAGCCTCCTGAAAACAGCAGTTAATGCAGTTCATATATTAAAGCATCATGTTGCATGAATCAAAAACTAAAATGTAAGTTGAATGGAGCACAATGAAAATGCTTTCCAGGTAAAACTCCATAAGAGTTTCTGGTTCCTAGTTATTAAAATTGTATCATCATATTTTCCTTGGAGTTTTATATAAATATTGTCACTTAAATTAAACAACTAAGCGGTTCCCTTTATTTTTTTCCTTTACATAGCAGATGGTACGTGAACAATACACAACAACGACACCAGGCACGAGCCTAGAGAGGCCGAAGAATGAATATATCTACAAAATTGGAATTTATGGCTGGAGAAAGCGTTGTCTCTACCTGTTTGTTCTCCTCCTGCTTATCATCCTAGTTGTGAATTTTTCTTTGACAATTTGGATTCTGAAAGTGATGTGGTTTTCCCCAGTAAGTGTCCTCTTTAATTTTCCCTTCTTGTCTTCTTTTTCCTGCCTCACCACTTCACTTATTTTGTATGTACACCAGCTTCTCTGTAGGTAATGGATGGTTCCTTTTTGTTCCTTCTCAGCTGTGATTTGCGCTTTGGCTGAAAGTATGTTAGAAAAATATATCTTTGAATGTACTTCTTCATATGTAATTTCTGCATTAGTAATAATTTTTGAAATACTGAGGTTGTTGATACTTTAGATTGCAGTGAATTCTAACCATTCTATGAGAATGTATTTTACTGTTCTCTCATAGTCTCTGTTTAGTTAATATTTTATAAATGTGTTTACTGTAATTTTATCTCATACAGAATTCCTTAGTTAAAATATTGCTGACAGTTGCTGTGGTTTTTAGCTTTTCTCCTATTTATCAGCATCTAAAATTTAACAATTTATTTGCCCAATTAATTACAGCTTGGAGGTAATTATTACTACTTCATGCTTGAGGCTAAGCAGCTATATAATTCAGAAGTAAATTTAATAACTTTATACTGTCACATGTATTTTATTATTTATAACGTAATTTTGCATGTAGTAGATTAAAGGGTAAGTTTCAGAAGTCTGCAAGATATGACTTGAGTCGGAATGCAATAAAATGCCTCAGTGAATATTGAAGCTAAGCTAATTTGCTACTAACATGCATTTGTGATACACAGGTGATTTGAATAGGCTTGTTAGAGGAAAAACAATAATAAAAAAATTTCTATAGCTCTGCCCTGGCTATTGAAGAAAGTTTCTGTTATCTATTGATATTACAGCTCTAAGTGAAGACCGGTTTATCTTAATATGAATATTTCTATACTCATGTATTGGTTTGGGCAAATTAGAAGACCCTCCGAGAGGAAGTCCCCTAAGACAAACCTCCACCACCCCTCCCCGCCCCCAGCCCTGGGTTTGGGAAGGAAATTCTTTGGAGGAGACAAGTGGAAAAAACCGATTTATTAACAAGAACTCTTCCCCCCACAAGAGAAAAGGAAAAGGCTCAAGTTACTGTGGGGGGAGGGCACAGAGCTTCTTCCGCAGGCTCGGAGATCCTTGAAGATCCTCAGGTCAGGTCCTCAGGTCCGGAGCCGGTCCAAATCTTCGGGGGGGGGGGGGGGAGAGAGGGAAAAGGGAGAAAAGGAAAAAAAAACAGAAACAGCACAAAAACAAGCAGCAGAAAGCAAAAGCGGCTAAATTAGCAAGCAGGAGCAAGCAAGCAAGCAAGCAAGCAGCCAGCAGCAAAGCCAAAAGCAGCAAGCGCAGTAGAAGCCACAGCCAGCAAAGCATTGGCTGTTAGACATAACAACCCAGTCCAGATATGGGATATAAGGCTCCGTCAACCCAGGACATTCCACCCCTTATCCCATATCGTGGACACACAATAAGAACTTCCATCTCACTTACTCAGACCTTCGACACTTACACGTTTCCATCTGTCTTACTTGCTCGAACCTTTGACACTTCACATATGCATCCTACCCCACATTCATATCCCCCTGAGGTACACATCGTACTGTTCCATCTTTCTGCATTATCCACCATGTACAACCCGGTCCTTGAGCAGAGACAATTCCACGGATGGGTTTGCCTGTACTCGAGGTAGGGTTGATCCATACTGTCTTTCCCAACAAACTTTTAACACGGGCCACTGGGGCTTTATCTCCATCTACTACATTAAGGAGCTGAGACTGAGCAGGACCCCCTCGGTTGGTAGAACCTCGGGTGTTAACCAACCAGGTGGCCTTTGCTAAATGCTGCTCCCAATTTTTTAAGGACCCCCCACCCAATGCTTTCAGGGTGGTTTTTAACAACCCATTGTACCTCTCTATCTTACCTGCAGCTGGTGCATGGTAGGGGATATGGTACACCCACTCAATACCATGTTCCCTAGCCCAGTTTTTAATAAGACTATTTTTAAAATGAGTCCCATTGTCTGACTCAATTCTCTCGGGCGTACCGTGTCTCCAAAGGACCTGCTTCTCAAGGCCCAGGATGGTGTTACGGGCTGTAGCATGGGATACAGGGTAGGTTTCCAACCATCCCGTGGTGGCTTCTACCATGGTCAGCACATGGCGCTTGCCTTGGCGGGTCTGAGGCAGTGTGATGTAATCAATCTGCCAGGCCTCCCCATACTTATACTTAGACCACCGTCCACCGTACCAGAGGGGCTTCATCCGCTTGGCTTGCTTGATGGCAGCACACGTCTCACAGTCACGGATAACTTGAGAAATGCTGTCCATGGTTAGATCCACCCCTCGGTCTCGTGCCCACTTATAGGTGGCATCTCTACCTTGGTGACCTGAGGCATCATGGGCCCATCGTGCTAGGAACAACTCTCCCTTGTGCTCCCAGTCAAGATCTATTTTCAAATCCCCTATCTTTGCAGCTTGATCTACCTGCTGATTGTTTTGCTGCTCCTCATTAGCTCTGCTTCTGGGGACATGGGCATCTACATGGCGAATCTTCACAAGTAGGTTCTCTAACCGGGCAGCAATATCTTTCCATTCTTCAGCAGCCCAAATTGGTTTGCCTCTACGCTGCCAGTTCGCCTCTTTCCACTTCTTCAGCCATCCCCACAGAGCATTGGCTATCATCCACGAATCAGTATACAAATAGAGCCTTGGCCACTTTTCCCTCTCTGCAATATCTAGGGCCAGTTGAATGGCCTTGAGTTCAGCATATTGACTGGATCCACCCTCTCCTTCAGTGGCCTCTGCGACCTGTCGTGTGGGGCTCCATACAGCTGCTTTCCACCTCCGACTCATCCCTATGACACGGCAGGAACCGTCGGTGAATAAAGCGTAACGGGCTTCCTCTGCTGGCAGCTGGTTGTATGGCGGAGCTTCCTCCACCCGGGTCACTGGTTCTTGTTCTTCATCTGCCACACTGAAACTTTCACCTTCGGGCCAGTTTGTAATTACCTCTAAAATTCCAGGGCGATTCAGTCTCCCAACTCGGGCGCGTTGTGTAATGACACCAATCCACTTGCTCCAGGTAGCATCGGTGGCATGGTGGGTGGAGGGAACCTTTCCTTTAAACATCCATCCCAGCACCGGTAGTCGGGGTGCCAGGAGGAGTTGCGCTTCAGTGCCAATCACTTCCGAGGCAGCTTGAACTCCTTCGTAGGCGGCCAAGATCTCCTTCTCTGTGGGAGTGTAGTTGTCCTCGGACCCTCTGTAGCTTCGGCTCCAGAATCCCAGTGGCCGGCCTCGAGTCTCACCTGGCACCTTCTGCCAAAGGCTCCAGGACAGACCATGGCTCCCGGCTGCAGAGTAGAGCACGTTCTTTACCTCTGGTCCTGTCCTGACTGGGCCAAGGGCTACCGCATGAGCGATCTCCTGCTTGATCTGGGCAAAGGCTTGCTGCTGTTCCGGGCCCCAGTGGAAATCGTTCTTCTTGCGAGTAACCAGGTACAGAGGGCTCACAATTTGACTGTATTCGGGGATGTGCATCCTCCAAAAGCCGATGGCCCCTAGGAAAGCTTGTGTTTCCTTCTTGCTGGTAGGTGGGGACATGGCGGTGATCTTATTGATGACCTCAAGGGGAATCTGACGCCGTCCATCTTGCCACTTCACTCCCAGGAACTGGATCTCCCGGGCAGGTCCTTTGACCTTACTCTTCTTGATGGCAAAACCGGCTTCCAGGAGAATCTGAATGATCTTCTCTCCCTTCTCAAAGACTTCCGCTGCCGTGTTCCCCCACACAATGATGTCATCGATGTACTGTAGATGGTCCGGAGCCTCACCCTTTTCCAGTGCATCCTGGATCAGTCCATGGCAGATGGTGGGACTGTGCTTCCACCCCTGGGGCAGTCGATTCCAGGTGTACTGCACTCCCCTCCAGGTGAAAGCAAACTGGGGTCTGCATTCCGCTGCCAAAGGAATGGAGAAAAATGCATTGGCAATATCAATAGTGGCATACCACCTCGCTGCCTTGGACTCCAGCTCGTACTGGAGCTCCAACATGTCTGGCACGGCAGCGCTCAGTGGTGGTGTCACTTCATTCAATGCACGATAGTCCACAGTTAATCTCCATTCTCCTTCAGATTTACGCACAGGCCAAATGGGACTGTTGAAGGGTGAGTGGGTTTTGCTAACCACCCCTTGGCTCTCCAGCTCCCGGATCATCCTATGGATGGGGATCACGGCATCTCGAGTTGTTCTATACTGCCGGCGATGCACTACCGAAGTGGCAATTGGTACCTGTTGTTCTTCCCCCTTCAGGAGTCCTACTGTCAGTGGATCCTCGGACAGTCCAGGCACGGTACTCAATTGTTGGACGCCCTCTGTCACCACAGTTGCCACACCAAATGCCCACCTGAGTCCCTTCGGGTCTTTGAAATACCCCCTTTGGAGGTAATCTATGCCCAAAATACATGGGGCCTCTGGGCCGGTCACAATGGGGTGTTTCTTCCATTCATTTCCTGTCAGGCTCACATCTGCCTCTACCAACGTATAGTCTTGGGATCCCCCAGTCACACCAGCGATGGAAACCGCTTCTGCCCCTACATATCTCGATGGGACCAATGTACACTGCGAGCCAGTGTCAACCAAAGCCTTATAGTTTTGTGGCTTCAATGTGCCAGGCCAACGAACCCACACTGTCCAAAAAACACGATTTTCCCTAACCTCTACCTGGCTAGAGGCAGGGCCCCTCTAAGCCTGATTATCCTTCTTTCCTCGGGTATATGTCTTAGAGGTTCCCTCAAGGGGATCGGACAAGTCACCATCGACATCATACTTGACATCCTGGCTGCGAACAACTGGAGCTGCTCTCTGTTTGGTGAGACTTCCTCTGTAAATCCTGCCTTCCTTCAAATTGCGCACCCGTTGTGCCAGAGCAGCAGTAGGTTTCCCATCCCATTTCCTCATATTTTCTCCAGACTCACGCAGGAAGAACCACAACTCAGCTCGTGGGGTGTACTTTCTCTCCCCATCAAAGGGACGCCTGCGTTGGACACCAGGACCTCTAACTTGCACAGCCGAGATTTGGAGGAAGTCCTCCTTAATCTCTTCCCTGAGCTTCTTGTGATTCTCCTCTAGTTTGTCTTCTAATTTCTGCAGTCGTGTTTCCACAGCTGCAATTCTGGCATGAGTTGGGCCATGTACAGCATCAGCATATGCTCGAAGCTTTTTTGCCATATCGAGCACAGTCTCATGTGTCTCCTCTCGCTTCATTATTGCCAGAGCAGAAGCATATTCAGCTGGCCCAAGTCGCACAAGTTTTCTCCACATTACAGGTGTACATGGTACCAGGTCTGGATTTCTAGTTGTTACATCATCTGAAAAAATGAGTTCTGCTACTGCCATCTCTCTCAGACGTTGGATCCCCTGTTCTATGGTCCTCCACTGCGTCTGCTGCAGATAGAGGTCATCTGCACACAGATATCTTTGTGCTACACCATACAGAATCCGTTCCCAGAGGCTGTGAGCATTGGCTTCCCTCATCATGCCCTGGTCGATAACAGGATCAAGTGACAGTGATCCCAAATGCCTCGCCTCAGTGCCATCCAGGACTGTAGCCTCCCCTGCAGCATCCCAGAGGCGAACTAACCAACTAATTATAGATTCATTGGGTTGTCGCCTGTAATCCTTTCTTAGGCCCCTAAGGTCCTTTAGAGAAAAGGAATCAATATTGGCTCCAGAATCTACACCCCTCGATGTGGTTTCTGATTTTGGTGAAGGTCCTTCTCCTGGATTATCATCATCATCATCCTCCACCTTGCGATCGGTCTTCCTTGTACACTTTCCACCTTTCGTATTAGCAGCAACAGCCCTTAGTTGAGGCCTGCTGTCTGATTTAACTACTGGTCTGGAGCCTGGAATATTAGCTGCAGCCTGAGTGACTGGGATGGTAACTAGTTTATCTCCCTGTTCCCTGTCTTCTATCTGCTGTCCTTCAGTATCTAGCAGAGTACGATAAACATATGCCAAGGCCCAGCTCACTGCAATAATCCTTTCCTCCTTAGTATTACCATGGCACTTCTCCTTCAAGTACCTTGCCACCTTAACTGGGTTCTGGATCTGTTCAGACGGGAGGTCCCAGATTATAGGATCAGAAAATTCCTTTAGAATTTGGCCTATATCTTCCCATTTCCCACTCCATTCAAGATTTCTCCTACTTGGTTTTGCCCCTGAATCAGAAGTCTCATTAGCCCCCTTGGAAATCACAGCTTTCATCTTATGTAAGCTGCAGACAGTATAGAGGACACTCACTAAATTAAATACCAGAAAGATGGACTCTTTAACACTCAGGGGAAACTGAACATTTTCTAACAGGGATATAAACAATTCATAGGAGAAGAGGGAAAGCAGAGGCTGAAAAAACTCCTCCCCCGCTTCTCCCCTAACAAACTGAGTGCTCAACCATAATAACGAACCATCAAACATATTTACAGCCTTTCTGTAAATCATCACAAACAAGCCCAGCCCAATGAATATTTTGATTAGTGCCCCACGGCTACACGAACTACGTATGAGGAGCAATACCAGAGCTATCTCCGGGTAAGGAAATAGCCCTAGGTACCACAGAAATAATAGAGTCTCAAAAGACCCTAGGGACCAAAAATATTGGCAGGCTTTCACCCCAAATGACATTATGAGTCTAGAAAAAACCATCCCAATGCACCCACAAACAATTAGAATCACCAATATTATTATTATTAAGGTTTTTTCCACTTGCTTTGGTTCCTGTTTCCCGGCCAATGCACCAAAAAGTGTATTGGTTTGGGCAAATTAGAAGACCCTCCGAGAGGAAGTCCCCTAAGACAAACCTCCACCACCCCTCCCCGCCCCCAGCCCTGGGTTTGGGAAGGAAATTCTTTGGAGGAGACAAGTGGAAAAAACCGATTTATTAACAAGAACTCTTCCCCCCACAAGAGAAAAGGAAAAGGCTCAAGTTACTGTGGGGGGAGGGCACAGAGCTTCTTCCGCAGGCTCGGAGATCCTTGAAGATCCTCAGGTCAGGTCCTCAGGTCCGGAGCCGGTCCAAATCTTCGGGGGGGGGGGGGGGAGAGAGGGAAAAGGGAGAAAAGGAAAAAAAAACAGAAACAGCACAAAAACAAGCAGCAGAAAGCAAAAGCGGCTAAATTAGCAAGCAGGAGCAAGCAAGCAAGCAAGCAAGCAGCCAGCAGCAAAGCCAAAAGCAGCAAGCGCAGTAGAAGCCACAGCCAGCAAAGCATTGGCTGTTAGACATAACAACCCAGTCCAGATATGGGATATAAGGCTCCGTCAACCCAGGACAACTCACTAAAAAGAAGTATATTAATTTTAAGTCCTACTTACTAATACAGATGTAGTGCTTGAATTCCTGTGAAGGGTCTTCCCCTACATGGATTCTTTACAGCACTGTTACTGTCATACAGATTACAGCACCAAACATCTTGGATCACATATAATTTTTCTCTTATGCAGATCACATGGAACGTATGCTTTTAGTGCCTGCATGTCATAAATCACAGAAAACATGAAAAACATATAATTGTTTCCTGTGGGCCTCAGGGTTCTATTTTTAAGGAGTTGTAAAAAATGTTTTGTGTTGATTTGATTTCTACAATGTGAGCCTGGGTATTTCTTCTCTGACACCAGTGAGGACTAAAAAAAAATAACTTTAGAAAGTCATAGGAATGCCTATTTCCTTGTAGTTCCTGTTTGGAAGGCCCCCAAATGCCTTGATTTGCTGAGAGGCAGGGTCCTTCTGCTTTTGCAACAAGAGCAGTGGAGTAAAAGCTCTAGCAGTGCAGGTTTATATCCTTTCACAGAGTGGGCTGTGAATGCTGCAATTACAAGGAATTTCCTAATTCTGTGTGAAAGAGTCTGAATGCCTGATGCACCCAGTTGGATAGTGACTTAACTGTAATGCCTTCATTAATTTGGGATCATTTTAGGGAAATACTTGAATTCAGCTAAATATCAACTGTAAATACATTTGTGCAAAGTGCACGTCTGTCACAATCCTCAGCAAAAGAACATGTGACATAATTAAGAACAGAGAACTTCTTTTACTGGGTGTTGTTTTAATAGACTACATCTCTCAAGACAAGAAGTAACTCTGAGGATACCAGAAATATCACCCAGAGAGTCACAGAGAAGCACTGCAAGCCACTGAGTCTAAGAAAGATGTCTAGTGCATATTCAAAGTCTGCAAGTATAATTGAAACATCACAGTCCTTTCCTGTGTCTAAGGGAGCACCAGTTGTGGAGAATTAGTGTAACAGTCATAAGAAATTACTAATACTACCATAAAACCTTTTTCATGATGGAATTAAGCATTTATGCCTCCAAGTATTTTGTTACTGTTTGAAAATAGAGGTATCAATATAGTGTCAGAATTAGATTTTTATGATTCGTGAGTTCCAAGCTTGATGAGTATTTGCTTTTTGGGAAATGAGTTGATTCATGTATATCACACTTACCCAATTAAGCATTCCTGTGATTAGGAAGAGTTTAAAAGTAATTGTGAAATATTATTCTATGCAATCATCAGTTATTTGGCAAATATTAATCCGTCAACTGTGATAACACTTTTATTTGCTAATTGTAATCTAGGTATATTGTGTAGAAATTATAGGACTTACTGGGTTTAATATTTATGATAGATATTGTATTTTTAGCTAATACTTTAAATACATTTGGTCCTAGTTTTAGAACAATTCATTACAATCACTCTTAAAAATATCACTCTTAACAATATTTAAATATTGATAGCTAATAAGATATTAACAGCTTTTTTTTCTCTGTAAAATAGTAAAAGAAACAAGTTATATTCTCACTCAGGTTGATAAACATATTTAGAAATAAACATTGCAAACATTTTAAAATATATTTTTATAGTAGAGTCCTCACTAGAGTTTATGCTGAAGAAAACTTTAAACATAACATGACTGCAGTATATAATTTTATTAGGAAAACAGTTTTTCAGTAATAGGGGCAATGGTGCTTTAGTGATTGATCGACATGGTTCTTTAGCACAGCCCTCTCATAAGCCCACTCAGAGCTGACAGACTGGTTCTTTAGACATCAAAGTTTCTTTTGTTATATAAAAAGGGCTCTCTTTTTCTGTAAAACATCCTTGATTCTTTCATTAAGTAATCATTTTCAGTATACAAAAATCACATGCTATGTCTATTCAGAGATCCAGATTAAAATAATAATGAAATTATGAACAGAGCTTGAAGAAGCTCTGGCATTGAATTAATCCATGCACACATGTCCTGCCTTGACCCCCATAAAACCAGACAGTGTGATAAATACTAGCAAGGAAGCTAAGCTGATAAAGGAGAACATGAACCAGACATAGATATGCTGCAAGATGAATAATTTTGATCTCCTTGCAAGAATTTGGAATGATGAAAGACAGAAACTTTTCTAAGCTCCATTGTTTAAGAGTCCTTCAGCATCAAATGTAGATGACTAAATTGAACAGAATTTCATTATTTCATTTCATAAAAGCTAGACTAAAAGAGAACAACCTGCACAGAAAATATCCCTTTTCTTATGCTGCCCAATTAAAAAACATATGGGCATCTCCAAATTGTGCACATTAATTCAAAGGTATCAGCTGTATCTCATTCTTTTTTTTTTTTTCCTTTTCTCTCTTGGAGTTCAGAGGGACAGGGTCTCAAGTTTTTTTGTGGGGATGAGCGAAGCAACCTGTGAATTCATTATACTCAGCTGTTTCAGAGAAGACATTCAAGTAATTATACCTTGAGCTTGATGAATAAGGTGAAATAGAGTAATTTGAAAACTAGCATTATTTTTGCACTAAAATCAGTTTGAAAAAAAGGTTGGGTTTTTTCCCCTGGACAACATACCACATTTTGCATGTAATGGAAATTTCAGATTCTGTTTTTAACATAATGAGGCTTTCTGAGCTCTAAAGGGGACTACTAGTTTTAAGAGTTTAGAAAACTAAGACTCTTAAGGGATTTAGGACTGCAAGGATGTCAGAAGTCCTGTGGACAATTCTGAAAGATCCAGTAAGTCTGAAAGAGAGGAACTTTGATATCTCTGATATCTGCTGAAAGACAAGTGTGGCTGAATGGAAGCAGTGAAAATTTATAGAGGGTGTCAGCAACATCTTCTGAAGAGGGCTATTAAAGGTGGCACACAGCTGGATCTGCTACTCACAGGATCCCATGGGAGCCAGATCTGAAGAGTGAAGTTACCCAGAGAAGCTTGACCAAGTTCACAGACTGTCTCCTCCAAATGTAGGAATGATCAGTCCTGATACTCAGGAAGATGAATATCCTGGCTTAGCTAGGCAGGTTACTTGTGATGGAACTTCAGTGAAAAAGCAGTATAGAAGAGTTGGAAGCAGATACAGGCTACAAGGTAGAAATTTCAAAACCATGTCTGGGCCAGGAAATGTGTCAGCCATTTTTTGTCAGGAATGCCAAAGCTCAGCTTAAGTTAAGAATTACAAAGGGCAAATGGCAACAAGATGGTGTGCATCCATTGGTGTAGAGAGAACTGATTCTCTTGCAGAGTCACCCTCTGCAATGTTTGAAAGGTTTTGGAAACTGAGGAGATCCTTGGTGACTTGGGGAATGCAAGTGTTGCATTTGTCTTTGTGCAACATGGGTTGCACAAAAAAGGGGCCGTGGATTCACTAAGGGTGAATGATGCCTGACCAATCTGATTGCCATTTTGTGATAAAATGTCTGGAATTATAGATGATGGGAGCACACAAAATATCAATTGCCTTGACTTCAGCAAGGCTTCTGACTCGCTTACAATATTCCTGTACCCTAGTTAGGATATTACAGCCATGAGGAGTGGACAAACAGATAACTATAAAAAGTGGACTGCCTGGATATATAGTTGGGCTCAGGGGATAGATACTAATGTGTTGTGGTCTGCATGGAGGGCAGTTAGTAAGCATTGCAGTTGTCTTGTCCTGGGTCTTATCCTTCCTAAAAACTTACTCAGTGTCTTGGAGGAGGTGACAGAATGCTTGCTCACTAAATTAGCAGGTTATACCATTCAATACTTCCAAGGCTCAGGCTGGAGGTCACACTAGCTCTAGTTCAGGATTGTCATTCTAGGTCTCCAAAACGCACCTGATCGGATGATTACCATTCCTGATACTCTAGCAAATCTTCTTCAGAAACCCCTCATTAATTCAGTTACTGTATTATTTACATTCTGCCACATTATCATAACACCAGGAACAGTTGTGTGCCAAAGATTTCTAAATTTTTTTAGCCTCTGATGGAGAAACCCATGTTTTCCATGGACTTTAGTGGATGCCCCAGCTATCGTGGTCTCTAGGAAATAGAACTATATTTCATTTTGATTAGGACAGAAAGTAGTGCAACTACAGTGTTCAGCACTGTAGTGTTCACTGTGTTCTCAGTGTTGCCTTTCTTCAGTGTGGAGTTTCCTCTGACAAAAATTTTAAGCACAGTGTAAGAGAGGAAGACAGGTCTTTATAGTTTCAAATGCACTGTTAGTCAAACCTAATTCAAATCTGCACTCAATCTCAAGTGTTCCTGCCATCCATATCAAACCTTGCTTGGTTTTGACTCTAACCAGAAGAAAGTCAAGTCCTAAATACTAAGCCTTAGAATAATCCCCAGGTCAACTTATCATGACAGGAAGTAACTTGGTTTGAGGAGGGCCAAGTCGAGCAGTGTCCAATGTCCAGCCCAACAGGGCATATCCTAAGCATGGTTCTTCCCAAGAACAGGACAGATGTTTAGCCTGCTCCTGTGCCTGCACCTCAGCTGGACATAGAGAAAGGCAATGAGAACTGGGAGGGTTTCTGCACATTGAAGATAGATTGTGTGCTTTTACTTTCTCCACTATGCACATAAATTTCTGGCACTGGAATAAATAGGGCAATTGCCACAGTTGTACAAAAACATGCAGGGGTTTTCTAGATGTTATTGACAGGTGTTTTCTTCTTTTGGCCTACTTTTAATGAGGGCAAATTTTAATTACTTTTAAATTTAATTTATTCTACCCATGTAGCCATTCCCAGAAACTTTTATCACAGACATAGCCCCCTTCTAAACTTCTGGAGTTCCCAATAAAAATGAATATAGGCAAAATATTTAAAATTATGTTTTAATTATTTTTCAAAGTTTCCTGTAAAGCAATAGTAATTTTTTGATTGTTCATTTAATGAGACAAAAAAAAGCAACTATAGCAAACTATATATAATCTTACAATATATACGTATTAGTTGGCTGACAATGGTACTGCACTAAATCTATGAATACAATATGTATTTTGAAATAAAAAAACCTGATTTTGTAACGAAATACTTGTATAAACAACTATTTAAGCACTTGATAAACTCAGGCACTGAAGATGGAGGGAATTACTTAAGGAAATACAGAAATATGAAACTAGGAATGTAATGAATTAAGAAAGCAAAATTTTAACTGAAAATCAGTTAACACTTTCTGACAGTGTGACTTAATAGACTGTGTAATAGCATGCCTTATTAAATTGGAGATGCTCAATCATTTGGAACACCTAAAATCAGAGCAGACAGTGATGAAAATGTACAGTAAAGAACACTTACAGCAAGAGTTCTCCTTCACTAAAGACATACATTAGTGAGCTTGTACAGTCTTTCCACACATTTTATGATTAGCAGTAGGTCCTCCATGGAATTAGTTGCCATTTTGAGAATGTTGCATTACCTTAATACCCAAATGAAATCAATTATTGAATTTTTCACAAATTTGCATCCAAATTTTTGTGTCAGAACTTGAACATTCCATAGTTCCTATTCTGAGTAATCCTAAACAGCTGTATTTTGCAACTTTTCTATTAAGTTAAATACAATTTGCCTCCAATCATGCTACAGTCATTTCCATTGTCTCTATCAGACAAATATTTAAATATTTTATGTAAAGAGTAATAATTGAATAGAAAGATACTGAGATACTTACTGGAGAAAGCTGTTGCCAAAGACTTTTTAGTAATGATACATATTTTCATTTAAATGTGTTTTCTTAAAGCATTTGATTATTCTGAATTATAATTTGAATCAAATCATGGGTATGTAAAATGATATGGAGGAACATTTGTATGTGTACTGTTGTAATAATTTATAATATGAATAAAGAGTTATAAAAAATCTTGAGTACAGTGAGATTAGAGTGTACATGCAAGTTTAAGAACTAGATTTTAGAAAATCCTTTTGACAACCTTTACAAATAAAAGGAAAATATTTAATTCCATTTCTTTAGCTAAGTTGCATAATTACAAATGTTAACATAATAAAATTAATTGCCCAACTTATAAAAACCTGATTCCTAAAAAAATACATGTAGCAGTGGGAGGAGCAGTCTATTTCTTCATGGCCTGTTTTTCTAACACAGGAGATGTAATGCCAGACACAATGACATTTTTTGGTATCTGTGCAGTACAGAACCAAAGACAGACTGTGGTCCTTGCTGAACAAGGAAATGAAGCTAAAACTGAATCTGTTTTGAGAATATATTCTTTCCTCTTGAGTAACACCTGTTTTAATTAATACTTTAAGTAAGGAAGTTTGTTATTCTGTATATCAGGACAAAGATAAAAGAGGACCTGAAAATATCTTGAAAATACACATCTTTAGTATGAGTCCTATTTTATGAAAAAAAAGTTACAAAAATAAACGAACATCAGGTGATAATTTGCATAATTCATAGCTGTTTTCTTACAAATCTGTTGAATTCAAAGTGGCCATCTACTTTTCTCAAGCTCAAAATATTATCTGCCCATTTTTCAGTCTCGTCTGCAAATGGTGGTTTGGTTTGTATCCAGCCCTAAGCCAGGTGAGACTAACTTCTATACCAGGAGTGCTTGCTGTTGCCAAGGCCTCTGATTTGACCAATGCCTTTGACTGAAATGACTCCACTGTCATCTAAGCAGATGAGTCAGATAACCTCTGTCTGAGCCCAGCAAATAGAGTCCTTGCAACTGAAAATGAGATGAGGCATCAGTAATGTTATTACACCAAGCACGTACTTAGCTCCAAAATTGATATTGTAAGTCAAACAGAGAGTTTCATCAGATTCATTACCAATCCTGTTTTGCTGATTGCTCTTTAACAATCTCTACCTACAGTTCTATTATCTCAATGAAACAGTACACTCTTGTTTGCAAAGCAAGTTCTCTAAATAGTAATTGCTGCAAGAAGTACTGCAGTGCAAGCTGAATCTATAAAGCCATTAATTGAAATAGCTTTGGGGCACAACAAGTGATGTCTCGGTCTGAACTTGCCAAGGTCTTCCCCTGATGTGGCCTAGAAGGAGGATGTAAGGATCCTACAAGAAAGAAAAGGATTTAACTGAGTGGAAATGCTGCATCCTTTCTGCTCTGAAGTTAATATCATTACTGGTTTCATTCAGCCACTGCAGCGTGTGGGGACTTTTAATATATGGGAAGGTTGAATATTCAGGGAGCAGATACTGCAAATCAAACATGCTTTTAACTCCTGAGACAGAAGCTACTTGATTTGAATTGAATGTGTGTCAAAACTAATGTTGGATCAACTTTGAGATTTTTTTTGTGTAATCATGCTAACATATGGGCCAGCCTGTCTTTGCAGTTTTTGATCTCTCCCCAAAAGGAGAAAATGCACATCTTCCCTTGCAGCTACTAGCTGATATGGAGAGCAGAAGTTCAAATTCTCTTATTCAGAGAAGTCTGAGGACTGCATTTGAGTTGAATACTGAGAAGGTGCAGAAAAAGTGATGATGTGATGTGGTGTGACATATGATATGGACAGTGGTTGACCAAATATACTGAGCCAAGGTGTATCAGTTTGAATGTTGGTAGGAAAATAAAAGCTATAGTTATTGATTGAATTTAGGTGACTAGAAATACTAATTTTGAAACTGAGTCAATGTTCCCCATGTCTTATTCTCATTTCTAAGGGCCACATCCCTACAGCAGCAGACCTACATTGTCATATTCATGGGAGATAAATCCCCAATAAATCACCTAATGCTCTTTTGCTTCTATATGCCATAGACAGCATGAGGCTCAACTACCTGAGAGCAACTTGCTGTGAGTGCGAGAGCCCTAGAGCTGCATTGTTTGTTTTCCACTCCTAGTAGTCTGGAGTCTGTGTTTAGAGTCTAAGAGAATGATAACACATTTAAGATGGTCCTCCCATCCAGATGTTCCACAACACAGTGCATCTTACCTAGCATTCTGCTAGTGGCTACTCACTTCAGCTGGTTTGGAGTATTCCTATGTAGAGAATTCACTGAAAAGCTAGATGTCAAATAGCTTTTAGACTAGGACTTCTCAATCAAGAAGTCTTTTGATGAGCTTTTATGAGGATTCAGAGACTGAATTTTTTTGGTAGGCTTTGTCTCTTTTTCTCTAAGCACTTACCTGCTTGGGAGCACTTTCAAATTATGAAAAAATGGTTCTACTGCAGTTCAAGACATCCTGTTGCTGCAGTTAGAATAAGTCAAGCAGTTCTGAAATGAAAACTGGTCACGCCTTTGTGAACACTAATGCTAAGCTACATCTTTGGTACATAAGTTTGGCAGCTGCCAGCAGTTTCCATGCTAGTCAGCTCCTTGCAGCAATAAAACCTGATTGCTGTCTACAGAGATGCCATTTCATCCTTCTCTGCTGTACAGCTGCATCCCTGCCTCGCTGAGGGCTCTGAGTAATTACGAAATGTGAGTCTCAGCTCTATCTGTATGTACAACAGGCTGTTACAACTCAGGGCCAGCAAACTCTAAGCAGTGACAGTCACCAGCATCAGGATAACCAGAATCCAGACTTGCCATACATCTCCTGTGTTTGATGAAGCACTTTTTTTCCCCACCCTAAGCAATAGCTTGTTGTACAACTGCATCGAAGTCCACATCTAAGTGATACTGGGTCCCTTTGCTCAAGTCAGTAGAAATATTTTATTCAATTATTTGAATAGGAACAGAATCAAATCCTTGAAACAGAAAGTGTCAAGTTGGTTCATCACTGAGGAAGCCACAGTACTCAGTAAATAGCAATTGGTAATGTAAGAAGTAGAGTGGTTGTTGAGAGAACATGCTCTACCTTTTCATGGAACTTAGCAATGGATCTCAGTGCATTGGGGTGGTTGTTTATTCTAAATCCTTCTCTTTTATATTCCGTGTAAGTTCAATTTGCCAGTTATAAAGGGGGCCTAATAAAAATCCCCTATCTCACTGTACTGCATAACTCAGTATTTTACAATCCTAAGATGCTCAAATATCTTGGTACTAAGAACATAATAATTGTTTTCAGTCACAATGGCAATAGAAGTGAGGATTGGTATATAAAACCACAACTTTATTGTTTGCATGCATGTTGCAAAGTCTATATTAGTCCTCACAGATAGTTGTTTATGCACATAACCCAAATCTAAATTTCCCTGGGTTTGCACTTCCCAAGTGGTCAATGAGAATGGATAGTGAGGCTGTTAGGCAAATATGTGAGAATGTGAGAATGCTTAAATTAAATATCTGATGAAGAAAATACGGCATACTGGGGGACATACTTTTACAAAGTAATCCTGAGGGATATAACTGGATTTACTGAAAAAATAGCAATTTTTAGATAAGTTGAAAGTGCTGGGTTTTATCTTGTGACATACTATTCTTTATGTTGAAGGCATTTCTTTGTCTTTATTGCATTTTCACAATAATCATTGCTGGGGAAACCTGAATCCATTAGAAATAGGGTGCTGAGTAAATGGCATCTTTTTTTTTTTTTTTTTTTTTTTTTTTTTTTTTTTTTTTTTTTTGTCTCTACTAAAAATTTCTTCCTGCCAAAGGCAGAATAGAGATTGCCACCCAGGAGTTTTTTAATTTTCCCCATTCTGCTTCAGAGCAAGAATAATTAATTGCTACTTCTTCCTCTGCCTTCTTAAATTTCAGATTTGTCAATGTCATTTTTTTTGTACTTATGTGATAACATGCTACTTATTTAGTTCTTTATATTCCATAAAAATATGCAAACTCTGTTTAAACCTGATAGCTAATAATAACCTCAGAGAAAATAATCAGAACCTAGATTTGGTTAATAAAAGAGGAGATACTTGTTGGTGGCATTTCTTTAGAATATCCTGGTATTTCACATCAGACTTTTCAGAAGTGTTTGGCTTAAAACCTATGTGTCTTTATAATGTTGGAGTGCTGCAGGTTAGAAAAAATTGTCCATAGTCTTCACTAGAAAAACATATTTCTGAATCAGTCAGTGATGGCTAGGAATTGTCATTTTAAGAGCTTGTCATAGGTGTTATTTTCGTTTTGCCTTATGGGATGTATCAGTATATCCTGGGTACTTCTTAAAAGCTTTGCAATGGTCTATGGTCTATGGTCAGAATTTGGAAACCATATCTGTTTTCACTGAGAAAAGTCAGTACATTGTATTTTTCAAAGCGGTAAAATATTTAACCCTGAAGAACAGATTCCATAAATAGTTGTTCTAAAAGCCTCTTTCCTGAAGCAAATCTTGCTGAGGAAGAATTGTGGTTGTACTCTCCAATGGAGTGAATAAACATTTCTTACCTTATGGAGTTTAAGCAAAACTTGTTTCTCTCTTTTGTCTCCTTTCAGGCTGCTGAAAAAAATAGCTATGATTTTCCATTGAAGGCTGGTTTGATATGTTACTTAACATTACATATATACATATATAATCTGATTACCCAGAATGTATATTTGAAAGCAATTATCATCTCTTCAATTATAACTTTTACCAGTGGCAAGCATAATTCATTAGGTGAACAGTTTATTGATGTATAACTGGTGGCCTGTTATGTATCTCTTTAGCTTACATGGAGAACTACCTAAAACTGTTTGGAGTAGAAATACCTTTTTTTGGTTTATTGCTTTTTATTTAACCCTTCTATCTGCACCTTGTAGTTCGTAGCAATTGTCTTGAAATATTTTCATGTGGCCAAGGTGGAAGAGTGCCCGTTTTTGTTGTTCTTGTTTGTTTGTTTGTTTGTGGTTTTGTAAGTGTTTTGGTTGGTTGGTTTGGTTTTGTTTGTTTGTTTTGGCAAGTTTTCTGTGACTTTATGTCAGGGAAAGGGGTGAATCCTTTACAAATTAGCTAAATACCTGTGAAATACTTTGCAGCTGAAGCCTGCAAACCCTCAAATGTACTTACTGAAGTAATTCCTCACTCATTTTTCACATTATCAATTCTATGATAATGATGAAAGGAAGTAAAAAGAAAGAAAGGAGATATCAGCTGGAAAGAATAATTGGGCTGAAAGCAGGAGGGAATGACAAAGAAGAAACTGAGAAGCAGGTGATAGATAAAAAAGTACATGGTGATGAAATATAGAGCCTTGACCTACAATTAAAGAAAAAACCTAAACTAATGAATTAAAACTTAATTAGAAGAAGTAATTGCTGAAAATGAAAGCAAATAAAAATCCCTTTTTGCCTGTTCTGTAGATTTGCATTACTGATAGAATGAACCCTGATAACAGGTTAACGTAAGGTTTTTTATGTGAGTACTCATATAGTAAAAGTTTATTGTTCACTAGATTTTAAGAAGGCAAGTACAAGAGCTGTTTCAGCACAGCCAGTACAAGTACACTTCTTTTTAATTTAATGACTGTAGAACTGTATTTCCACTCTACATCCTTGCCACCCCCCCCCAAAAAAAAAAAAAAAAAAAAAAGCAAACACCATGTTTAATAACTTCATGGAACCTGCAATTTCTCATAGGAAATTACTCCTGGAAAAAAATGAGCAATTCTCAAAATTTTATATGCATTGCTATTTGTAAATTTATCAGTAGACTCAAGGCAGGCAGCTCTGAAAATGTTTAATTCATGAAAAGAACACAAAATAAATACAGCAACAATAATAAATTGAGCATAATTCTCACATCTTCTCCTCAGACTGGAATGGGACACCTGCGTGTTACAAAAGAAGGCCTTCGACTGGAAGGGGAATCTGAATTCTTATTCCCTCTTTATGCCAAAGAAATCCATTCAAGAGTGGTAAGTGGGTGATCTTGCAATAATGCTAAATAAAGTGAATGTGCTTCTGAATAATTTACTTTCCATGATTCCTGTTATGTAAAATACATATATATGTATGTACCTGTATATCTGTATAGACACATATTTCTGCACACTTTCCAAGGTCATTGTTATGACGCTTTGTCAGAATTAACATTTATCTCTTAGGCATGTGATAAGCAGCTCACACAGGAATTATAGTTGTTATTGTATGTAAGTAATGCTAAAACTTGAGGAGTGTATAGAAAGGTTTTCCTTATTTTTACTGAGATTATTTTTTAATACAGGCTTCTCTAGGAAACTGCTTGTTTTGTTTATTCATCCACTACAGAATAGTTTCAGTATCTCTAAAATTAGTGGATCCCAATGAAAAAGTTATGATTTCTCTAAAATATATAGGTTTTTTCTCTTCAAGGACAATGCCATGAAATGTCTGGCATGTTCATATATTTATGTATATAAAATTTACAAGTCTAAATGGAAAGACTTAGTATTTAATCTAGTTTACCTATAGAGAAAGATTTGTTGTTGTTATTACTAGGAACACCATACTTGGTCAACTATTTATCAAAATTATTAACTTTAAAATGTCACCGAGAATGGGAAAAGTATGGAAGTTGTGCAGTTAGAAAAAGGAAGAGAGAATCTGATTTGGATTTTAATTATCCAGGGGGACTCTGAAACTTATTCCAGTTAATTTTTTCTAGAGAAATGTCTGCTTCTGGCCAATAAAATAAATATTTTTCAGAACTATTGTCCAATGTTCAATGTCTCACAAAATAAAGTTTTATGCTTTGTAAATATTATCATTGACCAATGGGACATTTCACTGAATAAAGTACTATTTAGTGACAGTAAAAGCCAAAGATGGCTCTTTCATATCTTCAAACATGTAATTGAGAAGAAATAGCCAGCCATGAGACTTTTCTGAACCTAGGATGAAAGATAATGTTTATTTTGCTATAGCAAGAGAAAATGTAAATAAATTTATCAGAATGAGGTTGTTAACATGCTTGATTATTAAAATTTAAGCAATGCCAACATATTTTACTTGTATTGAGCTTTCCTTTTTCTCTCTTTCTGCAATAAGTATTTCCAATTTCAGGAACAGTTTTTAATTAGGACAATGAAATTCCATGACTATATCTGTATTTCCATGACTATATCTGTATTTCCATTTAGCTTCTTGTGCTGTATTCTTTTTTGCCTTACAGGCAGTGAGAAGACTATTTATGTGCTTTGGTGAATTTCTCTTGAGATTGTTTATCCAGTAAGACATGTAACTTTTTAAGACCAGCACAGCTAATGCTTAAGAACTCCCTCTAGTCCCAAAGATCGTTATGCAGTGTTAAGCTACCATTTGTGCTCTCTTAATATTCCTTTCAGCTCTTAATACATTTAGTATCATATAGGAAAAAGAGGTGTGGCAGCATCTAATATAAACTGAGCTGTCCAATGGCCCGTCATGATCATTAGTAGCATGCATTAATTGGAGCCTTCAGGTTACTGCTTCTCTCTGCCTACTGACAATTCATCAGAGGTTTTTCGTATGTATCCTTGCTTTTTTAAATATTTGAACTCTCTAAAGGCTTAATTGCCTGCAGCTTGGTCTCCTGAGTTGCCGTTTATGTGTTTATTCTCATAACATTACTTATTTGTTAAGCTTTCTTTTTCTAAGTTTGTCTTGGAGAACCGGGCTCCTCTCAGCTTTCAAAGCAGCTCTCTTCCTTGCCTTAATAGTTTTCTCCTTGTAGTTTCCTGAGGGATTTTCTCACCTAATGAGGTCTCCAAAGTGCTAAGAAAATATGTAGCAGAAAATCTACTTGCTGTGCATTGTCTCTGGAGCTTATTACAGGTTTATGCCTTCATTATGAGTCCAACGTAGACTGTGGGAAAAACCATTGCAATTTTGCTAAAACATCTTCATGGAAAGATAAAAGATAATAATTTTTAAATATGTTACTAGATTTTAATCAGTCAAAACCACATATATGGCAGCAGCAGGTTTAATTTACAGTTTATTCACACTTCCATTCAATATCACAAATTACTACATTTTTTTTAAATCAACTGGTGGCATTCAAATAAATGTAATAAAGATGCCCAGATTTGTGGGTCATTTAACAGATATTCTTAAATATACTATATTTACCCAATCCCCAGTCTTTGTTGACCTTCCTTTTCCACATCATACTAACTTATGTTCATTAATGTTCATTCTAACACATGGCTTACTTTTTCCCTAAGACTTTTCATTATTTCTATTGATTCTGTGCGCTTTTATGTTTTCCTGACATAATTTACAAAGTGAGATTCATTTATTTTGCTCACTTAATGATGTCTTTTGAGAGAGCCTTTCTACCTACTTGTGACATACCATTTGTTTTCTTTAAAAAAAAGTGTAAGTTTGAGTCCAAATTGTGTGTTGCTTCTCTTTTATTACTTTTTAATCAGGTTTGTGGTTCTGTTACTAAGTAAGTGTGTGTAGTAAAATTCATCACGTAAAAAGTGTTTAAAACTGTCAAGTTGTCTTATACTCTAAGCAATAAATTGAGATGAGAACATGCCTTGGGGTTATTTTCAGGGGTTAGCCCTTCAAGGCACTGCATAGTCTCTGGTGAGTGCAGAAAAATGACTAGAAGCCATAGCTGTGAAAGCTGTGATCTTTTAACAGTGTTCCAGTGGTTAGAAACTCATTTAGGAATGGGCATCTCCACTGAGGTCACAAGCAGGCAGCTTGCTGATACTCACTTCATATCATATATTCCCTGATACTTTGGCAACTGAAATCTGCATAGGCACTTCTTATCACTCACTGAGTTTTTGTCCTTTAGACACAAAGTAGGCTTTAGTATGAAAGCACCTGTACTGCAGAAAACTTCCTCCCCTTTTTAAAGTTTACCAGTGCATTTACAGTTTGCTGATCCAAAGGAACGTGGTAAGATTTTGTGTTCCCAGATAATTTTCTGGTACTTAATGTCAAGTAAAGACAGTGGCCACTACAGTTACCCTGAAAATCACCTATAATCATCTGTTAGTCAGCATTGGTCTAGTCACCCTGCCACTCTCTCCATCACTCACTGTCCCAGCTTCCTTGCCTGGAGAGTCGGTGCCAGGTGCCAAAATTAGGCCACAGCCTGCAGGTGCATGGACCATTGAGGAGGCAGAATGCACGTGTGTGTTTTGCACCGAGTTAATACAATTGTATGAATTCTCCAATTGGAGTGCTCACACTCAATTAAATGGCTGTCTTCAGGAGTCTCAGTTATGTACTGAAAGTACATAAAGCACTAAATATAGTACTAAAGCATTTTGTACAAAAGATAAAATGTTAGCAGCCATGTTCATTGGCCCAGTAACGCAGATTTTGTTCACCTGACGTATTCCCTTTAATTATTTTTCTTACTTTAATCTGATATAATTCTAGTAATCAGAAATATCTGCCCACGTTATTTGATGACATCTGTGGACAGTTTTGTAGCTGCAAAACCTTTCAGTGGCTCAGTTGATACCAACACTAGACTAAATTTTGAAAATTGCTCTCAATTCTAATTGTTCTGGCCAACATAATTTTTTTCTTTCTCCGCACTTCAGGACTCATCCCTGCTTCTGCAGTCTACTCACAATGTGACTGTGAATGCTCGCAATTCAAATGGGGAAGTCACAGGCAGATTAAATGTGGGTAAGTCTGTGTGATTATTCCTTGTCCAATGCTTTGAAAACATTGTAATGAATATTTGTATAGGGATTTGAGACTATAAAGCATTTGATTTGTAATAAATTTGATTATTTATTACTATTATGGTCATATTTGAATAGTCCACCTGCCACTCAATAAAAAGCAGCAGTATATTTTCAATTTCTCAGTTAAGCAGTAATTCTTTAAATATTTGAAACACTTCCGTATTGCAGAGTTATGCAAGAAAGGTCTCTGCAAAAGTTACTCCTTTTTCCTTGTGTAAATATCTATTGGTAGTTGCAAATCAGTTTCTGAGAAAATGCAGCAAGAAAACAGCTAGAGTCTCCCTTTATTTCCCAGTATTCCAGAAAATACATTTAAGCAGGCATCCTAAAAAATTCAAGTTCAAAACTCAGACATTTATATCTTTTACTATCTATGGTAGCAGTAAAATACATCGGTTTACTCGGTGAAATCAATAGATCTAGACAGATGTAAGTGAGAGATCTTGGCAGCAAAAATAAGGAGACCTTACTCTTTAAATCATACTTTTAATGCCAGAATGGCAACAATATATGTGAGCTATGACAAAATTTTTCTTAGCTTTGTTACTATTTTTCAACCTTTATTTGACATTGGAGAAAAATGTAACACTTTATTAACTCATTTCTTACAAGGTCCTCAGGCAGCAAAGCATAAATTCCTGCTTATTTAACTGTAGCCTGACCTGATATGTTTAAGTAGTTTACTAAATTGGGTTGCAGCAGAGCATTGATGAGCAACTTTTCCATGCTGTTGAGACTATGTAACTTCTGTGACAACTCCTGTTTGAACAATTACCATTTCAATTCGTAGAAGGTTTTACAAGCTTCACTGCTTTCAAACAAACTATTTTCAAACAAAAGGAAAAAAAAGAAATATATAAAGGAGTCTGTTATTCCCCTTAGAAATTTATAATTACACAATTATTCACAATTCAGCCTTTAAATGTTTTCAAATTCCCTTTTTTTAATTCAGTCAGTCATAAAGATCTGAATTACTTTTCTTAAGAAAATACCCCTAAATGTTTATCAAAAGAAGTGTGATAAATAGGTGTGTGGCATATTTACTTTATATGCACAAGCCTTTGCTAAAGAGTTCCACAATTGCCAACATGATAGAATTATGTCTTAAAACTCTAGTCATTTTATAAATAGGACTAGTTGCAGTTGTGAAGGAGTCATAGAGATAAGCTTGGAATTGTTCCAGAGATGACAATATAATATAGCATCTCTCATAAAATTATAACAAAAATACCTTTTAACTCATGGAAATTGTGATTCAAATGATCTGTTAAAAGAATTTAATAAGTTACTAAGAATGATTTAAATACCCAGTCTTCAACAGAAGTAATTCACAAGAGACATGTGAAACAAATCTTTACTTGTGTTTCTGTGAAATTCCCCCTATGAAGATAACAGGCACATATTATGCATTCCCTCAGGAATCACAGATATACTAAAAAGACATAAAATGTGAGCAGCTTCCAACATGATCACTCTCACTTTAATCTTCTACATGCTCCTCATTCATCTGCATGAAATACCTCAAAATATCTCTTGGAGGAGTTGTCTGGACATTGTTTTTTAAAACAAAATGCTATTAATGTTGAGTTTTGTATTGTGACCCATAGTTACGCTGCTTTCAGAAGTCTTACTAAATGCAAATACTTTAAAAACTGCTTGCCAGGAAAATAATACATTCAAAATAATAGGTATCATAATTTAAAAAAAAAAAGCGTTCTTTACTCTTTTGACTTCAGTGGCCCCCTGGATGACAAAAATACCATTTTGTTTTAATTACTTTTTACAAATAAACAAACAAGATCAAAACAACAAGGCATAAAAGGAAATAAGAGCTTTATTTAAGGGAAGTGATTGCTTTGTTAATATGTCTAGGAGAAATGGGACTTGAAGGATGTTGGCCGACAGACAGCAAGGAAGGAATCTAAGCAAGGCATAGTTCTGGGAATGTACAGGCTTGATAGTCATGTGGAATTATAAAAGTTGTGGAGAGAGTTGCTTGTAGGCAAGACAACAATGTGTACAGAACAGATGGTAAATACAGATGGTAAATATTTTCATTAGAATAGCTCCTCCCCTTAAAATCATGCATAAGATTCAGGTATCATTGTTATGGCTTGCTTACCAATTTTCAAAATTGAAATATCTAAAACTTTCTTTGGTAATCCAAGAAAACTGTTAATTATGATCTCCAAGATTCCTGTTCATAACCATGGCAAAGCTTTGTTATCCCTTGAATAAAAGAGCAATGCAGAACTTTTGAATTATATCCTGAGCAATAATAAATTAACTTAGTGCAAAAAACCTGGCAAACTTTTTCAATAGTGAGTGGTGATAAATATGTTGTGTATAAAAGAAACACATAGACTATACAGTCAATTATCAAATCATTAAGAGCATCATTGGTATCAAATATTAAATTATGTTTTACCTAAGTAAACATAGGCTTCTATGTACAGGTTATCAACAGATGAAAATTATACAGTCAGCTTTTGAAGTTGTGTTCCTGTCGTGGATAATAAGTCAATGAAGAGCAGCATGTTTCCAACTGTTACTGCTGAAAAGTAGGACCAGATTTTTAAGATACCTGTCTTTCAAGGATCATATAAGGAGGTTTCAACCTACAGAATACCCTATATTCTCCTTGTAATAAAAAAAAGAAGGTTTCCAAAGTCATTAAAGGTCTGTGAGAACAGATTCCAGTAGAATGGATTGCTGATCCTCGTCCTAGTTCAGTTTTTTACACCAAGGAAAAGTAACATCAGTAGCTTCAGGTTAAGGGTTCAGTTTAAAGTGTTTACAGCTTGTAGGAATTTATTTAGATAGTTGGATTATGAAGCTGTTCTGCATTATTAAGCATGAAATCAGCTTCACTCAGAGAGCATGGGAATATGGTGAAAGTCAAAATGGCTTATGCAGTGTGAAAACAGAATTACAGTCAAAATTCTGCTTAGAGACTATTTCCATGTCTATAACGTTAATCTGAACAGCTGTTACAATGAGAGTATTTGTGCTGTCTCTTTTTTCTAACTGGAACAACATTCCAAGGAAACAGATCAATATCAGTACCTCATATGTTGCTTTAGCAATAGTAATTGCCATTTAGAAAACTGCTGCTTTTCAAAGTCAAATCTTGTATGGTTTTCTTATCAGCATTTTAATACTTCATTTTCAAGTGATGGTATTTTTTCATAAAAGGCATAGGAGGAAGAAAACAGTGCTAAGGAAGCATGATGACTCTAAGAAGGGTTTGATCACGTTTTCATAGGGAAAACCCTGAAGCCAGTTTCATAAACTTAATGATATTGTAAAATCATTTAGCTTTTCCTTCTTTATTTATCCCCGAAGACTTTCACTAAAAACCACATTTTTGTCCCAATAAATTCTTTCTTATCTTTAAGATAAAAGGTAGAACATATTTCTTGAATATCTTTGTCTGCAAGAAGATGATTATTTACACAACTTTAATTGCTGTCCAGCTGGCCTCTAAGAAAGCAATAAAAATACAATATAGGAGCAATTAATAGAAAGATGAATCTAAAAATCCATTGAAGTATTTTTGAGGTGATTAAGTCTTCCTATGATCAAGAATTTACAGTATTTATTCCAAGAGGATTAAAGTTGGAAATTTACTTCCCAAAGTATAAAAATTTTAGCTATTAAATTAGTATAAAATTCTACTATTATTAGTAATATTAGTATTAAATTAGTATAAAAATTTAGCTATTTAATCTTATCAAGACATACATGCTAGTTTATTTAAAAGTAAAATTTGGTTAGATAGATAAGAGAGAATGAATGAATGAGGTGATTGCTAACACTTCCTGTAGACTTTTTAACCAATTCTCCTTTTTCAGAGAATATGCATCAAATATACATGCTTTTTATTATGCATTAAATGCAAGTGCTTTTAGTCTTTTGTGAAACCATTGTGTATTTAAATGTATATGATGTTGAAAAGAATTAATACAAATAGCAGAGAACAGTAAGAAATATTCAATTTTAATGAGGTCCAGCTAAGCAAATCAAACTGCAGTTTAATATTTAGACTCAAATGAAAAGTATCCTCTTCTGAAAAACAATACCCTTGATGGTCTATCCACCATGTAGAGTAAGGTGCTTACCATAGCAAGATATGCACACTCTGTCCCCAAATATGATAAACTTTATGAAGAAAAATATGATGATATTCACAGTCAGGCTGATGTAAGCTGGAATTAAAACATCCTCTAGGAGTTAATCAGATAGTTTTTGTGAGGGTGGAGGGGCACTGGAACAGTGTGCCCAGAGAAACTGTAGCTGCCCCATCCCTGGAAGTGTTCAAGACCAGGCTTGGATGGAGCTTTGAGAAACGTGATCTAGTGGAAGGTGCCCCTTCCCATTTCAGGGGGTTGAAACTCACATTCTTTAAAGTCCCTTCCAACACGGACCTTCTATGATTCCGTGGTAGCATGCATTGCTGACTTGTTAAATATGGCAGCATCACATTAAGGGGAAATTTAACCTGGTCCAGGGGGATTTGAATCCTATGCAGTCACTTTTCTTCTCACTGAGTCTAGAAGAGGACATAAGTCTACAGACTTTGTCTCTGAAAAAAAAAAAAAAAAACCACTAGTATTTGGGAAACCATTTTTTATTTGGAAAATAACCATTTGGGAAATGCCTGTCTCTCATCAGAGAGCAATTACTCATCTGAGTAGCTTCATTGTCTCTTTATTCCAATGGGAGGAAATAATTCAAAACAAGTGAAGAAAAGGGAATTATTAAAGATTTTGTGACCTTCTCGACTTTAACAGTTTCATTAAATTTGCAACCTCAAATATATTTTGGTTTCAGTGGTACAGTAATCATTAACGTAAGTAATTGGGTGGTAATTAGAAGGTAATAGTTACTGCTAAAGGTGAGGATAGTTCCCGCGCCAAAAATAATTGAATTTTTGGCATTGGTTAATGCTAGATGAATTTGTAAAGGTTAGCTTAAAGCTGATGAAATTTACTGAGACTATAATCTAAGGTAGAATTTGGATGATTAAGTACATCTAAAATCCTAGTCACTTCAAATGCAACAGTAGTTTTGAATCCTGATGGCAGCTACTATCCAAAAAAGGATCCACACCCCTATCTTTGTGCAGTGGGTCTGCAGAAGACAGCCCAAATCCTGATGGGCAGCTTGAACATGTACCTGGGGTGTAGCCTTGTGGCAATGAGCGCTAAGAGCATGCTGGGCTGCATCATCCCTCACCTGGGAGGCTGTGGCTGGAGTGCTGTGGAGCCCTCTCCAGTATGGTGGAGCTGTGAGCCAGTGGAGGAGACACCCACAGGGAGCTGTCCAGATGGCCAGGGAGTGGAAGCACAGCAAGTATAAGAGTCTGAAGAGGTTGTGTTTGTTAACCTGCAAGAAAAGAAAGCTTAAGGAGAGCTTCTAACTTACACCTGATACTACGAGGGCTAGAGACAAAATAAATCATAGAATCATGAACCTTGAAAAAGACCTCCAAGGTCAAGTCCAACTTTTGACTGAATACCGCCATGCCAACTAAAGCCTATCATAAAGTGCCACAGCTACTCATTTTTGAACGCTTTTGAGCACACTTCCCTGGGTAGCCTGTTCCAAGGTTTAACCACACTTTTCGAGAAGAAATTTTTCCTAATATCAAACCTCAACCTCCCTTGCTTGAAGCCATTTCCTGCTGTCCAGTCACTAGCATGAATCCAGATTCAGGGTGCACAGCAAGAGGGCAAAAGGCAATGGTCATGGGTTGCAGAGATACAAAATGCAGCTGGATAGAAGGGGCAGGGAGAATTACCGCTGTTAGAATGGTTCACCATGGGAACAGATTGCTTAGGGAGGCTGCTAAATCTCCTTCCTCAGAGGTATTAAAATTTCACCTGGACAAGACCCTGAGCACCTTTAACTAATTTCCAACCAAGCTGACCCTGATGTGGTTTGGAGGTAGGATTTAGAGCCAGGTGACCTCTGGCTTGCATTCTTCCATGATTCCATCTTGCCCAGTCTTCAGCTGACATGCTGGAAGGGCTCACGTTGCTTATAGACCCCATGTCAGACTTTCTAGTCTGATACTCTGGTACATCATCTCCGAACATTTTGTGTTCTCTGCCTGGCCTTCATCTGAAATAAGCTGAAGGCCAGGCAGAAAACACAACAGAATTTATAATGGTACTAGACGGTGATGTTGTGAGCTGAATCACGCTCCATCTGTTCAGCTGATCCTCTCACACTGTCCTCTGCCCAGATCCAGTAGGTATGCTTAGAATACTGCTGAAACAGAGTGCAGGAGTTGACCTTGTGAGAGTACACTCATGGCTTTCTTTTTTTTAAAGAAAAGAGGAAAAGGGGAAGAAGAATATCCATTATACAGACAATAAAGTACTCGCCTAGGAATGAGAGACTCAGATCAGCTATCCTCTCTGCATACAGGGTTTCAAATTATCATGCCTCATCTCCTTTAGTATTTTCCTTTTCACCTTATCTGTCTGAAGACTGTGTATTTCAGCTTTTCCTGTTGGAGTTCATCATGCAAAAAAGTTTGGATTCATTAAGCCTGTGAGAAAAGGTGACCAATTTATTAAGATCTCTAGACTTGTCTTCAATCACAGATAACAACAAAGTATAAACAGTGGTGACGGTAAGGCACTCTTACTTTGATCTGAGAGGACGTAATTGTTTCATCCATTGCATAAAAGGAGAACTGAGAGAAAAAGAGGAAACAGGAGCAGCAGGTGTTCTATTAATGTATTAGAGTTGTTGTTCAAAGCTATGAGAGATGTATGATATGGACATAAAATGTGTATGCACAATGTGCTGCATATTCTCTGTAATAATGCCTTTGTTCTAATGAAATACCATACCATATGAAAATATAACTAATTTTATGTTTCTGAAAGTAAGGACTTTACATTTATTGGTATTGTATTCTATCACTCATGGAATGAGAACTGAATCTGTAGGAGTACTACATTTTTAGTACACTTTTAATGAGATCTTATTTTAAGTGAGGTGCTTTAGTTTAATAAAAATTAACTAAAAAGGAAATTGCAAAGGAATATCAAAGAGCACTCAGGATTTTGGTTTATACCCAATACTCCAGTGATTCTAGGTGGTGGGAGAAGAGCAAAGCATACAGAGGAGCCAACAGCCACAGGTTAATTGGAAATGGCAGATAAGAAGAGAGAGTAAGAAAATAAAGTATATGAAATTACTTAATGATAGAAGTAAATCCAATGTTGGAAAGCTTTTTCTTCTGAAAGATCTAAAGACACACTAAACATGCTTAGTATTTGGCAGAACTAACTATTTGAAGAGTCTGCCTGCTGGCAACATGTAGGCAAACTCTTCAAATTTCAGACTCCTCAAATCTCATTGGCATTAAGCTTTTGTGAATATTTATTTTATGGCAGGCCCTGTTTTTGACAGAAGATCCTTTGCTGTCTGATACATCTCTAGTAGTATTGGCCTGGAATTCAAAGGTTGTGTAGCAGTAGATGGCAGTTTATTAAAATGCTTTTCAACTGAAATGAAGCTTCTTTCCCTGGAAAATCTCTAGAGAAGTAAAAAGTGAGGAGGCCAAATGAAAATGAAGGCTGTTTAGTTTCTTTCTGGAAAAAAAATGTTCATCATTTAAAGCAGCATCCTCAGTGTCAAGAGGTATGTGATGTGAAGATCACTTACAAGGTCTGCTTCAGGGCTGCACATTAAAGGAGCAAACGCACAGAAACAATTGGGAATAATCAGCCTGATTAGCAAGAATAACCCATTGACATGAAAATCCGTGTCACACATCTGGCAGCAAGCAGAAAACAAATACTTTCTATAACCTGCACTCAGTCAGGTTGCATTTTTAATCGTAGGATTTTATCAGCAAATGTGATTATATAGTATTAGTTGACTTACATGTAGTTAATATACCAGGATGGTAAACAAAACACATTTAGGCAGTAGGAGATTACACTTCCAGATACGGAGTTTGGCTGTTGTCTGTGAGTTGAAAATTAATCTCACTGGGATTACAATAAGATTAGTGTTATTGCAATATAGCTAGTTTATTTGTATTGTGGAATATCATTAAAAGAAATTAATGTCTACTTCTCGTTACATAAACCTATTCCCATTTACGTAAAAGCCTATTTCTTTTTGAAACCCTGAGATGTCTCATCTCTAGCATGAATAAAATATATGCTTGAATTTTGTTTACCCTAGCATTCCCTCTTAAAATTTAAAATACATCAATTATTATCCATACCCTTCTCTGATAATGAAGATTATCTATAGGACAATCCTTGTCTCACATTAGTGGGGCACTTGTGTTAAGAAAACTGTGGACCTAAAGATTCTTGTTAAAGATTTATTCAAGTATGCAGGGTCCAGGACCAAACAATCTGAATGCAAATCCAGCATGGGTAAGGCCGTAAGTTGGAGTTTCAAAGTTAAAGTACCTTTGGAACATAAAAAAATGTTCAGTGAGTGCTCTCACAGTGCCTGCAGAGTTTTTCCTTAATTAAGCAGATTAAAAATCGTGAGGTTGGATGAATGGGGAAGTTGGTAACATCCATTTTACTCAGGCCTTTGATTTGTTTGAATACACAAGGATCCAGCTACACTATATAAATGCCCGGTTTCATTATTGGTGCTGGGCACAAACAGGAACAATCAAATCACTGAACTATAAAATGGCTGGAGTTGGAAAGGTCCTTAAATAAAACCTTAACCAAGATTCTCTAGGAAACCATTAACACAAATCCATCCCTGCCTCGCTTACCCAGAACTGTTTCTTTTGCTGCAAAAAAAAAAAAAAAAAAAAAAAAAACACAACTATATATATATATATATATATATATATATATATATGTATACTG
Source organism: Phylloscopus collybita (assembly GCA_027886175.1). Taxonomy (NCBI): domain Eukaryota; kingdom Metazoa; phylum Chordata; class Aves; order Passeriformes; family Phylloscopidae; genus Phylloscopus; species Phylloscopus collybita. The sequence continues at coordinate 8,806,857 of JAJNNQ010000007.1, forward strand.
TTTAAGGCCTTTTCACTTACAAAGGTATTTTCTGATCTCACTTTTTGCAACATACTTCTCAGAAATAAAGGCATGGGCTTCAGAATAGCTTTAGAGAAGAGCCAAATTGGGATCCATAAGGCTGTGCTTGGGTGCACGTGTGCAGCAGTGCATAACAGTGCAGAGCTCAGTCCTCTACCCTGACCATTTTCAGGTAGAATCAGTATTGGGTTTTATGCCTTAAAATTGTTGCCCTAGTTTAGGGCATTATGGCTCCTCTAACTCTTTCGGTGCGTAGTGAAAAGTTAAAATGAATACTTGGCAATTTGTAAGGAGCCTCATGATATGCTTCTCTCATACCAACTACCAAGCAGATTTTGTGAAATGCCTGCATGTATTTCTTCATAGCAGTATCAATCACCTGTCACCTAATGCTCCTTTAACATAAGATCTAAAAAGAAAAAAAAAAATCCTATTTCTTTTGAGAATTACTTCCTGGAACATATTTAACATTTATGGGAGAAGACGTGGGAAAACAGGTTCTTAATGGGAAGGAAGCAGTTCAGTGCCTCTCGGTCCTGTGGATAGTCTGTGAAATACATTTATTAAAAGTTGCTGAAAAGGAGTCTTAACTGCTTTGACCATTCTCTGTAATTTTAATTCTGAATATAGATTTATGATGACAACTCTAAGTAATAGCTAGTCAGGCTCGATGTGGTGTGAATTTTAATTGATCACATTGTTAGAGGTGGGCTTGATTTTTATCTACTTATCAAGCCAATGCTGTAGAACAGCATGTTTTAGTGAGTTTAGGATCTGAAAATATGCACAGACTCTCTTGCTCACATTATTTTCGTTTTTGGAGTACCAGAATCAATTGCAAATATTCTCATAGCTTCTTGAAACCCTTAAGAATATGATCAGCAACATTTGTTAGATATATGGAGCCAAACTGGCATCTGTTATGAAGAGCTTCATAACTCTTCATGGGGTTATTGTAATACCATGAAGAGTATTACAGTATAATACTCTTACATGGGGTGTTTGTAATTTTAATGCATTTGAGCCTCCCTAATGAAAAGGGATGATGCTGCAAAAACTTTGATAATTCTGTTTCAAAAAATAAAAGAAGAAAAGGAAAAGATAGATTCATTCTGATAAAAGCAGTTTCAACACCAAGAACATGAATGTTTGTCTGGATCAATTTGTGTGAGGTTTTCTAGATTCCTTGGAAACTCAACTATAAAGGAAGACTCCAGGCATAGTTTTGAACAACAAATTAGATCATGTAAATAGACTTACCCAATTTCAGAACTTACAAGGCCACTATCCTTAGAATATCTGAGTGCTTCATGGCCTTCAGTTTACTTAAATGCGTCACTACTTTATTAACACACCAATTAAAATTATTAATAGTTTATATAGGAAATTGAAGAAGATGAAAATATTCCATTATTCTACTGTTTTGCAGGTCCTAAAATGGTAGAATTCCACAGTCAGCAATTTCAGATCAACTCAAAGGATGGAAAGCCACTTTTTACAGTGGATGAAAATGAAGTTGTAATTGGCACAGATAAGCTTCGAGTCACAGGTTTGTAATGGTTTAAGAAATGCTCAGATAATACTCATATGAAAAGCATATTTTTAAATTTGTTATTATGTGTGAATGCGAGTCCTGGTTTTACCTCATTAGGAAACAGAAATACAAAGATAATCTGAACTTTTTCAGTAAGTAATCAGTAAGAATTTTTAACACAAAATAATAAATAAATATATATAAAATATGTAAATATTTCTGTATGTATGTGTTTTATTTTAAAGCCATTAGTAACTGGAACTGTAGTGGTGCATTTTTTTATGAATTATTTAATGTTTCCGGTGCATGCTGTCTGAGGCTGAAAAAATTCTAGATATTCCATTCTGAGTACTAATGAGTCTGATCTGTGAAAACTTTAGGGAGAAAAATATCTCTCTGATATTTTTGTATGGTTTTATCTTTCAAAGTGAAAGCTACTGTATTTCTGTTCTGTGAGTAGCACATATGTCACAGGAAGATATTTGTAATATATCTTAAATGTCACCTGTCAAGAGAAAAGTTTATCTTAGGCTGTTTCTTCAAATCACTGAAGTACTCATTTACAAAGTAATATGTCAAACTCATCACATGAAAAGCTGCTTCATACAACCTGATAAAGTCAACCTTCATTTTCTAGGTGGAAGATTGCATTAAAATAGATATATCATGGTGTGATTTCCCTTTGAGCAGAAGAATCCATCAAAGGAAATATTGAAATTATTCTGTAATTTCTTTTCAATTAATTTTTTTGTATTTTTTACCTGATTGCAACTATCATGTTTGGCATTTGCTAATTACTGGTCCTCTGAAATCTTGAGGTCTTCATTTTAATGAATAGATTAATATTATTTCACTGTCAAAACTACAAATACGGTAGTAACTATACAATTAGTGTTTCAAAGCCAAAGTTAAGTTATAATAATTGTGGTAATAAATTTTGTTTACGCCTGAGGGTCTTATCTTAAGGTTTTTACTTTTTAGCCTAATTGAAATTACAACTTTGTTTAACCAGGAAACTGTATCAAATAATTATTGTTTGCCCAAGGGATGCTAAACTTTAATAGAAAAGCGTGTTTAACAAAGATATGAAAAACTGCATAATTGTTAACTGATTTGGAAAAGGTCTATCTCTGCTCAAAGTAAGTAAAAATCATTCATATACGAGTTGAAATTGTTATGCTCATATTAATGACTCACTCATCCAATATTAATCTTTATAGTGCATTGATAATTATTTACTTCAGCAGATATTGTACTAAGACACATTGCCTGTTTCTTTTTTACACTGTAGTAGAATTCAAAAGCAAATACATTAAAGTCAGTGAGGTTATTTCAGTGTAAAATTGATGTAAGTGAGAAGAGATTCATGCCTACTTTGCTTCAAATTAATTTATTAAAATTGTGATTTAAATGATACTATTAGCATGAAAGATAAATTATTGTGATTTAAACAGTACTCTTAGCATGAAGGATAAATTAGTAATAATTTGCATACCGAGGTTATTTTTAAACATTTTAGATAGAAAACAAGATCAATGTGAAATAAATTATGAAAAGTTCCTATCTTAAAAAACAGATGATCCTGGGTTTAAAATACACAAAGAACATTTTGTAGTTTTTTATGTACAGTGTAGTGAACTCTTTGATTTTTCTTCTCCTTATTTATGTGAATTACAAAAAGCTCAGTAATGATTTTTAAGAAAACCTGACAGTTTTCAACTAAAATATAATACAGCAGAGAGCAAATGTGTATCGTTTATGATACTTCAATACAAAGTAAAAGGTCTAAGAGTAATATAATCCAATCCAACACCTCAAAAATCGTCATTTTCCTACAATTAATATGTTTCAACTCGTACTATTACAGTCAGACATCCTCTGGCCCCTCTGTAGAATAGAACAGTGCAAATCAAAGAGGAAAGGCCTGGGGAAAGCCTCAGCCAGGAACGTGTCTCCCATACCCTGCAGGGTCACTGGCAGGTCTGGGTGACCACGTTCCCCTGGAGAGCAGAGAGACGCCAGCACCTGCCCCAGGCAGAGCTCGTGCCCCTCAATTGCTGTTCTCTGCTTTGGGGAAGGCTCCAGGGCTTGTCATCTACCTTGGATATAGTGGATAGAGGCTGAGCTCACGTGCTCAAACATTATCATCCAGCTGCATGTGAAACACCCTGATACCCCCACATGGTATCACTTCAGCTCCAGGAGATGCTCCCTGTGATCGTGGCAGCTGGAGGCCAGGCAGGATGCACAAGGGTGTTCCTGATGAGAGTAAGAACAATTAAGCAAAGAAACTGCCTCTGGCTGGTCAGTGACATCTACATCACAGACACATTTCACTGTACATGAAACTGAAGCTCAGCTTAACCCTTCATGACAATTACTGCTCCTGAAGGAGCATGGAGTCCAACTGCATCCTCTTTAATATTATTTCAGCAAGGACCTGCATTTTGCAGGCTTTTACTATGTTGCTGTGGTGGTACTGAACATCCGTGTTTTGTTCTGGGAGGCTTTTTTGTACGTTCAGGTGGCACTGGGGACAGTGAAGGCACCTTGTAACTGTTTTGGCTGTCAGAGAGCCAATTGCTTTATAACCTAGTCATGGCAGGCTCATAGAAACACAGAATTGTGAAGGTCAGAGAAGATCTCTAAGATCACACCCAACCATTAACCTAACACTGCTATGTTCACCACTAAGCCACATCCCCAAGTGCCACATCTATACTTTTGTGGTTTTTTTCCTTAATGCTGGCAGGGCAGAGGGGATCAGTATATTTATGGAGAAGCATATTTGCATCACCCTTTCTCCTGTTTCCTATTTGACCTTCTGCTTGTTTGTCTTTTATAAAAATCCCCTAAAGTACTTGCTGAGTATTGTCTGTGATTTTCTAGTGCTCTGTTCTGTTCAATGGTTTTCAGTTTGCATAGCTAATGCTGAAGTGCAATGTGACAGTGTGTGTTTAATTTAAACACTTCTGTTCAGAAGGTAAGTTAAGTAGGAGGCAATTTGAGGGTATGAGTAAACATTCTGTTAGACTCTGAGGATGCAAATGGTCCTTGCCTGATAGGGTGCGTGGGGTGTTAATGTATCTTGCTGACTTCAATCCTGTCATTGAGAAAATTAATATCTTGTTCTTGTGTATTTTAGGAATAAATTACAATATCTTAATAAACAGTAGCTTATAAAATAGCAAATATAGTAATAGTCATATCACAGTTGAAAAGATAAAGTAGGAGATGAAGACAGGAAATCAATTTAGGGCCATTTTCCGAAAAGAGTTGCCCTGGGATTTTTTTTTTTTTTTTTTTATTAGTGGCATACTATTAAAATTTAATGCTGTTTGATGAAGAAGTTTTATTCACATTAAAGGCAAGGTTTTACTCTTGCTTAAAGGTGACAACTCTGGAATATGGAAATAAGCCTTTTCATTCCATTTTGCCCCACCAGAAGATAACCACTGATGTTTCCTGTTCTCTCTCTTCCATTAGCCCCTATTTCCATGAAAGTGGTACTATCTCTGTAACCACTTACTTGTCTTTATAGAATCATGGGATCATAGAATCACTTAGGTTGGAAGAGAACTCTTAAGATCTCCAAGCTGAAACATTAACCTAGCACTGCTTAGTCTACCACTAAGTCATGTTCCCAAGTGCCACAGCTGCACTTTTGACATATCAGAATATCCCTGCAAAATATCTTAGTTGTACCAAATCAGCATTTTCTGATAAACATTTTTACTTCCTTAAGGTGCAGAATAATCTTAATGTTAATGAAAATGGAATGAAATGTTACTGAAGCAGAGTTAAAGCTGTCTGAATTAATAAATTTTAAGTTTTCCAGTATTATATTTGTAATTTACAGAAAGATTATTCTATTTAAATTGATGAGGAGGGTATCAACAGCTAAATGAAATTTAAATTCAAGCTTAGTAAATCAATGATTCCTCAAAGTGCTGAAGTGATTTAATATGGTAATTCTTATATCTTGTGTACTTCTCTTCCATCCAAGCCAAGGAGGTTTCATTCTAAGGAATCAGGATTTCAGCTAAAACTCTTCTCAAGAAGCAGCACATTTCATGCTTTCTCAGGACATCCTTTCCTCATGAACTGACAGCCTTCCTATCAGTTGTCTCAGCAATTTATTCAATTTTAAAGTTTTTTGTTGATTTCACTTCTTTTCCTTTACCATATTCTGTGAGGTTTCCCCAACCAATTTTTAATTCTGATTTTCCCTTTATACCACATTTAATACAATCTAATACCACATTTATACAATCTACACCAGGCTTTTTAATCATCCATTGCCATTCTCTGTCTAGACAGAGCCCAAATCCCTAACATAGGGGTTTTTACAGCCCAGAATTCTTTCCAGAGGGTGACGGCATAAAGAGCAGCCAGACAAGCCACCTTGACTATGATCCTCACTATTGAAATATATTGTCTTGCTACGTATTCACCAGGAGAGTGCTCAGATGTGTGAATCCTCAAAGCCAGAGGAGATCCCTCAACCTAAAAGCTCTCCTGTATTCGATGAGTGTGTTCACAAAGGCAAGGGGCAGAAGTTGAGAGGCTCCACCCTTGCTGCAGAGGGTGGTGTTCAGCTGCTGTTTTCAGCTGTCTCTGTTGCTGAGGGGCTTTTGTCCTACATCAGCCAATTTCCTGATCCTAGTGCAGCTTAGGTGAGAGGTAATCACTGGGCTGTTGATGCTGAAATAATGCTGATACTTGGGAGAGCAGAAATGGAGGTCCTTGGAGGATTTTCAGGTCCAACAGGGAAGCTCCTGGTGAGGCTGAGTTCCCACTGTTTCTTCCTCTTTGGAATGAAGCTACTCATATGTTAAGACGTAAGCTGTCTGATCCCATCATCATTACCATTTTGCATGCAGAAACACCATTTCATATTCAGCAAGTCTGTCTATAAATAGGAGAAAATCTTCGATAAAGTTGTATGACAGAAGTGGTGATATGCATGGAGCAGTCTAAAATAAATATGATTATTTAGGACTATAGTATTTGCAAAGGTTTTGTGGCATTTTAATTATCTCTATTAACTGTAATGAAAGTTACATTGTATAAATCTTACTTATTTTATTGTTGCAAGTAGTTTAAAATTTCTCTGTCTTCAGACTTTCTGGATTTAATTTTAAAAATTTACAGCTGTACATTTACATTACTTCTATATTGTATTGTTTCAACCAATAGTACAGTGTTGACATAGCTATATTTCAATTATCTTATTCTTAACATGTGTTCTCTTATCTTGATTTCCAACATCAAAGTAACCATATTTTAAAAAAACCCTCTTGTTATTTTTGTACTATATTTGAACTGTTACATTTTACAGTATTTTTCTTCTTTTGGTTTTTTTGCAGGGCCTGAAGGAGCACTTTTTGAACATTCTGTAGAAACACCACTTGTGAAAGCAGAAGCTTTTAAACAGCTTAGGTAAGAATTTGTATGTAAATCTAATAAGTAGATGTTATTTTCTTTAAACATTTACATTTTTTTGAACACGTGATTTTCAACACAGAGTTGCTAATAACTTATTTTCTGGTTTATGTGACAAGTTATTATTAGATATGAAGAAAATCATATATATTCTTCTGCAATTTTTAAATATATTATGAAATTTTTTTTGCTGATGGTGAATACATTTTAAACCCCCATGGAAAGATTTTCTGTAAACTTCTGTTTTTCAGTTTTTTAACACTTTGAAATATGACTTTTTCTACTATGTTACAATACAGGTTGCTTGTCTGCATTAGGTCATCAACCTGTAATTAGTCAAGGTTTTTGAAAACTGGTATCTGAGGAAGCAGACTAAGAAGAACAGTTTGGGGATGTATGAAGCCCTAATGTATGTAGAGAATTAAAAATTGGTTGGGGCAACCTCAGAGAACACAGTAAAAAGAAAAGAAGTGAAATGAAGAAAAAACTAAAAATTACTAAAAAGTAGTTTGAGCTGAGAAAATTAAGTACTTCACATGTTTCAGAGCTCCTTAATTCTGGGATAGCATTTCTTTGTGCATTATTCTGTTAAATTTTGAGTATCCCAAATTAGTTTCAAATATGCTGGTTATGATGAGGTAATAAACTCAAATTATATTCTCTTTATGAAAACGTTATCTTTCATTTCATAAGCCAGTTCAAAGAAATGAAAGAGGATCTCTTTAATGATTGTATTTCTGTCCTTTCATACCTTGGCAGTTTGCTACTTTCTGTCATAATTTCTCTTCTTAGTTTTCCTCTCCAATAGGGATAACTATTAGAAAGTAGTGGAAGCTTTCAAAAACACTGTCTGTATCTTGCTGATTAAAATTTCAAATTGAGAATGATAAATGAGAGATTGTTAAGATAATTATTTGATTGTCTCATTTATATTTACGATATACTTTGAGTTGTGCTTGCATTTGCAGACAGTATGAGCTTTATGAGTATTATTTTTAACATATTGATGTCCACTTTCAAAAATATGTTTCTTCTGTTATGGTAGATTTGGATATGAGAGACTTGGACCCATATATACATTTTCTGGTTTTCTAGGGAGAGGATTCATTATGTTGTAAATTCAACATTTTCTATGATTATCTCGACTTCAGTGAAGTAGGAAATCGCATTTCTTAGTTGCATAGTCAAGAAAATTTGCAAATTTTGATTGTATACATATCTATTATTTTCTGTGGTTGTTATGTTGCTTTAAATGCATAATTAATTAATATTTTAATAGGCTTAATATAGTTCTATTCTACGTCCATTATGTGCTGTTACATTATAAGTTCTTATTTGTACTTTTGTTTAACAACAGTTGCAATGTTCCTGGCTACATACAACTATTGTTAGTAGAATTTTTCTACCTCTTTTTGAACAAGGTTAACAGTAGGAAGGAAAACATTCAGCTTAATTCAAAGTGTTCCTGAAGTTCTCCTCCATGGATGAGTTTACTTTACAGCTTACTTGTTCAGTGATTTTTACCATGTCAGCTCTAAACACAAGTTTTGATCTAGAATATTGCTATTTGTTAGCAGAGTTCAAATGTAATACATAAAATCCCACTCAGTTCTGTCTTCAATTAACTTAAAATAGTGGGAAGTATGGATTTTTCCAGAATTAACAGAGGTTTGCTGGTAATTATTGTGATGTCAAGGAACTAGCAACATGGCCACTGACACACTTGTGACTGTATTTGACATGAATCCAGAGTTGCTAAACACCTGTACTAGAAACTAACTTAGCTTAACCCTAAGAAAACTGATTTTCTGGACATGAGGCTGTGCAATGTATACACCACTCACTTGTGCCAGCATAGAACAGCTTGGGCTGGAAGGAACCGTAAAGATCATCAGGTTCCAACTCTTCCTGCCATGGGCAGGGTCCCACCAGACCAGGTTGCTCAGAGTCTCACCCAGCCTGGCCTTGGACACTGCCACCATCCACAGCTTCTCTGGGCATCCTGTTCCAGTGCCCTACTATACTCACAGTAAAGAGTTTTTTCCCAGTTCCTAATCTAAATCTTTCCTCCTTGTTCTATCACTTTGTAAAACATCCTGCTCCTCTCTCCTATCCTGGTAGACCTTTACTCAAAGCAGTTCAGGATGCCTCAGTCCTTTATTTTCTTTTTCTGTCATAATCAGTGTCAAGTTTGAAAGCAGAGATGGCCATGATTTCATTTTTTGATGAGGGGCTTCTGGAGAGGTTTAAGAAGGAAATACACTGGTCTGCAGTGCAGATGGTAAATGAAGATGTGGGCTGAGAAGACCATTTTGTCAGGCTGGAAAAAGGTTACTTTCAAGGGCAATCTTAAATGTCAGCATAAAAAAAAAAAAAAAAAAGTCATGCACTCTGTTGTGGAGAAGCTCAGAGAAGTTTACCAAAAAATGGATATTTTGTAATGCTTCATAAATATTCCATTTCATTCCACACTGTTAAATACAGGTACCTACCCACTGAAAAGCACTTCAATATGAAAATTTAAAATGCAATTTTAAGTATGACTTTCCTATTTTAGATTTGAACATGCTTCCTTTCCAGATTAGGGTAGTGAGTACAGGGTTGTAGTTAATATCACCTATTTGCTTACCTTGAGCCTTATCTTCACACTTTCACCATCCATTAATCTTCTGCTATTTTTTCCTTTATTTTTCCTTCAGTGGTTGTGCTGTGCCATGTGGATGTGATATGCTAGATAAATGTGTTATGAGGTGCCATTGTCTGCAGCATTAAATATGGGGAATAGTGTTTTGAGAACCCCCATCCACTACAAATGGAGTTGCAGGTTTCAAGGAGCTGACTGGAAAGCTCTTCATGCTCACTGTGTCATATGAACAGGGGCCACATTCTTTCTCTGTCATTCAGATTCAGAGCAGGATTTCAAACAAAGCTGACACAAATGGCCTCTGAATTACACATTCTGCTGGCTTTCTTGTCCAAATGCCGAATTTCAAGATAGACTGCTTTTCTGGAAACAAAGAGATCTGTGTGTTAGAATGTGTCTTTTTATAGCTAACTTACGGAGACAGAGCAATGCAATTATACTGTGGTCAGTGACTGCCTTTTCATTTGTAAGTTGAAGGAAAATTATGGAGTCCTTTTCAGTCTAAAAGATCAAATTTATGACTCACTCGTAAAGAAAAGGAGATGTGCTTGCACTTGCTTCCATCTGGTAGGAAGAATTAAAAGAACAAAATCTAAATTTCAAGATTGTAGCTTTTCCTAAGTTAAAATAACATTGCCTGCTTTTTAATTTCTTTAATGGACATCTTATATCCAAGTAAAATACATAGTTTTCATTTACAAAATTTGTTAAGACTTAATGAGCCGGTTGACACCTAAAAATGGGGCCTTGCATGTGATAAATGTCCGACTTACCCAGGAAATATCCCTCCCAGACAAATGCCACTGAGGAGGCACCTGGTTGAAAACAGCCAGTTGTCATAGTGAGAAGAGAAGTGTGTCAGTGATTTCCACAATCCAGCTCTTTATTCCTGCCAAGCTAATTGGTAGCCTTTCCCATGGTTCTTCATGAGGCTTTGGACTTTCGTGTGTATTTGGCACCTTGGGAACTTGCCTCACTCAGGTCTCCTGGGGCCTCCAAGAATTTATTTGGCTGACACCTGTAACTGGATCACAGCAAAGTTTTAATGGAAAACAGGTGTCTTGCTTCCCAGAAAAGCCTCAATTTAAACTGAATTAGGAAAGGTCATGTTCAGACACGTACCTTGTGATGCAAAATGTAGGTCAAAAACCTGTAACATCAACTACTGGAACTAAATGATCTAGATAGAGACATTTATAACAGTTCCCTAAAAGCCATCTTTTCCCCAGGTTTCATGTTAAGTACTCAAAGTAGCCTCTTCTGATGTTATCCAGAGTTTCATGCCAGCACACATACCTTTTTCTATCCCCTGTTCTCAAATAACAGTCTCTGTGAAAACTGGTGTCTAAGTTTAGACATTCTTCCAGTCTGAGGCATTTTTCTGATAACTTACAACAGCTTTCATTATATATTATTTAGCCTATTCCTGTATTTCTCCTAAATTTTGTATCCTCAAATAACATGGAGTTCAGTTTTGTCATTGTGATACCATTCAGTTCTTGTAATCTACATGGCTTGTGGGACATGTTGTCCCTCTAAGGGACAACAGTGGATCAGCAAAACTCTTTAAATCTCAAAACAGTGTTTCTGAGCTGAGCATTTGCATTTCCCAAACTCACAAAAATGTGCTTACGAATGGGGCATTTTTCCATTTATCAACTAACTGTATATTACGAATAATGAATATAATGCTTATGAATTAGTACTATCTTTCTTCTCATATTTGCCACGTATGGCTGTCTGACAGCCAGCAGCTGTGCCTTCTGAGCACAAATCCTGTGGGAAATCACTTTTAGTACTCTCAGCTTGTGGTATTCTGACAGTCCTTTAACTGAGGATTTATATCCAAGTTCAGAATGATCCACATCATTCCACTACCTTGATTTTGGAAAGCACTACAGCAGGAATGATATCAGTGTTCCAGAGAGTCAACTTTTGTCAGAGTATGATTATAAATTTATGGAGAGATATATGTTACCAGAATATCGGTATATTTAATGGTTTATGGGTATATACTGAAAATATTTCAATATTCCCCAGGGAAATGGATGTATTCTAAACAAATGTGTAATATTGGTATTAAATAAAACTTTAAATGTGTAATTTAAGAAGAATTGCTTTATATTTAAGTGAAATTTCTGTCCAACACTTAGAAGCATAAATATATATTTTTACTGGTAGGTGACTGACATATTACAGAATATTGATAATTTGAAGACCAGTTGTAAGGTTTCTAGGTCTCTGGTTAGGGTAAATTACTGTGCTGATGGTACTGTCAGTATACTATCTGTATATTCATAATTGACATATAATTTTATATCTTTAATTTTATATCTGTTCTGTGGCATCCAAAAACTTTACTTGATGGAGTTATGGCTTCTACTTCTCTCAGATTCTTTCCAAAGTCTTATTTTTATCCTTTCCATTTCCCATTGATATGATTTTTTCCTTTTGCACTTGAAGTATTTGCTATGGTTCAACTGTGTAATAAGACAGAGAGAAAGCTGGAAACTGAATTTATGGAGCTTTATGGCTGTATAAATAAGAATTATAAAGGAGTCTAGAGAAATGTATAGAAGGCAACCAGGGGAAAAACATTTGCCAAATAATTGTTTAATCGTAGTTGTAATACTAATGCTTACATGCTAGTTGCCTAAAAATACCATCTAACTAATTGAAGTACAGTCATTTTGATTTGCATTCATTATATAAACCAAAAGTCAGTCAGAAGAGAATGAATTACGTAATGGAAAGTAAGACTAAGGTTATGATTCACTGTTTGCAAGGCACCTCTGCTCCCTGACTAGTGAGATATTTCCACTGCAGTGTAATTCTATAAGCCCTGGCCTTAATTTGCTAGATATAAATTTGCATTCGTGTACTTTTCATAATCAGGTTAATTAAGAACACCATCAAATATGTCTTTTGGAAGCGTTAAAGAATTTCTTTCCATTCATCTGATGGACTCAAATATGTAAAAAGGTGTAGTTCAGAAGGAGCGGATAATACAGGGCATCATGTTGATCTTCTTTTCAGAAGCTGTTGGTCATCTTTATCTGAATTGGATATTTTAAAAAAACTTTTTTAGCAAAGTCTTGTATATTACATCACATCTGGTTGTCTTGTAAGCAGTGATTTTACCTGTGAAAGTTAGTCCTAAAGTGAAAAGAGTTTTGCAAGCACTGTCATAAATTACTTTCACTTGCTCCAGTCACGTGGCTGATGTGCTTCCTAAAGCCTCAATTTTTCAGAGATGTCACTTAGCACATTAAAACCAGTAAAAGTTGTTTCTGCTGCTTGTATGGGGCAGTCATTTTTAAGTATTTTCCATTTCCATGTCAGTAGCACAAAGAGCAAAGCTGTACTGATTAATGCACCTGTTTAACTGGGTCCCTGATAATGTCAGACTGCTCAGTGAGTTTGCTGAAGTGAGCTTGTCATCAGTGATTACAGCATATTCCACCGGAGCGCAAGCCACTGTGAAAACTTTGTGAGTGATTGTCACAGTTCTAGACAGCATCTTGCAGATGACCACCTGGAGCCCTGTTTGTAAGCCTGTCACTGATCCAAGTTGTATTACTGAGTTGAGCAGATCATTCCTTGCGTTATCTTTCATCTACTTACCTATCTGCACATATATCAAGGGAACTGGGGAGGAGGCGTGAAACAGGAGACACCCACCATGAGGAGGTGGGTGTGGCAAACACTGGAAAAAGAAAAGGAAGCATTTCCTGATGAGAGTAACTTTTCCAAGATACGTTTCACATGTACACCATCACGACTCACTCCTTCCCCTCTCCCTCGGACTGCGTGCACAGTTGTGATACTTCCTTTGTGAGGAATCTGATGACAGTGTGGCACACTCAGCCACTGTACTAACAACCACAAGAAGGAAAGGGTGTGACCTGCTTTTCAGCAAAGCCTCTTCACTGGAGTGTTGTTTTCATGGAGAACATGTGGACAGTCTGAACAGCAGGTACTGAAGGACTCCAGTTACTTGAAATCTTGCTATGTTTCAGCATATTAAATAAAAAGTTGCTTGAAATACATATAAAAGAAAAGCATGGCAAATTTCAACCTGGAAGATTATTTTATGAAACGAATCATAAGGAAAATACTAACCCCATTTTTCACAACAATGATGCAAGTGCTGTTATTATATGAGATTAAAATTTTATAATACTAGACATTATTTTATAATATTATTAAAGTAATTTGAAAAAGATAGCTATGCTGGAAACATCTGTGATGTGCCAGATTTAATCACATTCACTGGAGCTTTGGTCATTTTTAATTACCTGGAGAGTCAGCATATCATAGAATTGAGGTCATCAGAGAGACCTCTTTTGAATTAGCTCTTACCACTCTTCATCACAACTGTCAGACTTGAGAGAAGCTTCTATTTTAATATGTCACAGTCTTATCTTTAGTCTTCATTCCTTCAGCTACTCTGCACTGAGTGACAGTGGGCAAACAGGAAAAAAAAGACCTCAATATTTAAAATGGATGGGGAACTAGTAAGCAAATAAGTACACTGCGATAATCATATCTCCTATGTTTTGGAATAGGTTATAAATGTTGTTTTAAATTGCTTTTAGAGCCTTTTCAAGGTGCCATTAAAACTGGGAACTGTTTTATTCTTTTTTTAAGAGAGCATATAAATGGATTTGTTCTAGAACTTTGAACACTTCTTTTATGTGGCTTACATAAAAAAAAAAAAAAATCAGTTAACCAAAATGTTGGGAGCTGGAAACATCTGTTATTCAAATCTGGCTTTATAATTGTGCTTGTGCACAGAGATCCCCCCTAAGCCATAAGCAGTGTTAGTGCCTGCTGTGCTTATGCTGAACAATTCCCTTGAATCCAGAATCTCATAACTGAGCTGGAATCATCTGCTGCCACGCATTTCAGATTTACAACATAAATGCAGAACTAACTTGGAACACAGGCTATTTCAAGAAATAAAAGTATGATGGGAGGTTTTTTTTATTTAAATTAAATAAAAATATACTAAAGAAAACACTGACAATTTCAAGAGCAGCAGATACTCCCAATATTTAAGAATGGCACCCAAAAGGAATGCAGTGCCATGGGGTTCTGCCCTTGATCATTATCCTTGATCATTTTTATCATAAGGCAAAATGAGCTTAAAAAAACCCAGTAGATTTATTTATTTAAAAATTGACTGTGCATCCTATGCATATGGAGTAGGGCTAAAAACTGAAAATATACAAAAACCCCTTCATCTGCATGTACCTAACATTTTTGCTGATTCTAAATGATTTCTTCATTGTTCACGTGATTTAGCTGATGGTTCAGCACGCACTCCTGGTTACCATTCATCTCTTACATATATAGGCTGATTCATACAAGTGAGTCCAAAGCTGGAGGACCTCTGTGTGCCCAGAATAAGCAGACACATCTCAGATGTCCATCCAGGTTCAGAATACTCCTCTTTCTGCAAGCGAAATCATTCATTCAATCATTCATTCATTCATTCATTCATTCATTCTTTCTTTCTTTTACTGAAGTGGAATGGGATCCTCCCACAAGCCACCAACACAGAAACTAATATTCCTGGAGCATGGGCCCAGGGGTTTACAAGTGTTTGTGCAGATGTTCAGGTGAAATTGATTGAATTTATTTGAAGATTCTAGGTGCAGATATCTGTACCACATCTCATCACTTTTGGTGGAAGGCAACAGGTATTGGGAGGGCATTTTACAGAGCTATCTAAAACAGAGCAGAGTAATTATGCTCTAGCACTAGTCCCTTCCTTCCTTCCTTCCTTCCTTCCTTCCTTCCTTCCTTCCTTCCTTCCTTCCTTCCTTCCTTCCTTCCTTCCTTCCTTCCTTCCTTCCTTCCTTCCTTCTTTCTTTCTTTCTATAATTACCAACTACACCATGTTTGGTTAAGGTCTGAAGAAATGAAAATTCATCATAAGAAACGAGGCACTGTGCTGGGAAATGGTCAAATTACCTAATAAAGGCTTTCCTCTTAGAAGCCCGTATTTCATAAATTCATCTAAATTGCTAATCATAGTTTATATAACCATGTGACTGGGATTAGAAAATGGTGCCAATAGCTGGTTCTTGTTTGGTATCAGGCAAGCTAATTAGCTTGGGAGCCTTGGCCATGCTATGACTTATTCTTTTCAGAAAAGTCATGACACCATCATATTTACCGAAAAGAAGTATCCCTTCTTAGTTGGTAAAAACCCATGGTTGTCTTATACTCACTAAAGACTTAGAGAATTTCAAATACAGTCTGAGTGTTTTCATTGCTGTCAAGTTTCTGAATCTCTTCTTTCTTCAAAACCTTCTTTGTATTTTCTGCATCAAATTCAAATTTCTTTTTTATAATAATGTTGATAATTGTGCATCCCATGTACTCACATTTATATTTATTATCTTCTACAGCTGCTCCCTTGGCTCCTGCAATTCTTATTTTGAACATTCTTCTGTTTTTCTATCTTACGCTACACACTCATCTCCAATGTCCTCCTGTAACTGACTTATTTCTTAAAGCTTATGAATATTCAAATATGTATCAGAAAAATAGCACAGTCTCTCTTTTCTTCAAATCTGGGGTCATCAGATTGCCCACAGCCTGAAGCACAACAGAGGATAAAAGCCTCATATTGCTAGTGCTTTTCTTTCATAGAGTCCTTAGCACAGACATCATTAGAGGAACACAATCCAGGTTGGTTTCCTGGGTCCTGCATCTCTAAGTTAGAATATGCAAAAGTTAGACACCCTGATGCAGCACCAGGGGCACATAACAGACTTGACTCCATATCCAAGATCTTTGAGCTGTAAGCTTGTATTAAGTCCGTGGATAAATTTATTTATATATAGGAATAAATAAGGATAAATTGATTCATTGATGTATGGAAAATTAAACTTACAATAGAATCTGACTGATTATTATTTTATTTTCATACAATGATTTTCTTAACATAAAAAGCATAAAGAGCCTAAGATCCATTACTGCAGTGGCTCAATATTCCAAAAGGTTATTACAAGATTGTTTCAGCTTTAGAAAATGCATTCCCTATAGCTTGTTTATTTGAGCCTACTGAGTATTTGTGATCTGATTTCTTGGTTTCTCCATTCCATGAAAGTATTTGGGATGTTCCAGTGCATTACAAGGTACATTTCTGTCTATTTTCAGAGGTCAGAGGTGTTACAAGCTGTCAGCAAAGCACAGGACATTTTGAGACTACCCCAAATGATTGGAGGCAAAATATGGACCTTCCAAAGTGAAATTTTCATTAATGCATTTAAGCAATAAGCAGAAGAATCAAGAAACAAAGGTTACTTTTAAAATCAAATTACAACAGATTGCTCTTAACATTTTAAAGTCTTGAAGTTACAACATAGGGTCACTGAAGTTTTTTTTATAAAAGCTTCAGAATTCCTGGAAAAAATGAGGTGCTTTATGAACAGCTGCTTAAATTCCAGCCAAATAGCTTTTCTCTAATGGAGTTCCTGTGTATGTACACTTGCCTCTAAACAAGTGTACTCATACTGTTTTCATAGTTTGTTTCTCTGAATTAGTTTGTACCCTATGTGTTTTATTACAGTGTTATCGGACAACTTTTTTGTATTTTCACAAGAGACTGGTGATCTTTTTTGTTACTGGCACAAAAACTTTATTTGAGTTAATAATTTTGGCATTGTTAGGTTTAAAGCACAGTTGTAATATAAAGTTGTATCTCATGCTACTCTAAGTTTTCCTGTAAATTTTTCTTCAAGGCAAGAGCCAGGTTCACTTGGTAGAAAATTATTAAATGTTCTCTTTTTAAAATTTAGGATAATTGCTGTTAAAGTTTCATTCATTAAAAACATACTGGTTTGTATGTTGCATTTTATTATGGCATAAATAATAAATTACCATAATATTCAGTGTACAGGAGCTGTAGATATTAACATTAGTCTTATTGAAACAGAATATGTGTCCTAGTTCAGGCAACTCCCAGAGGCAATAATCCACGGAAAATGATTTTTTTGAAGTAAGCTAGAAAAAAGGGATGCAGTTTTTCAGTCAGTTTTTCTCATTATGTTTCATTTAGTTTAACTCAGGGAAGTTCAGACGTAAAATATCAAAGTGAACGAAGGCAATATGGAAAAAATATCATCCAGGTGGGAAGTGATTATTCCATCTCTAAAGGAAGGAATTCAATAGATGTGACGTGATGTAAAATGGGATATGTTAGAAAGAAAAATCAGTCAGCATTTGAAAGATTTATGGAAGTTGTGTCAAATCAGAATTTTGTGCTAAGACTTGACTAAGTAACTGCTATATTCTCATTACATGGAGACTGATCGGGGAAGATTTGAAGAGTCATTAGTACTTTCTCTTCCTTGACATTCAGTAAGAGCTATCACAGTTTATTGTTGAATAATGATACTTCCGTGTCCTTAAGATCGGCACGGTTGCTGGAATATGCTGTGATACTCATTTTTCCTCTTTGCAAGGAGATGTAATTTTAGGAGCCGTTCCAAAGAAAATGCTTTTACAAAATACAGAAATGAGGCATGTATCGAGACTGAGATCCTGTTGTTTTGTCCTTCTTTGCCTTTGGACCTTTTGGCAAGCAACCAAAAGCCACAAGGCAGAACACCAAGATCCTCAAGTTTGGGTAATCATATTCTTGCTACATCCTGATCGCCCTCCCCACTCACCTGACCTCAAAACAGCAAGCTGCTGGGAGATAAGTGAATATGGATGGGGATTGGCAGTAGGCATTAGTCTATGCCTGCTGCTCACTCTCCACCTCTAGAACGCCAGCCCAGTTTTACTCAGCTCATGTCAACAGGAATCCAGCTTCCTCATAAAGAAAGGATATGGTTTGAAATTGTGTATACTGCACCGTAAATAAATGCTGACAATCTCTTTTTCTTGTGTGACTAGTGCATGCTCTGCCTAGTCACCTGGTTTACTCTCTTACAATGTCTAGCTGCATGGCTGGGGAATTAGACTGCTTTCAGACTAATCAAAAAGTCAATATACTTCTATTGCCTTTTAAAGGTTAACATGCATTCAAGAAGCAGGGCTCAAAGCAGACATCTGCAGAGAACTAAGTCCAATTAAGCCCACAGAATCCTCTAAGCTGCTTTTTTGCCTTTCAAAACATTAGTCCCTTGACAGGTTAAAGATTTTCCTTTTCCCCCTTTTTCCCTCATGTGTTTTTTTTTTTTCTTCTTCTTTTCTTACCTTTTCTATTCATCCTTTGCTCCATGACCTCTAGTCATTACGTAATTGAATTTCTGTTCCCCTTTAACCTTTACAAAGTTAAATGAACTCTGGGACAGGTGTTCGTGACAGGATTTCTTTTTGCACACCAAAGGTATATGAGGGTCTCTTCCTTACCTGATGATGTGAAAAAGATGTTTTGATTATAGAATCTCAAATTGGTTTGGGTTGCAAGGGTCCTTAAAGGTCATCTAGTTCCAACCCCCTGTCATGAGCAGGTACGCCTTCCACTAGACCACGTTGCTCAAGGCCCTGTCCAGCCTGGCCTTGGACACTTCCAGGGATGCACAGTTGTTGGGGCACTACAATATTAGAGCTAGTGTTGATCCTGGACCTGTTCATTCCAGTTACAGTAACTGTGTTCTTCCTTAGGTAGGTGCTGGGAAGAATGCATACAGATGGGCAGCTTCTGTCTAGGGTCATACCATGGAATTCTCTTCCCGTTGAATTCAGGAGAGATGATGACTCATGAGCTGGAGAGGCAGAAGGAAAGGATAAACAATTACCCAAGAGCAAGCTGGTTCCTCTGTCTTGCACTAAGGGTCAAGCAACCCCAAACTGCAGGAAACTTGTGGTGTTCTTTCTTCACTGCTAGAACCAACTTTCTAGTGCCTCGTGGTACTTGCAAGTTCTGTAAAGTATCCTTCTGTCTCTTGCCAGACCAGGATGAAAAAAGAGATCAATATTCCTGCAGCATGAACAGGCAATGTCATCTGCGTCTTTACCAGAACTGCTGCAGGCTGTCACTGCCCTCACATGCCAACTGAGCAATTTCTGGTGATCTGACATCTCTAGGAGTTAGCAACATGCTTGTAGGAAAAGGGAAACCTCCAAGCCTTTAAGTTGTTGGGGTGGTCTCAGATCCAGAGGATCTGAATATTCTGAGGGATCCTCCAATGTCGAGGATCCCTCAGAATATTTTTCATACAGTCCTTCATGAATTATTTAGCACAGCTAAGCACCAAATTTCTTTGGCAGCCAGACAAGACAGTACAGTTGACTCCTGGAACTCTTACCAACAAGTAAGAAGACAGCAATGAAAACATTATCTTTGCTGTAATCAATTGCTTTAGTTGCAATGGACTATGGAGAACCAATACCCAGCAAATAACAGCTGTAAAATACTACCACCTATTCCCCTCACCCTTCTTCCCTGTCTTTCGTAAGCTGACATAGTGCAGTTTCTCAGGCTGCAGGCATCGCGGTGAAGGGGAGCAAGGCAAAGTAACTATTCTGCAAGTGGGCCCAGGTGTGGCTTGCATTGCCTTACAGTCTGTGGGTATGTCTACTTGGGTGTCTTAATTCAAATTAGAAACATGCTTTTGGGGGAAATCTCCCAATGGCCTGAGCTCTCCACACCTTGATTTTCATTGTGGAACTGTTTGGGGTACATTTGGGCAGGGTGACATTTGTGTTAAACTAATCTGAAAGTTGTGATCTCTTGGAGAACACCTAATGTGCTCCAGTCTTTCTGGGCATCCAGTTGGCAACAGCTAGTCCAGAGTATTCCTCAGGACACATATAATGGGCTGTCAGGTCCTTGACATCAAATGCTGTGCTGCCCAGATCAATTTCTCTTGCACCACACCCCTTGCTAATTGACCCTGGCAGCTACCACAGTACCTAGAAGCTACTCATAAGTACAGAATCCATCTTCCCAAGTGAAATAGAGGCTGTGACAGATGTCACATTTAGGACTGCACATTACATAGATTAATTCCCCTAGATGGTAAAGATCATTTACTTCATCTTAAATGTAATTTATGTGTCTGTGAGTTTAAAAAAAAGATAAAGTGGCTGGTAACAATATCATTCTAATGCACATCATCATTCTAATGCACAAATTCAAGTACTATAAAATGACCAAAAACTCTAAGACAATGATTTTCTCCCCTCTTACTCTCCAAGCACCCTCCATCATTTGCAAACAAACTGAATTCTTGTTTTGCCAGGACATCTGAGGGATGCACATCAATGTGGGGACTGAGAAGGGACATTCAAAGTCAAGGTTAAGCTTAGGTTGTTTGTGTTGGAGTCCAGGGCATTCCTTTGGAAACCCTGGACCAACAAAACCCTGTACAGGGGGATTTAAAAACTGTACAGGGGGGTCTGGGATTTGTACAGGGGGGTTGCAGACCCTGGCATAGACCCCAGACAGGCAAGAGCCTCGATCATAGTCCATGGGAAAAGTTACCAATGCTATGGGAGGAATTGCAAGCCCTCAAAGGTAAAAAGAAGTATTAATATTTTCACATTAGGGGTTTTAGAATAGGGATGACCAGAGACAAGCTGGAGGATTCTGGGCATTGCCCTGGGGTCTCCTCCTTCTTCTTCGTCTCCATTTTGTGCGTGGTGATGACATGAAGTAGGTTTAGAGGGATTGGGTCAAAGTGGAAGACACCTGTTTAGTGTAAAGTGCATGCATTGGGTCACAATTGTAAATAATGTACACGTAATTATCTGTATATAAGATGACGAGCTGGGAGCAGGTGGGCAGTCGTCACCTGTTGCCCGTGCTGTCCAGACCTTGGCAGAGCTCAGAGAAAAAGAATTGTGATAAGATACAATAAAGAAGAAGAACAACCTTGAGAACGAACATCTAAAGACTCCTTGTCATTTCTACTCGGGGCTTTCCGGAGGGCAAAGGGCAAAGACCACCCTGACCTCGGACAAGCAGAGACCCTGAGAGTTTGTACAGTAGGTGCCCATTTCCCTTTGAGTACATCTGGACTTCAGACACCAAACCTTTGAACACTGCACGGAGAAATGCATCGTTGGTATTACTGACTCTTGCCTTTGCTAGAATCTCATGTGTTAGAGTTCACCTCGCTGATTCACGACAGTTTGCATTGCCAGCAAGCTTCAATGACGTGCTTAATTAGGCAAATCCAGGCTGAGTTAATCTAGACATAGGGCCTGCATAAACAGTAGAAATTTAGGTTTGTGATTAATATAGCAAATGTAATTCTGCAATCTAATTTAAATTATGTGTATGTCATATCATAAATCTAAGTACTTCTGAAGTCTGTAGGCTTCATGCCAGCATTAATTTTTGTAGAAGGTAAGAAATGTTTCTCTCATATTTGATTGCTTTTTAAACTCCAGGTCTGATATACTCTCAGAAATTTGTCCCAGTCTGCTGTCTTGTGATATTCAATGGAGTTTAAAAGTAAGAATTTATGCTAACGTATAGTTTGCTTATGTAGGTGAAATACTTCACAAAAGAACATGAGATATTTCAGAGTTTAAAGCTTTTTTGTTAAGACAAACTACAGCGAAGTTATATTTAACTACCTTGACACTAACTTATGAAAACATACTAAAAGACTGAAAACAGAAACTTTGTTTAATTTTTCAGTATATAATGCATACAAATGTGCACTGAAAAATACTCCCATGGAGCAGACCTCCCACATTGATCACTCAGGGAAGAACTGATTTTCTATTTCATAGAGGTATAAATCTAGAGATCTAAGGCAAAAATTCATACAAAAGCTGTTAATAAAGATTACTAATACTATATTGGTTGTCTGATGCAGAACAAACTCATACTCATGGCCTGGTACACAGCATGATAATGACAGAAGTTTGTGCTATCTCAGATTCATGGAATGAGACATTAAATTATTTTATGGATGTGGTCTCAATATGGAGCCATGCTGCATTTACCCATTGTTAGTATTTTATTTATTTATCAGTCTGGAGTTTAAACTAATTGAAGGTGATGAACCCAGGAGGTGTCACGGAGAGGCAGATCATAGAAACATAAAGTCGTAGAATGGTTTGGGTTGGAAGGGACCTTTGAAGATCAGAGGATAGAATCTTCTGCTAACTCTGGCCAGCAGTGATAAGCCAATATTGCCTGAGCTATTTTCAGATTTGAGGATAAAAAATGATGTTTCAGTGACTGTGCTTAGATATCGTGGATTTAGGTTTTAAGTTATCAGCTGGATTTAGCGTCTTCAAAATTTGAAGATAAAACTGAACTTTCTCACAAGCACAAAATGTCTTCTTTCACATTCTGGTTTTAATGAAGTAACAGGAAAACAAAAAGAAAAGGAAGAATTGAAAGAGGTTCAGTAAATTAGACAGCTAATTCCTGCCAATGATTGGCAGTCAGGAGTCTGGACTCACTACACTAGACCATGCATTCCCAGTAGAGGACGTGCTTGGGCACAGCTTCCACTCGCCCAGACTGGCAGCTGTGGAGCACCCATGGAGCCAACACAGCATCTTCTGAGAGTGCATGCACGCACACACACCCCTCTACATTTCTAAGAAACACAGTGTGTGAGAACATACAGGTTTGTGAACAAGTTCTGCAGTGTGGATGCAACCCACATTCTATGGTATGTATGCAGGGAATAGGAAAGCTAGCACAGATGTAAACATGGACCACCAGTTGTCTCACTTTCTCTAGCCTTCATATTCACCTGTTCAGTGTTGGCTGGTGTCATCACGAAGGGTGAGTGCATATTCATGATCCAAAGCTGATAGGTGTCAATTCTGTTCCTGCAGTGCCTCCAGATGAAGCAGTTCTAGGTAATGCTCAAAAGAAGCAACATAATCACTAGCTTGTTGCTAGGATTGGGCTTTTTCTTTCCTTCTCATGATTTTTAATTAGTACTTCTATCCCTGCTACTTAGCATGGAAATGATACCAAAATTCCGAAGAAACAAAGCCTTTTTGCTTTGAAAAATAAAAATCATTATTCCTGCACAGCTGATCTGATAAGGTGATTACTCAGATAATACAGTGCCTTCCTGCCATCTTGTGGCACTGCAGGGTTTGCAACTCCCTGTTTTTTATATTGTATAATTTTCATTTCAGATTAACTGTTTTTAAGTTTCAGATGTCATCTGATTAAACAACACACACACACATACTGAGTGAAATCTTGGTCCAACTAATTTCAGGGTCAAAAATCTCACTGATTAAAAAAAGTTCCAGACTGTATTAATTGTATTTATTGCAATGTCCTATTATGTCAAAAATGAAAACAAATTGAAACTAACTAATGTAAAACTGGGTTTCAGGTTAATAGATTAATTTACTGTTATGCTGAAATAATCTGCAGTTATGTACGAAATAATACCTTGCATTTGTATTATGAATTAATCTATATTTTTCATTTGGGATGCTTTCTTGGTTTTTGAAATAGCTACCTCCTTTTTCAAGTCTGCCGAAAGAAAAGGGAAGCTGCATCTTTTATATGACTTCAGGCAAGAGCCTGCTAGGGCTTGTTCAATGTTTACTTATTTTTCTAAAATAAAGGAATGTATGAGATTGTGCTACTGTCTGATACTGTCTGATACTGTCTGCTCCTGCTTTTAGGCTGGAATCACCAACTCGATCTTTGAGCATGGATGCACCACGAGGAATTAATATCAAAGCACAAGCTGGGAATATTGAAGCTCTTTCCCAGATGGATATCAAACTGCACAGCAGTGATGGCGTGGTGAGTACAAGCCCTTCTTTTCCGTAACTGTGGTTGATCTTCTGTTTGACTATAACTTCAAGTCTTTTTTTCAACTTCTGTTAATTTAATTCCTCAGGTTTTAGGTGGCAGGATATTAAAATTAAGAGCGTCAATAATAAAACTTTTATTTATGTAAATAATACTACCAACAGAC
This sequence comes from Phylloscopus collybita, assembly GCA_027886175.1. Lineage (NCBI taxonomy): Eukaryota > Metazoa > Chordata > Aves > Passeriformes > Phylloscopidae > Phylloscopus > Phylloscopus collybita. Next base: position 8,831,392 of record JAJNNQ010000007.1, read on the forward strand.
ATAATGTTGTATTAGCTTAGAGAGATGTTTTCTAATAAAACTTGGATACTGCTTAGCTCCCCACCAGCACAGTGATTCCCAGGCACCCCAGTGGGGAATCTTGGCTCAGAAGCAGATGGCAGCCCCAGAGTGGCAAAATGAAGGAGTGAAGCTCTGCAGACATTATTAACAACAGGCAACATGCAGCAGCCTATTTATCCCCCCTGCAAGGCTGTACTGTGCCAGTTCTTCCACAGAGGAATTACAGACCAGCCCATGTCCATCCTTAACCAGCTGGCTGTGTGTTGCGTCGCAGCCCCACGGCGTTGGGCACTACAACGTTGCGTATCTGGTTCTGGCCCAGCTTGGTGTTCAGTTTGGGCCCCCAGCAGCTTTAGATACGCATCAACAAAATTCGTTTGTGGGGTCTTGGCTCACAGGCAGTTTGGCTCACACTGTCATGGCTGTGGCAAAAGAGGGGACTCTCAGAGGCTTTCAGGAAAGAGGCTTTATTTGGTGGGGGGGTCAGGGGGTCCCCCAGCCTCAGGTAGGTGCCTCCGAGAGACCCCGAACCTGGGGCTGCAGGGCGTTTTTGTACAACCATTCAAAGGGGTGGGTACAAAGTGTCTAAACCAATAAAACCATTAAAACGATACATGCCAGCTAGATTACAAAAACACTAACAAATCCCAAATAGGTCTGGGAGTGGTCTCTCAGGGTCTTGCCAACCAGGGGCCAAAGCTCCTGGACCTTGAAGATAAGAATTCCGTAATGGACAAAGGGAAAAAATCATACATGAAACAGGGATGTAACAAGAAAAGACCAATAGAGAAGAGTCTCCAGGCAGAGACTCTAGTTGTCTTAGAAACCCTTATCAAACTATGATAAGAATCCACTCTGAGACAAGGGGCCCTTTCAAGGTATCTACTATACTAAAACTTACAATATAAAAAACTATACTACATTCATAACTAAAACTTAAAAAACATTTCTTGCACAGCCACAGCTGTGCAGTGAGGCCTCAGCACTCAGACCAGGACAGACCTGGGTCCAGAGCAGTGGTTGTGTCCTGCTGTTCTGTGCATGGGCACTGTCACTTACCTTAGAATCATAGAGTGAATTGTGCTGGAAGGAGCCTTAAAGTTCATTCAGGTCCAACTTCCCCTGCCATGGACAGGGACACCTTCAACTAGACCAGGTTGCTCAGAGCTCAATCCAATCTTTGTGTCCTTTGGACACTTCCAGGGATGGGTCATCCAAAATTTCGCTGGGCAGCCTGTTCTTGTGCCTCACCACTGTAAGAAATTCTTTTTTTATATCTAATCTAAATCTATCTTCTTTCAATTTAAAACCAGTATCCCTGATAAAGGGCCCCCCCCAGCTTTCTTGTAGGCCCCCTTGAAGGCTGCAATAAGGTTCCCCCAGAGCCTTCTCTTCTCCATGCTGAACAGTCTCAATTCTCACAGCCTTTCCTCACAGGAGAGGTGCTGCATCCCTCTGAGCATCTTCATGCCCTTCCTCTGAACTCTCTTGAACAGGCCCATGTCTTTCTTGTGTTGGGGGCCCCAGAGCTGGATGCAGCATAAGTTTTCATTCGCCAATACCCCCACATCCTTCTCCTCAGGGCTTCTCTCAATCCATTCATCACCCTCTTGTATCCATTTTGGGGATTGCCCCAAAAGAGGTGCAGGACATTGCACCTGGCCCTGTTGAACTCCACCAGTTCTCTGCTAAGAAGAGGGTGGGTACCAGCTTATTTTTGTCCTGTGTTTGTGTCTGCCGAGAGCCTAGGGCTCAGAGAAACTTTGTATATAACAAGTCCTGTGTAAAAGGCCATTCTTAAGCCTCTGCCTAACCAAATTCAACTCGTCTCATGGCACATTACTGCTTTATTATCTCTAACAACCCCATTTGTCCTGTTTTTTTCCCACCCAGCTTTTGCTCGATGCTGAAACTGTGCGACTGCCCAAGCTGCCCGAGGGTGCCAGGGGTGGATCCGGGATTTCTCAGGGGCTCTATGAAATCTGCGTGTGTCCAGATGGAAAGCTCTACTTGTCCGTGGCTGGCGTGGGCTCCACTTGCCAAGAATACAGCCGAGTCTGCCAGTGAGGCACCCGAAAAGGCCGCACACCCCCTTGCGCGTCTGAGTTTTGTATCACTCCTAAAGAGCATTACTGAAAGCGTATTTTTCAGCATTTTAAAAACAAAGTACTTACAATTTAGGAAACAAGTCCGCACCTACAATTCTGGAATACAGGGTGTAAGGGGAAGAAGAGCACAAATGACATTTCCACTTCAGAAGAATGACTTGAATCAAATTACATGTTTTGTCAGTAACACTTGGAAAACAGCCTTACAGAGAGCATAAAAAAAAATAAAACGAATATGTTTCCTTGCTGAACTGTTATTCAGTCAGATGATTATGTCATTGTTCATATTTTTGAGGTCCGTGGGTTTTTCCTTTCACTACATGTAAACACTTAATGTATTAGTGGGTGAAATTAAATTGAGGGAACTACTTGAATTATTTGTAAGGCAAAGCATTATTTGGAGAATTCAGAAAGTGCCAGCAAATGGTCTATGCAATTTTGTTCTTGCAATAACACAAGATAGGAAAATGCGGTATTTGTATAAGTTCTGTGTAAAAGATGTTAATTTGCTAATAGCTTTTTATTTTATTTTGGCAACACATACGCTGATTTGCTTCTTACTGAGATTCATATAAAGATAACTAATGCAAAAAGCTCCAGAAGTCATGAAGGCCTCTCTGTGTCTCAAATCCATTCACTATACAACAGAGAAATATGTTAGTATATTTTATAATAGCAATTGTTTGTTCTACTGCCTGTACCATCATATTCATTTAAATCCTTTTTTTTAATTTTAGGACATACTAATTCAACGAGGCAATCTGTTGTGCCAGCTGGACTAGTAAAAAGAAAAAAAAAAATGTCTCTTCAGATTGTCTGACAAGGAACTATTTGGGCAGTGGGGAAAAAAATATCCTTTTTTGTAGCCCACAGATTTCAATTAAGAGGAATGTTTCATTTCCATCTGCACATGTTGACTGGTATTTCTGATCCTGTCAGAAATGGGAAGAGTGGGACTCCATCACAAACAGAGAGAATAAAACTGTTATTATTTTTTACATTAGGACTTTGGATACAAAATAAATGCTCACCAGAGCTGACAAACCATTTATTGGCCTTGTAAAGAAACACAACTGCAGACCTGTTCCCCTGTACAGTGTTGCACTGAACACAAATAAATTGTTTGCACACCTCTGGGTAGCAAGATTTGTATTTAGTAGTCTGTTCTTTAAACCTCGTGGGTTTTTAATTCCTTGATGTTGTTTTGTATATACTTTTTGATGTTATTATCCAGGAAGGAGCTATCACATAGTGCCTTGGTGTCTATTTACAGAAGGATTTTAACCCATGGCGTTAATAAAACATGAATATCCACCTTTTGGAAAAAAATTAATCATTCTTAAAACAGAAGAATCAGGACAAAATAACCACTAACTTTTTAAAAACTTGCTACTTTGGCTCTGGTGAACAAAGGAAGAAAACCAACACTGAGATGAGATCCCCAGGTACACACAAAAGCCTGAGCTGGTGGTAAAGCCCAGGGTAGTCCCTGCTTCAAGGGCTGCCTTTGCTTCTCAGAGAGTCTGATGTACAGAACTGAAACTGCCCTTCAGCAGCAGGGTGGAGCCCTCAGCAATTAATGCAAACTCAGAGCTTCAGTAGCACAAGTAGGAAACACTTACGGTGAGCTTAAGCAAATGAAGCAAGGTTTCACATGTTATCTGGAGAGTGCTCCAACCGCTGTTACACTGCCTAGAGGAGAAGTAGGAAGCCACACATCTTCCATATCTGAAATTCGTTTTTCTTGGGCTTAGACTCACTCACTTATGTCTTCAAGAGTGAGTCCAAGGCTGTTGGCCATAAGGAGAGAAATGTTTATGTCCACAACTGTATTTCTTGACTATATCTGTCTCTACAGCTAAGCTCTCAGCTGAGGCACACTTTAATAGAAACCTATTTTCAGTATTCCTTTGAAGTTAGTTTAGGTGGTTCTAACTTCATGCACAAGCTTTTACAAACCCAAGCAGACTTAGCTTAATCATTAAATAGAAAGTATGAGTACTAAAATAAAGGTCAGCAAATACCCTGCATGTGCCAGACACCTGAAAACTGCTGCTTGGAGAACTGTAATGTCACCAATCTCTTACAGGTGTAGCATTAACAGCAAAACTGGGATTGAGTCCTTAGAAATTCCAGCCATTGTTCTGACATCGAGGAACATATGCTCACTTCCATGGAGTATCAAGCAAGTAATTCACCTAATCTAACCCCTAAATGTTAGCCAGATACTGCAAAAAAAGTTAAAATTTGCTTGTTCTGCTGGCAATAGAAGTACAGAACTTTTAAGTTATGCATTTTAAGCTTTTGTTTTGGAGGCAGATTTTCAAATGTGATTTGCCAGTTAACTCACAGCAAAGAATTGAGCTGAGGCTTTCCAGGCAAGCATAACCTGACCCCTAAAGAGGAAAATCAGGGGACAATCACCTGGCTGGTAACACTATTAAGCATGATGGCACTTCATTTAGACACTGAAATAACGATCACCTTTCTTGTGAAGATAAATCTCCTGGACTTGATTCAGTTCACAGGTGGATTCTGAGTAGTACCAAAACCTAAAAAAGTCTGCTGTACCCTCAGCACTGCTATCACCCAAATCACCAACGTGATCCTTTTCATTGCTTAAATTTCATTCTTCATTATGCTACAACACTGATATCAAAAGTATTGTTCCAGTATTGTGCACATTTTTTAAAGCATGACCGGTGACATCTTGTCACTATTTTTTTTTTCTTTTAGGTGTGTTTAGTAGAGAAACAAAATTTATGCTAAAATTACCAGAGTGTAATCTGCCAATGCTACAATGTCAATTACTGTTAATCTCAACATATTTCATGACTAAATTATCATTTCTGGTATCTCCATGTGGATGTCTATCCCTCTCTTTTTAATACTTCAAAATTACTGTTTCTACTTCAGTAAATAGTAGTAACAGAAAAAACAGAGTAACAGAAAATTATGGCACACAGGGAAGTGAGAGTATGCAGTTCTCTAGTTTATTTCCAAAAGTATTATCCAGAGCAAAATCACTACCAGTATAGTGAACTGATTTGTTTGCATATTTACTCCCTTGAAAAGAACTATTTACAGCAGTTCTTACAACTGGTTGCAATTATTACACAGTGGAAAAATGATAGAAAAACTTCACTGGTGATTGCCCAAACACGAGCCTTTTTTTTTCCATTTCACAGTCCTTTAGTATTTGCATTTGTCTATCTTTATATACCTTTATACAAAAGGAAATTGCAAGAATTGGAAACTGAGATCTTGAATAAACTTTATACATCTTGAACAGTATGCTTCTGCTTTTGTATTCAATGAAACACACTTAAATGGATGTTTTCATTTTTAAAACAAAATTATTTTTCCAAGACTAAGAATGTGAAATGTACTTCATTTTAAAATATGAACAAAAGTCTTGGTCTCAACTAAAAATGTACTTTGCAGAATTTAGAAAATGAGGTTTCATTGGACATCTAGAATTTCTTTGTCTTAATCAGTAGTAGGTGAAAGTAAACAGAAAAATTATGGCCGTGCTACTGAATTAATCATCCAGAAAACAAACCAAAGAAAAGACAAACAGTTTTGATTAAAAATCAATTGACAAATCCCTACACGTGACAAAAAAAATGTGTGTCTTCTTCAAATGAAAACATTTACTTTGGCTGCCAAGTTTAGTTATTTTTGAACTATTAGTTCTGCCTTTGTTCCCCAAGACCAATCCAGCCTTTCTCAGAGTTTAGATCCAGTAACAGAAAATCTCAAAGGTGGTACTACCCTCCTCTACTTTAATTGGAGAAATTACAATAGATTTAATTACAGCCTTTTTTAAAGCAATCCAAGCATACCAGTACCAACTGAATGCAATCCTTACAGTAAATTTTAAATCCTATTTCACAAATCATTACAGTAACTTTAGTGATAATGATTTAAGTATAACTATTGCAAAACTGCATTTTTTACACAATAAATGATTTATTTTTCTTCTGGTAGTTAGTTACACAAAAATCTGTTTCCTTAAAAAAAAATGTTTTTCTTGTCACTAATTGCTGAGGCAAGTGTCCCATGCTTTTTAGAATGGCTGTGCATGCCATTGTTTGAGGGGAAAGCTTTTAAAGCACAGGATAGTAACACGCCTAGCTTCCAGCTGCAGTTCCTTAGATTTAAGCTGCCCAATGTATAGTTAAATCAGCTTCCTGTGCCACTGACTTTTCGTTAAATTCCTCAACTGTAATTTTGGGAGACAAGAACTGAAGCTGCTTTTCCTAGATAAACGGCTAGTACCTGTGGAAGGTAGGAGACAGACCTGATTGAAAAGACATTTTCTCCAAAGAGAACTCATTTAACATGCAGAATTACTTGTTAAATGCAATTTTGTGGAACCTACATGGTATCATTTATTTTACAGACCCTTACTACAATATCATCACATCCTAACTGTTCTAAGCTTCCATACCTGACTTAGACACATTGCCAAGCCTCCCAGCTGAGCCAAAAGGAAGAATCAATTAAGCATTTTAATTCCTCATTTTTAAAAAGGAATTAAATGGCACTTACAAAATCATGTTTTGTCAGAATAAGGTTTCTTGGTCTCACAAAGCCTCTTTATTTAGGCTAGCTGTTACAGTGAGTTAAGCAAATAAGAAACTGAGAGACTTCCAACTGAGAAACCACTCTTGCCTCTCTGCAGCCACATGTAAATTATACTGTTAGTTTCAATTCAGGAATAACAGAATTAATTAGTTTTTCTGTGTCCTTCAAGTTTTCCTTCTCAGCTTGATTCAGTGTTTAAAATTGCTTCAGACTATTAGCTTCCTAAGAACTGGGACCATTTTCTTTCTCAGTGTCCACTCAACAGTATATACAAAATAAACAAAATAAAAAATATAACAGAATAGTTTTCTGCATAGCCATTTTAACAATTCATAATAATAGTACTGGTAAGGCAACATAAGTTGCTTATAAAACACAGTTATACACTTGGAAGATTTTCTTCCTCAATACCTCACATAAAAACAGGAAAGCGTTCATGGTGCTCCTGTTACACTTTTGCATGCTGCCATGAGACTTTGTGTTTTAGCTCCATTTAAAATGAAAACCATGAGAACTCCTTCCTTTTCAAGTATTTTGCTTACCCTGAATACTACTTATCTGACTTAATGCACAAAGCAAGAACCACAAAGGAATCTTTTTTAAAAACATAGGGAATTAACTAAATTGATTTATTTCATGGCACACCAGGATTTGTGTTTTACTTACATGCTATTTATTGCAAAAAATCAGCAAAATGTACAATTTCTTTGAGAAAACTGCAAACATTTGTCATTGCAAAAAAAAAGTTTCCTTTTCAATAGTATTTTAATATTTGTACAATTATTTAGAATTAATCAAAAAAAGATTGTGTATTTACCTATATAAAAGCTTCAAATAATAGGTAAAGTTAGCTTACATTATAAAACCAAAACACATCGGACTGAAATATATGTTTGCATTTTTCTTTATTAAATTTATGGCACTTAATTTAATAGCAGAAATAATAATAACAGGGCTCCACAATCAGAAGTAGTATCATTTTCCAAATGTCACATTTTTTCGAGAACAAGGCCTTTATCATTTACTCAAAACTGAGGCAGACGTCATTGTGATTTTTTTATTTTTGTATTACAACACTATCACAGCTGTATCAGCCCTGCAAACTTGCTTTTTATTTTCCTTTGTATTCTGTATGTTAAATTGCAGTTTCACTGTGCTGTCAAGTAGGCAAGTGTAACAGCATGCCACTGGAAAATGTTTGACATTTATGTTTAATGTGGCTGATCCAGCAAAGAAAAATCCTTCCTTTTAGCATTATCCTTCCATTTTTTATTTTTAAATTTTTTTTACAAAAAGCTAATGTTAAACATACTGCATGACATTACCAAAAGTATTACAAACTATAAAAGAAAGAGTGTGAACTAATAATCAGATTTCTTGAGGGTTGTAGTGAATAACAAAATAAAACCAGCATTACATTGCAGCACCTTTAAACATGTAACAAAAAACAGTGCTCTGTGTACACCAAAAATGAGTTACTGAATTGTACTATTACCAATGTTTGTGGAAAAATATATATATATGTACACACACAAAGGCACACACAGAGGGGAAAAAAAAGAAACTTGAGCATTTAGGCATCTGAAAACTGAGTTTTGACGTTCCAAAAAAATCATAAAACACCATATAATAATGTTCACATATTTTATATCATCCACATGCATTTTCAATAAACAAAAGATGACAGGCTCTAAAAAAAAAAGTAAATTAAATACTTCATTATTTTATAATAAAGTAAATGCAATCGATGCACGACATGATGTGGCATGTTAAATCAAGTATCATTATTCAGCATTAAAATAACGGTACCAGTTTACAGGTACTAAACTATCCTTTAAATATTTACAGTGTGATGCAGCAAATTTATAATCAGATCCAGCTGATAAGAGTATTACTACGAGTGACATGAATGTCCACAGAACACAAAAGAATACAGATATGCTTTGGAGCAATACCTCCAAAGTTACTTTAACTTCCACCCCATCTCCCATTTCATCGTATGTCCAGTCTTAAGATTAGTACATTGAAAACTGACATTACCCTTTCAGAAACATTACATTAAATGAAATAAATCTAGTAAGGATTCATAATCACAGGCTTCATCTAACAGAAAGCTAAGCTTTGGTTATATAAAGTGCAGTTCAATAATATGCCAATTAATCACATTGTGCATACATCTAATTTTTGCAGCTCCATTTCCTTGCAAATTCTGAAAAATATTCAGGTTTTACAGTTTGCTTAACAGCAGGCTCAGTTAAGAAAAAGATCCCATTTAAGTAAATTTCAGTTCTAAGTATCTCGGTACCTTCCACCTTTGTGCACTACACTTCTAAACTGCTTGGCACCATTTAGCCGCCCGGAAGTTCCATTATCTGCACAATTGTATTTGTATCCCACCACATGAAACATCTGAACTCTTGATGAAACAGTCCCCTAACTTCTTCAAATCCTTTATACTTTTTGTTGTATGAAGTTTTCAAGTTTTATTATGATACAAGCCGTACATTCCATCACTCTCATAGCAACTTCTGAAGTAAACCTATCATTGGGAATCTGTGGAAAAGGAAGTAAGTCAGGATACCTAGTTTTTAAGCTATCTACTCCGTAAGCCTCCAATGTCTGAACGTCATTTGAGAGTCCTTCAAGCTGCTGACTGTACTCCTCTATTTTTTGTGCAAGGGCTGCTGGTTTCACGTCTTTGTCCGACTTGCCCTTCACAGCGTAGTCAGCTGCAATCAAGGCTAGTTTAGTAGAAAGGTAGCACTTAAAGCACACCCATTCATTGGCATTTTTATGAAGGTCATTTCGTGCAGCTGAAAAGTTGGCTCGGGCCTGCCTAAGCCATCGACGTGCCTCCACAGGATTGCCAACGGACCTGAATGTAGGTGGGACAAAAAAGCGTTGGGAGTAAGATGGCCCTGTGGAAGAGGGACACTTTTCTTTAGACTGTTGCCTTTCAGATTTGTGGCTTGTTGCTTCCTGATTCCATGAAGTGTAAAATCTCTGAAATGAAAATTTATCTGACTGAAATCGAGAAGCAGAAGATGAAAAGGGTCTCCTTGAGGCTCTGTCCATATTTTGATCCATAAAGGCCTGTTTCTCCATCCTGTTAATCTCATTCTGCAAATGCTTGAAAACCTCATTAGCTATATCAAGATTCTCTGCATTTTTATCTGGATGCCATTTAAGATACAACCTCCTAATTATCTTCTTTCTTTCAGATTCTGGAAGCTTCCAAGCCTGTTCAATCACAGATGTCACTTCTCTTAATATTTCTGGCAACGAGTTCGACTTTATCTTTTTTGGAGAGTGGTGTTTAGAGGACATTGTTTTGTGGCTCTCTCTACCAGTGAAAATAGGTGGAATTGCCCTTGGTCCATGTGCTGGAAATTCTGTAGGACTGGTTGGGGTAGAAGGTGTGCTATCCCTGCCTTGAGAACTTTCCTCTGGTCTGGAAAACTTGTACAAGTCAAGGGAGCTCACTATTTTATATTCACTATATCCAATATCGATCTGGTAGATCTTCCCTAGAAAACTGGGGCTTTCATCATCTTCTCTTTCTACTTCTTGAACGATGATTGCATAGGTATAAGTAGGCTGATATGATCCATATATATCACCACCTTCAGAATCAACAAGGTAACCAACATATTCACCAGGATAAAATACATTCATTGGATCCATTAGAAGTGTATAGTGAATTTCAGCTGGTATAGGAGTGCCAGGTGTTGGTAGTTCAAGTTTTGATGGCTCAGAAGAGTCATACTTCACTCCTAAGCTGTCAAGCTTCTCACTGATCCGATAAATATCGTTACAACCCAGCATGGCAATTAAATATGAGGTATCAGAAATCAGGTTATCAGTTGCAGATTTTAAGGTCATAGCTAATGCTAGGAGGAAATTTATGTCCTTGCTGTCAGAATGCTGTATGTAAAGCAATATTACTGCATTTCCATATCTCTTCAAGAAAGCAAATGTTTCACTTTTGCTGTGGGGAATAGGAGCAAACCCTTTAACTCTTAATGTTGTTTGCAGCTTCTCAAAACAGGAAACTTTCAAACCTTCTCTCAAAGCTTTGCAAAGCCTTACCGCTTTTTCTTCATTAGCCAGAAAAGCATTGTCATTTTCATGCTTCATAATCCTGATGAGTCCTGTGATGAATTGCTCCGAAGACAGCAGTAACTGTAACCTTCCCTGCAAAGAACATAAAGCTCCAAACTGACAAATTTTGGGAGACTCCTCATCTAACTGTTCTTCAAGTATACTGCTAAGTAAGCGAGGCCTCAGTTTCTGAGGGAACAACATTATCAGTTTAGTGTGAAAGCCATGGTCTTTGCCTAAGTAACACTGGCTAAGATCAACAAGCATCTGCACACCAATGTTACCTTGGATTCTGCTTTTGTAGTGGGGTGCATCATCAAAAACCAAGATACTAGACTTCACCAACCTACCGTCTTGACTGGGGAGGTAAAGGGCAAAATCTCTCATGTTCTCAAGGTCATTCCTAACCTTTACAGAGTCATTCTGAAGACTTTTGAACAGACCCGAAACTACTCTTTTAACTGTGCGCATTTCATTAGGATCCAACTGCTTTCCTTCCGAGCTCTTATATATGCGACCTAGAACTTCAACATACTGCTTTGTTGAAATGATGTCTTCAGTACCCAAATGTTTAAATAACTGGTGGAAAGTACCAAGTTCTAAAGGAAGTTTGTAAAGATAAGGTTTAAAATCAGATTCATACTCAAGGTTTATTACCACCTCCTCGGGCTTAAGGAGCTTCCAACCTTCTTCCACCATTACAAAACAAACTCCTCGAAGCTGAAAGCGGAATTCCCTCTTCTCTGTACTAAGAAACTCATAAATGCTTCTTAGGACCTTGGCCCTAGTTTTCACCATGTCCTCATCCAAAGTTGTTATATTGCATATGTTCCTGCAGTTATTGATAACTTTGTCCAGAGGAGGGTCCAAATTAACATTCAGCATGGTTAAAACTTGCTCAAGCTGTTCTTGTGCACCAAGACTACTCCCCTCTTGCTCTTTGATACTTAAAGGTGTTGCTTTCTCAGGAAGAATAGGACATGAGGTCCACAGCAACTGCAGCACGTCGGTCTGCTTGAATTTAGGGTTCACCTGTGCCCCATTGAACCGTATAAGAGGAAGAGTTCCATTAACTTCTTGATACTGAGGATGAAATCTCACAAATTCTGCTGGAGCTCGTTCAGGGCACAGAAAAGGAATTAAAGACAATTCTTTCAGAAAATTTCCTGAAAAAAGGTCAGTTCTTTCTTGAAATATATGATGGAGGAGAACATCGACAGTATTCTGCAGTGTTTCTTTCGACCAGTTTTCGGTATTTGCTCGCATGCTGATTTCCTTGGCAAACTGCAGTAACTGCTGCTGTGAAATGATGAATTTCAACCCGATATGTCGCAGAAAAGTTACCCATGATGGAAGGAATGCAGCTTGATTTTTTGGTTTTGTAAGTTGCTCTAGCTTCTTAAAAAAATCTTGAGGTATAAAGAATTTTTCAGGCAGCATAACTTCAAAGACTTTTACAGTCCTGTCATAAAAGTACTTTGCAGGTTTTAACCTATTGCTTGCATCGTGAATGATCAAAATGCTTTCAAGCTTTTCAAACAGCTGCTCTTTCATTTCTGAAGTTTCTTCAATGCTAGTTAGCCTATTCTTCAAGTAGATCAAATGTTCTAATTTTGCATCATAAGACAGACTTTCAATTTTTGGCAAAAGATGTTTCAAGTACACTTCAAGATCATCCACAGAGACGCAGCCAAGCAGAGTATACAAATCTTTCAAATGAACCTTCTCCTCAAGAAAAGCCGACGAAGTCGACTGTGTCCATCTGTCTACTTCTACAGATGGGATGCTTTTTGTGAGGACATAACACGTCCCATATTTTGCAATGCTGATGTATCGGCCACTGATTGATTTGTAACATGGAAGAGACTTCAAAATTTTAATGTCATCCTGAGATGTCAAATGACATAAGTTGCAATTGAAGTACATTAGGAGAGCCTCAAAGTCACTTTCTGCTAACTTTTCAGTTTTAAAAGTTGATGTCTGTACCATATATTGTATGGCTTTCAGAATGCTGGAAGGATTATCTATGTTTGCTGTTCGTCCCGACAACAAAGGCACTAAAGCACTGTCTTTGGAGCAGATTTTGTTCAATGCCAGCTGAATACAGCCTGTTTTCATTAAAGCATGGAAGACTTTATCACTCTGAGCATTTGGGAAGACAGCTATATGCATGATGCTGAGTGGCAGCAAAACATCACACTCTGGCACAACCAGATGATTGGCTGAGACAGTAAACTTTACACCTGGGAGCAAAGTCCAGTCCTTCAAAGTTTCAACAACACCATCAAATTTTGCTTGTGTATCTTCTTGCTCTTCCTTAATATTTAGAGACTCACTGATAAAATGCCAAGCATTTTTAAGCCAAGATTCACTTGCAAAGTTTTCCTTCCATTTCATACAATTTCTGGTTTTATATTCTCTAGGCAGCACAGATGATAACAATTCAGAAAAGCTTCTGATATCAAAGACTTTAGCTACTTCACTGCTGAGCAGAATATTGTTGTATCTCAAATACAATGTGTTCATAAAGAGATCCTTGCGAGATGGAATCAGTTCATGGTATGTTGTCAAGAACTTTGGTCTCTTTGAATCAAAAACTTGCAAAACATTGTCAAGAGTAATGAGGAGTGGCAAACCCTCAATTTGGATTTCATTTTCTTCTGCATCTTTGAAACAGTAGTCAACCAGGAGTTTGAGGCTATGGAACAGTTTCAAATTTGTCTGCTGAAGTCGACAGGGTAACTTTCCAATGTGGCAATTAGAGTCTGGAGAAGAAAAAGTCATCAAAAACAATCGGACATCAGCAGGTGTCACATAGGTGACTGGAATATCTGCATCTACCAAACAGTGGTAGAGATTTGCAGTCTCATCACAGTTATATACCAAATTAAATCCAATTTCTAAGAGTAAGTGCTTTAGTCTGTAAACATTTTCAGCCACTGTCTTCCGAGTCGTGATGTTGTATTCTGTATTTTTGAGGTGCTGCAATTCATCTTGTAGCAAATTGTCAAAGAATGGCCTACCTTTGTTCACAGTAGACATGTTAACCCATGTGATGATAACAGCAGAATGCAAATCAGAACCATCAACATTTGGAGCTCTCATAACAGGTAAAAGACGCTTCAAATCCTCATAAATGCAACTGTAAACTGCTTTCACTAAGCAATACCAGTCTGGTTGAATATCAAGTCTATTGACTGGGAAAAAGGATAAAAACTTCTTTAAAGTGTCTTTCACAGCATGAATAGGTGTGTTTTGCAATACTGATATTGTAGGGTCAGTGCCTGGAAAATACCTCTTCTTCAGCTGAATCAGCAGTTCAACATAGGCTGGTGCTATCAGCGCTGTCATTAAACTACTATTCCAGTCACTTCTTACTCCAACACCATTATCATCACGCCACAGATTCCTTCTTGCAGAGTCCAGAGCAAAGTGTCCATTCACATGGAAAGGTAATCCAGTTTCTAATGACAAGGGTAAGAAACAGAATGCTCTGTGGGGTTTTTTGTAATTATGAGTAATGCAAGCCGCTACTCCACCACGAGGGAAAAGAGTAATGTCCTCATTCTTGTGGGCCGAAACCACACTTTTGGATACCTTTTCCATGGCAGAAAAGCCTGACCTGTTACAAATTAACCAAGTGGTGAGATTTCCTTCAGAGTCTTCAGTATCCATTGTGTAAGTAATCTGCTGTACAGGTATCTCACTTAGCTGCTTCTTTTTAGTTACGCTGTCAATCACAGATGCATGGAATTGCTTTCTTTTCAGTCTGTCTCCATCAGTGATTTTGCCTTGTACAGAATACAGGACATTCAGTGCTCCTGTTGTTTTTTCTATCTCACAAATAGAAATTTTTTCCATATGGTTCAAAAACATTAGAAGTTCTGCTCCATCTGTACGCAGCTTATCCAAAAGATTTTGGACCATTCTATCTGAGCACGGAACTGACGAAATTTCTGATACTTTTGCCATTTCTCCATTTCGAAGAGGAAACCTAAACATTGTACAATTGTCCAGTTTAAAGTGATTTCCTAAGTAGAGATCCAGTACATCTGAGAACTGTGTTCTGAAATCTGCATCTAAATCTCTAAACATGCGGCCAGGACTTGTTGATGTTGAACCTGGTGCATATCTTGCATGGGGATCAAAAATGCAAAGTATATCATTGCCAGACAGGAAAGAAGGGCAATCAGTAATGTGATAAACAGAATTGAAACCTATACCATATTGTCCAGTTTTACATGGATTTCCTACTTTTGTACCTTTTCCAAGGTTCTGGATTCCCCGAATATCATCTTCTGTAAAAGGCTGATTGTTGTAAACACAAAGTGCTGGTCCTTGAAGTGGTGCCCATTTCTCATCAAATATTCTATCGGCTGGATGCTGTCTAGGATCAAACACAAAACAGATCTCTGTAGCTTTTGCATCATCTGCGTTCTGAAGGAGCTCTTTCAGCATTTCTTTTTCTGAAGGGTAAGCATTCAGAATGCTTTTAATTCTACTAGTCAATTTTTCTTTCTGGCCAAATTCTGTTCCAAGGGTAGTAAAACAGATATTTGATGCATATCTCTCTAAAGCTTTATGGCGTTTTGGTATTGCCCCAAGCTTCACTGCAACTTCTCTTGGAATATCGCCATGACAGTATTTAACAGTTGTGTCTTTAACTTTAATCCACGGACAGTCATTGTAACACAAAGATTTTGCAGGCAGAAGTGCAAGACGAGTATCTGGCAGCAAAATCTCACCATACTTTTTCTCACAAAATTCCTGCTTCTTCTCTCTAATGAGGCCCCATATTCCTTCACTAATTATTCTCCTGCAGAGCTGGAAGTTGTCTTCTGTTAGTTGTTTGGTCCCTCTCTCCTGATTTATTAATTCCAGAACTGCAGCAAAGTCTTCAACTGTGAAAGCCTGTCTTACACCCACACTTTCAAACAGTTCACGGAAACTATTTTTGTATTTGTTAGGCAACTGATAGAGATAGGGTGCTGCTTCAAAATTCAAATGAAAAGACACTTTTGATGGATCAGCGTACACATTCTCAACCAAAATAAAACTAGAGTTTGTTAGCTGTTCAATTATCATGGCTTTTGTTGATTCACTCTCCAACATCGCTTCATGCAGATATTTGTAACAAGCATTAGTGATATTTTCTTGATACAACGTGATTCCATCAAATGACTTTGCAACTTCTTCTAACTGATTTATGACTAAATTAACAGCTGGTTTCTTAAGCAAACCCAGAAATTCTTTGACAGCTAATGACAAACTACCACAACCTTTAAAAGAGTGGGAATTTTCATTAAGAATTGGTTGTATGAGGCAAACGATATCTTGATGATCAGCAGTGAAAAGATCATTTGCTGAAAACATTGCTTCAGGCTGAAAATCACTGCCTTTCCAGTGCAGTGAGAAGCCTGCTGGTTTGCTAAGGAAAGGAAGGAAAGGAATGTTTTGACATTTTGCAGCAAATTCTTTAGCTCTAGGATCTCTAGATTTTAATTTTTCATCAATGAGACTCAATATAATGCTGCTCCTGAGACAAGCTGCAGCATGATCAGTCTTGTTAATTTCAGCTACTGACTCTGCACGTTCTATCAGATCTTCCCATAAAATATCATCTTTAGCCATTCCCAACTGCACGAGTTTAACCAAAATAACAGGGTTAAGATAATCCTGAGTGGTACCATACGGAAATCGTCCATCCTCAGCATCATACAACTTTGCAACTCTTCCTTCAGGATGGATGAGTCTTGATGGTGTAACTAATGAATGTCCATCCAATGAACAGGGAATACATGGAGTAGCACGAAGAATTCCTGAGAACTCCTCAACTTTTTCATGGAGAACGTAACGCATCAAAGGATCACGTAGCTCTGCATCAATCTCCTGAATATTAGGGAAAAATACCTCAGAAAAGAACTGTTTCTCAGAGAAAGTGTTCTCCAATAGTATGTATTTGCATCCCGCTTCTTCAAATCCTGCCTTTACCCAAGATGGAAGATCTACAGCACACAGATTTTTGGAACCAGTTTTTTTAAGGTACTTCAGAAAGATCTTGAAGGCTGATGGCCCAACATCTGGCCGCTTCAGAATGGAGTCATCTAAAAACCTTACGTTCTTCATGGAAACCCAAGATGAACCATCAGAAAACACTTTGATCCCTTCTTTGCTTTTCATATGAGCTATGTCCTCATAAAACCCATGACAAATAACAGAAAAATCATCGTGAACTGAATCAGGATCTGGCCACACTGCATAGTAGCTGTAGTCAACTAGCTCACCATTGATTGCCATGTCACGTAAAACACAAAGGGCCTCTATGTAGGCTTTTACAATAACGTGCCTCATGAATACTGTATTCCATCTTCCTTTTGTGTCTGTTTTCCAGATCTCTTTCCGATTTGAAGTAACTGCAAAGCAGCCATTTATGTGGAGAGGTAAGCCTGTTTTTATTCGCAGAGGTAAATAGCAGAATACTTCACCTATGTTGTTACAATTAGGTTTCACAATCCATTTTTGATCCTGGGTTTCAGACAGCAACACTCCTACACCACCACAGGGAACTAGGCCTAGTCTTCGTCCACTTTCATGCAAAGAAAATTTCAAAGCATCTCCAACATCCATGCAAGAACATATAAGCCACGTTGTTGAATCTACTGTTTTCTGTGGCAATTCATCACCTGATCTTTTCGCCTGTCCTGATTTAGCCATTTCAAAGAAAGCAGCTGGATCATCTTCGGTACCTCTGAAAAGTGGAGACTGTAAATCAGCAATCCGCCTAAACACGTGGTGAAATTCTTCTACTACTATCTGCAGGATACACGATGACTTTGGTGTTTCAGTGGGAAGCTTTTTAGTACTGCTGCTGCACACCTTCATGAGTTTAGCTGCTTCCTTTAAAACACTTACATTTGGTGTAGTCAAGGCTTTGGAAGAACACAGATTTTTTCTGATAGTGACAACATCTTGTGCCATGCCAGGATCATCTGCTTCAATTTTCAAGTATTTCAAAACCATTGAATTTACACTCTGGGCAAATATTATCAGTCTATGACCGCAAATGCTAAATTCATCCACAAGAGAGTAAATGTCTGCTGTATTGTAAGATGCACTGCTCACTTCACTCACTTTAGCTTCCTGCTGAGTCCTAAAGGACAGCCTGAAAAGTGTTCCTTTGTAGCTATATGGAGATTCTACTGTCAGTGGTAGCTGGCAACCAAACACTCCTATAAATGGCTTAAACTGATTTGGAAATTTTCTTAGTCTCTTCTGTTGCTTACTCCAGTTGATCTTGATGCCGGGGTTAGATTTATCTCTGATATGCTTACTTATATGGTTGACATTTGGATCAAACATAATCATGAACTCCCGGCTCAAAATAATAGGAACATCAGTGATGTGATAAACAGAATTGAATCCCAGTCCAAATTTTCCTACTTTGTCAACTTCACTCCTTTTTAGAGACTCTCCTAATCGAGTTATATTTAGGAAATCAGAGTCGGAAAACTCAGAATTATTGAATGACCACAAAGCTGGACCATGACATGCTGCCATTCCTGGATCCAGGAGGTTCTCTCTTATATCCATATTTCTTCTCATGTCAATCAGGAAATTACATTCTGTTGCATTAGCATCATCAGCATTTTGAAGAAGCTCCTTAAAGATATCTGAAATGGAAGGGTATTCTTCCAATATGTTTTTAATTCTCACTGTCAGAGGCTCTCTTTGCCCAGATTGCTCAAACCCCATATTCTCTGGATTAATCAGCCTTGTGCTAAGGCATGGGACATTTAACCACTCAGCGGTTTTCATTGGTATGTCTTCATGCACCAAAATTATGGGTTCAACAGAATCCTCAAGCAAATCGTTTAAGTCATCAACTTTGATGTCACAGTAACAGCACTCATGAATTGGCTTCATTGCAAGCTTGTAAGGAAGTTTGCCACTGTACAGCGGCATGGGCGTATGCAGACTCGCGGGGATCTGATTGCTGTACAGCCATCTTATGATGCTCAACATAATGTGGAGGCTTTGCTTACTCTCTTGTTCCGAGAGAGCGTGCTCACTCTTCAGATATATTTTCTGAATGACCATAGAAACGTGGTCTGGTGTTAACTCCTCAATTGAGCCACAACATTTAAACAACTGGTGAAACTTCGCCATAGTTTTTGGAACATAATGTAAATAAGGTTGGAGATCAAGATCAGGAACGGATTTTATAACTGCTTGTGTGAGGGAACAAAATGTTTTACCTGTCCAAACCCAGGGAAATTTCAGGGCTTTAAAAGCTTCTTTGCCTTCTTCTAGATGATCATGCATAAATCCATAAATCTCAAGCAAGATATGCTGAAATTGATAGTAGTCCTCATCACTGAAGGTTTTAGAACTATGCCAATCAACTACCACCTTGAAATGTTTCAAGACCGCTTTTATACTGGGCTTGGTGGGGATGCCAAGTGCTTTTTCTATATCCAACAGTACATTTTCCACAAGAGGAACTGAGGAACCAACTAAAATTGCATGTGATATATCACACATTTCTGGTGGTGAACACAGATTACAATGATCTCCTTTCCAAACTAAAGACCCTGGATAATTTGGAGGCCTTTCCTTACTTGCAGGAATCCATTTTATCTTTTTCATTGCAGCTTTTGTTTCAGGTGATTGAAGCAGCATATGGTTTTTGTTCAAAACCGTCAAGAGAGTTCTAGCTTTTCTTAACAGCAATTCATGATTGGTGTTGGAGTCAGCATGCAAACTTTCAATTTTTTTTGCCACTCTCAAGATATCACTTTCCTCAAGATTGGCTTCATTTTTCAAGCCTATTTGTCTCAGAGAATGAAGAATATCTGAGGATGTAAAAATAACAGGGGGGAAGCAACTTTCCTCCTCAGCATAAAACAAATGTTGCAGAAGTTCTAACTCAGGATCAAAGAGTTCATTTGCTGACATTATCTTTTCCGGTGAGATCTGAATAAACTTTAGTGGTGTCAGCCAATCTATCACATCTGTATTCTCATTTTTCAGAAAAGTCAGATTTTCAAGAACCCATTGCATTATCTGTGCTGTTTCATCATATGAATAAAAATCACTTTTTATGTCTTCTATAACCAACTTCAAGCAGTCTGTGCTCTTTAGCTGTTCTATTTTCAGCAAATTAGCTAAGCGAATAGTTGCTTCATCACTGCTGTCAATTATTGGAACAGAGAACCTTAGACTGGGAGGAATTTTGGCAGTGTGGTGTAATACCTTACTACCTTTTAGCCCTGTAAAAATAGGGACACTTTCATCAGATGATTTTTCAATTTTTTTAAATATTTGCAATTCCTGAATAATTCTCTTTTCTTTCTCATTTGCATCTGTTAAACTAGCTAAGAATGCCCTAAGAGCATCTTTATGTGTCGGCGGGAATGACGCAACCTGATTGCATAGTTTCTGTAAGGACATTTTCTCCATTATTTGTAAAACAGCGCTTGGCAATGGTGGATGCACGTATTTTTTTATAAGTGGATGTTGGATAGAAATATCCAGTTTCTTAAGTACAACTCCACCAATTTTCTGAATAATATCAGCTAAATATTCCGGGAGCTGAGTCTCAGATTCGTCTTCCAGAATGATGGGTGATGGATTCCTAAATCTAACCAGTTCCACCGAGGTTTGATTTTCCTCCAGCAGCGTCTTGGGGATAAGCGGCATTTCATCAAACACACTCAAGTCATCAGAAAAATGTATATATAGATTCTTCCAGACCATCTTTAGCCAGGAAACTGACGGGTGCTTTTTTTCTTCCAAGCCTGGATACCACTGTACAACCACGTCTCTCCCAGGCCACACGCTGTTCATAACTTCTTTAATGAGCCGGGCAAACCTTTCTGGGTTCAGGAGCTGCAGCTGAGTGCATGGCCTCCCTGAAATCACAGCAAAAAGGAAAAGCTGTGAAAATCACAGAGCAGAGTTACTTAGCAAATGGCTTCAGGGGGCAAAGAAGAAGGAAAACAAGGGGAAAAAAGTCTAATCCATGCCCTGAATTTTTGTGGGGGAAAAAAAGAGTTTGCTTAACAGGACTGCAGATACCAGTTTCCTTTGCTTTCAGGAGTTAATTAAAAGCAAATACATTCAATATTAGTATGAAAATATAAACAAATCCAAAATTATCAGTGTGTTGTTACATTTGTTAGTTTTACACAAAAGTTCTCAGGCATACATAGCAACTAGAGACTTAGAACTGAACTACAAACATATTGTTCTGTTTAGTTGATTCTTTACCCTACTTATTTGCCTAGTGGTAACTAAAAATCTAATCCTTTATTTGTCTATAACTGCAAATGTTCAGATAGATTTGAAAGATTATTAGATATATCAAAGTGGTTCAGGTGCAGCTGATCTTACAACTAAAACTGATAAACTAGACTCAGGCAGGAAGTGCTGAAACTAAGTCTATATGTTTTTATTCTTATTATTGAAGTTCTCACTAAAAGAAGTATGTCTTTACACTCATATCTTAGTTATCATTAGGAAAGCTTATACTTAAAAACTACAGAACTTCTGGGGGTAAAATAGCACAGAATAAAAAAAATACCACTTCCTCCCAAAACATCAGAAGTAAGTACAGAAGTGAAAGCAAGACATCTATTTGAACTTCAAATCTTTCATCACACATCAAGATAACATTTCCATTTTCTTGAAGACAACAATCCAAATAAGATTAAGAGCAGTTGTAGATATTCTTCAGAAAAAGTCTTTTTTCTTTCACTTCATGCCTACAGAGCTATGGATTGTGATAGTTCTATTGAACAGAAAAGAGGTAAATACATCAGCCTTGTGAAAGTGAGGAAAACTTGCAGAAGCAGCCCAAGGAAGATAAGAATCTACTTAAATGCTAAACTTAAATCCCATTTTTTTTATTTGAGAAGAAAAGTTTAAAAATACTGGTTTTAAAACTATACAGGTAGTCTTAAAATACTGGAAATCTTCCTGCATGTAAAATTACTAAATATATATAAATAAATCAATGAAAATATTGACAATTTCCACATACATAATTACAAGGTTTTCTTCATCAATATGCATTTCTCCCCCTCAGCTGTATTTAGAAATCTTTTTATAATTATGTTAGGTTGCTATCTCTTGGCAGTACTATTTGGCAAGGGTTTTTTAAAAGAAAGCTGGGGCAATGAGGGAAGCACCAAATTCACACAAATATCAAGCTTCAATCCAAACCAGTACATCTTCAATTAATAACCATACCTGAAAATCCCCAGAGAAGCTGTTGGGCTAGAATATAATCAAATCCATTTTTAGAAAACATCCTGTGAGCTACATGCTAATACACTAAGTATAGAAACAGTTACTAACTAGACAAATACAGTTCTCATTTTAGGAGAGTAAAAGTCAGATCTGTTTATCTTTGAACAACACAAAAACAATTGCATCCCATCTCAAAGAAATAATATAAAAAGTTTCTATTTTTGCAACTGTATCAGTAATCTCTCTGATGTAACTTCTACAGTTCAATAAATAAAATTCTTGACAGATTAAGATTTCTAAACTTGTCAAAACCCCCTCTAATACTTATTATTTATAGTAACATACAACTTTTATGCTAGTGTAGTTGTACAATTATGCAGAATCATTGAATGAAGAATAATTTAGGAAGAGGTAGAATGAAAAAAAAGTAGGACACCTGAATCTTGTAAAAGATTACCTAATGGTATTTAATAATTTTGAGAACATTTAGAAGAATACTCGCCATATTTATTTACAAAAATACGTTTTTCTAATGAATGAGAGGCATACTGCCAAGAACAAGTCCCTAGAAAAATATCATCCAAAGAATCTATCAGAAGAAAAGAGAGACAAAAACAAGACTTAAATGTGACCTAAAAACTCCCCAGTAACTAAAAGGACTACAAATACTTCACTGCAGTTCTGAGACCTAGCCTCCAACAGAAGAAATGTCCTAGAACTCAGCAAGGAACTGGTTTGATAACATACAGGGGAGGTGTTTCTGTTTCTGTCACCTCTGTATTTTCTGTTTAAGATGTATTCAAGCGCATACTGTATTTTGTTTTGGTTGTTTTGCTCTGTTTTTTAATTTAAGCCTGCTTTTAGATTGTTTTGTGACATTGACTTGGAGGAAATTGTCTAGGAAAGTACATCTCAAAAATCAATTCAGGTTTCACCACATAGAACAGGCATTTTTCAATACCAACATTGTTGTCTTACATAAAATCTTCATCTATCTAATCTCACTGTGGTCATCTTGATACCTATATATACCCGTTCCTTAAAAGGTGCTATTAAACTGATAGAACCTTATGGTTCTATCCTAGATCACCAATATTCCCTGTTTGGATACACAATTTAAAGCAGCCATTACTTTCAACGCTGTACATTCTGTTTAAAAACAGTACAGAGGGGCATTAACAGTAGAGAAAAAATTAAACCAAGCATATTCTACTGCATTAGCAGACACAACATCTATCATCTAATATGCTGATAAGACTTTGAAAATTCTGCTTTTTAAAATAAAAGTTTTCTTTATAATAATTTCAAACTTGATGTCCTTCATATTCAATTAAAGTCCCAGATTTAATACATTCAATACATTTTATATTAAATATTGACACGTTTTACTCCATGCAAAAATCACTCAATTATTTTAATTTTTTTCATAGATGCTTTGCCATAGTCAAATTTAAAAATTTATCATCTTGCCTCAGGCTTATCTTTTTTTCTTTTGTTTTTGATAATGAAGGAATGATCAAAACATGGAGAAAGGAGGAGCTTTAGAACTCAACAAAAAGAATAATAAAGAGGAAAGTTAGAAAGAGTTGAAGGGGAAAAAAGGTCAAAACACAAAAGAAATAGAGACTAAATGACTGAAGACCATGATAAAAGATATAAAGAAAGCAAATCAAGACTGTGAGTCATAGTATTCTACAGCTAGTTCTAACATTTTCAATCTAAGAAAGAATTCTGATGAATCAAGTAATTAAAAAAAACAGACAAGAATCTTTTCTTGAATAGTACATTTTCTGGACATTGAAGAGCAGCTTGCTTTTAAATAGTATTAATATGTGGTGAGCTAACAAGTGACTTGGTTTGTGAATTGTGTTTAAATGAAAAGATTTCTGTGATTTAGGCTTCAAATTTGTCAGTCAAATTCTAAACACAAGGGCGGAAAGGTAAGCGCAGAAAAACTCTGAGAGGAAGAGATACCAGAAAATACTTGCAAAGACAGTTAAGCATAGAAGTATCTTATCTATAGATAAAACAAACTCCTTCACCATATCTTTTGATCATGATTGGGAGTATTTCAGTAGGGCCACGCTGACACAACCATAAACCACGAATTAAGAATCAGGAAACACATGATGAAATAATTTGATCTACATGCTTCAGGCTGGATACTTAAACTGATTTAATCTGGTTTAAAACAAATGTACTGAAGTGATCACCTGCAATTGTGAGTTAAAAGATAATCCACAATAATAAAACCACGACACAGCTATTGCATATGTTATATATGTATACATATTGCATATTTCACTTAGGTGAAAGAATACTATTTGAATAAAATTCTTCACCTTTGAATACATTTTACTAAATGAGTATCTATTATTTTATCACAAATTTTCATCCTTCTTCCTTTGCCTTTTTGTTCATTTATAATTTTCGTTTGTGTAATTTCGAAATCAAACAAGTCTAGCATATCTTAATGGGGTTTTTTTAGATTACTATCTTATTTATGGGACCTCAACTTCAAGAGACATTACTTTAAACTTGGGTTTAGAGCTAGTCTGTCTGAACCAACAGAAGCTCTGTAAGAGAATACAAAAGACATTACCTCGGCTTTTAGCAGCTTCTTTCAAAGCAGCAAGGACCTCAGGCTTCAGGTCATCAGAAAGTAACCTTCCCTCCAGGCCAGGAAAGAGTGATCTAGCACACCATGAAAAATGAGAAACAGAAAAAAACAAAGGCCCCCACACTTTAGCAAAGCCTAATTTATTTATGTTACTGTATAGACATTACCAACATGGTAATCATTATGGTAGAAGAATAGCATGCAAAGCAATCATGTGCATATTGCAAAGTAAGGCTTTCAGTAGGCATTTTCTAACAAATAAAGAGAGTTATATATTTAGAAGCAGAGAGTAGTGAGAAAGTAATTTTTCGAACTACTCTTCTTTTCAAAGCAGGTCTGAGCAAGTTTTCTTTGATAGAAAGACTGGGATTAAAAAGCTATTTTCACCTATTAGTACTCTAACCAAAAAAGAAGTTAAAATAGCATCTACCTAATACTATGTGTCTTAAAATTCTGTTTGAAAAG
The DNA here is from genome assembly GCA_027886175.1 of Phylloscopus collybita. Lineage (NCBI taxonomy): Eukaryota > Metazoa > Chordata > Aves > Passeriformes > Phylloscopidae > Phylloscopus > Phylloscopus collybita. The sequence continues at coordinate 8,856,547 of JAJNNQ010000007.1, forward strand.
TTCACATAAAATACAACACATAATTCTAGAATGTCACACAGATCTGTGGATTTGAAAAGATCTACAGATTTCAGAAGATCTGCAGGCAATAATTAAAATTATTTTTGCCAAGAGTTAGTCTCATCCTCCCCTTCTCTAACTTTGGCACTTAAAACTAAATCAATTTTCAGGGCATTGGTCTTTGTGAAATCAAAAATAAATATCCAGTTTAATTCTGATCGTGGATATGTTCATTAGACATAAACCAACACAGAATCTTGTTCTCTCACAGTTAGCAGAAAGAAAATTTCCAAGAGCTTATTTTATCTTGTTAGCAGGCTCCAAATTTGAGTAAGAGCCAATCTCCTAAATTGAAAGGGTTTTGAAACATCTAACATACATAATTTATCATACTTAAAATATTAGAAGTAAAGATACTTGATATAGGCAAGAATAGAGGCAAGGAAAGCATTACTATTTCAAATTTCTGTTTCATTGCAGCTGACAAGGAGATTTATGCCTGTTATAATATGCTTTTGTATCAGTTTTACAGGACTAATCAAACCAGGTCCATTACCAATGGAACATGAACTGAATAAGAAATACTGTTATCCTTAAGTTTTAAAAAAAAATTCTTATGGCTAGTCTGAAGCAGAGCTCTAATTCATTAGTCTCACCATGGGAATGTTTCTGTATTAGTATACTGGCTTAACATCTGGAAGGATTAGCAAAGTGAAAGAACTACAAAAGAAATCATCTCACAAGAGATGCTAAAAAAAAATTTGTTTTAGAAAAAGACACTAGAATCATGGGCTCTTAGTAGCTTTAATCCCCTGATAAATAACCTGAATTGTTTAGAGTAAGAAAAGATTATGGGTTTATGATTTTGGGTTTAAATTTATGGAGCTCCTGGAGTGGGTCCAGCAGAGGCCTACAAAGATGGTTAAGGCATTGGAATCTCTCTCTTATGAGGAAAGGCTGAGGGAGCTGGGCCTCATCAGCCTTTGAAGGAGACAGCTGAGAGGGGACCTCAACCATGTCTATGTGTATCTGAAGGGAAGGTGTCAAGAGGGTAGAGCCATGCTCTTTTTTGTGGTGCCAAGGATTCAGGCAGCAGGACAAGAGGTGATGGGCAGAAACTGACGCACAGGAAGTTCCGGCCGAACACGAGGAAGAACTTCTTTGCTGTGCAAAGACCCAGTACTGGAAAGGGTACTGATTGCTCAGAGAGGCTGTGGAGCCTCCCTCACTAGAACCATCTCCCTCAAGAGCCATCTGGACACAATCCTGAGCCGTGTGCTCTGGAATTGCCCTGCTTCAGCAGGAAGGTTGGACCAGATGACCCCTTGCAGTCCCTTCCAGCCTGACCCATTCTGTGATCCTGTTTAGAATACAGCAGAGAAAGAACAGCAGCAGGCTGGGAGATATGCACATTGTTTTCAAGAAACATGGAAAAAAGTTACTTACATCCAAACTGCTTTTCTTTAAGATTGTCTGTCTATATGTGTATTCAAAACAATTTACATAAGGACCTCATTTGAAGCACTTTTTACCTTAATAATACCTATATGGACACACTCCAACACACCTCCACTTCCCTTTTAAATAGTCCATAGAGCAGTAAAAGTAACAAAACATAAGCCAAGTGTCACATTCTCTCAAGTTGAGAGTCTGGAAATTAGTGGAACTCTGAGGCAAAGGAGAAGGAGGGCTCATTGTAATCATGCATAAAGGAAGCACTTTGTAAGGGAAAACAGTAAAACATCTGGTGTGTCTGAGTGACTTCAAGCCTTATGTCTTTAGATATTTTGTGCAGAATGGTCCAGATTTAACAAGTATTTAATACATGCATAATCCAGTACAGACATAAAAAGCAGTAGTCATGCTTTCTCCCCAGGGACCCCAAGCTCATTTATTCCAGTTAGCCTGCTCTTTGCTATACCCTCCCCAATGTCAGTGCAAGCTCTTTTGGCTGATGAAATGACAACCAAATTGGAGCACTGATGCAACTGGGAAATAAGCAAGGAAAAAAACTAATTGGAGAGGGACTGAAAGAGCAAAGGGAGAGCAGATGTAAAAGACAGCTCATCGTAGTATCTACTTATGTCCTGAAACCAGTTTTTAGTACTACCTCACTGAAATTAAGTGATGTGATAAAAAAAAAAAAAAAACAAAACAAAACAAAAAAAAAAAAAAAAAAAAAAAAAACCCAGACATAATCTCAAGCCTTAAGTTTAATAAAAGCTCTTATCATTAGCCAATTTAATGAACTTCCTAGTATGCATGTTTCTAATCTCCTCGTATTTGTAATTCCAGGAAGAAAATTACCTGGAAATGTATCCTGCTTCTCTTAAAGCATAGATCACACAATTCTTTTATAAAGATTTTATAAAACAATTCTTTTATAATGGTTAATTTGCCATTAACCCTTTATAAAGGGTTAATGGCAAATTGGTGTCAAACTCTTCAAATGAGACATATGCACACAGACATATACATATATACAGAAAATTGAGTTCTATCTATGCCTTATTTCTTCCCAATACAGGCTGCTGCATACCTTGTTTGTTGACAAGCAAAGAACGGTCTGAAGTTCTGTTTTAACATATAAATTAAAAAAAAAGGAAAAAAACTAACAAAAAACCTCCCCACAGTATTACAAATATTAAGCATACCTGGGATATTCTTCTGAGGTTATGTAAACTACATCCTGTTCTGACACAGATGAGGAAAAAGGAATAAAATTCCCATTCTGTAAAGGCAAAAGCTCCAGTCCAATCAGTTCACTGTAGACTCCATCAGAAAGCACAAATTCTAAAAGATGAAGCTTTTCTTCAGCAGGCCCACTGTGTCCAGATTTCCTTAACACTTGCCGCACTACAGCAGGAGTCACTTTTTTCACAGCTTTAGCAGCAGAAATAGTAAGATGCACTGCACTAGCAATATTTGCTGGTACCTTGGCAATCTGCTTCCCTGAATTCTGGAGGTAGTTGAGAACAGACTGTGTGTACTCCAAACTCTCATCCATTTCAGAAAAGTGCACCTGCTCCACCTTTATCCACTGATTACTCACTGAGTAAATAACTGTATGTTGGAGCAGGTCTTTAAAGAGAGGTACTACAATTGGTTTCCAGGGTACCCTGATTTTGTTCTCATCAGGCCATAACCTATAAATTCTTTCAGGTGACAATGGAAAATCTGAATTCTTCTCAGTCTCCATTCGTTTGATAGCTTCCAAAATAAGGGTGGTATATGCCTTAGGCACTATATTTACCACAAGAAGATCATTCCACAAAGCTGCTGGATCTCTCCACTGATCCAACTCTCGCCACTTGATGCTTCTCCTATTGTCTGTGAGACCAAAGAAACCACTAACATGAACTGGAAGTCCAGTTTTGCTTTCTTCGCCTGGAGGCAAAGGCAGAAAACAAAATGCTCTGCCTGAAAAGTCCGCTACAGCTCCGTCTTCCTCCTCGTTAGTTGCTAAAGACATGGCTATTCCAATAGTAGGAACAAATTTCAAGTCATCAGCTAAGCAATCCAGTTCTGTACACATCCCTCGACCACCCACACAATTACACACTAACCAAGATGTTTTCTGTGCGTCCTTAACACTCTCATCCTCTACAACTATATTTACGTGGTATGTCACACATGTTATGCTATTGCTTGGAACTCCCTTACAATACTGACTTATTGCAGTTCCCAGGATTTTGATAGAATTGGGTCTTTCATGTTTCAAGGCCTTGTTCTCACTGGCAGTTACTCTAAAAACCAGCCTCTCCGTTCCATCAGCTTCCCGAACGTGCAATGAAACATCCTGAACACTCTTCAGGAAAAGCAATACTGTGTCCGCATCCGCTCTGAAGGATTCAAACAGCTCCAAAACCTTCTGCTTGTCGTAGACATTGCTACTCAGCTGGGAAGGCTGCAGGCGAAGTGGGAAACGAAAAAAGGTACCAGGAAAGTTTCCATTCTTAAAGGTTTCCTTCGTGCTGCCAAATACACCAATGAAAGGTGCAAATTGGTCCGTAAGTTCATTTATTTCCTTGCTATCCTCTTTTAGATTCCAACACTGGCCTGACTCATGAGGTCCAAAGAGGGTTTGATGGGGATCAAGCATTCCAATCTGGTCACCACTGAAGATGCTAGGGACATCTGTATACATAAAAACCAACAATTATTAATAATCCTAAAGCAAAGCAACATTTTAAAAATACAGTATTAAGGAAAAATTTAAAAAAGGCAAGAATAAAATATTCTAAAACTGTGATGAACCGAGGGAAATGGCTGAGTCACCATCCCTGGAGGTATTTAAAAGACACACAGATGTGACCTTTAGGGACGTGGTTTAGTAGTGGACTTGGTACCATTAAGCTTATGGTTGGACTCAATGTTCTTAAAGGCTTTTTCCAACCTACATGATTCTGTGATTCTGATAACATAATCCAGTGCTCACTAACAGGGAAGAAACAAGCACACACCTATTCTGCAACTGAATATATAAATACTCATTCAACCATTTGAATTCTAGCAGGCAGTGAGCAAAAGGAAGTACAATTTCTTTCAGCTCCATACTTTTATGTTTCCAGTATTTTCAAGAAAAAGCCCAACAAATTAATTTACTACATGTGTACTAGATTCATACTTTGCAGACCTTGAAGGCTGGCAAAAGTAATTCTGTATATTTAAAAGAACAAATTCACAGAACTATCAAACCACTGAATGCATTAATTTTATTCATGCTCAGCTAGGTAAAATATTGTTAAAAATATCATGCGTCTTACAAATGCACTTCACAAGGTAAAACTTTTTATTTCAGAAAAAAACTTGCCTCTTATCCTGCACTATTATAACTGTAGAGACTGTAAGCATTATTTATGCTACTTCTGTACCACTATAAAACATTCTGGGAGAATAACAGATGTCAAGACTGAATATTACGAGCTTGCAAAACAGTATGTACTATCTCTTTCAAGTGTAAATGTGCATATAACTCTATTACATAATATTTTTGCCAGCAATAAATAAAAATCACTACTTTTTATACAAAGAACCTGCAGAAGATTTTCAGTTGAGTGAGTAGAACTGTCACACTGCTACTTGGATGCCTACCTTATATTATAGCCTCTATAAAACGAGCAGCAGTGTATAAATTGAAACACCAGTGTAAAGAAATGTTCATTTCACTATAAAGGACTAAGTACATAATGATGCTAATAGTACAATCTTCTTCAAAAACCTTCAAAATCAAATAGATACCTTATAGGATTAGAGAAGAGTAGGAACACTTCATAAGAAAATCTAGCCATGAATTAATTTTAAAACACACTATGGAGAAAATACAAAACGTTTGTGAATATCCAAAGTAATTTATCTTTAAAACTTCAACATTTTCTTTTTAAAATAACTACTAAGATTACCTGTTATATGATAAACTGAGTTAAAGCCAATTCCAAATCTTCCAACTTTCAGAGGATCATCTTTCTTCCTGCTTCTTGCTATTTCCTGTATTCCATGCCAGTCCTCTGGGGTGAAAACTGCATCATTGTATGCATAAAATGCTGGCCCTATAATAAACAGGCAGGAATTAAAGCATGTACAAATTTAACAGGGAAGCTATGACTCTAAACTGACATCAAATTATGCCTGGTAATGAAAAAAAAAAAAAAAAAGCAAAATGCAAAAGCAAGGAGATGAATTTACTTCTGTAAATGGTACTTAGATATCTATTCTGATGTATTACTTAATTCTTGCCTCCACATTTTAAAAGAATGATTCTGAAAAACTGAACAAAAAGCAAAAAACAACAGAACTTCTGAAAGAAGTGTCACGTGGCACAAGGCTTAAACTCAATCTGTTCAGACTATCAAAAAGATGTTTGAAAAATGTACTAGTCACAGTCTAAAGATACCTCCACTGGAAGGGAATATAAGGCAAGATAAAACAAGAATCTGTGTCTAGAAAGTAAGACAGAAAAATTCACATTAGAAGACATAATAAGGCTGATTAACAACTAAAAAAAGCTGGAAGAAAGAAGCAGTGGATCATCCATCATTGAAACTTCAAACCACAACTGAATGCTTTGCAGGATGACTATGCAAACTGATTTTAAAAATAATATTAATAATAATAATTGTTAAACACATAATTGACCTTTATCTCACAAAACCATAGTAAATTATGTAAAAACCTTGAAGTTTCAAGAAACTGGATTTGCAGTACACAGACAAGATGGAGCAAAGTTGGGTCTAAGGTCAAGAGAAAAAGGTATGGGAAAGTAAACTGAACTGCCTGGAGAATGCTGAAATGATGCAAAGGTCATCTTTACATTAAAAACTGGTGTGCTGGCATGGGCATCATGGTAGCTGAGGGCTGTGTTTTGAATTTCTGCTGGAAATAGTGACAATAACAGAGGGCTGTTTTAGTTATCATTGAGCAGGGCTTATACAGAGCCAAGGCCTTTTCTGCTTCTCATGTGGCCCAAACAGTGAGTGGGCTGGGGCTGCTAAGGAGCTGAGAGGGGACATAGCTGGGACAGCTAACCCCAAACAACATGCATATTGAAGAATAATGGCCAAATAAAACTTACACTTACCCTGATATTGTGCCATGTCCTTTGACCATAACGTTTCTGTTCCATACTGAGTTTCATCATATAGAAACCTAACCTCGGTGGCACCAGCATCTTCTGCGTTCTGTATCAGTTCCTGAGGCAGACAAAATAAATCAAAACAAAGCATAATGTAGTAATACATATTCTAGCAATGGCTTTTGAACTTAAACGGTAGAAAAGACCAAGCAATAGTCCCAAGTGCAATTTTCATACCAAAATGATGTTATCCAGTTTACCTGCATGGGAATAGGTATCCTTATAAAACAAATATTTGGAAAAATACTATAAATATGGTTTGAATTTGGAGCTCAAATACCATACAAAAACAGTCATGAAGATGAAAAATAAGCTACCAAACTGTTAGTACTGTATTATCCTGAATCAGAGCTGTAAAAGTCTCAAAACAAGGCAAATGTGAGATTTTAAAGTTATCAAAGTGTATTAGGCAAGTCCTTACAGTTGTACAACAGTGAGGCAACCACTCACAAAATGGTAATGCACAGCACTCTCCTTTACATCAACTGAACTAAGTTCAAGTTAACATTTCACAGGATGAACCAACCATTCCTGGGCCATGGTGCTCACGCTTCTAACACCCCTTCAGCAAAGGGCTGCAAAACAGCTCTCAGCAGTAGCTCCCTAAGTCACGAACCAAGAGAGCAGCAACCCTGTTGAATGAAACCCACAGACTGGAAAGAGGCTTATGCTAAGACTGAGCATTTGTTCAATAGCAGTAGCAGTGGCGAGAGCTATGGAAAACTGAAATGTCAGTAAACTAGTTCTGTAAACATGACCATTAATAAATGTCTTGGTTTGGAAAGACAGGTATCTGCCAGGGAAACTGAGGTTCCCCTAGGATGGAGAATACCAACCCCTCGCACCCCGACGAATTATAATTTTGCAATCAAGGGCTCTCAGGCAAAAATGTTGGGAATAGGAATAACAGTTCTTTACTAGGAGGTATTAACAATACAAATATGATAGGAAACAAAACCACCCAACCAACCAAACAAATAAACAAATAAACAATAATTTTAGAAGAAAACCCTGACAAAGTCAGAGTTTCAATCTGACCCTGTGATTCAGGATGTTGATAACAGTCCGAACGTAAACAGTCCAAACACTTCTGGAGTGGCAGACGTGATCCTGTTGGAGCAGAGATGATTCTGCGAAGAAACCAGTTCAGGGACGGCGAGGAGGGAGACAGGATGGCGAGCACAGGAGACAAAAAAAGCTCTTGCCACACCGCGCGAAGGAAGCGCCGAGCACCCCGCTCCTGCAGCAGGGCCGAACCACTCCTGCAGCAGGGCCGAACCACTCCTGCAGCAGGGCCGAACCACTCCTGCAGCAGGGCCGAACCACTCCTGCAGCAGGGCCGAACCGCCAACCCCCGGCCACCCCCCCTCCCCCCCACCCCCCACCGCCAGGGCATGAGATGTATAGAAATGCAAATGCACCGCACAGGCTGGGGAAGGTAACAATGGCCTATCAAGGTGGGTCATCAGGCCCCAAAACAGATGTAAATAGAATATAAAAAACCCGGCTCCACAACCCAAGACAACGTTCCACCCCTTATTCTATTACCATCTGTATCATACCTAAATTAATAAACTCCACTATACAGAATGAACCCTCACACTCAGTTCTCACTTAGGATTAGGTTTTCCTGTGGTACACAACTGGTTTTCCCATCTTTCTGCATCACCCACCAAGTGTTACCAGGTCCTTGAGCAAAAACAATCCCACGGGTGGGTTCACCTTTGCCCAAGGTGGGGTTTACCCAAACAGTCTTTCCTAAGATACCTCTCATATGTACTACAGGGACTTTGTCTCCATCCACTGTGTGCAAAGGGGTAGACTGGGCAGGACCAGCTCGATTAATAGACCCTCGGGTGTTGACCATCCAGGTGGCCTTTGCTAAGTTCACTTCCCAATTTCTGAAGGTCCCCCCGCCAAGTGCTTTCAGGGTGGTCTTAAGCAGTCCATTGCACCGTTCAACTTTCCCGGCAGCTGGTGCATGATAAGGGATGTGATATATCCATTCAATGCCGTGTTCCTTAGCCCAGGTGTTTATGAGGCTGTTCTTGAAATGAGTCCCGTTGTCCGACTCAATTCTCTCAGGGGTGCCATGTCTCCACAGGACTTGTTTTTCCAGGCCCAGGATGGTGTTCCGGGCGGTGGCATGAGGCACAGGATAGGTCTCCAGCCACCCAGTGGTGGCTTCCACCATGGTCAGCACGTAGCGCTTGCCTTGGCGGGTTTGGGGCAGGGTGATGTAATCAATCTGCCAGGCCTCCCCATACTTGTACTTGGACCACCGTCCACCGTACCAGAGGGGCTTCACCCGCTTGGCCTGCTTGATGGCAGCACACGTCTCACAGTCGTGGATAACCTGTGAAATACTGTTCATGGTTAGATCCACCCCTCGGTCTCGTGCCCACTTATAGGTGGCATCTCTGCCCTGATGACCTGAAGCATCATGGGCCCACCGAGCTAGGAACAACTCTCCCTTGTGTTGCCAATCCAAGTCTACCTTGGATACCTTTATCCTCGCAGCTTGATCTACTTGCTCGTTGTTCCGGTGCTCCTCATTAGCCCGACTCTTGGGGACATGGGCATCCACATGACGGACTTTCACAGGTAGTTTCCCTACCCTGATGGCAATGTCCTTCCACTCATCAGCAGCCCAGATTGGTTTTCCCCTACGCTGCCAGTTGGCTTTTTTCCACCTTTCCAGCCAGCCCCACAGAGCATTAGCCACCATCCACGAATCAGTGTAGAGGTAGAGCTTCGGCCACTTCTCTCTTTCAGCAATGTCCAGGGCCAATTGAACAGCTTTGAGTTCAGCAAGCTGGCTTGACCCACCTTCTCCTTCAGTGGCGTGTGCAACTTGTCTTGTGGGGCTCCATACGGCTGCTTTCCACTTCCGGTTCATCCCTACGATGCGACAGGAACCATCAGTGAAAAGAGCGTAGCGTGTTTCTTCTGCTGGCAGTTGGTTGTATGGTGGAGCTTCTTCAGCCCGGGTTACTTGTTCTTCTTCGTCAGTGAGACTGAAGTTCTCAGCTTCTGGCCAGTTGGTGATTACTTCCAAAATCCCAGGGCGATTCGGGTTACCAATACGGGCGCGCTGAGTGATGAGGGCGATCCATTTGCTCCATGTAGCATCGGTGGCATGGTGGGTGGAGGGAACCTTTCCTTTAAACATCCACCCCAGCACCGGTAGTCGGGGTGCCAGGAGGAGTTGTGCTTCAGTGCCAATCACCTCTGAGGCAGCTTGAACTCCTTCGTAGGCGGCCAAGATCTCCTTCTCTGTGGGAGTGTAATTGGCTTCAGACCCTCTGTAGCTTCGGCTCCAGAATCCCAGTGGCCGGCCTCGAGTCTCACCTGGCACCTTCTGCCACAGGCTCCAGGACAGACCATGGCTCCCGGCTGCAGAGTAGAGCACGTTCTTTACCTCTGGTCCCGTCCTGACTGGGCCAAGGGCTACCGCATGAGCGATCTCCTGCTTGATCTGGGCAAAGGCGTGCTGCTGTTCTGGGCCCCAGTGGAAATCGTTCTTCTTGCGGGTAACCAGGTAGAGAGGGCTCACAATCTGACTGTACTCAGGGATGTGCATCCTCCAAAAGCCAATGGCCCCTAGGAAAGCTTGTGTTTCCTTCTTGTTGGTTGGTGGGGACATGGCAGTGATCTTATTGATGACCTCAGTGGGAATCTGACGCCGTCCATCTTGCCACTTCACTCCCAGGAACTGGATCTCTTGGGCAGGTCCCTTGACTTTGCTCTTCTTGATGGCAAAACCGGCTTCCAGGAGAATTTGGATGATCTTCTCTCCTTTCTCAAAGACTTCCATTGCCGTGTTCCCCCACACAATGATGTCATCTATGTACTGTAGATGGTCCGGAGCCTCACCCTTTTCCAGTGCATCCTGGATCAGTCCATGGCAGATGGTGGGACTGTGCTTCCACCCCTGGGGCAGCCGATTCCAGGTGTACTGCACACCCCTCCAGGTGAAAGCAAACTGGGGTCTGCACTCTGCTGCCACAGGAATGGAGAAGAAGGCATTGGCAATGTCAATGGTCGCGTACCACTTTGCTGCCTTGGACTCCAGCTCATACTGCAACTCCAACATGTCTGGCACAGCAGCGCTCAGTGGTGGCGTGACCTCATTCAGACCACGATAATCTACAGTCAGTCTCCATTCCCCACTGGGCTTACGCACAGGCCAGATGGGGCTGTTAAAAGGTGAATGAGCCTTACTGACCACCCCTTGGCTCTCCAGTTTACGAATCATCTCATGGATCGGGGTCACAGAGTCTCTGTCAGTGCGGTATTGCCGACGGTGCACTGTTGCTGTGGCAATTGGTACCTGTTGTTCTTCAACTCTTAGCAGTCCCACAGCAGAAGGGTCATCTGAGAGACCAGGCAAGGTATTCAGTTGTTTGATCTCTTCCGTCTCTACAGCAGCTACTCCAAAAGCCCAACGATATCCTTTTGGGTCTTTGAAATATCCATTTCTGAGATAGTCTATGCCGAGGATGCACGGGGCCTCTGGGCCAGTCACAATGGGGTGTTTCTGCCACCCATTCCCAGTTAAACTCACTTCGGCCTCCACTACAGTCAGCTGCTGGGACCCTCCTGTCACTCCAGAAATAGAAATGGGTTCTGTTCCTACATACCCTGATGGCATCAGGGTACATTGGGCACCAGTGTCAACCAAAGCCGTGTATTTTTGTGGGTCAGATGTGCCAGGCCATCGGATCCACACAGTCCAATAGATCCGATTATCCCTTTCCTCTACCTGGCTAGAGGCAGGGCCCCTCTAGCACTGGTTATCCCCTTCCTGAGCATACATACTAGAGGTTCCTTCAAGGGGATTCAACACAGCATTGGCAGCTTGGTTATAGGAGGCTGAGGCTACTTTCATTTTCGTAGATCCCCCTTGGTGATTGTTCCTCTCCTTGAGCTCACGCACCTGTGCTGCCAGGACAGAAGTGGGTTTCCCATCCCACATTCCCATGTCTTCCCCATGGTCACGCAGATAAAACCACAGGTCAGCTCTTGGGGTGTACCCTCTCTCTCGAGCTGGGGGTCGTTGGGCTCTAACTCTGGGGCCTGTGACTCGCACTGGTGCCACATTGGAACTGTTTGTCCTCATCTCCTCCCTCACCCCCCTTATCTCTTCTTTGAGTTCTTTAACCACGGCAGAGATATGAGCCTGCATCGGGCCATTGATCATACTTTCATAGTTCCTAAGCTTATTGGCAACAGACCCCACTGTCTCTCGATTGTCCTCAGCATTAATTGTTGCAATAAAGGTGGTGTACTGAGATGGCCCTAGATTTGCCAGATTCCACAACATCTGCCCTGTGCATTTAACCTTGTCAGGGTCATTATCATGCTGTCCACTCCTCCCAAAAAGTACCTCCAGCACCGCCACTTCCCTCAGCTGTTGGATCCCTTCCTCCAGAGTTTTCCAGCGCATTCTATGGTGGTGCTCCTGCATTCTTTCTTTGTGGATAAATCTCTCTCTCACACTCATTAAAAGCCGCTCCCAAAGGGAAAGGGGTCCTGGCTCTCTTACAAATACCTGATTTATACCTGAGTCCTGGGTCAAGGGTCCCAAATTCCTTGCCTCACCACTGTCCAATTGCACACCAGTACCCATGAGGTCCCATACCCGAAGTAGCCAGGCTGTGTAAGCCTCACGCCCCCGCCGTACAATATCTTTTTGCAGGTTACGGAGACTTTCATACGACAGGGACTCGGTGATGATCTGAACATGTGATTCCCCTGCAGGTTGTGAGGGCCCTCCTTTCTTATTGTCTGGGTTTGCTGTTTTCACCTTAGATTTCTTTGTTTCCACAGGGGCAACTGCTGCTGGCTGTGACTGCCCCTGTGGTTCAGCTGGGACCTGAGCAGTTGTAATCTCTGTGGGTTTCATTGCTGCACCATCAGGCTCTCTTTTGTCAGGGCAGGGGAAGGATTTCCCACTAGCTGGGGAGATGTACTCCCTCAGCATCTGGCTCATCTTTTCTTGCATCTCCTTAATCAGAGCCCCCACCCAAACCGGGTGGTTTATCTCTGAGGCAGGCTGTGGGGCAGGAGCGGACTCTTGGGCTGCATTCTTATTCTCTGGGGTACTTATTAAGGTGCTTACCCAGGCCAATTTCCCCTTATCTCTGAATGCCAAACAGAACAGGCATACCAGCAACACCAGCCACTGTATGATATCATTAGCACTCAGAGATTTCAACCCTTCAAAAACTGGTGGGGTGGACCCAAAAAACTGTGTGAAGGGCTGGGAGAAAATTTCCCCCGGTGCCATTTCCTTACAATAGGTACCATTGTTAAAGTAACCCCAGAAGCACAGAGTTAGCCTATGATAGCTATGAATCCATGTGCTTGCTTTCCAGAGGAAGTTAAAAATCCATGAATTTCTCACCTTATTAATCCACAAAACAAACTGAATGCCCGCCACAGTAGCCTTAGTCATAGGACCCATATTAACATAAGGAGTAGCAAATGGCAGAAATACAGCCACCACCACGTGCCACCCAAACCAGGGAAAGCTAGACCACATTATTCTGGCCAGTGGGCTTTTATCTAATACCCAAGAACTGTTATTCCTCTCTCTCAATGCCCTCGTGCCCCACCCTTGGGCGCCAAAATCTGTCTTGGTTTGGAAAGACAGGTATCTGCCAGGGAAACTGAGGTTCCCCTAGGATGGAGAATACCAACCCCTCGCACCCCGACGAATTATAATTTTGCAATCAAGGGCTCTCAGGCAAAAATGTTGGGAATAGGAATAACAGTTCTTTACTAGGAGGTATTAACAATACAAATATGATAGGAAACAAAACCACCCAACCAACCAAACAAATAAACAAATAAACAATAATTTTAGAAGAAAACCCTGACAAAGTCAGAGTTTCAATCTGACCCTGTGATTCAGGATGTTGATAACAGTCCGAACGTAAACAGTCCAAACACTTCTGGAGTGGCAGACGTGATCCTGTTGGAGCAGAGATGATTCTGCGAAGAAACCAGTTCAGGGACGGCGAGGAGGGAGACAGGATGGCGAGCACAGGAGACAAAAAAAGCTCTTGCCACACCGCGCGAAGGAAGCGCCGAGCACCCCGCTCCTGCAGCAGGGCCGAACCACTCCTGCAGCAGGGCCGAACCACTCCTGCAGCAGGGCCGAACCACTCCTGCAGCAGGGCCGAACCGCCAACCCCCGGCCACCCCCCCTCCCCCCCACCCCCCACCGCCAGGGCATGAGATGTATAGAAATGCAAATGCACCGCACAGGCTGGGGAAGGTAACAATGGCCTATCAAGGTGGGTCATCAGGCCCCAAAACAGATGTAAATAGAATATAAAAAACCCGGCTCCACAACCCAAGACAATAAAATATGCCTATCCAGTCCTGTTTTCATCAACAGCAGACACGTAAGCGTGATTATAAATACCTACGGGATTACAGCCTCACACAATGGTCTATTTACACTGAATCACCACAGTCTATCAGGGCTCCAGACACAGAAACACGTGTGTATGTTTATGTGGGTGTATGCAAGCTTTGCATAAGCAAGTATTTCAGCTGAATTGAAAAGCAACATAGATATATCACATGCAATGTAGTCATACACTTTAGTTTCATTCAGTTATACATAAAAGACTTGATAGCAAGATGAACTTGTGGTTAAAAAGCATATTAACTAGCAGCAAATATTTCAGATTAGGTTGCTTTCAAGTATACTGTTGAGACTAAAATAAGCTCACTGCTGTCTAATATCTGGTTCCAAAATTATAACCTTTTTATTTTGCAGTTTTTGACATAATGTTCAGTCTATAATGCATATTATATTGTCACTTCTACATAGTTTTGAAGTACTGTGAGATAGCAAGAAATATAGCTACAGTTAAGCAAAAATAATGCTTAAAGAATCTTTACAAGACAATTATATGCAGTTCTTCTTCCAAAAGAACAATCATGACAGTCCTTCATGAGGACACAGTAAGATAGCCCAAAGAAATATTAAAATCTAAGTATGGCAATCACCATGAAGTCAGACTTGCATTCCTGCTGTGGCACACGGGGTAACTGCTACATTCAGCTGTAACAACATTGTATCTGAAGAATCAAAACACTGAAATAAATTTTAAGGTATCAGCAGAATTTCTGGTAGTAAGCTCTCTCTAACAACATGTTAACCCTAAATTGTAAACTGTGAAAACAGCATCATTTCCACTTTTAAATTTACATATCTGATTTCTAAGGACGTTACCTTATTTCTTCATGTTGGAATGAAAGTTTGGGTTTAAAATGTTGAGGAGTCTGAACCCTTCTTACTTCAAATGCATTTTACAGATGCAACTAGTACTGAGTAATAATAAAAAAGTAAGCACCCCTCCTACAAACAGACACTGCTCAGAACATACCCAGGAGGCAATTTGCCAAAACAGTTGAAGATATGCTTATCTTGGGCATTCCCTTATACAGAAGCATAATCAGCTTCTAGTTCCATGGTTGCAAAGAAGACAACAGACATAAGGAACTGTCATCATCTGTCAGCATTTGTATTTGTCTCTTGTATGTATGCATGTATAGACAGATACAAATTCCATCAGATACAACCTAGCATTCTCAGACACTTAGAAAATTAAGTTCCTACCACCCACGTGATGAAGCATGCTGAATGAGAAGTTTAACATCCAGCTAGTCACCCCAGATGCTCTCAAAAAAAATCAAACTGCCATTCTCAGGTATTAGCATAGAAAGCTATGATAAATCACATAATTCATCTTCTACGGAGCAAACTCAGAAATGTTTAAAGAAAAAATAAATAAACAAACAACCACACAAAGCACACAACTCATTTTGCCTTGTCCACAGAAATGAAAACATGTATCTTCTGTAGTACAGTGCACATAAGATAAAACAACCCCATTTGCTGGGAAGTATTAACTTTGGCATTATGTCATATTAAATGACTGCTAAAAATACTATTTATTGTCTACCTTAAGAATCTGTCCTCCTTCTGGGTATCTTCTTAATATATCCTTTAGAAAATCAACAAGTGGTGGAGTTGTTTGTCCAAAACGACCTAAAAACAAACAAACAAACAAAGCTGTGTATAGTGCTACTATGCCCTTAATTTCAGATTTTAAAAAATACTAAACAATTACTGGAAACAATAATTTCTTTAAATTAATTCAAGGCCTATTATTGTAAAATCTTGTCTTTACAGCATCAACTGTGAAAATCCTGCATTATAAATCTTTTAATTAAAAAAGTTGCAATAGTAGTCTTGATACTGAAGTCAAGGAGCTGTTTCATATCTACATGAAATAAATTTGGAGGCCAAGTCTTTGCAACAGTTATTGCAACCACTGCAACAGTGGTTAACAGACCACAATTCCAACTACTTGATGTTCAAAACCAGCAATTTCTAAAGGACCACTACTTTTTAAGAGGCAAGGCAGTATTCCAGGGCAGCAGTGGCTCTAACTCTCTTCCAGTCAGCGATGATCCCTACTGACAGCTACACACAGAGGCACAGAAGGTTTTGGCTCTAGTCTACACTTCCTGTTCTGACATACTCTGGGCATGGACCTGGTGCCAGCCTTGGTGTTGCCAGGGCCTAACGCTGGAGGGAAAAGAGTCCCAGCACTATGAGCATCTGCTCCAAGAGAAAAAGTATATCACAAAATGAAAGGCTCAATACTCTTCATTTCAAACTCTGAGACTAAAGGGCAGCTCCCTAAACCTCTAAAACATGTGCTTCAAACAAGTAGCAATGACACAATCCTCGCAAGGAAAACAGACCCAAAGGATGCCCCATCTAAAGCTTCCTTTTAAAATTATTAACAAGTAATTATTCTCTCCCTCTCCTTTGCATATGCATGTGTTTACGAAGAACACAGATTCAAACATACATATTATGTATATTCTAAAATAAAACACTAGGATAAAAAAAGCAAAGTGGAAAAAACCAGGACAAATAAAGGTTTTATGTGCTGAGAAAGCATCAAGTAAAAACATCAAATATTTCTTGTTTAAAATTTTCTTGTGCCACCTTATTTAAGGTAACTTAACAGTATCAATGAAAAAAATAAGCAAGAAAATGCAACTGACAGCTGAATGTGTGAAGTATTTCATAGCTTCTGTTATTTTTGCACTATACAGAAGTATATGAAAGTCAAGTTGCAGTGTGCATACTTCCAAAATAAGGTGAACTGATCAAAAGAAATTATCTATAATCAAGAAACTGATCTTCTCTAGGTTGGAAAGGCAGGAGGGAGTGTTTAAACAACACATTTTATTCACCATGGGAACCACCACAAAAACAGACCAACACCTTTTAAGTGACAGGAGTGAAGATAGATTTTGTTCTCTTTAAGAGCAGAGCTCTATGTATGTCACAAAAATTACTCTGGCTATAGGTCATTATTTACTGCATCCTATAAAAGGCTAAATTGATCTTTCTTGAGTATTAGAGCTGGTCATATTTAACACAAAATTGGTACCACAAATTTCAAGAAGAAACTTTTCTACCATAAGGGCAGTCAAGCACTTAGGAGCCCAGAAAGTCTGTGCAGTCTCCATCCTCTTTCCAAGCTCAGCCAGACCAACCCCCAAGTGACTCAGCCTGACCCCAGAGCTGCCCACACTCTGAGCAGCAGGCTGGAGTAAAAACCTCCAGATGTCCCTTCCAACATGAATTATTCTGTGATCCTATGAAAAAATCCTGCATTATTTGATAGAGACCAGCAATGAAGGAACACAAAAGGGTCATGGGTAATCTTCAGAGTACTTCAGCAACCCATGTGTTTGGTCCTACTGACCATGCACTTCCAAGTTACAAATTCAGGGCATTTCTTGATTCACCTGCTGTAAGGAAAAATCTCTGAACGGGAAGACTCCAGAATGAACACAAAAGCCTGATATTGAAGCCATCAGGTCGTGTTTTAGATTGACTTACATCGGAACTGTGGGCCAGGAAAGGTTAAGCACTTTATCTAGACACAGATTGCTTACAGTGACATCTCTAAGAAAATCTCTAATCCTAGGAACAAAAATACAGCAACAGTTTTTCTTTCCTATGAAAGATTTCTTAGGGCCACTACATATACTTGCATGGCAGAAAATAAGACTCTCTTTATTCAGTCTACCACAGCCTACACACAGCAAAACATTAGAGCAAGCAATCAAGAATGACAGAAAGAAAAACACTTAATGTCACAGAACCATAAGGTCCATTTTCATAGGTGTTTTCTAATCACTTCAGGTTCTAGAGAATGTGAATATGAACTTCTGGCTAACAAACTTCCTTCTGTCACTAAAAATCCATAATCCAGTAATGCATGCCTTGAACGGGCTAAGAAATACAATATTTTCTGAGACCAAATAAAATATCTGCATGAAAAGAAGGGTTTCCTTCTTCATCATGCCACCTGATTAGTATTTCATTGCCTTACAATTGTGAGAAGAATATTAATGCTAGCAGCCAAATAAAATAATCATGACGGATTTAATTAGAGCATTTCTGAAGATACTGAAGATACCACATGAAAAGATACACCTTCAGGTTTTTTAATAAAAACGTAGATAACAGACAGAATCAAAAGAAAACCAAACCATCAAAGAAAATACCCCAAAAACAACAGAAGAAATCCATAAATTTTCACCAGTGTTATAATTTTTTACATGGTGGTTACTGAAAAAATATCCTTTCAGTATCTGAATCGTTTTCAAGTATCCAGCTTATTTTATACAAGGCAGCTACAACACTACTGAAAGGCAAGTCTTATTGCTTCCAAAAGACAGCAATAACCTAAACTCTACACATTATATCACAGGAAAAAAAATAAACACAAGGCACTTAAAAAGAGAAGTTTAATTTTTCTAGAGCAGAATGAAAAGAACAGGTGACAAACCTAGTACTTACATGAAAAAAAAATTGCTTCCCATTTAAAGAAGATAAAAAATTCAATTAACTCTATATAGTATCAGAAAACGCTTTGAGCTTCCAGTTTATAAACAGAGACAAATATTTTCCATACCTCCTCCTTTCAACCCTTTTGACTGAAGCTCTAGGAAAACTTGATTTTGAGACTCCTGAAGATCCACAATCTTGATACCATCAGACAACTGAAGGAAAAATAAGACAGATCTTGATCAGAAGTGTCAGTTTGATAATAAGAGGACAAAACAAATCAGGTGGAAAAAAATGCCTATATGAGCATACTAAGAGCAAGCCATTGCCCCTTGTTTCTACAATTAAAAAGTTTTAATTGTATTCAGGGAAGTTCTGGAAGCATAAAACTAAAGCAGTTATTGTTCTAAGGTGCATGCCCAGAAAAAAAAAACAAAAACCTAACATATACAGGAAGTACCTAGTCTGTATACTCCAGAAGTACATCTGGGTATGCAATTTCATAGGGGGCTTAAACTAAGCAATATCATCTCAAAGCAGCAGGCAAGACACTGTGTAAAGACAAAAGTGTGTCAGAGAAATACCCCTGAAGAATTTAACAGCCTCATCCTCCATTACCTCTACATGCAGACCCATCAGATCAAGGTGGAAGGGACCACTGAAAGTCACCTAATCCAACTTCCAGTGCCTCACCAGGAACATCATAGAGAAACCAAGGCAACCTGAGCAACACATTCCTTAGCTGCCATTGGGAAAACTAGTAAGTAATCATAGCACATGAAGGCTTTGTTGCAGTTCTAGTCTCATATCACGTGTGTCTCACTCATACACAGTGTTGCTAGAAGACTCATATACAACATATGTTATCCTGCACACAACAAATGCAGAGCTAAAAGGCCACTGTACTAATTAGAAACTGTATTAAAATATTATTATTTGAAATTATATTATTATATTAGTCTCAGTTTATAGTAGGTTTTGGGAATATTTCTTCACTTTGGTAAAAACAAATCACTAGGAAACAGTTGGTGTTTCCATAGACAAAAATGTTTACAATCTAACTACATTTAATAAAAGACAGTCCTAGTCCAGCATGTAATCATTATTTAACAACATTAGTAAGAAAAAAAAGGACTTTTTTTATGTAGACCAGTTTTAAATAGTGATTAAAACAACAGTGGGTTTAGTGTAAAACTGCAGAAATAATGTACTTGAGTTGAACTTTCTCAAGACATAAAATTGGATATAACTACTCTGAAATCACTAAAATATAAAGCAATCCACAGAATGCTGGAACTCATTACCAGGCATTAAAGGGATAGAGTAGCCAAATATTCTAAGATACTATTTTTGTACCAAGACAGCACTAGAAACTTGGACATTGAATAGATCCAAACCAATAGTTTAATACAGTAAGGAACTAGGAAAAGATACTGGACTTTGCTTAACATCTGTAAATTGTACTTAATAAATTATTTACAGATGAATATTCTACTACCCAGAAAATTAAAATATCATTTGATCCTAGTAAAGAGGAGTTCAAAAGTTTATAAAGGATTTTCAAATTTGCTGTCATACAGAATAAATATTCCCATATATATTCCAGTTTATTATAAAATAAAGAACCCAAACAAACAGAATAACAATTACAGTCTGCTTACTGTCTGTTCCCTGCAAAAGATAAGTTTTCTGTGCCAGTCAGATCTTTGCTTCCAGGCAAATTTTAGAAAGTGATACAGAGTTTGTCCTTCAAAACTGGAAGGCCTGGCGAGAACGAAATCAAGGACACACAAAACCAGGCAAGAAAAAAAGAAAAAAGATAAAAACACAGGCAGTTTGTTTCAAACCTGAGCCCTCAAAGACTGCTTGTGTTGCCCAGGTTCTCAAAAGCTTCCTGAGCAATACAACCAACACGTGTATCTTTCCTTGTGTCACGGAATGGTTTGGGTTGGAAAGGGGACATTTGAAAACTGTGTAGTTCAACTCCCTCTCCTACCATTGCCAAGAACAGGAACTAGATCAGGTCTCTCAAAGCTCCATCCAACTGGATCATCAACCTTTTCAGTCACGGGGAATCCACAACTTCTCTGGGCAACTTGTTTCAGTGTCTTACCACCCTCATCCTGAGTAATTTCTTCCTTGTGCTCAGTCTAAACTTATCCTCTTTTGATTCAAAGCCTTTGCCCCTTGCCCTATCACTTCAGGCCTTGGCAGAAAGTATCTCTCCATCTTTTTTATAAACCCCCATTATATAGAGAAAGGCCACAATAAGGTTTCCCTAGAGCCGTCTCTTCTCTCCACCTTTGCAAATCCCCTTGCCCTATTCAACACTGATTTCCAACCTCCTCTCTCTCCCCTTCTTGCCTCTACTCATCCCATCCCACCAGGTCTCGAGGTTCCCATTTCCCAAGAGCACAGCTAGAAGCACAGGAAGCAGTACTGAAAGACTGACACCAGGCTGATGCCTTCAACAGAACAAGGTCATTCATTCATTCATTCATTCGACTCTCTCCTGTGCCCAGACCTCAATTTTTAACTTGTCACTTTCATCTCACTGTGATGTCAACTCTGCTCTTGAAACTGGCCAGAGCGACAGGAGGGCAGAACAAACACATCAACACTCTCAGGTGAATTTCTGCTCTCCCCAGCAACTCCCCAAGGAAATTGGGATAAAACACACCGAGAACATCAGGGAAAGGAGGAAAAAAAAAAAAAAAAAAAAAAAAAAAAAGAGACACACAAAAACTCAGATGATAAAAGCCCCATCGAGAGCGGTGTGAGGGTCATCCAAACAATAAACAATCTCCGTGCTTCCCACGAGAGAACACCTAAGGACACGCACAGACCGCGCGGCACAAGCGCCCGGGTGGGGACTTCCCGCGGCCCGGCGCTGCGGGCGGTGCCGCCCCGCGCCCCTCACCTCTCTGCCGCGGTGCCACAGGCGCTGCTGGGCGGGGGGCAGCCCGGCCTCCGCCTCGATCCGCCTCTTCACGTCCCGCACGGCCGCGGACGGCGGCAGCTCGAAGGTCCTGCAGCCCAGGCAGTCATGGAGGACGGTCACCCGGGCCAGCCTGCGGCAACACGACAGACACCGGATAAGAAAAGGCCCGCGGCGCTGCCGCCCGCTCCTTCCCCCTCGGGCACCGCGGAGGCCCGAGACGGGCGCCGGAGCCCGCAGGGTGCAGCGATGGGCGGGCGGGCGCCGGCCCCGCTCTCCGAGGGGAAGCGGCAGAACCGATCCCGCAGTTTCCTCGCCCAGCCCAGCCCGGCCCAGCCCGGCCCGGGCCGCACTCACATCCCGCCGCGCCGCACACAAAGGACCGCTACTCGCCCCGCCGGCGGCGCTCCCCGCACGGGGAAGGGGTGGGGCTGGGCCGCCCGGAGGTCCGCGCCGCGGAGGAGGCGGAGGAGGAGGCGGGAGCGGTGGAAGTGCCGCCCCAAGAGCGGCGGCCGTGGCTGCGGAGGTGCGGCGGGGCCCCCGGGCGGCTCCGCAGCCTCGGCGCACGGAGGCGTCTCCCGGCTGCCCGCGGCCCGGTGCCCCCGGGGCCCGCGGGCGAGAGCTCCGGCACCTGGGGCGGGGCAGAGGCTGCAGCTTCGCATCTACGGCGTGAGCCGTGACTGAGGGTGAGATCTTAGAGGTGGTACCGCAGGCACATCCCTCCTTAGCATTCGGACACCACCGTACGGAGCACACACAGTTGCAGCTGATAAATGTCATTCTTTCTGAAGGATGCAGAACATAGAAGGGAACATACCTTTTCTGCTCTCTGTCGGAGAGCCTGTCAAAGGTCATACATCCTGCCTTATCTCAAAGGGTCTATGTTAAGTCCTCATACCATTCAAAACTTAAGGAAAGGTGAGCCCTAGCCTACCTGTGATCCCAATGAGTTGAGAGGGTACTTTGAGAAACTCATGGAGGGGGCCAGCAGCAAAGCTACTCTTCATTTTGTACAAAGTTCTGTGCCCCAGACCATGGTCTGTGCAGCAGTGAGGGGCTGAACAGCAGCCCTGCTCCAAAGGAGCTGGGGGATACCAGGCTTTCCAGACTGAGGAAAGTGAGCCTCTGCTCAGTGCTGATGAGGCTGGGTCTAGGATACTGTGAGCAGAACATAGTGGTGTTTTGGGCTTGCTTTGTTCCCAGGCAGAGGGGTTGCTGACATGGTCAGGGCCCAAAGCACATGAGCTACAAGGAGTATATGAGGGGAGCTGAGTTGTTTAGTCTGAGGATGAGGAGAGCATATAGGGTGCAGTATCGTAACATCCTGCGTATACCCGAGGAGCAGTTTCAAAGACCATGGACCTAAGCTCTTCTTAGTAGTGCAAGACTAACAAGGGGCAATGGCAACAAACTGTAGCTTGGGAGGCTCTCATGAAACAGCAGGGAAAATCCTGTCACTAAAAAAGGAGCTGTCTAGAGGTACATGACTGACCTGACCAATACTGATCCTCCCACTTTGAGCAAAAATATGGACTATAGACCTCCAGCCAACAGGTCCACTGCATTCCAACAGGTCCTCAATTCCAATCCATGACTAAACTAAAAACATTTAAGACCTTACTCAGTGACAGGGAGCTAAAACTGATGTTTGCCAGCCAAAAGCAACAGTTTCTGTGGAAGAGGAGAAAGACACAATGAATCATTGCAGAAAGTGCATCAAGCTAAGAAAAAAAAATAACCCACTAAAACTGATAAAAAGCTAAAACCCCACAAAGATCAGGTGATCAGGATCCAACATGGTATCTAAGTACATAAATACCAGTGCCACAGTCAGATTACCAGTGCTACAACAACTGATTGTATTCATCAGCAATTTTTGTATATTGAATTCTACAGGATTATAAGAAAATGTGGAAAATATTGTGGGTCTGATCATGCTTTCACCAGAAGTAATACAAAAACTATTTTAATATAAAGAAGATTCTCTCTTTGCTTTGGTTTAGGACTTCACTCATTTTTTTATCATTTTGTCCCTTCAGCTTTCCATTTTGTTACATCCCCTTCAGAGTTCGTCATCACGGAATTTTTTCCGACTATGTCCAAAAGAATGAGAAGGCTGCTTTCTAATCTCTTAATGTTTATCTTTTTATGTCTTAATATCTGCAGAAGGGACACAAATGACGGTGACTGGGTGAAATGGAAGGAGTTGAAACCCAATGCAGTTCCATCCATATTAGCTACTAAAATACTCTGCAGACAAGTTGCCAACCACCAAGCCACACTGGCAAAATCTAATTCTTCTTCTCTGTTTGGGATCAAGGGAGTGATTTAGCATCTTATGAAGCATGCAGAATTGTTTGAATGGGACCCTGGAGAGGAGCAAAGCTATCTCAAGTAATAGCCACCTCTCCTGGTGAAACTTCTCAAATGGTGGGACACATTCAGGGACATGGGCCATCCTGCTATCAGCGCCAGGCTGAAGTTCCCCAACCTATGTCACATCACATGACAAAACAACATTCAAAACTTATGTCCTGTGATGATTTAACATTAATATTAGAGAAAAAAAGAAAAAAAAACCACTTTATGTACCACAGATTCTGTCTAGCATGTTACCTCTTAGTAGAAGGGAGGAGTTGGGAAGAACTGGTAATACAGAAGTGGAATCTTTCAAGGCTCTGGACAAAGGAGTTGTACACTTGAGCTATTAGAAATTAGCCATGACTGTTCTCACAAATCTAAACTCATTGCTTTTTCTTCATATCTAAATAAAAATATCCTAGAAATTGATTGATACAGAAATCACACTGAATGACTGAAAAAAAGAAGAAGAGTAAAAGAGTACATATTCCAGCTTGCAGATTTTTGCAACAACAACAACAATAAATTTTAAAATGTCACTTATCCATTTGAAAACAGAATTTGGTAGCTGGGTAATCCTAGCAAAGTTCAAGGTATCATGTATCATTTGTTAAGAAGAACTACAAAAAAAGTAATTTTACATAGAAATGTTTATAAAAAATCATTTGACCTTGTCAGCTAGGAATTTTTTTGACTACCAATGGTAATTTAAATAAAACCCCAACTTTTACATATAAAAGAGTTGGGTCTGATTTGAGAGTTTTTTAATATTATATACAGAATTTCCTATGCTAACAATTTTATAACCACTTTTGCAAGCATTTAGACTTTAAAATACATATGGAAAATTCTCCTGTGGCTATAAATAAATTCAGTTTGGTTCAGAATGAAGTTAGATAACCATACAAGAAGGGACATGCTCTAAAAAAATTTAACAGTCTCTGCAATATTAAAATATTTTTATAAAATGAAAGTCATTTTCACAGTAACATTTCCTTGAAGACAGAAAATTCTGCATTGCAGAATCACCTCATATTTCCAATTACTTCCAATTATTTAAAATAAGATAAATAAGACTTCTATCTGCGGTAGCAGATAAAAGATGGATGCAAGACCCTTCCATCCTGTCAGTGTGATTAGAAAGATTGGAATGGAGTCTTTAAAAGGGGTGTATGGTGTGATAAGAAGCAGACATGACTAGGTCACTCCTGCCAGAGGAAAACCGCTGCAGCACAGTGGCTTCCAGCACAGCAAGTAACATTCTGCAGTGCTGGCAGGCAAGGAGCAGTGACTCAACATCTTCATCTGAGACAGTGCACACCAAACTTACAGCAAAGCTTTCTATTACACAGCAGGCACTGACCTTCATTCTTAAATCGACTCCTTAAGTGTTACCAACAGATGTTTTAAACATTGTACTCTATGCATTTCCCAGCAGTCAGAGATTACAGATTGCTTTGGTCTGCAGTCACTGCCAGGAGCTGGCTTTACCCTTGCTTACTAATGCCTTCTCAAGAAGTTTGAAAATAAGCCTACCATTTGTTTATGGCACATGTGCTAGTCATTGGTAAGCCACCCCTCACTGTACAGTTTCTGTTTCATTTGAATATCTCCACAGAAAACATCTAATTTTTTTCTAGCTAGAGCTCTAATACAAATGGCCGGAAAAAAACCCAACCTATGGCATATGAAGTGTTTGATTCAAACAAATACCTCATTTTTCCTCAGATCTATTACACATTGTGTATTTTGATGAAACTATTTACTTTAGGTTGGTACAGTGAGTTCAAATAAATACTACTTTGCGCCCCTCATGTGAAACAATTATTAGCAGTTTCTAAACAAAATATCTACATGATCATAACTTAGTCAAACACTGAAGAACTGAGGTATTATCTTATTCCTTTCTGAAGCTGATGCATTTCTGAACATCAAATATCAACAGAACAGGATACTTTAAATGCTACTAAAAACCAGCAAAACCCTCAAGGGCACAGAGACCAGGAACAAACATTTATTTTCATCTAATGATTTTGGTCTCTGTGTGACTTGCTGTAGTGTTCAAGCGAGTTCCTTGATTGCACTAAGCAAATTGTAATGAAAAATACTTTAAAGACCTACAAAAGTTGTTTTAGTTTATTCTTTGCAAATAAAGAGCAAAGCAAGAAGGCAAAAATAAATTACAAGGTATCAAAATCTCAAATGAAGTAAAATTTCCTCTTTGTTCCACCATTAAGGAAATAATATTTTAGGCTAAGTTCTTGAAAAGACAACTCAACTCTAGAGCAGTAACCGTTACTCCACAAATTTCAATTGCTGAGAATCACAAAGTTTTTGATTCCAGATGGTACAAATAACAAAATACCAGTACAAAATATTTGACATTTCAAATTATGCAAAAGATGAAACCAAATGATAAAAATAAACTCCTCGATTGCTCTTTAGGGATTGCAATAGGAGGGACTGCAGTGTTGCAAGAGCTGCTGTTGGCATACATTTTTTAATAAGCAATATGTTAAATTACTGGTGGTATTTTCTTTTGACCTTTGGTGCCAATAAAATGGCCAGATTTAGAACATCCACTTTAACTTTGAAACATCGAAGGAGCAGAGCCTAAATTTGCTAATTGATTTCAGGGCGTAATGTAGACTCCTAAACACATTCATTAATCCAGGCCTAGGTTTTCTTCCTCCGTTTAGGATACAGATTCATCAGGTTATGAAAGCTAGGGTTTTTCCATACTGCCTTAAGACATTTTGCCTATTTTAATTTCAGAGTTAATGAAGTTAATGAGGAAAATCAGCTCAGTAACAAAATGGCCCAGATTACACATGCATTAAACATTTTTAAGTAGTATTTACTGATGCCTGTTTTTTCTGAATACTCCATCTGATCATGCTCCAAAGTCTCATAACTTTTTCTAGGCATCAATGAACAGAGTCCTTTGTATTTAGAGAAAGCTAGAATATAAAATAGAAGGAAATATGAGACAAGTAGTTTTAATAATTGTGAAAAAGCACAACTTCGAGCACTTCTGCAACTGTCTCTTCATTAGATAGTGGGTGATATCCAGCAATATCCTTCCAGATAATCCCAGCTCTTTTCTACCTCTGTATGAGTTCTCTCTCACTCGTAACACAGTTCCATACAGAAATACAAGCTACAATTTATCCTTCAGAGAACAGAAGGACAGGTGGCACAGAAGAAGAAACATGAATCACATGTAATGCCTAGGAAGAGGAAGGGAGGAAGAGAGGAAGAGAACACACAGGTAAACACAGAGAGGTGAAAAAACCCTCAGAGATGCCCAGATGTGTAAGATTTGCATTAGAAGGGCCCAGTTAACTAACCTACCCGAAAAAAAAAAAAAAGAAAAAAAAAAAAAAAAAAAGAGAGACTCAAACCCCTAGATGATTTTCTATCCCACATATCCCACAGTCACCTGGCAAAGCAGATATATCACTTCCATGAATTTTCACAGAACTACCCAGGGAGCGAGTGGAACAGACCCTGAAGGAGTAGTCAGCTGTTGCTAGCAACCACTGTCTAACACAATGCAAAGCCCACCTTCTTAACACACAGAGAAAGCAGAGGCTGTACATTAAAGAACTGCACATCAAGGGGGATTCTGCAAACTGCAAGGCTGAGGGTGGAAGCTCTCTTCTTCCTGCAGGCCCACTGACAGCAAATAAAAACACTTCTAATTACAACTTAACGTTTTGTAACTTACAACAAGTAAACACTTATCTCATAAAATTTGTTAAGACACGGTTCACACAAAGAACTTGCTTTGCATTTTAGCTGTTGGCAAGATTTTACGTTTATCCCAGTGAAACAATATGTTGAATTAAGAGTTAGGCAAGCACAGGAAGGAAACTTTCTCTCTCACTTGTTTAAAAAAAGGGCTATAATGAATGGAAACTGTAAATTGAAAGTTAGACTATGAACCCTTTAATCACAGGACTTTTTTCAAGCAGTTCTCATTAATTTCATGGAGACAATTCATAAGGCAGCAGAACCTGGCACCTATATAATATTTTGTAATTTAAGAAATTAATTTCACCTTTAAAAATAGGAATTTCATACCTTTAAAAATAGGAATTTTGTAACCAACACTAGGCAAGTTTCAGACTTCTTTAAATTACTGACCATGGATGTTTGACCAAGAACATGCCAGCCTAACGGTAAATTTTTTCAGGAGACTTTGTTTGGTTGGTGATTTTTTTTTACCTGTTCTTATCCTTGATCTCCATTGTCTCTTTGATATCTTCTTGATAGGAACATGAAGCAGATATTGGATTTATAAATTAGAAAGTTATTTTTTAATCCTTTTTGCTTATCATCTCTTCAGGGGACACCAGAAAGCCCAAGCATATGAAGGTCAACTCAGTATTCACTCCATCCCTTTTCTACCCAAGATGTCTCTGTGCATCACCATCTGCTACATCTTCAGTTTTCTTTTAAAGCCACTTGCTTAATATTCGTGGAAGTTCATTCCTTATAATCAAGAACAGATGTTAACAGGACAGATCTCAGAAAGCAAGGAGGTCTTGTTCAGTTTCTTTAATATAGCCTGAATTCAGGCTATATTCTTGTGCAATTGATCTATATTTCTCTCCTACAAAAGGAATGAGATTCTGGAAGCTGCTGTTTCTGCTTTGTCTTCCTTTTTTTCTGGAAGCAAACACAGTTGGAAGAGTATTAGTGAGGCCCAAAATCTAATATGTCTTCTCCATCACAGCTCCTAGAAGATACTTCTTAACATCAGCTGAAGAATTCTGGAAGAAAAGACACAAAGGAAAAGAGGAGGGCCATTAATACAAAACAGAGCTGAACTGAAGGATATGAAAAAGGCATTTCCTTTGAGGGCATAGTTGCAGTTACCAGTATTGAGTGAGTCATGATACTAATTATAAACTGCCTTGTGCCTTGCTTGTAGGCGCGCGGAGGGAGAGCTGACACAGAGCAGTGAGGTTTCCTGCTTCTCCTCCAGCTCAATATCATACAATCAGCACGGTGACAAGCACACAGAGCTGTAAGTATGCTGACTGAATGGGTGCCATGGGGTAATCTGAGCACTCAGCAGCTGCTCACTCACTGCCTCCCCGTGGGATGGAGCAGAACCGGGGGAAAAGGCAAAATCTGTGGGTTGAGATGCAGCTGAGATCAGAACAGCTTAATAATTGAAATTATTATTATCATTAATATTAATAAGAATGAAATAATGGTAATACAAAGAAATACAACAAAAAGAGAAACAGAAATGAAACCCAAGAAAGAAAAGGGATGCATAAAGCAATTGCTTACTACCCACTGACCGATGCCCAGCGATCACTGAGCAGAGATCCATCCCTCATGGCCAATACATCCCAGTTTATATAGTCAGCCTGATGTTCTGGAACATCGCTTCAGCCCCTTGGGCTCAGTTGTCCTGGCCCTGTTCCCTCTCAGCTTCTTGTGCATCTCCTTGCTGTCAAAGTACAGAAAACTGAAAAACCTTGATTTAGAGTAAGCACTACTGAGCAACAACTACAACATCAGTAAGTTATTAACGTTGTTCTCATACTAAACTCAAAATCATTGTGCTCTACCGGCTGCTAGGAAGAAAATTAACTCTATCCCAGCCAACACCAATACAATTGGCAGCTGTTCTAGCATATATATTCCTCTATGCTAGATATTACAGTCTGGATATAAAATGATTCCACCAGGGAAAATAAAAGGCTGGGCAGAATGTTCATGGAGAAGCATTTTGCCCTTCCATTCAAATGGCTTGCAGCTAGGGGAAGAGATTAACCAGCTTGCAATGACTTTCCACTAGGAGGATTCAAACTCTATCCAGCTAACCCCCAGTCCCAAGCTATATAGGCCAACATCTACCCTGTGCTACCTTTGGGAGATGTTTCCACTGGATTTCTGTAGCGCTAGAACAGTGTACAAGTGAGGCAAGGCATGTGCTATCAAGCTGCAGAAAACAGCATACTTCAATATTAAATTATTACCTAAGGAAGATATGTTTAAGAGAGCTGGGAGTACTGACAGTGGTATTCCATTATTGTTCTGCATCTGTGCAAATGTAATTCCTTGTCTGAGCCTCTGACAGTGTTGGCAAGTCTTTTCATAATATGCAGTTGCATATGTCCCTCTTCAAGCAGCAACGCACAGACATTCCTTCCCAACCCAGAAAGGAAAACAACTGTGGCTAAATTGCAAAAGATGAATTAGATGTAAGCATGATACTGAAATACAAATAGTATGAAAGAAAGGGAAGTAGAATTTGTGGTTTGAATACTGGGGGTTTTTTGAACACTTAAGGATTTTACCTACCCAGTAAATAAAATATCAAAATGTATGAATTCTGAATGCACATTTACTGTGACAAGCATAATAAATAATTTAAGTTAGCATAATGTGTTATTAAGTGGCTTCAATATAATTTTTTTCTTTCTATGGATGCTGAGATGTATATCTATACAATAATCAAAAGAAAAGTCCACCCTTAAGTCATACTTAAGTAATAAAGACTGAAGCAAAGGGCCTTGCAAATCCAGCCCCATTTTCCCAGATGTGAATGATTTCATAGAGAGCAAAACTATTGCAGCCCAGCTGAATAATGGGTTGCAGTTGGGAGGGGAGCACTGAGGAAAAGCCTTTTGGCTGTAGTAGAAAGCCAGGTTTGAGAGGTCCAGGCACTGTGTGTGCACACATAGCTGGAAGACAAGGGTAGTCTATACAGTTCACCTAAAATGTCATTAGAAAAATCACACATGAAAAGTGTTTCTAGTTATTTGAGCAGCTTCAATTGCCTTGAGAAATGATAAAGGAAAAATATGTTATAAT
Organism: Phylloscopus collybita; assembly: GCA_027886175.1. Taxonomy (NCBI): domain Eukaryota; kingdom Metazoa; phylum Chordata; class Aves; order Passeriformes; family Phylloscopidae; genus Phylloscopus; species Phylloscopus collybita. The sequence goes on from JAJNNQ010000007.1 coordinate 8,887,222, forward strand.
GGAAAGTAATAGAAAGCTAATTATGACTTTAGGAGATAGACTCTCCATAATTAGTGAGTGACACAGTTTCTCAGACTCCATTCTATTTCTAGACTTGGTCTCTCAAAGATTATCCTTTATTATGTCGGCCCCTTGATTTGCTACTTTTCCTGGTACTGACACATGCAAGGAAAACAAAAATATCTTCTAGGATTTTTGACAAAGACGCCTTGTTCAAAAAATTGAGAGGTCCAATTTTCCTAAAAACAGTCTGCATTAATTGATACAATAAATAGTTTTCTTAGCAGAAAAGCACATTATAGCACAGTGTGAAGTGACATTTCTACACCAGCAAATAATTCCAATAGTCCTGGAAGGTGCTTGGTCTTGCCAGCATAGACGTGACCAAAAGGTGTTGTCAGATTGGTACCAGATCACATTGCAGTCCTAGAAAGATTTCAACACAGTCATGTCTATGTTGTCTCCTATGGTGAGAAACAGAGCCAACTTGGCTGTCAGATACCAGATGCAGATTTATCCTGGCTGGCACACTTAACTTGCTGACCTTACACTTCTCTGGTGCCTGAGCTGGCCATACAGGTTACCTTATACTTTTATATGATACTGAGGTGCAACACCTGAGATCATTCTCCAATTGAATTTATTGCTATAGCCAATCATAAATCTCCCCTGGGGGAAAAAACCAAACAAACAAAAAACACACCACCCACACAACAAACAAAACACTACACCAAAACCAACCAAACAAACGAAAGCCTCCCAACAAAACAAAACAAAACAAAACAAAACAAAACAAAACAAAACAAAACAAAACAAAACAAAACAAACAAACAAACCAACAAAAACCCCAGTTACATCCAATGCTTATGCCAATTTTCTGCTGTGAAATTTATTACTTTTTACGATAAAGCACCTTTCCTGGAGGATTTCATGTGTGTCTTCAATTGAATTTTGGTGGAGGAGGTTTAGCAGTCAGAGTGCAAAAATAATCATCAACTTTGTAGATACCTGTGATTAGTTGTAGGTAGGAACCACAGGTATAGCTACACAAATACCTAATTTTGCCTGAAAACCAGGCAGGTGGAGATAGATAGATAGATAGATAGATAGATAGATAGATAGATACTGCTACAGAAATTTTAGTTTTAAAAATTAATAGTTTTCTGATTATCTATTGGTTCTGTCCTCTTCCACCCCAATTAATACTAGGATCAGTCCAAATGATATACATTGAGTTTCTTTCTGCAACAATAACACCTAAATCAAAATTATTCAGTCTATCCAACAGCATGAGAAAAATGCAAGAGCCATCAGAATTACTGAACACAATCTAAAGCTCTGAGTAGGAAATCTGTGGACAAAGTACTGCAATAGCTAATGCTTAATTTATGTTTTAGACAGTCTGAAAGCATAAATTGTTCCTGTCAACACAGGAGCTGAGTTCAAAATGCATTTCTATCAAATTAAATTCAAGGTACCACACAAGTGCAGGTACCACACAAATGTAAAGGATTGCTTCTCAGAGACACCTGTTCAGCAGAAATTTGAGGCAGACCTGATACAGTGAAATACAATAATGTGACAGCAAGCTATAAATGCTGGACGTAAAGTAGATACCTCCTTAGTATGTTAGTTGTCTAGACAGTTCTGGTGCAGCAGCTTCAACTGAAATGAGTAGCCCACACCATCAGCAGACAGAAATCGGTGCCATCAGCAAAATATATGACTCTGTATTTATACTGTTATGAATAACAGGAGCTTTCATGCTTTATCACATAGAATTTTAACTGAAAGCGTTAAAAAATGCCAATACTTTCATAATTATAGATTTGATAATATTAATGCTACAAGTTCTATATCATTAATGTTATGCATATTATAATCAGTAAAAATGCTGCACCCTTGCTGGTTTTTATACAGAGAAGAGAGTGATTGTAGCTGTACAAATGTGATTATTTTTCTAGAGTGTGACAATTTTGATGCATTTGCACAGTAGGCATTGTTGCTTTTTGATGAAACACCACAAACATACATACAAGGATAAAAATGTCCAGATGAAAATCAGGACAAACGTCCTCTTAGGATGGCCATGAGCTGTCAGTGTGTACTCACAGCCCAGAGAACCAAACGTGTCCTGGGCTGCATCCAAAGCAGCGTGGGCAGCAGGGCCAGGGCGGGGATTCTGCCCCTCTGCTCTGCTCTGCTGAGACCCCTCCTGCAGGGCTGCATCCAGCTCTGGGCTCCCAGCACAGGGAGGACAGGGACCTGCTGGAACAAGACCAGTAGAGGGACTCCATTATCTTTAGAGAGATGGAGCACCTCTCCTACAAAGAAAGGCTGAGAGAACTGGAATTGTTCAGCCTGGAAGGGGGAAGGTTTCATGGTGTCCTAATCATGGCCTGAAGGAAGCCTACAAGAAAGGTGGAGAGGGTCTTTTACAAGAGTCTGTAGAGATAGAAAAGGAGGGAATGGATTCAAACTGAAGAAAAGTAGCTTTAGATAAACCCTCTGAAGAAATTTCTTTACTGTGAGGGTGGTGAGGCACAGAAACAGGCTGCCTAGGGAGACTGAGCATGCTTCGTCTCTGGATGTCTTCAAGGCCACATTGGATGGGGTTCTGAGCAACCTGGTCTAGTGGAAGGTGTCCCAAACCATGGCAGGGGATTGGAGCTAGGTGATTTTAAAGGCCCCTTCCAACCCAGACCATTCTGTGATTCTATGACTTACAGCAAGGTTCTGTAGTTCCCTCATGATGAGTGCAGACCCTGTCCTGCTCTTTGCCTCACAGCATGGCAATCATCTGACCATCACTGAAATTTATTCATTGTGAAAACTTCTTTATTATCAGAGGAAAGAAGACAGCCTCGCAGCAGTCAGTGAAGGCATAATGGCAAGTAATAGTTCTGGTGTGGGTGCATTTCTAGCACATACTGGAAGAGGTTTCAGAGTTGCCTGAGTGAGCAGAGCAGCCACTAGCTCCAAAATCAGAAACAGCCTAGCGCTAGCACAGCAGCAAGCAGAGTTGTTCTCAGGATTAATCCATTATCTCTTCACAGCTCAATGCTGCATGGATATACCAGCTGACCATTGTCTTAAGCCATGGAGTTGAGGAAATTTGTCTCGGACATAAAAGAGTAAGTTAACTGAAGCAAAAAATAAGTCCTGTACCAACTTTACCTGTAGGTCCTGTACCAAATTTACCTGTTTCTTTCTTAGAATAGCAAAAGCAACATTATTCTTGAAATGTAAATGTGCTTAACACAAGACCTCTAATACTTCACTTACGGAAAAGGTGACTCAAGAAGTATGATTACATACAACAATAGGAAAACTCTAAAAATTACTTGCAATAGTATGAATAACTAATTCAAATGACCTCACAGTGACCATCTGGGACTGTGTGGTTGAATTATGCATAAAGAATCCTTTCATCAAATTCTGATGAAGTAAACTCAGATATCAAATGATAATGCCTCAAAGTGATTTCTCAACAATGCACAGCAGATGGAGGAAAAGGCTTTAAAAACCACTGCAAAACTGAGAAAAAGAGCTGTGTGGTTAAAACCTCACTGCTATTTTCCAGAAATGTGGAGATTTTATGACCTTTTCTTTGAAATTTAAAGCACTGGTTGCCATAAAAAAGGACAAGCAGAAGGAGAACCATTTGTGCTTAGTGTGGGTTCTGAATCATTTAATGGGTTTTCCAGTGAAATGGGAAACTGACACTGTCTATGAACCATAATACATAAGCCTAAAGAGTCAGAGATATAAAAAGTATAAAAAAAGGTTATTAAGCTGAGGAAAAAATAACATATGAGTTATGACTTTACTGCATAATATGATGCCTTTAGAGATACACAGCTTAACTGATAAGCTCTTCTTGCTCTAAAGCAGGGTACTCTAAGTCTGAGCTGAGCACTAATTTCTGGTGTCTGAAACAGTCTGGACCATCCACCATAGCAACACACTGTTCTGTGCAGACTTGCCAATGCAAGAGTTTACGAATTATCTAACAGCGGGGTGTAAGTCTCACAAAACCCTGGTGAGAGACCAGATGAAGGATCCGAGGGATAAGAACTGAGCCCTTAAACAGAAAATACTGAAATTTCAGAATAATTAGATAGTTTTTGTTGAACTCAGTCTCTCTAAGTGATACAGGGCTGGAAGGAAAAGGAGTTGGTCAAATGCTCTGAAAATACAATTCCACAGGAAGGAAGGGAACTGAGAACTTTTACAGAGTAAAAAAAAAAACAAAATTCCTTCTCTCTCTCTCTTTTTTAATTAGTTTTTGTTTGGATTTAACTAAAAAAATCTCCTTCGAGCACTTTTCTTCAAGAGTAACCTGGAAAACTCACACCTTAATTATTGTTTTGCAACATTACTTGTGGCTGAAATACCAGGAAAACCAAACACCCTTCTTGGTTACCTAAGGGCACTGTACTGTGCTATACACAGAAAACCATTGTAACAGATACATGAAGTCTCAGAGTGCACCTGAAGTACACTTTGCAGATAAGCATTTAAATCAAAACAGTAACTAAACTTATTCCAAAGATGAACTTAGAATAGTTTTATACTATAAGGTCAGTTATGCTTTAAATGCTGAATACCTAATCTTTGTATCCAAACTCCTTATGCATTGCCTCCTACACTCTAAACCAGCAGGCAGTTCAGGCTTAGGTATACTGAACTATACTAAATAAGAATAATTTATTTACTTGGTTTAGATGTACAAAAAATGTACACTTTGTTTACATTCAAATGTTTAAAGCAAAAAAAATGTACTTAGGAAATTTTCTTACTTACTAAGGAAATCAAACTCCAAATAATTATAACAAGTTATATACATATATGGAAAATTATTCTTTCGCACATTGTATCTGAAATTATTAGATTTGTCCAAACATTGTTACTGATCTGACTTCAGTGTTTCAATGAAAAGTATATGGTTTCAGATCTTGAAAATCTTATCTTCAGTGAGTAAAATGAATAGATGTTTGATTTAGGCATTACTGTTCCCTGAATGCTATCAATATGATCGGTGGCCTCACTACTTTCTCTGGTCCCTTTGGTCACTTTGCAGCACAGATGGCCAGGAAGGAAGGATACCTGATGATGAGTAATTGTGTTTTTACTTGGACTTTCTGTCTTCTAAGGAAAGTTCAGTGTCTGTTGTTACTATTATTATTATTATTATTGTTATTATTATTATTATTGCAATGAAGATTGGTAAGAATTGTTTATCACACTAATTTGAAAGTCCTGAAAAGTAAAGCTTTTTCAAGTGTGGAAATTTTTTGTTTTTTATTTGTTTTCACTAAATCAGTATCTATTATTATATGAAAGTTCCCCCTTTTGTTTACAGTTATTTGAATTCAGGAAAGATTGATTGCCACAAAGCACTAACCTGTATATCAGATATACATAAATGTGATTGATTGATTGATTGATTGATTATATGAATGTGTTTTGCAGTATCTCATTTGTTAAAGTTTGAGATAGATTGAAATTCTTAGACTACTACTCAGAAATCTGCATTTGACTGACAAAAGCCTGATGAGAGAATTTCAGATCTACAGTTACAGTATATTCCCATGGAGAATCCCAATAGATCCCTCATTTAATGGAGGGGAAAATATTAACAGTGCTCTCAAAGGAGCATTTATGACACGAACTTTCTCCTAATACTTCTCCTGGCCTCAATTATTCTTGATAAATAGGAAAGGAAAGAACCTTTCCTCACATTGGGTTACTGGAAAGCTTATGATGAGGTAATCCTGATGACATCATGAGCCTGCCAAGCCATTCTGTCCTTTGGGAGGGATGAGATATGCAGACAGGCTGACTTTTAGAGATCTCCAGGTGAGACAAAAGTGTATTGCTGACATAAACACATCTGACAAAACTGAGCTCTGATTCATCTTGTCAGGATAGCAGTTTTGGACTGCAGGTTGTGTGCAGTGCACTTGTTCACTGAACGATGTATCTCCTACCCTGCAATGGCTTCCAAATGATTTCTGGGTACAATTTGAGATATGGTTTTTTTACTTACTTTACTTCATTCACAAACTATTACAAAGCAAGATAGCAAAGGCAAGACAGCATTCCCTGTTATTTTTAACATGCAACATGGGAACCAAGATGATATGGCTAGTAGAAAAAAAGTGCAGAAACTGAAATTCCTTAACTGAGATAGGAATTAAAGTTAATTCACTCTCACTGGAAGTAATTAGATTATCTCTGAAATTGCCATTTTTGTAGGAAATATTTTTAATGAATCAGAGATTAGTAGTATATACTGGGAAAAAAGTGTTCTGGGCAATTACAGATCCTTTGTGCATCATGAGTTGTGCACTCATGCATCTCAGATTTGCTAAATGTAGGCTATAAACCAAAAATTAATGGATATATTAAGAAAAAAATGCCTTAGTGTCCTCTCTTGAAACAGAAACTCACTGTTCAGTCAGCTGGCAGAGAATTTCAGTGTTGATGTTGGTGATTTTGTTCTGTTTGCTTGCACCCAAGCATACCACAAGACTGCTCAACTAAAGGAAGAAGAGAAAAACACATCCATTTTGCCTTGCACCCAGACATACCACAAGGACTGTCTGACTGAGGCCAGGGAGCAAAATATTTTGTAATAACTGTTTGTTTGATATAGTAGCACTGCAGTATCAAATCTAGAATAAAGGCACCCAATCTATAAAGGCAACCCTTCTATTAGAAGGAGTCACACAATTCAGAACCTACAGATGCATCATAGCAACCTGAACAAATAGACCAGACCTGTGCAGAGCAAAGTCAAAACATGACTTTGGACCAGACTGATGCTGACCTGTGGAAAAGTGTATCAGTACTCCCTCTTTTGCCCAGCTGGTGATGGTTTTGATGCACCCTGGGATGGGGTTTGCCCTCCTGGCTGCCAGGGCTCACTAGTGATTCCCAGTGAGCTGCTGCCCGCCATGAACCCCAGATTCCTCTCTGCTCTCCAGCCACTCCTCTCAGGGTTTGTACATGTGTCTGGCATTACTTGGCCCCTGATGCAGAAGCTGACATATCAGATACACACCGACTCACCATGCTCAAGGTCAGAACGAGGTTAGATCTGGGCCATGCATCCAGTGGGCAGCCCTGCTCCCAGGTCTCTGTGCCCCCATGGCATCCCAGTGATCTTGAGAGATTTATGGGAGCTTTGAGGAAATGGGGTTCCTTTTAGGTCAAAAGACCTGAAATAATGACAGATACGTTGTGTAAAAATGGTACTTCCTTAGCTCCAAGTTACTAGCACAGGCTTAACCCTGCATGTCTCCGTGACTAGTGGTAAGGAGAGAGGCAAGTCCATGAGTAAGAAGTGGGGAATATTTTGCAGGCTGTCTTCTTTATCCAGAATAATTCCACATGGTAACCAGCCAAATTTCCCTGCAAAGGACAGGGAGCTGTATCAGAAATAGACACAAGTGTGAGATCAGCTCTGATGAGGGCTGTTCATATACCTGGCAAAGGATTCAGATCAACAGACAAATACTTCTGGAATGTTTATTGCATGGCTAATTTTTTTTTTTGTTCAGTTACTGATGCTAATAAAAAAAATATTTTTCTCTTCATGTCGTCCAATTTTTTTTAATAAAAAAAACCAGGAAGATATTTTTATGATTACTTGTACGTACTTGTACAAATACGGATAGGATTTGATAGACATGACCAGAAGTGTTTTTTTCTCTTTTTCATTTGTCAGCCACAATTGATGACAAATGGTATGGCATTTGCTGTCTATGACTAGTATGCTTTTAAGCAGGGAATCCATCTGTATTAATTTCTATTTCATAAGTGGGGGGAGGTTGTCTGTAAATGGGGACACATTATGCAGAAAACTTTCAACTAGGCATGCCAAATGTTGCAGAAGCAAGGAGATTAACACAGGTCTGCCTTGATACAGCATACCAAGACAGCACAGAGCAAATATTTTAAAAGCTGAGGCTACCCAAGTCATTGGCAGATGCTGGCAAGTGTGAAAAGCACTAGCATGTCACCTGTTTATGTAACAGGTGCCATTCATGACGGCAACTGTTGTCGAAATCATCCCTAAAACTCTGCCAAGATTTGCTGTGCCCGTGACTTGACACCACCTTCTCTTCCATTGCTTCACAACATACCCAATTCTACATAGTCCTTCCTAGAGGGATATTTTAATGCCCTTTTTCCTTCCTCCAATCAAAAATGCTAAAAAGGTGGCCTAACACTGAAAGAAAATGACCCAGGTTCTGAACAAGGACTTTTCAACACATGAAACCACCATAATATTATTCATAGAGAGCTATATTAAGCATCAGGTGCTGAATAAATAAACCTGCATTCATGAGTGCATGCAGAGTGCTTTGAACTACTTGATTAAACTGCACCTTATTAGTGAAAATTATGATTAATGATTAGCTTATAACAACAAAGCTCTCTCTACAAGCGCTACAATAAAAAAAGAAAAAGAAATGAGAAGCACACTTTAGATTGCAGTTCCTATGCCAATAATTAATAAATGAAGCCACGCTGAAAGTGTATGTGGAAGATTTTTATATTATAGAGTTTAGGTTGACCAAAAAAACAGTGCAATTTGTTCTATTATTTCTTGGGGTTTTTTAGAAAACAGTAAGACTTCATTGTTCCTTGAATTTTACAACATGATAAGGAGGTTGCTGAAGATCAAGATAAAGGTCAAGCAGGAGACCATGGGATAAATACACTTAAGGGAGTCTAAGTGACTTTTTTGTTCCATTATGTTCCATAAATTAAGCTGGTGGCTTTTCCATCCAGCTATAACATTAATCCATTAGCTGAAGAGGAGACAGGGTCCTTCTCATTTATTATTTATAAGACAGGGCATGCACAAATTGTCTGACATCATCCTTGTCACAGCTGAGGAGAAACTGCAATAAATCCATCTTTGTGGATCTCTTAACAAAAGATATGAAAAATCTCAGACCTAATGTTCCATTTTTCTGCAGTAGGGAAGGGCTTGCTGACCTACACAACTAAACAGATGATGGTATATGATTGTATATGTCCCAAAGGGATGAGCTTTCCACATCACATCACTACTGCTGTTTGAGGGATGTCCCTGTGTCTATATATATGTACACTGTATAAACATCAAACAACCAGCATGAGTCAAAGAGATGTTTTTACTGTTGACAGGGGTAACCAAAACAAATTGTTTAAATTGCTTCTTGGTTTAAGTTCTTCAGTTCTTAAATCTACTTTACTATGGTGGATTGACAGTGTCAGGCTGAGATCCTGACTGGCACAGGGTAGGGTAACACAAGCCAGTGACAAGATCCAGGGAAACATTTCCAACACCAGTCCAATATGAGAATGAAGGTAGTGAGCTGAAAAATGCTGGCACCTGGAATGAGGCTCTACATCACTCTATAGTGCAAAAATCCTCCAGTGCACATCTTGCTCTCTCTCTCTCTTACCCATGGACTCCCCTAGGAAGAGTCTGGCTCAGGACATGCAGGCAGGAGCTTGGCTGCACCTCTCAGCACACAGAGCTAAGGACTTGAGCTGTGTTTAGTTCCCTACCTCTTATTTAGCACTAGATCTGTGGCCTGGAGAGTAGGAGAAATGCAAGATGCTGCCTGAGGATTGGGGCAGGCTGGGGACACTGCTATTACAAAAAACCTCATGGGAGTTGGTTAGAAGTGGTGATTCATGTAGGAATTGTCCTGGTATGGAGACACAGAACAATATGGAGGGAGAAATTTGAGAAGGAGGGGAAAGGTTTACAGTAGGCATTTTATTGGGAAAGTGCAGGTAGCAAAAACAAGGATCGAGGGCAATTCCCCTTCTGTCCTAGCAGGTCTCCAGACACCTGACATTAGCAACTTCTTTCATAGTGTGAATGATTTTATGGGACAGGATTTGGCAACAGCTGGTGTTTTCTTGTAAAGCACATCAGACTACTCTGAAGCAGCTATCACATTCCCCAGGATCTCACCTTACATCGTTTAAAATCTGACAATAATTTTACTATTACCACTGCAGAGCTCCACATGACACCATATATAACTAACAAAGAGTAAGAATAGAATAGAATAGATATTAGTTAGAATACATAATATTAATCTATAATATTATATTACTAACAAAGAGTAAATTAGCCTGTCCTAAAAGGCTGTTCCTTTTGCTTCACTGAAGCTTTAACTAAACCTCTGTTGTGGTTTAATCCCAGCCAGCCATTAAGTTGGTGCTTTGCTCACCCATCTTCCTCAAGTGGGATGAGGAGGAGAATCAGAAAGAAGGTGAAACGCATTGCTTGAGATCAGAATAGGGTAAAAAATGTAATTAAACAACAATAACAATTGCAATAATAGTAATAATAATCATGTTTATGCAAAGCAACACAACAAAAAGAGAGACAGAAATAAAACCCAAGTGAAACAAGTGATGCACAACAGAGTTGCTGACCAATGTCCAGCCCATCCCTGGGCAGCAACCAGCTCCTCCCACTTGCTTACATGATGCACATGATATTCTATAGTATGGAATACCCTTTTGGCTAGTTTGGCTCAGCTGTCCTTGCTGTGCTGCCTCCCAGCTTCCAGTGCACCTCCTTGTTGGCAGAGCATGGCAAACTGAAATGTCCTTGATTTAGAGCAGGCACTACTTAGCAACAACTACAACAGCAGTGTGTTATCAACATCATTCTCAAATTAAATCCAAAACAGAGCACTGGGCCAATTACCAGGAAGAAAATTAACTCTATCCCAGACAAAACAGAAAGTTAAATACTAACATTGTTATTTCCCTCCTCATGGGAGACCAGAGTGCTTAAGCTCTGACCTTTGCTATTTTCCACCAGCTGTCATATCTGAAATAGGTGGTGATTGGTATATGCAGCCAGCTGTAACACTCTCCTGTAAGAAAAGGAAACCAAACCTTACCACTGAGAAGGGCCTGAGGCACATTCATGCACTCCTGTGAGGTCACCAGAGGAGATCAAAACACCTGGCCCATCCTCTCATGAGTGTTATCATCACCTATCAGAAATAATACCTTATTTTGGTTTCACCTGGGTGGGGAAAGTTCCTACAGGTAAATTTAGGGAACACAGCTAAGCCTCATTTATTTCTAGTCTGACCTTCATGGCTGTGCATTTTTTGCACATAAACACAACTTCATAGACAATGTGATATCTTCCTTTCTCACAGCTCTGGTGTACCTCCATCACAACCAACAACTTGCCAAAAGGTCCAAACAATGACCCTTCTGCTAAGCTGATCAAAAAGAGGACAAGAAATGTTAATGAACTAGATCATTTAAAGATTTAACTCAAGACTGCTAAAGTGTATCCATTAAATACACACTTAGAAGAAAAATGTCAACCTACTGTCCCAAATAATTGTGTGAGTTGTTATATTTCTTAGCTGAGGCAGAAAGAATTACTGAATAATTGTGCATATAACAAAAAATATTGCTGAGTGGATTAACACTTTTTTTCTAAAAAGACTAAATCTTCAAAAAGACCAAATATTTCAAAAACTGACATGCATGTTTTCAAGTCTGTGTGTTATTCCAAGGGTTCATACAAAGTGAGCATTTAGACACTTTTTTAACTCTTCAATAAAATGGGGTTTTTGCCCTGTAAAGCCCACACTTTTGTATATTTTAACAAAAAACTAATCCAGTCTATTTGAAACTCCACTTTTGAGAGTAGGCCCCAAAAAATCATTAAGTTAAATGACCACGGACTCCTTTTAGATAGGTCATATTTCAGTTTTTTCTAGAAATGCTGTTGTGCTTCCATTAAAGGAAGGAAAATATGGTCCAAACCTGTGCATCTTGGGTCCTCTGTATTATACTCTGTAATCGGTGCCTGTTGCCTTGGAGGTCATAAAAAAAATCACATCTAAGAAACAGGAAAACAATCAAGAAAGAAGGACAGAGAAACAAAAGGTTTTTGAGTTGGCCCCAAAAATGCCAAATTCACCCCAGTGTAATTCTGCTGAAAATAATGGAAGGACACAGGAGCTGAACTTTTCCAGCTGTTTTTACACAACAGTAACCAGCCTGTAAAACTATTTTATCCAATAGCCCTGCACATTTTCAGTAGGTGAACAGAACTTTGCTATAAGGGACTGAGGGTTTTTAAGTATATTTGTATTCTTGAAAATGATTACTTTCTTAATCTTTGGGAATCCTGTTTCTAACCAGAGACTCTGCTTGGTGTTGAGAGGGTGACGATCCTGACACAGGAGAGGAGGGGACAAGAATGAACACTGACAATACCAAGCCTCAGCATTCACAAGCACTGCCAGAGCACTCCCCAGGTAACAGTAATTTGCTATAAGCTCATTAAGGGGCAAATTTGGCTTCTTCTAATTCAGTTTCTGATAGCAAGCAGTAAGAAGCTGTTTTGCAAATAGACAGCTGATAGAGCTCTTATACCTCTGGGAATGCAAGGTGAGGGCAACTTCCAAAGCAGTGACGGTAAAACTTCCCTGTGGGTTCCTCGGCGTGAGGGCGACTCTTACATCCCCACCGAGGTGATCAGTGTGATGGGGCACCAGCACATCACCTGGCAGCCCTCAGCATCAGGAGCTGCCAGGTCCCAAAGGAGACGCACAAAAAAGGCTCCTCCTTCCCAGAGCTGCCCACTCTCCCTCCTTAGCAGGCCCGCACAGGCTGCTGTCACCATTAGCCTGCTGTCACCTCCCCGGCACCGGAGGGAGATCTCCCGGCGCTTTCTGCAGGAGCTGCGCTTGGTACCAAGGTGCAGCTGCAGAGGACATCAAATAGATGATATTCTCTGGCTTAGAGCAAATCACCAGGGCTTTATGCAGTACTTAGATGAAAGCAAAATTAATATTCTCATGAAATAACAAGGAAATACTCACTACCTGTGTTGTTTTCACGCTGCTGGTGTGTGTCGTTTTAGCTACAATAAAAAATTTTATCTGATTACAAAAAAAAAAAAAAAAAAAAAAAAAAAAAAAAAAAAAATTGCTGAGAAATGAAGTGCAGTAAACTTGCCCTAGCTCTGCTTTTTCCCGTTTTTAAAGCTAGATCATTACTAGATCATTAGGGCATATGCAGAATAAAAAGCAGCAAATCATTTGCCAAAGAGAAAGACAGTGGATTTCTGTAAGAAAAAGGTTTACATTTAAATATATATACATCTACTTCATCTAGCAACAGACCAAAGATAGAGAAGTGTACATTCCTTTGAGTAATAAATCATACTTGGCAGTCTCTTTGGGAGAGCTATGTTAAGACCTAGCCTCCTGATAGTAACACACGAAGCTATTGAAATTTCATAGGCCTTCTACAACTGCATACATGAGAAAAAATTAAAGCAGTTGGCATGAAGCAAGTTTGTATAACAAATAATTCTAGGGACTGTGAAAAAATGTACTGTGCATCCCTGTGCCGGAAGGCAGCGCTGAAATTCAGCGAGAGGCCCTTGCACAGGGAGGGTGGTGCTGCAGCAATCTGCTAGCACATCTATAGAGCCGAGCCCAGATAAGCCACCAGGAAAGGAGAATAAGCTCATGTGCACAGTCCTGCTCTTCACCCACCCTACCAACACACTGCAGCCTGTGAGTCACTCAAAAATCCGGCAGAGAGACAGAGAGTTATTTGCTTAAATACACTGTGAAAGGTGTCGCAGTTAATGCTTTCTCCACCTGTAAGTGCTAAAAGCATCAGGATGCCCATAAAACATCTCCCACAAACAACTGCAGCGACCACGGGATCCGCTGTTGAGCTCGTACTTACATTACAGCATCGGCCGGGACAAAGCTCGGCATTTAACTATTTCTTCGTTAGCTGCTTCCACATGCCTGTCTGCTCATTGTGCCGTTCCTTCCATCGATCGCTTGTGTTTGACAGCATCCGGACTGCAAAATGATCCTTTGCCCCCTCTTTTGCAAAATCAGCAGGCTGCGGAGGGATGCGTGACCGCTGCTGCAGCCCATGTATCCAAACAGCCCAATGCAGCAGAGGCTGTAGCTCCCCCTTCCCAGCCTGGGTTTTTTTTCTTTCTTTGTCTCTGTGGGGTTTTTTTTAAAGAGATATGGTCCTGAATAACCTCCGGTTTCAGGAGCACAATAGAAGCTCCGGGCACGGGGCAGTCAAACAGATGTGGCAGGATACCAAGACATAAGGCCAAAACAAGACAATTTTAAGAGGTGTTACTCAAGGTGTAACACGTATTTTAATTGTTTCCTGTAACAGATCAAATGATATGATTGCTTCTGTTTAATTCAAATTTTTCTTGACATTTTTCTGCTTTATTTCTTCACTTTTTGCATTTTTTTTTCAGCTTATACAATAGAAATGATAGGTTTTCTGCCTATTTATTTCACTCTTCCACTCTCCTTCAGTACTAAAGAATGTTTACATTTTAAATGTTCACAATTTGAAGGAGTCCTCTGGTAAAACTTCTGTCTGTACAGCAGTTTCAGCAAATATCTTTACTGTTCTGCCTCCATTTTTCCAACATGGTATGCTCACACTCTTTAGGACTTCCTTAAATTAATTTTGTCAGTGCTGATTACATCAAGACTCAGAAGTCTGTGGGCTACTCAGTAGCATCCTGAGTTTGGTTTCTCTTTTCCAAGCTGGCACAGGTAGCTGTTAGCACTTCCACATTTTCAAACTCATCTCCTTATTAACTTCATATTCATATTCCTATTCATGTGATCAACTGCATAAAGCAGACCTCAGCATTTAAGACTTTTCTAAGATTTTTCATTCTCTCCCCTTGGTCACTCACATTAACCTGTCAGGTTGTCCTCCAGGAAAACCAAGAAACCTTTCCTTTGAGAACCCTTCTAATCTTGCCAGTTTTGTTTCTTTGAATTTCACATGCAAGTGTATAATGTTGCCCCTCCCCTTGATCCAGTAGCCTACTGCCAGAAACACATCATTCCAGCCTGTCCGTCTTCATTTAAAAAACTGGACTAACACAGCACTTCACAGGAGCTTCAGGACTGGCTGAAAGGATGAGATTAAGGATTTCTTCTGGGTCTGGAACTCTCTTTTCCTTCTGCAGTCCTGAGCTGCACAGGTGATGGACTAGAAATTGCTGCTCTACAGGGTAAGGTCAGCAGAGGCAGAAAAAACAAACACAAAGTGCTAATTCCGCTTTCTACAGACAGAGAACTCCTCCTTAGACAACTCCTGGACTTTACTACAACTCTGCTGCTTTTGGTTAGAAAAACCTGTTTTCCTGCCAAGGAGCTGAGGCTGACTTCTGTCATGTTGAAGGCTAAAGTAACATTGCAAATACTAAGAGGCTACTGCTGCGTTGTATAAAATAAAGTATTACTTTTCCACGGAGAAGAAGTCTGTTCTGTATTAAAGTGCATCTGATAGTAAGTGAAATTATTTGTGTTATCAGAAGCAGTTTACCAGAGGAGGAGTCCTTATATTTGGAGTCCTGATCATGAAAGGTCAAGAGGAACTGAGAAGAAGTAAGCAACAGCACTGTCTCTACAATATTGCTTTTTGTTGCATAGAGATCAAGGAAAACACATTTTTCTGGTCATCACATCTCAGCTTTAACCACAGAAACAGTAAGAAATCCTCTCTGAGTTCAGGTAAACAAAAGGACATTGTAACCAGGCAGAGCAGACTGTTTAGCCAGGAAAACATGCAATGCCAGTCTCCAAAACATTGCCCTACTGTATGAGCCCCTGCAGCACAATGATCTCACACAGCTGTCGTGCTGCTTCTCAGTGTCACTTGCCAAAAGGACTGGCCCCAGTGCAGTGGCACTCGGAGAGCGACCTTCCTGAGCAGGACACGCCTGTCGGCTGTGACTGCCCGTGGCCATGCTGGCCACACGGGCCAGTAGCATGGCATCAGCCCTGCTCATCAATGTCACATTCTCAATGCAGAAAAAAATCCATATAGGGGGTGGGAATGAAGCCGCAGATGACACAGGAAGCATCGCAAGGATAGGAGGCAATGGGGGACAGGACATGGAAATAAAAAGGCTTTAAAAGCCCTCTCTCACAAAGTGCTCAAATCCTTTTTAAGCAGCAGGCATAAAGAGCCCTCCTTTGAAATTCCATTCCTAGAGTGAAAATAGATTGTGAACGACTAGCATTATTAGCAATCTTCTTATAGAGGAATGTCAGCTGAGGGCAGCCCTGTGTCTGAAAACTGAGCCTGAAAAAGCAGCTGGGCTTCTCACATGGGAAGCAGGTGAAGGACAAATTTCCCCTCCCGGGACATTTTAAAACAAAGGCAAAAATAAGTATTTGATTGATGCATTCAGCATCCCAGCTGTGAAAATCAAGTAAAATTAGAAGGCTCATTGCTGCTGCTGCTGAGTTTGGTGTGACTTTTATTGGTGCTGACATGGGTGAAGTGCAGCCAGCTACTCAAATTGTTGGCCTGCAAAGCTGAGACCTTGTAAAGCTCACCTGGGTTCCCACTAGGCAGCACTAGGTTGGAGGCAGCCAAAGACACCTCACTCCCCTGCCACTGTCACATTCCAGTACAAGCAAATGGTTTCATCACCCAGATGCAGCCCACAGCCACCCCCGTAGTGAGGGGAGCTGAAATCTTCAAGTGGTAATGCATTGCATCTAGGTGGCAGACCCAGTTCAGAAGGTACAAGAGCACTGCTTTAACTGTGGAAAATCTCATAAGAGCTGACCCAACCACTCTGAGAAATATGAAACAAAATGCAAAATCTTAATCAAAATTATTTTTTTACAGTGAGCTTTATTTCCTTCACAATTTTATTGGATTTTCCCGGGCATTGCAAGATCACACTCCTCAGCTGTAGGAGGAGGACTGGCAATTTTCTGTTTAATTTTTCTCCCCAGCCCCCAGCACAGCCAGCCTCCAATTAGAGGGAATAAAAATGATATTTAGCTATAAAACCTTCCTACAAAATACATGTGTAAGAGACCTGCACTATGTAACAGCAAAGATTAAGTGGGATCTTTGAAGTTGATGGATGTGTAACAGATAATTAATCAGTGACATTTGAAGATAAGCTGAATTGTTGACAACCTGATATAATTTGTAAAATATCAACAATAGTGACAGGTTGAATATATGGAACTGCATTAGCTGGATCTTGTAGTAAGAGCACTGTAATATTTGGAACAGCAAACTCTTCAGCACAACCTGCTTCAGCTGTCTCAAGTGACTCACATGTGGTTTTAAGCTTCTGCAAAGAAAAAGTTTTTTAAAAAGACGAAATATGAGGAAGAGGTGGCCTAACTGAAAATTCTCCACTACTGTGAGTGCCAAGACATCTGACTTTCTTCTGCTTTAGGTTGAAATTGGGATTTCTGCGTTTTGTAATTGATCATATCTGCGGTAGACCTCTTGTTAACCTAGATAAAAAGACAAAAATGTTATAAATTAACATTTCTAGGCTGTGATCCAGATGATTAAAATACCGTCTTGCCCGGGCTATTAGTGCCATAACAATTTTAATGCCAGCAAGGCCAGGCAATTAGCGTTTGTGTGATTAAAATACCAGCCTGGTCTTCTAGAGCCAGAGTGATTAGTATGTTGCCAGTCCTAGCTATTAGTGTTAGCACCACCAATGGTGTGGAATTTTATAGTCCTTTGAGAATTAATTTAGGCTCATATTAGCTTTGATCATAAAAGCATGATGTTTTTTCTTTACCTATACTTTAACCCATTGAAATATACATATGCATGTTTCAAATATTTACATAATCATAAGAAAAAAAAAATTTTTGTTTGTTTGTACCACCATGATAATGAAAGATTTAACATATTGTCTGTGTAGGAGGAGTCATGAAAAGACTGGATTATCGAGTAGGAATTCCAAGCAGGGAAATTAAAACAATGATGAAATTTGTTCACCCTCCGACTAAAACTTAAATGCCAGCTCAGTCAGCCCATGGCATGCAGCCAGAGCCGTGCAGCCTGACTGACCCCATTTGCCCAGGGCAGTGGCTGCATTAACCACTGCAGTGCAGTGCAGCCCTCTCTGCATCCTGAGGTGGGCACAGAACATGCAGGGGAGTCCATGGGGAGAGTGGGCTTTGACACCAAGTGTTCAAATTCAGATGGGCTTTTTCTATGATAAATATTGGCAACACCAATGAGGGGAAAAATTCAATGTTAAGGGCAAAAATGTTATGGCAGAGACCTTGGCTTAGGCTGTCCAGGAAAAGTGGTGCCATGGAGTACCACCTTTGTAGAAGCAGACACCTTCAGAAGGCTGAAGCCATGTCACAGCAGATTGTTGGGCTGTAGTACTCAGGCCATCAGTGTTTAACTCAGAATTGACCCTACACTCTATCTTAGGTCCTGTGTAATGTTTGTATATATGTGTATCTATATACACACTCTGTACTCTCTGAAAAATGACCATTTACTGCAACTTTGAATTTTCTATTATTGAATCAACTCTCCAGATATCCATGCAGTCTTATCCTGTGACCACTTTGAATTCCTAAAAACCTTCAGCAGTGGACTTAAATGCCTTTGAAACCCTAGGTAGACAGGATTTCCTGTATCCCTTTATGCTGTTCCTCTCAGCTCAAGTAGATATGTGTGATGTGATTTGATCACAAAATTCATGTTGGCTTTCTCAGAGTGGCATAGTTATTCATGTGTCCTGTAATTTTATTCTTTGTTATAAGTCTTGTGGAAGTGTCCTGTAGAGATAATGAACATACCAGTCTGTAGTTGCTCAGATCCCTGTTGGAACCCTTTTTGAAAATGGTCCCATCAGTTGCTTTCCAGCACTGTGAGAAGCAAAGGGTTTTGAAGGAAAAGTTGCAAGCATGGACAGCCATTCAGGTATTTCCTTTAAGAGCTGTTGAACGAACTGATTTTTGAAAATGTCTAGGTCCCAGCAATTTGTTACTCTTCATTTTCTCTACTGTTCTATGTATATTTCACTCCAAGGCAGCAACTCTGTGTAGTTTCCGCCTGGAAAGATGCCAGCGTGGAGATTTTCCTGTGCTTTATTGTGGTGAACAAAGATACAAAAAACTGAATCAGCTTTTCCTGTGATGGGCTTATTTGTTTTGTTTACCACGGAGGAGTTTGAAAAACTCAGTAGAATTAGTTTTGCACTTTTGCATGTTGTTCATCAGCAGTCAGCTCAGAGCTGTGCCACCTCCAGTCTCGGTTTATTTATTCATTTACCTCTCCTACATGAGAAGATGGTTCACCTAAGCACTGGTAGCTAATATCTTCTTCAACACGATATCACAGGGAGTGTAAGGTAGGCATGAGCTAGCATGAACCACTGTGTTCAACAGCCAGGCAGGGCCATGCTGAACACATTATTTTCCACAATTTAAATACCAAAGAAATTTACTCCAGACAGAAAGATGAAGAGCCATACATAACCATTTGTAGACTCCTAGTGAAAGTAAAGCTTTGGAAAACATTTTGGGGATCTCTCATCTCTACATCTCTTGTACCTGCTTAACATGACAGGACAGAAGAGTAGGCTGTGGGAAATGGGGGGGTGATATGAGTCAGATTGCAGTGTCAGCACTCTGCACCCTGCCTCCATCCAGCAGTCAGAGAAAATATTATTATTAGTTGTGGCAAATAACAGTAAAAATACTATACAAAACACAGATATGTTATATTTTATGTGTATATTCAATAGATAAATAAATACAATGAGATTTTAATGTATTTCTTTATAAATATGTTTCTTTCCAAAAACTACAAACCAATTTGATAATCTTAATAATTATTATAAAAGTTGTCTATAACCATTATCAGCTGGCATGGTGCAGTCATGAAAAAAGAAGTGTGATCTACTAGAAAATGGTGAGTTGCTCATTCAATTAGCTCTCAAATCAGTGAGAGCTAATTACAAGATTCTATCTGATTCTGATTTAGTCCCAGTTAAGCAGGATTCCAAGAAGACATGGAGAACAAATTTGGAGAAGCCCTAGCAACACTCTTAGAGAAACAATATTCACCTTCAAAGAAAGAGATTAAACCTGCTTAATTTGTTTATCAAAAGAAGGTGAAAAAATATGACTGATCACCTGCAAAAGCCATGCACAGCCAGAAAGCAGAATGTGTTTTGAAGCTACTGGACAGTATTAATTTCTTATTTACAAATGCTCTTCTCATTTTTTCCTGCCTTTTTTTTTTTTTTCCTTTTTTTGTGTGTCTGTTCCATGTGTCACTTTTTTTTAGCAAAACTTATCCTTGAAGGATTAAGAAGGATTTCCCTCCCAAGCAAGCTTCCTAAATCAGCTTCCACAAACTTCTGGATAACTAGCTCTGCCTTTCACGTGCCAAGGGCATGTAGTGACAGGACAAGGGGCAGTGGCTTTACACTGAGAGAGGACAGGTTTTGATTAGATATTGGGAAGAAATTCTTTCCTGTGGCAGTGGTGAGACACTGGAACAGGTTGCCCAGAGAAGCTGTGGATGCCCTGCACTCAGAAGTGTTCTTCAAAACCAGGTTGGATAGGGTTTGTCAGCAAGCTGGTCTAGTGGAGGGTGTCCCTGCCCACAGCAGAGGTGTCAGAACTGAATGATCTTTTAAGGTCCCTTCCAACCCAAACCATTCTGTGATTCTGTGAGAATTGTTCCAGTGAGTCATACCAAGCTCATGAGCCACAAGTTCAGCACTGTCGGTGCAGGGACATTTGGTCAGAGCTCTAGGTTGCATTCCCAGCTCTCTCAGGTGCAGACCCTGGAGGGCTTGGCATCTCTGTGATGAGCCTAGAGAAAGCAGATCCTCAGAATCACTTGGTGGTAGTGGCACCAAGCATCTGCTGGCAAGAGAAACTGAACTACTTTAAAGTACTGATACTCAAAAGGCTTGCAAAAACGAGGCAGCTTGCCCCTCTCTGAGCCACCTTGAGTCTTTGAACTTAGGAAACTTGCCTGTAACAGTGGCACAATAGTTCAGATGGTTTTTTCCTGGTCTATTTTTCAAAACAAATCTTGTTTTCTTCTTTGTGCTTTCTGCAGGAATTTTTTGACAATGACAACTGGCAGCAAGTCTTTAAATGGTGTTTAGGCTCTTTGGGGGCAAAACTGGAGACTGTAGCAAATGAACCACATCACTGCAACAATCAATCCAGAATCTTTATGGTAGAGTTATGGCTTCTGAGAATCCAGGACACTAAAATAGAGCAAATACTGACTATTTAGCTGTGATTAGCATAACCTTGATCCCAAGCTTCTAAACTCTGCTAAGAGGCAATGTATGTTAGCTTAGGCTGCATGCCACATAAACACTTGTAGCAGGAAAAGAGTGAGCAGAGGTTGGTCTACCAAAAATCATGTGGCCATATCATTTGCCTATATGCATGGATCTACTTCTGATGAAATTCTGAAGATGACACCAATTTTGGGGGAAATTAGTGAATGCACTTGAGTACAGGCTGTTCAGAAGGATGTAGACAGGATGGAAGAATAGTCCAACCTTGTGAAGTTCAAGGACAAGTGCAAAGTCTTTCTCCTGGAAAGGAAAAGCCTCTGGCACCTGTGCAGGCTGATCCTGCTTGGCTAGTGGCAGCTCTGTGGAGAAACAAGTGAGCAGCAAGATGAGCTTGAGCCAGCAGTGCCCTGGCACCAAAGAAGGCCAACAGATACTGTGCTGGGGCAGAGCCAGAGACCAAAGGATGATTCTTCCTCTCTACTTTGCACTTATTATCCTACTGCCAGGCCCTGAATACAGGAGAAGCATTGACTATAACTGGATCAAGTTCCGCAGAGGCACCACTTTGATGGGGGCTGGAGCACTGGCCCTGTAAGGAAATTCTGAAGAAGTGGGATTGCTCAGCCTGAGCCAAGACAGCTTCAAGAGACCTAACAGCTCCTGGTGCCAACAGGGAGGTCACTGAGTGGGTTCTTCACGGCAGTGAAGGACAGGAGAATGGGAAGCAGCAGATAGATATACTTTGAAAGAATAAAAGTTTAAAACAGTGTGCAGGTTTGGGCTGGAACAGAGTTAATTTTCTTCACAGTAGCTGGTAGGGACTGTGTTTTGGACTTATGCTGGAAACAGTGTTGATACCACAGAGATATTTTCCTTACTTCTGGTCAAAGCCTTTTCTGCCTCTCACCCCACCCTACCATCAAGGAGGCTGAGGGTGTACAAGGAGTTGAGAAGGGACACAGCCAGGATATCTGACTTCAGCTGGCCAAAGGAATATTCCAGACCATAAGGCATCATCTTCAGCAATAAAACTGTAAATGGAGGTTGGTAGGGATGCAGCTGCTCAGGGACTTGACTGTGCATTGGTCAGTGGATTTTCCTTTTCATACATAATTTTTTGTGTGTGTGTTTTATTTTGCTCTCTCTTTGATGTTTTGGTGTTTGGGGGTTTTCCTTACAATTAAAAAAAAAAAACAAACCCACAAAACTTTTAAAATATTGAACTGGTTTTATCTGGACACATTAGTTTCTTTCTCACTTTTGCCCTTCAGATTCTTTCCCCCATCCCACTGTGGGGGGAGATAGCAAGCAACTGTGTTGCTGTGTTGCTTTGTTGCTGTTTGGGGTTAAGCCACAACAACTGGATAGAAGTTTGTCCGTGTGACGACACCCAAGCAGAGGCACAGGTTGTTCAGAGAGGTGATGCACTCTCCATATTTGAGGATTTTCAAGCCCTGACTGAATGAAGCCCTTATCAGCCTGGTCTGACCTTGGAGCTGACTCTGCTGGGAGAGAAAGTTGGACCAGAGGCCTCCAGTGGTCCCCTCTGCTTATATTGCAGCCCTGTGATCCCGTGATCCTTCAAATCCATCCTCTTGAAAATGTATCCCTCCAGTCCATTGAAATTCTGGGCAGACATCACAGCAACAGCTCCACTTCTACCCTGGAAGTATGTGCAGGGCCACCTTTTGCTGTACCTTACCTTGTAGTTGCTTGAGGTCCAATCTCAGCACTGCAGCTGCACTCCAGCTAGTTGGCTGAAACAGATTTCAGTAGTTCTTGGTTAAAAAAATCCTGAACAGATGAAGAAATAAGCAAAACACTGCACCTTTGTCTTACTTTCATATGTGCAAACAGGTAAAAAAGGATTGATGGGAGTCCCTTTATCTCTCCATTAAGAAGCTTAAACGGGAATCTAGGCTATCTGCCTTGGAGACACACATGTAGGTACATTTCTGTTGGATACTCCAGAAGGTAATAGAAAACCCACTTGTCAGCATTTGTACCTGATTCTGTTCTCAGTTCGTCTCATGCATAGTTTGGGTTATGGCTAAAAAGTTTCATTGCCAGACCAAGTGCATTGTCCATAATTTTTTATGAAACTAAGATCTTTAAATTTTTTCAAACTCATTGTTTAAGTATTTTTGATTTGAAAAAAAATCCAGAATGCATGAAAAAAACAAGAAATACTGAATTATATAAGCGTACACTGACATTGCTTTAATTCCACAAAACTAATGCTACAGGAATAGATAAAAAATTGCAACATTACTGCCAGAGGAAGGATGAAAGCATGTCCCTCAAACCGGGATGAAGAAACTCTTGTGTTGGGACTATGTATCACTGATAGGACTGAAAATTACAACAGCAAAATGAATACAGGCACTCAGAAAACTGAATTTTTGTGCTATATGTTTTTAAAATATAGGCAGGTGCTTATGTTTGCACCAGCACTGGCATTGAGTAAGAGTCATAGAATTACATACATAGAATCATAATCATGGAAAGCCAATCATACCCTGGGCTGCATTAGAAGAAGCATGGCCAGCAGTACAAGGGAGATGATTCTGCCCCTCTACTCCTCTCTTGTAAGATCCCACCTTAAGTGCTGTGTCCAGTCTGTGATTCCCAATATGAGAAGGATGTGGACCTGTTGCAGCAAGTCCAGAGGAGGGCCATGAAGATGATCAAAGGGCTGGAGCACCTCTTGTGTGGGAACAGGCTGGGAGAATTTGGGTTGTTCAGTCTGGAGAGGAGAAGCCTCTGGGTAGACCTTAGAGCAGCCTTCATGTACCTAAAGGGAGCCTACAGGAAAGACAGGGAGAGACTGTTTATCAGGGAGTGTAGTGATAGAACAAGAGAGAATGGTTTAAAACTGAAAGAAAGTTGATCTAGGTTAGAGTTAGGGACAAATTTTTCCACTGGTGAGGCAGTGGAACAGGCTTCACAGAGAAGTTGTTGCCCATCCCTGGAAATGTTCAAGGCCAGGCTGGATGAGGCTTTGACTGACTATCTATCTATCTATCTGTCTATCTATCTATCTCTCTATCTATCTATCTCCTCATGACAGAGGGTTTGGAATGAGATGAACATTAAGGTACCTTCCAACCCAAACCATTCTATGGTTCTGTGATAGTCATAGAATCATGAAATAGTTAGATTGGAAGAGGTCATTCTATCCAAGCTTCAACCAAGCACTGCCAAGTCCACAAAAAAAGGTGTTCCTAAGTGCCACATCCACCAAATTTTTGAACACTTCTAGGGAAGGTGATTTCACCACATCTCTGGACAGTCTCTTTCTATGTATGACCACCCTTTCAGTGAAGAAATTTTTCCTAATATCCAAACTAAACCTTCCCTGACACATCTTGAGGCCATTTCCTCTCATTCTGTCACTTGTTACTTCGGAGAAGAGAACAACCCCCACCTGGCCACAACCTCCTTTCCGGCAGTTGTAGAGTGGGTTCTTCCATGAACCTCCTTTTCCCCAGGCTGAGCAACCCAGCTCCCTCAGCTGCTCCTCACGGGAACAATGCTCCAGACACCGCACCAGTGCTTGGACACACTCCCGCACCTCAACCTCTGGCAGTCAAAGCGTTGTTTCATTTCTTCTTGTTAGTTTGCACGTGTATTCCCTTTTTCACTTCCAGCCGGCTTCCCCGGTGAGCGCAGCTTTGCTGTGAGTGTCCGGGAGCAGAGGAACCGAGGGCTGGTCCCTCCTTTGCCACCACGAGAGGTCCTCCCAGCCCCGCCAGCCGGGCTGCGCCTGCAGCCGGGCGCGGCGACAGCGACAGCACCGCTGGCATCTGCAGAACGCCACTTCCTCGGGCTTGGGCGCCTATAGTTCAGCACCTGGCTACGACATTTATTTATGGAGCTTTCCACACCCCACCATCCCCCCCACACACACCCCCCCGCCCCCCCCGCCGCCCCTGTGGATGTGTCTGTATTGGGAATAAGAACAGGAATAGTAAGATCCAGCAGAGAGCAGTCTGCTCATAGCTTATCCACCCAAGTGTGTAATGTTGATTGCGGTTCTTTTACCTAAGAAGGTATTTAAAATAATGGTATTTGCAAATTCCTGCCTCCTAGTCTCATCTTTGCACTTACATGTGCCTGTGTCTGAAAGACTGGGGTTACATTTGTTGGTCTTTTAATAGAGAAAGTTAGAAAAAAAGAACAAAACAATAAAACTAGAACTAGGAGGGGGAAAAAGACTTTGACTAAATATTCGGAATAATTTTAAAAAATATTCTGTCTCTGGTAAGGCCTCAAATAAGCCAAATTATTGTCTCTTCTCTCCAAAGCTACTTTTAAAATCATAGTGGGTGTGCAAACATTTTGCTGCCAAACGTGGGCCCTTAGCAAATGGATGTGCATTAAACTTTTTCACCCAGCACTTGTCACGGAATCATATTTGGAGCTGCATTTTGGTAGGCATCGAGATGACTTCAGGCAAGGGTGTGCTCCAGCTGAATTATAAATATGAATAAAGGTCCATGGTAGTGAAAGTGACACATACTTCTGCAGTATTCATCAACATGAAAAGCAGGTGCAGGCAGCAGCAAATTAGCCATCCTGTTAGGTTTGGTTAATGCTGCATCTCAACGGTTGTCACTCACTTTTCAAAAAATTAATTAAAAATCATGTGAGAGACCAACTCGTTGCAAATTAATTGCTATTGCAAAAGGTAATGGGTGAGGAACAGATTGGCCTAGTTGTACAGTTGGAAAGAACCAGGAGCTGAATTTGGTGAAATTGTGCCCTAGCCTTAATCCAACAAAGCATGCATTTAATTTTAAGTTGGTAAGCAATTCATAGACATCAGTATGATTATTCTCATGTTTGAAACTATGCACCTGTAAAAATGCCATACAGGATTGCACCTCTCCCTTCAATACCCTCGGAGTGTTCACACAGTAGTGCTCTTTGTAGTGTCTGAAAATCTGGTTCCTCAGCTTCCTTTGCCTGCAGTGATGCTGCCTTATATGAGGAACAGGTCATCTGGGGCCCAGTCCTGCCATGAGCTCCCCTCAGGCAGATGTCAAAGCCATGAAGAGTTTCTATAGCCCAAACTTCTTAAAGCCTGTTTGCAGTAACTGCAGTGATGAATCCAGGTGCCTGTTGCTTTCTTTCCCCATCAAGCTGGGTTTGGAAATATGGTAAAAGGACTTCAGGTAATTCAAGATCGCTGCTGCATCAGGGCAACAGCTTTAGCTTGCATAAAAATTAGGCAGTGCCTCGTCTTGGCAAAATGCCCTGGTCACTTAGAGCCTCAAATTTCTGTAAGTAACTTATGATTAGGCCACTGTAAGAATACAGTCCAGTAGACTTTAATGTTTGTTGACCTAAGCTCCCTAAAACTCTTGCTTAATTGCCAGATAACAAACGTTCAGTGAGTGTACAGCAGTGTTACCAAGAGAAACTGGGGAGTGAGGCTGTGCCAGTGTGTGCCATGCCTCAGTAACAAACCACAGAGAGGGGCTGCAGCACACAAAGCACAGTGCCTGTGTTTGCATGCACTAGTCCTAAAGGCTTCAGCTTTAGCACTGGGTGACCCAGGGGGAAATGAAGTAACCTTGTAAGTGGTTGATTAGAAGGGGAAAATGTTATCCTGTCATTAAAGAGTGACTGAAGAGAAGAGTGAATTTCCAATCTGAAGACACGAGCTGAAAGAATTTCAATTACTTTCTGATGCTAAGTATATCAGGCATTTGGACAGTGGCCACTGCTGCAAAGCTCCTGTGTGGTGAGCCAGGAGTCAGGTTCACCACGGAGGAGTGGGTGAGGAGTGTCCTTCCCAAAAGGCACCGGCACACTGATCACATGGACCTGTGTGGGAGCTCAGTCACACAGTGAGTTAGAAGCTTTGCAAAGTGCCAGGTTGATGCCTTACAGTAGTGCCTTCAGCTTTTTGTTTGAATATCAAAGAGACAGGGAAAGTATTTGTGTGCATGTGTATTCCTACAGGCATTATATTCCACTCAGAGAAAATGGAGTCTGATCCTTAAAAGGAGCTGCTGCAGAGATTAGAGCACAAATTTCAGAAGCAGTTGCCTTGAGTCTGGCAGCTTTGAACTTAAAAAATTTAAAGTTCTGAAATTTGTGTTTATTGGATATTTCTAATGTGAATGGGAAGTGTAAGAGAGGGCATATATACACATACTGGGGTTTTGAAGTCTAGTCTCTCCTAAAAATATTAACGATTGGGTTGAAAGAACTTGAATAAAGCCATATGTTTGCATCAGCTTTGAAGAAAGAAAACATATCAAAAGCTTCTTCTTGGGATACAAATTTCTATGTGTTATTAAACTATTTATGATCACATGTATTTGTATAGAAGGGCTTTTTGGTTTTTTTTTCATATTTCAGTGTCTTACTTTAAAATGGTTGGTACCAGAATTACCATAGAAATGGGGCAAACTATATCATATAAAGTGTATATCTCAGCAATAATTCATGCATGGCAGCACATGAAATATGTAAATAGATATAGAAGGCATAAGCAAAGTCTCAGCAGCAGAGTGTGTGCTACACAATTATCACCACTGCAGTTGTTCTTGGGTGTCACGTTTTCCCCCATCACTTAATTTCCTTTTTTTTTTCTTTCTCTTCCATGACATGGAAACAGTGTTTCGAAGATGCAGTTGCTGCCATGGGGTGCAGAAGGTGCCTTCTGTCCTTTCTCTTCCCCTTCTGCACAACTTTGGCTTTACAGGAGGGAGTGACCCTCCTGCTGCTTTATGAGCTGAAGCATAGGACTGACTTCTCCAAAACAGACGTTTCTAGAAATGCCCCATTATCTGCAAAAAACCCCCAAGTCTCTGAATATGTTTTTCCATGTCATTGATATTAATTCAAATCTCATCACTGCAGTACAAATTACAGCTGAATTTGGCCTTTGCTGGCTTTGAAGCAATAAGGAAAAACATGTGTGTAATCATTAACATCTGTGAATTTGCACATTTGTAGGCGCATTTCAAAATTAAATGAACATGCTCTCTGAAGATCTTATTAGTGGAGTAGGCATAAATCCTACAGTTATATTGAAGTCTGAGGTACAAATAACAGTAAAGCTTTGTCTTCAAATACTCACAAAAATGTTCACGAAATATTCTCCATTGGGCAGTAGCTTTATCAAAAATGCTTTCAGAAAAACCTAGAGACCGTTGTGCTGAGAGTAGGACAGATCAGAAACACATACACAAAGTCAGTGTTTTTAGGCAGAGGTAATAAAGACCATATTTGGATAATATAGACCATATTACCTCTCTTCATATACTTCATCTTGCTGATGTCCTTAAATGGTCACTGCTACTGTAGCACTAGACACTGCCCAGAGGCAGGATTCTGAGTTTGAAGTGCTCCTGCATTTTTTTTCTCTAATACATTCAAAAAGTTTTAACACATCTAGGAGTTCACCAGTAACTCACCTGTGATGCAGCAGACATTTTATTTCTAAAATAATCATCTCACATTTGAAAATGCCTTATCAATCTGCTCTGTGCCTCTGCTCATGGAAAAGTGGGGCTGTACAGAAGTGTAGTTCCCAGAACCCAGCAAATGGCCCCGGGCAATAGTGGAAATATTCCAACCATTTCCCCATCACACTATTTAAAACTGTACCCACACACTGAAAACCATTTAAATATTTTAATGCTATTAAATGTTTGGACCCATAGAGGACAAATTTGTGCCTATGCACTGGGGTTCACTTTGTAAAGTTTAGAGGGTTTTATTTTTATTTTTTGTGGCTCTGCCTGAAGCACAGCTAGTTGCCAAGGTGCTTCATCATCTGCATCCTGTTCCCTGACTGGCCAGGCCAGGCATCTCTTGGAGTTCACTGCAGCTTTAGCCTGGCTCACATCCCCAGATGTCCTTCCTGTGAAATCCAGGTACCTGGGGTGAGATGGCTGGCAGGCACAAGGGTTCACCCCAAAATGTGATCCAGACATGGCCTTTGTGCACATTCTGAGTCAGAAACTCAGATGTTTCCCAGGTTATGGTGTCTAGACATAGGCTTAATGCTTCTGGGACAATAAATTATGTTTTCCTGCACACAGGTTTCTCATGTGCATAGTGGAGGTAAAGCGGTACTGTCCATGTTGCTTGCTGTCAGGGGAAAGAACCTGCTCCTGAGCTCCTTGTTGAGAGTTAAGACATGCACACTCTAATTTCTGTTTAGATCTCTAGCCAGCATTGTAATTAATACATGCACAATAATTTGTTGCAAAATGTTAGGGCATCTCTGTAGAGCATATCATTCTTCCTACTATGAGAAATCAAAAGGGCAGATTAAATTGAAGTTTGATCTCACAAGGATACGTATTGTGTGCTTCTCTGCTGCAACATGACTGTAGTGGTGCCACATACCACATAAATGCAGAATGCTTATAAAAAAAAAAGTATGTCACACCACCTGTTCTCATCCAGCTTTTCTTTTTTTAACTGAAACAACTGCAAGTGAAGCATAGACTTTCAAGCCAAAGAAACATTTCAGCCAGCATCCAATTTCAAAGGGTTCATATTAAAATTGTATGAAGAGAAATCCAACAGGAATAACTCTGGGAATTCAAAAGCACAAAAACTGGCAGTTTCAAATTCCATTCTGGAAGATGACCTATTTTTAGAGACAAGTGAAAAGTTCTGCTTCACTTTAAAACTGTTCTATTTCTGGAGCTCCAGCCAGCTGCCTTCTCAATAAAAATGAGTAATAATAATAACTATAACATATGAACATTGGCCTTCTTGCAAGGGCTTGCAACTTCAAAAAAAACCATTGCTGACAATTGCTGCAGCAATTGCATCCATGACCACCCTCACCATAAGTGAAGGTAACTTAAACTTTTGGCAGCAAATTTTGTCAGGAATTTTTCTAGGTAAATATATGCAATGCAAGCTGTCAGGAAAAATGTGCATCTGGACACCTGTTTTTCATTTAGAACATTGGATTAAGTTCATCTCATCCTGAAGGCAGGAAAAGCATCATCTGAATCCATCTGTGAAAAACTGAATAAATGAGAACTTATGCAAGAATGCAGAAATTCCCTTTCAACTAGAAGTAAACAAAATGGGTCACTGGTAATTTAATTATTGATTAACTTGGCCTGCCACTCATTCCACAATGCTAACTGATGTTTATGCATTTAGACAAAACATCTCAGCACACTTCTGAGTACAGAGGCCCTGACCATTTGAACAGGCAGTTACCTCCAGTTAATATATGAATATTGTTTTTAAAGCTCAGTACTTTCTAGGCCAGAAGGAAAAGGAACAAAAAATGACGAGTTACAGTTCCATAAACAGAAGGACTCTGTGATTATCTAAAGTCTTTTCTACCAGCAAGTTTTCTAACCAAACTCCTTTGGCTCCACATTCAGAAGGGCTTTATTACAGCTGAAACAATGACACAGGTATAAAACAAGATGCAAGTGCAGGGAGCAGGCTGCCACACATACCTGTGCATCACACACTCGTAGACACACACAAAGGTGTGTGACAGCTTTGCATCCTTCTCTGTATGAGCATGCCATAGCTATGGCCTTCAGCTAGCATGCAGCACCCATAGTATGCTAATGTCCCTAATTCATGGCTGATGAATGTGCCTTCAACCAGTAAGTTTGGCAAAATAAGTGCATACACATATGAATACTTCCAAACCAGTATCAGTTTTGCCTGAAAGTGTAATAAATTACGTTCTTAGAACAGTGAAGAAGCAGAATCTCACAATTGTTACATCACTGGAATGATTTTTTCAACAGAGGGCTACAACTCTCAAGCAAAAAGTCATTGTTACGAAAGATGACACAATTGTCTCAACAAAAAAATTGAGGCAAATCCATCTTTATGTAATTAAATGTGCATTGCCTTAAAGAGTTGCACTTGTGAAGAAGACAATAATTCTGTTTGTGCACAGAAATAGTCTCAAATAAACAAAAAGAATTGAATCTGAAATTAACTCTATCTCAGTTGAAATCAGGACAGCCTCTGTTTCAGTGTGTTTGCACCAAAACCAGTCCTTTTTTCCTCACTAGTTCCTGTTTTGTTAGTTGCCAGTACAGCAAGTAACTCATTTTCATTACAGAAATCTAAACTGTGAAACAAGAGCAATATAATAGTTAATCAAATACTATACAAATAGAAGCATTTGTATCATGGCCTTAAGGGCATTGGCTGATTTTAGATTGGAGTGTTATCTTACACATCATATCATATAGTGTAAAATTTGAATATAAATACGAGTGAAGACACTTAGGTAAGCAATACCAAAGCAACTTCAGCAGCATTTGCAGTGTCTTGGTTTTGCAAAACAGCTGCATATAAGGCCACTCTTTTCTTTCTTTCTTTATTCATTATACCCTAATGTTACCTAGGCTTATCCATTTGAAGGTGCTTGTTCCAATACTTTTTTTGGGGAATGTGTCAAGGTGAGAAGCCAAAGACAGCTTCTGACAAGAAAAATTCAGCAAAACTGTTCTCAGAAAGAGACCCTGAGATGGGTTCATTATTTCATCTTAAGCAAAATTTGCAGCTGTTAGGTGCTGACTGAAGACCTTCCAAAATTTTCCTTTTTGTTGTGGATCTTTAGATATAGTTTTGCATATGTCTGCCCAACATGTCTTGACAGCTACCTGATCTCATATTATCTGATAAGAAAATGTAGAATAATTTACTGCTATTAATTATAAACTCCCTAACGTGCTACTTTGCAAACACAGAAGAGGCAAAGTGTACTCACATAAAATGAGCAACATGTGAGTATGCTCTGACAAGTTTTGCCTTTATTCCCAGCAAAACCTCTTTTCCTTATGACTTCACTCCAGCTGGTGCTGGGGAAGGAAAGATAAAAGGGTGCTGGGCTCTGCTGCACATGCTCTGCTCAGCCATAGGCACCTCTCTGAGCTCCCTCAAACCATGCAGGCAACCCAGCTGTCCAGATGCTGAAGGCACTCTCTGCCTCCCGGTGTCACTCCTCCCAGCACCCAAAGGGCTGGGAGCATCCTGGTCTAGAAATACAGCTGCAATAATAAAAGGGATGGAATAAAATTTTAAATTAAAGTAGCTATGTAAAAAATCAAAAGAAAGCCGAGTTTGCCACTCTTTCTACAGCTGCACAGAGGCTTCTGGGCATGTCTCTGTACTTTGCTACCAATGGTTGCACATCTGCCAAACCCATCTCCCAAGCCTGGCAGACCTTCAAGGCATCTATATTAAGAGAGTCCTGTGTTTAAGGGAATATATTTTTCTGAGAAGCATTAAGTATCCCATACTACACTAACATGTTTGCATGGATGTCAGCCCTGAGCTGGCCCTTGTCTGGCAGGTTCCAAATGCAAGTGCCCACACCTGCCCATACAGACACACCACAAAGGCCTGTATTTTTCTGCTCTCCATATGTATATAGCCATGCAGATACATTCCTTCCCAGTCCCTCAGAACTATTTTTCCAATGAATTTAACATCACTAGCTCTAAGATAAAGCCTTCACTTTTTTGTTTTTCATTAAACCAAATTCTCTCATGATGAATATGTATGTAAACCTGCAAACCATTACTTCTTTCTCTAGTCTTTATGGATGAAATTCAGCTCTGGCACAGATGGCTGTATATATCATCTTGTCCTAGATGAAAAGATTGCAGAAAAGGGGACTGCAGGATTTTCTATCCAAAGTAGCTCAAACTCTTAGGAGAAAGGTCTCCACAGCTTGGTTGCTGCATAGTGCTACAGCCTCCAGCACTGACTTTGGGGGTGTGTTCCTGTGAAGTCAGGGATCCCCACAGCTATGCCTGGCAGCAAAGCATGAAGGTCTAAATCTGCAAATGCTAGATCACAGGCTGCTTTCTCCTAAACTCTCTGTGCTGTACTTCTAATACTGCTGCAAGAATATTTGTGATCTATCTGCTTCTGGCACATTGTTCCTTAGACTTCAGTAAGAGTGCTCACAGGAGTCTGTGAGCCTACAAAACAAACAAAAAACCCCCTCCACTTATCAGGAGCATTTATGATCTAATATTTCAATCTCTTCATGGATTAAGCTAACTAAATGGAAGCAAAAAGTGTTTTTGCTGCAATGCCAGTTCAGCTATGAGGTTCCTGCAATTCAGCATGAGGGAGGTTTATCAAATCCCCTATTAATACACCACAGTACTGAGTCCCAAGCTAAGACTGATGGAATGAAATAGCTTTTGATTATGGAGCAGACTTTCAAATGTAAAGTGCCTAATTCTTTGCCTTGAGATTATATCTGAACATTTTTTTACAGATCTCAATCCCTCTGAACTTTAAAATTCTACAATAACATAATTGATTTTAATCTTTCCTAAGCACTTATCTGATAAATGAAACTGGATATTTTATATTGTGATTCACGCCTCAGGCTTTAAAATTTGTAGATACAGTTACTGTGAAAAATAAAATGTAAATTCAAAAACTATATCTCTAATGACAGTGTTAGATTTCTCAGTTTGTGGTTTTAATACTGTGATTAATATACAGCCCCTGTGCTTGATGTAGAAGGAGCCCAGAATTGTGAGATCTTTTGTCCAGTGTAGCACAAACCAATATTGATAATTGTCTTCACTGAAACATATTGTCAAGGACACTAACTTGGACACAGCTGTGCAGGAGTGTTTATAATACAGGATTAACAAGATAATATTTAGGATCTTCAGCACTTCTGCCATGAGTATGTCACTTTAATGCCCAGCAATGTCAAACTCCACAGACAAGTTAAGTGCTTAGAGCACTGCTGGGGAGTGAGGCTACATCAACATCTAGGTGATGGGGCAGAAATCAAACTCCTAACCAAAATTAGATATTGAAGTGTCCACACTACCTGGTGGAGTCTGAAGCACCTACAAATGGGATATTTACAGGAGAGCACACTGAATGTAGCCAAGTACATGAACCAGTAGAAAATGGGGAGAGAAACATAGGTCCCAGTGTCTTCCTGTGAGCCTGAGGGTGCAGCACCCTGCTGCCAGATCTGCTTGCAGCCAGCTCCAACTAAAAATATGTATGGATGCCTTTTGATTAAAAAATAGTTGTTCAAATTGCATAAGAATTTTGCATTAGATTATCCCATCTTTCAAGCAAGTGGATTAAAAGATGGATTGGTTGTATTCAGCCAGACTCACTGTTTCATTTCCCATCAGTGAAGCAGAGCAGGACACTTTGGGAAACTGCTTGCAGATTTCAGATAATCTACCTAAATTTAGCCTGCTTAGGCTTGCCCTCACCAGAGAACAACCAGGGCTCATGAGATCCTCTACAATGTCAGGGCTGGCTATGAAGAGGGCAGAAGTGGGGTGGCTGGAAAGCAAGAGGCTTAGCCCTTTCATCAGCCTTTATGCAGTGGAGGAATATTAAGGAGCTTTTGCCAAATACAGCTGTTCCACTCATCCAGAAATTGTGAAGGCAGTTGGGGCAGTCAGGTGAATCCCTCCAGGGCTCACACTTGGCCAATGCTGGCACAAGGAGATGTAATTTTGATCTCACTGGTCAGCAGAGGTGAGGTGATGAATGGATGTCTCTCCTGCTTTTAGAGCAGGAAAATCATAAATTATGAACTGAATGTAATGTCTACAAAAAGCTAGCTCAGGTATTCTCACATGATTTACATGTTGCAGACCTTAAACTTGTGCCTTAATACTGATTGAAAATGGAGATGATGCATGCTTCATAAGAAAGCAATGGGAGCCAAACCTAGAAAATAAACCAAAATACCTGTTTGTTTGTTTTCTCCAAGTTTTTCTTTTTTCCTAAATTACTCACTTTATGTCTACACCACCAGGTGCCAGTCAAGAGTGGGATGAAAGGATACACAAATAAAGCTGCAGTTTGTGCATTTGAGCATCCAGGTGCCACTCTTAACATGAGATGTTGTATTCTGACTACAAAGCATCTCACCTGGTTTAGGACACAGAAAATAAACAGGACTAAGCACAAACACTACAAAGACTAATTTTAGCCCTTAGCCTCTTATTTCACTCTTATGAACTGGAAAGAAACTGCAGAAAAAAAATCCTGAGAGCTAAATCTCCATCCTGGATACATGGATATTTCCCTATGTTATATGACACTCTCCAACCTGTCATGCTCTGCTATCACTCAAAACCATTTATAACTTGTTAACAAGGTGGTGAAAGGGAGCTGAATATTTTCCCAGAAAGGTATTTTATTGAAGATACACTTTATTGAAGATGATCATTTTAAGGCCACATAAAATAGTGCAGCAAAATAGCCTTCTGGAAAAAAATTCATCTGCTAGAAGGTGCTAGAATGTCATAAATTACTTTAACCAAAATCAAGCTGACCACTGACAGGAAAAAAACACATGCCACAGATTTCTTGATAATTCCATAGCTATTATTAATATATTAGAAATAATATTGTAGAACAAACTCTGTGAAACTTAGAGAAAACTCAGGCTGGGGAAGAATAAACTACTGTGCCCTTGACGCAGATTTCTCTGGGAAACATGCATTGCTTAAATTCTGAAGTGAAATCAATTTATGATTTTTACAATGCTCACATATTTTCATCATGCTTTTGGGAAACTGCCCCAAACTATGTATTCCATGATTAGATTTATATAATATGAGTGACTGAAGAAGGTAAATTTGGTATGTCCTGGTGAATTAACGTAGATGTAAGTCCTGTCATCGTGTATAAAAACTTAAGAAAGATGTAACTAATAAATAATCTGCAAAATATAGTGAGAAAAATACAAGGTGTCATGAAAAATATAATTAATGTTAACTTCATGTCTGCAGTCCAGGTGAGAAAATATAATCCCTCTTAAGAGTTTAGCAATGAGTCTATAAAAGGCTTAGTCTTGAAACCCTGAATTAGAGGAAACTTGGCATCTGTGCCAGCATCTGCTGAATCAAAGTTCACACTGAAATGAGGTTTCCCTCTTTCAAATTTTCAGTTTTCTTTGTTTCTTTGAGCCATCCTTTCCCCTGCACCCACCACCACACAGCCTCTTTTTTCCTTATTTGTTGCCAGAATGCAGAAAAGTTCCTTAAGCATTTTTCCCAGCCCCATCTGAGGAAAAACATCAAACTAAGTGAGATGCAAATAAAAATGCCATCTGTTTTCACATGTTTTAAAGTGCCAGACTTTTTTTGTTTATGATTTTTTTAAGTTACTTAATTTTAAAACCTCAGATTTTAAATGATATCTTCATTATACCATGAAAACTAGCAAAAGAGCAAAGGATGAATAAAACAGGTTTTTAAATGAACATTTTCTTTTTCCCTGACAAGCTTTAACAGAAGCAGCTGCAAGAGTGAAATAGTCAATTAGCTGTATGATATTTAACCCTTTGGATGCCAACTTACTCTACCTTTTTTTAAGGAATCAACATGTTTTGTGCACTTGCCCTACTTGCCTCCCAAGTAAAGCTTTTGGGATAAGCACTCTTTTGCCTCAGCTGACCACCAAAATGAAAGCTCTGTGCTCTACTTTTTCCTGTGTTTTGCTACTAGTTACACTGCTGTCCCAGAAGAACAACCAAGAGGAAGTATGACCACTGAGTCACCGGCACTCCTGTGCCCAAAAATGCAATGTTTGTGAGAAAATTAATTGCTGAGAAAATACCTGCAGGCACAACTGGGCACTATGATAAATAAATAAAAAAATTACCAAAAAACAACCAACAAACACCCACCAATTAAAAAAAAAAAAAAAAAAAAAAAAAAAAAAAAAAAACCACAAAAAACCAACAAACAAAAAACAAACAAACAAAAAAACAAACAAAAAACCAAACAAAAAAAAACCCCAAACCCCAAAACAAACAAAAAAAACCCCACAAGATTTTGTGGGTTGTGTCTGTAACATTCCTTGCAGCCCAATCTTGAGATGATGTGTATCTGTAAGTGTGTAAAACTAGGCTGTACAATGATCACATTCAGCGGAGAGGAGGTACAGGTGTAGAGAACAAGTATCAGCCACTTTTCCAGTCCCTTTATCCCAGGTTTCTTGATGGCCAAACTAACCCCCAGTATCACATGCGGGTGGGTAAGTCTAATTCTACAGAGTTAGAGCAAAACCACAATGAGAGGTGCTACTCAGGCTGCCCCATGTCCTTGGGATCCCTGTCCCAATGGGCACGCATTTCTTCAGACCGTTTTTTGGGATTTTTTTTGTGCTGACACACAAAGGCTGAAGTAAAGACTGAAGGAACTGACCTGATTTGGGTGTACATCACTCAGGCTCCCAACTGATTTCTTTAGGAGAAGGAAGCTGCAGGTGCCTTGAGGCAGAGCAGGGCTGGGGCATGAAGAAGAAGGTGGCAGTGACAAGCAGCCACAAGCCTCCCCAGGTGCCACCTCCTTGTTGAGATGCTGCAGCTGCAGGAGCCACAGGCCACTCTCAGAGCTCCAGCCACTGCTGCTGCATGGGACCCTCATGGCAAAAAAAGAAAAGCCACCTGCCCTTAGTGAAGAGGCATCCTGGTCATCTCCTGGGGCTATGCTTCCTGCTGCCGTGGGGTGCAACCTGCAGGGCTGCCTTCGTGCAGAGACGTAATTTGTTCTTCTTTCAAAGCAGAAGTGCCTTTGATCCACAGCCTGGATTGAAATTCAACTTTGAAGGTTTTCTAAGTGGTGCTGCATTTAAAACTTTCCTATAAATTAATTTCAAGACCCAACAATTATCTTTGAAAAAGGATTTCCAAGCTGCACAGCTGCGTTGCTGTAACCTTCTTTCACAGAAGCTTGGGTTGGAGTAGGATATCCTTTAACTCCAAATATAGCATCCCCCAACTCACATTTTACCTTTGAACACCTCAGGTAGGTCCCAAGATACAAGCTGAAAGTTATTTCCCCAGATAAATCCAGCCCCCTCAGAAGAAGAGTGTTAGATGGGAACATGGATGGCAGCCATGAGTTCACAAGCCTGGTTCCAGTGAGATGTGCTAATCCAAGAGCATCAAATACAGCCCAGGGTCCTACACAGACCTTTCACAGAACAAGGAATTAGCCAACAGTATAAGAAACTTGATCCTTTGCCTGCTTTGGAGTACTGCTTTTTGGACTGTTTTTGGCAGCCTGTTTGGCTAAAACAGAATCTCTAAAACCAGACCAGGCTGCCTCATTTTGTTCCTGTGCTAGCACTGTATATCCTTGTTGGCTGAAAACTGCTACATTAATGGCAATCACTGGGAAGCAACCTGCCAAATTAGAATAAGGTCATCGCAATTTGCACCCAATAAAGAAGAAAAAGTATTAAAATACATCCCCAGGAAAACACATCATTAAATGGATGGCACAACAGATAATTCAAGGGTTGCATAACCTCACAATCTAGCCAAGTACATGCACACTAAAAAATATTTGCTGATCATCTAAGGAACTGTTCAAGAATTTTAGCAGCTTTTAAAAGCATGTTACTGTTATCTGTTAGTCCTCTGTAAATACCATTTGCAACACTTTATACACGCCAGTGACTTGTGTTGAGCAAAAGATCAATGCTGCTCCAAAATATATCATTTAGTACTTTATGTGTTTCAACACTAGTGCAACTAATTTTCACTTTGCTCAGACAGGAACTGTGACTCAGGTTAATATGCTGATTTCTTCCCCATTGCCACATATCATGAATAATCTCTGACCATGTTATCATTCTGTGTCTTCTATGTCCATTTATCCTCTTTCTTCCACTCATTTCATGTAAGCATGTAGGAAAATATATTGGGTGGTTTGGGTTTTGGTTTTTTGGGGGTTGTTTTTTGGGGTCAGTGGGGGGGGGGAGTTGTTTGTTTGGTTTGTTTGGGTCGATTGGTTTTTTCCAGAAGATAAACTTTTCTACTTTTTCTACTGTTTTCCCTTTTCATGCCACTTGTTTGCCTTTTTTACTACCCTGGTTCCTTTTACACCTTTAACTTCCAAAATCTGTATCCATCTGCCCATCATGCTCCCTCTCTGAGGCTACCTTTATTCTGAAATAGTTTTTGATCTTCTATTTGTTTCAGATTACAGCTAATTTTCCTCATTCTACATAGGCAAAGTGGGATTTGTTAGATTAATATTTAACCAGGCCAGAAATGACTGAGATCACCTAACCTAACTCTCTGAATAGTACTGGCCACAGGACTGCCTTGAATTAACTTCCCTCTCAACTGCAGGAGACCTCTAGAAACACATATGAACTTGATTTAAATGATTCCAGTGATGGTAAATCCACCACAACCCATGATAAACTGTTCCAGAGTTTAATTAACCTCTCTGTTAAAAATGTGTGCTTTATAG
This sequence comes from Phylloscopus collybita, assembly GCA_027886175.1. NCBI lineage: Eukaryota > Metazoa > Chordata > Aves > Passeriformes > Phylloscopidae > Phylloscopus > Phylloscopus collybita. The sequence continues at coordinate 8,926,624 of JAJNNQ010000007.1, forward strand.
GTAGTTTACATTTATCTGCTTCGTTTTGCACCAACTGGAGGCTATTAAAACCTAGTTTGTTTTAGAGTTCAAAAAGCCTTTTCATATTGAATTTCTGGTTTTGATATAGGGACTTAAACATTGATTGAGTCTCACCCCAAGGCAAGTTTTTGAGGACTCTGGTCATTACTACAGCCCTTCACCTTCTTGACATGTAGACATGCGACCCTGGGACTACATTTTTTCTCTAAGTTCTCTGACCATCTAAAGCCACAAACAATATTTCAGGTTGAATTTTCAGTCTATATCCCACTGTTTGCACATCCAAAGAAAGAAAGTTTATTTTTCAGCAAAGCATCATGTCCTGATGACAGTTGTCTTGAAAATTTCCTGCACAGGAGACTGAGACAGGGAGACAAACATCACAGCCAACATCTATCAAGACACCATTTATGAATTGAAGTGTTACTACTAGTAGCATCAAGCTGTTCCTACTAATGGCAGGTAATGGTACTCTCAAGTACTGAAACACAGATGATCCTGCCTTTACAATCTGTCTTCTTCATCATTTACTTCTTCCCCAAGCATCTCAATATCAGAACAAAGTTTCATGTAAGAGCACTGAGAATCGTTTTTCATTATCTTTCACACAGATCATCTTGACAGGCATATTAAAATATGTTCCAGTATTTAAAAAGAATCTTTTGGTTTAAAATGTTCTTCCTTCCCCCTCCAAAAAAACTTGAAGTAAGCTTTACATATTCTGAGTCCATTACAGATGTTTAATCACCATATATCTTTGTCTACTAAGATAATCATGGGTGGAAAATAAATCACATTTTTCTACAGCTCCTTGGAACTTCCAGAAACTTTGACATTTGAAGTATATCAAAAGTGTCTTCAAACAGTATATCACGAGTTTCTGAACTGAAAAATATGAGTCACTCTTAATGTGCTCTGTAGAATATTTTAGATTTTATTCTTTCATAACCGTACATCAAAGTAATATTAAATTAAGAAACAAGAACATAAATATCCCCAGCAGTAACTTTCTGCTACTTCCATGAATTGTAAACATTTTAGACAGGAACAAGTTAAGACAAACTAATCACTGATCCTCAAAGTCTGCTGAAATCAGCAGTAGAGCTATCCCCCTCTTCAATGTCTATAAGCCAGTCCCTTAACACTAGGACTGGAATGGTTCATTCCCAGGTTTGAAAAAAAAAAAAGTAAAATTATTGAAAAAAAATAATTCTCTGTTGTAAAAAATAGCTAGTTTTCCTGATGATCAAAAGTTGTTTGTTTTAAAAAAATAAATATATGAACCAAAACAAAACCCAAAAGGGAATAGCTGAGCTTGGGAAACAGAGCATATGGATACTCTTCTTGGAGAGTGCAGACTCCTCAACCTACAGATCAGAACTGACTCTACTAATAAATCTCTACTGCTCACCTTAATATATTAAACTGTTTTTATATAACTTGTCCCATATGTGCACATGTTTAAAATCCAACTATTTACTTCACTGAGGTGGGAGAGAATTTGTTAATATTTCTGGAGCTATGCGATGTCAATATAATATAAATTCTACATCCTGAGGCACTCTGTGGGATTGAGCAATGTTTCTTCTGATTGCTCCTGTAGGACTGAGTCATCTTTACCAAGAGATGTTCTCATGTGAGTGTTTGTAGGACAAAAGGCTGTTATACAGAGCTGTAGCAATTTGGGTTTGAAAGTGTGTGCAGTTTTACCCAGCAAGACAATCTTCCTCGAAGGCCTCAAGCAGAATATGCAGCTTCTTTTGGAGTCTTTGTGTCTCTGGAGAAAGCTGGGTATTATTTTTTTTTTTCAGGAAAGATCCCAAATTTTGCAGTGCATGAGGGAACATTGCCAGATGTCTCTGACTTCAAGGAGCCTTCATTTTTTTAAAAATTTTCAAGCATTTTCAAGTTTTAGTCTGATGATGAAGCATAAATTCTATAACCCTTCTGTGCTATCTGATAGTGAACTGTTTTTATTTCATCTTTCAGTCTACATTTCATCTTTATCATGCTGTGGACTTGCCTTTTTAAGTTTAAACAAGCCTGGTACAGGGCAGATCCCATCTCTCAACTCTATTATTTCTGGCTTTCTCTGTGACCTCAGGAAGGCAATTCTATTTCCATACAACCATACAAATAAACTCACATACTTTCTCAAACTTCAGGGCCAGAAACATTTTAAAACTAAGGCTGGGAGTTTCTCTGGAAAATTACCAACTTATTCTGGAATAATTACTTTAATAAATTCCAGTAGCTTCACAAGTGTGGGCACACCCTCAAAATGGAGACAACAATTCTGCAGTAAGGGGTAAATTCCACAACAAATCCTCACCATAAATTACTGCCTCAGCAAGGATATAACAATTCCTTTACATCAACACATCTAGTCTTGTTTTTAATATCTGCCAAAAGATTTCAAATGTATATTTTTGATATGAGGTGATTTTTTCCTCCTTTGTTGTTGTTATGGTAATAATTCTGACCTGTTCCTTTTTAAAACTATTTGAGAATCTTCACCTAGAAGGGTTCACCAATTCAAGTGATTATTATCATAATCACTCTTGCATTAATTGAAAATTTCATTTGCTGTTTTCATGACAGTAAGAGCAAACTGGCTGTCTTTGCTATTTTTACATCAGTAGTGTGCCCTTCTTCTACAGTAATTATTTTATTTTTCAACACTTCTATTACTTTGGAAATGGTTTAGCTGTCTTTTGTGTAACTCATTGCATTCCACACCCAGTATGCTCACCTATCATAGCATTAATTTCTGGACTCCTTCTTGATGTTTTTCTAAGCCTTTTCAGTAGATAAATAATATTAAAAAACATTCAACTTTTTTCTTCCTGGAATTGCCATAAACATAATAATGTGACAAGTATGCAGTGAAATAAATGATAGCAAAATTTTGCCACACGGTATCTGTCTCCAAGCATGCACATATCTCTGTGTGCACGTGTATTTGCCAGTGAAAACACTGGCAATTATGACATTTTACCATCCCAAAGCCACAAATGTTAGTTTTAAGGAAATTGTTGTACAGAATGTCGCAAGAACATTTTTCTTTGATCAAAATTGATATTTCAGTCAACCATTGAACCAAGTGAAAAGCATTTACACAGGGGATGACTTAGAGCAGAAGCAGTGAAAAAAGGGAAAGGTGGTGTTACTAAAATATGATCAAAAGGAAGAAGTGTTGGTAGTGCATTTAATGAAGATAAGGTGAGACAGCTTTTAATTTCTTTACCTAGAAGTATTTTAGAGACTTGCTATTGGGGTGCCCATTTTTTCTCTGTAAGCATTTAAAATCCTCACAGGAGCAAAGGCCAAATGTCACTTACTATATACCCTGCCATCTGAAGGACACAGGAAACTCCAGGCATATTTCAGAGGATGAAGGTGATGGTAGTGCAGTGGGAACTCATCTATCCTGCCGTAATTTGGGGAATTGCAGAGCACAGGCTCGGTGTTACACTTCCTGCTGATGTTGGGTCCCCCACCTCCTGCTTGTTCACCCCCTCCTGCAGCCAGAAGCCACAGCACTGCTGGCAGCCTTGTGCTCGAGTCGAGTCTTATCATGAGAACTGCATCTGAATCACTTGCAAGTCACAGCTGAAAGGCAACAAGCTTCCTCACCCCAGGCTATGAGATATATGGAAGCGTTTAAACAAAGCTGATTTCAAAGGCCAGAGTAATTTTTGGTCCTGATCCTTTTGGCCTTAGTGCAACACCAGAGAGCTGAGTAGTCATAAGGCACAAGCGGCCTAATGCATTTTGTATATCTTATCCAGTTTTACCACTTAAAGCTGTAGAATTAAAAAGCAATCAACCAAAAAGTAGTTCTTAATCACTACTTCTTGGTAGGGTGGGAAAGGGCAAGAGGAATGAAACCACTATGAATATCTAAGGAGCCAAGATCTCATTAAGTGAGCATGATCCTCTACAATGCTTACCCTACTGGCCCACCTCAGTGCCTTCAGGGAACTCCTCACATGTGGCCCTCATCACTCCACCTCCAAATCCCTCTCTGCCTCCTCTGGAAAAAGACGTGAGGATGTGTTTGCCACCAACCCCTCTCTCAGGCACCCCCAGGAGAACCTGGCAGAGGGGGCAGAAGTCAGGGCTTGCACAGCCAAGCCAGGACTAAGAATCATGCAGGGCTTCCTCCAAAGGCCAAGAGACATTCCCCAAAAAAGATGCAGTAGAGCTGCAGATTGTTCTCCTTTGCAAAGAGTTGGGATGTCCTCAGAGGACAGTGCACCACCAGACTGCAGACTGACATGTGAAACAGAGATAGCCCATCTTGCTTACAGATAACTTCTTTGGACCCTGATAGCAACACAGGATGACAGCACAGTGCTAAGTCCAGGATAATTTGCTCTTCACCATGCTGTTCATCCAAAATGCTTCTCACCCTTGAGTTAGCCATACATTTCTGCAGTTACCTTAGGATAAGGACTCAGCTGGACCCTGGAACAAACACAAGTGGTAGGGACTGACATAATTCCCAACGAACCAGGGAGCACAAGGAATATCTGCCCAGTTTGAGAGGGATTCTCTGGGCTTACAGAATGGCAAAGTATTATTTCCCTTGAAAGACCTTTACAGGAGATTTTCATACACTTCCTAACTAAGAGTATATCACATAAGTTTTACCATGGGAAGGGGAAACCCAGAGCATTCTGAAAACCCAGAAAAACCTGTTTAAAACTTCTGAGCTTAGGGCATCTGCATATAAAACATTCTTAAAAGGTGGGTGTATGCATGGAACAGCTGCATCAGATTATACACACTTCCACCTCCTACAAAATTACATATGCAAAAGAAGGAGGCTACATGTAAAAGAGAGAACTACAATTGTCTACATCAAGATAGACACAAGTTTCAGGAAATTATTTTGGCACGAGGCTTGGAATACTAAATTGAAATGTAATGATAAAGCGTAGAACCATGACACATCTTCAGTTTAGATAAGGCTGCACAGCATAAAACTGTAGAACACTTTCTACACCAGGGCAGGTGGCTACAGATTCCTGCCAGACAAGTGACAGCTAACAGACAGCAGCACTTAAAGAGCATAAATCACAGTAACCAATTGTAATATTCAGAAATTCTAACTAGTAAGAGCTCGAGTTACTCTATGGGTGGGCAGAATGAAATAGACTTTGAAATCCATCAGGAAGTACAAGACTTAAAATATGGGAACAGGGCTGATTTTTCATACTAATTGAAGAGCCCTCTAATTCTGCTCACAGTATCTTCTATCTCGCCCTCCTACTGAAAGGAGCAGCTACTTACTGGGAAACATGTGAAAACGTGCTTCAGCACATTGTTCACATGATACTTTGAAGTTAAAATTTACATTAGGAAGTCTTCAATTTAAAGCAGATAAATAAAAAGTTTCTTTCTAGTAAAGTGAATAGTTCTATTTATTTCAACCTGCAGATGTGGCAAGCAAAACAAAACAAAACAAAAAATCAACCACCACAAAACAAAACAAAACAAACACAAACAAACAAACCACCTAAGAATTCCCTGTTTTCCACCTTTTGTAACTTAAATACTTTCTAATGTCCTAAGAAATAAAATTTAAAACTTACATATTTTATTTTCCAGCATCTGTGTTGCTTGTTCAGTGATAAAATTTTGTCACCCATGTCATAAACATAAGCATCTTCATTTTGTTTTGCTGTCAGCCTATGTCCCTCACACATGAAGAGAAGCTTATAAGCTAAATAAGAATTTAATGCATTTTTAATAATTTTAATACATTTTCTGGAGAAATAAAAAGGAAAATGCTAAATTAAATGGAGGGACCACAATTAACTCAGAATTTACAAGATACTGTATATTTTGTTTGAGCAAGCAGATCTTTACAAAAGAATCCCCAGACACAATCCCTGCATTTAAGGAAAATATGTGGAGATTCTACCTTAGACAGAACCCACTTCTTTATCTATGGACTTATGAAACTGTTAGGATGTCAAGCACAAGTCAGCTTGTGGCTTTCAGGAATTTTTGTGAGGATATTTTCCACTATGATCTGTTACAGGAATTCGTGTTTTGTTTTGAAGCATCTTTTGAGGCTTTGGGCTACGCCACCTCGATAGGACTTTGTATAACATCAGGGCAAATGAAGAGCAATTCAAGGAGAAAGGAAGTGTCAGATTACTAAAAACTTGGGCTTGCTGTAGTTAACACCCATTTTCAGTCCCTGAAGAGTGAGAAGTCAGAGAAAGGAACTCTTGGAAGAAAACTCAGCACTCCTATCACTGTGAGTACAGTGAAAGACTTCACAGTGTGATTTGTAGGAAATGTGGAAAAAAATAAGACCTCCAACAAAATCAATCAAGTCCAGACTTGTCAAAACTTGTTATTTTTGCAAGTAATGGAGTTTTCAAGTAAAAAGGTGAAAAATGACAGTAGGAGAGATTTAAGAACTAATTTTCTTTAAGTTAATTATCCTTTATATAACTCCTTATGTCTTCACCTTCTCTGCTATTTGTAAAAATACCAAAATTATTATCATGCAAGGAGATTCCTTTGTTCCCTTTCTCCCTATTGTACTGAAAATAACTGCCAGATATCAAAAAAGGAATATGGTTCAGATTAGTATCAACATGAAATTCTTACATAGTTCCATACCTATGAGCTTGTGAAAGTTGCTGCACAGGGTAGATCCTGGTGGGTCCAAGGTACCAGCTCCACCGGTGCCCCCCACCCCAGGTCCTCAGTCTGGGGGAGGTTTGAACAGTTCTAAAAAAAGGTGGAAAAAAGGGAAAAAAAGAAAAAAAAAAAAAAAAGAAAAAAAGAAAAAAAAGGAAAAAAGAAATGCATATCTTCTCAGGCTTAACTAAGCTACACTAACTACCTACAAAGCAAAGCAAAGTGAAAGTAAGTGCTGAAAAAAAAACCAAAACATTTGGGGGGGGGGGGGGGGGGGGCTAAAGAATTTATTAAGCAGAACTGGGTATTTCCTTGGTACAAAATTGGGCAAGGTCTCAGTTCCCTGGCACAACATAATTCAAGCAATGGGAAGTAGAGCTGCAAATTCTGCACCAGTTAGCCCTTAACCCAAAAGCTTTTTTACCACATGTTTTTCCACAGTGCTGGACCACAGTAGGCTTTATTCTGACTTTCTGCTGCTTTCAGCTGCTGAGTTTCTTCAGTATTTCTATTGAAGTGGTCATCAAAACATACATCCTCCTGTACATCCCCAGTGCTCTTCATACTAACAAACATCTGTAAGATGCTTCTGATCGTTTCAGACAGATAACTCAAAGAAGCTTATTTTTCTTTTCTGTTTACTGTGAAAGAAGGATCTCATTGCAGTAGGGGCTGAGAAGGGAGAGAAGTTGCTGTGTCTCAGCTAAGCTGTGGCAGCTCCTTAGGCCTGTTCTAAATGCAAACTTCAATGGAACAAAGCAATCTAAGTTAAAGTATGTAGTAATGCTACAGTCTAGCAGCATACACAGGGAAAATGATTCTGTTTCAACTGTTAATATAACAAGATGAAAAGTCCAATCTACTGGCTGCAAATGGATTAAACACATTACAGATACTGTAGCTGCTGCTGTTATGTGAAATGTAGCAGCACCACCATTAAATGCGATTAACAAGTACCAAGTACTTGTAACAGTTACCAGTACAAGTTACCTGTATATTTGTAATTGTTTGGAGGAAATGCCACGGGCATTAAATAGAAACACTGGCACTTTACACAGGAGACCTTGTGACCATTAAAGCCAGTCCCACCCTCAGCATTTCTGCTTGCAGCAGTCTCCTCTCTATGGCCTGACATGGTTCAGCTGGAGCCTTGTGAGCTGTATCCTTTAGATATTTCAGGGCACTTCTGTCCATTAAGCAGTTCACTGAGATGCACATAAGGCTCTTTGCTGCTGCCAGAAAGGGAACAGATGAGCTTTTGCTTCAGGCCTCTGCATGGTAGCACTGACTAACAGCACCATCTAAGGCCAACACAGACATCAGAAAGTTGTTAGCTAAAGGAAAGTCATCTCACCACACCCACACGTACTGCAATCACACCTCCCAAAGGCATCATGTGTTATGTTATTAAAGACCCTTTTATTTTGTAAAAGGACTTATTCAAAAGGGGTTGTTACTGCTTACAGTAGTAGTAACTCACTTCTTACTACTTAGGGTGAAATCTTCCTAAACTGAGGATGGCAGAGCGATGGTGTGGCCTCACAGGAATACCCAAAACCTTTCTAGCTGATTCTGCTGTGGCAAACCCACGTCAAGGGAGAGGCATTGGTCTTTTCAGAGAAAGTGATAAGTTTCTTTGCCCTCTCCAATCCCTCTAGAGTCAGCATGCAATTGTACTTTTCTCATTCCTTGTATTCAAGAAAATTTAAGAACGTAGGGAATTATGACTAATAGACCCACTTCCCCTGCCTGAAAGCATTCACAAAGGACCAGCCACATCTGTCAAAAATGTTTAAAAGTAAAGCCAGACAATATTACAAATATTAGTTTAAATGTGATCTCAGCTGTAAACTTCATTGCCTTCTAAAATAGCTGTAGATAAAACATTGCTGTAACTGAGTTTTTAAAGATTCTCAGTGTCTCACAAAGCATATTTTATGAAATTTTTACAAAATAAATTATCAAGTCTTCCAAACTCAGTCTTCAGTCCATCCCACAACTTCAGCAAGAGACATTTAACCCACACAGTCAGAACAGACTGATTTATATCCATTCTTTACAGCTAAATTAAGGATCTTCTTTTCTTTCATTCTTGTGCTGTCTCCCACATATATCAACATATTTCACGTGTAAAAGGAATGGGCTGAATTTAAAACCTTCAGAGGTATGTCAAGTAAGTATATTGCTGAGCATCCATAGTTTGAAACAGCAGGAATGGCCAAGGTAATTTTTTTCATTTATATGGTAGGAGGATATGTTGAAATTTTGAAATAGTCATAGTTGTGAAGGAGTGGCCCTCACTTTTTTATAAAGACACAATCAGCACAGATGCAGGAAAATTTCATTACGTCTGAATATCAGATATAAAACAATCTTCTCAAGAAATATTCAGCCTTGACAAAACACAAAATAATTTCACATATACACACTACTTTATAGTAGATATTGTTTTTAATCATGAGGATGCAAAGATGTCATTCACCAGCGCCCCATTCTGCTTATGAGTGCTGACAAAGCACTTCTAGCGCAAATTGCCACAGTGGCTTAGCAAAACTAGGAGCTCCAATTGTCTGTTCCCCTTCTTTGAAAGAAGAGTCCTTCAAGGGGTATCTGAAACAAAGTCTCTGCCACTTTGGTGGCAAGTCTAGCATTTTTATCACCCCATTTTTATGCATAGTTTAAATCAAGTGAAAGAAACTGTGCCAGGAGAGATTTAGGTTGGATATTTAGAAAAGGATCTTCATCCAGAAGGTGAACAGGCTCCCCAGAGAAGTGGTCACAGCACCAGCCTGACAGAGTTCAAGAAGTGCTTGCTCAATGTTCTCAGGCACATGCTGTAGCTCTTGGGCTGTCCTGTGCAGGGCCAGGAGTTGGACTCAATAATCCTGATGGGTTCCTTCCAAGTCAGGATGTTCTATGATTCTATGCTTCTAGGAGGTAGGTCTGGACAGAAGCCCCTGATGCGCTGTTCCTGTGGTCTCTGTTGGGAGAGCACAAGCAGTTAGCTGGGAATGGTGTGGTGACCTCTTGGAGGTGGTTCTCAAGATCTGTGTGAGCTCATCTGTGTGGTTTTCAGTGCTACCTCTCTTCTCTTGCATCCATTGATTCTTCAACTTTTACCAACTTGTATTTTGTTTACATATCAAATTTCCTGGGGGTTGTTATCTTTGTTCTCCATGCCAGAAGAGAGATAGGAAAAAAGAACCGTCGGCTATTTTTGCTGCCCTCCTTTCTAGAACTCCTTGGTCATGAAATATTTAAACTTTTTCCCACAAGGTATCAAGCAACATTATCATTATCTTTAATTACAAACTAACCTGGTGTATTTTTATAATTAAAGGGAAGTAAAAACATTTAGAGTTTAACTGTGAGCTTCTGTGGAAGGCAGTGGTTAAATCACTGATTGGAAATACAAAATATTATTCACAGAAGATGAAGGTGAAATGGACACAATGACAGACAAACTGAATCACATCCACAGTACCTTCTATTTCAACATAAGTTTCTCTACGGTTTCAGAATGAAGAGAAAGAGCCTAGCTCTAAAAAGGAGTTGGGGCAACTATACCATGACACTAAAATACAGCTTGGAACAGAACTACATTTCTTGTGAAATAGGGATGAAAACTACTGTTGGCACATCCTTAATTAAAAGGTAGCTATCAAAGCCTCTTAAACCAGAGAGATTACCCGTTACCAAAATGTAAAGCTTATACTCTCCTCCTTCTATGCAGTCTTCCAGCACTCATCTCTGTTTTCAAAGTGTGTCTGCTGAGGAAGAGACACATGAAAGCTGTGGATATCAAAACGGCAAGAGACACATAGCATTAAGATGATTTTCAAAGGACTAAAGATGCAGTAAGTAGTACAATACAAATTATACTGATTCTGTCCATTTGGAGGTGGTGTAACACGCTGCTCACTAGGTGTCAGGCAGAGGGAATCAAGGCGTGCACACTGCCCTTCCCACGGGATGGCAGAGCTGATCGCTGCCCCGCCAGACCGCCCAAGCCGACGGCAGCCAGCGCTCACTCACCAGCGACCCAGGGGCAGCATCTGTCCCTGCAGGCAGGGCCCCAGGGAGCTGCACAGACTGTGCCTTGGGACAGAAGCATGAAGGGCTTTCTGCTGAGCAGGAGATGCAGGCAAGCTGGTCCTCGGCTAAAGAGTCAGCAGTGAGCTTTGGCCGGGCAGAAGCAGCAGGGCTGAAGGAAGAGCGGACGTGCAGAGCTAATCTGCACAGCGTGTTGGTACAGCCCCAAACTGCTGGCAATTAAGTCACTTTCCCATAGCTGGCTGAAAGATAAGCTTTTAACAGTGTGAAAATGTTGCAGTAAATCATAGTGCAAATAGCATACACGAACATATTTATGGCACTAAAGATCCTAAAAGGTTCTTACATCAGAACCTTTCATATTATGCTCCAAAAGGTATTATATCTTATTATCTTATTATATCTTATCTTATGATATCTGTATTATACCTATATTATAATAAAGATATTATCTTTATTATAGCACTTGCTCTTTGTAATGTTGTAAGTCTATGAGTTACTGTGACATTATACAAGGCCCCATACTTCTCAAGGTTGCTCTGCTGTTAAGTCTTGCATGAAAATGTAACACTTATCTGTAAATCTCTGTGCATTTTCATAAATACTGCAGCAAACCTCTTAATTGCAGATTATCATCTTAATGCAAATGTCAACACATTTTCAATTGGGTTCACCTGCCACTCTGCCCACTGACCACCTCTGTGCTTGAGATGTTTTCCAGTGATTTAACATCTTCCACTACCTTTCATTCTTAAGGTGATGTGTGAGCCACCATCAAGAAAAGACAGCTTTTATGAAACTAAGATCTCTGTGTAATGGGATTTGGCCTGTGTCTGTGCACTCCTATCACCATAATTAGTCTAGAAAGCCAGGGTATTTGAAATCACACAGCAATGCCTCAAATGACTAGCATTTGATACTTCCGGACAGTAATGGTGTTCTGAGGGTTCCTGAAGCCACGCCTGTCATCAAGTATATCCTGAACCCACTGCTGGCTAAAGATTTTCCTGGCAGCATAAATAGCATGAACAGTACTGGGCACTTCACCATTCAGACAGGTCTACAGAACAAAAGCCTCTTGTTTCCAATCAGCCAAAATTCTAGCACCACCAAGCACCAAGTCTTTGAGTAATTGGATCTTCCGCCAGGTACAGGGCACAGCTTTGTGATGCAGGGCACTAGAAACAGGTTGAGCCATCTGAATGAACAATGAACTCTTGTCCTGTACATTTATTGGGAGGTAGCATGATCCCCCCTTGTCCCTTAGATTAAATATATGAGTGTCAGAGAGATCAGATGTCCCATCATTATCTCCTTACCTGTGTTCGTTCATTCTTTTTTCTGGGGGTGATGAAGAGGTATAAAATAAAATAATACTTCTTTATTTTATAGTTATTTATGTATCTTTACCTAGTAGAGATAGGAAGTGAAATAAAGAGCACACATATCAAATGGATTGTTCTAGCTGTTCCCTTGTCCCAGTAAATGCTTGCTCGTCAACACTGCTCATGCGGGTTGGATAAATCACAGGACTAAATGCCTCACAAATGCTCAGCAACACAAATTTTCTTTCTCCAACCAGAATATCTCCAGGCAGCACTTGAGAGAAGTGCTTGCTGTTCAGCATGAGGGAACTGATGGCAGCCTGCACATAGCCTGACAACATAGTATCAGCCAACCTGCTTCCGATCCCTGTTTTTCTCAGAAGATGATACAGCTATTAAAATCAGCATCTGGTGTAAATATAATGCCAAGTTCATAGGCAAATCTGCATTTTCTCCCACCAGACCCTCACTGAATCCTCCAGAGGGGAAACCAAAGCTCTTGACATTGGTGGCCTTTCTGCCTCCTACAGAAGGAGACACTGCAAGAGAGTGCTGCTCTTTGGCTATGTCTGTAACTCATGTCATAGAGTGAAGTAAGACTGCACATTGCCTTATGTGCTTCATTAAATTTAAGTTGTTGGCATGTTGCAAACACTTTCCAGCATGTGAAAGGGAAGATCAAACAGGTTCTTCCATTAGACTCTCTGTAAAGAAATTTGAATACTGGCACAATTTTGTTTGGCACAGAAGATACCTCTGTAGGAAGCCCAGTGCCTAACCAAGGCTGGAGAGGTCAGTGTAGCTGCAGTCTGCCAGAATGTGAGTACAGCACAGCTGTACAGAGGAGGTACTTACAGCTCATTTGAATAATTTATTTTTTCCTTATCTGAACAAATATTGCACTGGGGACAGACATACAGAAGCTGATGAAATAACAAGTTTTATTCACTTTAAGTAAGCAAATACAGCAAAGATCAGGAAATAAGAGCAAACCATTCTCAGAAATCCTTTCATACATGTGTTTCCTGTATTAGTGATGAGCGATATTTGTCAACCTTTCACTGATACCAGCACAAAATAAGTATCATGAAGTCGTAAGTGTTTCAGTCTTACTACTATCTTTTGCAGAAACAGTCAGTGCCATTCCAGAACTGTCAATTTTGTACTATGGATGATACAGGATGTCTTCTTCCTAAATACTGTACTCACTTTGGATCCTCACTACACAAAAAAAAAAAAGATGTGAACAGATTGGAGAAGGGCCACAAAGATGATGAAAGGACTGGGAAACCTGCCATTTGAGGAAAGACTGAGAGAACAGGGCTTGTTCAGCCTTGAGAAAAGAAGGCTGAGGGGAGACCTTATCATCATGTTCCAGTATTTAAAGCGTGGCTACAAAGAAAATGGAGACTGCCTTTTTACAAGGAGTGACATGGAAAAGATAAGAGGTAATGGGCACAAGTTACTCCTGGGGAGATTCCAATTGGACACAAGAGGAACATTTTTCATGAGAAAAATGAATCACTGGAATAACAGCTCCAGGGAAGTGGTGGATTACCCAGCACAGGATAATTTTATGATTTGGTTGAACAGGGTGCTGGGCCATCTTGCCTAGGCCATGCTTTTGCCAAGAAAGGTTTGACAAGATGATCCTTGAGGTCCCTTCTAACCTGGTATTTTATGATTGACTCTATGATTGAAAATAAAGCAGACTGGGTTTCAGAGTCCTGAGGTCTCCTCTGTGTTCACCTTTCCTGTCTCACAGGACCCATTTTATCATCCTCTTCCTCTTTCAGGACACACAGATTCTCTACTGAATACTCCAGTCTGCTCTGAGAAGAAGCAGGTGTTTCAAAAGACAGAGAAAAGGATATGAAAACAGGGAGTTTCAAGGCTCTGCTCCTTCCTCTACTGGAGAAGGGAGCTCCTGCAAGTAACATCTATTCTGGCCTGCAGGAGAAAGGCAGGGGCAGTGTAGGGCCTGGTGCTGCAGATTCAGCAGAATAAAAAGATCTGAGTTGTGTTGACTGCAAACTGTTACACTGCCAGCAGCACCTAACATTTCTGAAAACACTTGCTACTGATGGTGGTGACCTCAGTATATAACCCAGAGTTATCCTATAGATCTATTCCCATTCTGCAGCTTCCTGTAGACTGCATCTTCCCACAGTTTCTGCTTACTAAAGGAGTCCAACGGGGCAGAGGGCTTAGTCCAACATTGCTGTGATCTTGTGGAACATGTAGGAATCCAACACCTTATAGATCATGACTAGTTATTACTACTAAAACTTAAAACAAAATCCCAAGTGTTGATACAGAAGAAATTTTCCCTGTTTATTTCAGTATGAGAATTTTTGGGTATCAAATAAAACAAGTTCACGAGGTCCAGAGTAAACAAAAGAAGGAATTGCTTCATCCAGCATGAGGTTAAGTTGCAGAACAATGGGGGTATTATCATGTTACTCATGATTTTGGCCATGCTATAAGGTTCAGTTCATTCCTTGATAAAAGTGTGTGTTTAATAAAAAGGTACATAGAATAGGTTAGAAGCTGGTCACACAAATAATGGATCCGCATTTCTATAGCTCAGTGAGAGAGAGCAAATACGTCACTCAAGAATAAATCAAGAAATAAAATACTTTGTCATGCAAGGCCATGTTCCACAGAATAAACAGGCTTCTAAGAAATTACTTTTCTGTGGAAATTCAGGAAAGAATTAAAAAAAAAAAAAAAAGCTACCCTGTCATCACTTATGACATGACTTTGAAGATATTATTAGAACTTACGATTGCTTTTCCTGAGTCATCTCCACTTTATCTTTATGGTCTCTTGTTTTTTCAACTGTTTTCAACTTTTTCTTCATATCTCATTGCTTTTTAGAAGAGCATGAAGAGCTTTAAGGTGAGGAAGAGTGCAACAATGTATTCAGGGAAAATATACTGAAACTTTGCAAATTGTGAGCTAAATGTGTGTTAAAGTACATACAGAACTCCAGACTAAAAACAGATGAATGTCAGAAGAAGAACATTTGCTTTGAAAAAAAGCTGGCAGCAGGTCAGCTGTGCCTGATCTCTCTTTTATAACCTCTGCTCTTTTGTTTATAATTTTCTTTATTTGTTTGGTATTTTTATGGCTGTAGCTAATATGGAAGATTTCTTAAGGACAGTAAGATAAAGCTATGAATACTTCATACATGAAATATAGTTTATCATCTATAACCAGGAAACAGGGGAAAAAAAAAGAAAAAGAGCAAATCTATCAACTCTTTCAAAGCAGAATATGTGGAAAAAAATGATGTATTGCAACTGGGACTGCAGACAATTGGTTAGGGATTAGATCTAGTTACTATTTCTTCTGAGACATTGATTCTGTTCAGATGTCTTCTTAATGGTGGTGCTATTTATTAAAGCTGCCTATTTAAGAGTGGTGACAATCTGTATATCTTCTTGTCTTTAATTTCTTCAAATAAACCTGCTCTTCTCTGGGAGGTGGAACTCAGCCAAAAATTACACTAATGCTGCTCTGCGAGTCAGTTACTATATCATCATCTCAGAACAGGTTCTTTATGTCTGAATACCAAAAATAACATGCAGGCTAGGCCCCATTTCAGAAATATGCATTTATTTATGTCCTATTGACTGTCTCCTACTTTAAAATATGGACATACAAGCACTTTGCTATGTGGATATACAGATGGACTTAACTCTCTCCCCCTTTAGAATATGATTATAAGTTTTTTAGTGACTAAGATCAGGCTCTTGACTGCAGAGGGAGTAAGTGCCCAGTTTGCAGTCATTCCACAAGGAACTTGAATTGCTCAGCACAGAAACTTGGATTTTTTGTTTGCAGCATGTGTACTTTGGAATGTGTACTAGGACTTGATCTAGGCAGCACAGGATTTTTCATTTGAACTACTGAAGTGAACTCCCAGATGCCAAAGTAATGACAAACAAGGGAAACTAGAATTGTTTCATTAAGGTTGGTACTGATATAGTTCACATCAAACTACAACTATCATTTGAGCATCTTGATTACTGCATTCCTACAGGTTCATGCTTTAACTAAATAGGTACTGAATCAAAGCTCTGGTATAAAAGAGTATTTTAGAAAACAATTTTAAATAAAACACTGACAAAACACAATTTCAAATAAAACACTGACAAAACACAATTTCAAATAAAACACTGACCAAAAAGAATCAGTAAACTTGTTCTTAGTTTGTTCTTGATTACTTGTGGGGAAAATAAAGATTGGGACAGAGGGCCAATTTTGCTTAAGATTGGCAGAAAAAAAGGAAGAGGAAGGGAGAAGTAGTACAAGATCTGTGAAACAAACTGAGAGTGTTTTATTTAAATGGGGAAAATCCTGAACTATGAAGTGAGAATAAAGGGCAAAACTGAACAAATGCTTGAAGATAGAGGTGTCGTGATGCAGTGTCTTTATGATCAAACATTTTGTCTAAAACAAACATTTTGTCTAAAATAAGAACATGCTTTTTAGTTTTTACTAACTTCATGATCTTTTAAAAATTATTTTGCTAGAGTTTCCTTAAGGGAATGCTTCTGAAACTCTGTGTTTTGATAACCAACTAGGCCGGTGGCCAGCTATGATCTCTACTCCGGACCACTAAATTGCACATCTCAGATTTGTTTCTCAATTCCCTTTCTTTCCACTTAGCCTGATTTCATTGCATCTTCTATAAAACAGTTAGAATTGGATTTGGAGTTTTGGGGGGTTTGTATTGTTTTCTGCAAAACATGACACATCATGGGTGAAAACTCAGCATGCTTTAAGAGTAAAGGCTGGATAATAAAGTGCTTTGAAGAACAGGGTGTGCTACAAGGTAGGCAAATTTTCTTTAAAGTAGGATGAGAATACAGTTCTTCAAAAACATCTGCTGGCTTCTGAAATACAAATTACAAAATCATCGAATCTCCCTTTTCAGCTAGGTGAGCAATACTTCTAATCAAGCTTCAGCAGCCTTGGGGAAGTCAATTCACTGACACAACTCCACCAGCACCTCTGGAAAGAATGCTAGATCATCAAACTTTGCAGGCTGGTGCAGAACTTCACTCACCCTAACAGGCAGAAAATCACAGTGGACCATTTCAGAACAAGTGAAAAACTCTATGTCGAAGAGGGAAGAAACTTTGTGTTTCCATTTAATGAAACAATAAGGAATGAAGACATGACAAAAGCTTCTTTCTTCACTTCTTGGATGTGTGTGAGTACAGGCAAGGGCTGTGAAATTTCAGTGCACAGTAAAGTGAGAAGCACACTATTGCCCTAGGGATGCTTGTTATTCTTACTGATCTTCAAGAACACTTTCAATACAAAAACTTTTGAAATTTCAGAAACAGATTATTTTGGTTTGGAATTCGTGCAGAATTGCTTTGCACTATTTCAGGTACGGTATTACAAACAATTATTTTTACATTACTCTAAAGGGATAGGAAAACATACTGAGGGGAACTGGAGGGCCATATAGCATAAACTGACACAATTCCTTTGATTTCATTTTAGCTAAAACTTCCACAACTGAGAATCTAACACAGTGAGAAAAAGTAACTTGCCTCCAGTCACCGCCATGTAATAGAACCAGGAATAAAACCACAATTTCTGACTCCCAATCACAGGTAAATTAGCTATAACTTCCTACAGCGTGCATCTACATTATCCTTGAGGACAACCTCAAAGCCAAATTCCCTTCTACATTATCTAGATGTGGCAATGCCCATGAGGCTTCCTTTAGAGTGATCCACCTCGTGAGCCAAGAACTAAAAATCTCCATTTTGCTTAGATCTTAGGGCACTCGTAAAGGAACAAGTCAAAGCTGTCTCCTATGAAGACCCACAGGGGAAAAAAACCCACAGACAAATTGCAATAAAAATTCAGGACCAAAGACAGGCAAAACACCTGTTTTCTCCACCCAAGTCATGAGGTCAGAGACCTGCTATTGCAGAACATATAAATGGCAGACAGCATTTTTCTCCCTGAAAATCAATAACTAATGGAACTACATGCAGGGCTAGTATTAACTAAAGCAAGTTGCACTGCAATTGACTGTGCAGAGTGTTGCAGATTAGGGTGGGTCTGATGACACACTAGGTGATAACAGTGAGCAAGTTTTTCAGGAAATGCCAAAGGGTCTTGATTTTTCTGCCTAAAGGTTCTGTATCTGAAGTTCTGAAGCATCAAGACTCTCAAGGAGCTTACAAGTGCTGAAGCAGGAAGTGGGAGTAGGTATCAGCAACACCTGGACTAACAACACCCATGTGATACAGCAGCAACAGGATGTTAGCTTTTATCAGGATGGCGATGGAGATAAAGTAAGAGGTTGGATTTGGATATTCTAAAACATCTCTCCTAACGACAGGACTGACTTGCCTCATGGAACAATATCCCCCTAATGCTCTAGGAGAGCGATGATCAGCACTTCTGACATCAACTGGCACCAGGATAGATAAGCATTGCTTCAGAGATAGTGCTGATCTGCCATAAAAGGTTCTGAAAATGGTTTTCCACCTCTACAAGTCATCATCTCACCACTTGTCATCAGGAGACAGCAGCCACAGTAGATGTGCACAATGAAAGCTTATAACTGCAGCAATGCTGCATGTGTGATATTCATAACAGGATATCCAGGACGTCCTATATGATAGGGTGTTTATGCCACACTCAGAAAGGCTGCAGCTAACACAAACAATGGCTGCATGGCCAGCAAGTGGGCTGTACAAATGGCACTGCTTTTCCTGTGATGATTCCTGACCTCCTCTCTGAAGGTGTGTTGCAGCTCCTATGTACTGAGGGAAAGCAAAGGGAAGAGGTGCAGCAAAGAGGTGCAGCCAGCACATGTATAAAGCAGCATGATAAATCATCAGATGTATATGAGGCATAGCTTGATATGTTAAGAATGTGGCAGGGGTACAAACCCCTTTATTTGGTTTGATTGTTTCTGCCACAAATAATTTTTCCCAAGGTTTAGTTATATTTAAGAAACATCTCCAGAACGTTCTTATTTCTGTCAACTGACTATCTTTTATGGCTTTGACCCACTTAAGCCCTGGCTATGAATAGCAGCCCTGGATCTCGTTCCGCTTCCCTAAAAATTCTTAAAGAGGAATCTAAGAGCCTGAGATCCTCATGTGGCAAAAAGTGAGGGATAAACCCACTAAATGTTTCTCAGGGAAGATTCTGTCTAAATTTAGAAAAAATTAAGCAATTAATTAGGAAGGGAGCGTCTCCCTCTGCAGGACTTCAGAGACACCTCCCTGGTTTCACACAGGAATCACAAGTGCTTCTTCCAGAAAAGCTTTTTAGATACGTAGAAGGTGAGTAAGTTTCAGCAATTTCTGTTCCTACCCCAGTAATTTCAGTGATCAGAATCAAGCATCTAGAGAGGAACCTAATGGATTTCAGACCACTTGTGCTTGAATGCCTTGACAGGTTAGTGACTACAAGAGAAAGCATGAGCTGATGATCAAAAAGTGTAAAAGTGAAGTGTCATCTTGAGTAAGTTCTTGTTCTGGTTCTGGTCCATTCTGTGCTTTATACAAATCACAATCTTATCCTTATTTTATGTAAGGAGAAAAAAATTCCAAAATTTGTTTTTGGAAAAATATTGAAATATAGAGAAAACTGTTGTTATTATTACACATATCTGGCCAAATTTTGAGGAGCCATAGAATAGGAAATAGCAGGTAGTTTAAGCTGAGAGGCTCCACAGCGAAAGGTAGTGTCACAATGCAAAACGCAATGCTTAAGCTTTAGAAGGTTAAATTGGCAATAAATAACCTTACTTCTCTTTTTCATATGTATGAAAGAAAGATCAAAGATCTCTAACAAACCATCAGGACTTGCTTTTGCTTAAAATCCAGAGAAATAAAAGGTGCTTTCTGTGAAGAGCATTGCTCTTAAAGCACCCTTGAAATTAAAAGGGTTATTTTAGTTCTGCCCAACCCACCCCAAATTTCATTTCAATACAGGCATTTCCAGTTTTACCACAAAAGCTATAAATGGAGTCTTATAAAAAAAAAAACTTTCTGGTGATAGAGGTATGTCAGAAGAGCGCAAATTAATGTTGAAAGTGAAGAAAGCAGCCTGGATAATTTTTTTTTTTTTAATAGATAGAAGTGGAAATTAGAGAAGGAGAGAGATATATGGTTGGTTCGTGGTTTTTCCAGCAGTGTATACCTGAAAGTCAGATTCATTACCTGCACCATACTCTGTACGTGCATCATCTCTTCTCCACCCCAGTTACCAGAACACGCCCCAAAGCCCTGCCTGGATCGGTGACCCAAACCAATATTTAAACTCCGTCCGGCTAGCAACAAAATTACGTTCTGCAGCACCCTTTTTTTTTGTAGGGTTCCCGAGTCTTTCTGGAAAAGCTCCTTGCCATCTCCGGGAAGCAGAGTATTCGCTGCTCGGCGGCCCGGCGCTGCCCACAGTGCTCCATCCCACCAGCAGAAGGCTCCCTATGCCACCGAGTGCCGCGGGAGCATCCCCGCCGGGCGGCCGGGCTGCGCAAGGCGGGAGCGGGGGCAGCGCCCGGGGGGAGGAGGCTGCAGCTCCACACACACGGGGAGCAGAACGAGGCATCTCCACCAGGCACTCCATCGCTCCCGCGCCCGGCTACCCCAGAACCCATCAGCCGCTGATTGCGGCTTTTTTAACCCTTAAGGCAACTGTGTCTAGCATATTGCCCCTTTCTGCTTTTGCCTTTTCAATGAATTCTCGGTTAGTCGGTGCGCGAATATTTGCCTGCGTCTGCCGGTTGACAGGCTGGTATCACTTTCATCTGCACGTGTGGTACGCCCGAAGTGTGGGGGATGTGTGGATGGGAACTTCAGTGACGTCTGCAATATGGCTGATTATCCTAAAATCCATCCTGCTTGATATTTCTATGTTTTATTGACGGCTGAAGTACAGAGAGCTGAATGAATCTTCGTGCCAAAAACTAATTTAGCCTCAGATCACAGAATAGGAGATTCAGTAGTACATTGTTTCTGCCTTTCCTCTGCACTGCAAGAGAGAAAGTCACAGCAGCCTTGAGGATTCCCCTGCTCGCCAGGGCTACACAGGACCCTCCGGGAATCCTCGGGACTATGGCCTAAGGCAGCACAGAGAATGTCTGTCCTTATACATTCATGCCCCCAAAAGCCTTCCTCTGTGGAAGGTCAGTGGTGACCACTTCAAATCTACTCTAGCTAAAAAATGCCTTTTCACTGAAAAACACTCCTGTGAGTTACTTATGGCAGCTTTGCAGCTCATTTACATAAAGGAATCATGAGCCACAGATGAATCAGGCTCAAATAAAATGATTTGCAACAGGCCACACAGTAAGCAGCAGGGAAGACGTGAGCCAGGGACTAAGAGCATGCCCTATTGTGCTTGGTTTTGCCAGTGCAAAAATCCAATGCCAGTGTGCAAAATACATCATTTTCTCTGCTCCAAATCTCGACAAAGAGACGAACAAAAGTAGTTTTCTCTCGTGTCTTACAGCTGCTCAGCAAACCGACCTTCACATCTGACTTTCAGAACTTTATGGAAAGTTGTAACTTCCTTTTGCAGACAAAATTATAAAGCATCTTTTAAAGAAAACTCCATGCCTACACTATTCTCCCGTCTCGGGGGGAAACTTGTATGTAGCGAAGACTTTGAAGTGAGCCCTGGGTTTGTTACAATGGACTAACCTGATTAGAAATCATGCAAACTCTTGCTGCTCTTTAGCTGCATTCCCCCACAGGCTGTATTACAGCTCTCTAACCAGTCCCACAGCATTGAATGATGTCATGGGATCTGCAGCTCAGCGAGATGAAAGGGATAAAGCGGAACCCGCTGGCACTGGGGAAAGCTTCCAACACACAATCCACAACACAGCTTGGGAACTCAAAAGCTACAGATCCAGCCACTCAACCCCAAGCATTTCAGAATTGTGTGCATTCTCCCAGCACAAGCAAGGAGAGGGGGGAAAGTGCTAGTGCAGAGCACTGAAAGGCAGAATTTGAGTGCGACTACCTGCTGGAAAAGGAGCTCTTTTTCCTCGCCAAAGCACTGCCTTTGATGTACGGCAACTGATCACTGATCAGATTACAGGCATTTGGTCTCAGTGCTCGTCTGCCTTTGATCTGCATGGTTAATTTTATTTTCCCGGATTTGGAGTTTCGTCTGGGCTTGTGCTGACATACTTTTTTTTTTTTTTTTTTTTTTTTTTTTTTTTTTTTTTTTTTTTTTTTAAGGAGGTAAAAGCATTTAATACAGAAGCTCCGGCGGTGTGAAATTAAGCTGCAGAAACTCTGGCACTGGAAAACTTCATCAGATAACAGGTACTGCATTTTGGGGTTTTTTTTTCAGATTTGTGTTGCAAGATTTTAAGAAATTATAAAGTTCACATAACCAATAATACTACGCATCATTGTGTGTACAAAGTTCAAATGATTGTTTGTAATTTATGCAGCTTTTTGCTTGCAGCTCTTGGGCAGAATTATATTGAGAACAGACTGTCGAGAATAATAGGTAGAAAACTGAAGCAAACTCAGTATTTTTCAATGCTTTGGGGGTACATAAGATTTCGAGTTGCACTGCTCATTCATACCATCTATAGTTTTGTAAATTTATATTTGGATACATGTATTACATGACTCAGGGGAGTACTTATTTTCTAAGGAAAGACCAACCATATTTCCTACACACTGTAATACTTTGTTTGCTCTCAGTGCATTTATTAAACTGTGTCTTCTTCAAACAGCACTTTTAAGCCTAATAGTTCCATACTTGAAGAAAAGTCTCCACTTCCACAAGTTATTAGAACTAAATTATTAAACATAACATCCTTATACACAAAAGGAAATGGTTTTATTTTAAGACTGAAGAGACTAAAGTTCAGCTGTACCATATGAAAGCTTGAAAATAAAACTAATCTTTTAACCTGATGATAGAAGTTTCCTCTAAGGCATTTTAATAAATATATTAAAGAAATCTTAGGTTTGTCTAGAGCCAACAGCAAGTTTTGCTGCACTTTGTATAAGTTTTGCTGCATTTTAGTGATGCAATTTCCATTCACAGTGTTTTGTATTCTTTTCCTCAAACTCATATTTATGAAAAGCATTGTGTTGAAGAAATTTTAAGACATCTATTCCAGAAATTCATTACAAGGAAACAGTCTTTTGAAGGTTTAGGATTATTCACACTTCTACAGTTTTAAAGGGCCAGATCTTTGTGTGAGTTTGGGCCAAATCTATGAGAGTTCTGTGCCTGCAGCTGGAGTCAGACTGTTAAAATAAGACTCAAACTCCTTCTGTAGCATTTAAATTTCATTTAGATTTTCAGAAGAACTTAGAACCCATAATTGGGACCAGACTGGCAAACATTCCAGACACAGAGGTCTTTGAAGATCTGGTTGTAATGGTGGCTAGTAATACTGACTTATATATTCTTAAGTCTAAATTTAAGTGTATATAGATCTTAAATACATTTATTAGCAAATTGCAACTAAAAGTCAGCACAAATTATAGCTGTTAAGCATCACTTGAAAACTATTCTTTGAGAGGTCTACCAGTCCACAGGACCTTCAAGATGTTCATACTTCAGTATGCACCATAGTGCAACATGCAAACCCAAATTTTAACAGTCTGCTTGCATCTGAATAAGATCAAGTTACCAACACTTCCAGATAAATATAGTTAGCTTTCATTAGTCAGTCTGCGAAATTTGTTTCTTCTAATTAAAGTTGTATTTGTATATATAAAACTTCAATTTACTGAATATCAAGAGATAATATACCAGACACAGATTAACCAGGCCTGTCTTGGTATCATTTAATTTTCTATGCCACCAATTAATTCATATTCTCACTTAACAAGTTAATTGTATTATAAGGAAAGTAATTAGCACTGTATGAATAATATGTGTATAGCTGTCAAGGAAGAATATCATTTAAGGCATAGCCAATGCAAAATGTAGTATTCCTCCCTAAGGAACAATGATGTACTGAAACATCCTGAAAAGATGGCTTTATTTATAAATTCTATGCTTCACTGAAGAGCTTCTCTGCCTTTCCAGCCCTCTCTTGCTTGTTGCATGTTTTCCAACATGTACACTTGTTTTCTGAGGAAAACTGTTTCTAAACCTTACCTCTGATTGGTGTAAAGTAGAAAAGGAAGCAAATTTTTAAAAATCACGCAAGGAGTCTTCTTCCTCAGAAGTCAAAGTAGCAGTGCAAGTCTCATACAATTAAACTATCCCTACAAGGATCTGACCTATCACACAAATGGGTGAAGTTCCACACAGAAGGAGCACTGCTTCATCAGATAGATTACACCATTGAGTGGGATTTGCATAGATAATTATTTGCAGCATTTGGGCCCTGAAAATGAATGAAAGAAACAAAGGGGTTTTTTTCATTTTGTAAAAAGTCCCCAGGATTTTACGTAATCTCCCCAGATATTTAAACAAAGATGGGCGTCAACCCAATTAAACAGAAAAATATTTTTGCTTGTCCGTATGTAAGTGAGGCTGAAATGAAAGGACACTCAAACACATTCAAGCATGGTGGGAAGAAGGTTTTCAGCATTTTTGTTGTTTTAAATAGCAGTTCTCTGACAGTTTAGCCTGTCATTGATCTGACTTTTAAAGATTAAATAGTAATAATTCTTGGCACTAGTAACTTTGCTTTTACTAAGAACTGTATAAACATTAATTAATCCTCAGGCTTAAGCCTTCAGAAACAAAAAGTTCACAATGCTTTTTCAAGCAAATCTGACTAGGAAACTCACAAGTATATGATTTATTTATTGAAATAGCTTGAGAAATTCCTGATTATAAATAGAGCCATTTCCAAACAGTGTGCCTTAGATAACATCATAAACATATCTTAAGGTTTGTAATAGTTAAGATTATCAAAAGACATTGCACAGTTATACTGACATCAGTTTCCAACAGCTGTCATAACAAGAGTAGATCTATCTCACAGTTGACTGGGGGAACTGTGTTAGCATTTGAGATATGGAGATAACAACTTCCTATTGCTGTACAATTTCTGCTTCCACATCAGATATGTCACGCAACTTAGTCTTATCAAAGGGGTCAGCTGAAACTGCCTTCCAAATATTTCTCTTTTGCTTTCTCTGTTGCAGCGAGAATCACGGTACTAGTTCTAACAATTCACTTCTTCAATTTCCTGAGAAGCATCATGATTTAAAACAAAGTAAACACTGCAATTTTCAACATCTTTCAGCGATGAATGAAACTAATTCATCCATTTTATATTCAGAGGAAAGACTTTACATGCTACAACAAGGACTTAAACGTTTAAGCTTCAGTGTTACAGACAACATGTTGCTCTGAGCTCATTAGCGTAGTAACCCACTGTCTGATCAAAGACTTAATGTTTCTTTGTATGGTAATCCTGAGTGTTTAGTCAACACTTCAAGAACTCTGGGATATTTTAATACCTTTGTCTAACTATACTACCTTAAAACAAATATCTGAAACATACATGATGATTCTACCAAGAAAACTCATGCAATAGTTTCACTGGTGCCTCCAGAAAACAGAAAACATACAAAAGATTGCCTGTAAGTAGTGAGACTGTGTACAATGCTCAGTGCTCTGCAGCAGCTGCTACTCACAACAGATGCGCTGCTGTCGCGCCGCAGTATGCCATTCCTCACTGAAATTCCAGCCTCTTGCAGAGCTCCTCCTGGCAAGGGTCCTGAAGCAAAGCTCTTCTTTGAAGGCCCTTTAGAAGATAATTACATGAAAACCCCTGTACATTCTGAGTTGTTTGGGTTTTATAATTGAAAACAACTAGTTCTGCAGCAATCATTTCTCTCTTTGCCTACAACTTGCTGGTTTTCAATAAGCACTCCTTGTTTTTAGAGAAGCCCACGTGGCTGGTGATCTTCAAAATTTTGTCTGTGAGGCACTCTAAAAATTCTGTTTGTTTGAAAATGCTTTACCTCCTAGTATGAGCACTTGTTCATTTTTTCAGAGCCTAACCCAGTTCCTTGTGTTTCCATACAGTTGTCTAGACTAT
This sequence comes from Phylloscopus collybita, assembly GCA_027886175.1. Lineage (NCBI taxonomy): Eukaryota > Metazoa > Chordata > Aves > Passeriformes > Phylloscopidae > Phylloscopus > Phylloscopus collybita. Next base: position 8,952,727 of record JAJNNQ010000007.1, read on the forward strand.
AAGTGAATCATTAACCTTTTCATTAGAAGTAAAACTAATGACCCGAAATCCCTGCAGCAGCAGTTCTTTCACCAAGACTGGTCTCTAAGACTGGCTTCACCTATGTTGGAGCATCACTAACTTCAGAAAAGCTCCTAATTTGTGTCACAGTAAGTAGCAGTAACACACAACTTCATGACTGTGAAAAATCTACTGTGCATAAAGGGCTGGATTTCTCCATTTCTCCATGGACACTGGGCTTACAGCTGGGTAACTGATTACCTGCAGAATGGATAAAATGTTTCAGGCTCTGAGCTAGCAAGGAAAAAAAAGCTACCTCAAGAACTTTGGAAAGGAGGGTTTGCAGAAAGGAGAATTTGCAGTGTGTTGTCAGAAATCCTCCGTCATGTGTTTTGGGCAGGAGAGGTGGAAAGGGCTTTGCTGAGTTACAAGGACTCATTCTCCACTCACCTGACCAGTGGCCAAGGGCTAGTTCCTTTAGAACAGCTCAGCAACCATAAGCCTGAGCTCCCTCTGAATGGGCTCAGCAACGCCAAGGCTGCAGTCCCAAAGCCAGGCAATGTCTGGAGGCAGGGGTGGGCACAGGAGTGCCCTCCTATCCTGTCCTTCTGGTGGGATGAAAGGGACACCAGCTCCTTCCTTGTGATTCACCCTGGCTTTACACCACCGGTATGAGACACAAACCCCCACTCATGCCCTCCCAGTGCAAACACACAGCAACACCCATCCAACCACCCACTCACCCATCCGTCCGTCATTTATCCATCCATCCACCCACCCACTCATCCATCCATCCATCCACCCATCCATCCCTCCATCCATCCATCCATCCACCCATCCATCCCTCCATCCCTCCATCCATCCATCCATCCCTCCATCCATCCATCCATCCATCCATCCATCCATCCATCCATCCATCCATCCATCCATCCATCCATGCATCCATCCATCCATCCATCCATGCATCCCGCCACCCATCCATCCATCCATGCATGCCTCCATCCATGCCTCCATCCATCCCATTGGCTGCCGGCGCTCAGCTGACGGGGCCGGCCCGGGGCGGGCGCGGCGTTGCCGGGGTGACGGGGCGGGCGCCGAGGGGAGGCGGCGGCGGCGGGGGCGGGGGCGGGGGCGGTGCGGGGCGAGCGCTCCTGAGCCGGCCGGGGCGGCGGCAGCCGCGGCGTGGCAGGTGGGTGCTTGCGACAGCCGGGCGGGCTCGATCGCCCCGCCGCGGAGCGGGGCGGCCCCGGGGGAGGCTGCGGCTCCAGGCACTGCTGCCCCGAGGCCGCCCCGCCTGGCACCGACCCGCGCTGCCGGGGCCCGCGGTGGGCGGCGAGGGAGGTGATGGCAGCGAGCTCGGCGGAGGGCGCAGGCTGCGGCGGCAGGGGCCGGGGGGGCTCCGCCGGGCCCCTTCCTCCCCGCGGTGGCTCCGGCTCTGCCGCCCCGAGCCGCCCCCGCCGGGTGCGCGGGGCACGGCGCAGGCACGGAGCGGCGGCGGCTGCTGCTGCTGCTGCTGGTGGTGGGTTCTGCAGGTCTCGACAGCCCTGGAGTGGCTGCTCCACGCCCCGGAGTGCGGCGAACAAAAAGCCCTTGAAGGCTGGGCTTTCATGTTCACAAGCGCTTCTCGTGTCTGCTGCGCAAATAAGCTGCTGTTGGCTTCAAACAGTTTTGGAGCTGGAGTTGAAGGGATAGGAGCTCCTAACTTTTTCTTTTGGCTGGTAAGAGGTTTAGAAGCCCCAATTACTGTTCGGTTTATTGAAAAGGTTTTGATTGTTTGACTTCTCTTCCTGATGGCTGTCCCCATTAAATCTGACCTTGGACCAAAGGCTTTACCTGATGTTCGTGAAAAGTCTGCATACTTGTTTACCACCTTTATATTTACAACTACTTTAGATGGATGCTTTTATCAAGTTTGTAAAGTGGTCCAGTAGCATTTAATATGAGTAAGTGGCAAATTGATTCAATCTGTAGGTAGGTTTCTTAACTTCTGCATAATCTCTTTCAAGCACACCTTCACCATCAGGTGTGAAGCAAGTTACTTAGGTATGTTACCTGGGAGCTTGTTACCATAAGAGAAAAGGGTTGGGGTTTTATGGTTTTTTTTGTTTGTTTGCTTGTTTGTTTTGTTGTTGGTTGGTTGGTTTTTCTGTTTCCTTTTAGACCTAGAAGTAAGCTTCTTTATTAGTTTACTAGTAAGATGCTTAAAATGTCAGTTAAGGAGGTAATAAGTCACTTTCTCTCACTTTCAACAACTTGCAATCCTAATAAAAGAGAATGGTGTGAGTGAAAGTAACTCATGTCTGTGGTTTTTAAAACATTGCATGTCATCCAAAACTGCTCAAGGCTGGCTGGATAAATGTAGCATATTGGCATTGCACCATTGCAAGGTGTATTGCAAGCCCAATGCTTTATAATCCATGATCCCTAAAAATTACTTTGAAAAAGATCTGTTAGTATGATGTGGTGTAAATGAAGTATGAGTATAATATTGGCATTCTCAATGTGTTACTTATTCACATGTCTGAGTACAAAAGTACAAGTGCTTCTTGACACTGAGCTTCCATCTAGCAAAGCAGTGTCTCCTAGAAACTGAGATGGCTGAGATGTATTAAACAGAGGGAGCAACGTTTTTTTTTTTTTTTACCACAGTTTTGATGTTGTATGAGTAGGCTCATCAGCTTTGGTGAGAGTGGGAGTTCTTGTGTGAGTCACAGGCTCTGATCCTCTAAAAAGCTTTGCTAGAGTTAGGAAAAATGTTGCCACATTGCACCTTTGTTACAATATTTCACTCTGAAGTCTAATTAATGATAAGCTGGATATGTTGAAGAACACAAATGATAAAGTGCTTCATCACCATTATTCCTATAAAGACAAGTACTTCAATTAATGTAACTTGAAGCGTGTGGTACTCAGAAGGAGCATTTCCATATTTCCAACTGTGTCTTGTGGCCCTGTCCTCATCTCCCTAAAATACATCTAAGTGTTTTTGATCAACAGCAAGGTTCTAACTTTAATCTGCTGCCTTTGTCTTTACAAAATTATAAATGAATCCATAGCTGCCTAATGTCGTACAATTTCATGTATGGCAGGTTTGTAAAATACAGATCTTTTCAACGTGACATGTAATGTGATGAATGTGCCCTAGCTGACAGTATGGAGGTTTTTTCCCCCATATTTCTCAGAAAAGCTGGAGCAAATGTGGTCAGACAGGACCTCGTTTAATTCACAAAGGGGAAGACTACAAGGGTTTTGGGCAGGGTGTAAAGGGAAGGTGTTCTAGACCTGTGAGACAGAAATAACAATGCGCAGCGCTGTAGTGGAAGTTCTTGTCCCTAACTTGCTCCCTTTCTTTGTCTTTGTCATTGCAGCAGCATAAGTACTTTCCCTTCTCTTGTTTCTTGCCCCTGGGGCACTGACTCTGCTAAAGCCATCTGCCGCTCCTTGTTTTATTGCCTGCAGTTGACAGCTGCGGGTGGGAAGTGGGTGGTTAGAAAGGAGCTGAGACCCTGTTTGTTGGATACCAGAGACCTCTGTTGGCAATAAGATAAAGATGGGTATATTTTCATCCCTCTTTCTTACCCAGAACTTCTCAGAGTATTCTGCCAGTGTTACAGGGCCTGTGAAAAGTGGTTGTCCAGGAAAAATATCAAGTCAAATATGGGAAATTTTTAAGACCTGGTTGTGAGTGAACTGGGAGTTCACAACTTCAGGTTAAGTGAATGTGAAGTTGGGACTCTTCACCATTTCTGAAGTCTCCCTTAGAAGATGGATGATGTTGACTTCAAAGTTTTGATGCTTCCGTGTCTGAGAAACCTGCTAGTCAGCCATAATTGAGTCGTGCTGCTTTGATTCTTGAGGTGGTGTGTCTTTCATAGTGAAACTTTCTGGTTTTTGGAGAGAAAAAAAGAAATATTTTTCTGACAGGACTTTGAAATAAAATGGTAACTATTATTCAAGCAAGCTGGTAAATGTAAGAGTAAATTTTAGAGGGTAATGGATTCTAGAACTGTAAAAGGCTGGAAGTTCTTACTTCCATAATACATTTATTACATGTTTCCAATTTATTGTTTGATATTGCCCTCTTCATGCATATGCATAGTAGGCCCCAAATGACCTTAAAATTATGTAACCACATTTCCTAATGCACGTTCTCTATTCTGAGTTCAGTACATTACCAGTAATGATTGCTTTTCCCTGAGTATTTTAGGCAAGCATATTACTGTTAACCTAGTAAGATGTATTTGGAATGATTTAGCGACCTCAAAAAACTCTGTCCCCAGGTTTCTTTCTTCTAATAAAATTGAGTATAATTGAACTTGGCATTTTAAATATCAGTATCTGGACAAGAGCAAATAGTCTTTAAAGGTATGGAACCTCTGTTTACTCACACATGTTTTAGAGGCAAAAAACTTCTAATAACTTCTTACTTGAAAGCATGAGGTGAATGGCTGGTGTCCAACAGACAACAGTATAATGCCACCTGACATCATGAGAAAAGAAATTTGCCCAATGGCAGCCTATTAATAAGTCCTGCAGTCTCTGCTTTTTAAGCAAGACTTTTGACCAAACTGGGGATTGAAACAGGAAACATGCAGCTGACACAGTTCTCTCTCCTTTGGGACTTGTGCTCAATAAAATGAGTTAATAATGTGCCCTAACCATTAAGGTGCCTTTCAATTATTTTTATCAAAATGTTGTCATGAAAAAAACATCTTATTTCATTTGTCCTCTTAAAAATGGTTATTTCTTGTACACTGGCTCATTTCTTTCTCACGTGTTAGTCAGTATATAATCTTTGGTGTTGCTTTGGTATGAGTGGTGACAATGGGCACAGTCATGGCATGAGAGAGTACCACAGGCATTCCTGCACATCTGCTGAAGTTATTTAAATGTGTTTTGGTGCTACTGAAGTGCTCTGAAGTTTAAGGTCCTTAGACCTGTAAGCTTCTTTTGGAATCTTTGTTGATTATAGAAGGTACCTCATATCCTATGCCTAAATATCAGTATCTGGACAAGAGCACATAGTCTTTAAAGGTATGGAACCTCTGTTTACTCACACATGTTTTAAAGCTGTAAGATCTCATGAAACTTGTAATGATTGGTCAAAAAACTGAAGCTTAGCTAAGTGTTGGAGAAGTTGGAGAAGTCCTTGATAGTTTGATGCCAGTTATAAAATGCTTGATTTCGAAAATTTACTCTGAGTTGTGGAACTCCTGGTGGTTGGGATTGCCGAGACTGTTATAAAGGCAGTAGATTTTCTTTTAAATAGAGAGTATTTCACAGCTGCCTTCAAATTTCGCACCTAAGTGAACAAAATGTATTTTGGTACAGGGTAGTCTACCTTGTGCTTTTTACGTTCCAAAAGTCTTTGAGATACTTGCTATAAGAAGATCATCTTATAGCAGGGCAATTCCGAAACTGAAATACAAGATGATATGACCAGTAAGATTTTTCATGCTGCTTTTGTTCTGTACTGGCATTTGATTTCTATTCCAATTATGACTCCAGAATACTAAAAGATGAAAACATGTAATTAGCTTTGGTTCAGTATCGATTTTGATAAGTTGTATATATACTGATTTTTTAAACAATATTAAATCTTCAAGTTATTGTGTATTGGAGAAAAGACATAGGGTAATTATACCTGAATTACATTAAGCTAATACATTTTTGTTGCAAATAATTAGTCTGCAGGGAAGTTAATTGGGCTGTTCTTAATTTATTTTTTCCATGCTTCAGGTGACTTGCACAGATAAAACAGACTTTTTGGATTATGTTACAGCTCCATATTTTGGATCATTAGGCTTAGTACAGCTCACTGGTATTTTTTGTATTGAAAATTCTATGTGAAACCTGACACAAAAAAATACAATTATTACAGTCTTCAGTTTGTTTTTGATAAGTTTCATATCTATTTTCAGAAGCAAAAGTAAACATTGAAACTTAAGATAAAACTTATTTTTAACCTTAGGAAGAATTCTGGTTTTGAAGTTTTGGTAATATTCTATGGATGGTCAGAATTACATTAGAACTGTACTATGATTTAGCTGTTTTTTAATTAAGGAATATCTATGACTTGGAGTCATCACTTGACATTCAAATCTAAGAAATTCAATTATATTCACAACTTTATTTCCTTTGCACACTTCTGTAAATTTTTAAGTATTATAGTAGTTAGGAAAGCACATGAAGTATTTATTTTTTTCCACTAAACAGTATTATATGAAATCAAAAAGGGATTTTCTCTCCAAATCCCATTAATTTCAGCATGATTCTTTGAATAAATATTTAATCAGTTTATTTAATTTAACTCTTAGACTTCTAGCTTTACTGTCTTGAACTTCTCTGAAGTCAAGTTTGTTTTACAGGACTGCTTTTCTGTAATGCAGTATAGAGTTGCTTATTGTATTACGATACTTATTTATTTTTTTAATTTCTTCATATGTTACTTTTGAATTTCTGTAGCATTCCAAAAGGAATGAAGAGCAAAATTGATCAGGATCAAAACTAAGACTTTCTTGATACTTATTTCAAGGTTACTGAGGTGTAAAGTCTTACAATTTGTCTCTTATCTAATCTGGTTTTACTTAGAAGATATCCAGTTACTTTTTGGCCCAGAAGATATAATGTATAGTGTGTATATTTACCCATTCTGTATGTTTCAAAAAAAAAAATAGATGAGAAATGTTTCTTGAAATTTCTGAGTTCTCTTAACAATATTTTTACTATCTCTGTCCACTGTTTGCTCTTTGCTATTACTAAAAATAGTTTTGTGCAGGCATACCTATTATTTTTCATTAGAATTGTCAGCTTCTCATGACTTCAAAACTTTTAAATTTTTTTGACTCTCCTTTTTCATTTTTCTAGTTGTTCTACAGTACTTCTTACATGAAGTTGTATTTTGGTCATCCAGAACTATTTCTGATTTTTTTTCCATTTAATGTTTCTTGCCTTATTTTTTTTTTCCCTCAGACTTAAAAAAGAAATCTATGTCAATATCTGTATGTATTGGTGTTCCTTGAGAGTATGTCTTCTTTTTTACCCATGTTGACATGCATTTAATCTGATAATTGTCATTGGCCCATAGGCCATTACCATCACTAAGTGAGAAATAACCATAAAATTGTCATCTTGGCTTTCCCATGGAGTGCTGTCTGACACATCTCTACCTGCTCTGTTCTTTTTAGGAGTCTTTTGCTCTTTTTACACTTCAAAATACAGCTTATCTTAAAAAATATCAATAGTGACACTGAAGTGTACTTTCTTCTTATTGTTTAGAATTCATTAACTAGGGTATTCATGCAGTGAAATGTGGAGTTGTGTGTTAATTATTGTTTATGTTCATTCTGGTTGTATATTTTTGCAAGCTTACTATGCTTGCAGTATTTCCATGTTTGAAAACATTTTGCATCTTAATGTTTTTCTGTGTTATTTTCCTTTTGTTTTGGGTTCCATCCTTTCGTTTGTCCATCTCTACTCTTAAATGATAAAAACTACATGGAAAATTTGAAGAAATTTATTTTTTGTCAGTTGATCCCGTACTTAGTTGAGTGTTTAACAAGCAAGAAACATATGCTAGGATGTTAGACTAATAAATGTTGATGTTCTCTCATCTACACTGATAGCCATCACTTCTTATGAGATTTAAAACTATAGAAACTGTGTTTATTGTCTTGTCTTCAAAGGGCATATGGTTTTTAAAGCATATGTTTGTTGTTTAGCAGCTTCCAGGAATCAATCTGAAAAACGTTAATGGCATTGACAGATTGTATTTTGACATCATAAGTGTCATGAAGTACTGTGGACACGTGACTTTTGCAATTTAAATGATGTAAATATAATGATTTTTTTTTTTAATATTTTTCTAAGGAGAAAGGGTTAATCACAAGAAATGGATGCTAAAGGATTACAAGGAGATGATAAACTGAAGGTGCTTGTCATTTTACTAGCATGTTTGGTAAGTTAAAGATTATTTAAAGATATTTTCCCCCCATGTTGAAAGAAATTGTACTGAGCAGAGAATCTGTATCTTTTGTTTTACATACTGCTGCTAACACCAAACGTCTTCAAATGCTGCACACAGACAATTGCTTACACATTTTATTGTTTTGAGCTTAAGCTTAGTCCACTGATTAAAATCATTTTTGGCTGCAAAAAACACACAGTTAACTGTGTAACACACAGTTACAAAATTTTACCTTGTGAGCCTCTTCATGGATGAAGGAGTGGACTAGGACAGAAGATAGAGGTGATATAGTGCTGTGGAGGTGATACTGCTTCACTTCAGCATCTCTTACTCCAATGTGCTGTATATACATATATAATAGATACATAGTTTAGGTGTTTGGAGTATTGAGCTTATGGACAGAATGTAGCACAGCACACGATCACATTGCCTGCTCAGTGTACTTAACTCTGGCTTGCTGTAGAACTAAGGGTAATTAATAATTCAGAAAGTTATTTTTAAGATCAAAACATGGATTTATTTCTCAGATTTAATATATTTTTGATGAATTTACCATTTCTTTGTTTTTGTTGTTGGTTTGGGTTTTTTAGCTAAGTAAGGTAATTTGTGAGACTGGAGACTGCAGAGAGCAAGAATTTAGGGACCAGACTGGAAACTGCATGCTCTGCAAACAATGTGGGCCTGGAATGGAACTCTCAAAGGTGAGGAAACCATGTTTTCTTGAATTTACTTTATTTCTGTTAAATGTGATCAAGTATGTGATCTAAAATAATAGGTATCTGTACTTACATGAAAATATTTAGTATTTTGGCATTTGAGCCTTTTGCAGTTTTTCAGAAACCATGTTATCTGTTTCATTTTGTATATAACACTCAGTTTAGAAAATGATGATGCTACTAACAAATAGGTAGTACCATTGGGATGGGCTCTCAAATTATTGTTTTAAAGGGGAGTTAGCACTACAAAGAAGGGAAGAAACTACAAAGGGAAAAAAAAAACCAAACCAACCAAACAAACAAACAAAAACCCCACACTACAGGGAGTTAAGTCTAAATAACCTTAGTCTGTAATGTGAAGAGAATGTGAAAAATTAATTTCAGACCAGTGATTGGTACAGACTGCTGATGTGGAGGGGCTTCATTTTTACGGTGCTGACATTCACAATCAGTTCTGGATTTTTGGTGGCGAAGTTTAAATATTTTATATTTAAAAAGTCATATTTTATATGACTTTTTTGCCTTAACAGAATGGTTTATACTAAAAAGGTCGTAAGTACATAAATGCAGAATAAAATTCAGATGAGAGCTAATATATTTCCTTAGAGCAGGAGAGAGATAGGCAATTGTTCTGTTTTCACTAGGTCTGCAGTCGGAGCACTTTGGGAAGCCAGATTCAAGTCAGACTTAATTTCTTTGTTTTACAAGTCATTAAAAATGCTCTAAACCTAATTCTTATCTTGATGCCATGTAAAGTAATTGAAAAAACCGAGGCCAGAGAAATACATGGTAATATTCAAAAACCACATAAGAAGTTTTTGTTACTATCATGGAGCAGTAAATACTATTGTGAACCTTTTGTCATTATATTTTGCTTTTATAACAATTGTATCTCTTCCAAAAGAAAATCCCTGTAAAAGCTTTTGAATTACCAGGTTTTTAGGACAGTGGAAATGAATCAATGGAGATGGATGCTGGCTGGGATTATGGGCTGGGATTCAGTAGAGCTAGAAACTACTTGGCAAAATCTTCAACAAAATTCCAAGTCTGAATGCAAGTCACAAGGGGGATCTTGGTTATCTTTAGTGCAGAGAAAGTAGGTGCTGTGCATGAGCAGGGATAGAGAACAATGAAGGAAGATAGAACTGAAAGAAGAAGGAGGCAGGGATTTGTTGGGATTCACTAACTCAGTTACTGGAGGTGAAAGAGACAACAAAATGAGTTACGTGTTTTGGGAGACTGGATGTCTTGAGGGAGCAAGCAAGAGGCATGAGGATTGGTAAGGCAAAAAAGAGTGCAGGGTGGTGTCAGGAAGGGTGAGTAGACCTACCAAGACTCATGCATGTGTAAAGCCCTCTCTTCAGTGCCTCACTCTAAACCCACATCTTGCCCGTTGTTGGAGTGCGAAGCTGTGACCCTGACAAAACTGTGCAGTCAGATCCATACCTGAGGGCTGGGGCCATAAAGAGCACACCCTTTGCATGCAGAAGGGCAAACTCTGTCTTGTGCTTCTACTGATAGTGTAAGAAGGATGGTGAAGATGAAATTTAGGCTGTTTACGGGAATTTTAAATGTTCCTTTTGAAATTTTTTTTAACATGAACCGTTACTAAGTTTGGTGTGTATGTGTGTCAAACTGCAGGGGGAAACAGAAGCTTTCAGTTTATGGCTCTGTAGTTCCTGCTATGTTCAGCTCTGAAAAAAGCACAAGTTAAGTATTGTGGCTTGTGTGTGATTTGAAGGGATTTACTGAGATGGAGTGACACATTTTCTCTATCTCTTGACCCCCTGTGGTGAGTGTTCAGTGCTTTAACAGAAATATTTAGTTTCACACTTCAGTGGGAATCCCTTTGTATGTTGGGCAGTATTAGTGAAGCTTTAGCCATACAAGCAATGCTGTTAAAGCAGAGATTTAGACATGACTTACAACATGGACGTGGTTTTGTTTGGATTTTTTCAGATTGGCCTTAAATTTGAGATCTCAAAGGTTCTAGGGGCTGTTTTAATTTATAAAGGCTCATGTAAATATGGCACTTTATTAACAATGGGCCAGTATTATGTGCATTTATACAGTCAGATAATATACTTATCTAGCTGGCAAATAAAACCCAAAAGCATAAAAAATAAGGCCCTTGGTAACTTCACTCAATTTAATAAAGAAACACTAAACTAAAACAGCAGAGTTATGGTTTGCAATAGTACACTATTCAAGTTATGGTTTTCTTCACCTTTTTTTGGGTTTTTTTACAGTCTGAAAGTCCTGATTCGTAGGACTAGTTTGGTGTTTTTGGAAATTTGAATACTTGATTAATTTCACTATGTAAGCAATTACTTCTCCCAGACAGTAACAGACTTTCAAAAATATTTTGTTCTTCTATACTAGAAATGAAATAACAGATTTTGCTCAAATCTAAACGAGTGGAATTGTAATTTCCTTCATAAATAGAGGTACAATTTTCTGTGAATCATAGTGAGGGATGTGATGCTGTGGCAGTAACTGAAATGTGGTTGAGAGTAGTCATGTAGAACTACAGCTTGAAGCAACAAACATGTTAAGTCAAAGGTCAGAATGCAAAGGGAAGAGGCGTTTAATGATACACTTGAAGTAATTTGCAGCACAGGAGAACTTTTGTTTGCTTGGTTTTTTAACATATGAGAAAGCAATGATATAATAATGCTCTAGTTTAATAACAGCTTCTTAACACTAAATAATGTGTCCGTTTTCCTGTTAAATATTTAGTGCTCATGGATACAACTAGATATGCTGCTGGATATGTGAGCATGATTGTGTGTCTAAGTGTATAGTAAAGTAGAATGTTAGCGGTGGGGTTTTGGTTCAGCTCCCCCTGAGTGTTTTAAGCAATTGACAGACAGGTTTCCTTTTTATGTTTGTAACAAAACACATCAGCCTATGTTATTGAATGCAAAAGCCCAGCTTTTCTATGTTGTGTATGAGAAATTACTTTATTCCGTTACAATTTAAATATGTAGTTTTCTTTCTTGTCGTGACTGACTTTACAGAAAAACAGGGCAAAAACCCAGCTGTATAGAGTGCATATATGTGTGTGTGTGTGTGTATACACTTATTTTACAACTATTACTTACAACTTCAATTAGACATATATATCTTTGTTGCTATACTATATGAGTATTTCGTCTTTCTAAATTAGGGAAATGCTGTTGCCCTTTCTCAACTTGCCCATGGTAATGTAGGAATTTTTTGGTAGAACAGAGTAGACAGAGGCTGTAGAGTGGAACAGAGGCTTTCTCTTCACAAGGCACCACAAGACAAAGGGTGATGGGCACAGATTGTACTGGGAGAATCTCTTTTTTACAGTGAAAACATTCATCCACTGAAACAATCTTCCTAAAGTCCCCATCACTGGGATGCAACTGGACAGGGTGCTTGATCATCTCAGATTGGCTCAGGTCCCTGACTCATGAAGGTTTGATGTTCTTTCAAGATTCCTTCTAACCTGACTGTTCTGGGATTCAATGGTGAATGTTTTAATTTTGGTTGCAAACCAGTGCTCAGTCTGTTGGATTGACCTTCCTGTATAAGTAAGCAACTTCAGCCACCCTTGATAGCATGAAACAAAACAAAACCAGCAAAAATCCCAGCCTTATTTTGTGTAACTAATTCTGCATCTAAACCATTCTTTTCAGCTTTTGCTGTCACAATTTAATGGGACTGTCTTTTTCCAAAATGTTGTTAAAGTAACTTTTTCCTTCTTAAAGTAAGACAGAAGTAGTACCACCCTCAGCTTTTCCCTTCTGATTGCCTATATGCTGTTCTAACAGCAATGCTGCAATGTTACATTAAGTTAGAACTAAAATCCATTGATCACTTATGCTGATTGTGTTTTTAGTAAGTACTTTTAACATATTGCCATCAGAAGAAAGGAAGCTTTGTTATTGTATCAATAGAATTGATGGGGAAGAGAGTGAACTGCTTCCCATATTTTTTTGCTTCTATTTGTTAATTAAAAAAAAAAATCTCTGTGTAGCCTTTTCTTCTCATAAACATGTGTCTTTGGTAATGTTTGTGAAGCCTTTGAGTCACTGAAATAGCTTAGTTTTCAGTGTGTGCAGCCTTTGTTTCAGGGGTGTTCTTTTTTGTTTGGGGGTTTTGTTAGGGTTTTGTTTGTTTGTTTGTTTTTTGTTTTTCTTTTTTTGTTAAGCAGTGCTTTCTTCTGGGGTGGGAGACTGAAATGGTTGTGTTGATTCAGAAGGAAGTGTTTGCTTCATGTGGCTCAGCATTATTGCATTTCTCATTCATTTAGCAGATAGCAAAGCATCTGCTAGTGTTAGTTAAGCACAAATCATTTCATATCCTTTATTCTCAAAGTGGCTTTAGTTTGCCAATAGTCATTGGTTTGGCTTGATAGTAACAACCTTTCATCCTATCTTTGAAATAAATCAAACCTTATATTGAAATATTGAAATTTATACAAATCACAGTTAATGCAGAAAAAAAAAAAAAAAACCAAACCCAAACATGTAGTTTGTGTTTCAGCCTTTTTCTTAAAAATGCTCAAGTACGGAAATGAAAGTCCTTCCAGTCCTTTCACCATCGTTTTTTTAAAAGTTATCAGCTGAGCCAGTACACTGAAGACAATATGTGACAAGGAAGGAATAGGAACCAAGAGGTGGAAGGGAGAGTGCCTGAAGCCAGCACTGCCATCAAATAAGCCATGATAAATTCTGTCACCAAGAGCCAGCTGCTGTACTGAGAGCTGGTGGGACAGAGGCAGATTGATGGTTGCTGAGTGGGGCTGTGTATCACAGCTTGCCTCCTTGTACCAGCTGTATGATGAAGAAAGAGGAGATCAGCACGTTGTCTCAGGAAAAGGAATTGTGAATTAAACAGGCAGGTACTGTTTGAAGCCACTCCTGGGTGTGACAGTCCTCACACAACATCAGAGTGCTGCGACTGACGTGTTGTCACAGTGAAGCTGCTGGGAGCAGCTGCTGCCATGTTTAGCAGTCACTCTTCACTTTTCAAAGCAAGAGAGCTGCTTGTGAGGAAGCCTGCCAGATCTCAGCTCAGGAGAGGCCAAGATGTGTTTCTAGAAACTGGAGCAGCTGCATGTAGGCATGGCACATCATCTTCACTGAGAGTGAAACTTTTCTGACCCTGGCTGTGCACTTTGACCCAGCAGCTAAGTCTGATGCTTGCAGCATGCTGTTACAGCCTGTCCTGCTCAGAGACTTCTGCTGATAGATCCAGCTCGTTATTGGATTCTTGATGAGGCTGACCCACAGCCTGAGGTACTTTAGGAAGCTAAAACTGTGTGCTATTTAACAAGGCCATGTACTCAAAGGTATTAGGAAAAACTTCATTTCCCTGAATCAATGTAGGGCCACAACCTGTTACATGACCTGACACCAATTAAAAGTGTCCTAATGCCTGGAAGACTTTTTCTTGAGAATACCCAAGTGTTCTTCTAATCATCATGGCACAAGTGGAGCTGCTCTGGCTCTGTTGTCTTGGAACTTACGTAGGTTGTGGATAATCAGTGGAACTAGAAACAATTCTAAAATGTACTTGCAGATTATGATCTTAATGATGCCTGAAAGCATTTTTTTAAATGAAATTTGAGGTTATTTTAATTGAAATAATGTTTAAAATCTAATTTACTGTTCATTTACTGTCTGTGTTGGATTCATCTTTTAGGGAAAAAAACATACCACTTAACTCCAGTACCCTTTATAGTCTGCTCGACTTAGGGTTGTTCTGTCTGGATCAGTGTTTTGGTAGAACATAGGGAAAGAAAATTTTAACAGTGGCTTGGTAGTTGTTGAAGAGGTGTCTCCATTATTCTGTGCTTTTACTATTTTTAGCTATAAACAAAATTATGAGTTTGCTACAGATTATGTAGTTTGCTACGGATTCCTAGGCAGCCTTGACCGGTCACCCCACTGGATAGCTCAGTGAAACACCTCTGAACAGGGTTGTTCTGGAGATACATTAAAGTAGGGAGATGGTACATTACTGTGACAGTGAAAGCTGTATAGATACCAAGAAAATTGAGGTGCATTTGAATTTTGAAGACTTTTTGTAATTAACTTGAATTCACTTTTCTAAAGAAGTGTTCTGGTTTTTGTGGCTTGTGTTTTATATCTTTTGAGAGAGAAAATTTTCAATAATTGAAAAGGGGAAGTGGAAAGGGAGGAGTGTGCTAAGTGGTCTTCACAGAAAGTTTTGCAACAGCAAAAATAAAGACAGCACATATTTGTGCTCTCTTTTTTTTTTTTGCTGGCACAAAAATAAAAAATGGTTTTTTTGAAATCTAGCTAATTGATATTACAAATTTTGTTTCTCTTTTCTGTAGTCCTAAGATCAAATACCACAGGAGATGAGCTCTCTTTTAAAGTTAAGAGTGGGAGGAGGGAAAGGGTGAGGGGGAGTTGGGAACTATTCAGGTTTCATCGGCTACATAACTTGACAGATTTGTAAATAGAGCACTGAGAAAACTGGAGCACATCAGTTTTGCACATGTACTGATAAAAGATGAACAGTCAATTGTTTGTATCTTTGCTGGACTGGAAAATTAAAAAGTCCAAGATTCCAAAGGGTTTGAATCCATCATCTAAATCATCCCCCCTTCAGTTTGGGGGATGTGGTTAGTTATGGGTACAGATCTGTTTGAAGTTCTGCCTGGTTTACAAGCTTAAATATTTATTTGCACCTGCCAGGCAGTTAACTACCTCAAATATTAGGTGAACATAAGAAGCACATGCATAAAGTTTTCGTTGTTATGAATTGGTATCTGTGGAATTCCTGGCAAGGACTTAGAAGCCACCTTTGAAAAGATGGGAGACTGTAAATTCCTTGGGCAGAAGTTTTTTTTAAATTGCATCCACCATTTTTATAGCTTTAAAGTAAACCATTCCATGATGCAAAGGATCACTAGGATGTGTCCATACACCCATCTATATAGCAAAGCAGATCTGATCTAGAAACAATTTACTCAGATTTGGTAGTTTGGGCCAGTGAGTGAAAGCATTTAATTCTAACTTTTATTTCCTGCTTGTGTTTTGATCCAAAGCTTCAAAGGTAGTCTGGAAAGGAAAGCTTAATTAAGTTGATTCAAGCCTTTTATTTGAAAGTTTGATAGGACTTGGGAGGGACTGATTCCAAGTGATTTATCAAAAGATCCAAATATATATGGTTTAACTGAGTTGTATAATATATTTCCTAACACTACTATTTGGATAAGCTAAGTAGAAAGAGTAGATATTTAGAAAGAGTGTGTTAAAGATTTATGATATTCAATGAAAAAGTTTATTTAGACTTAGGGAGAGAAAAACCAAACACAAGTTAATTTGGTGCCAGTCCCTGGTGGTAATCATGTAGCTTTGGATTAGAAACTTGTCCATTGGAAATAAAATGCTATAAAATGTTCTACATCTGAAGTAAGTAAAAAAAAAAAAAAAAAAAAAAAGTATTTTTACATTTTTTAAAGCTTTTTGCCTACCAGCTTTAATATGGTCCTAGGATATCACAGGAGGACCGTGCTGTACAGTGCATGAAACTGTAGGATGTTTTTTGTTGTTACTGACTGCAATGTTTTGCCTGTCTGCTCCTTGGTCTGAGAAATACTCAATAATAATAAGCTACATTTCAGCTAAAAGAAAGCAAAACAAAAACTTAAAATTATTGTTCAATTTAGAGATGGAAAGAGGACTATTTTTAGTGTCTTTTTGTAGTTGCTTTCATAAATTGTTCATTTTCTGCATACTTGAGGGCTTGTTCTTCAGATGAGAGTAAAGTTTATTCTTAACTTAAAGGAAAATTAAAAATTCTTAGAATGTCCTGTAAAATGCATCTGAAGTTATTTACTGTTACTTTATCATTTCAGGTTAGAGGCACTATAAAATTCACATTGGCCATCTTGATCACAGAGCTTGTCCCATAGATGCCTTCTCAGCACAAAGCCTTGGAGAATCCAAGTGTGTTGAATCTTGGAGAATCTGAGTGTGTTTCTAAATTTGAAAAGCTCTTTTATTGCAGCAGATTTGGTTAGGTTGGTGACTTTTTGAAAAAAGCTGGTTTTTGCATTAAATACATGCATCATACATGTTTATATGCATCAAACTGGTGGAAACCTTCTCTGAAGTTGCCCTAGTTGAAGATTTCCTGCAGCTTTCCCACAGGGAAGGTGCCCTGTTCTTCCACTGAAAATAAATACTGGAGAACAAAGTCCCCATACTGTACCTTTCCTAATAAGTTCTTTCTGGCAATTTGTTGTATCCCCTACAACAACCAATTTGTTGTTGGTTTTGTGGTGTAATGCATCAAATTGAACTGTAAAGTACCAAACAAAATTGATAGGGTATTTGGATGATAAGAGAGAATAGCAGCTCCTTGTAACTCGATAACTTCTAAGAAGCTGATTGATAGTTCTTGGTAATCAGTTCATGGGATTCAGCCCCCAAACGATTACATGTGGCTTGGTGTTTATCTTTGCAGCTTGTCCATTGTATTAGGTGTCCTTTTGCAAATGAATGGAAATAATGCCTTTAAATGACCGTGCCTCCTTGTGATCTGCAGATCTATTAAAGTTTTCTAACAGTTTGAGAACTGTTAGAATTGTAGTAGGTTGAGTTTCTGAGATTCTTAGTGGCTAAGCAACATTTCATGCCTAGCTGATGGTCATTAACCAGTTCTGGTTTATTTGGTAACAGAAGTCCTATGCTTTTGAAGATCAGTGCGCTCTCTTCAGCAATTAACTTTGTTCACCTTAGCTCTGAACCTTAATATCAAAGTGCTTCTTTGCTGTTTTTGTAACTGAGTAAGTGCCTTTATACTTCACTTGTCCCAGTTTCTTCGCTTTCACATGACTGACCTAATTAAAAAACAGACAGCTCAATAATTCTACCATAAGCTAGTAATAATGAAACTGTGGGAGTCCTTGAAGCCCTTTATCATTCAAATACACAGTGGTTTCATGAATAAAGTGGATGACTAAGTATTACTTATAGAAGTAAGGGAGATTATTAGCAGTGGAAGACACATTTGAACTTGCTGAAAGGATGGCTTTTGTCTCAAGAAAGACCTACTCTCAGTAATAATTACACTAGGTCTTCATTTTATCCCAGCATTCTCTTCTTGTTCACGCTTTCAGTGACTGAATAGCTTGCTCTTGCTTGTTAATCCCTGCAGGAATGCGGCTTTGGATACGGGGAGGATGCACAGTGCATGCCATGCAGGCCAAACAGATTCAAGGAAGACTGGGGCTTTCAGAAGTGCAAGCCTTGTCTGGACTGTGCCTTGGTGAACCGGTTTCAGAAGGCCAACTGCTCTGCCACCAGCAATGCACTGTGTGGGGACTGTCTGCCAGGGTAAGACCATTTCTGAAGATGAGACTTGAACAAATTCGAACCTAATTTGCATTAAAATAGCTTGTTAATGTTTTCTGGATAAGTGTTGGTACCCTTTGTGTATGTGTGAAGGTCCTATGTTCTAATCTTGGCCTTACTGTGTTATCTGAGCACATAATTTCTGAATTGCTGTAGTAGTTACCTATAAAAATAATTTTATAATTGCCTCCTTGGTCTGTGAGAGTATTGTCTGTACAGCACCTGAGCAAAGTACCTCAAACGGTGTTTCAGGTGACTAAGTTCTTTGTTACAAAGAATTAAACGTTTGGAAACATACACAGCTACCTTCTTCAAAAATGATGAAATTATTTGCTTGCATGTTTTCCCCTTCCTATGTCAATGCCTAATAATTCTCATGCACATATATTCTTAGATCAAAAGCAGTGGCTGTGGTTTACTGTCTAAAATTTCCTTCACCTTTCTTTTCTTCAAAGTTCATAAAGCATGCTCCTAGCTGAAAATCATAAATTATCTGAAATAATTATTTGCTGAAACTGCTGTTACAAATCAAGACCTGTGCTTAGTTTGTTATCCTGCCATCCCAGAACTCTGCTGCTAATTTACTCTGTTTGCAGTATTAAGTCTTAAGATCTCTAAAAGGGTATTCTTTACATTGTTGCCAAGTTCTGATATTGTAAACACCTGCCATGAATTTGTAAAATGGCATTTTTGTTGCTTTTTTGAACTGGTAATTTAACTGATAGGAGTAGTGTATGAAAGCTGATCTGCAATTTTAACAGCCTTTGTATTTTCAGAGTATATATTTCAGATATGCTTAAAAGTTCATACATTTGTTTAGTATCTATATTTCAGCAGTTTTATTTTAATATATATATATATTTATTTTTTTTTAATGCCAGCTATCAAATATCTGAACACTGTTGAAGCTCCTGCCATTATTCCTTCTCAAGCCAGAGGTGAAATCTCTTTATTTAAAAGTAATTAGTAAAGATTGGGTAACTAACTTAGCTGAAGTCACTGTATAAGAAGGTGCAGCCCCAGGCATTACAGATGTTACTCACAACCACTTTTGATACTGCTTGCAGCCATGTGGTGAATTGATTTATGCTTTTATGGCATATTACTATATATGTATCGTAGGGCTTACTTGGCTGTCAGCAGGGAGAAGATTTTCTTCTTCTGTAAACAATATAAACTGAATTTTGGAAGATGAGAAAGGAATAAAAAAGAAGCCACACTGGGATATGAATCGAGGATAAAACTAACCTGGAGGACCTGGGAATGCTTCTCAGTATTCTGGTTTAGAATGCACCCTAGATAGATGTGTTGAGTTTTAAAATGAGAGCTACTTCCACAACCTGAGTTTTCTGGCAGTTGGAAACAGGAGGAGGCAGGGTGTCATGGCCATGGCAAGGGCAGTCACAGGACATCTGTTCTGGATGTTTTGGGTAACAGAACTTTAGAACACATCACCAATCATACCTGTCCTTTAGTTTAGATGCTGCCCAAATGAATGGAGGATACAGCCAGCCTAGCCAAATAGTTTAGCTGATGTTTTACCTCTCAGCAGTCTTACTTATTTCTGTTTTGCATGGGTTTCCAACATGCCACTCTATTGTTCAGCTTCAAAACAGTACAGTGAGCATGTCAGCTAAAAACAAATATTAACACATTTTTTTCAGAGCAAATGATCACAGTGACCCCTTCAGTCTTGCAGCCTACGGATTTGTTTCTGTTCACATTGTTGAAGTGGGAGTTTCTTGAGCAGTTGGAAAGCTGTTTGCTTTAGCTGATAAAAGCTTCATACTTGAATGGCATTTGCAGTGTTAGGAATATACATCAGTAGAGTTAGTACCTTTTATTTCATGTGTAGTACTGACCACTACAGAAAAAAATTCATGTACTCATCTTGTACAGGCCACTGCTGCTAATTCTGTCTTAGTACTAATGAATTGTTGAAAGACAGACAGACCTCTTTGATTAGGAGCTGTAGGTAAGTTCTTTAGAGGATGTCATACATAAAAATTTGAAATATAACATTCTCAAAGTTCTGGTTTTTTTCCTTTGGTGCTACTCTTTCTCCCTGATTGGGAATGTAGGGTTTTGCCAGTCACTGTAAGTCAGTGTGCTCTTCAAACATAAGGTCAGTAATAAAGTTGTTGAAGGGTCTTTAAATAAAATGCCATCTATTTAAATAAATGATATCTGGCCTGTTATATTTTAGAGGTGATTATTAGATTATATTATTAGAGGTGATATAGATCAATCACTTCACTTTTATTTTTTAGACATGTAAATAAGCTTGCATAAGGTAAGTCCTTAATGTGTGTCATGTATGTCGTGATCTGTTCCACATTCATGTGTGGAAAATGGGATGTTGATTTCTGTCTGGAATCTCCAGAATTGTTTATTTCTTCTGTGAATATAAGATTATAGTGGCCAAGCATTTGGACAACAGATCTAGAAATTTTCCTTTGTTTATTTTATATCTGTCTTGTACTATTAATTACTGTACTTTTGTTTACTTTCATTTTCTTCTATTTCCTGATTGTTTGCATTGAGACACAGATTGACAAAACTTGCAATTATAGAAGATTTTGTTAAAACACCTGATTAATTTTGTGAGGAATAATAACTGGTTTCGATTAACTGTTTTTTCACATTCTTCTTTCTTCTAGATTTTATAGGAAGACTAAGCTTGGAGGCTTTCAAGACATGGAATGTGTTCCCTGTGGTGATCCTCCTCCTCCCTATGAGCCTCACTGTAAGTGCTGGTTTTCCTTTGGAGTGTTTCCTTTGGAGTGTTTTCTTTTAACTATAAAGCCTGGAAAAAAAAAAAAAAAAAAAAAAAAAAAAAAAAAAAAAAAAAGGTCACAGTTACAAACTCTTTTTAAATCTCATTTTCTTGTTAGTAAATGGTTTTGTTCATACATTTCAGCAGGTCCTGTACTATCATTGAGAAGTTCCCACAAATAGCCAGTCCCTATTTGCGGATAAACATTCCTGTCACACCACATGGTCAGGGAGTCTTGACTCCACTTCTGATCTCATCTTATAATTTTTTAATTTCTGCGTTAATGTCAAAAGAAAGGCAATCTTCCTGGACTCTCTGGCAACTATCAGGTAGGGTAGTATCTTTTCCTGACACCCAAAAAGGTATTTGTTGATACCTTTAAAAATAACTTTTATATTAAGGTTAGAATGAGAGAGAACAATATAAATAACTTTATGTTCCGGTATATTGTTAAAAGGAAACAAGTAATTGGTTTCTCTATTTGTTTTTGGGTTTTTTTTGCCAATGAGAGAATTAGAATCTCTTCAAAAGGAGAGAACCTCTTTATTCTGTAGCAGATGCCTTGTTACCACATCTTCCAAGAGTGTTGGTGGTCCACATCCCATCATGTTTTTAATTCAATGAAAAGAGAAACTATTCTTTTTGTGTTTATTGCTGTCTACTGTAGGATATGAAAAAATACATGTAATTCAAGATAATTAAGTGGAAAATCCTGGGTTTACTTCTTTATTTCTGTAACTGTGAAACTATATTTTAGGAGTTTTTTTCCCCTAGTTCAAACAGAAACATTTGTTTATAGAAAGAATGAATTCTCAGGTTCCTGAAATACGTTATGCTACTTTAATAAATGCACACTGTTTTTTATAAATATACTTTCTCTTTTTTTTTATTGTGTAAAATTAAAATCGAACCAAGAGCATACTATTGTGCATTAAACCCATACTTTTCCCATACTATAAAACTATAGTTTTATATTGTATTAACTTCAATGAAATAAGGATTCTTCTTCAGCATTTCATATATTGGATAGTATTTTTTCAAATAAACCAAATTTTCTTCTTTTTCCATCCTAGCTTTCGTGTCTTTCATAATAAACTTATAAAACCAGATTTTCAAACATTTTCCACATTTATAAAAACTTTTACTTCTAAGGACTGCAACATTCAAAGCCAGTAAATCAGAGAATAAGTCAAATAAGTTCTAATGTTTGTAGCAGTAACTCATTCCCATGTTTAACATAAGCCTAGAAAGTAAATTCAAACATGTTCAACTATTTCTGTAGTCTAGACAATATCTTAGAGTGTTTAGAAAGAATGTTCTTCATATCAGACACTGCTGGGTTTGATGCCAAGAATGAAATGCTGATCTCAAGTTACTGAAGTAAATCACTCAAATTCAATTTGCAGAAGTTATTTCTAGAGAGTATGAACAGAGTCAGGCCATTTCACATATGCATGCATTTTAGTTCCTTCTACTGGACAAATTCAGTATTATCCCCTTCACCTGTTTTTACTCTTTTTATCTGCAAAACAAGAAAGGTAGTGAAATGTAAAGTGCAACAAGGTTGTTCTAATGGAGGCTCTCTAACTCATAAATTCATTTTTTATGGTTTTTTTCTCTTTTCTTGTTTGTTCCCTTCCAAGAAAGTATAGTCTTCAAATACGAATTCTGCTCTCTAGCATAATCAAAGAAGGAAGAAGGAATTATCTCCCTCATCATTCAGCTTTGACTGTAATTAGGGACCTCTGTATTTCATATTTTTCAAAGTCACAAATTATTATTTTGAAAAGGTGATGAAGGAACAATTGCCAAGTCTTCTGAAATAACTCGGATTGTTTAGTTTATAATGATTTGGCTTTTGTAATTGAGCCTAAGCTTGGATCTTAAACTGAACCATTAGGAAGCTATTACTCATTTTAAATGGACAGGCAACAGGCAACCCCATGGAAAAGAGCATTTCCTCTGGCACAAGCTGCAGTGATAAATCCAGATTAGAGACATTTTTGTTCCCTACTCTTATGGCTGGCACAACACCTTCAGTTAAATAACAGAAGTGGTAACAGCAAAGTTGTGAAAATTGGCAAGTCTTTCTAGCTTTCACAGAAGCAATAATAAAAGGTTTCAAATAATAAAAATGTTTGTTGTTTTCGTACTAACCACTCAGTAAAATCCTAAATAACAGAAATCCTGCCATGAAGTGGGGTTGCCATATGTCACTGTGGCTTTCAGAAGGCTTTTGTTCAGAATTTGTGTGTTGGTCCTTCAGGTTCTAACAGCAGCTGCCTCAGTTTTGGAAAGTGTACATGCCTTCCTCAAGCAGCCTAGGAAGTTCTTCCTTCAACAGTAGCTAAATGAGCTGAAGTACTTTGAGTTTTACTTAGCATCAAGTAGGGGCAAATTTAGGTCCAAGTAAAAAGCATGATTCTGTAAGGGTACATAAATAATGGTGTGTGGAACATTTTCCATGTAATGCTGAAAATGTTAGTGGTCCATTTCAATAATGGATATATTTTGATAGTTAAGACTGCATTACTTGAAGCTAAGTGGAGCCAGACCATTAAGTGTGTGGGACAAGCTCTCAGTGATCAGAGAACTAGGTTCTAATTCTCTGCCTTTCTTATCCTTCTCTCTTTCCACTGTGAAACAGAAAGTCAAATATTAGTGCAGCTAGCTCTTATGTTACAGATGAAAAGGAAAAGTTTAAATGTCCTGTTTCAATGAATTAATTGTCCTCCAAGGTGTGTGGCAATCTTTTGTTTGCTTAAGAACACTACCAAAAGGGCACAAAGGCTCACAGCCCCCTACCTGGACTACAGGTCCATGTTAAAGCTGAGACATGGATCAAATTCTTTCTAGGAGCAGTTGATTATTACCTGGTTAGCTATAAATCTAAATACTTGCTTTTATCTCCTTTCTGTAGACATTTTAAAACAGATCTGGTTTAAATATTTACTCATGAAAAAATGAGTTTGTGAATTGCTAGAGGCAAAGTTGAAAGGATTCTGTAATGAACAAGTAAAGAGAGTATTAGAGGCCAGGAGAATTGCTATCAGCTTTGTGCAAACTTTAATGGGGGACACAATGACTTATGTGTGTTTTTTAAATGTCAGAAAATTAAATACACAATGATATAGTTATATTTTAATTTACTTAGTTCAGGTAAACAAACTGTAAATACCAATCTTATGTACGGAGTCAGCATCTAAACATTAGAAATTAAAGAATGTTTTTAAAATTGTGATTTATTCTCACTTTGTAGACTGAAGATATTTTTTCTCACCTGAAGACATTTTTTTCTCATCTGAATGACAATATTAATTATTTGAACTGAGAATAAGAGTGGAATTAGAATTTATCAAAGATGTAAATTCTGAAATAGAAGGTAATGTCAACTGTCCAAAAGTGGTGAAACAGTAATGTTGATATGGTTAAATGATTCTTTTTTCTGAGTACCAATTTAGATTTGCAGAGTTCAGTCTTCTGTCTGCTCAGGCTACTGTTGTGCTCTCCCCATGGTTATGCTTAAACTGTTACTGAAACTGCTCAGTAAGCAAGATTATGAATCTATCTGTGATTAAAAAAAAAATAGAAAATTAAAATAACTCCCTTCTTAAGGTTATTTTTAAATCTAATAAGCTCGTTGACCTCAGAACACTTGTGGTGCCACAAGTTAAGGAGAAATGTGGGAATGGTTCAGGGAATGAGCACATTTACCAAGATACCATGCTTTCTTGGAACATCCATTGTTTTCAGCTAGTCTGTCTTAGCAAATAAAAACAAAAACAAAAACAACAATAAAAAAACCCCACCATTCGAAACCATACTTACCTTCTTTCAGTCATGAGAAGGTGGCAGATTAACATTGAAGAAGGAGAATTATTGTCAGCTGTTCTTACAAGTGGTTCCTTTTGTATTGTTCAACTCAAAATGCAGAAAAGCCCCCTAGTCACAGGAATCCTTTAGTTTCTGGACAGGCTTTCTGCTAAGCAGAACTTTTTTGAGATGTATTACAAAAATAGTTCCTAGAACTTCCACATCAGTCTAAAATCAGTGGTGTTCCCCTTTTATGTGTAAATTCAGTGTAGAATTTGTCTGTAGAAACAATTAATTTGGAATAAATTGTGAGAGTGAAGGAAATGAGAAAATTAATGCCTAGCCACAAGAGAGTATTTTAGAGCCAAACAGCCACCAAAAGAACAGACTTGTCCTTTTCTTTTTTTCCTCTACTTACCCCACTGTTACATTTATAAAAATACTAGTTTTTTACACCATGAAAAATTCCACAGGTTGTCCAGCCAAATTCCTTCCTTCTCCAGGACTATTTCTGCTTGTCTTCATGGCATAGATCAAGGAGCATGGGAATCTGGGGGGGGACAGGATGGGGGAGGGATACCATTCCGTGTGGGGCTTGGGAAACCAGCCTCTACATGTTCCAGGAAATAAACACATTCTTTGCTTCAATGGAGCAGAAATGTTTTGTTGAGTAAGTCACAGCAGTAGACATATCTGCAGTTTGATTGTAACATCATGTGCATTTGAAATAAACCGGCACTCAGGTCTAAAAGTCCTACCTTTCTTTTTGCCATGAACCATATTGATTTCAGTTCTAAAGAATGTCTCAAACTAGAAAATAAACAGTATTTTACTAAGGTGAGGAATAAAAGTAGAGACTATGGCTCATTGAGGCAAAATACATAAAGAAGATTATTAAATATGGAAACATCACATTTTCATGAAGCATCCATATCTTACCTGCTTTAAATTTTGTTCCTTTAAGGAACTCCTATGACATTTTGACTGCCTTAACTAGGATTGATCACAAAGCTCCCTTTACAATTTTCTTGTGTAGATTTTTTATTAATTACTTTCTGTACTACAGTATTGTTTTTTCTGGGAACTAAATATAAGTGTCCTGGAGCTGAGTGTCACTCTTCCAATCTCCAAGGTATGTTGTTTCACTAATGCAAAATACTATTTCAGGGATAAAATCTGGTGCTATTCTTCTGGTGTTAAAAGCAGATGGTGTAGGAAAAGTAAGATTTTGTATAAATCTACTTATTTACATTAACAAGATTAGGATCTGTGACTTTGTAAACTTTCATGTGAGCATAATGGGTATTGGGGGTATGCAAGGACTAAACAACAGAACAAAGAAGATAAAAAGCTAGAAATTATAGTCTGCAGGGTTATAACTTACATTGTTTTGTAAGGGGGGAGCTGGAAGCTTGCTGGCTACATGTGTATTCTGTAAAATACTTTCACTAGTGATAAAAAAATCCCACTGTCTCAGCTTTGCTGAAGCTTTTTATATTGTTTCATTAAACATAAATACAGCTTTTTAACTTGAGAGTAATTTTTGGATGACTTTCAATTCCACATTAGTTCCACTGTTGATATAGTGGAATTTTAATTTATTTGTGTCACTTTCTTCTTTCTGTTTACTGTGTTTTGTGATTTTAAAGCTATCAGACTCCAGATAATGTTTTTCCATCAATTAAGTTTTTCTGTAATTTTATTTGGTTGCTTTATACAGTAAGCTTTGTATTACTACTGCAAAGCATCCTTTGAAGAAAGGTTGCTTACATGCACATCAGGCAACTGGCATCTGAAAGTATATAGCAAGTGAAATTATTCTTAATTATTTGGTTCTGTTCAAACATATATCTCCTTTTTATTTCAGTATTTGTTCTGATTTGAGGTTACCTAACAGCATCTCTCATAATCCTCTTTGCTGCTTTGAACACTGTGATAGAAAGCAGCTGGAATATTGTATAAACCTTTCACAGTATTCATGAGCAGTGACAGCGAATTTAAGTACAGATAATAGCATCACTAGCTTATAAATA
The DNA here is from genome assembly GCA_027886175.1 of Phylloscopus collybita. Classification (NCBI taxonomy): domain Eukaryota; kingdom Metazoa; phylum Chordata; class Aves; order Passeriformes; family Phylloscopidae; genus Phylloscopus; species Phylloscopus collybita. Next base: position 8,979,396 of record JAJNNQ010000007.1, read on the forward strand.
TCAATACTGTTTTATTGCAGAGACATTACCTTCCCATTATTTCAAAACTGCTATGTAGACTTCTGTAAAAATGTAGTAAGTCAGTCTGATATTTTCCATATGTGACCTGATGGTAGAGTAACTTATCTTCAGGAAGTCTGAAACAAATTCCACAAGGTGTTTCAGAGACATGAGAATTGCCATTCATGTCTTAAAAAGTTTTGTTACAATTTTATTTCTTTCACTCATCATAAAGAGAGTTAACCTAGGAAACCTGAACGCTTTCAATTCATTGTCCTTGATAATTGAGATGGTTCTGACCCATTGGAGTTCATGTGTAACTTAGAGTCAAACAGCTCCTTTTTTTTACTGTTCTGAATTTACTGTATAGGTTGGGCTCCTCTTCTAAAAAATGTTGCAAATAACAGAGGTATTACCCCTAAAATGAGTTAAAATAGCTCTGAAGCATTACTTAATGGAGAGGAAATTCAAATACAAACTGCAACTACATTGCAGTTTAATCGTGTTCTAAAACTTCCCCAACTTACTCTCATCAATTTTTCTTGCATGTACCTCTCCTTTCTGTGCCTGTATGTATGGAAGTACATCATTATGTAGCTTGGTACCACTACATATGCATTATGGTTAGTAGGCAAAAATGGTCAGAAGTGTTTGCCTCATTTCTATCCACTATCCTGTCTACTTCTCTTAAAAAAAAAAAAAAAAAAAAAAAAAAAAAACCAACCCAATAAACAAAACCAAACAAACAAAACATCACCAAAACAAAACAAACAAAAAAACCCACCCCAAAACTAAACAAACCAAAAAAAAAAAACCACCACAAATTTTCCATTGAAGAAAATTTAGCTTATGAATTGAAATTACATTGCAAGGAGGTGCAACTTCCAAACCCAATAGAATTTCTGTTAAATTAGTCAGACACTACCAGTTTAAACTATTGAATTCCTGCCTACTTTGTTGCACTATCCTTAAACATTTTCTACCATTCAGTTTATTTTTTACAGTGGAAAATTTGTTTTATCAGAAAGATTTCTAATCACACCTGTTACAGCTTAGTTCTGCAAAACTGTAGGTGTGAGGGCTCTTCCAATGCATCAGTTTTTTGTAGAACAGAAGTGCTCAGTATAGCCTGTCTGCTCTATTATAAAAGTCTACAGTAACCTCAAGTAACGAGTGTTTGAAATTTCTTGATCTTCTTTGAAGCTCTTACAGTGACAGTAAGCAGGGTCCTTATTTTGTGCCTGCTACCTAAAGTCTAACTTACACTTCTTTGCACCGTGAAATTTGATTTCACTAAGTGTGTTTCAAGTAACCCAGTTCAAGCTACAAACTGAAAGAACCAGGCTAGTAGTGAATGCTTTAGGGGTAACATTAGCCCTGTCAAGTATCTAGAGGTATGTGCAGTGTAAATATTCAAACAGACCCAGGATTCTGACTCCAAAATTGCATCACCAACTGTCCTGCTTGACAACTATCTAACTAACTAACTAGCTAACTGTGTAAACATTTAAAAGACCAAGGGATGTAGAACATTTCCTTTGGTCTCCAGAAGTATTCCACTAATTCTGGTCCAGATGGTTTGGACACATTGCAGCTTTAGTTTAGGCCAAAATGTCTGTGATTCACTTGCTTTGCCCTGACTGCCCTGGAAGGAGTACATATGCATGGACTGGGCAGGATGATCTGAACAGGTGTATAACTGGACAATACAGACTCCTTTCTCTATCACAGTTGATGCACGAGGCAATGGAATTGGAATCTAAGGAGGCACCTCCAAATGTCTCTGTAGTCTTCAGAGGTCACCCAAAGACTTTTGCAGCACTGAGCAGTTACGTGCGCAGCTGGCACTGAAGCCATCAGGATCTGTGAGCTAAGTGCTCTGTTGCTCATCTCTGAACAGTCTGTTCTCTGGTGCCTTCTGATGCCAAACTTGGCAGAGCAGGCTGGGATAGTGTCTGGGAGTCCTTTTCTTGGTGACTTGTTTGAGTCCAGAATTCTTCCCTTATCCTGTGTACTGACGGTGTGTTGGCTCCCTGCTGTTACTCTTTGATTCTGACATCAGAAGTGTGTTCCTGTCGCAGGTGGGTTCCCAGCACTGTGGATGCAGCCCAGGTGATGCTGTGCTTGGCACTGCAGGGCCTGGGCCTCTTTGTGATTCTGGTTTCATGCCTTCTCAAATTAGCAAGTTGCAATACAGCTCAATGGCTCCAAGATCGCTTGTTGAGATAATTACACTGTTCATAATTTTCACATTGTGACTGCAGCCCAGTCATGGTTAAATAATAGAGACTAATTTACTACTCACAGCTTTTCAAAATGAGAGGAAAAGCATATCTGCTATGTTTTCTGTTTAGATATCCTGATGCAAGTTTATCACTATGACTGTTCTTTTCTTGAATGGAAATTGTTCAAATAGTTAAGAATTTGAGTTGTGTTTTTGATGTAAAGTTCAGGCAATAAATTAGTGAATTTCTATTTAAATTATTGTCTGACTAATCAACTGAATTCTATTCCCTACTTCCTGCTTTATGTATGTAAAGTACAGGTGACTGGGTCAGACTTTCTATTTCAATTATTCTGCTCTTTAATCTCAAATAATGGGCAGTTCTCTGTTTTGATTCTCAGTGCCTTTGTATCATTAGATGCATTGAGACTGACCAGCAAATCATAAAGGAGGTCTGTTGATAACATCCAGTGGACACTTAAAAAGCTGAATATGACACTGTAAAGGCTCTACAAAGGTTTAATGCATTGCTTCCTGCACTATAATGAGTAATCCTCTACATCAGGGAATGAATCTACACAGAAGAATCTCTAGAAGACATTCTGCTGTGTTAATTGGTGTGGGTTTAGCCCCTTTTAATTCAGAAATGTGTTGTCTTCTTGTCTTTCCTTCATTATAATTGTATTTACGCTTCTGAAATGCAAATATTTTCTGTGTAAAAAGACAAAATATCCTTGATATACAAGTAAATACTTCTGTGCAGTATGCAAGACCAGGATATGGTTCAGTAACACCGTTTTCAGTAGAAGTACAAAGCCAAACAAAATTTGGGCTTTAATGCATGTCTTGGTAGTATTTATTTCTGGAGGTTTTAGAGAATTTGCTTTGAATCCCCCTTTTCTGTGTGCCATTTTCCAAACAAATTGTTAAACCTTTCCTTTAACTACATATGGTAATTATAATATGTGATTTTTCTTTTGACAAAACATGGTTTGTTCGATTGATTTCACACAGGCTTCCATAATTAGGGCTATGTGGGATGGGTTGTGACACATTCTTCTGGATCAAAATATACATAAAAAGTTCCATGCTGAAGAGTTTTTACATGTGAAGGAACTCTGTAGCTCTTGCAACAGAGGAAAAACACCAAACTGGAAAAGCCTAGTTCTTTCCTAGTCCTCTCCTGCTGTTACTTTGTGGAGGCTTGTGATGTAACACAAGTGGGGTGCAGCCATAACGTTTTCTCTTCCAGAATTGGATGAGCTTGTGTCCCACAGGTGTGCTGATTGTCTCTCAGACATTGCTGCAGTTACAAAAGGCTTTCTTGCTCACAGTCAAACATCTCCTGTTGTTCTACATCACTCTCTTTTAAGTTCTGGGTTAGGAACTGAGTTGGCTTTTTTGATTGAACACCTATCAGAGAACTTGGTGGTTATTACTGAGAACATGGATCATTTCTTCAATGCCTGCATCACACTAATCTCTGGATCTGTACAAGACTTTTCCTTCCTGCCAGTTTTGTATTCTTTGGAGGAAACTGCTTTTTCCTTCCTTGCAACAGAAGGCTAAATTTCTGAGCACAGGGAATTTGCCTTCCATTGCTTTAAACTATTATGTATTTATGCATGGTGAATGTTGCCAGTGGCCCATAGGTGTGACAGTTGACATTTTTGGCTGCTAAAAATAATTTCAGAATCGTAAATTTAAGTGTTATTGTAAACTTCTTAAGATACGTGATAAGAATAGAATTGTGGGTTTTTTCAGTTTGCTTTCCTAGGTGAACACAGTGTATCCATACTGTTGTCATTTATCCCTTTTTAATCCTTTTGACCATGATGACTAATTTCTGTCTGTGCTGACAGAGTTACAAAGATCTCAGACAAAGAATTTTCAGATTTTACAAAAACAAATGAATGAGTAGTGAATAGAGAGCCACATTAGTGCACTTACTGAGACGAGAAGCTTGTGGCATAAGCTCCTACTGCATTTGTTGATGGGAGAAAATGTACAGAAAAGAAAATAATGGAAAACAAATTATAATTTCTGAACCTCTGAAACTGTTCATTTAGTATGATTAGGGGGAAAGAACAGAAAAATTTGAATACTAAAGTTTGAAACTTTAAGAAAATCATCTACTCTAATATAAAATCTAGATTAGTATTGGCATCCCTACTTAGTGAGGTGTTAGCACTATGAATATTAAACTATTTCAGAGTGAGCAGATATAATGTAAATGCCTCCATAATATAGATGGAAATCATAGAATAAATTAGGAATAGAAATGTCTTTTTTCAACACTACTTGTTCATAATCTCTGGAAATGGAATGTATAAAATACATATGGTCATAATCCAGTAAAACTTCAAGCAGGTGAAATTGGTGTGATGTTTGGCCAGGCTGACTTCCACAGAGGGGCCTTGGCTCTCTAGTTTCAGCATTAGAATTGCACTAATTATGTGTAATCCATTTTTATCTACTAAAGCATTTTTATCTACTGTTATTGTATTTTGGAGTGAACACAGTATTCCACAGTGTTCTTTGAAAATACACATTCCTTGTTTCTTGCTAGAACATGATGGAAAGTATACATCTTAAAATGAAAGTAGAAATGTCAACATGTGATTTTTAAAATAAATTGAATCAAATTTCATTTATTTCGTGAATTCACATCACAAGCTCATGCAGCTGATAATAGCTCATATAAGCAGTGCTCATCTGGTGTTCAGAAGGTTGTATCTGATCAGCTCATGACAACATAGAGGGCATATTTTGTGTCTTTGTTCTAATTCACAGCTGGCAACTCTATCTGGTAATCCCAGTGAAAGCTGCAGCTGGAAATGCAAAACTACTTTTGAACTTGCATATCCTTCCCCAGAGATATCTGAAGCCTTGGAGATATGTTTCTTTTATGATTCCTGTTAAATTATGGAATGAGTTGTTTCATTAAGAGTGAAGTCAAGCAATGAATCCTAAAATACCCACTGTAAGACCATGTTTTATGTAACAAAAGAAAGCTAAGAATGACCAAAAATACTTAATTTTGCATTTTTTCATGTAATGAAAACTCACTGTAGAGCTCACTTCTTTATTAAATTTCAAAACTCCTTATTACAGAATGATGAAGTAGTCACTGTATTCACTTCTACCTTGTTCATCTAAAATACGAGCAAGCAGTGTGCAAGCATATTTGGTTTTGTTTCTTGACGCTGTTAAGTACAGTTAGAAGATTAAATTCTCAACTGCAGAGTACGAGAATTTCAGTGTGTTTTTTCAAAGCAGCTTACCATACTTCAGTTTCTAGTAGTAACTTGTGCAACCTTTCATCTTATGAGTCAATCCTATAATTAGTATCCTTCTTTGCCAGAGGCGTACTGCATGTTTGTTTTAGGTACAGAATGTCTGCAAGAAATTTAACTTAATCATTACTTTTTAATGTAAGAGCTGGTTAGCTCAATTACACTAGATTAAAGTGAACTTGAAATTCCTGAGTTACAGAGAAGGGGCTAATCTGTGACCTGTAGTGAATAAGTCCTATTTCCTATGGTTTTTTCCTTATGTGGGTAGCCTTCAGCCCAGGCTTGCAGTGGCTATAAGCAATTAGCTATTTTCTGTATAGAGTGGATGTGCAAGGTTCTTATTTAAGTTTAACTTGCATAAGTTCAAAATTATGCCAGGATTGCATTGCAGTAAAGCTGCAAAATAGGGTTTTTTTCAGTAAACTTTTACTTTCTTGTTTTTAAGGGTAATCTGAAAAAATAAGTAGCGGTTAAAACTTCTCAGTATTTTTTAGACAATTTTTAATTACAGAAGCATTAGATTGTTTTAAATATATTCATTTAATAACATGCTTTTAAGCTGTATTCAGATTGAAAATACTGGTTCAAATTTCTCTCTCATAATCACACAGGGAATGGTTGCATTAGCACCACTTCAGAAGCACTGAGTTTTGGTACCTCTGGGTAAATCCATGCTGACTGCTGTGTCTTTGGGTACAGAGTTCAAGCTGTAACTGGCATGTGGATATAAAATACTGCTAAACAAGTGCACAGTGATGTGTTGGGGTTTTTATTCTACTTGGTGCTGGTAGGTATTGTTTGACTCAATGGTCTTAAAGGTCTTTTTTGACTTCTAAGGATTCTATGATTCTAAGTTGCTAAGCTACAAAATTCTCTGTCTGTGTTCTGCTTAAATTTCTTGGTTTTAAGAAAATACAGTAGAAAACATGGAATCCATCTAGGTTCAAACTTTCCACACTGCCAACTCTCTGTTAAGAAAATCATTGTCAAGCAGAAGAACACTGAAATACCACACTAGAGGACTGGAATTACCTGGAGGACTGGAATGTATTGGAAGTAGGATAAAATGCAATAAATAGCCTTATAACAAGAGCTGTGTGCTGAGGACCTTAGCAGTAATGATCCATTATAAACCAACACCTCACAAGCTGGGAGCAGCCTTATAGAAGAAGGGTCTAATGTTCCTACTGATCACTTGTATCCTCCAAATCGTTGTCCTCTACTTTGCTCACCTTTAATTTTTTGAATGATAGACCTCACACTGTCTCACTGGTTCACTTGTGCTAAAGCAGTGTGCTGCCAAACTCCTCATTTACAAAGATCACAGAATAATCTCACATGTTATTTTGGTCAGTGACATGTGCCTTTGAGGTACACCCTGTGACTGTTTCCTAAAAACATGAGCTCTTTGTTAGAGCTTTTTTAACTGAAGGGTTGTGTCCACCAGTTTTAGTAAAGTTTCATTTCAGACCAGTGGTATGATTCTATGTGCATATTACTGAGTGTGATTTATAGTTCCCCTGTCTGCATGTGGAAGTTTAAGATGGAATTAATGCACCCCAATTTGGGCATCTAAAAGTTAATGCTTAGCACTGAAGTTGTCAGCCCAACCTCCCAGTCAGGGGTGAGAATTAGGTACCTCAAGAGTTCAGGCAAGCCAGGTAAGGTAAGCCCCAGTGACTAACACTAAGCAGTCTTTCAAGCCTTTTCAGAATAATTACTTCTCAGGAGATTCTGTTCCTGGCTTTGTTTTAGAAAGAGAGCCTGAGGTGACTGGCTTTGTCTTCAGACCTTCAGACTTCTATAGTTATGAATGTCACCTAGATGCAAGTATCAGCTTAGATGAAAACTTCAATTCCACATTGAATGATTGTGTCTGACTCCCTAAAACCTGATCCCTAAAACTCTTTTTTCTTTTTAATTAATTTTAAAGAAGGAAAATTACTTTTTAAAGTGTAGATTTTTTTCACCCCTGCTATATAAATAAAAACACAAAAAATTTAGAAAAATATTTTTCTTACTTTTTGATATAATGTCTCTTACAAACCAAAGCCCATCTTCTAAGAGAACTTGCTGAAGTTAGAATATGCCAGAATTGAGGCCTGCAACCATAATGAGATTCCCTCATGTATAGTTAATCTAATACAGCTTGTATTGGCATTACTGCATATTATTTCCCACTGGGCCTTTGTTCATTTGAAGCACAGGCTAGACAAAACCTATAATTCTGTAAGTCTCACTTTTTATTTGCTACACACTATTTTATCATCCATGCAGAATATGAGGTATTAAGTACTGCTGGACTTTTCTGGGGTTCTGCCACTGTAAAGAAGTTGTCACAGGTTTTGCAGTTGTGACTGACTTTTATCTTTTCAATGGAAGTGGTGTAAAATGTTTAACATCTGTTAACAAAGTGAAACAGAGGAAGTCAGAGGCCCTCAAAACCCTTCATTGTTTATTGACAGAACCAGAGTAGGATGCCACCTTCTTGACTGTGAATATGTACAATGGCTACATCTGTGAGCTGAAGTTCACTCTGTATTCAGTGGAGAGATCAAGGGTGGTGTTTAAAACAAATCAGACTAATTACACCCTAAACGAGCTTTTCTCCTACCCACACCTCCCCACCAGCCCTCCCCATCCCCTGTAGAGAAAGTTCAGGTGATTCCCTCCAAAGCAGATCTTTGCCTTGGCCAGCTGAATCTCACTTGCAGAGCTTGACTTTTCAAAGAAAACCTTTCAGAATGTCTTCTGTATTCTATGGCCAACTCCTACTGACTAATGTTAAAGAGGGGAGATGTTAATGTGTCAAATTAAGTAATATAATAAAGCAAGGATCTTGTATGTAGCAGCCTTTTGTTCTCTATAACTTTGTCCCCGCAGCCTTAAGTGGTGAATTAATAACTGCTTTTCATGAGCTATTGTTATTTCTGATGTCAAAGCTACTGCTTCTTCATTTTAATACAGTTTGCATGTGCATGAACACTGATGCACGGTAGGCAACTTCTTTTTAGGAAATCACAGCATTTTTGATATCTGCAATAATACAACAAGCTGGGGATTCCTAAAGGTGTTAACCTCCATGTTACAGATTTTTTAAAATTTATATTTAATCCCATGTATTTCATATTACTTACCCCAAAAATGTGTTTTTAAAAGATCCTGAGATTGCAAAGTTAAAAACTTTAAAAATACTAATAGTGTTGGTTATGCAACTCTTAACCTTAAGTCAGAATTGTAATTCAGCTCAGTGGAGTGTATTATGAAACTGTCTTAATTAGATAAACATACTTTTGGTTTTCCCTAGTGCAGATTTATTTCTCCCCCCAACATGTGCCTTGTATGGAGAATTTAAGGTAGCTTAGTGATATTTCAGCATAACTGTAAACAGGAAAAATATAAGTGCTGAGCAAGCCTAAGTCTGGTTTATTTAATTTTGTTCCAGTCTGCATAGCACGTGACTGTGCAAAGAGGGGCCCTTACTACTTCTGCCAAAGCTTTACAACTGGGCAAATTCAACTGGAGAGAAGAAATAAGCTTTTACCTAGCTCAGCTTCTGGAGTAGTGGCTAAAACAATCTCCATGAAGGTGGTAGAAGAGTCTTCATTTCGTAATTCTTGGCAAAGAGCTCTTAAGCTTTCTCAGAAGCAGAAACCCCATCATTGCCTCCACTTTCAAGAGTTGCATCTGAAAGGCATTATAAGCCATGTTTGTGATTTGTCTCTTAATTTAATTTTAAAATAAGATCCTAGATTTTTGTTCTCTGTAGAGTTTTAAGAGAAGTGGAAGCTCCTCCCTGCCTGTGAGTAATTTATGGGAAGAGGAAAGTGCATTATCCTTCTCCAGGTTTCTGTGTCTATGGGCTGAGCATGGTGACATAAGGAACTCTCCTACTCGTATGACAGATATTTCAGATTCTATCCCATATTTAACCTTTTCTTCACACTGAATAGGAAGTCTGTGACTGAATACAGGCCTCTAGCTTCCCAGACAGATTTGGATTTTAAAATTACAGATTTCACAGCTTAACTTCTGCATACTTAAGCCTTGCCCCTTGGTCACTTTTCAAAATGGATACCAAAATACAATGGCATCAATATTTTTTGTGATTTTTAGATTACTCTGAATTATCTCCAATCTGAAAGTTGTGGTTCTTCTGTTTTTTATTTCTTGTATATTCTCTCAATTTGGAAATAACCTTTTTAAAATTTAATGTAATAAATTGTCCAGTGTTGAGCACACATGCACACACATGTATTTCCAGATCTCTTTGAGAACTGATTTTTTATTAGTCATATCTAATAACTAGGCTCTTTCTACATGGGATTCCTAATACTTGGAAGAATTTCCTTAGCATTTATATTTTTTCTATTTGGTAACAAAAAGTATTAGTACATTGAGAGAGTTTGAAGAGTGAAGGTGTTTCTAACTATCAGGATTTCATTTTCCTTTCCCAGTTATTTCAGATTTTAATTTTAGGCCAGGAGGCACCAAGGTAAAGGTACTAAAGCTTTACTGAATTTTCTGGTAGCTGCTGGAACATCTAACTGTCTGTACTAGGTAAGTTATTTGGCCAATTCAAGAAGCTGCTTTTTGAGCAAAATAAGGAAGTTACTCCTGCACCTAGTTTGATATTCAAATAGAGTGGGTTTTCTTAATGTATCACTTATTGATATGTTTGTTTTCAAATCAATTAGAAATCAATCAAATCAATCTTTTAGAAAATCACTATTTTCTAAAGCTTTAGAAACTTTGTGAATGAAATGTATCCCGGTATACTCTGTTATTCTGATGACAGAACAGCTTGGAAACAGAAGTGAGGTAGCTGAGTACTGTTACCTTTACAAAGCATTTTTAAAGCAAGGACAAAAGCCATAGTTCTTGAAAATGTATAAACTGTGATGTTTATGGAAATTTTTGTCAACAAACTTAGGCCACAGGCTTGGAATCATTATGAAATCTTTTGCTTTACTCCCTGGGTGTTACCACAGCTGAACCAGGGTAAGGAGGGAAATATTTGGGATAGAAATTGAAGTGTTAGAAATTACTTCTTGTTGAATCAGAGAAGGACAAAAACTCTTTTATGACTGATTAACATTTCACTTCTTGCTTTACTGGGATTTGTACAAATAAATACATAGATATATATGGAAGAGCAGGTATGTGCCCTGCCTAGGGGCAGGCTTAGCTGCTCCACCAGCCCTCAGTCATGGTCACAGGATAAGAGTTTTCCACACTGTCGTATTTCAAAGTACTGAGAACCAACCCATGCACCAATCTCCTCACACAGCAGCTGTAGGAGCTTGTTTGAACCTTTTGGAACAGACCTGTAACCCCAGTGCTTGGGATTCACAACATTCAATAACACTTCCCATGAATGAAAGTGGGTTATTCTCTCTTGGCTAGAGAGAGCCTTCAGACATGCTCATTCTTCTATTTCCATGTGTGCCACTGCCATTTTACTAGTGAATGTCCAGGTAGATTCTGAAGGGTTCATGGCCCCCCTCTCCTCCCTTAGCAAATGGGTGATGGCTGTAGCTGCCCACATGAACATGATTTGCTTTTCAGCAAAGCAAATTCCTCCTCTGCTTACGTGGGCAGTGTCTTGTGTGAGTGGTTTGGGATTGAGAGCAATAGAGTGTGTGCAGAGACTGAATGGAGCAGAAACTGTCATAAACAGATCAAATGGACTCAAATTCTGCACAGGGATGTTTTTATTCTCTGACTGGATAGTCCTAAAGGTTAAATGGGACTGCACATACAGAATACAAAGTACAAAAATGCAAAAAAAAATACTTCCTGCTTTCATTTTCTGTTGAAAGGATGAAACAGCTTTCATAGCCTGTGTGGGATGGATGCATTCTATAGTTGGATTTGAACAAAGGAGGAGCCTAAAATAGCATGTTGTATTTCACAGAACATGTCTGGCAATGAATGTGGTTAAAAGTACAAGTTAGAGGTGATGTAAGAAAATAGGTTTTCTACTGTATCTAGCAATCTCATGTCTTCTGACATAAGCTTTATGGGACATTGCTTTAGCACATGAAAACACCTAAAAAAGGAGTTGCATTTTCAAGAAAATGGGTGTTGCCCACCCTCAGCTGTCAGGGATGTAAAGCTGGCTTCTAGAAGCAAAAGTCAGAAAGGCAATTGTTGACAACACCACCATTAACAGCATTAACAGAGACTTGTTGCCATCAGATCACACTGGGTGTTTCCAGTTTATGGAGGAGAGATCTGTCTTTTCTCATTTATTAATAACCAGTTCTGTTGGAGGGTAGAATGTGTAGTTCACTGATGACACAGATTTTATCCCACTTCCTCCGATTTTTTTTTTCTTACTCTCAGATTTTTCCAGGTTATTTGAGGGTAGCAGTGATCTGAGCTGTTACTCTCATGGACTTTTATATTCACAGGACTAGACAGTTCTCCTAGTTGAGAGTTTTGTGTATGAAACAATGTTACTTCTGTGCCCTTATAGTGGCTCAATTTAGATCACCATGGTAATACCAAGATTTCACATCTCTGAACTGCTAAAAGGAAAATGTGTAGCAGCGGTTGGCTATGCCTTACAGACATTGTGGTGTGTACCCAGTACTGTGGAGTTCATATATATTTTAAATTCACAGACACAGTGCAATTGTTCTACTATTTTAAACATAAAAGGCTGTCAGCAGCTGGAGTTTGTGAAAATACACAGTGCAAGAGAAATGGTCTTGGAAATGAATAAATCAAATTTCAAAGATTTTAATTTATAAGCATATTTCTCTGGATTTCCAAACAATGGATAAATACTTGAATAGTCATTTTCTCCCCTAGGGCTTTTTGGTACATTTATTAAGAAAATAACAAAACCAGCAAAATAAAACAAACAAAAAGAAAAAAAAATGTAGGCCATTAACTAAAGGCTTTATAGTCAGCACTTGGAGCACATTTGAAAAATGTGGTTTGACATGATGAACCTTTGGGTGTAGGCTGTGCACGCAAAAGGCTGTCTTTTTACAGATGTTGGGAGACTCTGTCCCCACTGTTTACCACAGTCTCCAGCAGTAATGTTTAATAAAGTTTCTTACCTCCTACTTGAAAGGAGAAGGGAGGCAATCTGCTGCTTTGTAAAGACTCAAGGAGATGTTCAGGGAAACTTGCTTTCCATTGATGTTAATGCTCAGTAGTGTATAAAACGTGTATTTTGTCTACATATACAGCTCTTATACATGCAGTATCTGAATTGTCTATATCATATGTAAGGATATATGATACATCCTTTTGTTTATTTGGGGCTAGGTAAATATACTGCCTTCTTACTTTTAAATGAATATAAACATCTTTACCTTTTTTTCCCCAAACTGAAGGAATTTCATTGCCTTACATTGGCTTGCCTTTTCTGTGGATCAAGGGCACACACACACAGATAGCCACTGCAGTTCAGCTGACAGGCAGTAACTTGTTAAATTGCATAACTTGAGGGTATGTCTGAGCCCTTAATTCCTGTCAAATTAAGGTTGATACCACTGAGTTGGGCCATTCAACATGCAGGTAATGGGCCAACAGTTTTTGGAATAGGCAAATATTCTTTTCCCCTGTCAACCAGGAATACCCGTATTCCAGGAATTAACAACATTTTAACCTTTGCATCTTGCTTCCAATCCTGATTGTAACAGGCACTCTGTCCAATGTTACTGCTTTTTAAGTGCAGTTTGGCTTAGCTTTGTTATTTTGAGTAAGCTCTCTCTAGGTTAGCATCCACTTGACATGTTAAGAAAGAAACCCAAACATAATATTCCACATTTTATTCTTCTCAAATTTGCTAGTTAGTATATGTTTCCTGTATCCATGGAAGAAACATACAGTGTTCCAAGCCCTGTTTTCACATGGTTGATCTACCACAAAAAACTTTCTTTTAGGTTTGCTGATTCCAGTAGCAACTATAGTTAATCATGGTTCTGGAAAAAAAATTGGAGAAAATAAACATGAAATCAGTGACAATTTACTGACAATTTACATTTTGCCCTGTCTCTTGTTGTTTGGTATAATAGGCTGAAAATCCAGCTATTCTGTTTATTGGCAGAAATTTTAGTGATACAGCTGGGATTTATATGTTCCATACCAGCTGAGTTATTGCTGTTTAACTGTCTTGGATTAATAGAAACTTTACTTGCTTTTAAGGACCACACCTTTGCATTTACTGCCATTATAATGTAAAATTGGTAATTAAGGGAAGAATGTGTATTTAGGCTTTTTGCTCAAAATTATGGAGGAGACAGTTTGATATTTTGGATAATTCTTCTTCAACATCAGCACATTTTCAGAATATGTTAGAAGTAAGACTTAAAAAAGGAAATCAGTTTCTTAAATAAAATATGGATAATATGCACATGCTTTCCAGAATCAGAAAACAGTGTGCACCTCCTCCCTTCCTTTCTGAATGTATCCCATCCAATTCACAAAGTGTTTAATTGCATATTTAAATTTAATCATGTAATCATCTAATAGATGTAAGTACAAGTTTAAATTTAAAATCCAACTCCTTGCTTTACTGAAGTGGGTCCATTAAGTCTGTGAAAAGAAAGAGTTTATGAAAATGCATACATGTCTGAGTAACACTGAAAGCAGAGTTCAGCAATGCCCAACGGGCCACTTCTACAATAGCAATCTACTTCTGAAATGTTGGTCTCTGCAGGGAAGATCACTATCATTATAATTAGAGCTAGACTACAATGGACTGCTCAGAGTAGCTATTCCAAAAAGTTCTTTGAAGATGAAGATGAGTGGTAGGCATTCTCAGGAATAGAAAATTGCTTTCTCAAGTGAAAAAAAATCAACTAAATAAATCTTAAATAGTTAGATGGCTAAAAAAATTTTCGATTTTGCCATCCCTATTTAAAATGAAATCATTGTATTACCAGTTTGAATATTGCTGAGGGGCATTAAAGAAATATGTACTTTATTTTTTCCTAGAATACATAATATGCAATCATACTTGAAAATAGATGTATTTTATGAGCAAATGAAGAGAGAAAAAAATATAGAATCTTCATCTCCTGTGCTCTTATTTCTTTCTTGTCCTTTAAAATTGACAATTCTTTTTTTCTGCAAATTATGAAGGCCTAATTACTAAGAACCCTTTTAGTTTAGTGCTCTTATGTACATTAATACAAATAGGTGTATTGGTATGAAAAATATTTGAAGATGTTCTGATCAGGTTTTTTTTTGTTGTTGTCTGCTTTTTAAATACTTGCCCAGTCTCTCTTTAACCTTCTTAAGAGTAGATCAGGCAGTTGCCTAAAATTGAAAACCTGATACCAAAGCACAGTCTGATCTTCACACCAAAGCCAGCACACATTGCTATATGGACAGGCTTTTATATAGATTTACTGCTTCTCACAGATATCCTGGAAGTTCATGCAGAAATTTCTTCAGTCTGCTAAAGCTATAAACTTAAAACTACAGCTGCAAGAATCCTAGAAACTGAGTGAAAAGTTTTCTCTCTGGAAGACTGAGGTACTCCTGCCAAGAGCATTCAAGTTATGACAAAATGATTATGACACCCAATGCATTTTCTTTAAAATTAACATTGAGGAGTTGGAAAAGAAGCCATAGTACTCAGCTCTGTGAGTAATAGGAATTATAGAAGAACATGAGAAGGGTAGGTAATAACTATGTAAGGGGAAATATGTCTGTGCCAGTGGTCAGTCGTGAAGTGTGTCCTGATGTTCAGAGGGTATCTCCTGTGTTTTAGTTTGTGTCCATCCCCTCTGGTCTGAGAAAAGAGCCTGGCTCTGTCCTCTCTGCACACTCCCTCCAAGGATTTATACAAATTGTTGAGATTCCCCTGAGCCTTCTCAAGCTTGAGTAATCCCAGCTCTCTCAAACTTTGATCATAGGGGAGAGAATCTCCAGTCCCTCAATCATTTTTGTGGCTCTCTGTTGTACTTTCTCCAGTTGCTCCACTCTGTGCAGTTTGGCAAGTTGAAAGCATGTAAAAAAGATATGCTATAAATCTGCTCTCCAGATTTTGATGTGACAGTGGAACATAATAGTACAAATTGAAGGTAAATGGAAATATTTAAGCTGATGTAAATGCAGCAACTCTTGTTTCTCTTCATACTGAAATCAGGAAATGAGCAACTAAACTTTCTTTCTTCTGTATAATGGCCATGATCTGATCTCTCTACCTTTTTATACTACCCTATTTACTACATGATACTATAAACTGCAGAAACTGTTTTTATTTAATACATTTGGTGGGTTATTTCTGTAATTTTCTGGGTTCTTTATTACATAGAATATAGTGTTTTCTTTGGCATTAAGTGATCTAAAGTCTTAGAATTAAGACAATTTTTCCAAATGCCTTGGTTTTGTCAATCCCTATAGGCATTATAACAAAGCAATATGGCATCACAAACCCTTTGGTGCCCGTGTTTGATGTGTGTAGAGGAAATACCATAACTGTTGCAGAAAATTATTCCTGAGTAATACAATTCCACTGATTGCACAAAGCTAGGAAGTTCTCTCCTGCCATTATGAAATTGCAGTAAGGATATTGAACAGTTGTATTTATGTACAATTTGATTAGAGGTTTTAATATACGCTGGCAGACATTTATCTCACAATTTAAACTTATGACTGCAAGACCATTTCTTATGGTCTTTAGGTTTTAACCAAATATCTTCTGGGGTAAATAGGCACAGTAACTTATTTTTGTAAGTTAGTAAAATAGGGTTTGTGTTTCTTAAAATTTTGCTGTCATAGAAGTACTCTGTGTTTTAGTTCCATTTTCTCATTGAATTTAGGAGGACTTTAAAGTAGATTGAAATAGGTGGGCTGTCAAAATTCATAGGTTGTTTAAAAACCATTTAATTTTAAAATACATAATTTAAGACCATTTCAAAGTTTTGATCCTTTAAAAATATTTTTCGCTTTCCACCTATAGGTGAAAACATTTGTAGCTGGAAACATTGCTTGTCTTCAGAAAGTTGGGTGTAAAGACAAGAATGTTGACTAGAGGTGTTATGTAGTGTTAAAAAAAAATCTGAAGTGAAGAGTTGGCAGACTGGAAATCCTGGGTTTGATCTTGGAAATGACCATGGTGTCATGATGTATGCAACAAAGCAGGATCATCATTTTGACAGCATTTGAACTTCTGTGGGTGTCTCAGTGCCCAGAAAGTTTCCTTATTAAGGGAAGTTCATGTATTTGTGACTCCCTCTGGTGGATCACTCTCTCACTAGGAAATGTTCTCCATATTAAATTCATGTGACATTAAACATTCAGATGTCTTTGTTTTCATGGTGAGGATCTGATTCCATTCTCATGGACAGTCTGAATGTGTTTGTGTGCGTCTCTGCTCACTATTGCATATTTTGCAATATATCTTTTCTAAGATTCCTTTCCATACTGAGGGTGCTGATAAACATATCTATCTATATGTGCAAATAATGTCACACATATAAATACATTCTCTGTTTTTCAAAGAACATTCTCTTGTTTTCTGTGCCACAAACCTCTTCTGTTTCCCGTACTTTCATTTACATGACTGTATTCTGGAAATGTCTGCAGTTTGCCTTAATTATTCTTTAATTATATTTCAGGTACCACCAAGGTAAATCTTGTGAAGATCCCTTCAACTGCTTCCAGTCCTCGAGACACTGCTCTGGCAGCTGTTATCTGCAGTGCACTTGCAACAGTGCTCTTGGCTCTTCTCATCCTTTGTGTCATCTATTGCAAGAGGCAGTTCATGGAGAAGAAACCAAGCTGTGAGTTTCCAATTATTACTGTTTCTTGGTGATATTTATAGAGTGGTATTAGTTTGGTAGTTCTCCCTGTAGGTAAAGATATGAAAATGTCTACATCATTTAAGCAAGTTTAGCATTGAGATGGTCACTGTAGCAGAGCCCGGGATTCCATCCAAGTTTGCCAGCTCGGTGTGGAAGTTTCAGCTGCTACTGAGAAAATGCTGTTTAAATGCCCTGAAATACTCTGATTGCATCAATTCCATGGCATACTCTGCTAGATGGTGCACAGATACACGTGGGCCAGTCATGATCCAAGATGGGACATTACAGAGTTGCAATGTCAATGTGGAAATACCAGTTTGGAACATCTGTGCATCAAATGCTATTGTGAAACACAGATTAGGCCATCAAGATAATGGATGTGGCCACTGTAGATGAGAAATTTCTCCTTAAAAGTTTTAGTTTTATGGGCATATTCAAGATGAATTAAATACCTAAGACAGATCCGTAAATTTCTTTTAAATCCATAACAGCTCATCAATGTAATGTTTTTATAATAAACATTTTTCTGCCTCTTAATTTAAAATAAGAAAGAAAAAAGTGAAAAACACTCTAGTTCCCATTTACAGTTTTATAAAACTTTTATTAAAAGATGTTTATCGCATTTAATGAACCCTGGATGCCAAAGAAAAATACTCTCTAGGATGAATTGATTTCATTGCTGCTTTCAGCACAAGCAGAAATTAAAAGGTTTACAGAGGCATTGTAAGAATTGTTCCTAACCTAGAATTTGCTTTACACATGAGCTTTGAGAAATTCTGACACAGTGAATTCAGACTTCATTTAGTGAAGTGCAGTAACTTGTTTGCCTTGGCCTACAATTATAGAGATTAAAGGAAGTCTGCTGTTAATATAAAGCTCTTTAAGATAATATAAACAAAATCCCAGTGGCTGAAAGCTGACTCTGGAAAATTTCAGCTGGGAATCAGTGAGAATCATTAAACACTGCAAAAATGTAACAGTGAATAAGATATACTCTCAAATCATCAAAATGAGAGCAGATGTCTTCCTAGAAGAGGCTGTAGTCGAACCAGCTGTTCTGGGGTTTGTTGCAAAATCTGTGGTTTAGGTTATTGGAGGCTGCATGGTCACTGTGGATCTTTCAGCTGGAAAATGTATGGACACATTTTATAGCATGACAATCACACATTCTGTGAAGATAGAGGGCTCTGAGCAGGAAGAAGGGTAACACTCACTGACATAGATTTTTATTCACTTTGTTCAAAGGGTCTCTGAGATCACAAGACATTCACTACAATGGCTCTGAATTGTCATGTTTTGATAGACCACGGCTAAGTGAATATGACCACAGAACGTGCTGCCAGTGCCAAAGAAGTACATCACAGACATGTGGTATGTTAGGTCTGCTGAAAGGTGACTTTTTTTTATCTAACCCTTGAGTTGTGTTTAATTTAACTCGAGTTAAATTAAATTTAACTGCAGAGCTAACACTGTCAAACTACCCTTTGTCCTAGGCTAATTTCTTAAAAAGCAGAAAGGATTTTTAAGTAGCTGTTTGGGTTTTTTCCTGAATTAATTTTGGTGGCTTCACTTGAAAAAAATATTAAAATATCTATCTCATTCATTTCTGATAAAAATAGCTGCATCTGGCTTTGAGACTTAAATTAGTGTGAAGGATTTACCAGAGAGTATCTAAAAACATGGTGTGAATGCTAAAGGACGTTAACAATCTGGACAATTCAAATCATTGCCCTTTGGTGAAGTCAGAACAGATGCATTAAGAAATACATCATTTAGCACAAAAACACAGGCCTAAATATCGTCCTGATAGCTTAACTCAGAATGCTTCCACTTATGTGTATTCAGCTGAGAGGAAAATTAATTTAAAGAGTAGGTTCTCATGACTGGCTTCTATATTACTCCTGGAGGAAGGACTTGGCTTTTATAAATATTTCAATTTTAAAAGAATAAAGATGTTTTTTAAAAAAATGTTTTTACAGCAATAAATCTCTTTCCTCAATCCATGTATTATAATGTAACTGGCTCAATGTAATACTCAAGTTTGAAAGAGAACAGAAACTAAGTTTATATAGAGCTTTGACAGTTTCAACACTATTAAATTGATTTTCATTCCTTAGGACCAGTTCACTTGATTCCCTCACTGTGCTGTGATGAAACCTGTAGCATGGAGCACAGCAGCCACAGCTGTGCTTTCCACTCACAGACCACACTCAATGAAAGGTAAATTAGTTTTACAAATGTGTATTAAACATGAAGTTTTTTTTTAATGCAGTCAATCAATATTTATACAGAGACAACAGCTGCTTGAAGTGGAATAAGGCATTTTCATGAACTGTACCCATTTCATCCCATGTTGTGCAAGAATAGGTTTATGGTGAAAAAATTAAGTATTGCTTAGTAAATGCTGACTTGATCCATGGGTTTCTCTGAAGAGGTGGTTTCTCTCACAAGCAGATAATGTTTCTTTTTCTCTGTGGCACCTTAGAGGCTTTGGCCACCCCTGGTTCTGCTAATGGTTAGCAAGTTGCTGCATAAACCCATGAATCTGGGGGGACTGAGGTACAGTTCACAAGTGGCATGAAGATTTTTGTTTAAGGAACTCTTTAGGACTGCAGTATTTGAAATATCTATTATTTTTGACTTCTAGCAGGTTTTAACCTTTATTTTCTCCTGATCAGCTGAGTGTAAGTGCAGTAGTAGAGTAGTTATTTTTACAGCAGGGCCATGAGCTAAATATATAAAATTTATGGTGTCCTTCGGAGTTTCCTGGTTACAGATTTTAACACAGGATGTATTTATTTCTTTTAGCTAGAATAATTTTCCATGTAAGGCTTAAATTGGTCTTCAGTTTTTTTGTTCTTATGGCCACATGTAACTAAAACTGCAGAGGCAGCTTCTTCCTAAGTATTGTTTGTGCAAGGTGACTTAGCGACCTAAGTACAAATATCTAAGTTTTCTATAACAACTTGTTTAAATACCGACAAGCTTGAGTCATCCCTGTATACCACTGAGGCTGACAAATTGAGAGCTGTGTACTTTTTGAGGAATCTTTTGGTTAAGGCTTTAAAAATAACTGTAACATCCATGCTATGTGGACATCAAAAATCCTGTGGTTCCTTCCAATAGAAATGGAGCTTGTGCCAATTTCCTTTGCCAGAATAATGTATTTCCTTCAATTGTGGAGCAATGTCCTGACTTTTGGCCTCATCTCTGAAAATGCTTTGTGTGTATATCAAAGCTATTAAAGCATCATGTTTTGGAAATGAGTAAGGCTACTTAAAAACTGTTATAGGCATGTTAATGTGGGACGAGTTTTGTCACACTGCATGTCACACTTAATATAGCCTTTGCATTTTTAAAAATCTGTAGACGGTTTTTGGAAATAAAACATTGGTATAACTTCCTGGTTTTGATAATACTTGTTTTGGTGTATATACAATGAAAAACACTACTGGACTTTCAATAGTGTTTGGCACATGTCACTATTATCGTGCACTTTACGCTTGAGATAGATAATCCACTGAGTTTGCACTTCTACTTTTTTCCATTTTCCATAAAATAAAAATAATGCTTGCTCTTTTTTAATATTATGTCCTTTCCACTGAAAAGAGAATAGAAGAAAAACTTTTTGCATTTTGAAGGCTAGACAAAACAAACTGAAAAATCTGAAGGAATGTATTTTTGGGTTTAAAGCAAACACGGTTTCAAGAAGCCTGGTTGCCTAGTCCATTCTCCCACATTCTTCCCATTTGAAGCCACTTTGCTTTTTTACTTCCATTAGATATTTGTCTATCTATAGTTAGGGGGAGGAAAAAAAAACAAACCAACCAATCCCCTGCAGTGTTGAAGACTCTGCCCAACCACGTTTATTGCTGCACTTTAGGTCTGTTACATCTTGTCTTAATACCCCCCTCTCCATGCACTGAGAAAAAAAAAAAATCCTTCTTCTTTGTAACAGTATTTATATCTGAACACTACTATAGTATTTTTTGTCATATTTCTGACCCTAAACAACCCAACTGTCACTCATGTTTTGTGGAATCCTGGATTCACTGTCCAAAGTAGTGTTCACTGGAACTTTTGTCATTTCCAGGCAAGGAACAAACTGTATTCCTTCTCAATAGAATTAGTTTGTACAGGATGTCTCTAGAGTATTAATATAACCTTGTTAAACCTTCTTGAAACACCTATAATTATGAATGGTCAGTAATTAAAATACTGATAATGTTTTCTGGAATGCTTTGTGAACCATGTGCCTTTTATCCTTCCGCAGAGCTTCTGATTCTGTTGGAGAAATGATTCCTGCTTTCCTTGGTTCTCTGTCACACTCTACCTGCGGAGACATTCCAGATGCTTGGCCTCTTATGCAAAACTCAGCTTGTTGTGACAGCATTTCTATCTGTGAATCATATTCAGAACTGGCTGGAGGATCTGCAAAATCCTGCAGACCTGAGACTGAAAATGCAGCCGCTGTGGAATTGGATAATAACCAGGAACTAAGTGAAGTACTTATTTCAGCTAAGGCTCTTGATGGAAATGTTGCAAAGTCCTTTGAAATCTCCGAACACAGAACATGCCTGGAAGTTTCATCACCTCAGAGCTCGGTGACTGCTGAAAGCCAGCCAAAGTGTAATGGAACAACAAATGACTCTACGGACTGATAAAGAGGTAAAAAACATAACTACAAAGGAATGAGAATGAGTGCTCCAGGCATGTGGAGCTAGATAAAAATAGAATTGTAAGTTGTAGGATTATATTTCTCCATAGGCTACACCTAGGTGTTGCTGAAATAAATTAAACCTATACAAGAGTTTGAGCAGTTTCACATTTTTAAATCATTAACTGAATTTGAAAGGTGTAATTATGCGAGCTGTGGTGCTGAAATAATATAAACCAGAATACAGGGGTAAGTCTGTACACCAGTCAGCTTTTATCAAGGAATTCTTTCATTAAATTTCAAGGGAAAAATTAATTTTAATAGCCTTATGACCAAACCATTGTGTGAGGCTAGCCTTTGTTTATGAGTGAGAACTGAGGAATTGACTTTGCTTATTGCAAACAAAGCATAAAAGACATACAAGTATTCATCTAAAAATATTTACAAAGCCTTTCTGTGGAATTACTGCAGTAGTAGTGGAAACACAAGAGACTCTCAAATGCCTTGTAATGCCATTCATATTCCCATGTCATCAGATAAAACACAATTCGTCCATAAAATGCAAATTTATCTATAAAAGCTCAGAGAAAATACAGATCTGAGATCAAAATGCAGAGAGGTGATAAACAATTGTCTCAACTATATAACAGTGGAACTGTTGCAAAAGGTCACTCTGCTACTGCTTCCTTATTATATCTTTTTGAATATTAGCTGTGCTAATATTAGCTATTTTTAAAATATTAGCTATTTTTAAAATTGAATTTTCTACTTTTGGAAGTAAAGTAGCTAATCTGTGAAAGGATCCCAAATTATGACCTGTGTGCTGATGGCAAGCGGTGTTGTTACTCCAGGCTTATGCAGGCTGTGGAAAGCTGAAACTGTCTCCTGTGCCTGCACTCAGAGGCAGGAACACAAGAAGTTGCCACTAATATTAATAATGCACCAAACTTAATTAAGAAAATTATGCTATCTGTAATTATGAAAATTTTGGGCCATCTGCAGAATTAAAACTGCATCCCTTTGATCCTCTTCCATTCGGTTTGCATTAACACTTTTGTGTTACTCCTAAATATGACGTAGAAAGTAATTAGTGTTTAGTAAAAACCACACATATTCTGAAAACATGTAAGTGCAATAGTTTCTTTGTAAGTCCAGCCTTAATTGTTTAGGTGACATTGTCAAGAGGAGGAAAGGGAAGGGAAGGGAACTGACTGTTAAATCAAGAGTTGTTTTGCCATTGACTTCAATGGAGCTTGTCACCCTGAAAATCTGCCGCTGTCACTGACAACATCAGCCTCATGCAGGGGGCACATATTTCTCTCAATGTATTATTTACAGTGAGAAGTTTTGTCTGTAACAATGCTGAGCACTACCTGCCCTTGTGTCAGATAGCAGCACAGACAGTTTTCTTTTTGTGTGTGCCCAGTATAATTTGGTGACAATCATGTTCTGTAGCTGTGTGTAGGAAGGGACAGTGACATGGATATTGCTTCAGATCTCAACACTGCTAGTTCCCAGCAGTTCTTGATGTTTTAAGAGAATGCATTTCCATATTAACAAGACTTTAAAAATCAGAAGTTTGTGGGTGTTTTCCCACCAAACCATGCATCAGCTTCAGAGGTGTGCGATTAATATTATTTAAGAGTTTTCTTAGATCAAAAGAACCACAGAATTTCAAAATATGACTGCAAAAATTAGCTTTTATTTTACTATACTTGTTATGGTATATGAACTGTAAATTTTATTATTGATTCCTATGTGTATGGAGACAGCTTTTCAAGCATCTCAAAATCCTGCGTGCTTTGATAGTTTTCTGCTGTCCTCTGTCACTACTGAGACTTTTGTATAATTTTGAATAATCACAGTCTTCAGGAGGGCTGAGTTTTTCTTCTTTTTTTTTTTTTTCCTAGAATAGACCCTACTGATTCATTTTGTGCAATTTCTCCCCATTCAGACTTTACAGTGCATCATTATGTGTGCATTTTTTGGCAGAGAAATTTCAGTAGTGTTCATAGGACAGGACCAGGACTAGGCTTATTTGAGATGTATTTTCAGGATGAACACTGGCCAGCTGTACAATTCCAAGACAGTTATTTCATCTCAGTCTATAGTGTTTTTTCCTATCTGCTCTTCATCTTTCCTGTCTTTTTGAAATATTTTGAGGCTAGGATGGTCTTTGTACTGCCTGTGGATGTATTACAGTCTTGCATAGGTCAATGTTTTATTATTATATTTCAAAAGAATAACATTAGAATATAGCATGTTTTTATATATGTACATGCAAGTCTAAGCTTTTTAATGTGGGTTTTAATACAGGTTTAATCTTCATGTTTAGGTGGATTTTACAGCAAGCAGTAAGTGTACCTCTACACTTTTCATGTTTAGTCAAATATAGAAGTACATGCAGGTTTCCTATGAATTTATGTAACCACTCTCCTGTCACTTTTTTTTTTTAGGGACAAGGAGCTATTTCTCTCAACACTGAAGCTGAAAGCTTCCCTTATGCTCCCCTGCTGATTCTCATCAAACATAGTCTGGTCTTCAGTGTTGCATGGTTTCCAAACCAGCTGGGAAAAAATGGCACCATTTCACACCTTCTGAGCAGTTGTGTCTGAGCTGTAACAGCTGGGAAGTTAAACTTCAAGGAGCATCCTACGAGGACCCTGAAAGTGGATTATTGACCTTGTCCATCTCTCCTTCTCTTTCCCCAGAGTCTCGAAACATCTAATGGAGTGAGCTTAATAGCATATGTAAATACAGCAAGAAATAAAAATATTTCAGTGTGTTTAGGGGGGTCTCAAATATGGCTCCAGGTGTCAGAAGATGTGGGACAACATGGTGCCAGTTACTCTGCCTGCAGATTTGTGCATGTATTAGGATTTTTCCCCTTCTGGCTCTGATTTTGAATAATATTCCTGCTATTGAAGGATGGATAAAAAACCCCATTTCTGTTTATAAAAGGATCACTTATTAATAAACTGAAGCTTTTATTATGTATTACATTATAGTCAATTAGCTAGTTTGGGGAGTTAGAGAATTAGCATATTACAGTATGTGTGGTTGAAGTCCCCTCCTTCCAATTATTACATTTTCAGGAGGTGGCATTGTTCTGTTAAATGTAGCAGGAGATTAGCTTTAAATTAGATTTAGTTTAATGAAGGTCAGGCTTATAGATAAGGATATTGTGTTTAATTAGTAGTCTCAGTATTGGAATACAGCACTTCTTGTTGTAGCATATAATTTTGAATGTTGAAATAATTGTAATCAACTGTCAAATCAAAATGTCAGACTATAGCAGGTGTGCCATGAAAGTATTTATACAGTGAGACTGTTACCAAGATTTTTTATTAATCCATTATTTTTAAGGGTCAAGCTCTATAGTGAATGAACTAATTCATTCATTTAGGGGTCCCTTTCATTCAAGACACTCTGTCCATCTCACTGTAGTTCTGCGTCAATTCAAATTTTCCACACAAAATATAAAAAGCTGTTTGCTTTATCACATCCCTTAACATCTTTTTTTTTTTTTCCAGCCATTTTCATCCCTAGAATAGTTTTTGCTTCTGTGGATAAACTCAGTAACCTCTACTGATTTGTTACACTCAACAGGCTTACACTTGTCTGTGATGAACTCTAGCAATGATTCCTTAAAGTACCCAATGTGCCTTGACTAAAACAAAGCAATCAGCAAAACAGATGCAATTTGGCAATAAATAATACTCATCTTTGCACACATGGTTTGTGTGGCAATGGAAATGTTGAGACCATGTTCAGAATCCATTATGGAAAAAGAATCTTCTGTGAGCTTTGAAGCACAGAGAAGAAGGTTGGACCTGCACAAGGATAGCTAAAAACAGTACAGGCAGCCATGGTAGAGATGCTCCAGCTCTTCACCAGTGAGATTTTTCATTTGTGCAAAGTTCCCAAATTTAAACCAAAGTCAACAAGTTACCCAAGTGATTTTTTTGTTTGCTGTTGTTTGGTTTGGTGTTTTAAGTAGCAGATACCAGTTTTTGGTCACTGATGGAATAATAAGCAGTTACACAATACAATTACTCAGATAAATACTTTCACATACATATTTAAGTATGAGTAGTTTTGAATAATTTCTTTGTATGTTCAGACATTTAAGAAATTCCAAAACATTAATTTTCACTACATGTGCATGAAGAGACGTGCTTCTTTGTATATACTTTGTAAATAGAAAAAAAATCCAATGTGCATTTCACTAGGTGGCAAAATACTTTTAGAACATACAGAGATTTAATTTTTCACTAACAGCAGTTCTTGAAAAAGCGAATTTCAAAAATTTTGCCAGCATCTGCCACAGTATGTTTTCCCATTGGAATTTAAACTCTGTATAACTTTTTTTACCCAGCAACCCTAGAGAAAGATACTTTTTTTTTTTTAATGAGTGAAAGCTTGAGAGCAAATTGGGAGAAAAAATTAGGAGAGTGTTTTTTACATATATGTGTATATTTTGTATATAGTTTTTTTTCTTAATTTAACCAAATTGGTCTTTTGTATATTGCCTATGGCAAGCAATGTTGTACATGCCAATAGAAAACATCCACTATCACTGCATTTAGACTGCCCACATGCCATGTCTAGGGACTTACAGTGCTGTTTTAAATATTCCTTTAACAAATGTAAATTAAAATCTTGTATAAATTGTTTTGTAATTCTTTTTCTACTTGTGAATAAAACATTACGTGAACCAGTCTTGGTTTGTTGACCTCAAATTAATAATAGCCCTCTGTACAAATTTAGTGATTAATTCTTCTAATTGTTTGAGAGTTCCATAGTGGTGTAATTATATGAAGGTTATGTAGAATTCCGTGCATCTTTGAGATGTTTGGAGTTTAGCAGTAACATCATTCTTCAAGCAGGAGGACCCTGAAGAAGCAGTGAGTTAACATCAATGCTTAAAATCATAGTGCTTCAACACTGTTAAAAAATTCTGCTTCTCAAGCAAGGGGGAGGGAAAAGACAGATTGCTGTCTTTACAATGTCTTAGAAAAGAGAACCTGGTGCTCCACAGCATGAAGGTTGTTTCAGACAAGACAGATAAGCAAATAATGAGAGGAGCTGTATTTTTGAAGCAGGATTGGAGTCATGGCCCGAATTTAAATGATTAAGAAAGGAATGGCATAGTCTGACTGACAAGAGTAGAAGACTGAGAAGAAAGAGTAATTTGATAATTACATAAAATTGGTCCTTATGATAAAGCCATAAGCAGCAACTGGAAACTGAATCCAGATAGGGATTGCAAGTAACATAAAGCCAGGGTACTTGTGCTGGAGTGTCATAGCAGTCTTGATTTTTGGGTGAAAGTTTGCGGGAGACTCAAAAGCTTCTCTGTCCCTGTCTTTGGTTTAGTTGAGCAAATTTTACATTGGTTCTTCTCAGTGTAATGCCATTATTTCTACATCCTTTGAAGTACATAATTCAGAGCTTAACTGGGGATCACCTGCCCAGAATAGCAAGGACTCCTTATACCCCTGTGCCCATGTGCTGCCCTCCTGAGCACTTCTACTTGTTTTCTGCTGTGACTGTCACAAGTGGCAGCAGTTCACATGCCCAGCCCACCTGCGTGTCCGTGGAGTTCACTTGGAGGTCTGCAAGCCTGCACAGCAGCACGTGGCATGTTTGGGAGGTCACTTTGTGCCATGACAGGGATCTCTGTGACTCTCAGCACTGCCAGCATTGCAATGGAGTGCCCCTGACAAAAATTTAAAAACATGTAATCAGTAAACAAACAGTAATTGGAAAACAGATATTTACTCCATCTGGAAACAAAGTACAACTCAGACCACATGACATCCATGAGCACAAAATTTGCATAAACATTTGCTCATATCAATTACCATAGAAATGTCATTAACAAGGCTGCAATTTTCCATCCAAGCTTTCCAGAAGGTCTACCAAAAAAACCCACCCGCCCAAAAATCTTTTCCCTGCTTGCCTTTCTATTCAGTACAACAGTATTTCCTGCCTTTTCTGCAAGGTAGACCAAGCCCTTAATCCAGTGCTCCTCATCCTACCGGGAGTTTGAGATCACATGGCTTTTCCCTTTGTTGTGGTCTCTTTGAGGGCCTTTGGTTTGCATTCCTATGAAGTCCCTCCAAGCAACAACCTCCATGCATTAAATTAATCCTCTCACTGTCTTTGGTGATGGAGGTTTGGATCCCTACCTGCAGCACATTCCAGCGCAGACACTGCTGCTTTGTTTTGCCCTTTTAGAAATGGGGGATTGAAGGAGGGTGCAGTGTTTTATCAGGCATGGAGCAAGCTGAGGCTGGGCACTGCAGAGCAGAGCCACACAATGCACACTTTGTGCTGGCAGGGTGCAATTTAATCCATATTTAGTTTTGGCCTGAGAGATGGTGAAACCCATTTGCTCTTCACATAGCAGCACAGGAGCCATTTCGATTATGTCTGATAAGGTAGCGCTTTCAATAGGATAAAAATAATTGTGGGTGGATTTGCTGGGGACCCTGCTGGTTTCCACAACAGCAGTGAATGATGGGATTAGAGGAAATGTTTTCTAATAGCCTACTGATGGAGAGGGTGGCAGATTGGGGGCACACTGAGGCTTCTACACAGAACTACAGCTTCAACAGCAGGGTCAGCCGAGTAGGACTGAGGGGCTTTTCCCATCATTTGATTTTCTAAATCCTTATCACAGTTGGATTATTTTCTTTTTATTTTTCTTTCTTCTTTCTTTTTTTTTTTTTTCAGTTGATCTGACAAAAGGAGATTTGACTTGTTCAAAAGGTTATAAATGACATTTTTCTAAGGCATTGGTGGAAAAGCAGACAAAAAAGAGAAGGCAGCTTTTTAGAAAGTGCTTCCCCTGAGCCTCAGTCTTTGTGGAGTTTTTAATTTCTTTTGCCCAGGCCTTAGTCTCAGTTTATGGATGCAAAATTCATGTGCTATTTAGTATGCAAAAAATCCCCCAAGTATAGCAGCTAATGTATCAAAATCTGGTTGTAACCAACAGTTTAAGGGAGAGCACTGATTTACCGCTTAGAAAAAAATTAAACGGTTGGAATTCCAGAGATCATTTTGATTTGCTCCAGATCTGTATCACAGAGTTCATTGGAACATGACAATAAACACATATAAATAGAGAATGTGTACAAAATAATAAACTTGTCACCTTGCACATGATCTGAGGCAGGGCATTGTCCAGGTCAGTTTGTAATTTCATTCCTAAGTCCTAAACTTGAGGAAATTACAGAACACACATTACACAGATCAATTCAGGGGAGACCTGTACACCACCCAAGCACTTATTCTCCATGTGGCAGAGATTACAAAATGAACTGAGAACATTAAAAGAAAAATACTAAAAGTTCTGTTTCAACTTTTCAGAATGCCTTTCAGCCCAGGCATCCAGGTGCCCTAGACATTTCATAGGCCAATATGGGAGCCTTAAGGGGGAAAAAAGCTCCACACAATGGGTGTTCCACAGACCAGTATTGAAAAAAACAGCAGCAGCAGAGGCTATTTGCTATCAAAATAAGAATGAGAAAAGGATGTCTAGCTTTTATTGCACAAAAAACCAAACAAAACAAAAAAAAACCCCAAACAAAACAAAAACAAAATAAAAACAAAACAAAAACAAAAACACCTACATCTTCCTTCTCTAACTTCCTGTTCACGTAAACACACATAAACTCTGCAGCAGCCCAAAGCAAAATGAGGCAGATCTGGAATCAGCAGAGTAACAGCATTTACCATGCCAGTTTTGTCCATACCTTGCAAATGTGCTTTCTTGCATATTGATATTGATTCCAGCAACATCAGCTAGATGAGCTTAACCTGAAGAAGTTCAGCAGCAAGTATCAGCTTGGCCATTTCTTTGGCCATTTGCTGTCTCTCTGTTTCAAGAGAAAAAAGAAAGTTTTTCATCAACCTGGTGCTGGTTTATGTTGTTGGATACAACAGTAGTTGTGTTCCTTTATGTTTCAGCTTTATTAAACCTTATCCCTAAGGATGTTCAACAATTGAAGTTAAGGAGACACTGCACCAGTGCAAATGTGAGAATATCTTTCTGACTGTAATACTAAAACAAACCCATAATATCCCAGCAAATTACATTTGCATTTTGTCAAAATTCATCACACTTTTTTGATATTTTGAGACTACAAAGAGACCAATATCCTTGATCAAAAAAATTTATACACCTTGACAAAATGCTGTGAAAATTCACATAAGGAAGTTTTCTCTGGGAAGGTTTGTGCAGCTACTCTCCATGTTAAACCCTCAATCTAATGAAATCCTTAATTTAAGCTGTACCTTTAGACATACTTTAAACTTTGGAGGATCTGTTGCCTACTCAAGGAGGACCAATCAACTTTTTATGGGCAGGAACTATCCCGAAGTTATCTTCACACACTGTTTTTCAGCTGGCAGAACAGATGGACTCAGGCAGAAGAGACTCTAAACAGGTGATAAAATGCCTATTGTATTGATGGGTTAATAGAAGCAAGCCCTGTGGGTTCAGCCTTCTCAATACAAGGAGAGAAGCTGTGAGATCTGCAGGGAAGAACTCAAGAATGCCATAAATTACATCTCCTGTGGCTTTCAGCAACAAATACATAGTGCTGGAGTTTACTCAAGGTGTTGGCAAGTGCTGCAGTAGGGATTCCTGAAAAGTGTCTGAGTGCCAGATGATGTCTCCTAATACTAGCTGAGTGTCACTGAGGAGGGCTGGTGGCATTTATGGCCCAGATGCTTTCTTTTCCTAGAGAGGAAATCTTTTTGTTGCCTTTCTGCAGCGCGGGGACTCTGAGCAGTGGGGGCAGCAGCAACAGCTGCAGGAGGCAGGGGAGAACAGGGAGCAGTGCTGTGGCACTTCCAGCACACACTGCTGCCCCTCACAGCTGATTTCCCTCTGCAAGTCTAGAGGTGCACACATGAGCTGTAAAGGTGCTTGGAAGCCCCAAAAATCCCCAAAGATGCAATACTGCACCTTCTGCAGATGTATCGGTGTTGTAACTGCAGCAGCTGAGGGAGGTAAGTAAAAAGGAATTATTATCATCTCTTAGCTGAGGGGTCGACCCCAAAACAACTAAAAGTTTTGGACTCAAGACCTCCTTGGAACTGCTTTCTAATATTTGGTTTTCATCCAGTCCAAGTTGTACAGCTGCTGCAGCTCCTCTGAGGATACTCCTGTGGTTCTTACCTGAACTTAGGGAAGAGAAGTTGGCTTTCAGCTGGGCCTTGTCACACTCCATCCTGTGAGAGCTGGAGGGTTTAAATGCTGACAATCTCTGCTCTTTTCCTTATTACCTCAGGTTTTGGACAAAACAAAAAAAGACTCTATTCAGATTTTGCTTAACTAGCATTACATTTTCTCATGGAAAAAAAAAAAAAAAAAGGCAGATATCCTAATGCCACCCAGAAAATGGCCCCGGACTCAGCTACTTCTTCCTGCTGTTAGTGCTGCTCTGTCTTCTGGCCCAGTAACCAGGCCAGGGGAAAAAAAAATAAATCCAAACAAAAGCCACATCTTTGACCAGATCAACCCCAATCCACACCAACAACCCATTCTTTACAAGTCTGCTATGAAACCAATGCCTGTGGGTAATTCAAACAAAATAAAACAAAAAAGGGGGGAGGGCATAAAAGTTGTACTGGAGAATCATTCAGCAAAATTCCCACTTGTGTATTAAAAGCTTGGCTAAATAACCCTGGGCTGCATGGGAAAACAAGTAGGAAAGAAAACTCTTCCATTCTCCAGAATTACCCTGCCCCTCAAAGCATACCAGGCATTTTATCTTCTTAGTCTTCATAAAAAATCCATTTTGTAAAGAAGACATGCTACATTTATCCCTTTTTCTTGACACAGGAGGATTTGTCCTCCCCACCCCCTGCCCTGTGTCAGAAATAGTAACACACTGGAGACTCTCTCCACTCAGGAAAGGAATGTGTCTCTCTCTTAGCCCCTCTCCTCCTGTTTTATGGCTCCTTCCTACCCGTCTGCCTTATTTATCACTGCTGCAATTGTCAGGTACTTGTTTGCCTGCTTTCCTCCAGGTCTGTGTTTCCCATTCTCCTCAACTGCCAGGTCTGATCCCCCATTGCCACTGGAAAACAGAATTGGGGGTTTAATTTCATTAATTTGGAAGATGTAACTCATGCACAAGGTAAAGCTTGTTTTCAGAAAGGTAGAGAGCTCACACTCAAAGCCAATCTACCAGAGATTTATTTGGTTCGATTCCTATCTGTGGACAGCTGCTTCTGAAATAGAAGATAATGGTAAAGTGCTTAAAATTGTGATTTTTATGTACATGCCCTGATCAGGATTTTTCTGCAAGAACTCTCCATGAAAACTAGGGACACAGCAGAAAGACAGAGCTATCCGTGACAGTATGTAAAAATTGCTGGTAACAGGACTTACCCTCAGGTGCTGCAAAAGAATTATCTGTAGAAAAGGTCAGACAGGTCAGTTGGGAAGTGTGATGGTTTAAACTGACTGGGAACACAAAGCTGTCCTCCTTTTCGGCCTAGAACAGTCACTTTCTCTTCCCTGAGATAATCTTGCCACAAAACACTATAGCAAAACAAGCAGCCCTTCATATCAGATCTACTTTGCACACCTGGTATTCGACTCAATTTCCTAAATGGGTGAGTCAAAGCAGGTTGGGCTGACCTGTTAGCTGAGACAGCAGGGCATTCCCTCCTGTGCTCTTGGGCTGCTGGAAAACACCACCAAAGAGCAAAGGAGTTATAGCAGAAAGGATGACACAGTTAAATTAATCTCCTGCTTGGAACTGCTAATTATAAATCAGCCCAAATCACATCCAAGTTATTTGGTTATACTCAGTTCAACAGAAATTATTTTAACACTAATGTTTTAAACACTTCAAAAAGTTAAGAGTAGTGAGATGGAAGAAGTAGAAGAAAGAATCCAATATAATTTTGGCCAAAACAGGCAAGAGTCCCCACGGGCACTGGGAGGGGATGCCTGGGCTGGGAAACACCTCTGTACTGCCTGTAGGCTCACTGGCAGCACCCCACTCCCACCTCAGACCCTCATCTCTTCAACCTCAGCAACTATTGCTGGTGAACAAGTCCAGTGTAAGTGATAGAATTATATATTTTTACATTATGATTGTAAGAACCATCTTTACACTTCTACAGGAAAGAAAATTACAGGGCCCTAAAATGGGGGCTTTCAGGAGCCCCTCCAGCTGCTCATCAGGGCTGGGCTTTGGCTGACCCAGCCCCTCTGCAGCTCCTCACCTGCCCCCAGAGAAGGCAGAAGTGATGCTGTGGCCATGGCTTACAGCAGTTCCACTGTCTGTGCCTGCAGCAGGAGCCATCCTGTGTTATGGTGGCATCTGCCCCTCCCTTTGCTTTTGCAAACTGTTTTATTGGTGTTTGCTCAAAGCCTTCCAGCTGGAGAATGGCTTTTACACAGGAAATATGCAGGCCATTGCAATGTCCTGCCTGCTGTGACCTGTGGCCACAGAGGAGCGTTTGCACTTGGTCTGCTGGTCTCTGGCTCTTTATTAGGTGATGGAGTGGGAAACTGCAAACTGGCGTGGGTGAGTGAGCCTTTTTCTTAGCACTACTCATGGACCTCCAGCAGCTGAAGAATGTACTTCTGTCTGCAATTCATCCATCAGTTTGTGGTGTATGGAAACCCAGACTCAGGACCATCTGTTGCCACTACCATGTGCAAGTTCTTCCAGTGTTCTTCTGGGTGGGGATTTTTTTTTTCTCCTCTTATGCTTTAATTAAGCAAAAGTGAAGTCTCAGGCTGACCTGGGCAAGGAGAGGGATTCCAAACAGCACAGAGAGCTGGCAGAGCTGGCAGCCTACTCGGTGCAGCACTGAGGAATAGGAGCCATAGGAAAGTGAAACATATTCATCAGCAGTGCTAAAGGGGAAGAAAAGACAAGATGGAAAGCAGGATGTACAAAACAAAAAGAGTAAAATGTGTATCATGCCACCTGGGATTGTATGAAGACTGTGACAGTGGGCTCTCTCTCCATAAACACTTCTGAAAGCAGTTTTTAAGTAAGTCTGAGTAAGGTATTCAGGTGATTTACATGTTTCCAGTCAAAATAAAAGATCTCAACATTTTCTTGGCGGGCCTTAGCAAGGTTTAATTCCCTCTTTAGAGCTTTTTGAATTCCTTTTTGAATGAGCACAGCTGTGCTGTACACATTTCAGTTCAAACCAACCTGTAAGAACACACTTCCCAACCCCCGAGTTCAGCAAGGCAGCTGAGGATGTGACTTGGGTGCCCGCCTGCAGCAGCTTCATCAGCACCACCAGGGCCATTATGGCACCTTGGGACCAGCTTGCTGTAATGGCCCTTTAATTACCTCCTCCTTTGCTACCTGATCCCACCTCACTGATCTGAGTGTGGAACTCAGACCTGGAACTGTAATTTAAATACTGGAAACTTCCAGCTGAGCCAGCCAACGACTATTGTCACTTCAGCATCCCTTCTCTGGGAGAGAGAGAAGAGGCATGCTAGCCTCAGGCCAAGAGGAAAAGGCACTGAAGGCATAAACAAACACTCTTGGGACACTGACACTGTGGCTGTGCTGCTGAGCAGCAAGAGCAGGCCCAGTCCCCACTGGTACAGCCCTCTCGTAGGAAACCCACCAACTATCAACAACTTCATCCCCTCAGTGTCACCAGTGCCCAGATTGCTGTGGACATCTTTCAGTCCCTGCAGGAGAGATGGCAATTCAGCAGCCCCTCTGATAATGATCCTGAAAGTGGAGTGAGATGTGGAGGCTGCTGGCAAACACCCCTGCACTCCTGAAGAGTGGGAAAATACCAGCTTGGCTGCCATAGACCCTGCCAAGAGATATTACAAGCCCCAGATGATCTCTGGGCATATTAACATCTACTCTTTTCCAACCAGTGGTCAGGCTGAATCCAGTGCTTCCTTCCACTTCGAGCTGGTTTATTCACATTTAAATTGCTTAGAGCAGAAATAATGGAGAGAGAAGTTACAGACAGATCACCCCTGCCAGACACTTGCCTGCCTTTCTGTTAGTGTTCTGTTGGTATTACTTTTTTGGTGCAGGTAGCAGTGTCCAGGAGGCTGCAGTATTTATGGCACAATAACAGGAAAAGGGCAAATAAAAGGTGGGAGAAGGAGTTGGCTGCAGAGACAGAATTTGTCTCTCCCAGCATCAGCTTTGCAGGGCTGAAGAGCAACACCCTGAGTCCAGATGGGATTTGTCTGTAGGGTAAGTCAGCATCAACAGGGTAAATTTATCTGGAGGATTTACTTAGGTTACTTTCAGATAAACAGAGGGTGGTAAGGAGCAGCAGCAGTACAAATGGAAAGACCCAAAACTGGCTTTGATGACAGGGGATTTTCTCCAATATGCAAAAAACCCCCAAAACTTTTCATCTACCCCATCATTTTCCCAACATTCAGGGGAATAAAAAAATCGAATTCTAGGATGTCAGCCAAACCACCAGCTCAAACTTCCTATTTCTCCTATTTCCATGTTCATAAGGTGACTGTGGTTCTAGGTCTTGATAAATTAAGGATCCAGGAGCTCACTTTTAACAAAGCCTCTCAACAAGCACAGAAGCCCCATGCTGGCTTTGGCCCTTGAACAATGGTCCAGAGCTAATGCAGCATTCACACACGTGCTTGAGATGACTGAGAGCACTGCTGGATCTCCTGCCTACAGCTGGAGCACCAGAGGGACCTTTGGGTGAGCCCAGTGTGAGCTGAGGGTCACCTTCCCCAGTCCTGATGTTGATGAGAGGTGCACAGCTGCTCTGCTCCAGCCTAAACCCAGGTGCATAATGGAAAAGAGCAAAGTTAGAGGGTCCTGCTTGCTTCAGCAAGTCCTGCACTTCTGAAGAGGTTACCCTGAGGAGACCTTTTCCATAGGGTGTGGTGGCTGGGATCTGAAGTGTTCTCAGCTGGCACAAAGACTCCTGATAGAGAACAAGCTCTAAAAAGGGGGTTTGTAGCTTTTACTGACCCACTTTAATTCACAAAACTTTTTTTCTTTTTTTTTTCCCAAATAAAGCAGCTAAAGCTGGGGTTGCAAGATGGGATGAAAAACAAACATGAATCAGGGAGGAAGAAAAGGAAAAATACTGGCTATAGCCAGAGAAGCACAGGTGCCAGACCAGCTGACAGACAGTTCTGACAGACTAAAGGAAAGGCATGGAAAATGGGATAGTTCACAAAGAAAGAAACTGAATGTCAAATTAGCCATTTTCCTGTCTTCAGCCAGCCTACATCAGTTTTTCATGTACATTTGAGACTGGCAGAAACAAACAAAATAAATAAAAGCTGATTTTCTTGGAAAACAGAGATTACAAACTGAACAGACTATTAAAACCAATTTGTCTTGGGAATTTGGCTTAAACACCAGATGAAATCACAGATAGCTAATTTGATGAAGTAGAACAAGTTATCTAAATCCCGGCTTAGGGAAAACACCGCCAGCAATTCAGCGCTGTTTTGCAAAAGACCTTCAATGTTAAATAGCTTCAGCCAGAGCAATACCCACAGACACATGGCACTTCCCCATGCATGAGGGACACATTTGCTGGGCAGGCTTCAGGGCAAGACAACAAATTAAACTTACAGGAGATAAGCAGAAAGTGTGATCAGCACTTACCTTGTCACCGTCAGCTGAGGTTACGGGCCCCGATGGCGCTGCCTCCTCCTTCTTGCCATGGCACCTCCAGTTCCTGGGGAATTCCTTCCCCAACCTCCCCGTGGCAGCACAGAGGGGAAAGGCAATGCATTTGTGCAAATGTTAAGAGACAATGAACTGTCACTTTAACTCTCATTTGTAATGAGTAGGATTTCCTCTGGCTAGC
This sequence comes from Phylloscopus collybita, assembly GCA_027886175.1. NCBI lineage: Eukaryota > Metazoa > Chordata > Aves > Passeriformes > Phylloscopidae > Phylloscopus > Phylloscopus collybita. The sequence continues at coordinate 9,016,188 of JAJNNQ010000007.1, forward strand.
ATGAATCATTTTGATAACATATATAATTTGTTTTATAGAAGTTTTAGTGTGTTATAAAATCTGCTCTATCACTTGTGTTCCCCCAGGGCTCTCTTATAAAATGATTTTTTTACAACTATATTCTCCTTGGAAGTGAATTGCAGACAACTGAGCACATCTGTATGTCAGAAGCATTGTAAGCCAAGGCATTCAAGGCAATTTTAATGCCTTTTTCATTTCTAAAATCCATATGAAGAAATGCAGGCACTTGTGGGCTCCAGCCCTATCAGCTGCCCAAAGCTGAAGACAACCTCTGCTCAGCCACCTCCACACAGCCCCTGGCTGTCCACAGCAGATGCTGCAGCTCAGCAACCCAGGAGCTGGGATGCTGTCAAATGACCTTGGGGGAAAACACTTACCAGGTATAAATAACACAAGTCTTTAATAACTTCATTTGAGCTACAGAAATATATGCTGGATGAGGATTTGTCTCTGTGCAGGGAGCTGCAAGGTGAGCTAACTGCATTCCATCTTTGTGAGGAAGAAAAGCGGGGCTGGTAGGAGAGTGCACCAAGCGAAACCAGCAAGCCCTTCTGATCAGATACATGTTTTTTATTTCATAGGTATTTTAAATATTGAAAGTAGGCTATGATTGAACCTTGTGGCTGCTTCTGAAGAGCACCATTAATAAACAGACTAACTTTAACAACTGCCCTGCTAACCTGCTTTGAGTATTCCAGAGGAGTGTGATGAGGTTAAGGGCTGCTGCAAACATCAGCCAAACACTGGCTTCTAACCATTTTCAAGGGACAAGCACCTTCAAACACCTACCTGATGAATTATTCATGGGGAGCAGCTGCCTGCAGAGTAGTGAGAGCTGCTGTCCTGTGACCTAAAGAGGCTCATCCACTTCGACTTGGCCCAGCTTGGCAACGCTTCACCTTCTTAGCAGATCACATTCAGGGCATTTCCCCAAGGCCCAGCTTTCCCTCAGCATGGGGAAGGCAGAAGAGAAATGCTGTTAGAGCACGATACAAACTCCAGGCTGAATGGGCACCAGCAGTAGCAGGTGTGGGCAGGGTGGAAAGAACCTGCCATGCTGCCATTTTGCTTTTCCTCTGACATGATCACAACCTCAGTCACAGCCCAAAGCATCCCTCACCTCCTCCTACCCCCCAGGTCATGGCCTAGTGCAGCTGTAAGAGCAGGTGGAGATGGGGGCATTTAGAGGTGTCTAAGGAGTGAAGTGAAAGGGTTGTAAGGAGTCAGAGGGACAAGGGCCAAAAGGGGTTTCACAGAACCCAAGATGTCCGGAAGATTAATTCACAGCATCTTCTATGGCAATTTTAATATCGTACTACAATGATGTGTGAACTCAGCCACGTATGACAGGCAGCAAAAGTAAACAATGGTGGCATTTGACAAATGAAAAATTGTAGCATTAAACAAAAAAAAAAAAGCAGTTCAGTGGTCTAAGGTGTTCTGAACAGAAACCAAGGTTCCTGACACTTTTATTCCAGCTATCTGTGCTCTCTCTCTAGTTACTGGAGCAACAAAAGACACATTAAAAAGACTGGTATTTGAAGATGCCTGTTTCTTCTCATCATGAGTGAAGGCAGCCAGAATGACAAGTTTTAGCCACTTACAAGCTGCCTCAGAAGCTACTGGCTCTTTGGTAACTGCTGGCAAGAGGCATCCCACTCCCTTCCCTCTGTGCTTTTAAATCCACGCAGCAACAGAGCACCCCAAGTAGTCATCCTGTCAGGTCTGTTACTGCCACTTTGCTTCTGGTTTAAGCCTCCAAGAGATTTTTTGGCTACTTCCTCCAAACAAGAAGTAATGATTCCCTACACCCGTGCAGCTCCATGTGCCAGCTGTTGAGGAGCAGCGGCAGCGGACTTGAAAGTAAACAAATCTCAGCCCGGGGAAGATCAGAAGGGCCGACAGACAGCCCTACTGGTGCTGATTTATAGTCCCTTATCTTTTATCTCCTTCCCTCTCCTCCCTGAGCACACTAGCTGTTCTCCCACGGTCCTTCTCCCAGGGAAATCTGTCTGCCTGCCTTCTGCTATCGTGCATCTTCAATTCTCAAGTTCTTTAACTCTTGAATTCTTTCTAATTTTAATGTAGTACTCCCTTTTGCTACACTGCAAATCTGCTGGAGTAAAGCACCGATTTGGACTTGTTCCCACCAGCACACAAATAAATCCCTGGCTCTGGGAACACACAATCTCCAATACTTTGCCCAGAAGCAATCTGAAATAGCAGACACACAGTGCCTCTGACTTCACAGCAAGCAGAGGAGGTGCTTTGGCTGAGTCTGCTTTTCCAACTCTCCATGGAAGACAAGGGGAAGCTGCCAGCAGGACAGTTATCCAGCAAGCACAGACTTGCTTCCCCCATGGAAAAACCTCCTTCCAAAGACACTCTCCTCTCTCACAGCTTCTTGGACCACAAAAGGTGGCTCTGCCCTGGTGTAACTGAGGCTACAGGGCTTCTCTGAATTAGTCTGAATTAGGGCAGGTGTTTCAGGAAACAGTCCAGCTCTGATGTACATATCTGGTGCTGTTCAGTCAACTGCAGCTCTTCTCATTTGCTGTCCCCGCTGTCAACATAAAAACTAGAAATCAGGTGCAACTTTGCCTAATTTCAGCTACCAGCCCCTGTTAAACACTTGTTTTCAGATCAATGTTTAATCTTTCAAATATGTGTTTCTGTATCATCATTACAGTAATCTGATAGACTAAAATGCATATTTTCTGAGTCATTCAATATTGCTGTTTACAATCATCTCTTCATTTCCATCTTAGTGTCATCTATAATACTAAGCTCTCTTACTTTGATATAATTTTATTTTTTAGTTTTGCACACTGATTTAGATTGTGACTTGCTGTACAAGCAGCTATTTAACATCTGTAGAAAAGCTTTTATCAGCATATGATATGAATTCTTCCATCTGGCATTCCACTGAACACAAAGCAGAAACATTCTTGAACACCTCTGCCTTTTCTGTTACTGGCAGTGCTATAATTTCCATTTTAGACTTACTGCTGTGGAAAGAAAGCCCTCTTTTACTCTGCTCAAGCTTTTAACTCGGAGGTGTTTTTGCTTCTGTATCAACCCATTACCATGCCTGGTTTCTAATCTATATTCAATTCTTCCCTGCCTGATTTCCCTTCTCTTTCCTGCCTTCTTAACTGCTGCCTTTTCCTCCTACTATCTTCTTGGTGTTTAGAGAACTTCATCCAGCACCAGCTGTATTTATGTCACCTGAAAGTAATTATTACACAATACTTCAGTCTATCTTCAGTGAATCAGAAAAATAATCACATCAAACATTAAAAAAAAAAAAAAAAAAAGGCAGCAAAGTTCACACCTCAGACTTCCAAACATAATCCACCTGTGCTTTTCTGATGTGTTGCAATTATGTGCTATGATTTCAGGATTGCACAAGGGTATAATTGCTTCTGAAGATGTTCACTACTTATTTTCCATAGCAGCTAAAATCCAAAACATTGTAAAAATTCAGATTAAAAGCATGATGCTGAGTTACAGTATTATAAACCAAACTTTTGAATAGCTGGTTCAGCAGCCCCAGTGGGAAAGCATGGAATGCTGGAAAAGGATTACAGTGGTTTTTACATTTATGAAGAGTTACACTGCTGGTCACAAGAGAGGTCTCACGTTACTGAGAGTACACATTATTTACTGGAAAATAAAAGTCTCTTGAAAAGAATGAGAAAAAAAAAAAAAAAAGGAAAAAGCATCAGACATTTGAACAGCTGGAAGCATTTTTAGAAACTATAAAAAAAGAGAAAAAATTTAGAATAATATTTCCCCTTCTGTAGTAAGCCTCGTGGTGGTGGTATAATATGTTCTCTAGAGGCTTAATCATGTCTACTGTTCAATCCTCAAAGGTTATTTCATTAAAAAAATTGGTGGAGTCAACAGACTTTATTCATAAAAGAACCTGAAGCTGTCATTCTGAGATGGATTTATTTTTCTACCAGCTCCCATCTTTGTTAGACACCCCAGGAGTTACAAATCCGAGCAGTAAGCTGCAACCCACCATGCTCTGGCAAAAGGCAAGATTTTCTTCCTTTCCTTGTTGATATCTGATTACATATTAGGAAGATATTGTTTGATGCCACTCTGATAAAACCTTGAAAAGACTGTTGTTTGCAGAAGGATCAAATGAGATGGTGAATTAAGGAAGTAATAGCAGCCATGAGCTTAAAGCACTGTGAGTACTACCCATATTTTGAAGAGGTGTCTGTACACTACATCCACTATCACTCGAATTTCTTTCAAATTAAAATGCAGGAGCAATCTCTTAATTGTAAATGCTCTGCTTATTCCGCCAATTATGATGCTTTATTTTCTTTACTGCAGTGCTTCCAGAGCCGTGTCAGCACAAGGATTTCCGTTTGCTAAGTTCTTTTTGTCACAATGAATCTTTCAACGTGTGCCAGCTCCAGATAAACATAATTGTTAGTTTGTTCCAGTACAAAACCCAGGCAACAAACAATGCGAGGCTCCCTTAGCAACACCCTTGAATTCCCTTTGAAATATACTTCCATTAAATACCCCACCATGGGCTCTTAAATTTACATTCGTCAGCTATTGTATGCTTTATAGGCCTTCCCATCTTCACAGTGTGGTTTTACTCACACCTAAACTGACACTTACTTTGTGGGTTTTTTAATGACTTTACTTACAGCAAAATGCCCACCTAGTTTGTTAAGCAAAACCATTCACTCTTCCCTCTCAGGGACCAAGTGCAGACACACAATGGAGTCAGTCAGCGGTACAAGCCAGAAGCCTGGTCGTGGTACGGGTCTGAAAATGCACCCACTGGGCTTTAATCAAAGCATCTAAAAATGTCTAAACCCAGCTCCACCAGAACGACAGTGCTACTTGCACAAGGCAACTTCCACCTTGCAAAAACAGACAGTGAAAAAAACAAAAAAGGGGAAAAAATATCAAACAATACCCTTTTGCACAGGCTGTGCTAAAAAGAGGGCAAATCATCCAATCAGCTCTCACTCTTATTTATCCCTTCCCAAACACCCACTTCTTCTGGCTGGGTTCTTTTACCTTTACTTGCTTCTCTCTTAGTTGTTTGTCCTCATCTCTCAGCTTTGGTTCTCTTCCTCTCTTGCTTCTTTCACTGGATTTCCACCAAGTAGAACACTTACAATACCTTTTATAACAACCTACAGAGGACCTTTAAACAAGGGCATTCCTACATAAAAAAAATCACCAGTTTTCTTCTTTTTGTTTTTTTTCCCCAAAATGCCCTCAAATAGCATTTCATAATTTACTTACAGGGAAAAGGAAAAACCCACTAGTAATATTCCCTTTTTTCATCATTCACTATATAATGTGCAATCTTATCAAACTGCTCTAGTCTACTCTGGAAAAACATTTGTTTTGAATTCTTCTGTTTCCCCTCCAAAACCCACCCTCCAGTACTTTAAACAGTTCCCCAAACTAGTCCACTCATCATTAAAAGGCTCTGTGTCAACAAACATGCAGGGACCAGATCAGCTGTAGGGTATCTGTTTTACTCCTTTGTCTCTCTTATGTGTTGCAACGTATCCCTTTCCTCCTCACCTGAAACTTTCCATTACAGACCAGCACGACCACAGACTTACTTGTCCCATCTTTCTCTTCCCTATCTCAAATACAGCTCCCAGTTTTTCACTTCTTTCTTTCCAATTTTCCCTTTGTTTTAAACACAATTTGCTCTTCCCCAGTGCAGGACACCTACAAGAAATTTGGTTAAACAAAGTTAAAGAAAATCCATGAGCATGTGAGAAAGGCCTGCGTGAATAGTTCTGGGCCATAACATCAAGAGGGAAACCCTAATAGTGAATCAATGCATGTATCAAGACCTTTCATACCCCTCCAGTCACCCCAAAGATCAGTTCAATTCCCATTTACTCTCTTCCAAACAGATCAAATCTTCTAACAGTACATGCTAGAGGACTTGTTCTCTCAAATTCCATGCTAAGCTCCTATGCAATGGAAAACAGTCATCTTCATAAATGAAACCAGGTGATCCAATGAGTTTTTATTACCATTCCAGCAACACGAACAGTCAAACTCTAAAAGTGTTCATCAAAAAGCAAAACCAGTCACAACAATATTTTATTCACAATTATGAAGACATACACAATCTTCCATAAAAGAATTCAGTTCTGCTGTTATGAGTCCATGATAAATGTTTCAAAGTCATGGTCCAACTCTGAAACAAGGGCATCCACAAAATCTTCAACTGAAGGGGATTTCTGAAGCATACCTACAAAAAAGTAAGACAAGAAATTTTCATCAGGATGCTGTGACCTTGACAGCTTTGTCAGTGATAGCACTTACTGCTACCTTAATTTTAATGTCACTAGACAACAGAAACAGCTATCAGATTTTTTTTTATCAAGAAAAGAGTGCAATTATAGTGTAGAGGGATTATTTCATTTCTTCAAGGTACCTGTTACACATTTTTACAGAACTGACGGCTTTCGAGACTATTAACTGATTTTTGTCATTATGACCTTGTTTAAGCAAGGAATTATACCTGCTTGAAAGCAATGTAACTGCAGCCTCAGTCATTCCTAAATGACTAAATAAATTAGGAATTTAGGAATGACTAAATTCCTAAATAAATTAGTTTTTGAGCAGGTATATAAATCCTTATCTGCTAAGGCTCAGTTCTGACCAAGCCAGAAAAAAAAAAATTTCTCAAAGCATTACACACCTTAGAACCATTTAATTTAGTATTTAAGTACAGCTGTACCTGAAATTTTTGACAAGGCACAAAATATAAATAAAAGCATTTTCAATATACTGCAGTTTCTGGTTTGCTTTTTTTTACAGTACTAGGACTTACCTTTTCTTAAGAATTTAAATTACTGCATCTGTTAACTGTAGCACTTGGCTACACAATAACAGACAAGAGAATTAGCATAATGAATTAGTATTAAAATCATGCCCAAGTACTTTGTCAGGTAATTCTATAAACAGAGAAGCTAAAAATTTGACTCCTTCCTCTCCCGAATCCCAGTTTTAAGACAGCATGAGAATATATTCTTTCAATTATTTTCAGATGTTTCTTTTACTTAACACCACATATAGTTGGTCTTCTCATTGTTATTAACATTTTCAAGATTACACATGAAAATTTGCCACATAACTTGTACCAGAAAAAAAAAAAAGAAAAAACAAAAAACCCAATAGTACAACTGCCAAATAATGTAAAATTTAATCTTTGTATTTCTTTGAAGTGATCTCTTCTTTCTGACATCTGCCAATGTAAATATAACCTTGTTCTACCCTTTCTGATTGGCGTACCTACTGAACATGAATTTATATTCTTTCACATCCTCAACAATATTTTCTTTAGGTGGAAATTATAATTGCATGCTGCTAAAAGACTATAATCTTCTACTATAACACAATGATTCAAAACCCATCAGGAAACAGACCAGCTCAAAGTAAATCGGTGTGAGCAACCAAAAAGAATTTTCCTGCTAAGACCTTACAGAATTCCATTTCAATCTGATTTAAACATGTTACAAGTGTCAACACAACTGCCATGGCCCAGTAGATTAACAGCGAGCACTAAAAAGAAAACAAATCTCACACTATATACAGATTGACTGAAATGCTGTTACATGAAGTTCACATCAAGCTATTTTCAAAATGAAAGAACAGAATTAATATTTCCAAGTCCTTGGTAAACTTGTCATCTACTCTAATGTTAGAAAAACCATGGTGGAATTACTTGCAGCTCACAACGGCTCGCTATGTGCTGGGCTGAGAAACAGATGTGTGCAGACACCCAGCTACTGCTCTGAGCTCCCCAGAGAGCCGTGGCCTCTTGCAGACTCCTCTCTCTGCCAGGGTTCCTGGCTGGGGAACAGGCAGATTTGATCCCTAACAGCCTAGGGAAAATTCCAGTTAAACTCATACGTTCCAGCAGTTTTCACAGAAGCCTTAAGAAAGTGACAAGGATGGCAGTCCACTGGAACATATACTGTCATTCCTTTTGCACCAGGTGTCAGTTTTGGAGAGATGACTGAAGTGCTGCACAGATGGTACATAAGATGGCCATAATAGACATAACCACCACTCCAAAAGCCCCATTTTACAAAACTCCCCTTCCAATACTGACTTTATAAAAAAAAGTCAGTCTGGCTGATGTTCAGCCAATTCTTTGACACACCAACAATTATTATGCCAACTATCAATACATTGCAAAAAAAGAAGAGCCAGTAGTACAATGAGAGGCAGAAGAGAAGAAACTGAAGCTGGGATTATCTTCAAGGAGATTTAATTTCCCCTCTTACATAAAAATCATAACAAATACATTCCAACCCTGGATATTACAAAATGAATAAGAGAAATATAATTGACTACAGTATACTTGGATGTATTTTAGTACAGCTGAATAGACTCTCACCAAATATCACTCAAAACTTGTTACAAATTGTATTTATTTATTAAAACCAGGTTTGCTTTAAAATATGTAGGAGATTCCAAAATCATTCTGGCAATGGTGATGTCAAATGACCTCCTATCTGGCAGTTCCAGCTTTTGATAACAAAAACAGATTTCAGATTTCTTGCAATTGTGGTTTGTTGCATTCCTATTTTCCCAACACTGACATCAAAAGCAGGCACCAACAGACTCCACTTTTGTAAAAAAGAGACGAAGAGTAACTGAGGTCATTGCTAAAGAACTGTAGTGAAATGATGGTGCCCCCATTAAATAAATAACTACAGATTTTAGAGTAGACAGCTCCAAAAGAAACAGGCAATGATGGTGTTTCTGTGTTTTAACCTCTTACTTTACACTGATGTGCTAAAGAGTGGTCATGTCTCTCTTCAAACCCCATTAAAATATATCAAAGCAAGATCAGCTTTGATATATTGTAAGTACTCAGCACTTCAGTCTAAATGATTTAGTAAGATGTCCACAAGGTCTGATGGTTGCAGTTTTCAAATTTAGGAGTGTATTTTAATACGTTCAGCCCAACTCCTATTTCAGCTCAGTCTCTCCCAAGCCTAAGGCAACTGCATAGCTTATCTTTGCTGCTTTGAAGTTTCTTTCACATTACAGCACTGTGGTTAACCACGCCCTTTTGAGAGATGGTTAGCTATAACCTGCAATCACTGAAAATTGAGAGAAGAATAAAGCCTGTGGCAAAATTTGGCCTCTGCCCCCCTGGAACACTAATTATTTTTGGTCCATGTAGTTTGAGCTAACATATGCTGTCGTTCACATCACCTTCTAGGATTTATGTGTATTTCTCACACTTTCAAAGAGATGTACAATCATTATCTGAAGATTTTTGCAGCCTCTTCAAATTATAATTACTCCATAAAATACAGTCGGAGGCATGGAAAAGTAAATTTTCAAAGAGCACTAAAGCAAATGGGTGTTTATTTACAGAGTCAGCTGGTTTGGTTACCATGTAGGCACAGAGCTGAGTATGACTGTCTGCAATGTAATAAGGCATCAACACAGCAAGAACACAACCTCACACGCATTTTGCACAAGGACTTCTTCAGAAGCCCCAAGGGCAATGTGACTGCACCAAGGCTGCAAGAGAAGTGCACTCCAGGATGTGTTCAGTGCTCTCAGTTGCCAAAACATGCAACCCAGTAGTTTTCACACTGCAATTCACTTTCTGCCTATGCACCTGGGTTTCTTTCCAGCCAGGGAGTGCCAAAGCACAGAGGAAGGAATGGTGCACACCTGAATCTTGTTCAGACCCGCAACCAGCACACAACTGGACCTGGAAGGGACACCTGGGTTATATAACTTTAAAGGAATTTGAAATCCCTAATGTCATGTAGTCCTAGGAAGGAGAAAATCTGCAAGAGCCAACACAAAATGACAGAGGAATCAAGTTCTTCTCAAAATGTATTTTTTCTCTAAGGAAAAATTAAAAGAAAATCAGCCTGTCAGACAAAACACTGTCCACCCATTTTCAATTGCTCCTGATAACCATGTTTGTGACTATTTCTGTATTTCATTGACTATCAACGGGGCAAGATATAAAGGTCACTTCATAAAGTGTTTAAAAAGTTTTCAAAAACCCTCTATGACTTTTGGTTTTTTTAAAGGAAACAAATACCAAGAGAATCAAATGCAAACAACAACAACAACAACGTATATTGTGTTTCCTAATTAAAGACTAGTTCAAACAGGAACCTTGTCAGTAACTCCACAGGTCAGATCCTTTATCTTTCCTTATCAGTACATCTATGGAATCATGTTGGAGAAAGATGAAAAGCTAGGGTCATATCCAAACACAAAAGAAAGACAATAGATAGCTTCTGAGGAAAAAATCATAACAAAGAAACTGCATAAATGAAATGTGCTCATGAAGTAACCTGCTATCAAACAGCCAATGAACATGGCTAACTTCCTAATGAGGTATGGAAGCACTTCAAGGGTGAGGTTGCAGATGTGCATCCAAAAGCCAAACATGTGCAAGACCATATAAAAAAACCACCTGAAATAACAACCTAAAGAACTTTTTGAAATAGGGCACTACTGAGCATGGAATCTGGACTCTTTCTCTGAAGAGGAGTAAAATCAAGCTTTAAAGTTTGGTGGAATCTGTCTTTAATCAGGTATGTTTTGTTATTTGCTATAGGAGCCCAGCTCTGCAACCGATGGAAACCAAAAGGAGACAGAAATCAAGTAGTCTGGAATATCAATAATGAAAAAATAGCAGCAAGAGGAATCAGCAGCTCATTGAACTTAAACAAACTGAATTGTTCCTACTTTTCTCCATAAATTCTCTTTTTTTGTAATAAATACAGACCACTCACGTACAATTATGACCTTTTTCATCAGGTGTGTTCTATGATTTAGCTTCCAATAATTCTAAATCAGCATTCAAGTTATTGTCTTGTCAAAACACCTGAGTCACCCTGATTTCATTCTTCAGGGAGTCGTTCAAGCATGTTTATTAAGTTTTTTACTTAGCTACTTTGACTGTGTACAAATGAACATCATGGTATGCACAGACAAAGAACCTGCTGATGAACACTGGTTACTTTTTTAATCATCTTGAATATCAGTTAGGATTTCTGTATAAAGCATGTAAAAGTGAAATTCAGAATACAAAAGTCTCCAGGGAAATAATCTGAAGCAAGGAAGGTGTATCTTTGATGGAAGAGGATCAGATCATGGCATACTTAAGAAAATGGGGCATAAACAAGCTCACAGGCCCTGGCAGAATGCACCCGAGTGCAAAGGGAGCTGGCAGATGGCATTGCTAGGCAACTCTCAGTAATCTATTAAAATAGCAGAGGTACCAAAAGACTGGAAAAAAGCAAAAGTCATGTGTACCTTCAGGAAGAACAAGCAGCAGAACCCAAGGAACTGAAGCATGTCAGTCTCACCTCAGTCCCTAGGAAAGTGCTGGACCAGCTAATCCTAGAAATTGATTTTAGACTCATGAACAGCAAAAAAATCAGGAGTAGTCACCATGAATTCATCAAAGGCATGTCATGCTTAAATAACTTGATAACCTTATACGACGAAATAACTGGCCTGGCAGAAAAGGGGAGCGCAGTGCACATCACCTCCTTGGACATCAGTGAGCCCACTGACACTGCCTCCCATAAGAGCCTATCACATGCAAGGGGAAAAGCCAGCTTTGCTTCCATAGATATTTCTTTAAGACCATCCACAGATGAATTCTGAAACTTCATTCAAACAGTACTTGATTCAAGGAAGCACATTGCCAGCAACTTCAACAGTTTCCAGGACATTCCAGGAAAATTCCGTGCTCAGTAAAAAAAAGAATACGTCCCAGAAAGAGAGGAGATCATTAAGCATATCTGGTGTTTAGAAACATTTTCTTTCTCCGCCATAAGACTTACAATGTAAAAATTGGATATGCTTGCAAAGATCCACATTCCTGTCTTGCAACTTCTTAAGCCACAGTTCTGGGCTACAGTTTTTCAAGGTTACAAATACAAATTCTTCAAGAACAGTAAAGAGAAGTAACTTTGGGAAGTCATATTGAATGAAAAGTAACTCTGTAGGTCAGAAACGTAACTAGACAACCTAAAGAATATATCGTTGCTTAATACATGCATGAGGAGTCTAAGGAGAGCAGAGGTCGTGGCCTCAGATAAAAACAGATGGGTCAAAGAACTGAAATGCTCCAGTCATGAAACTGTGCCAATCTCATGATGAAATACAGACACATTACCACTGTCTTCCTTATCTGTAGAAAGAAGTCCCACAAGCTCTTCTAAAATTGAGTGAACAGAGGCCAGTGAATTCATATTCTTTTTTAATACCAAGAATTTCAGAGGAAATTGAAAGATGTGCCAGGACTTAGCAAGTGCTCATCTTAGGGACAGCAAAGGTAATGTTGGGTTTGAATTCTGCAACATTACACAGGAAATCTTTACCCCGATTTCACAGATTTGAGATAAAGTCAGCCGTTTCTCAAGCTTGTTTCCTTCTCATGGCATTATGTTTTAAGGTATGAAAACACAGAGTATTTTTGCTATGGGTATGAATGCTTTTAAAAAGTTACTTTCCAGATTCAAAAGGCAAATATGGTAGTGAGATAAATAATGAACTGTGTTTCTTTATTACAGTTGTCAGAGATGCATTTCATGAAAATGTGCACTTGAAGTACTGATACAACCAAGGATATTTTGATGACACTGAAATGATGTAGCCAAAACAAGTTCAACTTCTCCTATACAAAATAACCAGAGATATTATGAATTCCATGTATAGAAAAATTACTACTTTACTGTATCCAAGAAATGATGCACTCTTGTCTTCCTTCAAGTTTATTCTGAATTCTTTAGACAGCCTTGTAATACAAACCTATCCAACACTTCAGCCCAGCTATCTGTGTGTACTCCATGTACCACAAGGAGCTCTACTGACCATGATACAAAGGTGATGACCATTTAAATTTTTCTTTCATAAACTTAGTGAACATCATCATTAAACTAAAAAAACCAGGTTGGGAAATGCAGTTAAGTCGAAGTTTCTTCCTTTTGCAGGGGAAGAAAACAGTTACAATTTATTTCCTACCTTGCACCATCAGCATGGGCTCCTTTGCACCGCCGTGTGCCAGCATCTCTCTACGATAGCGCTCCCCCATTGCCCTGGAGAAACACAGGTGTTAGAGCCATCTGCAAACACAACCTGTCCAGCCTGCACTCAGGTTTGCTTCTAGGATCTCTACAGAACTCACAGACAGAGCCCAAATGAAATTTTCCACCCCAAAACAATGACTGATGCCATGTTGACTCCTCAAATTCAAATTACGTTTAAAATCCCACTATGAGGAACTGAACTAGACAAATTTTATACATGTGAGTGTGTGTTGGTGCTTATAAAAGTTAATTCAAGAACATTTCAGGCTTCATTGTGCTGAAGGGGAAAGCTGGTCTGTTACCATGTCCTGAACATTCAGCAAAAGTATAAGATTGCTTACAACTCGTGACCTCACAATTTGCCTTTTAATTTCACAAAGCAAAATGAGTAGGATAGCTGTACTGAGCTTTGAAGTTGGTGACATGAAGCTTGTTTAATACCAACAGTTGCTTTGATTTCAATAGAAAATTACAAGGAATTAGGCATCTATGAATTTCAAGCTCTCTAATTAAATTGGAATAGGGATTTCAGTGCCTCCCAACCGACACACCTATATTTTAAAACAATGACACAATTTTTTTTTGCACCAACGAACATGTCCCAAAGTCTATATATCTATCTCTGTGGTTATTTCCTGCTTTGTAGTCCTCTTAAAATCAAGAAAAACGCTAAAAACTAATTTGTGTCAAAAAAGCCCACCAACCTAATTTGTTCCATGTTTTCCAGAAGCAACTGGTATTTCATTCTGTTTAACATTTCTGTGTTTTTACCTATCAAACGGATTCTGAGCAAAACACTGTTTCCACACCATAGAGGCAACTGCCCTGGACATGAGGTAGGAGTAGTATTTGGCACCGTAGCCCACGAGGTGACTGAATCTCAGCTGCCAGGCCTGTAAGAAGAAAAAAAAAACCCAAACGCCATGTTATCTTTTAAATTCCTTACATTGTTCAACATTTTCTTATGTATGATGGAAGAAATTTGGTACTATTAATGACAAACAAAAAACAAAAAAAGAAACAGCCACCAGAAATAAATCCCAGAATGAACAATCCTTTAGTGGAAGAAGCATTTTTCAATCGAAATGCTGTATATCCAATATGCTGCTCATCAGGATTGAAACTATATATAAATAGGGGTCAGAAGGGGAGAAAATCAAGCAGTAAAATAAATTATTCATATTTGATAATAGCTGTGTAGTTCTATTGGTCTTGAACAAAACCTACAATTACCTTGTTACAAGTAATACAATATTTTATAATTTTCCATGTGAGTAAGTGTAGTATCACACTCAGAAAAGTTCAATTTGTAACTTTTGTCAGGAACAAAATGGTAATAGTGACTTGTGCTTAATGCTATTAAAAAAATACAGCTTTCCACCTGGCAACAATCTCAGTGGTACACAAATTCCATCCACACGCAATACCATGATTGACAGATTTGTCTGCACAGTTTTGAATGTGCATATACAGTAGATTATAGCAATATTATAATCCAATAATTATATTGTTATTCATTTATGTATTGTTGCTTCACATAGTGACTCACTCAAGTGATGATAGACTTATTTTTTAATGCTGTTTAGCATTGTCTGTTTCCTTATGTTTTCTTAGCAAAAAAATTAAGAACTATCAGCCTTATCTTCACGGAAATCAAAATACTTTTACTTTTTATTTCTCTGACTGCAACAGAATAACTTAAATTGTGACAGATCTCCAAAAGTCACCTGATCCAACCCTCACTCAAAGCAAAGACAGCTTTGAAGAGACTTCTCAGGGCTCTGTCTAAAGTCTCCAGGGACAAAGATTTCATCACCTTTCCAGTGTGATGTGTAAAGGCAAGTAGGTCCAAACTGAAATGCTGTTTCCCAACAGATTCAGGCATAGTTTTTGAAATGAGAATGGATGAGTGTATAAAGGAAGGAATATGAAACTTCCTTTGCCCTATTGGCTCTGAGGAAACTCCAGAGAGAAAACAAGTGCCCTATCTTTTTTGTCCTCCTATCCAAAGTCAAATCTATCCAAAGTCAAAACTCTTAACATTCTTGTGATATGTCT
Organism: Phylloscopus collybita; assembly: GCA_027886175.1. Taxonomy (NCBI): domain Eukaryota; kingdom Metazoa; phylum Chordata; class Aves; order Passeriformes; family Phylloscopidae; genus Phylloscopus; species Phylloscopus collybita. Next base: position 9,031,376 of record JAJNNQ010000007.1, read on the forward strand.
GTTGTCATGATTTTTTCAAGTACTATAAAAAACCAGAGTTTCAAAGAGGAACTAAAAGATAAACAATAATGTAACATAACAGATGCTTTAAATTTAAATCCATGGGCTGTGATATGCTTGTTCTTATTCTACAGTCAATAGCTGAAATTCTGATACAGCCAAAAAAAAAAGTGAAAGGATATACGTAATTTTCCAAAAGTATTTGTCTTTGTGATTCTTTAGCACAGTGTAATTAACAAACTCCTTCTTTTTTTACAGCTGAAATAAACTGTGCTTCCTTACTCAAGAAAGTGCTGATTTTTATCTTATTCTCCATTACCCAAAAAGATGTATGTGTATTCTAAAAAAAAGACAAACTGAAAAGGTGGGAAAAGTAACTATGTGGCTTTTACTTAGTCTTCTTTCCTTAAAAGAAAAGGGAGCAAACAGTGTCTCATAATCTAAATTACTTGGAACAGCTGACCAGAAGCAAGTTGCTAGCTACACTGCTTTTCCTGAGCAACACCTACGAATAAAGTTCTCAAAGTTAGCTGTAGTTCAGCCATTCAAAAGCTACTTTTCACAAGATGGTTACCTCCACCCTAACACAGGTGCCCAAAACAAACAGAATTTGTCATGGGGGAGCAATAGAGCCTGTACTGGTGACCTACACAACTAAAGTAGGAGTAGCAAGGTTAAATGAGATGAAGAAAGACCTCCAGTCTTCTATTATCTGATGGGTCTTGATGCCTGGTACAAATTCTTAACAATGATTAACCTTTTTCTCTCTCTCTTTTTTTTTTTTTTTTTTTTTTTTTAAGGTAAAGCACTGTACTGTATCTCATTGTAATGCAAGTGTATTACAATATCCAGCTTGGACACAGAGTCTCCGCTGCGCTTTGAAAGGTTACCATGTTTATACTTCATAGCTATAGTTTTTCTAACTAGTCCCTTAATTATAACCATAATCATTAAACTAAAAGCACATTTTGAAACAGAGAGACTACGTTTTTAGAAGACTGAGCAGGAAAACATGTCAGTTTCTTTTATAGTAAGTTTTTAAGGTTATGATTAGAAGTTTCTACTCTCTCTCTCTGGAATGTGGAAAACTTTACTGATTAATTGGTTTCACATACTCAGAAATGGTTTTTAGGCTACAAACAAAAATAATTTCCAGGTGTTTGGCATAGTGAAGGATATTTCTACCTCTCCCATCAGAAAGTAATTACTTTGATAATCATATAAGCTGTAACTAAGACAGTATGTCTTCCTTGAAACCTCAGATTACACTGTTCACTCAAATTCTCCTGGCGTTTAATGGTCTGCACCTAAACTAGCTCATCTGCACTTCCAGATTGATCAACTATTCCATTTATTTGGTTTGTTGAAACTCTGTATCACAATTAAGCAAGAAGGAGAGCAACTTCTCAGCAATCTATCCGAAACCAAACACTTGATTTCAAAATCTGCACCTTAAATGGTCCTCAGTAGCCTCTGTTCAATTTTGTTCGCCTGTGTCTTTGCTACTAAACTTCACTAATGAACTTCACATTGTTTCCTTTCAAAAGAGAAAAGGAGAGGATACAGAAAAACCAAGGAATGACACTGCTCATCTCCCTCCCTGCATCTGGGGAGGCTTGCAAATATGATGAAGAGATGAAATTTCCAAAGTTCATTTGGAAGAGGAGAGTATCTAAAACAAGAAACAGAAATGGAGAATGAGTCAAACTGAAACTAAGATTGTTTTCCCATTGCAAACGGCAGTAAAGGAAAGCCAATAACAAGCAATGCTTGTATGCAATTCCCTACTGAAATTTGAAGCCTATATATATATATATTTAATTAGTACAGATTTTCCCCACTCTAGAGCATGAATAACTCTACCATGTCATCATTTACTGTCACTACTTTTGTCCCAGTCTTCACAAGAAGCTCTTGATCAGGAACTCCCAAATCTTCAACATTACCCAGAACCCGTTACATTATTCAAGTACATTTTCTGATTCTATGCTTTTCTAACAATTAACTTTTCAAGACTGGACTTAGCTACCTATAAAAATATATTTAAACATTAAAACACCCATCCTCTACTCTAATTCATAAGGAGCTATCTGCCCACACAAAAAACCTCTTCCGCTCCTCCTACTTCATACAGAGGAGATTACAATCTGAGCAATAAAATGTTCAAAAAGCACAAGAATATATAGGCTAGTGCTCCCTTAGAAAGTTCTATGATGAGGAAAAAGACATCCCCCATCACTGTAAATGTATTAAAAACTAAATGTCTGACACTGTACCATAAAAACTACATTTCTTCACTTTACCAAATTCAACTATGACTTGATTTTTGTGTTATGTCTAACGAGGAGTCATTTCTTCATTAAAAAAAAAAAAAAAAAAAAGACATATCAATTCCCTTTTGGACAGGGTAAAGGCTAGACATGTAGAACTAGGGCAGTCTCCCTATTAAATGTTATATTTTTGGTAAGCAGCTAGAAAATTAATGAAACTCTGAGTAATCGCTTACTTCAAAAAGTTCCATGAACCAATTCCAGGAGTTTATAAAACAGTGCATTTTACAGCATAGCCCATGGGCTATGATAATATGCCATCCACAGGTCATGTTCATGCCTGCTTTTTCTTCAGCACAACAGACTGCAATAAAGGTGTGTGACTGATCCACTGCTGTTATTAAACAGGTTTTTTTTTCCACCAACATTATCAATCTTTTCTTATAACCCTGTATGAAGCATTTCCAAAATTCCATGTGCAATGGCTTTCCACCTCATCATACGAAAACAAAAATACCTTACTGATACTTGAGCATTCTCACACTTTATCAGGACTTTTTTTTTTCAAGTCCTTGTAGAATACATACTTAGGGTAAGACTCAGTTCATTTTACTTTAGCTACCTTAAACTGTGTTTTGCCCAAACTAGTCACATAGGCCTCCTTTACAGTGGAGGACAGAAATATTTATCCTGTTGTCTTCTGAGAGGATAGGATTACTGCTTTAGGAGAAATCTGAATAATTTACTACACCTTCCCTCTTCTGTTCCAAAGTTAATTCCCTTCATTCATTTTACCGTGGCAGGATCAGTTAAACAAAACTATTTTGCAGGCTACATAACTTTAGGATTAAATTATTTGAATTTTAAATTTAGAGCTGTTAATATTGTCACAAAATAATCTGATACAAAAATTTATATGTGATAGCAAAAAGACAAAATTGAAAGAAAATCCATAGGTAGCTTAATATACACTAAGCTAGCTTTTGCTTGAGTGTGGGTAAGCACTGTTCCTGGGGGCTCCACTAATTTCATTAGGAATCAATGCTACAAAATCCTACTACATCTTTTGAAAATAAACCCTACAGAAATTCCTTACTATTGCTTGGACTTTTCAAAATGTTCTTCCAACAGTTTCTGCTGTGACTTTAGGTACTTTGAAGTATATTTATGTCCATTTTGCTTTGCATCTTAAGACACAAAACACAAGTGAGAACCTGAAAAGACCCAATACTAAATTAAGGGAAGTATTTTTGTCATTTAAGACTTCTAATTACAAAACGTGTGCTACAGTCATTACGTCAATGAGCAATTGTTTCCATGAAGAACAATATTTGATGGAGATGATATCTGGTGCCCTCCTCCTTCTTAATTAAAATCTTATTCTGGCAGGAAACCCAACAAAGGAGCAGCCAACTTATCTCCTTCAGCGGCTAATGGGTGGAGAACCCCTTGTGTCTGGCACTAACTTGATACTACTGCTCCTAATGCCCTTGAATTTAGCTATCAGCACAGCTGGAAAACTCCTGAGAGTCAAGGGGAAGCTGCAGGCTCTGGTTCCTCAGAGCCAGGAGAGAAGAGAAAGGTGATTAGCATGGGAATCAGCACAGGCTATTTCCCTCTGCTGAGGCCAAGGTTTATCAGCACCAGTGGAAACCCAAGACAATGCTGCTTGGCCATGAAGACAAGCACACTTTGGTCAGTGCTTTGAAGATGTCCTCGACTCATTCTCTCTTGAAGAAATGGTTTGATGAGTATCAGAGTGCAGAGTTTGCAAACTGTCTGTGCCAGTAGCTACCTCTGGGGAAAGGCTGGAGCACTCCCTGACTGTAGAAACAACTCTCTCCATAAGTACGCAGCGGCTTGCCCGGTCAACTTACATTCTGGATTTTTGACCTCAACCCCTCTAAGTTTTATAGAATTACATCATCATTCTTCTGGAGTTTCACAATAATAATAAAACGCAATAAAGAACCACTTTCTTTCCTGTAGTTTCTAATCTTGCTTAGAAGAACAGAAAACTAATTTCAAGAAACCTCATCCCGTGCTGTGCCTCTAACCCGCCTAATATCAATACTCTTCCATTTTCCAGGGCTGTGCGTTTCTGCGTTAGGAACGGGGAGAACACAAAGTAAACCAAAGCAGAGACACCGCTGACATTTCAGAAAGCGAGTCAAGCAAGAGATTAAGATTTCAATTTGTAACACTTCCGTGTTTTTATTATAAAATGATAAATAAATCGAGCAAGGCGGGGAATGTAAATATTTTTGCAGTTGTTTACACTAAGGAAGAGGAAAGGAATTTAACATGCAATTAACCACTTAGGTGATTCTAGATATGTACCATATGGCCTTTGAATTGCTTAAAGAAAAGTATTTTACTTTTATTTATAAACTATTCATGAATTTGAGCTGCTTATAGCAAAATCATTTAGAACAATTTACTCTATACCCTCTTCTCTCCTCCCATGAAAGGGATTGAGGAAAGGGAATATGGGTGATAATAAAGAATACTGACATCAAAAATCTCTATGTGTGATTTGCATTGCTTCACAATCTTTAAAAGACAAAGAGATAAGAAAAAGGATTCTTTGTGTGCTTTAACTGATCTTATTTGGACAATTTGAGAGACAGTGTTACTTGTCAACATTGAAACTAGTCTTTGAAGTAAAATATAAGAAATTTGCAAACATACAAATTTGTTGATTTTCAAAAAAATCCTTTATGTCATACCATGCAATTCTACACAGATATACATACACATGCAATACCCCCTCTTCAATTACAATTAGTAATTTCTATTATTGCCTAAGCCTCAAATTCATATGCCTGAGATAAACAGAATCAGGTCACTGCTTCCTTTAGGTACAGACTTGCACTGAAGCCCAAATCTTTTTATACTACTTTTCCAATTAAACCTAATTTTAAGTACTGACCTATTATTTTAAAATAAATGTCATGAACGCTGCTTAAGAGAAGCCCTTACAAAAACCAAGAAACACCCTAAGCAACACGGTAACTGCAAAATATATTTGCAAGTACCAGTTAATCAAGTAAAGTATCTGAGCCAACACTGGAAGATGAAATCACTTCCTGTTTACAGTACTGTTTATTTACTATCTTTGGCTAGAGTCATTCTAGAAATGGATTTAAGGGATCATGACTCTTAATCCTTAACCTGCCACAAGTGCAGTGTGAATTTAAATCACATTCACCCCACCTCAGCCACCTTCTGTGAAGCAAGGGCACTAATAGTTCTGGTTCTTTTCTGTTTTGACTTTTCACAGAAAGGACAGTCTCCCACTGCACTTGAAGAGAATTTCATTTCAGCCTCTCTAGGCTGTGTTTATGGCAATGATGTATTCAGTTGTATCTATCACTGCAAATATAGCTCCAGTAGTTAAATCTCAGGGAGAAGAAAGAACATGTGAGCCATGAAAACAGAACTATATCAAACTAGATGAAGCTATCTGTGCTTTCAGATATACGTACAATATATCTAAATATATTCAAAATGTTAACAGGAGACCCATGCAATTACTTCTTGCACTGTTCCTTAAAATGATCTACCACATGGTAAATATGGTAAATACTATCACTAAAGTATGTTTGAGTTTCATGGGGCTAACACTTGGAAAAAGAATTTCCTTAAAAGTGCTTCATATCTTATGATATCTGTAAACACTCTGCTGCTGTAGATAGCTGTCCAGTGAATAGTGTCATATAACCACTGGAAAACAAATCTTCACAGTATTTGCTATCAGCATTTTCTTTATCATAAAATGAACTCAACTCCACAAAGACGGAAACCTAAACAAACCTTGAAAGGTGACTTTAAGAGCCTTTGAAAGTCCCAGCATCTACTTTAATACTGACCTCAGCAGGGCACCAATCTTCTTGAAATGGCTTTTAGCTATTAATTATTTATAGAACTATCACTTCCCCAGAGTTCACTGTGCATTCCTTTATTAATGTTTCCCTCAGACCCAGATACTTCAACTTGATTTTACAGTATACTTTTAAGAAGGCTCATATGAAAACTAATCCAGGGACTTGCACTCTGTATAAACAACTTTAGTTTCCAACATGGCAAGGTAAAAAATTACCCTTGAAGGGGTTACACAAACTTCAAGGGGTTGAGTACTAACATATGACTTCACCTCTCTTCAAAACTCGAAAAAGTGCAATATGAGCAACATTAGTACCTCTCAAGTAACTGCAGAGGGAGAAGAAGTGGAAAAGCCATCCTCTCTGAAGGTTCTCTGGCTTCACTATGAAACTTATGTCTCTGTGATCTACAACAGTGGTTTCTTTAAAGCTGCCTACAAGAGAGATGCAAAATATACTGGGTGTCTGCTTCCCTCATCAACAAATGAGAAAAAAAATTAACAATACTTTAAAAGATTAGATACTACCCATAGTCACATTTGCTATAAATCATGTAAGTTCTCCCTTCCTACTATTTTCTCATTAATAAGAAACAAATAATCAGAGCTTCAATTCCAAGTAATTTTTTCATAAAGGTTTTCAAGACCATTCATGTGCGCTCATATAAATTTCTCTTTGCCAAATACTGGATTTCCTTAACTTTCCTTGTAGCTCATGCTTGCAACCTGGACAGATTCCTGGTGATGTTCATTTATAATGTCCCCGTCTGAAACTAAGCTTTCAATTGCTTTGTCAGCATGTTTTCTGTGCATTGACTGAGCCACAAATCCACAGTTTGGTTGTACAATTATGATTTGCAAGTGTCAGAAAGCTTGCTAAGTGTAGTCAAGCTATCAATTACTTACAACCTATTTCCAAGATCAACGTCTTAGGAAGAAAGTGGATTTTTTCCATCTTGGGCAGTTCATAACAAAGCTGGGGTTATTTTTGCTCACTTGATTCTTCTCAAGGTACTTAAGAGCTGCTTAATAATTGCTTCTACTACTTGTTGAGTGACAAAATCTGAAGAATTAGTCTACAGTTCCCAAGTTCTTCTCCCTTCTTAAGAGCAGTTATAAACATTACTACTTTTCCTGAGTTTGTGAGTGATAATTCCTCCAAGTCACTGACTGCTTTGGCAAGTTTAAATATTCTATTCTGACTACATCTAATCTAGTTATTCTCTCTGTTTTATTCCATAATCTCAGTACTGTTTCAATCCATCTCAAAAATTGCATGTATTACTTATCCAATCAAATTTCACTTATTGTTCAAAAAATGCTGAGGCAGAAGAGAATATCACTGCTTTCTCTGACATTTATTGTTCTTTCTCCCACTCTCCTCTTGCTTCTTGAGTAATTATGGAATTCTATTACCTTCTTTACTTGCAATTTGCAACTCAGCATTTCTAGCCTTTTTGTTCTGAATTCTTGCATTCTTTTAGTCATTATCTCTAGTCATATAATGATTTCTACTTTTTATTATCTTAATAAAGTTTTAAAGGGCTTGGTCCTTTACTGCCAAAGTTTTTGTGCATCAGGATGGTTTGTATATCCTTGGTTCAGTCTCTTGGATAACTACATAATGCCTTTTGAATCATCATACTTAGCTGTCTTCCAGTTCCAGCAAATATCTGGCAGTCTTCTTCTTTCTGATGCATTGTTTTTAATCATTATTGCTGGGTTTGGTTTCTAAGCTGCTTGAAACTTCCACAGTTTTACTTCTGGCTCACTAGAACTTTCCCTGTATTCTGTTTTTCACACTTTTATATGGCTTTTACTTTTCTAATAACCTTACTTTCTCAGATAGTCAAATGTACAGGCTGTTTTTCCCACTGAGCTCTTTTTAGCATCTTATTGATTAGCACCATAAATTTTATTCCCTCATCTGCCACCCAGAATTGGTTTTTTAAAAGCTCTTTGCCAATAGCACTAATTCTAGCTTTTAACTGGCTGTTTTTTTGAGGTGGTTTTTTTTTTTTTTTACATTTCCTTTAATCCGGCTTTTAGTTTTGCTTAGATTCTAAGGTTGCATTACAGTTTAGGCTAAAAACCCTAAAATAAATTTTGGAGGGTTTTAGACAGAATAAATATGAAGCGAACTTACGGTTTAAAATTTAATAGGCAGCCACTATTTAGCCTTCCTTACCAATAATTTCAAGATTTATGTTCACCACTTGAGTTAAGTTTTCAGAATTCAAAACCACTTTTACCATCAGAGGTTAAAGGTTATCACTTATTTACTTTAAGCCAGCTGCCTCATTGCTTGCTCAGTCTATTTACTGTTTTTATATGCATTACTGACATTGACATGAAATTCACATACAGAAACAGAGTGATATATAACTGCACATCAGTAGTCATTCCAAAAACCTAACAAGAAATCCTAAAAGAACGGATGCCACAAGGACACAGATGGTAGATTCTACAAGATACTTCACCCAAACTGCCAGCCAGCCCTCAGCAGGCTGAGGAATAAGCCTGTTAAAACTACACTCTCTTGCACACAGGTTTTCTTCAGCAACAACAAAACAGGAGGTTTTGGCTCATGGCAGCCATGTGTGATGCAAAAACTATTTTCTGTCTGCAGAGAAGCCAGTTCTGCCTATTCACATCAACTCCTCCTCAGCTGACCAAAAACCCATGCCCCTGCATGTTCCCTGCTAATGAAAAACTTGTGTTTTCAGCACCCATGGCAAGCCACATCTTCCCATAGTGCCTGACAGCCTCCCTGAGCAAGCACTCCAAATGTTAGGTTGTGTCTCATCCATTGATTTCCTTTGTCAGGAACACGACAGACACAAGCATAGCAAGTTAAGACAAAGACCTAGGTGGAGCCTTCCAAGGTCAGGATCCCTGCCTGGGCAGAGTTCTCCCAGCTGCAGGAAGAAGACAGACTAACAACCACATTGGTGATACACCATTTTCATACACATCTTTGCTCCAGGGTATCTCAGACAATACCTGCCTTGTCTTCTGTTGGCAAACTTGGCTGGCTAATGTTTTTGGTCTCACAGGTGTTTTGGTTCTTCCAAACGCTAGCAACCATAGGCCATGCTGCCAAAGAAACTTGCACTCTGGACAAAAGTATATAACCATAATTAAACCTGCAACCTGATGCACATTTTAGGGCACCAGTGAAGGTGGTCCTTCTGAAATTATATGCATTTTTAATATGCTAAAACAAAAAGGCATATAGCAGATTATTCAGTGTTCCAAAAAATATCAAAGGCACCCTACATATCAACATGTTGCCTCCTATCAAACATAATTATTTGAAATTTTGTCTCTGGAAGAAAAGCCAACCAGAAGACCACATATTTTAAAAAATGCAAAAGGGTCTATTTGGCAATGATCTAAAGAAGAACACAGATTCACTATGCCTAACTCTTCAAAACCATTTCTCCTCACAGTCACAGTCAAACCAGTATCTCCCACCAAAACTCCAGATTATAAAAGATTACAACAATGCACAGACAATGAATAGGTAAGTCCATAATAATTTTCTGAAAATAACAATCGATAATTAAAACTACTTACAAAGAAAATACAGGTAGGATGATCTGAGCAGCTGGTGTTTACTGTACAACCACTTCATTATTGACAGGTCTTTTCTGTAACTGCAGGAGGCTGCAAACTCCACTATCATTGCAGAGTCTGTTTACCCTGTGTGTCATTTTCTGTTACAATATTGAACCAAGCCCCCAGCAGGAGATTGGAATTATTATGCTTGGCGAAGGACTAGCAATGGCACACCGTTAAGTTTTGATGACTGTCTCAAAGGAAAGTAGCTTTCAAGTCTGAACCTGGGGAACATGAGGGGACTAAGCAACAGATTATGGGGAGAAACTTTGATCATGTCTCAGATTGATCAAAGGGTCACCCGATACATGTTCAAAAGCCTCTCTGGGCATCCTGGGGACAAAGGTAGAGACCAGGGGAGACACTCTAAAAGCAGACAGTACCATCAGCTGCAAGGCAGGCCATAATAAATGAACACTGACTTCACAAGAGATAAGAAATAAGCTATGATTTGAAGAAAAGTTTGGAGTAAAAGCAGAGTACTAAACTCTCCACAGTGCATAGATTTTGACACAATGTACATTCAGGAAGAAATGGCAGGGAAAAGTATGGCTATTATTATTTTGTATATCTTGCTTTCTTAGAAGAACCAAAAGGAAGACTTGTTTGCTTTTTAAAGGTATCATAAGGACTCAAGAATCGACCCTGTGCAAAACTGCTCTTCATTTTCCAGACTCAGTAACACTAATCTCCTCTGGCAACAAAACCGCCAGACATTACAAAAAGCAGGCAGATACATTTCCTTGCCCCCTGCCTGGCACTCATCAGCTTCTGGATTCAGTAACAGAGCAATGAAATCCCAGTGGAATTTCATCCTCCAGGAGCCAGCAGTAAACTCTGTATACTTTCCAACAGATAAGCAATGGCCAGCCAGAAACTGAGATTTGCATTATTCAGACAAACAAAGTCTAGTGGGGTGCTGCCTCTCTGTGCTTCCATCTGACTTCCTTTCTGCCTTGCACGTGGCACCAGCTCCTGCGCCCATCGGCGTCAATGCAGCCAATGCAAACACTGCTGTGTGCAATGCCTGCTGCCCCAGTGCCTGCAAAATCTGACTGAAAGGCAAATACAGCCCTCAACAGGACTGACTTTCCACTATTCTTGCACTATCCCTCCTACTGTTGGCACGTAACACATGATGCTTAGGTTTACCTTCAGTAGGCACACCTCGTAGGTGCAGCAGCATTTACTTACTAGGTGTAGTTTATATGCCTCATTTGGAAAGCACTGTAACAAAAAGACACACGCAAATGGTCCTACTATCTGAGCTGTGCTTGAGAATGACAGAAATTCATCCGCTGAAGACACATGCTTGGCTCTACTTCAGAAAATAAGTCTGCACAATTAGACTGAAGCCTAACCAAGTACGTTCAGAGGATATTTACTGAGTTTACTTGCCTGTCAAGAGCAGTAAAAGAGAATTAGGGTTCATCGGGAAGAGATGATAATGGATGCTTGCAGCCCTGACTGCTGCTACAGGAAAACCATTAATGGAGTGAAGATCTTCACTAAGAAAGAATTACTCTTATCCAGCATCACTGACTAAAGATATAGAAGCCTGACACAGCAATACATAACTGAATTGAAATGTATAGAGAACAGATAAAATTCAAATAATTAAAACACTTTGTTTTCCCTGCCAGCTCTGTAAGTACCTAGCCAAATAACAGACAAAAATAAAAACTGACTCCTATTCCTGTATTTCAATGTCTAGCTCTGAAATCAAATGAAAGGAAGAAATATATTCTCCTCACTTAAAAAACCCAACTTTTACTTTCAAGGCTTTTTATTTATCTGGACTACAAATTATACTGCAAACACATCTCAAGTTTGGAAGAAGGAACAGCAAAGGACAGCAAGACAAACTACAGACACTAATTACTCTACAGAGTACTAATGTTATTGTAATGCAATTTTTCATTGTTTTACTGAAATTTAAACTGTCTTACAGTTCTTGACAGTAGTTCTACATTCAATAAATATAAATATAGACTTTCTGAATATTCATAAATTCACAGTGTATTTTGCTGGGATTAAGTGCCAGGCCAAAACTAGCTGTTCCCACTTCAAAGTGATCCTAGTGTCACTACAAGATGTAACACTTCTCTGGAGGTGTGAGCAGTGGCAGCAAAGTTTTGCAAAGGAAATGGATTTCCCAACACAGTCCTCAGAGAAGCAAATACACATTTTGCGAAGGAGAAGGGTACATTTTATGAGAAGCAGAAAAAGGTTTGGGGTATTCTGACCACAGTGTCAAACAGTGACTGAGGGGCCAGGCTCCAGGTGGGAATTCAGCTTCACACAGACCAGGAAATCCCATGACTGCTGTCTATGCAAACTGCTCCTTTGGCTGTCACAAGAAGTACAGAACAAACACATGTAGTGATGAAGATCAAAATTACATAGCTCAGTAGAACTCTACGCTTTTACACTTTCAGTTAACACATGAAAGGATAAATTACCTGACAAAGGTCACAGGAATACAACGAGAACAATACACTTCCATTTCCTGCTTCACACTTTCTCCCATGCTGACCACATACAGACACCAATGTGCAACACAGTGTTTTGCTGCCTTTTATAAGCAGCCTTGGAAAAGTTAGAATAAACCCTCTTTCTATTACATTGTTTCCAGTTCCCTCTTCACTAGGAAAATAAAAGCAAGATAATGAAGTTCATCGTTATGAGACTATACCTATGCAAAAACAAGTACATTAATTAAATTTTGATTTTGGGCTGAAAATTTCCAACACACTACTCTCTGGATAAAGTGAGTGACAAAAAGAAACCTCTTTCAATGTAACAATACAGCAAGAAGTATGCAAGTGTAAAGGGCAAGACTCAGGGAGAGGGAGGGGTATTAATATGCTATCAAAGAAAAGCTGCAGATTAAACAGTTATTCTGTTGCTACTCACTGTATTGTGTACATATGGCAATCCATAAACCTTCTCCTGTGTTTCCTTTAAAATTTCTGTGGTTGACTTTTTTAGAGGGTGTTTACCATGGTAGATTTGGTCCAAGACAGCATAAAATACCTGAAGAGAGAAAATACATTTGTCTTTGGCACTTGTTATTGGCATATAAAAACCAAAAAAGACACAAAGAAAAGAACATGACTGATGGACTAGGGAGAGGCTTTAAATATACATGGCTTGGAAACCTTCTATCATTAGTATAAGATACTAATGTTACACAAGGAGAGAAATAGGTTTTTGGAGAACACCTACCACCACCATCATGAACTTTCATAAATCCATATTTAGGTCACTTAGCACACTGGGAGTACTAAACAGTCTGCCTTGTTAAAATAAATTAAGATCTGCCCCTAAGGCCCTCCAACAATTCCCCTTTTCAAGAAAAGTATTTTTAAATAGATTTAATTTAAAACCTCTATTTTTAAGTTATTTATTTTGAAGTTATTTAAGAGGACACTGCAAAATAAGCTATTTCAAGATGTGTACGTGCAGCCATGAGAACACTTCACCCCTGCAGGGGCAAGTTATGGCTTAGGCAGTGAACATAAGAATTATGTTAAGAATATTACAGAATCAATAAGGTTGGAAAAGACCTCCAAGATTATCAAGTCCAACCTTTGACCTAAAAGCACCATGCCCACTACACAGAGCTGTTGATGCTACTGACTTTCTGCTAGAGCCCTGACACGGCGTAGTACTGAGGCAGTTTTTTCCCTTTATTTTAGCTCTCACCATCAGAGCAATAAACTGCTGAAGTGTAAGCTTAGCTCAATGCACACTGCACCAGGAGGGTACTTTGTCACAAGTAAAAGTTGCTCCCTAAGCATTTTTTATGCATCTGAACTACAGCAGAACACAGGTGCACAACCAAATTACTCTCTATGTTTGGAGAGCAAGAAAGCTGCCCCATTAAAATGACTTTCCAAGCAAAGACAGCAAAGCACAGTCTCTGGCACTGTAACAAAAAACATGAAACAGGCATGGACAGAAGAAATGACTGCAGCCTTTTTTTTTTTAGTATGAGGATTTTCTATTTTGTGGAAGTGCAAGGAAGACAGAGGACACCCACTGCTATGCAACACAAGATAATTTTGAGAAGTTTGATGGATCCAGATGTTTAAGGGAAGAGGTCAAGTCATCCTGTGGTAGGCACATTTCATAGGAAAATTGACAATAAGGAGCCTCAAAAAGCTTTTGCACAAGGAATGAAGTAAAGAATTTGGCTAGAGATTCAGGCCCCATCACACTCCCAGGGCGCAACACCATCCCCAGTGACAAACACACTGTTCCAGGAACTATAACCACAAAATTTTATGGAGGAAAAGTTGCTTGGATGTTTTATGTTATCTAAATGAAACAACCCCCTGAACCTCTGAAAATACTCTTTATTATGAAATTTTAGTACAAATAATCCTGAACTCTTGAATAATTTATCAGAATTCAATATATTTTTACTTGTTCTGAATACAACACGTAGTTTCACCAAAATTGTGACTGTTTCTAAAGGGGTATATTTCTTCTGTTTGAATAAGCTGTCTTCTAACATACAGAATTCCAATAAACCCTGTGACAGTCTCTCTGCACAAATAACAAATGTGCACATTGATTTTTTTCCAAGAAAAACAGAAGGTTGTAAGCAGGGGGGTGAATAAATCATGACTTGCAAGAGCTAGTCCTAGATTTCCTGCTTGCTTCCTGCGTGGCTAATGAGGATAAGAGAAGTCAGCAAGACTCAACTTGCACAATCACCCACTAATGACATTGCAAGTTTTGTGTCCCAGGTAGCAACACTGAACAAGACATGCAAGTGCTCCACATTGTCCATCTACAAACGCTCAGTAGGCAGCAAGCACCTGCTCAGACTACATATATAAAGAGAAACCTATACTACACAGCAAAAACTACAATACTTTTTCCCTCTTGTTTATATAGGAAGAGAAAGAGGCTTTACAATGGCTTTGCATTTTCAGTCACTAGAATCCCATTCATTTTTTTTACATAGCTAAACAAAAGCTACAGGTTTATGGTAGCAAGGGTGACTGAGAGCATGACCCACAGTAAGTACCATGAATAGACCTGAAAATTACCTGACACAGTAGTCCTAAAAAGCTCACTTTCTCCTGTCACCTTAGACCTTTTTAACTCTGCAGTAGTCATTTCACACCAACTTCCCCTCTCCTCTACAAAACCCAAATCAAACATGAGGAACTTCAGCATCTGACAATAGACTTTTGTGTCAAGCTTCAGCACAGCCGTGATCCTCTTTTTTTCTATCTCCCATCTTTGTTTGGACCAGTCTGCAGCTGCTCTTCAGTGTTCCTCACAAGATGAGGAAAGTGCATCTGCACTGCAGGGGACCTTCTCTAAAGTGAAATTTGGAGTGAAGTAGTTTCTGGTCAAGGAGCAAAAGCTCAACTCACAGCTAGGAAGTGGGGAAATGTCAACTGAAGGCCAGTGAAATGTTCTGCCTAAAGAACAATGTGGTGACAAGGAAATGAGTCACTGAAATCAGCTATAAGCTCTCCCTTGATCCTGGCACACATACAGTGTGGGAAGAAAGCTATGAGCCAGGCCACCTGGACAGCACAGTTAAAAAAAACCATCCCTGAAAATAAACTCGGATGAACTTTATACCCACATGTATTTCCATCTACAAACCACAGTTCTGTCTGTTTACACAAGCCTTTGAAATGGGAAAGGGAACCACATCCCAGGACCACACGGTTTTAGGTGATACTGCTGAGGGGCAAGCTAATACTTAATATCAAGCAGTAGGTAAAAGATGATTTTTAATTTCAGTAAAACACATTTCTCAAAAGTCTTAAAAATACAAAAATGCATCAAATAGTTATTTTTCTATTTATCTTCATATTGTCTCTCTATTTTGCACTTACATTGGTATTTATTAGTTTCACTCGATTCCAGTTCTTTCTAGCTCCTTGTCTGCTTAATAGCATTAATATGCACACACTTTCCAGTGAAGTTATTACTGACTGAAAGACTCTGGGATTCAATCTGCCTGGCAAAAGCCTTAGGGGAAGATGTATAGACTCTCCTATCTTTCCTTCTGAGCAACTGATTACATGACCTAAAAGAAAATTCAGAGGTATTATAGTTACGAAAAAGCAGCAGTATTTCTTACTTTCGTCTGCCAACAGACTTATTTTCTGAACAGACCACAGAAGAACCTCCAGGTGTTTCCCACACTGCTGGAATATTTGTCAGCATTTTTTCTTCTTTTAAAGGTCAAATACAACTAACATAGCATCTAGCTGTCAATACAGAATATAGTCTTTGCAAAGTCTGAAGATCTGTATTAGAATCATCATTCACAGTATTTTCAGGCATATAGCTAGCAGCATATATATACTTTGGCATCTGCAAATTAAAACATATTTTGCTTCAATCAATTATTATACTTTTTAATCTGTATGTGTACTGGTATGTGTACTTCTAAAATGGAATATATTAGCTTTATATTTGCCATGTAGTCAACTTCTCTGGGACATTTTTTTCTGAATTGTTCAACAAAACAGCTCTGCCAATCTGTCTCTTTGAAATGAGTGCACACTTCTGCAGGTTTTACACCTGGCATCCCCAAAACATAATGCTGAAAGCAGGAAATGAATAATATTATTCAGTATGGCATTGTGGTCATTTGGCATGGGTTGAAACTAGTTGAACTTAATTTGCACAAGAAAAATTTGATGGCAAGCAGCCTGCTAAATCACTGCCAGCACCAATCATTAGGCACCCAAGGGAACTTGAGCCCACCAGAAGTGGGTGTTCTTGAGCCACGGGGTGTGGAGTGACTCCAAGACAGACCCTAAAGAGGCCCCAGTAGCAGCTGAGAGCCAACAGCAGCAGGGGCACTGCACAGCCCCAGCACAAGCAACTGATGCAATGACTTCTTTTGGAGTACTCTCTCCTGCATCACAGAACAGGGAGGCCATGCCACTTGTAAACATATTTGTGACTTACACTGCTCAATACCCAAGCCCATTTAGCCTCCACAATGCCAGCTTGGTCTCAAACCTTGACAAGATCATATCAAATACATATAAAAAGTTGAAAGGAAATCTGTCAGATCGATACATAGCTGTTATGGACAGAGACATCAGAAAAGAATGGGTGCATGTGAAAGGATTTGATTGACACTTTGGTGGTTACTCATCTGTACATGTGTTGTGCCCTCATTAATAAAGGTCCATGATTAAGCCTTCACAGTATACATTTTATTTCAATCCAGAATTATTTTTTTCCCAGTAAAAACCTCATATATTAATTATTTATATTCTTGCCCACATCCTTTCTGGATTATCAGACATCTCTATGAGAATCTTTCAAAGCCAGCAGTTGTGCACTTCAAAATCTGACCTGCAGACAGGGTGCAGTTATATTTTCATGTCACAGAGGTAGCACCTGCCCAGCCAACACTGGCTGCTGACAGCCAGCACTGCACTGAAAGCACAATTCAAAAGTCCATTAAGTTTAATCAATGAAAAACACATGTATACACTGAAAATAATACTCAGTCTGGCTTTGACTAGTGTAAATGGCAGGTACACAACTTACAGGCCCACACTCCAGAATTCTGATTAGTTTAAAGTCTTCTATGCAACTGCACAGAGAAAACTGCAAATTTAAGTTTCTCTTTCAGATCAACTTCAGTTAACCAGCCCAACTCATGTTTGTAGACAGGGTTATGATCATTTGGCGACTTCTCAAAGGAAGAAATACCAAAGATCTGTAGATATGTTTCTTTCCACATCTCAGTAACTAACCTTCACTAAAGTACTAGAAGAGTTATCTCACCTAAACACAAGGTTAACTGTAGAAGCCAAAACAATATGTTTTGGGCTTAAGACAAAACAAAGAAGAAAATCGCAAAAATCACACAGCAGAAACTTGTAGGGCACTAAATGCAGCCAAATACTCACTGTAAAAAAAACTTGGCTGGATGCTAATGCTACTGTACACATCTGAGAATTGCTGTTGCAGGACTGAAAAAGGCCAATTACCATTTTAGATAGAAGTTTAATTTCCTTTCATTGATTGTTTATGGAAATAACTGATCAATCACACCTACCCACAGAAAATAAAGGTTGATGTTACTTTTCCTAACACTGTGAGTGAGAAGTCTTACATCCTTGCAGCTCAGCCAGCAATTTTGATGTCACAAGTGGCCACTTTTCTCTAGAGCTGCAGAAGAGGAGCTCAAATCACATTCTAGTAAATAAACATGCTGGCTTGATTTTACTATGGTAGCCTGTATACCTCAGTCCTACTGTATTTTAATGATCCAAGGTACACAATACTTCCTCTACTTCAAGTTCTCCTTAAATGATTCCATTCATTCATTAATTCAATCTTAAACTACACTTGGGAATTCTGATAATCCAACCATTTTCAAAAGCTATGGTTTTCATATTTCATATAGTCACAAGCATTTAGGTTTAAGTAGACAGAATATGTTCAGAAAAAAATCACAACAATTAATAGAAAAATTAATTAATTGTAATTAATTTGCATATACTTAGATAACACATCAACATTAAAATAAAGAATTTGGTCAAATTGTAAGAGCTAAAATATGTTTTGCAAGTGCTGAATAGAGAGTAGAAACTAGAATGTAAAACACATACCTGGAGTTGCATGTCAGCTGCAGCACACACCTTTTTGGACTCACATAGTCTTGACACCATGTTTTTTGGTAGTGGCTTGAAAAAAAAATCAGACCACATTTAGACTGATTGTTTATTTGTAAATTGTGTTTAAATAGCTAATTACTATAAGAAGTTGAGGACACAAAAAAAAAAACACCCTGGCGGTAATAAAACACATTTGAAGTGCTTTGCATTGAGAAAGGAAATATTTGCTGAGTAAAGCATTAAATGGCCAATTTATCCCCATTAATCCCCACAGCAACAGAGAAATCACTAACTGAAATAATTTTGTTTTTCTATAATCTGATTCCATATTCCCTTATATGCCTGTTAAAGATGTTATTGCTCTTTTTAGACATAAAGAACAGACTTGGGCAGTTAAAGCCCTCCCACATCATGTAACTCATAATACTGAGCTTAATAATACTGGGGTTTCATAACTTCAACCAAGACAGCATCAGACCTACCTTAACCCACATAAAAATATTTAGTTGTACTGAACAGTAAATATCCACCCTTTGAAATTTTTAACAAAGTTAAATTTATTCCACATCTATGGCAATAAAATTATCCATGTCACCACACACTGAAAAGTTAGAAACACTTTTGAAGTCATTAAACAAACTTTTTGACTTTCCATCCAGATGTCTGCAAATATATCCAAAGACTTTTTAATGCCAGATTTTTAAGAACATCTGTCTATGAATGCTTGACCTTACACTTCTTCCACCATTTGCTGAAGATTGTCAATAGATGTTTTCCTAACAAACACTTTCTTTTTTTTCTAGCAGCTTCCTTAACGAAACAAAGGAAGTACGGTTAAAATAACTGCATTCTTGCTAAAATATTAAGAAAGGTAGTACAAATTGTACAATGTTGAGAGATACTAGGTATTAAACCTGACTCTAAAATCATACCTATGCTTTTATAGTGTGTTGAAGCATTCAGGAATTAACTCAAGAAAGTCTACAGATATGGCAGAGCCATATGTTTAGATTCTCTGCAAATGGTATGAATTCAAGACAAACAATGTTCACAGAATAAAAACCCAGCTGTAGAGAAGTTACATATAACTGAAGAAGATTTTATCAATTGACTCTGGAATCTCAAAGTTAAAGCAGGTAAGAAAAATTCTCTGGCTGCACAGCTGCTTTATGCAGTACTTGCTATGGCTTGCAAGCTCTTCCCCAAGTCAAAAGTTAGCTAGGACAAGCATGGTATAAAACCAGAGAATTTAATAAGACAGAAAGTAAAGTAGAAAAATATTACAATTGGTTAAAGTATTTTGCTTGGACAGTTACTCTCCCTGTTCTATGAATGTTTCTGTCTCATCCTCTTACACAAGTAGGGCACACCCTTCAATGTCCTTTCATCTTGGAACTAAAGTACATCTAGGTTTGCAATAACACACTTTCAACAAGGAAACCTATAAAATTTTGAACAGATTTTGTTAAGCACAAAACCTATCAGCAAGATATGGCAGCTTTTTGAAGGCTTTGTTTTCCTAATGAACTAGTACAACCTGGAATTAAACAAAACTGTTTCTTTTAGGGGCATCTGTGTGTTGGATACAGCAAAGCACGAGAAAACTGGATGGAAATTCTTATACTGTAATTTATCGATGTTAAAGACCCGAACAACCAAAAAGCTTAGCAACAGCAGATACATATGTTGTACAAATACATAATTTAAGAGTGTTAAAGTCGTAGTTCCTACCAGTAAACAAACAAACTCTTTCAACATAACAGTATTTCAATTTTATATCTTCTTCTATATTAAATGATGGCAAGAGGAAGCTCTAGAGACCAAGTAAAACACAGGTAATTTTACCAAGAGGCTCCAAGAAAATTCTTTTAGCTTTTTTTTGTAGTCGTATGAATGTCAAACAAACAATGTCAATCTACTGTTCATTGAAGAACAAGCTCTACTGTTTGAGCAGATTAAAATCAACAAAAAAGTACAAGTCATTCTTATGACTACACCTATTGACAAAAAGGCAAAGGAGGAAAAAACATTTATGTCTTTCTTAAACCTCTCAGCGTGACAGCCACTAAGCTGGCTCAAAGATTGTGTTGTGATCATAATTCACAAGCCAAGCAAAATCTGAAAAAGAGAAAAACACTGCCAAAATTAGATTAAATTGAAAGAACTCAATTTCATTAAGAAATCACTTATTTCTCCCAAAACACTTTTGGGATCTTGATTCTTAAGATTTCAGGGAAGCAAAATCTTACTCCACAGCGTTTTTCAAAGATCCCAACTCCACTCCAAGGTCTGTTTCTATGAGTGTCATGCACACAGATATGATGAGGTCTTGAACTGGAGCATGTGCTGTTTCAGGCAATAGAAACTATTCCTCCTTGCTCAATTACAATCTCACAAAGCCCCTTAATAAGCAGCTGAATGAATTTTAAAAAGGCAGCAGTATTCTTACTTCACTTCTCCTGAAAGATGAACTCTGAGAAAACCAGAATGAGACTGTCATCTTCCTTCTAAAAAAATATTTTATAGAGCTTTGGCTCAAACTATGTCATTGAATATTCATTCAATTTTTTAAATTTATGCACAATACATGCATTACTTTGAGGTTCACTTTTCTATCCTTCTCCATTGAGTAACTTTAACAACTTGGAATGAATTTTTCAGCATGTTTTTCATAGTGGCTAAAAGAACAGAATTCCCTGTGTCCCAAACCAAACTTAACTCCTTACCATGGTGTAGTAAGTACAGTACATTACAATTCTTTACTATCTGTGGGCTTATTCTTGTAATCATGCTATCACAATACTGCCTTTGTAATTCCATCTCTGTGAAAAATGAACTCAGTTCAAATTTGAACAGCTGAAACACTGGCCTTTGTTCAAGAGAGCCTCCAAAGATGCACAAGCTTAAAATGATTTAGCTCAGACCTACCACATATCTCTGCACTTTACAAACAAAATTAAACAAACAATCACAGTGATACAGAATGGCACCCATGCACCAGACTGTCTGCTTAAGCCCTGCATATGCCCTCATTTTGGTATGGCTTGACTTCATGATTTTACCTGACTAATCCAACTTTAGTAACTGATTATTACAGTCCTTCCTATTTATTCATTTTATCTCAAGGATTTTTTGGTTTGAGTCATCTTTCAGATGAAAGGAAAACTAGGCTTGCTATCTTGTTGAAACAAATAGATTTGTACTGGCCAGCTTTTTCAACTAAGTTCAAAAGACTTGCTCCTTTTCACAGACGAGCTTGCAAGCTTTGTCACTCTTCAGCATTCAACAGCACAACCTTTCAAAAGGGATGAGACAAGCTTTCTATACATTTCAAGATATTTTGGACCAGAACCTCATGATCTACATCTAAATGAACTCTTGTCTTTGAAAGTCTGCCCATCAATTTCTTTTCCTGCAATGCTACTGAAATACAATTTTTAACAGTTCACATGTCTTGATTATTAAAACACCTCTTTCCCCTCCTCTTCCCACAGGCATAAGCACTAATTTTAAGTGCAGATCCTCAAAGATGAGTCTTTCTGCAACTGACTTTTATAGCAATGGCTAATATGAGACTACACTGACAAGTTTTTCTGATGCAATTATGTTCAGTATGTTATGTTCACATCACCTGAAGTCCACATGTAAAAACTAGAGTGTAGATGCAGCAACACTGAAAGAAAGATGCTTTGTCAAATTATGTGCATTGCCTCCAACACGAAGTGGGTCAGTAGCAAGTCCTCCTTATGCCAACAGAAGAGCAAAGCTCTGATGGTGTAGCTGTTGCAGAAAAGATCCTTCTAGCACAGAAAAGCTCAGTCTCTTAATTCATAAGAAAAAAATGAATGTAAGTTCTCATACAGAACAAGATATTGATTTTCACAGTTTTCACATTTTAACTTTTTCGTCTACTTTCCTTACTTCCCCTTGAAAAGGAGGTAAAGGGGACTCATTTTTTTCTCAAATAAATCAAAAACTGAATAAACAAAAAAAAAATCAAATTTCATATTTGCTCAACAAAAGAACTAATTAAAAGAATAAGCCGAGAAAGTAAGCCCCAAAAAGATCATTGTGAAGTTGAAAATGTAAGAGAGAGAGCATTTTCAAGTCAAAGTGCTTCCTTACATATGCACAACAGAAAAGATTACTTCAATCTGTTTGTATTTTAATGACAAACACAGAACCCCGGTATCAGATCCTTAAAATCAGCTTAGATGAACCAACAAAAGCAAAAGCAGATTTATATATGTTGGATAATGGCTTAAAAATGCGTTCTAAAATTTTAAAAAAGCAATTAAAAGGAAGCCATCTAAAGGTCTCAAGAGTAACAGAGCAGTTTCAGGCTCCTCATCTTCCAGCATAATCCATTCTTGCTCCCTTCAAGACTGGATTTCTACATCAAACCTCTCTCAATTGCTCTCTGAAAGGGGAAGATTTCACCACCAATAAACAGAAGTAGTTTATGGAAATGCCAAATAGGACACAGTGTCTGGTTCTTAGCTTTTGCACTGAAACTAAACATGGTTTAGATTTGTCAAGTCATTTTGAAAATACAAAGCCATAAATAATGTTCTACAAATCTCTTTCAGATGTTTTAGGGAAGCTCATTCTCTGAACTCATATGCAATCAGATTAACTCCATGCTGTTTTAACACTACATGAACTTTACAGAGAACATTAGAAAGCCCATTTCTGTATGTGGATTCAAATAGATAAATGATCAACACTCCTGAACTCAGTTTAACTCCCAGGTTTCAGAGAGACAATTCTTTGTGCAATCAACTCTGCTGAAATGATTGCGCTGTTGGAAAAAAAACCAAACCCCACAACCCAAAAAACAACAAACAAACAACCCCCACCCCAAAATAACTAGAACCAAAACAAAAAAACCACCGAAAAAATCCCAACATATATACACACAGAGCAAATTTCTCAGTCAGATCTATTAAAATAGAAGTTAAGCAACATATTTTCCTAACTGTTCAATGGAGGCAAACATAATTCTACTTCCATAATACTGAAATACACTGAATGCTTAGTATTGGATAAAAAGCTCCAATGAAGTATAACACTACACAACTTAGGAGGAATTTCTGAAACGTCTGTGTAAATAGAAGTAATTTTCTATTGCCATATCTTAAAGTGACCACCAAAAATCACCTTGTTTCAAAGGGCACCATTTTCCAAATACCCCACAGAAAGCAGATCCTTGCAATAGATTGATAAGAATCACTTCATGTAAGAACAGCATCAGAGTTTTAATGCAGGAATTCATGTCTGACAGAATCTAACTAATCCTAATGTAATCCTAAATAGAGCAGTATGTTTTTCATCACAAAATATTTCAATCCCTGCTCTACACTGTGCTAAAAATGGAAATTTAAAATACTGCAGATCATTTCTATTTACACCCATAATTGGCTACCTGAGCTTTATTTTAAGAGAGACTTTTGAGAGTTCAATGACAAATCCTATTTTTGTCATAACTTACCCATAATTATATTAAACCATTCCAAACAACTTGATTCACACAGAAGTTGTTCACCTACTACACCTTGCAGGAAAAAAAGGCTGAAACTTTTAAATATGTAATTGGAACCTTGGATATAAGAACCTGTTATTCTTTCACAGATTATCTTTTTTGCAATGACAATATTAACATTTTTTTCTGAATAACTGAAATTGTAATACTAAAATAAATTTATCCATTGTTTATTTCTATTTTAAACATTACTAATAACACATTTAAATATGATTCTTTTACTACATACATTTATTCCTATTTTCAATATTTTACATATTTTTTCCCTACCTGTCCTGTTTTATAATGCCTTGCAAACTGGTTAACCACTCGATAGTCATTTGCAAAGTACTCCATCAGAATTGAGGGAACTTCAGCAAAATCAGTAGCACATCTGGTTCCTAGAGGTAGAATAATTGTACACATTAGCATTTGCTATTTCCACTAACACAAATAGTTAACTCTTCCCAAAAGATTTTGCAACTTTCAGTTTGGACTTTTGGTGAACTTTAATGTTCTTTCACTTATTAAGTCAATATTTTATTTCCATTATTGTACATACTGCCAGAAAAGCTTCATTATGATCCTACACATTTTACTATAAATCACAAAGTAAAACAAAATATTTGAACAGCTGGGTGAGGCACCTTATAAAGCTCTGGATCACACCCTTTTTAAACTAAACCAGACTGTAGCTAAACTGGCCCTACATGAAACACCAAATCTATTTAAGTGTCCTAAACCTAAATTAAACTACAATGTAAATAAAACTCTGCCTTAATCCCATTCACAGTTACAAGTTTTAAATTCCATCTGTTTGCTGAGCTTATGCTTTATATTAACCTTGCTTTATAATACCGAGTCATTCATTCAAGGAACACTCTTGGCAGATTGAAGACATGCTCTATGTAAGTGCAATGAGGTAATATCTTAGCTGCTACTATTTTCAAAAAGCACTTCCCCAAAAAGCTTATTTACTCCAGTCTTTATCAGCATCTTACCCAATGGAAGTTACTAAAAAGTGTAACACACTAACAAATCAAAGCTGAATTTCTAATTTCTGTATTAAAGTTAGCAAAGTAAAAGTTGTTGCTTTCATAGTGGACCCACTGGGTCATCACCTCTATCCCTGTCTGCCAGAGACAATGTCAATATTCAAAATTAGTCTTAAATCCCAATATGCTTTTACAATTTTTTGAAGACCAGTTTTTAAAATCACTCCTTTGACCTCTACAAACCTTTCTCTAATTTTTAATCTAAATTTATAATCTGTTTATACTCAATGATTCAGAGTGATACTGCTCTCAAGTACAAATAGCATTTATCACACTGGTTTTTACCAACTAAATCGAGAGAAACTGTATTCTCTCTGAGCCATCATTATCCAAAGGCAAGATGAAGTCTAAGAAATTATCCATTCTAGTTCTTTGTATCTGCTGCAGTTTGAACTCACCTTCAGACTAGACAAATAAAACTATGCCCAAATATTGCATGAGGTTTCACCAGTACTTTTACCATTCTAATACTTACTACTGCTAGATACAGCTCTGATGTAATTTCAGATCACATTTTCATGGACACATTAGCTATATGCACTTCTGCATCGACATATAAAATTGTGATTCTGTTTGTCCACCACTGCTTGAAAAATCCATTTGATAGCAAAATTTCTCCTTATATTCTGAAAATGCATGATCTGCACTGTGTAGTTCTGAGTTAAAGAAAAGTAAGGCAAGAGAGAGCAGGAAAGATGTCAAATTACTCAGCTCATCTCAACTAGAATGTCAAGTTCTTTGTTCTCACAATAGCCTCTTGTGTCCATACTTTACCACCCTCGTGTTCCATGAGAGCAGACAGCCCTAACAGACACCCCTGGGACAAGCCCTTTGATTGTTAAAAATTCCAAATCCATAAAAAAAGGATTCTCTGCAGAAACAATACCACTGACCTCCAACCTCCAATGCTGCTTTTGCAATGCTAGATCTGGAGTGAAATCCTCTGGAATGCAGGACTGCCTGGAGCTAAGGCAACACAAAAACCATACACAGGGACTCCTGGAAAGTCTGAGCCTCAAAATTAGCCACTTCCTGCCCCTTGAAGTGCTTGACATGCAGACACACCTGATTCAGCACAAGAGGAGAACTCAGACCAAAGCAGCTATTTTGGGCATATGAGTATTCCTGCAACTCAAGATGAGCAAGGCTATATGAGTGGAAGGAGTGGGGGAGAGCCCTTAGCTGTCCCAAAGACAAGAACTTACACTGAAGGAATTATGCTGTGTTCATCTGTTTTAACAATGTCCAGTAGTGACATGCTTATAAAACAGTTCAGTCAATTTTAATTTTAAATGGACAACTTAAAAAAAGAGTTATTTTGCCACTGGGTGCAAAGGTATCTATTGATAAAACATTAACTGTACCATGGACACCCCTTTGTATCACTAGCATAAAAATGGTAAAACATATTAAAAAAAAAAAAATCAGACAAGGGAGATAAAATCTCACCTGGCTGGCTGGGTGGGGGGTTTTGTTTGTTTGTTTGTTTGTTGGGGTTTGTTTGTTTTTATAAGTAAATGTCTACTACACTTGAGATTTCCAGCACACCATTATAGAAAAGAATATACCAAGCTGTCCACAGGTAAAAAGAAGCAGCATGCCAAGGAGCCTTAGCCAGCATGGGTCTTTGACCTGTTTGCCACACCTACAGAAGGTTACAGGAGCCAGAGACCTGCCAGTCAATACCCTCACTACTCTTTGCAAGACCTGATTCACTAATTTTCCTTCATTCATTTTCCTAAGTCATTTCCAGCCCAGGATTCATTGTAGTTTTACACTAGGTACAACCTATTTCCCAACCTCCAACTATTCCAATGATTGTAAACTCCACATAAGACAAACTCGCAAGAGTGGATACCATCAATAGAATAAAGATCAACAATACATAAAGAAGAGATACAAACACCTAATTCTTATTAGAAAAAAAAATATTCAAGTGCTGTTTGGTTGAGTTTTACATAATATCTGAGGATCTGATACTGTATTCTCAAATCATCAAGGGTTATCGAACGACTAACATGGCAACCATTTTTGGTCTATACTCTTTATTGTTTTGTTCTATTTTTTATTTTTTTTAATCTACTCCTTTCTTCCAGAAATTAAACATTTGACTAAAATAAAAAAAAAAATCACTATTATAACTTTCTTACCAGTGACATGCTGGTACCGAGTTCTTCCCAGCATAGAATGCATAGCATGTCCCATCTCATGGAAGAGATTCTCCATCATGCCAGGACTTAATAGTGTTGGTGCCCCCCGTGCTGAATTGGGAAGGCTCAGCATAAGAACCACTACAGGTAGCTGGTACTCTCCATTTTCCTTTAGCCTGCCTCCTCGAACTGTAAAGTGACAGTCCTTTTCAAGATAAAAGCAAACACGGACAGCCAATGTCATTATATAAATGATATTAAAACAATGATTAAATTAAACTAAACTGTTAAATCAAATCTGAACATTACTCAGTTACACAGGTAGAATTCAATGATCATTAACAGCGTTGTTCAATAGCAGGACTGTTTATCTTTATATGCTTCATAAGGAAATATCTTTATTCTATAAAGTTGCTTTTAGAAAACAAAATTATTTCTTTATTTTTTAGAATTATCAAAACCATTCAAATTTTCTAACAGGTATCACTAGTGCCAAGAAATTTACTGATGTGTCAAATCCATAATGCACAGATTAAGTTCTTTCCTCAGCCTTCAGCAGTAACTTCTTTATAAAATATACCACACAGCACTACCAGTATACTATGAAATACTAGCAAAACACAGTTATGTATTAAACTAATGTAGATTTAAAGTTTATCCACTCATCTCCCCACTAAAAGTGGTAATTTGCAGATGCTTCTACTGATTGAAGCATTTAGAGTACTGCATCCTATTGCAAATATACTGGCACTAGGTAGGGACTGGGCCACAACAGTTAGAACCATCTACAGTTTTAAGGTGACTTTAGAATAAAGATTAGTTGAGTGTAAAGATTAGAAATGTAAATGTCAGATTGTTTCTACTTGTAAAGAGTAGGCCAGAAAATAAGTGTTTAAATATCTACCATTTCTCTAAGCAGAGTTCCATGACATTTCTTAACGCCTGCTATGAAGTTAAGACTATGAGTTCAGCCTATTGGGTGATTTTTTTTTTTTAAATGAAAGCTTGCTCTAAAAAATATTTTACCTAAACCCACACACAAAGTCACAAACATTCCCTGTTTAAATTTATTTTAAAATGAGGCAAGTTTTGCTAAGTTTACATGGAGTGCAAATGGCACTAATGCTACAGTTAGTACTTATATAAAACCCAAGCTGAAGTCAGATCATAAATGTTACCTGATGTGGTTTATCAGGTCGCTGGAAGAAGTCACAATAGATGTATCCTAGCAAACCTTCAGTTTCGTGAACAACAGCCTGAAGGAAAAAAAAGAGTATCATTTCCGTAGTGAAAGCACTGATAATGTGTAAATTGAAGACATAATATTCAAACCCCAAGACTTATAAGGAATAAATAACAAACTGGGAATAACTAATATAAAATCTGTATGCAATTTTAATTGAAAAAATATATGTACAAAATCCACATCTTGTATCTCAAACTACAGACATTTCTGCATTTCACTCAAAGCTAGCTAGTCCTTGATTAGTATTAAAATTACTTTCTGTGTTAAAAAGCACTGTCTATAGCCCCCAAATGACAAACAGAAGCTGATTTACCATGGAAATAAAAATAGAAAGAATAAGGAGTAATTATAAATTGACCCAAAGTATATAAAGAACAGCATCACTTGCTGGAGGCTGAGGATAGAAGAGCAGTGGAGAAGATCTGGCAGTGAATAAATGTAGGAAGACAACAGAGAAACTTGGGAACCTGATGAGCAAGTTATTGCCCAAGTTTTTATTTCCACCCTCTCCTAAAAAAGAGGGCAGAAAAATAAAAGAAAATTAAAAAAATCAATCTCAAAGTAAAGATGACTTACAGGGTAAAAAAAATGAGGCACAGACACATGACTGCTAGGACACACACCTACAGTGTTCCAGTCATCTATAAATTGAAACTAAATAAACTAACAAGGCTCATTCAGAAAGGTGCAACAATAATCTTCAAACACAGAAACTATTTCTGATTCACGTATCCTTGACACAGAGCTTTTATTAAGGCCATACTTGAAGAGAAGATAAAGGTCTTGAGATCTAATTTAAACTAAAATTAGACAACTAGTTTGTGCTTTTGACAGGTATCCAAGTAAATTTTATTAGAAGTTTGATCCATAGCTCACAGGAACACACTATCTTGCTTATCTTCCCTTTGGTTTCAGATGCTGGGAACAGGAACACTTACCAACTTTCGGACATCTTCAGACCAGATCTCTCCTCTCTTTGTCTGTTCAGCATAGAGAGAGATCCCTAGGAGCTGAGTGAACAAAGAGTTCAAACCTTCCATGCATGCCCCAAGAGAGAAAAACGGACAGTACAAGCCAGGATCAATGTTGTACCTAAGGGAATACAATAATCCCAAACCAGTCAGTCAGCAGAACTACATACATAAACTACAGTACTTACCTTCAAGCCACAGGATGTCACAAAATACACCAGCTCAGCCCAAAGGCCCTCAGTGAGCATGTTTGGCTTTATTTTTCACATAGTGAAGCCAAATTACAGGCACAGTGCTTTGCAGTACTACAATTTTTCTTATATTCAAATCTTGATACCAAATTCAACAGATGTTGACCGTGATTTTTAGAAATGTGGTGAACACGTAGCCCAAACAGACCATGGCAACATGATGGGTGGCCAAGCAGTGGCTTTTGATACTCAAGAGGCCACTGGCGCTCAAATGCCTTTCCCATGCCAAGGCTGCACCGTGTGACTGATCAGAAAAACAAGCTGGCTTTGGCTGTGGTGTAAGCCAAATCCTCAGCTAGGGCAGGAAACCAACTGGTAAGCACTGCTGACTCTGCAGTCTTGCCTTTCACTGCAGCAACAGAAACATCAAGTAGACACAACCACCTCCCACACAAAAATCACACCTCAAGCTCTGGGGACTCTCTTGAATCATGCAGAAAATATCTTACAGCTGTGAGCCACTTGAAAATTTTAGTATGTGACATGGATTTCAAACACTTCCTAAGCCTAACCTCAACCATGTTCAAGATGCTGCAGCACAGAAGACACTCGTAGGGAGGAAGACATCATACATCTGCATGCATGCATATAAACTGAGAAAGGACAAAAAATCCAAAAAGTAGCTCAGAGATGTAAGCAGTCTGTAAAAGGGTTTACACTCCCTGAGACTCTGACTCTAAAAAGTAAACACACTACAAGCATATCAAGCAAATAAATGCTTTGCAAAAATACACCTTTCACAAGCTGATCAGCACCACACAACTCTCTTGAGACAACGGATCAGAATCAGAACTGGAATCTGCTTGTAGTTGTGCGTGCACCTCAAACGGCAAAAAATACTCTTGCCTCATTTCATATACAAAGCCCAAGTGTTATTTTATACCATCTTCTAGCATCTCACAGGAAAGACTGCTTAACTCTAGACAATCAGAGCCACTGAAATTTAAACATGCATCAGCTAGACTACAATAGCTGAACTCCAAAGATGAGAACCATGCTGTTTTAAGGCCTGTGATCAAAAGGCTTAGTTACAGAGCAGCTGTGAAAGAGCAGCTAGCCCCTACCCACACATCTACCCTTCCTTCCTTCCCACTCCCACAGAGAAGACCTGAAAAAGAAGCCCACTGGGGATACTTCATTTTCCAAAATGCTGCTTACAACTGCAGCTCTGTCACTGAGCTGTGAGGCACAGCAGGGTGGGGTTACTCCTCTAAGCCACAATATGGCGAAGTACAAGATTTTGCTTATTTTCACACCACAAATGTAAGAAGCTAAAGGCAGTGTATTCCATTCTATTTTCAACTATACTAGAATATAGAAAATAAAGCAAGTTTTGCCTCTACCATACTATCACACTTTTTCAAGAACTTCATGCTTACATTCACACACTGCACAGTTCCATATGCAAGGTTTCCTTCTTGCTCAAAAAGTAAGGAAATAAAGGAATAAAGAAATAAGCCTGATAAAAATCATTTCAGATGAAGTCAGATAAAAAGACTGAAAGCAAGTCTCTAAAAGAAAGCAGAAGAGATAAGTTAATTTTCATATAAGACAC
Organism: Phylloscopus collybita; assembly: GCA_027886175.1. NCBI lineage: Eukaryota > Metazoa > Chordata > Aves > Passeriformes > Phylloscopidae > Phylloscopus > Phylloscopus collybita. The sequence continues at coordinate 9,062,526 of JAJNNQ010000007.1, forward strand.
AGAAATCTGGAGTACAAAGGACACTGACTAACACACAGAACTCCCCCTTTCACCTCCAAGTACAGAATTACAGGGTATGTGTTGAATATCCTAAGAATTTTTAAGTCAGTAATTCCAAGAACTGCAATGCTTTCAATGGTGGTGCTTTTTGGAAGGTTTTAGCGGGTAAATTTCAGATGTCACCACACTTACAGAATTGCCCAGTGATCACCTTCTGCCCAGACTGTTACCACGAAAACTGAAACACACCACAAGTGCTTCAGATCTCCTCATTTGTCTCTGAAGCTCTCCCTGCATACAGACTACAACACCTGTTAAAATGACCCTTCTTTTGGCAGAAAATCGTAACAACCTCTATAACAGTTTAGAACTGTTTTTTGTCACATCACTTTTAAATCTCGTACTGTCATCCTACACACCACTACGAATAGTAAGTTGGGTTTTCCATTTGTAATTCAAAGAATCGCTTCTTTAACTAATATCTGGCTACAAAAGTGCTGCCTCAATATGCACCACAGACAAGCTCAAGTAGTTTCATTGCACAAGGGCTCTTTGCAGGGCTTCTTTGCTGAGTGCACTTCATTCAGCCCTGCCAAAGCTATGCTTATGTGCAAAGCCTGCACACCTTCCTCCCCCAAACGACATCCAGTATCATCCAGGATTCCCGTGCCATTTCCTCCCTGCCCAGTGGGAGAGACAAGCAATATGAGGTATTTCAAGAAAGAACCCATATGATACAGTACCACAAACACACACGTCAGTAAATAAAAATTTCATACTACCAACAGCTCACATGCATAATAAAACATCAGACTTTCCCAGCTGCAGGAAATTAAAACACATAACTCCCAACAGTGAGTTCAACTGCAGGATAAGAGAACATGAAAATAATAAGAAATTAAAGAACAGAACCCTTGAAAACATTTCATGAAATTAGATAACTTTTACACAAGAAATAAAAAATATCAAAATATATGTAGAGACTGTTCAAAACTTTCTAAAGAGCAGGTTTTTTTGATGGACCAGCTAACCCTGGAAACTCCTTCCAAGTACATGAAAGACAAGAAAGTCACCAGGAGCACTCAGCATAGATTCAGCAAAGGCAAATCATACTTAAATAACTTGATAACCTTATACGATGAAATAACTGGCCTGGCAGAAAAGGGGAGAGCAGTGCACGTCACCTCCTTGGACTTCAGTGAGCCCACTGACAGTGTTTCCCACAATATCCTCACAGAGGGCCTGTCAATGTAGGGGCTGGATGAGCAGACAGAAAACTGGCTGGATGGCAGGGTCCAGAGGGAGGTGATCAGTGCCACAATGGCTGCATGGAGGCCAAGGACCAGCAGTGTGCTCCAGGGGTCAATACCGGGTCCAGTCCTGTCCAATCATTGGCAGGTAACACCAAACTCTCATCCAAACTGGGAGGAATGGCTGATATGTCAGAGTGTCTTGCTTCCAGCCACTGGGACTTTTACAGGCTTACAACATAAATGGACTGACAGGAGCTTCAAGAAGTTCAGAAAGTTCTCCCCTGCACCTGGGGAGAACAACCCCAGGCACCAGTATGTGCTGGGGGACACCCAGTCCCAGCAAGAAAGGAGTTTTGCAGACAGGGACTGGGGGTCCTAGTGGACACCAAGTTAAACACAAGCCAGCGAGGGACCCTTGCCACAAGGAAGGTGAATGGCATCCTGGTGCATTAGGAAAAGCATGGCCAGCAGGCTGAAGGAGGTGATCCTTCTGCTCTACTCAGCACTGTGTCCAGTGCTGAAGTGCTGTGTCCAGTGCTCGGCTCATCAGGAAAAGAGACATGGCCACACTCTTCAACCTGAGAAAGAGAAGGCTCAGAGGGATCTGAATATATTGATTATAAATTCCTGAAGGAAGGGTGCAAAGAGGGCAGAGCCAGGCTCTTCTCAGTGCTGCCCAGTAGTGACAGGACCAGAGGCAATGAGCACAGGATGGAACATGAGATGTTGCATCTTAACATCAAAAAACATTTTTATCCCAGCGAGGACTAGCAAGCAGTGGCACAGGTTACTCCCAGAGGCTATGGAGTCTTGCAGCTTGGTGATACTGAAAAGCTGCCTGGACGTGATCCTGGATACTCAGCTCAAGGGGACCCTGCCTGAGCAGGAGGCTGGATCAGATGACTTCTGGAGCAAATTTCCAACCTCACCTATTACTTGAAGACGTCATATGGAACCTAGGACTAAGAGCACAACTGCAATATGAGATAGATTCCAGCTTTATCAGAGGAAGACAATGTTCCATACTAACTACAAAGAATTTCCACATTCACTTGAAATACCGGATTAATGTGTTTGCTGGAAAAACACAACCTCTGAAACTAAGTTTCACTTCATTTCTGTCAAAAACACAGATACATACTAGCAGGAAAAAGCAATATTTCTTCATGAATAGAACAGCTGACACTAATATACTGCAGTGAGAAGACCAATGCCTACTTCTGCCTCATTCTCAGCACTCCTTGAACATGCACAACGTCCTCATGACCCTATCCCAGGAGAAAAAGGATGGGAAGAAGGCTTTCTGATAAGTACTCTGTAATATACTGTCACTATTCTAAGTGGGGTAAGGGCAGGGTGGTGGCAGGAAATCAGTCTGTAATAGTTTTGTCCTCTGAAAAAAGCATGATACTTATCCACCCCCTCGCCCCTGCCCCAGAAAAATAGCAGTAACAGACTATAATGCCTTAAGGCAGACTCCCCACAGGAACTAGCCCCCTACTCTGGCTAATGTTTAAATATGTCACAATCTTGACATTTTGAGTACAATGAGGTCCTGACTAAACAACCACTTTAATAGAAACTACACAAAGTTAATGTCAGTCCCTTCTGGTAGAACATTGTCAGGATCAAACCTCTCCCACATTTAATGAAAGATGTGTGTTAATGTTCTTCTTGCCAATGGAAAATCTAAAAAAGTTCTGGAAAACTACATTTTTTATACAGAATGCCAAAACAAAAATGTTTCTAGTTCTGATCTTGATTGTCCATTTCTGCCTTGCTTATTATACCAGTGTGCAAAAAAAGATCAAAGTTGAAGTTATTGAAAAATTCTCAAATACCACGAGTGTCTTATGCCACAGACCCAATACTTAAATTACTTTCGGACACATGGGGCAGCAGTCAGTGGAGATTACTATACCTTATCTGGAATTCATTGTTTGTTTGCTAGCCAGTGCAATGTCCTAAGAGTTATGGAGAAAGGGGTTAAAACCCATGCTACAGTGCAATTATCACAATCAGATGATAATAGCCAATAATATTTCAAAATTGGTACTGGCTACTGAAAAAAAAAATGCTACCCCTCCAAGAAGTGTGTAATGCATCTTCAAAACCCTTTGTCTACATACCAGTCTACATCCACTAAGCCATAATCATTCCAGACACCAAAACACAGATTCAATTCCCAAGTTTTGAATTTGGTCCTACCTCATACATGAACTCTATTTTCACAAACTAAGTACAACTGACTATAACTAAAGAAAACCTAACCCCAAACTTGCACTGATTCCAGGAAAACTTTCTCTTTGGGCTTACTTAGGAACAGCAATTAGCCAAAACCTCAGCCATCTGAAACTGATGTTCTATAACCAAAACCTCAGTTCTTGGAATTATTACTGATAGATGATTTTGTCTTTCAGTGGCAAGAGCAAGCATATGACTGACTCTTTTCTGAGCCCCCACCTTCAAGATTTAATGCTACTCACTGAAAAATAAAAGGTGTAACATTAGGTAAGATTAGAGAACAATGGGGAAAAGGGAAGGAATTGAAAGATTTGAGCTTTCCCCAAAAATAGAAATACTCAACGAACAGAACAACAAATGCTGCAATCTCTGCTAGATCTTTAAAACTTAAATCTGGCATGTGGGTGTGGGTAGAAAAGTATTTGGAAGAGTTTACAAAGTAGATGTTCCCTTGTTGAAGATACTTGGTTGATTTCAGACACTCAAATAGTAGCAGTCATTAGCAACTTCATTGTTCCCAGATGACAAGAAAAAAGTATTCAGTTAGCTAGCAAATAATTGCCCAATATCAGTTTCTGACAGCTTCATCACGTTAGTGGAACTCCAAGAACACATTTCCCAGGCACAGTATTTTGGCATTCAAATTCATCCCAATCTAAAAACACGGTAGCTCAACGTTTTGGCAGCAATGGGGACTGTGATTGTGACAGCAATCCAACTTCTCCTCCCTCAGTACTTTGAATGAAAATTCTCATGCTGTTAAAGGGTCTCAGGTTGTATCTTCAAAACACACTCTAACCTGGACCAGAATTTCTAAAAGACCACATAAAACTTTAAGATGAAGACTTCTCTCAATACACTCCTTTAGCATTTTAAATCGCCCAGTAACAAAGACAGAACTTGTCTGTGTAGGATGCAGAGCCTTTTTGAGGGCTGATCCAAGACTGTAAAATTAATTTCTCCTGAAGCTAAAGGGAAAACTCAAAGTTCCCCATCTTCTAGCCCAGGTGTATGGTGCTTCTTTGATCCCCTTTTTTCAAATGTGAAACCAAGTGCATTTGTAAATGCAGACTAAAACCTATCCAACAAAACCCTACCAAAACCAAGGCATTCCTGCCTTGGCAAGGGGGTTGGACTAGATTATCTCCAGAGGTCTCTTTCAACCCTAACAATTTTGTGATTCTGGAATTCCACTGCACATCACTTTTCAATCGACAGAATGAAAGGACAACTTCAGTTTATGAATGAGCTGATACTGCCTGACTCTACATAAAAAGGAGCAGAATTTCCCAAGTGCTATAGCTTAGCCTTCCCCTGAAATGTTCACTAGTCAGAGCAAAGCAATCTTCATAATCAACACGTTAATAAATGTTGATGACCCTACTGTGCATATAATTATTTTTATTATACCACATGTTAAAGCAGCAACCACTCTAAGAATAATTTTATGAACAATTTTAAAGTTGTTATCAATTGTGAACTTGAATAGTTCTACAGCTTTTGTGCCTCCTATTTAAAACAAACAATAAAAAGTTGACATAAAACTGCAAGAAGCAGCTGCTTTATTATGAGCACACTCTTTGGCAAGCTGCCTCCACATTTATTCAGACAAGTTATGATTTTATCTCCAACAGGAAGTGCACTCAAGTATTTTTGGGAAAAGGAATCAGAAAGGAAATTATCATGACCCACACTGAACTACAGCAAGAGACACTCTGCTACCAGTAAAATTTCTGCAAAGAGTTACTGCTACTAGGAAGAAAGGTTAATGTTCTGGAGACAGACAGCATTTAGTGACAATAACTACTGCAAAAAGCTGGAAGACAGGTTTTCCTGTGTGCTGTAATTTGCAGCCCCAGAAGAGCAGACAGACAGAATTCAGCAGGGAGGATGATGCACGTGGCAGAGTAACATCACCAGCAAAACACTGTACTGCTCTCTCCAAAGCCAGCAAACACATGGAAACACGGTTACAGCACTTCCTAAGGGAGAAAAAGGATTCAGGGCAGCTAAGCATGCAAGGGCAAGAATCAAACCACCCTGTCTGGGTATCCTTTTGCTAAAAATGTGAGTTCTGGGCTGTAGGATGCCTATGTCACCAGAGAAGGGCAGACACAAATATTATAACACTTTCAAGCTTACTAAGGTACCAACTGAAGGTAACTAGCACAAGTCTAGAGCTCAGCTATGAGCTCTTGCTTCTTTCTGGAACTTAGGCTTCCCTGACTGACTGCATGTTGTATAGCTGAACCCCAAAAGGATGAAGAACATAGCATTTTCTATGGGAACATGTCCTTGAAAATGCAGGCAAAAGAGATGGATCTCAGATGGTGTTAACTTTGCAGAGAGCTATATACTCCAGTCAAAAAGATTTCTTACCATGTAACATTTCTTTTAGTGTATCTCAGGTAAAAAAACCACTCAGGTATGGATAGATTTTTTGGTACTTGCAATTTGCACTGCTACCAATAGATTTTCCCAAGTACCCTTGAACTTGAGCATATAAATTTTCTTAAGCCATTACATGAAACTTAAAGGATCTCAATGTAGTTCTGGAAGAACAGGAAAAGGAAGTATCAAAACTTCTATCCGTTACAGACACATACACACCCATCAGAAAACACAATGATTAACATAAAAGAAGACTTCCTGAAATCAAGGATTTTGTACATGCCTAGATATTAATATTTTAAAGGTTGCTTTTAGTTTTGATGAAGGTAATATAACATTTATGTAAAAAAAAAAGTGGACACCAACATACATTCACCCTGCACAAATCAGTAAACAGCATCAACAAATATATACATGAACTCCTTAACAGCGGAAAAGAATATTTTCCACTGTGCCAAACTTTCTGTTAAGCTGACTTACGAAAGATAAAAATCAAGACTCAAAGAGGTCCCTTTTATTGTAATAATGAACCTTAAATTGTTTGTTTCTCCTGTAGACATGCATAACTCTCATGCTTACACTCAAAAACTGTAAAAGACTGAGACACATAAACTTGAACAAAATAGGTTTGCTCTGTATTCATTTTGTATATTCCAATAACTTAATTCACTCTGAACATCTGATTTCAAATGCCAAAGCATTTGTATTGATAACAAAGCCCAGGGAAGAATGAAAATTTTCTCATATACTCTATGCCAGAATGTGAGCTCAGTAACTTTACGAGGAGAAATCTCAGTACCCTCCTAACAAAAGCAGAAATATCAAAGAAAGCTGTAGTTTCTTTAATGTAAATTCCTGCTTTTTATTAAAGGATAAACTACATTAAGAAATCCAGACACTTTACTTACACAGTGTGCAGCCCAGCAGTATTTTTAAGAGAAGCAAAGTAGCCAAACCAATTAAAAAAAAGAATATAAAAAGAAGTTAACTGACACAATGAGGCTTGGTTATTCTTCACAAACAGCAGGCTTCAAGCAAAGAGGCTGCACCCCTGTGAGAAACAAAGATGTAGTATGTGATTATAAATAATTATTTCTAAGCTTGTATGACTTCACTGAGTCTAAATAAAATGCAGACTCCTAAAATCACTTTCATTTAAGCTGTATCTACGGAACGAGGCTAAGACTGCTTTGTGTAACATGACTTTCATCTCTTCTATTAAGAATGCTTTTTATAAAATTGAACATTAGGGATATTTGAATCAGGATCACTGTTCTTCAGAACACAAGCACTCAGACTCTTAACAATTGCAAATTAGCTGCCAGGCAAAAATTCTTCTCAGTGGCTATTAAATGTAGCCCCTGATATATCCTGACTTCTTTGGGGGTTTTTATGAGAAAAATTATTATCCTGTTGACATCCACAAAAATATAGAAGATGAAGTAAACTATCTCTAACAAAACAGACCCTGTCAAAACTTTCAAAGAAACTTGAAAAGATTTTGTTAGTCAAGATAAAAGTGAGATGAGCCCCTCAGGTTAACTTGAAGAGATCAAGACAAGGAAAACCCCTTCCAATTTTCATTACATGCCAGACTATGAAACTTAATTCTTTACCTAAAGGGAGACTCTTAACCATGATTTATAGAAGACTCTGGATTTCTTAAAAATAATAACAATAATAATAGTAATAGAAAGCCTTTGTAGTCTCATCAACCATAAAGTAGCACCTGTATTCACACTCCTTTTTTTCTTTTGGTTAATTGTACTTCCTAGAATATTTTGGAGGAGGTCAAGGGGTAATTTGGAATACTGGCATCAACACTGCACACAACTTTTAGATTTGACTTAGTTTTCACATGAACAATTTCTTTGTTCTTCCACAATGTTTCGAATAAAGAAATAATTCTTGAAAACTGAATTCTGCTTCACAGCAATGCTTTTCAATAACTTTCACGTTTCCCTCCAAAAAGCTTATTCCACCAGCTTTAGTGACTAGTGAGTTTAAGTGGACTTTCTATACCTACATTAGTTGATTTAACAGAAGGCATGCCTTCCCTTTCTTACAAATAATTTGTTACAGAAAGTTCTCCTTCTCTCTGAGTACTTTGGTTGAAAGATTTCCTAGTAACATTTTGCATTTGTTTTCCACTTCAGCTTTCAAATTAAACAGAGTGACAGTTTTCTCACATGTTCTGAAAAGGGTCTGGGCTAATCTTCCACATGGCATTCCTGAAAGAGAACAGTTTCATAAAACTAGAAATAATTTTACAAAAAGCAGCCATGAACAAGTTTCTTTACTAGTAACTTGCAAACCTCAATATTAGTTGCAGCTTTTAGGAACTTGTGAAACATCCAGACACATTTGCATATCTTGGTACTGAACCTACCTGTCTGAAAAAACCCAGAAGTGGTGCCTACCCTCCCCTGAAGCCAGCACCTATGCACAGTTCCAACATGAAAAGAGGTGATTTATTCCTATTTTCTGCTAAGATGGCACTCCAAGATCCAAAATGCCTGCAGCTGTCATGGTGGCTTCTCTTTCCTACACATCAGGAAACTAACTTATTTTTGCATTGATCTGTCATGCCCAAGGCTGGTCTTACTTCCTTCTGCAGTCTCAAAGGAAGGGATTAGCACAGAGTCAGTACTCTGCAAGCACATCCCAGCTTCAAGGTGAATAAAATCTGGGACATTTGGGGAAAAATCCTAACAGTGAATTATAGCCAGTGAAGTCAACCCAGCCTGGCAAGAATCACAGGTTAAGGAAGCAGGAGTCAATACCAAGTACACAAAGCTCACTGCTGATAGTTCTCAAGAACAGTTCTACACCTCTGTTAGAAATGATTAAGCACAGCCAATCCTACCTTCAAGGCAAATGGCTGACCTAAAAAAGTCTCTCACAACATTTTGGGGTGATTTTCTGTTGTGTTTTTTTTCTCTGACCCAGAAGTCAGCAGGACTACCACATCTTTGTAAGATCAGGGCCTTGAGAATTACAGCTGCACTTACTGAGAAGTAATGCAATTTAATTAATACTTGGGTACTTGTCTCCACTAAAATGCAACATTATTATTTTTATAATACACATATTAGACATCTTCTTACTTGTTAGACGCTGAAGCATGTTCTAGCATTCACTGGTTTATTACCCTCAGCCTGCCAAAATCCTTGAGGTTCTCCTAATTACTCTATCTTCTTTTAAGATAGTACTACCATAAATTTCAGACTTTTGTCTCCTGTTTCTCTTAAAAGTACATTTATACTGACATCTATTTTCCCTGCCTCTTAAACTAGCTACAAAAACATTACACTGTCCACTGTCTTAAGGGTAGGTTTAAAGCCAGAGAGGCTACTTAACATAGTCTGGGGGAAAGAAAAAAAAAAAAAAAAAAAAAAAAGGAGTAAAATATCCTGTTCCCATCAATGGGAGGCTTACACTTTTGAAGTAGGATCAAGTTTCCAGGGAAAAGTCTTGGTGAAAGCTGGCAGAAACGAAGAAATTGTTGTGGCCGGGTTTAGACAGAACAACCGCAACTCTGTAACTTGAGTCTGGAGCGCCGTCTGCTGCTCAGCGACAGAACAGCAGCGGTCGGTAACGCCGCGGGAAGCAGAGACAAAACCCAACCCGCTGCGACTGCATCAAAACTCCTCAGTCCAAACGCAGCAGGGCATCCTGCATCCTTCCGAAGTAAATATCTACCGCTTAAAACGAATTATTAGAAATCTAGTGAAGGATCTGTTTCCTTAATCCTGTTACAGTAAAGAGTAAATGTACCTTTAGAAGATAAAAGATATAAACACATTTAAAATACACAACACGCTGCAAATATAAAATAGACACATCAAAAATACATCATGAGTTGCAGTGTCATTTGAGATGTAGCTGGTCAAAATCTGGAGGACTAAAGAGTAACAGCTGAACAGGCCAAACTAAGAAACAGCAAACATTTTCCAGCAGATACACTGTCCCATCTAATACTTCTTGCACCCCCTAGTGCTGAGTTACTTAATCAAGAACTAAATCCCCACAGTCTCTTTATATATACATTTGTAAAGATAATCTGCATCTGTTGTACCTGACAATACCTAGGAAACTATGAGTCTGTACTTCAGCTGGCGCCACAGTGACAACAGTAGTCCAAAAGGAAAACCCAAAGGCACACATTTGCTTCCCTTTCAACAAAAATGTTTTACTAAGCAGAAGAAATGAGAAATTCCTAATACAAAAATCCACCATGCAAACTGCTACTGAGTCCCAAAACATGAGAGACAAATACATAAGCCATGCTCTGTGCACAGCACTACTACAAATACAACCCCGGCATTTCTGGTAAAGACCTAAAGCTAAACTTCTTCCAAAAGAAAGAAATCCTTGGAGAACAACAACAAAAAAATGTAATAGACTAAACAAAAAACAGGAGAAAAACATGACAGTTAAGTGCATCTTGTTTGAATGCACATTTTGTGACTACAAGATGAAAAAACACAAAATAAATTAGATAGAAGTAAAAAATGCATTATTTATTGAGCTTATAAATAAAAAAAGGAAAAACAATATTTTTTTAAAAAGCATTCAATCATTTTCCCATAGAAAAAAAAAACAACCAACCAACCAAAGAAAACAACATCACTTTTCCTTAGATGAATAATTTAATACCACAAGATAATTGGCTCAGTTAGGAAGAAAGTAACAACAAATAGCCAAAAGTCAAACTCCAGCCAAGCATGAAGGTTTGTGTGACAGATAAAGTTTTCATCTTCCAGTTACAAAGTTCTGAACTGAACACACCACAGCATCTACAGGGCATTCAAGAAGGGATGTGCTCAAACAAGGTAAGTACAAATACAAGATAAAGGATAGGAGATTCCCATTTGGGTAATAGGGCATTTAAGGCACAGACATGACAAGGTATATCCCCATTCTCTGGGAAGTTGTTGGCTGAATACTCTGACTCCTGCCCAGTTTCACTCATAAAACAGAGTCAACACCATGTTGATTTTTACCTTTCAGAGCTGACTACCCAGCATCCAGTACCCTGTTAAACACCCACCATACGAGCAGAATAAATGTAAAGCCTTTTTCAGTCTGTTAGATCAAACATTTTTTCCAAAGACAGGCAATTATCCAGAAAACAGGACTGTGAAAGATCTACACTGTTGTGTTAAAGCAAAGCAGCTCTGCACACAATGGAAAGGAAAACTACTTTTTTTTCCCCAGTCTTGTAGGTTCTTGTATACCTACCAGAGACAAATAGTCCTGCCCAAGCTGGAGGGAGAAAAACATTGGGCCCCAATCCTGCATTGCAATCAGGGAATGCCCTACATAGATTCAGGAGACTCTTCACATTGATCCAACTTCCAGACTTGGTGCCTGAATACAAAACAGTAGCAAAGATACACTGCCAATGTCTAGGTCTGTTTTACCTGCAGCCCTCCCTTCACAAAGCCACCATGCAACTCCCGAAGTAACATAATTGGGTCTCTTACAAAGCCCCCAAAGGAAAGAAAATAGTTTTCTTTCTAATGCCAAAAAGAGCACAATAATCTACTTGTGATCATCAGCAACTCAATTATGAGATGGTTAGCTTCATGAGGAGATCTAAGAAGGACAGTAAGACCAGTAAGACTAAGGGCAATCAGCATCAGAAGACACTCCTCCAGAAGTAACAAACACAGTGCCTTCTACAACTAATGCTCTAACCCTTATTGCACACACCAGCTCTGAAAACAACTAGGCCAGCTGCTGGGAATCCTTTCATGCCATGTCTATACTACCACAGCTTTCTGATCTAGAGTAAACTACTATTTTGATCAGATACATCCAGTCTGCTTGTTTAAAAACCAAAAAATTGTAAATCTGCAGTGAAGGAAGACTTTTTCCTAAACCCCCTTAGGAGAGCAGCACAACTTTCAATTATCCTTTCCAACAGAAACAGAAAAGGTCACTGCTGCTGATCTAATAAAGGCAACATGCAGGGCTTACATCTTTCAGAGTTGACATCTCATTATGTGCAAAGGCCCTGTGCACTGTTTAAGTCTGTGTCAAGGATTTATTTCCCAGTCTTTGCAAGAGAGATAAGAGTGAATTCTATCCATAAGCAGAAAAGATTTACTGAAGAAGTTGCTATTTCAAGTCTGCAGAAGAGGATGAAGCTGCACATTCGGTAAGAAATGCAATGAAGTTAAGATATGAAGAAGAGTTGAATTGTATTCAGTGTTCAAAATTTATTTTTAAACAGTATTACAACTCAGCTAAGAACTAAAAGCAAAACAAGAGTAAGGATCTTCTATCTGTTCCGATAGAACTTCATCCTCCTGTCTTCAAAGAGAGCCAATACTTCCCTGCAAAAGAACTCAGGAGCCAAAAACTTCTACAGGCATTCCAGCAGTAACTAAAAAATGTTACAAAACTCTCCCACCAGATAATATTTATTTTTTCATATTGAGGTACATCTTCAAAGAAAGAAATCCTGTTTGAATTGAGTACTTCCTTTGTCCCTTTTGCAAGGACATTCATTTACATTACAATCAGGAACATAAGGAGCTTACCTCTCAGCACGAAGGACTCCACTGTAGTAGGGGTGATCCCATGGCATCAGCATCTGAAAGAGAATTCCAGCTTATAATTACAATAATGGACAACAAGTGAACACAATCTGAAAGTTTTGTTTCACTTGAGTTTTTTTTGCAGTTCCAGCAAGTCACAGAATTTTAAAACATAATGAGAAACCGTTAGGGCTCAAATCAAAAATAGCACCATATATCATAACCTGAAAACTTTTTTAACATTTCTTGAAGATTTGTCTTCTTATTTAACTATATGATAAGACTTCATACCAGATATCAAGAAATATTTGAACACCCAGTTCAAATAAAAAGATAAACCTAGATATGTCCAGCATTAAGAGACATTCAATGTAGTATACAAACTGGACTTGCATCTAACCTGAAGTTCAGCCTTTATTTTTCAAATTAGTCAATTAGTTCAAAGTAAAGTGATACTCCCTTTCACTGCTTTATGTTTTGGTTATCTCTGTATCACTTTGCATAAACCAGCAGCTCTCTCATACTCAATATTTGGTTTTAATACAGCAACTAAATAGCCAGAAAGCATTTGAAGCCAGAAGAGAGAATGTTTCTAATGGTACTACAACTTGTACACTAAAGTAGAAGTAACTGTAGAACAAGATTACCTTATACTATATTTTTCAAAAGAAACAAAACAGACAATCACACATAGAAATGTAACTTACTGAATTGTGGGGGTTGAGCTTCATTTTCATCTTTGCCATCATTTCAAAGTCTTTTTGAGTTCTGAAAAATATTTTTATGATGAAAATGTTAATTAAAGATTTTTGAGCAGTAAAATACAGTACATAATCATATTTCATCCTAATAAAAAGTCCACCATCAGAGATTTATAGTACTATATGAAATGACTATATAAAATGGCAGGCCCACATACAACAGTAGAAAAACCTTTTCACTCTGCTTCAGCCATTCAGGTACTTTCAAATTCAGTCCCTCTTCCTGTGGTTGTACAGCTCCAAAGCATTTTCATTCTTACAGTACACTCCATTTATACCCAGTGTTTTGTGCTGCATGGAGATCAGGGTGGCAAGAGGGACAAACAGGGAAATTATAAATGCAAAATGTCTGAAGTTGTGCGTATGGCAAGAGGACCAGGAGAGGTGTTCTACACTTCAACTCGGTCTTCTTGTTTGCTATTCACTGCACTTCTTGCATTCAGTCCTGGGTGTTCTCTGATCACAGACACAGAATTTATTGTAAGCAAATAGCCTTCTCTAAAGATTTTGGGGCAGTCTTGGTTTTTATTTCATCAGATCACGCAATAAGCAGCATTGACTAGACTTACTAGTGCACAAATCCCCCCATTCTTGAAATAAAGAGTATGGTTAAAAAAAAAAAACTTAGTGAAAAAGACATACCTTTTAGACAACTGCTCAGAAAGCTTCTCCAGAAATTGCCTTACTGTTTCTAGAAGGAAGAAAAAAATATTAAAATTATTTTTCCCTAAAGTATGTTAAATTTACATGAGAATATTCCCAACAAAAATTCCTTTAGATTTTTAAACTAACTACTCCATTGACATTATTTCAAGAGAATTTAGTACTACATTTACTTTGCTACATGCTGAAATAATGACACAATTATAGACTAAGGAGTGAGCATCAATTCTGAACCAAAACACCAGATCCCCGTCAGCAAGTACTGTTATTTACAGTGAGCACTGAGAATGCCATACAGCAAAATGTAACTGCAATGTAACACTTCACTGGAAGAAGCACCTGTACGAAGCTAAGTGCAAACTTAGCTAACGAAACCAAAAACCTTTGGCCTCATACATTACAAATCTAATTTCTCAACACGTCTTTCCATACACGCCTAGTACCTGGATTTTTGGCCATTGTTCCCTGAAGAGCCCTGTGGGCAAAGGTGTCGTAGCCAACCAGCTGTGCCAGGCTGTTTCGGCTCGCGAGCAATTCCTCCAACCGAGCCAACTGCTGAGCGTTGGAGTGGAGAAAAATCTTGTAAGCAGCTTCTCGCACCTGATGCAAGAAAAAAAACCCAAAAAAAATAGCACCACATTGCTACAGAGTAATTTTTAACAGAAACAAGTGATGCAACTGAAGATATGGCACTATAGCTGTATTCCACTGATACCGGCGGGAAAAGGCCTAAAGCCTTTTAACAATAGTAATTACAACTGCCTGACGATTACAGCTCTCTTACCCATTAAAAGTGGAATGAGGAAATGCAATGAGACAACCTAACAGATCAAGACTGCCAGAAAGGGTCCTGTTGTCTACTCCTGTCAACAGCCTCTCATCAACTCCCTCTTTCTGCCAATGTCTGTGCTTTCAGACCACTCTGTGGGCTATCTAAACTCATTAAAACTTCTGAAAATAAACCCAAATTGTTCTCTGCATATCACTTAACTTTGCTTATGGAAGGATCTGACCAGAAAACCTGACCCCCAGGGTCGGGGGAAAGAGAGGAAGAGAAAGGCTTTATTTCTTTTGTAGTAGAAAATTATTAGCCTGTACACCTGCCCACAAACTTTCTCCTTTTCTCATTTTCTTTAGTTAGTTTGGGTCTTTTCATAACTCTGAAAAAAAACCCCTACCTGGAGACTCATAAAATTTGATAAAATGCTTTTATTTTTCACAAAGCAATCACAAATAATTTTATTTCCTACATAAAAAAATAAACTCAAGAAATCCAACAACAACTTATACTTGCCTTCATCTGAACTAAGCTTCTCTCCACACAGTGTAAGTGAAGAAAGAACCCTGGAATGTTTTAATATGCTCCTGATCCTAGAATTGCATCTAACAGTCTAGGGAGCCACTGCCACTTTTCAATCAGTCTACATTAATTTTAAATGTATAACTCCAAATTAATTCTTTTAATTCTTTTTAGAAAAACAACATTAACAATAATTAAAGTAAGATTTTCTTTTCAGGATAATTCAGGTGGATGGGACTTCATAAGGTCTCTAATCCAACCTCCTGCACAAAGCAGAAACAGCTATGAACTAAGACCAAGTCACACAAAGTTTTTGTCTGGTCCTGAAACCCTGCACATATGGGAGACACAGCACAACCTCACTATTTCACTGCTTGGGTATCACCAGGAGGAAAAACTTCTCCAACTGGCATTTCTCATCTCAACTTGTGCCTTTTGACACTTGCTCACCTGTTGCACACCCTGCTGAAGAGTCTGGCTCTATTTTCTCCATGTCATCCTTGTAGGTACTGGCAGGGTCCCCCCAAACCACCTCTGCTACAGGGTGAACAAGCCCAAATTCCTCACAGTGCAAGCACTCGTTACTGCCCATCTTGGTGGCCTCTGTTGAAGACACTCCTGAAGAGTGGGGCTATAATCTCTTCCCTCAGTCTCTGAGGGAAGTCCAGATGCTGTTGGCCCCTTTGCTGCCAGGGTCACCGCTGGCTCATGCTCAGCTTGCTGCTCACCAACACTGTGGGCCTTTGCCACAGACCAGAACCAGCCAGGCAGTGCCAGCCTGTCCTATAACCAGGAATTCTCTGTTTCCAGTGTATGATCATGCTCTTGTCCTTTCTGAATTATCTAAGACTGCACTGAACCATTATCACCGCTTGTAGGCCACTCTGAATGTCAGCCTTGACCTCTAAGTGTATTGATTGTTCCTCCCTATTTGCTCTCTCCTGCAAATCTGGTAGGCAAGCCCTTTGTCACTTCCTCTACGTCACTGATAAAAGTGTTAAACAGGGGACTTAGGACAGACCCTTGCAAAAGTTTTTCCATTACCAGTCTTACTGTAGGGTGCATTTCAACCACTACTCTCTTGAGTCTGATCATGAAATTAGATTTTTTTACCTATCTGGTTGCCCATCAATCCAAATGTAATCTCCTACCTTGGACTAAAGTGACTGATGAACATCAAGGCAAAAGAAAGTGATGAGCATCTCAGCCTTATCTGTCTGCTGCCACTGTCACCCACCTTACTCAGCACTCAGTCCATGTTTTCCTTGCTCAGGCTTTTCGTATACCAATGCAACAGTAATTGCTCTCGTTGCTTTTGATGTCTCTTCCAAGTCACAACTGCAGCTGAGCTTTGACTTTCCCAACATCACCCCTACACATACAGGCAATGTTTCCACATTCCTCCCCTGGATATTCTACCTGTGTCCTAGGGTGACTTTATGATGCTCGTATCCCCAGTTGCCTGTTCTGTTTGTGCTGTATATTGAGTTCTGTACCTTTAAAATGGGTCTGGGAGCAAAGGGGGAGAAAGAAACTGCCTGATCCCACACGGCCTGGCTGCGGCATTCGTCTGAGGCACGGACAGCAGTGGGACAGAGATCTCCTGTGCTTTTAGTTAGTTTCAGCTAGCTGAGACAGAGAAGTTCCCTGGACTGTTTTTTTCCTTTTTCTTGGGACTGTTTAAATCTGCTCAGGACTGAAGAACCCAGAGGAGCAGCGAGGGCTGGCACCTGCGGAGGGAGTGGGGCTGTGAGAGACTGAGGGAGCTGAGCTGCATCCACGGCAAGGACTGCCTCAGTCTGCCATCTCTCTTCAGAGCTGTGAGAGGTTTTATTGTTTCATATTATTAGTTCTTTGTGCTTGTGGGCATCTTGTTTGTTAAATAAATAGTTTTTTTCCACTTATCTCCGAGGAAGTTCTTTTTTTCCCCAGACTGGCTGCGGGGAGGGGCCATTTGGGTTTGCTTTCCACAGGAATCCCTTTGGAGGTTTCCTCCCAGTTTTGCTCTAAACCAGGACAACCTGCTTCCACTCCACATATGCTATCTTTTGGAGATGAAGCTTTGTTAAGAGTTGTCTGCTTGTCAAGCCTGGTTCCTGATACATCTGCTTGGCTTTCTAAGGATCAGGATGCACTAACACTGAGTATTCTCAGCACTCTCACATGCTTGGCAGATGCTGCCTTCAGCTTTCTTGAGCTCCTTTACCCTTCAGAATTGCATTCCCTGGGATTTCACCTCTGGATAAACTGAAGTTTGCTTGCCTAAAATCCTGAGTCTGTGTTCTGCCCTTCTTCGTCCAGCCATTCAGGATCTGCACAGCCATTATTTCATACCTGCTACTATCAAATATGCCATTGGTTATTACATTCTACGAAAGTTTGTCCCTATTAGTGATAACAGAATAATCACAAACCACATGTATTTGCCTCATTAAGTCAAATAACTGATAGGTACTTCTGGTATAGAGGATGCCAAAGTAAAGCCAGGGAATACAAACCAGATCATCAGGACTATCAGCATGTAGACCAGCCACTTGTAAGTAATTGCCTTCAGCTGTAAAATTATACCGAATATGCTCTGGCAGAACATGTTTGTCAATCTTGTTGGGAAGGTGAGTTCCTATCAGAAATTCGTTACATAAATCCAATATTCTGACGTTGAGGTCGACTGCCTTTTTACGCTGTAAGAAAAATAAAGCACAAAATAACATGTTCAGACACAGTACAGGCAGAACTCAAAACGTTTTAAATCTTAGAGGACTCTTTCAAAAATGAAGCAGAAAACACAACACTAAAGATTATAGCTACAGAATCAACAAAGTCATAAAGCAGGGCAAGTCAACAAGATCAGATGCTCATAAAGCACTGAAATTTCAAAGAAAATGTCTATGTTTCTGCAGTAAGAAAAGGTACAGAGTAGTTCAAATAGAGTTTATGTAATTTGCTAACTGATTTTATTTGTAACTGATTTATAAGAATTATGTAATTTGTAACTGATTGCTATGTAAAACACTGACTAAAAAAAAAGAAGCATCTTTGAGAGACATATCCTAAAATAGATATAGAATTAAAGTTCTCTTTTTCCTGTTTGTATTGTGCTGTTTTCTGGAGACTGTAAACTATTTACAGTATTTCAGTACTTCTCTTAGGAGTTTGTGATTTACAGTTTTATCACCATCCTTACAGTATTTCACACATTTAATCATGCAAGGTGTGCTTCAGTGAACTCACTCACACTAGTAAGAGTATGGTCTCTATTGTCTGTGGGTTCATAGCTCAAAAAAAACACAAAGGCTGAGGGTACAGATACAACATAACTTGTAAAGTCCAAAGAATGACACGACCTGATCTCTGTCCTCTCATTCCCACCCTTTCTACTGAAAATATATCTTTGAGTTTTATTTTAAAAAGCAGAAATTCTCTGTAGCAGAAGTAAACTTCAACTTATAACAGGGAAGGATTTCTAAAATCTTAAATAAGAATTGAAAAGAAACACTGAGCAGCAAACAAGAAAAGTGGGATAGGCAGGGGAGAAAGAGGAAAACATGCAAAAGTAAGTGAAACTGTAACTGAAAGGAGAAGCACCACAGAACCAAGAGTCAAATCAGACAAACCCCAGAGCTGAAGTTTCTGGGTTGTTCTTTGGACAAAGTAATTGTAAAAATATATTCTAGAACCATTTTCTAGGTCACAAAACACCATCAAAACCATGATCTTCAGAATAACTTATAGCATCAATCTGGTAGAAGAGCTTTTGTACAGATCTTTTTGGTAGGGATGATTCCAACGAACAAGGAATTAACTTCATACAATGACAAGAACTATGAACAGTGAGAGCATCCATACCACAAAGCATGGTGTAAGCTGCTGGGTTTGGAAAATCCATCACTAACTACTGCACGATATGCAAAAGCTCCATGACAGGTAATCAGACCATGCCCAGATATTCAATTTTGAACAAGATTTTAAAACTTCTGGTTATGTGAGCACCCCGGGAGTGCCTGAACACACACCGGATCCCTTCTAACACACTCCACTTGATTAACTTGTCATCAAAGGTGCACGGAGTGCTGCTTTTCCCTCTCTGTAAATATGTTGTTCTGACAGCTGAGTAGCTATTTTAAATATCTGATGCAGACACCAAAGAAAGGAAAAAGGATCCCAGGACTTGCTTATAACTCCTCAGAACAGAAAGGAATGATGAGGACCAAACTAGGAAGAACAACCAACTATCTAAAAACTATCTTTAGAAGTGATTTAAAATAGACAAAATTCATCACTTCTAAGGCGATGAAATTCCATACAGGACAAACTGACCCAAAATCACATGATTTCACATCCCACATGTTTCAGTATCTGGTCTTTTGTAGACAGACAAATTTCTGTTCATACATTGTAGCCAGAAATTACCTTTTCTTCATCCAAATGAATGCCACTGATCTCAAAATCAAACATAAAAAGTTCTGCCACTCGCCTAAAAATACAGTAAATCCCTGTTAAAATAGCCTCATTTGATAGTAAGCATCATTTCTTAACAGATTTTGCCTTTAGAGTTGTTTATGTTTTATGTCTTTCACAGAGAATAATGCCACAATTATATGCATGTCTTTATTAAGGACAAAGATTTCCTATGTTTTAGGTCTTTAACAATTTACTCAATGAGAAACAATTTGTCCTTTGTTCTTGGTTTAGTCACCTGCTTTGAAAATATCCTTCAAATTAATTCCAGTACCTTAATCTAGATGTTCAACCAATTTGTGCAAATTACCATTTTAATTTCCTTTCACAGTTCTCTTATCCTAACTTCAGAAAAATACCTTTCCAAATCTAACACCCTTGATCGTGGTGAAAGAAGAAAGAAGGAAATAACTTATTCATTAAGCTTGTCTAACCATGTCAGTGAATTAATAATTCAAAACTATAACTGCATAAACAGCAAATAAAAGCTATTACAGCAATCATAAAGTAAGCTTTCAATAAATTTGCTAAACTGATTTTGAAAAATATAAATAAACTTCTATAACGTAAAATCAAGTTATATAGTCTGTTCCCTAATTTTATTCCTAAAAACATTGATACATTCCACAAACATTGATATACACCACAGTACAGTATCAGATTTTAATCAAAAGAATATTATTGAAGAAAATTGAAAGTTCTTGGGCTTTTTTGTTTTTGCAAGATCTCAATTATTCAGCACAAATATATCTGGCACTCCACAAGATATTCTTCAAGATTACACAACTACAAACTTCCTAACTCCTGTGCATGCAATTTGGTAGTGACTAATAAATTAATAATGGAGATGTGGTTTGTTTTCCAAAAGTTCCATTTATTAATTTAAGAAAACACAGAATATAAGTACAATAAGGAATAATATATGCCATCTAAGAATCTAAATCTACAAGATTCTATTTATAATCCAGAAAGATCTACAAACATTAATAAGTACCTGGTTTCTGGATCTAAGGAACTGATTACAGTTTCATCAGCTAGCACTCGTCTCAGACTCTGACACAGTTCAACATCTGTATTTAATCTGAAAAGATACAGAGTAAAAGAATCATGCATTAGCAACAGACTAGTATTTCAGTTTCTTTGTATTCCTCATTCAAAGGCAATATTTAGTGAAACAACCTTAAAAGGCAAGGACTGTATTTTCAAAATGCTTTCGGGTTCACAGTCACAGCTAAAAAGCAGAAAATTTCTATACAGACCATGTGTTGACAAACCAGCACAGAAACAGGTCTTGTGCATCTGACAGAAAAATACTTTTGGATGGTATTCTGTGGCAATATGAGCATGTCTGTCACTGATTACTTATTTTTTTATGAATGAAGATAATCATGGTGAAAGTGTAAAGGTGGGAGAACAGTTTTCTAATCCTTACTTTGAAAGGATTGGCTTAAAGGAAAATCTGTGCTCAAGTTTGCCATCAGATAAATGTGCTGCTGACTGCCACTGGGATAGACTAAGAGCTTACCACCCCCAGAACATTTCCCCACACCAAGCACTGTCCCCATGCAGATAACACTGTGTCCTTCGGATTTGCTGGCATGTTATCCTGCACTCCCAGGTGGGATACAAAACACATGCACACAACAGTTTATAAGCCTCTCAAAATAGTATGTGAATAGTTTCTGACAAATTTTACATCTGAAGTGGTATTCAGATATTAAAGTCACATAGTTATACATGGTGTGCTTAATCAAAGTCCTGAGAAATCCACTTTCAAGCATTTTGTACGTAAACTTCACAACCACTAGAGAATTGTCACAAGTCCTAGAAAAATGTCCCTTGAGCCTCTGATGGGCTTCAGTGACACAGAGTCATAAACAGCAACTAAAATAGAAAAACCTTTCATGAGATACTGTAACAAAACTAACCCCTTAAATGTCTGTAACAGAAGACTGACACTTTGTTCCCATGCACATTTTTTTTGTTGATTGCTGTTTTCACATATGATCATACAGTAATTTTTAAAGCTGCATATGGAAATAGAAAAAAAAAAAAGAAAAAATGAAGAAAACATACTTCTCTACCATGGTACCAATGCTCCTGCAAGCTTCTTCAGCAGCCTCTCTGAATGCAAAGTCAGGGTGGGCAACTTTTACAAAGTCAGCCTAATACAGTAGAAGAAGAAAACAGTGAGGCCAAAAGACAAATAAAAATAAATCCCGGCTTATAAATAAATTGCATTCAAGCAGTTCCATTTCCATTAACATTTATTTCTACAGTTCTATGCAATCATTTTGTAGAATTGCCTTTTCTTGTCTAAAACACAAAGCTGATTAGAAAACTTTGCTGACAATTATTAAACCATACAGTCAATCTGTCTTTCCAATAAACATCATTAATTCACACACTTCTTAAAACATTTTAAGTAGTGTGTATCTTAAGAGTCTTTACAACAGAGAACTACTCCAACATATTTAAATGTTATTAAAAAGATTTTTTAAACTAAATTTTCTAGTTAAGAAGAAAGCACATCACCAAATGTGCATATTTCCTAATAGGAAGAAATACTGAATTTTTGTAAATCTCCAAATACTTCAGGAGGTTCATAAGGCTAGAAGGATGCTAAAAGGGGCTGGGGAGTTAGGGGCTTCCAGGACTGCTGACATGAATTATGGGCAGTTTTAGTACTGAAATGATGGACTTAAAAGATCAGGAATATATTTGAAGTCTAGGAATATATTGAAGACATTAAGCACAATTTTGCAGGAAGTACATGCAACAAACTGACAGTATAAGATATGATTGCAGATTGATTGAAAAGGCAGCCTTAGAAATGTTACACTTAAAATTTCTACTTCTTTGAATTCCTTTTTAAAATCCTGTATAATGCTGAGAGAAAGGGTGCTGAATGACAGATGTCAAAATTCCTAACAGCAGATAACAATCACCAAGTAACTTCTAGACAATTCTGCAAGCTGTGCATCTGTAAACATGAAAAGCTTGAATATAGCACAAAGGAGATAGTCTTAACTCAGCAAACTGATACAAAACTATGGCCATTGAATTCTGACATTAATGTTTTACTTAAGTATTGATTGATTAAGCAGAATTAGGCATAGTCTATATAAAACATAAGAAGTAGTGACTTGACAGAGCTTGTAAGTACTTTCAGAAGGAAAAAGTGCCTGGCACAAAAGATGTCTTAAATCTACAAAAGAATACGAAACAAGATTGGAGAACTGAAAACACAGACACACATTCAAATGTGAAAACCCAAGTGACCTCAAAAAACTCAGTGACCTATTCACCAAGAACTGATTTCAGTATCAAATGTTGGTTCTACATCCTTCAACCAAAGAGTGATGCTTTGATAAAAGATATACTGTGGGCAAACTTCCAGAGAGCAGTATGAAATGCTCTATTAAACTTAAAATTTTGTCATGCAGAATATCAGTCCAAGTACTCTAAATCTGTGGACCACAAAAACTGCAATCTAAGAAATCGCTGCCTTTTTCTTGTGTTAATAAAAAAGTGATAGTGTTGAGTTTCATCTGCTGCCTTTACTCTCAAAGTTCTTTATGGACCTTCACCTATAAATGGTCATAACTTAAAACATGTGCATTGCCACTCCAGCTTTAACTCTGAAATCAAATCCCTCTTCTCCACAACGTAAGCGACGCTGCAGAGCTTATGTATTAATACTGCAGCAGAAACACAAGTATGATCTCACTGTTGCTTTTCTTGTTGTAGTTTCTATACTATTTTTGCATCTGTCTTAAAAATAACTGGACTGTTTGACAGCATTTGTACTTAGCTATCATTTGGTAAAAGCCTTGTCATTCACTTTCAATCAATTTAATTTTCTGTCTCAACACATAACTTCATGGAGCTGATCTGATTTACTTCAGTGCAGAAAATCGTAAAGTGAACCATGGTGTAGGCTCAGCCAGTTTAAAAGAATTTATGTAAAAATAAAAAAAAAGTAACATACCAAGTCTGCTACTCTGCACAGGCTATCTGAAAGCTGATCAAAGATCATTACAGTCTCTGGCCCGGGTGGTGTTGAACACGCCTTCTGGACGAGCTGTTCCGATTCTTGCAATGCTTTGTCCTGTGCTTCTTGAAATCCTTCTGGACAGCTCAGCTCAGGAACACCAAACAGACCCTGCAGCGCAGAACACAATGAAAACACATTACTACTGCCCT
Source organism: Phylloscopus collybita (assembly GCA_027886175.1). Lineage (NCBI taxonomy): Eukaryota > Metazoa > Chordata > Aves > Passeriformes > Phylloscopidae > Phylloscopus > Phylloscopus collybita. The sequence goes on from JAJNNQ010000007.1 coordinate 9,086,350, forward strand.
CCTTGATTTCTGCACCTTCGTTTCAAGACTGAATTATCACTAGAGAATCTTACCAAAGTGACCCTACCAGCATATTGTAACACTTCACTGGCCAGCAGCACCAGCTATCAAGAGATTGCAGGCAACAGGACAGTTGTCTTTGGCTCACTAAATGAGCCCCTAGCACTGGAAGCAGGCCTCAAAGGAATAATTAACAACAACTGAAAATGTTTGCAGAACAAACAGTTTTATTCCTGAAGTTCCTATCAAGCCCGGCTCTGCCCCACAGGGCAAGGTAAACATATTTGTGCAGGGTAAATGCAGATGGCACTTACGTTTTGCATTTGTGGAAGAGACCTAGAGAGGTGCTACCACTGACCAAACAAAATGCTAGCAGATAGAGAAGTTCCACAGTGCAGAACAAGGAAAAGATTTCAAAGAAGCACAGAATCCCCCGAGTTGGAAGTGATGCCTAAAGATTTCTAGTTTTTATGTATTCTTCATGTATTTGTAGCTTTGTAGACTGTTAACACACAGTTATAACTTCTAGTACTTTTCCAGCTCCCTTTCTCACAGCTAACAAACTCCTGTTGATGCATTCTTGAAATTCTGTTTAGTCTTGCCTCTTAGTTTAGCAAGGACACTTTATTTTGCACCATGTATCACAGACATAATAAAATGTAGAGTTAGAAGATGGAGTGGGGGGGTGGAGGCTCCAATGGGGCTGAACCCAAGGGGGAAATTATCTGACCCAAATGTTCTTCTAACTGGACAATATTTGATAGGCATACTAATAACTAACCTTATAAAAATTGTATAACTATTGTATCACATGTACATAGCACCATGTTGTGCATCTTGAAGGCTTTCAATTAAAGATTTGCTTTTATATTATCATTTTAACACTGTTTGGAAAAGTTTTTTTGTTTTATTTGATGTGACAGAAGGGACCCACAAGGATCACTGAAGTCCAGATCTTGGCCCTGCACAGCACCCTCCCCAAGAGTAACACCATGTGCCTGAGAGAATTGTCCAAATAATTCTTGAACTTTGTCAGCCTTGGTGCTGTGACCACTTCCCTGGGGAACCTATTCCAGTGCCCAACCACCCCCTGGGTGAAGAACCTAGTAATTCCTTAATTTCATTTAAGTTAAAGCAACATCTCTTCAAGCAATACACTCCCTTTGCAACTGATCAACTACAACATGAGCATCTCCTCACCCCCAACTACAGCATCAAACAGTGAAATGTACGTGATTTCACACAACATCCATCCCTTCCCAAATTCAACATCAGTACATAAAATTACAATCCAGATTTTCAAATCTGCAGTCCAGTCAGTTTATAATCCACTTTCTTCAAACCCTTTGTATTACAGTAGCAGGTTTGTATATAGCTTGCTAGTATTCATCCAAATAAAACAAAAACTACAAATTGACTGCTCGTGAGTACAAGTATATGTTTTGAAGCAAAAGCAACCCTTCAAGTACACAGTCAGAACATTTTCATATTTTCTTTCTTTCTATCACTGCTGCTAAAAGCACCTTCTTTTTTGCTAAAGAAAGAAAACCTTTCCTCACACTTCCCATGTTTAATTTATTATCTGGGAACAGGCACTGGACTGAAGCAAACACTGAAAAAGGTATTTTTATATCTATATACATGTGCACACAAACATAAATATATCTGTATCACAGCACTCTTGAATAATGTTTGCTGTGTAAGACACTTGAGACTGCTCCTTCACTCAGATCCTCAGCCAGAGGATGCAGTGTTCTGCAATATCCCTGAGAGCTCCAGGTCTTCCTGCTGCCCTACATCATCAGCCAACCTCCCAAGCAAGCTCTTCTTGCACTCTGCGACCAGGATATATCTCCTCTTAGAGATAAATTAGCCATGGAACCCCTCTTACATATGATATCAAGTTTAACACTAAAAAAATTAAAATTACAAAAAAATGAAGCCTGGTGCAATTCCCTCTGTTCTTTAATAGCATTGACTGCATGGCTGAAACATTTTTGTCTTTGCTTGGTCTCAGCACTTACATCCTACCTGGCACAGCCACTCTGTGAGCCTGAAATACACACCTCTATTCCAAAAGAGCTGTGGGCCAAGTGAATCATGTGGAACACATTTCCTAGATGAGCCAAATGGACAATATTTTACTGGATTATTTCCTGAAGCAAGACTTACACACCGGTGTGCTTGCAGAGGCATGAGAAGAAAGGTTTCCCAAGCAAGTGCCAGATTATAAACCGAGGTTCGATCTGTCCTCTCTAAAACCCAAAGTTCAACAGCTCCACCAGGCTGGGCAGCACAGCAGGAACAGCTGAGTCAGCAGGCAAACACCTGGATTTCAGGGCTGCACCTGTTCTCTACGCACTGTGCCATCTTACCCTCTCGGGGAGCCTCCTGATTCCCTGGACACACAATAACAAACGTCCCTGAGTCACCCTAAAGAGCTACGCACCAGAAAACCCCAGCGTCACCAAATCAGCGAACAAATCCTTTTTTTGCCGCAGGCAAAACATCAAGTATAACGCCCAGGCAAGAGGATGTGAGCAGCGTGGCTGCTCCTGAAGCACCGCCCGAGCGCAGCGGCACGGCAGAGACACGGGAACGGCGGCCCAGCCAGGGGAGGGCTGGCAGGAGGGGCTCAGGGAAGGGCTAATCTCACTTTGCGTCCGTATGGGCACCACTCAGGCTCAAAGCGTTCCCACGCACAAGGCCGTCACTGCCAGCGCTTGCGTCCAAAAGCCACAATGTTTGTGTTTGCTGGAAGCAATATAAACTCTTATTTAAAAAAAAAAAAAAAAAAAGAAAATTACACACAAGAGAAAAATTACCCCCCAGAAAAATCCCGTAAAATGGTTCAGACAAGCAGAGCAAAACACGAGGCTGCCAGCAGCCAGGGCCGCCTCCTGCCGCAGCAGGCCCGGCCCTCCCCTCCCGCCGCTCACCGTGTCCCTGCCCGCCGGGCCGCCGCGCAGCGCCTGCTGCTGCTGCTGCTTCACATCGAAGGCGGTGCCCACGGGGCACCAGCTGGTGCTGACAGCCCGGCCGCCCTGCCCCGCTGCCCGGCCCCGCAGCGCCCGGCCCAGCGCCGCGGGCAGCGCCCGCCGGCAGCCGCCCAGCATGGCCCGGCACAGCAAGCCCGGCACAGCCGCGGCCTCCGGACGCCCCGCTCCGCCGCGACCTCCGCGCGTCCGCGCCGAGGGGAGGAGCGGCAGCAGCAGGCGGAGCGAGGCGAAGCGAGGCGGAGCTCCGGGCTCTCACCGCCCCTCAGCCCGCTGGGCACCTCTGGCCCGGGCTCGCAGCGCTGCCCCGGCCTGCTCCCCGTGCCGGCTCAGCAGCGCCCGGCCCGGCCGCACCGGGGCCTCTGCCCGCTGATATCTGTCCTACACCTTCTCCGGCTGAACCTTTTAAAACGCTTTTGCGGTCTAGATGTTTCTGTGATACAAACTTGGGGGGTGTGGCTTACGGGGAAAAAACTTCGTCTTGCTGAAAAATTCACATAGCCCTTTCCTCCGCCTGAGTGCCTTTGTATCTCCCTCGCTGTCATTTGAGAAGTGCAGCTGTCCCTCCTGAATTAACACACCGTGCCCTTTCCGCCTGGGCTCTGAGATCCACACTCGGGTTCAGCTGCTGTGGGAACATGCCCCACTGCTCTGGTACCCCGAGGTGCTGGTGGGAAGCCAGGCCTTGTGCCCCCAACACTGCATTTACTGCATTTCCACTGAATTTCATGATGCTGGCCCATCTCCATTGGCATCTCTCTTCTAAGAAAAGTGAATGAGAATTCCCAACTTTTTTTTTTTTTTTTTTTTTTTTTTTTTTTAGTTTAGTTTTAGAAGAAAAAGGGGGAGTGGGGAGAGGGGAAGAAAAAGAAAATTCAGGGAAAAAATGACAGAATTGTTGTTTTATGGCACAGGAAATATCTCTTGATCAGTTCTTTAGCATGGCTGTTTCAATGTTCATTAAACATTACCTGTAATCTGAGAGAATTTGATTTGTTTTTGCACCACCTAATTCTGAAGTACAGCAGTTTTATGCTGTTATTTTTACACTGGCCTCGAATATCTGCCCGCATCAGAGAATCCACATGGCACTTCCTCCTGTCAGGCCATTTTGCTCAATTTCAGACCTGTGACTACACAGAGAGCAAAGTACCATATTTAAAAGCTGTAAATGAAACAATGAAACTTTCTTGCACCACACAGCAAGCAGCTTCTGTAGAGGTATCAAACTACATTAATTTCAAGTTCAAAAATTATTTTAAAGTGGCTGGATGCAAACTAACCTAATTTCAGTCCATGTACACATGCCACATTGAAAGATATAAACTCGCTTGGAAGTATCTGTTGCTTCTTGTTTATACAAGATGCCCCACATGACATAATCATAATTGTGGATCTTTTGTCTTTTATTTCATCCCATTTTGCCTTAAAATTTGTTCTTCAGAACTGGGGTGCACACCCCATGAATGCCTACAGTAAGTCACCAAACCACTAATGCGTTAAGCCCAGCACTGTAGATTCTGAAGACTTGTCCTCTCTAGTGCAGAAGCTTTTCCTGAAACCAACCATTTTCCGTTGAATCCAGCAGAAAGTATCCAGCAGATAACAGCTTCCTTAGGGAGGGCTGAAGGGCACAGGCAGGCAGGGAGAACACAGAGTTACGGGGCGGGCGGCAGCAGTGGCTCCAGTGGGTCAGCGGTGCTGAACAGGAGGAACCCAGAGAAGGTGGTATCGTCATCGCCATCTGCATACAGCCCATTGAAAGCCTCTCCTTGGTGGGCCTGCAGCCACACCTCGTCTCCTCCCTGCAGCTCGAGGATGGCAGCTCCCGAGGCCTGGTCCTCTCCGCTCTGGTACCTGTCCACCGTGTGCAGCATCTTGACGCCGTTCTTAACGAGAGCTACGCGCACGTTCCTTGAGTAGACAGTGATGTGGTAGGTGAAATAGTAAACACCGGGGTGTTTGCAGGTGAACTTGCCAGTGGCTGAGTTGAAGTCGTTCAGACTGTTGTACAGCACCTTGTCAAACCTGATCGGACGATTTGGAGGGGGAAACTTGGTGTTGGCTGTAAGGCCAACACTGAAAGCACTCCTTGGCAGGAATCCTGGGGCACCAACGTTCCCCTTGTCTCCTCTGTCTCCTTTCAAGCCTCTTTCCCCCTGAACTCCTGGGGGACCCTGTGGCCCTATAGCTCCAATATTACCTTTAGGACCTGGATTACCAATCGGGCCAATCGGCCCTGGGAAACCAACTCTTCCAGGAGGGCCAATTTCACCCTTTGTCCCTTTTGGACCTATGGGTCCAATGTCTCCTTTTAACCCCTTTTGTCCTTGCAGGCCCAGCTCTCCCTTCTGACCTTTGTAACCCACTGATCCTATAAATCCTTTTGGTCCCAGTTTCCCAGGTGGTCCTCTTTCTCCTTTATCTCCTTTGTTCCCCTTCTCTTCAACAGTGCCATTGATTCCTAAAGGGAAAAAAGACCCAAAACCAAGTAATAATAAAAACAAAAAACTCCACAACTTTCTTGTGATCCTCCATTGGAAGGCTCAAATTGAGATTCATCATGAGGAGATACATGTGCAGGTGTGCATCTCCCCTGTGCATACTGTGCTCACTGTACACACAGTTTCTCATATATTTAAGTGCAGGATAAGCATAACATCTGAAGAGCCTGTTATTTTGTTAGAAAACAGGTGCTCTGGCTGGCAGCAACAAGAATAAGCTCAAAGAAAGGAAGGTTGTCTATGGGCTGATGATAATACTGACAGCTCACATCATCTCATACAAAAGCAGCATCTGTCCACACATTTTACAGCCTTTGGTGTACAAAATGAGTGAGAGGGTTCACTATTTAATCAGAGGAAGAGGAAGGGGTTTTTTTACAACACCCTGAACTTGCTTGCCACATATTTCTATAATTTCTATGTGATGTTTCTATAATTTCTACATATAATTTCTACTTTTCTTGGTTTAAGTAGATTGCAACTGCAGCACAACTAAAGGCTTTTTGTCCTGGTTACTTGCCAACCTATGCTTTATTTATCCTTCATCCACCATTGATCTAAAGATCAAAGCCTTCAAAACTGCTCTGGTTGCTGCACAAGGTTTTGAAAGTGAAGATCTCATTATCTTCACCTTCAAAACGCTTTAGCTGTTGATAGACAAAAGACACCATAAAGAACATATGCTCAATCCATCAGGAAAAGAAGCTGATCAATTCTGTTCAACAGCTTTTGGCTTCTCATGTTAGAAATAATGTTGTTTGTACAGTTTGCTCTTCTCAATTTAGAAATGAGAGAATTTAAAATAGATGAGATTGTATGATGAGTTCACAAACACAAAGGCAGCAATTCGTAGGCAAATATTAAATTGAAACATTTCTCTGACCTTGTTCACCTTTTTCTCCATTGACACCATCTTTTCCTGGAATGCCAGGAACTCCTGGTTCACCTAGGACAGAAATAAAAACATAGATTTTCATTAAACAGATTACCAGAAAATCTGGGAAGAGTCCTTCTTTAATCCTCCATCTTCAAGCCTGGCCAAACAGTAATGTGAAGCACACCCTTATTCCTGACTTTTAGTGTCTGCCACTTCTAATACTTTTATCTTATGGAGAGATTGACAAAGAACAGAGAACCTCTGCTTGAGGATGGTGCTTTTTGGGTGCAGAAGGAATCCTTGGCATAAAGAGGTGAGTTATTGAGACATGTACAGTTGTCATAACCTGGTGAGGATCACCAGTGTGAATACTTCTTCTCTTGTTGCCTCCATCCATGGAAATTCAGCAAGAAGCATTGCTGGAGCAGGAAGTCTAGCAGTGTAACAAGGATGTGGTTTAGTGCTGGGCCTGGCTGGGTTAATGGTTGGACTAGATCATCTTAGCGGCCTTTTCCAGCTGTAATGATTCTGTGATTCTATGAATGGTGAACTGCTGCCTCAAGATGAGATAAGTGCAAGAGTTTGACCAATGGTAATGGATCATTACAGTGGAATAATAATATTGCCTATAAAGCTGAGGAAGGCATTCACACTCTTGATCCCTGTACCTAGTGTTACATGGAATTTCCACTGCTCTACAGAGAGCAATTATAGAAGTTATTTTTGTACTACAGAGGTAGTACAGGAGTCCAAGAGGTCCATGGTCAAATAAATGGATACATCCCGAATGCAGCAACAGAAGAAAAAAAGAGTTGGCAGTTTGGTTGTAATCATACTCCAAGAGTAGCTCTCCAGCCACATGGGCCAGAGAACAGTTCTTTAGCAGTTTCCTGCACAAATGAGTGCATCCCAGCATCTGCTGAAATTTCATTGCCTTGGTAAGGAACAAAATTACTTCTCATGTATTACATCACAAAGATGTATCTACACAGAGTATAAAGAATGGTGCATTCACCCCACCTTGTTCAAACAAAGAATAGCCAGTACAGTCATCATAACAGATGAATTTCGGGAAAAAAGTTTGGGAGTTTATCAGAATCCAGTGGTATCATGATAACTCAGTGGAGTGCAGGAAGAGCCTTTAGAAAATAAATGGAAATAAGAAAGTTTTAGGTTTTCTATTTTTCAGACCTTTCTGGAACCCTGCATACAGAAAAAGAGGGCAGTTAAATATATGTGCCTATTAAGATGCTAATGGAAATCTCTATTTCTTTCTATATTTTCAAAGGTGATGAAGTGATGTATGTCCACATGCCTGCAGATTTATCACCTTGTGCAACCCTGGCCTTGATATTCCAGCATGGATACAAGGGCCATCATTAACCTGCAGCTTAAGGTATTATGGGGGTGATTAGCTTTAGGATGCTGAGATTCTCTCTGGCTTTGATATCTCACACAAATCTCTATTATAGCCTGCTGGAGCAGATGTAAATCCTACATTGTTGTTCAACAGGCTCCATTTCTGAACTTACTCTAGTGACTCCTTGTCGCTGTTGGACACAAAAGAAAGACACGAGTCTTGTTCAGAAGGCTGATGCTCCAAAAAAGGGGCTGGTTTATTCTCAGAAGCTATTTTTATACCTTTCTACAATGTGCCCACCTAAGAGGTGGGATCCTTTGAACCATTGGTCACACCAAGGGTCAACAAGCAAAGTCCCTCCTTGGGAGAGAAATGTGAAAAACAAGATAGTTTAGAAAGTGTGACCTTGTTTACCAGTTTTCATCCCTGGGAAAGAACTTCAGAAAACCCAAACATGACAGGCAGTGACTACAATTCTTGATTTACAGCAAGTAGGCACACTCTGAATCAAATCCTACAAATGTCTAATTTAGATAATGAAATCTTCCTACCACTGCATACTTCCTACTACACCAAACAAGGTAGCAGTTGTTGCTTTTTCTGTTTAGTGGGCTTGAAGCTCTTTGCAGAAATATAGTTTATATCTTAGAGGAGTAGGAGTAGGTTTGCAGGCTTTAAAATTTTCAAATAGACTTGAAAATATTCCCATGATAGAAGGTAAAGCCATCTCCATAGTATTTGCTGTCTTGCTTTCATTATTAAGCCTTTCTTTATATTTCCTTCTTCAAACAGGTAAATGACAGATGTCTGAAATGTTTCCTGAAGGCTAGGCAGAATAATCCCATTCATGCAGAGTAACTACAGACACATTTGGGAGTGAATGGCCTTGCATTTGATATATTAAATCATTCATTCTGAATGTAGTACCTGTATCTCCCTTGTCTCCTTTTGACCCATCACGTCCATCACGACCAGGTATGCCATTGTGCCCAGGATTGCCAGGGATGCCAGGATACGCCTGGGTGCAGATGTCACGGTTTTGTGTTTCTGCTGTGCTGACTACAATAGCCAGCAGTACAATCCAGCTTTTCATTCTTTAGAGAGGTTTTATGACTTTGGCTGAAATGTTTAAGAAGAAAAAATACATCTGCTATGTCTACTTTAGAAAGGAAAGCAGGGTGTTGGAGGGAGGAAAATAAGGAAATGGGTTTTCACCATTTCTATTCTTTTATTTATAAATCTCTATTTAGCATTAATTACAGTCCTGGAAACTACCAAGTGCTATTTTAAATAATCATTTAATGGAGATATCACTCATAGCATCATTCTACATTTAAAATATTAGCTTTACACAATTCTCCATCCACATTTCTCCCTGCACCTACTTGTGACTGACTGCACAGTTGTACCTTTCATCTCCCAGGAGATGGTGCCATGGGAGGCGAGCGAAGGCAATTCAACCCCCTCATCCAGCACAAAGCAATCACTTTTCAATATTTATTATTATTATTATTATTATTATTATTATTATTATTATTATTATTATTATTCACTTGAATTAGTCCCCTGCTGGGTTAATAAGTGGAATGATCTCAGAGGAGGGGTTAGAGCTAGAGAAGTGTGGGATGAGGGCAAAGGTGTGAGGGACCAAGTAAGAATTTTTTGGCAAAAACAAGTCTTTGGCTGGGTGCTCCCAGTTCACGTATGTTTGCTACTAAAAGTCCAGACTTTTTTCACCAGAGAGTCCCTCCTATATAATGTCTTTTTATATAGGCCCATGGAAATACATTAAGACTCAATCCTGGACACAGCTGGTTTAATTGAGTCTAAGAGCAATTGTTGGGAACAGATTAGACTGAGGAATAAAAAGCAAATAGCAACAAAATTAATACCTATTTGATTTGGAATGAATATCCATAAATGTCTAATGCACAGAAGCTTCAGCTATAAAGTTTAAGTACTTAAACAGGTAAAAGTGATTGTTAGTATGAGTAAATTTTACACAATTGGTTTTGGAATTGGTTCTTTCATTAATGAGGAGTAAGATCAGTATTTCTTTTGCAATATTAACTAGCATTAACTAAAAATTTATGTCTTCTCTTTAATCTCTTCACCACAATTTCTCACTCTCATGAAAAAATGCACATAAGTACCATATAGAGAGACACCAGTATGTCCTCAATAAGAACAATTACACCCTTAACCTAATTTATAGAGTAAGATTTTAGCTTTGGGACATGTTCCTTAATCTCTTTATTCTGTGTTCAGAAAAGTTCCCAATTTTGGAACCATTATTAGAAATTTTTCATGATGTCTTTGCCAATGGATTTACTCAGATATGTTTGATCACCAGCCAGAAAAATCCCACTTTTCTGCTGCTGCTGGTTGGCACTAAAGAAAGGTGAAAATAGATAAAACATTTGCTCCTTCTGAGGTATATAAATATTTGCTGCCTTAGTCAAAAGACTCCAGAAGAGTGCAAAAGAAAGAAGTGCTCTGTATGACACTGTTAGGATATGATGCATCCAGGGGAGAAGTCTGACAGTCTTTGTCCACTTACAGAGAACCCCATTCCCAGTTGTCTAGGGAAGCATTTCTTGCCTGAAGAATAGACAATGTGGTCCCCATACATGCACTCCTCTCCACAACCTGACATCAATCTCATCATCACATATATAGGACCTTTGTTCTTACCTCGTTCACTTGGTACCTGCAGTGTTCTTGGGCATCTTTAAACAGAGTGTAAGAGCTTCACGTAGAGGAATGCACATTCTGATATGTGCCTTGAGGACAAGCACTTGTTTGGTCACTAAATTCTCAAAGGTCAGTGATTTAATTTTGAGAGCTGTTCAATAATTAAAACAGAGGTTTAAGTGGAATCTTTCTATTTATTCCAATATTAAGCTGAAGTGTTCCGTACTTTGCCTTTTACCACTGTTACATGAAAGAAGGTGTTAAAATGGATCAATAAGGCTTTGATTTCCCTGTTCCTTTGTACAAATACATCACACAAATGTTCGCTTCCGACAGCTTGGTTGATTTGTGCGATGGAAGGCGTGTCACACTATTACTGTGCTGCCAAAACACGTAATGAAGTTCATTTCGGAATCAGGTAATTTACAATGGATTTAGGGACAAAGAGTATGGAAATTAAAACTAAAAATGCTGAGAATGTGGCATTACAGTTATTAGGAGATTATAGAAAAGACGGAACAAGGTTAAATTAAAGTAAATAAATAGAATTACAAAGTTTTTCATGTGTAATTAGCAGGCTCTCTCTCTAGCTGTTCAAGCAACAGTCAAAGCTATTGTGCTACTAAATTATGTATTATTGCTAAATAATTTGAAAAACTCAGCCATAACTCAATTCTTAACTGTGCCTTCTTGAAACTACTGAAACTGCTGCTAAGGCCTGGTGAAAGTCAATCGAGCTTATCATCAACTCCCTACACAGTGCTCATCAACAGTGAAGGATAAAACCAAAAGTAACAGGAGGTAATGTGTTACAGGAGGTGACCTGAATTCACCCTTGGTGGTTCAAGTGACTGCAGACAGTGTCAAAGGGCGTCACCACGCTGCAAAGATGTGATACGTGTGCTCTGCCCCTATCAAAGAACGTTCCCTCAGCACCGCAGAGAAACGAAGTTTTCTGTAAGATCTTCACCACCACCCTGTGGCGACACCAAAATATTGCAGGAGTTGAGTTGCCCTGGCATGAACCTGGGACATCGTGTCCACTGCGCTCTGAGGAAAAGGAAGGACCATGTGAGCAATTCGCTGCTCTACTTGAATGAACTTCTGTAGCCATATTAACTGCTGCATGGGAGCCACCATGAACAATCCTTTTCTCTTTACCCATTAAGCATAATCTGAAATTTTCTAAGCCTGCTAAGCCTCAGCCTCCTTTCTCACTTAAAAGTTGGGGTCATTAAAAACCAGCCCATCCTGCCAGTAAGGAATAACATCATTCATTAGTTACCTATACCTTGATGGACTCTGCAGTTAGTCTGGTTTGATGCATTTTTAACAGACAACCAAGAAAAGTCCTGTAGAAATAGCCCTAAAGACAAACATTTCCTTCAGCTACTTTTTAGTGTTGTCTCATCAGAGAATAATGATTTGAAAATAATTACATGGGAGCAAGAGCTCATCATTTGTTCTTAAAAAACATTGCATCTGAAAGGCAGGATATACAGGGATTTTTAGATTGATTGCTGTGCTAATTACTTTTGTTAGGTGAATATGACAGCAATGGCCACAATGGTTAGTTAGATATACCCGACCTTATTAGCAGAACAGTTTCTAGACCCTTTTTCAGTAAGTCAGTATCTCTCAAGTCTGGGTGTGCTCTTAGGAAGGGAGCATGGTGCACCGGGGGCTCCTCCTTTCTTATTCACCAGTTCTAGCTTTCCTGAAAAAAAATGCCTGGGAGCAACAGTTGATAAATCCTACATCACCTTGTGTCTGGAAAGAAACTCAGTCCTTGAAGAGCACTGGTACTCCTTCCTCTGCTGACCTCTGCCCTCTCAGGGGTGTCCATCTGAACTTCACTGACATGACTCCAGTGATGTGGATGGACACCTTCCAACCTCTGCTTATCTGCAGAGTGGTTTGGCTGCCATTGCAGGTGTCCCACTCGGAATGCTTAAAACATTAAAATTACTCAGATAAATGCTATCCAGGTGTCAATCACACACCCACACCACAAGATGCACAACAGAAATGTAGGATGTAATGGTGTAATGTAAACAGAGGGAAAGTGTGATGGATGTGGGTCACTTGTCTGGTGCAAACTGCTGTAGGTGCCAGCAGAGACATTTGGGGATGCCACATGGAGTGCTACAAAGGTGATGTAGGTGGTGTAAACACACACACATACATACATACATACATACATACACACACACACATGTCTGTCTTTTAAAATCAGAGCCTAAATACCTAATAGTAGCAGTAGATGAGTTCTCAACCCCAGGCACTGGACAAGCTCTGACTACAGTGAGACTTAATATTAAAAAAAGTGTTGTGCTGACAGTTTATACAGTTTTGTCATATTTTTACAATTACATATCCTCTAGATAGAGTAACTAGATTTTGTAAAGCATTTAGAAACACATTTATTTGTGTAAGGAGTATTTGTGTGCTTTCCTTACAAGCTACAGGGCGTGCTGTTTTTCTCTGCTGAGTTTTTCATTTCTCCTTTGATTCTGGAACATGAAAAGGCCCGAGTCCTTGTCTCTGTTACCAAGCACAGATCACTATGGAGCCTTTGGAAAAAACCTAAACAAACAACAACAAAAAAATCTAAGAGAAGCAGTGCTATTTCTGTGCAAACTAAAAGCTCCATCTGATAGACCAGCTCTCAAGGAACTTAAAAGCTGATAGGACAGAACAGCCTATAGGATTTAGCCTGACTGCCCAAGCATGAAATAAAATGCACAAACGAGCTCACCCTGGCCAGATGAACCACAGGGTCCTTAGAAAGCCTATTGATTGCTACATCCTACTCCAGTGTTTGCTTAGGGTATGTTTTTATGTCATCCAAGCTATCCCACTAAGTGCTCCAACTGTGCCTTTCACTTTAATGTTGGAGCACTCAGCACACATCCCACTGCAGCAGCAGCAGCCACCTGGGGAGGCAGGAACTCTCATCGTTGAGATGAACCAAGAAATTCAAGAGCCTGGATGTTGGAAAGAGAGGTAAAGAACTAGCAAACCAACTATTGTGCCAGGATTTGAACTCATCAAAACATTTCTGATGAAATGGTTCCAGCAAAGTATGTTATTTTGTTAAAGCTGGTGTGTCTCAGCAGAACACAATTTTTGACACAGCCTGGAGCAGGAAGGACACCGACATGCCTTTTAGACGTGGCCCTCTGCCCTGTCAGAATAAAGAGACACAAAAAATTTCCCCCAATCAGAGAAGTCAAATCCCCACCTGTGTTGCCCATTGCTCTATCAATGGTAAGCCTGTTCACACATATGTGCAGAACATGCCTTTTGGGTGAACCCCTTTAAATGGTTTTGCTTTCATTCCAAAGAAAATAACATTTAATCCTCCTTACCTGCACTGCAGTACTTAAGTCACCATCCTCTGTTAGCAGGAGCTTTATTAGCACAGAAGCTGCACCTGCATGTATTCCAAGGGGTACTGTGTGAACCCTCTGCCAGGAGAAGGTAAAGCACAGTAATCACAGGCTGAGACAGCAAGTATGGGCTTTGTCTGAACAGGGAAGACTTCAATACCAGAACCACGCATTGTTAAAATGAACTTGTGCTGGGAAGTACTGAAGCTGTTACTGGGAAACCAAGAGAGAATGGTGTGACTTTTCTCTTTAAAATACTAGAAGAAATATGACAGTTGATACATTTTTGCGTCACAAAGGAAGTTTTGTAGACAACAAAATAAACCACGACAATTTTAAAACTGCACTTATAAAGTTTTATAAGACACAGATGAGGAACTTCGGCTTTGTATATTGTTTAATTCGAATATGTACAATAAGAGAAAAATAATAGGAATGTAAGTTTGTACTTATTTCCAGAAAATAGATTCATCTGACAAACAACATTTGAAGAGGAAATAAACCTTGCAATGCGGTTGCTCCAGAACAAATGCACATTGAGCTACAGCAGTCCTACACATTGTACTTCAGCTGTCAACAGCCAATTCCTCTGCTCTGCAGCCAGGAGACTTCATTTACAACACGTATAACAGCACACACACAGAGTGAGATGCACAAAGCAGTGTGTGGAAGGTACGTTACAAAACACTTACCAAAATAAAATATATATGCAACTTATCCCTAGTATTTACAACCAGGAGTTTTACATTAGAGATCTTTCAGAAGGCATCTCCTACATACAAATGCCACACGTATAGAAAAAAAAAAAAAAAAAAAAAAAGCAGAAAGGCAGTCAGAAAAAGGTACTGGGTTAGTTATGGCTAAAGACCTTTGGCTCCAAAATTGTGATATAATTATTTCCAAAAGACAACTAAAACGTGGAACATTTGAGAAGTCTGTCTTTGAACTCAGTTCTTACACTGACCACTAAAATTCAATGTGAAATTTAGCATGGCAAGAGCCACTTGTAAAACAATCTTATTATTTTATACATCAAATGCTCTGAGTTGGATGCAATTATGGTTTGGCATTTTCCTAACTCAGTTGGAACACATTTGAGGACAATTATATTTTACTGCATCTCATGCAAAAAGTCTGAGGTTATCTGCTCAGCAGGCCATCAGGAAGGCTCTGGCTGGGCTTTGTCGAAATGAGGCACAAGTATTCTTAGTAGTTGCCCTAGAATTTTTTATAGTAACTTAAAGCATGCAAGTGGAAAAGAACACATGTTGCTACCACAGCTTTCTGATGATACATACATAAGTTTTGTCACCAGAAGGAGAATTGGGGCAAGAGTTGCTAGAATTCGAACTTCTACATTTTAGTTGCAACTCCTTCCCTCAGATGCTGAAGCTAACTCCCAAGTAAATACTTGTCTTAATAGTTGAATATATAATTGTCTTTTCATTTCACTGGAATTTGTTTAAAAGACTATGGCATAGTATAAATTTGGCCTGTCTTACTATATCTTAAATATGTTGCAAGGTCATATTGCAAAAAAAGACAGAGACAGCATTACTAAACAACCATGTCTATATGAAGGGTACTATATGTAAAACTGTCCTGAGTAACCTGCACCATGAAATATTTTCTTTTTAGCTCTTTGAAATTCACTTCTCGAGAAAACCCCGCTGCATCCAAAACCACATGCAAACATTTCTGTTCATTTTTAGGGCTAAGGCACCAGCACTAATACATGGGAAGAGCCTTCATGGACACTGACACGTCAGAAGAAGGATCCCCAAACCCTTTTTTTTCCAGCACCCCACAGAACCAAGCACTGGAAAGGAAGCAGATTTCAGCAAAGACACATATGCAAGTATGGATCTCATAATGTCTTCAAGGTCCAGCTGGCAAAGTTTCTGGGTAAGCACTGCAATCCAACTTCAGCCTTTTTTTGCACTTAGAACAAATCTTTCAAAATGTGATTATGAAAAACATCATCTTCACTTGCACTGTACATGCATCTCGTTGGTTTACAGGCCTGAACGTGGCAAGTACCCACAAAAATGGGTATGTAAGAAACAAAAAAGGCTTACTCATTTGAGGGGAAGGGCATGCATCCATGCCTGCATTTGAAAGTCTGCTCCTTGTGTTTAAATTGAGCATTTAGAATTATCTATTTTAAAAATCTGAGCAGCAATGGCTGGCTTAAACATCAAGAGAAATATACAAGCAGCTTTTTTCACTGACTTCCCTGTGCATTTTCTTTCAGCTGGATCATTATAAATGTCAGTGTGCACTTCCAGTTCTTAACTAGTTTAGGTCACCTCCCACTGCTACGGAAAGCACAAGCAATGCAGTTCACTATGCAGGGCACAATTTGGCTGAGCGTACCAGACTTTGACTTATTGCTGAGCTATATACACAAGGCATTTGAAATGTACTGTTGTCAAAAGATGTAATTTAAAAGCAAAACCACAAACCTGGGCTTTGCAGAAGTGGCCACAAAGTTATGAAATCACAAAACCTAGTTACTAGTGTGCTTCACAACACTGATGATAAATAAAAATATGGAGGTAACAATAGTAGTAGGAACAAATACGTCTTTAAAATAAGGCCTTTTTTTACATTGTTGTTAAAATGCCTGGCATTTAGCCCCTTGTTTGTTTTTCATATATTACAGATCCATGACAAAGCTGATTGTGCCCATTGTCAAAGAATACCCTTGGATTTATCCTAATCATCAGGTAATGCCCCTAATCAGCAGCATAGGACAAAGTATTATAAAGACATTCATAGCATATCAGCTCTGAAACATATTGAGTCTTTATTTCCTTCCATATTCCCAGCAGTCTTGTCATCCTTGATGAGAGCAAGCAAGCAGAAATTATCAGTGCTACAAATATTAGGATCCTCTTTCTTCCTGGTGGCTTTTTAAAAGGTATTCTCCCAGATCATGCCGCAGACAAATTGAAGCAATGCAAATCATGGATTGCACATGCTGGCCAGAGCTGACCTTAACCAAGTCAGGTTTTTCCCCTTCCAACAGGGACTGATGACACCAAGACAAAAATCCATATCTGGTCCACACAATTTCTTTGTCCCTTCCAGTGAGGATTTCTTTTTCTTTTTGAAGACGTTATTGGTCAAAACCCACTGTCAATTGACTGTGTACAAGAAGCATGGATCCAGACCGTTTCAATATATTTACATTACTAATTATTCATTTTTTAAGTCCAACTACATGAATAAAAAGCATGAGACCTACGTAACATAGCCAGCAGTCACCATGTACTGTCTCAACTCTGATTTTGTACATTCACATTATCTCCGTGAGAAAATAAAAATGTATTATTTTACACAGAGAAATAAGCATATTGGAAATACAAAGAAGAGCCTCCCAGGTGAAGAAATGCGTGAAAAAGCGATATAAAAGCTCTACACTGAAGAGCATACATGCATGCAATATATTGCCCTGACTGAAAAGAATCAATCTGAGATGCCCTGGGCTGCTCTCGTTTCCACTTTTGTGCAATAAATGCACATATTTTTTCAGTCCATTTCACACTCTGTCCATGTTTCTATAGGACAGAATAAAATTTCCCTGTTCCAATCTGGAATATGGTAAGGCCTTGAGGGATGTTCTCCTGCCATTTGGCAATGTAATAGAAAAAAGACAGGAAGGATTAGGGTCCACTACATTCTGCAACAGCTGGTTAATCACATGGGTGATTTTAATGGGTGATCTGTGCTCAGTGCTCCAGAAGGAAGGAGAAAATTCTCCTAAGACTCCTTGCTGATACACCCCTAAGGAAAAATTCCTCCCTATCCAAAATTTGGCCATGAATATAAGGTTAAGAAAAATGAAATGTTACAATGACCTGCATGATTCCATCACTACTTCAACACAAATAAGAAACAGAGACTAAATACTGCTGTTTCTGAGTAACAGGAAGTTGTCTTTGTCAGAAGAGAGACTGCTCTTCATCAGCAATGCTGACACCTGGCAACATGGACTTCAGAGCAGCCCTGACAAACTTCTTTCTTGTCCAAGACAAAGGCTGCATTCCTGGCTCAAGGGAGCCCAAGGTTCTGCCTCCAAAGCGGGAGCTTCGCTGAGCTCAAGTAAGCTTGACTGTGTCTCCAAGGTCCTCCTCTGGAGCGAGTCTCCCTCTGTGCTGATGTCCTTCCAGGTCCTTGGCCCCTCACTTTTTAAAGGGAGTGAGTTTGTTGAAGGTATGCCAGAAGAGGGATGGCTTCCTCTTGGGTTCTGCCAGGGCAAAGACCTGCTGCTGTGGGACGCTGGTAGGCACGGTGATGTGTCGCTGGTGAAGGGGATGCAGGGTTTGGTGTGGAGGAGGCACAGGACACCCATTATAGCTCACACCTGCAGAAGAACAGTTGGAGAAAGCACTTGAGTCAGCCAGGGAAATTTAAGCACGGAGCCAGGGGACATGATGAATTTTGCCGTGATCTTGAATGGCAGAACTACTACGGATCACCTTCTCTGATGTTTGACTTTTTAATGGCTGCATTGATTAGGCTTAAGAAGACAACAGTACCAGTAAAAATAATATTACAGAATCACCAAAAACAAGCAGCAGTTTCACACAGCTGGAATATATTGTTTGCACAAGTAAATCTTGGTATTTCAAAGGAATGACTTCAAACAGTAGACGCTAGTACTTCAGTCCACTCTCAGAGTAAGGCTGGGTAAAATACTGCTACCAACATGAGTGTTGCTTCTTCCATTTGAAATGTATTTTTCTGGGTTAACGTTCTTAAGACTTTGAGCTTTGTGCATTCTGAACAGAATCTCCTAATCATAAACTTTAGCCACACCCCTGAAAATCCAGACAGGTTCTAAGGGTATCTATTGACTGATAAAGAGAAAATGCTTTAACAATATTAATCCCAAGGAATAGAAGACAACCTGACACCAACTCCTTCACCCCTAAACTCAGACTTTAATCTTGTTCCACTTTTCTCTCAGCACACTAAAGATTTACCGGAGTTTGACTTTAAGATGGAAAAGGGCAAAATCTGTTGTGATTTGTTTCTGGTGTGATTATTTTTTGAGCGAGGAAATGCATAAAAAAGCCATTTCCCAATAAACAAGCTTCTGGTCCATCCTTCCTTCTAGAGGGATGCCAGAAAAAGACATTTTGACTGTTATTGTAAATAAGATAACAATGTGGCTTGCAAAAAGAACTTCAGGACATTTTAAAGAAGGCATAGAATTAGTAAAGAAGAACAAGCTCTTTGAGTAAAAGCAAAGGAAGGAACTATAACACTCATTTCTAATTTAACCTGTGCATCCAATCCCTCACAAGCTTAAAAATAAACAGCTTGCCTTATCTCTTGAGTTTCATCTCTAATATACAGAATACTGACTTGTCTGTTTGAAGAAGCTCAGGAAGCTGATTTACTAGACAGCTGACAGAGATATTGGAATTTAATATTAAAATACAGGTTAATGGCAATTATTTGGCTCCATGTATATCACAAAAAAATATTTTTAAAAGACTGAGGAACCCAGCCACACCAGACTGTGCTATTTCCTAATGAAAAGATCAATGGAACACAGTAAGAAGCTAATGCAATTCTGAACACCCACCTTTAATTTTTCCTTGCCTTGACTTACGGGCATTCTGCATGGCTTGTTTCTTCTGGTTTTCTGAGATTTCCATACCTACATCAAAGTGTAAATGAGTGCACTAGTACAAAATTACTGCATCTAATATTTGATTACATTAAATTAAAGCAAGTAAGTAAACAGTATCTTAAACAATTTTTAGTAAATCTCAGTAGCAATACACCTGAAGTTTTTAGAAGTATGTTTTACATTATCATATGAAATTTAAGAGGGTTTTCCACAGGGATAATGATAGATAAGTCCAGAAAACAAGAGATTAAAAAAAAAAATAAGTGTAAATTAACATTCCTGAAATCTACAAGTCATCAAATAATAGATCACAAATGCAGAATCCTTTTGTTTTTCACTCACTCTGAGCTAACCTGGGTAACAAATCAGAGTCACTGCTATTGCAAATAACAAATTCGGGTATTTTTCCCTTTACTCAGAGGAGAGTATCACAAAATCTGGCAGAGGCTGAAGCAGGCTGTGATGTGGTTTGGCTGCATCATTCTGGGGCTGGATCCGTCACTCGGGTTTCTCATGCACCTGTTCACACACTTGTGTAACTTACAGGCAGTGCCTGGGTAACCCATGGCTATTTACTATCGTGTGAGAGGTGTACGGCTGAGCTGTGGTCAGTACAGAGATGACAGACATCTGCTAGAAGGTGGCACCAGAGACTGGTGCTCTCTGGAGCCCAGGTAGAAGCACTCCATTTCCTCTCCCTGTGCACAACACAGCTGAGACACATGAAAGTGTCACATTTGTGCAAGGTGACAACGGGGTGCACATGCTGCTTCATTTCACACTGTGCATAAGGCTGCACTCATTGCACACATATGCACAGAAAGAGCACAGAAGCTATGCTTCAAAGCCAGAATGAAGTGTCTGCTTCGATTCTATTTTGCGTCTTCTCTCACTTCTCTATACCTTCAAAACTCCCTTTGTTTCTTATCCTGAACTTATGAAGAAGCTATTACAAATCAGCCTATTAACTTAAAACATCCATAATTTTTGGGGAGCAGAAGTTTATTTTATTCTGCAGGTTTGGGTTTTTTTTGTTGTTTGTTTTGGTTTTTTTTTTTCATTTATAGAAACAAGGAAACAGATTTTAAAAAACGAAAGCAATTTCATCAAGAGAGATCAGACCACTTTCTTAGGGTTACTATTAGTGGTTTGGAGAAGCATTTTCTGGCTGTGGCCTTTTCTCTCATATATTCATAAAAGCTAAGAAAAGCTAGATATGGTTTGGGACACAATGACTCACACCAAATTGCCTTTGAAAATAGAAGTAAAATGCCATTTGCAGTTCTGAATTGAAAGATTATTATTTTTTCTCTGAGTGGTCAGATTAGAGGCTTTGTGTATAGTCCAGCAAGATAGCTTACAAAATCAACAAGACAAATTTAAACCTGAGGTTGAGAATAGTGGCATTTTTCCATTGGTTTTGGCTAGAGGAAATGTTCAATTATGCCAAAAAAAGAAGAAATTTTAGAAAAGAAACAGTCTTCTGGTTAATGGAGAAAGCATCCAAGCCACTGTGACTCACAAGACCAGATGGACATTAGCTATTACAACTCAGCTATCTTTCCTCTGGTTCATCAAACCTGTCCCAAAACAGAAATATCAAGAGTAGTGAGTTGCAACACTTGAAAAACAACTTCACAGGTTGCTGGATGTTACATGGGCAGAAAAGACTGCATGTGCCTATGTGCCATTATCACACATACAGTTTCTCTTTTAATTTGGTTTATTTTGGGGTTTGTTTTTCACTATATTGCACTGTGCCTGAAGAGCATGAAGAACAGTGGACCCTCCTTGTGCAATTCTTGCACTCAGCAACCATGGGAATTTGTGACCCAGCCCTGAAGTAAGGGTTAGTGCTATTATGACAAATCTCACTGCCAGTGCCACCACTGTTGAATGGTTACTCTTCTGAATCTCAGATGTCGATTTTCATGAGGTCTCAGCAGAATGAAGAGTTTAGAGCTATAGCTGCTATAAACTGCACCTTTGCAGTTTCCTCATGCTTGGGGATTTCTGCAGCAGTGTCACTTAGGAGGAATGGTAACACCAAGACAGACCTGTGACTGCCCAGGGCAGAGCCTCAGGAGCTTCCTGACAGACAGCATTTAACTTGCTCAACACACTCTCCCAGTGCTCCACGAAAAAACCACCCAGGTGGCAGTGCAGAGTTCAAGAATGCTTCTTCTTAAAAAGGATGGAAATAGAAGTGTTCACTTTTTATCTTCTTCATCTCAATCCTGCTCACCAAAGTGCAGGAGCTGTGTTTTACTCAGTAGCATCTTTCCATGTCACTGTATTACGGTTCTCATTACATACTGGAGTGAAGTCATTCTGTAACTTTGTTGTAAGAGGGACTGTATGGACAACTACTATCAGATCCTCAGCATTGCCCTATCACCCTCTGATGACCTTCACCCTTTTGTAATATCCACTATTTTAGAGTCCTGTTTAGGCAGCTACCTCCCATCCCCATGAGCACAAGCTTCCACACAGGGCAAGGAAAGAAAACTGTCAGCATTGTGCCCAACAACACCAATTATAATGTCACACTGTGATGTTCAGCACTGGAACAGAGGTTTGGAAAGTCTGAAGGAAATTTAGCTGTGGCTCCTTCATTGTTTACTCCAGAATCAAGATGACTGAGATTAATTGGAACAGTTGGTGCAATGGGGAAGGGTTAAAACTGATTTTAAAATGAGAATTAATTGGCAAACTTTTAAGTATTTTCTTCTGCTTATGGACTATCTAAAATACATTTGGAAAAGGCCTTATTTCTATCATACTTACAACAGTATCAAACAAGAGAAAGCCACTAAGATCAAAAGGGTCACATCTATAATGTAAAGATTATTCCTGTCTTCCAATTATTCTGACCAGATGTTTTACATGAACATGGAATATAAGATTTGGCATCTTGTTTAAATTTTAATAATTTCCGAATTGTATCATCCATTTCACTGCACTTCTAGTGTTAACCTGATGTCAGTCCAAAGCCTTGGCCTCAAGAGTGTTACTGAAAAGGAGAAGTTCTCATACAGCCAACATACACAGATGCACCAACATGACTTTTTAGAAATATTAAAAAGAGGTTTTTTTGTTTTTAATTAGTGTTGCTACTTTCTTTGTGTAAGTTTTGCCAGTGAAATTTTGCTGGAGCTTTTGTCACTGATCTTACAGGAAGCATGAAATGATGCAAAACCAAAAAAGCAATCCTTACTATCCACTGACAAAGAAGACACACTGTCCTTAGAGTATTCCACAGGCTGCAGGTCTAAAACTGGTCCTAGGATTTATTACCTTTTTCCCTGCTCACTCAAGGTTTGGCTTCATTTCTCTGTGCACTGCTCAGTGGTGCTATTGCTGGGCCTGTAGTTAATGACACCATACAACTGCATGGGCCTCCTGGACACAGGAGGTGCCGCTATATGACACAGACACTATAAATCTACAATTATTGCTGCTTGGCTTCGTAAAAAAGTGTCCTTTAAGAATAGGTATTTTGGACCAATTGCTCATACAAAAGTGCTAGGATTTTAGATGTATTTTTATTATTGACTGGTCACTGTAAATTGCATCTTGTCATATCTCATTTCTCATTCTGCTCCATAATGCACCAGAATCAGATGGGTGACGCTACCTGCCCTGGAGCTTTGGCCCACAGTGACAGGGCAAACACACCCAAATAAGCTCCACTTACACACCTAAACATCCTGTCAGGTAAGAAAGGGACACCAGCTCAAGAAGACAAGAGTGCACATCTGTACAAAACAAAGAACTGCGAAAGCAAGTTTGTTTTGACCACTGTTTAGAAATTGTTCCACTCACCCATTTCCTTGTCTTCTCGAACTCTTCTCCTTTCACTTTCACACGCCTCCATCCATCTCTTTTTATCCTCCTGTTTTTTTGCACAGAACAAATGAATCTCTTCTGTTGTTCTGTTTATTATCTTAAAAGCATTCTTGACATTGATGTTAAAGTCTTTGTCTCTGCCATCTTCAGCGTCCACAATTTCTGTCTCATCCATGTCAATACGATCCTTGTAATACAAGATGTCCCTTCTCAGCAAGTCCTTCTTACAGAAGACAAGCTGATGGTCAAAAAGGAAGAAAGTCCTCTGCTGGCTCTTGCCTTGTTTCGATATTTTGGTCAGTTCTCCTGAGTGGATCAGTTCTGAGCTTCTGGCTAGCACATCTGGTCCCTACGAAGATGGATATATAGACATACAGAGATAGGTAGTAAGTAAATAATATTTTAAGATCTCACTGTGTGTCTAACCAGTCTCATTAACCAGTCATCAAGTCTTAAGTTTACTCACTTTTCTTGTATTTTTATTATTAGTTTTGAAAATGTCACACAATGTAAATAATATCACAGAGGTAAATTCAATCAGTGTGGTTCTGCTCTACTTTATTTCTGCATAAACAGAGGGAAACACGTAAGTCAGTGAAACAGGTTCCCGTTCTGACAGAAGTACGAAAATTCCAAATGAGATCCAACAGGCCTAGCATTTTTAAAAGCTCCATTTTGTCATCTCATCTCAAAGGCAAGCGTCCATGTTAATGCATGCTGCTCTTCCTGAACTATAAACAAGGTTAATCAGTAACAGAAACATTGCAAATGAAATAACTGGACTTTTAACTGAGCAATGACCACTTGAAGAACAGGCACCATAAACAACCACCTACGCAGAAAGACATATCCTGTGGGGGACATCCAGTATTGCAGACAGGACCTTTGCCCAGGAAAGGCACAGGCTGACACTCACCTCCCAGTCCACGATAGAGACTTGCCAACGTGCAATCTTGTCTATGCTTTCTAGTCTCCGCTTTCGCTCGTTGATCAGGCATGCCACGTTCTTCATGGCCTCATATGCAGCTTTTATGTTGCTATAATCACTGGGAAATGTAAGCACATGTCAAGGACTTACACTATGGACATGATGCAATCACAAACCATGGGAATGATGCAACCGCAGTGCTTGCAGTACTAGCCCACATTAGCCACTTATCCTCATATTCAGGTAATTAAATAAGAGAAACCTGATTCCCACTATCCCATACCCCACACAGCAGCCTGTAGAATTCAGTGCTGCTGTACTGCTGGGCTTGTCCAGGAGCAAATTATTAAACTGGTGGAAGGAGGCAGAGGGGATGGATTAATGAACTGCAACACTGTCTCTACTGAAAACAATGGCAGAACTCTCATTGACTTCAGTGATAGCTGTATTTCACCAAAGGACTGTGTTTTAAAGCAAGATTATAGTGGCATTTTTTTGGGAAGGGCATTCTTTTAATCACCTTTAACAACTGTATTTTCTCCTTCTTGTTCCCAATGACTATGTTAATGAACACAAATGGAGAATGCTAGGTGGACAGGAAAAAACCCCAAAGCAGCCCCACGCAGGGTGAGAGAGGAACACAAGAACAGGGGCACGAGAGAGAGAAATTAAAGGAGGCAATATGAAGAAAGCATCCCATTTCCACGGGACAAATGTGTGAGAGCCATGATGGCCACCATCCTCTTCCTGCTTCAGGACTAATGCAATCAACTCAGGCCAATCCTCCTGTCCTTCTTCCAATGCTCTGCTCCTCCTCCTTCCTCCCAACATGCCTATGAATCTCCCCAAGATTGCAGGCAGGCTTTTTTTTCACCTCTGAACAGCATCCATCACTCCTTCCCCTTCCTCAAATGGAGGCTTTCAGAAGACAGAAGGGAAGAGACATATTTCTTGCCTAAGGAGTCCCAGCAGAGCAGCTGCTTTTCCTCTTTTATCAGAATGCCTCTTGCAGAAAAGGCAGCCAGAGGCAGAAAACAGCACAAACCAGAAATAAATCCTGCCAAGGGGTTAGCCTTGCTGTCCTTTTTATCTGCTCCCGTCTCAGTTCCAATTTTCATCGGCTACTGCTGATGAATGTGCTTCCCTTCTGAATGTGTACAATCTCTCCTCTCTTTATTTATATCTGTGGAAACTCTATTCTGCCACACGGAATACAGAAAGTGAGATTAACAATAACAGGATCCTTCTAACGTCAGGGAGATGTCCCACAGGGTGACCACATGATATCCATACTGCTACACTTGCCCTTCCTTATCTCAGTTCCTTTTTTCTCTGTCGGTGAGTATTTATTCCACACTTGCTACACAACTTGTGGCCTTCACAGCAGGCTGTGCATATTGGAACTTCAATTTTTTTTAAGAAAACAAAATGCTACCAAAACTCCCAGCTGGCTGGAGCTTTCCCAAGGCTCCATGTGGGTGTAGGCCTGCACATTTGTGAGCATCTCTGTGCTTGAAGGCATCTCTGGATGCTGTGCCACACAAGAGAAAAACAGGTGCAAAGGTGGAAGGTGGCAAGACCTTGATGTCATTTTATCTGCAGGTTTAATAGCTCACAGAATAACCTTTCTAAAAGTAGTAGCAGTGGAAGAGAAACCCTTGTTAGTAATTGCTATTGCAACACTTCCCAGGTAGTCACAGAACTGAATAGAGGCATTTCACATCTAAATGTCAGTACTTCACACACCTCCGTATTTTGCCCCCGGCAAAAATCCAGTAGTCTCCAAGGGGAGTTTTCTCAAAGTTTAAGTACTGACTTTGGCCAAGGAAGCATTGCCTCAGGCTTCATTTGGACTTTGAGCACAGGGGTCACAATGGAATATTTTTTTGCAATTATACAAAATGAAAAGACTGACACTTATAGATAAAATCTGAATTTAGTCAAAGACTTCTTCAGCACAGGGGTATACCGGAAAGGCTAATAATCTGCAACTTCAATTTTTATTTATGCCAGCTGAAAATCCAATATCTGGACTTTACCGCAAACTAAGGTAATGTTTATTACTACTAAGTTTCTAAAACAAATTACCTCCAAACTCGCTCAGGTTGCGGTTTTTTTTTTTCTAGGGCACCCTTTACTTTTTCTTACATCCACAACTTTTATAACTCTTCCCCTCTTCTTTGGATTTCCCTCTCCTTGATTTCTTTTGACACATTGGTCTTTTTTCACTCTGAATTACACATCCCTCCCTGCATTCTATTTAAACACCATCCTCTTTTCCTTCTCCCTCTTTGACTTATTCCTCACTGTGTCTTGCATCCTCTCAGTCCCTATCTGTGCTGCAGCTTCAGATACTGTTTTTGTGACTGACTGTGATGGGTCCGAGATGCCCTGTTTATCGTGGTCCACGGAAGTTTTATCCCTGAACTCAAATGCTTCCGTGTTGTGTCACTTGTGACAACTTGAGCAATTAGGTGTTATTACTACTATAGAATTTGTTATTTGAGTTCTCTCACCTGTGCTCCTGAGTGGTGTATTTGAGCAATTCTGCAAGCTGCAGAGGATATTTGCAGATTTTCTGAACAGGCGTGAGAAGAAAGCCATCGATGGCAATGTCAATCATCTGCTGAAGCAAGCGACAGGCCTCAAAGAAGTGGCGGTATTTGCCCTGCTTCATCAGTTTGGAGAGTTCAATGCAGGCACTGGGATGATTGTTACAATATTCTGAATAAATAGCAAAGCCTTCTTGCTATTAAAAAAAAAAGTTACAACTTTACATAAAGTATTTGTCTATAAAGGAGAAAAGCTACTTTTGTAATATCTATTATATATAATTAGATAAAGTAATCCATTTTCTATATTGCCTCCAGGCTGATCAGCCTTGAAAGTATGCAGAAATCTACTTTGTAGCTGTCAAAACTATGTGAGAACACAGAAATAAAGGTCTCTTCCTGAGTCAGGATAATCAAACCCACTTTAAGAAGTATTTTTCTTTGGGGAAGACAGCTACAGGCTTAGCAAGTCTCTATCAAGAACTCACAGCCTATCTCCCCACTACCTACCTTCTTTAATGCCTTTATGAAGTTTTTGCATGCTCTGCCCCATATGCTCTCTGAATATGAGATCACTGCAAATAACCCAGCTCATCTGTGATCATTACAGTTTTGACAAAGAACCTTAAAACTGTTTACAAAATTACATAACTGCTAAAGATGAGGAGAAATCTAAAACAAACATTTAATTACAAGTTACTTTACACTCTAAAATGCTGCCAGTTTAGTATTTAAGAAACACTTCTTAGCAAAATTCCCCCCTAATATGGTAACTAGGCTTTTTATTATCATATTTTGTTAATTTCATAAATCAAATCAACTTTTTCAACCTACATGTTGAAGAAAACATGACCCTATTTCACTTAGATGAGGTTCCTCTTTGTTGTACTGCTTCTCAAGATCCTTCAGAAACTTCCTTTGGAACTTGTAAATATCTTCAATATTTCCAAAAATGGTGCTTAACTGAGCTGTGGTGAACATTCCTGTATGTTTGCGACACTGCCGAATGTAACCCTGAAATGAAGTAAAAAACACTCCTTAGTCTGACAGTGTGAGATAGGTCCTAAAATCATTGAGCTGGCAAGACCCCTGTGGTCTCTAGGCAAGGGAGTGGTTTCCCAGCCAAACACATACACAGAAGCTCAAGCTCAGATTTGCAGCTGAGATGTTCACATATGGATTCCTGGGGTCCAGCCCCAGGGTACCCCAAAGGAACCAGGGAACCCCCCCAGTGTAAAGCCCACCCTGTGAGCATGAACCATTGCTTCTCTTCTTGGAAAATGTGTGCTTGCTCTCTTGTACTAAACTCAGAGGCTTGCCAGATATTAAAAACCAGGTATAGGATATACATATTAGAAAAAATTAATTAAATAATATATGCCTAAGTCTAACAGGTCAGTAAAATATGAGAGTCATGTCCTAGAATTCAGCTAACCATGGGAGCAGCATAGCAGAGCATACAAATTCTTCCCTGATCTTTCATGCACACAATCAATCTTACAAGCTTAAGTAAATAATGAATATAAATGACAAAATTTACATTTAATGTTTTAAAATTAGCCAGTTAGTAGCCAATTTTTGTCCGTTCTCTCTCTTTTTTCTCTCTTCAAGATGCATAAAAAAGGCTTGATCTAAAAAAAAAAATTGCCCTGTTATGAATGCACTGCAGGGACTGAACCTCTAGGAATAGCTGCTGTGCTCACAGTCCCACAGCAGTTTTGGCACCAGGGCTCAGGGTGTGCAAAGGTTAACTGATGTGACAGGGGCTATCTGCCAGGCTCCTCCACTTGGCTGCTGTCAGGCAGGCCTCCTGCAAACAGCCTGGGAGCAGACAGCTGAAATAGCCTTGCAGTTGCTCTGGTGAGGTTCAGCAGGAAGCAACACTGGCTATTGCTGCACTGTTAGGAGAATTCCTGTCTCCACAGCCATCTGCTCTGAGAGCTGTGCAGCGGCGACGCTGCAAGCCAGCCACCGCACTTCCTACGGCACCAACAAGGAAAGCCAATTCCTCTGCGGCTCCTGTAATGTGGACTGCAGACACTTCTTGAATGTAAAACACGTTTTATGGGTTTACTCTAGCTTCATGATCTTGGCTACAACCAGCCTGAGTGATTCATTCTAGGGCTGAGCTTGCAAATTTGGGTTACTATCTGTGTAGCTTTTCTGGCTTAGTCCTACTTAAATGTATTTTCAGCCTTATGTCCTACTTGCACCACCCTACAGATCCACTCTGAGGACAGCAGACTATCTCCACCCCACATGCTGAGCCTGGCCCATTGCTTCTCTTCTTGGAAAATGTGTGCTTGCCCTCTTGCACTAAACTCAGAGGCTTGCAGGACATTAAAAAACAGGTATAGGATATATTACAGAAAATTAATTCAATAATATATGCCTAAGTCTAACAGGTCAGTAAAATATGAGAGCCATGTCCTAGAATTCAGCTAACCATGGGAGCAACATAGCAGAGCATACAAATTCTTCCCTGATCTTTCATGCACACAATCAATCTTATAAGCTTAAGTAAATAATGAATATAAATGAAAAATTTACATTTAATGTTTTAAAATTAGCCAGTTAGTAGCCAATTTTTGTCCTTTCTCTCCCTTTTTTCTCTCTTCAAGAGGCATAAAAAAGGCCTGATCTAAAAAAAAAATCAAAACATACTGCTGTCTTGTCTACTTTGCTGTGAATGAAATAATTAATGGGAAGCGGTGGACTAAGGGATGACAGCATGACAAATACAAGGACAGACCTAGCACTCTAAGGCTACAAAGAATATTTTTGTAGGTTGCTTAGAACCATTCCAGATGCACACCACAAAGACAAGTCAAATACAGGTCAAATGCATCACAACTCACATCAGAAGAGGCAAACTTCAGTGAAAAGTATTAAGAAGCTTCTTGCCCGAGTGTGAGCCTCCAACAAATATTGAGACAAAAGGCAGAAAACCACCCCTGTTTTATGGTTCAAACAAGTAAAGTACATCTAAAACACACTTAGATTTCTTCATAACTCCTAAGGATCCAGTGAAAATCTTCTCACTTGAGAAAATAGGGAAAAAAACCACTTAGCAAATACTCTTCCCAGGTTACTTCCAAGAAGTTTCGTCACTGAACTGTAAATTAGTTTACTATATTTACTCAAAGTTTTCTATACAGTGGCAAAAAGCTCTAAATAAACTGGACTTCCTTCTCTCATTTATTATGGAAATAGCAGTCAGAGAGGCACTTTTTCGCTGTCAAAAATGGAAGATTTTTGAAAAGAAAGGAAGCAATGGCTCACGGCAGTCATCAGAAAGGAAAGCCGTAAGAGGAAACAAAGAATCTGACTGACAGCATCAGAATAGCAATTGGGAGTATTTTGATATGAGAAACCACTGTGGTTCTCAACTTATATGGAATGATTTGTTCTCATTAGGTCAGCAGAATGTCCTCAGGTTAAAGCATGTACCTCACAGATGTCCTTGAGGTGCTTGATATAGACTCGTTCTGTTTTCATAATTTCCTGTATAACGTTGGTTCTCATCTGATCCCTGTTTTCAGCTATTTTCTGGCGATGCTTGCTAGTATCTGAATCTTGTTCTTCGTCCTGGATATTACCACAGTTTTCTGGCACTTCTTCCTGATTAACTCGCAGCTGCAGCCAGAACAAACAAAGCAATTAGACTGAAGCAGAAAGTTTTACAAAATGTGGTAAAACAGTTACAAACTTCTTATACCTAAGAGCAGAGCGGATACAGACACGTTCTCATTCTTATCTTATTGAGGGAGCTTTACAACAGGATTTATCTCACTGTACTCACTGCATATTCAAATAAAGTGTTGAGACTTCTGTCTGGTTAAAGACATGCCTTTCTACTCACAGTATTTGAGAGAGACCATGTTGTACTGTCCATGTACTTTTCAGAGTTAAGCTTATTTCTGACCCTTACTGATAGTTAATGTGTTTGGCCAAATTAGCATAGGGGTAAAAATTACAAAAGTAGACACTCAACCACTTTAAAATAATTTCCCTGTGCCCCATCTGTATGATGTAGATAGCAGCACCTCCTTTTTTGACTTCTGTCTGATTGCCCATGTTGTCTAGAGATGTAGGAAGAGGAAAGGGAGGAACCACCTGCTGCACTTTTTGTATGCAGCACTTCATGCAGTGTGGCCCAAGTCTCACTACAGGTTCTCAAAAGGTAGTTCCAATAATTTTCTAAAACATACTTCAATTTTTTTTACTGTCTGAGAATTATACTGTCATTAATCTGGGTGAGTTCTGTCTGCAGAATTCAGACTGTGAACCAGATTTCTACACAATGTCATTGATAATAAATTAAGCCCTATTTTACCAAGAAATCCCTGCAGCATAGCTCTCCCCAGCCCTTACAAGAACTGTTGTGTCCTTTCTGTAAACACTGATGACTTTCTGGTTGAGCTTTCTGCTCTTGTAACTTCTGTTTGAGAAATTCCTTTGGTTACAAAGGGACCAAACAAAGAAGACAAAATTAAAGTTGTCAGAGGAGCTAAGGGATCTTAGGGTGTGACTCTCTGCTATTTTCTTTCCTTGTGAACTCCTCAGGGGTTACACCACGGATGTTCAGCTATAAACATGCTGAGGATCAGGTATGAAATGTAATGCCATGACAACTGTTGCACTCTGCTAGGAATCTTGCAAGGGTGCAAAAGCAAGAAGAGTTACTCACTCTGACAAAGCTAGCTGGAAACCAGGCTTCCTTGTCCTCATTTCTTCCCCACCACCAGTCTTTATTGGAAGCTTCTAGAACTCTAATGACATCTCCAGCTTTGAAGCCCAGTTCTTGATCATCCATAGTGACATGGTCCCAGAGAGCCTCTGCATAGACAACGGTGCCATCGCTTATCAGCTAAGATAGGAAGAAAATGAGATTGTGAAGGACAGAAGATAAACTATGAAGTGTTTATAAACTACAAAGATATCAACATAGCTCACTAGATTGCCTACTGTTACTTCTGTTACAGAATAAAACTAAAATTTCAGATTTTCAGAAATCTATGCATATACTCATCAGTGAAGACAATTAGAACCCTGCTTCGAGCAGTTACATAGGGTAACAGTTACAGTCTGTGATGGTTTAAAACCCAGAGGGAAAATTAAACCCACTCAAACTGTCCCCTTTCCCTTCCTATAATGGAGGAAACACTAGGAGAGGTTACAGAAGGAATCACAATTTACTGAAAAACTGCAATAAACACAACCATGCTAGTAAAAGAGGGTACAAATACCCACAAAAAGGTATTTACCACTGAGCAAGCAAAAATGCCTCCCAAAGAAACTAGCTACTGCCATTGAATTTTTTATGACTGTGAAATGTCAGACCGTGGAAAACATCCCTCCACATCCCCCATCCCTGTCCCTGCCCTCCCTGTCCCATCATTCCAGCAAGGCAAAGCCCTGGACATTACCTCATTAATTGCTAGCTGTTCCCCTCCAGGCTGCAGGTACCTGGGAGCAGCTTGGCAGAGCTCCTCGTAGCTGTAATCTTCCTCACTGCCATTGTCATCCACTAAGGCTGAAGATTCAGTCCCACCATCTGCAGCAACTAAAACAAAAGTGCAACAGCTGTTTGCTTCATCATTTTTATGATTCAAAGAAAGACAACAATGCAAGAGGAATTGCTGAGAAATTGCCTTTGTTGTCACAAATAAAACAATAACAGCAGAAGAGGAGGGCAGCAGAGCTCTCAGGAAAACAACCTTTCCGTCATTAAATACATTTTACTCTTCTTTAGAACTTTCTCATTTAGCAGCTGATAAAACCGAGAAACCTTTGTAAGCAAAAAAACCGGAACTACAACAATTCCTTACTTATTTTTCACCAGAGGAAACCTTAAATGACCTGTATCAGAAGGAAGGCCTGATGCAATTTCCCAGCAGATGAGAAAGCCCCAGCAGCCCCCAGCAGTCAGTGGGGACACTGTCACCCCCAGGCCTGGTGCTCTCACACCATCACATCCCCTGCAGGGGGGGCATAAGGACCCAATGGTTCCATGCCCACCCACCCGTGAGAAGGAAGGGCAGCCCACGTGCAGCCCCAGCTCTGCACAGGCTGCTGCCACCTCTCCCAGGCACTGGAGAGGCTCTGGCAGCAGCAAGGCTCAAGGTGACAGGGAGTCCAGGCTGGGCACGGTGGAATGGCCTTATAAAAAACCTGTTCTAATTGTCCCAAATCACAACAATTTCTTGGTTTGACAATTGTACGTTTTCTGACCAAAGAGGCAGTTTTGTATAGAAAGAGAGGTCAGGACTAAACTGGGCTTCATCTTATTACATGGCCACATAAGCCAGGAGAAATACTGTTACTGTATAAAACTGTAAAAGCCACTTGGGGTGCACCGCTGGGTGACAGATCCTTTTGGCCATCACCTCTGCACTGGCAGAGGAAGGGAACTGGGGGTTGACCTCAGGAACAAGTCTGACTGACTGACACCCACACTGCTCAGTGCTGGACCCTGTCCAAGTGGGTTTGCCTTTGAAAGCCGCCTGCAATGCTCAAACCACCCGGGATCAAGAAGCATTCATGACCAGTGCCCCGGTGCTTGAGTGCACTCTCTGGTCCTTGTTAATTTATTCCTAAAGATTTGTTATTTGACAAGCCCAAGCTGTGAACTAGAGAGTATGAAGACCATACAATGCTCAAAAATGAATTAAAAAGTAAAAAGTCAAATTCAGAATAGGTTGCTAGCACTGAACTTCTTTGCTAAAGGTTAGTGTGTCCCAGGTAAGTTGCCACACAGTCAACAGAACAGCTCTTACTCCTGGGTGCCTGGAAAAGGACATTTAAGCAGAATTATTGAACCTGCCAATTCCAACGAGCAG
Source organism: Phylloscopus collybita (assembly GCA_027886175.1). NCBI lineage: Eukaryota > Metazoa > Chordata > Aves > Passeriformes > Phylloscopidae > Phylloscopus > Phylloscopus collybita. The sequence goes on from JAJNNQ010000007.1 coordinate 9,119,991, forward strand.
CAAGGCCGAGCAGCAGGATCCTGACACTGCCTCTTCTCTACTCTGCTTCAGACCTGGGCACTGCCTGTCTGCTGGGCTTTCACCTCTGGATGGGTGAGCGTCAAAAAGAGACAACTCCTGGCTTTACTCCATGCACCTACTAGCACCAGGCACTCTGCTGCCATCTGCTATTTACCTTATAGGGAAAAATACTGCAACCCCCTCCTCAGGGCACACATACCATCGCCAGCATCTTCACTCATCTGAGCTTTAATTTGCCAAAGAGATCAAAGCAGATCACCACAGAGATTCACTAAAATTCTGTTCTACTCCCTAGCATTTTAAATATACACTCACATTAACAGTATAATCTCCCTAGGCAGGAAGGATGCAGAACTCCTATTAAAAAAAAAATCAAGGTTGTTTTTTTTTTCCCACAAACTCATTAATCTAAGCACTGATTAACCTTTAAAATACATCTTGAGAAACTTACTGAAAATGCTTTATTAAAAAAAATCTGCAAATAAATATTCCATTAAATCAATTTTTATCTTATAAAACAACATCCAAAAAATTAATTCCAGTGATCCTTTATACATATTCACTGTACTATCTGTGCTGCCTGTGGGGTTGTTCCAGTAATAAAGGTACATCAAAATAACCTAATTCTCCAGACAAAAATAATTACAATTTTGGGACAGAAAGCCCTTTGTTACTCCGTACCGAATCAACAATCATACATTGACTTTGTAGGGTAGAATCAAGTGAAATCTTGCATTCTGCATCTTTTCCTCTATTGTATACAGACAGAAATACCAGAGGGAGTGGTGTGCTTTCCCAGTTGCACCAACAGGATGCAAAAAACTTAAAAGACATGCTGGGACTGATGCAGATCTCCTAGCAGCTTTTCACCAGCACTGCAGGTTCCCATGGATGACACAGAGCAAGTGTCATCAGAGTCAGGCCCCCCGACTGCCGCTGTTCACCAGTTCAATCAAAAAGCACCATTAAAAAAGCAAGAGCGAGCATGTTCTACTCACACGTACCCATCTGAAGGCTCTCCAGACTCCAAAAATGTGCCATTGCCCCCCTGGCTACCATGCTGCCGTCAGACCTCTAACAGGTGATGATGCTCAGTCCTGCAGGGCTGCTGGAAGATGACAAGAGGCTCTGAGCTACCCACAGCTCGGAGGAACAGGCTGTGGCTGCCTTCAGCTCCCGGCGGTGCCTCTGAGGCCGAGCCCGGCTGGGAACTGCCAGCGGCGCACTCCGCCGCTCAGCCTGGCTGCTCCCGGCTCTCTGACATCATGGGGTGCCCTTAGGGAGGAAGTTCCAGAAAAGAAACAAAAACCTGGCTGCCTGGCCCTGGCTGCGCTGCGCCTGCAGCCGCTCAGAGCGCTCCCGCAGAGCCTGAACATCGCGGCGAGCAAGCCAGGGAGCGCATTTGTTTTTCATTAGAGCAGCTAAATGCGATTTCAATCTATATTCAAATGACTGCAATCCAGAGGGAGAGACTATTTGGATGAGAGTTGGGAGTTCCTTGTATTACAACACTGTTCAGAGTATCGGTCCATCTTTGTCATTCTACACCAGCTAAAATTCCAGCAGAAGTAAACAACTACGGTACTTTTTGCACAACTTCTCTTGCTTCCCAGGCAAACACTGTATCATTTTTTAGGGCACAAGCAGCACAAATGTTAAGGCTGCAGCAGACTGCTCGCAAGAAAATGGGAGGAGGGAGACATTTTCTCACTGAAACTACAGACTTAATTCAGCTGCTCTATAAAATAGGGAATGAACCAGGAAAGCACTCAAACCATCCATCTTTCTCTGGGTCTGACCCAGCCAGAACACAACCTCATTCATTCACCATGGGCCAGCATTACCCCTGCATCTGTGTCCTCCCGCAGTGAAGCTGGATCAGTCCATGCACTGGAAGCAAAGGCAGGAGCTGTTCCCATCAGGAGAGTGCAAAGCATGCTGCAAACCTATGTCTGTACACAGTCCTATGCCTCATTTGGAAAGCCCCAAAAACAAGCTGGCTTCTTCTTTACCTGAAAACTGTTGCTCAGTTGAGCCTGTCCTGTAACTGGGGACTGCCTCCTCCAGGGATGTGTTCACAAAACCCTGGAGGCATTTCTGCACACAGCAACTTCTCAACACCCACTAAAATCACATGGTTTTCCCCAGCACTGCCTCAGACAGAGGAAAGTCCAAACATCGCGCTGCAATATTAATGCCGTCCTCCTGCAAAAATCCTGTTTGTGCTGTGCTGCATGGCAGACTGACAGAAATCATTTTCTGAATCTCTCAAACTTCCCTATTATTTTTTGCTGCAAGGACTCTAGTTGGATAGCACAAAAAAAACAAGCTACTACATAAGATCTTCATACACAGCATTTTTCTTGGCATAAACCATCAAAAAAAAGCAAGCTGGCAAACAGAAGTGACTCTGATGACACTGAAGTGCTGATGATCCTGGGACTTGCAAGTGAAAATTTCATGCTTTTAATCAGCCACAGCACAAGCTCTTTGCCATGTCAGACGCCTGCCCATCAGGGAAAAACAGTTTAACAGCCAAAGGAAAACCAGATCAAACCCCCTACAGCTCTTCGATAAGACACTTTAAAAACAGCCTCTGAAAAACAATGCAAAACTCTTTCAGTCTGATTTTTGCAGAAAGGAACAGACTGTGTGCTTTTGCCCAATGACAAACCCAATGCCACCGTGGGATGCTGCTTGGATGGAGGGGGGTCTGCTCTCCCTCCTTTGCAGGGGCACATCTGGCAAACTGAACCACCACAAAAGTACTTATTTGGGGTGAGGTGGTGGTGGCTTCATTTCCTTGTAGATCAGCCAGGGACAGGAGGAGGCACAGACTGTCCTTTGTAGTGGCAGTCCACAGTGACCTTGTCCAAATGCATGCTGAGCTGGCTTAGCCACTGTGCAGGGCACTCTGAAAAGGCTGTGGGTAGCACTTACTAAAATACTAAAAGCTAGTTTATCCACCTCAAGAAAATTCAGTTTTAGAAACACTCTGGTATCACAGAACCCTCCATCCTGGGGCAGACCACAGGTCACCCCCAACCACTTCTCTGACAGCAGCCAGTAGCAGATGCCCAGTGAGGAACATAAAAATAGATGAGGCATATGATGGCATTTTTCTGAAGTACTTTTTTAAATTCCAGTTATCTGCAGATCAGTCAGATCCCTCCTGGGGCAGGAATTATATCTTTGTGTTTAATGAACTGGATTTTTCAAACCACTTTCTGAATTTTTTGAACTGTTGGGATGTGAAATATAATGTGTAGCAATTACTTTTATAGTTTAATTTTACAGACGGTAAAAACTATCTTTTATTTTGAGCTTGCTCTCTGGTGATTTCATTTGGTGCCCTTTAGTTCTGAAATTATTGGAAACAATAACTATTATCTGTTCATTTTTTCCCATGCCAAACAGACTTTTATTCTCCTATTGTCCTTTTTTCCATGTTGCAGAGCCCAAGCCACATTAATCACTCCTCCCAAAGACACACACAGAGTCGATTTTCTTGTCCTTCTGCTTTTCTCTGTATCGTCCCCTGTAAAAAATGCCTTTTAGGATGGAAAGGAACGGGAGATGGCCCCCACACACACCAGTGGCACAATTGGGCCTTCTGTTTTGTTCTCTATTCATTTCCTGCAAACTCCTGCCCTTTTATTTGTTGTTTTGACTGTTACTATGCACTACATTGACTCTGTAAATGTCTGTTAAGATTGCAAGACCTCTTCCCGAATGGCAATATCCAGTTCAAAGTCCATCCTTCTGCAAGCACATCAGGCTCTTTTCCTCCTCCACGTGCATTACCTTGGCTTTACCAACACCTGTCGCCAGTGCAATGCCTCATGTCTCACTTTTACTACCGTGAATAATTCAGTACACCAGCAAGAATTACCATTTCATTGTATACCTCCCTTCCCACATCATTCATGCAGACACTGAACATCTGATTCCACTCTTTAAGAAAACCAACCATTCTCTCGAGTCATTCCCAAGCTGTGTTCCACACAGGCCAAATTCTAGTCCCACACAATAATATGCAAAAAAAAGATGGGTTAGTTTTTAAGATGTTTATCAAAATTGCTCTGCAGTGACAAATAGACAACCTGTTTAATATCATTTACAACTTGTAACCCTTCAAAGTGCAAGAGTAGCAATATAGGTCTCAAGAGGAGTTTCCCTTATGTTGTCTGATTCTTACTCTGTTTCCTACAGACGATGATGCACTGTCTTGTAACATCTGTTATTCTAAAAAATTAGATGTCCACTCTTATCTGCCATTTCTAGAAGAAGAAAGCATTTAATGTATTAGGCTTTAGCAAGTAACTAAAATAAGATACCACTCGTTTTCAGTGCTTGGGTTTAGAATTACTTTCTATAATAAAGGGCTTTTGTACTATCAAATTTCACTGTGCATGAGCAAACAAAAAACTCTCACATGTTCAAAGACAAGGAAGTGCCTTGTGATTTAAGAGAAAAAAGTAAAGAGATCAGAATGTGTGACACTAGTCACTTCAATATTTTCTTCTGGAGCTACTTAACAGACCTTTGCAACTGCTTTCAAACTGTGAAGTCCATGATATTCCCCATTTGCCTTCAGAGTTTTGACTTCAGAAACTTTTCCTGCTCCACTTCTATGTCTATTGTAAGGTCTCATAAAAGTAACATCTAACATAACTTTGGCTTCATCGTCCTGAAAAGTGGCAGAAACATTAGTTTGTGTATTTCTCATCCTGATGCTTACGTTTAGGAGACCACTTATTCAAATCCTAAATACCTGGAGAGATATTGCTCTCAGGCAATTGTCTAGGTAACTATCACTATTTCATGTGGTTTCCAAACATAAATTGGAAAGGATAACTAAAAATAGAAAAAATAATTCCTACTCTGTGATAATAAAAGAGCCTCTTTTTTTCATAAACTACATTATGGCAGACCTGTTACTCTGTGAGCGGTCCTTCTGGAATCAGGGACTGAGACACCACATAATCTCAGCAGGAGTCACAGCATTTGATGTCTTAACTACCTCAGTGCCTGACCTGGACCATTCAGCTAAGAAGCATACAGCAGAGGACACTCCAGACATAGTAGCTCCTAATATTTTGCTACAATATCAATTAAAAGGAAAATACAAATGGAGTGTATATAATTGCCCTGGTTAGAGAGAAGAGGCGGTGGAGCTTGTAGCGCTGTTTATTCCATGCCACCCACATCATCGCTGGGGGCATGGTTTTGGCAGGAGCAGCCAGGCTCTGGAAGCCAAACTTTGCCATCTTGCTGGATCTCTCCAGGGAGAAGGCATTGGGATCAGCCAAGTGGACCCAGCCCCTTTCCACCACTGTCAGTCCCTTCCCCATTCCCTCAGGTCACGGCTTGAAGAGACAGTGCTGAAGGACAGCAACGAGTCTGAGACACCACTCCAAGGGAACAAAAGCAAGAGAGAGAGGGAGCAGCAGAGAGCCAAGGCCAGCCACAGAGCCCAAACTCCAGAAGAGCCCAACTGGAGCAGCACCAGTGCCAGAGGCAGCTATGCAGACTCAAGCCCGCAGAGCAGTGCCGTCTGAGGCGGCAATGCGGCACAACGTGATGACTGAGCTTCCTAGGGGTTTGCTTGTCCTACTCCTTTGTTGTTTTCCATCTGGGGTGGGGGAGAACATTAAGTAGCGGAAGCTCTCCTTTACATATTGCCTTTGTGTCCCAAATACCGTGTGGCCCAGATGCAGGAACAGAATTATATTGCCTCTGTGCAGAGACCACAGCAGGCACGGTCTTCAGGAAACGCTGGGGGTTTTTTAACAGTGGGAAATGCCCTTTTTTGTGGGTACCTGCTTTTAGAATACTTTTTGCTATTAACACTGCTGCCGTCATTGTGATTTTAGTAAATTTTTATCTTGTAATTTCTCCTTATTGTCCCTCCATTACTGGAAGGGGCAGGGGGAAAGGGAGTGGCTTATTCGGAGTTTAGTTCCCTAAACCAGCTGTCTAAACCAGCACAAGAACATATCTCAGAATCACAGAATATTCTGAGTTGCAAGGGACCCACTAAAATCATCAAGTCCAGCCCTTAAGTGAATGGCCCATATAGGGATCAAACCCACACCCTTGGCATTGTCAACACATGCTCCAACCAACTGAGATCATCTCAGTGGATAAGTCCCTCTTATTGCCATAGTTAGAAATTCTCAAGTCTGCTTCTTGAAGTGCACCTCCTGAAAAAAACTGTTATGTTCTATTCAAAACAGGAGAATTCAGTTTAAATATGTTCTTACATAAGCAAATTTGTAGTTAAAGCATTTTGGCAGATTTTGGACATCATTGCTTAGCTAAGAACCACAGAAGCCAAGTTACTGACCTGTAAACATGTAATTTTAATAAACATTGAAAATGCTATTTGTTAAGTTTCCTGCTTCAGTGATGGGAAGCCTTGATCGAGAAGGTTCAGGGTGAAGGTTCCCAACAGTGCTTTGTTCACCATTAACAGTGAAAGATACAAAGTAAGAATTTTGCATTTATTTCCAACACTTGTCAGTGTTTGAAGGAACACAAATGGTGTTAATCCAGGTTCTTCTGGTCCCATCTGTGAAGAAATGTTCCACTACTACTAGACTAGTTAATAGACTACTTCGATAAACTCTAGATAGCACTGCATGCTAAGAGTAAACAATTACAGCAAAATTACACAGGACACATCAGCAAGCTTGTTAAAGCACAGTGCTTTCAAAAAGGCAATTCTTACTAAGAACCTGTCCCCTCCTGTACCACAGTTCTGGTTGGGCTACACCCACCAGCAAGCCACTTAATTATTTAAGGCTTGCCTATCAAAGTAAAGCTGAATGAATGGCAAGCAGAAAATTAAAAATACATGTGTGATGTGGCTAGGGTTCAGGCACAAACTCAAGCATACCAGAACGTACTTCCTTCATAATCGATTGACTTCAGGCAAGTATATGAATAAGAGAGTGGATTATACAGGTGTGTAAGTGGTACAGAACAATAAACCACAGCAATGTCAAAGAGCCCACGTGAAAAAAATGAGAACAGCATCTACTATAAGAAACTCACAAAACAAAGCAACGTAGCTGGGTATTGTCACTTTGACTTGGTTTGCACCCTTTTGTCTGCTACACTACATTCTAACTCTTGCTTAGGCTGGGGTGTGGCTTTCTGACCCACAAAGTTAAAAATACTCGTCTTACCATTAGATGTTCTCATCTGCCGCCTCCGTCCCACCCGGTCCAGGCCGATGGGGGTGCTTTGTGAGAAGGTGAGCGGCCGGAACCTGGCTGAAACAGCCTTGTACGGGGGCACCTTGTGCGCTGGAACGGGTGGCCGCGCCACAGGCTACCGAGGAAACAGGAAAATCCACTATTAGTAAAGCTACTGGCAAGTCCAACTGAGCAAAGCTCAGGCATGAAGAAAGGTTTCTCCAGATAGTCCAGGTAATTACACGGGCAGTAAAATTGCCTATGCTGAAGTGACATTGCTTAAACACTGCATACCATGTCCACCAGCATCACAGAACAAGTTTTATTACATTACAGTTCTCTGTTACAATAAAAACTCCTTAGCCCTCTGTTGTGGTCAGACATGCTCTGTAATTTTCATCTTGTAATATACTTTTTTCAAGACAATCAGAAGGTGGGAGCACCTCTCCTATGAAGACTGAGCTTAGAGAGCTGGGGTTGTTCAGCCTGGACAAGAGAAGGCTCCAGGGAGACCTCACTATGACCTTTCAGTACCCAAGGGGGCCTACAAGAAAGCTGGAGAGAAGCTTTTTACAATGGCATGTAGGACAAGGGGAAATAGCTTTCTACTGAAGGAGGGTCAATTTAGATTAATGAAAATGGTAAAACACTGGAACAGGTTTTCCACAGAGGTGGTGGATTTCTGCTTTCATCAGTTAAATGTATTGCTTGTCAGTAAAATAAACAAGACAATAATAATTGTCTAAATGATGCTCTGTTTTGAGTTCCCAGGAGTCTCTAAGAAAGAGATAATACTAGGTTTATTGCAACTTTATCTCAAAGCCATTTTCTTTGGATAAATCATTCATTTGTTAAATTATGATTGGAAGACCTACCGCTGTTTTATTTGCAAATTGAGTCTGATTTTATGTTGTCCCTGAACACAACTTCGTATTAGCCAGGCTGAATGATCTTGCATAAGCATTCAACATTAAACAGCCAGATTTCAGCACATGAACTTCAGAGAAACTTGTCTTTAGATCTTCTCTTATTGTTCAGTTGTTACTGTTCTTCTATCAAGTAATCTGAAACATCAGGGATAGTTTTTTAATGAACTATCCCTTCACACTCTGTTACGAAACCCGTGACAGTATTGTTTGAAAATGTTTTCTCACACCTAAGCTGTCAGACCAAAACAAAGTACAGTGGAGAAGGAATTAGCTTTGTACTTTTCAAATACTCCCATGGGTTTTCAAGGCTTTAAAGAAAAAAAATCCCCAGTGTGAAGAGCAGTCTTTGACAGCCCCACATAAAATACTTCTAGTGCATAAATGCCTGCTTGATGAGTTCTTTTTCACATTCCAGCTAAAAGTTTAGTTGTTATTATGACTGCCAAAAACCTCAATGTGTACGGAATATGGTTTATCTACAACCTCATCTTTAAATCTCATTTCCTAAGTGCCTTATCAGTATACCAGGATTCTTCACCACAAAAAGCCTGATTTGTTGTATCACATAGCTATTGATGTGATAGAAGTGATGGCAATTACTGTATGCAAATAACTGGCTGAGAAAGCAGAAAAGGCTACTTATTTCTGGGCAACTAAAATTTTCTTATAAGGCTTCAGTCCAAATCCTTTCCCCAGACAGACATGGATGTGCTTTTACTCAGTGGCAGTCCTGGGAAGGCCATAACTTGGTTTAATAATGTGCCCTTGTTAGGAATGCTCCATAGTTTTGGTCTTGACCACAGTGATCCAGCAATATGCTAATTCAACCTCAGCAAAGCTCTCATGGCAGCATTGAAGCATGGAAAGAGTCAACTCAAATAGCTGCCTTGATGCATGTTCCTTCATTATTAAACTGATCTGAAGGTCTGAAAAGAGACCAATTTGGTCTCAGCAGTAAATGAAGGGCCTGGAGAGTGTTTAATCCCTTACATAGTACAGCAAATTGCCAGTACTTCCTATCCCTTGAAATCCATCTTATTTTTGAGTAAGATGGACTAGAATTTGTAACAATCATTTTCCTTTTTTTTCCCTTCCAAGTTAAGAGAATTAATTTTAAAATATCTTAATTACATGTGGTTTGAAACAAAGGCCTTTGCCTGGGTAAAAGGTTTGTGGGCTTCAGACGCAGTTTTGCATCAAGATGCATTTTTTCATCAGCGACTTATAAAGAAAAAGTATGTAATACACAATAACATGTTCATGTTACAAAATGTTTTTCACAGGAAACTGAAAATCCTGACATTGTTTCAGCACTTTAACATCACTAAACTTCCCAGTGGGCAATGAAGTGGCTTCAGAAAGACTAACAGGACTCAAATTTCATTAATAACAACCAGAATTAAATTTTTTGAGGATGAAAATACTAATTCTTTTTTCTGTTGCTTTATCAGGTTGACAATTGCTTTAGCCAGAAGTCCTCCAGCTTTCCTGGAAAGCAGAAAATACCCGTTGAGTTCAGTCTTACAAAAGCCTGTGAGCCTGAAGCTCTGCAACCAAGTGCAAGATGGGTCCATGACCACCAACACAACAATAATTTCCTCTACACATTGCACTTGCTCAGCACTACCTCCAGGGAGAAAGGAGCAGTTTTTACCTTTCAGTTTTTAATTTCTCATCTTTTACTTAAGCCAACAGAGATGGCAAATATAGGTACTACTGAAGTACAAAATGCTTGCTTATAGGTTTCCTACCTTTGTTTCATCTGATCAATTTAATAGTACACAGACAGACATTGTATTCATATTGTCAGTTTTCTTAAATTCTTAATTTCATTGATATCTTAATTTATTAACAATTTTCTCAAGCAATGTCTTCATTAGTTTTAAGTATCTTTGCTAAGCCAAAACCAGGATTTTGAACCCCACTTTTAACATCACAGTTTTTGAACAGGCCTGCTTTTGGGTCATTTGAAATGATCAATAAATAATGTGTTATCATTGTGTTTGATAGTACTACTCTGTTCCTCAGGCCCAACACCCTATAAGGAGACTGAACACACATCTGTCTTACACACAAATAAGCACTTATAGACCAACATGAGACATAATGACCATGCCAAGAAAGAAATCAGATTAATATACAATACAGAAAAGATTATCCCAAAGTCAGTATCAGGTTTGTTCCATAGTGTATTTTTAGCAAGAAGACAAAGTAATTAGTGACCAGGAAAGCAGTATTCTAAGTACATGATGTCAGCTTGACAAAAGGGAAGGAAGAGAAGGAAGCATCCATTCTATTTTCTAGGCTGAAGATAGAGACAAGGAAGTGAAAGGGTCTTTTACAGTTTGCAGAGCACATCTGTTTATCTTACTTGTGTCAGCAGATTTTCTCTCTCTTCTACTTGATCGTCTCCATAGAAATTGACCCCACCTATTACAGAGATGGGTCTTCTTTTTCGCCCTCTGTGGTAGCCTACAGTATTGCTTTGGATCACAGACCCAACAAATCCTGGCTGATTTTCTCCATCTGTGTAGTCTATCTTCTGAGACTCCACTGCAACTGCATCTTCTGGTATAGAGAAACTTCGGATCGACATCTGGCCATAGTCTGAGAGAGGTCTGGGCCGGGATCTTTTTCCAGAGCCCCATTTCCTGGGTGTGACCTTTTGTGAGTCTGCCTTTTCTTCATCCTGGGATGTGGATCTCTTCCAGTGGTCATCAGAAACAACCTTTTTAAATGAACAAGTCAAATAAGCCACAGAATTTTCTGACAGTTAATCATTTGTGAGGTTGTCATATGGCACATCAATTTAACAGGTCTAAAACAGAAGATTTTACCATAAATCAAACAAATGCAACTGACAATTCAGGAAGAGATAACTTCGCAAAGCAGAGACACGATGCTCCTGATGAGTAAGGTAAGGTAAACACCCAACAATCAGTACCTCTTTGGCAAACAAGACTAATAGCACTAAAAAAACGCACCTATTACCTCAGCAGTACAGATAGGTCCTATCTCAAACACTGAATTCATGGAATGGTATCTTGGAAAGATCAGTCTGTGCTCACAGGACTTGTTTCTATGTACAAGCTGGATAATACAGGTAACACCAGTAAAAATAACTCAACTATGTATTTGGACTTTTTGCCAAGGCTTGTAGTAACAGGACAAGGGGCAACAATTTTAAACTGAAAGAAGGTGGGTTTAGATTACATATTAGGAAGACATTTTTGACAATGAGGGTGGTGAGGCACAAGAACAGGTCGCCCAGGGAAGCTGTGGATGCTTCAATCCTGGTATTGTTCAAGGCCAGGTTGAATGGGGCTCTGGGCAACCTGGTCTAGTGAAAGGTGTCCCTGTCCATGGCTGGTGGGTTGGAACTAGGGGATCTTTAAGGTTCCTTCCAAGCCAACCCATTCTATGATATTTCTCTTTTTCACCCCTGTTCAGTGATGAAGGTGAACAGCAAGGCTGCAGTTTGACCGCTTGCAGATCCATGTAACTGTAAGCTGACACCAGACTGGGCAGTCACACCCCCCTCCTACCACTCACTCCCACTTGGTCAGATCTAGAGATTCTGCAGCCAGGGGGGAATTAGGTGAGCAAGCTCGTCCAGTTTGGAAGGGAGAAGCTCACTTCCCATATGCTCTGCGAGGGTAAAGTCATACAGATTATATCAGAGATATATTATTGCACAAACACAGGAAAAAAATGATGGGTTTAGATAGGAAGCTTGGAAAATGAGCATGTTGTTCCTAATTAACAGCACATCTGGCTCACAGAGGTTAATGCCTTCAAGTATCACAACTGCAGTTGTATTACAAGTTTAGAAATAAAATAACCTCAGCTGAAATACTTGGTAGAGGAAACTTTTTTAAGCATTTCAATGCATTTGAAGTAACACTGTTGTAATTTTTTCTAGCAAGACCCTTCCAATTTTTCAGAAAGAAAAATCTGCACACAAAAACCTATGTTCAGTTTTCCCTCAAATCTCTGATTTCTTGGTGTTTCTTGGCTTTCCCCAGCTCCTTTATAAAAATAGAAAAGAAAGAGAGAAAGCTAGTAAGTATTCCAAAAGAGAAAAGCAACATGTTGCCCCTCTCCAACCATACTTTGTTCATCTGTTCCAGACCAGATGAAGGCATTCCAGATATTGCATAACCAAAGCAAACATGCAGCCCAGAAGCAGCCTTTTACAATGATGTCTGTGACAGAGGATTTACTTCTGACACCTTCTTGTCCACCTGCCATTTTCAGAAAGGCCACTACAAATCCAATGGTCTTTTTTAAGCCACGTGATACAGGGGGCAGATGTTGCTTTTTGTTTGAAAGACAGCTTAAGACTAATTCCATGGTATGAAAGCACTTCAGCCAGTAAGAAGAGTTACTAAACAGTCAATATTTTAACATGATTACTGCAATTATAAAAAAAAAAAAAATCAACATCACACATTGCTCTACATTCAATTATTTCACTTACAGCATGAAATTTATTCTAAATAAAGTACTTAAAATTTTTGGTTTCTATGGCATGACACCTGTCACTTCAGGTTCTCTACAGATTTGTGTTCAGGACGAGTTTTAACAGTGCATTTAATTAAGTAGCAAGCCACTGCCCAGCTGATACACTAACACTGCTTCAGCAATGCTGTCCCTTAAACACAGCCCCTCCAAGTCTGAGCAGCAAAGTCATGGGTTAAATAAGGTTCTTACCTCAGAATCAGACACAGGTAAAGGGTCTCCACATATGCAGTGACTGAGAAAGGAGCTCATGAGAGTCATTTTAAGTTTTTGTTTCGCAAAGTCTCGTCCATAAGAGGTACAAATGTGAGCACACTCTCTGCATAACCAGTCAGGCAAAGTTCATACCATGATCCTGTACTTTTAGACTGAGGGAAGGACACGTCACACGTCATCTCATAATCTGCTGCTTACACCCTTATCTTGAGCAATAACATTTGCAGAGGACTGCTTTTGTTCTGCAGGACTCCACCTACAGCAGTGATCCAAATGACAGCCAGATCAATCTCTGCTGTGCAACAAACAATGCTGAAGGATCTGTGCTTTTAGTCTTAGATCTATAAACTGCACTGAATAATACTAAAAGAGAAAACATAACCCTGTCATTGCAAAAACCAGGGGAAATGGGACTGATAATCTCACAACCCTCTAAGTGGCCTGCTCAAGCAGGACCTGATCAAGTGACCACTTACTAGCAGGAACAAAAATATCCAGTACACAACTCATAGGCTCCAGTCTGCTCCAGTGACTGCAGTCACTTAAGCATAAGTGTGATTCTTGACATCAAGGAAAAAATTCTGAGGAAACAATTGCATTCCACCTGTGACTGGCATTATATTGGTGCACCACTGCTGACCTCAAATTACCTTCTCCCAATGAATCTTTTATAAGTGAAAGCAGGTTGATGTTGTACAATTATCACTGGGAACATCTACAGATGTGTAGAGGTACACATGGCACTTCATATATGATGAAAATCAGAATCTCATGCATTGGCTCATGCTGGTCAAAAATTTCAAGGCTTTTTGAGATTTCTGAGAAGTTGAGGTCTAAGATTAATCTATACTGGATTTTCTGAAATTCATACCTGCTAGTCTAGCAATAGCACAGGATCACCAATACTAGCAATCAAGGCTATTAGTTTTGCCTTTTATGCTGTATACTCAGTTAGGTTTCTTCTGAGACTGCAAACACAAACACCTCTGCTTGTTTGTGCTAATACAAATTAATTCATTTTATCTGGATAACTAAAATCCTACAACAGCAAATTAGTTAAATCATTGTATTTCAACTGCTTTCCTTATTCCTGACAGCAGTGTATCTACACATAGAACCATTTAAAATGAACATTTACTTCAATCCAGGATACACTTGCTATTGTTCCCTTCCAACACTTAGCTGCAGATTCCCACATTTAGATTTCAATTGTGCAACGGAACTGTCTGTACATTAACTAGATAATAAAGCTGTTATCACAGCCAGGAGAAATCTAGGATGAAATTTCATTGCCTGAACATAAGCAGCCAGGGCCACTTCAGATGTCCAAAGGAATCTAAGATATCTGCCATGCATCATACAAAAATGACACAGGACCTATGGGAGGCCTGGGCCATCCAGAATCAGCCCCTGGGGACAAAGGGAAGCTTGTCAGAACATCTCCAGCAGTGCTGGGTGTTTTATGTTCCAGGAATCAAGTTGAGCCCCTAAACAAGAGCATCAGCCAAGCTTACTGAGTAACCAGCCAGGCAGCACTACAGGCAGGAACCAGGCGTCAAGCTGTTGCAGGTAGGTTTAGATGGAGCTACAACCATGTCCCCCAGAGCTGTGGACAACCCTGCTTGGTCCTCACCTCCCGCTGCAGAAAGCTGCAGCTTCACTACAAGGTGTTTTCCAGCTGTGTCAAGCTATCTTTGATAGCTGCCCCTCATTTCACTTGACAGCTATTTTTAGCTGGGCTCAACTCCAGGTGCCCTGCTCAGGTGAGCTGTTAATGCTGTGCTCCCCAGGACCCCCTGACCACACCCAACAGGCTACAGTGGGAGCTCTCCCAGGCTGCTCCCAGATGAACAACTACACCACAGAGCCTCTGCCCAGCCAGACCAAACCCCTCCCATGCCTGGGCCCAGACTGATTTCCCAATCCAGGTACAGCAGCTTCAAGGACTTGATCATGATCTCACTCAGCGCAACTTGGCACTGGTACAACCCTGCTCCATTTAATGGCACATGACTGCTATTGGCATTCCCTGTACTCATTAATAACCAAGGTAAGCAACATCAGCATCAGGTGTTTAATCACTGAAATCTTAGCTTAGTCTTTAGAGCCCAGTTCTCCAACTATTTATTACTCAGACCACTGTGTACTTTTGATAAATTCAGCACTCAGAGCTGATTTCAGGGGAACTGCTGCTCAAGGAGCACAAGATGTGATTTATACAGTACTGATAAAGTGTTGTTTATGTGGATGCAACTTTTATCAGTGATATGGCAAAGAAATTGCCAGTGCCTGAAATTGCACAGCAGGACTTTTGCTGGTGCAGTTACACCAACCACGAATAACCCTGCATCCTCTATACCTGACCCCATTCTCTGCTGCAGAGAAAGCCCAAACTAGAAGTCTGACCCAACAGAACCTGCTGCTGGTCAGCTTCCTGCTGTTTGGACACTTTTGAGGGCTGACACCATGATAGCAAATGAAAAACAAGTCCTGAGTGATTTTTTTTTTTTTTTTTGTCAATGTGTTTAGCCAATAAACTCCCTAATTAAAATCCCCACTTTATAAATGTCTTGATGACTGTGAACATTGCTGAGGCTCCCTGACCATTAATCTGCATTTCAACCTCTACTGTTACTTATCTGGATTTTTAAAATTTTATCTGTGTGTTCCGAACACAATAATGTTCCATAACATACACATACAGACAAGTAAGTACAAAGGTATAAGGGGACACACCTCTCCTCAAAGGTTTTCCCTACCTGGTAATCTGCTGGGAAGTCACAAGTAGGTGCCTCTTGGATACAGACTCCCAGCCTTCCTCTTCTACAGGCAAAGGAGTACCACGACTCCACGTCTGCCTTTTTTTTTTTTTTTTTTTTTTGTTTGTTTGTTTGTTTGTTTTCCTTAGCTGCACAGTAAGTTGCAATACTTCTTGTTCTGTTATCTCTGTATGTGTGAGCTGCCTGGCTGAAATGTAATTTTGCTAACTACTGCTGCCTTTTTCTAACCCAGAGAAAACAGATAATAAAAATCTAATAATGTATTTACAAAAATGCATATTTATTTCCAAATGCCATTTGTTAAAAGGTGTGATAAATTAAACAGATTCTGACTGAGAATAAGTTACAAGGAAAACCTGAGTCGGCTGAGAAATTTCAGAACACAATTACTGCACATTCTCAGTGAAAAGTTTTGATGGGTAATCAGTCATGTTTTTCTGTAAATGGCAAGGCTTGAAACTATCACAATACTTGTGCTAGGTCATGTAGGTATCTTTGTATTTTGATCAAGAATATATATTTCTGCATATATTTAGGGGTCTATATAAAAATGTACAAATTTCTTACACTATAACATATAACACTGGTAGCTAGTAAACAGCTATTATTTCTGTATAAGAAACTGCTGGATTTTAGGAACTCAGCAGTAATATCAGAATTGGCTTTTCAGTTTATACAAGCCACCAACACAAAAAGGGCAAAGTGATTGTGACCTAGTAGCTATAAATTATTTTACCACCTTGACCTAACAGAGTAAAAGTCTGGACATGTCTCCACCCAGGTACATGATAAAAGGTAATCACTGCACCTCTTCTTGTTAATAAATAGCAGCTGGGAGAGCATTAGTTGAAGTTTATTTATCATCAATACTAAATGAGGTCAAAAGCTTGTTTTATGTTTCATGGGTATGACCAATAGTTTCTTCTTCTTTTTTTTTTTTCAAACTGTTGCGACAGACACAGAGATAATGAAACTCTGGATAAATAAAGCATCCCAGAGGAAAAAATTATTTACTGTTTTATTTCTAGATTTTATAAAAGGATTCTGAAGTGTTAAGAGAGCCCAGTGATCACCTATTGATACAACAGTGATACCACAGCAATAGCTACCAAGGAAATGGCTGCTTTTGCTGCAGAAGAAAGCACACTTTCAGTAATTGCATCTTCAATCACACACAAACCAGAATTATTAAACCAGTCCAATTCAAGAAAATTTCCATCTATTCCTTTCAAATTAAATGCAAATTGCACTATAGTCTTTTTCTTTACATCCCTCCACCTCCTCTGCCACTAACATCTTTTCTTTTTAATTAGCCTTTGAGAAGACCCCACATAAATACATTGATTTTCTATCCCTAGAATACCGAGGGCAATTAGACCAGTGGTCTGCAAGACAGCAAAATACAATACATGAAATAACTGCGAAAAAACCCCAACAAAACAAAATTTAAAAAAACAAAACAAAAACAAAACCAAAAACAAAACCAAAAAAAAACACCAAAAAAACCCCAACAAAACAAAAAAAACCCTGCTTAAATTACACCTATATAGACAAGCAAAGCAGAAGTAATCAAACTAATATAACCATGGCCAGCATTTAAATAAAACTGTTGCTTGGAGGATAACCTGCCTTTTCCCCTTCCCCGCCCACCCCCCCCCAAAAAAACCAACAAAACAACAACAACAACACCACCACAAAACCTGTGTGGAGCCACAGTTTAAAAATTGCAAAGTGATGCTTCTGAGGGGGACTCCATAAAGGGAATACAGTTTGAATACAAATCTCTGCATACACTTAGAGATTGCCACGTGATATTTACCTAATTTCTCATTCTATTATAAAATGCATGAAAAAAAGAAGAGCATCTAAACAACCAAGCAGGCAGTAACCTGGCACAAAGTGATCTGTTACAGCTCCCTCATCCCTTTATACACCAGAATAAGCTCACGGAATAGATGCAGGAAATACTATGTATTTTAGTAAAGAAAAATTATATTACTGTGCACTTTGACATAGCAAAAGCAAACCCCATGATCAACACAAACTGCTGGAGTAAAACACTCATTTTAGAAGTTTTAAAAATTAGGGAAAAAATTTATACAATTCTCCTCTTGGGATCTGTGGACACCAAAGCAATTGTGGTGTTCTAACTAGCAAATACACATATAAAACCACATTAAGAGATCAGGCTATATAGGTACAAAGAAAATCTAGCCATCTATTTTCTAAGGCCTTTTAATGCAGGTTTGCTTCATTTAACCTGATCCTTGAAAGCCTGTGCTTATCGCAATCAACAGTAAAGCATAAAGCTTTCCCTCTCAGCAATATGCCTCACCAAGATTAGCAAGTTCACCTTGCTAATATCCACATTTCACTGATAAGGAACAGATAGAAAGCAGTTAAGTCATGTAGAAGCATAGGGCAGGATTGGAAATGACAAGTGGATCTCATGATTCTCAAACCTGTTCCTCAGCCTCAAGGATTTCCTTCGTCCTCTCCTCTAATTCATTTCCAAAACCAAATCAGCTAACATATTTCCGAATGGCAGAGGGGAGGAGTTTGCAGGGAAACGTATTTCCTTTGCAGAAATAATTTTATCACTCATATAAAAACGCAAATGCGCTAAAACCAGAAAACCTTCCTCTAGTTTTCTGGTGACTTGATACTTGGGGATGGCTGGATGATGCTCTTATACTGCCCTTTCTTTCCTTCAGTATCTGAACTGGAACAACAAGCATGTAGTGTATATAGTAAAGGGGTCTTCATATTCTCTGATTCTTTTAGATGTATAGATATTAATAAATCCTAAATAAATCCCTAAGTATTTCCTGAATTGACTCAGAACAAGTAACAGGTCTAAATAAAAAAAAATTAATTTCCCTTTATTTGGCAAAATGAGAAACTTTCTTCAGACTATCTCAGTAATACCCACTGGCAAATCTCAAAAGCCAGATGACAACCACAAGTTGGAAGTAGAACTTTATGCCAACAAAACAAAACATAGAAAGCCATAAGCCTCTGTCTCTCTTCAATCTCTCAAAATGAAGTCCTCTGATTCCTCACTCTCTCCACCCTTCCAGACCAAAGCCTCATCATCCCTGCCCAAGCCCCAGCCCGTCCCAGCAGCGTCACAAACCCCAGCCTGCGAGGGGTGGAGCAACTCTACCTCTGCCAACATTTACTTCCTAGAGCACGGCGTGGGGGCAAGGCTGCTGTGCCCGCTTCCCCCCAGCACTTGGCTGGTGTCCCAGCCTGCCACAGCATCCTGGTACCACAAGCAACACAGCACCCTCCAGATGGCAGAAATGCAAAATGCAGGTGGCTCAGGAGAAACTCTGCAGCTGCCTCTGCTCACTTTGGATATCTCAATCTATCTCACCTAGCACTGAGATGGATTTTCAGTGCCAACAATTCCATACTGCACTTGATGTAAGAAACGAAATCACATGGCCAGAGGTGCTGTTCCACTTTATAGGGTACTATTTATTACTCCTGACCCTAGGGTGAGCAACACCTGGGTATTACTGAGGTGCCACTGGACAGCTACAGCAGACTCAAATATGAGACACTCTGGAAAGGCAGAGGTGCACAAACGCAATAAAGGGTGCAGCTTGCCCCAGGCTAACTACCATGAAATCCATCTGAGCTCTCCCTGTCACCATCCAAAACATTTCTGCAGCAATGACAGTAACTCCTGTATTATCCTACAGTTTTCAGGAATGGCCAATTTTATTAAGAGCTGCAGAGTTAGTTGGTCTAAAATTCAACCCGATCCGGAATTCAGATTACTGTCACGACTGCCTTGTTTTCCTTCTTCCTGGTAGTGGATACAGCAACAAATGATTATAGGCTGCACCAAATGGATGGCAGCTCTGCTGCTGAGAGTTGAAAGAGTTTTTGCTAGGACACGAAGATACTCCTGTCATTTGAGGGCTCCCTGCTGCATTATTGCAGCAATGGATTCTGCACCTTGTAGCAATGTGCAGTGCTTTCTAGTCTAGCTCTGGCCAAATGAGTCTGGAAGTCACTCACTGAGTGACCGTGGTGACATTTTGTGAATGCATCCTGACTTGTGCAGAGCAGCTGAGTTTAGTGCAAATCCTGTTTTGCTTGGTCTAACTGAAATCTCAGTTTTTCTGTAAGATGCTGTTGAGAGCCTGTGACAGGGTTCTGTTGCTCTGTCCCCAGGCCCTGTAGTCAGCAAGACCAGAGTGCCACTGGAATGATGAGCCCTCACTCCAAATTACAAGCCCCTTAGGAATAAACCAAGTTTAAGAAATTCCTTCCACTACTTCCCCTAATTATCCTTTACAATTTATGACATTTACAGTTATACACGTTAGGTTGATTAAGCTACACTCTAAATTGCACATGGATGAACCAGAGGTGAATAAATCCAAATTCACCAGAGGTGAATAAATCCAGAGAGCTGAATGCAGCCAGCTCCCAGCAGGTGTGCTCATGCCCAGCCCCACAGCACTCAGGAACCTGAGGCATATACCACAGATCCTCACGCTCAGATCCTGGTGGCTGCTTGCTCCTTGCAGGCATTGACCACATCCAGCTACCACCCTTTGGTCCTTCACTATAAGGACCTTGACCTTAAAGTCTTTTTGAAGCTAGAAATAGTGAGGACTAACAGTGAGGACATATCCAAGTCCTCCATATCTCACCCACAAAACTCTTCTTCCTCTTCCTCTTCATCTTTATAAGCTGTCCTCCAAGTTAAACGCTGTGTGCTCAGTATTCAGAGCCCAGAGATCTGTCCAGGACAAACCAGCTCAACTCTGCCAGCAGCTGAGCACTGGGAACTTTATGATGTAGACCAGTTGAGACTAGCGACATTTGTATGGCATGAACATAAATGAGTTGACAGACAGGTCTTAGAACACTTAAAATATTGTCTGCAAATAAACTGTGACTCAACCATAATTACAGCAGAGTTACCTCTTCACTGTAATTTATCATTCACTTATGGTCATGCAGATAAGGTACTCAAGTAATAAAAAGTCTGGTGTACTGTGAAGCCAGGTGCCAGCAAGGCAACCTAAATACCAGATACTCTAAGAGTTTGTGAAAGACTAGGTTAAATGTCAAATAACTTGATTTTAACCTTTTTGTAACAAATTCAGAAGTGTTTTGTTCAGGCAGACTTAGTGGCTGACACATGCCAGTCTGAAGCAGACTAAGTTTTCATTATTCCAGTGACATGGGACTCTTTCTTCAAGAAAGCTAAGACTATGTGAAACACTCCAAGCAAGTACAAGCTTGTACTTACACATCTCTTCATGCTATTTAAAAGCAACATATTGAATATGAATGACAGTAGCATGAAGCAGACAGTGGCAAAGCCTGGGATGTCACAGGTGAGCTTTGGTGACTCACACCTCTGTAGCTTCAGAAGTGCTGAGGCACAGATCCAGGCTGCACATAATTAGCTCTTCCCTGGGAAGCAACCTCTGTCAGGACCAAAACCCAAGAAATCTCCCCTACTCGAGTCCAAATCTTGCGTTTTGGTGAAATCAATAAAGTAACAGAAGTGACAGGATCTCAAGATTCAATCACGTAATGAAAAAAACAACCCTGAACATCAGTTCTGATGAACCAACAGATGTCCTTGCATGAATGCTGCAAAATCAGCTTCAGAGTGGTGGGGAAACACAAGGTAGAAACATTTAGTTTCCATATACAGAGATGATCCAAATTCCACAGATTTCATTTGCTGACTAACCTACTAGATGAGTAAGGGAATAAACTACACTTGCTTCCAGCTATGGCAGCCAGTCCTGAAAAGAGAACCTATTTGAGCCTGACTGGTTAGGACCTTCTAAGCTTTGTACTGAAATATGTCTTCAAGCTTTAGTGGCTGTACTGGAATACATAGTGGCTTATACACATACTGGCTTTCTGTACAGAAAGGCAGATCCATGAAACATGGACACAGTTGTCCATCAACACAGTGTATTCAAGGTTCAGAAAAAAAATTTGAAAATGTGTGATGTCCATGGCTCCACACTACATCTCAAATGATTGTTGAGAGCAAACTAAGCACTCAGCCATCACAGAACAGCTTGCTGGGCAGGTACATTTCTGTAATGCGGAGGTGGTAAGGTAAAAATGAATTGTAGTCAAAAGTTCAAACCCCAGTGACCTCATTGTGTGAGTATGTGGCGTTCATAAAAGTGCCTACAGGCTGAATTAACTCCAATTAAAAAATAACCTGGCACAAGTATCTTCAGTGCCAAGCTAGCTCCATGCTAAGGGAAGCATGCTGTAAAGCAGGAAATTAAATCCTCCAAAGAAACAGCAGGAAGAAACCGTACCACTCTACCTTGTTTTGCAGTCACTCTGAGTGCCACAGCTTTAGGGTTGTGTATGAGATGAGAAGCAGGCATGGAAAAAAGAAACAAGAGACTTTATATCCCTTGCATAGTAAGATAAAAGCAGACCCTGTACTGCACAGCTTCCAACCCACAGCTACCACCTCCAAAAGCTGTTTGTTTCCATCAGAAGAGAGGTCTGTCTGGATGCAGCTACGCCATGTGAGTGGCCACAGCTGCTCTTCTGAAGCACAGGGGCTCCAGGCAGTGCTCACAGCAGAGTGAGGGCTTACAGCCAAGGGGCCCGTTCCCTGGCCACCACTTCCTTCATCTCTTGCCGGGATCCATCCCATATTGTCTGCCTGCCCACTACACAAACCCAGAACTGCCACCAGTGCACACTCTGTATTTTAGACAACTGAAGTAAGCACTAAAAGACACTCGCAATTACCCTAAGATATGTTATAATATAAAGAGAAAGCTTAAATTGCATGTTAGATAATAACAGAACGTGGTGTCAAAACTAAAAACTGCAGTAACTTTAATCCACCCAATGTACACACATTCATGTAAAAACTGTACTGGTGTGTTGGGAGCCAAGGGGAAGGACCAGATTAATTTCTTCTGGGTCATGATGGCAGCTCACCACTAGATGGTAGATGAGTAGCATTAATTCCACCTCCCATTTTATTCCTGAGAAATACAACTGGCATCCATCCACACTAGGGCTCTCGCCCCTTCTGGCACTGTGAAAGCTCCTCCTTGCATGTGAGAGTTTTCGAAAATATGGATGGTTGGAGCAGTTCTAGGGCTCCAGAAGAGGAATAACCTCTGAGTCCAGACATTTATACACACTGAGTTTATTTTTTCAATCCTACCATTGCTGCAAACTCAACAGTAAACAAAATTGCTTTTCTCCAGCAGAAGGACAATACTGATAAGCTCTGTAACCATTTACAGTTAGTTTGCAAAAACTGTGCCAAGCTTTTAAAAGTAGGGCAGCTTCACAGACATTTTAAAACTTCACAGCATAAAAGGCTGAAGCTTGTGCAGCCGCCACATTGTCTTGCCTATCTCATACCTAAGGTCTACGATACTTTAATCAAACTGAGGTGGCTTAAAAGATATGCCAGCTTTATTTTGTGAATGACTTGCATATTTATACAGATCCCGATGGATTTTTGCCCCAGTGAGCTGGGGCTGAGCTAAGCCTCACTGCTTCAGACAGGTGCAGGGTATGTCTGACAGCTCTTCACCAAGGCTGCCAAATCATTACAACTTCTCTGGTGCCAACTCACACCATATTTTAGGTGGAGGCACAGTGTTATCACGTGATTTTACTTCAGAGGTGCTGCAATATATCCATCTACCTGTTCACTGAGAATAGGAAATCACTCATTAGGTGCAGTGAAAACAACAGTATTTTCACCAAAACAACAGTAGCAACACACTCAGCCCAGCATCTAAAGTACTGCTGTCTGCAGCTGGCAAGCAAAATAATAGGCAGTTTACCCTCAGTATGGTCATCATTGCACAGGGAAAACACTGGACACAAATGAATGCTTAAACCTCTGTACTGTGTCTTTCACGCCACACTGCTCTACAAATATTACCATGTTCTGCAAGGTTTCCACAGGCAAAGGGTTTTAAAGTAAGTCAACACTACTTGAGAATACACGGACTCTTTAAAAAAGACCTTTCAGTTGTGAAGGAAACACAGCCAGACCCTGCTCAGGCTGGTAAAATCTGACAAGGCCACATGACAAGGTGGTGTATCTGCAGGGTGCAATGAGCTGCCCTTGAAAACGTACATGAATAGCTTTGCTGCCAAAACCTCCTTTGATATTAATGTGCAAAGCAAAAATAATTGTACATTAGCATCCAAAGAGAATATTTAAAGGAAATAATTGCTGTCAGCATATTTTAGCAATAACAAGCTGCAGCAGCCATTACTTTGCATTGTTTGCATTGTTTTGCATTAATAAAGACAAAACCCAATAGGAAATATACATCACTTGTGAAGGATTTTGCTTTCTTTCTTACCTCTTCCTTTTTCTCTTCAGCACCAGAGGCTAAATTGAGGCTCAGCTGAGAGTGGCTGCTAATGCCACTGTCTTCATTTCCATCATCATAGTACACAGTTTGCACTGAGTCCTGGAAGCAAACAGGATTCCTGCCCAGCTTCAGCCCCGGTACCTCAGCTCTCTCCTCGCTCTCTGATGAGCTCAGTGACAAGGTGCTGTGACGGTTTGGACACTGGAAACTCATACTGCACTTGACCTTCCCTGCAGTTGGACTTTGAGGCTTTGGAGTCGTTGGCCTGACGGGAACGTGAAGGTTTTCGCCGTCATCTGTACACTGCTGGGTAGCTTTTGGTTCATCTGAGTCCGAATAAAAGACTTCATTGGGAAACGGACTAATGTCGTTCAGAGTAGGGGAAAAGCTATCAGAGTCTGGGATACCTGATGACGTCCTGGCACTTTTATCTTCAGCAACAGCTACATTCATTTCAGCCTCTTTACCCTGAGCAATCACAGGGCTTTGCAGGCAAGGTGTTCCTGGCAAGGAAGAGTCTGGACTGGATACTGAGGAGGTGCATCTCTTCCTGTCATGATCTGTGCTGCTGGAAACCCTGCGGGAGTAGTCATCGTGCAGCCTGCTGTTTGACCTTGTTCTCTGCGACGGCTCACTGGGAGAAGGAGCCGTGTTCTTGGGGCCATCCTTCTTCCTCGCAACATCTGTAACATTACTGACAAGCTTCAGAACTCGGTCAAAATCCTTTGCTCTGATAGGGCTCTTCCATCGCTTGGATCTCCTCTCAGGGTTTCCACCACTTTTGTCGGAGTCAGCAGAAGCAACACTCACAGTCCTTGCTGGCATCTGCTTTTCATTCGCAACCTTCAGATCAGCAAGGTTTGAGGTGGACTTCCGTTTGAATGAGCTCTTCTTCAGAAAGTTCAAATTATCTGAACTTCTGCTTCTCCAGTAAATGATCCTGTTGTTTTCAGAGTCTTTCACCAAAATTTCACAGATCTTTGGCTCTGCGATGACAGGTGATGTTGGCCTAACACAGTTGTGGCGACTCTGAGCTTTATCTGTGTCTAGCAAGTTTATGCGGCCAGCACCGTAAGCCCGCCTGATGCTGCGTGAGCGATGAGTGTTTCTCAGGAAGGACTCGTCACTCTCCTCCACATCAGAGCAGTCAGAAGCTAAACCATCCACTGCATGCTGGAAATCATGTAGAGGCCCCGAATAGGAATACCTGTTAGTCTGAACTCGCACCACCGCTCCATTCGACCCATGTTTGCCTATGCTGTTCTCATTTAAGATGTCTGAGCATTCCCTTGTTTGAATTCCTTGTTGAACTGAAGATTTCAACTTCTTGAAAGATCCCATCTTTCTGATAGAAGAAAAGGCATTCCACGTGGATGAGTTGCCCATCAAAACCAGAGAACGAGGCCTGTCAGAGCTGGAATTAGCCCGTTTCCTAGGAGTGGTGAAAAAGCGCATGATTTTGGAAGGGCTGAGCTTATCCTCTTGAAATTCCTCCTCAAGACTGTTGCTGGTGTTGTGTCCACCATTATGACTGGCACAGGTAGTCTGGTTTTGGGGCTCTTTATTATCCATAACTATACAAGTAACGGTGGTGCCATTTCCACAGCCATTCGGGAATGTTGTCATGTTCTCGATGCTGTAGGCATGGAGGCGGAGGCTGGGGTAGCTCAAAGCAACACTGCTGTCTCCAGCAGCTGACCTCGCTGCCTCCCCTTCATCGGCTGCACCTTGGTTTGCCTTGCCTTCACATCGACTGGGTGAGCTGAGCTCCTCAGGCGGCGCTGCCTGCGTCAGGAAAACAAAAGCCACCATTAAGAAATTCTCTTACCAAGTGCCCAACTAAAAGAAGTCTCAGCTACACTGTAGGAAATAAAGACAAACACAAAACGAAGGAGTTCGTCTATGGTGAACAAAGGTGTGTTGCAGGGGTTACAAATGCAGAGAAGGCATTTGTAACTCCCTTAAAGTATAATTGCATTCGTTAGCAATTTCAGACACCAGAATAATTTCAATATGTACTTGTTTCTCTAATGCTAATCAGCTAATAAGTTCAGTATGACTAGCACACCTACCTTACAATGGTAAATACAGTTCTCACATGCACTTAAGAGAAAGAAATTCCCAGTAACAGCAATCCAGTCTTCCTCCTCAGGTGCTCAGCACTGAGCCCCAAGACACATGGGAGGTTTTCATCTAAAACACATTCATCAAGTGACACCTAATTCTCAAACAACAGGAGGCAAGGAAGAGGAAAACAGGCATAATTTTTCCTAGACTTGCGTGTTGGAACACTGTGTGACACTTGACTGACTTGCCTGTCCCCTGGCACATAAAATCCTAAAAAATTACATCAAGTGCACAGCAAAGTCTTTTCCCCTACAAAAGAAAACGAGAATTAAAAGCAGTACACCCAGAAGCCACCCTATGCTGTAGTGACAGCAAGATGAAAACTTGAATCTGAAAGTGACTGAAGTGTTTGGGACATGAGATAAGGCATCTCCTCCTCAGCTGAGCCTGAGAGATTCAGCAGGAGATCACACTCCAGTGCCTGGGAAACCTGCGGGGGGACCACCGCCCACGTGTCTCCTGCCCCAGCCAGGGGTCTTTGCCAGGCAGGCAGGCGTCTTCCCCACCATGATAAATAATGCCCCGAAAACCACTGGGATGCCCAGTCTGAACCTGGCTCCACCTTAAAAACAAAGCTCATGGCACGGTTCTTTCAGCAAGGGGCAGTGGGATCTTCCAAAACTTGCCACTATCGGGCGGGGTGATGGGGGTGGCGGGGGGCATTTCCCCCTCGTCCTGAAACAAGGAGAGGACGCGTACAGCTGTGCTCCGGGGAAGGCGGCAGCCCCGGACCTTTCTTTGTCTCTTTCCCATCGCAAAGGCCGCGGGGGCTGGGAGGGCAGCGGGGCCGGGGGTTCGGGGGAGGCGGAGGCGCAGCGGCAGGAGGTGCAGGAGCCCGCCGCGGGTTCCACGGCAGGGACACCCGCACAGCCAGTGCCACCTCCACGTGAAACGCGGCAGCTGCGGAGCCCGTGCCCGCTGGCTTACAGGCTGCTCCCTCCCGAGCGCACTTTGAAAGTTTTCCGAGCCTCGGCTCCTCCGCGGATAAAAGGATTTGCTTGCGCTTCAGCGAGACGCCTGGACCATCCCCCGCCGCAGTTTTTAATCCCCGCTATTGACGGGGTGGCGGCGGAGCCTGCCGGGCAGCAGAGCAGGGCAGAGCCGGGCCGAGCCCCGCCGCCGCGGCACCCGGGCCGGACAAAAGCCCGCGGGCACCCAGCCCCGGGCCGGTCCTTGCGCCTGGGTACCGCTCGCAACGTGCCACGCGGAGAGAACACATCGAATGCTAAAGCAGCACAAGACGCTGCTCTCGGCAGGGAAGTTCTCACAGAAAGAGGCTCTGGGAGAAAGTGCACCTGAGCGGGCAGAGGGGGCGCGGGGGGAGGGGGCAGGCGGGAGAACAAACACAGCGAGATGAGATTAAAAACGCAGCTCGTAGCATGGTGCTCGCAACAGCTTCCCGGGGAGGCGGCTCCGGAGCAGCACCCTTACCTGGGGAGAACCGGGGCTGCCCGCCGCCGCCGCCGCGCGTCCCGGCCGCTGCCCGCTCCCGCATCGCTATGGCAGCGGCGCCCGGCGGGGCGGGGCGGGGCGGGGCGGGGCGGGGCGCGCACCCCCGGCTGCTCCGGCCGCCCCCGCCCCCGCCCCCGCCGGGGTCCGCTCCACTGACTCCCGCCGGGGCTCCGGCGCTGCCGCTCGCTGGAAGCAGCTTGCCTTCCTTCCCCCCCGCCGCAGGAACAAACGGCCGCGCAGGGATGGTCACGGTTAGGACCTTAAAAATTTCCTCGATGCTGCCCCGCCCCGCCGCTCCCTCCCGAGGTCCGTATGCGCTGCTCACGAGTGCAGTTTGAACGGCCCATTGACCAAATCGCGCTTGGTTCCCAGGCTCCCTTTCTGTCCAAAACCTGGACAACTTTTTGGCTTGCTGCTTTTCCTCAGACTTAACAGCGGGAACAACATTTCCTGCACAAATCTGAACTGAGTTCATATACTACAAGGAAAATTTTGTTACACAGTGCCTTAAAGCCCTGTGTCATGATTCCTGGCCAAGACCTGGTAGTCCTTGCTCAGAAAGTTAGTGTCCAAAAAATATTTCTACACTTAGACTGGAAGTGTAGATATGTTTTCAACAGTTTTATTGTAGCTCAGGTAAGATACAAAAAGAAATCGGGGCAAGACAGACTGCATGGCAGAGCAGATGCCCTAAAGAACTAGCGAAGGCCATCAGCCCCACTGCCTCTCCTCCGAGACTGGTGTGACTGCACATGCAGCGTAATTACTTCTCTGGAGAGCAGCACAGACACTCTCAAAGGCAAGGTGTAGTTAGGGGATGAGGCAAACAAATGGGCTTAAGGGATGCAGGTCAAATGAGGTAGCAAATAACTGGGAGTGACCACAGAACTCTCCAGCAGTCAGCAGCAGCAGGCACAGCCTGCCAACCAGCCCTGCTCTTCCAGCCACAGCTTTCTGGTACACCCCATGGAAGGAGTGAGTTTGGAATAATGACTTAAATAAAGGGGCAAAGTGGTTGCTTTACAGTGCTGGGCATGAGAAGCAAAGGAGAAATAAATACAGATTAAGACTGGAAATGCTGATATGATGTGGAGGGTCCATATGGATCACGGCCGGTGATCTGTATTATCTTGGGACTGCCTGGGGAAGTTCTTGAGTCAATGGTATCTGCTTCAGACCTTGGGAAAGGGACATTTCTGAAGGGGAACTCCGTAAAGTTGATTAAATGGGCAAGAGAAGGACCTTAGTCCAGCATTATGAGGAAACTTTCATTTATATGAGACAAGAAGTGTGTCAGAAGTTAAGTTAAAAGCCACTTTCAACAGGTCTTATAAACTCATCTCACAGCCTCCCTGGTATCTAAAAGGGTTTGTGCTAGTCACTTAAAAACTTCTAACAGCATTATTCAGCCCTCAGTTTCAATCGACTCGTGTTCCTAGGTTCCTTTAAGTTCCTTTCCAGAGATACCCCAGGTACATGCATCACACTCCTTTTGAGTATACTTTTTAATCCACAACCTCAGCCTGCTCAGAGAGGAGAACCTTCAGTTCCTCAGGTGTCCTATGTTGACCAGCTGGACAAAAAGACAAAGCAGAGAAAACTGTTGAGCTGAACTGAGCCACGAATTTGGGTCTTTTCTTTATCCAGCCAACAGTGTTTCTGAAACAAGAAATCCTGATAACTGAGATCTGAAACCATCTTTTAAATGTATTTGAAGTTCATCAACAAATTAAATGGGCTTGAAGAGCTAGAAATTATCAAAGAAGGTATGGACAGATTAACAAAGTGCTCACAAAAACTTAATTTCCTTAGAAAGCCACATTAAAACTCATTTTAGATAATAAGGTAAGAATTTATATTACATATTGTATTTTTTAAATGTCACTACATTTAAGAAAGAAAATACGTAGAAAATTGCAGTTGCAGATATAACAGTACCTAGTCAATAAGATGTTTGTCAAGTTTAATCTTCCAGACTTGTTCCTCATGGGTTTTCTGCTGGTAGTGCAGTAAAACCCTCTTCTAAATCTTGCAGGTTCACTGATTCAGTCAGCCCTTCCACATGTGCGTACTATTCAGAGAAGCTCGGATGCAGTACACTAAGGAGTGTGTCTGAGAACAGGATTAACTTCCTGTATTGGAAACCAATAATTAACAAAATCTTTTCTTAATCTGAGTTCTTTTTTTTTTTTTTTTTTTTTTTTTTAAGGCTGATATATGTCTATAGCATTCAGGTGTATATAGCCATCACACCAAGGTCTAGTAAAATGATGTAAAACAGGATTTATTGACAGAACTGCCATGAGAAAAAAAGGCAAATTCCTTTCCCAACTATAAACTTAAACCCCTTTTAGTTTCATGCAAGCCATAGTGTTTCCTCAAAGTTACAAACCAAAGTTTTAGGAGATTAGTCCTTCTTATATTAAGGTTTTTCTACAATCCTAAAAAAGCAAAATGAGAGTACTATTACCATTTGCCATTGAGAATCCTTGCTAATGCAAACAAATTCATAGCACTTGCATGGGTACTCTGGAAGACTGAGCTGTGCACTCTGTTATTTACAGGCTAATGTTTTGGCTCCAGATGAACAACAAAAGCTGCAGTGAACAGAGGGTCACTGCTAGCAGTGCATGTTATGGTTGACCAAGTACAGCAATTTATGAAGGAAGGAACTTCCAGAATAAATTCCAGATTGGTATATGCGTGAGATTTCTAATAGTGATTTGACATCACACTTAGCACAACAAAAATGAAATGCTTGTTTTAGAAGCTCTAAGTCTGTTCTTTAAAAGAGGTTTAATGCACATGTGACAAGGAGTGAGAAGGATTAATCCAAGTGTAATACAGGTGGGAAAGGATTACAAAAAATGTGACATGGGAGAGTGAATATAGGGTTTTAAAGATGAAGGAACAACCTTCCCCCAGCTTTTAATTGGTAGAGATAGAGCTCTTAGATTTTTCAGAATAGCAAAGGACACATTCATATAATGAAGTCACACACATAAATCTGAAAAGTCTAAATAAGAATGATTCTATCTACTTAGTTTAGAAATCCTCTCTTCCACTCCCGCAACAGTTATTTCTTTCATGTTTCTTTTATAAATACTTCCTAAAAGTCTACTTCAGAGTGGTGATTTTTTTTAAAAAAAAAGACTCTTGAAAGAGAGTGCAAAAAAAAAAAAAAAAAAAAAAAACCAAAAACAAAAACAAAGCAAAAAGGAATCATTTCAGTAAAATGTAAAAGCACTTGTCCTGCTTCCACAGCTACTGGGCTACTGGGCAAGATGGCAAAGGAAGTGACTCTCGAAGACATACTGTAAATTAATGAATGACCAAATGTAATTATTAAGATGCAGGATTACTGAAAAAAAGAGATCCCTTTGCTTTAAATCACAGTGTCTTTTCCAGGCTGCAGTACATAGCTAAGGCTCCAGTTGTGCAATTTGCATCCTCCTTTTAGATTCCAGCCAAAGTCTCTTCTGTAAGCAATTAACCTCCAAGGAGTCTTTACATACTGACAGGTCC
This sequence comes from Phylloscopus collybita, assembly GCA_027886175.1. Taxonomy (NCBI): domain Eukaryota; kingdom Metazoa; phylum Chordata; class Aves; order Passeriformes; family Phylloscopidae; genus Phylloscopus; species Phylloscopus collybita. Next base: position 9,151,139 of record JAJNNQ010000007.1, read on the forward strand.
CACAGGGGGAATTAAGCTGAGTCATATATCTACTGAAGTTAAAGGCAACTCCCCCACCAATTTCACTGGGAGTAGGATCAAGAGCTCAATTTTTTTAGTTTAGAAATGAGAGAAGAGTAGTATGTTTGTGTATGAGAGCTCAAACTGACATAAGCAGCTAATTATTTCCATCTTTTTATATATATATATAAACTATGTGAAATTAACATAGAGTTTTTCCTTTTTTGTCTATCTGCAAGCAAATTAATAACAATAAATTGAAACAGATTTTCCAAAACCAAGACCTTTGTCATCTTGGCGCTGAAGAAGTCCAAGATGACAAAATGAATCACATTGCTAAGAAAAACACTGAAAGGATAACCTGAATTAAATTGCTACACTAACTTCCTGATTTGACCAATGAAAGTCCCCACTGCCCACATGCAGGAGGCTGGTGTGCAGCTTCCTAAAGGCCCTTCCACTTGCATTTACTTTGCTGCTGATAAAAGCAATTACTGACCCAAGTGAGAAAAGTTTATCACAGTTTGGTATAAACCACAATACACAAAAAACTGTTTTCCTCTCTAATCTTCTTTTAAATGTGGTTTGCCGAGGCTGAGCTTGCTCAGGTCTTTTTAACACAGGGACCTAATTTAGGGAGAACACAATAGCCCAGTGGAGTGACGCCATCAATGAAAAATGACCCTTGTGTACCAGGTTACCATTATCCCATCTCTGAGTTGCCCTTACCCACCTACACCACCCCAGCTGCATGCAACTTAATGGTGGCTTCAGCCTTTCAGGCTGCTAGAATGCTATTTATAACCCCACGGGGTCTGACTGTGATGCTATTCTTCATCCCCATCCTCAAGAGGCATTATTCAGACAGCATGATATGGAGAGATGGCTGGTACTACAGGAGAGCAGTTTCCAATAAACAGATCATTGTATTTCAACATAAAGAAGACTTCCAGTTACCAATTAGGAAGGCTGAATTCCACCTTTATTTTGTGTCTCACAAAGTATAAGCAGTAGGAAGAGAAAGGACTTTGGAGATGAAAGGCTGACAGAAATAGGAAGGCAAAGAGACTAGTCAAGAATTTCTTTCTAAGCTTTTTTTTCCCCCCTACACTACGTATTCTTTTTATTTTCTTCTTATCTTTAAAATGTTAGATTTTCTGTTAGATGGATGTACATTACAGTGATATGGACTAGTTGGGAAGAAAGGGCAAGATTTCAGAGTTGGAGTTGTCCCACTCTGCAGCCTTTTGCTTTCTCTTCCTGCTCTGCTCTAGCTACCATCGTTTCCTATGTCACACTCACTGCAGAGTGTGATAGCCCTACAGCCATTCTGTATTTATTTTCCTTGCTTGAAATAATAGCATGTAAAAGTGACTATTAGGAGCTCTTTATCAACCTTCTTCCCCACCCACTTAATTACCCTGCCGTCCCCTCTTCTCTATTCAAAACTGTTCTTCCAAAATTACCTGAGGATATGAAGGCACCTTGTTATGCAACAAGGTGGCAAAAAAAACCAAACAAAAACAAAAACGACCAAACAAACAAACAAACAAACCAAAAAATAAACCGACCAAAACAACTCAAAACAACAAAAAACGCAAAAAACAACACTACCACCCCCCCACAATAAAGGGTCTTGAGGAGTTTGAGGGCTGAGGACCACCTGCAGTGGGTGATTGAATGACTCAAGACCAGGGGCTGGAGTGAGAGAGGAGCCTTTTTGTGTGTGAGCCATAGCAAGGGGCTGTGTGTGGGTTTATTTGATTTCGGGGCAATGATGCTTCTCCCTGAGCTCAGAGAGGAACCACAAGCAGCACTCAGCGCTCACTTAAATCATTGAGCTGTGCTGAGGGGAGGACAGATAACAGCGGTGCTGCAGAGGCACAGTGTCCATCAGATACTGGAAAAGTGAAGCAGGTAGTGGACTGTGTTAGGAATGATGCCTCGTCAGTAGAAATTATGCAAAGATACATAAGCTCATCTTGCTTCTGATGCTTATTATAACAAAATAACAGGTCAGCAGAATAGTTGGCCAGCGCCACACTACAGAAATACCCACCTGGTTACAGTGTGGCTGTGGACTTTGGGTACATACGTGCTGGCCTTACAGCTTCTGATATGTTCATGAGAGCAGAACAGTGAATACTTCAGTAAGATTAAGTAAAAGAGAAACAGGTTGCACTTGGTGGGAAGGATTGGGGCATCCCATTGTTAGGAGTTTCCTAGGTGGTATTGCTTCATAGCCTTCAAGAACCACACAGTTCCTCAGGATTTATCTCTCAATTAGTACCAATACTTTTCTTTCTTTAGTCTCTCTCTACAATGATAAATTTACTATCTTTGTTACAGGCTGAAGTACATTAACATTCATGGCCATATATCTTGTGCCAGATGATTGAATTGCCATCTCCACCATGTTTCTCTTTTGGACAAAAAAAAAAAAATCACCTTGCTAATTCTACCTTTAGTTTGTCAATTTCTACTTTTTGTTTGAATTTACTCTATCAAGAATGCCTTGGATCAGAAAAGCTAAGAAGGAATAATCTGAGCAAAACAGGTGACAAGTACTACAACAACATTTATGTGCTAGGTCTCTTCAATAACATTTGTTCTCTGAATTTAGGCTGCTAGAAAACTACAAGGCAATTATAAACTTCCACCTAATAGTCATCATTCTGGTTTTTTCTGCTGTTGTAGTAACTAATTATTTTCTTCATTATTAATATTAAACTCAATTTTTTTAAGGCATGGATGATGACAATAAGCAAACCGTCTATTTATTTTGTCCAGAAAAGAAGTTACCTAATTTTGAAGATGCAGAGAACATACAATGCCACTCACTTGAAAATTTGTCTGGACAGGGAATCAGACACAAATTTATGAATTTTGGACTAGCTTACTTGTCCTGTCTTGTCCTGAAGAAACCCATACATATTAAACTAGAACTTTTATCTACAGTATACCCAAGGAAATCTCTTGCAGTCTTATGCTTTTTTTAATATTTCAATTGTTTCTAGGAATCAATACAAATAACATATTTTGTCTACCTCTGTAAGATATGGTAGCTGCACGATGATGGAAAATTAGATTATTTTTAAGATGAGAACACTGTAAATGGAACAGTCTTCCTATTAGAACAGCAAGGAAGGAATTCCAGCTTTAGTAGCCTGAGATGGAGTTAGCTATGTGTATCTATGGTACCAAATTGCATAACTGCCTGAAGTGGAGGAACTGGAACCAGTGCTCCAAGAGGCTTTTATGGCCATTGGCTCAGACCCATATTCCTATAACTAGTGGTAAAACAATTCTGTATTCTTCTACCACCAAAAGTAATGGTAAATTATAAAAAAAACCAAACAAACAAAAGAAAAAAAAAACACAGGAAAAAAAAAAAAAAAGAAAAAAGAAACACCCCCTTCAGACAGGAGAGATGTCTTTATGACATCTTCCTTGGGACTAAAGAAGACAGATTCTGGATTTTGTTTCTCTCTGACCTTGGCAGTTCAGCATGCTTTTCTCAGCTTAAGTGCCATATGTGTAAAATATGTGATGATAGGAGTAGTGCCTTATAACCTATGGGTCTGCAAGGACCAATCCATCAGTGCTCCTCTGGCACTTTGATGCTTATAGTGATGATAGCTACAAAAAGTGTACACATAGGGAAAATAATCCATTATCTACCCATGCAGAGGGCAAACCCTAAATTCCATTTTTTGAAAGGAGTTCAGATTCAAGTCCTCTTTTGAGATTCAATTGACTGTTTTGATGATGGTCCATTAATCTTCTAAACTGGAGTTTGCAGATTTGGCTAATAATTTATGTCTTGTTAGAGCACAGGATAGCTCTGAACTGAAAGATTATACATAGCCTTACTAAAAAAGTTGATTTATGTTGGTGAGCTGTCTTTGCTTTCATTCCTGTCAGTGACACTGTCCTTTTTAAAAAGCCCTTATACTTCAGGTTCAGAAAATCAGTTGAGGAAAACCTTACTAGCCATTCCCTCAACATGCTGGGGTACATAATTAAACTGCTGAGCTGGAGATAAGAGCCATGTTTCCAGTTCCAGTACGAAAGGGAGGCAGTTTGCACCAGTTCTGTCCTAGGGTCTGTCTTTTATCTAAGCAATGTGGAATACCCAAGGCAGATATCTTCCCATCTCTTACCTTTCATTACATAACTCAGCAAACTTTTTCTATGCCAGGACAGGACTGGCTGCCTTTTTGTCTTGTTACCACACACTGACCCGGAGATGCTGTTGCTCCCCATAGATCACTTGATCTTGTTCACATAATCTCCTTTGATCTACTTGGTCTCTAAGGATGAAGGTAGAATTGGTAGCTCCTGCCAATCTAAGAGCATGCTACCACCTAAAGGGAGCGATGCTGGACATGCCCTCTGCTTTTTCCCTTCAGGCTGTGAGCTGAAGCAGCTCCCCTGACTGCACCCAAGCTGTTGCTTGGCAGGAGGTGGAAGTAAGCATCCAAGGGTGGGGGGGAGCACAGGAATGAGAGTGGAAATGCTTTCCACAAGCAACAGGACTCCTGAAATGGGTCCAAACTTGAATTTTTTCTCAGGAGCTGCTCAAGAGCGCTCTGAATTGGAAAGGGCTGGGGAAACATGCAGTTGCCCTCAGCAATTCCCCATGTGCTGTGTTTCTGTGTGGGTGGGAGGTGGGTGTGAGTGGTGGTGCTGTGTGGGTGTCTGTAGCAAATTCACACAAGAGCCACAAATAATCACCAAATTCTGTGGCAACATCACAAACAGGAAATATTTTTAACTGTGCTCTCTGGAAAAGCAGGGAAATGATTTCACCAGAAAACAGTTAATTTAATTTTTTATGATGCATTGTTGTGTGAGACTCAGAGATTACGATCAATCATTAAGGTAAGGAGAGATTTTAATCTGCTTTGCATTCAATCTCTGATTCAGTTTCAATTCCAGTCTCACCACAAAATAGTACAAATACAATCACAATGCACAGCAATCAGGATTGCTGTGTACCTCAAAACAACCATTTTAAAATAAGTCAGTAAAGATGCTGCCTAACTCTTTTTTGATGCAGCGAATGTCTTGGCAGGCCAATCTATACTCGAGTAGTTTATTCAGTCTCATTGGTAGGATGAACACTGCATAGAGGCTAACATTTAGTATTGTGCTGGAATCAGTTGGTTTAAAGCCTGTTTTCACCAGTCTGCAGCAGCAGGGAACAGGGCCTCCCTGTCTGTGCCTGCAGCCAAACCATATGCAGCATATGTTCAGCTGAGGCACTGCTGACACCCCCTGTCAGCATCTGGTAATTTTCCTAGCAGTGACAAGACTTACATGAAAGTTTTAACTCTGAAACTCCTGAAGAGCCACAGACAGTACATTCCACAATAATAATTTTAACTGAGGAGCAGGAGGTGCACCTTTGTAACCAGCCAATTTCAGCAGGCTGCAGTATCATCTTTATACTTCACTGTACCAGGCCAAGAGACGCTTAATTTGTGAGAAATCCTACTATTCTCAGCTCATAAGCAGCTCCTGTTCCGTGTTCAGCCCTCAGAGCCAGAGATACTCCTGCCTGAGAAATACTGAAATAACCATCATCCTGCTCCATGCACAATATTCTGTGTCTTGATTTTCCAGCACTTGATCAAAATACGTCATACAAATAAACACTTAGAAAATATTCAAAATTGGCTATTACATTTTTCACTGGTCTGAAGGCTAAGAAACCCTTTCCTAAGATTTATGGTAAGACACCACGACTTCAGCTAAATCATTCGGTATCACCATGAAGCATATTCTCTTTTCTCTCTTCCAAGTCTTGCTTCTCTCATTGCCTAGAGCACCAAAGCTACACCACTGTTACTAGTAGAAACCAACAAGCAATTTTAGCCAAATCTCATTTTACTGGAACCTCTAAGCTTTTGAGAGCTTATTAGTTCAGATTTAACCTGGTATTAAAGGAGAGAGAGTGAAATCCAGGCTTTATAGCAAGTATTAAACAGCTTTGCTAACACGTAGTAATGAAAAGCAATTAGCATACGACCAAGTCCAGGCTCATTTCACTTAAACCAGGAACTGTTTTCCCAGGGAGGATATTTAGTACTTGTGACTACTTTCTGCTACAGTATTCTTACATAGAATCATGTGGTGCTTTCATCCTATGCTGAGAGTTTTGGAAAATACTTCACTGGCAACAGCAACCCACCCTTGTTCCCATAAACTTCTACCCTATTTCCTGACTTCCCTTAATGGGTAAACAGCTCTTAAGTTGTTAGCATAGCTAATTATGCTTAAAGTTACAGAAAAACCTCTCTAATTTACCAAAGACTCCTAAAAGCTCAGTTTTGTTTGGGTTTTTGCTTATTCCCCAGAAAAGCACAGCAGCCAACCTGACGGCCATTACTCCAAGAAAACTGGCAGTCAGCAAGTTGCTTAATCCTCAGTTTACTTGCATGCTGATTTCATACCACAAGGTCAGTTAGAGTGCATTGCTGGAGCTGTGATCTTGCAAATGTTTTAAGTAGGTGATTCTCTGCTGTTGCATGCTTAAAATCACACTGATCCCAAGAGATAATCTACAATAAATGTGTGTGCACCTGATAGTTAAAGTGGGGGAGTAAGGGCAAAGGCCAACAGTGCGATTGTTTATTTTTAAAAGATACGTTTATTAACACACAGGTGCATTTGAATTACAGTGAGACTGCTCCAACAGTTCCTAGAGCAGAACTGGGCCTTGGGCCTTGGCGACCCGAAAGTGTAAGTCTGAAAGCAAAATTCAGGTTTAGTTTTTAGTTCTGAATTACCACTGTTTGCAGGTGATACCAGGACCAAAATCAAAGAGTATCTCCTTCCTTGCCCAGCAGGAAAGGAAGGAGCTGCCATTTTGGAAGTAATTTTCCTTGTTTGTAGATGGAATTAAACCACATTACTTTAAGTTTTCAGATCCTGTCTTCTTCCTTGCAAATAATGGAACATTATTGTTTTCATCTGCATACAAAACAGTGAGAATAGCTTTTTAGAAACAGTATGTTACAATGCTCTTTCAATGCCAAATACATTACAACACAGACCAATAGTACTGTCTTCTCCTGAATAAGTTTCATAGAAAGAATAATAATTAATACTGTAGTTTGCACAGGCTACACCATAGTATGATCACATTAAGATATATTTAGTCACTCCATATTTCTCCTGGCTTCCCAAAATGTAAGCAATAGAACAGCTTAGTACTCCTTGGCAAAGTCTGCCTTTCAATATTTCTGAGTGACAGTGCTCCAGCCCAATGCCATCAGTGATGACACAGTGGTGCACACAGCCACCAGTGGCTCAGCTCTATGGCTGGATGGGCTTCTGCCCAAGGAAGGTGGGTCCAAGAAGCTGGGGTAATGCCAGGGAATTTGCCCCCCAATGCCACTGCCAGTGGGATCCCCTTGAAGTCACAGAGTACAAGCAGCCGATCGCACGGTGTGTGAGCTCCACCATGAATAATGCCCAACTGGCCCTGCTAGATGAACTGCACAGATTATCTGCAACTCTGAAAACCATATACACATTAACAGAGGGGCAAACCACACTGCAGCCAACACACAAAACTTTAGATATTTTGATATTAGTCTCAGTCACGGTTTTGCACTTAACTGGAAAAACTAATAAAGCCATAATTATAAAATGCAATTAATTGCCACCATATATACCTAAATGATTATGTCTTCCAGCAGCCACAAGGTCTGCTCTTCTGGATAATATTTAATCTGAATGTATGAAAATCCATTACACAAAATATTGTCCAGTTATGGTACAAACCTCGTTCCAGAAAACCTTCCTGGTATTTGAAAGAGCCTGTTGTTGCCTGGATTCTGGGCTCAGTTCTGCTGAGCCCCCTGTAAGCCCTTAAGCGCCTCTGGGAGGAAAAGGGACTCAGCATGATCCAGACACAGTCAGTACCTCGTGGGATTGAGCCTTAAGTTAATGTATAACGAAGGGCTGCACAGCAGTGTGTGAAATCAGCAAGTTAAACATACACTTGGAATAACTGTAACACAGAAGGAAGAATATTTACGGGACCATTTCATTAAATTAAAATGTCTTGAAGAGTCTCATATGCAGCATTCCTATATATTTACCAATCTAAAGGAAAGGTTTGGGAGTGTGCTGGTGAAAGTAAAATTAAGTAGTCAAGGCAGTAATAATCTAAACTTGCAATCAAAGCCTTCCAGTTAAATATCGTGCAGACTGTGATCTGGTTATTATCGGCTGGAATCTACCCTGAGCAAGCTGCACCTGACAGCGAGGACAAAATGGATGACCCAGAATGGTACATGCTGAATACACATCCGTGAAAGTGAAAATAACAAGGAGCATCAAAACTTTATCACCCAGCTCTAGTACTTGCAGGTGTCAGCAGCAGAACCAAACGCCAAAAACATACCTGGTGATACCGAGGCAGATGAAAGAGGCAGAACTCAAAGGTACAATTATGTCTTTGACAGCTGTGAAGTGGCACAGGAAGGCAAGCGGGTGTGCAGCAGGCACTGCCGGTGGGGAGCGAGTTATCCCAGCGGCAGAACAGTGTGGAACACCAGACGGACGCCGGCCAGAAACACGCCAGGGACATGCGCCTCCCTGCTTTTCCTGCCTGCTGCTCAGTGGGGGTGCAGCCACACTTTCCCAGAGACTCACATGTATCCCGAGAGCCTGGCATCACATACAGAACTATGGAGTGCCCCTGGCTTTATGCTCTCCAGTCAGAAGGACCTGTACAGCTCTCTCCTGTATATCCCTGTATAGAAGACACAGTTCTATGTTACAGAAGATCTGCTGGAATGTGATTCAATCTTCCCTTTTCCTCCACAGAAGATATAATCGACTTTCAAATGCATTTTTTCTGCATTAGAAAGATGTGAAGAATAACTTCAATTGTGAATGCAAGAGAACACTAATTCAAAGAGAAATTAATTTCTGTCTTACAGTTCTCATAGTTATTCCATGAATAATCAAAATGAGGATCTTTAATGGTAATATCATATTAATTTCTTGAAAGTGGGAATGCCAGCAGATTTCCTTAATAATAGGTTTACATATCCAAGATAATTTTCAAAACCTGATTAATAATTTATAATGAAGTACGAGGCTTCATATTATATCTCATGCAATAATCTGAAACTCATACATTATGGAATTCCCTATTATTAGATACATTCATTTTAGCTGAATGCTCTGCTAGGATCCCAGTGCCAAGAAAGTTTAACTGTATGAGAGGATAAAGACAGAACAACAGCTCTGCAATGTCTGACTTATGCTTGAGGCCTTGGCTAAAAAAGAGGAAGCAAACTCCTCAGATCCATGCTCTTCTCATGCAAGACTGGGTTTTTACAATTTTAAGCCTTCTGAGTCAGACACAAGGTCCACAAAAGTTAAGGGGACTTTCCCCTGCTTCTATAAATCTTTAAGTAAAGATTATAAAAAAGGCTAAGTCCAAGCAATTTTCTTGGTCTCAGGTCACTCACCAGGGTGCTCATCTAGAGTGTTGCCGTGTAAATATTGATTTTGATTATTGTGCTGGGAGGGGAGAAAATGAAGAAAACACTAAATATATGTTTGTGGTCTGAAATTTGAGGAGAAACTGAAATTCAAATAATAATACATTGCACAAATTGATGTCCGGTCAATCTGCAGCTCACAGAATAGCAGGTTGAGTTGAGGTTGGAAGATACCTCTGGATACCATCCAGTCTGGCGCCCTTCACAGAGACCCTCCCCTCCTGTGGAGGTCACCTGGTCTAACTCCCCAGCTCAAAGCAGGTCAGCTAGAGCAGGCAAGCAGGGCTGTGTCCTGTCAAGTTTTAAATAACATTTTAAAGTCTACAAGGATGGAAATTCCAGAAAATCTGTGGGCAGCCTGTTCCACTATTTCAGCAATTTCAGAAATTCCTGTATTTCAGTTTGTGCAGATTGTCTCTTGCCCTTTTACTGGACCCCAGTGAGAAGAGTCTCTCTCTGTTCTCATTGTCCTCTTTACTGCTTCACTCCCATCAGGTATTTGTGCACATTAATAAGATCTTCTCAGCATCCTCTTCTCCAGGATGAATGATCCCATCTGTCTCAGCCTCTCATCATGTGTCAGATGCTCTAGTTGGTTAACAGGTACTACTCCTAGTTTTATATCCCTTGCAAATGTGCTGAGGGTGCACTGTCCCATCAAGAATGGAGATGTCAACCACTACTGGCCACAGCACTGGTGTCTGAAGTACTAATGCCTGGCTTCCAGATGGACTTCAAGCCATTGATCACATATCTAAGAACCCAGTGGTTTGCTCAGTTTTACATCCCCTGACTGTCCACTTGCCTAGTCTGGGCTTTATCAATTTGCCTGGAAGCATGTTATCAGAAACAGTGTTAAGAATCTTAAGAATCTTGTACTCCATCACTATGAGTCACTGCAGCTAAAGCTACTCCCAGTCTTCACATGCTCAACCAGATATTTCTTGTTTGTAAGCTCAGGGAGGTCCAGCAGAGTGTTCTCATTGGCCCCTCAGTCACCAGGGTTAGGAACTTATCCTCAATGCACTCCAGAAACCTCCCAGATTGCCTGTTCCCTGCAGTGTTGTCAAAAATTCTGCCAAAATCCTCTGCTCTCCTCTTGTCCTTGGAGCTGGTCATTTTGTTGTTGAAGACTATAAACTTGACCAGGCATGATTTCCCCTTTGCAAATCCATGCTGACTATTCCCAATCACTTTCTTGTCCTTCATATGTTTGGAAATGTCTTCCAGGAAGATTTGATCCACCTCCTTCCTGGGGATGGAGCTGAGGCTGATTAGCCTATACTTTCCCAGCTCCTCATTCCTATTCACAGAGGCCATTCTGCAGCCCCCACAGACCAAACCCTGCCATGTAAACCAAATACACTCTTGTATTCTACCATTGATGTTTAAGTTATCAGGAGCTCCTTGTTCACCCATGCAGGTCTCCTGCCATCCTTGCTTGATTGTTGGACTGGAGCATTCAAGAGGTGATTCTTTAAAGTCAACTACTTAGCTTCACTCCAAGATGTTACACAAGAGAAATCTTCCAAGGATATTCCTGAAGAGGCCAAAGCCTCCTGTCTTGAAGCCCATGGCTGTGATTCTTCTATTTGTCCTGTTTCATCCTCTTAAGAATCTTGTACTCCATCACTATGAGTCACTGCAGCTAAAGCTACTCCCAGTCTTCACATGCTCAGCCAGATATTTCTTGTTTGTAAGTTCAGGGAGGTCCAGCAGAGTGTTGTTTCTCATTGGCCCCTCAGTCACCAGGGTTAGGAACTTATCCTCAATGCACTCCAGAAACCTCCCAGATTGCCTGTTCCCTGCAGTGTTGTCTCTCTGGTGAATATGGGAATGGTTTAAGTTGCCCGTGACAACCAGGATTTCCATCATGAGGTGGCTTAGCATCTGGTAATATTCATGTGGCTGTAGAATTTCTGCCTTTGATTGCTCCTGGTTGGAAATCTGTTACATTTTCATAGGACCATTCCCTCTCTGGAAACTACTATTGCATTTTACAAGTACTGCCAGCAATCTCAACCAAAGCAAAGAAGTCTCAAGAAGGCTTGGACACTAAACACACAACTGGTGACCTGAGTTTGGACTTGTTAATAAAACAACACATCTTTCCCATGCTCTATATGCGCCACAAGTACAAGAGTTGACTTCCAGGGCCTTTCTTCCACTACTTTTTGTTATCCCAAAGTTTAGTTGAAAAATGTGGAGATATGGAATACACAGTTCACCTATCAATGGTTCATGCCAAATCTTCTTCTATAGTCAGAACACAGAAAAATAGCAACAAAATAAATTGAAAAAAGAAAGAAGAGAAGACAAAAGTAGGCATGTCTGCATGTTGCTGTATCAATTACGTTAAGGCTTCTCAGTCTTAACAGCCCCACACAATACAAAGCAGGCCCTGAAAGAAGGGCAATTCCCCCTGCAAATATTTAGGTTAGCAACTGCAAAGTAATCCAGGCACAGCACTATTCATAAGACCAATTCATCACCAGGTCATACAAGGCAATTAGGCCTGGACACTAGATGCAGAGGGGAGCAGATTAACAACCACCAAAATGTTTTAAGTGATCCTGGTTTATTTTTAACAATATTTTAAAGCCTCTGAGAAGATTAATTCCTCAGCCCAAGCCTCAGCATTCCCTTGCTGCTGCCAAGGTAAAATGATGTACTAATTAAGTTCTCAGCACAGGAATATTCTTTGTAGGACTTGGGGTGACGCTGTTTGGCTGCTGCTAATGTCAGTGCACAAAAAACACCACTGTCCCCGACCATAAAAGTTTGACTTCTTTGCACCAGGATGAAAATGTTCCTACAATTTTCTCTCTTCCTCATTCTGTTTTTCATGCCCTCATGCAGAAAAGACACAATAGATTGAATCCATAAAAGCAAAATCTGCTAATGTGTGTTCTTCAATCATGAGACCCTGTTTCACAAGGAAGATTGTAAAACCTTCAACAAGTAAATTATCTCTTTGGTATTAACAGGATAAAGAAGACAGTTTCTTACACTGAAGATAAAATGCAGCTGATAGAATAAAATACGATAAATATATCTCTTGTGAAACATAGCAGATAAGATGTCAATATTAAAACTAAAAGAAAATGGTATACTGGAAATAAATAGTGAAATATCCAGGACAAAATCTTTAGCCATATTTCTGAATCTTGTTCTCAAGGGAAAACTGTTAGGAAGGACCTGCTGCATTAAACTGGACTAAAGGCTGTCTAATTAACTCTCTCATCTCCAAGTGGCTTAAGGAGGAACAAGAAACAAGATGAACACAGAAAAAAAATCCCTTTATTTTACTTTCCCATCTTCTGGGAGTCTACAGTTTAGAGTCTTCCTAAATCACAGGCTGCATTCAGAATACACTGTTTTCTAGTCCTCTTGGGGCAGTTTTCCACAAATCTTTCTGCTTCCTCCCTGTTTGCATTAATTCTTCAGAATCTATATCCTCATATTTCACTGAATTTCCCATAATTATTTCCCATAGTTAACTATGTTCACTTGGCACCCCAAGTGAAGTATATTCCTTTTGGTTTGATTTTAATCTCCTGCCTAGATGTTGCCATGTCTATTTGAAAACCTAGTTGCACCAGAGAGTTCTGAGAGCTGGGTGCCTCTAGCCTCCCAAATATGGGTGTTGAAAGAGGTGAAGTAACAAACCAGAAGGATGGGTTTCCAGGAGAAAATGGGAAAAGGGAGCACAGCTGGCAAAATAACATATAGGCAGATATGCAAGTTAGATTTCTGGACTATTGCCTAAATATTTAAATGGTGGTCATATTTGCTTCTTGTACCATTAGGAGGGGATTCCTGGTTTTTAAAATCTCAGCGACTGTAATGCATAAATGATAAATAAATAATTAATTCCTTAACAGCATGATGTTCCCAATCTTTTGTTTTCTAGCTTCTTTACATGATTCTTGTATTTTATACTGTCATTCAGTTTTTAAAGTAACATATTTAACTCAGTTTTCTAGCAAGCTGAAAAGCCAAAGCCCTACTGATGAATGCCACCACTTCCCCAAAATTTGCTTGTTCTCTCTCAGCAGCCAGTGCACCAAGAAGTATAAATTCCATGTTAACCTTTTCTCCAGTGTGTTCCACTAGTGTGTGACAGTGAGATATTTGGCTATTTTCTTCCTGGATAGCTAAGCTGTTCCATCAGCAACATAAAAATATTTTAACAACACAGCAACAAACCATGCAGCATGCCAAGGAATCACAAAGCCCTTGGTTCATTGTTGGGAGGTTACTTTTAATTACAAGGTCCTGATTAACACACTGGAACAAGGCAATAGCTTACTTCAAACAGTTCCAAATCATTGTCCTTAAAAATGCTGACCCTTGTCATAAGCAAGGACAAGTGACAAAAACAAAACTGTTTTGGCTCTGAGTGAATTCCAAGTTCCACGACAGAACTTTGCAGAAACCCAGTAATCTATAAAAGTCAGCTTTTGAACATTAATTTTGTAGTACCATAACCAGCCAAACTCTTCCCATTAGTAGCCCAAATCTCTAACTGATGGTATTCAGGAATATATTTTTAAACGAGATTTCTGTACAGGATTTTCCTTTTTAAATCTTACATTAATTATTTCTAGTTGGTGCAACCTAGCATATCTTCCTCCTCTTTCTCCTCCTCCTTATTATTATCATCATTACCATTGTCATTATCATTATCATTATCATTATCATTATCATTATCATTATCATTATCATTGAGTTTATTTAGTCTGTTAACTGACTGAAGCATTTTACTCATACATTTTGCCCAGAGGCAGCATTATCTGTTTCTTAGAAAAAGCATTCTGGTTGTAATTCAGTCTCTGCAATAGTATTAATGCAGGGACAGATCCTGGCTTCATTTGAAACTCTTATCTGCAGTTCTTCCACACAGAAGTAAAACATGAAATTACCATAATTGGGAACTAGTTAAAATTACAGGAGAATAAGGAAGTACATTCCTCATCATAGCAATGTTAAGCATGATAAAAATGAATCCAGAAGATTTTGTAGAGAAGATTCCTTCCTTAGAAAGAAGGAAATGACTGACAAAATATAGGCTAAGCTGAGCAGCTTCTGCACTGCTGCCTCAAGAGGGTACCTGGGTGAGTTGCTGAACATCTGAACTTTGAACATTGCAACAGACTCTTATTTTCTGCTGCTGCATGTGCATGAAAGCCTCCTTTATTTTCTCATCCCAGCAAACGGAAGCCATATGAAAGAAAACACCTTCAGAATACGTAAGCAGTGCTGGCAAGTTTAATCTAGAGACATAGAATGCAAATAAAATAGAAACCACCGGGATGATTAATTTGTGAAAATCTCTACTCCTTAATTTAATCAGAAAACAAATTATAAGTCTGACCAAGATAAATGATCAATTACTTGTTAAAGCTAACAAGGTGCAGCTGATAGGGCCTAGTAGATAAATCAAAGTCACTTTCAGCTAGAATTCGATGGGCAAATCCAACAGGATGGTTTGGGTGAATGAAAGACGTGAGGTGGCTTTAAATAAGACAGCTGGTTCTTGCACATCAAATTAACTCTTACTTGATGCTACCTGTGCAGTGGGAAGCTGTCCTCCCAATAGCAGTGTTGGCAGCCAGGAGCATATGTAAGGTAAGCCCTGTGTTGGAAAGCCAGGTTACAGCTTAGTTAAACTGCTCTCAAATTTGTTTGATGTAATTAATCAAATCCAGCATGTTTTCAGAGACCATAAAGTATTTCCATAACACAAAATAAAAATATGAAAAAAAAACCCAGAAACGCCAACTATAGCATTCTGCCAGTTTAACAAAAATGCCAGATGAGAACAATGAGCCTTGCCTTGCAGCCGAGCAATGGTCCCACAGACTGCATTGCAACTGCAGGTCAGGCACTTTCCAGCTGACTCAGGTACAGAGGACAGATGTGACACAGAGAGAAACATCTCAAACATAAGTGATACTGTCCAAGTGTTAATCTGTCTCACCTCCCCCTGCTCCAAGCCAACACACCACTTGGAAGAAGTAGTGTGTATTAGCAGGGATTGAATTTGCTCCTGGTTGGACCCAGGATAAATGAGCTGCTGACACCAGCCTTTCTCTGGAGTTCTTGTGGGTTAAGTACCCCTCAGCTCTCCTGATGAACCTCAGGCTCAATGGGACTGTTAGACCAAGTGACTAATCAAACCAAGCTCTTCAGCACAGTTGTCTCCATTTATGGTCAACCTACTTAAAACTCAAAATGTTCTCATAAAACATGCACAAAATTTACTCAAATTCAAAACCAAAGGTTGCTATGGAACATGTGGTGAGAGCAATACTGAGAAAATTGACTGTTTCAAGGGTTAAATGTCCTGAACAGAGATCTTAGAACAAAGATGGATTTTTAAAAAAAATTGGTGCTTTTCATTAGCAAGAGGCATAACATTCTTCTTCTTTTCCATTTCCCCTCCAGGAAGACAAAGAAGGGAAAGAGACAAAGGAATGTTAAATGATGTAATACCTCAGATATGCAATTCTTGTAATGTAATGGTATAGGTGCTTTCTTTGTTAACTGGGCACTCTGTGCCAGCAGTATAAGTCCATAGAGATTTAGGAGGCTCTGCTTTTTCGACAGATTGGCTGCTGAAATTTGAACTGCACTTGGAGCTAGATTAAAATTGTGTGACTAACTCTTCTTATCACAATAATATGTATTACTATCTGTTGTCATGGCTTCAAGTAATGACACTTTAAGTAGCAAAAGTAATCTATGTTTTGTGTTCCTATTGAATCACCATTGCATTTGACTAATATGAATCGGGGGGTTCAGACTCATAAACAATTTTCCTTCTGTTTAAAGTAATCCAGCTAATGTAAGTGAAACAACTTTTCCAGAACCACATACCTGCATACAACGTTAATACTTTGCGACCAACAGCAAAATCAAATTCTCAAATGACCAAATAATACAAAGGGCTATCTCTCTCCCAGAACAGAACACTAAACAGAAGGAGACATTTCATGTGCATTAGCAAGGATGGTTAAATACTGACTGATAACCATGTGACTACAGAACAGAAAATGTGATGCTTGTATTTGTAAAGGAGGAGGTTTGCCTGGGAGTTTCAGGGATCAATTAGGGAACCAGGAGGAGGAAAAAGTTAGCAGCCCTTTGGCTCTGCAGGGACACAGGACTGTCATTTCCTGATCAACAATGAACCATACTCCCTGTCTTGAAGTTTAAGAGGTCTGTTCTGTATGGAGGTAGAGACCAGGAATCAGTGACAGAAAACACAGTTATTGTAGAGTAACATGTTTTTATAGAGAAATAAACCTTGTAGAGATAATGAATTCTGCGTCACAGACGGTTTACCTCCCTGCTTCTTGCTGATACAGACTGTTCCCTGCTGGGGGGAACTCAGTAGCTTTCACTGATTTTTTCCTCCATGGGCTTTTTGCTTCAGTAATACCTAGTCATTCACCACCACCAGATATCGCTTCTCTAGAGAAAGGCTTGTAATTTTCCTCTGAGAAGCTTCTCAGCCTGGCATTTGCATCTGAGATGAGATCCTTAAAGCTTAATTATTTCCTTCTATTTTTTTTTTTTTGTTGTTGTTTTTTTTTCCTCATGGATTCTTCTACAGAAGGTCAGTATGGCTCAGCTGATGGCCCAAAGAATCAATTTGGCTTGCTTTTTTTCCCCAAAATGCTTAAGCAAAGGATACAAATACACCTGCAAAGCTCTTCCAGTCGCTGCCTCACCCAGAGCGCTGCTCAAACGGGCACTCTTAAAGCCCTGAGATCTAAAGTCACACCTCTCCTCGCGCACATAAAGTAGGAGCCATTTAAACTCTTCCAGAAAGTCAAAGAGAAGACTTAAAACCAATGTAAGACCCTTTACATTCTCATTACCCACCTACCACATCTGGTACCAGTGTTTTGTCATGAAGATCATATGTGTGTGTTTGTCCTTGTGTGTATATAGTAAACCATCAGAGCACTCTTAGTTTAACAGTGTAAGACCATGACATGAGCCAGGTTCACTCCTTGATTACATGCTTGTCTCAGCATTTCACAATTCTATAATATGCTACAGAAGAACAATTTCGTGCAAGAAAAAAAAAATCACTTTTCTTTTAATAAGTGGTGCCAGCCACTAAATCTCTACATAGAGTGGTAAACCTGTCACAACTAGAAATAAAATACCTTAATCAGCAGATTCAAATTTATGTGATTCTTCTTTTTGCTTCACTTTACTAATTGGTCAATTGTGCCAGATAATTTGCTTAAATCTAAAACAGACCAGGAAGCCTTAAAACAACATTTCAATGGTCAGGCTGTGCAATTTGAGTTACTAGTTTTACACGGTGGAGATTTACATTGTCTTGGCTAGTCTTTGAATATATTGGCTTATAAAACTACAGGTCTCTCCATGAGCAAACGATCTGTCTGCTGCCCCAGAAGTGCAAAGTACACACTGGTTTCCTTGAAGATGGGGTTGATTTTGACAGTTGCAGAAAAGGGTCTTAAACCTGCCCCTACTAAATCAATTCATTACACAACTGCCATTCAAAAGCTGTCCACGCTTCACAAAGCATATGAGGATTGCTGCTGCCCTGTACTGCCGCAGGAGCTCAGCCACAGCTGTAATTCTCATCTAGTTGGGAAGCTTGTTAAAATCCTCTAATTAAAACCCTCCATGGCCTTATTCAAGTCCTTCTCGCAGCCCTTGACCTTTTCCCCTCAGCTGGGACCCATACAGGTATGGCAATCTGCTATATCACAGCAGGCAGGAAAAGCATTATGGTGTCCAGCTCCTAGATTTTTCCATAAATACTTACCCCTTTCACACTTACTATTGTGTTGGATAGACTATTATGACACTATGTCATGAAATGCAAAACTTCTGGATCCCCTATCTGCTGATCTGCTTTTACATTGCTATTATTTTCTTAGGGAAAAAAAAAAAAAAGGGGAAGTTCCAATATTTGGAATTATTAATTGGGCAGGGAATAGACAAAAATGCTGCATCTTCATTTGCTCATAACAACTTTTCAAGCATCACAAATATTTCTAGTATAGTCACAAGTATTTGATACAGTAACATCAAATGAATCTAATTATCATAAATAATTTCCCTTTATCCCCTTCCCTTTAAGTATTGCATGCAAAAAACATCATGCAGCTCCTTAAGAGACAACAACTTTTTTCTCAGTAACAGCCTCCGTTTATGAGAACTGTTTCATAAATTCTTGGAAATGAGTTTCGCTTATGCTCTTCTAGAACTCTGAAAACAGAATATGCAGAGAGAGTGGCATCAAGGACTGGCAAACCACTCTGTTCCTTGTGTGTTGGAATCTAAAGGACAGTTAAATTTAGAAGACAAAAACTGCAGGAGAAAGAGAGACTGAAACAGATACAGTAAATAGACAATGTTCTTTTCAAGCCTTGTGGGACAACAGGTTGTTATTCTATAAGAGGAGAAACAAAAACTTGTAATTAAATATGTGATTCTCTGGGAAGATTTATAGTCCCTCTGAGAACAGATGACGTAATGTCACTATCAGGAATGACACAGCAAATTGGAAGAAAGGCAACAAGTACCAGTTAATCGCAACCTTGGCATGTTTGATTGTTATTCATTCGAGATTTGCCTGCTGATTGTACTAATCAACAAAAAAGAGAAAGCCTTTGGAAAGGATTTATAATGTCTACAAGGAAATCTTCATTTCCCTGAGAAGTGCATCTAATTGCTGCACCATGTCTTCAGGAATTATGCCCATCAATTTGTTTCACCTAAGGGCATGAAAGAAGAGGGCAAGGAAAAACTAAGTCGGTTTTACATTCCCTTATGAGCCTTACCTGCTCAAACAGTACATTCTTCTATCCAGAAATGCAGTCTGGTTAGAAATGGAAGAATCAGACCATTTGCCAAGGATTTCTAGATAACCCACCAGAGGCTGCAGTGAGCCAATGAGACCCTCAGGCGTGCTGCTGCCATGCATGTGCACATCCTGCACACATGACATGGGGCCTAGCCCATCATGCTCATGAGACAAAACCCCTGTCCACAGGCAGAAACACATGGCTCTCCTATAACTACCCAGGAGTCCTGTATCTCCAGCAAGGAATTTAGTTCAGAGCGTGACAAGTGTCCACACAGTGCAGTCTGCCACATCATTCTCCTGGAGAAAGTGGCTGTTCATGGCACGGACAGGTGCACTGTTTACTGGGTGAAATCTAGATGGCTGAGGCCAGAGTGTGGTGGTGAATGTACATCCATCTGGCAGATGGTCAACAGCAGTGTTTCCAAGGGCTCATTACAGCTCTGTTTAATATCTTCATTGGCTATCTGGATGAAGGGGTACTCAGGGTTTATCTTAGAAGAACTTTATACTCATTTCAGGCAGAATCAAGGAACTTGATCCTTGGAGCCCTTACCTATGACATTAGCTGCAGTGAGGCAGAGTGGAAGCCCACCAAGGTGAATGGGAATTCAGAGAGCTTTGGATGAGATCCCTTAAGAGCAAAAGGTTGCAGAAGTGTGACTCAAAGCAGACCACTGGCCATTACAGTAAAGTCAGCCAGGGTCACTCTACTACTAATACTGTTGTAGTCACATAACACATGAGGTTTATATCTTTGCTGGACTGCAGGTGATGGTTTAGGGGCCTGAAAATTTGAGAAAGGAAATGGCAGGAGGGACCGACTGCCCTGGCACACAGCATGGAGCAAACACTGCATCTAGGGGAATGTAGGGTCTCACCCACTCTTTCCAATCCCCTTGCAAATCCCTACAAGGTGAGTTGAAGAGCTTTAAGTTACTGCCATAATTCTACTGTTAAGTTTTCACATGTATTCAAACCCCTACACAACACAAATTATTCTAATTTTAGGATTTAGCTTTGTAACTGTTTAGAAAACTTAATTTGTCTCTCAATCACATCTCAAGACCCACAGCCCTCAAGCTCAGGGGCTCACAGCTGTCAAAAATCTTCAAAAGGAAATGTGAAGGGGAAGAGAAGAAAAGCAACCCTTCTCATGTTGAGCTCTGTACAGGCAGGGGAATCATTGGGCACTTCTTGTGGTTGGGGCACTTCCCAGCCACTTGCAGGGAGTAAATATACTCAGAGCTCTGCATGGATTCTGCACACCATGCCTGGCAGCAAATCTAGAGCCCCAGGTAGCTGTTTCTCCTTTACAGGACATCATTGTGGAACCTGGGGCAATCCTTTGGAGACTAGTTGTGGCAGGGTGCTCTCAGGTAAGGCTTGGGGAAAAGAACAGTCCCCAAAATGGTGACAGAGCTGGAAGGAGGTGGCACAGGTTGGCCAATACGAGCATGAAAGTAGCAGCAGGATCCAGGTAGGAGAGCAGGAGTGGACTGGGCTGGAGGAGATGTGAGAGTGATGAAGAAGGATCATCAAATCCTGAGTGGCTGAGGAGAGCAAGGGGTGGGGAGGAGACATCTGCGAATATGACAGAGGAGCCTCCAAATGGTGACCTGGAGAGGCAAAAGAGAGCCATCAGGGAGAAGCTGGCCTTCCCAAATGATTCCTCATGATTCCTCTCTCTTGGCAGTGAAGGAAAACTTAGGGAAATATGCAGATTAAACAAAGAACTACAGTAATGTGAAAAGGCAGATAGAAAAAAGAAAATTTCACTGAAACAGGTGATTTATTTTTTTTTCGGTCTTTTAAGAGTGAAAAAAACAAAGCAACCCAAGACATTTTTAGCTCACAGGATGAGCCAGCACATATACAGCTCACCTGAGGTCTGTGGCCTTGGTAGCATTGTGTTTTATTTTCGCTGACATAAACCATTCATGAACCATTTCTCCAACGCATTAATCATAAACAAGCTTTCCTTTTGCATGGATATTTCTTCCTGCCACTGTGATTTCATCTCCTAAAACAAATATTTTTATGCATGGAACCACTGAAAGAAAACAAGTCTGAGACTTCCCACTAATTACTGCATTTCCCAGGAGTTCTCCTGCAGTGTCTGGAGCCAGGCTCCCCTGCCACACGTTTTATTTTGTGGAGCCTTTCCCTTTTACGACTTTTGAAGCAACTGGTGGTGTTTATTGATCTTTCCACACAGCTGTTCTTTTCCTACAGGAGCTCTGAGATGGTTATTCTTTGGTCTGATACAAACGCTGAGGCCCCATTTTCTGTTTCAGGGAGTTGAGGAGGCAGAAGCTTTTTAAGACTCTGAGTTTGTGGGTGTAAAGTAAGCAGAAAATGCTACACACTGGCTTCACTTTCACAGTAAAAAAATGTGCTTGTGTGCTGAATTTCAAAATCCCGTGAGCTAACGGGGAGCTGTGATAGATAGTCTCACAAATGAGACTAGCTGTGATACATAAGGACGGGGGCGGGGGCATTGCAAGCGATCTGTGCTGGAAAAGGAGGTATGAGCCATGGGCAGCTCTACAGGAGAAGGACGGTGGAGCATCTGCACAAAACAACTCCAGCTACACATGGGCAGCTTCCCAGCACATCTCCTCATGTCCCAAACAGCACTTGAATCCCCCTCAGCGACTTACACTATTCCTCAGCCATCCTAACCAATTCCTAATATTGAGAGATCAGACCTGAACAGGAATGACCATAAGAGACCCGACTCGTGCAATAACAAAACCCACAAGCGCTCACGACCCGCAGATAACCCCGAACAGGGGCTAGCATCACCCGAGCGTGGATTTACGGTTCGCACTTGTGCGCGGCCCTCAGTGCCCCGGGGCCCGGAGCCGCAGAGCCCCGGGGTGAGGGCTCCTGCCAGGGGCGCGCCTGGCAGCCCGCAGGGCCCCGGGGTGAGGGCTCCTGCCAGGGGCGCGCCTGGCAGCCCGCAGGGCCCCGGGGTGAGGGCTCCTGCCAGGGCCGCGCCTGGCAGCCCGCAGGGCCCCGGGGTGAGGGCTCCTGCCAGGGGCGCGCCTGGCAGCCCGCAGAGCCCCGGGGTGAGGGCTCCTGCCAGGGGCGCGCCTGGCAGCCCGCAGAGCCCCGCTCCCGCCCGCCTGTCTGCAGAGCCACCCCCGCCACACGGCAGCGGCCCTCACGCTCGGAGGAGCGGGATGCTGCCTGCTGGCCGCTCTTAACTTGGCGAGGGAGCCAGGGAAGAGCACGAAAGGGAACTCGTGAGAGAAAATACCTGCCTTGCCGCTCTGCTGACTCCTCAGGAAGCGCAGCAGACGCTTGCAGGCGCAAAGCTTTCCCAAAAATCACGTCAGGATCTCCGCTCAGCGCGAAGAGGAGCAGGGGCGACCTGGTCCTCCCCGACCCGCCCCTGCCAGCAGCCGGGTTTCCATCCGTGAGGATTCCCAGCCCTCCCTCCAAGCGCCCGGGGGTCCCGAAGCCTTTCCCGGGCCGCCGCCCCCGGAGCCTTTCCCCTGCCGGCTGCGCTCGGGGGGAGGAACAGCTGGGAGGGGGTCAGCACAACACGCTCCATAAATTCTCCCCCAGTCTTCTGCAGACCTAAGTCCTTGAGAAAAATGCCTAAATCCCGCCGATTGTTGACATAGTAACCACATTTAGGTTTGTGCCCCCCTCAGAAGCCCTCTGCGTAAAACAATTCATTATGTGAAAGGTTTATCCAACGTGCACCGGGCTGGTTTGTGTGGTTTTATTTGTCCAAGGAAGAAATAAAATAAAGAGGCTGGACGTTTATACACTAGATTTCCCACCCAGACCAAGGGGTTGCTTCATTACACCAGATAATGTTAAGGACTTCCACAAGTCTTTGGAGGAAATATAATAACAAGCAAAAGAGGAAAAAAAATCATTATTCAGATAAACAGCCCATTTCTAATACCTAAATGAAGTAAAATTTTAGGAACTTTTCAGGAGGTCACAAAAGGCTTTGTATTTTCCCTCTAACTTATTCACATATGTTTATCCAATTTCTCCAACGATGCTTAAAACATTTTAGAAGTTCCCAACTAAATTTGTAAATCTACAGCAGACACTGTGAGAAAGAGCAGAGGGTCAGAAACAAGTAAAGCCTCTGGAAGACTTTGCTTTCCGAATTCTATGGAGATGAGCCCTATGGAGATGAGCTCTTTAGTCTCCGGGCAGTGGAGAGAAGAAAGATAAAAGAGAATTGTGCTGCAGGGATCACGTGGGGTTTAATGGGTTTTAATGCATCCCCTCATCCAAACTGCTGCCACCCTCCACAGACCTGCATGCAGATTTCTAGCCCTTTTACTGGTAATTTAGGCTATGGGAGCAGCCTGGCAGGCTTGTGCAAACCATGCTAGCCTGCAGGGCTTTTTTGACCCTATCTGCAAAAGGATGGGGGTGGGGGGTAAAATAACAAAACCTGAACCTTGCTATTTCGAGTTGAAAAGAGTCTTACAAGAAACGTTTCAGTGTTTTAACTCCGTGTTGCCTTAAAAACTACCTGATTTACAAATATCTTTCAGGGTCTAATTGTGTATTATTTACTACAGGTAACTTTCTCTCTGATCAGTGTTAAATGTGTGTTTAAGCTCGGAAGCAGGAGAGAACATAAAGAGTGAGCGATCTAGCATTTTCCTCCAGCCTTGAAATTCATTACAAGTGACCATAACCTTACCCTCAATACCCAGACAGCTTAATTTTCTTCACATCATGCTCAGTCTCTTCTTTCCCCCTCCCCTCCAAAACCAAACCAAAAGAAACAAAACATAAACAAAACGAAACAAAAAAAAATCAGATAAATTATTAATCCACATCTTTTTTTACTGGGCTGTAGCTGAGAATCATTTCCTGAGCTGTCATTTAAATGAGAAAAGAAAAGAGAAGAGAGAAAGAAAGGAGAAGCTTAAATGTGCATTCAGAGCTTTGAAAGTCACACCCTTTGATGACGTTTCATTACACTTTTTAAGGATAGATTCTGAAATACAGTCCCAGCATCAGTACGGATTTCTCAGATTATCACCAGCTCATATCCTGACCTCATACCAAATATCTAGGTGCTATTTTAAATGTTTTATATGTTAAAGAAACTGGTAGGTATTATGAAGCTTGTAAAGCTCTGGCACAAGTACCATGTTGCTGTGTATTTCACTGTGCATGTGAAGACAAAATATTTTCAGTAGACAAGGTTTGGTAAAGTTTTTAATATATTTCAAAGCAGGTCTAAAAGGGTTGACCACTAGCCCTGTACTCTGGCTCCACGGATGATTCAGTGAAGCCCACGGAACTACTGGAAGTGTTGGTAGCTCTGGTGGCTCCAAGGTGGTGTGAGGGAACTCCACTTCTGGCCAGATCTTCTTTGGACTTGCTGTCAAGCTCAGCTTGACACTGCACCTGAGCAGCTGCTGACCATGAGCTGCAAGGCTCAAGGTGAGTGTCACCCTCCTCTTTTCCTTGCATCCTTTGCCCCAGTTTGTGTTTGCCTTGCACTGCTACTGTGCTGGGGCAACTGAGGCAGCCATTTCAGCGAGCTGATCCTGTTGAAAACCAATACACCCAAAAGCCATCATTTTCCATTTCATCAGCTTGTTAAGCTGACCTGGCTACAGTTGTGCAACTGCTGGATGCAGCCCAGGGAGATGGGTGGGCAGTGCAGTGGGACAGCCCACAGTTGCTCTAGGTTATTTGTATTAAATTCTCATCTAAGCTTGTTCGTGCCCGTGCTCTCCCAGTCAAATGGGGTAACATTCTTTCCTTGTCCTACAGATTGTAAACCACTAGGTATAGAAAATCAGAGTTTTCACAAACTCAAAAACTCAACTTCGAAGAATGTATCATCATCTAGCAAAACCCGATAAAATATACAAGAAGTTAAGCTGATTTATTTCTGTACGTTGTGCATAGCAAATGAATATTCCAAAGTTAGTAAAATTATAGGTACTATATTCACTCTTCTTTTTGTAAATTGAGCCCAGATCCATGAAACAAGCTATTAATTGGGGGTAAGGGTGGGGTGTGAAGTCGTGTGTGTTCTATATTATTTTTCAGTATCATTTGTGCTAAATCTGTTTAGATTTGTTTATCTGAAAACTTTTTAACCAAAATGTGAAAATAACCTGCTTGCACTGTTCACTTAAAAATTATATCATAATTAGATTGTCTTACCATACACAGATAACTAAGAATTGCAGCAATTTGACATCATCCACATTATTTCGTAAGATAACAGAA
Source organism: Phylloscopus collybita (assembly GCA_027886175.1). Taxonomy (NCBI): domain Eukaryota; kingdom Metazoa; phylum Chordata; class Aves; order Passeriformes; family Phylloscopidae; genus Phylloscopus; species Phylloscopus collybita. Next base: position 9,176,771 of record JAJNNQ010000007.1, read on the forward strand.
AGTTACACAAGCACACTTACAAGGCCTGCTTTTGAAGATGAACTTCTACACTGATGAGATGGCAGAAAAGTCCTATGGCCTCTAGTAGTGGTGTTTTAGAAAGCAAAGGAGTGAATGAACTCAAGAAATGGGCTCTGGCCCAGAGCTGCAAACACAAAGCATTAGCAGCTGCTTAGTGCTGTGTTTGCAAATGCTCTGGTTCCTGTAGAAACACCTAATCCTTCCTGAATTCTGGCCAGCAATTTATGGTTAAGTGCAGACAGTAAAAGGCTGTTCTCATTACCTCCTTCTTATCTGTATGGTCCGTTTTGTGTGACAATGGATTTTCGGCTAGAATTTTAAAGCTTAATTATTCTGGCCACGTATTCGGCATCTATTTACATTGTAATGTGTGCCTAGGACCTATTTGCTGGGGGATGCATGATGGGATGGGAAGTTTGGATTCTGCCTTAGCCATAGGGAACAAAACAATACAAGGAAAGCACAGGAACCCACAAAGCCCTTAATGCAAATCATAAACTTTCTATAGGCATTCTTGAACTATCCTATAGAATGTGATACTGATTTATGTCTAGTGGAAGTCTCAAATATCCTTTCAACAGTGTCTGGAGGGATTAGCAGATTGTCAGAGCTGGGGCTGAGAACTCTTTCCCATTTTAGGATTGACCTCCTAGGTGCTCTGACCATAAATAGAGTTTCACAGAATCATTTCCTTGGGGTCCTACTCAGTCCAGCAAGACACAAAAAGCCACGAAATACTGAGGCAAACTGAAAAGGCAAAACCCAGAATAAAAGCACGCCGGAAACAAACAAGGTTTGTGGTCCACTCTTTAAAAAGCTAAAGCTGAAATTCATGGTTTTTTAAGGGATGCCCCTTATCCAAAGCAGATCAACGAACTGAGCTCATTTTGTGGCTGTTTCACTTGTTCAAGCTTTCTAAACTTTGTGCACGTACCCTGTTCAGTATGGTGTTCTGGTAAGTATCTCAACATTATCTTTTTTTGATCTTTATTGAATGTGGGCCCTAAATACCACAGTTGTGGGTATTGTCAACTACAGCAAATAGACCATAACTGATGCTAGGCATCCTATATTCGGTTGGGGAGGCAAGTGCTGTGTGTTTGCTGCCTACAGCTCTTCATGATGAAGCAGTGCCACTAACAGCAGCAGCTGGTGATGAAACAGTTATCCTCTTTATGCTGGAGCTGGAGTTGGTCTGACTTCACCATTACCTGATCTATCCCACTCAATGAGCAGAAAAATCTTCATTTTCTTCCTGTGGGATTGTTTTGCCCTGTATTAGCTCCTTGACCATCTCACCACAGATTCAAGATGAGCATCAGTAATGCTCCAAGGGAAACAGCAGGAGTGCACCCAAGTGGAATGGGAAGAGGGGCTGCCTGGCACTTTTTGGCAGTAGTTATCTTCTAGCCTAGTTCAAATATACTGCCTGACTGAGCCCTTAGGACACAGCTAGAGATATTGTCCAGGCCACAGATTAACAGGGTTAAGAGGTTATTTCTTTATCCCTCTCACACTTCCATGGAGATTACTGCCTCCTCAGACCTGCCAACAGGGTGGCACCTTTTCTATCCCCTCAGTCTCAAAATGATCTGGAAAACAAAAATCTCCTGTGAAAATCCCTGGGGCTAGTACAGCTCATTTGTACAGAACTGTGCCAGGGAGTGATGAAATGAGCAATTATATCACTGCATCAGAGGGTAAGGTTTCACCAGGTGCATGCCTTAGTTGATGCCTTATTACCACTGAAACAGGGCAGAATCTCCTCTCTCCCTCCTGCCCAGTTGTCTTTGCCCCCAGCTCATGCCAACTCCACTGTTCCTCTGACAATTTGATGAATGAGTTCAGCTCACTTAACTGACAGAAAATGCTTCTTTTATTTTCCCTGATTTATATAACCTGTGACATGAACCAGCTCACACAGGAGTGATGGAGCATTCAGGACATGCAGTCAGGAACCAGGACCATGCTTGGGCTGGAGTGTACTGTGATAGGTAAGAAGGGGAAGTAGGGCTCAATGTACAATAACATCTTAACATGGGTCAGCTGCAGCCTCCCCTTAACAAAAGCTGTTATTGCTATTTCCTGGCTGAGCCTGAGAGCCATCCCAGCACATACTTTACAAGCCGTGGTAAGGATAGATGGATAGTTTGCACAATGCTGGAGACCTTTCATCTCCTCTCAGGGAAAAGCTCTTTCTTGACATAGACAGGAACAAGTCCCAGGAAAGTATTAATTTGTTTAAAGCTGCTGTGCAGCTCCTTTGCCCTGCAGGGCCCTGGGAGCTTTGAATCATCAAGATGTCCATTCAGATGATGCAATACTTGTACTTGGACACACTGCCAGAGGACAGTAGGAGAAAAATCAAGAAAATCAGTGGAAGATGAAATGCTCTCTTTCCATCGAGACTTGTTACACTCATTTGAATTCCTGCCTTCTGATTTACCAAGTTACCTTGGCAAAGCTTGACTGCTTTGCTTGCAAGCCTACACCAGCTCTACTCCAGCCCAGGTACAGATGCTGACATCATCTTCCCCCTCCCGCTGGCACTTGCCTGCTAATGAAATACAATTGGATAGAGGAGGAAGGAAATTCAGGGAGTGTCAAATGCCAGCCTGAGTGCCAGCATACCATAGCAGGCTGGTGCAGTCACCCCTGGCTTTGCTTCAGAAGGATTTGGAGAATGTCACTTCTTTTTGTATTATATTTTGTAGCAAATATTTGTAGGGTGACATTCTGCCTCCTCCCCTGCTGGTTTTTGTGCTGAGCAGGTTGCTGTGGCTGGTCTTGTTTCAAACAGTGCTGAACACCTGTGGGAATGATTTCAAATGACTTTATAAATGTCCTGCTTACAGGAAGGCATGCCATTTTGAAGAGGTAGCTTGCCTTCTAAAAAGACAAATCCTTTCAAAGGTGTTCCACCATTAGTGTTCAAATCTCTTGCTCACCTGACGCAGCAAGTTGAGAGACCTGCATCCTGCCTTGACTGACAGTTTTGGATTTCCTCTTCTAGCCATCGATCTTCTGGGTGAGAAGTGCTCAGAAAGTCAGGACTCAGAAGCTGTATGCTTTTGCAAGCACAGCCTTCTTGTGACACAGCATCAATCAATCAATCAAACAATCAAACAATCAATATTGGAACATTGTTTTTTGAATATGTGATATATCTGCATGTAGCCCAAGCTGTGATACCAACTCCACCAGTAACCTCTGACCACTGAATGAAGTTAAAATCTGGCTGCCACAGAAAGAATGCCTTTGCTATCCTCCCCAATTTCCCTTTCCCTCTGTCATCCCCATTTCCACATTACTCCCTCTATTTATTTGTCCTGACTTAATTTTCTGCCATTCTTGTGAGTTGAATTGGCTTATTCTGTTATTGGAGCAGTGCCAGAGCTGGCAGCAAAGCAAGCAGCAAAGATACATGGGGAAGAGAAGTGAGAAGAAGCTGGATTTCATGCTTGCCCAAAATGCAACCTAATCAAGAGCCAAAAGGCAGGGCAGGGCACGAAGGGTCTAAAAGCCAGAGTTACGGTGAAGGTAGCAAATTGTGCTGTGCCCGTGTCTGCAGAGGATGCTGTAGTCTGAGGTACTCCCAGAGAGTCACTGTTTTCCCAGCCTGGTTATATGCAGGTTCAAGCCAACCTGAGAGCAAAGAGCTGCCCATTGTCCACTTCTGTGTTCTAGGCAGTTTTGGCATGAGCTCCAGCACTTTCCAGTCATGCTGCACTGGGTGTTCAAACAACCACAAGAGGAAAGGGTGGTGTGCTGCTGTGGGAAGTGTATCTGATTTTTCCATTTAAATCCCCTTAAATAAGCCTTTCTTTTACAAAGCAAGTCTCACTCTTTGGCAAAGCACATGGATAAGCCTGGCTTCTCAGGCCCCTGGGAATACCAGTCAGGAGAGCAAACCCTCGCAGAACCTGCAGCTCCTGTGGACCTCAGCTGGTGGCTACTGTCATGCTTCCCAGGACTTGCCACATGAGCTGCCTTCCTTGGATTTCCCATTAGCTGGACTTTCTCATACTGGAGGGCTGATTAACTCATCTTCTTGCTACAGTGGTCCCATCCCGAAAGAATGACTGAGGAAAAGAGACTCCCAAGCACAGAGAGTTGGTCCTTATTCCAGCTGCCATGTGGGAATATACAGAAAGCCTTTGAGGAGCCAGCTCAAAAGACCTTGAGGTATCTGTGCTGAGGTCCTGACAAGATGACTTCATATTTCCTGCCCCAAGGCTTTTTGAGCAATATGTATGTAAAAGCTGAAGCTGAGCATATTTTAAAACTCATCACTCCTGTATGTAATCGGTGCCTTATTAGATTTCCAGCAATGCAAAGGGACTAATTTGGAAGCTACCTGGAAGCACCTTTTTCTTTTATGTTCTCCAGTGTTTTTCCATGTTGCTCCATGTAACTAAATTAAGTGTTCTGATAACAGTGCTTAAGAGCAGTGGAAAAGCCAACATATTAAATAAACTTGGCCACCTGTCATATTTTACATGCCATCTCTTGCTCACAGCCTATGGGTTTAAATGCCTGGCAGCTGAAGATATGGCACAGAGTGGAGAGTCCTTGGAATTTACTCTTCCTTGCTTCATCTGAATCTGAATTTGTTGACCTTTACTCTTATCTTTTCACCAGGGCAAGAAACACAGAGCTTTTTGCACAGCTGATGTGCAGCCCAGATGGTTGGAAGCCTACTGGGACTGAGGGAAAAGAGTTGTTTAGAACTACCCTGAGAAATCTTTGAACCTCAGGACTGCAGGAAGACTTCAGTACAACAGCAGGATACTGCCACCATACAATCCAGCCACTACACTGCCAGGAGGACAAGAAAATCATGAGAATTTTTGAGGGTTTGGGTAGGGTTTTATTTTGTGTGTGGGTTTTTGTTTGTTTGGGGTTTTTTGGGGTTTTTTGAGTTTTCTTGGGTTTTGGGTTTGTTTTTGTGGGCCTTTGGTTTTTGTTTGTTTGTTTGTTTTGTTTTTTCTTGCTAGGACAATATTATTCTGAACATATCTTGTTCACTGATGGATATAGCCATGTTTTCTTTTCCAGCCACAGCTGCCAGTTGGAGGTGAGAGGCTGGCTTCCCAAATTGTCTGTTCCTGGAGTCTGGCAAGGCAAAGCAACATCTATGACCAGATAGCCCAGAATAAGGCCACAACTAATCTGCTGGCACTTGAGGGCAGGAACAGGTATGGGGAACAAAGTGGTACCTTGTTCAGAACAGAAATGTTTACACTGACATGGGTGACACACTGTTGGTGTTTTATTTACCAATTGTACTTGTTCTGACATCCCACAGTGTGAGTGTCCTCAGCAAGGCCAAAATCAAATTAAATCAACTGTGTTATTTAGAAGACATTTACTCCTACATGGAGGTACTTGATTACTTTGTTGACAAGTGCTGTGGAAATGTTAGTCTATTAAGGAAGGTGAAGCAGAACCACTTACAGATGGTAAAGGTTTAGTAGAGGGGTTGACCCCTGCAGAGTTTGGTAACATCAGCGATGTGAAGACACTGTTGCTCTCCATCTGGTCCTCTGGAAATTCACCCTCTGTAGCTCCTTAAGGTCAGCAAAGCCAGTGTGATCTGTGGAGCACATCCCATCAGGGTTTTATCTTCTACCCCTCTGTGAGTGGCTGACACTGCCTGCTTATCCCTGCTCACAAAAGCATGGCTCAGCCTAGCCTTCACAAAGCTCATTCCAGACATTTGCTGGAATAGTTCTCTGAGCTGCAGGGGCCCCAGTGACATTTGCACCCTGTTTTGCTAATAGCAGTCATGGCTCCTACAGTTGGTAGACTGGGCCACAAGTTTAGTTGTCAGTGAGTCCAACAGTGGCTGTTGGATCATAATAACACTGGTGCTACAACCAGCAGCCAGTTGTTACTTGACACAAGACTTTAGCTTCCTACAAGCTTGATTTTCTCTATTTGTAGAGGGGTGAAGAGCTCAGCATGTACTTTTTGTAAAGTCACAGGATGCTACACAGTAAACAGTGGTTTTATAAAGAAGCATGTGACTGTCAGAGGGAGAAGCAGCATCTTTTTCTTGAAAGAAAAAATTTTAAAACCCTAAACTTAGTGCCATTTACTTTGGCTTTCTTGGCACACCATGGGGTGTTTACCAGTGGGGATGAGAATTTACACTGTTCAGATGCCTCAGAGAAGTGACTGCATTAATCAAACCACCCAAAATGTGATTATGGCAATGGCTTCCCCAGAGACTTGTGTTTTGGTTTTAAGTAAACAAATACCCATCCAAGTAGGAGGAAGATGACTCAGATAAAATCACACAGATTTGTTATATATAGCAAACATTAAATATGCTTAAGATTCCCCTGATACTTTAAACAGGATAGTTTAAATTATCAACCTCTGAAACTTCATAGGTTCTAATTTAACAACTACAATAAAGTTAATGTAGTAATTTTTAAAATAAAAATACTTCTGCTTCTCTTGAAATGGGCCAAATAGCACATTTCAAAATAAAATTTAATTACTTTAGACACAAATAGCCTGAATTTCTTGCTAATATTTGCTGGTTTCAGAAAACATAGCATTTCGTTATACCTAGAAAATAAAAGGGTGCAGAGTTTGCCAGCTAACATCTTTCCTGTTTGTACAAACTCCAGTCCTCTGAACTGTACTGGACCTCTGGGCTTTTCTGTGGGATGAAGGATTTCTGGCAACACCTACCTTTCAGACCCATGTAAGCTGTTCTTCAGGCACAGAGTAACCCATTCTTGAAATGTGCTTTTTCCTCACTTACTCACAGGGCAGTGGAGTTGGTCAAAGCGTACAACAGCTCAAAGAAAGGGCAGGCATGGAGCAATTTCCTTTTGTAAATAATTTCATACAAGACTGTTTTACATCAGTGCACAGACGTGTGTTTCAGTTCTGGTTATGTACACCAACAAGTGACAGAAACACAGTGACATTGGAACACACTTTTGCAATCGCAGCTACATTTCTGGAAACTGAACTTCAGCAGCAGTTCCCTAGGAAATAACAGGAAAACCATACTGAAACTTTGTTCCTTCTACCTATCCTAACCTGCTTCATGTTTTCCTTAGTGTGTTCCCTCTGAAATGTTTCAGGGGGGTGGAGGGACACTTGCAAGGAGCAGAAGTCACACTTCTTCCCCTGCCTCCATCTGTGCTGCAGGCACCATTTGCACAGTGAGCCAGGGAGTGCTTGGGGCTCAGAGGACAGCTGTGTTTGCCCTCTTTCCCTTCCTTATGCATGCATATAGTCACCTCTGTGCAAAAAACATCCTCAAGGTCTTCAGGAACACACAGTCAACTAAGCTGGAGAGAAAGTAATAGGGAAGAAAAAGAAGGCTTGCCTCAGACAGACACAAAAACCAGTGCCACCCTCAGCCACAGGGAGACATCAATTCCCAAAACCAGGTTTCCTTCCCCAAATGCTGAGAGAGGGCCTCTGGACAAATGAGGTCAAGCCTGGGTTAGTGAAAGGAGGATATAGGTCTTTTAATGTGTAATGAGGCAGAACCTAAAAATCTACTGAAGACAAAGGAAAAGCAGCCAGGTCAATAGGAAGTGTCAGATGCAGCCCTGAATCTGTAGATACTATGAAAGGGACGAAGCACGTTCAAGACAACAAGGACTCCATTAGCTGAATCCCAGTTTTCATTTGCCATTTAGCAGAATTCCAAACCACAGCACACTGAGCCACTCTGGGCATAGGGTCAGCAGAAATATCTCACTTGTCTTTGGGTCTCTGGTTTTGTACTATGGCCCTGGAGGCAGAAGAGCTGTTCAAAACTGCCTTGGACATGAGGGAAAGCTTTGGGCTTCCTCATGAACTCTTGTATCACACCCATTCCTGCCTGGGTGTCACTTGTGCCCTCAGTGCGGATGGGACAGCAGTCAGAAGAGGGCAGGGCCAAGTGAGTGAGGATTAACAACTCTTTGGCATTTCTGATAAATCCAGGCCTGCCTAACTATGCTGTAAGAGATTGAAGGTGAAAAACCTGCATCTAGATGGTGACCTGCTGAAAGACCATCACTGGCTCAGGACCTCTCCAGCTTTGAGCTGGAAATCACCTGGGAGACCAGAATCAAAATCCACAGTTGCCTTGCAGCCTTCTCCAGAGTCTGCAGCTAGGCAGAAACTAACTTCAGCATTAGTAAAATAAGTGTAGATAGTTATTTACTGCTTCATTGGAAATTTACATATTATTTTCTGATCCAAAAGAAATTAATAGAGCTGAAGCAAACGTGCCACTACAGCATCTTCCTGCATAATAGTTACTAATGGCATGATTCTTTGGTATCCCATTATAAATCCAAACAGTTAATGTTATAAATGGAAATGGTGAGTGACAACAGTCCTTTCATCTTTGCTTCACAGTATCTTTTAATCCTCACTAACAAAAAACCTGCTTTCCATTTTGTCATACTTCTTACAGAATCAATAAAGACAGGAGTCAGAATTCATCAAAATGCTGGGCACAAAGCCAGCTTTTCACAAATAATAATCAACAGCAATAAATAATGATTGAATTTAGCACTTGTGAGAAGTATCAGATTTAACTGTGCCACAAAATCAAATTCTTTATCTTAGAAAGCAAAGATAATACCAGTAGTGGCAGCTCAAATACACTCCTGCTGCCTCAGAGTGGCAGCCAGGCTTGGAAAGGCCCAGTCTAAGCTCAGTGACACTGAGAGGACATGCTGATATGGTCACTGGCCTGTCACTGATGAGTGGACATCTTTCTGCAGTGACCCACTGCTCACATTTCCACCTCATCTGCTGAAGTGCAACCGGCCATTGCACACTGCAAGCCTACACCCCAGGGACATGACACTCATCTTGTGTCACCTCAAGCAAACACTCCAAGAAAACATGCAAAATCCAGCAACAACTGGAAAAAGATTAAAGGGAAGGACTGAAAGGCATTCCCTTGTCTTTTCCTTTGCCCTGGAGCCAGGTGAAGGTATGAAAAGGGTTGTTGCTGAGACTGCTGTGGCTTGAGCCAGCCAGTCCTGTAGCACTGAGTTCTTTGTGGAGTGTTTTAGATTTTGCAGTCTTAGTACTACCACTGATGTAGGGAATTCTGAGGAAAGGGTGAAGGCACTCTCTGTAATACAGTCTGTCTGATTCTCAGCCCCCGGAGCCACAAATTTTGGGGAAGACCTGCAACATTTCAGGCAGAACAAGCTGTCCTAGAAGTGAACTGGGAGCTGCCAGAGGGGACTGAGAACCCCAGCTGAGTAAACCAGGCAGAAAACTTTCATATGAGGAACAGCCCTTCCAGGGCCAGGATAGATACAAACCATGCATCTCCTCTTCCTAATAGCCAAGAGCAAGAAATACTTGCATTCCTCACATCTACTGGCATATCTTGATCCAACTTTATATTGACACCTAATGATAATGTACCACAGCTATCTGTGACACTCCAAAACTACCTTGGCTCTCAAGACACTGCTTCAGTCTGGAACTGCTGTATCAGTTAGATGTGAAGATATATGAGGAAACATAAATATACCTTCTTTTTCTTCTCCTTAAAATAGTTTTTATTACATCTCACATTTCCAGAGGGAATGTGGCTACAGAGAAACACAACATCAAAGTCCTACAGGGATTGTAGAAAGCTAACATGTGGAGAGCTGGCTTTCTTTCTTTGAATTGAAGATGGCTTAAATTAAGTAATCAATTAAAGATATTTTGGTTAGACATAGGAGCTTAGAAATCAAAAGTCACAAAGATCTTCTTGCCTCTGCTCAGGGAGGATGATATTCGAAATGTCTAATTCCAAGTTGAGTGAAGTTACCTGACTATACACAGTGCAGCAGCAGACTTCTGGGCAAATCATTACAACTGCCTGCAAGGTATGTTGTGGAATGAGAACAAACTGTTATTTCAGACATCCACAGGTCAGACAGCTTTTCATCTGGCCTTGATTACAGAGGAGCAGATTTCCCATTTGCATGCTTAGCATTAGGTAATGAGAGCTTTGCACCCCTGTGCCCTAGCCCTCCTCAGAACAAGCTGTGCAAGATGAGAGATTAGCATCCTGCAAGAAGCTTGCCTTTTTGTAGCAGGCATGGGTAGCAACATGGCTGGAATTTTGTTTCAGGAGATGGTCCATTACACATGCAGGAATATTTCAAATGCAGACAGCTTTGCAGTTCAGGTCTTCTGAACTGCCTCCAAGACTGCAGTGTGACATGGACTACATAATTACTATACTTACAGGAGAAAACAAAACATAAAACTTGTATCTTACTATTGCTGAGCCTCACCAATGCAGTTTGTTTTTCATGTTTCTCGAGTGAGTGGAAAAAAATAATTATGGCCTAAGAAAGTCAGAACACACCAGTATTGGCTCCCTGCTACAGCTGTGAAGGTGGGAACACGGGAGGCTGGTCACAGAACAGCCTGGAGCCTGTGGATTGTGTCTTCAAGCTGCAGCCCATTAGCTATGACATCTGCTCAGGGGCAGATCCCAAAGTGTGGCAGAGCTCAGCAGCTTCTCTGCTCACTGCTCACTGCCTCTTACCCAAGAGGGAGCAGGCTGCTGGACCACAGATCATCTGCATCTGGATACAGGACCAGAGGATAGGAGAGGCTGTAGTGGAGCTCCAAATGCATGGATTCAGCAATGGGAAACCACAGACAATTATATGAGCCTCACAGTTAGCACATTATATTCAGCAAGTTCTCTGAGGTGATTTGTAGTCCTGTAAGTCCACAATAAGAGGCACAATAGAAAAAACGTGATAGTAAAATGTGCTATGCAAAGTGATGAAAAACATACCAAGAGATAGGGACTGCAACTCCAAAGGATGCCTACTTGTCCAGAAGTGGGATAATACAGGTGTGTAAGGGAAACACACCTGCCTGTTCACCAGTGCAAAGAGCAAGTGCAGTCTGGCCCTCTGTGAAAAACACAAACCCATGGCACAGAAGTCAAGGAGAAAGAGTTAAATGTCCTGATTTGAGGGTCTCTGGTGGACTGCTATGTTTGCTGCTTAACTCTGGCTCCTGAGACCCTTCAGTGAATCTTTAACTCTGAAATTACCTGACTCTTATTAAGATATCTCATGGTTGTGGGATGCAGACTTCAAAGCTAACAATGAACTGTCAAAGGCTTGGGGAAGAAAAAAATATGAAATCCAGCATTGTCAAATCAGCTATTCTAAAAACAACATATTAAGTTTATTTAATTTATTTAATTAACACATTTGTCCAAAGGAAAAGTTTATTATTTCAAGGCAATATATATACGTAGTGCATGCAGTTTAATTCCTCCACACTGACTTTATGCACTTACACTGCACTGGAGAGTTCCCCTAGGCATTATACAGTACAGAATAGGCAGCTGAGGTCTTTCTTTGGTGTTCTAGGAATCTAAATGATATGGAATCTGCATGACACACATCTGTGTGAGATTTACTTCCAGGATATTTGAAGAACTCAGAGGACCAGCTCTAAAGCAACCATGATGCTCTCCAGGGCTAACTAGGGGTTACTGCAGCCCTAGTGAAGCTCAGTTCTTCTTCATCTGCAGGGATGGAAGATTGCTGCCCCTTTACACCTGTGGCACAGCCTTTTACTACCCTAAATCTTGTCTGTCAACTACATTTATTTAGGACTGACCATCAGCTTCTTTCCTTGTGCCTTCAGAACAGTTTTCTGGTTTATTGAGTCATTGTGAGTCTGTATCAGGGGTTAAGTACTGAGCTCTGTGTTCCAAGCATTTGTTTCACAGGGATTAATTTAAAATGCAATGCACCGACAGGTGTTTTTTAAATTCCCTCCTTGGGTAAGATTTAAGTAGTAGTTTGGGAAAGGTGTGTACCTCCAGGCAGCTCAAAGCATTTGTTATTTTGTCTTGAAGCAAAACATCCTACCACCTTAGGTCATATGTGCATTAAACAAGGAGTCATTTAATGATATCTCTTTGTGAACCAGATATCCCTGTCTGAAGTCTGCCTGGTTGGAGATACAATAGTTGTAAGGGGAGAAATTCCCCATGGTGCCAGCACTGCAGCACCTAGATGTGGGGAGCAACATCCAAGACTAGAGACGCCTCCTTGTCCTTTTTGCACAGAAGGCAGGCTGTTATCAAAACACAGTGGATGGAAATAACCTGATACCAGCTATCTGATGGAGTCACAGGTGCTAAACAGGTGCATAATGTAGCAGCTTGTGGAGACAGCAAGGAAAAGAAATGGACACAGCCAGAGGTGCCACCACACAGCCAAGAAGTATGCAGGGGGAGGGGCCCACTGGGGGACACTGGAAGGTGGGGTTATGCTCTCCCGACATGCTCACAGCCTGCTGGGAAGATTTGTCTTCAGACAGGAGGGACAGCTGCCAAAGGTCCCAAAGCACGAATGTCTGAAAAGCCAGGGACTCTGTACATCGTTCATCGACCAGTGAATCCCTTTCTGCCTCTCCTCTCTCTTCACACCATCACAGCCTCCTTCTCACTACATCTCCTAGAGCTGCTCTCTCCTCTGTACTGGCCCCCTCCACATTATTCCTTCTTCACTTACCTCTCTAGAAGTTTAATTTCCCCATAGTAAGGCAACATAGCTGTTTTTTTGCTGCAAATTCATTGTGATTTGCACCCTTTAGTACTGCCTCTCTTGCTCACAGCGTGAGCTTCATCTCAGGTAGCATCTGATATTCCCTGTCAGTAGGGAGAAAAAGACATTTCTAGGAGAAAATTATTTTTATGATGTTCAGCAGACATCTAGCTGCCTTTGCTTTTCTAAACCCATGAGGCTGAGCAGGGCTGTCTGCCTTTCTCAGTTTGTATGCCTAGAGCAGAAGAATCCTTCAAGTTTACTGTTTTATCAGTGTCATGACAAACATGCTTAATAACACACTTCTGTTACACAGCAGTGTGTGAAACATTAACTAGACTTCCTTTTTTTCAAAGCACTTCTGCAAACACTTCAACCCACTAGTCCTTATGGTGGCTAGCTGCCTCTCTCCCTAGCAGGGCCGTTGCAGAGAGATGCAGTGATGAAAAGATTCATGCAGCCACAGAGAGCAAAAGGAAGAAGTGTGACTGCGCATCTTAAGGACTCTACAGCTCCCAAGTCTCTGCTCCCAGTAACACTGATATATTTTTAGTCAACCATTTCTCCATGCAAAATTTGTTATGGAAAAGACTCCCAGAGCCAGGTTCCCCACTTTTGCTTCCTTTTCTCAGGGTTTGCGAAGTCTTTTGAAGTTCTGAAGAGGTTCCCTTTCTATTTTGTGTGGTACAGCTATGAAGGATAATTACCTATGGGAGACTGCAGAGAAGACAGAGCCAGATTATTCTCAAATGTGCACAATAGAAGCAAAAGAAATGGATACAACATGTAACATAAGGAATTCTGACTCAATACAGAGAAAAAGGTTTTTTATGATGATTTTGGTTGCACAGAGGTGGCAGAACCTCCACGTTTGGAAACTTTCAAAAGCTGATAGGACAAGGCACTGAATAACCTGCTTTCATGGGAGGTGCTTCAAACAGGAGGTTGGGCTATGGACCTCCAGATGTACCAGAGGTCACTTACAGCTTTCCTGATTATTTAGAAGTACTCCTGTTCATTTAGTCCCTACAGGAGGAAAGCTTCCCAGAAGACTCTCACTGAGAAGTTCCAGAGGTTGTGGGAGTATCCATGTCATGCAGACAGTGTAGGACAGATGCTTTCACATTAAGTGCTCAGAAGACATACCAGATACCAAGAACTATTTAATTGTGGGACTGTAACACAGGATAATTTGCATTGCTTCTTTTTCAAAGCTGTAGTTTAGCTGGGGCCTCTTTTTTTCCCTTCTGGCAGCAAGTACAAACTATACCAGTACAGGGTGGTTTACAGCATGAAGTCAACTACTTTAAAATGACCATGCACAACTGATAAAAGGCTCAGGGGCAAATGTAGGCCAATCAATTTAAGCTCTCCTGCTTTTTGAAAAGGTGCTGTATTTATGACAAGACTGAAACCAGTTGTTTCTTGACTCAGAGACGATATCAGCTCTTTGTAGATTTTGAATTAGCTGAAAAATGTCTATGATCATTGTTAGAAGCCCATTTCATTCCACACCCCTCTGCTGAGCTTGCCACCCCTGGCCTCGAGCAAGGCTACCTGAGAATCAGAGGAGCTCAGTGCTTTGAAGATGCTATTAGAGAGATTTCTCTATGAGTATATCATTGTCAGGTGCCAAACAGCCAGTTAGGACTATTTTACAGCACTAACAGTGCTTGCATCTCTTTACTGCCAAGTATCAAAGTAAAAATTAGAGAGGGAATCAATGATAAATTAGTCTATAGAGGGTTCTTTCTAGTTCTCATTGTTTAAGTGTGGTTTCTTCAAATAACAAGCACAGTCAGATTTCTGAGTATAATCCATGCTGGCCTGGTTTATTTAAATTGATTAGAAGAGAAATATTGCCATTACCTTCAATGGAAGGTAAAACTAAACAGCCTCGAAAATCCCACCTATAACAGAAATAGGCACAATAAATTTGTTAGTTTATTACTAAATTCAAAACAGAGGGGCAGGGCTGGGCCAGAGCAGAACTGAGAGAAGAGTTTCTGTGTATAGTGGCTGGGCAGATATGCCAAGAAATGTATTTGTACTAATTAGATTTACTCAATTATATTTTTGTATTTAGGTAGGTTTTTATGTCAGAAAATTATGTATGTATCTTAAATCGGATATTATTTATTTCTTTTCGCTATGACTTTCACATTGTCTAGGTATTAGGTATCAGAAAGAAGCCTTCATGCCATTTGTGTGATATTTACTGTGAGGTTTTCCTCAGCTGAGAGAAGCTTGTTGCATCCTGGAGCAGTACAGGAAGTATAGCAATAAACAATGAAATGTTTATAAATATTCTAGATGGACTAATTTGATGATTATACTAATTTGATGAAGGCTGGACAACTGCAGGCAGACAAAAAAAGCTAGGCTGATGCTCTGTGAACATTGCAATTTTTCTTACACTTGTAGACTATGACAGGAGGTTTGAATTCATTTCTGATTGCCAGATTCATAATGAATTTTTTTATTAGTGTCATTAATTAGTACTGAATTCATCCAATATACTACTGAAATAAGAACATTCACAAGTTTGGAAACAATGTAGATTGGTATTTTTTAACTGGCAACTGAGAGACAAATTTCATTGTATGTATTAGAGATACTCTATTAATTCCATGAACAAACTTGCAGAATTGATTTCTCTCCACAGGGAAGCTATCACCAGTGCACCAGATATAGTTCAGAATTATCTTTTTTTGTGAAGAAACTTGCTACAGAAGTCCCTCCTGCAAAGCCTTTGTGAAAAGTTATGTAAAAAATGCAATTATGTAGGCCCTCTCCCTTCACCATGAGCTTCACCCTGTTCATTTTAGAATATGCATCCTGCTAAGGGTTTCAGCAAGGCTTTCGATTGTCTCTCTACTCTGTGTATTTGTGTGCTCCCCACTGGATCTGTACCCAAATTTTGTTCCAAGTGCTTTTAAGGGTATTAATTTTTTCCCTTCAAATTAATGTAGCAAACTGCCAAAAAAATGTCTTCAAATAGGTTGAGATGCAAAATTTAATCTTGTTCGAACTATTTTATGTCAAGGAAAAATTTTATTGTTTCTTACAATCCAGATTATGTTCTTCAAAGAATTTCAAAGGATTTATCTATGGATTATTAAGGTGGGATCAATCCTGCACAGAAAACTGAATTACAAATGTATCTCTTTATCCCTATCTTTATCCTTGCTAAATGTGAAAGCTCTCCACATGTCAATTTAGCTCAAGAAGTATTTAAAGAGCCATTTTCTGCCTTTATAGATTCCCTAAAATCTGTCTGTATTTGTTCTGAAAATGATGCACATCCATGTGTCAGAATGGCATTGGTATCCTTTCACACATAACGGGGGTACAAAGAGGATCAGTAAATACATCAGAGCTGTACATACCTCAGTGCTGTTTTGATAAGAAGTCAGTCATGGGACATACAGTGTTTACTTTCTATGCACTAAACACTGGTGGTCACAGCTCCTTGTTGGTTCAGCCCAGAACATAAAGTGATTCACATTTTATATGGCACAAGAAGAAGTTATAATAAAGACAATTAAGAATGAAAAAACCCTGAGCTCACACTGCCGATCAGATATGTAAGACAACAAATGGGACAATATTGAAGCTTTGTGAGGAAATATTGTATTTACAAAATTGCAGGCTGTTTTGGGTTCCATCTGTGTGGCATTTGGTAGAGAACAGATCAGGCAGTACTTCACCAATATATTGCCAAAACCTATTTACAGTGAAAAATGGCTATCACAAGCAATTATCAGCTTCTTAAATGCTTGAAACAAGAGTTCCAGTCACCAATTTGAAGATCTTTCCATGTAATTAAAGACTTATGTATATTCTTTCAGTGCAGGCTGTAATTAATATCCCAAATTAAGCAGTGTTTAGATATGTATTACATGCAAGTGAGCTAGCTGATAATCCGATTAGTTAAGCAGTGGTTTTCCTCTGTGGTTTACAGATCCCTGAGAATCAAGGATCTACTTCTAAAGCTTTTGGAAAGGACAGCTGTGGGAGCATCTCATATTACACCAAACCAATACAATTCCAAAGCAATTACTGCAATGAGCTTTCTGACTGTCCCCTCTGTGAGCTCTGCTGCCTTTGAGGTGCCAGAAGCCGACAAGCAACTGGGGAGCTGTAGGGCAGATCAGTTCAGCTCCCTTTCCCATCTGGAAAGAAAACTAACTTTCCAATGGGAACAACTTCTATATATGACTACAAGAAAACCAATCAAATAAACAAAAAAACCCTAACAATCCCCTCCCTGCCCCCAAATAAACAAAAGAAAACCTCACCCAAATCCAAACAGTAGGAAATAGAGCTAGAGAAAAAGAAAAGTGGGGTTTGGTTAAACCCTTAAGAAAAAGTCTACTTACTGCAGGTTAGAATGAATTAAAGTGAAATTATACCCATACTACTCTCAACAGGCATATATGTTCCCTAAAAAAGACTTTACTCTGCTTTGTGGAAAATATTTAAATTCCCCAAGACAAAGCTATAAAGCACTTTATACCAAGCCTTCTCCTGTCTCAGGAGGTCTGTAGTAATAAAATAATCAGAAAATTAAAAGAACTACAATAACGAATATGTTAGTACTATAATTAGTAGTTTACTATTTACTATTACTATAATTACTAGATTACTAGTAATTTTACTACAAAAATACTTCACAAAAATGCAAAATGTGCCTTTGACTACCACAAAAATACATTTGTCTCACCATCTCCTTGGAGGTATACCTCTGCTTTGCAATATCCTCCAAAATAATCTAGCACCTCAGAAACTGAAAGCACATCAGAGATTCATCAGACTGCAAGAGCAATCATTCTGCCAAATCTTATCCCAGGTCAGCAAACAGCACATATCACAGTGTACCCAGCAAAGAATACACAATGATATCATAAGCCTGAATACAACCTTTCCACCCTTCACAAAATTTATTGTAAGCAGTCAAAGAGGAAATATAGATCAAAAGACATATACAACCACTTCTAAGGCTTTGCAAGGCCTTAGTTTAAGTGTTAGAAATCTGCATCCTGTGACACCCAGGATAAAATGTTAAATTGTTATTTCCTCATGACATTTGTGAAAGCCCACTTGCTTTGTAACACAAAGAAAATTATGAATACTTGAAATGGGAGTCTTAAACATCAATGGAGTCTCAAACAACAATGAGAGATTGAAACATCTGTTTGAGATGAAAACTCTTAAAGCTCGGACATTTGTTCAAATGCTTTGGAGAGATGGGTGGAAATGTTCACCCACATACATACAGAATTTTTGGAGATTATCCCTTTGGATAGGGTGTAGTACCTCATTCAAAAAGAGCTTTTCACTACCAGAAAATTTTAGCCTCTTGGGCCTCCTTTTGCACCCATAGGAAAACAACAGTGGTTTCAGTGGAAACTAAAAATTTTGTCTGCCTCTCAAGTGACCTCCAGGCTAGAATGAGTTGTGGGGGCTTGAGCTGCATCCTGTTTTTCATATGGTCAAAGAAGTTTGTAATGGAATTGGTCATCCTTTGCTTTGATTCCTCTTTTTTATGCTGAGTTTGGCTCTCTAATGCTATATGACAGAAAATTAATGACTGAATAAGAGACCTGTTTGTTAATAACCTTGACACAGATTCAAATTTGCACAGGGAGAAAGGATCAAACATGGGAAAGTCAGGGTTACAGTGCAAATGCACAGATGAGAAGACCACTGTCCCTCTCTTTTCCTCCCACACATGACAAATCCCTCACTTTGTTCTCCAGACACTGACTGACCCCTCCACTTCTTGCTCTTTAACATGTTCCCCGTTAGGGGTATCCCCTCATCTCTGAAGTTTTCATTTGTTCTTTGACTTCAAACTATATTCTTCTTACACAATGTGGTAGTGTCATATCTCATGGAAGTAGAATTTAGGCACTTGAAAACACACAGGGCTTTCGCTGCCATTTACAGAAAGAATTTTTTGCACTATAACTTCTTCCAGCTTCCAGACTGCCTTTCATTGACATTAGAGCTGCTTAAAGACCCTTATATCAGCGGTCACGTAAAAAGTCTTTTCTATAAATAATGATTAGCTCTTCTGCTTCCTTGCTGTCTCTCCATCCAATTATAAATGACATCTCTTGCAAACTCAGTTCCTGGAGAAGACTGGCCTATATCATCATTAAGCATAAGTATATAAAATTACTTATATTAAAACAAAAGCTTATGTTGTGAAAAACACCATAAAGATGCTGGTATGTGCTAAAAACACAAAATTACTTGTGTGAACAAGACCTTATATATTCCTGGAACTGATACCTTGATGCTGCCATTCCTTGAGGGTGATAAGTTTAATACAACCAATAGAAATAGTTTTAGCTGTTTTTTATGAAATGGCACCTGAAGTGTGTTCAGACTAAGTGCTTCTACTTGATCATTGCTATATCCAAAAAAACTCATTTACTCATGAACAGAAGGTTCATGTAGAGAACAACTATTGAATCCAGTACTTCTGAGAGAGTAAATCTAACTATTTTTTGCCTTTGGTTACTCCATGAGCTCTTATAATTCAGGTTGCAGCTCCTTTTTTCCCTTAGGTGTTTTCCCTCTCCCTTCCCCCTTTCCCCATATGTATTTCTAGATGAGGTTGTTGAGCACTTCTGTGACATTTTGACATCATCACGATGTAAACCCTTGTTATCCTTGCTCTCTCCCGTCCCTGTTGGGATATTTATGATAGATTTATAATAGATTTATGATAGCCATGTCTTGGCCTACAAAACCAAGTCAGCTGGGAATCATTCACACAGCCCATGGCAATGCTCTTGTCACTACATTGCTGTGCAGATGATGGCTTTTAAAGGCAGGAAAGTCATATAAAAATTGGTTATTGCTGTAATGCTGGACCTTGGCAGAAGTGAAAGTCCTAACCAAAATGACATTCCCCATCACCTGAGAATTCTCTTAGTAGCAAAAGCAAAATACCTCAGTAATGCACAGCTTATATACGAAAGAGTCCAGTATACCTTTACCCTCTATAAACATCTTTTTATAGACACCATTAGCCCCTATGCACCATAAATATTCAAGGACTACTGTTTTGCGGAATTCATGTCTTGAAATGCAGAGTCATACCAAAGTATGATATTGTTTGCTTCCAGAAATTATTTGCTGATGATGTTTCATCACGTACATTTAAAATAAATCACTTTAAAAAATTTAATTTCCACAAAAAAACACCAAATGCTGAATTCGTTTGAGTTAATGGAGGAGAAAATAGCACAGTTTTTTTTCCATGGACTCCAGCTTCACATGACCTCCATTCTCTAAATTTTCTGGATTAGTCTACATAGTCTTCTAGTAGGCAAATTCATACAGTCCCCAAATATGGGAGTGAGATGAGCCCTTCCTGGCTCTGCAGTGAGAAGAGGGAGGAAGGATAGTGGAGAATAGGGTGTGAGAGATACTTTGCTTTCCTACACGTCTTGAAAACAGCAGCAGCTGTCTCAGGAAAATGGCAAAGGGGATCTAGCCATAGAAAATCAAATAAAAAGAAAACCCCTAAAATTCAAACACACTGAGTGTGAATTGTCAGCTACAAAAATTTGGCTAGTAATTTGGAGTAAAAAAAAAAAGGTTGCTTTATTGTTTCCTAGAAACAGTTATTGGCTTTGTGCACAGAGTTTGTATGTAACCCTGAAGATCAGCAGGCTTTGACTGCAAGGAACATGCCCAGGACCAGACTATACAAGTGTTACCCAGGATCTTAAGCACAGAAAGAGCTATAAAATAATCAAATGTATTGGAAAATTCCAGTCTTCTAGAAAGCTGCCCAGAAATCCATCTAGGGGGTATTCAGATGAATTTATCCCACAGTACCTTCTCAACATACTCAGAAGATAGACAGGTTCAAATGAAACATGACCCAAGCAGAAATAAACTGCATTTAAATATGAAAAATCAACAGTTATTTCCTTCCTTCCAGTGTGTCAGATTGAAAGATTTGTCTGCTCCCCTTGGAAAGGAGCCTGCAAAATTCTCCAAAAAGAATGTTCTCGATAATAATCCATATTTAATGAAACTGTACAGTGGTTATATAACCAATGCTGATTTCATAAAGAACCTAATTTAAACTTCATAAAGTACATAGTGCTTATGTTGGAAAAGCTTGAACATGTTTTACTAGGTCTGAACCAACAGTCTTACTGGCAAGAGATAAATGCTTCAGACAATTTGGTGCTAATATTTCAAGTCTCTACAGAAAAAAGAGAGAAGAGAAACACTGAACAAAATTAATTTTGGATGTAGTTCTACTTCTTCAGATAGTTCTGAACAGTAGATTAATCCAATATTTTAATCACTCAACTCTGTTTATTTGTTTCAGACAGTAAATCAGTCAATATAGATCACTAGTGGACTCATTTTTTAAAAAGACAAACAGTACTGGATTAGCAAACAAAATAAGCCTTTTACTGCAAATAATTTATGTTCTACAAAGGTGGGCTAAATCCTCATCAACCAAAGAGATAGCTAACCAGGAGAAAAATAGTAAAGGGAAACACCACTACAGAACCACAAATATTTCACAATACATTACATGGAAAAGTTATTTTTGGCTGTGAGCCAGCACTCCTGAGAGGATGTGTGGAGGTTGCTTTGTCACTATATCTTGGATATGAATTTTTCTTCTTCCAGATGGCTGGCTGTCCTGCAGAGCTCATTTTTAGATGCTTTCTGCTTGGATGAATATCTGAGATAGAGCCAGAATTTATCTTTTGTGGGGCTAGCTGTAAATAAAGTAAATAAAGGTCACACCGTGTGTAGTCAGATGCGTGGCCAAATGAGATGTGGTTAAGTCTAGGGAAGACCTATATGAACACAGAATCAGGTGCTGATCAGCCTAGCATAATTTATGCCAGTCAGTAAGTCTTCCATCTAGAAGTGTCTGGTTTGGATTTTCAGCACATAAACACTGCCAGTTTAAAGTGCCTTGATTTAGTGGGCCACTAAGAGGTAAACCTAAATCAAGTCTTACAGCATAGCAAACCAAACTGAGATAGAGATTCCAGTATGTGTCCCCCCTGACCTGGCAAAAACATAGCTATGATTTAGCACGGAGACAACAAAGCAGAGCCTGGCATGGATATGGACATGTGTGGCTTTTGTCTGAGTTCAGGATAATACACAGAAAACAATCTGTCATGAACAAACCCATGTTATAGTGGCATTAGGGAAGTGCCATAGCACCTCACATGCAGACTGCAGAGAAGGCACTTTCTTGTCTCTGGCATTTATCAGCAAGGAAGTTATATAGATTACATGTACACAATGTAAGTCACACTTACAGAGAGTTAAAGCTCAGCAGAACAAGAACAGAAGTGCTGCTGGCAGGTGAGGAAGCAGACCCAGTGAAGTCCCCTTTCATTGAAGATACGCAGCCACAATCAGTAAGTCAGCCTGCAAGTCAGATCTCCTGGAGGGGATTTTTGCAGGAGCTATACTCTCCCAAAGCCTCTCCCACTACCCCAAGGGTAGGGAAATTTCTGTTGCAGCTGAGTAGCCACTTCCAGCTCTACTAATAGCAATATATCTCAAGACTTTTGTAAGCACAGCTTATCATCTTGGAATACAGAAGACCAAGAGGGCATAATAAAAATATCAGCATTGTTTAGATAGTGAGAAGGACTGAGAGACTGAAAGACTTGACCACTTTGTGTAATACCAAAGTATTACCAAAATACCAAAATACCAAAAAGTAGTGAAGAAGAGAGTAAAAGCAGCCTGTGCATCTCCTAAATGCACGAGAGTGAGAACCAACAATTTTGCTTTATGAGTTTTGCACCTGGGATGCCAGGACACTGTCAGAATCTTTCAGAAATGAGATCTTGTCTGTGTTATAAGGCTCTGTGCTATGCTCTCAGTTTTTATTCAAATGCAGACATTTGCATGTAAATTCATGGGTCACTAGATTGAACAGATATCTATATGATGTCATGATGATGTCATTTTTCATTTTAAATAAAAAAGACTGTGAAACATACTTTGATTTTACTAAGAACAAGCAACAAAATATAAAATGCTAATTTACAGACAGTTTTAATTCTATGAGCATTTGTATCATTTTGACTAACTGTACGAATTAGCCATACTCAAAATTGTCTCCCAAAATTATATTTAAAAACAGCTTCCAGGCACACCTGAAAAATAAATATGTGTTTGATCTGCATATGCAGTTCTGTCTTCTAGTGTCAGATGCTCCCTGTGAAGCACAGATTTTTTCAGACTGTTATTTCGCTTCTGGGCTGCTCATATGTACTGAGGTATGGGGACAAAAAGACTTTGCATATGTTTAATAGGAAAACATTCTGGATTCAGACTAGTGCCTTGTCAGTCACAGAGTAACGAGTTGCCCCAGGGATGCACTGGGGTTTTGTTGCATTTTTAATGAACAACAAAATAATTTAAAAATGTCCTGAGAAGACTCAGGATGAAAATTATACTGAATTGGAAAAGACACAAAAAAGAAGCCTCAAAAGCATTGGAGAAAACGCCTTGCAGTAAGAGACTTAAAGGGATCAAATTATTTAGTTTATCAGAAAGGAGTTATACAAGAACTACAGGAGTCTTTAATTTAGCAGCAGAAGCATAAGAATCAATGTCTCAAAGCTGAGACTAAGTAAATGCAAAATAAGGCATATTTTGATGTCTAAAATAGGATGTAAGCAAAATTTAAGTATGTAAGGCAAAAAAAAAAGAAGTTTCTGCATCTTCTTTAGCATTTCCACACTAAGCTTCCTGCTCAACCTAAAAGTTTTCCAGATGCCAATGGTAGCCCATCTGTGGCCGCTGGATTTGCCAGAAATGGAAATGTGGGATTTAACTGTACGCCTAATACACTGGCCCACTGTTGCTGAAAGGGAAGGTCTCACCTGCTTTCCAGATTAAAGTGATCCTTTCCATCCCTTCAATTTCTCAGACTTGTCTGCCAGACAAACAAGAAGTTATTTGGGATGTCTCATCTCATCTCATCTCATCTCATCTCATCTCATCTCATCTCATCTCATCTCATCTCATCCTCATCTCATTGATTAATAAGTCTATGAGTCTACAATCTGCCCAATAACTGGAGAGTTTGGCATAAAGTCAGTAATGGAAGCAAGTGATCTTCTGCCTCTCAGTGATATTCATCTGTTAGATCAGGTAACCTGTGTCCTGAAACCATTCTCAGCTTAATTGTTTAAGACAGCTAATTGCATCCCTTGGCCAAGTAGAATTCACATTCTTATTTTTTATCTCCTGTACAATCCTCATTACCACAAGGCTGCAAAGAGAGAGGTAGGAGGATCCTCCTAATGCAGCTGGGCTGCAGCTGGGCTGAGATTCCAGGACCTCAGGAGCTGTGGGATGTCAGGGAGCAGGCCTGAGGGTGTCTAACTGCCTGATGCCAGAAGCTTGGTTCCCTCACTTGAGATGGGTTATGAGTTACTTTGGATGCTCAAAGTATAAAACCACAAACAATCTTGAGGGTAGAGAAGGGAAGCCCAAACCCCTTCCTGAGGTAAGCGCTGTAGCTACTGGGCTGCCAAGACGTGCTCCTTCACGCTTGCTTTCTTTCCACCCCAGATCTCAGGTACACATAGAGGCTGTGGTGTCAGGATTTCCTATGGGAAGGAAATTTCAGGCCCATAAAACTAAGGGACTGCATGCCTCAGCTTGGCACTGCTAACAGGGCAGTTGCATTGCCTATGAAGCTGCTCAGACACGTCTAAGCCAGCTTAAAATGCGCTCACGCAGGTGCTGGTAAAGCCCTGCTGCCAGCATGGCACTCAGGGCACGCTCGCTTGCCTTGCTGGGACACACTCACTGCTGTGCTCCTGAGGCAAGCTCCTGGCACACTATAAATGTTTCTTGCATTCCTCCAGGACCCTTCTGTGCCAACCTTACGTTCCTCCAAGCAGCATTCTCTGATGGGAGAATAGACAGACACACAGTGGGCAGGAGGTGGGCTTGTTACACTAGTACATGGTGCTTCTTATTTCTCTGATTTCTGTACACCCACAAATTTGGATGAAGTTGAGACCGTTAAAGAAATTGAAATTGTGTTTCCAGTTTTAATCAGTCCTTCTTTTTTCTACTTTTCTTGAAATGCAATAGCACTGTGCACTTAACTGCCTAGCACTTACCCTCAAATGCTAGATCAACCAGGCATTGCATCCAAGAGTTACACGTGTTACAGACAAGGCAGGTAGATGAAATAGGCACCCAACAGGGCTCTGCAGCTTCACCGGGTTTGGCTGGAGAGTTTCTCTCTGCTACACTGAGCAGGAAAAGTAGAGTCTTTGCTTTTCAGGCTGAATCTGGAAAGACTCTTTGGGCTCTGGGAAGAATGTCACCACAGTCCTTGCTCCTGCTCTGCTGCAGTGCTACGATGCTAACAGGATCGGAGGATTCAAATCTGCAATCTTGGAATCTGGATTTTTGCTGCATTATCCTGTTCCTTCTCTCCTGTCACCAGAGATTATTGTCCTGCTCTTACTCCTGTAGAGCTGATCTCAGCTGTGACACATGAGTCTCCTTGTCACTTCCTTTTTTTAGAATTGAATCTTATAAGCAGCAATGTTTTATATTGAACAGAATAGTTTATTTTACATTGAAATACTTTTTAAAACAAAGGGTGCAACACTTCGGCAGATATACTTTCATTGTGAGGAAAACAAAAACTTGGACCTGAGAATATTGGCAGGACTGATTTAGCTTTTTATTTTCATATTTCCTATTAATCTTGTTCTTGTCTTTAATCTTTTCTTAAATCTGCTAACATGCACTGAAGGCTGTTTGTACAGAAGCCTTCCTGAAAATCATGCCTATCTTAGGGTTTTTACTGGAGGCAAAGATAATAAAAACAACACAAAAATGCTGAGGGAGAATATTCTCAAAGTGGGAGGGAAGCATATTTCCTTGGCATTTTCCAAAATGTTCCAACATATGAGACTATTTATGACAAAGTAAACAAAAAAGCCAATCTCCTTGTGAAGAATGCAGAATCATCCTTAATTAATTAAACTCCTACAGTGAGCTCATAAAAGTCAGGATGTTGAATTGCTGTATGTTAATGGAGACTGATTGTTTTTATTATTTGTTCCAGGGGAGTAAAGTAAGGTTTTTCTGAAATTCACAGCAGCAGCATGTCACAAACATGGTGGAAAGGAATCATATTGAGTATGAAGCAAGACGCTAGTCACTACCTCTGAACTCAGTGGGTGTGGTAAATTTGCCTGAGCCCTGCTTTGCCAGGACACACAGCTATGAAGGAAGAGAGGGATCAGAGCTGGGCTTGCTTCCTCATGTGGCTGTGATGGGAAGGGCTATCGTCCTGTCCCACACCGCAAAGCCATGGTTGTCCATAGGATGATGCCCTGCAGGAGTTATCTGGGCCATGACCAAGAGTTGTCTGGGTCCAGCCCATGACCAAGCAAGAGAACACTTCATCCAAAGCCAGTGCAAGCTTTCCTCAAAACAGTGAGGGAGGAGGCAGGTTTGCAGAACAAACACATGCACACTCAAACAAAACTCTGAGGCATAAACATCAGTTTATGCTGATGCATGTGGTGGGATACTATAAGGCTTAGCCTTAGTGGTCTGGCAGCCCTGAAAAATTCTCAGGTTCCTAAGGAGCAGAAAGGCAATACTGAGACACAATTATTTCTTCTACCTTTTCAGCTGTAGGGAAGACATTTGCAATTTCAGCTGGCACATCTTCTAGCAGGGAACACAGCTGGAAGCTAGAGAAGCTCAGTTCTCAGGAAATAAGTAGAAGCAGTTTTAATTATACTTATTGCCAATTCCCTGAACCACAGGTCTATAGGAAGAAACTAGTCTTGGCAAAACCCCTGGGGGAATAGATTGGGCCACCATAAGAGATGTGTCTGAGGGAGCGTGTGTGAAACAAGTCCCATCCCTGCCCTGCCAGAACCAGCCCCGCTGGCACATGGCCACCTGAACCCCTGCAGGGTGGAAGGCAGCAGGCTCACCACACCTCTGAGGATTGCTGCAGGACTCCCAGTGATTATGCTGTAAGGGAGGAAAGCCAAAGCCTGGCTCCTTCTTCCTCCTGTGGAGCTTAACAGCACTTGAACAAATGTGAGGGAAGTTCCCCTTGTTTAACCAGTGTGGCAAGCACTTGTTCATCGAGCACACTGGTACCATCCTGCAGGTATCAGTATTGTGGGTGTCTCTGTGTCTATGAACAGTGTTTCTACGGGCATGTAGTCAGGAGATGGCTCCCCATGTTCCCTCCAGCTGCATTATGACCCTGCTGCACAGAGCTATAACAGGGGCCAGTTGCTGTGCTTTTTTATTAGCCCTTCTGCAATGTCAAGATTCAATTATCAGAGTTGCAAGAGCTCCCCTGGAAATGATTTTATCTACTGCACTTAATAGGCTGAGTCAAATAAGATTATTCAATTTAATTCACCCAGTTCATCAAAGCTGTTCCCAAACAGTTTTTTGGACAGTATAACTTTACCTGGGGTGTTTCACCAGTGCCCTCCAATGTAAGGCCAAAGAAACTTGTGCTAGCTCAGTGGTTAGACTGAGCTCTGGAGCAGAAATGAGCAGCCAGGAAGGCAGGAAAAGACAGTTTCTTTCATCTGACAGTGACAGGTTTTGGTAACTCAAAGTTCTCTTGACAGCTGCATAAAGCCCAAAGAGTCAGCACTGTATAGAATCTGTACATTTAAATTTCTTTACGGTAGAGGTGCTGTGAGAACAATGTAGTACATGAATGCTACACATCTGAGTACCACCTCATCCAATACGACAATAAACTAAAGCTCAGCTGACACCAGGTAAATCTTTATGACACCATTTTTGAAGCTGATTCCTTATGGAACCTTATGTTAGCTTATTTTGCAAACAGAAGTGACTGACACCACGTAGTTTTCAAACACATCATTAGGGTACTTTTTTGTAACACTACCATATCATTATAACTACAAAGCAGAACTGGCAGATAGCCTGCAAAATTCCTGCAAAACTAAAAACAAAGCTCCTAAAAATATCAAGAAGTTGTGTAACTGCAAAACTCCCCCCAAACCCCAATTAAACCTTCTAAACAGTAACACAAAGCTTACATAACTAGAACTCAATTATCTCCTTAAAAATTGACTGTCAATCTAAAAAAGTGAGAACTTAAACAAAGGAGTGCAAACTTAGAAATGCCATAAGTGAGCAGTATCATTTCTCTTTCAAGGAAAGATGATTAAGGCTGCATGAAAGATGAAGTATGAAAAAATGCATTGGAATGCCTGTTAAAAGAGGCTGTCAGAAAGTGTGGTGTGTCTTGGATTATGTTCAGTCAAGAACTGTCAAGGGCAAGAACTTTAATGGCATAAAAGCACTTAGAAAAAAAGCAGAAGTTCTGTGCTTTGAGAGCAAAATATTCTACCAGGGTGTCTATTAGCAAACAGAAGGGCTCAAAGGGTTTGTCTTATCCCTCCAAATATGAACGCATAAAGAAGCACAGCTTAATCGCTGAATATTCTTCCACAACATGTTTTAAAGTACTATTTACACTCCCAAAGTTTTTCTATTGCTGATTACTATCCATATATGCAAATTTAAAAAATTAGAATTATTAAAATGCACATGATTAATGATTGAACTCTAGCTTGCTGCTGGATGAAGCCTTAATCGTACATGAGTGAAAAGTGAGGCTCAAAACGATACTCCTAGAGTTCAGAGAGTTTAGCACTCTTTGAGTGGAAGTGAGATATTTTATTTTCCTTCACTGTTGCTATAACATGCAGAAAGACACTCCCACCTGCACCATAAGCATATTTTAGTGTCTCAGCTGTAGCTATGAGGAAGTTGCTTACAAATATAATAGCACATGAGGAAAGTATTACCACCTGCAAGTCCTCAAATGGCCTTTGATCCCTGTTTCTAAATTGAAGAAACTCTTCTGATTTTATGAGTCATTAAAACTGATTAAATTACCTAACTATATTAAAACTAATTTTCTTTCGTGTAGTTTGCGTTCCAAAATCTTCTTTTCTTGTATTTTTTAATATTTTCAGTATCTTTATTTTTTCCATGGAAATTTACTTGGTAAAAAAAGATTAACTATATCCTAAGATTATAACTGAGTTCATTTCCTGATGAAAGTTACTGTCTCACATTTGTGGAATATTAACTTGAAAGAGGCAGGAACCCAGAATGTGACATTTGTCTCCCTACGACACACAGCCAGTGGATGTTAATGGCCATTATTTTACTTTTCCACTTAAGCAAGCTGTAATAACAATATTCAATACAAGTCTATCATCTTGGGCACATGTTTTCAGTTATCTGCAGAAAGGGCAGATAGACATTCACCTCTTGATCTTGCAGCTATGCTAGCCCTTTTCCATTAAAACTTTCCAGAGTTCCTGCCAAAAGCAATTGTGCAGTTGAAGGTGAACAGAGTTTATCAATCTTACTTGGGCAATAGAAATTTTATCCATTTTTCACAGCCTGGGAAACAAAACCTGTGACTTTATCTATCTTTTTATGCACTGGTAAGATACCAGTTTCCCAGTATATCCTCACCAGGCCTAGCAATAGTGAAAAGCTGAAGTGGACCATGTACCTTTTTAGCAATTGTCTTTGTGAATACTCTGTTTCCTGACCTGCCTTAGTATATCCCAGTGATTAAACTGCCAGTGAGCCGCTTGTAATATCTGAAACATTTAATAAGGAAACAGTCCAAGGTTGATAGAAGATGTCTTACCAGACTTTTGTAGTGATAGAGGACATATTTTTCCAACTCCTGAGTCAAAATTAAACATGTTAATTTGTCTGCAGCATTGCTTAGCATTCCTTAACAATCCAAGTATCCCTGCGGGAAACTGACACGCAGATTCTCTCCTGCTCCTCAAAATCATGAAGAGTGCAATTCTAATGTACCAATTGTATGAAAAGTCAAACTTTGTCATGGAAAAGGGAAGAAATTTTGTCTTTCTATTACAAATGATCCTTGAGTGTATAGATTTAGTTTTGAGACAGACTGAGGAGCTGCTTCACAGTGGGGTCCTCCTGTGCCAGCTCTCCTCCAGGGACCCTGCTGATCCACTCTGCTTGGCCCTTCTGTTGTGTCACTGGCAGCAAGACCCACATGCCCACAGCAAACACTCTTCTGTAATGTCCTGGAGAGTAAGGAGGGTGGGACCTTCAGGATACAAGTTTCATTTGGTTTAGGGGCAGCATAACAGAAAAAGTAATTGGTTTGTTCACTGACTTAGA
This sequence comes from Phylloscopus collybita, assembly GCA_027886175.1. Lineage (NCBI taxonomy): Eukaryota > Metazoa > Chordata > Aves > Passeriformes > Phylloscopidae > Phylloscopus > Phylloscopus collybita. The sequence goes on from JAJNNQ010000007.1 coordinate 9,206,626, forward strand.
CTGTGTCAGCCAGGAATTGGTAACACTGGATCATCTTGTAATATTGACACTCCAAACTATTTTCCCCAGTATTTCAAGGTTCAGTGGGTTCAAATGGGATTTATACGTGTCCATTTGCAATTAAGTGAGGAAAAATAGTGCCTTGATGAGGAATCCAATCCCATCACTAATGAGTGTTTCTTCTGAAAACTTGTGAACCTCCACAGGGAAGGCTGCCTTTGGGAAAATGATTGATATCCTTTGATGGACTAAGATCTTGAAAATTGTGTGTCATTCAAGTTTGGTAATCTGGAATTGTGTTTTCCTGGGGTAGACATTAACATATGTTGTTCTTGAAAATGTTCCTCTCATTTCACTATTGTGAAACAATAATGAACAATAATGTACTGTTGTTTTCAGTATATTATAAAAGAACTTTTACATTCTAGATTAAATATAGAGTAATTTAACACTGTTCTTCAGTCTTTCTTCTTCAGATATTAAAGAGCTCATCTTCTGCAAATAAAAAAAATGAGATTTCAAAAAATATGGAGTTTCCTGAAACAAGTTGAAGTTCCTCTACTGTATTTTGTGTGACAATTCCATTAAAAGGATAACAATGACGGTGTTTTTGCCACCACTGATGGATTATCAGGGGAAAGAATGAAAGGAAAACATAAATGAAATACATCAGTCATTTCAAAGACTGACTAAGAAATATGCAAATTTTGTCTTTTCTGTAGTAAGCACTGAAAATTATATAAAACAGAACAAAACTGTAGTTAAGACATTCTTCCTAGTACCAAATAATTTATTTAAAATCATTATTTTTCTCCTATGATACACTATGCAAAATTGCTATCTCTTCCTCTGTATTACCAGTTCCTAGAAGTATCTTGTCCACTGTAGGGTCTATTTCTCCCTTATTTTAATTCCCTTCTTAAATATTCATGTAGGCATAGTCCCATAAACTTTTTACTAAGAAGACTCTTGTATACCTGCCTTTTGATATCAAAAGGGAACAACACTGAGATACAAAACTTTTCTCGCTCCTTCAGAAGTTCTCTCTGTCATTTTAATTTATTATAGCCTTTAGGTGTCTATTTTTATATGCATGGCTGGAAATGTACCATGGTCAAGCTGACAGGCTACTATCAACACACTTTGTTACAAGCAAATCTTCATCACCACTTTATCCAAGTGATCTGATATTACTCTGAGAAAAGGAATAAAGAAAACAAAATAGTATAGTATAGATGAATAGTATGAAAGTACTAAGTAATAAAAGCAAACATCATTAAAAACTGCCTTAGACCCTAGGATTGGGCTGGGGTTCCAAATTTCTTCAGAATGGCATCTTAGTGTCAGAGCTTGTTTTCCAGCTCATCACATTAATCGTTGTGAGACAATACATGACCCCTCACAATATTTCTCCCTGTATTGGCCATTTAACAGAGCAATAAGCTCATTCACCAAGGAAGAGGATTAAAACAAGCTGGTCCATTCTCTGTAAACAGACATTAGTTCATAAGTTCATAAGTTCATAAGCAAAGAGAACAGTTTTTCCGTTCTGATCCTGAGAAGTGGGTCAGGATCATCACTGTTAACCTAAACCCCACAGCCCAACTGCCCTGCATCACAAAATGTATCTGAAATTTTCACACTGTCCAAGTTGCCTGATTTCTCTCTATATTTGAGCTGGAAAATCAACAGGGGAAGCCACACTCAGAGAGCTAGCCGAGGCCTCTGGGCGTCATAAAGTCCATGTGCAGGAAGGGATGAGGAACAAAGGGCAGGACAGGTTCAAAAAGCTCAGAAAAAAAAAAAATAAAATCACATTTGAAAAATGTACCTAAGTAGAGCATAATTTCAACTACTCAAGACAGGCAGAGTTATGAAAACTGACACAGACATCTAACCTATCTGTGGACACAGAGCTTCACAGATCTTGTGGGTTTTGCAGCTTCCTTTTACATGGCAGTGGCCTCTAAGGATCTATTTTTTGAGTACAACAAAGTGGCAGAGTTTGGTCTCTTGCCATGAAGTCAGGTGGCATGATTTGATATATCCATACCCTTATGCTTTCCTACCTTCCCACAAGGGGCTCCATCCACACTGCCTGGGTGCAGGGCAAGTGCTGGCTGGCCTGCCTCTGACCCACACAGGGGAGCATCCTAACAGGCTGGCACAACTGGGACCCTGTGTGTAAGCCCATGGCTTTTCCCTGCTTGACACAGCCTGAGTGTAAGTTTACTCTGAGGTGTATATTTTCATATACTTCACTAGAATTACCCAGGCAAATAAACTCATATCATGCCATAAAAGTTTTTAGAATTATGACCTATGAGCATCTTATAAACAGGTAACTATTAGCAGTTATCTTCCAGTGCCTCACAGTGTGGGAAAGACGTCGTGCACTTTGGTTTTGTCAGTCCTCTTGCAGCTTACCAGAGTTTTCAAATCTAGCATTTTTTAGTTTGTCATTTAAGCATTGGAATGAATTAAAAGGGGTTGGGAGGAGGAAAGAATTCTTTGCTGAAGAAAATATAAGTTGAAAAAATCATATAAAAATAAATAGATAAAGGATATCTAAATAGAAATGTAAAAGGAGAGAAAAACCATCTGGGAGGCTGACTAATCAGGGACATCACATTAAACAGTCAGGCAATCAATCACACTGGGTAAAATTCATGAGGTTGATAATCCTTTTCTGTATAACCATCAAACAGCATAATTCATTCATACAGTGTAAGTACCATCCCCAACTATTAACTGATTTACTCCGTAGTCTAGTTGAAGTGTAATACCTGAATTCAGCTTGGAGAAACCCTGCAAAAAGCTGTGCAGAAGATTTTACTTACACATAAACAGGTTAGAAATATGTTTTCTTGTTTTGTTCTCTTTCTCCAGCTCTTTTAGCAATTGCTCTTAGCACTACTGTAATACTTCTATTGTGGTTGCCCTTAGAAATTCCTATTCAGATTTGGCTCAGTGGTATTAGTAAACAGACAAGGCAAGAAACAATCCCCAAACCATAAAAACTTTATAACCCAAGAAGAGGTGCCAGGCAAAGGCAAGAAGCAAGGAAGCACTATACTAATTTTAAAATGAGTACCTGACTTTCAGGAAGAAGAAATTACATCCCTACCAGTCATGAACAAAATAAATTCAAATGTTTAGGTCCCAAAAATAGCTACATATGCAGCCATGGAATCAGTGCAAGCAGTTATATTGAAGTAAATATTCTGGATTTGTGCAAAGAACACATTTCAGACTGTGCTTTATAGGAAACAAGATTTTAAGAGTTATGATCAGAAACCCGAGAAGAGAATAAAATAAACTTGAGAGGCAAAAATTATTCATTTTTTCCCCACAGTTCAGCTCTGGCATGTTAACAGTGGTCTTACAGCACCAGCAGGAGATGTAGGTACTTTAAACCACCCTAAACAGGGATGTACCCCTTATTCCCTCAGTCCCTCCATCCACGGGCGCCCCGGATCCTCAGCACGGAGCAGCGGGTGCCAGCTGGATCCGGGAAGGGCCAAGGAGGGAGCTCCCCCTGCACCCGGGGATGGGAAGCACAGAGGCCCCGGCACTGCTGCCAAACTCCCTTCAGGTAATAGCAAAGGGGCAGAGAGTGACACAAGACAGCAAAAAGAACTGCTGCCAGATGGTTTATGGTACAAACCTCCCCCTTCTTTCATCTCCCAGACTTACAGAGCTGCTGGGAATGGAGGGGGCAGGGAAGAAGATGAGACTGTGAGTGGGAGGCTCACTCGGAAGAGTCTGGGAGCCACTGATGCAATGAATTCTTCTGAGTAACAAAGCATGAAAAGGTTATCTTCAGAAATCACTAAGTAAAAAAAAAAATATAATAAACAAATATAATAAATCCACAGGTTCAACAGTAAGGGGAAAGCTTGTCAATTATTTTCTCGTCAATAATTTGTCTGGATTTGTTCGATACAGATACTTCTGCAAATAGCATTATCTTCAGGCAGCAACATACATCACACAACCTTTGTCTTTTTCTAAGATTGGCTCTGCAAATTCCTCTAATTTGCAAGTATTTGAAGAAATCTTAATTTTTTATTATTAAAGCAAGCCAAAGGTCCTGTATTATACTTTTTAGACTATGAGAGCTGATCCTTTCTATCAGAGGAATAATTTGAGTAAAAAAAATTTACACATTCTGCTGTTGTTTCTACATTTCATTTGACAACAGATATGAGAAATGTGAGTCTGCCCCTTTGAAATCTCTCCTTAAAAATTCAGGTTACAGAGGAAGTGAGGATCTTTGCATTAAATTATACTTTCTTGTCCTTTTAAAATAAGACTTTGAACCCTCTGAAGTAAGAAATGGTCTGCTTTCCTTCCTAGATAGGGATGGATGTGTAGTTGTGCATGGAGGAACACACACTGTCTCAATTTTGTTCATTTTCTAGCAAGTGGATCTAAAACAGCACAGGCTGCCTCTCCCTGTGCTCTGCACCAGCGTGTTCTGCCCCAGTGTAAGGGAGCCCCTGCTGCTACTGCCTTCAGACACATTCAGCTTGAAGCCTGAAATCCTTCCTGCAATAACAGAGGAATATTATTAAGATTTTTCTCATGAAAAATGCATTCTGTAAAAAACCTGAAAAGCTTAACATTTGCTTCAGTTAAAGCCCCAGACAAGAAGAAGTTCAAATCCCAGACAGGAGCTCTGGTGCAAAGAAGCCAGGTTGTTTAGTGGCAGATCAGTCTGCTCCAAATCCCTGATGGTGAGCGAAGCTGGAGGAGACATCACAACCCACTCACCAGGCAAGAGAACTCACAGAGCTCCTCAGTTCTGCTTGTCTGTATCCCCAGAGTTTATGGGAAGCTCTTATGCCCATTCCCTGTCATTGGAGGCATCATTTTTAGAAAACTGGACAAAACACTTGTTGAGGCAGATGAACCAGGCTGTCACATGCTGCATTTCCTCACAGTTTGTCATCCAAGCAGTTATGGAGTGGTTGGTTTGTGGGTTAAAATTAGGAGCCATATACTCAAGAGCCAGGGCTTTTTTAAACACTCTTTCTGTTTCCAGGGAAGTAAACAAAAAATGCCTCCTTCAGTACCTCAGCTTGTTGGAACTGGCATAAGTGACATGCAGCAAAACTCTGGGCTAGCACATGGCAAATACAGAAACATCTTTTTTGCATGTGAAGAGTCCAAAGTGTTTATTGCTCTTTTGTGAGGATAAATATCAAAATCAAGAAGCTGATAAATCACTTTTGAAGGATGCATGCAGTGTTTCTGAAAATGCTGTGGTTGTGTGTTTCAGTGTCATTTTTCCTCTACTCAAGTGGTTTATTTATTAAAAGGCACCACAGCTGCACTAATCATTTATTTACCAGTTCATGCATTGACCAAGCTCCTTTGTTGAGTTGCACTTCATCCTTTCAGCACTAGCGATAGACCTTAGTATGTTTTTGCTGTACCAGTCCATAAAAAACATCCCAGTGCTCACTTTTCATAAACACTACATGGAACATGCCTGTTTAATCAGCTTCCCAGGCACAGGTTGGCAGGATGCTGCAAGGTTATTTTATGTATTTCTAAAAATGCTGAAAAATTGTAACATGGACATTGTGGGCAGCCCTCTGAAATAATGAAGGTTTATATGTATTTTTAATATATATATGTAATGTATATATATTTATTTACATGTAAGCATTAAAGGCTCCTGCAAATTTTAGGCTGTAGAGGGATGGCTGACATTTCAACAAGCACAGGCTTTCTGACAGGCTCTCAGCTGTGAAATTTTTTGACATCTGGGAGACTGTTCTGGGAAATATCCATGCTACCTTTCTGTTCCTCCTCTCCTCCCTGGGACCCCTCTGTGCTAGAAGAAGAGTGGTGATCCAGGGTGAACCTTCACAAATCCATGGTGAACCTACAGAACACACACATGTGAGTGAGACAGAAGCTGGCAAAGCTTTCCTGTGTCCTCTTATATCTCCTTTCCCCATTCCCACAAACACAGCTGCCTGTGCCAATTTCTTTCTACCAGCCTTCAAGCCTACATGGATGGTAGTCTTAAATCTGTGTCCTTAGGCAGCCAAGCCCTTTCATAAATTCCAGCCCAAATTATTTTCACAGCACATGCACAAACATTGCAGAAGATAGAGAAATAAACCACTTTTTCCTCGACCCAGAGATCTCCAGACACTCTTGCACATCCTTCCACACAAACTATGCTTCAGGCTTTGGTGAATGGCCCCTTCTAAAATTTCATGCATGCCTACTATACTTAAAATTATCTTAAAATGGGAGAATTTCCTATTTAATGGACAATCCCTCAGGTTCCTCTCGGATCAAAAAATGGATTATCTTTCAAAAAATGTAACATAGAGAAGGAATGCAGTTCACTATAGCATGCAACAGCATCAGAAAAGCATTAACTCCAAAGGGCATTTGTCTGCTCAGCACTCAATGCCTCCTGGCCCAGCACTGTTGGAGCAAAGGCCTTTCAGACAGACTTGGTACAGAGCTCTGCCCTGCTTCACCAGGGCTGGCAGGAACGCACCGAAAGCAGAGTTCCTTGGATCCTGGCACCCATAGCTCAGTGCTCTTTCATGGTTCAGGGCTGGCTACAAAGCCCACCCTACCCAGGGGGCTTCCTGCTGAGCATTTTGCTGGTGCAGCAACCCAAACAGCAGCAATGGAGGTCACTCTTTTTTTTGGAGTCAGAGCCACTTACACAAGTTATAGTCACAGCAGCCACTGCAATGTAAATGTGCATTTTGGGGTTAGCACTGCCCAAAGCCAGTGTGTGCTGCTCCTCCTTTCCAAACACCTCTGTGGGGAGGGCTTCAAGTCATCCCTTTCAAGAGGTAGACTTCAAAATAATTTTGGCTTACTGACTCATCCCTTCCTTGAATGATTCAGACTCAGAGCAGGGGAAATAAAATATACATATTAATTTTTTTTTATAAAATAGAGACTCCAATCCCGCGAAAACAGATTGATTTTTTTTTTTCTTGAACTATTCATGAATGCTCAAAGGAAGGATCAGACTGAATGCCCTGGAAACTGAAGAAATTCTTTTTCTGTGTTAAATGAGCTGCTGCATCATAGTAGAAGGGGTTTTGGTAATCAAGTGATAACTTGCAACTAAAGAGGACCTGATTAAATATAAAATCTGGTTCAGATGAAGCTGGGAGCACCTCTACTGCTTTATTCCTGCCATCCCTACAAGCAGATATTGGATCACTGATTCTGTATTCTGATGCAAAGATATAGAAAAAAGATATGCTTTGTAAAGTGTCAGTTACAGACGACAATTGCTCATCTTGATATTACAGGCTGATTTTCAGCAATGATTTGAAAAGGATAACATATGCACATGGGATGCCTCAGACAAGGGAATCTCTAAGTACTGAACAATTTTCCAGAGAAACAATTCCAGAAATGATCTGACTCACCCACCCTGTTTGTCACTATGGAAATTTTTTTTAGGTTTAGTGATGCAGCACAGCCCAGTTGATAGAAATTTGTCCATTGCTTCACATGAGGATGTGAATCTTCTAGCACTGAAGTTAGGTCAGTTTGATTAAAAATCTCGGGGTCGATGTCTGCCAGCCACCTTGCTCACACTCCCTACTCACAGGGAGGGGTACAGATCAGGGTGAGTTAATGTGACAAAATCACGCCATTCTGATGTACTAAAAATGTTTCAGTGTGAATGAAGGTCTTCCAGGAATTCTGGCAAGGGCTACATAGAGACCATTCCTAAATGCAACAACCAGGAGTAGAGATGTGTGGTTTGGCATTCTTGAAAGCTGGTGCTTGAATTTGTCTCCAAAGCTTGTGTAGCTGGAAGTTCAGGCCTGCTTCAAAGGAAGACAACTTTTTAATCACCCTGTGTAGGGTTGTTTACAATCCTTTTCCTTGCCTCCCACATGATATATCCCTTCACACTATGTGCAGATCCTACTTGGATGGAGACGACAAAAGCGAACAAACCATGAAATCTTGTTGAGCTCACAAACATCTTTCCAGTATTGTTCTGAACCTTGTGAGACATCATCACAGAGCTGCTGCTCTGACACTGCAGGTATATACCTCTGGAGTAAAAGACTGAAAACACGTCTCCTCTGTTTCTTGAGTTTCACACTTCCTCCTAAATCAGAATATCTAAGTCAAATTCTGTCTTTGTATGTATCCTCCGCTGCAATTGAAGGAGTCATGGCAAAACAAATAAGCAGTTTTTCCAATCAATTTTAAAGTGGACATTATTTATTAGAAAAATTAAAATAGTAATTCAGTGATCAAAAGCTATGTCAGTTTCTGCCATTCATATAAACAAATGAAGACCTTACACAGTCTTAGCCATACTGGCATAACTATCTGATTCCTCCTGGTGAAAATCTGCCTTTTACATGAGTGTGATTTTGCCAGAAGACCTGATGATGCCCCAGCATTCCCAACAGCATTGCCTGCGACAGCACTTAGTGTCTCATGCCGTGCCCACCTAGCTGTGCTCTCCTTGTCCATCTTTCTCCATGTGTGCTCCACGCTGAGGAGACTGCAAGTTAATTCAGGTTATGGGAGAACGGGGTACTGGGACAAAAAGAGGTTTTATTCAGTTCAACATCTGGCTGTAGATAAAAGCGAATGTTTAGCAAAAAATTGCAAAAACTCCAGCAAACACATGGTAGTAATTCATCAGAACACTTTCCAGCCTTCAGGGGCTTCATCAGACAGAATTTGTGTCCTCATATGTAATAACTCTTCATAGATTTCTCTTGAATTTTTTGAATTATTTTTTAGAAACTTGAAATATCTGGAACATCCTATGACATAACTACTACACAGGTTAAACTCAGGTTGGGTGACAAATCGCCCCCTTTATTCTAAACCTATCATATTAGATTGACTTATCACATTAAATGCTAGTTAAACCAAGCATTTATTAGTTTATAGATTTCTGTTTTATTTTCCCTTCATTTTTTGTGGACTGAAGAATCCTAGCTTATTTGCTCCTTACATGGAAGCCACTGCATAATTTTGATCATTCTTGTGACTTGCCCCTGGACCATTTCCAATGGCACTCTGTGTTTTTGAGCTGGGAAGAGCAGACTTCTGCACAGTATAAGCACTGAATTTTTTTTCTATAATGGCATCATAATATTTTGTTCATTTCTCCTTTCTTAGCAATTCTTTACACTTTATTTGGGGGGGTTTAGTTGGTTGGTTGGTCTTTTGATTAGTACTAAGTATCAGGCTGGCTTTTTCACACAACTACAAACTACAGCCCCAAGAACTTCTACAAGATACTGTTTCAATGACAATATGGTAATGACCACAGTGAGACGCTGGGGATCTAGGGTTTCTGTGGGTCTCTCAAGTACAAACGAGTGGTTTCCACTCAGCAATGACATATACATGACTATAGTAGATGTGGGATGTTACATAAAGTAGAAAAGAAACTGAAAAGACATATATTTGTCTCACTTTGTATCTGAAAATAATGTCACATATATCTACTGTCTTTGCAGCTTGTGCATACATTCTTCGTCCTCAAGCAAAAAACCAGCATGAGACATTTTATGCTTTTTTCCAAGTTCTACAAACAATCCACATTTCTGGATTTGGAAGAAAACATTTTTACTCTTGTCAAATATGTTGCTATGTAGCAGATTCAAATACGTTATCTGAAACAGACTTTTAAAGCAAGAAAATTATTGGATTATAAAATACCACAGTTCTACACACGATCTGCTTTTTCTTTCCTTAGAAGAGGAAAAATGTTTTTCAAAGTAGCCAGGGAATCATTTTTGTTTAAAATGACTGCTAATATATATAGCAGTGCATTTATTGCTAATGGATTGAATAGCCTCGGTGGTAGTCCATTACCCATCATTACTGAACACTTAAAATCAAGAATCAGTCTAAGATTTTAAATGGATCAATAAAGTCCTCCAACAGAAGCAGCAGAACACACCAAATAATTACTTATCTGATTATTATATTACAGCGGAGGAGACAAGACACAAGTTATCAAACACTGAAGTGCTTTTATACACAATGCAGTTAGCATGTCATTCCAATAAATGTTTGGCTCACTACAATATTTCAAAGCAGAGGACACAGTCTCCTGGTATTGTGGCTCACAGCCCTCTTTGATGTCCCACAGCTATTCTTGCAGGGCAACTCAGAAATTGTTCCTTTTTAATCCATTCTGATTAATGCCACCAAATGAGTTTTCCTGACACTGGTAATTTTGCTCTGTTAGGGAATGATTGAAGAGGATGGGCTTTCGTCCCAGCGCAGCAAATCACTCACAGCGCACTGCAACAAAGAGTCAACCACCTTCTTCAGCAAATGAGATGAAACTGTAACTTGTTTTCTTTTAATTAACTCCTCACTAGATTGCTCCAGGCCCTCCTGGCACCCCTCAGCTGCCAGACAATAGCAGTGCTCCCAGCTAGGGTAAGATTTTGGAGCGCTCAAGTTTCCTGGGAGTAGCCATGCTCTGCGTGAGTCAGGTCACGCTTTTCTCACGCTGTCTGAGAACGCTTTTGGAGGGGCTGATTGTGGGTACAAGGCAAGTTGAATGTATGGGCAGCCTTTTAGACAGACTCAGCATGCTGGTGAGTCAGGTTGGCTGGCAAAGATAACATATCAGCAACCCACGGACTCCGCTGTTCATAATGAATTCCTTCCTCTGGGTTTTGCTTTCCGCTGATTACTTTCTTGGTTTCTGAGTTTAGTGCTCTGAGCCTTAGGGCTCTGGATTCTGTTCATTCGTGTCCCTGTGTGGCCTTGGTTGCTCTTTTCCACACAGTGTACTCCTAGACCGTGGTGCAAACCGCAGGGCTCGTGAATGAGCCTTTAATGCACAAGGCTGCCACGTTCATATCTCCATGCACAGCCACGGGAGCATCGCAGTGGTGCCAGGAGTTTGGTCCAGATAGTCCTGTGGTCAGGACTTCAGCACAGGCTGCTGCTGGGGAGGTGTTGTGCACGTGGGATCACTGTTCACATCTAGAGCCTTCTGTACACAGTATACAGGAGGTTAATGCAGACAGGGAACTGCTTTGTGGGGACAGACACCAGCCCACATTGAACAAAAATGCATGAGGGACTTTCAGGAAGAAAGGTATTGGAGTACAATATGTGTGCCCCCAGAAAATTTACAAAAAGCATGGAAAATATGCATATATGGATTTAAACTCATAGAAGAACTTTTAAAGAACCTTCACCTTTCGTCAGTAGGTAAAGTATGCTGGTAATTAATATTGGGCTGTATCTGCCATTCAGTGCAGAGAAGGGACTGAGCAGGCAGTCTGTTGGGACATGCACCACCACAGTAATAAAGTCAGATTTTAGACAAAGTTATAATCATTAGTTTATAGTGGTGCAAACTCATCTCCCTCTCTCTCTGAGGTGACACTGTTAAAGATTAAAACAAAAACAGATGCCTAAATGAAAGGATAATGTAGATCTTGTTCAGATAAGAAAATGTAGTTTGTTTTACATAAGGGGAATATGTTCAACTAGTGTGATGTATTCTTCCCACAGATATAGATTCAGGTGTCCGAGTCTGCTTCTGGAGGTGCATTTCTCCTCATATTGACAAGAAGGAGAACCCAGAAATCAGCTTATGCTAATTCATTTCAGTGTCTAATTAATTTCAGAACTCTATATTTAGGTGAGATCCCTTCCATAGAATATAACACAAAGTCCAATTAAGTTAATGTTTATTTTCCCTGGGCTTCAGAACATCAAAACATTGTAATAGTTAAAATCTTATTGTTACATGTAAAGCATGGACTTCCAGGGAATCAATGTGCAATAATCAGAACAGCACAACAATTTCAGAGCAATACATTCTTGGTAAATGGTGCAAAACATAATCTACAGGAACATGTTACCCTTGTATTCAGGTGACAGAGTGGTTCATTCTCAAAACACCCACTAAAATCACACCTGCAAATTAGGCTAAGTATTATAAATAGAATACAGGATGATGTGACAAATGATGAAGAGTATAAGCTTGATATCAGTGGCAATATCAAGATTATATTAAAATGTTATAGTTCTTATATTCAAGTTGCTCACGCACAGTAGGAAAAAATAATGTCATAATTATGCACTCTTTGGAATGCCAACACATGAATATTAATTTTTTCATTTTAACAACAGCTGAGACAGCAATTAGAAAAGGATCAGAGAAGAACATCAGTCTCTTATAAAGGCAGTGAAAAGACAGGCAGGAACATTGTGCTTATGCACATCCGATGGCCCTCCACACGAGTTAGTATCTTTCCTGGAATCCCAGTGCATTTGCCTCACTCCAAATTGAGACATGTCCTGTCAGTCAAATGGGCTTGTCAAGTCAATTGTCTAAACAGACAGAAAATGTCTGTTTAGTAGACTAAAAAATAAATTTAACCTATGTCGTTATAGCAAAACACATCAGTGAACATGTGCATGAGAACATTTTTCAAATCATCTACTAAGAATCTTCTGAGGCATGCCCAGCTTTACAAAGGAAGTGGTAGAGTTGGTGTAGTCAAGTGCTGCTTGAGGAAGACATTTTGAAGTTCAAAGATTTAAATCAAAGTAAGGACAAAAAGGGGGTTTTTTTGGTCATTTAGCATCTGTCTTTCTGTAGCACAGATGGCTTTTAAAAATAGGGCAATTTATCAGAGTGAAATGAAACTTTAATTAGATAATCAAGTTCTACATTCCCAGTATTAATTTTTAAGAACTTGAATATGCACAGATATGTAAGTTGCTTGAATAAATCTGCAGGATTCAAAAGCTGGAATCAGTCCACCACTTGGAAATCTGAGAGTCTGAAGGACTAGTTTTATTTTGGATTATTTGTCCTTCCCAATTTGGTGAAGAATTATGTACTGTCTTTTAAGTTCCTGCTCAATAGCTCATAAAGAACAAAAAAGGAAAAGACCCTGAGGTAAGGTATGTAATGTATCAACACAGAATCATAGGAAAAAATTAACTTGGATGGGAACTGTGGAAAGCTCTCTTCCAACTTTTTACTCAAAGCTGAACTAACTCAGGTACTCAACTGGTTTTCTTGGGGAAAACCCAAGTCCACAGTCACATTCTGAAAAGCTCTGAGGAGGAAAATTCTGAAGTCTCTCTTTGTAACCTATTACAATACTTTAATTCTCTCTCTTAAATAGTGCACACATATTTTTCCTAGCATGTCTAGGTAAAATATACTATGCTACAGCTTTCTGCCAAGGCATCTTACCCCTTCATTGTGTACCTCTAAAAGAAGAATGTCTCTGTCTTGTCCATACCTTCCCTCAGTTTGGATCCTGTCCTGGTTAAAGCCAACTCTAACTCAGGATGACATTCTGAAGATGGAAGAGCAGGAAGATTATCTTCTGCAGAACAAACAATGCTCTTCTTTCTTTATGGTGTTTTTTTATATGGCTCATTGTAATGCCAAAAGCCATAGAACATCTTCATTCTGGAAGTATGTAACTATTGCTGAGCATACCAGACTCAAAGGATAACTTGGTGCTACAGATCTAACCAGATCAAAAAATAGAGAGGTTCCAATAGGCATCTTTATGATAGCTTAAAGTGATCAATTTTCCTACTTTTAAGTGTTGCAAATTCTAAGCTGTTTTGGGGTTTAACCTCAAAAACATTTGTCTCTTGTTGGAATGGATCAACCTCACAATTTTCATATCAGTTTAGCTTTATAATAGGCTAAGTGCATTATTTAGATGAAAACTAGGAATAAAGACATGCATTGGAGTACTACTGACTCAAGGAAATGCAATATTTTCTTCAGTGAAACAAGACATACTTGCAGTAGCAGTAGAGAATAATTTTTAGAAATATATGTAATAACTTCCCAAAACAAAAAAAGCAGGCATGCAAGCTGGCATTTTGCCAGGTTAAGACTAGTAATCATTACTGTTATTCCAAGTACTGCAAGTGTGTTAATGAGCACAAGTTGCCATTCACTTAATTTTCAAACAGTTCCCTCATCATAAAAGTATTTTTCAATCTACAGAGAGTTTGTTGTCTCATATAAAACTCTTCTAGATATGAAACAGAAGATTTTCCCAACAAATCACACTCAGTGCCTCCAGCACAATGTTTGTTGTTTAATTGATTCCTGTCCAAAGCTGCAGCGTTTTTCTGACAGATATCCAGTGTGTTCCCACTTCCCAAAGGAGAGGCAGCAAGGCTAGAGCTGATACATACTTAGCTACACTCAGTCTCTCTGATGTAGAAACCTCTGGTTTCGGTGCTCCCTGCCCACACTGCCTTCTGGAGGGCTTTAAGGACAATTTCACAAGGCAGAGTTGATGCCTCCCGTACGTAAACATGCACTGAGCAAGACAGTGCAATAACACTTGTTAATAGCAAGACTAAATGAAACAGCAGAACACTGAGGAGCTTTTTAATGTCCAAAACAGCAGTGTGTGAGTGCCTAGCTGACTACCCTTGAAAATAAATACCCTTATGACCCTCAGTCATAAGCAACTTTCCCTTTGTTTACCAAGGAATGGGTTTAGAGGGCCTGTGTTTCCCTTTCACTGGCTGTCGGCAGAACAAATAATCTTCTGACAGGTGACACTCTAAATGCCAAAATCTTTCACTTGATTGATGACAAACTGGAGTGACTTCCATCAGTCTACTTAGCAGACCCAGTTCCAGGTGGGAATGGTGCCAGAGGGTAGCACGCTGTCCCTGGTCACTCAACAACAGGCCAGTTACCAGCTGAGCCAGTACCCTGCCCCACACATTGTCCTTTTCCCTGACTGATTTCTGTACATGGTGTTTCATTAAAATCCAAGGAAAATAAGCAGATCAGTAAAAAGGCATTATAAGGGACAGTTGAGAAAACAGACAGTGCCCAAGGAGATTCAGTTTCCATTTTTGTTTATTGATGAGCAAAGGCACTAAACCAGAAAGATGGGTGAAACAGGTGTACAAGAATCTGCAGTTTCAGTTCTTCTAGGTCTGAGTAAACAGATTTCATGTTTTGGCTTCACAATGGTATGAGACCTTTGAGTTTCACTTTGAGATCACCACTCAAAGCAAGCCAGAAGCTCAGAATTAATCTCAGCTGGAATCAATGACTCTTCTGAGCTTCTCAACACACTTGGTATTACTCAACACATAACCTAATTGAGCAATCCTTCTTCAGAGAAGCGAAAGACATTTTTCCAGTATTTCTATTCAAACAACATTTCAGGCCATGTTCTCATTTAACTGTACCAGTAGAATTTTCATTGGAATCTTAAATAAATTCAGGTTTTGATTTCTACCAGGCTGTATTCCAATCCTTGCAACCATAATGTCACTAGAAAACCAAGGGCAAATGAGAATCTAACACTGGAGACCTGAGTTATAAACAACATTGTATGAATTAATTATATACTTTTTAACATCTTCTTCATTATAGACTGCTTCTCCCCTTGCTATTTTATATTTTTTGTTTCTCAAATTTATAATTTGCTCTTTGAATATATATATTTAGGAGAGAGGTATATGTTGTTTCAACTTAATGCGAGCGAAATGACAATTATATTAACTGAAATATTGAATGTGGGGATTTTTTTAATATAAAATGACATTTGGCTGTAGATATTTTGTGAGGGCTCATACCCACTATATCAAAATACAACAGTACAAATAGATAATTCTGTAAATGAAAGAGCTAACAAAAAATTACGTATCTTAGACATATTATGTTTTTGTGCCTAATTTCGAAATTGCTTACTGTTTTTTCATTTCAGGGCTTTATTCAAGATACAAAACCACTTCTGGGAATTCTGGGATTTTTAATCAGTTTCATGTAGGCAATCAGTAAAGATGATATATTTACATAAGCCCAGTTTGTCAATTTATCTAGGTTTTTAATATACTACAGAGGCCTTGGAACAACTCAATGTAGAACTTACTTACATGTTATAAGAGAAAAAGACTAATTTAAAGATTAAAAATACTTTATTTCTATTTAAAACTGGATCAAGCTAGGAGAAATTAAACCAATGAGAAGTTAACCCTTCAAGTACTACAAGGTACTAACCTACAAGGTTAATTCAAACCCTCTCACAATGGTCCCTTCAGACACTTTTTCAAGCATCCTGCATTTGTACAGCCCTTACCCAGGTTCCATACCCTACAGTTGCTCAGGCTATCTTGCAATATGCCTTACAGACCTACAGACCTGATCTAGTGGATGATGTCCCTGCCCATGCAGGGAGTTTGGAACTAGATGATCTCTAAGGTTCCTTTCAACCAAACCATCTCTGATTTTTGATCAGGACTCAAAGAGAGAATTTGATTCTGCAGCCAAACAGACAATGGATCTATAATATCCTCTTTAAAATAGCATGGTTGTTCAAGCAAAAAAATCACAAGTGTGCTCTCTGGTATTGAAATTTTTCAATCCCTTGCTGGAATTATCGTTCAAATTAAACCAAACATATCCATAATATCTATCTCCAAGGTAGGTACAAAAAGATGAGATACACTTTTAAAAATATTTGCATCCCAAATATTTTCCTAATTCTCTTACTGCTGTAACAGTCCATGAAGCAGTGCTCTGTCCTTATCATTAAAACTGTTCTGGACACAGGCAACAGAAGATAAGAAATTACATTAATTCTTTCCTTTCAATATTGAATCTCTGAGGGAATGGTTACTAGTTTGGTGATGGCTGAACCTTTGACAAAACCCCTTGCTGAGTTGAGAAGAAAACTTCTTAAGAGAAGAGTTGAAGAGAAATCTAAAATTTCTTTTTCATGCACACTGTAAATCATTCCTTTCTTCTTAAATGTATTATTCCCATATTTCCTCAAGGGCTTACTAGTTATTCATATCATCATCCATAACACTGAACATCTGGTTACAAATTATCATGCTTTGGGAATACAAATCTTGTGTTAGAAATTTTGCTCAGGAAACCTTGCCTGTGCTATTAAAAATTAATTCATAATGTTGATATATGGCTAATCATTTATGATTAGTGCTTTTTTGTTTATCTCATTAGGTTCTGCAGTTACATTACACACATATACTTGTGTACTTTTTCTGAAATAATTTGTTGCTTCTAGTCAGTAATTGTCTATTTAAATGAAATATGCAAATTAAAGTTTGCTAATTATATTGGATTTACCTTAGCTAAGGAGAACTGACTTGGCTCTGCTCTTCATGGTACCTCTAGTATAACTATGGATTTTCAGAAAAGAGCACATATTTCAATTCCAGATCTTAGCAATCTTCACGTCAAATGCATAGTAGTATTGATCCTTCTTTGTGGTCATTTTGCCAATTGCTTTCTGTCACAAACTCTAGTCATGTCACTGAAGGTGATTTTCAGAACCATTTGCCTAATGAGATAAATTCAATGAAGTCATCTGACAATTCAAAGACAATTTGAAAGGACAGGTTTTCAGAGCAGGAAAATGCCACTGCAAATGTGAGGACCACTCAGTGTCCTTTAGGGGTTCTTTGAAGTGCTCAGCTCTCTAAATCTAAGCCTTTAAATATATTGCTAGGGCAAAGTGGAGATGAGTCTCACTCCTTCACATGGAGAGCCAGAGGAGTTTGCAGTCTGCAGCATGATAGCAACATAAACAAGAACTAAAAACTGTACTGGGTCAGAAACTGGCCACCAAAGGAGTCTGATTAAACAGCTTCACTTTGATCTTATGGATTTTTTTGTATCTTTAAATTGTATTTAATGCAATTACTGAACAAAAAAAACTTCTCTCCATCCTTGACAAATTAATTACTGTGCTCTAAAGCAACAGGCAACTGTAACTTACAACCCCTGTTTGTTCCTGAGACCTTTCCTGTGGGTGTTTTGAGAGCTGATATGCAAAGAATCTGATCAGAGGAAAGTGATGTTTAGCCCTACTAAGTTTGCAGCTGTCTGCATGCCAGCATCAAAGCATTGCTTTAACAAGGGAAAAAAAGGACAACAGGTCTGAGTGGCAGGCTGTACTCTTCCCAGCCCTGCGAGCAGAGAGCCTGCAATGAAAAGGACTATTATGGGGCACTTTCAAGCCAGCATTTATAATGTAACTCTGCTAAGTGAGTCATGTCCTCCTTTCAAATACAGAAGAACATTTTAAAAGCAACCTTACCCAAAATGCCAGAAACTCGTAGCCTGTTTACTGTTCTGCTTACTGGTTTCTAATGAAGCCAGAGGGCACAGACACGTTTCCTAACTACCAAAGCTGGCATGTCCTGTGAGTCACTTACACAAAGTGCAACTTTTGCTGAGAATGTCAGGGTGAAAGGCCACGGTTCCATCTAACCATGTGCTGTGCTGGAAAAATGCATCATCTTTTTTCCTTCCAATAATGAATACTGCTCTAGCACTATTGCTGTGTGGCCAGATACAGTGTGTCCTCACAAACCTGCTGTGCCTCCTCCTGAGGGAAATTTGGTTGCTCAGCCTGAATGGCTCAACACAGCAGCACTTTTCTTTACTAGCACCTTGTCTGTCAGCTTGGCTACTTGGGCGAAGTCTTTAATTAGTAAACTTCGTGCCACAGGCAGAGACTCTTTGCTAAGTCTCACCTTGGAGAGGCAGGGCCTGGTTTATTAGGTTCTGTTCAAACAACAGTGGGCAAATAGCCCTTTCCCTCACTCTCTTCCAAAACCAGGGGCCCAAAAGGAAGCAACGCTGGCAGTGGCATGGTAACGATGGCGTCAGCTGGATGAACCAGAGGGTTTGCTGTGCGCAGCACTGGTAGGAAACTTCTGTTCTTTCACTACCTGCAAGGAAATATCTTGTGTGAAGCACACAGTCTCTAGTGACTCCCAGCAAAAATAAAATGCCTCCATCTGATTTCCAGGAAATGCCAAAATCAGTTCCTCTGTAGCCTGGGACATCTATATAATATTCCAAACAATTTATAGGATTATTAGGTAGCACAGATTTGATATCGTTGTGTGTATCTTTACATAAGGAACATTTCTGATCAACTTCTAAGGTTCTGACTATGCATAATCTTTGTGAAAACAGTGAAACAAGAACTTAAGTTATGCACAGAACATGTTTTCTCATCCTCCAGCTCAAGCAAATATATGGACAATGCTTACCACAGACCAGACCTGAATATCGATCTGAAGTGTCTCCTAGAAATGTCTGCTTTCTTGAATCAATTTACCAAGCATTCCTCAAATTTCCTTCTGCTGGCCTATTCACTGTGTTGTCCCCACGTGCAGAGATCTGAAGCTTTGTGGCATGCTTGGAGGGCTGCTATGATAAGGAGCTGTGGAAATCCAGCAGAATCAGAGCTGCAAAATGTGACTGAACACACACAGTGGGAGAGTGGTGGGAGATAACTGGTTACCCAAGTGAAGGAACAGCACATTCATGCTATAACACTACACAGAAGCTCTTTGTTTCTGCTGTTTTGGAATAATAGTATGCATCACGATAATCTTCACAAGTGTATTTTACTGCTTCAATATCTTAGGTTAGTGCTTTGATATCCTTTTCACCCATCACACAGAGCTGGAACTCAGGGGCATGGCAGTACTAATAAACATCTTCTGGCCTAGAGATAACATTAACCCTTATTTGGTGCATATGGAAAGAACTACAGATTCACACACATACAAATACATTTGCACATCAAATTCAAAACAAAACTACTCTGTGCAGGTGTTTCTTCTCTATTAAGCAGAATAATATTATTATTTTCCCAAATGAACAAATGCATCCTTATTGGTAAGTTCTGAAATTCTCTGAGCTTTTGCTTATAAAAGTAAAAAAAAAAAATTGCTTAAAACATTTGATGTAGGAATTTTTAAAAGTCAAGTATAACACTCTCTTTCCTGAAAAAAATTATGAATTCTGAATTTAAAGGGCGAAATTTACAAACATCTTGACTATGTATGTTAAAAGCTGCATTCAGCCTGGATTTAAGAATTCCTATATTGCAATTAACCAATTTTCTAAACAGAAAAAATTAAAATTTTCAAATGAAAGCACTTTTTGCAATCCAGGTGATGGGATAAAAAAATAAACATTTTATGGCATGGCTGCTGGACATAACAGATTTCCTTAACTTTTCCATACATATAAAATTTATAAGCATATGTAAGAAAAATTACCATTTGCAAACACTCCATTTTCATCTTATTCCACAAACACATTAATTCTTTTCTACCAGGACATTCAAACAGTACTTCATTGTGGCTAAAATATTAAATGACACGAGTGTGATGAGGCCTGCACTAATCATGAAAAGAAGACAAATTATTATCTTCTCTACATTACATTGACAGAACTTTTACAGAAATAATTAGCCACAAGAACATGATAATTTTGTGTTGGAGTGGATATGATCAACTAAGTTCATCATGTTTTGTTATTATTCTATTAAATTTGGGATAGCAAATTTTAAGGTACACATAGAACTTTTATCAAAAAGATGACAGAATGTATTCTCAGTATCAGAATATACTCAGTTACAGGCATTTTTCTCAAAGGAGCTTGTAGTTGAACTGAAGGCAAAGCCTAATCAAAAGATCGTAACTAATATGATAATGTATTTGAGGCCCTGTTAAGCATGGCAGAATCTCTTTAATGATCTTTGGAGGGCCTAATGAATTTAATTTAAAGTAAACTCATAAAGGGTACAGAGGCAGAAAATGTCTTTCTCCTCTAGATGTACATCAAGAAGTTGCAAGCACTATGAAATGAACCAGACTGTGGCTGCCAATTTCTGAGCAACATAAAATCATCACATCACACCAGGTTTTTCCAGTAACCTTTTAAATTGAAAGGCCCCCCACTTCCCCACGCTAAGATAACTTAAGCAAGATTTAAGTCTACAGATGCACACAAGGACACTCTTCCTCCTCTAGCTGGCTGAGGTAACAGGGCCTCCAGTACCATCTCCTGTCCAGAGAGAGGACAGAAACAGAGATCCTTCTTCCCAATATACTACATTGCTCTCTGTACTTCATCATCTTCTAGAGACCGCTCTGTTCCCTCACTGCTTGTAATGATTTGCACCTCCTTCTGGCTACCTTTTTTCACCAAAAACCCCTCTCCATTTCAGATTACCTCCTCATCCTTCTCTCTCTTCAATTATATTCTCACACAACACCTCTAGCTCTCTGCTTACTCACCTTTGGGCCCTTCCTAGCTTCTCACATCTCCTTTCTCCCCAGTCTCCCTGGATTCCATTAAACCTCTCCCCAGGCTTCCTCTTGTCCCATTCCCACTCTTCTGTACTGGTGGTATGGTTCATTTGCACCTACAGAAATACCAATCCAGTCACTTGAGCATTGAGGCAGGCAGGTAGGCAAGCAGACTCCACCCTTTTAATGGAAGGGAGGGAGAGAGGCATCTCTTTCAGTATGCATACTGTTACATAACAAGTGCAGGAGAAGCCAGCACCACACTGTGTCCAGAACTACTCTGATAGTTTATATCAGATTTATCAGTTTACTCTAATCAAATATTAGTTTCCTCTAGCATTCTGACAGCAGGTGACAAAATAACAGAGACATTTTAATAGGAGTGAAAACTAGCACAGAACAATTCAAACCCTGAACACAAGGAAGAATAAGATAAACGAGCTCAGTTCTGCATCAGATTCATGAAATCATCCAGCTACCAAAGGCCAAGAAACAAGGGCCCAGCCATCCAGATGCTTCATGGAGTCCAGAGCTCCAGGTTATCAAAATAAATCTCTTTAACTGAGGAAGAATTATGGTGACTTGACATGATTCAGCATCACTCTTCAGTTGTTCTTGCAGGAATGTTGGCATAAAATGGAAGCTTGCTAACATAAAGATGGATGACAGCAAGAGTTACTGTGGGCAGCAGGTCATGTCCAAAGCAGACTCCAGCACGTTGCAGGAAATTGGTGCAGATGCTGAGAAAGTCTGTCCAGCAGAACTTGGGAAATTGCACTAATGCTGTTTTAAAAGTAGGTCACAAGTTTCACATCTCAGGGGAGACAGCTCATGCACATAATAGGATACATACATTTTTAATCAGAACACGATCCATGGAAATATTTTGAGAAACAGAAACCTCTGTACTTCTCCACATTTGAAAACTGTTAATAGGAGGCCTGTCGAAGACAATTCTTGTGATCCACATCTCAAACTTTCTATGGAAACTGTGGACAAGAAATATAAAACTAGCTGGTGAATAGAAAAATAGCTGGTGAAGTTCTTACCAATGAAAAATTGATTAGGAGCAACACCTAATCAATAATGTGCCAAACAAACCATTGGAGCACCAAAATGTATGTCTTAAATCTACGGTTAATAAGACAACACCAAAGCTTCAGCACACAGGTACCCACTAGTTTGTGACAGGAAGGATTGAAAACCCTGAGAGATATAGAAAGATAAAGTTGCCCTGAGCAAAAAGATACTCTCATAAATTCTATATTTCTAGACCATTCATAACTAATTTGTCTGCAAAATTATCAGGTAGATTTCATGGACAACTTGGATGTGGTGCCATCCAAGTTCCTGGCAAAAACTCTCTGTGTTCAGATCAGAGAGTGTTCAGCAAGCCCTTCTCATAAAAGTAATAAAAACATAATCAGAGGGAACAGAATGAGATAATGCTTAATGTTTTCAAAACCCAATTCAACTGAACCTCTGAATGACCATCTGGAAATGGGAAGGAGAGCAATTCCACAAGGTCCTTTGAGGACAGGAAATCATTGATCAAAAGAAGTATGTTGCATCTGTTCACCATCGCTCTGGATTAGGGTGAAAGAAGAACAAATAATGCAGACAGCATAGTTACTCTGGCCTTGAATTTGAAACATCACCTCTACAGGGACTGTTAATATATCCAGCTGAAAAATGCACATGGATCCTACTGTCAGCATTAGTAGAAGTTAGTTTTTTCAAAGGTAGTCAGAAGTTTGACAGAAAATCTAAGGCTCAGACTACTGTTGCTTCAAGAGGTTGTCTAAAAGCAACTGAAGTACAAACTCTGACAGGGAGTCACATAAAATAAATAAAGTCTTCTAATTGCAGGGAAAAAATGAAAAGAGAAGCAGAAATGTCATCCAGTTGATTTACTGATAAAATAAATATTTTCAGAATGCTTTTAAAATGTACTACTACTTCTAAAGCGAATTATACAGATTTATCACTCCCTAATATGTGCTAAATGAAGGGATCAGAAACAGATCTTCAGGATTTCAGAGAGTACCAAAATCCTGACCTTTATAAACACAAAAACCTCATCTCCAGGCTATTCACAAATTAAAAGTTGTGCTACATTACAGAACAAGATCGTCAGAACATTTGTTCCATTAGTCCTTGTTTTTCAGCGTTTTGTGTTGATTCTTAGGCTGAAGTCTTTTGTGCTGGTAAATAGATTCAGAGAAAAGATTCAACAAAGACATTTAGCTTTTGAAAGAGCTTTTCACTAGGTTATTTCTGAAAACAAAGAGAAGATAATGATACCGCTGGTGTTCACAAGATACCAAGCTACTTTTTTCCTTCTGTGTTCCTATTGTTTCAAATTGACTTTACATGTGGCCTCAAGGAAAAAATAATTGTACAGTGACCAGTACAATTATACAATACCAGAATTATTTAAACTAGTGGGATTAATATTTCGTGTTCTTCCAAAAGCACGAGGGGAAATGTTGGTATTTTTCTGACATTTTTTGACGTCTAAGAAGCATAATTCCAGGAATGCTTCAGTGACTCAATGTTACTCATTGACTCTTCTTTGAGACGCTGAACAAGAGAAGAACTTCATGAGCAATTCATACCGTTAATGTCAGAAAGACAAAAAAGGTCCTGCTTCAGAGGTTCTGAGACAAGCCCAAGTTTCCCACCTAAGGCGCACAGGTCCAACCGGGGGCCGAGGGCAGGAGGAGAAGAGGAGAAGAGGAGAAGCGGGGGAGCGCCTTGGCCGTGCCGGTGCGGAGCGCTTTCCCCCGCTCGCCCTCCAGCGGTGCTCCCGCTCCCTGCAGCCCGGGGGGCTCGCCCGGGGCACAGCTCGCTCCTGCCGGGAGTTCAGGGCTCGCACACGTGCAGCGCCGGCCGAGGAAACAACTTCACCTGCACTAGATCAAGGATTAAATGGGTATTTGACTGGAGAGTGCGATGCAGCCTGGTACAAAGCGAAAGGTCATTCACAAACCCTTCCTCAGATGGGTTTTCAACTCCCACACCATGACCAGGGTCATTGTGATCTGTGCCTTTGATTTGTGCCTATCCCCACCCCGGGGAAGATGACAGTTTAATAGGGTTGAGAGAGCACGTTTGAATTAATCTGTCTTAAAGTACCATTTGTAACTTGATTTGAAACTGGTATTTTTACGGTGTGGCAAAAGAGAAAGGCTTATATACTTAGTCTGTTTAACTTTCAGTCTCCTCCACATTTTTTAGCTTTATTAAAGAACAAATGCAGAAATATCAAAATACCTCAAAAATAAAATGTGTGTTTATTCTTTGGTGCAACTTCGGAAACAAAACTCCTGCAGAGCACCTGTTCACAAAAAGCATCCAAACATTTCCTGAGGGGAAATGTTCCAAAGACACAACACTGTCATGTGTTGAAGGATTCTGGGCACCATGGGGCTGCAGCAACTCCCACCCCAGATCACCCACCCTACAGTGATAGTTCCAGTTCACAACTACTGAGCCAACATATCACACAGTCCACTGCATTAAGGACAGACAAAGGCAGAGCTGGCTTACCTTTGTATACCAAACTGTATTTCTGTGACAGGAGTTGAGCCATCTCCAGTTTGGTGGAAAACTTGCATGTTTTAAGTTCATAGAACTGTACCTCTACTGTAATGGGCTCTAAGCCTTGTTAAAGGAAATCTCTGTTTCAGGAGTTCATAAAACATAATGCTAGGTCAAAGCAAGCAATATTCAGTAAGCTCTCAAAGTACATTTCCAGAGTGTGAACACGCCTGGTGGCAAAACGTCTTCTTACTGGAAGTCAAGTAAGCTGTCCCTTGATCATTGCTAATGTTCTTCGCACTTTTCTACACAATCTATGCTGCAATTGAGTAATTTAGGTGTCAGGTAGTTCTAAAGTTCATAGAAGAATATTCCTAGCAGTATATTCTTTACAAAGATAAAATTCTGGACCTATTCAACTCATGAGCAATTGGTACCGATTTTAATAATTTCAGGAGTCAATAATGAAATCTGTTTAAAAATATTTTTCAAGTAGTTTGTTTGAAAATAAACTGCAGAAAAAGGTATTTTTAGGATTTCACATTCAGGTAGTTTTTGGTATAGACATAATGATAAAGCTCAGTAAAGGAAAAATTACATCAAACAGCAAAAAGAATTTCCTAAAAACCAAGACTGTGGGATTTAAAAGAAAAGAAAAAAATCCCTGACGCTAAGACTATTTAAAATTACTCACAGAACAAATTCTCACTCCCCACCAAAGACAAGATCTTTCTTGGCTCTAAACTAAATGAATTTGCTGCTGGCTTGGGTAGCAAGGGTGAAACATGAAACATGCGGTCTGGCTTCCACAAGAGCTCCCTTTGTGATCTAGTGGAGCTCTGCTAACAGGAGCACAGGCACCAGCCTTCCAAGCTCCTGAACTTCCAGCCCCAGGTAAAACAAACCTTGGTCACTGGGAAATAAATACATTGAGCAGCTGTCAGACAAACTGGTCAGTAGTTTGTTTGAGCTAAGAAAATTTCTTTGCCAGCATATCTGAAAATATAGAAGTCACTACAGATTATAAGCAGGAGACAGACTTCCAGCGGCTTTGCTTACTAAATAACTTCTGTTTAAACTGAACTAGAATTATTGGTTTATAAATCCTTTAGGGCAGAAACTCCACATCTACACAGATAACATCTAACAGAATGCAGCTCCATTATGAACATACTTTGTGAACATAAAGCACTACAATGGTAAGTAAATATTAAGACACACCTACACCTATGCATAGATTTGTCAGAATGCACCAAATGCTATAAAAGTCAGCATTTTTGACCTCATGTTTTTGCCCCGATACTGTTTCTACTGTGATTCATCACAATTCAGTCTGCAACTCTGAAGCAAGTGGTGAGCGCCATAGTGAATCTGTCCCTCTCACTACGCAAGCATACAGCTCCTGCCCAATTTGATAGGTTTCTTTCATTGCAATATTGTAACATTCAAGCAATAGCTTGTTTAGCCTTCAAATCAAGTAATGCTGTAAGTAGATGAGGTGAATTCCCTTTTGCTTTCTTCTTCCCTATTAAACTGTTGTAAGTTTAAAACACAAAATGGGTTTTAAAAGCAAGAAGTTTTAAGATAGGAGATGGCCCAGCCCCCTATACCAAAACAGCACCATTCTTGCCTTCTTCTGGTGCTGTCAAACCTCTCATATACATGGATTTTACCTAGGGGCAAAACAGGACTTCCAATACTGCAAACTGCTCTTGTAGGTTAGTAGAGTAACAAGGGCACCAGGGAATGGTTCATTAACCTCAAGGGGTTGCACTGACACAGCCACATTACAAAAAATAAAAATCTTTGGTGCACTGTATGTTTCTACACCTCCTGTCCCATTACCAGCTCTGTAATTTCTGCTTCTTTATTAAGGTCTGGTTTCACAGATTTTTAAATGTCCCATGACAGTCAGATTTAGAAGCACAACTGGTCCAACCTGGGCATCCTAAAGCTGAAGACCATCCCTTTATCTGGAAGAAGGGAATGGCCAAGAGATACATTTCTAATAGCTTATGAAGCCTTGTAAACATATATGCTAAAATCAGCTTCAGAGCAAAGGATTTTAAATTACGTTGTGGTTACTATGTAACTTAATAGGCTGCATCTGTGCTTCTTGGCTGCCCGTGCTGCCAGTAAATCTAGGAATACTGTTGTCATATTAATTTTAACATACTGTGGTCATAATAATTTTTAAAGGATGTATCTGCATATGCATTCTGATTCTTTGGACATTAGACATTATCTCAAGGTTTCTGAAATAAATCTTCTCCCTTTTTGCTTGCCTTAAAAAATACAGAAGCTCCTTTGTCCTGCCTATACCAGTGGGTTTGTTTAGGAAATGGATCCAGCTCGACTTGATATTGAATTAGATTTCAGAAGAGTGATCCAAAGCCTGGAAAGCTTCTCCCTTGATTTATAAGGCTTTATACTAAATCACAAATGTCCAGAGCACTGTATACTTTCACCGAGATATGCAATCCTGCGCCCATCAGAGGCCGTATAAGTTAATGTCAGGGGATTCCTTTCCCAGGTTAACTATTTGCTTCAGAATTAAACTTTCAGTTTACAATACTTTGCCAATGCATCTCACTAATTGTTGAGATAAAAACTATCTTTCAGGTTATATGAGAAAACAGACCTACACTTCTGAGCTTTTTGAAAGCCACGTTAATGGTGGCTACATGCTGTGCAATGTATATCGGACCAACAGACATCTTTAAACCCTTTTCACGTTTGCAATAACTCTAATTGCTTTGGTGAAAACCTAGTGAGTAGCCTGTTATATTCTCCAAAGTTTTCTTTTAGTGTGATATTCACATTACTTTAGGCAGAAGGAAATAATATTTTTGTAAGGATGAGTTTTCACCTGTCAGATAGACATTTAAGTGAATTTCTTTAACAATATTTGAAATTACTTCTTTCTGCCTAGACCATTAAAGGGTACAAGAACAGAAGTACTGGGAAACCCTGAAACAAACATCAGAAAAGGTCAGGCTTTCACAGCAAATTTCCATAATTCGTTATAGATTCATTGCACATGGACAGGCTGCAGTAAATTGTCCTGCTGACAAAACTACAAAGCATAATGAGTGGAACAATCTGAACTGCTCACAACACAAGGACAGCTATGAGATCTCTAATTGGGGGAAATAAATTCATCAGAAAAGTTCAGTATGCAGTCTTGGATTCTGATTTTTACAGCTGAAATTCCAAGTGATTCAAGTCATGTTACTGAACTATACACTCTGCTTTATGTCTGAATTCATCTAAATTATGGATTGGGTATGTTATAAATGGTCCCTTCCATTTAAAGCAAGAGTTATTCACAGTGTGTGCAGCACAGCTGAGAAGAGGAGACCAGCTTTCAAAGTCAGCTGAATATTTTCCTGTATCCTGGCTAAAGTCAGGCTTTTGTCTTATTACTTTCATGCTTTCACTCTGTTATTTCTTTACTTCAGAGTGGCATAAATGATTCCATCTTGCCTGTGAGCTTTGGAGGTAGAACTGGGCAGAGTCTCAAAGTCTGGAGATCATTTACTAAATCTACATCTTTTCAGACTGGCTAAACATTGGCACAAACAAGAACATTAGTCACCCTCATGACTAATGTTTGTTAGTAACTTTTTTAGGTTCAGAAACACAGTAGCTCAGATTATCCATCATTTGAGACAACCAGTCCTTCAGCTTCTGGACAAATGAATGGTGCATTGCTTACAGGTAGAAATGTAATTCTTCTGCTTTACAAATCTGATATTTGACAATAACTAACCTGGAATCTGGGAATCTTTCCCACTTTCGCATCAAGGTCCATTCTGTGTATGCCTAGTGAATATTTGTTGAGATAAGACTCAAATGTACATATATCATTGCCCCTCCAGGCCTTGAACTATCATACTGCTTTCACTGGTAAAATATGATTAAGTGGGATCCACTCCCTCCCTATAAATATGAAGAGATCAGGGGGTTTGGGCCACCTGCAGAGCATGCCAGGCACATAGTTCAGAAACAGCAAGGACTCTGTCTATCAAGAGAAGGCTAAGCACAAACACAGGCCTTCCTAGTCCTCCTCAAGAAGTGAAAGTACTGTGTCTCCTAACCTAGACAGTTGGTCCTTATGGATCTTCTTTAATGAAACTCTTCAGCCACTAAAGCCTGTAATTAGTGCCCACTTACTTATTTTCCTGAAAATTGCAAGGACCTTTTATGTCTTATGAAAAATCAGTGGATATTTCAAGGACTGGGTAACTAAAGAGAATGTTGCATGATTAGTTTCCAGATGGTTAATGTTTTCCGTAATTCAGGGACAAACCCTGGTCCAAAATCCTTTGAGTAATGGGCACTGGACCCACTGAGTGCTCTAGTTTCTTCAGAATACAGAGATTCATTGTGTTGAAGAGTTACTAGTTAATGGTTATAATAGTATACAATAATAGTGTGTTACTGGAACAGCAAACCTGCGTTCGTAGAAGGCAAACAACTCCTGCAAACAGCTGAGCTGGCTGCTGCTTTCTAATACAGTGATAAGGGTCAAAATGGCAGCTTTAAATAGTGAAGGACTGCTTGGTTTAATGTTGAACCAAAGAAAGTATCAAACTCTATATACCTTAATACTCTTTAACAAAGTCAAACTTGCAGACTACACACAGACATGTTACTGATCTTCCAAAACACAGCCTCAGAGCCCTGGGAGGAGGATGTAACAGCTGTAGCATTAAATGCCAATGCAATGCCTTTGCTTTCAGAGAGAAGGAAAATTTTGGCACTCAAATGAAAGAGAACTTTTCTGTAAAGGACAGTTTATGTAACTTTTGTGCTATGTAAATCTCCTGTTAATGCGTTAGGACCCTAAAGAGGTTTAAATGGCGAAAGCCTCTCAGCTTATCTTTGAGCTTACCTGGAGTTACAGTGCTCTTCCAAAGCTTGGTGATATTATTGCCCAAAGGGCAGCAAGGCAGAGAAGAGGTCACAAGAAGTCTCTCACACCACATACTCTATACCCTGAATTATGCACAGGTCACTGTTTCATTCATTTTATCAAACAATTTGCCAACTTTAAACGAAAAGCTTTTTGCTCACTCAAGTTCCCTCTTTCAAGCACAGCTTTTTTCTTCCCAGAACCATTTTACTGAAAGATGTGTCATGTGAACAGGGCCAGCAGAACCCCTCCCTGCTACAGGGCCCCAACAGCTCTTGTGAAAGGTGTACAGCTCCCCTTAGTTTAGTTCAACCTGGAAATGAGACAATAGATAATGACAGAGAGGTGAAACATCCCGACTTTAGACTGGGAAATAAGGAAAACAAGCAGAATGAGCTTATAGTGGAGAATGTTTGCTAAAAGTTCCACCTCATTTGTGCACAGGTTCAGCACTGCCTGCAATCCCCTTCTACCACCTGGTTGTGAGAGACAGAGCCTGCAAAGCTGGTACAAGCCAAGCCTGAGGCTGGCCAGTGGAGGCCAGTGTGCTGCTGGATAATGTTCAGAGCCACTAATTAATTAAATTCCATATGGAGTTAAACAATGGGATTTTGAGGGCATTTTGACAAATGTGTTGTATCCCTGCATTGGTTAGTCTCCTCATTCAGCTTGGGTGCTGGAAATCAGAACCAAAGGAGATGTAGTGACCACCAGGCTGATCCAATCTAACATCCTTACAGAGCTACTTGCTGATTGCTGTACGATGTAAATCTCTCTTCATGAACATTGAGCAAATACCCACTGCCACCATCAATACAATCCTCTGAAATCCTCCCTTGGAAAGAGCTAAGTGTTAGGATGTTGATATGATCACATCTACATCAGAGACAGATGACTGCCTGGTCAAAGAGGACAGAGGGAAGAATGCTTAAAGCATGAAAGGAAGTAAATGGCATGGTTTTTCCAGAGAGTTAGATGCACCTGTCTGTCACCTCTGCCCCTGAACCCAAAGTGCCTGTCTAAGGAAGCTGTTCCATCCCTCCTCTCTGATCACAGAGAGACCCCATAGCCAGTAGGAAGGACACATTCCCATTTTGGTGTGATGATAGAGAGACCTGAGGAAATCCATGTATCCTGTGTTTCCTAACCCTCAGGATCAGTAACAGTAGCAGAACCAGCACAGTATGATCCACAATCATATGGATAATCTGGCCAGTTTCCTTGGGAAACAAATTAATATTGCATTTCAGAACCTCAGTAACTGCCAGAAGCTAACTAAGGCAAAGGACTACTTTTCCTCAGCTGTAAATAAAGATTTTCAAGCTATAGTTTTCTGTCTGATTCTCAGAAAGGAGGTGTTGCCATGAAATATTTTTTTATGAGAAGTGCTGTTATCGCCAATGCAGCAGTAAAAGACACCACTAAATATTCCCTGCTGCTGAGACTAGTTTTGCAAAGACCATGGGGTTTTTTTAGTAGTCTGGTTAGAATTTGCTGGCTTTATAAGAAACTTAAACAGAGTACAGCTCAGGAAATATCTCTACTCCATTTTATGGGCCATATTGAGAGGTAAATGATGTATGCAGTATGTGTTTTCTCAACTGCCCACCCCCAAGCACTTGGAGGTGCCTGTCCCTGATGCAGGGCTTGCTGAAGTTATTCTAAAGCAGCAGGTAAATCACTCTGATTTACAGTGTAGCATATTAAGATTAATGATACATATTTCTTTAGTGCCCCATGTTGTGATGTGACTCACAAGAACTCTTATCCAAAGAGTAAAAAAGTAAAAAATGAAGCTGTCATCAGTCAAAACTCTAACAGTGCCACTTAATGTCATACAACAATTGCTTCTGAAAAAAGTTATGCTCGCTTCAAAAAGGAGAGGGGAGGTGGACACAATTTAATGCTTAGATTGTATAAACATCACACCAGAGTGGTCTCTTTAGAGGAGCTCTGGGCCTCACTCATCCCGGCACCATCTCACTCACTTCTCACATGTCTTTTGTCATGTCTGAACCAGAGCAGAAGGCGCTTTAGGCCAGGACCATGTATTTTTATATTTTGTAAAGCACTTAGGATGCTTTTAATTGCACTAAGACAACGGATACTATATAGAGAGGAATGAATTAACACTGCTGAGGAAGAAGATTTCTACATGCTGCTCTAAGTTTGCAACTGCTCATTTTGTAACAGTAGTGGTGAGAAGACCTTCACATATTGTTAAATAAGACACAAAATGGATAAGTGAGTTATAGCACCCCAGCGCTACTATGACTACCAAGAGCTAAACATCTGTACTGGAACAGAAACTGAATCCCACGAACAAAACACAGAGCTACTCTATCATATCATAACGTATTCTCATCGAATCAGTGTTTCACGTAAAGTTTATTCTTTTTGGTCAGAATCCAAAATTTCCACAAGATAAATCCCAAGCTTCTCCCATACACATGCCTCTTTGTTTTGATGCTGTGCCATCATATTTTCCAATCTCCATAGAGCTCTAAGCAACCTTTCTTCGTGTTCAAAAACAACCTTGCAATTCCCACTTGCAGTTTACTGTGTTTCTAGTCATCCTCTCCAGTGACAAATTTCAGTTCACTTTTGTTTTTTCCCTTCTTTCTTCTTACCCAGACTCATCTTACAAGACCTCCTTTCCTAGTATGTCATCAGGCCGGTAAAGGATGACTAAAGGTAGCACTGATGTTAACTAGTACATACAGACATTTTGAGTGTAATATTTGAAATAGTGCACAGCCATCTTTATGTGTATTGGGAATGCAAATGTAGTCAAGCAGGGATGTGACTTCACAATTTTGACACCAGCTTCCTGTATGGCTGCATTTAGGCTGTGGTTCCATGATAGTGTGTCTAGGCACCACCAGCAGTATAAAATGGATTTGATCAGAGTTGAGAAGGTGACTGCAGTTCAGACAGATTAAACACACTACACAGGAGAGAGTTTAAGTTCTATAATGGTTTCATCCTTCTATGGAGGCTTTATGATGGCTGTGGGAGGCAGTCTTGATC
The DNA here is from genome assembly GCA_027886175.1 of Phylloscopus collybita. Classification (NCBI taxonomy): domain Eukaryota; kingdom Metazoa; phylum Chordata; class Aves; order Passeriformes; family Phylloscopidae; genus Phylloscopus; species Phylloscopus collybita. The sequence continues at coordinate 9,239,237 of JAJNNQ010000007.1, forward strand.
TAAGCCTAAGAATGGAAATGTACAGACAGATTGTACCTGACTGGGCATAAAACCTGACAGTACAAAATAGATCCATCAATGGTTTTGAACAAATTTGAATGAGCAGTGAGTTTATGTTAAACCAAAGCTTGGCTTCAGATAACCATGGCACTTCTGATGAAACATGAGGGTCGCTGAAGGCAGATTTACCATGCAGAACCATGACATTCAAAAAATATTGCCACATGCCCTCTTGTAGTTCCACCCTTGCCAAATTAGGTTGTGAGGTTGACTAATGTCCAGGCCTTTCCCAGCATATCACCTTGCCAAGGGATATGAGCAAAAAACTCAAAGCAAAATTTTGGATTGTCCCTGAACTGATTGATCATCATCTCTGCCAAGAGCACAGCTCTGGGAGACAAGTGTTGTCACACTGGGAGGACTTTGTACCCTGCACATGCAGGGTACAGGATAACACCACTGCCTCCTGCCAATGGAGATAAGAGAACCCAGGCCAGTTATACCTGCCAAAGGCACAGAAGTATTCAGGTATTTCTGGTAGTTGCAAGAAAATAGGAGGATTTAAGAAGAAAGGAGAATCCTGAGACCTTCAGCTGAAATCCTCAGGTATGGGGCATAAGCACTGACAGAGGTGTAGCCAGTCCCACTTGTGTCCTGTGATCTTTCCAGATCAAGTCATCCTGTGAAAGGGGCAGCACAACACAGTAACTGATTTCCTTCCTTTCTCTTTCTATTCTAAAACCTTTACCAATAAAAGTTTTCGGGCCCAGGACATGGTAAGCACTGAAAAAGAAATAATTTTTTATACCCATAAAAAGCTATTGTTTTCTTTTAAATTACATTTCAATTACTTTTTTTCATTTCCAGTAAATAAGCATAGAAATAAATTTCAGCATGCAGTCAGGCTACTCTTGGGATTTTTGTCATCAAACACAAATTGGTGGAGAAATAAGCACAAAAGAAATGCTTCCCAGAAACAGCTTATGGAATTAAACAGTGCTTGAATAAAGAAGTCAAAGAATTTCAAATCTTCAGTAAGGTAGTTGAAAGTAGAGGTGGTACAATTGAAAACAGTATAGGCAAAAAATATGCAATGATTTGCCACAAATAGTTTGCTCAGATCTATGCTGTGCTGTCTTATAAGTGAAGAGACATTTCCTTATGGGAATTACACCACAGTTTGGCACCTTGTACTTTATCCTGTCCCTCTCTCCCTTCTATGTCTCTCATTTCAGTTATTGGCCTTCCAGCTGTTGTTGGGAAAAAGAAGCTGAGAAGTTGCTGTAGTAACAAGTCATTTAAATGGGAAGCATACAGAAGAGAGTAAGAAAAAGCAGTAATCAGCAGTCCATACCAAATAAAAAAGGAACTTGAGTGGTAAAACCAAATAAATGGTTAGAAACTGCCTTTAGTAAGGCAGTTGCCTTCCTGACTTTCCACGTCTTCAGTACAAAGGGTCAACATACACAGGCAGAGCTGACCCAGAGCAGTTTCAATTTTATCATGACTCCCTGAATGTTGTTCATTTGCTACATTGCAAATAATGGTCCCTTTTTGTCACCACGAGAACAATAACAGTGACACCAAAATGCTTCTCATGCCATTCACTGCAAGTCACTGCAGAGAATTTGTTCCAACCTCTACTTCGTTCTTCTGTCCCGAATGCAGCAATATTTCCACGGTTTCCGTGGTTATCCTCCTTGTTCCAAATTGCACAACTACTTTGTTTACAGCTTATTTGCTCTAGCTGGAAACAAATGACTCCAATGAGGCACCCCGGCCCTTTCTCATTCACTGAAGCCCAGGCGAAGCTCGCAAGGAAGGCGATGTTTGCTACCATCTGCTGGCGAGCCAGAGTTGGGCACAGAAGGAGCACCACAGACTTGATTTTATGCGTTACTTGGACACTTAAAAAGAACCTGCCGATCCGTTTGAGTAATATTCATGTAAGGGTTTTGTAGGGGGCTAAAAAATACTGATATTTTTGCTGAGGAGCAAAAGCTAGCAAAGGAGGTTGCGCTATACATAACGAAAAATAGAGAGGGAGAAAGGGATTTAAGACCTCTAAAGATGTGAAAATCTATGCTAGCATGAACTTTGAGGAGACATGTGGAGCTATAGAATTCCCAGAATTATAATGACAGGAAGAAAATCTTGATCTATCATCATGGCTCAAGGTAATAAAGCTCTGAGACTGTTGCTGGAAGTAATAGTAAGTCATCACTTCAAAAAGTACTTGCTTCCATGGCAGTATCTCCCAAATTAGGCATTATAATCCCAGGGGTGTTTGTGTTACTGTGAAGTTGTGTTCAGCATTACTGAGACAAGTATTTGGGGTCATAGATTGTTACAGGATTCTGAATATTGTATTGAGGGAAGGGACTTCGTTAAACTCCTTTGAGGTGCATCCAAAAGAGACAAATATACAAGATGTGAGTCTGCACTTACAAGCAGGGAAAATAAAGACACATGCTTGTGAACCTTGAACAAAGTTAATAGAAGCTGATATACAAATATCTGGTGTACATATTGGAATACTCCTTAAAATCAAAGTAAAAACAAAAAAAAAAAGGTTTTAAAATGAAGACTGAGAACAATAGAAGTTTCTCAATTTTTTTTTTCAGGGAAGTTAGAGTTGGAAGTATTTAGCAGCTCTATATTTAACAGTTAGAAACAGTGGTTACTGTTCAAGGAGAAAAGTACTGTTCCATAAGCTCAAAACAAGGCCCAAGTAATGAACAAGGTGAAATTCTTCCCCAAAAATTCTGAGCCTCCTCATCTCTACATCCTCCACAGCTTTAATAGGATCTGGGGAGCAAATCAGCTGCCTGGACCAATATAAGACCTTACAGTGAATTCAACCTCAAATAATCCATTACAGCATGTGCCACATTCATGCTGTCCTCCTGTTGCACTGCTCTTTCAGGTGCCATCACATGAGGATGACATTTGACACCACCTTACTGTCCTGCTCATGGACGCCAACTCTCGGGGTCTCTGCTTGCCCGAGAATGAGGGTGGTCGTTGCCCTTGGTCCTTCGGAAAGCCCCGAGCCGCCCACAGAAAAGACAAGGAGTCTTGAGATGTTATTTTTCAAGGTTTTCTTCTTTGTTTATTTTATCTTATCTCTACACCTTTCTCTGAGCTCTGCCAAGGTCTGGACAGCACGGGCAACAGGTGACGACTGCTCGTCTGCTCCCAGCTCGTCATCTTATATACAGATAATTGCGTGTACATTATTTACAATTGTGACCCAATGCATGCACTTGACACTAAACAGGTGTTTTCTACTTTGACCCAATCCCTCTAAATCTACTTCATGTCATCACCACCGCACAAAATGGAGACGAAGAAGAAGAAGACTCTAGGGTAACGCTTAGAATCCTCTATCTTGTCTCTGGTCATTCTTATCTTAAAACTTCTAATGTGAAAATATTAATACTTTCTACTACTTTTGAGGGCTTGCAATTCCTCCCATAGTGTTGGCAGCTTTTCCTATGGACTATAATCGAGACCCTTGCTTGTCTGGGGTCTATGCCAGGGTCTGCAACCCCCCTGTACAAATCTCAGACCCCCCTGTACAGGTTTTAAACCCCACTGTACAGGTTTCTGTTCGTCCAGGGTTTCCAGAGGAACACCCTGGACTCCCACAGGGGTGTGTTTAGGAACTATGACAACAAAGTAATAATGGATGGTTTAGTAATGTGCACTTCGGCTGAGCAGAGCAGACAAGTGTAGCTCTATGCAAGTCTAACTGAGCTTTCCAAAGCAGCAACAGGGGAGGTTAATCTGAGCCAGAAGAACTGTGTGCTGCTGCCCACTTCCCACGCCTCCCACCCTACCTCCCCACCAGTTCTTTTCATGCTGACACACTGTGTTCAACTTGCTGCAGAGAGAAAATGAGGACCAAGCTCCCGATTTTTCTTGTTTCCTTATTGCAGATATTGCCCACTTCGTAAGATTTGAACATTGTTCCCACATCCTTTGGGAGGGGTTTACATCATTATTTCTTAATAGCCTTCCAGGCGACAGGTCCCTGCCCCAACGGCTGTAACTGCCAGGGACTCAGGGCCATTGTGGAGCTTTCCAAAGTTGGCAACAATACACATTTGGGTCGGGTTCCCACTGACTTGCAAAGCCGCCCCCAGCTCATTTATCTGTCCCTGTCAGGGAGATAAAGTGCAGCATCATTTGGCAAGAAAGCCCTGAGTTACGTTGATCCCCATCAAGTGAATTTCCTGGCCTTGAATAGAAAGCCACAAACCAGCAGCTTCTGCTGCTTTCTCTCATAGAGTTCAGGCAGAATTCAACAAAGTTGAACCACCAACAGTAAGAGAAAATCAATAGGATTCGAGCATAGCTAAGCCTCCATGAACAAATACATTCTCTAACTAAATCTGCTGGTACCCTGTGAATTTGAATTTCATTTATCTAAGCAGCTTGTTGTCTGTTCACAGGTTAGGAAATGGGTGGTAGGAGCTTGTAGGCATATCAATAGCTGCATGATCTTGTTATCTGCTCTTAAAGCCAGATATAGGACACAAAGAGGCATAACACAAGACTCCCCAGATGTTAGCAGCAACTGATTGAAAATGCAACAGTAATTCAAGTGAGCAAAACCTGAAAAGCCCTTTGAAGAGGGATTCTGGCCAAGCTGATACCGGCTGCAGTCTGATTTTTGTAACCCACACACATCTCAGATTACTCAGCCTTTTGCTCTGCCAGCCAGCTACACACCTGTCAACAGATCAAGAAGTACCAGCAGCCTGTTCTCTAAGGAGCAGGGAAATGAGCAGAGGCAGAATGACACAGAGAGGTGAGGAAGAGCAGCCCAGTCCCCTCCTTCAGGCTTTATAATAAAGACGCTCACAGTTTATAGTATGGATTCTTCTTACTTTGGCTTTCAGGCATTGGTGCCTGTGTGAACAGCCACGTTCAACTCTGAGTCTTTTGCACTTGTCAACTTGAGCCCTTTTCAGCTGTCACTTCCCTCTAGTTGTCCTGTGCCCATACCCTCCTCCACTTCTAATTAAACGAGTTTTTCAAAACAATGTATTGCAAAAGCAGTGGGGTTTATGCCCCACAGACTGAAATGTCCAGAGCAGAAGTAGTCTTTTTTTCATTAAAATATCATAGAAATTAATATTTTACCAGTAATTTAAATAGGTTGAAATACTTTTCACAAATACTTCTAATCAGAAATCAGTTTCTAAGGGAAACAAACACTGCCACTGCATAGCATAGGGTAGAAAGGTAACAATTTGGGACAGAATTCGTTTTGCTCCTTCCAGCTCCAAGACACCTGCTACAGAGCTGCCACAGCATCCTCATCCCACCGCACCATGCAAGACTCGTCTGCTGGTCATGCTGTGTTATCTGGAAAAGAAGATCGTTTTCAGCATTATCTGCGGACTGGGTCATTTACTCCTGAAGAAAAAGACTTGACAGTCTGAAAGCAGACATCTCTGTCCTCCTTCCTCTAGCAATGATGTGACCTCTTTCAGCTTTAAAGAATTTGAATTAACTTGCAATACCAGCACTGTTCTGGCTGACACAAGGACATAAGCAAAGTAAGGTCGTGAGGAAACAGTCTTTCATTAGCCTCTTACTGTCAAAATGGAAGTCTTTTGTACCTGAAACCATGTCAGATTTTTTCCAGCTCTAGTAGCTGGCCAATAAAACATACTTACTCCCTCCACAAAGCTTGCCCCAAGTTAATTTTGCATTACTTATGTAAGCTCTACTGCAAAGCCTTCTCTTCTGCTGGCTTGGCATCCCATCTTGTTTTTTCATGTAATTGTGCCCGCTTTCTTACCTATTTTTTATTTAGTTCATCAATAAATGTACTGTATTTTACAAAGTTATACTGTACTACAGGGGTTTTTTTAGCTTTTGCTCTTAAGCATTTACTTATGTTTGCACATTGCACATATCAAGTAATTTAAATTATTCAAGTAAGAGAAGAGCTGGAGAAATGGAGTGCTAGGGTGAGCTTTTCAGTACTTGCCAGTTTCTTCCAGAAGCATTTACTACAATGTACTCAGTGTCATAAATGATCACTGAAATGCAACACACAGCTGGGTTATATTTGCATCCCTGTTTGCTGTTGCAAGAGTCGATGAGGCAAGTAAGATCCAGGATCCTTTTCCATTTTAATTCCCTCTTTTAAGTGCCCTGCAATCTAAAGGCAGAGAGTTCTAAGTCCTGATACAAAGGAAGAAAAATCTTTAACACATAATTAGCAAGTATAAGTAAAGCCATTTTATGTTGTGCTAAAATGATCTTTTCATTGCTAGCTAATGAATACACATCTGGGAAAATAAGTTTTCCTAATAAACAGGGAAACTGAAACAGTATTACCATAAACCCTCCCCCAGAGAGAAAGCATCTGGTTAAATTCATTTCACATGAATTTTACTCCAAACACACTTTGCCCTGGTTGACAGGTTTTTATTTAGTGCATGGTGCTACATATAGCACAGGTCTGGCTGGGGCCACACTGTACCAGCCCCTTTAAAGACCTTCTAATAACAGCTGCTTGGCAGTGTCTACCTCACAGGTCAAGAGAAAAGACAGGCCCAAGACTGAGAAAATGATATAGCAAAGATATATGACAACTACTTACACCACATAATGAATCATGGACAGCTAAAGCAAGAGCAATTACACTGGCACTGTGTCTAGATATTCGTAATTGTCTCGCATCTAAAAGGCATAATAACAGACAGAGGTGAGGTTCTTACAGTAACTGCTCCCTAAGTAACAAATTATAGAAAGAAGCTTTTAAAGCAACACTTCAGGAGATAGTATCTGTCTTCTTAGCTGCATTACAGTGAAAGCACACACTCCCAGAAGAGAAAGGAAAGGCAATGAACCTGTTCCCATCTCATCCCGACCGTGCCAGTCTCTTCAAGACAAGGTGGGAATATTTGTCTCAAGGAAGTGAAGATGTGAACTGAATTGATGGATGGGAGAAGGAGCTGATGTGCACAGCACTTCTGACTTCTGCCGAATTTTATCACAACCCCAGCCCAAACATTATCATGCATCTAAGGTAGTTTTTTCTTTTAGTCCCTTATTACGGAGGTGTATTGTGCTCTAACTTGTCATACCATGGTACACATGTCACGAATCCTTGGAACTGCTAAATTATCTAGGAAGCTTGAAAGCTCTCCTCAAACAGTGTCCTTTCCTTACAGAATTGAGTAGCTTACGTTTATATATCTCTCCAGATTTGCTGTTAATATAAATAAATGGCATTTCCAGATAAGAATAAGGAGAATGACTATGAATTTGGCTATTTTAAAAGTCAAACAAGAACAGCTTTAAAATGCAACAAGTAAGCTGTTCTCTAGAACCAGATCCATTTAGTCTAATTCCAACCAGTTGTGCATATGCTGCATTGCAGTGCAATTCCCTTAAAACATCATTGCTCCCCTTAAAACACCTCAAACATGGCCTAAGGTCGGCAAAAATGTTAAGAAGCACATTTTATGGTCCAGCAACGTTTTTACTTTATGCATATCAGAGCTTACCTTCCATGTGGCGGAGGGGCAGGCTGCCAAGGTGAAGGTTACTTTCTCTGTCACTACATTGAAGGTGACACGAAACATGGTTTATATTCCAGTGGCCTCAGACCCGGGGCAGAAATCTTCAGTGACGGTCACACTGCTCACTTGTGTGCATGCTGCAGGCTTCTGTCACACTGCACTATACATTCAGCTGCCCCATAACATTATGATCGAAGCTGAAGCCTGAAACAGCTGTAAGGGTCCAGCTTTTCCCAGCAGCCTTGCTCCTGTGTGTCAGGACTAATCAGATTAGCAGGTCTTACTTGTCTGAGTCGGGACTAACAGGTTAGCAGAACAGTTTGAGTGGGGGAAGGGAAGAAAATAAATCAAATTAGGGCATTTACTAAGCAGCTGAGATTTCCTTCCTGCTCGCCTTTGTCTCTTTACAGCACTCACACAGAGCCAGGACAATGCACCACAAAAATGCAGCTTTGTTTTAAAGTAGCTCTTTGTATAGGAGAATTTCTCTAACTTTGCCTTGATTTGATTCGTTTTTGATTGCCAGCAATCACCAAGGGGAGAGCTCTCCCAGAGAGGCCTAGATGTTGTGCAAATAAACAAGTCTCAGACAGAAAAGGCATGTATTGTGCTTTTTCATCCCACACAACCCACCAAGGCAACACACTGGCTGTGCCAGGACATCAGTCATACATTCTGTTCTGCACAGTGCTAGATAACAAGATTCACAGATGGTTTAATCTGCAGACTAGGGCAAAAGGGTGAAAGGGACGGGACAGGACAGGACAGGACAGAAAAGGTATGACCTTAGGATCCTTAGCCTGCTTCAGAGTACTTTTTCCATGTCATTTACTGAGACAGATTTATCCTCATGGAAAGGAAAATTCAAAAGAAGAAAGGTAAAAAAGAAACTGCATATGATATCCACAATTAACAGTGTTTGACTGCATGCCTAGACTGTGCTACAGGATGTGGGAGATGCTACACAAGGGAGACACTTCCCTCATGGGCACAGCAGATGCAGTCATCTCTCACTGACACCATCATGTAAAGAACAGACTTAGTTTGGGTAACTTGTCTCTTATCTACATTTATCTTTTCAAATATACGTCTCTAGTTCATTAATCACCTGATTTTCTGCCCTGCCAATAGAGAAACATAGGTGTTATCAACTGCTTTAAACTGCCTCTGAAAGTGCCTTTTTCTCAGCATTACTCGAAGGAGGGAGTGTACGTACTGACATTTCACAATGCTGAGGTGACTTGAGATTAATATTGAAAACTCCTACTGAGTGTTGAGACCAAGTTCAAATATGCACTGACTTTCTCCTACTTGCTCTGTTGAGTCTGATCTGTGACTCTAGACAGATGTTCACCAGTGAATGAGGAGGCCTTCAAAATGTACAGAATATGTTTCCTTCTACTAGTCAGTAACTGTACCATGAGTAACAATTTTGCAATATTGGAAAGAGGCCAGACTTTAAACTCTTTATTCTTGACAACAAATTCCTACAAAAGTTGCACTGACATTGGACAGATCAGACTCATCAAGGGGAGTCATCAGTATATGGACAATCTGACAGGGTAAAAATTCATTTATTCCAATAATCCAACTCCTGCAGCCAGAGAAGCCAAGCACCATGCAAGAACCAAGGAATGCTCCAAACTTGTAGATGACAGTATATGGCTGGATTCCTGTATATTACTGCCTGCACTAGCAAAAATTAAGCCCACAGTGTTTAGAGTGTACAAAAGCCACATCAAGAAACCATTATTTGAAATCCTAACAAAGTAACCCCATAGCTCAACTCCCAGTACCAGGATTCTTTCCAAGAACTTCAACAAACCAAACAGCCAGAGTTCAATTATCTTCAACCTGAATTAGAAAAGTAGAATTTCATAGGGACATACATAGGCATACAGATCTGACACATATTTTTAAAGGACAGAACAATATATGCTGTCACTTCAGCCAGGTTTAACTTGACAGACAGAAGTCACCTGTTTCCTGTGATTATGCCATAAGGGAGCTTTGCTATTTTCATTTAGATAAAATAAGATTAATCTTCTTGCAAATAATATATTGACAGTAACATATTTGTGTATTTCTAAAGAGACTAATGCACAATGAAAAGTATTTCTTTCCATAATTGACTTCTTACTGTCTGCTTTCATTTACTTGTCCATTTAAGTTCTTTTAAGACTATTCAAGCACCAGTTGATGTAGGACAGGCAAAATAACATGAAGTATCTTCTTGCTCTAATCTAGTAAAAGCTATTTTTCTTTTTTTTTAAGATGCAGCTTTATGGCGAATCTAATGGAAGAAGTTCTCTTTCGTGAGAAAAGATAGTTTCCAAGACTGGAAACTGTTTTCTGTGGGCTAATGATGCTGTTCCTATGAGATACAGTTGTTGCAGAAAGTCAGACTCAGGTAGAGACAGGTCCTCTGGTAGTTTGTGCCAGGATGAGAGAGAGCTCTGGGGATGAAAATCCATAGCATAATGACATGTGATTTTTGTCTGATATGGTCTTAGTGCCCACTGTGCTGCTGAGCACGGATTGGTGGTTGTTTCTGCTTTTAATCAAAGCAAGAGCCCCATAACTCCAGAAAATTGTCAATAGTCAGGGTATAAGGTCATTACAGATGCATAGCCTCATCTAACTAGTTTCCACTTCCCAAGAAAAAGAACTCAGGGCATGTTAAACTGTTTTTTGGAAAAAGAAATCACTGTGAGATACTGTTACAAAGAAAAAGCAAAAGTATTTCTAAATGTATTAAGACTTTTTGACACATAACCATTGCCTGTAGAACCTATTATTTGTAATCATTTTCCAACCATCTTTTCCTAGATCTCAATCACACAGATTAAACCTCAGACAGGAACCATCTTCAATTTCCACCTTTGCACAGCAAAATATCATCACCTCTGAAAAAGGCCACTGGCCATTGTCATGGTACAAAAAACAAAGAGCAAGCCCAGCACATGAAGCCTCTAAAATATATATGTCAAATCAATAGACCTTTTCTTTCTTTCTACACCACTGTCCTTCAGCTCCTCCCTGCTCCTTGCTCTCCCATTTCTTTATCAAATATATTTTTCATGTCCAGTTACCATTTGCACTATAAATTTCCCAGAGCAATATTTAATCTACTGTACATACACACCCAAACTTATGCCTGAATACTAGCAGAGCATCATGAGAGCAAATACATTATAAAGTAAGAAAGTCAGCATAAAGAAGAGCCAGTGCTGAGATCAATCAGCCTGAGCTACTGCCTTAGGCATTTAGAAAACGTTATTCCTCAGACACATTTTCACTGTTTGTCAATCCAAAGACATGCATAATACACATTTAAAACAAGTGCTCTTTCAATATGCTGGAAACACTGACTTAGCAAATTGTACAGCATGTTCCAATTTGAAGCTTAGTGAAATGCTATTTTTTAAATTAAGAATTAATTTAACATTAATTTAAACACTCATTCAAAGCTACTCACACACACTCACACAGAATGCAACACCTTCAAACAATCATCAGAAATTTCCAGGCTGCTGTCAGACAAAAAAAGGTGTAAATGGAAGACAGGTCAAAGCAAATAATACTTTTTCTGTTAGTGTAAGGGGTTTTGGTCAAATATAAAGGGCAAACTCATAGAAGGTGGGCTATAAATGTCATGCCTCATTTTATAAATCTGATCATGAGACACAATAAAAAATTGCACATCTTCATATCACCTCAGAAAACACTGAACATTTTGTTTGCCAGCACAGTGCATTTTGATTGCCAGCCAGCATGGATAAGATAAACTTCAGATTTCGTTTATCCTTATGGACATTCCCATTAGCTCTCAAGTGTTTTGCAGGTCTGTTAACCTAACATCTTGGAGCTGTGACCTATTGGAAAACAGTAGGTTTCACACTCCCTGTGGAAAAATGTATGGGTAAACCTGCTTCAATAGATTTCCCATCTCTGTGGATCTTAAACCCTGTAAAATCAGTTTTGATTCAACAATACAGTGAATCAGAAAAAGATCTTAAATGAGAATCTGCTCCTTGGCTTGACTTCCAAGGAAAACAATCTGCTCTATTCTTCTACTGGTTGCCTTGTTGTACTAGGAGTTCCTGCTTTGAAGGAAAGGCACTTTGAATTCAATAGCTCCTTCTGGTGGTCTGAAAGAAAATGTTTCGTTACAGTCAGCTCACAGAAATGCAGGATCAATGCAGCGTTCATTGAGTAAATCATATGTATCAGCAACAGCTAGAAGTTATGCCATGGGTAAAACAAACATTGAAATTATGGTTTAAGAAATATGCCAAGTATATTCTCCATTATTATCATAAAGGAGACAAGGTTTCTAGGAAATCCTCCTTTCCTCCCCTTCCACCACAATATTGCTGCAAATTTTCTTCCATATGGTAACTAAGGAAACACAAAGAAAGACGATTGAATGCAAAGTGGCGGAAGTCACAGTTCTGGGCTACTGGCTGAGCAATTGTAAGAGAAGTCCCTAATGAAGTATTTGGCAAGGCACATCTTCCAGCCAGTGGTTCTGATTTTGAACCAATGATCAACTTTAAAGAGAGGGATTTGATCCAAACCTTGTCTCGATCAAACAGGAATGTGCTGTGGTTAGGCTCAGGGATACCACCTTCCAGAGGGAAAAATGTATTGCAAAGTCTCTGATCAACAGACTTTGAGATGCTCAAGAGCTTTTCACTGTTTTCTTTTGGCCTTCAGAATGTCCAGTGTTAAGATAGATACTATCTTCTTCTAGGCTCACCTCTTGAAGTGTAACAGTCAGAGAGCATTTACAAGGAATGCATTCTGTCCTAGCCAGTCTCAGTAACATTGCATCATTCCCCAGCTGTACAAACAAAACATTGTCCTGGGAGTTAAAAGCAGCTGTCCCAGCCTTGGGTCTAAATGATGCATTGTTCTTAATTAACAAAATTCACTGGCAGGGTGCTACAATGTATTTCCTATCTAATGGTCCTTTTAAGACTTATCTGGTGAGACATTCATGGTTGCTGTCAGAGATCTTTCACATCCTACCTCCAGCAGGGTACTCTGGATAAGTCCACTCAGGTAGACCCCTGTTGCCTTAGAGTTTGCTTAAGTGAAGCACCAAGCAGCTTCAAGTTAAATCAACATTATTCAAAAATATAACTGAGTCACCATCTATCCACTCTTTCACCAAATTTTATACTTGGCAAAATCCAAGATTTTACAGAAGTAATAATACAGGTGTTTAAATGAACTTTAAAACCACAACATATATATTTCTAATACAATGTAAAATATTTATGATCCAGATTTTATTCAAAGCCAACAGGAAAGTGAAACCAATCTATTTTTGCCCAAATATATACATACACACTAAAAATGGTATTGACATAAAAAAAAAATCAAAAATTAGAACCTAAACAATAAAATCAATATTTCTAGTCTATATATCTTTCTAGTCAACAGCCCTCGTTGATTTCAGTGTGAATTTTAGAAAATGGCCCAATTGGTACCATCACTGAGTTACCAAAGGAAACCTGATTTCACACATTAAAAAGGGATTATTTTTTAGCTTGATATTTGGTCTAGAGCCTACTCAGAATGCTGGAAGGAAATTGGTTTGGAGTTGACTGCTGATGTTCTACTACCAAATGATTCAAACTCTTTCTAAATGTTTCAGCATTAGCTGCTACTCACTACAAAGGCTGCTCCACATCTCACAATCAGCAGGGATGTTCCCGAACTGGGGCACTAAAAAGAAATAAACAGAGAATCCATCTCTGGGAGAACCAGGGAATGGTTCTGTGCCAGGACAAATTTTCTTCCTTCCTCAATGGCACACGTGAGGTTTGCATCTCTGGGACACTGGAAGACACATGGGGGAAGATTTGAAGGGAAAAATTGCAGGCAGGGTGCCTTGTGCTAGTTAATACTTACCTTTGTGGCCACTGAAGAACTGTGCGGCTCTAAGTGAGAGCTTTGTGAAAGTGGAAGAGTTAAAGGAAAGAATGAGCACGTCAAACGAGATTCTCTGTTTGCTGTTCACATTTTCAGTCAGTTCTTACCTAACTTTTAATTACAATTGTATGAAAGTAGCACATGAAGGAAGCCCTGGGGAACAATTAGGGACCCGCCCCTCCATTAGAGACTGTACATCCACAGAGCAAGAGAAATCTCTGTCTCTAGCAACCTTCAGTGAATAAACACATAAAACCAAAACCAACCAGAATACCAAAGGCCTGAGTCTGCAGTAACTGTAAGAACACACAAACAGACACTGGAGATCAAACCCAAGGTCTGCCTAGCCAGCCTTTAGATTTTTAAGATAGCCTTTGGTGGGCACTTTGGAAAAAGTAAATATGTGGGCAAGTTTACCATAGTTTTTCATACATTACTCCAGCTTTCAGCTATCTTTGCACAGGGACTTCCAAAGCCAAAGTGTCTTTGTATTTAGTAATATTGGATGGATCTTCTGACTTTGTAAAGCCATTTGTGGGTGCTACAGTGTCTGTGTAATGTCTAGTTCTATAATTGAATTATGGGACTGTATAATAACATACTCAGCCTTGCTTATTTTCTTGTCTCTATACCTGGTAATTTCACTGGACACTAAATCACATTTGTCTATTTCACCTCCACATGACATTCATAGCTCCATACATTGCTGTCACACCCTCACTCTGTTTATTCATTTCAAGCCTAAAGAGAAAAATTAGTTGAGCTCATTTTTCTCATAGAAACATTTCTCTATCCTAGTGCACATCTAATGACTCAGAAGTCTGGAGCTAAAGGGTCATTCAGAAGGCCATTTCTTCAGTAAAGTGAGAGATTATTTTCTCTCTCCTGACTATCCCAAACTATTCCAAGAGCAGTGGTCAAGGCTGAGACCACCGGGTTTTGTTGTACCCCACTGGGACACCCTACTCCTTTTGACTTGTCATTGAGAGACGTTTAATTGATGTTATTGGCATAATTGTCTGATCCATCAGGTAATAAATCTAGATCATATTTACCCCACTATCATGAAAACTGACCATTTTTTCGTAACTCTTTGATTCCTTAATCAGTTATTTAACTACTTTGGTCCTTAAAGAGCCTCTGGTAAGACTGGAAAATATCAAGTGACTTTTGCAAAGGTATGTTTAACTAACCAAATCATTCTTTTCATGCAGTCATTGACTCCAGTACCATGCTATATTTATGAAGTCTGATTTCACACTATAAATCCACCATAGCACTTTTCTTCTATACTGAATTTACTTGTCTGTCCACCAAAGGCACACCAGAGAGCAGGGGCAAAAAGTAAACTGTTTAAGAAGACGATACAAAACCAATCATCTAGATAAAGACCAAACACGTATGATAATTCAAATGAGAAGGAATGAGCCATACATTAACTGGGAAGCTGTTTAAGTGAGCTCAGTAACAACAGACATCACAGATTTAGGTTTTGCTCCTCTCTCTACTGCTGACCTGGCCGAGGAGCTAAAAAAAGCCACTTTGCAACTTTGTGTTTCCCTCCTACTTCTTTCTGAAACCTTTTCAGAGATCAGGATTCTTTCTTGTACGATGCCTTCCTGCCGTGGTGCTATGATGTTTAACTCAACACTGTGAGCTTCAACAGACACAGCAGACTGAGCAGAAAGTGTTCGTGCATATCCAAAACAAGATCCATGAGCTATGCTGTCATGTTGCTGAAGGGAGAGAGACCCACTGGGACAAAAAGATTTGGTGATGTGTAGACTTGTGCTTTTTGACAGAACAACTTGCCTGTGGCCATAGAGGAAGTTTGTAGCTGCTACAGGAGGGGAACCCAGACACCTTCCACCTCTCAGCTGAGTTCCCTGCCTGCAAGGCTTTATTCCTTCCCTCCACAGCATGAGCAAGAGAGAACCTGTGTGTCAAAACAGCTCTATTATGAAACCAGGCATCTGGTGTCATGTTCTTAGAATGTTAATAATGCCACTAGCAGCTGAATTAAGTGTATATGACAGTGTATATGTTAGAAAGATGACTGTGACCCTATGGAGAATTAATATGTCAAAGCACATTTATTTCATGTCAGCTGAACTATAATCAGCAGAAATGTTAACTCTTATTTGAACAAATTATTTTTATTACTTTGGAAAGAGTTTTTATCCTGCTTGTTCTAACATCACTTTTTCCACTGTCAGTGGTAGAAAAGGGCCTCTGGAAACATTTCTCAGCCCAGTCAAAAAAATTAAGAATTCTAAATTACTTAAAAAAAAAAAAAGAAATAAACTAAAAAAAATTATGTAGTTTCCTAAAACCTGAAAAAGTTTAAAATGTATTACATATTATCAGGCACTGGTCCCTGCCACAACTATGGTTTGTTCCACCTCAAGGACTAAGTCTGGGCTTTAGAATTGTTTATTACAATAGTGTTAAAGCAGGCACTAGGCACAGGAAGCTTGCATTTAGAATTACCAGAACTGTGCAAACTGAATGGCTTGGTATTGTCAACTGATAAGCAGATAGGTAATGGACTGATGATCACGATGTCTGCAGGCCATCAAAGAACTCTCAGAGGTTTACACAAGATACCTTTAGTGTGGCTTATCTCATCCATTAAGGTGTAAGTACGATAAGGGTGACAGACCAGAAAACATATTAGAGTTCGAGTGCCTTGTTAGTACATGGATAAAAATGTACCACTAAAAATGTACAACAAACATATGTGATCAGATAAATGAAGATCTGCCTAAATATTTACAGTGAAGAGATCCGTCCCATGGTTGTCCAGATGTCACTGGGAACAATTTGATTAGCAAAAGGAAGTTGTCTTTGTTACTTACATGCTGAATAAAAGAACCTGAGTGGTTGCATCAGTCCCCAGACTACTACAAATTTTGAGACGGGGATGGAAGTATGGAAGGATGGAAGTAAATGATTCTGGTAGCAAGTTATTGCCCATCCCTAGTGTAGAACCTATTCACTGGAAATGCTGAAGCACCTGGAGTAGCCTGATCTACCCCCAAAACTACAAAGACTGAGAATGAAATCCAGTCACAGTTTCAACTTTACTGTCCTCACCAGGTAATCGATACCTGGAAATGGAGAATTGAAGTGATTATCTGCAAGAGCTGCTGTGGCTTTTGGTCAAAGGTGTGCACAGTGTCCTCTGTGTTAGCAACAGATAGGAAATGTGCAGGTGGGACAGCATTTATTGCAGTGTAATGAGATAGTGACTATTGTGGAAGAGTTCACTGCCCAGATATTCACATAAACAGAGCAACATGCAAACCATGTTAAATCTTATTTTGAATTTCCTACTCATTTCTCAGCCCAGTCCAACCCAAATATCTTCCATCCTGCTTCATCTTTCCCATGTTGTTCTTTGCTAATGTACACTGGGCCATCTCTCCAGGCTTCATGTATACCCCCAGCTAATTTTCCTTGTCTCATCCTTCTCCCTGTTTTTCCGTCTGTTTCTTCCAACTTGTCATTTTTCTTTCCTGCTCACATTTGCAGCATCAGTCTGATTCTGGAGGGATCTCATCTTCACTTTTCTTGTAAGCCAGAAGAGCTCCTCTCTGCTAGCTCTATTCACTTTTTATCCTTATCAGAAACATTTCCTCTCTTGTGCCTCTTGCCATTCTTGCAGTTGTTGCATAACTACTCTTACTAGATACAAGAAGACAGGGTTTGACTTAAAGATGATGTCCTAAGTACAGCTGCACCAAATGTGCATACATGTGTTGTTTTCATCCCCACTGTGCAACTCAGCTGGCAGTGACAGTCTCACAAAGCAAAAACATAAATACATTCTCAACATTAAAGAATCTCTGATACTTTCTGCTGCTGTTACATTTGCTTTCACCAACTGTGCATTGCAGTCATCTCTAGATCTCTCTCCTGTATTGTGTAATTCCACATACATCAGTACCTTTCCCAGCTCTCATTCCAGGGCACAAAATCTTGCTGTACCACTGCTGTGATGAAGTAAAATCACATGCTGGTACTTAGAAGTTTCAGGCAGGGCAAGACACAATAAAGACAAAACTCATATGGCTTACAGTTTGGCCAAATTAGTTTTGGAAGACCTTACACTGAAGTCTCACACAAAGAAAGTCACTGAGCTGGTGAAAGAATTCCTGTCTTAAAACCTAACTCTGTAAAGACATTCCTGGTACAAGACAGTGAAACTATTTAGTACATCTGCTAGATGTGAGAGACATCCCCTTCTTCCCTCCATCAGTAGATTTTTTTTACTGTTGTTTCCCAGAGCTTCTTTAAGCCATCATTATAGTCATATGATGTCTTTTTTGCTACCAACAGCTTTGTTCTTTGCCTTCATTGTAAGAGGCAAGCTTAAGAAAGAAATTTGATAGAAACAGTTATTATAATCCTACAGAGAGCACAATTCCCAAACCTGCCTGAGCCATTCCCTGTATGATTTAAATCAGACTGATTTATCTTGTTCTTGGTTTTGTAATTCTTCAAAGACCATGGCAAGGATGTTGAGAGCATTTTGGCAGTCTGTAGCCTGCTCTGAATCAGGCCTGGAATTTCCCCTGCTGTTGCCCTCTATTGTAACTTTCCCAGAAATTTTCATACCTCTGCTTCTTTGCAAAGCCAAACCAGCAGCTCTACAACTCTCCACTCTGCCATCAGCTGGTAAGAATACCCTGTGTGTCTTTCTGTCTATACACAGTTCTTTAAACCTCCTTGTCATGATAATAAAGCAATATATTCAAGACCAACAAGTCAGGCTCGAAAACTTGCAAGCAAAGCTGTGAGCTTGGCTTGTGTACTGGCCTCTGAGAACGCCGACTTGCTTCAGCAAGAACCAGCCCTGCAGCATCACAGCTCCTGCAGCTTCCACCTGCAGGACAGACAAAGAATCCTTCAGACACTCCTGTCACTGTAAAGACATGACATCCTGGGTTTCTTGAACCACACTGTAGGACAGAAATACAAAGACTTCTGCCGAGTGATTTCCCTGCCTGTTGGAAACGTTGAATACAGCACCACATCTTTCAACTCATTTACTCTTCTATGGGACCATGTTTTCCCTTCTAGTGAACTCCAAAAAATTACTGCTTCAAATGAAACACTCTGTACACATTTATTTTATCTAAAAGATGAACTTTCTTTAACTGAAGAGTTACTACTTGCTCAGGAGACATCCCCCACTCCTCCATATAAATATATTTATTAAAACCTTAGAGCTTAAAAAGCAAATACTAGCTGCAGGTTTTTGGAGGTGTTGGTTAGTTTGTCAATTTGTTTACATGACAATTAATGATTCAAAAATTCTGTAACCTGAAAAAGCCTAAAAACACTTGGATGGCCCCATAGTTTCCCAGTAATTTAGATCGCTGTGTAATGTTGTAATTTTGCAGCATGAGAAACACCATTTCAGTTTCTAACTGATCTGCATTGAATTAATTTTTAAAGTTGTTGAATTATGCTAACAAGATCACAATAATTAAAAGAGCTTCAGGGGCAAGTCGACAGAGTTGGGAGTTAGCTCTGCCATCCCTGTGAGAGAAAAGATTTGTGCTTCCTCTTGAGTTACTCTAAGCTAGCAATACAAATCCTCAGAGCTCACATTAATGAAAGCCTGACTGACAACCTACCATTCAGAGCAACCATCTCAGATTTCTGCAATTAGCATGTGCTCTAAAATTTCTGATTCTGTTGGCTTGGTCTCTAATTTACATTTTGAAAAGGCTCTTAAGAATGAAGATGCCAAGACTGAGCAAATTCACTGCTCTTGAGACACATTCTGCATATCTGCAAGCTCAGTAAAATTGTGCTTCTGTTAAAATCAATAGGATAAGTATCACATGGGAAAAAATGACTCTTCTTACCAAGTTGGGAGTACTCAAGGCTTTCATGGAGAAACTCTGGAAAGAGACAAAAGAAACTAGTCAATGTACTGAAATAGGAACAGTGTATTAAATAATGCAGAAAGTTGCAGGCAGCACTTGCTAATCCCTGAAAATCTCTTCATGGCCCTAATAGCAGCTTTTTATATGGAAAACTGTATATTCAAGAGGTCTAACATACAACTTAATCACAGAAAAAAGAGAAAGCAGGGAAATATTAGACATCATCCCATCTGCTGCCAGTGACTGATTTTTCTCTTTGTCAAGGTTTGCTTAAGGAGACCAAAGAAATCAGATTATTTATTACTTATCCAGAGAGATTATTTCACATTTTACAAACATTTTCCTGAAGAATAGGAGGCTTGAAAATCAATGAGATGTAAGCATCCATGCCTGAATAGGTCCTATATTGGAATGCTGAAGTCAGCCCACAATGGGTAAAACAATATTGCTAAGATCAGTTACTGGCATTTTCATAATGGGCTAGACAAATGTCACACACTTGAAGTTTCAGCAATTGTGCCTTAGTTTGTCTGGATCTAAGATACAATTGGTGTTAGGTCAAGTTCCCAGCAAATAAAGATGCCAAATTATCTAGGCAATTTACAAGAATATATCCATTCTGTGAGCTTAGTCAGGTCATCCATTCGACTGTTTTAGACTATCCATTTTTGCAGGATGGCTTGGGCATTTTGGGTGTCTTTTGGAAAAGGAATGAAAAAAACGAAAAAAGGCCCATTTAAGTGGATTTTTGCAAAACAATGACATTACCTGTTCTCTTACTTTCAACTCAAAAAGCCACCAGGAATTAAACTATGTCTGAGTGAATTACATTTGATAGTGTGGAGCTGTTCACTACACCAACATTTGCTTTGCTGTATCTGATAGTAAATTAAAATGCTGGCATTTATTATTAGACTAGATGAATGCATTAACAGGATGCTTACATTTTAACTCTCTGATAAAAACATCTTTGAAACTGCCCTGGCATGCACAGCACCAGCAAGTTAAGGGGCATGATTTTGGTCTAAGCTCGCTCCCACTTTCCCCACATGAAGTGGAGTCAGCAGAGGAATAATGCCCGATAAGCACTGTGGATGAAGATGTCCAGGCTTGGGAAGGGGGCTGGATTAGTTGCAGGAGTGCAAGCTGAGCCTCACTAATTGCCCTGCAGACAGGGAGCCTTGTCCCATTCCACCCACTGGTACAGATGCACCATCAGACCAATAAACCCCAAGCTATTACCAGCACCTCTCAGCTTTACACTTGTGGTAACTGAAGAAGCACAGCAGGATTTTTATCTCCAGGCTTTTACTAACTGCTATGCAAATTAACGTTGATTTTTATCCCACATAGTGAAAATCAGGAAAATAACCGAAGAATATCAAATATACCTTGGAGCTTTAATAAAGAAGGCATGAAAATCATCTGATACATCTAAATACAGCTTCTGCAGTTCAGAGAAGACTCACTGAGTACAGTATAGGATCTTAGCTAATCTGTCACCTTTTTTTTTTTTTCAGTTTTAATAATATTGACATTAACACCACATTTCTTTACCATTAAGGACTAGACAAATCTTACATAAGTTTTAGAATTATAAATACAGAAGATCTCAGTCAGAAATTAAAATTTCACTGTAATTGCTGAATCTTCTTTAGGTTAAAGCTATCATATCGATCACTGAACATTAAAACTGATGAACAGATTTTATTCTTTTCTATCACTATAATTAATTTCTAGTAAAGGGACAATAGCAGAGCTGTTCTTCAGCCCCTATCTATGGCTCCCTGCTTGTGATCCGGCAGCCCAGCTTATCTGTACCAGTCACAGGCAGACTGGACTGTAACAGACACCGATAAACAATGGAACCAGCAAAGCCAGGGGAGGGCAGAAAGAGGAAGAGAGAAAGCAATGATTGGTTTTTGTTAAGCCACTCATGACTTTGAATAATTAAGGCTAATTCATCACAAACCAGACTCGATGCTTTCTGCACTGTAAACTCCCAGCTGCCATATCAGGTCTACATACAAAGCTACTTTCTGGTGTTTAAGCAAAAATAAAGCTACTGACTCAAGACTCAGAGCAAAAGGGTGGTGTCAGTAATTTCACTGGACATACACCATTTTTTGAACCTATGATGCTTTATATTTGTAATGAAACCTTCTTGCAGTTTGCAATGGTCCAAGGATATAAACAAGACTGTGTATAAATGCCACATTTTCCAGCTTTGTCTGATTGACAAAGCTGGAAAAAACTTAGGAACTCTCAAGCACATAACCCCTTTTTCAGTTCTAAATCTCCAAATCAAACCAAGAGCGTGAATCATTACACTGACTTTAGAGTAATTGAATTAGTCATTAAATCAAGGAAAAGGACAGTTGGTAGCAAGGGACCTGAAGAGAACATTAGGAGAAACATAGTGATAATATTTTATGCTCTGTGGGAACAGAACTCAGTAATTACTGCTTACAGAACAGTGAGCTCTTAATAGAGGATATTGAATGGAGGAAAGAAAACCAATTAGTTTTTCTACTGAGTCCATGAATTTTACTATACATTTAAGTTGTGAATTTTACTTCCCCTGATAATTTATCAAGGCATTTTTCATACCTCACTTCAGTTTGAGAGATCAAACTGGCTTTTCTTATATATATATATTTCCATACATTTCACTGGAGATTTCTGTGGCTTTTTTATCAATTAGCTATGTCAATTATTCTGTTGCTTTTTCTTGTTTCATTTAATTTCCACAGTCTTAATCTGGCACTCTGGATAAGGTCTATCATCATATCCTGGGACAGAAGATCCATACATCCAAGGCTGGTAAGATAGCTGATGGGAAGCTCTGTTGCAAGGTACAGTCTTCTTCCAAGAGAGTGTTGGCTTACAGTAAGATGGGATGTCAGCCTGCACATAGTACTATCTAATGATCCCAGGCTCAGAACTCTTATTGCAGTGAGGAGGATTTTTTTTTTTTTTAATACACAGCACACCTAATAATCTACCAATGAGCTGAAAGAATTAGAGTTACTGTAGCAATGCTAATCTATTTCCACAGTAATGCTGAAGCTGATCTGACAGGCACTAGAACCAAGCAAGCATGCACTTGCTTTATTAGCCTTTAGACAGGTTGAATCTAACACTCCTGTGAGCTTTTCTGATATGAAAAGCACTTTAGTCCCAAGAAGGGAGGTAGAAAAGTGCTAGCAAGTTTAAAGGATGCCATTTTAAATTTACCAATTTGTATTTGTCTGTGGTGTACAAGGCGCATGGGTTGTGGAAAGAGCAGCACCACCCCTCTTAGTACATTCTGTTTTATAAAATCAAAATTCCTAGCGGCAGGTGATTGTGACACTCCACCTTCTGCCATAGGCGTCTCTTCATTGACAACAGGTGTGGTGTGCCCAGGTAATGCTGCATGCTCCCATTCCTGCAATGGATTTTTTTTCTGCAAGCATGATCTGTTTTGTCACATTTCAGAGTGGGGAGAGAGGGGGCAGCAACAATGTCATATGGACTCTGGTCACATCTGCTCACATCAAATGGCTTGCATGACCTTGATTGACCTCGATGGGCTCTGCATGCAAGAGAACATTTACATAACAAGCTGAGCAGGCAGTCCACCACCAATAATGTGTGAAATAAATCACCAAGAGCTTTGCAGCATTAGGCATATTTTCCAAGCTAACATACAGCTAGATCCAGCTTTCAAAAGACAAGCAGTTTTCCTGAATGTCCTATGACAAGGCATGCCCAGCTCCTCCCTGGAGAAGGACGAGGAATATGCTGCCTTTTTCCTGAGCCACCCAGCATGGAGATCTGTCAGATCCCTTCCTGAGGTCAGGGTAAGGAGGATGCAGCTCCTGGCTTCGAAGGAGTGGGATCAAGCAGCCAGCTGGGCCCATGCTCCCACCCCTAATCACCCTGACCCTGTGTGCCAGTGGTGTGCTGGTCCTGGAGAGGAGCTCCACACCCCTCTGCTCATCCTGTGCCTGTGTGAAGCATGACATTGAGCAGAAAATGTGTCAAAATAATTTGTATAAAGTTTTTAAAAACCAAAAGCTTTGAATAAGGTATGTCTTAATCTAAACTAATTTTGTTCAACCATTTGTAAATTAGTGTGTCTTAAGCCCATAATTTCATACCAGTTTTGCATTTCAACTAGCCAGGATGCTAGAGACTGGGATGAGAAACCTCTAGGGCTGGAGCACACCTCTGTGGTGTGCAATATAGCAGCTGTAAGTGATACAAAACCTCCATCCAGGGCAGCACCTGCAGATTATACAAAAACTAAGTGGAGGAAAGACCCATTAATAAAATCCAGAAGTGTGTGCATGAACTAGCACCACTCAGTAGGACTCACGGCACTGAAAATTCTTCTGGGGCAGCATAGAAGCAAACAAAATGTGTTTAACTGCTCAGGAATAAACTTGATGGTTTGGACATGATTAGTGCATGTGTCTTTGTTTTCCTTCACAAGAGAGTAACAGCTTTTATCAGCACACATTACTCTATGTTAGGTGTTTAAAACCCCTTGAGGAAAGGACAATCAGATTTTAGTCAGGTAAAAATGAACATCATTTCTCTCAATTTCCCTCCTTTGTTTCCTCTTTAAAAATATTTACAAAAGGATGTTTTTTTTCTAAAGGCATCTTTGTCTTGGGTTATGGAACCAAAAATTATTGAACTTATTACATCATCCTATTGTGAGATGCTCCACCCAGTGGGGGGAGCCAACCATTCCTACCTGGATAAAACTGAGCCACAGGAACATAGAAGGCATCCAGCTTCACCTCATCCCTGGAGGAAGACTGGACCCCTTCTCGCCACCACTGGACTCTTGTTCTACAGGATCATCTCTACTCCACCAGAACCACATCTGCCACTCCAGGAGGACCCACTTTGGGACTGCTTCCAACACCCTGACCAACAGGGTGTCAGATTGTAGCTCTGACTCTGTCAGGGTTTTCCAAAATTGTTGTTTGTTTGCTGGTGTGGTTGGGTGGTTTTGTCTTTCTACTACATTTGTATTGTTAGTATTCCTAGTAAAGAACTGTTATTCCTATTCTCAAATCTTTGCCTGACAGCCCTGAATTGCAAAATTATAATTTGGCGGGGGTGAGGGGTTTACATTCCCCATTCCAAGGGAAACTCCAGCTTTCCCTGTCAGATACCTGTCTTTCCAAACCAAGACAGTTTTTAATTAAGATTACTTACAAATCTGCTTCTATTCTTATAAATCTGCTTCTATCTCTATGATAAACAGATAAAATATCTTTCAGTTATTTGTTATTGAAACTTCAGTAGTAAAACAGTACGCCTTTTTCCCCTAATGTTTCAATACAGATTCAAGTGATAAAAACCACAGTTGAACACGCAATCTAATAATTGTTTATGATCTGCCCCAAAGGTTTAAATATTCCTATCTATACAAACAGTTGAGAGCAAAGGAATTGTCACCAGGCAAATGAAAATAATAATTTGTTTTTCAAGTATTTATGGAGAAAATATTCCATTTGTCTCTAGTTAGTGTACCGTGTAATCACTGCCCATGAAAAACCAGGAGAATTCAAAGAAAATTATCCCAATTTTTTTTGCAAGAAAAATCTCCAGTGCAGTTGTTTTTGTCCACTTGGCAATTTTCTAAATCACTTTTACGTCATGCACAAAAGTGGAAGAAAGAAAAACATGCAATGTTAGACTCTAAGACAGTGAGTAAAAATGTCACCTGACTTCCACCCTACCTGCAATCAGAAGAAAAAAGCCACACTTAAGTTTCTTCACCTGCTTTGAAGTTCAGGAAAGACATCAACATTAACCCCAGAAATGCCAAGATATGTAATGGTTACATAGAAGAACTTCCCATGGCACTTGAAGGGAAATGGAAACTGAAGTTTTCGTTGCCTTATCAAAGAATTACTGCAAAATACAGTTTTGCAGACAAGTGAAAAGAGGTAGAAGGCACTAAATACAAATAGTTATTCTCTGGATTTGCAGAAATCAGTAGCAAAACTTCCATTGATTCAAGCACCCATGATTTCACTAGGAAGGAAAGGAATGTAGAGTTGGAGGAGGAGCTTTCTCCTTTTGAATTTTCGCTAGATAATTAGTTAAGCTTCAACAATTTTCAATACAGGTCATAATTGCTTCGAAGTGCTACACTCACGTGATCACTGTCTTTTGCAGACAGTGTTGCACCACAGGGAATAGTCAACATAATTATGTGGCACAGTTTGGCTCGAATTAATAGTTCTGAGAGATCAGGTTAAGAGAGATTAGATTTCCAAACTGTCTAAGACAAGTGCCTAGAAATGCCTCTTTTTGTCTTAACCTTTTGTAAAACAGAATAATGAGCCATAAAATTACTTTTGCTCATAGAGGGCTGCACACTCCCCAGCACTGCTTGGAAATAAGTGTTCTCTGACTAACACTGCTGTGAGACATTTCAATTCCAGCAGCAAAGGCCAGAGTTCTCACATGATCATCCTTTACCCTACCCTACCCTTCCCTCCACTTGGATGCACCCACTGGAGTGGCAGAAACAATACTTTTTACCACAGGCAAGAGCAATGAAGCTGGCAGCTAGAACTGATATCTCTGATACTGCCTATCCTGGGAGGCTCCTTCCAGGTCTTCAATGTTTACCAGATGGCAGCTGCTGAGACAAAGAGCTCCCACACAGGAGGCCAGTCTTCAGCTGAAATTTTTGGTGGAAAGTTTTAATCTAAACTGAACTTTTTTTTTTTTTTTTCCCAAACTGAGCCCATAGCAAATGGCACAGTCTTCTCAAGAGCTCTCATTAAGAATATCTAGCAGTTCTTTTTGTGGGACATGGATTTAAAATTCGGGGTTAGTGGATTGTCTGGCTCCAGGCATAGGATTTTGTGATTCTACAGAAGTGAAGACACGCTCTCCTGCATTCTTACAACTCATCTTTATTGATGAGCTGGGGAAAGCTGGATTTGAGCATAGAGTGAGGAGAGAAGCAAGGAGTTACAGGAACAAAATAAAATAACTGGGTGAAGGTGGCAGAGGGAGTCAAGGACCCACAGAATAAAAGGGCCTATTTGCCTAGAATGGTAAGACTTAAGAAGGAGAAAAAAAAAAAAAAAAAGGAAAAAAGCTCAATGTGAAAACATCTGTAACAACCATAAAGCTCCAAATTATAAGACTTGGAGCTGATACTAGATTTCCCTACCAGTTTTAGATGTTAATAAGCATCCCATGTTTTAAAAAATGTTCAACAAGAGGTAGCAACGTACTACCATACTACACATGTTTTCAGAATCAAAGTTTAAACAACAAAGATAACTCAATGGAATATCACTACATCTCTGAAGGACAAATTAACAAAACAAAACAAAAAGAGAGAGAGAAAGACATCCATGCACCCCCTCTGGCATTCCTGCTTTAAAGAGTAGGAGTATAGCAAAGAGAATTTTTTAAAATTGAGAAATGAGGGATCACATAGTAACCATGCAACCTTATTCTGGCACAACAGACTCCTGAGCTGTCTTGCTGACACAGAGGAAGGGAAGCCCAAGCCCAGCATCTGGATTGAGCCCTTTCTACCACACTAACATCACTGACACGACTCCTCAGTCTTCTTTCCCTGAGCTGAAGGCTTTTGTCTGTGTATTTGACCACAGAAACTAGGGAACTTTCTGTAAGGCTTTTTTTTTTTTTTTTCCTTCCTTTCTTTTCTTCCTATTATGTATTTAAGGCTATTAGTTCAAATTTTAGACATCACTTCAATTCTCAAAGCCATTTCCTCTCAGATATTATCCATTCCTTTGAGGTACCCAGTTTTCCTAGCAGCCTACATTTTTATTGATAAAATCACCATGTCACTGGCACATCTGCTGCCAAATATGTACCATATGCTTCTCTTTCTCTCCAAGCAAAACAGTTACCTGAGCTTAAGCTGTGAAGTTACATAGTGCAGTACAATTTCATGAGTCTTTTGCATCAGGAAAATGTTGCCTATAACTGCATTCCTTACAGAATCTAGTAATTATCCTAATAGGCCTGTTTCTATCACTAAATTAAGTCCAGTGAAAACATACAGTACATGCGTGACTAGAGAGCTCTTAATTAATTTTCAGATAATTAAACCCCTTTCAGATGATTAACCCAATTTTGGGATTCATATGGACAGTGTAACAAAATATGCCAGAAGGTAACAAAAACATAATGGGTATTCATTCTTAAATTTTTCACCACAGACCACTACAGAGACCAGGACACATCCCACTGTCAGTCTTCTGTGGGGACTTGTATTATCAAGCTTGCTGAAAGATATCTTCTAGACAATACTAAAAAAACCAACCTTTTGTAGGGGAAAAACAATTTTGTTATTATTCATACCAGTTTCTAGTTTCTTATATTGAAGCTTTTCTTATCTTAAATGTGTACATTTTTCTAAATGTATTAAATCTATTTCAGTTCTAATGCCATCCTCCACCCAACCAGCACAGTGTAATTAGTGAGTATAATTTTTATATTGTAACAGATGGTACGCTCAGATCTCTGTTTTGAACTAGCAGAAACTACTTAATTAAAGTGTGATTTCATTCAAAACAACCTAGCTCTGGCATAATAAATCTTATTCTTGAATGGAAAGTTGATGAATGGGACACATATACGTCACCAATAGTATTTCAACATCTTTACAGCAATTCCTTTTAAAATCTTATATCTGAAGTAAACTAAAACTGAGTATTTCACCAAGATACACATCTTCTCCATAAGATATGAAAAACATGAAAATATATTCAGTTCTATTCAGGATCCACAATACAGGCTAATGAAATTCAGTCCAATAATAGGGTCACTAATGCAAGCAACCTCCTTTCCTGTAGCCTCTGTGTCTACTCAAAGCACAGGTCTGTCATCCTTGAATAAGGCATATAAAGAGAGTAGAGAAAAATATGACAATAAGATTGATAAATTCAGGTTTCAGTTGCCTCTGAAATAATTTTTACAATTCCCACAATCTCTTTTTTGGTTTTTGGTTTTGGTTTTTTTTTTTTTTTTTTTTTTTTTAATTAACAGCACTGAAACAAACAAGCACTAAAATCATTGAAGTTCTCACGCAGTTCTCTACCTAAGGAGGGATACACTCCTCATCTGATAGACTGCATCACCCCAAACCTAAACCAATTTCAAATTAGTGAGGAAGTTACTGCTGTTACCAGGGAAAAACAATGTGTCACAAACTTTCTACAGGACAATGAAGTTACTGTAAGAGGCAGCAAAGGCAGAACTTAATTGCAGATCTTGCAGTTCTACTGAAGCAAGGTATACCAACATTCTACCCAAACAAATAGAGCAGTTTGGTTAATTAATTAGTAGGAAAACTCTGCTAATATATGATGAGTACTCCTTTTCACAGGAAGCCTTTTCTAAGTCAATACAAGAAGCTGAGCTGCATGTACAAGATTTCCTATGGCCAGAAACAATGTATTTGACATATGAGGTCTTCCAAGGGATGTCCATGTGATTTTAACTTCCCTAACTTCTCTAAATGAAAGGAAAAACCACACCAAAAAACACTCTCAAAAGGAACTCCAGGCTATTATTAGTACCATG
Source organism: Phylloscopus collybita (assembly GCA_027886175.1). Lineage (NCBI taxonomy): Eukaryota > Metazoa > Chordata > Aves > Passeriformes > Phylloscopidae > Phylloscopus > Phylloscopus collybita. The sequence goes on from JAJNNQ010000007.1 coordinate 9,268,221, forward strand.
TTTAACTGCTGTCAAAGCAATATTTCAGCAACTGTTGAGTAGCAACATACAACCAACTGTAGTTTGGGAATTACAGAGACATGGTTATCCAAGAGTTCATCAGCTATCCTATGTGGCTATGCTGCTCTTTTCCACAGAGGAGTGCTCCTTCCCAGCATATTGCCAGGTAATGTGGGAAAGCTCCCTCTTTATTCCCATCCAACTCTCCTCCTCTGACAAGTTGAAGACAGTTCCCACATTTCCAATTTGAGCATTGAATTGTCTTCACCTTATTTGAACCTGATTTTCTTTTTCTTTCAATATTATTTTCACTGCTCACTTCCGCTAAGGATCAATTCAACTAGGAAGGCCCATATGCCAGGATTTAACAGCTAAATGGAGAGAGAAAATCTTCAATTAGCTGAAAGTGATTTCAGCTGGGCAGGCTGAGGAATGTCTATTGACTGGAAAGCTGCAAAAGCTAATGTATCAGTCTCTATATTCTCTAATTATTAAATTTGAGCTGAACATCAAGTATTTTGTACCATTAATTAAAAAAAGAAACAAGCAAAACTAACAGCCAAAAAAACAAAAGCTGGAAAACCAAGAGTAATAAAGCCATTTATTCAAATACTTAAATTTTTTTTTGGATAATAGAAGTCCCAGTCTCGTAAAGACAGTGGTAATGAATCACTGCACTAAATCAAACAAACTGTCCTGCTTCTAGCATCAAATAGCTACTTGCATTTGGGTGTATTAAAAGAAATACTCTTATTCTAAGTGATTATTTACAAGAAGTTTCACAAGCAGCCTTTGCAAACTTACCTTGACATTATTAGAGAAATGACAAAGAACAGAGAAGGGAAATTTAAATACATTAAAATGGACAATTAACTGATAGCCTTTTCCAAAGCACAAATAATCCTCCTCAGTATGGTTTAAAAATACTTCTATTGCAGTAGTGTTTAGAGATTTAGTCATGGCACAGATTCCCTTTGTGTTAGATGCTGTACAGGAACAAGAAGACAATCCTTGTCTTGAAGACTTACAGTCAAGGATGTGGTTATTTGCTAGACCATAATTGCCTCATTTGTTTCAACCCTGATCATCTCTCATCTTTCTTAATGGAATCAAGGTATTGACATCACAGTTGCTGGATGCAGAGTATGGATTTATATGAGACCATATGCACAGTTATAATGAGAGGGCTGCAGTTACTGTTGAATTCTTTATTTAGAAAGCATACTATTGCTTTGTCTTTGATATGCTAAGCAGTAACTGCTTTTCTCTGAAAATATTTAATTGACAAAGCTAATTCAGCTTTGCTGGCCATGAGCTTCTGTGCATTAAGCCATCTGCTTTTATGGGGAATGGGAGAGGAAAGAAAGCAGGTCAGTTGTTGGTAGACAGAAGTTAAATAAAACTCAGTTTGATTAAGTAGAATGTCAAAATATAAGTTAATTGAGACAAAAGTGAATTAAAATAATTTCCTACTGTCACTTCTGAAACATTAGGGCTTATCATTTATGACACCATATCTGTGCATGAGCACCCTCAATCCCTGCCTGCAATAGCTGCACATTGTAATTTTTATTATTGCCTCAGGGGTTTGCTAAAACTCGTCCTTGGCAAAGCAACAGAATTTCAACAAAATTACGTCTAATCACATTTCTTAACCTCAGTCAAAGATTAATTTGTCCTGTTCTGTTTATCATTGCAGAAGATACAATTTTTGTCCCTTAATTGTGCTTTCTTTTGTTCTCTCTCCTGATTCCAGAAGCAAATCACATTCTTTTCTTAAGCAGAATTGAAAAGCCTTTGTTTCCATTATAGTCAAGAAAAGTTGTTCAGTCAATTTCACAGAAGTCAAATTTTTCTCACAAGCTTCAAATATGACCAATTTGTAGTTAATACTTTAAATTTTCCTCTAAATCAATTTATTCTATTTTTTTCCTCTTCTCTCTAAGTTCTCTACAGCCATAGACGAGTTATGTTGCAACCAATCTTCGTTACAGAGAGCACGTATATTTCACAAGCTGATGTCATCTCTCAGGACATTTTCACCAAGGAAATTCTCCCTTTGTCAGTACAGAAAATACTACTCACCATTGCCCATCTTCTTTAGTCTTCATCAAATCATACACTCAAATGGGAGTACCGGCACCCTCCTGAGTAATCCTTCACCCCTTGTCCTTAAAATTCTCTACTCTTGCATTTAACTGTGGAGGAGAATAAGGTCATGGTAACTTAGGTTTTATGTAGTATCAGTTAAAAAAAAAAGAAAATAAAAGGAAAGCAAAACCCACAGCAACAGTCTACACTGCTAGACTTCTAAGTCAGTTTCTGTAAGAAAAAAAAAAATCTGCTCTTTTATTGGCTTTGCAAAGGAATTAGCATGCAATTGAACGTCATCATCTTTGCCAAGCAAATAGCTGTAGATATATATTAAACACTCCTAAGTCTCTTCAATCCCATTTAGTCTCCACCTGTCTCTCAAACCAAGCATCCCATTCAGGCAGAAGCAGAAATACCATACTGAGATAGAGAGAATACAAATCTGTGTATTTCAAACACACATCTTCTCGCCTGGCTGTTCTCACTCTTTGCATGAAAAGCACAAGTCAAGAGATGGCAAAACATACAGCAGTCAAACACAACTGCATTTAGCTTATGAAATAAATGGTATTCACATGTTTTCCACAAGTTGTCTTGTTTTTAAAGCCTCAGCCATATGGACAAAGAAGAGGTTGATTGTTTATGAATACAAGTAATTATATGTATTCCTGTGCATATTTCACTGTATATACGGATGCTGGCATGCTGCTGCATGCCAGACAACTTTAAGAGCAGAAAAACACAATGTTCAGTAGCCAATGTGGTGTTGATCTTCTTTTAAATCAGAAGTAGGTTTTGAATCTGTCACTCATCATAGATATTCTGTCAAACATGTGATGCATTTGCTGCTTGTACAAGAGATATTCTACCTGAACAACAGAAGTCAGAATAACTGCAGTGGGATTATTCATAAAATAGCTCATTATTTTACAGAAATTTTATCCTACAACCCATACCATCTTTCTCACTTATTTTCATACTGAAAAATACATGTGAACACCTAGCTGCTAGAAAGCTCTTCCTGAAACCTGTTACTCAGAATCATTCAAGGTCACGAAAATCAACACTGCAGGAAGTAGCCGAAGACCGTGGTTTCCTCCTGCTCCCTGGGCTTTGCACAGACCCAACCATGCTGCCATGTCACCATTTCCTGTCCTCCATCCCTGCGCCAGCCTCACCAGGACAATGGGGTGCCAGGCATTCTCCTTCTCCTTCTCCACACTGACACACAGCACTATTTTTTCGGTGCTGAAATAGACCTAATTAATGGAGAGCCCCATTGCCAGCACTCTTTCTGCCTTTGCTTTTTTGCCTAACCGAGAGATGGTACACCTTCAACAACAACCTGATTTTAAAAATCCACAATTTAAAAAAAAAAATTATATAAAATCAAAACTACTTACCAAACAACAACTTGAGCTGCTGCTCTTTGTGGCAAATTGCTTACTCTGTGCTGGGGGTTACATTAAGGTGACAGGGAACCCGTGGGTACCAACAGGCCCGGCGGGACCCCCACGGCCCCTTCCCACCCAGCCACATTCCTGGGGCCACGAGTCCATTCCCCTCAGAGGTGCCCGGTGCTCCAGCTGGGGCTGTGGGAGAGCTGCCAGGCCCCAGCAGGACCCTCATGGCCACTTCCCACCCACCCACGCTCCCTGGGCCAGGAGTCCATTCCCCTCAGAGATGAGCGGTGCTGGGCCTTGCACTGCAGAGGAGCTGCCAGGCCCTGCCCCCCACCCCGGGGAGCCCAAGCCCCCACCACGCCCTGAAGGTTTCCCGCAGTTACAACTTTTAGAAAAATACGACCCGTATGTCTCAGAGTTGTAACTTCAACATGCTTTTAGAATTTTTCTTTTCATTAATTAATCCCTTGGTCAGTTTGCTGCTCTGCTGCCCCAGGGTTGGCTGGGGCATGAGGTCACGCCATGTCATGAGGTCTTGAAAACAAAAGTATGTAGAGGGACTCCTTGTTTCTCACAGTCTGAAGCCAAAGAAGGTACCCCCTAGCAAGAACTATGGCTTTCCACAGAAAGCCCCACTCCAGCATGCACATCAACCACCTGAGAAAGAAACTCGTCAATGTTTTTGCCTCGTGATAGGGAGTTAAAGAAAGAAGCACCTCCTTTGCGCATACAAATCTATATCAATAAAATCTTCCACAAAATGTAAACATTTAGGACAACGCCTCTGGCAGGAACACCTTTCTTTCTTTTACTCTGAGACACTAAGATCAACAAAGGAATATTTCTTGACAACTTTTCACCCTCATGGTAAAAGTAATGGGTAATGTTCGTGTAACTTTAGCATTTCGCTTTTACCCCTCAGATCACACTGCTTCCTACCAGCAAAGAGGCGAGGATAAAAGACGACAAAATACCCTTGGCTAGTTATTTTAATTCCTAAACTGCAGAGCATTTAGTTATTTTCAAAATTGTTTTACCATAATCAGGTGGTTTCTCACAAGTTTTCAAAATATAAGCATCTCACAAAGTACAAAGTTTTGGGGATTTGAGCTATTTCAGGTATCAAGGTTTCTACGGTTTTTTGATAAAGAATTATAGAAAATGAATTACATATATTTTCTGTCAGAGTTATGTCAGGTTTTTACCCCATATTTTCTGTCAAACAATCTTTTAAATAGCTACATTTCTCAGAAATACAGTCAGAGGTTGTTATTATCATTACTGCTGGGTTTGGCACATCTCTTCCTATTACAGAAATATTTATTTATAGTTTACATTATATTTTTCCAAATCTTGTAACATCTCTTACAGGCATTAGAGTAAATGCATTTGCTGCATTGACAGCATTGCACAAATTATATTTTGATTGTTGTAGTCAATTTTTCATCTTTTACTGTAATAAAATTAAAATTTAATCAGAACGTCAAGATTTAAAACAACCCTGGCAAGAACTTGTTCTACAGAAGTCTCATTAATAAGCAACAGAATACCATACCTTTGACAATTACAGGGGCTTGGGGTCTTTTTTGCTTTTAAAAAAGACAACTCTACTTCATTATTTTTAAAAGCCTTTGCTGTGGCAAGTAATGAAAATTATATTCCTTTGACTTGTCTTGTAGATGGAGGTGTCTTTGATCATGTAAGTATCATGAATTCCCATGTCAATATTTTCCCTTTTGTATCCATGATCCCAAAGTACAAACAGTTGCTACAGGGGAATAAAAGTGATATTTTAGATTAAGGAGTCCATTAGATATTGGTCCTTAAGGGCAGTTTCCTTTAAAAAAGAATGCAGGAAAAAAAAAAAATCTGTGACATGAATTATAGTGAAACCCCTTGTACAAAGGAAAGACAAGCACTTCGTAAATTATAAGCCTCTCAGCAAATGGATTTTCTACTTTCCCAGGGACAAGACCGTGCTTAGGAACATACTAATTTTGTAAAACCTGAAGACTCTACTTCAGTTAGAAGTAAAACTTGGGTATTTCATTACAGCCAAAAGTAAACATCCAACGCAGGACTGCAAAGAAATGCCGCAGCCTTATGTCTCTGCTCACTCCTCTCAAAATGGAAAGATAACCCTGATTTCCTAGACAATGGGTGGTGGGATTGACCCAACCTGACTTTGAGGTTTCTAAATGTTACTGCCTGAACCTAAGTTAGTCCTATAGAATCATAGAATCCTTGAATCATAAAATAGGTTGAAATGGACCTATAAAGATGATCAAGTCCAATGCCCTGCTTCTTGCAGGACTACCTGAAACTAACTCATATCACTACGGGTGCCATCCAGACACTCCTGGTACTCTGACTGGATTGGTGCCACGCCCACTTCACTAGAGAGCCTGTTCCAGTGACTGACCACCCTCCCAGTGACTCCTCTGATAGTTAATGGAGAAAAACAGACAGAAAGTGAATTATCACGTCTTCCATTTTTATTATTTATTTTGCTCAACTTCCACACTCACATGGCAAATTACAGCTAGCACCCTTATCAACAAGACAGGCATCAGAACCATCTAAAAAGAGAAAAACTCAAGAAAGAAACTAATCCTATTTTCTTTACTAAAAGTACAGCAGCTCCCTTCTGAGCTGCTAAAGTTAGGAAAGATGACATTCATTCCTTATGTCCATCTCCTGACTTTTACTTTTGAATGCTATATGAGGATGTTTCATCCCAAACTTTCATAGCCTCAGTCCTCTTTAAAAGAGAGGATTCATAACCCAGTCTCTTACGTGATGACAAACAAACTGAAGGACCAAAGGAAAATACAGAAGGAAATATGTATAAAAAACAATGTTTTTATTTTATTTTATGTGATAAATAGGGATGTGTGTAATAAGGTGAAGCGTTCTATGAAGGGCACCTAGTGTCCCTTTTCCACTCTTTGAATAACTTCTTTCAGGAAAAAAAAGACCTCATTATTCATTGCATATGATGTTCTAAGCAATAGTCAAAACCTGCAGGGATTATGGGCAAAATCTGAAACTGCTGATTGGGAAGTGATATAGCAGGCCATATCAGGCTAGTCAGAATTGACAAAGAGTATCATAGGAAGAGCTTTAGCATTAAAAAATACTCTTCGAAGTAAACTCTCCATTTTAAATATCTACTAAATTAAGAACTACTCACATCTCCAGTAAGATGATGAATGTACAAAACCAAGTCAGTGCTAAGAAAAAAATGAAAGGATTTTTGCAAATCAGTCACATTAATATTTATACTCACAAGAGACAGTAATTTTCCAATTACCATGTAGGTAGAACAGCAGTTCATATTGAATTTCAGAATGAAAATGCACACCATGCAATTTCTCTAGTTCCTCTTTCTATATGGCTAATAGAAAACCAGGTGGAAAATTGCTCATTGAAGCTAATTAGCCTTTAGTTATCACCGGTTACATTTCCAGCTGTTCTGTTTCATCCTAGATGTCTTAATTTATTCATCTGGCATATTCAGATCTGTTTCCTCCATATGCTACGCTCATAACAAGAAGAAGGAGGAAATCCTCTTTCTGGGGAATTAGTCCCTCATCTGTCAGATTTCTAATTGCAACTTCATCAGTAATTGAGTGCTAGTAAGCATGCATTTGATAGCAAATATATTCTTGATGTTTAGGGATATGTAGTTCATAAAACCCATGAAAATGAATCTGTATCACCTGGGAAACCTCAGGTATACATTCTTACTATTTCTTATACAATGAAGGTCAGCTAAACTCTGATACACTCCAAGGCTGTAAAATTAAGTTCTTAAGTAAAAGAGCTCACTAGTCTGTACCATAAACATTTTAATTAAGAGAATACTACTCACAGACCCTTGTAGCTAAAGAAAAGAAAAAATAAAGCTTGTTTTTTTCTTTTATATGGCATTTAATGTTAAATTAATTTAAAAAATCAGATGAGAAAATTAAGTAGTCCTCTTACATTATGAAATGGACCCAAACAATATTAATTTTCTCAAATATAGATATTATTTTAACTTGCTCTGTGCATATGATTTTAACTTTTTCCTTATTGATCTTGAATATTGAAAATTTCAGTAATGTTCTTCCAAGCAATTAATTACATAAGCCACTTGATTTTTTTCTGTTTCTTAACTGGATGCCAATTTAATCATCCATTTAAGTGCAAATTCAGAATAAAGGCTTATGAAGCAATTTATTTGCATGACTAAAATTAACTTTCCATGAATGTTTGTGCAAAGAGAACTCTATGGCTCAGATGTCACACAAAAATGAACATAAGAACAGCACAACATGAGGAATCGTATGTAAATTATATGAACACTACCACATTTGTCCATAGTTGCACCCACTGCCCCAAGTGAAATCCCCCCATGGCCCTCCTTCTTTCATGCTGCCTGCACAGCGTGATTGCCAGGGGCTCTGGCACTACTTTTTTACTTTTTACTGAAAGAAGAGGGAGGTCAGCCTGTTATACCACATCATTCCCAGCTCCTCCTGGGCAAACTGGCAAGAAACAGACTGGATGGGTGGTCTGCAAGCTGGGTAGGAAATTGGCTCCCAGAACACTTGGAGGGCAGTGATCAATGTTTCCTACTTAGGCTGGCAGCTGTTTGGTTCCCCAGTGATTGGTACAAGGCCACACACAATGTTCAACATCTTGCTTGCGAACTCCCACTCTGCAGCCTTAGCTGTGCTTTGTTGAGTTGGTTTGAATGAATTACTAATACGTTTTTGCAAGCATTATTTAGAATTTTCATGCTGAAGGACTAAAATATATATCTGTAGATATGCAGTATTGTCAAACATATATTTTCCAATTCTAAACGTACAATATTGGCTAACTTGTAAGTGGTAATTACATTTCTAAAATAAGGTTTCTAAGTCTTTCTTCCCCCTCTTAGCTGAGTGTACAGAACTTAACAAGTAGTCCAATTTTCAGTGTTGTTATTGTGCTAATAATCAGAAGTGGCTTTCTGGGGTCTGCACCAGTCATACTGGGTGACATCTTGGTGTCTCTCCTGCCACCTAGAACTGTTACAAACTGCCTGCCAGCTGGTTTGTGGGGAACATGGCATCCTCTTGGATTTTGTGTCCCCTGTGATTCCTGCCCCCTTTTCTCAGTATCATTGCTCTGCAAAGGATGAAGAAGCTGCAACAAACTTATGTGGCCAAGTCTCCAAAGAGTTCTAGAGGAGGACACATAGCTGGTCCACGAAAGTAGAGGAAGGGAAGTAACAGACCAACATCCACCCCTCTTTCCAAAAGAAGTGTAAAGAAGCAGTGAAGGTGATAAGTCAGAATACAGACCAGTTTTGCCCTCTGTTGTATGAGACTTGCTCTTGGTCCATCTCAGAGGTTTCAGAAAAGAAATGAGAGGTGTATTTATAACTTCTGTCTTTGTGAGGAAGGTGGTGCAGACAGATATTTTTCCTCCATTTGCCTCCATATCCCGTGAGAGTTGGAGTCTTGCAGGTGTCTCTCTGAAACTAAGAAGAATGATGGAGAAGGATACTGTTACATTCCCAAAGGAAAAAACATCTGCAGATGCCATAATACAAAACATATGACTTTGCCTAAATATAGGAAGCAATTACGTTAAGGAAGAGTCGCAAAAGATTAAGAAAGGGCGGTGCATGTCATAAACTTAGTTGAGGGCATCCATGAGGTTAATCCTAAATATTAGTTGATATCAAATTTGCTGGAAGTGAGCTAGATCAAAATCTTCTAGTTCTACCCATGGATAGACTAGACACATCAAAGGCAGCTATCCTTAAGCCCAGAATGGATAACTAAATGATTGAGTAACACAGTACTGGTCAGTGATTATTAGATGTGTCTGGAATAGCAGCCATATAAATCCAAGAAAAGATTCCAGGTATTTTATATGAATATGTTTGAAATTTATTCTGTTTCCTTTGAATCGCTCCACACTAAACAGATCACACTGCACTAACACTGACATATTAAGATATGGAGTAAAAAGTGTGTAGTAATGAGGAATAAGAGACTGAAAATCATTACCAGTATTACGTGATCCACATGAACAAAAAGCCAAATAATTGTGCCTGTTAGTGAAGCAGAGATGTCTCATAATGATATGTATTCATACATTATAATCAAACCAATGTTAATATATTCCAAGGTAAAAGGATTATAGACATCTCCTCAGAGAACTCTGTCATTCAGACTTATGAATCCTATTTACACCTGGCTAACAAAAATTAAAATTCATAACAAAAACTGTGTGAACATTTGTTTGTTTAATTAAAATTAAATATATGAGTCTGTGCTCAAAGCTACCTTACATGAACATTATAAAACTGAAAAAAAAAGAAAATTAAATTAAGCTACAGCAACTGACCTGGTTGTTGTAGGTCAGATTCTGATCCCACTGGCTGAATATCTCTTCTGTCATCTGTGCAGATACAGAGATCAATGAAAATGTTAATTAATGCTTATTTTCAAAGGAACACTGAAGATCAAGAGATAAGCATATCCCTTTAAAAAGGTCACATTTTTCTTGAAAAATTATATATTAAATATGCTGTATTATTTTGAATAAAATGTAGTCATTTTATCAGTATATTTTAAACCAGCATATGTTTAATTTATAGCTTATGTATTTAATAAAAAGGATGTTAAACAATTAAATTCATAACAGCTAAGCAGCTACCTGGAAGACAATAATATTATTACTGTCTTGATAGACACAACATTTTAATTGCCCTCTTTAGTAGGTAGTTGGCTTAAGTAGATAAGAAAAATGCAGAAGCCTCTAAAACTACAGTAAGATTATAAAGTTCTTTGTATTCCTAAACATAGGCTTTCTGATATGATCTGAAATTTTCATCCTTAAAAGTATAGATACCAAAGATTCCCTGTTGTATGAAAAAAAAACAGGGAGATTTTCCACTACCTAAAAAGTACCAAAAGCTACATCTGCTCAACCCTCTTTGGCTGAGCAGTGGTCCTGCCACCCCCTCCAATGGTTAGAGCAATCCAGTTGGGAAATGAGTTTCAGGTGCTTCTGGGCATAAGGGGCTGAAGTCATAGCTCCTCATTCCCAGCAGCAGTTTGTCCCTGGCTCCTACCTTTCCCATGGATTAAAGACATCCTATGAAGCCAGAGCACCATCAAACTGAAACCTGTGCAGCCAAAATACTGCAGCTCAACCCTTCCCCCTCGAAAGAGACAGCATGGTTGTGACTGGTGCTGAGCAGTACAGCACAGATATTTATAAAATGTCTATACTGGACAGACTAATCTACTTTTCTACATCGTCCCATGTTATTTCAATATCATACTTCTGATTAGTGGTTTGCATCAAAGATGTTTTGCAATCCTGTGACAAACGTGACAAATGCAGTTAGAATCATTATGGTGCTCTCTGTTGTTATATGACACAGAAATGAAACCTAATGAAATTCATAGAAAAAACATGTTCCTCTTCACAATAACTTCTCAACCAGAAACTCAGATAAGGGGAGCTAATGAACCTTTCTATTTTTAATTTTGAATTTAAAAACGTAGAATGTTACAGATCACTGCCTATTTACACCAGTGCACTTCTCATTTGCGAAGAGCAACGCTTTTCCTCACTGAATCCAGGATTAATTCATATAGTTAAGTGAGGAAAATAAAGTAGTTAATTTTCTTCTGATATTTAATTAACTTCACATGAGCTATTTATGAGTAAAAGGTAAATGCAACTACTGGCAATTTCTGTGTACTGCTCTAGCATGACCACTATGAAGAGCCAGAGCTGTTTCTTTTATTTGTACCTGCTGCAAGTACATGAGAAAATCTGATTTTTACAAAGGCATTGTTTATCATCATCTCTGTGTCTTCTGCAGTATTTGCAAATGTAAATTCATTTATTATTACATATACTGAATGTGCAAATTCACCCTGAACATTTACATCAACTATTGTGCAAATTGGTTGATAAGAAATCAGCTGTCAATACACAGAAGCCCTTCTTTCCACATCATGCAGTCTGCAGAAAAATTAAAATGCATTGGAAGCCCCAGTTCTGTCAAAGGACAATTTTTTTTTGAGTGACTTGTTTGATTTTGAATTCTCTTTAATGCCAGGCTTAGGTGATGAGAGATTAATGGAAGTGATTTAGAATGAAATAAAACGCAGCTTCTATTAAATGACATTTAGAATGATGCCTCTGTGATGCCAGCCTACCAAAAAGGCCAATGAGACAACATGTTCTCAGAAAATGGCAACAGAAAAGCTTTGTTTCAGAAAATTCCTGTGCTTGCTTTCAAGTTTATTTTTAAATAACTGCCTCTGGCATCCATCCCACGTTAATTAAGTATTTGTTACTCCTGAAAGCTATCATGCTTTTATTCAGAGGGAAAATTTCACTTCTGGACCTCCTTGCAGATTTAATTCCTCCTCAGAAAGCTGTTTTAATCAGCTAAAAAAGATATTTTTGGTTTTATTCTGGAAAAAAAAGTACTGAGCACCTCAGCATGACAGTTCTTTCCCCCAAGAATTAACAACCAATAAAGAGTTGTTTTATTGTGTTCCTGACAAATATTGTAAATTCTAATAGATCACAATATTTCTTGCAGTAATCTGCAAAAGCTTCTACTCTTTTGTTTATTAACATCTGTATTACACTTATGTTTAAAAAACAGTAATTGCTCATTAAACCTTTATTCAAAACCTGGGTATGAATTGCAAGCATGGAAGAGATACTTCTGTCAAAGTCACCTAAGAAACTTGCAAAAGCTTAAGTAAAACAGGTAAATGGCAGGAGGACTTCATCTTTTCAAAAGCCAGAGGTTCTCTACAGGCAGTGACAGATCAGAAAGTTGTTTTCTGGTCACAGATTGTGCTAATGGCTTTAAGAGAGTGCAAAAAACCCCACCCAACCCCATTTCCTCCTTGATTACTTGAACCCCAGTCCGAACACCTTAGCGCTTTGTACCCCTGGGATCTGACTGTGAAGATCCTTCTTTAACCATTCCTGGTGAGAAGTTCACCTGAACTCAGCAACCCTTCTCAGCCAGTGTGGAACAGATTTCTGTCCCTCCCTTCGCAGCATGAGGGATGTTACAGTGATGTTACCCCCCTGCCCTAATGCTGAATTCCTAAGGGTCAATGTTGCATTGTGTGGTGGTGGAAGCCAAGGTAAATCCTCGGATTTAGTGCTGACAACTGGATCTAATGCTATGTGCCTACGACTTCTTTCCCTTTGGCCAAATGCATGCTGAGGGCACACTAACTCTTCCATGATTTGGCTTTAGTTTAGTATTTTTAAATATTTTGAAATCAGTGGGGAAATTCCTGCTCATTTCTGTAGCAGCAGAATTAGGACCTATAGGTCACCTAATAGGAAACCTAAAGGAAAAAGAAGACATGGTATGTAATTAGACATATTTCTCCAGGGAAAAAAAGTCCTCACATAATAGTATGTGCAGCTATGACACCACCCTCCTGAATGAAAAGGTTAAAATCAGTCCAGATAGTACTTAATGTGATGTTTCCATCTTAAAACTTCAATCAGATATTTTTCGAGTAACTTCAAACACAAAGTATGCTGAACTGAAGCCATACTATTATTAAGGAATTGGAATAGGTACAATTCTACCAGGAATGTACAGACCTGAACTTAATGAGACTTGAATTTCATTACTTATCTGCTGGACCCTCTGAGGCTGGGTCATCTCATTTCAATTCTGTGTATCTGTTTTATCTTCTGCACTTTACCCACACCAGCCTGTAGTCTTAGGAACAGGGACCAGCTACAAACTGTCTCTCATGCAGTACCTTTGAGCACAAGAGGACACTTAACAGAGTTCAGTTTTTTCTGAGGTCTTTAAAGCCACAATGCAAATGACATGATTCATAACAGGAATGTTGAATATCAGTTTATTTAAAAAACAGGTGGATACTTTTAATTTTATTAAAATAAGGTTATTTTAGCATGTTTTCAGTAGTGGGAACAGGTTGGTTTGGTTGGGATCTGGTCTCAGTTAGCCAAATGCTGAACTGGTTCTCTAGATTTGACATACCCTTTCCTCGTGTAGGAATAAATAATGATGACAAGATTTATTTTTGATCACTGAAACTCACACTAATTGTGCAGAATGAAACTACCAATTCTGCTCCATTTGAAAAAAAAAGGGGGGGCTAAAACAGAATAACATCAACCAAGGAAATAAGAATAATTATCTTCTGAAATTGTTGTCCTCAAAGAAAAAAAATAAATATTAAAAGCCTGAAACACAGAGAGCAGAACTGGTAACAGTGGTATTTGAAGAGGTAGAGATCTGGATTTATATCCTTAATATGTCATTCAAAATCAAAGCAGGGTAGGACACACTGAGGAAGAGTGTGGGTATATAAAAGACAGTCTCTTATTTTAAGGGTTCTGCTGCTCACTTGAGAAGAGGGGTGACCTCCACCCTTGATAGAGAGGTGGCCTGCTTTTCTGGCAGATGTTTCAACATCTCACAGACTGCAGAGTTACAACTTTTCAAATTAACACTGGATTCCTTAAAATCCTGGTTTATGCTTTACTCTTCATAATGAATATCACTGCATCAAAAATCCTTCTGATTTCAAAGTTGTTTTTTTAAGATTGGGAAAATGAAGGCGAATTAGTTCCACTTTGTCAAGCTTGAGTTATTCTAAGGCAGTTTAACAAGTCTCTTTAAGGAGAAGAAATATCCCGGTTTCACAGAGGAGCATGCCAGCTTTTCCCTGGGTCTTCCAGCGCTTAGGGACCTGCCTGTTAACTATTAATATCTACTGCAGGACATGCAGTCTGTGCCAGAGTAACACGGGCCAAGAGAAACCCTTTCCCCTCCTCCCTCAGGAGTCCTTTAGTGTTTCCTCATTAGCACCCAGGAAAGGAGTCCACGTTTAAAACCCAAGGTCAAAGGAAACTCTGTCAACTCAGAAAATCACTCGGCTGTTTTGGGGCATTTCTTCAGGCAGGTCAAGCATCAAGAGGGCAGCCTGGGGCTCCTGGCAGGCCTGGGGCCCTCCCTCCCACTGCTGCCCCCCAGTAACCCCAGCAGCTCGCTGGTGGGCCCCAGTGCTGGGGAAGGGTTTCTGGCTTTCTGGCCGGCAGCCCTGCTGAAGGGTTTCCATGGCCACCCGCTCACCCGCCGGGCTCCGGCAGAGCCTCTGTGCTGCAGCACAGCAGGATGGGCAGGGCAGCCTCTCCCTGTGCACCTGCCAGCCACTACCTTGTGATGGGCTGCCTCCTCACCTGTGCCCCATCACCTCTGTCCCTGCATGCACACAGGTACTTATTTCTCCACCCTCTTCTTCTTCTTTTTTTTTTTTTTTTTTTTTTTTTCCTTCACACAGGTTTTTAAAAATTTCCCTTAAGAAAAGAAACCAAGATCTTACCTTTCCCAGCATTTCCAGGCTGCAAGGCTGGTTCCTGGAGCAGCCACAAAGACTTAAGAAAATACTACCCCCAAGCAAGGTAACAAACCAAATAACAGAAAGCACTGTCTTGTGCCTGAAGCAAACCCTTTCAAGTTTTGTGGACATTCCCCTGTGGACAGGTGGAACCCCAGCCCTTGCCAGCGTGGTGAGAGGATGGATGCAGAGGGCAGTGCCCCCACAGCTGTGCCCCTCGGAGCACCAGCATCCCCAGACTCCAGCTGCCAGCCTCTGCTTGAAGTGGATATGCAGGAGGGGTGTTCCACAATGGCAGCTGCCACATGCCTATAGTCAAGGGGATTCACCAAGAACTACTCAGAGGCAGGTTAAAAGCCTGATCTTTCACCCTCTCCCTACTTCCAGGACTGATACGTAATGCACTGAAATATGGAGCCAGGCTTCATCCCTATTAATTACTTAGGGATGGGATATCAGAGATTATTTTTGAATTGGAAATAGTACCAACAGTCTTTTGAGGAGACAATCTATCCCGAGCAAACACGTGGAAAGGGAATTTTTTTTCTGTCCTGACAAGAGCCTGCTTTCAAGGAGATTTCATTCTAGCTCTCCTCATTTACAAAATTGTACTTTGCAGTGGAATACATTGTTTCAAAATATATATGGCAAAAAAGAGCCATATTTGTTTTGTATGTTTCCCTTTCATACAAAGGAACACTAGCTCTATGTAATTTCTCCAGCTAGCAGTACTTTTTCAATACTATTTACTATTTAAGTCATGCTGAGACCCATGATAAATGACCAATTTATTCCAAATTTTGTCAAAACCTGTTCCTTCATTTCTAAGTATAGGTGACCCCAGCCTGGCAAATCACTCTTTTTGCACACAGAGATCTGTGCAAAGCAGCTTGCAGGGTCACAGCTCAAACTGGAAATCTGCTACCACAAGGTGAACTGAATGATAAGACTGATAGACTTGCCAGTGCTATTATTACTATAGAAGCTATAGAAGAATGCTCGCAGTGAGCACCATTTTACAAATAAGCAGTAATGCCTACCCTGGGGAATTTAAACTTAAGCCTTTGTCTGTATAGCAGCTTTCATTCTGGGAACTCACTCCTTTAAACAGTCACAGATTTCCTCTTGCACTCACAAATGCATAGGGGAACAAGGAAATTGAGCCACAGAGAACTGAAGCATCTTCCACAAATAACACAGGAGAGCTCTGAAAGACTGCCTTTAGGAAGCTTGGTACACAGATGCTGCTACTGCTTATGAAGAACATAGTCCAGCATGTTAGAGGTGCACCTCACAACTCTACATCACAGCCATGGAGAGGAGATCAGGGTGCTGGTCAGTGGCAACCTGAACATAAGCCAGAATTGCCCTGGCTGCCAGGAGGGCCAAGTATGTCCTGAGGGGCATCAGGCACAGCATCACCAGCCAGGCAAGGGAGGGGATTGTCTTGCTCTGCTCTGCACTGGGGCAGCCTCACCTCCAGTGCTGGGGGCAGCTTTGGGTGCCATAGTATAAAAAGATAAAAAGCTTCAATTAGACAGCGTCCAAAGGAGCGCCACAAGGACAGCAAAGGGTCTGCAGGGGAAGCCATACATGGAGGGGCTGAGGTAATTTGGCTTGTTTAGCCTGGACAGGATGGGACTAAGGGAAGACTTCACTGCAGTCTATGACTTCCTCAAAAGGGGAAGTAGAGGGGCAGGCACTGATTTCTTCTCTCCGGTGACAGGACCCTAGAAATGGCATAAAGCTGAGGTTGGATATCAAGAACGGGTATTTCACCCAGAAGGCGATTGGCAACAGGAACAGGCTCCCCAGGGAAGTGAGCACAGCACCAAGTCTGCCAGAATTTAAGAAGCATTTGGACACTTCTCTCAGGCACATGATGTGACTTTTGGGGATGGTGTTGCTCAGGAGCTGGACTTGTGGATACTTGTGGATCCCTTCCAACACAGAGTATTTTGTGATTCTATCAGCGTGCTGAGATCCCAGGGTGTGAGACAGCAAACAATGCCTTTCAAACCCTGATCAGGCTGAGGAGTCACACTTTCGTATGGCACTTCCTCCCTGCCACACTCAAAGGACTTGCAGATCCTGCACATCTTGGAAGCCCTGGACAATTTTAGTGCCCAGAATCATTCTGTAAGCAATGTAAAAAGTCACACTTCTTTGAGAACAACTTTTATCATGTTCAGATTTTGTACATTTGAAATATATACCTCAGCACTTTTTATTTGGTGTAAGTGGCACGCTTTTAGTAGCAGGAAAGCTACAGGGATGACTTCTGTGATACGACACCAAAAGCTGTCTCCATGATGGACAGAACCAGTTGCATCAGGCCCCAAGATGGACCCACTGCTGGCAAAAGCTGAGTCCATCAGCAACACTTTGAAAATATGGTTAAGAAAAGTTATGGTTAAAAAATGATGCGTAGGAGCTGTGTGAGAGGTGCGAGAAAAATGTGAGAAACAAGCCTGTAGACACTTAGATCAGTGAAGAAGGAGGAGTTCTATCAGATACCAGAGCAGATTCCCCTGCAGGCTGTAGAGAAGACCATGGTGAAACAGGCTGTACTCCTGTAGCCCGTGAAGGACCATGGTGATGAAGGTACTCAGAGTGCAGTCCACAGAGAGCCCATGTTGCAACAGGCTCCTGGCAGGACCTGTGGTTCCACAGTGGGATCCACGCTGGAGCAGCCCATTCCTGAAGACCTGTGCCCTTTGGAAAGGACTCATGCTAAAGCAGTCTTGAAGAGCTGCGTTTTCCAAAACTGTTCCCATGCTGCTTCCCTATCATACAATGCAAACAGTATAATGAGTACTACATACATAAATCTATCTGCACTGTAACTTCTGAACTGTGAAAAAATTTGTGGGTGGAGTGTGTGATCCTGAAGGAAAACCTTACCATACAATGCACTCAATGTCATAGGGCAAGCCAAGCACCTTTAAAGCATCAAAAGTGGAAGATTTTTATTTGATTCTTGAGGGGGGCAAAAAAGCCTTTGCTATCCTCCCACTGGCATTTCCACACCTACACAAAGCTAGGAGCACAGGTCACTGTGATGGGCACTAACTCAGTATCAAATTACTCTCTGCCATTTCCAAACCTGCCTCTATGCACCAGGCACTCTTTTTAGTCTCTCTGGGACAGAAATCTTTCAATTCTTATAAGATGGAGCTGGAATCTACAACTCCCTGGATCTATATTGTGTTAAAACTGCCACTTTCCAAAGTATTCTTACATTTCCCATGAAATTTCCTCCCTTTACCACCTCAGCAAACAAGCAAGATCTGGGAGCTTTCATCTGGTAGCCTTGCTCCAAAAAGAAGTTGCTATCAAAGCTCACTGAACAAATTTCACAAGTTTAAGCTATTTATAACATTTCTCACTGTGATCTTAACAAGTAAAAAGAAAGAACATCTATAAACTTTCCCTGAAAGAAAGCACAGTGTGTCTCTGCAAGATGTTCCTGAAGAGAACAGCACGCAGCAACTTCCGACTGCAGCCTTATGAGAAGACAAAGGTGAAGGTCATGGTCACCAGTCCTTCAGATTAAGAAACTCCCAGGGATCACACAGTGACTACATAGACTCATTCTGCATTTGCAGAACACAGGCTTAAAGGGAACTGCTGAGAACCATGTCCAGTTCTTAGTTGTCACAGGAAACCATGACAGTGTGAGACTTTTTCATGAAGTTTCGTCTTAGAACTTGTTTGGGTTTTTGCCCTCATGACTTCTAGAAGAAGGCTCCTCTAGAGTCAGACTGCTCTGGCAGATAAAAATCATCTTATAATTTCCTGCAGTTAATACTCTCATGGGTTTTTGCCAACATTATCCCTCAGGTTAGATAACTTTCCTCTCTCCTGTCACTTTTATAGAAAGCAATTATATCTTGCTGCAGTTCAAGAGGAAGCTGTTTCTCTGCCCTGCACCTTCTCCTGCACCTCCTCCAACAGTGAATGCAGATTAGAGACAAAAAAAGTCGAGGCCACACCAATCATCCCATCTTCTTTCCTCTCACAGATTTATCACAAACAGTTGGCACATAGAGTAGGCAGAAGCTTACTCCACACACAGACCCTACCAGCTTCCCTGAGGGAATGACAGCCATCCTCGGGTCAGCTGAGTATCGCCACACTGAGCAGATGTTTGCTAGCAAAAGGTGGAAAAAGGGCCAACAACCAACAACTACATGGTATGGAAAGTCACAGACCTCGAGTCAGTTTCCAGGCCTTGTGGAATTTGCTAATCTAGACAGCTCCTGGGATCGAGAGGAAGCCCATGCCTTAAAACCAGTCATCTTTCTTGGGAAGTTGTTCCTTATCAACAGAAATGTGTTTTTATAAAAATTGCAAAGGGCTCGTTTCCTGCACCATGTCTATTCCACCTCTCACTACCTTTCCAAAAAAAGGAGGTGTTCACTGCTTATTGCTGATGGTAGCAAAAGATCTCTTTGAACGAGAGAGAGAGGGCTCTGCTTGCAGATCCCAGCAAAGGATGGATGTGTGGGACTGCAGCAGTGTGTGTCTGGCACCATCTACACAGAAGCATCAAAGACTCCTAAGAGAAAGCTGCAGCATCTGACTCTCTGCTCTTTGGCTTGAAAAACATGAGCCCATGACCAGGATTATTGATGGGTATATTCATTATTTCAATTAATAGTGAGAGCTGCTACAGCTCATGCGAGCAGGTTGATATTTTGCACCTAACAGGTAAAAAAATATTGTTTTAAATTATGTTAAATTTTTTGGATGTTATTGAATAAAAAAATGTGTTTACGGTATTTTTTGGCACATGTGGTGCTTTTTCTTTTATTACTTTTGTTTCTAAGACAATTTAGTGCTTATTAAAGAGAGAGATTGACAACCAAAGAAAGATATCTATTCTCTTCATTTGCAGACCAGGTACATTGGGAGCATCTGGCTTTTGAAGATGGCTATCCACTTTGAAGTTTGTCTTTCCTGTCAATGAAGCCAGCAGTGTTTCATTTCTGCCAGTGAAAGCCACGAGGTACTTTGAAGTTTTCTTCTGACATTTTTAGCAGCACTTTAAAATCTACATATTATAACACACACTTTTAAAAAAAAAAACATTCTTGTGATTCTCTATGAGAATATTCAGTTTGGATGTCTATTTTATTTTTGTTTTTCAGAGTAAAGTCCATTAAAAACGTGGTCTGGAAGATAGATACCTGAAAAGCAGGTTTGAGTTTTACCCATTGGAATGCAAATACCCCTTTAAATCTATGTAGGAGCCTAATAAAGAAATTAATAATAGTACCTACAACACATAGCAAGGGAATAGAAAAAACAATATTAACTAATATTAAAATTATAAGTAAATAGAACATCTTACCATGTGTTCTTAAATATAACATGTCATGATAATTGAGAGAATCGTGTGGTATGACTGACTGTATTGATCTAAATTAGAGAAAGCAGAGAGTCCTGTCTATGGCTAAACCTGAGGTATCATGGCAGAAATTAATTTGACTGCAGATTACTCCCATGAATTCAAATTTAACAGGGATTTCTTGAAGCCAGGAAAATAGATATTTAGCTTGTCTTCTAGTGATATTTAGAAGACTGTCAAAATTCATATTAGCTAAGTCAAAGGGAAAAACATTTGTCTAAGAAAAAATAGTTTGTGTAAGAGATGAGAGATTGAGAATACAGGAAACTTCATTTAAACATGCAAAATCTTTTTTTTTTTAGTGCAGAGTAGCTAAACACTAAAATCGGTTGCCAAGAGAAGACCCCATTCTTGGAGATCCTCAAAATCCTGGATCACAGTGTATGTAACAGCATACACTGATACTGGAAAAGGTCTGGACTGCTTCTTTCTTAGCACATCTACCCAAAGAGTTGAGAACCGTGGCCCTACTTTGTGGGAAAATCCATACTGCAGAAGTAAATTAGAAGCATTGCGTGGTGGACTACAGATAGATGGTATTGAGGCTATAGATTATAGGTAGGCCACAGACACACAGACAGACATACAGACAGTCTTTGTATCTTTAAAGCAGCAAACCTCTGGGGCTGCTGCAGGCTGAGAGCAGTGCGTGCCTGGCTACACGTGTGATCGCATTACGCTGTGCTCCATTTCAAAAGCTCTGACTGCTATTAACAGATCACATTTGCTTTGTGCTATGACTTACACACAAAAGCAGCCCAAGGATATTACAGGGTGTTGATCTGTCTGTGGAGGAGAAAAATGGGATGACCAGTAATTCCAAGACATGAATAAAAACGGAAGGAGTAGTTCAGTGTATAGGTACCCAAATTTAATGGCATATCAGGGTCACTGAAATTCTGTAGATAAGATCAGAGCAGGAAATGAATGCAAGGCTTATGCCTGCACAAAGAGGCCATTCTTTGCAGAGATACAAGTATTACACCAAGTGAGGAGGCAATGTTTGCCTCCCACATTTCTTTCATTACTCATACCTAACACCTGCTAGTTAACTAATATTCATTTTTCATACTGGGCTGCTCCAGTTCCACTGAACATTAGTGTCAGTAAAACAATCTCTCACTTCATGTTACCCTGCACAGATAAAAACAGTAGTGCTGCCAAAGCCATGCAACCTGAATTTAGAGGTACTTAGCAAGTTTTAAAGGAGAATGCACCCTATTCTCAACCCCTGATGGGAGAACAGTGCACTGGAAGCAAACAAACCCTCAAATAGGCAGAGTGGCAATTTTCCAGTTTGGGATCTAAGTAGAACACCAGAATTCATTAGCATTACACTTCCTCATGGAACAGTTGTGACAAATGCAGAACCAGTTTTGTGTCTTGCCTGGAAAATATACAGCACCTAAGCACACCTCAGCACTGAAATGACCCTTGAGAGATCAGTAACTCAGAGAGACTGTTGTCTGGTTAATTATCACTACCAGTATCTACAGGAGAAGAGTATTATCAAAATCACCTGCACAATTATTGCATCAGCTTGCAATACCTTGGCAGATCGCAGCATGACCACATGTGGCTTTGGTCTGGAGACCTAACACTCTAAATCAACATTACCCTGATGATTTCAGGGAGCCTGCAGTCATTTACATTGTCTGAGAGTATAAATACATCAATCTAGAGAGACAGAAAATTGACTGATTGCTATATATTCTATTTTATGCTATGGCGGTGTCATGTATTGTACATCAGAAAGGCGATTGCTGATAAGGAATAGAAAAAGATTCTATACATATCTGCATCTGCTGAATAGAAAAAACTGGAGGATACCCTTATAACCTTTGCTTTCTAGTGTGGCCAAACAAAACGTGGTTAGACACATTTATTCTGTAGTCTCTAACCACACTGACAAGACTCTGATGAATGAGAATTGCCCCAAGCACAATATTCTCTTTTTTTCATTGTCAGTGATTCTCCACATAAGCTGTCTTTCATGCCCTAGTTCTTTAGGGCCTGTGTGCATTCTGGGCTGTGGTGCTTTGACATGCTAATGAATTTTGCTCTGCTGTTAATAACTCAAAGCTACAGGACACCCGATGATATCATCATTACCAGCCTGTGTATGGTTGTTTTGTCTTCTTGCCAAATTTTAGTCTAGCATTTTCATCTGGGAAAAAAGACATGCCTGTCTGAGAGGACAGGTAAGGTGTGATCCCTACATTATACTGACCTACATTGCTTCTGAAAACTAAGGTCCCTGACCTGTATGTTGGGAGCACAAATTAGCAAGGGCATTCACTTCCAGAGAAGAGATTTCCTTTTAACTTTTTTCTATTGCTTTCCAAATGAACTTTGTGCTGTGTAAAAGGGAGTGGAAAAAAAAATGTGCTTGCCAAATGTGAGTAGTGCAGGCACATTTAACGTAAGTATTTCCAGGTGGCAGCATCACTAGCCTGCACCTAACCTGGCAGAGCTGAAGGAATAGGGCAGCCTTTTTGACAACCTATATCTTTCCTTCAGAAAATGCCAATGACCTCTGGGCAAGTTTTTGTTGTTCCCTTCCAGCAGTGAGACTGAGAGCATGATTTCATTTCACATGTACCCAGACCCTCTTACCAGTACTTTTATGGCAAGCCTGAACTTTCAAAACAGTGTATAATCATTAACATCATACCCTACAGCTACTCACTGAGATGTCATTACCAGTGTTTCCTATTAGGAAGGACATGCAAGAAACTCTGCCCTGTGCCACACAGTGACTTTGGCAGCCACACCTCTCAGACTGTATCCTTATTGTATTAACTTTATGGCTGACTGACACTGGAAGAATGTAAAATACATTCAGCACAAAGGCCCTGAGAAAACTCAGTGAAATGCTTTGCCTTTTCTTTGATTGTTATGATTCCCAAATAGCTTTGTGAAGGAGGTGGACACTTCTCTGTTCATTACAGGAATAGGTAAAAAGAAGCACTTGAAGGGGAAGGGATTTTCCCACCCACATTTAGGAATTCAGTGGCCACATGGAGTGCATCTGGGTCTCATGGGTCCCATTCAGTTCACTCTCCCAGGTCTCATGTTGCTTTGGTCTCATGAAGCCTCACTAGCTTCCCTCAGTACTGCAAGGCTGTGGCACACTGAAATGCCTCCTAAGATCCACAACCCCAGAGAAGTTTGTGATATTCAACATCATACAGAATTAAGCCATTAGTTGTAGATTCAGAGTTTTGTCTGTGTTTGCTGTTCAGGTTCCTGTGTAAAGAGTATGAAAGGCTCTCCCTGTACTTCCTGCAGAGTGAAGAGCCAGTCCAGGGTTCCTTAGCTGCACAGCCAAAAGTGACTTTTTTCTGCGTAAAGTACTAGAGCAAAATAATTCCCTGATATCTCCTTCCTCTTCTCATATGTCTCCATTTTCCAAAAGTACAAGATCCCAACGCTTCTCACGTCCTGAGATACGGTCACTTATCACCCCTAGGCATCCCAGTCCCATGCCATCTCACACCAGTTCCCATAAGAAGCCTCATCCCTTCCCTCACTGGTAAGTGGTCCCTATTCCTCTTCCAGCATTGCTGTCACATGAGTGGAGAGGAGCAAAATAAGGAACTCAAGTTCAGGCCAGATCTTATTCTTGTTTCTGATGTTATCCCATCAGGGAATGAGAAGCCAGAACAGAGCTGGCAGTGGGGGGATGGTGTCTGCTCTTCCTATTGTCTTGGGGGATGCTCAAGACACCGTCATTGTGCGTATTGCTCGTAACCATCCTGATACCCTCCTTTCACACCTCATTCTTCTCCACCAGGGATGACAGCCACACAGTATGAAGAGGGATGTGGATTCCTGACTCAGTTTCTCAGCCACTACACAGTCCCAGGCAGCTCATTCAGACCTTTTCCAGTGCAGGCAGTGGGAAGCTAGCTGGTGCCAACCACTGGACAGCCCAGGCAGCAGCTGGTGTTATTGCTGGCCTTTATTGGGACAAATACTGAAGCCTTCATTCCTTGCATTGTTCTCTGTCCTTACCTTCCTTTTTGTGTTGCAGATTAGTAGTAGACCAGACCTATAAAGTAGACTATTTGTAGAACCCATGCTCTTAGTTCACTCAAAGCTCTTGTGTAAAATTCATGCAGAAAAATAAAAAATCTTATGCCGTTGTATACTCATTCTCTATCCTTCACAAACATGTTTTTCTGGTTTTCATGAACTGTATTATCGCACCACTGCTGATTATTTAAAATACAAGGTTTCATGCTAGTTGAGACAAATGAGTAGCGAGGACACAACCGTATGAAAGCACCCACCTTTCTTAATACTTATACTTGTATACTTAATACTTACAAAGCCCCTGATTTTGACTATTGGAAAAAGCCAGTGGTTTACTCTTGTAAACCTGAAGAGTTCCGAAACAGAGGGCAAATTAATGTTTCTGCTTATCAGTTACCTAGCAGGCATCTGTGGCATTTAGGTGCCAGAACCTGGATTTGGCTGGCCAGCCAGCTGCTGCTGTGGTCTGTATCTGCTCAGTATTTCCTATAACAGGAGAAGATTTCTTCCAATTTCCAATGGGTTTGCAGCCGTAAAGGTCACACTGCTGACTATGTCACTTTTATTTTCTTTTTTTTTTTTTTTTATGACTTACCACATATGGCTGAGGAGAAGCAGAGCTCTTGTGAGCTCAAGATAATTTTCAGATGTTGTTTTTCTTGGGACTATACCACATTATTACTTGTAGGCTGTATGAAGTCCCTGCCCCCAAAATATGCACACAATGAGATCCAGGGTTGAGGACTCTGGATGACAGCAATCTAAGGAGTCACAGCCATTGTCATGCCTTGTCCTGACATCACAGCTGAAAGGTGTTGCAAACATGATGAGATGTTCTCTTAACTACATATTTTAGATGCTTCTAGAATCTGCTTTGATTTTGCTTTTTAATAGGAAAATTGGTACTGGGGGCTACAGATCAAAAAAAGGAAAACATTTCAACTTAAACATTCAAAATTAAAAAACTAAGGAACAATCTGAAAAGATGGAGAAAAATAACTGTACTACTGATTCAAGGCCTTGACTATAATATCATTTTTTCTTGGTTCCATATTATTTTTTGGTTCCAAGACTTTGAGGTTTGTGTTTTTTTGTTTTTTTTTTTTTTTTTTTTTTTTTTTGTTTTGTTTTGTTTTGTTTTGTTTTTTTTTTTACATTAGTGAAAACAGCGTGTTTTCAAAAATAAATAATTCTAATGATGTAAGGTGTTGTTTTATCACTTCCATTATAATAAAGATAGCAACAGTAAAAAATTATTTACACCATTGAAACATACCAGTAAGTCTATTGGCTCACATTGAAGATTCAACTAGCTCATAGAAGTCAGAGTTTAAGGAAGAGTGTAAGAATAGGACACATATTACACCTCCCACCTTTCAGCAGTCTAGAGAAGCTCCTCATCAAGAAGTTGAAGCAACAGTTATTTCAGCTGTCAGAGGTTTTATCTTCTACAGACTGCTGGAGAGAGCTCATCATTCAGCATCCTAAGTACTCTATAGCACATGTTGCACTGTTTGGCTGTGTACTATATGGAAAGTGCTTCTGACTGCTTGGAATTGCACAGTGTTGAACATAACAAGTTCATTTTGTATGTATGATTTTTGAATTATGAGAAATGGCGAATAACACTCCATGCTTAATTTCTTATTGTCACTTAGACTTTGTAGATCCATATGACAGCACCCTCACCCCCCAGGGCCCCAAGATGTTTCACTTCTGCTTTGAAGACACTTGGAGGCTACACTCATTCCTAATAGAAGAGCCATTCCTTTGATGTCTCCTTCTTCTATTCTTTGACTCTTCCATACCCTTGTTGTGACAGAGTGGTTTGAAGAGACGACAGTGTTGAAGGTGTAGGTCCATTATGAATTCTTTTGGCAATGAAACAATCCCTTTCATGTTGTTTTCTATCTCTCTCCTGAGAATCCCTAGTTTAAAAGAGTTCATTTGCTTCCTGTAAAAGGAAAAATGGCTGCACTACAGGACTCTCCAAGAAGTCTGCCATGGTGAACACTGACAAAAATAACCCATTACAATAATACTGTCATGATGGATGGTGGGATGATGCACAGTCTGAACTAATGATTAGAAGAGCTGCATTTCCCAGTTTAATGAGACACAGTGATGTAAGCAGATTTGACAGTTGTTTCCTGAGAGGCTGCCTGCCCCTTGTTGAAAGGCTTCCTTGCCTAATGTTTTAGAAGAGAGAGACGTCATTTATGTGGGTGTTTTCTTGCTCTGCAGGCAGCCAATTATTGCCATCACATCTCACACAGCTGCTATTTTGCACACACAAACACAGGCAGATGTCATATCCTATTTTCACAGCTCCAGCTAATGAATTGAGGCAAATGTGGAAAATGCAATATTCCAGGCCTTGCAGGTGGGGTCTGCCTTGCCACCAATTACAGGATTCTCCCCTGTGTTATGGAAAAGCCTAGCCATTAATGTAAGCATGTGGCTAATGTCCTACTGAGCAACTAGGTAAGGATTACATGTGCAAATTCTTATCACTTTGAAGCTCTAGCCATATGTGGGGAAGTTGGGTTTATTTCTACACTGAATGTAGAAATTGGCTCAGAAGAATATTTTAAATTATTCATAGAGCTTAAAATGTACGGACTAAGGTTTTTGATCTGGGACTACCTTGGTTTGTAATCACCTCACTGTGCTCTGTAATCTAGTGTCTGCCAGAGATATTTTCTTAAGGCCTTGATTACATATCAGCTGCTCTCCAGCTTTGACTGTGGGTGGTGAAGTTCTTCCCATGCATGCAATGCCAGTAAATAACATTTCTGCAACAGAATCTCTCAGTATGAAAGACCATTTTCTCAAATTGTGCTGAAATAGTGAGCCAGGGACACTACTGACAGTCTACAATAATTGTCTGATAATTGACACGGATCTCAAATGCCCTTCTTTTCCACAGTCAGCAGCTCAACCTGAAATGAATACCAAAGGCTCAGCTTTTATTTCCAGACTTCCTAAGCAGTTCTTTGATTCTAGTTCAGCATTTTTGTGGCTGAGAGCTGATCCCACAAAGACAGCCCTTACTTCACTGGACCCACAGTTGCACAAAGGTGTTTCCATGCATAGCATCACCTGTGGAATGGGCAGTGACATGTCCTGTGGAACAGAAGAAACTGGGGATATCAACACAGCAGCCTCCTGCAATCATCCTGTCCCCCACAGTCAGACTGAGAACAGGCTGGCAGATGCAGTGGCTCAGCACCCAAAGGGAGCTGGAGGGATCAAGGCCTTACAGGCTGAGTGTGCACACACTGAGAAACCAATTTGTCCACAAATTGGGAAAATTAGAAATAAGGGTGGTTTCAGCTGTTGTAATACACCCCAGCTTGTACTGTCTCTGGAGGGCACAGGGATCCATTTGATATATGGGAACATCTGCCCTACCTCACAGAGAGTGCCTAAATAATTTTCTGTTTTGAACCTCAATGGGAGTACAACCACATGTAGTGAAGAAAACCACTTTCTGATTTGATGCACAGGAAAAGTCCATTAATATATTTCCTTAGAGTCATGAGTGACTGAGGGTTTTCCCAGGCTATACTAAATATGTTTCTATCAAAGTTTTTACAGACATTTTTATAGATAATCTTCACATATTCTGATTTAATCAGGAAATGAAAGTTGGCACAATGGTGGATTTTTAGGCACTATCAAGATAGCATCAGTGTGCAGGGATTTTATTTCAATTTTTTCAAAAATATATTCCTTCTGTGCAGGGATTTTGCCAAGTAGCACCAATGATTCCCATGGCAAAATTAAATTAAAAGGGCGACAGATTATTTTATTGTCTGGCCTCACTGACTAAATGATATAAAGAAAGCATTAGTCAGTTGTTACTACTGATAACAATCATATATTACATAAAAGCTCTCTCTACTGAGAAAACGTGATTCGAATCCTGTTTTTAAATACAGCAAAATAGAGAAGATCACTCAGTCTTACCTGTAGGCATGTGCAGAGCCAATGTATCTAAGGAAGATGTGTGACTGAATGGTATTTGTGCTGCTGTCTACTCTGATTTCATAAATTGTCTACTCAGTTTTCATAAACTCAAATCTCCCCAATTCTAAGGGAATATGTCCATTCATTACTTTTGGATGATTTTGTTCTATGAAAATTTATAATACCAGATTACACCATTTAGGTTTGTAAAATAAGCACTGTAAAAAAAATACAGTGTCTCTATATTTCTGACCTAGCTTGTCTTTTTCACTACAAACCTTTTTTCCCTTAAATACTAGGTCAGGGTACCTTAAAAATCAGTTGGAAATCCAATTGTTTTTCAGGACATAGGACGGTACCAGTTTTTGAACAGCCTTTATATCCTCTCTTGCATGGCCAATATATTTGTCAAAACTACACTGGTAATTTTACATCTTATGTCATCATGATCCATTGCATTTTTATTAAAGCAAGTAATAAGCAGAGCTTTGTAAAATTAGTTGACTCATGAACTCTGGAGTAATTCAGTGATGGATCAGGTTACACATCTGTGTTGCCCAGGAGAAATAAATGCACAGCAGGGACTTGTAGCTGCCCTTTGAAACACCCAAGTGCTGTGGGAAGGTGCAACTCTCATCTTTAGGAGCTCCAAGTCTGGGACAGGCAGAAGAATCACAGCTATTCCTCTTCCTTTCTGACAAGTGATGCACACCTCACAAATTATTATTTTGACTAGATTACTTAGGCCTTAGAGGGATTACTAGAGGTATACAGGGTAAGACCATATTAGCTGTGGCTATTGCACAGTTAATCACGTGGGATTTGATCTCCAACTGATGTTCAGCCTGCTCAGGCTCGTTGTGGAAGTTAAAAAACACTCACTGGAAGCAGCTGAGCAGCAGAAGTGTGCTGCACAAGAGAAATAACTTCTTATAGGAAATACTGTGTGAATATCCCAAGCTATTTCCATGCCCCAGCCATGAGTACAGTTGGAAGAAATCAACGTTACAAAGTAAAAGCAACACTGTCAAGTTGTGCATTGCGTATGTATTTTATATCCAGTGAAAACCAGAAATTACTTGGACTCCTGACCCTGTTAACTGAAGACATATGAATCCTGTCTGTCAGACTAAAGCATATAGCTTAGCCCAGGGAGAAGAAACTGTGCAGAATTCATCATTCTTGAGGGAAGGGCACACTGCAATGACACATAGCACAACCAGAGCACTCGAGGATCTCTGCCTAGAAAAAGGCACCTGGTTCTTCAGTCCCAGGGGAAGTCATCCTCACTGAAGTGAAGAGTGTGAGGTACATGGCTGATGGGGAAAACGCTGTCATCTATAGACATATTGCACTAGTTTTATACCACAGACAGTATCACACACTGTCAAAACCAGCATCTGGTTTGCTTCACACAAGGAGTGCTCCCAGAACTGTCCCCTTAAAGTGACAGAAAGGAGTAGATAGAATTGCTTCAAATCTCTCTGAAGTGAGAGTGAAATGCAATGACATTTGCAAGGATCCAGCAAAGTAAGGCAACTGGTAAGGTCAGAACCTGAAGAAGGGCAGGCCTTGTCACGCCAAGGCTCAGCAAGCATGTTGACAGCCATGTCAGAGAATAAACCTTGAGAATACGGACCAGTAACTGTACTAAGTTATTGCTGCAGAAGGGGACACACACACAGTGACAGTGCCTCGTTTCTTGGCTTTTCTGTCTGTGATAACAACCTCAATCAAACACGCTGTCTCTTGGCATCACTGTGTCCCTTGATAGCTGACACCCTCCTAAGCTATGGGTGAAGCTGACAGACTCACAGCCAAAGACTTAGAGAACATTCCCACTGCAGACCCTTTCTGCTTTTCCTGAGCTTTAAAGAAATTTGAGAAACGCTTGCAATATGAATAGGGTTTTTTAAATTAAAAAAGAAGAGAAATCCTTGAGTATCTGTAAATGTTCACTCTGTTGCATGATTATATGTATACAAACATTTACAGAAATACGGGGGGGTATGGCTAGGATGGAACATTATTTTTCTGAAGATATTAGGGCAACATGATTTTCCTAAAGGCACAATAAGTGTAACACCTTACTACACATAATAAGGTATATTCTGCTCTTGATGCTGGTTTCTATCAGGATGAAAGGCAGTCATGGATTCTCCTCTGTTGGAAGGATGCCTGCTAAAAATTACACCTTTTTTTAAAAGTCTGCCATTTTTTGGAACAAAAACATGGTTTTAAACAAAGGCCTGGGGAAAAAAGGGGCCTAACCATGCTTTACTGCTGCCATCTTCCGACTTGCAGGCTAAATTGCAGGAGTTTGAGAGAAACCAGCTCAGACTGTTTTTCCCTAACGTGCTCTCCAGTACATGTCATTACACCGGCGATAAAATAGAACAGGGTTACAAAGACGTGGCTTTGGCTTACAAAGGGACCATGGCTACATGAAGTAGACTCGTATGCTCCAGAGACTCCAAGATAGGAAAAGCAGAACTTGAATTTCATTATGACTCTTGTTGGTTAGTAGTACTCCAATAGGAGCATGAAGCTATAAGGAAAGAGGGAGTTTTATGTCCTCTTTTACAATTCTTTTTATTATTAATTATGATCTAAAATTACCTTCTTGGTTACATTTCTTAAAGAAACTGTGAATTCTAGTTGCTGATCATCCACCCTTAAAAGCTTATTCACCATAAGGAGCATAACTACACAGTAAAAGCAGCTCATCAGAGAAGGATTTAAAAGAGAAGAAAAAAACCTGAAAAACTGAAGCCCTCATACCACAAGGAGAGGAAAAGTCTGTGGACTAACTACACCTATATACTAGAGTTTCCAAGTAGTATTGATTGTGCAGAGGGCTCAGATACCATCATAAGAGATGATATGAAATCTTGAGATGGGAATAGTTGGTGTGAATTTCATATAAGTGGCATTACCTCGAAGTGTCTGTCACAATGAGCTAAGGCAGTGATGCAGATGAAAGCTTTCACAGTATCCACTTCCCATATCCTACTCAGACATTTGGACTCTAATACTTAGACTCTAAGAAGATGTCAGGCAATGAATTCAGGAAAAATCTGTGCCAGAGGCTGTGGCCAGATTACTCTCACCCCAGAATACTCATTCCCCTCCTCAAGCAGTGCTTGACTTACAGCCACTTTGTTTCTGCCTGCCTTGCAGCACACTCATTTAATGCACAGTTCAATGCAGTCTGCACTAATATTTTCCTTTGAACCATTTGTGCTGGAGCCTTGGAAGAAAGAGTGGCTTGGGATTAATCTGTGCTTCTTAGCAAAGCAAAGCCCAAGGCACATTCCACCATAGCTGTGACCAAAAACCTATTTAGAGCAGCTAGTTCACTAAATAACACCTAAAACATAATGTTTGCCTTGGAGATAAGAGAGGATGTTTTTGTTTTCATTTAAAAAATAATTACTCCAGATATTTTGTCAATAAAGTTGTACCAGCCTCAGTAATGAGACAAGGCAGCACATCAGACATCCAGCAGACTCCAGTCAGAGAGAGACAATACTGGTCCATTTCTAATTGCTCTTCAGTCCTGTTCTCCATGGCAAAATCCAATCTTCCCACTGATTCAATGTTGTTGGGTATCAGTACATGTTTACTGGTGTTTTTGCAGAAATTTATTTCTCAGAGGATGTTGTTAAACATCTGTTGTCATATGGCACCAGCTACAAGCTGTGGCTGGTTTCTGGCAAGTGGTCCAGACTGAAGCCTCCCAGGGAATGTGGTTATAGGAGGATGCTTCATCTGGACACCTGACTACAGCAACCACTGTTTCAGCATCATTCATCATACCCATCAGCCAGGTTATTTTAAGGACTGTTCCGACACTTCTGCTCCACTGCGTTTTCTTTTTTTTACCATGTGTTCCTTCCTCCTCACCTCTTCCGCCTTTCTCCTCTAACATGCCAAATGCCTGCTCTCCCTTGTGTTCACATTCAACATCTGTATAAACAGAAAAGGAAATTTTGCAGATAAGAAATGTATTCACATTTGATTATTTCCTATCCTTTCTGTGTCATCCTATATGTATGTCATGGAGAAAAATAATCCCTTATGGAATGGTGCAGCCCTTGACAGCCCCCTGTTTGGAAACAGTGGATTTAGATCCTCATACATTGTTAATTTCACAGTTAAGAACTGTGTAGAGATTTTGAAGGATGAGGGCTTGGTTTTGCTGGAGATTCCTCTTAACTCTTTTGTTTAGCAGAAATCAGTTTCTACTTTGTTTTCTTTCCAGACCAGTAAAATCTCTAGTGTAGTAATAATCCCACGTGATTTACTGGTACTTTGGACTGATGCCAGCTTTGTTTAATCCCAGCTGCTGTTTTATCTTCTGGGTATTTCAGTTCATAGCAAAGTGCACAGCACAGTCCCCAGAATCTCATGTGAGCACAGATTTTATTATTTTTAGTCAGTCCCTTTGCTTTGTCCCTCATGGCAGAGTTCTGCTGGTCCTCAAACTTGACCAATTTGATTACATTTAAACTATCTTTAAACAGATGCCTCCCCCGGGTGAAACTTCTTCCCTGATTAGTCTGGATGGAAAGCATCTGTTTTCCCTCTGGTAAAAAAGAGTTCCTAAAATCAAAGCACAAAGGCACTGGTCATGTTTTGTGGCATTGGCTGAAGTCCAGCAGGCATGTGGTGCAGCAGTGAAACTCGAATTTGGGCAGGTTGACCTGACCACAATAGCATAACCATCCTAAAAATGAAAAAAAAAACAGGAGTGACACACCTACACAGTGATCTCGAGCTGCTGCAATGCTTTTGGCCTTGGTGATGGTGTTTGTATCGACACTGTGGTAAATGTCACAATCCAAAGCACATCAAATGTCTGAACCCAGAGGTATTATTATTCGAGAGCTACTGCCACTGTATGTACAGCAGTCCTGTGTTCCCTTCTATCCCCTTCCCTGTCTGGGGCCTGGGGAAGGCCCCACTCCCTTCCCTTCTAGTGCTGAAATGTGCCACAGTGGGGACGAGTAGGGGATGCAGCCAGGTCCCACTCATCTCTTCCTGCCCACGCTGTCTCCTGCAGGATCCCTTGGCATTCCTCCAAGGAAAGGCGAGAGCAGAGCTGACTTGTGACCTGGAGCCATGGGAGAAGTGGGAAGGGGAGACTTGGGGGTTTTCTGTCCTCCAAGAGGGGAACAGAAGATCCTGATGCACAGTACAGTCCTGTGCTAGGTTTGCCACCACAAGGTGATATTGCCCAGGGGCAGGTCTTCTGAGGGAAATGATGAGTCCAGCCAACCCTCGGGGTGAGTTTCACCTTGGAGGGAACCAGCTGGCTTACTCTGGAGATGCATCTGGAATTACAATCCCATATGTATCATGTGAACCCTCTGTCACGGGGCTGTGCAGATATACCCTAAACCTTCACAATCCATTGAAGAGAGCACTGAGCTGCAAAAACTTCTTCTGACTCCAGCCTGTCCTTTCAAAATCACTTTTCCTCTTCAGCTCTGGAGATCGGCCAGTCTTCTCTCTTGCAGTGACTTTGTGATCCACAAAACTGGCTCTTTGCTCCTCAAATTCTCCTGCTGTCAGGAGTACACCCTCTCCCTGACAATTACCCCCAAATCAGCCCAGTTAGCTGATATGCTGGTGTGTTGCAAGCTGGTGAACACGGTGGCTGTGCTGCTGTGCACCAGAAGCTTATGTTGCTTATGAGGCACATGAGATAATTAGTCATTAGCAGACTGACATCTTGATGGCCTAGTGACCTCCTAAGGACATGGACCCATGTGGCCTCATGTGCACGGCTGAAGCACCATGAGGGAGGGTCTGGAGGGGCCTGAGATACATTTCCCTCTCACCAAGAAAAATTCAAACATATATGGATAATAAAGTCTTGCAAGCCACAGGCTTGATTACAAACCAAATCCCTTGCTGGTTCTTGTAGCTAGGAAACTGTGAGCTGGGGATTCTCCAGAGCACATGGCTCCAAGGGCTGATTTCTCCCAGGAGAGATAGGCTTCAGGGGAAGAACCCACACAAGCAGATGAAATTTCACCTGCTTTTCATTTTGCTTAATAGCAAGGTGTGTTTTTCATTTGTTACTTGCTTCATGCAGATCTGCTCCCATTTTTCTGTGATCCCTCTGAGGCCTTTTTCACTTGCAAACTGTTATTGCCTAGTGTTTGTCTCCTATGCTAGTTCTTTCAGTCTCCTTTGCATCCATTTCCCTCCAGTGCTGAAGTAGTGAAGGGTTAGCACAGACCTCAGTGAGGTGCAAATCTGGGAACCAACCAGTAATGCCTGCTCCGGTAGGAGAGTGAGCTGCAAGGAAATTATCAACACAAAATGATCATTTCAACATCACAGAACCATTCCAGAGTGTCTCCAGAGGAAAGACTTCAAAACTCTTTCAGTGAGGCAGCATCACACTCACTTGAGAGAGAAAGTCTGGGAGCAATAAGGCGAGATGTTAGTACTCATTTGCTGCAGAGCTTGTCCTCAGAGTCCTTCCCATCCTCTCAAAACATGAGACTGTGAAATTCTAGGTGTGGTGGAAACACACTGTGGTGGAGACAGACAATTTTTGTGAAAGAAACATGTTTTGTCCTTGTTGAAAGAAAGAGTTTTAAAGCAGCAGCAACTGCAAAAAAAATAATAAAGGGAAGTAAAAATAGTTTTGGTCAACTTATAAGTGAATACAGACTTTTTCTTTTTGTCTGGATGGTTTTTTACAGAACACCCTTGTGGGCTACATATTAGCAGGGAAAGCCTTAACATTGTGACCTGGGAATGGGAATAATTTTGCCCAGCAGCTCTGTGTATATTTTCCTAATATCCAATATGCTGGATGCTCTCAAGTTTTGCTATTTGTCCTCAGCCTTGTGTCCCCCTAGAGCTCTTAGCACCTGAATGTAAACATCCAAAAATCAAAAATCTTTAGATTAGGAAAAAATATTCCAGCATCATCAGGCTCTGAGGAACATGGGGAGAGTTTCCACAGTGCAAACTCATCCATGGACACATATACTGTAAGTGTCTGATTAAATGCCTGCCACAATTAACCCAGAGTCAGATGTTGTGGTGGTGATGGGGCATGTCGGGTCCTCTAGACCACTTGGATTAGATACCACAGATCTTTGTACATTCAGACCAATCAAGATTATTTGGGTGAAAAACAGGACAAAGTGTACATAAAAAAGGCCACACAGCAAAGATTGGTTTGTCCAGTATTTGAGGTCTGATGGGGAAATCTGAGTGCAAAGTGAGACCTATGAACCAGAGCAGATCTGCTGGAGGCTCCCAGTGCTCCTGTGACAGGTAACAGAGGGCTGGATCCAGGAAGGCTGCGTTAGAGCTGGTGTGCTTGGACCCCTCCCCACAGAATCCCAACAAGCAGGACATTCTCCCTTGGAGCTTTCCCCATCTGAGCTGATGGCTGCCTCTTCTTTAGCTGTTGCTGAAGTCCTCAGGATGGAGAGGCCTGGAGGATTGAGGACTGGCACCCATAGGCCAAGAGCCTACTCCACGCTAGAGGCAAAGGGGCACTGTGTGTGGTTTCTGACCACACCAAGGAATTATCACGCTGCTTCAAATGAGATCCTGGGATGAATCAAGCACCTGTAATTCCATTTACTGATATCCATCATGTCTCAGAAACAGGCGCCACAGCTCAGAAGATGCACATTAAAGAGACACCCATTACATGACTCATACACAGGATCACATTAATTTAATCAGATGCTAAGGAAAAAAGCCAGAAATTATGCAAGGTTATTGTCCGTGCCTTTCAGAGCAGCCCACTGATCCCATGCTCCCTGGCACCTGGGGCTCTCAGATTGGGGGACAGATGGATTATGTAGATGAGAACAAATCACATGCCATGTAGCTGCAGGAAGACACAGAGAGGATTTTCCCTGGAGCTGCTAGAATTAATAGACCACTGACAACAATCATGGAAAGTGCACCAAGCAAGATTTTGAGCTGAGAGATTCCAAAATGTTTGGGAAAACAGCATAGGACTGCAGGCATGTGACCTGTTTGCTGGGATACAGCCCCTGAGCTTGAAATTATTGTGGTTCCTTAAAATCAGCTTTCCTTTCATGGCTCTAAAATATTATTCAGACAGTGAGTACATAATGACTGTGGAAACCCCTCTGCAAGTATGTGCTTACGTACGTATTTACCTTCATGTGAGGATGAATCACTAAAGTGTGAATATCTTCTGAAATGTTTTTCAAGGCTGCTGCCCTGGATCAGGAGTTAGGAAAGGAGAGGCAGCAGTGCTTATACGAAAGGGAACATGGATCTCCATGACACTCTGGGAGGAATGAATGTTTACATGTAATCTTTGACAGATGGGGATGTTAATGCTTTCATTTTATGGATAAAGAAGAGAGATATTAGATGATTGCTGTGTATTACAGAGTAGTAAAAGCTCTGTGATGAGGATAAAATTCTGGTCCTCCAGGGAGGAAATCTCTTTTCTCAAACTCAAGAGTAGAGCCTTTCTGAAATGGATGATTTGCAGAGGGGAGGCAATAGCAACACCGGCACCACTCACTTTTGAGGAAGAACTCAGGAGTGAAATCCAGGAAGAGTATACAGAAATACAGACTGAGCAGGTCATAGAATATTGATATTTCAGTGAGATTCATGATTTTTTAAAAACCCAAAACTGGGTTTAGGACAAGGGTTAGCAAGAGCAAAAAGACTTCATATGCATCCCAAAACTACTTGAGATTGCTTTCTGCAGTGCAAGAAAATCCTGGAACACATCCACACAAGCACATGGTGTTAAACTAATCACTGTAATGATCTATGCCTTGATCACCCATCCTTCTTCCTCCTTTACCATCATTCCTCACTTCCTTTCTGAGTACAGCTTGCTTCATGCTTAAATTACAAACTCTGGGGGAAGAAAGAGAAGTTATAGAAATGTCAGGGGATTTTACAGCCAGGATATTTATGACTGTTGTCAATGCCAATTTATTTTTCTATTCATACCTTCTCTCCTGGAGTAATCAATCCTACAAAAATGACTGACAGCAAGTGTATGTGGAGAACTACTATGGGGGAAATATGGCAAATTTGCAGTGTCTGTAGCAAAAAAGGAAGTCAGTTCCAAGGGATTGCAAAAGAGCATCAATTCCCCTTGAAATAAAAGGCAGAAAGGTGCAGAAGAGGAAACTAATGCTAGGGAAGGTCACTGCTGTAGGCACTAAAGGTGCACGTGAGTGTTGGAAAAAGGAAATTTAAGAAAATGCAAAGAGGAAAAGAGAAGGAGAAAAGTTGTTTCTGGAGGTCACTGCTCGCAGAAAGCAATTGCTAATGCCATGGCCAACACATCAGCAATCTCAGGAAGTTTATGGGATTTGATGCTGCTGTTGCAGAGTAATGAGTATTCTTGAAAGCAACGCCGGTGGCTGATCAGTTTGCTGGTGCTTCTCCTGCCCCTGTGGCAAACCCAGCTGAGATAACCAAAGGCAGACCAGTCCCTGAAATCAGCTTTCTCAACCTGGTTTTATTTGTGTGCTTTGAAAAGATTCCAAATAAGGTCAGGATTCAGTAGCAGTTGCTGGGATTTTAAATAATGTTCTGTTAGCAGTGACCTACCAAGGAAAACAAAACGAAACAAAACATTGGCTTGTGCTCTTGCTTGTGCTTTTATTTCTATATAAAAACAAGGCATAAGAGGATTGGGACTGCTTCTTATAGATCTAAAAGAAAAATATATTTAAAATGTCAATTTTGGCTTTCACTATTTTTGCTGAAGAATTTGCAGGACGCCTCATATAGTGCTTGCCCATCCCTGAGCTGGGCAAGATGGCAGAATTATCCAACCATTTAACATGAATATATTTTCTCCTACATATTTGTAGGCATTTCAGTGAAACAGAATAAAAGTCCCCAAAGGACCTGAATAGTCTTAATGAAAAACTGTTACTCCTCTCAGCAAAGCAGATTTCATATGTATCTGTATTATGCCAGTTATCCAGCCAGTCTATTAGGACAAGCCCTGGAGTAATCATAAAAAGAAAGCAAGGGGATATTATTGGATAAAGAGGGAGAAACCTCTTCGGCCTGCTCCATGCAGCATAAACAAGGGAAGAAAGCAAACATAATTCTTGTTTCCCCTTGACAGGACACCCTTAGATGGAGCTCAAGACATTTACTAGAGATGAGATATAGGGGAAAAAGTGGGTCAGAGCCTGAGAAGGAAAGAGAAAAGAGGGTAATTTCCATCACGGTCTGAATTTAGACCTCTGTTGTCTTCACTTTTAAGCATGACTGACAAAAACGATCCTATGGCCTATTTGCAGCTATTGTTGAAGCAAGACGTGGAGCTGTAGCTGATGCACTGAGGTTGCCCAGAGTGAAATTCAACAGGATGTTGGTCTTGCTGACGAACAGCAAGTAAAGCTGAATATTAAATGAAACTTTCATTACAAAACTCCCAAAGCAAACGATAAATGCTCTATACATCTAGGCTGAATGCCATCAGGGCATGACAGCTGAAAGGCCACTGCACAAAAGACAGGCTGTAAAATGGTGTGTATCAACTGACTAACAAAAGCTCAAATGCAGAAGGCACAAAAGAAGAGAACTCAGAGGAAATCATCGATTTTAGTGTAAAATCTCTGTTCATGCATTTTAATGCTGAGAATTAAATTTCAAAACATGGAATTAATGCACTTACCCTGTTGGAACTACTTCCACGGCTTTCTTGCACCTCCTGTGCCAGGACACAGAGGGCCAAATTCTGCCTGTGGGTACAGGACTAGGTTACATCACTGAAATACTGCATGGTCTATGGTGCTCCTTTATAATGGAAATCAACAAATAATGGTCAGGCTACCCTCATTTCTCCAAGTTTTTGTTCTTCAGGCGAGTTTACAGCCTCTCAGCACAGCACAGGGCAGTCTGTCTGCAGTAGGCTCACTGCAGCAAGATCACTGAAGAACTCCACAGCTCTAAAACCAGGTAACCCAGGACCTGAGGGGCAAAAGAAAAATACCAGACAACCTCAGCACTTCCTGGAAGACTGTCGAGGGAAAGAAAAGGGAAAGAAAAATAAGTGGTCTGAGAAATAATTGGACAAGAATGACCTAAGCTGAAAGAAGAATTTGGTCCAGCATAGATATGAAGTAAAATCCATGCTCCTGCAAGCCAGGAAGGGTCTGGCAGTGCCTGGGGTACCACCAGAGAGCTGCATTCTTCTGTACTTGCATTACAATTGATTTCTAACCATAACCCGCTGACTCAAGCAGACTCTTCTTGGACAGACATGGCACTTAGGCAGACTCATTAGCAGTGGAGAAGTAAGCAATCGTATTTCCTCCACCCAGTGGCCTTCCTTTACATCTTCCTCCCTCGCGTTCCTGCATAGCACCCTTGGCAATACCGAAGGCTGCCTGTGGCTTGGCAGGGCAGTTTCCCTCCAGCAAACTGGGGAGAAGCCACAGCACTGCAGAGCAACCAGGCAGAGCAGTCATCACATCGGGGCCCACCACTCAGCCACCCCAGCACAGCCTCTCCCACTCATGAGGTGCTCTTGTTGGGGCCAGCATGGGATGGGAGCTGCCCCCAGGAAGGGGTTTAGCCCCCTCTGTGCACCTGGGCTGCCTGTTCCTCTTTGCATGGCTTGCAAAGCACAAACAGCCAGGCAGGATTGTGGCAAATCATCCCATCCTCTGCAGGCTGGACATTGAAAGGGACAACTGGAGAGCCTCATGACTCATTGCACACTCTTCCTCAACAGCTGCAGGGAGACAATGGCAAGAGCTGCACTAATCGAAAAAAAAAAAAGTGGGAAGATTCAGCTTGAAAGACTCTGTCTCCTCCCAGCCCCATGTTCAATACTGATCCTAAACACAACACACACTGCACGGGACTGCCACCTGTATACAAACTGCAGCAGCGGGAATTTAGCCACAAGCAGGGAGAAGAGCCCCCAGCTAAGAAGGGCTTAAGTAGATGAGCAATTTTCTTCCACATTCAGAAACTTTTTTTCCCCATTACAAAATCCATTATTAATCCCCCACCACACCTCCTTCTGCAGCCTCTGCCCGACAAGCCTTAGAACTCCTCCCCACCCGCCGAAGATTTCTTCTCTGCCTACACCCCTTGGAGATGGGCGGGCAGGGCTCTGGCAGCATTAGGAGAAGGCAGCGGCACAGCCAGGCCCTTGGGAGGAGCATGGGCCAGGGAGTGACCGGCTGAGCAAGGCAGGGGACAGCTTGAACGCAGAGGGGCTCTGCCCTCCCCTGCCATCCCTCCTGCCGTGCCAGCTGCCCAGGGTCAGCTCCCACGGTCTGGCTCCTGGCTGCAG
Organism: Phylloscopus collybita; assembly: GCA_027886175.1. Taxonomy (NCBI): domain Eukaryota; kingdom Metazoa; phylum Chordata; class Aves; order Passeriformes; family Phylloscopidae; genus Phylloscopus; species Phylloscopus collybita. The sequence continues at coordinate 9,308,880 of JAJNNQ010000007.1, forward strand.
GGGAGGAAGGAAACGCTGACAAAACCTTTCCCTGACACTTCCTCCTGGCCTGTGGGTGCTGCCTGCACTCTGCAGGGATGCTTATTAATAGGTGTTCAGTGCTTGAACGTGTTTAGCAAATCGGCTACAAGTCAAAATAGTTTTCTACGAAAGGATGTTTTGGTGCCTTTGACAAGGAGACACGGTGGCATGTGTGCTCTTCCTGCTCAGCTCAGAGGCAGCAGCAGGAACAGAGCTGGTGCTGGCAGCATGGCAGAGCAGCAGTGTATTTCATTAACATGGCACTGATTCATTCTGTGCTAAGTTCTCTCAAAAGTGCTCTTGAATTGCATCAAAACTTAGAAGGAAACCAGGGAGACCACCAGCAGACAGTTGTGTGGACAAAGGAATAATGTAGGATGTAGGACAAACTTGTGTCACAGTCAATATGTGGCAGTCAACATAGACACTGCACTCAGGGTGCTTCATAAAAATCATCAAAAGGCTTCAAGCACCAGCACCTTGATATTCAAAAAGTCTCCCATACCTTTTCTCTGTATCTTCTAAGAGCAGCTTCACACAGCTCTGTCTCTCTTTCTGCTTCAGTTCTAGCTCGCTCCTTCCTGTCCCAAGCACTGCCACCTAACCCTGTCTGTCCTACATACTGCAGCTCACCTTTTCTGGCCCTTGCACAACCTCCTGTCCCTAGCTCTTCTCAGCATGGTGAGTAAACTCCAACTGACTCTTCCCAGCTAACTCACTCTTTATCATGCCCATGGCTGTGAGGGCAAGGCTGTTTCTACTCTAGGACAATTAGCACAGGTGTAAGATATCAGAGGGGAGACTGCCTTCAGCATCATCTCCTTTTGTCTCCCCACAAACTGGAGTTGTGTAGGTGCCAGTCTAAGGGTCACCACTCCTAGCTCTTACACAGGGCACAGTTACGCCAGGAGCTACTGAGTCACCTCCTTCTGGTTGTCTGGGGTGGAATCTCCTATGACCACAGGTCACCTCCAGCCAGATTCCTATTGCTGGCAAAGTTACTTTGTCATACAACAGGGTCCTAGTACCCGAGTTTCTGTAGCCTTTACATCTAATGCTCTTCATTGGCTTGCAAGCTGGATGAACACAGGCTCTAAAAAACCCCAATTTTGTTTGGTGAAAATGAGAAATTGAAGTCATGGCTGGCAAGTCAAACAATGGATACCACAATTCCCTGGGTCTCTAGTGGGGCAGGTTAAATGGGGACGTGCATTTTTGGATCAAATTTTTTGTCCCAGGGCAAGTAGGTTTTCCCAGATGATATTTTCCTCATCTCCCACATGTTTTGTGAAGGGTTTCTGCGGTGTTCAGGAGAACTAAGACCTGTTGTAGAAATAAGTGTGATGTCTCAGGTGACATTTGTGATTTGCATTGCAGCTGATCACTTACTAGAGGAGAGAAAAACATTTATACGGAGTCCTGCTATGGTCCTTGGCTGGCTACGGGCAGCTGCCTTGCAAGAGGCAGCCGTGTGCTGGTAGCTGCTCGGACAGACAGTGCCACCTGTCAAACCAGCAGTGAAGCCCTTAGGTCAAGCTGCTTTACACCAGCCATAGCCCTGAGCAGAAAGTGAGTTTATGCAAAGGCCAAAGAATAACTCATGTGGCAGGAGGGTGTTGAAAACACCTGTGACCTGGCTGATTAGTAACTTCTGTGGTGTTAGGGGTGCCAGAGATTGGTGACTTTTGGCCCTGGTCAAGAGTGGTCTCTGGAGAGGTATAGCAATGTTTCACATCATCTACAGCTGGCACTCATGTTAGAGAACAAACCCATCAGAGAACACTTCCCAAACCAGTGCATTGATTCCTCTTCAGCCCTCTTACAGAGGGATTGCCAAGCTCCCAGGCACCGGGGAATGGCTCACATCCCTCAAACTGCTTCTAATTCAGTCTCAAACTTTCATCTGCAGCAGCAGCAGAAGCTGTCCAGGTTTCCCTCATTCGTGGGGCTTATAGCTGTGAGCGTCACTGACACATTATGTCCCTGCACGTATTGACCCAAACCACCTGTGAGGGATGAGAGTGAAGTGAGACATCAGAGGAGATGCTGGTCAGCGTGGGACGCCCAGCTGCTTCCTTACGGATGAGCTGACCCATGACAGCGGCACGAGCTGACAGGAGAGCACAGCACTGGAGATTAATTGCTTCTAATGAGAACCACTGCAGCCCACAGAGAAGGGATGAACACAGGACTGCCTCAGAAACTGCAGCACTTTAACCCTCTGTGGTGTGAGACCCCGCATCAGAGATTTTGGGCACCACATTGACAGCCTGAAAGGGAGAGAGGGTTTCTGCTTGGTCTGTTGCCCACAGCAAGTGAAAAGGAGGGATCCCAGCTCAACTTGCTTGGCCACAGCACTGTGCAAAACACTGGTCCCACTACAAGCTTCTAAACCCAGCATGAATTTGTTTAAATCTCCCCTTTGGGGACAGACTTATTTTCTAATCTTGCTGCAGCCTCCCTGTTCCCTCATCATTTGTCCTTCTCCGCTGCAGGAGCTCTGCCAGTGAGGACGGCTCTCACTCCGGTGTAAATTAAGGGTAACTCCATGGAACTTCAGAAGTGCATGCTGTATTTATACCTCTGAGAAGGAGCCTGGGCTTGGATATCTGTCATCTACCTGGAAGAGCTCTATGAAGTGACTCTCCCCCCCTTTGCCCTGCTTTTTTGCTTCTCCCGTTCTGTAGCGCTTTCTTTGTCAGTACATCTTTTAATAAAAAATTAAAAAACAAACCCCAGAAATAGAGCATTCCCGCCTTCAGGCAGCTATCTGGGGCAGCCATGAAAATAGCAGCAACCACTGGGTTGCTCAGGGTTTAGATCAGGTCAGCAGCTCAAGGTCAGCTACCAGTTCTCTTTTAGGCGATTTCTGCAGGGTTCATCAAGTTTGCCATTGGGTCTGTCCGGGTTCATCAGGTCAGTGCACAGAAGCACACAAACTATTCCTGTGCCACCATCCCACCGAAAAATCTCCTCTAAACTTTCAGGAGACAGCATGGCTTCATACACACAGGAGGAAAGCTGTCAGGCAGCAGACATCAAATCCATTTGCAGTGCCCGTGCCCTGGCACGTGTGTCCAGGCTGGGCTTGGCTGCCCAGGAGCTGGCACCCTGCTGCCGTGCTGATGGAGCAGGGGAAGAGCCCTGCTGGGACAAAGGTGCCTGGGCTGGGAGGACCAGCCCTCTCAGTGGCTATCCATCCACACTAGCATGAAACAGAGGGAGAGAAGCAAATGAGCTGTAGGTTTCCCCAGAATGAGTATTTTCAGCTTCAGGGGGCAGAGGGAAAAACAAGCAACTTGATCATTTGATCAGTCTTAGCTGCAAAAAGAAACTGTGGAAGAAAAAACCGGTCATTGACTTGTGGCAGTTTGGTGGAAAATCACTAAGGCTTTTCCAGGCTGTTTTCGTGTCAGAACTGACCTAGTTTTTAGAATGCTAAAGAGGTGGGGGCACACTGAGCTACAGAAGAACCAAACTATCCCAGTCCAAGCAGAACCATAAGTTGGGGGAGGTTTTTTTTAAGTCAGTCCAGACTGAATTTGTTGGGAAGCTGTAGCTGGTGGATCTTGCTTTGTCTTTAGGGACATGGGCAGAAGATCTTTTCTGAAGAGGAGGGCAGAGCAGGAATGGGTGATGATCAGGAGCCCTGGGGAGAGAGAGGCTGGGCACTGCATGAGCCACCCGACAGCTGGTTGTGGGCAGATATAGGTCACTTGGAGGCTGGTGAAAACAGAGCCCACTAATTAGGGCACCAAATCACTCACTAACCATAGAAAAGAGATCAATCTGCTTGGTGACATGAAAAAACCTGAAGGCTTGTGCTGTGCTGTTTATTTGGGCACATTCACCATCTCTATGATCAAAGACACAAGGCTGAGAAATGCTTTTCTAGAAACCCTCAAGCTACAACTGTTTCAAACAACTTTGCACAATTCAACAATTGCTCCATAAATCTTTACTAAGGATTTTCATCTTGGATAAGAGACTTGGTATTGTTATTACTGTTTTTTTCTGAAAACAGGAGAGGATGCTTTATTCCACCTGGCTGCTTTTGCACTCTGAGACCATGTTTCATGGAATGACAGGAACTGTAGTTTAGCTATTTTTAAGGGTTTCTACTGAACATACCCTAAACCAAATAAGCTAAAAAAGTGTTCCATTTGGAACATTTATTTTTTAGAATAATTTAAATTGCATTTAAATAATGAAACAAGCAAAAATAAATATTTTACTTAATTTATACACTTTTTTACAAATCTGGGAATCATGGTCACACATGTATAGGAACAATATTTTAATCATTTCAACACTTTAGTGTTGAAGTAATTCAACTCCCAGCTGTAATATATGTTTTAATAAGTAATGAAATATAATTTTTTTTTACTTAATAAAAATATGTATAAAACTAATATTTTAAAATAGTTGAAGTACTTCCTCTAGTGATAAAACCTGCATATTTTCGGGTTGGCTTAAAAGGTGTTGTCCTTTTTTGCAAGAAACTGCTGCTGTAGAGCATCCTAAGCTCGTTCTTGTTGTAGAAGGTGGTTGTAAAAACAAAGCATGATATTGCGTACCATAGATTTTATTTTAAAATGTATATTATAATGGTTTACAAGGGGAAAAAAAACCCACATGACAATGTTACTTTTGAGAGGAGCTGTGTAACAGAGCTTGTTTTGGTTGTTTTTAGGGGTTGTTTTTTTTTCCCATGTGTTACTGCTAAAGAATGTACTTTTAAGAAATTACCAGGTTAACGTGTGGACACGGGAAAATGTCCTCCTACAACAAACAAGAATTCTCTCATTAGCAAACTGCTTGAGTACTACTATAAGGCCTTAGTGCAGCTGGCACAGTTCCTAAGAATAGAATTATTCATTGCCATGGTTACCCATGCTGGAAATATTACCCTTTGCAATCATTGTAAACAAAGATCCTTTCACGACAGTGTAAAAATTAGAGTGCTTCAAGAAATTAAAGGAAATTATAAATTGTACAGTGGTTGAAGTTATGCCTTGTAAGCACTGTAGCTTTTCTAACACACCAGGGGTTCAAAAACCCTCAGCAGAGATCTGATCCTCTCCCAGCCTGAGCAATGTGTGAAGATCTCACCCATCACCACGGAGAGCAGGGTCAGAGCCTGAGAATCAGAGTGCCTGTGTAGCACACAAGCTCTTCTGCATGCCACAGGTCCTCAGGGGAAGCATGCTGTAAGAGCCACTCACAAGGGGCTGGTCAGGGGAAGGCCACAGCTGGGAGCTCATCCCACGTGTCACCCATGGAGCTCTCCAGGTGAAGGGTATCATGGAGCTAACTTGGCCTGAACCTTCGAGTCATGGAGGAGAGCAGTCCTTGGAGCTGGCACAAGCTTGGACAGGAACAGCAGCCACAAACTGGGCTAATCTCCTGCACTGCACTCGAATAGCTGGAGCAGAAGATATTGCAGCAAATGACACTTGCACTGTGCAAATGCCCAGCAAGGAGGTGGGTTGGGTCACATGCAGGCAGGCAGCAGGGGAGTGGGAGAAGCAGGACTGAAACTCAGGCGTTCTTTGATCCTGCAAGGGCCTTTTCCACCTGGACACATTTCCTTAGGGTGGGCTTGGTTTCTCCAGATGCCCATGCCTTCCTTCTGTCTGGTCTGTTGGCACTGTGGGGCTGTGGATTGAGCAATCAAAGCCTGCAGAGGCTCTCATCCTGCTGGCAATTCGCAGCAGAGTACAAAGACATCCTAAAAAAACCACTTGCAGTGGTGTAAAATTTGAAGAATTTGGCCACATTAAACCTTTTCCCTGGAAGGTCGGCAATCCCCATTTGGAGGCGGGAAAAGCAAAGGGGTGTGGTTCTGCACTGAAGGTCACAGGAGGACATCTGTGAAAAGATATCACAGCCTGACTCCAATTCTCTGCTCTGCTCCAGTTCTGCAGCCATTCTCCTTCCTGAGCCATGTTAAACAGCCCCACAGCAGTGCTGGGGAGCCTGGAGAAGCCCTGCAGAAAAGCCCTAGGGAGGGAAAGAGTAAGTTCAGTGATGCAGAACAAGACAAGGAAACAAGCAGCCTACAAAGCTCAGCAGAGTGGTCCTTACCTCTGCTGGGCAGCTGGGGCACAGCAGAGCTTTAGTGATCCTGGCTGCATGGGAGCATTCCTGCAGCGGGGAGGTCCGGCAGGCCACGGGAGCTGCAGGCTGGGAACCTCCGGAGGAAGCTCCTGCACATCATCCAACTGGAAAAAACCAGATGTGACAAGATAACATTGAAACGGAATCCCAAGGGGGAAAGAGAATTTAGGGAGCTTGTTAAGAACCCTGCTGCCATCTGGAAGGCAGGAAGAGGCAGGCATCTGTGAGAAAGTGGCATCTCAGGGGGGAGCCTGGGTGCTCGCAGCTGGCGCTGCGTGATGGAGGGATGGGCAGTAGCTGATGGGCCTGCCCTGCCCTGCCCTGGAAATCGGATCTGAGGGTGAAAGAAAGGTTGGTTTTCGTTTTCCCAAGACTTCAGGGTATGTAGCAGAATCTAAAATAATCACATCGTGCTGATTGTTGTCCTTGGCAGGAACAGTAACTTTGTGGCCCAAGGGGTTTAATTGAAGATACAAGGGGGGAAATGGGAACACTTTGGGCTCTTGATTTGCTAATAGGAGTCTTTTGTGCTGTTTATTGGTTCGGAGCCATCTCCTAGGTCTTAACCCTTTACTCCTTAGTTGCCATGAAAACATGTGGTCTTCCTCGACTATGCTCTTTTTTTTTTTTTTTTTTTTTTTTTTTTTCAGAGGTAAGAATCGTTCTTTTTGAGCTTTCTCTAAGCTCCCATCATTGGTGCTAAATCTGGGGCACGGAGAGAGAAGAGGAGGCCTACGCCATGGTAACAGATGCCTTTGAATTAGTAACTGGTTTTCTAGTAACTGATATTTTCTGTAATTCAGCCCAATGAACACCAGCTTAACACTGGCCTTCTCTTATGGAAATGAAGGACAAAAGGCTTTTGCTTTTGGTTAGTCATGTAAATCCTCCGATGAAGCCTATTCTACCAGAAGGGTGGTAAAAGGCTGTGCTATAAATAGTGTTGTGTGTTTGCCTGTGCTGAGACAGAAATGTAAGGTTTCATAGCTCGGACTGAGGACCCCGGTCGCCGCAGAGCCAGGGGCTGACATTTGCCTTTATGTTTGTGCTCTGATGTCTATTTTGTTTTCCGATACAGTCATTTATTTTAAATTGGTCTGAATACGTTACATCTTGAGAAAGAATTAAGATCTGGCATAGGCAAGTTAACTTGTCTCTGTAATCTCACCCAACTGTTTTTCCATAAAACATGCGGATTTATGGTGTTTTCTATCAGACCCCAGGAAAAGAAACACAGGCAAATTTAACAGCATGTAGTGATGATAGACATAAATATGTTAAGCCCCTGGGAAAGCAGCAATAGGCAGCTCAGCGAAGGATGCAAGCTCCATTTCTGCAGTTGCTGCATAGGAGCATTTCTTACTGATTTGAATGAAGCTGTTCAGACGCAGCAGCTGCGTAATCAGACACTAAATCTGGTATGATAATGACTGGATGTGGTCTAATTGGGAGGATCAAAAACTTAATTAGTTAACAGGGGGGAAAAAGACTTCCATAAGAAAAAGAGTAGCAGGGGTGATTTCTTCACTATGAGTGCTGCATTTTTGTGTAATTTGTTATCTGTCAGTAAACAAAATCTATTAGTGCAGAATGTGAAAGGTAGAAAGTCAGAAAAAGACAGATGTAGATTCAATATATCCCAACTGTAAAGACAGACCAAACCTAGCTAAATCCTTACCTGTCTGTATTTTTCCTTAAGAACTACTCAGAACAATCCTTTTGATTTTTTCAATGTATTTCTGATCCTCTACATTATTTTAGCAGAGCAGATGATTTTTTCATGTCCACTTTAGATTGTGATCAGTATCTTTACAACCATAGTCAAAAGGAGGTTTTTCCATACTCACATTTACTGAGGCATATTTGCCTTATTTATTCAAATGTATTTCCTTGCAAAATTAGGCTTTTTGTCTTTACAGGTGAAAAAAATGGAGCCAGGCAGGAATGAAACAGATTCGCATTACATGACATACATGATTTCTGTCCTTAAAATACTGTTTGATTGTGGGATTTTTGCTTTCTTTGCATTCTGCATGTTACCCTGCATGTTCCCAGCTCCTTGCAAGGAGCTCAGCACCATTTGTTCCCACGCTAGCCTACAACTGAATATGCTCTTGAAGCACGTTGAGCCACATCGGTGCCCTGGAGGCAACTATCTCCCTGTGAAGCAAAAGAGGACACTGCTGCCTGCGAGGCTTCTGGCTGCCAGGTTTACTGCCTCAGCCTCTCCCATCACCTCCATGATTCTACCCAGGCAAGCTCTGCTCATTCAAGACCCCAGAGAATCTTTATTCAAGTCTCTTCTCTGTCCACAGGACTTAAGAGTTTCAAGTGACACCAGCAGAAGGCTGATGAGGCCAGAGGAAGAGCCTATCCGTGACTCCTGGGAGAGCAGACCCACCCATGTGATGCTTTTGAGCCTGCCCAGTGCAGGCACTGAAGTGATAGTGAAATTTGGTCAAAAAATTTCAGACCACAGGTTCTGAGCAGCAACACCAGGAAGTGCAGCTGATTTTGTGGATGAGATTTTAAAATGTGGCACCTGCAGACTTCTCTAAGTTGGGAAAGGAAGCAGTGGAAGAAGGACTCAGACCTCCCTGGTTCAGGACAGTGCTTCATCACTGGAGCCCTCCCTCCCCTCTCTGGTGGCACCCTCTGCTCAAGGTCACCTTTCCCCTGGCATTCACATGAGAGTGCTGCACAGAGGCACTTTGTGAAGGGCCTTTGCATAAGGACGAATCATCAACATGGCTCATTTGTTAGTCTTTTCAGTAGCTGCAGGGAGTTTTACTTAAGAGACTCGTTGCATTTGTCCTAAGCTGGAAAATATACACATAATGATCAAGGACAAGTCTCCTTCATTAGTCAAAATAGGAGACCTCCTGTTCCCAAGGTCTAAGTGAATACCTGATCCAAGTGCTAAGGGTCTTTGCGGAGCATAAGCAGTGATGTCATTAGAGATGAAGCAGTTCCTTGGTCCTCAGCTGCCATAGGAGCATCCATGGCTGCTGAAATAACCCTTTGAAGAACTTTGGAGCCTCCTCCCCATCCCCCTCAGGGCACTGTGGAATGGTTTTAATTGGAAGCAGATGTGCAATGTGGTAGGTAGAAGCAGGCGTCTGCTCAATGTGAGCTCCTAGTAAACAACTCCTGTACAATGACTTTGAAAGGGAAGAACACCATGATTCAAGAGAAGGGTTTTAAAATTAGACTAGTACTCACTCATGGTCAGTTGACTGGTCCATTAGAATTGCCAACACTCCTTAGCAATTACTCAGAATCAAGAATATTATCTTCTCCTTGTTGCTTGAAAGATTTTGGATGGAGCATTCACCTTCAGTGTATGGGTCACAGTGAGATTTCCAGGTCATCACTCCCATTGCAAACACTTTTCCAGTAAGACAGCCTTGAAAGTCATAGAGATGTACTGTTGGGAATGATTGATTTTCGTTTGAATCAGGAAGGGACTTTCAGCTCAATATTAGAAACTTCATTTTGATTTCAAATAGAAAATTTGGGCCAAGTCTTGTTTCAGGAGAATTTTCATTTTTTTTTTCTATCATGGTGGATCTGCCAGGTTACTGTCATCTGGATTTGTGGAAGGTGTTAACAGCTGAATCACACAGATCTACAGTTATCAAGGTTCATGAGGTTGCTGTACATCTGCCCTGCACTTCATTGAAACCCCTTTGTCCCCTGATATCCCAGTAGCTATACTTGGACAAAAGCAAGGAAATCACTAGGCAATCTGTGTGGCAGTGAATTTAAACCACAACTCTTCTGCTTTCAGATGCATAGGATAAAAGACAGGACTGTGCAATAGGGGACACAGACTGAAAAGGCCTGAATGGTTTGTGCACTAAATCACCGGGAAAATATTTCTTCAGCCTCGTTCCAACTATTGGAAAGAGGAGTTACGCTTGTGTGAGCACAGGATCAACTGTGTCACTGTGTCCTGCTCCTTACTAGAATTAATGAACTTTTCATGCTTTTTGCTTTGTTGTTCCTTGAAAACTATTGAGTAGATTTTATTCCAGTTCTTACTCTGGCTGGCTCAGTATATTCCATGGGAGAACCTTGAGGGAGGCAGTGCTCCTTAGCTCAGCAAAGTAAGTAAACCTAAGGATTAAAATTTGACTGATGCAAATGCTTTATGCGTGTTCAAAATGCAATTTAGAGAAAGTTGCAAACCAGAGGTTCTAATAAATGTAATTTAGTAGTCATAGGAAGACAGAGATGTTTGAAAGGTGGGAAATGCAGCTTACTGCAGATTGCATTTTCTAACCATCAAACCAAAACTACAACTCCGAAGTTAATTTGTGCCAAAAGGACAAGTTTCCCCACTTGCTTCTCAACCAGGAGGGTCAGAAAACAAAGCTGTTTTGAAAAACAAAATAAAAACTCAGTCCACTTCATTCTGTATGTGGTTTAAAGGGAAAAAAAAAATCCCAAACCAAACCCATATGCTGATGAAACAGAAGACCAGAAGACCAAAACTCTCATTTCTGAAAGTCCTCCTTTAAGTAACAAATTTGGTTTAGCTATTCTGTGATGTTATTAGTAAAACTGCTGAAGGCATTTCTACATAAAAATGAAATTGCGCACATGCCCAAGTATTCTCTTTTATGCTATTTTGGTGACATAACTCCCTAATGTCTTGCTTTGAAAAGCCTAGTATTTTCCAGGGCACTCGATAGATTGGCTCTAACTTGAACATCAAAAAGTAACCTTCACGTTCATCAATGAAAAGTGACAACTGATTTTATTGACTGTTTTCATTATAACACATGACAGTGGGAATATTTTTCACTGTTAAGATTTTTGAATGGAAGAAAAGTGCAGTTAGTCTGAGTTCCTTACATTCATTAGAAGCAAGACTATTGAAACCATCAACATTTACAATGACACATAAGCAAACACCAGAATCAGTGCCAATAAATACACGGAGTACCAAAATAAATATTTACAGAATTAAAAATATAACAAACACTGATTAGTATATCCTTGTGAACTGCCAGGGAAGAAAGACACCTATTGCTATCAGTTAGGCTGTAAATACATTAAGAATACAGTGATTCGAGGAGACAGGTGCTCATCAAAGTTTGTAGAGGTGGAAAGGAGCAGAGTGTGTCTAACAGTCTGTTATAAAAAACAGCCCCCTGGAATGTTGTGAGCTTTCACTAAGAAAAAGTTGGTGCACAAAGACCCACCAGATTATTACCAAACCTTTTAGATGTGAAGAATGGGGAGTTCTGGCTTTCCTCACTCATTATCTCAAACAGGTCGTGCACTACCTTACAGGAGGTGGCTGACGCAAAAAATACAAGGAAATATTGCAATTAACAGTGACCTGTCAGCTATATCACATCTCACAGAAACAGGCTGAGTGATCCCCTTCAGCACACAGGAAACACCAAGAGCATTGGTTTGTCTGATGCAGTCCCTGCTACCCTTTTCTCAGGCAGAGTTGGGCTGTCACAAAAGACTGAAGCCATGTTGTATTTTGTGGGCTTATTGCATCTTTCATCACCCACATTCATACCTCATCTCCCATTTCAACAGGGCCACAACACCAGCTTTCAACACCAGAACTTTTCTGAGACAGAGTCTATTAACAAACAGAGCAGGGAAAATTCAGATGGAGCCAAGTTATGGGACCCTCACTCAATAAAAACCAACAGCACTTACAGATCCACTGCTTTCAGAGACAATACTAGTGGAACGAGATATTGTCTAGCTGTTACCATTTCACCCATGGTAGAGGATTTACTTTAATTTCCTGAAAAAGCAACAGCTTTAGTCTTGCTCCCCCTTCAGAAAAGCAGGATAATGTTGCTTAGTACTTGGTGCTGCTGCACAGTGTGTCTTACCTTCCCTCCCCACTTGTCCTTGGGCTGCAAGGGTGCAGCCAGAGCTCACCACTCTGCCTAGGGCTTGGTTCCTTGCACCGTGCTGGCAAAATGAGGGTGGAAGAGCTGAAAGATCCCATACACCAGTGCTGGGCTACAGGGGCTTTGTGGATGTTTCGGTGCTGAAACTGCCTTTAGAAACTAAGACACTGGGCACTGCTCAGGTGTTGATGACAGCATCACACAGTAGTCCACCTGCAGGAGCACTGGCTTCAGCTCACCCAAACTCACACTGGCTCCTCAGCCAGTGCAACACAGCAACCCGAGCAACAGTGCAAGAAAGAAAGGATACAGATTTTTTTTTCAGGCATATGTGTAACTCTTTTTCCACAAGGACAAGAGGTCCAGCCTTGCTTTCAGCCCATCTCCCTATCAGCCCTCTCAGCCCTCCCACCCCAGCACAGCGCCACCACCCTGCCTTTTCCTGCTGCTGTCCAGGGCTGACATCTCCACACAGCAACAACTACACCCCTCTGCTGGTACCACATGGCGAGGTCAGACAGCAAACCCTGCTCATGACTTGGGGTGCCTTGCTCCCCCAGTTCACAGGCTGCAAGTGAGCTGGGACACACCTTCCCCTCTGCTGCCATTAACCAAGAACTACATTTTAAGGTCAGCCTTAATTCAAAGCAGATATTACCAATTTTCTTTTACAAGCACATCATGTTCAAAGCTTCCAATGCATCTGCATAAAAAGCCCATGGAAACAACCTGATACTGATTTAGCAACTGTTTTGATGCAACATCATTCAAAATAATAAAGATCTGTTAAAGATCTTACCATTCAGTCCCCACATACCTTCTCCCTAATGACACATTTAAAATGTGGCTGTGCAATAATTAAAGGGAGGCTTCATTAGCTACCATATCGAAAACACGAACAGTGACAAAATAAGCAGGGGGTTTAGAGCTGTGGAAAGAGTCTGGTCCTGTTTTTGCCATCAAGAGTTAAATTAAGGAAGGCAGTGATTGTGTTAGCTGTAATTTAAACATGCTGAGCACTGGAGTTATGTGCAGGAGTGCAGCTTGTTAAGATGAAAAACAATGGAAAGACATGTTTTGCATTCAGATCAGTGAAAACACTACCACAGTAATATAAAAGACTGCACAAACACCTGAATAATGTTTATCTTAAAAAAAAAAAAAAAAAAAAAAAAAAAGGAAGACTTGTTTAAGAAACACTTTCTATTTCCTTAAGCGTTTAAGGACGTCTGCCAGTTCTTACTGGAGTCAGTGGAAGCTGCCACAGCAAAACTGGACCCTGGAAGGAGATTGTCCTGTTGGCAAATGCCAGTTCCCTAACTTTGTGGCATAGCTGGATTAGCTTTTATTGCAGAGCATTGCTTGGATGTGATGTCAAAGTAGGCAAAGTAATCTTCTTTTAGCCATTGCTACAAGAAGCCTTTCAGCCTGGCAGTTTAAATTCCTTGCCTGTGAGGTGCACAACCTTTTCCTCTCTGTACTACAACTTTGGCTCTATTTTTTTAAGTATGTGCAGAAAGGAAAAAGGAAAACAAAGATAAAATCTGTGCAGTGTCTCCATAAAAAACAGCTCCTGGGCTTTCCTACAAGAGTGACCTGCTTCTCTGCTACATTTACTAAATTGCCTACTACAGGGGAGGAATGTATTCCATGCTATGCAAAATATCACTCAACATCCTCACCCATGTGTATGAGGTCACACAGCAAATATCTCCATTCTAAATATCTTTGCCACTTATTCTGAGGAGGTTTAATTTTTTCAAGACCAAGAAGTAGAAGCAAAGACCTCCTGAAGAGGAGGCATACTGGCAGCAGCTCCTCTCTTCTAGTGCTGGAAGGCTAGATCAAAAACCTCAGTTTCCCAAGCAACTGCAGCATGGCTGAGAAGGAATGAGAGACATAGAGGGGAAAAAAAAACAAGCATCCTAGGCAATAGTACTCACTGGTTTGGGTGGAGAAGCCTTCTAAGGCAAGAAGAGTTTTAACAACTTGCTTTTGCAGGAATCAAGGCCCCCACAATGTGGCTCAAGTGGTTATAGCTATTATTCCTTTGCATATGACAAGTTCTTCCATTTCTCTCTACATTAAATGGACCTAGGAAACACCAAATCAGTGCTGAACGTTCCTACCCGAGATGCTCACAAGGAAGACAAGAAAAGAACAAGTGATGAATAAAAAATTCCTGTGAGTTAAATTAAATTGTCCCCGGAAAACAAATCAGCAAGACACACTGAAATACCTCCTGCTCACAGTAAACAGCACATGGACTCAGGACAAGGGAATCCTATCATCACATCCCTCCCATCCCTCAGTGGAAGGGAGGGATGTTCAGCAGGAACCAGTCCCAGGCCACTGGGGACAACTGGCAGTGTATTCTTAGCAGTGAATTCCAGCAGAGTCAGTTGTTGTGCAGTTCTGCTCGGACACGTCGGGTTATGTCACCACAAAAAAAAACATAAACAAAGAGAGGAAAAAAGAAAAGACAAAATGAAAACCAAAAACAAACCCTGCAGAAGCTGTCACGTGTGAACTCTGTCAAGACTCTTGCATTGTCTTTGAGTTGGTGTCAATTTGTTGTTCCAGAGGCAGAAGCCCCAGCCTTTCATATCAGTAACTATGAAAATACATTTTCAGGCCACCTTGCCTAGAATCCCCCCCGTTGTAGCTGTTGGATAACCATCTGTCTTGTAAGTGGCTATTGTTACTGTGATCTGTCCCTTTCATACCATTATCTTCCTGAAAAGCCTTTTCTGCAAGTAGTCCATTAGAGCAGGGAAAGACAAACCTCGGTGCACGCAGCAGAATCAATGGCTCCCTTTGATCTGCAAGCTCAGTTAGTACTGCAAATTTAAGAAACCACAAGGTTTTGCTTTGCTAAGCAAAGCCTGTTAATTTGGCTCATCTGCACTCGTAGCATCTTACTGAAAATGCCATCTGTATCAGATGTTTTAAGACTTTGGTGCAATATTCGCTTAGCTTAGATAAATAATTTTGTAAGACTCATTAAAAAATAATCAGTGAATTCATTTTCATAGTGTACGTCTATGCATGTAATTTTTAAAATTCAGTCCTCTACTACCCTGAACGGTGGTGAGGATATTCACAGTGGATGAAGAAACTGCTGGTTATCGATGGAAAAAGACTGACCATAGCTTTTTCTTATTCTAGTCATGGAATTTCTTCTGAAATCTACTACGAATGTTTGAGTCCTATTACTGGCAAGAGCAGAACACATATGCACTACATGGAAAATAAGACCTTTTATGTCTGTTGCAGGCCACGCATTTAGTACAGGAAACTTAGCTCCTATCATGACAAAACAAGTCCACAAAAACATAATTTCATGCTACTGAAAGAAAATCTTTTGTGCTGATATAAAGGACAGGAGTGTATATCACTGAAATCACTGTAGATAGCTATAAAACACTATGCAATATATAGAAAAACTCTAAGAACATACAAAATTTACCAGTAGGGACCTGAAAGTGCAAAGAGTACACGTAACTAAATACCAAGTCCTGATCTATAAAATCTTTTATGAACAACATACAGCTGATAATTACAAAGCATCATTCAGACCACCAAATAACAAATGAAACAAATAAAGAAAAATATACTTTAAGGAAATCAAAACAGTGACACCATTGGGAATGTTATCTTTGGGACTCAGAACACCATTTCTACCTCAATACCTACCAAAGCCAGGGAAAATATATGCTTGAACAGGGTAACATAAATAAGAATGCAAGCTACCAGAAAATGCCTCAGGACTATTACCTCTTTATGTCTCAGCCTTTAAATCCAGCAAGCCATTAACTGTTTGTTCTTAGGCATCTCACAGTATTTTACAGGGATCTTTCAGGAATTATATATAGGTCTAAAGAAAGCCTTTGAACCTCCTTTCAATGATTGTTTTAGGCATTGTGTGGAGTTACACAAATATATTTGTATGAAAATTGAAAGCCCTAGTCAATATTAGATCTATTACATTTAGAAATAAAAACCATAGATGGCTTAGAGACAAAAGTGAATTTTAGAAGTACGAAGTTAATTTGAACACTAAACTGTATCTTTACTCTCACACAAACCATTACCCTGAATCAACGTCAGCATGTCGCAATGATTCAAAACACTGACGCCCTACTACCAGCTACTTTCCCATTTTTCCTTTTAAGGATATGATTGTCCTTAAAATATGTACATAGCAAGCAGCCCAACAAACCGCCAAGAGATTTGCAAACCCTACTTACAGCGGGTATGTGACAGAAAGCTTGAGGGAGTGGCTGCGGAGCACCTGGCCTGGGCAGCTGCCCTCCCACCCACGCTCCGCGCCAGCCCAGGGCTCCTCGCTCCAGGGGTTAGCACCGAGGAGGAGGAGGAGGAGGAGGCTGCCCGCCACCATGCAGGGGATGGAGGGGAAAACGTGGCAGAAAACAAAGGAGAGAGAGAAGAATGAAGGGAAGCCAAAGCATTTTAATGATGGTTCGTGTTAGTGGTTACGTGAGCGGGAGTTAGTCTAGCGTCACACTATTGGTTTCTCGATACAGACATGCCACAATGCCAACAAAACACATATGATGAATAATTTGACACACACCAGTCCTGTAGAGATGGCAGCTGGTATCTTCTAATGGGTTTAAAGATGCACCACTCCTACTACCTGTACTCGGTGCTTCCAGTTTTTATGGTACTACCACCACATCCTCCCTCCCTCTCAACTTCCAGTACCCTATAGAACCTCTCAGCACAATTTATCCTTAGAACAAAACGGGGAATTAGGATTTTTCTGCAGAGTTGTCATGCAAGGAAAGATGCACCCCTTCCAGTCAAACAAAAACAAAAGAACGGGAAAAGGAATGCCATGTTTAGGGCTGAGGAGCAGGATAATATTCCGTGTTCTGTGCATACATCCTTTTGAGGGTGTTTCAGCGTTGACTTTCTAAAATGCACAAGTGGAGTCAGACCAAATGCAAATCCCTTTCTCAGGCAAAGGAAAGCCAGCGTGTTTGGAGGCAGATCTGGAGCACAGCCCCCAGGCTGTGCATGGGAGTGCTCACACGAGTGTGAGTGTGCAGGGGGAGCCTGCCAGGAGCTGTGTGCTCGCTGCACATGCATCTGTACAACACGGCTGTGTCAGGGGGCACACAGGGAACCACACACCTACACGTCAGGAAGAAAACATAAAATAATCCTCTTTGAAGTGTATTAAGGTTCTTAAACCATGAAAACAGGGGCTGGTCAGGGAAACTAACACTTTCACTGGGATGCTGCAACTCAGTGTTAAATTCCGCAGCAATTTCAAAACTGGATGTCACTTTCACCTTCGTGACTTTAAGGTCATTTCCCCAGTGAACCACGAATCATGCATATACATATATACAATTCTTATTATGGTATTTCCTGGCTTTTTATGGTTTGCCTACAACCTTAATATCCTTCAAATGTATATTCTGTATATTTATTTTCTTCTTTTTCCTTTTCATTTAAGAGACAATAAAACCAACTGCTATGTAAGATCAGACCCATTAGCTTCAATGATGTGAATTTAGGATTCTCTGCATAATATAGACATGTATATTTTTAAAATGTATATTTTTTTTTAGATACACTGGAGCATATATTTTATATTAACTGTGGTCTGATGATTAAATACTTATATCAAAATATTTTGTAAATACATAACATTTACCTTTAGACTTCAGTGATTTTTAGAGCTTTTTCAGTGTATCATAAAAATATGTCCTCAGGCACATTAAAACCCTATTATATTTCTTTGAAATGTTGCCAATGCCCATGTACAGTAGCCGCTACTCAAAAAAAGTCATGGCCATTAATACATTTCTCCTAAGATCCAAGCTCATCCGACCATTTTATGTACCACTAGCTTACCATATTTTTTTTTCTCTTAAAGTAAAATTCTTCTGACATTATTGAGAATGAAAATAAAAAGCAATGAGAACCCAAACTTTCTTTAAATAGTCAAAAACTAATTTTATATCTTTTAAAAAATAATACTTAAAAAACACGTTTCTTTGCTGGGTTCCTTTTCGGTAAGGTTTAAGCCCAGAGCAACTTTGTCTAAACCCCTGAAAATAGAGGCTTGCAGTGGCAGTGCTGTCAGAACATCAGCTCTGAGCCATGGAATGTGCCACTGGGATAAAATCAGCACTTCAGACTTACTTATCTGGGGATGCATGAGCCCATACAAACCAGAGTTTTTCTAATTTAAGGTACTTACACAAAGTTCTATCCTTTTAGAACTGTAAAATTATCTACCTATAAAAACTAACTCTTGCTTAAACTCTAGATAATAAGGACAGGTGATTTTTTTTTTTAATATAAAAAATCTGCTAAAACACGTATATATTTACACACGGCGAGCAAGTTATTGTATAAATGTGGACAGTGTGTATATATTGGCATTTAGTAAAATGTTTCCCTGAACCTGATTGTATGCATTATCGGACAAGTATTGATGTAAACATCTGAACCTACGTCAGGTGTCTCTGTTACCCATTTACATTAGACCAGATCAAAACCAACCAGACAGACAGACAAACGAAAATATGTGTTCCTGTTAGACGAGTCCACCTAACTCCTTAGTTTTATCTCCTGCACACAAGTCAATCAAGTCTGCTGCTGAGCAGTGTTCTCGTTCCTACAGCAGGTAAAATACCTGTTAGGTGGGTTGTTTTCTGCTTGGCATTTTTTCCAACATCTTGTGGAGCAAACATCATTTCCAGAGCCAGCCAGGCACCCAGGCTCAACTCCTCCTCGAGGAACGATTAAAAAGATAAGTACATTGGAGAACCTCTCGTGTCGCTCCTGTTGTAACTCTGTTCCCTTGAAGATCTTATGACACTGCTTTGCAGGAGGAAGGATGGTCATAATCCTAGTCCTGCTTCCGGAAAGGCATGTAAAAATGGACCTCCTCAGTGTTTAGTGTTGCAGAAAAAAAGATATAAATGTAAAAAAAAGTGCTCAAAAAGAAGCTGACCTTTTGTATTCAGCCATACAGTCCAGTAAGAAGAGACTCAGAAGTGCAGGCCCACGGAGTACAGTGAAGGAAGCCTCTTAGGTGACTCTCTTCAGGTGATGCAAAACAAATCCATTATCTGTGGTCTCCTATGCAGACTTTCCCACATGGACTTCGTTCTCTGTCTTCGTCTCCACCTCTTACCCGACTACTTTTTGGCACTGTCCTGGTACGTGGCAGTTTTCACTGTTGTCCCTGCTACGCCCCTGTTACTGACCCGGCGTACCAGGACTTTGGAGACGGGGATTTTTGTTCTGTGCATCTCACTTTTGGCCAGGTGATGGTGTGCGACGTGATGGCTGTTACTGGCATCTGCTCCGTGGCTGGCAGGATGCGAGGAAAGGTGTTTAATGCTGATGGGTATCTTGGAGTCCTTCGCTGTGCTTGAGGGTGTTTTCAGTGTGCTCACGGTCGCTATTGGAGACACGGGCTTGGAGCGTGGCACACTGGGCACTTCCTCGTTTGTAGGCCCCGCTGGCGGGTTCTCATCCGGCTCAGCATAAAGGTCATAGAGAGCATCCCCACTGTAGCTATCCCTGGGAAGGGTTTCCTTCTGGATGCTTGTGGAACTATCTTCCTCGGGACCCGGGGTGGTGGAATCCCAGTAGCCCTCATCGCTGTTTGGGACGCCCTCGTGCTGCTCCTTTTCCCTGCTTTTCTGCTCCTCTTTGTGGTTCAGGTGAATGGCGATCTGGTGGAGGCCACCACGTTTCACCACCACCCTATTCTGGGCCCCCTCGGTACCTCGGGTTTCCTTCAACCCCTCGGGCTTCTTTGTCCCTCCTCCGCTTCCTCCTCCTTGTGGCTGAGTCTCGTCTGGCTGTGACAGCATATCCCAAAACTCCTGCAGGCAGGTGTCGTCCACCTGGTCGGGGCTGGCCATCTCCTCCCCTCCTCCCTGGTAGGCCACCATGGTGGGGTGCTTCTTGGTGGCACCCAGCTTGCTGGGCCCGGGGGTGCTCTTCTCGCAGACGCCACTCCCGCCGCCCACATCCTCCTCATGGTCCGCAATAATATCTCCGCAGCCTGTAAGAGAGTCAAAGCTTTTCAGTGAAGTCACGTCAGCAAACATCAAACAAATACGATCAATCGATTGCTCTGAGGGTGGATCAACAGAGGAAGGGTCAGGGGCGGCTGCCGTCTCTTGACCGCTATCACAGTGAGGTTCAACAGGGGGGATAGTCGTTATTGGAATGTCACCTGTTATCGCCGCATCCTTCGCACTCCCAACCTCTCCGGCGGCCGGCTCCGGTCGCTCGCGGCTGAGCTCCTCGGGTGGCCGCACGGCGGCGGGCGGCTCCTCCCGGGGCGGGGGGCTGCGGGCCCGCGGCTCCGCGCCGCCCGCTTCGGGCTCCTCGGCCGCGGCGGGCGCCTCGCCGCTGCGCTTCTCCCGCGGCGGCTCCGGCCCGGCGTCTCCCGCGCCGCTCGGGCTCTCAGACAAAGGTTTCGGCGTCTCCTCCTTGATGCACTCCAGGCTGGCGGTCAGGGACCCCGGCATGATAAGGCCGGACGGGATGTCCGAGGTCTCCCCCCTCTCCTCCTTGCCGTTTTTGTCCTTTTTGTGCCACCGCATGCTGCTGAAGATCCCCTTCAGCCCCTTCTTTTGTCTGCCGCCGGCCCTCGGCTCCGCGCCCTCCGCCTGCCTGCCGTTCTTCCTCAGCAGCGAGAAGAAGCTGTGCGACTTGGCCACCGCGCTGGCGGCGGGGCCGCCGAGGCTGCCGGCCGGCCGCTCCTGCGCCTCGCGGCTCTGCGGCTCGCCGCCGCCGCCGCTCGGTTCCTCCTTCTTGCTGCTCTCCAGCACGGCGTCGGCCAAGCCGTCGTGCGTCCGGCTCCGCACCATCCCCGGCTTGCCGGCGCCCTTCCCCTCCCCGCCTCTGCTCCGCACCCCGAAGATGCTCGGCATGGTTCCCCCGGACTTCCTCCTCCTGAAAAGCTTGAAGGCGGTTTTGTTAATCCTCCCCGACGGCTGCTCGGCGGCCGGGGGCTCGGCACAGTCGCAGTGCGAGTCCATTTCTGCCTCTGCCGCTGCTGCCGCGGCCGCCGCGGCTTCCCCTCCGCCGCGGAGCGCGGTGCGATCCCTCAGTGACAGCCCCGCCGCCGCCGCCCGCCCGTCTCCATGGCAACCCGGCGGAGGGAGGGGAGGCGGGGGATAAGCCGCTTTCCCCCCGCCGCCGCGGGCCCGCGCCAGGCGCCCGCCGCCCGTTCCGAGCCGCCCGCGCCGCCGCAGCGCCGCCCGCCCCGCGGCCCTTACATAAGGCGGCCCCGGCCCGCCGCCCCACGCCGCCGCTCCCACGCACGGCCGCGCTCTCGAGGCTGCCGCGCCCGGGCGGGCAGGGCTGCGCTGCGCTTCCTGAGAGCGTTCTGCACCGCCGCTCTGCCTGCGGGCACCGCGCTCCGGGCCGCGGGCATGGCGTGACCCAAGACGTGGGCAGGGGGATGCTGCGGGGCGCTCGCAGCGCCGACAGAAAGCGGAGGCCGGGGTCGCTGGCGGGTGGTGGCGGTCTGCAGGTGCCAGTGCACCGCACCGCAGGGACTGACGGGTGGGAAAATGGGACACACAGACCGAAGCCGGTACGGAAATACCCCCGGGGGCAGAGGAAAAGGATGCTAAGTTCTCCCCCCTCCCCTTGCTTTCCCATCTCCCACCTCACCAGGACGACTCACACCAGCCCCGTGTTCCTCTTTCCCCGCAGTGCCCGGGGCCACATGTGCCCACTGCCGACGACCGGAGGGGAGCAGTGGTACGAGCTGGGGCACAGCCCAGCCTTCTCCCCAGTCGCCTCCCCTGCCATGGAGAGAGAGCACGGTGGCAGCCCCCTCAGAAACCTTTTCCCGGCCCCTGCATGCACTGTGCACAGTCATGGCACCCAGTCATGTCCATGTCCAAGTGCCACCAGGCATGATGGCCAGCTGTCCAGTCACATCAGGGGGCTGGTGTCATCCTGACCACGGAACTCCTAACTGGCTGCAAATCTATCCCAGGTGAGAATAGAACAGAATAGAAGAGAGCAGAGCAGTTGGGAGGAACCTACAGCGAACATCCAGTCCAACTGCCTGACATTAACAGCTTAAGACATGTTATTGGGGGTATTGTCCAAATGCCTCTTAAACGCTGGCAGACTTGAGGCGTCAACCACCTCTTTAGAAAGTCCGAGTGTTTACCACCCTCTCAGTAAAGAAATGCTCCCTAATGTCCAGTCTGAACCTCCCCTGGTGCAGCTTTGAATCATTCTCATGCATCCTGTCTCTGGATACCAGTGAAGAGACCTCAACACCTCCTTCTTCACTCCCCCTTCTCAGGATGCTGTGGAGAAGAGAGAGGTCACCTCTCAATCTCATTTTCTGTAAACGAGACAAAAGAAAAAAAAAAAAAAAAAAAAAAAAAAGACCAACCAAAAAAAACCCACCAAAACACCCACCTGGCCAAAATAACTGGCCCTGGGCTCCAGACTCACAGCTGGGTTCCTTCAGCTTGGGGCAGTACTCTGCACCAGAGCTGCAGCGCAGACCCACTTTCACCCAGAGCTGTAATCGTGCCTGTGCCCTGGCAGCCCAGCTGTGCCATACAGCACCAGTCTGGACTCCTCAAAACAGAAACACTTGTTTGGGTTTAAGCTCTAAATGCAAGTTGTGTACCACGAAACAGAAATCGTGTGTGGGCCCACTGGCATGGAGCTCCCTTTGAAGTCAATAAAAGGCTTTGCCATTGACTTCACTGGCTGGAAGAATTAGTTGTGGGTTTGGGTGGTTTTTTAACATCATCAGGCTTTCAGTGCACTCTCCCATGAGAGTGAATTATCTGTTGTGAATAATTTATCTAGTGAATTTAGTCCTGTTCATATAAAAGTGCCATTTGCATTCAGAATTAGATGTGTTCAATAAGAGCAATATCACGAGCACATCATTCAACTTACAGGTCTCTTCTGCCTTCTGGCAGAGACAGGGGAAAGGACAGATGAGGCAGAAACCAAGATATTGGCTGGAGGAGGAGGAGTGAGTTACATTTTACAGAGTACAGTTTGTAAATGTGCCCAGCTCCCAGAAGCCACAGGGACAGGAGACAGACCAGAACGTTGACCAAGAGGTGCATGTTCCTCACCTTGACTGTGCCTCCATCAGTTGTACATGTCACGAGTTTCCCCATTACTTGGCCATATTTCTGCTCTTTACACAGATGAAGGGAACTTGATAAAAGGGAGAGAATACCAAATGCTCTTAAGAAAATGCAAATACAAAGAGGCAGGCATACTTTTGAAATTGGAAAGAACAAACCCTGATCGTGTATCTTGGGAAAAATAATGGGTAAAAATGCTAACAACTAAGACTTGGCCACCTAACTGAAATTCTCAGTTTTTGCACTTTCATCCTGGTGCTTTGCTGCATTTCACCAATCCTTTTTATTTCACCAGTTCTTCTTACAAGCATTGGTTCCAATGGAAGGAGACTGAGAGATACAAAAGACAGAGGAGAGGTGACTCAATGTTTCACAGCTGTATGGAACAGACAACTTATTGTGCCTTCTTTTTATGTCAATATTTGTGCCTCTGACAGAAAGGGTGGACTTTCAGCTTGTTTTTCAGCCAGCTTAAAATCCAACTGTTAGTGGAGGACAGTGACTTGAAGTCACCCTGAAATTACTACTTGGGAAATGTTTTGACAAATTGATTTTTTTTTCTATACATTTGGTTTCAATACCTTTTGCACTTAAAAAAACATTTAAATAATCTTGAAATACCAAAAAGGAAATGGTAAGGCACTGAATTTTGAAAGTGACAAATGAAATATTCCCATTTTTTCTTTTATCCTTTTGTTTTAACCTGAAGACATCTACGGATTCATCGTGAACTTATGACACGCTTTTCAGTCCCCTGAATTATGGCAGGGATTTCTTTATGGCTTCCCTTCATCTCTGTAGGTCTGAAATGGAAGTCTGCTTCCGACAGTGAAAAATGTCATAACTCTGCGTGCTTGGCAAGGGGGAAGAACGACTGACAGACACCTTGCAAAGTGAAAACAAATGAGGAGCTCTAATTTAAAAGCACAGAGAGACTGGGAGCCAGCAGGGAGCTCCTGATGACATGCAGACGAGGGGCTGCTGAGCCGCTGTTGATGGGACAGCTGTTCCTACTGCATTCCCCCCAACCTGGCTTAGCCTGAGGGGCATCAGATGTGGTGGAGGAGCTCCCCTGATGAGCTGCACGACACGGCCGCACCAGCAGGTTTTATTCTAGCTGTCGGGGATACCAAAAAGAGTCTGTTCTCCAAGGTCTATTTTTTCATGTCTACATTGAGTATGAACGAAGAAAACCAGACAAGAAACACTATACAAAATTATTCAAAGAAGGGTAATATAAAAAATAAAAAAAATGTAGCATTTATAGGTATACGTTTTTAAATAGGGATTAAGGACTTTGTCACACAGGCTATCCTCTCCTTGTTTCCTGGACATACCCTACAGCTGTTTTGGGCCGGTTATGAAAGTTTACTGTCACAGACTGCTGGTCCAGCCCTCATCCTTGGCTCCACCACTGACCCGTGCTGTGATCCTTAGGCAGCCAGGGCTTTGCTCATTTCCGACCACGGTGCCTTCTCCGGTGACCCACGGGCGCCACCGTCCTGTCCCAGCCTCGATCCCCCTCGATCCCCGCAGCTAGAGCCAGCCAGTGGAACAGCAGTGCTATAAATGGGCCAGGAGACCAGCTCCTTTGAAAAGGCCTTTATTAGAAATCAGCTCGGGGTAGGGGGCCCGAGGGGCTGCGCACGCTGCCGCTGCTCCCTGTAGACACCATGGAGGAGGAAGTGCAAGCCGAATCTGCTGCTGATGCCGACTCCCAAAGAATCACCTTGGCTCGTGTGGTCTAGGGGGTCATCCCTCTCCAGTTCCTTAAGTTATGGCGAGAAGGTAACAAAATACCTGCTACCTGCAGGTAGTTGGACGTGTGCCTCACACAGCTTTGTCCTCTTAGGTCCAGTTTCTGTGTCGGCTCGCTGTCCCAGGGTCTTTTCTAGCTCCAACAGGACTCCCGGTCGCGGCCAGGCACCATGGGAGTTCCCTGATCTCCATACTGGGCGGTGTCCACAGCTCGACAGGCAGGCAGGGCTGGCAGCAGGGAGCAGCAGGAAGCAGCAGGAAGCAGCGGCGGGCCCACTCGACAGGGAGCCCAAAACCCAGGAAGAAAGAGTTCAAAACTCGGGACATAACAAGCAGAAATTCAGGGGTACAGATTCAACATGAACAGTTTACACAGTGCAACTTTAATTTTACAGCAAAACAGTATAACAGTACAACTTGGGAGTGCATAACCTGGGGCTCTCTATTTCTTTCAAGCAGGATGGGCGGTAATCACAAACCAGCTGCAGAGCCTCGCCCTGCTTTCTGCCCAGCCATTACACCAGGCAGTGCTCTCAGCTGCCCCAAAGACTCCAATCTGTGGTACAGAATGAATACTGAATAACATCCTAGGTTTCACCATGTATGAATTAGTGATGGCAATGACAGGTAGCAAACCATCTTTCCTCTTTTTGACAGAAGCCCCAGTTTTTGGTATTTCAAGGCTGCCTCATATGCTGAATGGGGGAGCTGGGCACAGGGTGACAGGGTGACAGGACAGAGGTGTGTGAACATCTATGAAGGTGTTTTTATCTTCATGCTTCATTCCTGTGAAGCTTCAGTGACTCCAAAGAGTCAGGAGTAGCCTTCCCAACATAAGGAGGATATGCTCAATTTTAAGCCAGAAAACTGCCTGAGTTTTGCTGAAGTTCTTTAAGTTTGGTTGGTTGGTTGGTGTTTTTTGTTGTTGGTTTTGGTTTTGTTTGTTTGTTTGTTTGTTTTGGTGGTTTTTTTGTTAGCATTCTCTATGGCTGTATTTCACCCATTAGATATACTATAGGCTCATAGAATTGTTCAGGTCAGAAAAGACCTTTAAGACCATTGAGTACCACTGTTAATTGTACATATGCATGTATATATAATTCATGGGGCTCAAAGATGCTACATCCACTTAAAACTTGTAGGTCTTCTTAAGGATAAGCAGTGAATCTAAATCACAGAATGTGAATTGCAAGACTTTGGCTGGCACAGTGCCTGAATCTAGGCTCCAGCTGGTAATGGGAGAAAGTCAGCAGGCTTTTAGATAGATAATTACCTTGCCAGGATCTAGAATTTAAGGATGAGTGCAGGGAGGCCCAGAGCAATAATGTGTCCATAGGGAAAACAGGCCCACTACCTGAAAAGTTATTTTGAACACAGCAGTTTCTTTTTACATTGGTAGGTCTGCTACTGCACAGTTAAACTCTTCCATGCATTACAGTACCAGGAAATGGGAGAGGTGCTGTTTGCTGGATTACTAAATCAATGGGCTCATTAAAAGAGACATAAGTAGTGTCAGATCTCTACTGATACCTTAAAATCTGCTTAGGGAGCCACTGGGACTAGAAGAAGAAAACAATTAAAACCTGCAAAAAAAATCAGAAAAAGAAATGAAGAATTAAAGAATCCCTCTTATTTTCCATGTGAGCATTCTTGCTGTAACATATCAGTGGCAAGTGGCTGCTCATACAGGTAAAGGGGGAAAGTGTCTGGATTTCTAATGTTTGCCACTTGTTTGCATTTGTCTCCCAATGGATCAATATCCCCTAATACGGCATATTTCCTTCTTCCCTCTCCAGCCCTTTCAGTAGCAGCTAACACCTCTGTGGGACCATTTGCTTTGTTACTTCTATGTCCATTTTCCCAGGGCAGACCATTTTCCATATCCTTTCCCCAAACCAAGCTTTCCTCAGCTGCAGAGACATAAAGACCAGAGGGGTGCAGTTCAGCATGGCCAGAGCCTGGATGACTCTTGCTCACAGGCAGCTCAAATTTGGGGACATGTCAGGGGAAAATTTCCTAAGGGAATCTAAAAAATGCAGTATATGGGAGGAAGACCAAAGAGTGACACCTAGAAGATGAGGGATAAAGTGAGGAAACTCTATCAGACTGTCATGTCCACACAAGCTCACCAGAAAATGCCTGAATAACACACAGAAAACTGTCACCAGCAAAATCTGGTATCAGTGCAATGTACAGGCAGCAAAGTTCATCATGACTAGGAGATGTGCATGTCCCTGTACAGTATATCTCCAGTCTCCAGGGAGATAATAAGCTGTCACTACTGTGTTTTATTGGCTGAAGACCTGCAGTACTGGGAAGTGTTCGCTGAGCAGAGTAAGACCTGTTTCTCAAAATAGAGACCTGGACTCTATTTTCAGAAAATTATGTCTAAACTCCACAAATTTATAGAATTTGAAAGTGCCCACTGCAAAGCTGTGTAATTTAAGTAAACCAGAACATCCTCTAAATTTCCAAGGAACCACACCAAACAAGAGCCAAGGTACAGAATCTTGGACATGTAACAACCATGCCCTTCCACAGCATAAATGTGGAGGAAAGATGGAAACAGCCACTAACTTTTCACGTGTTTAAACACTGGCCCAATCTAGCCAAAATGGGAAGAAGTCTCATTTCATGAGCTTGGCAGACTGTGTTTTAGACCTGAGACCTCCTAGTGAGGACTTAATGAGAAGGAATAACTGTCCTCACTGGTAACATCTTTGCATCAAAGGCCAACAACTTCTCTGCACCCAAAAGGAATCCTGTGGCCACTGTGAGGTTTTCTTTTATTACTGTCCCTCAGCCCCAACATCCCTTCTGGGTGCAACCTCAGAGAGAAAAAAAAATTCAGCAAGAAATGGATGTTCAGGTTGAACAAAACAACCACGGGGTTTCTGAAGTAAACCATCTGAACTGGGAAAGGATGAGGGTACAGGAACTCATCCAAGTTTTTGTAGCGTTTTTGCTCTCAAAACATTTCTGTATAAATGGCTTATATTTTGCTGTTTCAAAGAGCAAAATAGTAAAATAATAGTAACCCTCCCCAAAATGAAGCAGAACACAATCTAAACCCCAAAGAAAATTATTCAATGTTTTTCAGTTTAGTCAACAGACTGAAAAACATTGATTCTCTGCATACTATCTCTGTGTTATTCAACTGTTCTTTCCAATGCAAAACAAAAGGATTACAGCAAAATAAGGAAACAACTGAGAAACTGAAAGAGAAAAAATATCCATCATTTGTCTTAAAGCTAAATACAAATTAAAAATGAAGGCAGTGCATGTAGTCCCCCAAGGGACAGATTTATTCTAATTAATAATATGTTAGTGCCCTAGCCCTTTGCATTTAAAATCCAAAACCTTTTAATCCTGCTGGAACAGTATAGCTCGAACCTCTAAGAATTAACCCAGTCCAATCCCAGATTTACTTGCACTGTAATTACTGGAAATGTTTAGAGTTTATTTTCTTCCATATACGGAACTGAAAAGAAGAAGGTTTAAAAAAATCGCATAAATATGGGGGCTTTAGGTGGATGTGCTGCCATTTTTCTTTGGATGTTTGCAGCATCTGAGACATAACAAAAATTTAAATTGTATTTTTAATTTTGCTAGTTAAGTTTTTCTACTTCAAAAATAAATGAAAATAAAATCTTGGCTGTGCAGACTCAGCAGACCTGACAGACAATAGTACCACAGGAGGGATGGGTCTTCCCCACTATCTTTTAATTAAAGCCCAAACAGGAGTGTAAGCAGATTAGGGGGACCATGGGGAATACTGGGTCAGAATATGTTTTTCAAAGAGTTCAGATGAAATTGAGCATGATTTTTGGAGAACAGTTCTGCTGAGACACTTAATCACATTGGGGATGCCTGAGGTTTTTCCTTACCTTTGTACTATCTCTGACCTTTCCATTGTCTTCAGCAGATATACTTCTGATTAGTGTCAGTAGGTATAAAAGAATTGGGATCTTAATTAAAGATTCAGCCTCCCTAAATAGGATACCCAGATAGGTATGATTTTTTTTTTTTTTTTAGTAAGAAATACCCTATTTGGTAACAAGGCTTTTGTGAGATTCAGTTGACACAGATACATTTTTTAAAAAATGTCCTTTCATTACAATTATTGATAGACTCACTATTAGTTTGATTTCAGGAGTGCTCTGTCTCACTTTGCTTCCCTCCTCTCATTTCATTTTTTATAAAGCAACCAGGCCCTGGGCAGAATATGGGTTGAAGCAGTTGGATGCCAGCACCATGGTAAAATGTGGGAGTCTTTGGGCTCAGGTGAAAGGACTCAGAGGCCAAATGTGAAAGAAGAAAAAGACACCTAAAAAGCACAGGTGAAATACACAGGCTGCAAGGGAACTACTGAAAAGCCTTGGGACCAAATCTGTGTCTTGGGGCATGGTGGGAAAGGAGAGAAAGAATTGTGATTTTTATTATGACAGATTTTCAAAACTAATGACAGAATTCAGTCACAGAATTTTTTTTTTAGGAGCCCCAAAACTGCAGCTACTCCTGTATGCAGATACAGACTTCTTGTTTTGTATTTGATACAGGGCATGCCTCAGCAGCTTCCAAAATGGTTGGCTAGAAGATGCCACACAAAACTAGGCCTTGCAAACCTGTAGGAACCACTGGCTTCAATCTGTCTCAAACCAAAAGGTAGGTTTTGTCTCCCTATGCTTTTACCAGCTGCAGAGTAAACAGCTGCATGTCAGCTAGTTAGCTTAAATCCCCTTTCTTTAATGTGGCAAAAGGCAGGTATTCTTAGGGTGCAGATTATTATATGTTTTACAGGCCCGCTTATGGGTAGATGGGGTAAATCTTACTCGAAAAGCTCTGAGCTCGAGTTAAATGCTCAGAGAGAAAAACAGCTAAGTTTGCTCAAACCAGCCCATCTCTAAATGTTTTGATACTTGTGGCGTTTATTTCCTCACTTCCCCAAAAATATCAACCAACATTTTTCAGTTTTCAGATTTTCTGTTTGGGAAAAACATTGTTACGCAGAAATAAAACATTTTCCATCATCTCTAAAGCAAGCACGTGCATTGCTCAGTGTATATACCTATAGCAGTGCCTTCTCCTTGCACTGAAGGAGCTTCTAAGATGGCCATGAGTTTGCAGGACTGGGGCTCTGGTCAAGGTCACAGCATGAGAGAGGCTTGGTGCAGCCTGGATTTTGGTCGTGTTGGTCCCTCAGAGCTGTGAGGGTGTCTGAAGGAATGGGACCCTGCTTGTTCTTTGTAGAAGCTCTGCCTCGGTGCAGATGGGCGGGCTGGTTTAGCTGGCAGTGGTGGGGATGCTGGTGCATGGCAGAGCAGCACACGGGTGAGCTCACAGCCAGCCCCTGCCCTGATCCCCTTTCCGTGCCGGCCCCTGCCGCGCTGCCCGCGCCGAGGAGCGCTGCGCGGGACACGCGGCACAAATAACACCAGAGGTTTTTTTCCATGGGGCTATTTTTGACAAGTGCTGTTGCTTTGACAGCAGATCGCTCGATCAATTCTAACTGAATGTCAGCTAAAGGACGGCTTTTCAGTTGTCTCTTTTTGCTTTCTTTTTTTTTTTTTTTTTCCCCACCACTAAGAAAAACGAAGCAGTGGGTGTTGATTTATGACAGTTTTACTGAAATATCTAAGGAGTACAGTGCAGTTTAAGAATAGATTAGTACCAAGAGGAATAATCGCTGTGGCTCCAACACTCCTACTGTTTTTTTTGCTCGGACAAAACAGGTTTCCAGAGAAGCACCGTTTGAACAAAGACCATGTAAGAAACATAGGATTAGGCCCTCTGAGTTGGCTGGTAGGTTACCTGGTAGGCAGAGCAAGCATCCACCAGACTCTAGGAATGTGAAATTCTCTCCTCAGTGGTGTTTTCACACACAAGAGCTGGATTCAGCATCTGCCAAGGACAGTAACTGCAAAACTCCCACCAAACTCCACAGCCCCGGATCAGGGCCAGGGGCACACAAACTGGAAACCAGTAGCACCAGTTTGCCCAGTGTCCCTGGCTGATTGGGAGAAGCCCATCTATCTTGATTCCTGGCCAGGGCATATCATCTCCTGCTTCCAGCAAAACCCAATGGGAAAATTATGCACCAATCCAAAAGGTGTTATATCTATCAAATGGGACAGTCAAGATCATCCACTCATTTTTGTGGAGTTTTTCCATGGAGAGTCACAAAAATAGGCTGACAGGTGGTCACAGAGCCTTGCCTGAACTCATGGATTACCAGGACAGAAGGAAGCATCCTGTGGCTGTTAGATCTGCAGACTTAGAAGAAACAAACTGGAGAAAATGACCTGATTTTCTTTTTCGAAAACACATGACTATGGACTGTGTCTCTTTTGACTTTCTTGCTCCATAATATACATGCACACGTGGAGATCTGTGCATATCTAAACACACACAAGTCCCACAGCATTTTTTTTTCAGAGAGATTCCTCTCCTTTTCATGCCGGTCTTAAACATGCCTGACAGTTTTCTCTCTCTCAAAGTGACTCTTGGTATCAGTTTTTTTTATCTGTAATTGTATCTATGAAATAGTAAAGGGGATAAACAGACAACAATCTGCATCCTTCACTAACACTTATCTCAGATCAATTGATAATCCCTTGTCGGGCTGATTGCTGTCAAAACCAGGACAAGCAAAGGCATTTTTCATTCCCACCATTGCAGCTGTTGTCTTTTTCTGTTAGCCCAATTAAGCAAAGCAAAAAGGGATAACCCCGTATCAGAGCCAGTTTGCCTTAGGATATAAATTGTCGTCTTTTATTTGTTCATAGCCAGCGCTGCAAGAATAACAAAGCCATGCCATAAAACTCAACCACTGTGCTGAAAACACAAAGGAGCCATTTTTCCCCCTCCAACTCTTGGTGGCATCCAGCCATGCTGCCCCATGGCAAGAGCCAGCCCTCCCTCAGCCTGGCTGATGGCAGGGCTGTGCACAGCCTCCCCGTGCTGTCTGTGGCCAGCCCCGTGTCCCTGCTGCTGGGCTCCAGGGCTCAGCCTCCCTCAGCCTCAGCCCAGCACTGTTGGGCTTCCCTCCACACTCCAGAGACAAGGGGGTTTTGCTGAGTGCCTCTGTGAAAGCTGTGTCCCCTCCTCCACTGCTCCTCCACACTTGGCAGGAGAGAGTCCTACACCTTTTATCTTGGAAAGCAAGAGGGAGCCAGTAATTTTCTCTGGCACTGTTAGCCAAAGCCCTCCTGGAAAGTAGCTGACGCTATTATTGCAGAAGTGTAGCTGACTCCTGGTAACAAATGCCAAAGAAGTGCATCACCCTTGTGGCTTGTTGTCTGCATGGCAGGACACCCTGTTGTGTGCTGGATTGTCACATGTAATCTATGCAAATGCAGTCATTAGCTTTAGCAGATGTTTTTTGATTATGCTGTTTCAAAACTGAAAAAGAGATCAGCAGGCATTTTTGTTTTCTTACCTAGACTTTGAGGAAGAGAATAAATTGCAATGGCCCGTTGCTAACATGAACTCACCCTTCCTGATACATAACAATCTGTACCTACTTCCACTCTATATAAGAACATTTTAATTACTGCTTTTCACTTTCTTGATCTAATTTTCAACAAGGATCCTCGTAACAGCTTCAGGAAAGTAGGTTTGCGTTTCGTTTCTGCCTGTGACACAGGGAGACAAACAGATAACTTAATGAGGTATCAAAGCAGAGAATTAGCAGGAAATTTAAGTTATTCATTCCTGGTCTTTGCTGCCAAGCAGTGCCCCTCATCATAGAATCCACTTTTTGCTCTCCTTGGGCTTGTGCATCTCGTTTAGGTGCCTATGACAGCTACCAGAGCAGCAGGGAAGGGGTTTAGATGCAGCCACTGGGTCTGAGGGGCAAGATGGCTTAGTGGCATGAGTGCAGGCTATTTTGTGCCTGGTGTCTCACTATCAGGCAGAACCCTGTGCAGAGTGCAGAGATAACCCCAATGTCCCATCCTTGAGCTGTGGTCAGGCCACGAAAGCGCTGGGGCCGCAACCACAGTCTGACCATGGGAGCTTGCAGAGCAGGAATTGGGACTGGAGCAGGGACCAAGGCAAGACCGACATCAAAGAGGCAAGAAAGAGGGTGAAGCTGAACTAAGAGGATTTGCTGGGGGCTGTGCCAGGAAGCCCCTGGAGCAGCCATATGGCTGCAGGCAGTGCCGGGCACCACCAGCCTCCATCACTCCTGTGGCCGTACCAGCAGCTTCTCCTCGGCAGCAGGGCAGTGGCGCGCTGGGCTGGCCCTGGGCTCCCCGCCCGCCTTCCCTACGCTCGGCAGCTGCTTGCCCGGGGCCACCGGGCTCACCAGGGCCTGGGGACAGGGCACAGAGGGCTCGGCAGTGGTGGGTAAGCGAAGCTGGGAGTGGGGGGCTGGGGCAGCCCAGCAGAGCTCTGCTCCCCACAGTCCTCTCCAGCAGCCCCCGGGCATGAGCCCACCCGTGGGCACAGAAGAGGGCATTAGGCTGTGCTGCGGTAATTAACTGTGGATAGTGCATGTATCTCCTGGATATTTAAATGTGAACCAGTTTAACTGAGGTTTAATTAAAGCTGCTGCTGTGAATCGGCTTAAATCTGTGCTCCTTCGGTTCCCTGGGAAGATTTTAGCTGCAGAGGTGGGATGCTGTCTCCCAGAAGCAGGAGGGTTGGAGCTGGTTGATTGTTAGAGGCGTGTGGAAACTTAACTATGCTGACCCAAGCTCTCAGAAAGGGCTCAGCTCAGTGTCCTTGGAGATCACTGAGTCCATTTGCTCTCACAGGAGACTCAGTGGGGACATTCAGTCTTTCCCCTCTCAGTCCCAAAGACAAGGGACACTTTCTCTCTCTGTTTTTGCCAATATAAATAGGTTTGTTTATCCTTAAGAAAACCAACCTCACCAAAATACTCAGCTGCACCAATAAAAGCAAAAGAGTAAGAAAAAGACCAAATAACACAAATTAGCTCCCTTACTAAACAATTGGAAAGCACTTAGTGATAGGAAGGCATATAAAATAATAATAATAATAATAATAATGAACAGATCACAGTAGCACAAAGCCCTAATGTAAATTTGGTGTGACTCCAGCATCTGCTTGCCTTTTACACTTGAAATATGGTTCATATTTAAAGCATTTAAGGGGAAGCATTTAAAGGGAATGATGCTTTTTCTATTAATCATTTATAGTATCAATAACTTCTTTTAAGTCTTTTTTTTTTTTTGATACTCTGAGCTTTATGGGTGTTCAATTATATTAAAGCATTGCAAACAATTTGCTTGCAAATCTCCAGCTAAGGAGAAAGATTTCCAGAGAAGTTTATTTTAATATCAAAAGTGAAAAGTCATTTCCACAAAGGAAATACATTAACTTGCTACCTGCTAGTGTTTCCAAAAGGTCCTTGAAAATTCTAAGTAGCATCAGATGATAAATTATTGTTTTATAACACAGTGTTTGTGCATAGTTGGTTGTGTTACTTTTACACTTAATAAGAACTGAAAAGAACAAGCATGACACAGGACACTCCTGAAATGGCAGGAAGCAATAATCAAACACTTTTATCCTTCATTTCACACTGGTAACGTGTTTTTCCCTCTCTTTCTTGGAAAGAGAGAATACTACAACATGCCACTACAAATCTCTGTCCAGTGTGTTGCTTTACTGGAGGTTTCCTGCTACAAGCCTTAGCTGGACAATCAGACTACCAGGCTAAAAGACAAAGGCAGGGCTCCAAAGTGCAGTTATTTTTACACCACAGCTGTAACACCAGGATCAAGCAGAACCCCGGGGTCCTGGTTGTGTAAAGCAGCGCTATCAGAGATGTAAAAAGCTGCACTTGCCAGTAATTTACATGAACACATTTCCAAGTGAGAAGATGCTGAAGCAGATCTAGACGTTGTATAAACCATTACCAGAGCACCTACATTTGCATTTAAGCATCTTAATACACAGCTAAATTAAAGTACTGAAAATCAAAGTTGTAATGCAAGAATAGCAGCTGACTTAACTCAGAGCTCAGCCAGACCCTGCAAAACCTGAGCCAAAGACCAAGCAGAGCAGTCTCTGAGCAGAGCCAAGAGGCTGAGGCCAGCTCTGTGGCCAGTAAGGAGTTGGTTCCCAAAATCCTGGTTCCCTGCTGCTCCCATTCCCATCATCTGGAGACACCTGAGGAACAGCAAGGAGATTACTCTTGCACAGAGTCAGGGAAATATGGGGTTGGAGATGTCACACAGAGCCAGAAGAGGATTTCCCTTTCCCATAGGTCTCATGAGGACTGCAGGAGAAGAGAAAGCTTCCCATTCCAACTCCTCAGACCTCTCCAAGGGGAGGGGAGCGCCTCCTGGGGAAGCAGTCATGGGAAGAGGAGAACTGTGGGTAGCATGGAGTTGCAATGCCAAGTGCATCCTTCCTAGTAAGGCACAATGTGCCCAAGTTACACACAATGCCTCCAGGAGCCCCCCAGGCCATGTTTGATCCACCTCACACTCATCAGTTTTGGATCTTCACCCCACGCTGATGCTATCTGTCCATAACAAGGATGAAGAATAGGTTTGTCTCACACGTAAAAAAAAAAGATTGGATATTACTGAATTGTAGAAAGTACTGATCTCATATGTTTCACAACATTTCTTCTCTTAATGTGTGCAAAGACATCACTACTAGAGATATACAGGCTCCGTACAGTAGACAGTAATTGTCAAAAAGGTTTTTTTCCTGTCCCTGTGCTCACTTAAGCAGTTTTCTGTAAAATTCAACTGGGAATTTCCTGAAGATACTAAAACTACCAGTTTAATTCCTTCTTGCTTTATCTGCATTTCTAAGACTCAGAACGATTTAATTAGTAACCAGCATTACAACATATGTGGATTACAGTCCTTCCTATCAAGACAAAAATATTTTTAGCAGGATTTAAAGAAAAATTTACAAACCTTCACTTTTTCCCCAGTCCCTGTTCAGCTGGACAAATGGGAGCTCATGTTTGTGAAACAGTTTTGGTTTTGAGCACATTTTTTGAGTTTTTGCACCAGGGAACTGCAGAATTTTGAAGCTCCTTCTGTGGCTCCCCTGGAAGACAAAGTATATCATGAATCACTGTTATCAAAATAGAAATGGCTATGCAGGGTCAGGAGTTGGATTTGATGATCCTTGTGGGCCCTTTCCAACTCAGCTTTGTGATTCTGTGATTTTTTTTTTTTTTTCTTTTTCCATAAATATGGAAATAACTGTTGAAACCTGGGGTGGACAGTAATCTCTCCTGACATCTTGTAAAGCAGAAGGAGCTGGTGCATGCTGGGGTTGGTCCATGTGAGTGGATACAGCCTCACACTCCGGACAGCAGCTGGGCCAAGGAATGGAAAATTGTTTAAAAAGCAGCAAGAGATGAGGACAGAAAAATTTTAAGGCCATGCCATACAGAAAATACAGCATGCAGACCTTGTCTTCTGTCTCTAACATGTAACACAGACCAGTTCAGCCAGGAAATACCCTGGGCTGCTGCAGCACAAGCTGACACAGAGGCTAACACGCGTGGAAGCAATGCCCCGGAGCAGATCTCAGGCACCAGCAGCTCCCAGCAATGGCATTTCTGTGCTGGTGTCAGAGTATCAGCTGCACTGAAAAGCAATCTGCTGAAAAGCAAAGCTGGAGACACGGCTGGAGTGCAGGCAATACTGGCTGACAGGGCAGCCAGCACCTTGTTTTGAAGGCAGGAACAGCCATGAGTGCCCAAACCTGGCTGCTCCGGAGCTGCATCACCAGAACTGACCCAGGTGGGACCTGCTGGGGCAGACAAGGAGTGAACAACCACAGATGGTCACGCAGGAACCTCCTGGCTGCAGATACTGCCCATCCTCTGCTGCTTTCCAGACAGAGGAGTCACCTGCTGCATGGCTGGAGGAGAGGATCCTTCAGGCTACTTTGTCCTGTGGGAAGTGACTGAGACCCTTGCTTCACCCCCATTTCCACACATGACTGAAAACCAAGGAAATTAAATATCCCTGAACTTGCAGGCGGTGTTGCATAGAGATAAGAGGAAGGGAAAAACACTCATGCCTTTCTCTTTTGTCCTTTCCAGGCAAGGGCAAACATCTGGCCAAGATAGTAATCTTATAACTGAATTAAACTTGAGAAATATACCTACTTTTGCATGAACTGAGACTATCTGAGCTCTCTCTAACACCTGAAAGGTTGCTGGGTTTGCCTGCCATGAGCCAAATTCCAGCCAGCTGGCATCCTCTTTGTGGTGTCTGACCACAAAGGCACCATTACTGGTGTGAGCAAGTTCAGCTCACCCATCACTGATCTTCTGGCCCTTCCAGATCTTCATCACATAGTTTCCTCTCACTGTTAAAGGGCAACACCCTCAAGAGAGGAATGTGGCAGTGTGGGAAGTGGCTGAGCTTCATAAGAAGTCCCAGACAAAACTTCTTAATCTGAATTCTGTTTCTGATCACTTATTTCCAGCCATTTCTCAGCTGTGTCCTTTACAAATCCCCTGAGGGAAACGAGTACCCCATGGAGCTAGAGTTATCCCTGATACCCTTCAAAGGTTGAATGTTACACAGGTGATTTGTTCTCTTCTTTTCTCCCCATGCATGCAGGTGAGAGGTATTGTGTTCAACGGCACTTTTAGATGCTTCATAGCCTTGTCCTCAAATCAGCACACACATTCAGTTCTTTATTGCTTTGAGGCACTAAAGAAAAAACAGGGAAGGATAAGGCTTTTTGAGGATCACCTCCAGGAGCAGGGGATAAAATACAGTGCCCAAAATGGGCCAGTTATAAAAAAGAAGCAAGAGCAAGGAAAAACAGGAGTAACAAACGAAGGGCAGGGGAGAACAAGCTGGTGTGCAACAGAAGTCTGACCAGACTTCTTGCTGGGCCTGATGAAAGGCACACAAAACAGAGAGACTGGGAAGCCAAATGAGAGGCCAAAACATCCACTGTGCAGTGCTGTATCCCGAGACATGCCCCGGTGCCTGGGGCCACTCAGAGGTGCCAGGACGTCTGCAGCCAAAGCCAGCACACACACTCACGGAAAAGCCACCAGCACCACCATGTCCACACTGCAAAGGCAGCCAAACCAGTACTCTCTGATTCTGAAAGGGGCATCAAAGCCCTTCTGAAAAGAAATAGCTCACATATGATGCACACAGATTCACTGATTTGTGCACCTCTCTTGCTTAAGGGGACCGTTGATTCAGTGGACATGTGTGATTCTAGTAAATATGTGTCTTGGGTTATGGAAAACAAAAATGCGTATTCTATTTTCATCTCCTGAAAGCACTGTTCTTCTTTATTCTGGGAGGAGGAGGGCAGTGCCTTTTGTTAATGGACCAACTGTAGGGCAGTGTTTCTTATCTGTTTCACCACCTTTTCCTTCCAGGAAGATATTTTTCTGCTAATGGGCCATTAACACCTCCCCAAACTAACACATCCCCAAACTATACCCTCCCCAAAGCAGTACATCCACATTCCATCTTCCTATTGTGAGATGCTCCACCCAGTGGGGGGAGCCAACCATTCCTACCTGGATAAAACTGAGCCACAGGAACGAGAAGGTATCCAGCTTCGCCTGATTCCTAGAGGAAGACTGGACCCTTCTCACCACCACTGGACCCTTGTTCTACAGGATCATCTCTACTCCACCAGAACCACATCTGCCACTCCAGGAGGACTCACTTTTGGACTGCTTCCAACACCCTGACCAACAGGGTGTCAGGTTGTAGCTCTGACTCTGTCAGGGTTTTCCAAAATTGTTGTTTGTTTGCTGGTGTGGTTGGGTGGTTTTGTCTTTCTACTACATTTGTATTGTTAGTATTCCTAGTAAAAAACTGTTATTCCTATTCCCAAATCTTTGCCTGAAAGCCCTTAATTGTAAAATTATAACTTGGCGGGTGGGGTGAGGGGTTTACATTCTCCATTCCAAGGGAAACTCCAGCTTTCCCTGTCAGATACCTGTCTTTCCAAACCAAGACAATGTACAATTCAGAGAGTCAAACTGATGTGTCTGTGACAGACAATTTCATTTAAAAAAAACCTCCAAAAACAGAATTGTCAGTTTTTCTAAGTGGCAAAGACTTGGAGAGACTACAAGGGATTCACTAGAGTTCAGCAAAAAATGAACCCTCAAACCCAAGAGCTGCCAGCTGACAAGATTATTTGCCTCAATTAGTTAAATTTGTGATTTCACTTCCTCCAGGGTGGTTGTGTTTTTTTTGTATGTTTACACATAAATTCCTTAAATTCTTAAATCTCGACACAACAGCTGAATGTCAAGACTGTCACCAGTTTTGTGGGAGAATACAGGCACATCATTTCAGTAATTAGGTTTCTGCTTCTCCAGCTATTCAACCAATTAATAATATGGTGAAATAATGTTTTAATGTTAATTTAGATTTCTTAAATTTATGATGCCATGCAAGTAGAAAATAATCAAGATGAGACCTCCTAGGATCTACAAAACTGACTGCAATTGTGCTTGTAGAAGGTCTTTAGTCTTTCTTCAATAGAAGATTTGTCAATTAATGTATCACAACCTTTTTTCTTGCTGTTATTATCCATGTGAGAGCTGCAAGAGGCTGTGGCAGTTTCTTGCTTTCCAAGTACACAAATTCAGTCTGTTTCAGCAGAATTTTGATATTTCTGTTACTTGGTGTAAGGCTGTGCCTACTTGCCCTTGATTTCATGTTTAATTAGGTCTACAATATTCCATAATTAATCTCTTAAACAAGATATGAAATGGAGATTAGGTCTTGTTAGAATTCTCAGCTTAGTCATCTCTTTTTGCTACATGAAAAACCCAATGCATTTATCTCAGACAATATGTTAACTCTTCATGCTGTTGCCCTAGTCCAAGTATTCCAACGCTTCCAATCAATATGTACAAAAAAACCCCAAAAAACAAGCATTCTGAGATGGGTTGGATTTTCCCTCTAGCCAGGCTCCCACCTATAAAATTTCTTCCACCAGCAGTTCACTCCCACTGACGCAAAAGTAAAAACAGCCTGCATGACTGCTCTGCTGCAAAGTCTCCCTCTTTCCACCCCAGCTCCCAGCCTGAATGTGCTTTGTCTGGGCTGCTGCTTTGATGTTGCATCAGGCAGTTTTGGAACAATAACTTGAAGACAGCATTAGAGCCAGCCAAGGGTAGAACATCCAGCCACTACTGTGCAATTGTGCAAGATAATACGCTGTGGCTTTGCAGGAAACCTGGAGATGGGCACAGGAGTCCCCTAATCTGAGATCAGGGGTTGACTGGCTGCCTCTCACAAGGAGCTCCACAAAAGCCAAGCCAGAGCAAAGCTCCCTCCTCCCAGTTTGAACTGGTCACTACTTTGAGTGCAAACAGGATGGGGACAGCCTTGCCAGAGCTGTTGTCCTGTGTTGGTTTTGAACAATGGGGGATTGAGAGGGGGGGAAAATAAGTTGTTTGTGTGTGTGTGTGCATCTGTCAATAAGGGAGCTTAAGTTGGGGATGAGAGACGAGTGCTGGAGAGGTACTTAGAGAGATTAAGTGCAGCAGATTTATAGGTGAAATCTGGTTAGTGTTGATGCAAAAGGTTGTGGGGGAGATTTTCAAAAGCACATGTGGGAGGAGACTGCTTGCATACTATTGATTTTCTATTTTGGTGCCTAGCTCTCATCACTGTATGACAGCCTTGTGAAGCACCAGAGCTTCTGGAGACACTGGAAGAGGTCTGTGAAGCAAGCAGGTGATGAGTCAACACTGACACCATCACCCACTGCAGAAAGGGAGGGAGGAAACCACGTGGGAGAGCCCCCCTCCCCCCATATTGCAAAGTGAAAGCAGTGCAATGGTCCCTATTCCCTGTGTTTTCCAAATCACTGGTGGCACAGGCAGAGGTCAGAGAGCAGGAGCACGATACACAGCACACATTCACGAGCTGTGGGCACGTTTCCAGCTTTGTGAGCAGGAGTCATCGCTGCACAGAGGGGACTGCAGCCCATGGGTCCACTTTCCCTGTAATTAACCCATCCTCAGGTGGAGACAAGCCCTTCTGGTTTGTCCAGACCCGAGTGATGGCATCGGAGTACCGGAGACAAGATTGCAGCCAGTGCCCACACACAGGGAGCAGGGAGAGGAGGATGTGAAAACAGGAATGGGTTTAGCCACAACAGAATCAGGGGCACTACAGCTCCTCACTCGCTGTCAGGAAACAGCAGCTGCTGCTCCACCACGTGCACTTTGTTTTTCCTCTGAAGGCAGAAAATAAAGTAGGTCACTATTTTATTTTCCAGAAGCCGAGATTAAGGATATTAGGAAATGGCACAGTGTAGCGTAAGCTGCTGATGAAAACACCAGAGACTCAAGCTGCATGTGTTTATACATGACATGATTGAGAAACTCTGTTGTTGACATGAAAAACAGAAATCACGTGTAGATCCTACATAAAGAAGAGATGTAAGGTGCATTAATTAGAGGCTATGAAGGCAAAAATGTAAGGTCTCTGGCTCTTGAAAAAAACCAACAAAACAGGAGACAAAGTAGAAAAAATATTAGCTGGCACATAAATTGAAGAGTGCTAGTCAAGTACATGTTTATTTTCCTTAGAAGGCTCAGTTCCTGTAGGTGTGCTGTGTTTTACAGCCTCTCTAAACCAGTGTGGTAACCAACAGTGTTTAAGATGATTAAACTGGTGCTGGGAGCAGCAGGACTTTAGCTGTAGGACCGCAGCTATAAATCCATAACCATTAGGCACAATTTTGCCACACATGAAGAATTTGGGTGTTTTTCCATTAAATCTTATACCCTGAGACGATAATTGTTCACATGCCCCATTCAGACGTGTTCCATCCAGCAAGGAACAGGGAACATGATCTGTAAGACAAGTCCAATCACAAGCAATTGGTAAATTCTAGGAAAGTGAGAGAACCAAAAACCATTTTTGGGAGGTTTTAATTAAGAAAAATAATGAAGACATTCAGTGAAGAACTACAGGAGATCATCCACAGGAATTATGCAATGCAACAAGAATTTGTACACAATTCTCATAACTATGAGTTACATATTTCAGTGAAGCATGCAGTTTGAAACCAAAGTTCTGTCTGCCTTAGACCCTTCTCTTGTGACTCTGCCCACACAAATGTGTCCTTACACAAGCAAGGAGGCAATAGTTCTTGTTAAAAGCAGTGAAGGTTTTAAGAAATACCCCATCCAGCCCAGCATGTCACTGCTGGGACCTCTCCTGAGCAAGCCTGTCACAGAGGAACTGAAGTTTTTGCAAGTGGTCAAAAGGCAGCAAGACTGCAACACTCACTTCTATCTGTGGTAACGCACAAATTCTAAGGTTAGACATTATTATAATGTATATTGCCTTGGAAACAGACAACATCTGAAAGGAAGAGAGAGCAGAGACTGGGCAGATTTATCCATAAGTCATTATATGAGATTAGCACGGTTGTTTAGAGTATGATGCTAATAATGCCAGGGTTGTGGGTTTGATTCCTGCATGAGCCATGAACTTTGGAGTTGGTCTTGATGATCCTTTTGAGTCACTCCCAGCTGAGAATATTCTATGGTTTCTTTCTCTCTCTTTTTTTAATTGATTTATTTATTTCTAAATCTTTCTTTCACTATATGAGGAAGGACTCCTGAAAAAAGCAAGCAACGAAGCCTCAGTCTGCACTCCTGTTTATGTTTCTGCCTAAACCTTTCCAGTACAGATAAAGGTTTATTTGCCATATAAACCCAAACCAGGGCTTTTAGAGGACTCAGCCCAGTTCCCCAAAGCTGGGAATCCCCTTGGCCTTTCCCACAAACAGCCAGGGAGTCCCAGGCCATGGCAGTAGTGGCAGGTTGGGGATGCCCCTGCAGGAAAAGCAAAGGCAGAATTACTGAAGTGGTCAGTCGGTCAAGGCAGGTGTCATCCCAAGCCACAGCCTGGATTTTGTGCTGCCCTCTGTTGTCACAGCAGAAGAACCTGGAGCTGGTCTAGCCCCTGGGGATCCACCAGTGCTACACTTATCCTACAGAAGGGGAAGAAAAGTTATTTCAGACATGATTCATCCTTCCCAGTCAGGCAAGAGAAACCTGGAGTTAAGAGGTCTGAAACAGGATACATGGATGGCTACCTAGAAACATCTTTCTCTCCATTGTGTTCAAGGGAGTCCAGAGGAGTTTCAAATGCTGTCACCTAACACCTGGACATAAGCAGTCAGACACAGACTCTGCAGCCTTGTCCCAGCTCCTGCATGCCACCCAGGAGGGACAACTGACAACTAAAGCCATGCTGATGGGTGAGGGAAGGACTCAGCCCACCAGGAGGAGCTGGCAGCTCCCATGAGCAGGGCAGTCAGAATTCAGAGGTTTGGACCTGCTTCACCAAAGGCAAAGAAATCTGGATCCTTGATGTTATTTATCTGATTCTGAACAGCTTTATGGAAAGTTTTTTGTTATTCCCATCTTCATTAACTGTTGCTTAATTCTGTACTTCCCAGTTTCTCAAGGCCTCTAGATGTAAGAATTTCAATTCTTCTCTTTACAGAGGAAAGCTAATGCATTCAAACAAGTCACTCCAGACTTTCATTTTGCATGTTGTTCTTAAGCTGTTCTTATTCTTCCTCAGTTTT
Source organism: Phylloscopus collybita (assembly GCA_027886175.1). NCBI lineage: Eukaryota > Metazoa > Chordata > Aves > Passeriformes > Phylloscopidae > Phylloscopus > Phylloscopus collybita. Next base: position 9,352,387 of record JAJNNQ010000007.1, read on the forward strand.
GCCTCACAAGCTAATGGAAAAGAAAGGTTTACTGTCTTCATTTTCACTGGTACTTATCTTTAGCACTTTTTCTTGCCCAACAGATCTGCTGCAACTGCTAACAAGAGGAATTGCTACTGTCTGACTTCTGCAGAACTTACTTTTTCTCCTTTACAAGCTTTTATGACATTATGTAAATACCAGCCATCTTAGATAAAGAACAGCACTTTAGCATAAAATATTCAGACTGTGCCAACACTGGGGACCTTCCTATGGCAGGTTTATGCTGTCATTTCAGTCATCTAGATATAATATTGCCATTCTGCAATTTGATAGAAGTTTTAAGCATTTTGGGAGGAATTGTTATTCAGTGTGATTTTACTGGATTCATAGATTAATTGTAGATATTTTCCAGATAACACTATTAGAAAATAGAATTATCTGTAGATCCAGCCTCAGAGCCCTCAGTGAAATTGGTCCATATAAATAAGATAAGGCTAAATCTTTGACCTGAATAGATTGCAATCTAAGCAAACCAAAGGGAGTACTGATGAAAAGAGGATATTATCATAGTTTTCCACGGGCAAACAGGAGTAAGACTGAGATTAAATTACTTATCCGAGGTCAGAGATAGCCTGCAGCAGACCCTGCCATTCAATTCATATCTCTTAGAGTTCCGCATTTAACTATGAAGCCATCTTCCTACTCTCATATACAAGATAATTTAAAAAGCTGGAGAATTAAATCTTGGTTTATTACTGTCTGGAAATTATTACAATGTCTCTAAGAGAAAAAAAAATATATCTTTCTTTGCATCATGTACCTGTTAGTAATTAGGGTGGTTTTCAAGAGAGAAAAGGTAAAATCAAAGGTTTTTGCTTATTCCACCTAAAGAATCTGGAATATGGAAATATTGACAAAGTATCTAAAATGCTTTGGTGAAAGCAAGTGGCATAATTCACATTATCTATTTTGTTAGACTTGCCACATGGAAAGGAAATATTGCTTTCTGTAGCAATTGCTACATTATTTCCCACTTACCTTGAAGTGAATCTCCTTCAGACCAAAACTAAGAGGTAACAAATTAATATCTTCACTGTACAGCACAACTGCTGACCACCACATGGATGAGAATTTATATCTTGTGTTTCAAACTCTCATTTCCAGAGAGAAGAGAGAGTAGCATTTCCTACATGTCCAAGGGAACAAATGTTTCACCTTGACACAACACCTGGGGCTTCATCCCCAGTGAGGAGCACCTCACTCTGTTCAGCACTACAGACCCAGCTCTTCCTCTTCCACTTAAATGTGTTTGACTCTTGGCATCCCTTCTCATCCTCAGACCTTGGTATACCCATGGTACTGTGACACATCCAGAACAAGCCTTGGAAATAAGGAGGATCCAACACTAGTACCAGCGAGCCCTGTGGGAAGTACATGAGTAGGGGGAGAGCAATATTCCTTGAGGACATCCCAGTTTACTCACACAAAGTACATCTCCTTTCAGCATTGCAAAGCTCTGCAGAAACCTGCTTTTTAGCTCTAGGCTGGCTTTCCCAGCACCCTACTTACAGCCCAGACCACTTCAGACATTCCCCCTCTCAGAGCCGACTCATCTATTTAAGAGTCTCCTCTGGCCCATTAGGCTCAAATCTTCCTACCTGGGACAGGGACTCTGGTTCAAAGCCTCCTCCTTATCCAAGCTGATCTCACGGGAAGCTCTGAGCCCCAAGGGGTCCTAGAGCACTTGGGCAGGAAGATGAAGACCAAGGTTACAGTGATCTTAGATAAGGACACACAGAGCTGTACTCCCTCTTACGCAACTTTCTTTAACTCATGTATCTTGTTGAGTTATCTGGAGGCCAGCCTTTCTTCCCTGGGGGCTAGAAAGCCCTCTGGTGCTCCATGGCAAGCTGTAGTCATCCCAGAGAGGCCCCAGGGGAGACTAGAGGTGAGAGAGGGGATGCTCTCTCAGGGTTTCTGCTGCACTGCCACCCTTGCTCAGCCCAGCGTGCAGCCAGGACAGCCATGAGTGAGAGGTGTCTGCCTGAACCCACACAGGCTTGTCAGAAAATGAACTAGAGCCTCTCCTTTCACCTGCAACTCTTGCCCACTACATTAATAGCTAAAAATGTAGCAGAGCAGTGGGAGGATTTGGGACCTGACCTTTGCCTCTTTCACCAAGCACCAGCATCCCTTGCTGGCAGCCTCTTAACCAGCTCCCTGCTCTTCACATCAGTGTTTTGAATCCTATTCTTCAGTGTCTCTTGCCAGCCAGGCAAACCCATCTCTGGGCTGCAGCCCAAGCTTTACTACCAGTGGGATGAGACTTCAGGCTCTGGTGTCTATAAATAGCATCCTATGAGTCCCCCAACTCCCCACACACAGCACGGGATGCCTTGCAATGCTCCCCAGGGCTGCTCTGCAGGCCACTGCCAGGAAGTGCTCCATCCAATAGCCACTGCAGTGTTCAACCTCCAGGCACTTTGCTCCTTCATCAGCCCTTACTTTCCCAGGCACGTTTCTGAGCTACTCCAAATCCCAGCCCTTTAACCTGTAAAAGCAGCAGGGGTGTGACTCAAGGCGCCTGGCCTGGCACGACTGAGGAGATCACCGGAGGCTCCCTGCAGTGAAATGCCAGAAACAGGCATTTGCACCATGTGGTCCCTGTGACCCATTTCACACATGCACCGTCCCCAGGGCAGCTGTGCACCAGAAGCAGCTGTTGCTCTGTGCAGGAGGCCAAGGGTGACCAGCTCAGTGGTCATGTCTGCACATAAAGCTGGGGATGAATCCCACAGGATGCCACTGGGATCTGGGCACGTGCCAGCAGCTTGTGATTCCTCCTTCAGGTCTGCTGGGAAGAGTGCCCAAGGATTTTGATAATTTACATGGAGACTTGCTGAAGTGGGCAGAGTAATTTCATCTCTCCGTTGCTTGTGCATGATTTACAGCTTTGACATGTATTTCTGCATTGCTCCTGTTTTATTAAATTAGTGCTGGGATCTCTCGAGGCAACTTCTAAATAATTTGCACAGCTTACCTAACATCACTTGCTTGCTCAGGGTCTCATATGAAATTCATTTGCATTCAACCCAACTCTTCCAACCAGCTAAATGTATTACTCTGGAAACAACTGAGAATTCCAGGATTGATGAATTGTTCAGGAACATCATCATTATTCTGCAGGTTTTCATTTCTATTTGTGGTCTTAGAAGACTTGATAAAAGTAGTAATTAGTAAGCATCTTCCTTAGGAAGTTATACAGACGTCTTTCCCTGCCATATTTGTAGGTTTCAGTTTTAAACAAAACCTGTTTTTCAAAAATCAGACTTTTCCAACTAAATGAGTCTGATAAAACATAACCAACTACATAACAACACCTACAAAAAAATGGCAGAAAGAAAGAGCGCTGTTGCTGTTATCTTGGTAGTAGAGAGAGGGAAAGAATAATGCTTAAAGGAGCAATAAATCAAATTATAGCTGAAAATGATAATGTCACCGCAACATAACTGCATTATGTAAGTAGCCCCAGGCTCTTTCCATAGTTCTAACTCAGCCTGGATGACAGATAAAAGCTCATCGGACAAGGCTGGCAGTGGCTGCCTGGCTCCAGCCACACCGTCATTAGAATGGCAGGAAAAACAAGGAACTAAACAGCATGCAGAGCTGCCTCTCAAACCCAGACTGACAGCAGCTAATATTTCAGTTTTCAAGTCACCATAAAGACTGGTTCCAGGTATTTTTTATGTTCTAATAACAAAGTATACTTGGCTTTGATAGACTTTTTCTGAAGAAGCTGCTTCTCTCCCCCACTCCGGTTCTGTTTAACTTTATGTCTGGGGAGTCAAGGTCCGTGAAGCAGAGCAAGCAGCTGGGTGAGGATGTCATGAATGCATTTCTGTGCTGAGCCCTTCACCCTTCATGAGGGTTTAAAAAACGAGACTTTGCTTAGCTTGTCAATATAAACTGGAGTACAAAGGCTTGACAGCTCCCTCTCCTAAACATCAGTGTATTTGAAGACTAACATCCAGAACGGGCAATTAAAGCATTGTGGAGTACATGTCATCATTATTTGATGGATACTAATAAAATATTCTATGAAGTAAAAAATATTTGGGAAAGGGAGTCTGTGAACACATCATTTCCTTCACCCAAACAAGTCCCTCCTCCTTCATCTGACTAGGAACATCTTCAAGACAATGGATTACTTAGAAACACTCCTTGCAAGCAGAAAAACATCCTATTCCTAACAGAGTTAGGAAAATATTGAGGAAATATTGTGGTTAGCAAATGTTGAGGCCGGAGTGCTTAAGATATTGTCTTCAGAGAAACTTTACTTGCCCACTTCTGAGAGTGTGAATCCATTACAAAGAAAAGTATGAAAAAATTACACCAAATGCTCAATATTATTTTCAGAATTAAGCCAGAAGATATCTTCATTGTTTTGTTTTTTCCTTTCTTATAACTACATGGATTAAACAGATGTTTTACACAAAATCTCACCAGTTTTAAATTGCTACATTTAATTGAAAAACTAACTAAACAGACACAGTTTCATCCTGTATATTTTTTTTCCTCCTATAAAGCATACTGTAATTTTTGGCCAAATACAAATAAAATTTGTGAAAAAAGTGAAAAGTTCAGTTTAGCCCTACCAGAGAGCTGTGAGGGCAGCTCTCCCTTAATTTAGAAGCAGTAGACACTCACTCAGAGGTGTATTTGTAGCTCTGTTCAATGGACCAAATGCTGCTAGAAAATCAAGTTCCCTTGACCTGGTAAGACCTGAGGCTCCTTAGTCCCTCCTAGGCTGTGATTACAGATTCTCACCACCTTGCCAGGGAAAGAGCACATCCTCAGCACACACACTGCCTTGCTTAGCCAACACCAAAGGCACCCCCATTATCTCTTACACTAATAAGTCTACAAAGCCACAGACTGAGCATGAGCAGCACAGCTTCAGAACGCCTTTTAATTGCAGGAAATCAGAGCAGCTCTCTCTAATCCTCCCAATGAAAGAGCACCACGCTCTTCAGATCCTCAAGTGCTGCTCAGAAGTGCTGTTCTTGCAGCACTTGCCTAATGGTCCTTTTCAGAACGGGGTCAGGCCATTAGGAAATCTGCAGACCTGCAGATACCAATACCAAATTACTGTGCTGTGCTGCAGCTCAGACCCACTGCAGCGCATTGTTGTAGAAATCCCCAGTGGTGGTTTTCCACCTTGCTGACTTGGATAGCTGCTACCAAGAGGAGCAGCTCAGTAGTAAACCACTGTCCCTTGGCTGACCTCTGCAGCTACATGTGAACAGCTCTCCTCAGCCTCACTTGCCTTGGAGTCTGACTGACTATAGACAGGGAAAGGAAAGGCAAGAGAATAGCAGAGATCACCAGAAACTGAATAGCCATAAGAGCACTTAACCACAACCGAGCATAGAGGGCTCAGTGCAAATCTGCAGATAAGAGAGCAGTCTCTGCCAAGTTTTGCTCTTTAAATAAACTTTTGGCAGGACTTTAGGATAGCAAAGCAGATTTTTACATATGGATTCTCTTCCTAAAATAGAACAAGACAAATAGAGACCCAGGAATTTGAACTTTTAGAGCTATATATAACTCAGCTTTAGGGTAATAGAAATAGCTCAATTGCTCTATATATTATAATACTTCAAATATCAGTAAGTTAAAGTTATTCTTATTGCTAACCCTAATCCATTCCCTACTGCCCCGCTCCAGCTGACCAGTCTTTCTCCTGCAATAGTCCAAGAAGAAATTCATCCTCTGATAACCACGTGACCTGTTCTTGGTATGCAATCTCCTCCACATGATCTCTGCTTGGGAAGCAGCTTTCCTTTCCTTTTCTTGGCTGGTATCAGGAAATTGCCAGATATCAGTTATCTCTCTTCTCCCAGGCTGTCCTTTGGCAGCATAGATGGACCTGCATGGTGTGGGATATAAGCAGCAGCAAGGGAATAACTGAGGATTAGTGCAGTTTAGCCTTAAATGTTTTTACAGCTACCAAAACGTCAGTGCTCTCCTCTGCATCGCATTTCCCAAAATTCGTAGTGATGCTTGCATTCAGCTGTGCTCCATGTTCCCCATTTACATTATCCTCCCCCAAAATGCATTCACCATCCAAAGTCAACTCACTGAAATGTTAAAAAGAACCATTAAATTAGGATTTACAAAGCTGTCTTGATAAAGCACCAGGCACTAAAAGTTCCTATGCATCTCTTTTGAGACTACTGCCCATGCACCTCTATCATTCTTGATGCATTCACACTGGAATTTAGGTCACTTATGAAGTAGCACAAAACAAACTCCCCCTTAAATGTAGAGTTAACATAGGCATAAACATTAATCCTTTTTCATCCACTAACCATTCCTTTCAGCATATGTCATGATAGCTGTAGGTAAGTCTCCTCTGATGTTTCCTGTACCCACAACGAGCATTTAAAAGCCATTCAGATAAATGATATAATAGTAATTAGAACCATTTCTCCTGCTAGCATGCTGTTCTTATCAGGTTCAAGGAAAAAAGTAATGAAAGTTATTATTCTATCTTGGCAGACACACTTTAATCTCTTGAATATATTGTGGACTAATGGGACATGTCACCACATAAAGCAGAAAGCCACTGTACATGCCAAGTCCAGCAACCAGGCAAAAACCATTTGGTTTATCGAGAATCATTTCCTCCGCCAGTATACTACTGAGAACAAGTTTACTAAAAGCTTAAAGTGGGATTAGAAGATAAAGAGGGATCCAATCACTGACAGCATTTTCCCCTCTAAAGCATTCTCACATGAATCTTAGAGCACTAAGCTGCAGCAGTCTTGTGCTTTCACAGAGGGACTCAGCTTGAGCAGTGTCAGAGCCAAGGAACACATCTGAACAACATCCACACTGCTAAATATTCAGAGAACAGCCCTGTCCTCTGCCAAACCAGACTCTTGCAAGAAAGCAACCATCTTAACTGTGTTACCCAGGGCAGCTTCAGGGATGGAAAAATAAACACAAAGCAGACAGCATTTTTAGGATCACTCAACCTTTTGTCAAATTCTGGAATTAACTCAGCCAGCACTGAAGCCCTCAAGCCACTGCCATATCAGCCCTTCCTCCTCCCACAGCCCAGTGTGGCCACCACAAAGATATATCCATGTCTGTTTAGCCTTTATATGGCTTTTATGTCCCACTTGCTTCACTTCAATCACTCTGCACAGTTGGCAGCCACTTCTCACAGGTGTTGTCAGCCCTCGGTGCAAACACGCCCTCTACAAGTAATGCAGGAACTCTGGCAGGCTGCAGCTACAGACAAGTGGGGCAGCGGATGCACCCTGGACTAAGTCAGTGAAATAAAGCAGCCAGCCTCCTGGTGTCCTAGGTTACAATGTAAAATTGTGCCCAAGGTATGTATTCTATCCCCATGAGCCTTTGGAGCCAAGGTGGGGCAGTGTTTTCCTTATCTTCTGTTAATGAGCCCAACAATGCCTTCCGGAAGAAGTTATCTCTGTTTAATGAGCCATCAAGGACCCATTGCATGACTCATAGGATGAAATCATGCCATTGTGAGATGCTCTGCCCAGGGGGAGGAGCCAAGCATTCCCACCTGGATATAATCCAGGGTTTGAGACCTAACTAGCAGCTTCTATCCACTGAACTCTCAGAGGAGACAAGAACTACCAGACGTTTCTACAGGAATCACTGCTTTGACAAGAACATCTCATCTGGATTCCTGGAGGAAGACTGGACCCTTCTCATCATCACCGAACCCTTCTCTCTCAGGATCGTCTCTGCTCCAGGGGAACCACATCTGCCACTCCAGGAGGATTTCCGGACTGCTTCAAACACCCTGACCAACAGGGTGTTAGGTTGTATCATTCCATTTATTTCACCTCTTTTTTCCTCTCTTCTATTAAATTGTATCTCTGACTAGGAGACTCACTCAAACCAGTACACCTGGTTATCCTTGGAGCAAGTTTAAGCTTAGCTTTCCCCCCCACTTACGTATGCACATCCAGAACCAGCACCTCCACCACAGCCAGCAGCACGGGCACACAGGAGATGCGGATGAACGCGCTCGTGCCCTTCGTGGTCGGTGCCACTGGACACAGGACCAGCTGGCAGATGTTAGCATCGTTGTGGCATATGCTTAAATCGTACTGCTCTGACTTAGGCACTTCGGCATTTTTCCCTAATGGTACTAGCCAGACTCTCCCACAGTGTATTCTGACCACCCACCTGGCCTTACCTGAAAGGAAGCCATTGAATAAAGCAGATTGAGGGAGGAGAGCCCTCTAAGATGCATCTACCTACAGCAGGAGGGTCCCATTCTGTAATAAAGATCACATTGACTAGAAAATGCACATTCCGATGCTCCGGTGCATGAGTTGCCACCTGTACTATGCACAAAAACCATGTTCTCAGCACAGATCATAATGAAGCTGGATGTAGCTTAAGAAAATATGAGCTGTAGGAAGAGGCCTGAGCACTCTGCAGCAAGTACTAGTTAAGGAGAGCTTTAGCAACCATTTTTGTCATGGTCCTACCTTTACCAAATGAGGAATGCATCTGCATAGACCCTAAGAAGACTCGGAATTAAAAATTAAACTGTTCTTAATAGTTAATGGAAAAATCACTGAGAAGAGAAAGTCACTCCGATTTCCTAATCACATTTATTGTAGCTGTTGCAAACACTAATCTGGATAACCACGTATGCAGTAAAGGTAACAATAAGTAAATACAGTACTCTCCTGACAGCTAGGTCCTAAATTAATCTCAGAACACTGCCTGTAATTAACAGGCCAGCAGTCAAGAGCCAGTAACACAAAGCTGAGCCAGTATCCCATATATAAAAGCTCCAGAAACATTCAAGAACCTAATAAATAGGTTGACCCATTTCTGTACTCTGTACCAGGTATGATTCATCCATAAAATGAAAATTTTAATGTTTGCACACAGTTATTATAAACACTTATATATGTTATTATAAATATTTAATGTCCAGTTCAATTGGCAATATTAAGATCACTTTATTTTAAGCCTTATGGATTTTGAAAACACATACAAATAAAATACTTGTTACAAAATCTCATTTGCTAAAGTTTCTTCAGGAATATACATCAAGCATGATCCCAGCACACAGATAAATGACTTTTACAGAAAGCATTACATAGAGCAATAAATGTTAGTGAAACAGCCAGTCTTTCCAGATATTTTGCAATGAAAAATTCTCTTTCCCTTTGCCACATCTACTATTTGACTAAGTTTTTAATTTCTTCATTTTAAATAGCTATGTCTGAATTTAAAATATGTAACCAAACCAACTGTGGAAGTCAACAGGCACTCAGAAGCCCCAAAGGGGAGAGTAAGCACTATTTTTCAAGTTCACTAATTCAGGGGTAAAAATCCCTGAGAGACAGAAAAATGCTGAACCCATTTTCTTCAATGGAAAGATGCTTGTCAAGGGACATTGTCAACAGATAGTTGTAAAGATAAACTGTAAGGCTGAAGAGCAATAGTAAGACAGGAAGGAAAGCAATCTGTAACGCTAGGTAATGAGGAATGCTTGGTGGAGCAGCATCATGGGACTTCACCAAGGCTGCCTGCTTGCAAGAAAAGCACTCAGCAGAAATACATGCAGAGATACAAAGCACAAGATATGTACGTGCCTGTCATTAACATGGAAAATAGTGTGTGCCAAAACTATAATTCCATTAGTTATAAACAGTATGCAACTGACCTCAAGAGTTAAAATACAAACAAGAATAAACAAGATATTGTGCTCCAATTTCAACATCACCATCAGGACATTTTTTATGTGAAGCCAGTAGATTAAGGAACACAGATCCATATATATTTTCTGCTCCTCAATGCCAGTACAGAACTGCTGAGCAGTAAGTGTTTAACAGACCAGGTCACTGAATTCTCTGGGACCTGGAAACTGATCTCAGAGGCAGTATGCCTGTGACCTTCCACCTCAAGTCCCTGAGTTGCTGCTGGACATCAAAACAGCTTTACTGCTTCTCCTTTATGAGTCATACCCCTGCAGTGTCCTGCTCCTTGCTACATGCTGTGACACGGGTCCCTGACTACATCCCTTTCCTTAAGCCTATTGTGCGTCCAGAAGCTGCACCACTGAATGATGATGCCGTGCTGATTTTCAGTGTTATTTAACATGGAGGCAGGTCAAGCTAGCTAGATCAAGCATGAGTTCACTCACACTGTTCACTAAGGCTGATGTGAGCCTTCGGAGCAGTGGAAGAAAGCCACAGTACTCTCAGGTTATTGAAAACATCCGGAGCATTAAGAAGCCCATTACATCTGACGGACGTCAAGCACCACAAAAAGCAACACTAGGAGGAAAGTGTGGCGTAAACGGTGAAAGCAAGCCCAAGCAGACTTCAATCTAAAGATCTAATCCTAAAGGTTAATACAGCTTTCACAATCAGTACACTTAGCCTGTGATCAGCCATACGTTTAAAACTATTAGCAAATAAACAGGAGTTCTAAGAGTAACCTTTAGTTTCTGACCTAAAGATCTATAAATATCACTGGGGGGATGATCTAGTTTGAAATCAGATTATCTTTAAACTAACTAGAAAGCAATCATGCTTACGAGAGGCCCTTATGCCTGTCACACTTGCTCCAGAACAGGGCAGCACACTACAGAACAGATGTTGACAGCATGTGCCCTGTGCTATTTTAACATCGAGTTTCCTTATATTATTTATATCACTTCCTTAAGAGGGCAGTAGTGAAGCCAAGCTACCCCAGCCCCACTTCAGCCCAACTGTGCAGCCAGTTTTGTGCTCAGTTTACCAGAATGGGAGGAGCAAGTTCTCGGAGATTCGCTGATGTGTTACTTTATCAAAAGGCCTCAGGAGAACAGGAACTAGAGAGGAAGAACACATCACCTGTCCCAGCAAGACATTCCCCTCTGTGCTTACCCCGAGGAGGAGACACATCAAACTGTCACAGTTTGATTTGTGCTAGCTTTCCCTCTGCAAAACCATTCTGCTGTTAGGGCATTTGTTCCACACAGGGATGATGTGCAGTTTTATGGAAAGACTGCTGTTCCAGTTCTGTAAAAGGACTCTCCAGACTTCAGGCTTCTGCCCTAGATTTAGGTCACTAGTAATTGGACATGTGTAGAAAATGCACAGGCTCAGTGTTGCCTAATTAATTTCTTAGTCTGTTGATTTGGCAGTCGCCCTACAAAACAGAACAGTTGGATACTTAGAATTGTATGGAAGAATACCTTATGACACTAGCAAGCCTCCCAAAAAATAAGCCAAACTCTTTTGGTACTAATGAAATAAATATATTGAATTGCCTGGAATACAAAAGTGAAATCAGTTTTCTCAGGTGAGACTATCAGCTTGGTTTATTAAAAGAAAAAAGTTCAAGCACAGCACAGAATGTAGAAACCCAAAATCTTCACCTAAGGAGACCTCCTTACGATGAAGCACAGAACTGACAGGTGCCAAGGTCTAGCAACCTATGGAGCAGAATCAAATGTACCAACTTTCTGTCTGGGACATTGTATTCCCAAGCAACTGGTGAGCATACCAACCACAAACTAATGTCACAGCTTGAAAGAGAGAGTTGTGCACATTATTTTGATCTGTACGATGTGCCTTTCAGTATGCAACTGCTCTTGGAGTAGCATGCTCATGATGAAGAAGAGCTCATCCACTAATTTTAGAATTTAAATTCTTTCTGTTTCTAGGTTTCTGTCAATTTTTTAGTCAACTTGCCTGATTTTTAAAAAAATCCTTCTTGAAGGACATAAAACAGACCCACTGTGCTGAGTCCTGGCTATCCTGCCAAGCTTTCTGTTTGAGCTCACTTGACTTGACTACCATCTATTCACTTCACCACAGGTCCCCTGTGCTTTAGGTAGTTTTGGCTTAGGCCTAAACAGAAAATGAGAAGAGACAGATGCCTCTCTGCAGGAACTTTCCTCACTGGTGACCCTGGGGGTTGAGTTGGCAGAGCTACCTGAACCTTACAAGGTGGTTGCTCTACAAAACAGCCTTATAAAACTCTATTCACATATTACCTGGAGTAAAACATTTACTTCAGATCAGGAAGTACTGTATTTTTTGATCGAGACACAAGCTCAGTGCCTGAGCAGACAGTTTTATGGCACTTTAAAGGTGACCTAATATGCCTACCTTGATTTAAAATAAAAACACATTCCAGTTCCTTTCCCTAATAAGTGAACTCTGCCAATAAAAGGACCTGAAGACTGAAACTCACTGTAACAGTACTGAAAGGGAACAGATCTTCTCTGCAAAAGCCTTGTATCTAGGGGCATCCAGATGGCTGTTAAAGTAAAAACAACATACAACGATATTTGCAAAAAAGCTTAATATAATCTTTTGAGTCTATAAACTCTAAACAATAAATAGGAAAAAGTGTACATGGCACACCAGAGCAGCTAAATATTAAAACAAATACAAATTGGTAACACTTACCTACATTGTCAGCAATAAGTGTGTTTCACTACTGTGATATAATACAAGCTTAATATACAAGATGTTTTTACAAAGGAAAACCACAGGACAAAGTTAATACAGAAGGTGAGGGAGAAGGGGAGACAATAAATAACAAGGCACAAAAACCTCTCTTGCTGCAACTCTGTAAGGCACCACTTGTGCAAACACGAAACTATCAAAACCTGTAGTTGGAGACATTCTAAATGTGCTTAAGTAACTAGATAATGTATTTCAAATATGATGACACTATGCTTATATCTTTGGAAATAAAAATGCTTATGTTTCAAAAATCAGATGAGTGAAATGGGTGAATTAATAGCCAAACACAAGAGTCCCAGCTGGTTTCTCCCAGACAGCTCCACAAGTGCACCTTGATCTTGACCTATACTGGCCTTGCTAAGAGTCCTGGATCCAATATGGTGCAGAGGGAAATGCTGCCAAATTATGTCAAATTGTGCACACCAGTAATTGTGACAAAACACACTTCAGGGATTAGGATGAGAATGAAATAATTTTCATTTGAAACCAAAAATTATTTAAATCAGGACGTAAAAGGTCAGTAGCATTAATCTAACATAATTAAGGATCTTAATACCCAAAGTTATAATTCATACCTCATTTTAAGAGCTAGCATCAACATTTTTCTTCCTTATTCTCTTACTTGCTCAGAAAATCTATCATGAGACAAACTTCAGAAAAACCTTCTCCCTTACCAGAAGATCACAGATACATAGTTAAGCACACAAACTGTAAGTTCCCCCCTTTTTTCTTATGTTCCATGATCTCTACTGCATCCTGCTAGAAGTTTTTGTCTTGTTTCCAAATACATAAAAATCTCCAGATACTAAAATTACTTCAAATATGCACAGGTTGGACAAGTTTTTACAAGATGAGAAAGGTTTTCACAAATAACCAAAGTTTTCTTCTAATGAAACATTCAGGAAGCACTCAGTTTCTCATGAGCTTCAGACATGACTTTTTTTTTAACCTGGGAACAACATCAGTAGACTGCATTTCCAAAAGCTTTGCTTGCATTCTTGCACCTTGAACAACTGCACAAAACACAGTAAACAATCTGAATGAACCTCATGATTCAGTTATTGGCTAGTTTTCTTTTCTTATGTGACATGTCTTATTTTACACTTAAATACATTGTCACAAATGAAAACACTTAAGGTCAGACAACCTGCAGCTTTAATGATGCTCAATCTACTGAGCTGCCAGAGAGGAAAATCAGGTCAATCTAATACATTTTAAAGAACAGAGCAAATGGAAGAAAAAACAGTCTCAAGTGAGAAGTTAACATTCATATAGTATTTGCTAAAAGGCTGCGCCAGCTTAGGCATGCTTCATTCTTTATATTCAGTCCTGTTTTAAGGATATAAAAATTTGAGCAAATACAATGTAAACAGAGCCAGGTAGACTGCAGTAGTAAAGGACAAAAATCATTGATCTGACAGGTTTAAGGCCAACTATTTATGATTTGAAATACGTCATACCTTTCCATGGCACTTAATACACTGAAAGTTAGTACTGGGTGACGCTAAGCAAGGGAATACGTATTCATATGAGATATATACACATAGCCTCAGTTCCTAAAATAGAAACTTCAAGTTTTCTTGTCCAAATAAAATCAATTTGTGAAAGAACACCTGTGGTTTCCTATACTGAATAAAGTAATATTACTATTTAAAACAATTTAGTGCAAACTGACCTAAGTCCAAAGACATAACATTCCTTGATTTTCAGTCACCACTTACCAAATGCCCCTATTTCTTTCAAAAAGACAACTACACCTTTCTTCCCCCCTTAAAGAACAGCAAACACTTGACAACTAGCATGCTGTTCTAGCCTACATTAACTAAACTTGCTGATATAGAAATCGTATTTTGGTCATGCAGCACAGACCCATCCTGAAAATGACCCATCTCTCCATTTAAACAGTCCAGAAGAACGCAGCTCCAGATGTCAATCAGCAGGTCATCCTGGCCACGCCGTACTCCAAGCTGACCACGGCAGGCTCGGCTTTGGAGAACTCGGACACAAGTTCGCTGTAGCGATTGTCTGCTGTGTTGCTGCCCTCTATGGTTCGCACGGCGTCATTCACCGGCATCGGCGGCTGCTCCTTCTGGAAGCACGGAGGGGATTTCAGCGCCACGGGGGCAGGATGAGCCGTCTGCTCCTGCTCCTTCTCAAGGACCACATCTGACTGCCCGTTCCTCTGCTTTATTTTCTGAAATACAAAGAACAGTTACTACCAGCGGGCATGACTGTTTACTGATGATATTGTGTTTTTAAAGGAAATGTATCCCCTTTTTTTGCTGGCCAACTCAGTGTCTGCAGAACTGTTACACACCCTAGCTTAGACACCTAACAGTATTGCTAAACCTTAGGCCATTCCTTTTGACGTTCTTCCCCACAGGTAACAACAGAATCTACAAGCATTGTTTCCTTAAAATTTGCAGAAGACAAAGAATGCCTATCAACATCCCTAGAGAAGGAGAGGTTCTTGCCCCTTGTTTGGTTGCCATCAAGATGGAAATACTTTCTGGAGTAGAAGCAGAGGAAGACAGGCCTTGGTACTGTGGCAAGCAGGGATCCAGCAGTCTTTTAAAGACCATGGGGTCTCTTAATGACAAAGCAGCTTCATATCCAAAGCCCTTCTATCCTTCCTAAAAACCTTCTAAAAGACTTTTCCCTTAGATGTAAAAAATGCCAATACAGTTTGTTCAAATGGATGCATATTCTAAAAAATGTCAACTAAAAAACAGGAAAGGAGAAAAGGATGTATCCTGCCAGCATGAGGAAGAGAATAGGAAAGATTAGGATTAAGGGATTTTTCAGTTACATGGTTTGGGTTGTTCGCTTGTTTCATTTTTGTTTTTAATTCAAACTCACTCACCCAGTAACTGGGAGGTTGCACTAGTTAACTGAACAGATTTGTTTGTTGATGTGTTTCTATTTTATTAGAACTGAGACTACAACCAGAAGACTGGTGTCTCTTGGCATCAACTTTTTATAGATGGAAACAGCAGTAGCAAAGTCTGCATCAGGATTTCAAAGAACTACATCTCATCATCACTCAAGTGAGAAATGTAGGCTCAGGTGAAATTAACATCTTAGAATGAGATTCTAGAAAACTCAAAGCTGAGACTTCACTTTTCCCTCTTGCTTATTTCTTTAGATTGCTTTTTGAGTTCACCTTGACGCTTCAATTGTATAAATTTTTTTAAATATAAAGATTTGAAACAGTGTTAGATTAAGTGACCCATATTCATTACTTTACAGTAGGATCAATCTAACAAAATCTCTCTTCCTAGAATAGCTGTACTCCCCCCTCTCCCCCCAACATAATATACAGGAGTTGTGTTACCATTTCTGTCCACACACAAGTATTAAAACTGATAATCAGAAGACTTCTGCATTCCTTGAAAGGCATTATTCTGAAGTTTCAGCACCTTAACTGACTGCAACAGAAGTATCAATCAGCCTTTCCTGGCTGTTTACTGCAGCACCTAGAAATCAATTATAGACATCTGATCTCTGGATTAAGCCCTGTCTTCATAAAAACATTACAACGTACAAGACCCATAATTATGATAACTTACAACAGCATGCATCTGCATATGAAGTTAAAAGAAGGACAATACTTACTGCTTCCATTTTAGTAGCTATAATAGAAATAAAACATTTTCAGTCTCCTTAGTTTAGCAACACAGCTGTAGCTACACGGATACCTTGTTATCCAAGACAGTTTAATGTAGGTTAAGTTTCTGTGAAACTTACCTTCAGTAAGGCTTTGATAGGAGCACTTTTACATAACAGCTCATTAATAAAGCAGAATAAATAGTGCCTTAGAGCACTCATCATAAGCAAGCAGTCAAAGTCCAAGTTACCATTACACAGATGAAGTGCTAGGCCATACAGCAGTGACATTCATGTGAAAGCCAGCAGCACTGTAACAACTAAAATCTGAAGAACAGGTCACAGATACACACACATATTTTGTACTACTTACAGCTTCCAGTTCTTTAATGTCTTCCTCCAGTTGTTTATTTTGCTCACTAGTATTCATGATAAGGTTGAACATAGACTGCCTGGGATGCATACTTCGATCAAACTGGTGGTACATATTTCTCCAAAACCTGCCAAAACAGACAGTTTTGACTATGCAACATAATGACAGAGATGAAGAAAAGATACTGTATCTTATTTAAACTTACTTAAAATTGAATGATACTGTATTAGGCTCCAAAAGAGTTAGTTCTGGAGAGAAGTCCGGATTATAGAGAGGATTCTGATATTTCTTCTGTTCAGCCAAAAGGAACGGCCACAAGGAATAGGTCTTCTCTTTAAGTCTTAAAGCAAAAAGAGATAGAGGTCAACACAATGACTGCAAGCAAACAAGCAGAAGATAACTGCTTATGGTGTGCAGGTTTTGCCTACTTGAAAGAAATACTTTTAAAATACAATGTAAGAGGAACTGATAAAAACTTCACAGAAGTTTTCCAGCTAAAAGCATTGAAGATATCCTACTAATACTTCTAAATGAGTAGTCTTGAGCAGGCAAGAATTTTAAGGTTACCTGAAAAGAGATTGGAGAGAAAATGACATGAAACTTTGAAACTTAAGCTTATCTAGTTTTACAGGGGAAAAAAGCCCAAAAAACTAGATGAGGAGGAAAACCTTAACTTTCCCTATGAAAAAGATGTGATTTTCTACCAGAATTAGACAGACTGTCTTCAACATGCAAAAGACAAAAAGCACTACTGTTCCCTGATGCAGTTCAACACAGGTTTCAGTACTCCCAATCCTTCCTCTAGTCAGAGTCTATAATGAAGAAGATTCATGGAAGTTCTTGGTCTCCCAGAATAAACAAAAGACACATTACAATGAGCCTGCTTACTTTAGCTCTTCTCGTTCTTTTTGACAGTTTCCAAGGAAGTTACCAAACTGGCATGAATGGACATGTTCATGGATTTGAAGGAGGAAAGCTTCGTTGTACTCAAAGGCTTGTGGAAACTGCTCAGTTAAATTCCACACACTTTCTAAAAACTGGGTGAACACTGGCGAGATCTCTTTTGGATCACCATCCAACTGACAACATCTGAAAAACATTCCACAAACAGACTGAAACTGGTTTAAGTTAGAAGAAATCAAGAGAGTCTTCACTGCAATTGTTTTTAAATGACAGCACTTTAATTTGACATTAGCTTTGATTCGGAAATTGAGCAGCTAACTTCAAGAACTGGGGCAAATTTTGAATAGAAATAAGTCTATATTTAACCTGTTTTTCTGACTTATAAGTAATCACACATCTATACTAAGTACAAAATAGCAACATAAGACAGTTAAGTTCCTTTGTGTCTAATACTCTCACAGTCAACATGTGGAGTATAGCAGCTAAAAGCAAATTAATAAGCAGCTAATAGCAGCAAGGCTATTGTCATAGCTGATGACAGGCAGATCAAGGGAAAAAACAGAACTCTTAACATATAGGACTTCTAAAGGTAGGTGTGACTTCATCATCAAAGTAAACATAAATGCAAACTTATCTTTAAAGATACCAAAACTACGTGTTTCATATTGCCTAAACAGTTGGGATGTAGCCTTAGGTTGGTTTTGCACTGTCTATACTGACCTTGCTGCAGTCATCAACTTCTGCAAGCAGGCACCAGGAGCACTAAAAATTTACATCCGCAGTGTAAATCAATTATCCAATAGGTATTCCAATAAACTACAATACACTGTAGGCAGCAAGACAAGTGCCTTGTCTACTGCAAACAGCTTACTCACTGCTGAACTGGTGCAGTGTGGCTAGACAAAAGCTGCCTTTTGTTTAAAAATACTTAGCTCAGTTTGCTGTATACACTTTACTATATTGGATGAGTGAACTACCTGTCAGAAAACTTGTGCCCGAAGGAGATCCAGTCTTTCTCTATCAAGACCTAGAGAGTGAAAAAACCAAAATCTTATGAAAAATATTACTCAATCTAACACCTACACTATTAACCCCACAGGTTACCAATATATTATACTTTAAATATGAGTCCAATAAGTTGCAGAAGAAACAACTATTTGTCACTTTGTAGCTTCTTGATTTTCTTGGAAGTTTTTTCATGAGATTCTCAAAGTACATTTGTAAAAAACTAGTAAAAAAAAAAGTTAAGCAACTTGCTAATCAAGTAACCGATAATTTTAAGAAAAATGTTGCATGACTTCATTAGTAGATTATCGGCTTTCTATGGCAAAGAGTAAGAAAAATGTTAGTACTGCATGCCTGCTATCATAGTTTTCAAAAAACCACATAATACATTCTAACATTCATAGCAATAAATTTGTTCATATCAACACTATCACTTCAGTCACCAAAAAGAACACAGGACCTTCACAGAAATTCAACTGAAAGCAAGGATTAATCAAAACCCAAAAAGATTAAATTACTTCCCTAAAGATTACTACACACATTCTCACTATTTACAACAAATGAATCCTCTTCTAATTCTTCCTCAACTTCACTTTCAGTGCTTGTAATATTTGTGGCAGTTAGTTCTAAACCATACACTGAACTAGTTTTATGAATTATCCTTGAGGAGTTCCCATAACACCTTGCATTGCAGAACACTGTTGATTTTCCTAGTCTAAAATTTGGAATAATCATCCTGAAATTCTTCTCTCTATATAAAAGGATTAAGAAATTTAGATTGCTTAGACATCTCTAAGTCTCTATCACTGTGGGAGTTGTCACTTTCAGACTTAAAAAATGTTGTTTTGGAGACAGACAAAAATGTTGTACAGCACACAGCTGCTGTAATTTAGTACATGTGCTACCTCACATAAGCAGTTTGGAATCCTTCTATGCCATAGGTAAAGGACTTGTTTGGATGCAAAAGACAATCCTTGCAACATTTCTGCAGGGTGACTAAAGCAATCTGCTATTTGTATTTCAGCTTTTTCGATTTTAAATATTTTTTTCAAGTATCAAAGTATTTCTACATGAAATATTTATCAATATACTGCAAATATAATTTTACACTTTTAACTACAAAAAACCCCCCGGTATGTTTGCTCCCTTTCACACTCAAACATTTTACACCCTTTCCTTGCCAAGGAACAACTCAATATTGCAATGGTCTGCTTACCATGAATCCTTTGATTGTTCTGTAATAGGAATCTAGCAAGAGAGCTCCAAGGGAACAAACTTGGGAAGTCCTATCCCAGCCATCGGAACAGTGCACCAATACACTTGCACTCTCAACTGCTATTGCCTGCAAAACACAGTTGTTCCTTAATCAATGTTCTTTTCTAGATAGAAGTCAAAAACTAGTAAATAAATAAAAAACTTAATTTATTTCCAACTCATAGCACAGGCCATCTTATTTAACAAAGGTAGAAAAGTGTTTACTATAAGGAAAAGATTTAATAGGATCAGAAAGCAGGAACTTGTCTCCATGGAAGGATAGAAAACTCCTTGAAAAGAAATTCCACTGCCACCTTTGCATAAGCTAACCTCTACAGGGGTTCCCAGTTCTCTCCATCTCCCTTATAAAACTAAATTTACAAGAAAACCTAGCAATAATTAGATTACATATTTCTGAGTACAGATTTTAAAAAAACCCAAACGACATCAACACATCATTAAAGATACCACTTGTTCATCATTATGCTACATAATAGTAAAGGCCTAGGAAATGCTTATTAGCTTCAGCTGAGAAATCAGCTCCTGTTGGCTCAGACATTTTTGAGGGTCATCTTTGGGACAATCACCCACTTTTAACTGAGATAACTCCTTGTTATTTCACCTAGCTAAAACAAAGATCCAGGTTTTTTCTTTACCCCCTACCATCAGATCAAGCCCTTGGCTTCATAAGTGCTTGGCAAGGGCAGTTTTTCCTCTGAATTATTCACAGAATCCTATTTCCTTGCCAAATGAAGTCAGCATAGCCACCTTGGCTGCTCTACAATTACTGCCCCAGTTCTATTTTCCAGAGTACAGTAAACAACAATTTGTTCCATCCACCACCAAACTGGTTACACTTTTCAAAAATACCTACAGAACCAGGAAGCATAAGATCCCTTTGTTCCCCAAAAAGATGAACAAAACAGCATTCAAAAAATCCCAGAACATTGGCTGGAATGTTTAATATCTCTAATCATAAGGAAACACATAATACTTTAACCAGCATATTAAATGTACTGGTATATATACTAAACACCTATCTCCAAAAAGGTTAATTGCAGAATTTTACACATTACATAATATTAAACATAATTTTTCTGGTGGGAAGTCAACTTCCCATCAAATAAAGAAGCAGCATGCAAGTTACCTTGGCTAGGAAGACAGCAGCATCCAACACAGCTTTGATGTGTCGCAGCCATCCAGAATTCTCCAGACCAGACAAAAAGTCATTGACAGACAAACCCCTTGTGCCACTGACTGAAAGAAACCAAGAGTTAAAAAGCCTGAAGCAGTTGTAGCTACCTACATCCTGCAATGTAGACACAAGAATAATTGCATGTTGGATCTTATCCTGTGTTCCGAGTTGAGTGCTGGTTTCCTGAAAGGTACTACAGAACGTTCTCCAGTCAGAATTCAACTCTGTAGAACTATATAACCATGAGTGGCAAGAGTAAGATCTTTGTGTCTTTTTGACAAAACAACATTCCAAGTAAATACACTGGTTATCCCCACTCTTGTCTCACTAAGGAAGGGAGCAATGCACTAATGCAAATGCCAAAGGCTCATTGGAAAGACTTAATCAGTACTAGTAGTAGGGAAGTAGCTGCATCCAGACAATATACACAGTTCAGAGTAGTCACACTGCCAGAGTTTTGCCACCTCCACCCTGCTCAGGAGAATAAACTAAGTGCAGTACAAGAACAAAGGGATAAATGAAATCCATTGAAATTCTGTCTACCTTCACACTTGACACACTACATTTCTGACTGATCTCTACCATTCCCTAATATATTTGGATCCAGTAACAATAATGTCAATTCAGAGAGCAAGGATGAACTCAAAGGAAACATGCTTTGTTTGCACCGTAGCAGCAAGAGATCCAGAGGTAGATTGAAATATTCTCACACAGAACCAATTCACATGCAAGACAGATAACCTGGTTCTTGTACAATTTTGAATAGTAACTCACACAGTTACATTACTGTTCAAACATGACAAACTTCTTGCAATTGAAAAAAAAAATCTGCTGGCTAACGTAACTTCAGCTATGTGTAAGTCTAAGAGAAGACACCCAAGGCTGCTAGCCACAAAAATACCTGCCTCTTCCATAGTGGAAGCCTACTTTCCACTAAGCCCAACAGCAAGACTTGATGATCTTAAAACTATTTTTCAAGCTAAATGATTTTATTATTCTAAAGCACCAGGCCCCAGATGAAAATAAAAAGATTCTGTAGATGAAAGTCAGCAGTAGGGATACAACAGCTGCAAAATCATCTTTATCTCTGGCCATGGAAGGAAGTGAGTCAGCAGCAAGAGCAGAGAACAAAATTCACCAAATCATTCTGTGATGCAGCCTCATATTTAATCAAGTCCCCCGATGTAATCAGGGCTATAAACTCAAATCACTGCCTCCAAGGGCTTTCCTGTACCTGCACTAGATGTTTCTCAGCTTTCAGTCAAACAAGTTTTGGTACACTCCCCATTGCTCAGGAAGATTCACAGTGCCAAGTGCTGCTGAATACTGGAAGAATGACAGGCTTCCAAATAAATATTGCAGCACCTTTTCTAAAATGCACAGATCTTCATCATCTACAAAATGACCTAGCAAACCACAGCACAATGAGGTAACAGAACATCAAGAAACCCCAGGACACAAGACCTACTTTTACAGGTTAGTCTGTAAATATCAGTAAAATAAGTAAAAGCAAGCTAGCTTTCCCCTGTCTTTGAAAGGCATCATTAAGGCAAGTGTTCTGCTTCCAAAAGATCTGGCACATGGAGGGAATCAGATGAGAATGTGAGCTAGCTGGAAGGATCAAGTAATTCTCTATACCAGTGGTTCTATACACTTGATCAGTCCCAACAGTACACAAACACATCCACCTCTCTATGGTAAAGGAAAGAAACTGAAAATAGTGAAGTATCTGGAAATTCAAACATCTGCAGAGAAGGAATTGGACAGACAAAGCAAGCCATGTCTAGAGGTAGCATGGCAGCACACCTACACATTCCGTAGCTTATGATTTAAAGCACAAGCTTGCCAGCTAGAAAATAAACAGGCTTCCAGCCCTGAGTGTGTTTTCACCCAGATATTGCTGTCAAAATCTGCTTTTGATCACAATTTTCAGCTTGGCAGAAATATTTCACCACCAGTATTTCCCCCATCTAGCTAGATTTCTATATTTTTATAAACGAAGGCAGAGATAGGAACACATATGTTGAGCCCCAGCAGTTACTTTCCATTTCTGTGAATTAACACAGGGATTTTTTTTACTAGTTGGTGATTATATTAATTGCATTGATACTGTTCCAACTCTTATATGCTGAAAAAAAAGTTATTTTCCAGTTCCTTATGGTCTTTTAAAATGTCAGAGATGGTTTATGGTACCACTAAGATAATTCAGCTACTTCACAATAAATAGGATTCCAGATAGTTCTGCTTATATGGATCCCACCATAAAAAGCCCTACATGCACATGAGCCCCAAAACCTCAATGTTCCCTTGCTTCATTGTCCTTATTCACACTACTAGCAAAGCCTCAGGCAGCAGTTCAGGAGGTGACTAGACCTGCAGAGTGAAACATAGCTGGTTGCAGGAAGGTGTCTTTTTTTAACAAATAAAAAACCTAGATAATCCTTTGCCTTATACAGAAAACTCCACATACCTCATAAAAGCCCCTCAGTTAACAAACTTCCCCCACTAAAATATATGCAACAGATTGCAACATCTGTTGAGCTTTTTCCCCAAACATTTTCTGCAAAAGTGCTCCCTCTTGACATACCCAAACCCCTTTTGCTTATCAGAATTCAATCCTTCCTCTTATGCAATATTGTAATTTAAATATATATATAAACTGAACTTTGTACTTAATGTCACAGCTACAAATTTAGTTAATGTGAAGTTTCTCCCATGAGTGTTGTAGTCTGCTCACCAACAATCATCATGTTCACGCTGAAGAAAACTGTTTTAGAAAAGTTTTGAACCACTGCATGCAAGATATTTAAGTAACAGCTGACTCCAAAATGAAGAATACACTGTAAATTCCCCTAGCATGCTCCATGGTGTAGTCCCATCACGAAAGAATGTTGGGAAGGATTTGGTCTCACATTAGGCTTTCCAGTGGAATCTTTAGATTCTGAAGGAAATCAAGCAGACAGACACAGAGCCAAGGAGCAGGACACACACCAAACAATGAATAACAGTTGTTTGTTACAAAAAGCCCAAACAACTGAGGACAGTCCCAGTTACAGTGGTGCTTGAACAAACAGCGTCATTGGTATCACGCTCTGATTTGAGAACATTCAGTTCAGCACATTCACGGGAAGTGAGTACACAGAAGCTAAATGGCATTTTCCTCATTTTAAGTTATGAACCATTTTCATGGCATTTTTGTCCTGATTGCTCCACCGATGGCACATTTCTACAAGGGGCTGAAGAGTAAATTATTGCATACATCTCTAGATTTTAAAGGTCCTTCCTACCCCTGAGGGTGCTCTTACTCCTAAAGTGGCATTCAGCAAAACTACAGTGAATCATACAGACTGAACAGAGGTAAAACAACTGTGTTCATTTACCAAAAACACTTACATGGAAAACAAGCAATAGAGATCACTCATGATTTTGTTCAATAGTGTTTAAACAAACCAATTCTCCACACAAGGAAAAACTAAAATATACTCCATCCTTAAAGAAAGTTACAAACAAAATGTATTTAGTAAGTATTGCTGTGGGATGCCAATTCAAATGGAAAGACTATGAAGTTTGTGAAGCTTAACTGTGTGATGCACACACTTCTGCATCAGACATTATTACACAGAAGCAGGCTTCTTAAAAAATTGAAACAACAATCAAGTTTTATTAGCTAGCTTTCTAGAATTGAATGTATTAGTAAGAGAAAGGGGGATTATGGCAAATCTAAAAACTCAAGCTCAGGATTGTGCTTCTCATCTTTCCTTTAGGAAAAACACATGCAGGAATAACCAGAAAGATCCATATTATCAAAGCTCAGTAGGATTCTGTGCAGTGTCTGAAGAACAGGTTAGCAGCACATCCAGGATCAATGAAAATGAAGACTACACCACTAGTCTGTAAGATTTCTTGACCAATGTAACAGCATGTCTTCATCAAAACAGGCTTCCATACAAGAGTGAACCTCCTCTGTCTCTGGAAATACTTGCATCATTCCAGAAGCCAAGCACTTGCACATGTATTGCCTGTCAGGTGTGGAAGCCTCACTTCTGCCACTGCATTCTAATCTCAGAATCCACTAAATGCCTTGAATTTTCTCTGAGCTGTCTACCTAAATAAAATATTAACAGAATTATGAATTACACACTTCTGCCTCTCCACTTTCCCCACCAGGAGGCAGGCAGTGGGATGGTGAAGTGGCTCACCTCTGCCTGCCCCCTTCTCTACAAACACCTACAAGCACACAAGTGGCTCACCAAGTCAAAGAGCTCAAACTTTGTGCAGACTATATGCTTATTGTGAATTCTGTGGAACAAAGTGCTCCTTGGAGAACTGATATTCTGTAAATGAAAGTGTATCTACAGACACACACTTGGAAAACACAGCAGTCTTTCCCACTGACATACTAACAAAGCTCACTAAAGATGTATGTGCCATTTGATTTTCTTCAAAGTAACTCCATTCAGTTGGTTTACAGTTTGGAGGTCAAGGTTTAAGGTAATTAATTACCACAAAGCACATCAAACTGGTATTAAACACAGAGCTGAAATAAACCATAGAAAAGCCAATGCAGGTTGTGTAACCTATTAATAAACACACTTCAGAAAAACACTTACCCTGTTTTCAAATACATTGTTTTAGTACAGTTAAAACATACCTTCCAGGAGTTTTTGCAAGCTAGATCTCATTACGTGAATATTTTCAATGCCAACAAACTGGAACCTAATGTTTGAGTAGTTGTCTTCGTTCTCATAGCCCTTCCCAGCAGCTCTGTTAGCCATTGCATTAAGCTTAAAAGAGGAAAATAAAAATACTGGAAAAATTATTGGAATAAAAATATCAAATTAAGAAACAAAAGTCATG
This sequence comes from Phylloscopus collybita, assembly GCA_027886175.1. NCBI lineage: Eukaryota > Metazoa > Chordata > Aves > Passeriformes > Phylloscopidae > Phylloscopus > Phylloscopus collybita. The sequence goes on from JAJNNQ010000007.1 coordinate 9,378,095, forward strand.
CAATTTCAATTGAATACATTGGGAACAAACCACAAAAGCACGTAGTATAAACAGATTCTAATACAGTTTGTGGCAAATCAGCTTGAAAGCACTGAAGTTTAAGAAAAGGATATACATATATAAAAAAAAAAGCAGTCTATATTCAGAGCTGACATATCTGAATAATGCATCTAGTAATTCCTGTTCTTTTCTCCATATTCCTAACTAATAAGCCTTTACTTGTGTGCAAACATTTCTGAGTAAAGACACTACAAACACCTCACCTACAAAGGAAAGAGTAAGACCCACATATTTTCAGCTTCTGTGTTCAGATACTTGAGTGAAATTAATACTAATTGAAATGAAGATGAGTCTAAAGAGTGAGAATTAGCCACACATTGTAACACAGGTCATAACATAGTTCCACTTAATAAAATAACAACTCAATTTAATTAGACAGTGATGAAGTATGATGAGGCACTGGAAAACACTGCCCAGAGAAGTTGTGGATCCTGGGAGTGTTCAAAGCCAGATTGGATAGAGCTCTGAACAACCTCATCAGAGAGGCTGGAGATGATGTTTAAGACTTCTTTTATCTCAAGCCATACTATGATGACCTCAAAATGCCAGAACAGAATATCCTCCACTTCCTCCTTTCTGAGACAGTTTGTACAGATCATTTACACAGAACTCAGTACTCTCTCCCAATCCAAAAGAAAACCCATCACAGCTCACCATTTCATGAGTTTCATTTCAAACTGTTAAAATTATCTGGATCCCACTCAACTGTTCACTTCTTAACTATGATTTAAGTATATTTTTAAATGCCCCTCTCAAAGTTCAGCAGCATATTCTGTGAATTCCAGCTGAGTACTGAGACAGGTTCAACTTTTTTAAGAAAGCAAGCAATTAAATTCCTGAATAGAGAGGCCTAACCTTATATTTGAAACATTTTTGCTCGGGATGGACTCATACTGAGCTCCAAGTTTTTCAGAATTACATTGTATCCCTGCATTCTAATATTCAGGAGGAGAGGCTTGTCTGCAGCACCGGAAGTACCTACCTTTGGCCTGGTGTCCATGACGTACATGTAGCGATTTGAAGGATTTGCTTTACTGATGGCTTGCAACATGTGCTCATCTTCCAGGCACCTGGCACTGAAACCTGAGAGAGGTTGACTGCACCTGCAAATTGCAGCCTACCAGAGACAACAAAGAACAAATCAGCATCAGATTAATACCTGTACTTGAAGTGCTTTGCAAGATCTCAAAAGGCACTGAAACAAATTGTTTCATTCAGCAGATAGCACCAGCAATATGAATAAAGTTCAAGCGTTCCAACTTTTTAAGTGCATCCCTTGGAAACCCTGAAACACAGCACCTACAACTCAAATCCGAAGATTCATCAAAACAGTTTTTCAGGTTCATCTTCAAGGGCAAGGTATCAGTTTACATAATTGACATTAAAACTCCCAAAATCACACATTAGGAAAGCAAGCCACTCCTTTATAATGTGGAATGAATATGCGTGGTTTTACTAATGCAGGCACAATTTTATTATTCTAAGTGCAATTTATCATCTAATGTAATTTTTGTAATGTAATTTTCAATGATATGTTGTATTTCAGAAGGTATCAGGTACATCTTCCAATATTCAAACAATAAAGTAACTATGTTCAAATCCATCTAGCAGCTTCACATTCATCAGACAAGTTCTTTAACTCAGCAAGGTGACAGTACTCCTTCTACAGCTGAGACAGGTATGTGCTGCTTTACAGCATCCTCTGTAAAATCTTATTTCCTACCCTGTAGAGTTGTTTTTACCTTGCAAATAACCAACTCTATTATTTTGTTGGCTCACCTGTTTGGGGGCTTTTCCTACCATTTTGACCTAACAGATTTTATTTCTGATGCACCAATGAAGACAGATCCCACAAGAGAAAGCTATCCTCAGTTACCTTAGTTTCTGAAAACTTTAGTGGATTCAACTGATTATCAACTGATTACTTAAGGATTTCTTTTAAACTGGCTAGGATTACTTGGCATCCTGCTTGGCACCACTCCTGCCAGCTGTATTCAGGGTTATCCTGAGTCACACCCTTGCCATACAAGTCACTGCACTTGAACATCCTCAACAACCCTTGAACTACTGCCAAGTGTTGAGAAATACTTTTCAGCATATTTACAGTAAAAGGAAGTGACACTATACCTCTTTATTTTTATGATAATATGACAACACTGGGAATCTTCCTTTGCTTCTGAACTTGGAGCTACCAACAATTATTGGCTTGCTTGCAGTTCTGGGAACGTAAAGTTCTCTAGGATAGGTTTCACAAATCTGAAAGACACAGACACACAGGTAGGATTTTATAGGCAAGATACATAGCCTAATGTAGTTTTATTGTATTCAATTTGAAAGATGTAAGGTGAATTAAGACACAAAAGATAAACACTACCATGTCTCTTTATACAAATGTAAACAACTCAAAGGAGACAAAAGGAGACTGGTATCCAAGTTACACAGCCAAGCATCACCATATCAGCATTCACTCTCAAGAATGCAACTCTGCAGTAGAAATGCTAAGGATGTGTTTCAAATAAAACACTGAAATTATTTCCTTCATTTTGAACACTTGCAGACTACGATGTAAGATGAAATCTAATCTCAAAATCAGCCACACCACCACAACCAACACTGCAAAATGCTGAAATAGAATCCTGCTCAGTTAAGAGAGATATCACAAAACTGCAGAGCACCAGAATCACCAGGGCGGGGCTTTGAACAGGTAAGCATCTCTCCAAACAATCCCAAAGAACCCACACATCCATGCACACACGCTCTCTCAATGGGGCCTTAGCAAAAACTTCAATTAGGAAACTGTGAGATTGTACACTGATTAAAGAGTAAATTCCCTCTACCTACAAGTTTTTGCTTACACTGCAAGCCAAGTGATTTTATAGCAGTAAGCTGTTTTCTATAGGCCTCAGAAACAGATGCAGAGCAGAACGAGTTTCCACTACAACACTTACCTTGTAATCACGATTTGCATCAGACAACTGCCAGTAATCATTTGGCACTCCCATTCTCTTATATTCTTCTGCTAGATCAATAAGCTGCCAACCTTTGACTTGCTCAGATTCATTTTGTTTTGGATTATAAGAAAAGGCATAGAGTTCTTCATATTTTGCTAAAAGGTAAACAATATGTAATGGAGAGAAAGTCTCAGGCTTCAAGATTCACAGAAGCAAGACTAAATAATAGATACTCAACATGCCTGAAATACCTATTCTGCAACTATCCTACAGTTCACTGACACAATTACAGATACTTAGTCAGAAGTAGGTTATGAAAGTTTTCCTGAGTGTACTTGACCTATTTCAGAAGAGACATTTCTAAAGCCATAAGGGTCATAAAATGAAGACCGACAAACTTAAGGCAAAAGGTAGAATTATTAGAAGACTTCACAGGTTCTGAAAGAACAAACTATTTTGGGAGGGAAGAACTGAAATTTACATCTACTGACCTTAAAAAAAAAAGAAGTTTTAAAGTTTCCCTTACAAAAGAAAAGCTTTCAAAAACTGTTTTTCCTAGTATGCTATTTACTTACGACAGATGACATTTTGCACTGCTCCAAACACAAAGCAGAAAACGCAAAAGACCACACTGACAGAAGCCTCCTGTAAAGCTGAATTGGTGATGTTATTCTAGCATCAAAATTTCAGCTTTATTTTTGAAACTGCATGAAATTAGTAACAACTGATTTGCTTAGTGGACTTTTAATCTGTGGAACACATAATTAAGAGAGACTATACTGATCTAGATTCACAATTTCAGGAACAACACTAGAAATGCAAAAAAAACCCCATAAAGGGATCTCTGTGATCATCAGTGATAAACAAAACATCAGTGATATACAAAAGCCAGACAACACAGATTCTGAATTTTTATGCATATTAATATTTAATAAAAAACCCTATTAATATACCAAACCAAATATACCAAATGTGAGACTTTACACAATGTGTGTTAAAAAAAAAATAAAAGATACATGGTTTACACACACCACTCCCCCCAACTTATTATCTATGCATATTCTGCAAAGTCTTCTACAGCTACAAGTATTACCTGTTCTTGAAAGCTGAAGCAAAGAATTATAAATGTCATGACAATCTCTCTCTCTGGGTACAACAAAGTGAACTATCCTGAAGTTCTTGCACTGGATGACAAGGGGGCAGCCAGAAGTAGTCAAGGGAAGTTTTTCCACTGCAGCAATGTGATGGTGTAGTATCTGTGACATACAAAAACTTACAGAGTAAGCATGCTGAGGAAAAATAAGAACAGCAAATTATTTAGATCAGCAGATGTAAGACAACACACTAAGTAATGCTGATCATGGATTTTGGCTAATTTTGTCAGTCAGTTATAAAAATAAATACATTCAGAAGCAGAAATCCAAGAAAGCCATTTTGATCAGGATACTAAAACAAATAAAACTTTAGTTATTCTCTTCTGTCATTTTGAAGTGTCCTTCTAAATGCAAAACTGAGATGTAAAACTCCACTGTAGTTGTTTTCTTCTAACTTTGATAACTGACAGGCTTATATCTCATTAGGCAGTGTCCAGACAGAATATCTATATTTTTTAAGGATCTACAGAAACATACTTCAGAATTTTCAGACAAAATAAAGGAAGTAAGGAAAAAGAATTCAATGTATGAAAGATACAGATCCTGAAGATTTCAGAATTCCAGCATTTAACAGGTACAGATGGAACAGGAGATAAGAAGAACATCTCCTGTATTACCTACTGTATTAGATAAACATGACAGTTTCTCAGCTAAACGTTTATGACCACTTTAACAGCACTGTCACAGCAATGGACATACAAAAGCCCTCCACAGATTTATCTGTGTGGCAAATCTACACAAGATTTAGATAAATACATAGAAAATAACAGCTGTTCAACTGTGGGATGAAAGGCACATTACCTCAACTGAACAGGATGTACTTGATAGAATTTCAATTACCTCGCTGAAGCAATCAAATCCTCTCTAACATTGATCAGAATTTGACAGGCATCTGAAAACTATGCTGCCAAATGTGCATTTACAAAGAGACTGTCTTGGAGACATTATGATAATTATACCTGGTACTAGCATTATCATCAGAAATGCAGTACTTGGAGTATAGGTTCAATTTCCCCAAAATGAAACCTTCTAATGTAGTGCATAGGGAGATGCAAGCAAGTAATGCTTCTGAATCTGAATGTTCTCCCAAAAAAACCATTTTCTATGAAAGTATAAGAGTTTGGTTTGTACAAAGTTGTATGTTGTATTCAAGAACAAATAATAGAAAAATCAATTTTCTTGAAAGCACCATGAGGCACTTAGTCAGACAACCAGGATACAGGATTAAAGACAATCAAGGAAAATGCACCTACAGGAAATGAAAAAAATTAACAACAGCCAGGGAGATGATATTTCATCCTGGAGGATGGAAGACTTAAGGCACTAACTCAAGTGAGGTGGCTGGGCTCCAGTGGGAGCCACAGCTTGATGTCCATATGTGTGCCATCAGGGCACTGAGCATAAAAACTAATGGGAAGTGCTGTACTAGCCAGCTTTGATTGCACAACACTGGTACTGGTCAACAAGAAGCTGCAGCCCCATCTGAAACCTTTTACTCCAGAGATCTCAATACTTGTGAAGAAGCAGCTGCTTACTGCTTTAAAAAAGTGCATGTTATCTTCAGTATTCCCCAAACCTAAGATCTTAGGATTTTTGCTATCTCATTTAACCTAGACAGAATCTAATTACAAGGTAAGTTAACTCTGAAATCTTAAACCTGACGCTTAACCTACGTATCAGTCTCCCACTCCTGCCTCAGAATTATAGTGCAAGTCAGTTATTTAAGGAAAACTACCACACATGTATTCAGAAATACTAGTGAAGGCTACAGAAGAAATTACAGCAGCTTGAGGAGGAGACAAAATTTTCAACATGACCTGATTTCAACTACAGCAATGTCACACAAGAGCATAACCTGTGAATTATTAACTTATTATGATACCATGAAGGAGGAGAGTAGAAAGAACAGCTAAGAACACTTCAGTAAGCAAATTCAACCTTAGATCAGGAAGAAGAAATGCATCCGAAGAACCCATGCCTTTGAGCCACAAGCATTCATTATCCTTACCCATGTCTCTCTCTGGCTTGAATCTATGAATAACAGATGAGTTGCTGTAAGGTACAGAGTTCCCGTCAGTGACTTATTGCTCGTGCTGAACCTATCCAGTAATTTCACTTGCTCTACCTGTAACAGAAAAGGGGAGGGACGAATAAAACTTAATTTTGAATTTTTGCAGGAATTTAAACTCTAACTCAGCAAAGGTTTTGTCAGTTTGTGCAACGATTTTGAAAATGGTAGGAAACATAACACAGCACACACAAGGCTATTCAGGCCAAACTAGAGGGGTCGCAAGCTTTGGGACCAACTAAGTCAAATATCCTGTGTCAATACAAAAGTATTGAGCTTCTTTTAGTTTCAGGTTTGTTTGTTTGTTTTTGAAGTCAGAATTGTTACTAAGCTTTTGGACTGCTTCCCCAAAACACAGCAAACACACACTAAAAACTTCCTGGTATCGAGATGCCAGCACTGAATTAACAGCTGATCTCAGCAACATGCTTTATTGGCTGTCTGCACACTCAAAGCTATAAAGATTATGCTCTTCTGACCTCCATTTTAGCTATGTACTGTCTTTTATAAATTCCTCAACTTCAAAAATCTATGTTATTATAACCTTGCCTCATAGTCAAAATACATTCTTAATGAAATGTAAGCATTATACTAATAATTACAAAAACTTCCTAGAAATTCAAGGACCGTGCTGGCACTTGAAGCAGATAATTCAGGGTTGAGCCTCTCAAGGGCCAACGACTCCTTCCGGTATTCTATCAACATGGTTATCTCAATCCTACGGAAAATATTTCAAAAGAAAAAGTATTTCTAGATAGCTTGCTTTTTATCTGCTCCTCCTAACTCTAGGCTCTATTTGAAACAAGGACTACACAATTCTTTGTGTGCAAGAACAGGAAAGGAGTGTGGCAAATGGCTTATCTCCACACATTCCTCTATTTCTTGGCAGCATTGTCTCATTAATGCCAAGTTAAAGCTCTGTGCTACCATTAAATGCATGGCAGAACTCCAAAAACTTCCACACCAGCAAGACCAGCACCCAGAGAAGGCGACAAGGAGAGCCCACATCTAATGTGCTGGTGTTAAGCCACTTTTAATTCCTATGTACAGATGAACTTACCTATTAAAAGCACACACAAAACAGAAAAAAAAAATCGGTATTTCTTATGATCTAGAAAGGCCATATTTTGCTTTTGAAAGTTAAAAAACCAACTTAATGAATACAAAGCACAATGAAGGAAATACAAATACATACTAGAAGTCAGCACTATGAGAATAGTCTAGATTCCAATTTAGAAAGCAAAAAAATTGGAAACTACATTGCATCAGTACATCAAAATACATTATGCTGAAACCAGCAAGTCCTCAGGTATAGAGTACCACAAGTGAATACACCACAGCCAAAATACAGAATTTATACTGGTGAGATCTGCAGCAATAATTGCTCAGCTACCAGGCACTGCACCTCCCCAGCAAATTGAGAAGGGCACAGAAACTGCTCCAGCTTGGGTCCAGTAACATAATCCAAAAAATCCTGGCATGTGAGGTTTCCTTAGCCTCTGTGTAACAAGGCAGCTTTTCTCAAAGCTGTATTTCTACAATAGATGAGGACAAGCATTAGTGCTCCATCTTCCACTTATCTAGGTAAAGCCTTCAAGAATTCTGAAAGCAAAGTCATAGATAAACTTTTCTTAAAGACAACTGAAATGTTAGTTACATTCAGCCTCCATAGATGACACATTCATTTGAACTTGACTCAATCCAGCTTAAATGGGTACTCAGCTTATTATACACTTTTTTCTTTTGCTCTTTAGTTTGATTTAGCAGTCAAACTAAGCAAAACTTTCCATCTCCAGGAGAAAAATCCAGCAGCATTTTCACTAATACAGATCTGACTTCAAATATGCAAAGAGGTTAGACTGAAGAATTTTCAGTCTTTTCTACCACATTGTGCTTTAAAATATCCTTAAGGATACTATAACGATTCATTGTAAAACCACACATTCTTTATTTCACCACCACGTTTAATAAACAGAGTCTGATCATTTGTTGCTACTTAAATATAAAAGCCTCAGAAGTGATTTTTAGGTTGACCTCACTTCCTTATTCAACATAAAATCTGTTGGGCAGTTTAATTTCACAAAAAGCAACACTCAATTTCAGGTAGCTGTGCTGACAGTCCTAAGGAAATTTTAACTTCAACATTCCCAGCAAACTGAAGTTGGAGGAGGTACAAAATCTATTCCATCACCTTCTCCTGGGGACAGCAGCTGCCCCTCACAGCAGTTAATTTATGCAAGACTGCACTATTATTTCAAGTTTATTTCACTATGACTCAACTAAACTGAAAAAACGGGAAAGCTTTCAAATTAGAAAAAGGAGGGAGATCTCAAAACAGTTGGCATGAGATCCAACTTGAACCTACACACAAACTGAACCTTCAAAACCCACAGTGCAGGTTGTATTTTACTTTTCCTGCTTCCTATACCTGTAATGCTTGCCTATATGCATTTTAATCTGCCTGGATATTTGATAAACCAACAGTTTACAAAAAGCTAAGCAAGCAACACAGTTGTAACAAAAGAAATATCACCCTATTTCTTACCATGACACTGATTTTTTAGAATGCATAATTTTGTTAGTATGAATTATAAAAATAATTGCTTCAACTGATAAGCCTTGTACCTTACAAGTTGAGTTCAGAGCTCATTTCTCACTTCAGTTATATTGCTACATGAAGTATCTTTTTGCCCAGCAGGGCCCCAGAAACAACATGCAGAAATGTAATTACCTGCAGACACAAAGAAGTCAGCAATCTGCAGCCTTTCTACTCTCAATTTCAGGTCTGAAACTTAAAGAGATACTCTGATCATCAAGACTCGTTGGCTTTAGTCTAGCTTTCATTTTGGAATCAGCTACTGACTGTAACAATACAGTATTAAGTTCCCAAACAAGGAGTTCCATGTCTGTAAATAAACAGGCTGATAAAGAAACTTTATCTCCAATCTGTCAGCATAGTGCAAGACTAATAAAGTGTCACTAATGGTAGTTTCATCAGAGACCTTCCATCTGTTCCACATATACACATGTACATAAAAAATAAAAGCAGCTATACACATTTATATAAAAGTTATGTAAGCTATTACTCAAAAAATGTAAAAGCCTGTTCCTTTATGTAATTACTGGTTATAAATATACTACTTGGACACAAACTACGAATGCTCCTTTTCTAAACATATCTATAAATCTACTTTAAAGTCAGACTACCAGCTTCAGGCATTAATCACAATTTCCAAGACCCAACAGACAGGGGGAGCCTTTTCAGCAACCTTTGCAGTCAGGGATGATAAGCAAGGTGAGAAAATTACTGTTAGAATTTTAATTCTAGAGAAGCTGTGACTTAAAAATTTACTTAAAAATTAGTCACAACAAAAAGAAAGACCCTCCTTTTGCACCTTCATTATACAAAGAAGACTAACACACTAATAATAGGAAATAAAAGTCAGAGAAGTCCAAAATGTCAACTACAGCTTAGCTGACATGTTTTTTAATAGCCTAACACACTACACATGCAGTGATGGCCTGCGTATTTAACAACACGCACTGGAGTCCTGAAAAAGGAGAAAACGAATCAGTTGCTTTCACAACCGATTTGCCTCCAAAACAAGAAAAAGCTGCACGGAACCATACCCAGAGCACACAAAACAACTGCAATTCCCTCCCAGCTCGCTTCTCCTGTTCTGCACTCCACCATAGAACCCCTATACCGGGATTTTTAGCGTCTCCCGCTCATTACAGCCACGGGGCCACAGCGGAGCAGCACGCCCGGAGCCCTGCACCCCTTCCAGCGGCACGGGCCGCCCCACAGCGCCTGGCGGGGAGGCACCAGCCACAAAACAGCGGCAGGGATGGAAAACAACAACGCCCTCGCCCGCAGCGGACGCGCCGGACTGGGCGGACCCTCCCGGCTCCAAGGCTCCCCTGCCGCCCCTCTCCCGTGCCGCAGCTCCGGGCGTACCTTGGTGGTGCGGATGTGCTCCATGGCGGTGCCCGCTCGGCCGCAGCCGCCTCCCTCCCGCCCGCCCGCCGCCGCCACAGAGCCCGGCCGGCGGCCGCTCCGGCTGCGCTTCCGGGGCCGGGCCGCGCCGCCAGCGGGGCGGGGCCAGCGCCCCGCGCCCCGCAGCGCCCCCGCCCGGCGGGCGGCGGGAAGGGCTGGAGCGCGCCGTGGGAAAATGGCACGGGGACGAGGGGGAAATCGTGAGGAAGTTGTAAGGGAAAACACGCTTCCTACTCCGGGGTGGAACGCGGTCGGCGTACCCGAACTCCCACACACAGTACAACCTAAGGGGGACTAAATGGAGGGTGGAGCAGAGGCGAGACCCCGTGGCCAGGCTCAGTCGAAACCCTGGGAATTTCGTGGTGCTTTCCAGTTGATAAGCCACACAGCAGCTGAAAACCAAGGGAGATAAAGGAAGATGCGCTGCTGTTGAATCAGCAACCATGGCAAAATCACTCTCCTTGGACTGACGCATGTTCCCATCACCAGGTTATTTCAGATTCTGAGATACCTGCCTGCCAAGGTATGGCCACCCCTCACTGACTAAGATGGATGACTGAAGTCACTCAATGTGTACCTAGATGTTCTGGTGTTCTGGTCGACTGCCGGCTGAACATGAGCCAGCAGTGTGCCCTGGTGGCCAAGAAGGCCAATGGCATCCTGGCCTTTATCAGGAATGGTGTGGCCAGCAGGAGCAGGGAGGTCATTCTTCCCCTGTACTGGGCACTGGTGAGGCCACACCTGGAGTGCTGTGTCCAGCTCTGGGCCCTCAGTTTGTGAAGGACATTGAGATGCTTGAGCGCGTCCAGAGGAGGCAACGAGGCTGGTGAGGGGCTGGGAACACAAACCCTGTGAGGAACGACTGAGGGAGCTGGGGTTGTTTAGCCTGGAGAAAAGGAGACTCAGAGGTGACCTTATCACTCTCTACAGCTTCCTGAAGGGTGGTTGCAGTCAGGTGGGGCTTGGTCTCTTTCTCCAGGCAGCAACTGACAGAACGAGAGGACACAGTCTTAAGCTGCATCAAGGGAAGTATAGGTTGGATATTAGGAAAAAGTTTTTCACAGAAAGAGTGATAAAGTATTGGAATGGCCTGCCCGGGGAGGTGGTAGAGCCACCATCCCTGGATGTGTTTAAGAAAAGACTGGTTGTGGCACTTGGTGCCATGGTCTAGTTGAGGTGTTAGAGCATGGGTTGGACTTGATGATCTTGAAGATCTCTTCCAACCTAAAAAATTCTGTGATTCTGTTATGTAAAGAAATAACATAAAAGTGAGTTGAGAATGAGGAGAAGTTAGGGGAGACTCTGTTACAACTTCTGGGATTGGTCAATGGGCTGAACCAGTCTTCTCCCCCATGGGGATGCCCAAGAACTGTACCCATGGGTCCCACGAAGGTGAAAGGAATAAGATGAATGTGTCTTTACACACAGACCGTGTGAATCTGTTTGTAGATACGGCTAGGAACTTAGAGATAGGGAAGTAACATAATAAAAAGGAAATATTAGTTCTAGAAAATGTTACTAGTCAACACAGACTGTTGTTCAGCCAAGGCCATGCTAAATTCTTGAACCTAGAAAAAAAGAACAATGACTTAATAGAATAATGAATAGTTTCTTCTTCTTTCTTTATATAACAAAAGAGGGTTGCATATTAAACAGGGGCAGTAGAGTAGGTGTTTTGGGAAGTCTGTACCTTCCAAGTACCTCAGCCAGTGGGGAAAAGGAAGAGGGTGATGCAGTTGGGACCAAGGAATAAAAAGGGGGCTGTGTCCCCCAACAATTTTAGAGATCCCATGGGAAATGCCCCACAGCCTCTCCCTTTATTCAAATAAAGTTACAGGACTCCTCTGTCTTCTTTTTGGACATAAACCTCTGGCATCTTGGATTAACCGCGGGGTGACGGTAGTGTTATAGATACAAAAAGGAGTTGAAACTTTTTAATAGTTGTATCGGTATACTGACTGTGTGTTTTGATTTCTGTTCGCAACTGTGTTTATGTTTGGAGCGGTTCTGGTGGTTCTGGGTGGTTACAAATACTAGCAGTTGTCATGTTGTTCAAATGATTGTTGGATAGTGTTGCGATGTACAGCTTCGAATGTTTCTAGAGATTTTGTGTGGCTGCATTCCCAATGTGGTTACTACAGTTCCGGGGTTGTTAAAGGGATAATACCAGCAGGGGGTGGGGAATCTTCTGCTCTCCTCCAGACAACCCAGGGACCACCACCCAGAGCCTTGATTGGTGGGTACAGGATACAAGCAACCAATCAAGTCATGGCGGGAAGGAACGATTGGTGTAGAAAGCATCCTGATAAAGACCAATGAGAGCTGAGAAAATGCACCAATCATGCGGAGGATCCCAAATGAACCAATCACGGAAGGGACTGAAGCTATAAGAAGGGACTGACTGCCCTGAGTGGGTGCTTTGCTCTCACGAACAGACTGTTCTGAGGGGTGGCTGCTATCAATGCATTTTGATTGCCCTGGCTTGCCGTGAGGGAGAGAGACTAGCTTAGCCTCTCCTTCCTGTAGCCATTTTGTATCAATAAATGATTGGCCTTTTTCTTTTTACCATCCTTGGACTTACGGCCTTGTCATTATTTTGCAACATTGTAACACTAGGTGTGTGGGAAATGAGCCGTTCCCTGGTTACCCAGGCCTTTGCTTCAGTCTGAGTCTTGCGCATATTCACAGAACCACAGAATCACAGAATTTTTTAGGTTGGAAACCTTCAAGATCATCAAGTCCAACCCATGCTCTAACACCTCAACTAGACCACGGCACCAAGTGCCACATCCAGTCTTTTCTTAAACACATCCAGGGATGGTGACTCCGCCACTTCCCCGGGCAGGCCATTCCAATACTTTATCACTCTTTCTGTGAAAAACTTTTTCCTAATATCCAATCTATATTCTCTTGATGCAGCTTAAGACTGTGGCTCTTTTTTGTTGTCTCCGGAGGTGCCTAGTATCCTCCACGTGCAGGGCCACTTGGAGCCAGTTGCCCAATACCGTGTCCAGGCAGCTTTTAAAAGCCATTAGAGATGGAGACCTCCACCAGGACTTATTTGGGCAAGGTGGAAAGTGCTCGGTCGCTCTAGCAATATTTCCTGACGTTGAGAGGGAACCTCACATTTCAGCCTGTGCCATGGTCTAGTCGCCGCGGTGGTGCTGGGCCGTAGGTTGGACATGACGCTCCCGGAGATCTCTTCCAGCTCCCGCGCGTCGCTGTCGCTTTAAGGGCGGCCGGGCCGTCCCGTGGTGCACCGCGGCGGGCGCGCGGAAGGGAGCGTGGCCGGCGTCCGTCCGCGCGTTCGGTGCCGCCGCTCGCTCCGCAGGTGGCGGCGGGCGCCATGCGGGGCTGAGGGGCCGCGACCCCGACACCCACCCGCTCACCCACCGACCCGGCCCTCGCCGCCGCCTCCCGGGCCCGCTCTCCGGCTGTTCCCGCCGCTCCCGCCGCCGCCATGTCTGCGGGCTTCTCCTTCGGCGCGGGCACCCTGGGCTCCACGGCGGCCGCCGGGGCAGCAGCAGGAGGAGGAGCAGTCGGGGGTTTTTCCTTCGGAACCGCCACGCCGAGGTAACGCGGCGCCCCCCCTCCTCTCGGTTCGGCCATGCTGGCAGACCCTGCGGCCTGAGGCTGCCGCGCGGGCCCGGGCCCAGCCTGAAGCAGGGCTCCGTGGTGCGGAGGGCCGGGGCGGCCCGTGCGTGTGTGAGCGAGCGAGCCTCTGCTCCGGAGTCGGGTCCCGGCGCCTCGCCCGCTCCCGAAGGGGCCCGGGGCTCCGGCGGTCCGGGCCGCAGGGCCCTTGGTGCGGGCGGAACGACTGCGCCGTGTCTGCCCCGGCCTCGCTTGGCTTGTCTTCTTCCCAGTCTGCGCCCTTAGCAGAGATGTAGGGAGCTATCTGTTCGGCAGCTAGGAACTGGGGGAGCCGTTCTTCTTATTGAGCTTTGGTTTCTCTTTGGATGCCTCCTCTACGGTTCCGATGTGTATCCAAGTTTCTCCCAAAAAGTCAGTCGCATTTGTGTCCGCGGCGTGGAGCATCACGATGCCAGAGCCCACATGTTCAGTGTCCGACAGTGATGTTCTATATATATTTTAGAAGTTAGGTTCGATCTAACCCTTTCTAGCAAAAGTAGCCTTATGTTTGGTGTATAGTATCTTGGAGTAGAAGGAGAACTTTGTACATGTGATATGCAGCAGGCTCAGTACTCCAGGCATTATGGTTTAGGTTTCTCAGAATAACAGGAAAGTCTTTCTTGTTGGTGAGAGTTTTTTTTTTCCATTTTCTGTTTCTTTGCACACAACTGAACTAGCAGAGCCTGTTTATTCTTGCTGTTGTACCTCTTTTGAAGATCGAGGCTTTTGTGGGACTTTGTGTCAGAGACTCTCCCAAACGGGATCAGAATTGATCGCTGTAGTGTGAGCGAAATGGACAGGGGCAGTTACTCAAGGGGGCTTCGCATAAGGTGATGCATTCGGAAATACCTGTTAGAAACGTCAGGAAATAGCGTTGTGAGATGGAGAGAACACAATATCTGGATCTGAAGGACATCCATTTAATTCTTGGATTAAGTGACAGTATTGCTTCTTTGGGAGCCCATAGGAGAGGGAATAAGATTTCTGAGTTCCTTGTAATAATGTAAATGTTGTGGCTGTGACAGGTTGATGATTTTCTTTTGTTATTTGTGCTTGAGAGGGGGATTGTTTGGAGGTTTTGAGGTTTTTTGTGGTGGTGTTTTTTGGTTGTTTTGGTTTGGGGGGGATTGTTTGTTTGTTTGTTTTTTAATTTCTATGGTAAAGCTTATGTAGACTTGATAAAAGGTTTCTGCTCTTTTGCTTAATGCCTTCTTAATGTAGGTTTCCTGTGATTCAAACAAGCAAGTTAAAATAATATTTGTTAATTCAAAACCATTCTTCTAAATGTACTGAAATAGGGGAAACTCTTTTGTCTTGTTGAGCTGCACTTTTTGAAACAGCTTATTGAACTTAAATATTTTTTGTTTGGTGGGGCTTTTTTGTGTTCTGTCTGGCTTTTTATCTCTTAAAGAAGTTTATTGGGGGCTAAGTAATAGCAGTATGGTCTCTGTATTTTTATTCATTTATTTATTTTTACAAGCAGGACCAGTCTTCAGGGCTGTTGGTCAAGGAATATCATAGAAGAAGGGACCTTCTTACTGCTTCTTGAGATAATTTGCTTGAGAACATGTGTAAGACTGTAAGAAGAAGCTATTCTGCTGAGCTGGGTCTAAGATAATATTTGCCAGGTGTTGGGAAAAGAAGAATTTGATTGTCTGATCCAAGCATAAATGTTAGGTGACCAAAGATTATGTTCTGGTGGCTGAAAGCCTCTGTGACATGCCAGCCTATCTAATTCCTGCTTTGTGTTTTGCACCAGCAGCCTTTCAGGTACTTGCACTCTTTTTTAGTTGGTGTTCTCTTATCATATGCTTCAGCCAGCTGCAGTGCTTCATTGTAGTTCCAGAACTAGAGTTCAGACCTGACTTCAGTGACCTGAGCTCCTCTTCCTTCTATCTGTGTCCTTCTGGCTGATGCTTTCTGGCTGGTGAGAACGCTGCTGTTACTTTGTTCCTACAGTTTGGATTCTTTCTACCTTGAAAAAAAGGCCATTTGGGTTGGCTTGTTTGTTTTGATGCTTTTTTTTTTGTCCTCCTGTAGTGCTGAGCATCACAGTTTGTACCTTAGGTTTCTTCTTTGGGAGTGCTGTAACACAAAAAGCTTTCAGAGAAGAATCGTCTGTTGGAAAGAAGATGAGAGCATAAGCTCTTGACTAGTGAGAGAAGCACCGTGTGTTTAAGTTTACAGGTAGTTAGGCCATGGTGCTGCAGTTTGGTATGTGGAAATTTTGGGAGTAAAGACAGCTGAAAGGCTCTGGGTGCTGTGGGACAGTTAATGAGTCTTTGTCCTTCTAAACTTCTTGGCCACTCTGCTTCCCAAATTACTGCCTAAAAAATAACTCACACCTAGTCCTACACTTGCAACCAACTGCGCTTGCCATGATCAGTTTTACTGGTAGTTTCCTGGTAGAAAACTGCTAATTCAAGAGCTAATTGTGCCTTTTTTGTAAGGATTTACTTTTGTATTATTTTAGGAGCTGTCCTCATACAAAAAGAGAGGAGATAAGGGAACAGTGAGAAAATACTGAAAGATAAAACTCCTTGGTGAAGTCTAAATTGCATTTTGTTTCAGTGTTGCTGTTGTATTACGTGAAATGTGTTTGTGAAAACTGAGCCCTTTTTCTAAAAGGGCTCACAAATGGGACCAGGAAGTTACTACAAATTATTCATCTGCTCTTTCATCATTTAAGAACAAAAACTTTAAAACCATAGGGTCATCTAGGTGCTAGTACCTGTAATTTCATTGGCTGGAGATAGCCATGATTATTGTATTCTCCTGTGTTCTGTGCTAATTGTAAAGCTTGTTCTCTATTTGGCATGGAATCTCTAAAATGTGTAGTTGCCCAAGAGTAATATGAAAACCTTCATTTTCCTTGTGATGACCAATCTGATTCTCTCTGTTCTTTCTCTTCCTCTTCATTTGTAAAAGTAGATCTGGAAGCTGTTTTTTGTAACTTTCTGACAGGTAGACAGTCCAAAAAAATACAGTAGGCATGTGGTTGGAATGTGCAAAAGGATAGCATTTTGGTTAGAAAATGAATTCATGCTTCAGTGTGTTTTGACAGTAAGATAGGGTGAAGCTGTGCTGTTGATGCCAATGGTTCTGTGTCTCTGCTCATCACTTAGGAATGAAAGAAAGCAACACTGCTTCAAGTTTCTGGTCAGGGGTAACTAACTGGACTTGTAACCTGCTTTGAAAAGATCATACGGATTTGTTATCATCTTTGTGCTTCCTCCAGCATTTGTTCTCCCATTTCAGTAGCACAGGGAGAACAATTAGGCAGAACGAATGAGGTGATCTAACAGAGAAAAGTTTAAATTTCCAAATTGTCTAGTAAGATCTATCAGCTCAGCAGCTGAACAAATGCTGGAGTTGGTGTCAGGGAAGCAGTGGGAGTTACAGAGCTGTAGAAGGGAAGGGGGAAATGGGCTCCCTCCTTCTGTTCAGTAGCAGTGAGCTTGGGCTCTTGCCCAGCTGGGTTGTTTGTGATGAATGATGTTTGTGGGAAAGTGAATGATGGCATCGGCAAGAAATTGAAATAAGGGGAGGGGGCGTGTGTTCCTTTTGAAATAGAATTACTGCTAATAGTCTTATTTTGTAATAGCTCAACAGGAGGACTTAATTTTGGAACTCTGGGCTCTTCCACTGCTACAGCAACTACATCGGCTCCATCGCTGGGCTTTGGGAGTGGACTTTTTGGATCAAAATCAACCACTGGCTTTACACTAGGAAGCACCAGTACAGGTAGAAGAGAATAATTGTACTGCACATTTTGGATTCAACAGTGAAGACAAAAATTATATGTACTGAAAAAACTGGGTCATACTAAAATGTTTACTCTTTTACAGTGGCTCAGAGAATTACTTACACAGTTTTATAAAACTGCTTCCTTGAGTAGTTTGAAAGATTATTCATTGAGAATTAAGCAGTACCAGTGCAGAAGCCCAACTGCAATTACCAGAAAATTTCCTGGGCTATGTGTAAATTGTTCTGTAGTTTGAATCCTGGTGTATTTTAGAAATCTTAATTCCTCATCCAGGATGTTCAAAATTGATTTAAGATTGAGGTATATTTAGATTTTAGAAGTATTTTAAAACTTCGTGAGATTTGTAATACAATACTTGTAATTCTACAGCAGTGAACATTTCTGTGTTTGTTGTTTGGGGATATTTAATGCAAGACGCCTGAAGGAATTGAGTATTTTCTAAGGTCTCTAGTTCAGCCTATGAACACATAGTTTCTTATAGGAGTAATGGAGTCCAAAAGAATAAAACTTTTCTGACAGGGTGGGGTTTTTTCAGCCATTAGGCAGACATAAAAGTAATTTTTACTCTGCTGCAATATTGCTAGATAAAATGCTCTTTTTCTTCTTGTATGCTTATATGAGTAGATGGGAAAACTTCTAAGGATCAGTCTACTAAAAATAAAATCAGCAATAGACTGATAGCTTGTGTTGCTGTGATTGGCTACATTGGGTAATTTTATTTTGGTGATTCTTTTGATCATCCAATCAGATACTTTTTAAAATATGAAATGACCTAACACTGTGTCCAGAATAGTTTCTTTAAATTACCAGTGGTGCAGAAACCCTAAACCAAGACACAGGATTTTACAAGGACTTTAGACTCTATAATCCTCTTCATTATTCTGTAAATCTGCTGGTTTGAATGCTGGTGTTATGTACTACCATGTGGCTGAAAAAAATGCATCACAGAATTACTAGTTTTCATCTTTTTACCTTACTTTGTTTGAAATTTCAGATAATATACTGCTGTGTTAACATCAGTTTCACTGTTAGCAACTTCTTACAAAGACAAGTAACTTTTTTTGAAGTCAGTTGTGCTTTAATTTCTGCTGCTGGTGTTTACCAATGCTGTTTTCTGTGGGAATGTTTTATTTTTCAATACACTACAGAAAAAAACCTTGTATAATAGTTGTCTCATAATGTTGGCATTATTTCAGGATTTTGTTTCATGTTTTTTACTGTCACAGCTTCTCTGTGGCCTTCTGTTACTGTTTTTACCCTGTTTATTTGTTCTCATTCTTAAAGCAGGAACAGCAACAACTATTGCTACAGGACTGACATTAGGTAAGGACCTAATTTGGATTTTAATGTTGCACAGACAGAAAACCCCAAGATATAGATCTTTCTTGTAATGTATAGAGCTAGTGATCCTATGTGAGCTTTTTTCCCATTACTAATTGCTGTTTGCTTTGCAGCCCAAATGTTAAGGCTGTAAATCAGAATAGATCCCTGAAATTCTGGGTACTATTACTTGTTAAAGGATTATTCAATTCTTGTACAACAATGACAGTCAAAAGTTGGACTTTGTGTTTATGTTCCTCTAATGAGTTTCATCCTTCAGCAGAGGGAAGGGAGAGATATGTTATCAAAGCATTGTTCATACAGAATTTCTTGGTCTAGTGAACCCTGTGTGAACATGTCTGTTTGGTAATTATCTCTTATAGAAGGATAAAGAGGCTTGAACTGGAAACAGACTTCAGGAATATTTTTTGTTTCTCTCATCCATCTGTGGTGACTATTTTGCAGTTGTCATTAGAAATACAGGAGTATGTGGGTTGTTTTTGGTTGGCTTGGTTTTGATTTTTTTCTTTCTTTTTAAACAGCAACTGAGGTCTGAGGAGTAACTGACTGGTTGTTACAAATGTTGGGGGTGGAGGTGCTACAAGACACACTACAGTCAAAGCACTTAGGAAGCCATACTGTGATTAAATAGGAAAAAATAGTGTTGAATAAAGAAGCAAGTCAAAGGGGCAGAAGGGAGGAGCAGCAGCTAACCCAGAAGAAGCTGTGTGATACATAATCATATGTGGAAGTCAATACTATGTAGATGAACATTAATTCTTTTCACTAGCTGGATGAAATGATGTCATCGAAAACAGCAGCTACTGAGAATACGAAGTATGTGTTTGGTGTTGTGGTTTGTGTATGTATGTGCACACTCCTTTACTTTGGAATAGGGATTCCATGTGAAATATCTTCTTACCATGAAAGCAGCAGGATGTAGAAATTACTTGTTTTACTTCAAAAATGTTTAAAAGCAAACTTTGAGGGAGTGACATCTCAACATATTTTTCTTGTTTAAAAATTCAGAGGATATGTGCATTCATTTTGGTGTGCACGTCTAATTGAGAATTTGCAGTCTGTATTTTGAGCAGTATTGTTTATAGCTCCATTTACCAATGTTTGTGTCATCTTCTAGATGCTTTTGGTGGAAGTTGGGGTTTTTTAATACAGTTTGAAGACTGTTAGTAGATATAATTGCCAATGCAGAGTTAAAGACCACTGAATCCCTAGGAATTATGGAGCAAAAATGCCTGTGTAATTGATGTAAACCACCAAAGTTCATTTGAAAGTTCTGTAGGAATATTTTACTTGATGCAAGTGCTCTTCTATGCTGTGTCACTCATGATGCTTAAGTAAGATACAGAAGAGGTGATGGATTTAGCTTTCATTCTCAAACAGAATGTTCCAAGAGTGATAACTGGTTTTGGATTTCTTCTAGGCACGCCTGCCACCACATCAGCAGCTACCACAGGCTTTAGTTTAGGTTTCAACAAACCTGCAGGTTCAGCCACGCCATTTGCTTTACCTGTTACTTCTACCTCAGCGGGTGGCCTGTCATTATCATCTGCTCTTACATCAACTCCTGCAGCAGGTAGGAAAATGTTTAGGGGCTTGGGGCTCTTTTTTGTTTGCTTGTTAACAATAAAACTTTATTGTATAACAGTTCTACATCTGTCTTTCTATTATTTACGTTATCTTGTGGTACATGAATAACGGAGTTCATGGACTTCTAAATTTGTGTACCCTAATACAGATAGAATTATGGTTAGAGAACCTAGTGATATGGACAGCATATAATCCAAGACATTAGAGGTGTACCAAGAGCTAATTCATCATGTAAAATTATTTTTCTTACTGTTAACCTCACTGAAGACTGAAAGCTTTCTACTTGTGCAGCTGCAAAGTTTGGAAAATGTCTACCTGTTGCAGATAGGTTAACTAGCAGTGGAAATAACATTTTTAAACATTTTAAGTTGCTTCTCATATTGTCATCTCACACCTGCCATCATATTTAACTCAGCTGAACTGCACCATGCATGGTGGTAATTGAGACTTCTATTTTTTCTTAACTTTCTAAGTCTGCATTTGAGCTCAGCTCTCTGTGCCCTCTCTTCGCTGTCCCACTATGTCTCTGGTCTTTCTCTACTCAATTCTTCCTTTTATTACTGAAATTTGGGATGCTTAATTCCAGAAGGCAGCTTAAACCACCGTGGAAATGTTATTGTATCATGTGTCTTGTGTAAATATTTTAATGTTAAACATAAAACGTCGAAATTTCAGCATTTTAATAGAAAAGTCAGTATCACTTGCTCGTTCAATTATGACGTAAAACAAATTCTGTGCTATGTTTTAGAATCTGTAGTGTTCTGCAGGACTACCAAAATTTTTGTGTAGTTGCAGGTTAATATGGGCTAATTAGGCTTACGAGGTTGTAGAGCAAAATAACATGTAATTCAAAAGGCTGTGGCTGTGTGTGAAAACTCTGCAGGAAATGAAAACCATTATTGTCCAATTAGGATAAAGATGCTGTTCAGACCTTTCAGTTATTTCAGACTGTATGGATGTATTTGAAGGCAGTGTGTGCCTGAAGCCGTTTTCCTTTCTCTGCAGGAACTACTGGCTTTACGTTGAATTTGGGTGGCACAACTGCTCCGACTACAACTGCTTCCACAGGCCTTTCCTTAGGAGGAGCCTTAGCAGGCTTAGGAGGTTCACTCTTCCAGAACACAAGCACAGCAGCAACAGGTGAAAGTTATTTTAGTTTTTTGCACCTGTCTCAAAACAGTGACATTTATTGTGTGATTGTATAATGTAAGATTCAGTTTATACAAAGTGTTAACACTGCGAGAGTGTATCTTGTTAAAAAGTGTTACAGTTAAGAGCAGTGTTGCTATCCATGGACAATAAAAACGAAACTGAAATAATTGTCTGTTTTCTTATTCTTACATTCAATTTTACTTAACACTTTTTTAAAAATGAAAATTCAAAGAAATCTCTGTCATTCCTGTAATTGGCTCAAGGAAGTTGATCATATATGGGGAGAGGGCAGTGATACATGACTATCTATGGAGAAATGGAAAGCTTGTTTTTGGTGAGTTTTGGTGTGAATAAAATGTTTCACTGTCAGTGTTGTCATTTCACAGCTTCTCTTTTCAGATCTAGAGGAGGAATTTTTTGCTGTGTTGTAGTCTTGATAACACTGCAGAATGCAAAAATGCTGTTTGGATTTCTTGTAGGACTTGGGCAGAATGCTTTAGGTTTGTCTCTGGGGACAACTGCGGCTCCTTCAAGTACTGCCAATGAAGGTCTTGGTGGCATTGATTTTAGTAGTTCTTCAGACAAAAAGAGTAAGTTTGTTTTAAAACATTCGTTTTTTTTTTTTAATTGAGAGATGCGGAAGAATTAAGAATGGGACATCACTCCATGATCAATATAATCAAAGTGAGCCATTTATTGCAAAGTAACAGTAACTTAGATTGCTCACATGTCCCCATTTCTGGAGGAACCCTTCCTCCACAGAAAGAATTATCAGAACACTGCAGCAAAGACTGTTTTGGGTTAGCAGTGTAGAATTGAAGTTGACAACTTTAACTTCTTCTGTCTTTCAAAGGCACTTCAGTTGATTTAATTCTTAGATATTGTGCTTGTACAGAGGAACAAGATTGTGTTTGCAAATGCAATGTAATACTAATAAATTAATTTAAAAAATAAGTATAAGCTTGAGAACTGGGATCTAAATCCTTGAGCTTTTTGGGAGTGAAGACTCAGGGCTGCTTGCAGAGATGCCATCAAGTCTCTGCTCTATGTCAGATTGTCACTAGAGGGGGGAGCAGAGCTGTGTTTAAGGAGTGTGTTGCAAGTACAAGGAGCACTGGTTTGAAACTACTGTTGTCCAGTTGTAACAGATCTTAAACTTGGGGTTTTTTTTCTTTTGAAAGCCTGCATAAAGTGTCCTATTTTTAGATGCTAGTCTACAAAACTGTTTCTGGTGGTGTGTAGTTCTATATGATATGTTCTGTCAGGTTGTTAAAACCAGTTATAACAACTTTATTTCTGTGGAAGCTTTGAAGTACTCGAGTAAGGGAATATTGAGCATTGACATATGGATGCTTGTTAATTTGCCTTACTTTTACTGGGGAATCTGTTAGTCTCTTGATTTCATTTCATTCAGGACTGAAATTTTGAATTAGGTATGCCAATAGCTAAAAGAAGAAAATACATAATGAAATCACCTTTTAGAGAGTAGCATAGTTTGTGGAGAGAGAGTTCTTACTTGAAAAAGAGAGGGCATATTGCTGTCAAATCTGGAGTGCTCTGCATGATGTTGATTGTTTTTGGAATTTGTTACTGAAACCTGGGGTAATGAAAAGGCACTGACACTTAGGGGATTTCCATTACTATAATATTAGGATATCACAACACTTCCATAACATACAAGTATCATAAGATAAGGACCAGAGAACCACAGAGTCAAAATCGACTTTGGTGGTAGTGTTGTCTTGTTTGGCTCTTAGGGTGGAAGCTTAAATGAGTAACCTAAACTCCCCTGTATGTTGTATAGTGGAACTGGGTGAATTGGACTATTGCTGTCAGGATGAGCAGAGATCCCTTAGCTACGCAGTGGGAAATGTAAAAGGAGACTGCTTCTTGAGGTTTTAATTCAGGAGTGTTTCCCTTAATGGCTAGTGCTGGCTTAAGCAGCCCTGATAAATATCCCTACCTGTGTGCTGCTACTTAGTTCTGTCAGTTCAGTTGTTTGTACTACTATATGAGGAATTGCATTAAGGTTTGAGAGTGGTGGCTCCATGGTTTTGAAGGTTTTATTTCCCTTTCCCTCATGAAGAAAAGGAAGGAGGTGATATGGCTATGAAAGAAAAGTGCCCTAGGAATCCCAAGACAGATAGGGACTAGCCTGTGTTTTCTCTTCTGGAGCTGGTTATAGAAGTTTTTGCTTCTGACCATCTAACATTTCTTTAAATATGGCTTCAGGGAATAAAGACCTGTTCTAATGCATATTTTCTTCTTGTATTGCTAAGAGAATGTTAAAAAATGTAAAATCTGAAGCACTCGCCTAGAAAGTAGCAAAATCTGATGTCAAATTTGTGTCTTGTAAGTATTGTTGTGATGTACAGCAACAACTTAAAAAAAAAAAGTGGCTGGAGTGCAAAAGCAAAGCGTGAGTAGCATTCTGCCTATTTTTTAGATTTTCAGCAGACAAAGTCCTAAATTGTGGTGTTTATCCCTCATGCTTTCCCCCCCTGCCAACTTTGTAGATTTTTTTTTCCCCCATAGCAGAAGGCATAGGGAATGGTCCTGAGTGCAGTCTGTCCCAAGTACTGGGTGACAGAGTCTGCCAGCAGTTTAAATAGATGTTGCTTCCAAAAGTAGCTTCTGCTGGCAGTAGCACTGACTTGTGCAGCTTCAAACATCTGTGGTACTAGCATTAGCTGTATAACTACTTTCTGCCTTTGTGGCACTGGCAGGATGTCAATTGGATTCAGCTGAAGAAGATGAAGCCTTTTTTCTTGGGCTTGAGTGAGTGCTCTTCCTAGCAGACTGCTGTGGGATGGATTGCAATTACTCAGCCATAACTAGAAATAGTTGTGCCCTGTGTTATGCATGATGCTGTTTTCAGCTCTGTTCTGTCACTCAGAGGCATTTGGTGTCTTGATCCACAGATGTGTAGTTTAGATTGTGTAGGTGGCAGGTAACATTTTCAGTTCTGTAAAATCTCACTCATGTCTGGACCTAATGCAGTAGCAGAGTTCTTTGAGGAAACTCAGTGGGCAAATGTTAATTGCCTTTGTATCTGAGAGGAGACTGCCGTTGCTGAATTTAAACACTTGAATGTTTTGTAGGTGCAGGTCAAAGTGAGTTGAGTTGACTTTGCAGAAGCAGAAACAGATTTCTTATGCAACTGCAGTTCATGCATTTGTAGTGACTTGTATAGTGACACAAGAGGTTGTTGCTCCAAGTGCCAAGAAGTTAGCACCTCAACCTTTGAATCATTGTTCCTGAAAAAACAGCTATCTCTGAAGGGGGGTTGTAAATTAAAACCCGGTTTCTCTTATGCCTAGCCTAGTCTGTTTTGCTTATCATGAGAAATCAAGCAGATTGTAGTCATTAGTTCTTCTTAAAATCTCATTAAGTTTGTTTTGTTTGTTCTTCAAAGCTTTGTTTATGACCTATAGTTTTTATTTTCTAGGTGACAAAACGGGAGCAAGACCAGAGTAAGTATCAGATTTTCTTGGCATTCCATTTTTTAATAGAAAAAAGCTAAACAAACATTTTAGCTTTTCTGCTGATTTGATATTGAAAAAAGATCTGCATAACCAACATTTGCAATATAGGTGATTTAGTATTGCTTGGTCATGATTTTAAGCACTGTAATTCTTCCTTCAAATGCAATACCTACAGCTTATCTGGCATCTGCTACAGACTGATCATCTGGTCTGAAAAATGGTTTCTGCAAACTTGTACAGTGTTTACACCACAGGCTTGAACCCTGGCATCCGTGTCATTAACCCAAATCACTCCCAGTTGCAACATTCATGCAATGGGTGCAAAACTGTGTAATCACTCACCTGAATGTTCTAGTGATATTTACTAGTTATGCAAAAATGTTTGGCAGTATTGAAGGACCACCTTAACATTCATTGTCTCTCGTAGAGATAGCAAAGCACTGAAGGATGAAAATCTACCTCCAGTAATATGTCAAGATGTAGAAAATCTACAGTGAGTAGTGTTTTTTATTTATGATAGTTGTTTAGCTAAAGTATTGTATACTGTTGATGCTCTGTGAGAAGAACATTCCTGCAGGATGCACAAAGGATAAGTTATTAGCCCAGGGCCTCTCAGCAGGTCATCTTTGGGAACAGAATGGATGAATAGTTCTAGTAGCTGAAGTTTTAGTATGGGGTTTTTTTCTGTCTCACTTTTTCATGCATTTATGCAAATGGGTCTGCCCAACAATATGCTCTTACCCATCTCTCTCAGAGTATTAAGCCTGTTGCACGTGCATACTGAATATTGAACCTTATGTCTGTATTGCATGTGCATCATGGATCTTCTATGGAATAGAGAATTATAAAAGTCTTCCCTCAGGCAGGAAAGAAATGGTTTGTAGACTGGGCTGCATGCATTGTATTTGTGAGTTCAAAGTGGTAATTGCTTTTACATAGGTGCTTATATATTACTGTATATATAAAACATTCTATATATCTTAGTTTGTCAGGGGTCAGCATAATGTTTTTAAACACTAGCTAATTAAAGTTGAGGAGTTTGGGGGAGGGGGATTGTTTTTTGTTTTGGTTTGGTTATTTACAGTATTAGCATGCTAGGAGTTGAGATATTACTCTGCCATATAGTAATTTTACTGTTTAGTACTTGGTTTTGGAAAAATAAATTTAATAGCTGTTTAAAAAATGTGACCAAGAGGTAAACACTTGGGTACTTCATGTTCATTATATTATGTTTCTTTCCTCCCCACTCCCATTTTTTTTTACCTTCCCCAGGAAATTTGTGAAAGAACAAAAACAAGTTCAGGAAGAAATTAGTAGAATGTCCTCTAAAGCAATGCTTAAAGTACAAGAAGACATTAAAGCTTTGAAACAGCTTCTCACTGTAGTTGCTAGTGGATTACAGAGAAACATTCTTAATATTGACAAGCTGAAAGTTGAAACTGCACAGGTAAAATTGAACATAACCTTTGTTACATAGAGTTTGTATGCTGATTATTTCATACAGGATAGCTAGCTTTCTTTATCAGTCAAGGTAACGCTTGTCCCAATGAAACAGTTGTAAACAGAATGAAAAATTGTATCTTTTCTGATCTCTTTGAAGTTACTGGGGAAAACTGAAATCTGTGATGTCAGTATTTTCAGGTAAGTATAACAGCAGTCAACTGACTTCTCTTCAGGAAAGCATTCCTAGGTAGCAAGGGCAATAGAAGGGAATGCATGTCCATTTTAATTCAGTTTCAGCTGCTAGTGGAAACACATTTGTGACAACATGATGGACTCTGGAGCAAAAATAGGAAGACGTGTTCTTCTGATGGCTTTGGAGGAAAAAAATACTGCATTACCCCATAATGTTACAAGGACTAAAATTTCTTGATTAGCAATAGTATTCATTTCGGGAACTTGAGTCTCATCTCTGTCCACTAGTCTGGGTCTGAACAGTGCAGACAGTTTAAGCTCAAATTTTGATGCAGATGTTTTTCAAGATCTGTATCACCTTTTATTTCATCTAGCATGTCAAGAGTGCTTGCTATATAAATAATTTATTCTCATAATTTATTCTCAAGTCACAAATTTGATGGTTTTTTACTTTATTTTACCCTATAGTTGCCCTTTGTCAACATTTTTTGGTGAAAACAAAAGCTTGTTAATGATATTCTCATATTTCTGTACATGATGCAGTTGAGTATAATCACAGAACCAGGTACTGAGAAATTCTTAATGGTAAAGTTACTAGGAAGTATTAAGGAGAAATGTGTGCTGTAATTACCATATATAACATGATGATTTCCATAGAGAGGCATTTTTCTAAAGTAGTTTGTATTTTTTTAAAAAAGTCAAAATAATCTTTTTTTTCCTATTTTTTCTCTTCTAGGTGTGTTACTTCCTTGTACTTGACTGTTGCTTTTTTCTCCTCTACCCCTCAATAATTATAGTATTTATGAAATACAATAGAAAAATTGTCTCTGTCAGTTCAGTGCAGTATTTTCTCAACTGCTGAGCATTTAATGTGCATTCAGCATGTGTTATCTTTTGTTCCATCCCCAAACTTCTATTGGTATTTGCAGTTCTCCAACTTTCTGATAGTTCTTTGGAGAAATTCTATCACAGTGTTAAATACATGAAGAAAATATTTTCTGTGAGTGAAGAGTAGAGTCCTAGTATTTTTATTTTTGAACACTTAGTGTAGAACTTTATATTTTAATTTTCTCTGTTTATTTAGGAGCTGAAGAATGCAGAAATAGCATTGCGAACACAGAAGACTCCTCCTGGTCTTCAGCATGAAAATACGGCCCCAGCAGAGTAAGTTACTGTTACTCCTAAAAAGTAGTGAATAATACAACTTGGAGAAGGGGAAAATTGAGGAGACCTTATTACAGCCTTTCAGTACTTAACAGGGGCTTGTGCAAAAGCCTGGGATGGAGTTTTTAGTAGGACCTATTATGACATGGGCAGTGATTTTAAACTGAAAAGGGCAGATTCAAGCTAGATACAAGGAAGGAACTTTTTCCACAAGAGTGGTAAAAGTGGAAAAAGTTGCCCAGTGGCCTGTTGGATGCCCCATCCCTGTAAACATTCAAGGTCAGGATGTCTGTGCTTATGGCAGGGGATTTGGAAGGGATCTTTCAGGGTCATCTAGTCCAACCCAACTCTTTAAAGATTCTATGAACTTCATAATACAATTTTCCCCCGCTTCTTGTAATATTTACATGCAATGCTTAATAGAATTGGTGTTTTATTTCTTCAATTAAATTATCTTTATGTCTTCAACATAAAAAATAGTCTTCACTCTTGTTCCAATTTTAGAGTGACATCAAGAATGTCATACAACCTAACTGTGCAATTGGTTGAGTTAAAATTGGCAGCTAATAGAGATCAGGTAAAAAAATTCAGACAGATTAGTAAAGTTTAATCATACAATGTCACTGTATTACTCATCTAGCTACTTCAGAATCTTGGTTGAACAGTTTGAAGTACAGCTGCAGCAGTATAGGCAACAAATTGAAGAACTGGAAAATCATCTTGCTACTCAAGCAAATAATTCACACATAACTCCACAAGGTAAATGTTCAGTTCTGATCTTTTGTACATGAAGAATTTAGCAAACGTATAATGAAAGATTAATTACTAAGTTTTCTCCTCTTTTGTTATTGTTGTGTTTTCTCATTTAATGTACTGAACCAATTAGTGTTCAGATAAACTCTGTAGTTGTTCAGTGTAAAGATTTGGATTTAAAGGTTCTTCGATAAGGATTCTTGAGCTATTTAACATGAATCCGTTTCCTGAGTTGTGATTTTTAAGCCTGGTTTGTTTTTACATCTGCATCTCCCTCCCTTCAGCATCTAGCTGACGTCTGGCACCTTCTGTCTTGCACTGGGCCTTCTGGCCAGACAAACATGGGTGCCTGCTCTGTCAGCACTAGATGAAAATGAGATCTTCTCCTTAGTTTGGAATCTGTTGGTATTGCCTTCAGCTCTGACCAACTGAGAAAATTTTGTCATGTTTGCTTCCACATCATTCAATCTTGAGGAAAGTCTCAAAGAATGCTGACCTTTGGACAGTGGTCTTCTGGTTGGTTACCATTCCTGTGGTCATAGGCAGTTTTATCTTTTGGGCCATTTTAGGTATGGGTCCTGCAATAAGCAGTGATTTCAAGTGCTTGTCTTTTTGTGCTAAATGGTACTTGAACGTCTTGCCATCACAGGATGGTGCACAGACTTATGGACCTTATATGTCAAAAAGCAAGAGGAGTGTCTAGACCTAGCTTCCATCATGAAAGATCTACTGAGTCTTGAGGGTCCTCTATCTTTGTGTGACCTTCTTGTCTGTCAAGAATATGAGAAGGATGCCTTCACAGATTTTCCTAAGGTTTTCAGCAGATTCTGCTAAAATCAAAGGGTCCCTTGCTTGTGTAGGCAAGGTTCAATCTGTTGTGCCAGTATGACCATACTGTCAGCAATATCTAATGATCTAGTCAACATTCTGTTGCATATGTAGCCTTTACCATATGGGAGACACTTCCTTTGCCTTGCAGGTTTCCATGATTCTGAATGTTTCCATGTCCTGAAAATTTTGAAATATCTAGTAGTCGATATCCATAAATTGCCTCCAGATTAATTGGAAGCTTGCGACCAGTCTTCCTAGATACTACTGCCTCCACAATCCTGTGGGCTGGCAGGAGATTGATTCTACAGCTTTTCTGTTTTTCAGGGGAGAAATTTCCCTATGGAGAGGCAAACATTTTCAGTTTGAGAATCATTGCTAGACCTATGCATCTTAAAGAACTTGATAGCTGCTATGCATTTCAGTGTATATATAGCTATATAAATTTGCATTCAGGCTATGTGCATCATTCAGAGGAAATACAGAAGCTGATGTTTTCACAATGAAAGAACCACTTCAGCACTTTTCTGTCCTCCAATTTGGTACATTGTTTCAGGGTTTCTATGAGAACAGCTTTTTTTTTTTTTTTGTGAGCAGATGCCTCATTCTGCCAAAACCTTTGGGATTTTCCCTTTGGTACTAAGGTTTTGCTTTAATGTTGGATCAATGCCCCGAAAACACTTTTATATCTGTGTGGGAAACAGGATATCCTAAATATAAGGCAAGAAGCTCTCTGTTGTGTTTCTCTGATTATAATATGCTTGTGGGTGGAGCCAGACTAAGAGATCCTGTGATGCTTATTAATTATGTCTTTAAAATGTGAACAAAGCTTCCATTCTACTGCTATCTCTGACAAAATCAACTGAACACTTGACTGTGTTTTAAGTCAGAAAAAGTGAAAAATATATCCAAACACAAGCAATTCTGATTTAGCTCTACTTAGGTAAAAACCAGTGAGGTAAAAATGTTCTTATGTAATTAGGTAAAAATAGTTTAAATATTACTTTTTGGCTTTGCTAAATAATAGAATCATAGGAAGCTCTTTATCATGTATATAAAAGTCAATCTGAGAAAACAGCACCTTTCAAAATAAAGTTTGAAGCCCTGTCAAAAAGTAGTCCTTGGATTATATGTGGCACCCAGTTGCTGGGTCAAATCTTGAATTTCGTGCAATTGTTTTTATGTTTTTGTGCTGTATGGGTGAGCTTCTTACTTTGGTATAAACACTTTAAGTCTTTTCTTCTGATAATGAGGTTGTTACTTACCAATATTTTATATGCATCTTACAGATTTATCTCTGGCTATGCAGAAAATCTATCAAACTTTTGTAGCTTTAGCTGCACAACTTCAGTCAATACATGAAAATGTAAAGGTATGTTTTGATGTGTTCCTGTGTGTTTCCTGTATGACTGTAAAGAGTCATCTTCAGGTTTTCTTTCTGTTTTTTTTCTTTTTGCCCTTCTGTTAAATTGACTGCTTTTAAAAACTTTTTCTAACTGTCTTGGAGAAGTGCTCTGATTTAAAAATTCACTTTTGTTCAACTAAAGTTGCATTTAAAGAATTTACTAATAGGGATGACAGCAACTGACCACAATCACTTGAGTTACAAATTGTTTTTCCTCTAACTCCTTTCCTTCTAATTGTTTTTAAAATGTCTATTTCCAAGCTCATACTTGTATATTTTGACTTTTGCCCAATGTCCTCTTGATCTCAAGCAAAGATTATCTAAATCTACTCTTGCTCAAATAGGAATGGGAGAAAACAACAGTGAGTAAGATTATTCAGCACATCAAAGAATGTTGGTTGAAGTTGTGTTCTGTTAGTTTATTGTTTTAAAACTGGCTTTCATGGTAAGTAGTATTTGTAAAAGGAAAAAGAAAAGACTACGTATCAAAGCTCCTAATTAGGCCTGTTTTTTCCATAACAGACTAGGGATCATTCTATTTCCATTTTTCCGTTTACACTTCTGGATATGTTGACAAAATGTCACTGTTCTCCAGTCCATGTTTTTCCTTGAAAACATCAGAATCCTTCTTGGCTACAAAAAAAACAAAACTAAAACCAACTTGAAGAAGAGTACAGGTGTTTGAAATTGTTTCTGCTAAGTGACTTCCTTAATGGAAATAGTTCTGTTAAATCTTCTGCTGGTTTCTTTCTCTAAGCCTCTTCTGCACAGTATTGCTAGTTCTCTAAACATCTGAAGCTTTTTACTTTTTCTGAGTAAAGTTCAGGAATACTGAGGATGTTGTATGATCTTGATTCTTTGCTTTGCATTGCTTCTGTCAGCATAGATACTGGTTTACAAGTACCTGCCATCAGATATTTCTGCTGCTGTTAGTTAACTCAATATTGCTGCAAGGTAGAGAATGTAGATACCCTCCTCCAGGAGGAGAATCAGCTCCTCCATATTTTCAGCAGAATTACCCAGAATGTTTCCCAAGTGTTTTCAGGCCTCATGGCTTCTGAGATCTGAGTGTAGCCTGAATTTGTGCAATGGTCTTTGTGATGGTACATTTTTGTTGTTCTTAAGTATAAACAGCTGGATTAGTGTGCAGGTATAAGCCATAGCATCTTCAGTACCTTGTCAGTGTGACTGAATAGGAGAGACTTTTCTTCAGTTTAGAGTAGGATTCTGTTGCCCAAAATTAAGGGGGTGGTTTGAGGATTTTTCTTCTCGGAATTTTTTTTGAGAGTTAATCTAGTGGGTGCATGTGGATTTTGATATTTTGTAAGGCATTTTATAAATAAAGCTTCAGAAAACAGAAAGATGAGTTCACATTCACTGCTCAAGTGAATCTGTCATTATAACCATCTGTTTCAGTTTATCAGCTACAAGATGCTAGAAGAGGAGAGCAGTTTTGAAACTGGTCTCTGCCTAATCTGATGGTTGTGATATGGTTTGTGGAAGGCAGAGCTGTGATCATATCATAGTTCATTTCTTTGCCTGACGAAAAGTAGAAATGTGCTTGGGCACAATTTGAGTAGGTAATGTTATTAAATCATTCAGCATAGCATAGCCTTAAGAACTGCTTTATGATTTTTGATGGCTTTTGTCAACTCTTAAGTCAGTCAGTATGGCATTATATTAAATCCCATCAAAGTTCTACAGATGTCTTCTTTCCAAAGACAGCACTTCTGATGTGAGGACATTTTGTGTGGTTCCTGCTGTTGCTGGTAGATCTGGTATTACAACTGTTCAAATCCTGAGCCAGAATTTTTGGACTGCAGACTCCTCTTTGAGGAAACAAGCATATGCTTAGCCAGGACCACAGGACCATATTACGCTTTCCATAAACTGGAAACTGTTGTCCTTTAATAGATCTATTTCATTTAAAGATTTTCTGTTATAAGATGGAAATAATTATCAGTTGTCTAGTTAAAGCTTTTTGTTCTTTTTTTGTTATGCAAGATATTCTTAGTTTCCTCATCTGTGACAGACAGAAATTGCTCACAATGAACAAGCCAAGGTGGGCTATTGCCACAGAAGGTGGAGTTTTGAGAGGGTAAAGGGGCAGAGGCAAGGGAAAGTGTGGCATCATGACACAACAGATTTGGGCTACTTGTTACCCCAAGGCAGAATCATCTGTTGCATTTGGACTGTGTTACATTGCTAATAAAACGCATCAGAAACAAGAGTGAATTCTAAAATTTTGGTAGCTTTAGCTTTGTGGTAAGAAAAAATGCAAGAGTGAAAGGAAGGAGAGATACACAGGTGAAGGTGATAAAGGGGCAAAAGCAGACTCCATGGAGAAAAGGTAGCACTGAAGAAAAGTGTTTTATTTTATAAGCTAGTAATATGGCTTTATTTTTCCTCTTCGATCAGCTAAGTAGTGGTACAAACTGAATTGTGGTGATTTGCTCCAACATTGATAGACTGAGGCTGACATACTGAGTGGTATCAGTTAATGTTCAACAGCTTTGCAGAATTTAAGTATGGAAGCTGATCTGGCTGTAGCTGTTGCAAACCAGTTCTTTCTGTCTCGTAGCCTGACAAGGTTTTTTGGGCGGTGGCGTTTGTTGGTTCACTTTTTTGTGGGTTTTCTTTGTTATTATAGGAAATGTTGTTTATAACTCAGTGTCTCTTTGCTTGTTAAGTTAAGGGTTTATGTCTGATACGTGGAGCTAAAGTGGCTTCCTCCTGTCCCCTTCAGATGCTCAAAGACCAATACCTTGGCTACAGGAAAAGCTTTCTGGGAGATGCCATGGATGTGTTTGAGGCAAGACGAACAGAAGCTAAGAAGTGGCAAAGCGCACCACGCGTTACCACTGGACCGACCCCTTTCAGCAACATACCAAATGCAGCAGCCGTTGCAATGGCTGCAACACTTACTCAGCAGCAACAGCCTGCTACAGGTCTGAGTGCATTCAAGTTATAGATTATTAGCGTTACGACAATAGTAAATTCGTGTAACGTTTTTTATGAGGTCTTCCTTTGTGTTAGACTAAGAATCTCAATGTTGTGATGAGCGAAGTTGCTGATACATAGCCAATAGAAAAATGCAGGGTAGACTTAGCAATAATTATACAACAGATACTTAATCTTGTGAATCTACTTGTGTTAGTGATACTTAGTGTATTGTTCTAACTTACCCCTTGGAATGTGAGTCTTCACTCTTAAGTAACATCTCTGAATACACGTAGTATAGCCTCTTTCCAAATGTTGTATCATTACGGTAAATTATTTTAAATTGAGGAGGAGAGACTATCTAAATGCATACTATCTTTTCCTTATGTAAAATTAATAATGCATTTTTATATAGCACTTTGGAACAGTAAAATGAAAACTGATGTAGAACGGAAAGGATAGTAAAGCAAATCTCTGTAGAATAGGAAGTCAAATGCTTGGCTTATTTTGTAGCCAACTCCTTTATCAGTATGACATTGGAGCATTTTGCTGGTCATTCTGCTATTGTGAATAATTAGTAGAGAAAGTAGAGTGGGTCAGTGATTCTGCCTGTGCATGTGAGTCAGAAGAAGACCAAAATAGAGGAAATGCATGACCCACTGCAAATAAAGAATGGATACATATGGCAAAGGAAATAATTTAAGGCACCTTAACTGACATTGTTATACTAACCAGCCCTCTCTGAGAGGGATTTCAGAATACAGACAACTGAATTTATATGTCATCAGGGAACAGAAATAAGGTTAATTCCATTTAATTTTACTTGAATAGGGATTTATATCTATGTCAGCAAATAATAAAAAGTATTGGTAGCTTCATTCTACCTTTAATTTTCTAAAATGTTATTCACATAGGTGTACTGAAAGTGATAATGCTTTCTCTGGTCGTGTAACAGCAGTGATGTTTTGAATGATGCTAATTAGAGACATATGCAGCAACCGTGTTAAGTTTGACACATTATTAGACTATCCTTGCCTTTTCATAAGAGGAATACAATATGCTTCCAGCCCTCACCCTTCTAAACCAGCAGGGAGATGGTTTTAAGTTATAAGTATGCCAAACTATTTCGAACAGGACCCAAGATCTTTGTGAAATACTACTTTTCAGAGTTTCAGTCATAGTCCACAGTCTTTCTGTTGTTGCTATGTTAATCCATGGAAATTTTGTTGAAGTGGCATCTTCAGAAGAGTTTGGTTTTAAACAGAAAACATGAGCTAAGGTAATGTTACACTTCAGAGGTTTTAATACAGATAGTAGTATTGTTGCACACTGCTTGTGCAGCCTAATGTTGCCAAAGTAATTTACTCTTCATCTTTTTCCTTATCTTACAAATGTTTTTTTAAAGGCTCTCCATGGTCATTACAGGATTAGTTGTTTATGAAAGTCATACACTTGGGATGTCACATTTAAAGTTATTTCTGCATTTTTATGAATTGAGGTGAGGTATTTGAAGTTCCTGAACTTCTTAGTCCAGATTCCAGGGAATGGCTAGTAACTTCAGTAAACAAATGCCAGTTATGGCATGACTTTGTGAATATTCTCTTAGTAATAGGAATGAAGAGAGGAGGGGAAAAAAAAAAAAACAAATGGCAGAATTGGCCTGTACCGACACAACTGAGGTAAAGTGACTCTATACCTTTTGTAACATTTTGTAGTGAAAGGAACAAATGGGAGTGCGTGAAGGTTGGTTTGGGGTTTGTAACCACTCTTTCTTGATGGTTGTTTTGACAGAGTATTTCAAAACCCAAAATGTGCCAACTACGAGCATGATGCAGATAGAACAAAGCCATTAACTTACATCAAAGATGCCAACAGAAGTAGACAACTTTTTTACTACTTACTCAGTTGAAATACTTTTACCCTCTGTGCAACTCACTGGAGGTCCTGCAGAAACAGAAATAGATTGATGTTCTGAATGGCACTTTAAGAATACTTGAAAGTCTTTAGGGTTAGATGAACAAAAAAGGTACTTGGAGTTTTCTTTAGATCAAAAGTAGAGTTAGTCAGGCCTAAACTATTTCAAAGATATCTTGAAATCCTAAAAGCTTGTTAGATGGGAACATTTCATAGCTTTTCTAAATTACTGATTTCAGTGCTTGACTTTTTCCTAGTTTCAGATTAAGGCTGCCACTTTTTGTTTGGGAGGAGAAGATTCTGTTCCTTCAGTTTTGCAGGAATCTTTGACTGCCTTCTCTTCATTTCCTTTTTGTTGTTTGAGTTTGCAGATGGCCATTTGCTGTAGTAATGCAAATTTTGCATGTTTTAGTTTTGTATTATGTTGTTATGAATTGGATATACCACCTGCTAGAAGTTAAATTCACACATACTTCTTTGCAAGATCTGGATCCTGAAGGGTGGGATAGATGAGGGATGGTAAAAGGTTCTGAGAAAAGAGGCTATGAAAAGGAGTTTATGTAAAGGGAGGGGTAAGGGATGTATGTGTAATTAATACCTGATCTGCTGTTGCTGTTTTTGAAAATGAGAATTAAACAAGAAAATTAATCTGGCCTTTCTAAAGTTTTTGATAAAAAATGTGATATATATAGTACCTGTAGTATTGAGGGATCAGGATGCTTAGTCTCTTTTAAATTATTTGATGTTTACATGGTTAAGTACTTAGTAAGATGAACTAGAATTAGTTACTGTTCTTTCTCTGAAAAAGATAAATAATAATTTATTCTACATTTATTTTCAGAAGTCAAAAGTTTAATAGCTACATCTAAGCTGTGGGATCAGGGAATGTTTCCCCAGTTCCTGGGTGTAGGTATGCACCCTGTGTTCTGTCTGTATGCCAAGACCTTTCTGGCTTCTATTGAAATAAATAAAGCCTGTGAGTCCTGGCCATATGGAAGAAAGGGAGCAAAAATGCACTCCACTGCTCACCTGGGATGGATAATCAAAACATCAGGACTGTGGTGTGCACATTAAAGCACAATTTTTGTGCAGTTTTTTAAGCTAGAATTATTGAAATAATGCTTAAGTTTTGGCTGTACGCAACCCTTCTCTCTAGTTGAGCACTTTGTTCTGAGCACAGCTTTTTTGGTAGCAGTGAGGCTGGTCTGCAGTAACATTACACCCTCCCTGAGCAATCATGAACAGCGTGGAAGTTCAAATGGTGGTGGCTGATCTATTATTATTGATGGGATCACAATATCAGATTTCAAAGGAAATTAAAGCCTCGTGCACCGAGACCTGTAAATGCATGAGGCTGTAACTGATGTTTTTCGGGTGAGACTAAATTGTCTTAAAGAAATGCTTTTCTTTAACCTCACTTTTTCTCATATAGAAATAACCCCCTAAGAAACTCACTCTCTCCTAAACTGGTGAGGTACAAAGCATTATGAGACTGTCAGCACGCTTCATGTTTTGACTTAATTCAGTATGAGACTGACGTTCTAATGGGGAAGGATACTGAAATCTTTATAGCACTTAAAACTTTTATTATGTGGTTTGATACTGACCTTTGTTAAAATTAACAGTGTGTTACTTTGTCAGAATCAGATCTAAATTGTGATGCTAAATTTACTCACTGTTTGGACCAGCTGTAATTTTGCTGTAATGCAAAAAAATTGCAGAACATCAGTAGAAAATCTGTCTGACCTGTCTGGCTCTCTGTAACGGGTCCTGTTCATTAAACTGCACTGCTCTACAGGGCAAATACATCAAGTTTTAAAATGTTGAAATACTTGTTATAAAGAATTTGTCTCATACCTGTAATAGCCAGAAGTGCCATTTTTTTTCCTGCTAATACTCTTGGCATCGGGGAGTCTTACCAGTCTTTTGCTATTGAAGATTATGTTTACTTACAAGAACTATAAGCAGTGGTGATACCTTCAGAACATTATGGTACAAAAATCAACAAATACCATATGCTGTTGCTCAATAAAAAGTTTGTTAGCCTAAGGCATAAGTTGCTGTTTTATATGATCTGAGGTGTTTTAGTATAATGTTTTATACTGGCTTGAAAAAAAAGCATGTTGCATTTGGTAAAAAGCTTGGCCTGGAGGACTGTAGTGTTTTGTTTATAAAGTCTTCCACTAACAGTGCCTCCTACTGAGATAGAAACCTGTGTACTTGAGAAGGAACTGGATATGTGTTTTGGGTTCTTTTAGTTAATTAGCTCACTGACTTGTCTAGGGAGTTTTGGTTTTTTATTGTTGGGTTTTTTTTTCTTTCTTATTTTTTAAGAGCTGCTAGGTAGATGTATCAGTATTTAAACTGGATGTAAACAACTTTAGTTTGAAATTTGTGGGAATTTGTGATTGCAACATCTGATATACTTTTTTTTAAGTGGAAGAAATAGCTTGGGTTTTCCAACTATTCCCTGCTAAGCAGAGACTGAAGGCTAACAGCTTTAGTTGCCCTTAGAATTTAGTTTTAACACTACTTGGAGTATACAGATGTTATTCAGCTTGGATCACGTAAGAATTTTGCGTTCCTAGCAAAAGATGTTACTTTTCAACATACAGTGCCTTTCACTTGATTCAAAATGATTTTCCATTTAAATCTTCAAATACTGAAATTATTTTAAGCGCTTGAAATATTCACATTTTAAAACTCTATATAAATATTAGTAACAGGAAATTTTGAACAAAAATAGCCCAGATGTGATAATAGTTTAGGAAAAAGGTCAAAATCATCTGAGCTTTATAGTAATATTTGAATAAATCATCACTTTCACAGATACAGGATGTCAAGTATGTTCAAAGATGGAGAAGGCCATCTTGAGCAGAGGTGTGGGTGTCTGTGGATTAAGAGTTTGGCACTGTATTTTATCTTTAATGGTTAAACTTTTAAAATAGTGCACTGAAAACTGTTTGAAAAAGACAGGAATAGAAGATTGTACTGTGAAAACTGTCAAAATATTTTAATTATTTATCAGAATTAATTATTTTAAAATGTATTAATGATGGGCTAGCAAGTTGATTCTTTATTCCCCAAGGTTAAGGTAAAAAATGGAACTGAGACTGTAAATTTCATCTTGGCAGACTGAAACTGTTTTTTGACAGTCCTGCATCTTAATGTGAATATGCAGGGAAAGTGCTGTCAACTTTTTAAAATTATGGAACAAACTCTGAAATTTTGAATGTATTGAATTCATTAAGGTACACAGAACTGTGCCTTTTGTAAATGGTTATTTAAACAGGTGGTTTGACTAGTTTACCTTATTGAATGGTGTTATGTAGCAGAGCTTAACAGAACTCAGTTATCACTTGTGTGGAAAAAATGAATTGTCATGTTACTGTGTAATTGACTTGCTTAAAATGAACAATAAATTTAATAAAATAAAGTCATTGTCTTGTTTTTTATCTTAGTGTTCTGTTTAAATTTGGATGGAATACTTGAGTAGTTTTGAAGAATCCTATTTATTAAATTAATTTTAGATAGTAGAGTTTTAGTTACATTAGAGTCACTTCTTATGCTTTTAATTTGAAAGTTCTCCCTTATTCTGATTCCATTAATACAGGTGGCAAAATGTTGTTACCTATGAGTTCTCTCAAGGTTTTGGTTAACATTTTGAAGTTTAAGGTGAGACTGGTTAACTTTTAAAAATACTAAATAATGTTCTTAGATTACTAGTTTTGGTTAGTTTCACCCAATTACAATCAGTATTTTCTTAGATATTTTTGCCAAGTCAGTGTAGAGGCGGAGAGTTAAGTGAGTAATTTTGATGAGGTAGAATCTGGGATTTAATGGGATTTGTTGAAAGCCATGATGTTCACATTATCAAATACTTGAATAAGTAAGTAAATAAAGGATCTCTTTACTATCAAAGAGTAAGGCAAGTTTGTTCTCATTTTTTTTGTACCAGGGCCACAGCCATCTCTGGGAGTTAGTTTTGGAACGCCATTCGGCTCAGGTATTGGCACTGGCTTGCAATCAAGTGGCTTAGGTTCTTCAAGCCTTGGAGGTACACTTTAACTTTTCTAACCTTTCATTGAATTATTATACCGCACAGCTGAATCTCTTGCAAACCTTTAACTCCACCAAGGATGATCTGTTTCAGGGAAAGACCTTACCATTTGGCAGGTCTGTGCTTTCCGGCCTTCTTCCTGCCTTGCTGGAGGAGTTGCTAGGGCTAAGCCATTGTAGTGAAACTCCAAGATGAACAGGATTAGGTAATCACGGAGAAGTTGTGCTCTAAAAGCCAGGGAAGTGTATTGGAATGACAACTTGACTGAATTGTACCTATATGAAAATTAGGCACCTGAGACACTAGATCACACTAAGTAATCTGCGGAAGTTTTTCACCTTTTAACTGTAGGGACCCACTTCTGCTTGTATTAAGATAAGAATAAATGTTAAAAAGTTACTGCAGTTCTGTGATCCTGAAATGTTTGCTTTAGCAGTCACTCTATGCCTCAGTGCTGAGGTTGGGGAAAAAAAATCTCCCCCCCAGCTGAAAAAGCAATATGTGAAAGTGAGGGAAAAATACTTCTAAAAATGTTAATAGTGCTGGTGGGGACTATATTCCAGGAGGATACATGACTGTGAAAAAGTAGGTGATATAAAAGAAAAATCAAAATTAATGCAGACCTTTTATTTGAAATGTAATGTGTTCTCAGCACTAGAGCTATAGATAGAATTTAAGTCATTAGTAGAATCTAATTGGCAAATAAATTTCCTGCCTATATAGGTTGGGAGTCGATGTTCCTAGAGATACTAATGCCTTCTGAAGCTTTTATAAGACCTGCAAAGAAAATTGTTACATCTGCTTAGCACAAACATAACATGTTTTTTCTTGTTACAGCCTCACTTCTCTGCAGCCTCAGTCCCCATTCCTACATATGAGTCAGTGTTGTAATGTATTAAAAATAATTAAGCATCACTCAATATTGGGAAGATGATGTAACCTGAACATTACATGAGTTTTTACCTTAAATAATCACCTTGAAAATACCTTTAAATCTACCAGTGTCCCTTCTCATCAGATTTTAAGTGTTTTCAGATAAAAGAAAATTTGTATACCTAAACAAGAAAAAAAGTGAAAATAATGGCCTAAAAGGAAATTACTTTGGAATTACCAGTTTTTCCTGCAATATTTTAAATGCCTTAAAAAAACCCAAAACATAAAACTCTTCCATTTCTTCTAAAAGGGTTGTAGACTAAAGATTGTTCACCAGTCTTACCAATGTAAATAAATGAACATTCCAACTGCTTTTAGTTTTGTCCAAAAAACCTGACTTGTATTCTCTTCTTTTTCTTTCCTAGCTCTCTGCCTAGGAGGGTATTTACTCGCATTATTAATTTGCAAAATGTCTTTTAACAAATCCATAAGACTATTTGAGAGAAGCAGATGTAGAAGAATAAATACATACCTGCAAAATAGCCTGTAGGTGTGTTCTTGGAAATAAATTGGCTGAATGATTACTTAAGTTTGTTTGGATTTCCAGTCTTAGAGATTTGGGTTTTCGAACTGGACAATTTCTGGTGTATGCTCTGGAAGTGCCATTTTAATTGGGGAAGTTTGCTCTCTTCCCTTGAATAATGTTCTGTGTACTTCATCAGCGATAAACAGGCTTTTGCATTTAGGATATAAATGATTAGCATAGATCCTATGCTTCATT
Organism: Phylloscopus collybita; assembly: GCA_027886175.1. Taxonomy (NCBI): domain Eukaryota; kingdom Metazoa; phylum Chordata; class Aves; order Passeriformes; family Phylloscopidae; genus Phylloscopus; species Phylloscopus collybita. Next base: position 9,419,639 of record JAJNNQ010000007.1, read on the forward strand.
GAATACTTGCAGACACCTTGCCTGATCATGGGTTATGAATTTCAACCTAGATAGGACAAGAGAGTGTGTCATTTTAATGAGCTGTCTTACATGGAAATGATACTTGCCATTGCCTACCCTTTGATTTAAAAATCTCAGAAAACTAGAGAACACTGCTCCAGGTAGTGTGTTCAATTCTTACTGGTTTTAAAATCTCAAAAATATTTCTGTCAAGCAATGGTAAAGACTCAGGTTGCAGTAAATAAAGGGATTTCTCCTGACACTTGAAACTTAGGATGGGAGCATGCTTTCTTCAAACATCAATAGAAATATTGTTTTCTTTTTGAAAACCTGAGACAGCCAAAATCAGAGTATATAGTTTTCTTACAGTTCCTATTGTCTGGCCTCTCTTTCAAACTGCAAGTATCAATTTACTTTTCCTTCAAAGTGACCTCATAGTAATAACACAATTTGAAACCTTAAAAAATTTATATTATGAAATGATGAATGTCAATTACAAAATCAACAGAATTCAATTTTGTCACAGCTGTACATTTATTGCTACCCTTTTATGATGATTTTTCACATTAAATATGGTGAAAATTGTTTCTGTTCTCTATTTAATCTATTTTGTAGTTTCCTAGATAGAACTGAACCCTAATAATCTGGGAGGGGAATGACTCTAAAATAAGCCAAGCTGTAAATTGGAGAAAATGCTTACTCTGTTTTAAGCATAATTCTTTTCTCTGGATTTGTAGATGAAGATTGTGACTTCCTGTAATAGAAGTCATTTAACTTGTATCTGAAATTTCTTAGTTTTAGCTCATTTGGTTACTACTTCCTGCCAATTTAATAGCAATTCAGTAGAAATTTCTTAAACTCTGATTGTTCACACCACCTGTTTTTATAACTTTTCCTTTACTCAGTTTTGGATTTTGAAGGTAGTATTTTTCTCAATGTTTTCCAGTTTGCACTGTTGTCTTAACACAATGCTGTGTCAAGGATAAATACTCTTCAGGCAATAATCTTAGGAATATTTGTTTACCAAATAATGCCTAGCATTATGTTTGGGTTTACTCACCTAAAACCTATGTGTCTTTAATTGCCGTGTCTGTAATTTTTTTTGTTGTATGTCTTTACTGTTACTCTACTAGGATTTGGAAGTAGCTCTGCCTTTGGAAGTAGTGCCACAGGAGCGTCATCATTTGGGTTTGGAACTACAAGTAAACCATCAGGAAGTCTAAGTGCAGGTTGGTTTGTTTCTTTTGAATTCAAAAATCAAGTTTACCTTAAAGCAAGTCTTGTAATTAAACTGCTGCGCTCACTCCAAGAAATTGTTTGCTTAAAGTTGCATGTGTATATCACTATTAACATAATTATTTACTTGCTAGAGACACATTTTTGGGTAAGTTTTTGGGTTCTATTAAAGGTCTCCTATGTAGATAGTATTGAGTGAGCATTAATATTTCCCATTTCATGGTGTCTCTCTAGCTAGGAGTGGAAGCAGGAGATCAGGTGCAGCCTCATACACAGAAGAGCATCTGTCACTTGAATGCATTGGTATCAGTTACTGATTGAAATTATTGTATAAATTAGTGACAAATATACTAGTAATTAGATTTACTGTATTTACAAATAAAGTTAAAATTATTTTCTGGAAGCCCAGAGGTTTCCTTAAAAATATATAATTGCTTGCTTTATTTGAATAGTAAGTTATATGTATTGTATCTCTGTATATATTCATAATTCATTATATTAACTACTTTGATAACATTTCTCTGACAATTGAACTACACAGTACTCATTTTGCTATTTTGGTTTCATTTTTTTTTTGAGAGTGATAAAATTAAAATATGGATATTATTGCACCTTAACTCAGAAGTCTGAAATATAGCTGGCATCTCTATTTGCCTTTTAAATAGGAATAATAGCTTACTAAGCTATTCCAAGCAAATAGCTCCTTTACTCAGTCTTGCAATCTTTTTTCAATGGCACATTGAAGGAGGAGCAAGTCTCAGGAAAAATGTTTGATCAACTGCTATTAGAAGAAAACCAGCTTTTTGCTGGTATTTACTGGGAAGTGCTATGATATTTATTCTGGATTCTCCTTGGTTAGTGATGAGTTGTTAGGTCTGTAAAGTACTTTAAGCTTTGTGTTAAAAGGTGCAAATGGCTCACTAAGGTGGTTGTGAAACGTTCATGGATGCTAGCAACCTATTAAGTCTTGATGGAACTCTTTACAGTATCTGGTGTCCAAGTATCAACCTTCTTTTACTTAGTTCTTAATATGAGAAACAATTAGAAGACTTACACTGCTTATGTTTTTATCTTGTAGCTCATTGTTCTTAAGTCTATATTAAATAATATTGCAGCATTTAAAGCTGCCAGATTGCAAAGTTAATAATTTTTTTAACATATTAAAAATAGAATTAGAAAACTACTTGTATGGATCAGTTGTCTGTCACAAGGAAGTATCCAGTCTAAGTAAATAACAAGTCTGTCTTGGCTATGTTGGTGGTGTGCAGAGACAATTTAAATACAATTTCCCTCAAACCAGGCTTTGTCATGGAGTCAGTGCCATCAGTGCCACTTTTTCAAGTGAGGGAGTTGCACCCAATAAAATGAAGATATTTCATGTATCTCAGGAGTCTCAGCTACAGAAAGTAGCTGAATAAAACCAGATGAAATGTAATTTCCATCATTTTGTGCTTGGAAAATCAAATGGTCATGAAATCCTTATCTAGACTGGGATTATAGAGTAGGAACTGCTATTAAAAATCCAGTAGCCCAGAAACACGCTTAACTTTTATCTTTTATATCCAAAACCGTATGTCATATCATCTGGATTGCATATGATCTTTAATTTTATTGAGGGTGTATGAAAGGGTTTGAATAATACCTGAGGCTAGCTAGGTTATATATACTTTTTAAAAATTTATTGTGTTCTGTTTCTTAGGTATCATTTACAGGATCCTGAAAGCATATTCTGGTTTATGTTATGGTATAATGGTTGCATCTTGTTTCTGAATCTATTTCTTTGAAAAAGAAGTGGGGTGAATGTGGGTTATGGAATTCTCTGTTGTTGCTGCTTGGATTTAGATATGAGCAGTTAAGTATTTTTCCAGACTAATGTGTCTGGGAACACTAGGTAAGAGTGTGTTCCAGCACACACTGTTCCAGGCTGCTTAGGCTGCCCCAACTCTCCTCCACAGATTTTTCCATCTTATCTTAAAACTAAAATTATAAATCCCCAAATTGGTTGTATCAAGTATTTGATTTTTGTGAGTTAGGTTTAATTGCTTTAAAATATGCAAAAATATTTGTAGTGGTATTACTGCTTGTCAGTTTCAGTGTGTGTGTTTGAGGAGAAAATTCTGAGTCCTCTGATCATTCTTGACCATCTTTAAATAGTAAATTTGGCTTGGTCCAGGAATAGTTGTTGTGTTCATCAGTAGATGAAAAGCAGAGCAGCTTCAGTCTCCTTGCAGTTTTTTAGTGGACACAGTTGGGAGATGGAACGGTGTCTCAGGTGTCCTCTGAAACACAGAGACACTGTGGAAAGCTGACTCCAAAACAAGTCCCATTTAATTCCTACTCTTACTCATTTAATGGCAACCAAAAAGGCTGATGTTAGTGGGCTGTTGTAAAGGACATTAAAACTCTCAAAGTAATAGGGAAAAGAAAAAAATCACCATTGAATTTGCTTTATAATTTAATAAAATGTTAAGAGGAAGGGGAGCGTACAAACAATCAAATTTTTGTGAAAACAGATGCTAAATACACTTTGAAGATCTGAGTTGAAAATTATTGTTGAAGGCTTATTTTTATTGAAGAATTGCAGCCTCAGTTAATGAGATAAGAGACAATCAAGCAGGATCATGGCTGGATGGACTCATACTGCTAAAAAACAGACCTTAATATAATCCATGAGCAGCTTTCAGATAGCGAGGCTATAATAAATCTGAGTTAAAGCTGTTCTTGAAATACTTTTTTTGATCTAGAGCAGCCACTGTGGTCTGGAGGATGAAAGCAGGAATAGATTGCCGTCTGAGGAACTGCTGCTTCTCCCTGTAGTATTAAAATTACAAAAAAACCTACTGTTATGGGGAGGTGTGTATTCATCTTTGGCTTAACAAGCTGAAGGGTGATGGAAGCAGAGATGCACAAGCCTGTGAATAAAGTGTGATCTTAATGCACTTCAGGGAGATGTGAAGGCTGTGTCCTGGAAGGGCAGGTTGTCATTTACATGACAGGTTGTCGTTTACTTCCTGAAAATCATTGTTCACACATAAATAAAGCTAATTTCAGCAAGGACATTGGTGCTCACATGTACCTTTGGTTCGAGACTCTGTGAGTCTTCCCTCTAAACTGAGCTATTGTCTCAGTGACTGATTGTCTTTTCTTGGAACAGGAATAAGACTCAATGTATACCTTGTTTTAAGTTTTTTGTCTTGAAGATTTTTCATTTGAGTGTTCAGCCTTAGGGTTGGGTTTTGGAGACCACTTCTAACAAAACTTGGTACTTTGGCCTTGTTTTGCTGGCATGACAGGAGAAAACCATATTTCTGCCTTTCTATACTTTTATTGCTGCCATTAGTGTCACTTCTAACATGACAGCTATTACTTTCCAAGTTATATCTAAATTAACAAGTATGTTCTCAGCCTTCTATCCCATAGTTTATGCACCTCTTACTGTAATATTACTCAAATAAAGCGTAGCCTGCCTTCCCTGCATGCTTCAAAATGATCCCTGCATCTATAAGCAGCAAGGTGGAGGTGACTTACAAACACTTTCACCTACTGAACTCCTGACACTTACAGGTCACATGCAGCTTTATTATGAATGGCATTCATGGTGTTTTCTATGGGAAGCAATGCTTGCCTGTTATCTCACGTACATGAAGTAAAAAGGTGACTTTCTTCATTGATGAGACTCCCTGATACATCTTAGCTGGGATTCGGAGTTATCAGGGAAATGGAGTAACACTTGCATGTGTTTCACCTCTTACATCCTAGGATGAGAGACAAATTAGCCCACAAAATTTAAACATGACCCAAATAATGAACACTGTTAGTCACACTCTAGATCTGCACAACCATTATGCTTTCAGTAAGTTCTGTGTAGGCAACTGCATGCTGTAGGACTATGAGTTACTGGAATGTTGATTATGAATTTTCTTGACAAGGTGATGTGTGTAACCCATATCCAGACATTGCAGGAGGAAGAGTTCCATGTTATGTTTTGAAGTAGTTGTTAATGCAGGGTGTCAGTAACAAGTGAGAAAACAGAAGACATCAGGCTTGTGAGAATCCTGCTTTAGGATTCTGATGAGACAACCAGTTGGGCTTTTGTTTCTGTACTCAAAAAATATTTTAGGCATTGAGTTGAAGATACTGATGTGACCAAAGGATTGCTTCAACTGTCTGCTGGAGAACTAATGAAGCAATATAAAGTAATGTATACTGACAATACACTCTTTCTTGATTGTCAGCCAGTCCCATTTTTCTTATTATCTTAATTGTTTGCAGGTTTTCATATTCACCTTAGGTGAAGCTCTTTGTTAAAATCTGAACTTGCTCATGTCTTATTATTTTGTGGTCTCTCTTGAGACAACAAAAAGTGAATTTATGAAGTTCTGCTTCTTATTAAGTAATCTTTGAGAAATTTCTAGCATTCTCTAATAGTTGCAATTATTATCTAAGTTGATTATGTATAACTGATACAAATTTATAAAAGAAAGTGAAATGAGTTAGTGTTACTGTTGCTGGAAATTGCGGGGGGGGCTTTTTTCAACTGATCTTGTTTCATAGCTGCACCAAATGTTCCGTTTGTTTACCCTGCTGGAAGGGGATGGAGGGGTTAAAATAGCACAGTTTGCTCAGCCAGTCATTCAGTTTTTCCAAAGCTTTGTTTCCAGCACTGTCTTTTGCTTTGTCGTAAAGGATGTTTTTAAATACAAACAGTTTGGCAAGGATTTTTTGAGCCTTTTATGCCTCACATTTAAGGTATGGTCTGTGCCACATATGTTATAAGGGCAGGCAAAGGCAGCCAAGTCAGGAGGAAGAAGGCTCCAACTCCAGCTTTGCCATTTCTCTGGTGTGAGTGGTCCATGGTTCACCTGTACTTGCTGCCTTCTCTCCCACCTTAGGGAGTGCATGTTTATGCTGAGAACTTGAGGAACTGTGGTTCTTCTGTTGTACAATTTCAGTGGGACTTCTGTTTGCTGCTCTTGTATGGATAATGGTGTAACAGATTTGTGATTTGGTTATAATTGTTTGCGCTCACTGAGGGTAATTGCTGTTACTGCTGCAATATCCAAGTTGCCATGGCAAGTTCAAGTGCTTTAGCAATGTGACTCACTGTTGTTGATCCAGATTGGTAAAAAGTGTTACAAACAACTGCTGGTAATAAAATGGCTGGTGTTAAAAACTTCAAGGAAAATAAATTTACAATCCTGATATAACTGATGTTTTAAAATATTTTTCCCTCCCCCATAAGGCTTTGGGAGCTCGACTACATCTGGGTTTAACTTCAGCAATCCTGGCATCACAGCATCAGCTGGCCTGACGTTCGGGGTGTCTAATCCTGCATCTGCAGGCTTTGGGACAGGAGGGCAACTTCTTCAGCTGAAGAAACCTCCAGCTGGAAACAAGCGAGGGAAAAGATAGGCACCCCTTTTAGGGAAGGGGAAGTGCATCAACTTTCTTCATCTGAGAAGTCTATTTTTCTAGATTGATATGTTAATTAACTTGCATCACAGGAGATTTATAAAAATTTTGCTACTTTTCCCTAGTGAAATCATATTGAACAGCTATTTTCTTGTGAATAGAAACCCATTTATGTATTTTTATTTTGGGCCCTAGTTTTAGAAATGTTCTATACTGCATTATTATTATTAAAGAATCTTGTAAAATCATCTATTTAACCTAATGTTAGTAGCAGAATATTTTTTTGTTAATAAGCTTTATACCATATGAATATATGCATATTTGTTTTTTTTGTACAGATAAAATATATTCTAGTACAAATACTAGAGTTCATATCTTCTGTTCCTGGATATGGCCTTTAAATCTACTTCAGGGTGTTTTTGTGTATATGGATGTAAATATATACAGTACAGTGCACACAGCTGTGTGTATGTATGTGTATATATATATATGTATAAAACACAGATGTGCATACCTTCCCCCATAGACAGATCTCCTTCTCCTTGTGTGTTCTGTTCCTTCATGTTGCCCTGTGGACCCGTATCTTGATGTTCCTAGAAATTTCAAAAAGTGGGTCCCAGGCTGTGTCATCATTGCTTCTGTGTTTTGTTGTTTAAAACCAGCTCAAATACAATGTTTACTATTTCATAAAGTTTTGTAGATAGTGGTTAGTAGCTGTTTTGGTTTTGTTTAGGTTTTTTTTAACCATTTTCTTGGCCCATTTAGCAGCCAACTCTGAAGAAGAGTCTGAGATTTTGACACAGACATTTCATAGGTAATGTTCCCAAACTGTTTGACTTTTTCTCCTGAGCTGAAGAGTAGGGCACTGCAGGATTTCAGCTGAAAGCTCAGGATGCTACTGAAAGGTCTGTGTGCAAGCAGGAGTTGCCAGGCTGCATGAACTTTTCCCTGCTTTTGAGGGAGACAGGATGCACTGTCCTAATGAAAACCCGAATTAAGTGTTACAAACCCAAGTTGATTCGTGAGCTTCTTGTCAGCACTGCCTTAAAAGCAGTTGGGCATCTGCTTTCAAACAAGGTGTGGTACAGTAACTTGCTGCTCAAGAACAGAGGAGGAAAATGATGTCATTTGAAGGTTAAAGCTGTTGCAGCAGTAGTTTATGAATTTTATATACCGCAACATCATAGCTCGTTTGTTCTGCATCTCCAATTTGGTGTGCACTAGGAATATCCAGGAAAATATCTTAAAAAGGAAATAATAGATCAATTGATTCTTTGCAAATAATGATGCCAGGTTGATGTGTGAGCATGAAACTTTGGAGCCAAGTTGATTTTATGTAGAGGTTTTGTCATTTGCTTTCTATTGTTAAAGTGTTACTACCATTTTGTATGTTTTGGAAGGGTCTGCATTCAGCAGTGATTGCTTTTTGACAAATGTTTGGTTTGTCACTTAATCTGATAAAATTAAGGGAAACTGAGCACAGAATTTGTCACTTTTGTACTTGTATGTTATTGCATCTTTGTGAGCAGTCTCTTAGGAAGGGATATATGTTTTTTTATGTCACAGAAAAATAAAGCTTACGGTTTATTTTGATTTCAACCTGTTTTTAAACTTTTATTGGGCTGCAGTCAAAACTGTAATGTTTGTATTTCTTTGTTACTGCTTTTTTTAATAGTTAATATGTTAAACCACTGGACTCTTATAATGTATTAATTTGTGAAACTAATTCTAAATGTGTACTGTTTGTCCATATGTGCAACTTACCATTGTGCAAACAATAAAACAATAATGCTGTGATCCTTGTAATACATATTTGCCTATCAGAGAGATCATTTCCTGTCGTTCTCCTACATTATAGGAGAAACAAAAATCTCATTGGCTAATATGTAGAACTGTTCTTCCTAGAATTCGTATCGTGCAGAATTGTTCTTGCTGAAGTTAGGGCCTTGATCCTGGATTGAAAGTGTGGAGAGAGAGGGAGTGGAGGGAGAGGAAGTAAAGGGGAGGCATTGTATTGTGGGGTTGTCTAGAATTTCTCCACAGTGAACGATACAAACCTGGATCATGGTGTAATGTAACACAGCGCTAGGAATGGCTTTGTAAATTGGGAAACAGTCTGAGCCTCCTGGCTACCTGTGCTGTTTCTTTTCCTATTAAACAGCAGTTATGTCCTTAATTTAGCCTAACTGAAAAAGTGGTTATATAATAGAATAATCACATACAGTAGTAGAAACTGAAGTCAAAATGGGATTTGAAATAATTACATTCCCAGACTATTACTGGGGTGGTTGAATTTAGCCATGATTTTTGAGGATCAGCACTGTAGACACTCTTTCAAATTATTTTTCCCCCAATTTAAAGATGTGTTAATATGATTAGAGTGTAAAATACAGGTGCATTCAAGTTGTGGCTTGGTTTTCTACAAAACAGGTTAAGAAGCTGACCTATATTTAAACACCATGAAATTAAATCAAGTCTAGATTATATGTTCTGTCAAGAAAGGAAGGTCTGGTCTGGAAGAAGGTTCAAGTCCACATGCAGGGCATGGTTTTCTCTTAGTTTGTACCATGTTGTACAGCTGTGGTATAAACTTATGTATGTGACCTCTTTCTTTTACTAGAACTAATTAGTTTTTCCTTCAGCGTTCTCCCTACCATGAAGATAGCAGGAGAAGGGAAAGAGCTGTGCCTTAGATTGCTTGGTTCAGGAACCTCTTTCTGATCCAGAACTTTCTTTGCGTTTGCATATGTCTCTGTTTCTGTCAAATCAGTTAGGTAGATACTACACTTACCTACTTCTTTCTTGTGGATTGTGAGGGAGCAGATTGAAGTAAGGTGGAGTGGGTCAGAGTTTATGCATCTTCCTTACCACAAAAAATCCAAATTCAACTACACTCCATCTACATGTTCTGAACATAACTGTATTTTGGATCATGATTGCATTTATAGCAATTTTTTAAAAAATTGAAAAAAGGTTCAAGAATACACCTTTAGTGGCCTTCTCCCCCACCCTTTGATGTCAGTGGTAATTCTTTAGTTACTTCCACTCCACTACTCATGAGAACAGTAGAAATATCCAGTCATTTATGTCAGCTCAGTTATGTTACTGGTTATACATGGAATGTCTCAGCAGAAGCAGCACCTTGTAGATTCTTAACGAGAAATTAAGAGTATCTATCAGTATCATAGAGCCTAAATGCCTTATGCTCTATAAAAAGTTTGTTTCCCTAAAACTTTTTCTAGTTTGTAAGAACAAAGAACTATCTATGTACAAAAATTTCCAGCAATAAATTATGTAGTTTTGGAAGTAACTGCTGGGGTTGTGCTGTCAGGCTGTTTCTCTCTTCCCTCTCATTAAGTACCTTCCAGCACTGTGGCTGCTGTCTCCAGGCACTGATGGATGGTTAAAGTATCACGGTCATTGACTGGTATGGATTGTCATGGAAAGGGACACCTGGGTTTGGGGAGGGGTGTGACACGGAGTTGATGCCTGCAGCAGCTCTGGAAGAGTGTGGTTACCCACTGTGACAGCGTCCATGGAGCTCCAGCGCAGCTGAGACGTCCCATCTCCACTCAACCAGGCTGGTAGGTTCCTTAAAAGGAGGATGGAGGTGTGATGGGGGTGAAGTGTGGGGAGAGGTGAGGAGATGTAAGGCACAAGGCTTGCTGCTGTGAATGGGATAATTCCTTATAATTCAGTTCAGTATCATTTCTTCTGAGCTTGATGTTGAGTGTTCATCAGGAGGCTGCCAGTTACCACCACGGGACCCTTGTGGGAGTAGCTGACAGGCAGCACGTGCAGTGAAATGGTCAGTGACCTGCCATGCCACTTAGAGAGGTGCAACTCTGTGAGGCTGCATGGAATCCACACAAGGATACTGCAAGAGCTAATGGAAGAACTGAGCTACTTTCAATCATTTACCAGGTCCTGGCTAACCAGAGAGGTCGTAGCTGACTGGAGGTCAGCCAATGGGATACCTATCTGCAAGAAGGATCAGAAGGATGATCCAAGGAACTACAGGCCTGTCAGCATGACTCAGTGTTGGGGAAGCAAATTTGGAACAAATCATCTTCAGTGCCATCATGTGGCCTGTTCAGGACAACCAGGGGATCAGACCCAGCCAGCAGGGGGTTGTGAAGGGCGGGTCCTGCTTGACCAACCTCATCTCCTTCTGTGACAAGGTGATGACAAGCTCATGGATGAGGGAAAGGTTATGTATGTGTTCTGCCTGGACTATTGTAAAGCCTTTGATATGTTCTCCCACAGTGTCCTCGTGGAGAAACTGGCTACTCCTGGCTTGGACAGGTGCATTTGTTTCAGTAGTAGTGGTGCCAGCAAGAGCAGGGCAGTGACCGTCCCCCTGCACTGGGCACTGGTGAGGCCACACCTCAAATCCTGTGCTCAGCTCTGGGCCCCTCACTGCAAGAAAGGCATTGAGGGGCTGGAGCGTGTCCAGAGAAGGGCAAGGGAGCTGGGGAAGGGTCTGGAGCACAAGGGCTGTGAGGAGCAGCTGAGGGAGCTGGGGGTGCTCAGCCTGGAGAAAAAGAGGCTCAGGGGCTCATCACTCTCTACAGCTGCCTGAAAGGAGGGTGCAGCCAGGTGAGGGTCACTCTCTTCTCCCAGGCAACAAGTGACAGGACAAGAGGAGGTGACCTCATGTCGTCCTAGGGCAGGTTTAGTTTGGATATTAGGGAGAAATTCTTCACCGAAAGTCTTGTTGACAAGCACTGGAACAGGCTGCCCAGAAAAGTGATGGAGTCACTATCCTTAGAAGTGTTCAGAAACAATGTGGGCTTGGTGCTTAGGGAGAGGGGTTAGTGGTGAACGTGGCCATGCTAGGTTAATGGTCGGACTTGATGTTTTCAGTCTAAACAATTTTATGACAAGGTACGTCACCTTTTGCTTCCTTGCTGTTAACATTTTCTGGCACACTTTTTTTTAAGGTGGTAGAATTTTGTTGAACTTTGATATTTGAACAATCCTTCTGACCCATTTGCCTCCTGTTGCTAGGAGGTTTATTACTTAATGCTTTTTTTCATTCCGCCTCAGGAATTTAATCTTTATAACCCATGGCTGCTGTTAAATGCCACAGTGAGGAGGTAAGTAGGCTGTGTGTTTCATTAGCTTTGTTTTCTCCTTTAGAAGTAACACAATTCTAGCTTCTTATGAACAGGCTATGATTAAGTTTAGGAGCTTCTACAAACTAGAAGAGCTTCTGGTTTGATTTTACTTTTGTTTGAGTACAGTTCAGCCCTCACCAGGATATCAGGTCATTTCTGTTGAGCAGCTGTATGGAAAACTTGGAATACATACTCCTGTCCCAAAGAGGTTAATAGCTGAAGAGGCAAAAGATATTTGTTTGTTCAATTAATGTTTCCCAGACTGATGGATTTCTCTTTTTTTCTCTTTAATGCAGGGATCACTGTACGCCGTGTGCTTGGGTACCAGCAGGACAGCAGTTTATTAGAAAGTCGTGTAATTGCTTCCAAAATCAAGTTCTGATTAGAAGCTGGCATATAGCTCCTGGGCAAAAGATCTCTTGCTGGCTCTGTTCATTTAATGTGGCATTTTGTGATAACAGGATATGCTTCTGGGGTGATGATGATCCTGGCCACAAAAGAAAGCTAAGAGGATGAGATTTTGATCAGTCCCTGTGCTGTACTAAAATGGGAAAGAAACACTCCATGAATATTCAAAGTCAAAATCAAACTTTATTATATGAAACTTGAAAAATACCATGTACTCTTATTAAGAGGAGAAGGGGATAAATTCTCATGGGGAAAAAAATGGTGACAGGCAGCTTGAGTAGACTTTGAATTGAGTGAAACCTTGGGGAAAAAAGTAGGCACAAGCTGTGTAGAGTTGGGTACTCTATTAACTCCATGGTTAAGTACCTAAGTAGAAGCTACCCTAAAGTGAAAAAAATACCCAAACCTTCTCATCCTGTTAACAGTGTTTGCATTCCTTGGCTGTTTGGGCTATCCTCATTTCTTTATTAACATACACATAAAGGGAATCTAATCTTTGAGCATATTTGCTGTGGTTCTGTCTGGGGATAAGGTAAGATAGATGTGATAAAGATGTCCTTACTGGAAAAAAAATCCATCTTTCAAAACTAAGTTTGGAATGAGTGGGCCCAAATGGTAAATGGAAGCAATGGCAGTTAGTCCTTAGTAGTGTGGGGACATCTCTCCATCTCTGCTGGAGGCCTCTCATTTTGTGACAATGTGTGGAGGAGTGATGGTGTCTCTTACACTGTGCTGCCTTTGTTTGGTGCAGCTGTGTGTGGCACAGCTCTCCAGAGTGTTGCCTCCTTTAACAACTACAGGGGCTCTAATTTAGCACCAGGTCAGACCAGCTGAATGGACAGAAGTGGTAGTGAAGGAAGGTGCCATGGAAACGAGTCTTAGTAATGCACATTACATCAGTCTCAAATAGAAATTGTCTTTTATCTTATTTTATTTAGTTGCTAACTATGCAGCAGGCAGATGTTCACATACCTCCAGCATCTAAACCAGACACAAGCCCTATTCCCAGGAATAGGGAGACCTTTGGCTGCTAACTAAGCTTATGTGGTATGGACCACAGAGCAAAGCTCTTACCTGATCCCATGGCAGCAAAGAGAAGTTGATGCTGAGCACTGCTCTGAGACCGAAGGGGGAAGGCTTTTAACATTGCTTATGTTGGTTTTGGGTGTGATGATGCTGTCAGTGCCAATAGCAACCTCTCACTTGTATTGGGGATGTGAAAAAGAGGCTGGAACTGCAGAAAGATTGTGGCAGTTCGTTGAAATTTAATTTCTGTGGTGGAGATGCAGGTCTAATACAAAGGTATATTAGCTTCAATTTATACTTTATTAGTAAAAATATTTAGCTAGAAATGCTCTTCTGAGTAATTTGTCATTTTACACTTGAGAACTGTCACCTTCAGCATCACCTCTCCCCATGACTTATTTCTAGTGATGCAGCAGCTGGTGCTTGTTGCTCTGTCATGGTGATACCCACATTTGGAATGGCATCAGGGCTTGCCAGGCTTTGGAGCTGCTGGAAAATACAGGGGCAGAAGGGATATGGGGGAAAGATCCTGGTCTCAGGTAGATGAATGGTGATACCAGTCCACCAGTGACAGAAATAGTGACATAAAATGCCTAACACTGCTGCAGAGTGCTGGATGTATCCTTTAAAGTTAGCCCTGGGAAGTGGGGGGAGGGGCAAAATTCCAAAGACAAGAAGATAATTGTCAAGTAAAATAGTTTGCCAAGCTAGATAATTGTCAAGTAAAAGAGAAATTATTTAAACAAATACAGTCTTCTTTACTTCTTTTCTAAGCAGTATATAAAATGTCCTGATCTAGAAAATATTCTCATAAATATTGTTAATTTTCCACAACAAGTTGCTGCTTCTTGCCTGTCTGCAGTAATAATCCCTATATAACCCCCCAAACTGCAAATTTAGCTGCATTAAGTCCTGTTGAGCTGTACTATAAGAAGGAGTGGGGTTTTTTTCCCTGCTGGAACCTTACTGATTTCACTGCACAGGCAAAAAATGCAATAAAAAGCAACAGCTGCAGAGTGATGCTACCTCAGCTATAAGATGCCCAAATCCTTGTCTTGCACTATGGCTTTACGAGGTGAACAACAGCAAACTTCTGGGTTTAAATATCCTTAGTTTTCTCTTCCTCCATTTGATAAAATGCTCATGTTTTGTGCTCTGCATGGCATAAACAGAAGGGTGAATGTGGAAAACTCCTGTACTTTCCTGGAGTTTTCTTTTTTTAGTTTAAATGACTTTTTAATAATGATGTCTTGTCAAATTGGCTAGCCTCACTGTGAAGGCAGATGGTGGGATGATGGATTTAGTCCACAAGTAATTCTTCCTCTGGTTTTTGTATGTGGAGTGGAAAAAAATACTAAAATTCTTTTCTTTTCTTGCTAGTGGCTGGAGTGGTTGGTTGGAGCAGAAGTAATAAATCAATTAGGAAACAGCATCCCTTTCAATTTAAAACTGTGCACATCAACTTTGTATCCAGGCTTTTTAAATATATTGTACAGCAATCTGTTGTGTCTGCAGCAAGTGGAAGCTCCAAAAATCAATGCACTAAGACTCGAGGGAGAAGAGCCTGACATTTGTATTAATCAAGGCTGTCTGAGTCGTTGGACAATGCTAACAGGCTCCCTAAAGCTCTGCTCCGACTGGGTTGTGCTGAAACTGGAGGATGTTTTCTGAGTGGCAGCCTCCTCCTGCACTTGTGGATTTATAGGGAAATGTCCCCCAGCACTTGGAGATACTGTTACCCGCTCCCCTCCCTTCAGCTGCATCCCCCAGCCCCGTTATCAGGACAGCGGTGCATTTTGGAGCCAGACGGGCGATACGGGAGGTGCCTGTGCCGGCTGTGATAAGGTGGTGCCAGCACTGATTCCTGCTGTCACTGCGGCGTGTGCTGGGAGCGAGCGCTCACAGCAGGAGCGGAGCTGTGCCTCCTGATGTGCTCGGTGCCGGTGCAGCCACTGCAGATTCACAGCCCAGCCCCTGAGGAATGTGCTAACTTCATATCCCTTCATTCAAAGCCATCTTTACAGTCCTTTGCCTCATTCTGTGCCTGGTTTGTTGTTTGGGTTTTTTTTTTTCCCCTTGGGTCATCTTGATCTAATTATTCTCCAGGAAATGAGAGCCAATAAAAGAAAGCCTTTTGCTATGAGTACACGTGTATTCTAAAATGTAGATATTAAATATGTTCCCTAAGCAGAAATAAAAACCAGTCCAGCTTATGCAACCAATACCACAACTGGAGTGGCTGTTTCCACCCTTAAATGTACTGATGGTGTTTAAGTTATACTTGCCACAGGTACACTAGTGTGAAAAGTACCTAATAACCAGGGTGGAAAGAACAGGAAAGGAAAGGCTACTAAGGTAAGCTCATATATTCTGGTAATGATCCTCACCTGGGAAATTGTGTTGGTATAACCTGTCAGTATGGATTGCAATCTCAAATTCAATGGTTCTCCATACAAACTCCACAGCGGAGTTTCAGCAGTGCTACTCTTCTCACTAACTTCACATGGGGGCAGCAAGGCATTGCTTTAGCAGCGGGAAATACAGTTTTGCCTGAGAAGTGATTTTGCTGGGATAAATGGACAAGATGCAGGGATTTCAACTCCAAGGTGATTTGTTTCTAAGTTAAAAAACCTGCAATAAAACAAACTGGTTTTAAACTAACCCCCCTGCATGATCAGAATGAATTCCTCTATTTTGTGTTACCAGGAAGAGGAATCTCTGCTGTTGAAGTGTACAAAAAGCAGTAAAATCCATCTCTTGTGGTAAGCATGGCCTGATTTTTACATGCCAAGTCATCTAAACAATAGTACCATGATGTTGAGTTCTAGCTGAAGATTTCAGGCTATGTTTAATTTACAATTCCGATTTGCAACGGTAGAGCCAAAGTAATTCTAGAATCCAGATTTTTAAGATTCCTGATAAGGTTGCAAAATTGTTTGACAGTAATGATGTAAGACTAGGTATGTGAGCTAAATAAAATGGGGAAGTACATACATCTGCCTGTTTGGCATCCAGGGCTGGGCAGTTGAAAGCAGATAATCTCGCTTGTGCCCAAGTAACAAGGCTACCAGGAATGAGACTGGAAATTCCAAAGGGGAAAAGAAGACAGTATCCATCTGCCATTTAAGCTTTATCACCAATGGGTCAAAAAGAAAAGAGACAAGGCATTGCTGCCAGTTTTGTGTTCTCTCTTACCATCAACAATGTGACAAGCTTCAGCAGCATGGTTTGAAAATACAATAGAGAAAGCAAAGCATCCCTAACAGCAAGAGCCGCTTACACAGCCACAGAAGCTCACGGCAGCTTGGAGAGCCATGTCACAGGGTTTTCCTTTTCCTGGCCCCAGGAGAGACTCCAACCAAAACAGAGAGATACAGAATAAGGTGAGAGGTCTGTGTTCATGTGTAGGATAGACACCCAAAGGGGAGGATAGTGGCTGTTGTTTCTTGCTTATTGTTATGGTTTCCACTAATTTGTCCTTTCTCTTCTTTCCTTCCTGTCCAATGTGTGCTGGCACAGCCAGCCCAAACAAATGTTTGTGGTACCTCGCTGTGAGTGGCTCAGCAGCTCAGACTCAAGGTGGGGTGTCCTCATTTTTCCTCTTCTTGAACTGGGAGCTGTTCAGAATGAGAGATGTGCTTTTGCATTTTCTCTCTTTTCGTGCCTTTCTTACTCCTGTTGTCTTTTTTTTTTTTTTAAAGTAGGAGCTGTTGTATTTGCAAAGAACTTTAGGACAAGGCATGCCAGCCCTAGGAAAGCAAAGCACTGTGCTCTGAAAGCACAGAGATACTTTTGAAAAAATTTTATCTGGAGAGACACTGTAATAGAAAAACAGAAAAAAAACCAAAAAAAAACCCCTTGTTACAATAAGGAGAATGCCTATCAATGCAGTGACTGAATGAATTTACAAGGTAAGAAACCAGTCTTAGAGAGCCACTTTAAACATATGGTGGCCATTATCCCACAGCAGCTCTGCCTTCAAGGATCAGCATCCAGGCTGGGCAGTGGCACAGGCAGCTGTGCCACAGCTCTGTGCCCAGGCTACAGGGATGCAGGTGCTGCTCTCACACAGCCAGTGCCATAGCTGGCTGTTGGGTCCTATAGATGCTGTAACGTGCTGTAGATTGACTCAGCCCCTACACTGCTGCACAGGTAGTTTGCAGCTCAGAGTGTTAAAAATCATGTGGAAAATGCACTTCACCTATTTCAGACAACTAGCAAAAGTGCTTTTAACTCTTATTTTCCCTGCTCTAAGAGAGACGAATTTTCAGGATTAGCAGAACAGCAGGTGAGTTCTTCAAATTTCCAAAATAAAACATTGTATTTGCTTTCCTGAGATCATGCATTTGTCTGGAAAATGGCAACGAACATTTCTACTGACCCTAAAGCCTCAGAAAACTATACCTGGTAGTAGTAGTAGTACAAATTGAGAGACTTGTAGAAAAAAAAATAATAAAGTTTAAGCACATGATAGAGATTTGTAGACTATATGATCATTGCTGAAGGCATGTAGGCTTTAAAAGTCTTTTCCCACTCCAGCATCTCTATGTTATTTCAATTATATCTAAAAGCTGCACTATGCTGATATTGATGGGATGTGATGTGTTTGCTGTCCTACAAAATCTGGGATGGGTTTATTTTACATTGAAATAGATTGAACTAATATAATGAGATTGCTTGACATGGGAAAGCTAGTGAAAAAGTCACAGAGAAGAAAAGGCTGTTGCTATATTTATGTGTTCCAACATACTTTGGTTTCTGGATTTTTGTGAGCTTTTAAATTTAAATCATAGGGATATTACCTGATCAGCTTGTAAAGACAGTGAAAAAAAACCCCATCCCAAACTCCACTAATTAGTCTATTGCTAAATAGGATCTAAAGCATTTTGCAAAGTGCCAAATGTTTCAAGTCTCACAAAAGCATAATGAGGTACACTATTATCTCTGCTGTTATCCAGGCAAGTTGAGACAAATCCTGAACTTGAATATATAAAGTCCCTGTTACAGATAATCTCTGCAGGGGATCTGGTGCTGGTATTTTATTATGATCACGACTCCTAACTTGGAGTACAGATCAGATTAGATAGTCTGCTTTTAACCTCTCTTCTCACAGTCTGGTTTTGCTATTGAAAGAGAACCACCTTACTGAGTATCAGTGAACCATCAACTCAAAGGATGGGGCTGGGAAAGTATTTTGCTTGCCACGTATAAAAGAACTAAGAAGCTGCTTTTCTTATTATGAAAATGTGTGTCTAACCCAGATTTAAGGAAAATGATCTCGTAGGAAGACCTCTGTGAATGTAGGCATTTAACAGCTGCTGTGCTGTCGCTTGTGGCTGCCAGACATCCAAAGACAGGTCACTGGCAGGAGCTCATGGTTCTGATTCCATCCCCAGGCAATCCCCTTCCCTCCCCGTGCCCCATGGCTGATGAGGGTGTCTCGAGCTGTGAGTGCTGTGAGGAACATGGTCTGAGTGTATGAAATCTGTCACTGGCCAGGGCTGTCTGTGGTGGATTCTGGGGAGCTGCTACTCAAGTTTTGAGATGGAGCATCTCAAACCTCATCAGTTGAATTGCTGCAAGTTTCTTCTCGTTCAGCCAGCTGGACTGATTGGCTGGTGTAAAACCTGTCGCGCTGCAGCCCCGTTTCCATCTTGATAAGTGCAAACTTTCCCAAAGGCTAGCTGCGCCGGGTTACCAATCCTCTCTGAGGTAGGTAAGGCATGAGGTGTGTAGGAGCCGCCTGTGCACCCTGCCCTTGCAGCAGCACAGCTCTGGCCATGGGCTGAGCTGCAGAAGGGCCACGGCTGGGAAAGAACTCCCTGGGAGCAGCAGCGAGGCTGAGGGGGTGGAACGCATTTACCCGGCCCCTAATTTGACCAGAATCTGGTGCTCCAGACCAGCAACTCAGTGAAAGCCTAGAGCTGTCAAGGACTGGCTGAAATGAGAATAAAAGAGGGGGTGAAGACGGAGGAGGACAACAGCTAAATTGAGGAAGAAAATCTTGAAGGTATGAGAGAAATACACAACACCTGGTAGTTGCCTTCCTCCCGGTGAAATCCCTTTACCGTGGAGTTTAAAACCAGCGCCACTTATCAGAGCTCCCCTGTTTGTGCCTTTTTATTAAAAGAAGTCTTTTTTCACTTGATGCAATGCATTGTAAACCAGAGTTGTGGCTGGTGTCAGGACAGCTGCCTCACAGGGAACGAGAAAGCACAGACTTTCTTGACGCTTCAGCAGCTGAAGGGTACATCCTTGTGCCCGGCCGCCGGCTGCCACCGACTTTTCAGAAGTCGGTGAGGCGAAGGCAGGCCGCCGGGCCGGTTCGGGTGGCGGTGGCGGTGCCCTGAGGGGCAGCTCCAGGGCCCCGCGCGCCCCGCGCTCCCTCCCGGCCAGCGGCGCGACCCCCGCCCGCGCGCTGGGACCGCCCCGTCGGGCGGGGCGGGCGCATGCGCGCCGGGCAGCCCCCGCCGCCTATAAGTGCGGGCGCGGCGCCCCCCGCGCCGAGCGGCGGAGCGGGCGCGGCGCCGGACGGGGCGCACCGGGAGCAGCGCGGCACGGGCTCGGCGCGCCCGACCCGCTCCGTCCGTGGGAGGATCGCGGGCTCCCGCCGTCCCTCGCCCATGGGCGCGGAGGAGGGCGCGGGCCGGGCGGGCGCGGCGAGGCGGCGGGGAGCGAGAGCGGAGTAGCGGCGCCCGCCGGTGCGCCCCGGGCGGCGGCTCCGCACCCCGCGGGCCGGCCCCGGGCATGCGGCGGCGGCGGGACCCGCGGCCAGAGTCCCCGCAGCGCGGCGGCTGCCTGCCCCGGGGGGCCGGGCGGCGCTGCCCCGGCGCGGGGGGGCCCTGACGGAGCGGCCGCCCCCCCGGCGGCGCCATGCGGGGCTGGCTGCTGCTGGCGGCGCTGGGCTGGCTGCTGCCGGCGGGGGCCGCGGCCAGCGGCGAGTACTGCCACGGCTGGCTGGACGGGCAGGGCGGCTGGCGGGACGGCTTCCAGTGCCCCGAGCGCTTCGACGGCGGCGACGCCACCATCTGCTGCGGCAGCTGCGCCCTCCGGTACTGCTGCTCCAGCGCCGAGGCGCGCCTCGACCAGGGCGCCTGCGACAACGACCGGCGGCAGGGCGGCGGCGAGCCGGGCCGCCCCGGCAAGGACGGCCCCGACGGCGCGGCAGGTGAGGCGGCCCCGGCACCCTGCGGGTGTCTCCGGCTCGGCGGCTCCACGGGCGCCCTGGCGGGTTTGCGGCGATCTTCTTGCCCGCCCCTTCCCCCGTTGCCGCAGGTTCCCCCCTCCGTCGAGCCGTGGGGCAGGACGGATGGAGTCGGCGCTGGCCAGGCCCGGCGGCCGCTCTTGCACGGGGAGAAGTGCCCAAGCTGAAGGCCTGCCTTTCCCGCCCTGCCTGCTGGAAATCCCAGCCACGTCTCTCTCAGAGCAGGTGACACCGCTCCCCCGAGTCCCGGGCCGGCCGTCTCGGCTTGGCACGGCTCTGCCGCCACTTTGAACGGGCTCCTCAGCCATGGTTGAGCTCCCCATTGAAAAGGCAAGGAAAAATGAGACAACCCGTATGAACAGATCAGAAAAAGTAACAGGATATTTCAAAAGGACTCTGGCTGGTCCCCACTGTAATTGTGTATGTTCTTTCAGCTCTGATATCCCCACTTAGGACTGGTTTTACAAGATTGAATTTCAAGGATAAACTCAAGTCTTTCTACTGCTGTTTAAAAAAGCCCCGGTGGCTCCCCAGCACCCTTGCTGCCATCCACATATTGCTGAGTGCAGGAGAAGTAGCCTGAAGTGATGTTATAATTAGGACAGATTTACTCCTGGAAAACTTGCACATTACAGCAAGTGTGTGCACCTGCTCAAGAGCTGCTGTAGCGCCGAGCGCAGAAGTGGAGACGATGTTTTACAGGCTTTTGTTTAAAAGTACTAAAGTGATGGAAGGAAAGTGGCCTTTTGGCTATAACTCGCTTCATGTAATCAGCTGTGCCAGGAAGTATTCTGACTTGAGCAGACAGATAACCCCCTCTGCAGTTCTGAGAACAATGCATTTTTTTAACAATTTATTTTTTTTTAATTGAAAATTTATTGCTTTGCAGGTTTGGGAGCCATTGCCCTGTGCTGGCACTGATTAACTTGCAGGTCATTAGCAGTGGCTGCCTTAGCAGGGTCAGACAGGGTCAAGCAGGGATCCATAGCCCTGCCTGAGTCTTGGAGCTGCCAGGTTTTGGTGGAAATGATGAACTCCAGGCATGTTGGAGGGAGCATTCACAAGCACTGAAGGGAGACACCTTCCCTTTGTTATTTATGGATATATCCATACAGATTTCTTACTGAGGCAGAGAAAAAAGCTTTTTCCCTGGGACTGCAGAATGGATTAGCTCAGCTGGATAGAGCATGGTGCTTGTAACACCATTGTGGGTTTGGTCTCTGTGTGGGCTATTCACTTAAGAGTTGAACTCAATGATTCTTGTGGGTCCTTTCCAACTCAAGGGTATTCTGTGAAATCTGTACGTGCAGCCCAGATTCTTCCAAGGATGGTGTTTACCAGCCTGGGTGGCTCCTGGTGCCACCAGTGAGCATCATCCATACTTTCAGCTCCCACTCCTTGCCCACCCTCAGTCCTCCTGCCCTTCATTAGGCTTCACAAGGAGAAATGCTACCCCTTTGGAGCATGGTGCTGTCTCTGCACCACCTGCTCTGTGGTTTCTCCCTAAACCCAGGGCGGAAGTGCAGGACAGGTGGATGTTCATCCCCAGGGCTGTAGGGTGCCAGAGCTCCTGTGACTACTGTCTGGTCACTGTCTGGCTGTCACCCTGCCCCATTGGGCTGACAGCAGCCAGAGTGAGCTGGTAATGGAGAGGGATGTCATGTGGCACCAGGGTTTGACTACCCCGTGATCCTGAGCCCTCAGTAGGGATCCTGCCCCAAAGTATCTCCCTAAGGCACTGTTCAAAGCCAGCTGTATCTTGCCTGATTTTTCTAGTAGGGAATATTGGAGACAGGGGTTGATGAAATGTGGCCAGTGGTTACTGTGAACTAGACCACCATCACCAGGAGGAAAATTTAAGCCATTGGGTTTAGCAGCCCTTTTTCATCATTCGGGTATAAAATGCTCCACTTGTATTGGCCTGTGCTGGGAGGAGGTGGCCTCTGCTTGGATGAGGGGGGGACTTCTGCTGGAGCTGCTGAGGTTTGTCCTTGACCCGCAGTGACAGTGTTTTCCTTGCTGTTGCAGTGCCCATCTACGTGCCCTTCCTTATCGTGGGATCTGTGTTTGTCGCCTTCATCATCTTGGGGTCACTGGTGGCAGCTTGCTGCTGCAGATGCCTGCGGCCCAAGCAGGAGCCCCAGCAGAGTCGAGCCCCTGCGGGCACCCGCCTGATGGAGACGATCCCCATGATCCCAAGTGCCAGCACCTCCCGGGGCTCCTCCTCCCGCCAGTCGAGCACGGCTGCCAGCTCCAGCTCCAGCGCCAACTCAGGGGCCAGAGCTCCACCGACGAGGTCCCAGACCAACTGCTGCTTGCCAGAAGGGACCATGAACAACGTCTACGTCAACATGCCCACCAACTTCTCGGTGCTGAACTGCCAGCAGGCCACGCAGATCGTGCCGCACCAGGGCCAGTTCCTGCACCCGCAGTACGTGGGCTACGCCGTGCAGCACGACTCGATGCCGCTGACCCCGGTGCCCCCCTTCCTGGACGGCCTGCAGAGCGGCTACAGGCAGATCCAGTCTCCCTACCCACACACCAACAGCGAGCAGAAGATGTACCCGGCTGTGACTGTGTAGTGCTGCCGCCTTCCCATCCCCAGCCGGCCCATCTTAATATCTGAACTGAAGAGAGGAGAAATACTTCCTTGGAACAAAGCTCCCAGAACACCACTTGTAAATAATTTTGAAAGGCTCATGCATGTCAGACAGTGTTTATAAACCATTTATTTTCTTTGGGGTCTGTTGCCAGGAACTGTAAGGATGATATCTCGGAATTAACGTTGCCAGATACGCTCTCATTCCGGCGCGTGATTTACGGCGGCGAAGGATTACGCTGGAAATGCATATGTATTTCACATCACTGTGCTCGTGAGATAAATGCCGGAGCCACTAAGTGCCCTTCAGGTATGACATGGTCACAAGTATTTGCCTAATTAATTCTAGAAAGAGTTTTGTTACACTGTGCAAGACTGCAGTACTTCAGAAACCTCTCCGCTCCCAACTCCATAATGACATTTCCCGTTGCTTTACAGACAATCACAACTGAGAGCCAAACAGTGCAATCCCTGGGTGCCAGGAGCTGGTACCAGCCCCATGGCTTCTTACACACACCAGCTTTGGGGTGAAAGGCCACCAGAGGCTTGGTCTTGCAAAGACCAATTTTCTTTCTATTATGTAGGAATTACAAGAGTGAATTATTCTGCTCTTCTTTCCAGTGCACTTGAAACCCTTCTTGATTTGGTTTTGTGTCAAGATCAGGACCCAGCAGTGGTTTGCACAGACTTTTATCTTTGTGAAGGTTTTACTAAAACCAGGGTACGAGGTGCTTGCTCTTTGTGACGCTCAGCAAAGCTTTTGGTACAGCTGGCAGTGTCTGAACTGAACCTGCCTTGGCAGAGGAAGGTCAGACTGTGGTTCCAAACATGCCTGATTTAACCTCACTTCCCATGAAACAGGAAAGCCGTGTGCATATGCCCACAAAGGTGTCAGCCCCAAAGCCTGCTTGCATTGGAGTCTGCCTGTAGGAAAATGGACTTTATCTTGTCCCCTGTGAGCCAATTCCAAGTCCCCTGCCCTACCCCATGGGAATGGGAGGAGAGTGTTACACAGAACCCAGCTGGGATGTGAAGGGTTGGTGGAGGTTTGAAATGCATCCTCTTCTCTCCTTTACCCTTGTAGCAGGGGACTAGGGAGGCACAGCTGTATTTAAAAATAAGGGAAAAGCCCAACCAAAGGACAAAGGTGCTTGTGGTGTCACGGGGGTCATGGAGGTGGTGAGATGCAGACAGGAGCGATGTTTTACGCTGGAGCTTTTGGCTCCGTCCTGCTTTGCTTCATTTGGGGAAAACACCTCTCCAGGTTGAAGAGGCAACAAACAATCAGATCATTCTAATTATATCACCCCAAGTGCAGCAAACTAAGGCTGGTTTTGTCTCTTAAAAAATGTAGCCTCTGGATTTCTATCCGTCTGCTCCTCAGCCAAAACAGTGCAACAGATGATTTGGGGCCCTGTGCCAAAGCCAAGCAATTACTGTAACCAGACCAGTGATGACAAAAGGTTTCTTATTGTCTGATACTGTATCAATATGTAGCAATAACTGTGATGCTATGTTTTGTATGTCTGTTTTTAAATGACACAGAAGGTGCAGACACCTTGCCAAACCCGATGGTTTACACATAAACACGCCACACACAGGCAGTCTGCAGCAGGCAGCCATGGTTTGGCCACTGACAGGGGGAGATGAATAGGTAATTTATCCCAGATCTGTTGCTCCTGGCTGCCATGGCCCACTCAGTGGGCAGGAGCTGGGCAGAACGATTGGTTTGTGAGACCTGGCTTCCCCTCCTGCCGGGCTGGGTGTCTCCGGGTGCTGCTGGAGGTGTGGGATGCTGCACAGCTCGGGGATCTTCGGGGCACTGGGTGCTCCAGAGCTGGGTGCTGCCAGGCTGCTGAGGGACCCCCTGCACTCTCTGGTCTCTGGGGGTGTTGGTTTCTGTCTGCCCACGTGGCAGTGGGGTCACACAAAGCTGGCATCAGGCACAGCTGCCTGTGCTTCCCCAGGAGCAGGAAGCTGCATGGCCAGACAAGCAGCTCCTCCTGTGGTCCAGACTGTGCCCAGCTGTGAACCACCAAGTCAGCTCCCCCCACTGTCTTTGCCCTGGCAAAGACACCTCCTCTGACCTATGAAATTCAGGTGAATCTTTGTATATTGTTTACTTGTTTAAAAAAAAAAATAAGTTAAATTTAAGTCTGTAGAAATTAATTTACAACTGAAGGCAGAGAAACCTGAGTTCTAATGAAAGGAATTTTGTGAGATGTGGTGTTTTTTTTAATGTCATGTACAATAATGTAAAACCAATGTTACCATTTGATATAGCTTTTAAATCTCTGAAAGAGCACTTGCTTTAAAGTGTTTCTTACAACTGAAGAAAAAGGCCCCCTTTGTTTCTTAATAAATACTTTATGGTGTGACTTTGGTTTTGTTTGCTTTGTCATAGGGTTTTTATTTTTTCAGTTAATGTTTTGCTTTCCTGTGTCTACAAAAGAACATCTGACCAGCCCACCTCTCCAGACTGGCAAAACCAAAAATTTGAACTTTTTGCTGTATTTTAAAAGAATAACAGTAAACCCAAAAACTTACAGAGTTGCTGGGTGAAGAGTGTGCTCTCATGGGGCATGTTCTGAGGGGATGTGTTTGGAGAGATGGGGCGCAGGGAGATGGCATCTGAGCATCAGCTAAGATGGGGATCCCTCACCTCAGGTGGTTGGGGAGCAGTAGTGGGAGCAGGATGAGCCAGAGCCTGTGGGCTCATCAAGCTCCCTCTTTTCAAAGAATGCCAAATACTCTGCAGCAAATAGCTTTTTCTGAGGATTTTGGCTTCAGTTGGATTCACAGTTACCAGCTGAACATTTTGAGTGTATAATTCTCAGTAAGCTGCTGTGCTGTTTCCACTGTCCTCTGCATGGGGACCCTTCTTGCTAGAGCAAACTCCATCCTCAGAAGTGAGACCAAAAGCAAAGCCCTGTTGCGCCAGGGGGCATAGCTCCATCTGGGATGAGGCCACTCCGCTTCCCTGGTGTTTGCTCCCTCCTGCTGCTGGTGATGCTGGCACTGCACTGGGTGGGCAGGTGAGTGGCTGGAGGAGCCAAAAGGGCACAGAGAGGAAATTGGGTGATTGTTGGATCTGCATGTTTATGATTCAAAAAAGTAGGAAAGAACAGTCTGGGAAAAACATGGCCTTGATCAGGCTCTACATAGCACATTCCAAAATGCCACAGCTTCCTGGTGTTGGGGGGGAAGGTGAGGTAGCGTGGCTGGAAGCAGAAAGCTGGCAGGGAAGGAGGGGGTCAGCCACGGCTCGGAGCAGATGTGCTGAGGTGACGAGTACTGCGCAGCAGGGGAGGCCAACAATTTGTGTTAAAGCCTTTTCTTGTGTTTTTATCTGTGGAGTTCCTTTGCCCTTGGCAGTCGTTTCCTTCTCGCGCTGTGCCGGAGTTGGCGTGCACAGCAGGCAGTGGTGAGGGTGGGGAAAAGCCCACAGAGGCTGGGCTGGTGCTGCTTTGCCCTGAGCACACACCACCAGGCTGGTGGTGTCCTCACAAGGGGACCCGAGGTGGCTGCAGGCAATCCTGTGCCCAAACCACTAAGCCATGCAGAGAACAGCAGGAAACCACGGCCAGCGACAGGATCCCCTCCCTGCAAACACTCTGGAGCGGAGAAACACTCTGGAATGTCTCACCTCTGAGCCGGGCACATCAGGGGACACAGCCCCTTAGCAGGGGCTTGCATGCCCCTGTACAGCTGCCACCAGCTGTGCCACGGTCATTAGGGGACAGTGGAGGTTGGTGCAGCTGGGGGCCAGTGCTCACACATGGCCCACGATGCCCAAGGGGAGCGAGCCAGGGAGCAGGTCCCAGCTCAGCCCATTAACCTCAGCACCTTCCTTGCAAAATTTGCTGCTCACTTTTGGTCTTGCTGGAGCTCTCCTTCTCCCTCCAGATTTTCTGCTTTTCCACTCTTTTCCTCCCACTGAAGTCATTACTGAATATTATTCCCCACATGTATTCCCTTCTATTTTTCCAAGCTGAATCTCATTTTATTGTTTCCTCCTTGTATTTCCTGCTTCTCAGTAGGTCCCTTTGTAATATTTCTCTGTCCTCAGTGGGGCTTGCAACATTTTCCTGCCCAGGATCACTTGCAAATGGACTGAACAAATCACTTAAGCCTGTGCCATCCTTTCTCCCCTTCCCCATCTACACTGAGCAGAGCCAGTTCCATGAGGCCCTGGCCACCCTGGAGGGTCACAGCGTCCCCTGTCCCATAGGAGAGCAATTAATCCTTGTGACAGTATTTCTGTGCAGCCTGAATGGCCAGATAACATCAGTCACTGGTGCTGTAACAGCCTCCTGTGCCTCAGCAATGGGCATATGTCCATCCTGCTGGGCCATGTGCCACAAAATACCAGTGTGGGCTCCAGTGAGGAGGCCTCAGGTGAGCCAAAACTGTGGTTTGGCTGCTTTGCACCAAACACTGCATAGTGCTGGCCTGTCTGCTGCGAACCCTGGAGGTGAGGTTGGCACAGTGGTGTCTTGTCCCAGCACCCTGGGCTGTGCCAGTGCCCCCCATCTCCTGGGGGACATCCAGTCCTGGTCACAGCTTCCCCCCACATCCCTGGGAAGCCACTACAGCCCTGGCACAGGGATGGATTTTCTCCCGCTGCTGCAGAGATCCCCCTTCCTGTGCCAACACTTACTGGTTTTGTGATTTGCTCATAGAAATGCTGTCCTAATTGCTTGGCTTAATTTGTCCTTTTTTTTTTTTATCTGGAAAATCTCAGCACACTGATCTGACCCCAGGCCTTTTTCACCTGGCTTGTGACCCTGCACCTCTCACCTTCTCCAGCTCCTCCATGCTGGCTTGTTTACAACATTTTCCCTGGCCCTCGTGTCATTTCCATCTTCTGCTTGTCCCTGCTGAGGCAGACCTCTTGTGGGGGCAGTTGTGCTGGATGGGAACATCTGGGGCATCTGGTTCATGAACAGAGGCACAGCTTAATTTGGAAAATACCTTCCCACTTAACATCAAAGGTGACATCTTCCAAATAGCAAGAGCAAGGCAACAAACATTCCACTAGGCATGGCTGAGAAGTTACTAGGTGTGCAAGAGGCTGAGTATCCTCTTACTCCCTGATTTTCATTAGAAGAGGGGAGACAAACCTCTCTGGAGTGTAACATGAGTCACAGCTCTCGGATTGCAAGTGCCCCCAGCATTGTACTGGCTGCTGTCTTCGTCAAAAGGAAGTTAGTTGACTTTATTTTTAATATTAATCAATTTCAGTGGCTATTTCTGATGAGATGAAGCCATGCAGGTAACAAACCTGTCACTTGCTGCACTGGGCAAGGCCCAGTGGGCACATCCAGCTCACCAAGGACACAAGTTGGTTTCCATCTGCATTATGCATAACTCATCAGGAAATATGTAAGAAAACTCACCTGTAACCTTGAAATCTTGTCTGCCATCACAGGCTGTTGCAGAGACACTGTTTAGGCTTATAATTGCAAAAAGAGATTTCAAACATTCAAAAAAGAATAGCAATAGTATCTTTCTCCTAAATGTGATAATCCTTTACTTTCAAATAAATTGTCCCTTATTGGCTGTTATCAATCCTTCAGAAAGGCTTCAGCAAAATCAAGGCAAACAGTGATACATGAAGCTGAAAAATGTTTAATTCAAAAGTTAAGTTGCTTTCCATCAAGCCTTCTTCATGTTTAATGCTGAACTAGCTCAGGGCATGGCCTGCCCTGGTTTGTCTCTCCAGGTTAATTTGAAAACGATAAAGCAGAGAGGCAGTACTTGGATCCCATCAATGCTATTAATCCAGGACAAGTAAGCATCATGTCAGACAATGGTAAATGCAGCAGTAAAATAAAAATACTTCTCTATCTCCCTTCCAAGATACTGAGCAGCTTCACAGGATCATTAAAAAAATGGGCTGGATTGGAGGGGACCTTAAAGACAGTCTAGTTCTCATCCCCTGCAGGAGGGGCACGTCCCACTAGACCAGGTTGCTCAGTGTCCCGTCCAGCCTGGCCATGAACACTTCCAGGGATGGGGTAGTTAGGTTTCCTTCCATCAGATTTAGGAAGAGCTTTGAAAGCTGATGGGGACAACCTGGCAGAGTGTTTGATGCTGCTGAGTGCAGAGCCCAGCTTAGCTGGGCCACAAACTTCCCAGAGCTTGCTGGTGCTGCAGATGCTGGCACTGGGGCAGGTCTGACGTGTTGCAGGACAAGACGAGGATGTCAGTGTGTTGTGCAGTCTCTGCTATGATTCAGATGGTAAATATTGGATTATGCAGCTGTTAATTCCCTCAATATTTACTTTTGAGAGACAGAATCCTATTGACTTCTCACAATCAGACAGTCTATGCATGATTGTAAGTACTTCATTATGGGGGGGAAAAATGATTCTCAATTTACATTGCTGCAAACCAAAAGCAACTGCTGTAGATCTACTGTGCAGTCAGAATCAGGCTCTCAGTTTAAAAGCTGAAATGCCACCCTCACTGTGGATGGGCAAAGGCACACAGTCATTCCACAGGATTTAGTTAGCAGGTATGAGAGCGGTGGGCAGCTCAAGCTCTGGTACCTGGCACATCCAAATGAGCTGGCACTAGGATCACACTGTGTTTTTTTATGGACTAAGGCATGTGTTAGGGAGCTTACAGGCAGTTCCTTCCACAGTGTGGAGAAAGGAAGGAGTGAGACGGACCAGCACAGTTACAAAACCCGCAGAATATACAAACCCAATCCACGGTCTCTTTCTTCCAGTCCTTTTCTTCTGAGGGACTGGGGAGTGCTCCTGCTGCCTGTACTGGATACCAGCAAGTACCAGCAGCTCCACAGGACTAACAAAGCAGTCTTGGTTTACTGTGACAGCTGTGCTGGACATTTTTGATGTGGCTGTAGGTCAGTGCCTGGGCCATCAGACAAAGTGGCTGTGAGAGCTGAGGCTCCCAGACTCGCCACTGCAGGATTTAAGTGCTCACTCCTTCCTTTCTGCCCTGAAAGGTTGCAGCTTCTTCCCTTGAGGGCTGCTTTGTGTGACCCAGGAAGCTCAGTGCCCCCACCACTCTGACATGACACCCTCACAGGGGCAGCACCAAATACCAAGGGAAACACTGAGGGGAACCATGACCACTACTTTGACCATCACCCCACTGTCCTTGGAGAGTCATGGCAAGAAAAATGCAACATGAGCTCCCTCTCATCAGGTTCTCCTCACGGTGAACACCCTGGCTGGGCATGGCCACTGCAGCAAGGTCTCACAGCATTGTTCACCATTCCCTTGCCCGGGACACAGCCCATTCCCCATGTGCCCTTGAGCTCCTTGCCCAGTGTGGACAGCCAAAAACCTGCAGTGTTTTTCAGAGATTTTTAAAGCCCCGTTTCCCTGCAGTGCTGTATTTCTGCTGGGGAGGAAGCTCACTGCTCCTTCCAGGTTTCTGAGGACTTGCTGCACCCCAGATGCTGAGGGCACTCAAAGAGGCACAGAGCTGTGCTGGAGGGAGGGCTGGTGACCGGCTACTGCCACAGCAGCACTCACTAAAAGGGATTATGTTTCTGAAATCTTCTTGCTTAACATTCCTCAGCCAGACCTTTCTCAGTTACACTTTCATTTTTTAATGCTCCCATTTCAGACTTGAGCATTAATCTACAGGTTTAGGGACTTTGATTCTTTGTTCTGGTATGAGGCACCGAAGACTGCCATCAACAGACGTAGCAGCTGCTCCGGCAAATATTTGGCTCTGGGACATGAGCACTAGGCTCCCTCACAGCCTTGCCTGTCAGACTGTTAGAGGGAAAGTCTCTGAGGTGATTAGTCAACTAATATATCTAATAAGGGGTTTAAGCAGCAATCCATTATGTTTAACAATTCTGAGACTCATTTCCCTTTCAGTGCGCCATACAAGAGACGACAGTGCAGGGAGCAGTTGGCTGAGCATCCAATTCTCCCACCACCAACTGAATAAGGCTTATTTAAGTTTATCATCAATTCTACTTTGCCATAATTGATTGCCCAGATGTGTGAGAAGCTTTACAAACAGCACAGTTCCTGCTGCTACATGCTTGCAGGCTGGGCTGCAGCTATGGAGGCCCAGGGAAGGAGCAGGCATTTACTGCAGCACGACAGGGATACACAAGTTCATCACTCCCTTTTTATTTCCCTGCAAAGGAAAAGCAGATACTGGTCTGGCTTTTGGGATAAAAAATGTTTTGAAATGTGCTCAAGCAATGACATGTTAAGGGAAGAGGGGAGATTTGGCTTACACCTTTTTTCTGTTCCACAATTTAAAAAAAATCCAGAAATAATTTGTTGTAAAAAAATCTCTCTATGCTTTTTAAAACTGGTTCTGTCAGCAATCTATTAGGAAAAATCCTATTCCTCAAGTTATAGCACCCTAAGGGGGAAAACTTTTAGCCAAACTATATATTAATATGCATTTTGTTTCTGATAAAATCTGTTTAATATTTGGACAAAGGGATCTCTTTGTTAAAGCTCATACCCTTTCAGTTTTCTATAGGGATCTGACAGTGCACATTCCCCATGGTCACCAAAAATCAAGTAAGACCAAACTTTTCTGCAAATTGAACTTCAGCCATAACTTGAGTCCCATTCCTGAGCTGGTGCCAAGTGTCCCCCAGCACGTATGGATGCAGCTCTGCTGGGACACGAAAGCCTTCGTGTGGTGCTTCCTGCTGCCACTTCTGCCTGAGGCCAGGGAGCTCCTGAGCCACTTCTCCAGGTCTGGCAACACGAGCGAGCTTGGCAACGTCAGCTGAGCACCATCAGAGAGAGGTGATATTCCTGAGCAGGCAGAAGCAGGAGAGAGCCTGTCCCTGTGCTCTGGAGGTCTTGCCTCACCTCACTTCTTGCTGCACATGCTCCCCCCTCAGATTCAAGTACCCAGTGTTAAAAATTTTTGCCTCTTGCAAATTTAGCTGCAAGTAAGGGGGCAAGGGAGGGGTTTTAGGGCTTAATTTTCTCCTGCTGTGTCTATGTGACTTAATTGGGACAGAAGACTTCTAAGCTTTATTTTGGTAAAGCCTTGGTGAGATCAAGTATATAATTTGTAGAAGAATCTCTCTCCATCTAGCTTATATAACAAGATAGTTTCCCCCCTGAAGACACTGTTCAAATACCAGTACCTCCTGTCATCTCATCAGTACCATTCTTATTTTGCCATACTAGCCTTGCGTTTGGGGCCTGATTTGAGACCTATTAAAGGAACTCAAGCCTTGCTCTAACGAGCAGGCCCTTAAAACACACCCAAAAGGCCATGAAAAAATAAAAATAATCCATTCAACAGCTTTGCAGACTAAATCTCAAATGTATTTAACACTGAACTCTTGCTGCAAAGCTTGCGGGGGGATAAAACAAACAAGCCTCGGTCCGCTGGATCGCTTTAATAAAAGGTTTATTGGAAATATTTTTGTGCAGACATACAACAGTCAACAATGCTGTTCAAAGCTACAAATTGTCTAAGTTTTCTGAACCTTCTAAAAATACAAGTAAATGACCTTCATTTGTATTCAGTCTGGGAGGGAAACAAACTCCACTGTAATGCAATGCTGTATTTAAACTACCAGAGGACATTAATAGGACCTGAAAATGGTAACACTTCTAGAGGAAAAAACCCACACACCACTGCTGCTCTGCTGGGAGCCAATTAAACATCCCCCCACAGCATCACTCCTCTCTGCATATCCAGATTAAAACGTCTCCATCTGAAACAATATTTAAGCAATTTGAGTACAGATATGACAGACAAGCGGGCACATGACTTGGCTTGCTGATGAAAAAGATGCTGTTAAAGATCCTGTCACTCAAGACGCTGAATATTTGACCTCCCAGCGCAAGGGGCTGCACTTTGGGGGCAGGAGGAGGGACAGGGGGAGGTTTTCAAGTCAGACATCTCTTCCAGCACACACATGTACACAGTCCCAGAGGGCTTGGCTGCCTCACTGCTTTATAACTAGAGCCCTTTAAAAAAAAAAAAAAAAAAGAGTCGAGCAACAACTTTGAGCAACTTTCCAGTCTATGAACTCCTGACGGTAAGAACAGAAAGTACTCTCATTCCCTTTCTGAATCAACGTATCAACCAGAAGGGCAGAGGAGAGCATATGCACTGTCTGGTGAATTCCATGTTGTCTAAGAAACCCTGCAGATGTTTTGAAATGGATTAATTTATGCCAAGACAACATCTGGAACATCTTCGCAGGAAAACCACCCAGTAAGGTAGTTAGAATTCAAAACAATCATGTCTTTCTGTTAATGTTTTTCCCTTGGCTTCATTGCTCCATAATTACAAGGGTGCTGACCTTCCACCTATGCATAGTGACAGTTTGGCAATATATTAACACTTTTCTTCATCGTTAAGACTTCTGAATGATTGCCCAGAGCTGGGGTTGCCCACACAGAATTTGTCATTTAGCAACTTCTGTTCCTCTTTAGTAGCTACAAAGATGCTGAAGCAGAATGGACCTCTTGTGGCAGACTTCAGGAGAACTCATCTCACCTTCTTCATACATAAAGGCAGGCTTTGGATTAGCCACTTTAACTTCTGTCCACACCACAAATGAGCAGGCCATGAATCCAAATAAAACAACCCCTGGGCTTCATAGACTATCATAAAGAGATCCAGGTCCCCAGACTAGCAAGGCCCTTGCACTTGCCTGAGGGACAGGAACCTGCCCAGGAGCAGAATTCCCACAAACTCTCCATGATGGACTGTCAGTCAAGACTGAAATAATTCCAGTGCTCAGTTCTGGTGAGGCAAAGAGGAACCACTGAAATATTTAGCAACCTTCATAACCCAGGAAACAACCTGCTAGAGCCAAAGTATGCTAAGCAGGGGACACTTCTGGCAGGGACTCATTCCAAGCCCAGAACTCAGCTTGGTTCCAGAGAAACTCAGCTTCAGGAGGTAACAGTGCTTCACAAATTCTCATCTCAGCTCCGCTCCCTTCCCAGAGCCACAGGAAGGAAACAAAGCAATCAGCTTTATCACAGCTCCTCATGGATGCCTGAGGAATCCCTCCCCTCACTAACCTCTAACAGCAGCAGTGGTTTTGGCCAATCTATTTTGTTTCCCAGTCCCTTCACCTTTCCAGACAGCCCATCCAAAAGCACATTCCTGGCCAGATAAACTCAGCCAGGCTGTCTAGGTTTCCTGCAGGTCACTGAGAAGCGATCACCTTTGGGATTCACTTGTGTGGCCAAGCAGTGCAGGGCACTTTCTGGTTTTCATTTGCCAACAAAGCTGAAAGCCTCCATTAATCTTACTGCTACACATGGAAAAGGTGCCCATATGGATTTATTTTGTTGTCACCTATTGTACTGACCTATCCTGTGGCCTTCTCCGGACACACAGCTCTGGTCACAGATGCTGAAAGGCAGTGAAGCCTCTCTTGGGTGTCTATAGGATACTGGGAAAAGGTGAGTACAAGAATCCTTCCTGACAGGACAGAAAGGGTCCAGCTGTTTGGAGGCTGAGGAACATGCATGGTCAGTACCACATTTTAGAAGCAGACTGCTACCCAGATACACCAGGTATAGCATAGACACAGCCACATTTTCCTCTCCAACCCCTCAGGTATTTCATACCATCACCATTTCTTGTTAGACTCAGTAGGACACAAAGAGCTCTTCTGCAACCTGATTGAAATTTAAGGCATTGATACTGTGTGATGATTCAAGCCTAACCTCAGAGCTTAACACTAATGAGAAATCTGACAAACCCAAGGTGCTTTCAGGACCAAGCACTCACTCAATACCTGCTCTGCTTCAAACCTGAGCTGTGAGAAGTACACTCCTCAGAGCATTTAAAGATTAAATTAAGTCATTATTTATAAAATCAATGGAGAATGTAAATGGAATATCACTAGTCTTCACTGATGACTGGAGGTAATGTGAAAACAGAGTTAGCCCAAAAGGGCAAACTAAGCCTGCAGGACAGCAACAGTGTAAGGACTGTGCACCTCTTGGGCTCTTGGGTTGTCCATAGGAGGGCTAAGCTGCACCCTGTGTGGCCACTGACCATGTCCCCACATCTCAAATATTCACATAAATAAAGCTTTCTCTGCTTCGTTTATGACTTTATTATTATGACTGTCTCCCACCAAACACACTCATGCTGTAAAAAATAATGTAATCTTGGTAACAGAAGACTTCCCTGCAGCATCTGCTATGAGCTGCTGGCCGAGGCAGGGGAAGAGAGTGCAGAGTTTTGGCATGCACTAAGGGGTGTGTAGTCTAGTGAGCTGCAGATTAGCGAGGCTTGACTGTTATCTTAATTTACAGCTCATATAGTTCATGTTAACTCTACACACATTTTTAGATACATTAGCAGCTTAGTCTGACCCAGATACTTTTATTGGTTATTCGCCATTTCTCCTTGACAAGTTATTACTGACTTCCCATTCTAGCTCCCTACAGCAAGACCTGAAGCCCTGTCAAGGAAAAGAGAATGTCAACAGACTTCTCAGCAGTGCTCAGAGCAGCTCAGGCTCCCGCTCGCCAGCTTTCAATTGCTACTGGGCAATCATTAGAGGAGCAGCAGCTTCTCTGCGAGCTGCGATTACCGTGTTATAAAAAGCAGCAACCAGAGCCAGATCTAATTCAGGAAAATCACCGCTTCCATCTGAATATCCAAACCCATCTCCCTCTGGTCAGTGCAGAGAGCTGCTCAGGAACCCCTTTTCTGATCAGCCCTCTGTAGTTGGGTCTGGACAGTCAGGCAGAAATCCCCCATTCCTTCTGCTCCGATGCCCTGTCTAGCCGATAACATTTTCACGCAGCACTTTCAAAGGCTGCTGATACTGCTCCATGCATTTGCCCTAATGAACAAGGAATTCTGTTGATGCAGAGCAGCTGTCATTCTCCTTCTGCTAACACAGCACCCTCATCATTGCTCATCAAGACAAGCAACTCCAACACCCATTCTACGGCACATTACAATACATTAATTCCTGTAATGACTCCAAAGAACAAGAAGAATGCCAGGTCTTGACCTGGGTGGGTTCTACAGAATTAACCCAGCTAGAGATTAAGGCCATACAGTGATGATAAAGTCTGACCCACTAGCCCCAAGTGTCACATACTGTATAGCCCAGTGACAAATCCCATGTGCAATTCCCATTGAGCTGACAACCAACACACGTACCTCAGTCTAAGCCACCATTCACTCTAGGGAGGGTTTTTGTTTGTGACACACACTGACCTCAATTTACAGGGAGGTCAAAATGATACAGCCCATAGTCTGCACTAATAAAATAAATCACATCAGATGACAGCTGCTCCTCCCCAGCACCTTTCATTACGTTCTGTAAAATTTTGTTGCCCTAAGTTAAGAACAGAAGAAACTCCAGGATTCCTTCCATTCTCTGCTTAACACATTTACTTCCCATTCTTCATTATCCAAAGGCTTTTAAAAGTTTTTTTTCTGCAGTCTCATGAAAAGGCTCCAAATTGTTTACATGCCAATGTTTGGTGTGTAGCTTAGAGCACAAAGACTAAGCTGATCTCATTTTGCCTTGGTGGGAAGTTAATTTTCCTTGTGTTTTTACAAAAGGAAGAAACAATTAGCGGTTCTGAGGAGAGGCTTACACCACACATTTCCTAAACAGATTTGGTTTCTAAATAAAAGGAAGTGTTTAACAGGTTATATCAGCATTAAGATTTAAAAACTCCGGGGATCAGGTTTATTCCCTCCTTATTTATTCTCTGCACTAGTATCTGTGCCTTTAAACAGAACTCCTCTCCCAGAAAATACATACATCCACACTTGGCCCCTTGACATTCATGCCTATGGCAAAATTATTTGCACGTTTTCCTATTGCATAATTGTCTCATTAGCACTGCAGAAAGAAGGTGATGACTTTTCCCTCTGTGCCATCAGCCTAATCCAAGACCAATCCTGACTGGTGCTGCAGGAGCAAAATTTGCCTTTTCTAAAATAGAAGGGGACTCTGAACCTCTGAGGCGGCACTGGAAATCGAATTACAGCACTTGAGTGCTGGCTTTTACTCACAACCCTTAAGGAAGACTAAACCAGTAGGCCAGGCTGGAGCTTTCCTTTCCTTTGCTAAACATAAACATTCATATTCAAATTGCTTTTGGATATATTCAAATCAATAAAAATTTCTGGATGATGGTCAATGGGGCAAAAAACAACGCCAACTTTTTAAATACACAGATGTCGTATATACATTAACCACAAAGCCTGGCTTAAACACAGCAGTATTTACTTTATACTGTTCAGAAACGTGGCTTGGCGACTAAAATTAATAGAACTTGTCTGGAAGACAGCATAAGCTTTCTAAGAGCTCTTTCAGCTTTAACTTATGCCCCAGTTTTTGCCCTTTTTTTTTTCTTTCCCTTCAAAATTCCAATCTATGCAGCAGCACGCCTGTCCCAGTGGCACAGCAAGGCCATGGAGCCAGCATTCCTTCCAGGGCTCATGGGTCTGAGTGTTTTGGGAAGCCTGTTGATGGATCAGATCTAGAAGAGGGACTAGTTTGGCTGAACAAACAAACAGCAGGTCTTCTCTTCACAATGGCCAGCTCTGTGTGTGTCCACACGTGTGCACACATGTGTGTAATCCCTTCCTGCCCTCCTTCGCAAATCTCTCTTACCTGGCCAGGGGAAGGTTTCTTTAGGGTTACACTATCAGCCTCCTATGCAGATGTACATCTTATCAACACATCTGACAAGATGGTACCTTTAAATTGAAATCCTCACTGTTTCGTTCTACTATTAAACTGGGAATGGGGTCATGGAGGGAAGTCCCAGGCTATATTTGAAGTGCACATCCAAACTCATCATGAGGAGGCACCTAGTTGAGTTCATCTTTGTGTACAATGCCATGCACCCAACACAGCTGCCCTGCTAAGCTCTGACTTCCACATCCTGGCTGTGTGAGTAAGCTACTAGTTGGGTTTCAGAAAGCTAAGATAGAACCCTAATACATCCTGTAAGAGGGCAAGAAATATACTAAGTACTTGATTGCTATCTTGTCTTATTCTGTCATAAGAAGGCAAATACGCATTTTTAGCTACAAACTGTGTTGCAATCAAAAATTTTACGCCAAATGATCTGTTGAAATTTTCAGCCAAATTAGTAAACAGTGAATACAAGAAGGAGTGAAGTCTGCATGCAGTCATGTGCACTTGGTCTGCGTGTAACAAAACAGGAAATCTCAGCACCCCGTTCCAATTAAGCAAAGGCTGATTTCTCATGGAACATAAATTTTCTACCTTTCCTCCAGAACAACCTTATGCCGATGTTTTAAATAGTGGCAAAACATTGTTTTTAATTTCACACCTCACATAGCACAGTCAAATGCTTCATAACAACATAAACAAAACTTTAGGCAGAGCTTTGCGACTGAAGTCAAACAATGATTTCCCCCCACAATACGCGCCCAAGGTTTGCAGGGAGAATACAGAAACTTGTTGGCTAAGGCCACAGAAATGAGTTCTCTGGTGTTTTGGCTGCTGCCGCCAAAGCTAGTCAAGAATGTGTCAACAGTGGATGCATTGATCCAAATCCCATTATTCCCACCACCCATCAAGTAAAGAATAATTTATTCTATTTCTGTTCTCCTTTTGGTTGTATCGTAGGATCGAACAACTTGCGACTGGGAAACAACACCGTGTTCTTCTTGAGAAAATGCATACCCATCTGAAAAAGCAAAGGAAGAAAAAAGAAATCAGTAACTGGAGTTGAGCTCAAGAGCACAGACCACTTTAAGGAACAGTTTTAGGCATCACTGAAGTTATGTGATTGAGACTGCAACTATCTTAATTTCTGTGCTGTGCTTCTGACACTTAGAGCTGAGCACTGCATTGCCCACGTGGCACAGAAAGGGTGTCTGCTGCCAGCTCTGTCCCTCTGCTCCCCTGCCCAGGCCAGATCGGTGCACACAGTCACCAGTGCCCTCTGAGTTCACCTAATAAGCTACAGACTGATTTGAACACACTGCCATAGTACTCCCATAGCGGCAGAGCTTCTTTCAAAACTTAACAGAGAAGTAGAGATTTGCACTTCGGCTTGACTCTTCTGTAGTGTGCTTGATACCAGCAGTTTCTCTGGAGAAAGCTGGCAATGTCTAGCCCACAACAAGATTTTTCCCACATCTTCCTCTTAGCTCTCCTCAGGATTTTTTTTTTTTTTTTTTTGCAAATTTTCAAGTGGCATCTGACAAATGACACCGTGAAACTCCTGATTCTCTTGGCCAGTCACTTATATTCTGCATAGAGCAAACACACATTCTGGAGGTGTCTATTTTGTTAATCCTGCTAGCTAGCACAATCCTGTGCTCTCCCTAGAAACCACTCAGATGAAAATAACCACATGTCTGATTTCTTTTAAAGTACTGTGGACAGGCAAGTGACATTTCTGATAGCATCTGCAGAACACCACAATGCTGGTAAAACAGTCACAAAAAGCTAGTGCGCCAACATGATGAAACGGCAGGCAGACTCACAGATGTGGCCCCACAGAAAATTCTGAATGGAAAACTATAGAACAGAAGATTTTTTGACACCCCGAGTCACAAGCACAACAGAAAATCTTTGCCGGTAAGCGGAGGGGATTCAAACAGAAATACAGTCCCATTGCTCCAGTCACATCTGCCTCATGGAAGTGATTACAGGACAGCAGGAACCTTGATTTGATTATGTGACCAGTAATCCCAGCATCTCATTTTATTTTCCCTGAGTGATTCCATGCCAGTATACATACTGCTACAGAGGCGCAGGTTCGTTTTTCCAGCCTGTAGCTGAAGGTTCACAGAATACATTCATAAAGTGCAAACAGTCTTTTGGAAAATAGTATGTCCATACTGGATCATTGCAAAGGAAGTACGATGTACAAAACAGGCTTTCATTTACAAAAGGGTAGATTCACACTTAAACAAACACTTCCAGTGGGTTTCTTCCATGTGAAGGGCCAGCATCCTGTTAGCTTTTTTGGCTAAATTCTCCATGGGTAAGTCAACTTGGCCAAAGACCACAAGCTTAAGCCCTAGAAGACTGAAGTCCATGTCCTGTTACCTGATTTACATCGAGGTGGCTTTGCCATATTTACTTATCCATAAGATCATCCAGCGTGGTGGAGTCTTCAACTGCCACAGCTGCTGCAAATCCAGCACTGGCCACACAAGTCAGTCCTGGGTGTCATCTGCCCATGATCTGCTTATTCCCAGTGCTAGCACAGGCCTGCAGACAGCCTGGTGGCCCAACCACCCCTCAACACCAATGCAAAATTCAGTCAAAGGAACCTGTTCACCCTTCTCACACCAACAGGAAACACCTCAATACAGCAAGAAATTTCAGGCTAAAATGATCTGTGATTAAGAATACCAGGGGTATCCTTACATCTTTGTGTCCTTCACCCATCCAGGACTACCAGCAAGGAGGATTTTGTGCGTACGTCATGGGAAGAGCTGTGACCCCCAAGCTTCTCAGCTGAAGCTCAACATTTGGCAGTTCATTTAAGACTTTTCCTGTAGATCTCTATACAGGAAGATGAGTTCATATTACGTTTTTCTATCCACATTACAATTAAAATTGAACTTCAAGCTGTTTAGGCAGCTGACTGTGCCTTGTGCAATCAAAATGCTGCGAATGCTTGAGTCCCATCTACATTCCCCAAGCAGCTCTACATTTCCACTGTTTCCAGACCCCATCCAAAAACAATGAAAGCTGCCATCTGTCAGTTACTAGGGAACTTTCCGGAAGTTTGAACTTTCCACCAACTCCAGTTGTAAAACGGCACCTATGAGCCTGCCTTGGGAACAAGGCTCTCATTGTTCAGCTGTCCTGCAGCAGCCCAAGGAAGGAGCAGAGCACATTTCTTTGGGGCTTTCTGGGCACAACCCACTCACCCTCACAGAAGGAAGGGCCTTTATGCTCAGAGACTTTCTATTAATGGAGGAAAGGGGCACTTTTGAATATCTGTCAGTGGGGCTCATTTGTTAAGAGATTCACATTCTCATCAAATCTAAGGTTTCACCGGTACCAGATATTATCAGGCAAGCTACTGAATTTAAAATCATCCTGTTGGGTTTCCTTAAAGCTTTGATATTCTATGAGTAGATCCAAATCTAGTCTCCCATCAGGTCTCTAATTTAACTCACTCTTTTTCTGTTCACTGCCATGCCTGTTCTGGTCTGTGCAACGCTGAACTACAGCAGCCACCTCACTGCCTTGAACACAGACAGAAACATTGTGCAAGCTCAACAGCACTGTCATGGGCAGCAGCTTCCAAGACCAGGACCAAAAAGGGTCCAGAGGGCTGTCTTTATTCCAGAAGATCTCCTCATGGAAGGACTCCTTACTGTTTTAGTCACCTCAGGGATTTATTTTAGAGGCCTTCTACTCCTTGCAGTCTCCTCTGATACACCAAAATTGTCTGTCCCAGCACTTGTTTAGGCCAGCCAGCAAGAGGGCAGTTGTCACTGGCAGCCCATCAGAACCTCCACCTGCTGCAGCATTTCACTAGTTCATGCTGCAGTGGTACTGTGGTTTAGTACAGTCCGAAGTATAAAATTCATCCTTTTGTTTGCCTGTGGAGAAAAATGGCCAGATTCAAATCCAGTAAAACTTTTAGGGAGTTGGGGAGATGTGAGTGACTTTTTTTTTTTTTTTTTTTTTTTTTAATCTCTTATAGGAAATATATATAAGAGAGCAAAACTCTCTCTGATATAATGAAAATCAACATTGTGGTATCACTTGACCAACCAAATTCTGTCTCAGGTGAAGCATTTTGTTCTACAGAGTTCTTAAGGAGATTTGCTGTGATGTCACAGTTCACATTTACCAGTTAAAAAGTGAATGCTAACTCAGCTTTGACTTCTCCAACAACCATCTTCTATTTAACCTGGGAAAGGGAAAGCTGCCTGAAATCTTGAACAGTTTGACTAATGCTTACAGAAGTAATTAATTTCTCTTCTGATAAACCATGCCTGTGTTTTCTTAAGGACCCAAAAGGAATTCCTGAAAAATTGTCCCATCTCTTTAGTCTCAGATACCAACTTAGGGGTGTTTGCAAGTAGAAAATAGAGTCAGATGACACAGCATCAAATTCGAAATCAATTATTCCTATTTCTTTTTCTAAATTGATATTAAAAGATTGCAACTCCACTTAACAGTCAACAAACAAGCAGCTTGGAAAAACTACAGAATGTATATTATATTTCAAACACATGCAAGATAAGAGGAAAAAGAGTTTAAAAAGCATCTCAAGTAGCTCCCCTGTTGTTTTTCAAATAAAAATGCACTAGCAGAAAAGTGAAAGGAAGAAGGTGTCTGCAAGTGGAGAATAAATGGTGGGATTAGAGCCCTCAGCATGAACACATTATTATTATTTATTATTTGTCAGCCCCCATACTGTGAAACGAACCTCAGATGACAGGTGCTTTTTCTCCACTGATTAATAAGGTGCAAACCATATGCTCTGCATTCAGATTTACTCTATGAAATCACCATATTCTGTCAAAGGAAGATGGATTTTCTTTGCTAGCATAGGAAAAGCCGTGCTTAATGGGAGCAGGACTCGGCTCTATTTTTAAAGAGCATATTGAGACAAATGAAAACTGAACACCAGCAGGGGCATTACAGGAGGGAAACCACTCTTGAGGGATGCTGGGGAACTTTCCTTATAGCTGGAGGGTACCCTTCCCATCCTCTGGGGCACAGGTGATACAGGTCAGTCATGCAGGACGAAAGGAGAGGTCAAGAGCCATCTTTTATATCTACAGAGTTTGTCTAAAGGAGATGCTATTCTCACAAAGTAACAGCAATAAAAAAAGAGAAGAATCTGGATGGAGACCTGGAGAAAACCTCACTGCCAGCACACCCTCTGAGGGAGAGTTTTTGGAAATCATTGTTGCTCCTTCCCTCAAGAGTGACCCACACAGCAAGCTAAAGGGAAGGGTCCAAAGACACATCTAAGGGGAGCCTGGTAGCATTTCCTGCTCATTCTTAAGAGATTTCAGAAAGCAAATGGCAGCAGGGAATGACCAATTTCACCAGGCACATTCACCAGGAGATGAACACAGCCTGGGAAGCAGTGTTGTCAGCACTGCCTACAAGATTGCACTGAGATGGTTTTATGTTAGCACCTGGGCTTGACAGTCATATGCAACTCCTCCACTAAAGTCTTCTGACAATGCCATCCAAACACAAAGTGTGTGCCATCATACTTCCTTTTTTTTTTTTTTTTTTTTTTTTTTTTTTTTTTTTTTTTTTAAGTTTTCATAAACTTCCCAACAGTTATACTGGTAGAAAGGAACCACATGACCTTTGACAGTACAGCCAGAAGACAGTTTTCTTTCATGCTTCTGAAAGCTCTACACAATTCAGGAACACAAAAACAAAGAGCAAGAAAAACAGTAATGAAGGTTTTACTTTAAGGACATACCCTTCCAAATGGACAGGGGCTACTCTCCAAGGCAGCCACTCTGAGCCAGTTTCTTTAATGAGAGGAGGTGTTTGAGACACTAATCCTGGCTGGCACTCCCATACGGCTCTGCCATGGCACTGGCTCTGCTGCCCACTTTGGGGGCTGGATCCACAAGAGCCTGGTGCTGAATGGGAGCACCCCGGCCATGCATCATGCCTTAAGGTCTTGTGCTGTGCTAATGCTTTTGGAGAAGGGCTGGCTCACCAACAGAGAGCCAAGGAAACACAGAGAGTGAGCTTCTGCCTCTTGTTCAGGGCTGTGTAGCCTTACCTCAGTCAACTCTTTCCTCCCACCACTGCCCACCAGTAGTAGCCCAGCAACTCCCTGTGAGATTTTTTTCCTTTTCTATGTGACTGGAAACAAAGCTGTTTAGGCATTGCTTCCTCCCAAAACATTTGGAAACAGTTGCTGTCAAAAATAAAGTAATTTCCAACCCAGTACTGCATCTTTACAATCTGTGCTAGGAAATTTAATCCCATTTTCATTCCTTGTTGGGACCAAGGCAATTAATTTGCTTAAGCTTTTGTCAGCTCTAACTAAACAAACCATTTCCCTGCTTTATATGTAAGCAACAGATTCTGAGTTGAAGTCACAAAAGCAATTTTTGGTCTTCACAGCCTGGGAACTTAGGGTCTGGTGGAAACATATGAACAGTTCAAGACTTCAAACAGAGTAGTTGTAGTGTGATTTAAGATACCAGCCCGGCATGTCAAGGCTACTGCCCTATTCATCAACTCTTTGCTTTGAAGATTTCCAGCATTTAGTAAACAGTTGTACAATTCAGGGTTGTGAAAACAGCACATATGTTCCCTGGATTTCACATGGCCTTGTACACATAGCAGCTATGCAACACTGGAAAATAATATTTGACAAGAGATGACAGAAATCATGGATACATTACAAAAATCATCTTTCAATCCTAACAACTTCACAGTTAAAACTTATGTTCATGTGAAAAACAGATTGCTGATTGTAACCTGTCCTGACTGGCCTGACTCATTTAGCACTTAATTATTTGCATTTATAGGGAAGCTGGTTATCCAAATTAGGGTTTATTTTGATCTCATTTTTCTTTTTCAATAGCTATTCACCTACTAGCAACCTGATGATGTGTTCTTTGGGACTAAAAGTACATATTAAGTCTGACTAGTTACCTCTGGTGTAGCTCCTTTCTGCACTGCTTCACAGGTTTCACAGGCAGTGATAAATCCCCACAGCAGACTATTTTGACAGCCATTTATTAGTGCATTTTATGGACTTCTTCTGCCAATCATTGCCTTTGGAATCTCCTCAAAGAGTGTGTTTGCATGCCCAAAGCCATGC
Source organism: Phylloscopus collybita (assembly GCA_027886175.1). Lineage (NCBI taxonomy): Eukaryota > Metazoa > Chordata > Aves > Passeriformes > Phylloscopidae > Phylloscopus > Phylloscopus collybita. Next base: position 9,464,402 of record JAJNNQ010000007.1, read on the forward strand.
TGCTATCAGCATCCCCGGCTCCTTTATACAAAGGATTAAATCCTTGCAGAATTATGGTCCAGAGGGCTGCTCTGCTCCCTGGCCTCTCCTCCCAGATGTGATGGGATTGATCACCGAAGACCCTACATCCCTTGACAGTGATGGCAGCCTTCCAATGGCTTTATCAAAGACAAAGACTATCAGATCCATCACTGTCCCACCCCTTCTAGTCAAATTTCCCAAGGAAAACAAGAATACCTCAGGTATTATCCCAGCCCTGCCTCCATGACCTGAGCCATAGCAGTTCTGCTACAGAGGGAGACACAGCCAGCAATAAGATTTGACTCCTCTGTGATTCTTAAGCAGCCAGGGGTGTCGCTTCCTACTGCAATGGCAATACAAACCCCAAATCTTGAGTGTCTGCCCCTTGCCCTGTGTGCAGCAGTAATGCACACTGAGGGAGTTATTTTCTTTAGTAAATAAGCCTATTGTTACCATCAGTTTCATCACAAGAGAGACTGCATTTTCTCACTAGAAAGGGCTGACTAGACTCCCCAGTCCCTCAAGACAGCATGGTCCTTCAGTGCATCTGGCCTACAGAGCTGCTAGAGGTGATTTTAAACACTGTGGAAGCCACTAACAAAAACCCATCAGGTCCAGCAGACACAGGAAGACGAATAATATCAAGAAACGCCATTTATTTGAAGCAGTGCTAGTAGCCAGTTGAATGTTGCTTCTCTTCTCCCAGCAGCAGACAAAGAGGGAGAGGAGAGAAGCAGCTCTGCAGGCCGTGGCTTTCCTCACCAGCAACACACAGAACCCTAATGGCATCCCTGAAACATCACTGTATTCTCAGCTAACCACAGCTAATATGACATTTCCTACAGAAATAATTTCTATTAAAGCTAGGCTCTATCACAACGTTTATTTTACGCAGAGTTTTTGATTTTTAGACTATTCTTAAGACGATCAGAATTCCGCCTTTAGAGAACCTGCGCACTGGGATTTTATCATTCGGGCCTGTTGATTGGCTCCCAGGGAATTAACCACATTTCAGCTCCCCTTGCCTAGGGCCAGATACACTAATTCCACTTCCAAATGTACGTGTCTTGCTCGGCAGCTCAGCCTCAGCGCCAGACTCTCTCTACCTACAATTTAATTAAAAACCCATCACCCTTGGCCTCCCTGGCGTGGGGCTGCCGCTGCGCGACACCGGCGGGCGTGAGCCGCTACTTACGTGATACACTTTGCTGGACAGAGTGAGCGCGGAAAAGGCTCGGAGGAGTTTTCCTGCCGAGCCTTTTTAACAAATGGTCACGTTCGTTCACGCTGAGGGAGAGAAGAGAGAGAGAAAACACACCAGTGAGTAACCAGAGATAATTTCAAGGTAAAACTGCATTTAAAGCTGCACTCGGCGGCTTTGACTCTGTCGGTACTAAAGGCGGTTGTAGCATGAAAAAGAATTTTCTCTTTCTCTAAACTGCACATTATTGAGAGAACTCCTCCTTTCTAAGGACACTTTGTGTAAGTCTACTTTTGGTTAATTCATCCCTAATATCACCATCATTGTGATTTCTGAGTGCCTGATGCCTCTAAATTGTTACAAATCATATCAGACGTCAGACATCGAGTGATACGGAACATTAAGAAGATTTCTCTATAGAACTATGCACATGAATCACAGCATTCACAAATTGCCTTAGAGAGGAGCAAAGCATTGTAGCTTAGCACAAGGTAGAAGGCTTCTATCACACCTGCAAAATGACCTGAAGCAACCAAAGGTATGACCCATAGTTAATTCTGCCTTCTAAAGGACACTCTCACTTTAACTTCCCATATAAAAGAAAACTTTCTATCCAGTTTCTTTTATTAAAAACCTCTTTGGTTTACACAGTTCTTGTCAGATGCCTGAAAAAATTACTGCTGAATTTACAAAAAGTGAAAACACAAAGTTAAGGTGAAAAACACAGTACGCTTACAACAGGTTTAACATACCTACAAGAATTATTAGACGCACTCCCCACTTTGATTTTTATAAAAAACACAACACTCATTTCATCAAGAACTTCATGCCCAGAGTTAAAAAATGATGACTAAGATCCTGACCTTTCTAAGCACTTAATTATGTATATTAGTCCCACTAAGTTCAATGGGGTTTTAAAATAACATAGGCCTTCAAACCTCATTGCACTGGAGCCTCAAGTAACTTAAATATCAGATTATTTTCAGAAAGATATTAGAGTCTGCTTTAGTTCAAAGTTCTCCCCAATTAGTCTGGTTTTCCCATCTCACCCTTATTCCTAACACTGAGATGGAGCTAGTGCATAGAAGGGATCTGTTTGCTGGTACAGCTCTTTGCAGTGCCTTTATCCCATTTGCCCCACATTTACACTGTGTCTCCATTTTCACAGTCTGCTTTTTCTTTCACATCTTTATTCACAAGGAGCAATTCCACTGATTATGCTGCAAACATGGATACACACGTGAATGCCAGTGCTGGTATCTTCCTTGGGTTAGATTACAAATTCACATGCATTTGGTGCATGAAATGGAAATCCCAGCAAGCGCAGCTGGTGCTGTTGACATGCTAACAACAGTTTTAAACAAACAACTCCCTTTCACTGAAGCAGTTTGCTAACTTCAATCAGGAAAGTAACTGAAGAATCTCTGAGATGCCTGCAATATGTAATCCAGCCATGCAGGCTTATATTCCACTTAATAGTCCATTAGGATAACAGCCAGGCTCACTCTGTTCAGTGCATAATGAGGTGTCCACAAAAGAAAGGCTGGAATCTTTCTCTTTTTCCTGTGATCTCCAAGCTCACACATCTGAAGCAGAGGCTTGTGAAATCTATGGACTCCTCCTCAAAATCCTCACAAACTCTCAGCACTTTCAGACACTTGGTCTCTTCCCCTCCTTCCCCTGGCACCACAGAATCACACCTGCAATGGGTATGGCAGGTTGCTTTCCCTGCCTGCAGTCAGTAGTATTCCCTCAACATAAAACAGAAGTTGATAATAAATTTTGCAGCAAAAGTATTGATTCCAACTGAGTTTGTCAAACTCTAACAACTCTTGGCTCATGAGACCTGCATGTGTTCAAAGAAGAAAGGATCACAGGTTCCCATTAAAACCAGGGCTACAGCATGAAAGCTTCTAGAAACCTTGGAGGACCCAACTGCTTAAAAAAACCAAGAACTGTTGCTGGCTGTAAGACAATCAAATACATACAGAAAGAAGTTTCTACCTGCTCCAAGCAGGCAGCATGACAGAAAACCTCTACTACAAAGAATCACCAGGTAAGGGTGATGCAATGGAAGGCACAAAGCATGACATGAGACTTCTCTAACCTTTAACCTTCCTTGCTTAGGAAGTTGTCAGCAGAATCAGCCACTACCAGTGCATGTGCAAACCAGTGAAGCTGTATGTACAACCTCCTGCTGACTGCAGGAGAGTGCTGGGTAACTTTAAAAAAACTGTCAGTTTAGTGAAACACTGACTGAACACACTGCTGTCCTGTGAATGACAGAAGTGCAATACTTGTGCATGTTCTGCAGGTAAAGAACATGTAGGAAGAGTCCTATCTCAATAGGAGGGTGATTTTAAAAAAAGGAATCTTAAACCAATCAAAAATACTTGTAAGGGACAAATAAGCAATCTTTGCCACAAAATTCTAACACTGGGAATGGAACTAACCATAGCAGAAAAAGGCACAAGGAAAAATTCTTCACCTGCTTGTCTACCATGCAGCAACAGATGAAGTGCAGACCAATAATGCTTAGCTCCTCAGGCTCCTGCATTCGATGAATGGAGGAAAGTGTGCTGTCAAGGGACCTCTGAACAGGAGTGACACATTGCAGCTCTAAGAATGCTGAAGCTATGCTGTCTTTGATATTGCTAATTATAATAAACAAGTTCAAAACTGAAGTCACATCTGATTTTCCCATTTGGGAAATTATACTGGATTGTATCTATGCAGAGAAAGACAAACTCACAGTAGAATTAGAGCATTTGTGGCTTAAGTATGAGGGATGACTAAACAGACTGCAAGTCAGGACCAGACAAGTACTATAAAATAAATCTTTAATACAGAGAAGTTAATACACAACACAGTTCTTCCGAATTGGATGATGATTTGATTTGATTTACTAACAGGTATTAGATCTCCCAGTACAAACCATGAAAGGAAAGAAAAGTGAAGTGGCTTTCTTAACTATTATGTGTTTGCACACATACCAAGTCCCTGCTCTCAGAAAAGGTTTCAGCCTGCTGCTAACAGGTAAAGTGAAAACTTCTCAGTCTGCCTCACAGGTTGATGCAAAAGTAATGACAACACTGGACTCACAGGCAGCAGGTTAGGCCTTGCTCACAGAAACATTGCTTGTAAATCAATCCCAAGCATTAGACATGATTTTCAGATTTAATTCTGCTTTCCAGTGACTCCAAGCCAAGGACTAAACATTTCCATGGGGTCTAAGGATGGCATCTTCAGATGCATTGAGGCAAAAGGATAAGAGACCACGAGATAACACTCTGAACACTGGACAGTTTTGTTCATATTCAGGAACTCAAAAATCTTGTCAGAATTGAAGATGTCACAAACCCAGACATTCTTATGGAAGTCAGTGACATGGAAAGTGACAGTGAAATATGCTTTAGCTGGTTAGCCAGTGACCTCCAAAGGGGTAAGGGAGAGGCACCATCTATCTGGAATTATATGAAGGACAAAGGACACAGACAAAATGCTTTGAACTAAATAAATACTTGACTAGAACAAAAACTATTAAAAGGTCTTGATTCTGAGGATTTCTATGGAAAAAAAAAGGATTTAAAAAAATCATTAGTCAAGTCAGCTAAAATCAGATTTATTTGCTATCACTAATGCAGAACACCTTAGGCCAGGAATACCTTTGTGATGGCTTCATAAGAGGGTCAAAATGACTTCTGCCTGCCTGGAAGTCTGTGCTAGCAACAGCACACAAATTCATTAAGTGAATGACAAATCAAAAGGTAAACTAAAGGCAACATGTTATTTCATAACAATGCTTTCAATTCCATGAATAAAATTACTCTTCCATCTTCCTATCTGAATTGCTCCAAGGTGTCAATGGAGACCTTCATTTTATTTTTGTATTCTCTTCTTCTCATCCCTCAGAAAAGCAAACAGCCCTTAAATCTAGGCAACAAACATCTGGCTTTACACATTCAAATGAGGTGCATCAAAACAAACAGAATAATTCAAAGCTGACCACAAGGTCCTGCTGTCTCATTTGCTCAAGTAATTAAAAAAAGATGAGCTTCACCACCAATTAATCTACTGAGCACTAATTAGCGTTAATGAGGATTTGTGGTATTTGGTATAGCTTGACCCAGAATGTCCTCCTGAGTCCACTAATTGACTGGTGGCAAAAGCAAGGATCACAAAGACTGGAAGGTTAAAGTGGATGCAGGTGTCTCTTGAAATTGGATCTTCCCTTAAAAAACACATGCATTTCCTAGTTAAAAAAAAAAAATAAAATTCAGAGCCCTCCTTCTCTTACAAAAGCTGAATTTTTGTTTGTGTTTTGTTATGATTTGCTAGAGGAGATACAGAGCAGAAGCACAGCAAATAGGCAAATACACTCAGTTGCCACTTTTTAAACTCATTGCCCTTCTGGATTATGAAGAATTCAGTCAGACACAGAAATTTGAGATTATTAGGTTTGTTTCTGCTTTTCTCCTTTCCAGAAGGAAGAACTGAGGTGCCCAGTGAAGCCTTACCAGGGCTCTAGAGATGACACAACCAAAGCACATAAGCACATTTCCCAGCTTCTACCCCTATGTCAAAAACATGCCAGGAACTCATGGCAGAAGTTTGGCTCTCCAGTGCAAGATACTCAGTGTCCATGAGAAGCCCAGAGGACAAGAAAGCTGTTTTCCCTACCATGTGAACACCAACAAAGCCCTCACTATACTGCCTATAGGTGCAGCATCACTGGTTCTTCTACCCTATGGTGGTGGTGCTGCAGCAGACAGCCACAGGTAAATCATTGTACAGCTTGGTTTAAACCAGAAAACCCTCCAAGGCTTAGGCTGAAGTTCTGTCCTTACCTCCACAGCCTCCCTCCTACCCGTATGTATTTTCAAAAGAAACAGCAGGTAAACCCTTGTTCAGTCTCTTTGCTTCCACTGCCACATACTCTGCTAAAGACAGCCTGAGAAACTCTGGCTGGCCTGCAGTATTCTCCTGTTGGAGGAAACTTCTCGCAACGTGTTGCCCTCACACTGCAACAGCAGGGATGGGAAAGAACGAGGGAGGGGAGGAGAAGTTTTTGCAAAATATCCCATGTGGCTAAACACAAGGTAAAAGACTAGGAAGTTTCTGTCCTTGTCATCTTTCCCTGTGTATTAAATTTTGAGGGGAAAAGAGGATACTCTTCTCTCTCTTTTTAAATTTTAGAAATAAAACACAGTAATTGATCTCTTCCACACATTTCAATAACTTACACAAAAGTTTGCTGTTTCCTGCTGACATGTTTCTGTCATTGAAAATCACATCAACATAAAATAAAATAAGCAAGAAGACAGGTCTGAAGCAGACCACTCCAGCTTTGATCAGTCCTAATCACCAAATCCTTTACAAGCACACTGTTGATCTTCATTTCAGTCTCTTGGCTCTCAAACTCCCTTACGTGTCTTCTGAAGAAGAATCAGAGGTTCAAGCACAATGGCTTCTCCCCAAGTATCACCTGGCAAAGAGGGCTTGCAGATCCCTCTCTGGCTGCTAGGACATAACAGATATTCCTGAGGATTTATTCACAAGTTCCATCCCTCACCTTTCATGCAGTGTAACACTGCTTAAAGGCTTACAGCATCGATCACAGTTCTGGCAGACAAAGAGAAAGAACCATCCACCAGGCAGAGGCTGCAGCCACACCTCTGTAATTGGCCAGAGGAGACCCGTTGTTCTTCCTCAGATACTCCCTGCTGGATGAGGGCACTCCCCCAGAACAACCCCAGGCCTCGGTTTAACGTGTTTTTTTTTTTTTTTTAGTTTAGAATTGTTAGAAGTTTTACAGTGGGCAGAGACATAACTAGCATAGGCTCATAGGCTTGGCATAAGGAGAACACTAAAAGAAATATAATTTCAGACCAGAAATCCAAAAATAAAACATGCAAATCGTCTCAAATCCAAGTCACACTAAGGCTGAGGCTTCAGCAAAACTCTATGCTCAAACACCCAGAAGATCCCAGGGCTGTGGAAGAAAGGCCTAACTGGCTCAGAGAGCAATTTTATCTCCATCCTGTGGGCTTCAGAGACATCACAGAGAGGATTCACCCTCCTACAGGACTGAAAAAGTAGCAACAAGGGGCTTCTGCTGGCTTCTCTCCTTCGATCCACAAAGAGGAGATGTTATTTTTTGTTATCTAGCATTTGATTGCAGGAATGTTTTACTCTGAGGTCAGAGTAGGAGGTCTTTTTAATTTAAAAGGCAAACAGGCATTACTGATAATGAAGCTGCAATGTAATCAAAGGAAATCTCTGGAGCATTTCACAAGGAAGTGTCTGAGGCATATAAACAGTAAAACAAAAAGAAACAACCCAGCAATTTCTTTGCAGAGTCAGCGTCTACAAACACTGCTCCTTAATCGCTCTGGATCCAGTTGAAACAGACATCCCAAACCACGCTTCTTTTGCATTTTACTGTAAATACTTGGCGAGCCATTAATAAAACCCCACTTCTAGGACACCAAAGGATCACCAGGCACTAACCACAAGGGAACAAAGACAGAAGTGCTGCCTGTGCCACTTGCAGGCTGGAAGGTGTCAGAAGTTACCTGTCAGAGGTGACTCCTGCAGCAGCCAGCCAGGATTTACGGAGTACCAAATCCTTGCTGGGGGCCAGCTTTCCAGAGAAGCTGAGTTCTTATGCTCTGCCATGGTATAGCACTTCCAGGCCTTCTTTAGTGCAACCTCCAGGTCTTTCCAAAGCACATATGAAAGCCACAGAGTAACCTTCCCTCTTTATAAATGGTATTTGACATTATCCAGGCAAATGTTCACCTGATAAGCATCAAACATATCTGGATATGTGGCCCTGCAAGGCTGACTTGGAGTGCACTGAGAGTAGCCAGCTCTCCAGTCCATGAGAACATGGGGTATTGAGCTCAGCCCACATGCAGCTGCAAGTTTTTTATCCTGCCTAGATGTGAGAAGGTTAAGAGAGTGCCATACACCTTCAGCAGCAGCTCCATGGATGTCCTTGTGCTGACTGATGGCTAAAGCAGCTCCTGCCCTCACCAGTCAGTGGTAGGACCTGACAGCGCTCCCCACACCACCCCAATTCCTCCAGCTCACACATCACCTGGATCCAAACAGTGGAGCTGATCCAGCTGAGCAGCTGGGGCAAAGATGGGCCAGTAACCAGCTGACCACAGCTGGTAACAAGTGGTTTGGGAAACTGCTAAGCCAGCCTAGCAGCCACATCAACAGAAACCCATGGATGCATGGCGCTCACCAAAGCCCTGAGGAAACACTGCTGTTACAGGTTGTGATCTGGCTTGGCAGCACGCTGCTCCAGCCAAACAGCAGCTCTCCCTCTGCCCCAGAGGTCTGCATGAAGGAGCACCTGCAGCCAGTGTGCAGCAGCAGTGCCCAGGGCAGGTGCACACAGGTCTGCCCACGTTGCCACATCACCTTGTACCTGTGGCAGAATCACCCTGCAGCAGCTGATGGAGGCCAAGACACGTTGCAAGCTTCAGCCAGCACCCATTTGCAGCACACAGATCACATACAGAGCTCTGGGGCCAAATTCTCCACTCTAAATCCACAGAATCCTCTTCAAGTTGGTCCTTGAAGTCATATGGCTAAAAGCAGGACAAAGCTTTTCCTTCTCACGATAAGCAAAGATGATTCACATTTTCTTTCTTCTTTAACAATGTCTTAAAGCAGAGAAGTCAGATCCTCCTTTGATTCCTAAAATCATCTGGATAACCCATTCTAGCCTTCATTTTTGAGGCTGTTATTCCTAAATCTCATTCAAAGACTACTTAGAATGATATTGGGTTTGCATAGCAAGGTTTTGGCAGTGGGAGGCTAAAGGGAGAAGCTGCCAGAAGCTTCCCCCATTGTCCTACAGAGACAATGCCAGCCAGCTCCAAGACAAAATAACAGTGCAGGTGTGATGGGCACCTAGTGTCCAGACAGGGTGAGCCCACTGTAAAAAGACCAAGCACCTTTAAAAAATACCATCTAAAAATATCAGGGCTAAACATCACACACCTCTCTGAAACCCAAGAATCCTAAGAAAATAACTGACATCTCTCTCTGCTTAAAGTGCCTTCCTTTTCCAAGCACTGCAAACACTAAGCACGTGTATATGCATTTCTTTGGGGGGGGTGAAAGGCAGACATCGTTGTCAGATGTCCTAAAGTCAACTAACTTAAAGCAAAACTTGAAGCTGCCTAATTTTGCCCTCAGCCTTCCCAAAACACGGAAACGGACCGGATTTAAATGCCTGAGACACAGAAAAGGCTAAGTGTGGCTTGCTGCTTTTTAGCTACCCTCCTTTTGGTATCAGCGCTGTTGACTTCTTGTCCCTAAGTGCCTCACTTTGCACTTACTCAACTGGGTGCTTGGTCATATCCTTTACAGATAAGGTGGCAATACAGTTGCAATTATAACATTCTTTTCCTACTCACTCATTTTTTTCAGAAGTAGTCACCTTGGAGGGTGAAGTTTTCCATGCTTGGTCTCTGTGTATAGATTTTTTTTTCTGGTTTGGGGGTTTTGTGTGTGGATTTTTTTAAAAATTCAAACCTACTGGTTTAATAGAAGTTCACTTACATACTTTTACTGAAGTTAAGATTATTTCTGTCTTCAAAAACTCTAAACTCCTCCTATCAGCTTTTTTTCTTGCTGTTCTTTACAGAAAAGCTAAAGAACAGCTCAGGGCAACAACAAAAACTGAACCTTGAAAGTGTCATGAATACAATTTAGTGCACAGGCCAGGACATTAGGCTGAACTGAAAAAAAACCCCTTAATTGCTTTTCTTTAAGCTTTTAAGTATTTTGTAATTGTCCACTAAATATTTAACACCTAATACAACTTGTGTTTTCTTGTTCTTGCTACGCTTAACTTGGTACTTTATTCTTTGCTGCAAATCAGAGAGGCAAATGCAGACTGTCCTGCCTCTCTTCTGAGACTGGGTAAGCCAGCAGAGGAGTCAGGGTCCAGGCAGACTGCTGAAGCCATTAGGCTGGAACAGTTGTTATGGAGCAGTTCTCCTGCTGTGCAGCCTGGAGGGAAGATTTCTTCCTCCCTCCCCTGCGGAGATCCTCAGTGCCCAACCCAGTAAGTCAGGATTAGGCATCAGAGAGATTGGCCCCTTAATCAGTTTTAACTCTCATCTTGTAATGTTCCTTCTTCCTAATCTTTCTTTTCAATTTACAGCTTCATTTTGGCCTTTGTTCTAATACTGTACCTCCATCAACTTTGACTTTGATAGCAGATTTGATCACAGCTCTAAATCCTTCTCCAGGTCACCAGGTTTTAACCCTACTTGTGCAGTGGATCTCCCTCAAGGTTACATGATAGGTACAACCAGGATGGGAAATAATTAATTGCACTGGAGAAGGGGAATGTCAACTCTGATTGGTTTGCACTAGCAAGCAGGAACTCGAGTCCCCAGTGCCAGTGGGAACATGGTAACTCCCCCTCAGCCCTCTGCCCAGGTTCTGAAACCCTTTCTGTCCTCTGCCCCTTCCCAGCTCTGCCCCACAGCCTCTCCAAAGTGGAATCAAATCTGGTAATTTCAAGTGCCTCACACACAGGGGTTAGAAATGGCAGAAATAAATGATACATACTTAAATGAGGAAATAATGTGATGATTCCTTACTGACATGGGACAGAAGGGAGAGAGAAAAGGACATGTGTCCTTTCAAAAGAAAATTATGCATTTTCCACCATCCACACACGAATGTTTACCATATGGAATCAAAGAATTAAAAAAAAAAAATCCCACTGATATAATTTTATGTGCTTTTTGCTAGTAAAAGGAGTCTAATATCTTTTTACTAGAAAAGCTGCAAGGAAAAATCGTAAATATGCCAGTCACTTTCTTGTGTATGCTGGTGGAGAAATCTCGCCTTTCCTTCCCAGAAATGGTGTGAAGAACATCTGGAAAAATTGATAAAAAGGATGCTGAGACCTCAAACCCCAAAATACACCTCTCTCCTCTTCAAACTCATTTTACGCTCAGCTGCAGTGTATGGGCTGGATTCAGATCACAGTCGTGCATATCCTGAGTAAATACATTGAAGTCAACACATGCACGAAACAAGAATTTGGCTCCAAACATCCCATGCTGTTTAACCAGCTGAAAGCACAAGACTGAGTTTGATCCAGTAAGATTCATTGCACCTGCTGATGTGAAGGGGCCTTACTGGCATGGTCTCCCTATTCCAGTAGGTGTAACTTGGGGTGCATCAATACAGAGTACTTCGAAATACAATGAGCCCACACCTCCTTCCTCTTGATCCTAGTGAAAAAGCTTGCCTCTTCCTCAGGAGCCAGGAGATCAGGTCCTCACCTCATTCATGTATTTCTTAAATCTGTTTTACCATTTCTGCTTCTGCAGAAATGCTTCTGCCAGTGGGAGGCTGAGCCTCTGCCACTCAGGTCTCTGCACGGCCACAAGCCCCAGGCAGGTTTCCCTTGTTGCCCTCTTGCTCCTCCCCAGGGACCTGCGGAGCAGGGAAATCTCCACGGGTGCCTGTGTCAGCTCACTGATTACCCACCAGGTCACACAGCTATTGAAATGAGCCAGGCACCTGCCCTCACACACCAAATAAAACCAAGGCCAAGACAGACAATACGACTCACTCTTGGGGTGAGAGCTGGTCATGAACTTTTCACCAAAGCAACATGGTTAGGTTTGGTGAGAAGCACTCAAATGAAAGAGAGTCTACACCAGCATGTCTCCTTGTTGAAGGCAGACAATGGAGAGACTGTGGGGAGCTGCTGTTTTAGGTGCACTGGAAAAAACAGTACTTGTTTTATGAAGCAGAGATGAAAGAGTCACCACAGCTGTCACCAGTGGGTGTCTGAGAGCAGCAAGAGTAAAGGGGCATACTGAGAAATGCTGTGCAAACACACACTGCAGCTATACCTTGCTAGGTCTGTAGTCACTTCCCTTCACCTTTGTTCAGGCAAGACTCTGCCTCCCAGATTTCTGACTCATTTGAAGAAATTTTCCCAATGCTTCAGCAATGCAGGCACTTTTCTGCAACAGCCCAGAGAGGTCCTTCAGCTCCTTGTAAAGTATGTAAATCATGAAAGCCTCATTGTTCTTCGGTATCAAATTATCTAATCCTGCCCCCCAACCAATTAATAACAGGACAGAAAAACAACCAAAAAGCCACTTTCAAAGGGAGCTCTCTGGCAATTCCAAGACACAGAAACCCTCTGGAACAGGAAATCTACTGTCGCAAAAAGGGTGCTGCACAGCTTTGCTCACTCTCCATTAGTTGGCCAGTGGAGCAATAAAGTGACATGGCTTTCCAAAATAAAGTTTGCTTTGGTGCCTAATCAGGCTTTACTCCACCTGAACTCCTGCTGACTTCAATGAGAGGATAGATGGAGTGAAAAGTGAAGGAGGACTTGAAGGTCTGGCCCTTTATGAGCCAAGATTTAAGTTGTAAACTTATTTAAAGACACAAAAATCTCTGCAGCTGAACTCAATGCTGCTTTTGAACACAAACCTTGTTTGTTTTCTTTGTGTAAATCTTACATGTTAACATGATTAAATCTGCTGGGCAGGTGTCTCCTCATGTCCATGTTTGCTTTGGCACATGAGCTGCCCCTCTCACCTCTCCAAATTCATGAAAATTTAGTGTTAAATCCTGCCTTTTGTTACATGAGGGTGCCAGGGAGCCCCTCTCCCTTCCTAACCAGGGCGTGCTCATGTGGCAGCTGGGCTGCAGCCCAGCCCAGCACTGCCAGGTGCCCAGGCTGGGGAGGGCAAGTGTGGGTACTCATCTTCCACAGGCAGGAAAGCATGGCATGGGATCCATCATAGTCCCTTACCGAACACTCACTCTCCCACTTCTCAAGACTGTTTCTGGAGTTGCCAGTTTTCCAGCTACATGTTTCCCCAGAGGAGTACCCTGCTCTTGGAATTATCTGACATTGTGATCACTCCAGCTTCTACCAAATATAAGTTTTCAGCTGTCCAGATGGGACATACAAAGGAGTAAGAGCATGACCCGTTACAGCTCAAGACTACACCCTTGCTGTAATCTCCAAGCATCCCTCTAATGCTATTTGCAAGGTTTCTGGGACCCAGCTGTAGTGCCCAGGGTGCTGACACTCTGCCCTGCACAGACCAGGCAGTCCCTCATCAACCACTTGCTTTGCCGCTCATTGCCAGCCATTGGTACGGCAAAAAATGTGCACCGGCTTTTTTGGAGCAATAGAAGCAAATTCCATTTTAGAAACTGCTCAAAGAGGCTAAGATTCAGAAAGATATAATGAACACTAGTGAAGGCGTTTTTTTATGAACCCAGAAAAATGTGTCTAGCAAGAACAGCTGCCAGGGTGAAGATCCTCTGAGACAGGATATGCATATATTGGTATCAAGTGGCACACACAGCTCTCCCAGAACTCCTTCCCCAAGTGCAGCATGGACCCAGGTTATATCTGCCCACATTTAACAGCAATTCAACTGAGTGACAGCAAACTGTTGGCATCCTGTTGTGCAAGTCTAGATGTACTCACTGCTTTCCAGGCTTTGCAAACTGCTTTTTGTTTAGCAGATTAGTTCTGAACATTCAGAACTTGCACCTCATTTTTTGAAGCAGGGGCTAGGAAATGATAAAAGCAATTAGCTCCCTAAATCCTTCTCTTATCTTAATTGGGTGTGAGTTTTTTGTTGTTTGTTTGTGATAAACACTGAACAAAAAGAGTGTCCACCATGTCGGCCAGGAAAATAGACCCTGATGACAGCCCGCTTATCTTCCACAGCTGCCTGAACAAACCAGCACCTAATGGGCAACTTCCAAGGACTGAGGTGACAGAGGGACTCGTGCAGTTTTTACACAGCTCTCTATTTTCTATCAGAAATGAGAAGAGTCCCATTACTTGCCCTTCCTGGATAGTGTCTTACTGCCAGAAATATGCCAAGAGCAAGAGGGCTGAGGGCAGGGGAGAGAGCAGAGCATGCACCTTTAGCACATGTTTCCACCAGCTTCAAGGAAATTTTTTAAAATAAAGAACATGAACCAGAGAGACTAACTGAAGAAAGTTCCCACTCTATTTCTTTCCCACCCTCACCCTTCCCTTTGGACAAGCACACGATTTCTAGCAGGTGTGAAAGAGCCATGAGACAAACAAAAGAGATAAAAGACAGAACAGCTCTGAGGAGGAGTCGGGAGGCCACAACACAAGCACAGCACACCAGCTCTAAGCAGGCAGAGGCACTCTACCATTATCTAGTTCACAGATGGACCACCCAGAAAATCTGGGAGCAATTAGGAATGAGAACAAACAAATGCATGGAAAGAAGGGGGGAGGGAAAATGGGAAGGAGGGCCAGAAGGGATTCCTTACATCATCTCCATGCAAGCGTTTCGAGAATGAAGTGAAGCTATATGGAGGAGGAATGCAGATGAAAGAGTTTGCAGTGAGAATGCAATAAAGTAAAAGGCTATGAAAACATGGAGTGCATGAATGAATTACAACATGGCCATGAAATTTACAGAAAGTCAGGGCAGTGTGTAAACAGAGAAGAAACCCATCAAGTTCTTGGAGACACAAGACATGAACATATAAACAGATCAAATGCTGTCTCTCTCTCACTGTTAACAGCAATTCAACCCACCCTGCAACCCAGAGATTCACCAGGCACAAAGCTGACTCACGCTCCTCTCTGGCTGTCAATAACTGGCATTAAATACTGGCAGAAAAACACAAATGCTTTGAATCAGCACCAATATAATCTCACATAAATGCATGGATAGGAACCACAGCAACACCCAGGCAATTCACAGAGCTCATACCATAGTCATGTGCCTGGGAACAATCAGTTTTCTGCTGGTCTGGTTTCCACTTACCTGGCATCTAATCACACTATCAGTCAGCACTTCACAACGCCAGGTTGACACCTTTCTTGTCTGGGGAGACTGACCTGATTTTGGTACCAAGCGCTTTGGCTTCAATTTACACCAAAACGACTGCTCAACCTTCTCAGAACAAGGCCCATGATTTAATTAAATGTCTGATATTAAGCATCTTTATTGGTTATAATTGTGGCATAGAAGGTTGCCCTTGTTGCTGCAAAGTTTGCTTTCTCTTTTTAAATCATTTGATGTGCAGTTTGTAACTTTTGCTAGTAGCACAATTTATAAACTCTGCTTTGCTGGATCCAAAAGTTGCAGCACAAAAATTACTCAGAAACTGAAGATACCAAGTGTTTTGAAGTGATCTTAATCAATAACACTGTGTTTACTTTGTCTCAGCCTCTGAGAAGCAAACTCTGGTCACTAAGGACATCTTATAAACACATTAAAGTTCACACAAGCTCTTTTGAAAGCTTTTCAGTTTACCATAATCTCAGTAAATCATTGCCTGATAATTTTCCCTAAAACCAGTCCTTATTAACACACAAATTCAGTTGAAAAAAATCTACTATCTGCTTGTCTTAGCAGCAGCTAAAATATGGCAATTAGTTTACCTTAGAATAGACATCAAAGGCTCAAAGGATGACCCTGCCCCAGAAGAACAAAATCTTTTAAAAGCCCCATTCCACTCAGTTTGCTAGTTTATAAGGTTTGCTAAAATCCAGTTTAATGATCATGTAGTTTCTTAGCAAGCCATGTGGTGCCATATTGTGTAAGGAACAGAAGAGTTAGTTCTAAAACCTTTTTGAACTTGGGGAGCTTTTCCGACCAGCTGATGCAGAACCACATTCTGAGAGGGTAAATGAAACTGTTGGATGCAAAAGCCTCACCATGATTTTCTTTAGCTTCTTTCAGAGGAGACAAAAGTTCCCACACAACACATACTCTCTCTATACAATGAAAGGTTCAGTAATAGCAATATATTCAAGTCCATATGGTGTGGTTATAAGGGAGAGGCAGAACGAGAAACTGAGAACCCTAAAGGCAAGAGACCTGCAAGCTGTAGTGAAAAAAGCATAAAAAACCCCTTAAGGTGAGGCTGAATAAAGTACTAAGGTACAATGGATTAAGCTAGTTCTCCTTTTAGCTACAGTCTTCATATCCTGAACTGCTGACAGTTCCCTCCCCTGACATGGTTATCTTTTGTTCTGTTTTTTGGACGACAAAATGCTTTCAAAACCAGTCTGGCTCAGTGGCCAGGTAAGAGCACTGCGCGTTACCACGCAGGAGACTGAGCAGCAGTTTCCAATAGAGCCTCACAGCAATAATGAAGGAGAAATGAAAATGGAAGGGCTGGTTTCTGGGTGGGGGGGGGGGGGGCGGGGAGGGAACAGATACATATGAAAGGGAACAGCAATAAATACAGGAGAAGAAGCCTTATTAGCCTGTCTACAATCAGATTTTGATGGTGAATGAGAAGTAGGGAGGGGAAAGGAAGAGTCTGGTTTAAGCATTTAGCATGGACTTGCCTCTTTCCATTACTATCACGAAGCATGGCTTTTCCCAGTTCTCTTGTCTTCGTTTCCAACTCCTTCACTTGCTCCAGCAAAGTTTTATGGTAGGTATGCTTCGCCCTGTATCCCAAGGAAAGGACAAGAAAACAAAACAAAAAAAGCCACGTGAACATTTGCTTTGCTACTAACCCCCAATTTTACTCATGCGAGAGGCACAGGGCCCTCCCTTGAAGGATTTGGGAAATGAAGCACAGTGTATGCATGTTAGTTCAGGTTCACAATACCCGGGGAAAAATACAGACGAAATGAGAAATCAGGACGACTTCAAATTAAACAGAGCTCAGCCACTTCAAGACAACACTCAAAAGCTGCCCAAGCAGCAATGCTGTGGGACTACAGAGACCTGACACTGCTGCCGTGGGACTGCTCAGGACCCGGGCACTCAGACAAAAGAGCTGGGATTCATTGAATATTCATGGCAGTAAAACATGAATCCACTCTGTCTTTTGAGCTACGCGTGGCACTGCTCTGAAAACCAGAGAAGAGTCTCAGCTAATAATTGCCATTCAAGCCCCTTGATTTTCATTTATCAGTCTCACATGACTGGAAAGGCACTTCTCTCCTCAATGAACTTCCAAACAGACAGTAACAAGACTCACTGTGTCCTCCTACTTTTTTGGCTTGAGGATTCAAGGAGTAATCTATGCACCACACATGCAATCAAAATTTAGAGTGCAATTTAGAGTCCCCTATGAAAAGATTTGGGCCTTTTCCCCCCCAGGTTCACCTACTGCTCCAGGGCTATTATACCTAAATTACATTGACACAGGGGAGACAATCTAGTCCCCTTTTTCTTGACCTGTACAAAGCAAGAATACAAAATGCAGGGATCTTTCTCACATGGGCAGTTTTTGATCAGCTTCCTCTTTTGTGCCACTTAAAGGAGGACAAGTGTCCCAAGAGAATATATTGATTTGCATGTGACTGCACAATAAGCCTAAGAACAAGATGGAGCCAAGTTGACTGAGACACTGCTTGCTTCACAGTATTACAGTAATATTCTTCAGCTCAAAGGTGGCAAAAATTTCTTTATAAGTTTTATAAAAATCTTACATGCAGACATTAAAACCTTTAGCCAATGATATAAAACAATGTAAAACTCCCTCTAGTAGAAAAATAATAACTGGTATGTATGTAATTAAAATATAATGAAGATGCATTTATTTTTAAAAAGTATGATATTTATTCCTCCTTCCATAGGGAATAAGAAACAAAGACCGCAAAATCGTTGCTGACACTGTTTATAATGAGAGTGCCTTGATACTCATACTGGGATATCCAAGTCCTCTGGTCTTTGTGTTGCTGAATTAGGCTGCAAATATCTAAAAACGAGAAGTTAAATGCTTCTATGCTAAAGAAGCTAAAATGAGAAGTGCTTTCAAAACACATCTGCACTTAAGGGAAAAAAAAACCCTGAACAACAGAAGATGAAGCACAACAAAATCTGAAGGTAAAGATTATCAGGATATACTTAGAAGGGTGTATTGTTAAACCACCAAAGGTGTATGATTTGCAACACCACATACTGTGTCAAAAGAAATGAGTAGCAAGGATATTTTTAAAATGCATAATGCTTCAGCAATGTGAGATTACCAACAGCTGCACAGAAATTAATTAGATTCAAGTTGCTATAACTTGTTAGGCTAATGATTAGACTGGTCTCCTCTTTGAGGAAGAGAAAATATAGCTATTAAAATGAGAAAGCTTTGAGGCTATTAATTTTTATAATCTCTTCAGTTGAATTCAACTATCACACTCTTTAATTTAAATAAATTCATTGAAATTTTGACCTTGAAATTTTGACCTTCATCTATTCCCTTTTAAAGAGGTCATACCTACTATGGCAAACTTCAAAACTGAGCACATTTGGAATTTTTCAAATACTTCATAACCAGTTTTCCCAACTGACAAGAATAAGCCATGAGAGATGTTTTTCTTTTCTGTTAGAGTGAGTATTGAATTCAAAATTTGATGGAATGGATCCTGATCAACAAATCCAGTTTGTGCAGCACAGCACAAGGAAGCACAGCACAAGGAGGCACGACACTGATATGATACAACATGGAAGAAACACTGTTGGCCTAAAGTTGGGGATGATGAAGTGTTTTGCAAGTAGTATGAAATGATGAAACACATAGGCTATTCTGAGGCTCGTAGTTTCTATGTATAGTCACTCCTTCACTTGGAAGCAAGAGTACCCATGGAACTCTTCCAATCAAGTATTATCAATAAATATAAGAATATGAAAAAGGCCTGACCTAACCTACCCACATGTTCCCTCAAAAACAAGCACAAAAATATGGTACTACAGTTGCCTCTGAGTCTGGGCTTGCTCCTTGCAAATACTCCACAAACTGCTGGCAACAGGACTGGATGCTTCATGACTTTTTCCCTACAGCACATTACAAACTTTTGGTGCACAGAAATACAGGCAGGATTCTGAGCTTTTAGGTTAGTTCTCTACAAGTGGCCCTGGATGCACAATCAGTCCTCAATGAACAATGAGATCCTGTGTTTGCTGTCACTGTTCAGCTAAAATTTGATGCATTACATAAAGACAAACTCGCCTTTCCCTTACAAGCTGGGATATTAAGATCAGGGACTGTAAAAACAGGCAAAAGGCTATCTTTGTATTTTGTGAGGCCCTTCCCCTTTGAAGCCAGGGAGGTGCATCACTTCACTGACCTAGGACATTTAGGGGATTTGGGAGGCCAGAATCTGCCAAGGAGAAGTATGGTGACATTCATAAATGTTTCTCAAACACAACACTACCTTTACTCTGGCTTATTATCCTCACTACCCTTTTATGAGTCTTGTATTCCAGAGACTGCAAATATATACAAAGATGGGAAGAGCTCCTCATATCTTCTTCTCTTACTTACACTGCAGAACAGGCAAACTGCTTCTTCCCCATGGTAAAAAAAAAAAAAGTTCATGAAAGTTCCTGGAAAGCTCAGGAAATTTTTAACTGTAAAATAAGCACTGAGACACCAATCAGGAATAAATTCTTGCCCTCTCGCCTGATTTTGCTGGAATATACACTGCATTTTTATGATTCCCACATACCTCTGTGAGTCAGCTATTCCAAGACTTCCTAGAGCCAATGACATGTATTCAAGTGACATGTGCCAACTGTGAGGGAGCACTCACCTTATAAAGCTCTGCTCACTGTAATGGTGACACAACTAGGATTTTTACAAGGCAAACCAAGGCACTGAATTCAGAGTAGTGGACCAAAGTTAACAATGTATTGCAACTAAGTATTAATAATAAGCTTCCCTCTCTTTAAAAAGAGAGTTTTCCACATTTCCTTGATTCATTTAAAAAGGAAAAAAAAAAAAAAAAAAAAGAGAAGAAAATGAAAATAAGAAAGCCTGGAGCCACAAGGAACATGGGAGGTAAGTGATGTGTTGACAACTGTAGCCTGTGTAACAATGGAAACACATTCTTGCTTCCAGCATTAGAAATTTTGATAGTAGATGCAGCACAGCAGTTTACAAACAAAAGAAAACAAAAGATTTGTATGTGTCTGAAACAGACTTCCCAATCAACTTTGTTCCAGATAAAAACTCTGCATTGTGTTTATGGCTTTCTGGCAGTATTTTGTACTGAAATTAGGCATGTACCTTTTGGGTCAGAGGGATGCTCTGTCTGTGGACATGTGCTTCATGTGCAAAAGAAACTGTAAGGGAGTTTCTTACAGTCAAGAGCTGCTGGAATTTTATGGCCAAAACCATATTCTGTTGAATTACAGGGAGCAATGTGGTGTAACCACTGCTGTGGAAATGTGCCAGCTGATTTCCAGAGGCCTAAGGCTCCAGTTTTAAATGGCAAGCCTCTTGGAAAGGAAACAGACCTTTACTCCTTCCATATGGCAGTGCTGATAGCTGTGTCATTTCATTTATCCTGGTTAAAATGTTAATAGTGTTAATTTTTCAATGATGGCTTAGCTAAAAAAAAAAAAAAAGTCCTGGTCAGAGAAGATTTTTTTTTTTTTTTTGCTTAATATTGTTTGGAGCCTGCTGTTTAAAATCTGTTGGGAAAATATCTGGTCTATCAATCACACACATTTGTCTTGAGAGCTCCACAGTCTCCACACATTCTCGGTCTGAATGACTGAAAGGATTATGTTGCTGAGATTTCTTTAAGAAATATTAAAGAACAGGCTCAGTCAGTAACAGAGTTTGAAATGACTAATAGCTGAGGATGAACCTGCCACAGTCTGGCCTGTTTTACAATTCATGAGACATTTTTGCCAAGAACTGATAATAACAGAGAACAACTTCAGGACACTCAACTACCATGAAAACATTAAAAAAAACTAAAGATTTTTTTTTTTTTTGAGTTTTAACAGACACAGTTAAGTATCTAAATTTAAGCATTTTGGCTTCAGTTTTAGAATTTTAAAATAATTTGCAATTTCAGAAGTTTAGTGAGTGAAAAAAAAAACCAAAAAAACTCTGATGTGCTGGACTATTAAATCATAGTTGAAATTTCACATTACAATACCTAGTTTTAATTTGAGCAGTCTAGCTAGTGGAAATTAAGCTGAGGGACAAAATTCAAGAAGTACTTACTGACTGGTTGATTTGCGTACTGCCAGTTTAATTTCACTGTGCTATCAACCCCACATGAAATAAAACCAGAATTTCTAATCTGTGCATATGACCTAATCTACCTTTCAGGAAGGTGTTTGAAATGTGCCTGTGTTTGGGAAACTTTCTGGATTTTTTAGTATTTTCTGCATTTTTTCTGTAAAGCAGACTGGTGGACTTGGCAGTGTTAGGTTTACAGTTGGACTCAATGATCTCACAGGTCTTTTCCAACCTAAATGGTTGCATGATTCCAAGTATCTTCCCTGACTGACCAACAGCTTGTTCTGGGAGCCAAGTTATGTGTCATGATGCTTTCACTGTGAGCTTTTCTGACAAGTGACAAGCTAACCTGTATTTCCTCTTCATTCCCAGCAGGATCTGCCTTTTTGCCCCAGAGTTGGAATGTCCTGGGTCCTCCCTGCACAAGGTCATTATGTAGCCATGTAACAAAATCTTCTTAGCTGTAACACAGCTCTCCAAGGGAAAAGATGGAAGGTTTGGTGCTTAAGACACTTAAAAGTAAGATGAACAAAATGCCACAAATTCTAAATTAAAATTATTACTTCTGTATTTCAAATTGCAATGGCAGAGAAGGTAAGTTGCTTCCCTTTAAATCCGAGTTCTTGAAATTGTTTGTCTTCCGCAATGCTTTGAAACCACAAAATTTTGAGAGAAGGGAATTAATTACACAGGCTTGTACTTCACCAGTGTGTTCCTCCTCTCTGGGCAGTGAAGGTACCATTAAGACTTCACTTCAAACATAAAGTGCAGAGTATTGCTCTTCTCCCAGTCCAGTCTTCAAAGACCTGCTGCTGAAGGAGAACCTGAACCTGCTGAAGAAAAAGCAGCTGACAAAGAGCTGAGAGCTTACTCTGAATTGGAGTGCCACATTTCTACCTTCTACCTAACCGTAGTCAGATGCAACAAATTATTTGCTCCATTTTTAGGAAGAAGAAATCTTGGATATCCAAGATCTGCCTTTAACTGAAGGATAGACAACACAAATAATCCTAAGGTCACACACTTTCATTACTCAGACAAGGCCACCTCCTTCAGATTTAGTCCCAACTATTCATTCTCTCACATTGCTGGGTGCTGTGGCAGGTGAGGAATCACTCGCTTCCCCTTTTTTCCCTTCAAATGAGTAGCACCATTTTGCAATCGCTGAGAGACTTCAGAGCTCCTTCCAGAACAATACTGGACTGGACAACACGTGCATAGAGAATAACTCCTGCAACACCAAGAGGACTGGTTTGGGACTTACGCTGTCCATGCCACGTCTTTAACAAGGCACGCAGTGGGCACGAGAAACAAGCCAAACCAGAAGTATCCACATCTTAACACCATTCCAGCCTGTGAAGAAAACAAACAAATAACTCGTGAGTGTTTCCAAGCCATTACATCTGAAGTGGTTGTTTACAAGCAAAAAGGTGGAGTGATGGCATCAAACTAGTACTGCATCCACAATCTGGGTGATGTTGAAATTTAATGGTGGGCCAATAATTAACAAATAGTGATGGCATTATTCATTGCTGTAATTCCTTACAACCTCAAATTTCTTAAACGCTTCTGAAAAACCACATATTTGACCAAATCCTCCAATGATATTAAGTTGTGGATCCAGGTAGACACATTTTTAATCCTGGGGAAGAGCACCATAAGCATATTCTGCTTGCACTTTTGACTACTTTTTGTACCCTTTGCTTATTCTCTTTTCATCTACTGTCTTAGATCTCTGAGCAGCATCAAATTGACATGAAAAAGAATACATTTCCCACTAAAATGTTTCAGTCATATTCCACTTAAATACAGCACTTCCTGTTCAAGCTGCCTGAAACCCAGGGTGGGAAAGATTCACTCCTGCCCCGCAAATGGCTTTTTTTACAAACAAAGAGCTCAAAGTTTATATTCACGTTTTTCTCATTGTTATAATGCTTGAAGAAAAAGCTTGATGGGATTTGAGAAGGAAGATATCTGGAAACCCTGCATTTCCCAGCATACACAAATAGTTACGGAATGAAGCTGAAATATGGCACTATTTACAGAAATGCTTTAGATCATTAGAACCTCTTGCAGATAAATTAATGGTGATTAAAGACAAGGTTTGCTACACAGAAGCTTTGAGACAACCTCATCACCCCTTCCATGGAATACACATACCTCCCATCAGCATTTTTAAGTTCTGCTGAACTTTAGAAAAGACTTTTTTCCCCTGAAACTACTTGTGTGCACCACACAACTGAAACAGAGGCTGAAAGGTTTCAACAGCATTTCCAGTGTCTAGACAGATTTTGCATTCTCACCAGTTGACACACTGCCATATCTCTTTCCCAAAACCTTTACTTCTCAATATTTTTTATGCCCCACACACGCACCTACTGACATGTCAGCAGTGTAACACAGGCTGGGCTGGCCCAGCTTGGACTCACGCTGTAGCACACAAGCACTGCAGGCCTGAAACGCTGAAGTGTCAAGGCACAGTACAGGTCAAGACACAGCTGAGCTACAGAGGAAATGGAACTACATGAAACATCTACTAGCCTTCAAACACACTTGAGACAAGATTTGTAATCATACACCTCGTAAGGTGAAAATGACTGCTCACAACAGTAGACTTCTACCACTCACTACAGTAAAGCTCTTAAACTGAGAGAAGCCGTCACAGAGCTCTGCCAGGATGTTCACCAGTAGCATCCAGCATCTTCTCCCAGTGTCCATCTCTGTCTAAAGTTGTTCACCTAACAACTCAGTCATATTTAGCAACAGCTTGCCCTTGGGTTGCCCAGTAGTGAGTACATCCAAAAGCAGTTTTCACTTTTAAATGTTAAATCCTCCATGTCACTGCTGGACTGATGGATCAGTGGTAAATCTTGTACTGAAATCAAGAGCAAGCTAGACTGTGCTAAAACATTCATGGACACTTTGCCACCCACACAGACAGTAAGCAAACACATTCCAGTCACAGAATCAGCTCTCAGTTACTTGGGAGCCCTCATGCCTACATTCACATGAGAATGCCAGAAGCACACAGGCAGTTTGGATCTATGCTTATTTAAGGAAAAGGATGTACAGGAATAAGAGGGAATTAATAACTTCATTGTTAGCCAAGAAGCTGAACTGTAATAACAGTGGCAAAACACAATAAGATTTATCCTCATGCTTTGCTTTTCTTTGGCCATGACCCTGCAAGTGCTAGCATTCACAGAATCACATCAGCATTTCCACTCACCATCCTTCCTCTGCCTGTGCTAATAAAGGCTAAAAAAGGGCCATTCTATATGCATTTTCTGATATTTTTGATTGAAATATTTTACGTTCCACTTCTTGCTTTTCTAGCCGAAAGCAACTTGACACACTTTCAAAGTGCAGAACAATCTGAGTATGTGTTCAATAGAAGTTTAAATGCTATTACTTTTGTTATAAATGCTGACATCTCAATCAATGGCTATGAACTGGACATGAACATGTGGCGTGTTGGAAAAAACCTCAAAGCCACATACTTTTTGCCTGCAATTATGTATTTTACTCAAGTATTATTCTGTCCAAAAACTTCATCATAACAGTAAAACTATTCATCTCATCGGAACCCTGTCAGACACTCATTTTACTACTGGCAAGGCTTTTTCCACACAATTCTCACCAAGGTTTTGCTCCGTTCCTCAGCTCATCTGGAAGGTTTCTTTCTTGCTCATCTCTGATTTCTTCTTGGAGTTACAGGATTGCTATGCTTCATGTCAGTGAACCAGTCTGTCTTGCATGCACAGCTCTGCCTCTGAGGACAGCCTCCTCCCTCACAGGATTACACTCTCTTCTCACAGGGTGGGAGCTCCTCAGCAGAGCAGTCACAGCAAACCACCCAATGTGCTCTGGGGACATCCACATATAGCACTTCTAGGTTAGTCCCCAAATTGTAGAAGAGAGAGCAGGGTTAGGAACAGAAGCTGCAGTAAGAATACCTATCTATCCTAACAAAGCTTTCCTTACACTTCCCAGCTGTTGCTCTGCTCCATTCCAGTTGCTCAGCCAGTCATGACAACAGTGAAGAAGACAGTACTGCAATACAACTTCAGTGAAACACAGCATTTCTATACCCAGTTCCTGTGAATAACACTCTTCAGCTATCAGTTATCACCCCAAGATTAAAAAAAAAAAAAAAAAAAAAAAAAAAAAAAAAAAAAAAAAAAGCAAGCAGAGATACCAAACAGGAACCACTACAATCCTTTTTCTGCAAAGATCACCAAACAAAGCAGGAGTAGAAATAGGTAGTTTTTAAAAATAAATTCAAAATATTGACCATCTCTGTCATCACAGAGGCCCCATGATACGTAACTAAGTAATTTTTGTTCTGTCTACTGATGTAAACATTAGTGACTATCACATCCAAAGCAAATTACCAGAGACCATTAATCACATGGCACCCCCAAAAACCACTTGAGACTAATGCAACCTCCTCCTGAGAACACTGCAACTTAAAACTGCTGCCACCAGTAGACTGCCTTTCAATCACTGATTAATCTGCCACAGACAAAGCATTCATTTTAGAGAACTGATAACACTTTTTAAAAAGAAAGAATGGGAACAAGAAAAGAAAGAAAAAGAACTTAGCTCCAGTTATTTCACAACTGAGGAGGAAATAATTTAGGTCCCAATGCCTTTAACCTCCTCTAAATAGCATTTGTAAGGTAGACAAGTCCTTTTTTTTTTAATTTTAAACACATTTAAAAAAAGTGATAGCACTGACCGTTCAGAATGACCAGGAAGATTGTCTTTGTACCATTATTTTAGAAAGTCTAGGTTAAGGTGGGCTTTAATGTTTGTTGGTTGGAGTTTGAGTTCTACTTTGCTTATATTAACTCAAGGACATGTTATGCACAAACATATAAAATAGAGAATAGATTGTTTAAAAAAAGAAAACAACATTAAATTGCAATACAATCTGGAGTACATTTCAAGCTCTTTTCTCCATTTTACTATTCTTAGTATGTACATAAGTATCATTCCTAGTAGTACTGCCTCACCAAAAGGTGGTGTCATTATTTTCAACAACTTCCAAGGAGAACAAAGCCAAAAGTGCCCAGGGTTGAATAACTATGAAACTGCATGGGAAGTCAATGTACACACTGTTCTGGTATTCTTATCACAGCATGGTTAGACAACTTGGGACCAGTAAATGATTCAGACAAAGCAAGCAAGGATCTCAGCCATATCATTCAAGAAAAGTGAGCCAAAATTTAAATTCTTATTTTAAATAACTAAAGTTTTTTATTATTTCATTTCCTCATATATCCATATATCTTAACCTTGACAAAAAATAGACAGCAAAAATATAAGACCATGACAGAAACAGCTGGGTTTATATTTCCAGCATGAAAAAAAAAATTATTCCTGGAAGTGTGCCTGGAGCCTGATCACAGTTCCTTCCATGAGACATGGATAAGGACTCAATAAGTCACTCAATTGCAGTTTCATATTCATTCAATTCCAGTTTTGTACACTAGGGATTCAAGTCCAACCTGCAGTGTGGTGATGACACATCACTGGGTCCCCAGTAGTCAAATGTGGGTGATAGCATGGCACTGCCTTGGCAGCACTCGGGAAAGGAGGAGTGAGGGAGAGGATGGCCACATGATCATTATGAGGGACTCACGTATGGTGACAGCACAAGAAATATTCACTGCCATCACTGAGGTACTCTTGATTTGGACTTCTCAGACACTGATGAGACTTGTGGCTGGGGCTGCAAGTGCAGCTCTGGGAGCTTGGCCCTGCTGCTCCATCTGCTCTGCCTCAGTAGCCAGAGCAGGAAGCAGTGCATGCCCATCTGCACCAACACGCCTTGAAGCAGCCAAGTGCACCAGGATGCAGCAGCCAGATGCACCAGGTGGACCCCTCTGCCAGTACCTCTCCTCCATCAATTCTAGACCAGTGCCTTAGTCTGAGCACATCACTTCAGAAGGGCTACAGCTGGGGCAGGGGAAGCTCAGTTGGTCACTCTGCTCCCATCCCATGTTAGGCAATTCACGTGGAAGCACAGCTGCTTTTCAGTCAACTGAGGGCAGTTTCTTCAAGGTCTGCCCCAGCCCATTGATCTGAGGTGCTATTCCTGGATCCCCAGCCACAGAAATTTTCCCACTGGTGCCACTAGCTTGGGCAAACAGTCCTGTTTCCCTTTAGTTCCAGTGCCTCACCTGAAGGCATGGGGTATGGACAAACCTATTACTCTCCTTGAGAAGTTCAAGCGTAAACACGGGGACACATTACAGCAATGCTCTGAAAACTCTCAGATTCCTGCAAAAGACGGCCTTTCATTTGCTCTACAGACTCAATAGGGCTAACATAGACATTTCTTTAAATGTCTAGAAAATATTTTTAGTAGAAAGTAAAATACCAACTTCCACAATCTTGAAAATGCTGCACTTTTTGTGATGTTACAACTTCAACATCTTTGCTACAGGTTTGTTCTTTTCTTTCTTTTTTTTCTAATTTTTAAAATGCTTCTCACAATTAAATTTGAACCCAAACTGCAGTAGGAAGAGAAACAGGTTCCATGCATTAAAAAAATCCTATTGCATATTATGAACAATATTATTGTGCAAACGCCTCAGTAAATATATACATTCCCCACCCCTGCTTTGCTTTAGAGAACTGCACTGTGCATGGTCTGCATGCTTTGGGTTCTCCTAAGCCTGAATGTTTCAGTGCTAGCACTGGGTAGTGTTCTCTCAAAAGGCCTGGAAGTTCTACCTGGAATGGACAGAAGTATTAATTCTTATCAAGTGACTGAACTTACGTCTCTTAAGGAGATATAAGACTCGCCGCAAACTAACACTCTAAGCACCCCATGCCATGTAACAACTGGTAGATACTGTGTCATACACCAACCCATTTTTTCATAAAATATTCTCAAGGCATCAGCCAGCAATGGCTTTCTAAAATGATAAAAAAGCTTTAAATCAAAACCTTCTACTATTTCTATGAGCTTGTGTGGAATGGTCTTTATCTCCACCCCATGCTGTTAATACTGTAGAAAATACACAAATAGTTTTAAAATTCCTATATTATACTAGATCCTCAAGGTGCCACAAACATCAGACCCACCTTAGAGATCACAGACATTAAAATGTAAGTGAAGAGATGACAGGGCTAGCTCATGGTCACACAAATTGACTGCAGAGCTGGGCAGATTGCCCAAGTCCCCCAGTTAAATCACACTACATGGGGAATGAGCCTAGTGGAGCCCAAGTATGAAATATAATCAATATACAAGAATGCAGTCTCAAGGATTTTCCCTGTGCACACTGAAACACAGTCTAGCCTCAACATGAAGTTGGTGCTTAGGAACTTTTCCCTGCAACACAACTGCAGCCAGCTCCAGGCTAGACAGATTTAGTAGATTCAGGGCTGACAGGTGCAATCAACAGATTTACTAGCTCCCTCTTCAACAAATGTCTAGGCTGGAAAAGCACCTAAGGAACAACCCCTTTGGGTTAGTGGCAAAGTGTTAAGAAATGAGGCAGAAGAATTCGATTTCCCCTCCTGCTTACACCACTGGGAGTCAGGAGTACCTCAGATGAAATCAGAGGAGCTCTGCCACTGAAAGGCTGGCTGGATATTTCCACACCTGAAATAAAGATGTGCAATGTTTTCCATAATGTAAGAGTTTTCATTCTAAAATGACTCAGATGAAAACAATGACCTCACTGGCTGGCTGGATTTAACACAATGACACATTGGTCCAGTCTCAAAACTATTTCCTCCCTCTCCCAGTCTCTGCTCATACCACCACATCCCCTTGAGAGCAGTAGGAGGAAAGGAGAAAAAAAAATCAGACACCTCACTCAAATATTTTACCCCTTTCCCTTAATTTTGCCAGTCATACTTGAAGACACATGGGAGCCTGGAGTAAGAAATCCATCTGCTGTCTACCTCCCTAGTTATGAAGCTTGTTGATATTTTTTATGTAGCACCTGGACGTAAACGTAGGGAGGGACAACAGGAGCAGTACTTTGAGAAAAAAGAAAATCGCCAACACCAGCACAAAGGCATGTATTTGGCATTCCTAGTAAAGCCCAAGGTGTTTTGAGTCCAGGTATCAGACAAGAAGCTTTGCACTAAAGAAATTGCTGGTTATGACAAATAAAAGAAAGCAGGAAAATACTAATTAAAGTACAGAAGACTAAGAAAAATATAATGTCAACCCAAAAAAGCCAAATCACTTGCTTTAAGTTACTTCATGATCTGGAATTAGCAATACAAAGCAAAAATTAAAATCTTCAAGGGAAGAAAAACCTACCAAGACTAATTTCACATACACAGCCATGATTTTGAAAGGACTAATTAGAGCTATAAAACCATGGGAGCACAGTGAAAGGATCTTCTACCTCCTCCAATTATCTTGTCAGGAACTCTTTCCATAATGGAGGAACACAGCGAGTTAACAACCTATTTTTATTCTATTTCTTAACGTAGCTTATAGAAATTAATATTTGACAGATACATGGACACATCATTGGCCAAATATGTCCCACAGGATGCTAAAATAAGCTCTGTTTTGTGTTAACTAAAGATATATTCTACATATGCAGACCTGCTTAAGGAAAAAATTACTTTATCTCATTACTTAAATAGTATACAACAGCACCAATTAAACAAGGAGCCTGCCCATGCTACCCTCCATTATAACTCTGATAGCAGAGAATTAAGAAAATTAGTCAGATAGTGCTTTAATTTGATTTTATGGTTCACTAGCAGTGTAAACTCTGATTCAGTTCCATGCAGCCTGTAATTTTTCTTCATTATTCATTACACTAAGCTAAAAAAAAAAAAAAAAAAAGTAAATTTATGTTTCTTCACAGTCATTTGGAGAAAACATTTAAAAGTCAGTAGTAAAATCATGCTCCGTGTAAACGGGTAAGTGGATTCCTGGAATTTTATTAGAAAGCACAGATCTCATTAACCAAAGGACTTTCTCCTCATAGTGGATGAAACACCTGAGTAAATTTTTACCTAAATAGCACCAGGCGTTAATTATTCCTTCACATTAAAAAGAAAAAATTGAAATACCCTTCTGTATTAGCATGAGTTTCTCCAGCACAAATTAAAATCATGAACAACTTGGAAAAAACCCACTGACATCATTTATGTCATCCAAGATTCATTTTACCTCACCTTAGCCAGGCTTGGTATTATTCTGAATTATATGATAGTTTGAGTTTTCTGAGATGTGTCCAATTACAGAGTTGTGCAACACAATATGATCTTCTTTTTATACTCCAATTTAAGATGAACTTTCCCTGGAAGGTGTGGCAGAGCAGGCCCATGGGCAGCTATGGCTGCTGGGCAGTGACCTGCCACAATTCCCACTGAGCCAAGGTAAAACATGTAGGAAAGTGATGCCAGTATGAAAGCAAAGTCACACCTATACACACTTTTTAAAGAATATTTGTATTTTTGCTCTCCTCCCCCCTCAAATTACACCAACAAAGGCATGAAATCTGAGAGTAACTTTGACAGACTCAACAATGTAACAGTTTGTCTTGTTCACTGGTTCAAGCACTTTAGGATAAACTTCTACTCTGCATATAAGAAATTTGTACTTTCCATTCTCCTTTTCAAGTAATGTTCAGCATGTAACCACTCTTGTTAGGTGTCTGTAAGTTTCTCTAAGGGTTTTAACAGCAGTGACTCTTGTAGAGTAGCTGCCCTTATTTAATACCTGTGCCTTTGTTGGGGGGGGGGGTGGGAATTAATTTTACAGAACCCACATTTGAATTTCAAACTCCAGGGGGATAATTATGTTTAGAAGAAGTTGTTCCTTGCCAGCAAATATATAGGACATTTATACAACTTGCTAAGTTATACCTACAAAAAGATTCAGAATCTTCAAATTTCCTGGCTTTGTGTGTTGAAAATTTCCAACTCTGCTACTACAACAGCACCGGCTTCCTCATGTAAAATACATTTGTTTCAAGATACTCCATCCTCCCCAGTATTACTATTCCTAAATAAAAAGATGCTCTACTAGGAGCAGAAAGATCACCTCCACCATAGCCTTATGGTAGGAATTTGGGTATGTGCACTAACCTCAGAAAACACCAAAAATACAACCACCCTCAGTGGAGTGTTTTCAAAGTAAGCTTTTAAACAAACAAATATTTAATTGGAAGATAGCTTTTTATATATTACTATAAAATAACACTTGCCCCATCTCACATGATTGTTTTACTAACTTAGAAAAGAAAAATCTTTGAAATCTGCATTTATTCCTTTACTATTTGATTTGCCACTGTGTGTATTTCATGCTAAGATTTTTTGTGCTTTTACAGACCATTTTAAGAGGGTGCATCAAAGAACCCAACATTAAGTATGCTATTAAGTATTTCAGGTAAGTATAATCAGGTATCTATCCATGTGCCTGAGCCATCTAAACAATTCTACATCCCAACTGAAGCTGCTGACCAAATATCAAGTTCTACAGCACAAAGAGAGATCTGAAATGGCCTGTGGCAACACTTCCATCAGTATTAGCTCAAATTAGATTCAGCATTTTGTCCCCAAATCTGGCAAATGAGTTGATGTCAGCAAGACTGCTGCTCTCCAGAGTCCTGATGTAGCAATTTAAATGGGGCAGGCTGACACCTGCTCTAGCAGGCAGCTTGCTGGAGAGTACTGCAACTCTACATGTGGTTTGCTGCCTGCAGTAAATTACAGCACTGAAACCCACAAATGGGAAAACACTGTTGTTGATGTTCTGTTTTTAACTTACTTATTCCCTAATATGATTTGAGATTGCATTTAACACTACTCCCCGTGTCTTACATCCTATAGATTGCTTAGTAGCTCAACAATTTCAGAAAATGGCTAATAACCATTCAGCAAGAATTACATCTTGTAACTGCAAGGCTCAGAAAAGTAGATCTTACCCAAGTTTTTTAAAATTGGGGCATAGGTTTATAAATAGGTGAGCATGTTGAATTCTTACCAAAGCCAACAGCAGCTGGAAGTACACCACTTCCATACACAGAGTTCTGCATTCTGGAAAACCGTGTCCTTTAAACTCAGCTTTAGAGATCTTAATCTGTTACAGCAATGGTTGACTTGCATCAGATAATACCCATTACTTCCCCACGTTTTATTTCTCCAGGAAGAGTAATTTACTAGCTCAATCACTACATATTCACATGGGATTTTATCTTCATTCAATGGTTACATTCTTAAAGCATATTCTGAATGCAGTTTGCTTAACATTGTCTTTACTGTCATACTGCCTCTCCTGGAGGCCCTAAAAGACTCTGGCTTATTTTAGCATGACTGCAATTGAACTCTGATCAATGGAGCCTTACACAAATAGATAGCTTTTCCTATGAAACCTTGCTCCTTTCCTCTGTTTTCATTCCCAGAGTAATTTATGTCTATTATTGCTTGAGCACATAGAACAGAGCCACCATGTCTCTGTGCCTTGTATTGTCACATATGAAGTACATCTGCAGTGACTCCCACTCCACTCTCTTGCCAAAGCCTGGAGACGCACCATGTCTCTCTTTATTTTTCTCCCTTTCTTTCTCCCTGTACTGAAATCCTCACAACAGCATCACAATATAGAGGCAATTTATATATTTTTCTTTTCTGTATCAAAATCACAGCTACAGGTGCCTGCTCTCATTCCATAACTTAATGAATTGCTGCCAAAAGTTAGCTTCCAGCCCAGCGAGATGCCTGACGAGCCTCCCAGTAATGCGATGCAGTATTCGATGTCTGGAGGGGACACACAGCGCCATGCACCGCTCAGTCTTGGCCATCTTGTGCTACCCCTATGCTTCCACAGATGGTTGATTTCTGAGCGCAGAACACTCCGAACACGAGGGCCAGCGATAAACCCAACAGCTGAAGACAGGCAGCCCCACAGGAAACATTCCCTTAAGGACAAAAGACTGACAAAATGACAAATGGACCATCAGCGCCAGTCCAAGGTGTAGAGGCTCCGCTGGCTGCCAGGTCAGGCACAGCCACCTCGTGCTCCCAGCCCTTCCCAGCAGGACAGACCGGGCAGCCTTTCCCCCCACAGGTGCAGGGCAGCCTGACTCCCTCAGCCCCACATCGCCAGCTTCTTTGCCGGGAAGAACCCTGTAGAAATACAAAACCACTTGGCGCGCTGACTTTATTTTATTGTGTTGATTTATGCTTTCCCTTTAATTAAAAGGTACCAGGAGAACATTTGGTTTTGATTCAGACACACAAAAAAAAAACCACCGAGGCCCGTTCTGGGCCGCTCCTCAGCGCAGGCCCCGAACGCGTCCCCGCAATGAATGACTTCCGCCGGGGCGCAGCCCCAGAGCCTGCCCCGGTCCTTCCCCACTAATCCCCGGCATCTGCTCCGCGGCCAGGCCGGGCAGCGGCACCGCCAGGGCCTGCTGGCAGCGGGGCCACAGATGAGTAAACACAGCAGCGCCCGGGCCGGCCGGCCGGCCTGCGATTGCAGCTGAGCGCTCCGCACAGGCAGCACGGTTCTCATTTAGAGCCTTCGGAGCGTTGAGGAAACACCTGTTAAGAAGCCATCCAAAATAAATTTAGCCTAAGTCTTTTAAGAAAGAGAAAACCCGTGATCGACAGCAGCAGTACGGGGTCCGACAGCAGCGGAATTCAGAGCCCCGCTGCAAACCCTGACCAATTAAATACATAAACAGCACCATTTTTCACTTCAGGGGAACAGTTACTACATCATTTCTCATCTTCCACTTAAAATAGATGCTTTTCTCACTGGAAGACTGCAGTTTGACCTATGCTGACCTAGTTTATTTTCTTCTCTGTGCAAAAATCCTACAATGCCATGCTGTGTGTAGTTTTAAAAGAAACACTCCCACAGGGCTACTCTTTAAAATCGTGTCAGCTGCATATAATCATGAAGTTTTGAAATAATTTCTGCCTATTAAAAAAGATGGATTCTGCTTATTATGCTCTATCATATTATATATTAGGATTATATTCTGCTTAAAGCCTGCAAGGTACAGTAGATGAAGATCAGTAATTTCAGAATTTACGTTAAAATAGTAGAAACATTGAGATTTTCCAAAGCCGTGACACCGGAAACAAATCTCAAAGTCTTTAAGCCTTGGAGTAACAGACAACTAGCATTTTTAAAAAGCTTGCCAGAAATCTTTTAATTTAAGCCATTGTTTCCCCCCTTTAGGGACTCCAGAGGTTTACCTTGGCCCACAGTGGGTACCTCCCCCTCCTTCCTGTGTACACATCTGACCAGCAATCACACTGCAAGCTGCTTACTAATGATTATGGTATTTTTCAAGAACACTTCAGTGACTTTGGAGCATGGGTCACACTAATGCTCAAGTAGAGTCAGATCAAATTTTTAGAATACTTTGTATTTCCCTGTTTCTTTCTGTCAAGGGCTCTCCAGCAAGAGTTATGCTGCTTGCTAATTTGAACTCTACACCACATCTGTGTGATAGAAAATTTCGTTTCTCAGATTGTAGAGTGCTGGCTTTTGCTGGGGTAGAGTCAATTTTGTTCACAGTGGCTGGAAGAAGGCTGTGTTTTGGATTTGTGCTGAATGCAGGGATGATAACATAGAGATGTTTTTATTATTGCTGAGCAGGACTTACACAGAGCCAAGGCCTTTTCTGATTTCCATACTGCCATGCAGGAGGGGGGAGGCTGAGGATGCATGCAAGGTTGGGAAGAAACACAGCCAGGTGACCCCAAATGACCAAGGGGTATTCCAGACCATCTGACAGCACGTTCAGTGTATAAAATAGGGGGAAGAAGGAGGAAGAGGGGGACCTCTGAAGTGATGGTGTTTGTCTTCCTGAGTAACCAATACACCTGATAGGCCTCTGCTCTCCTGGAGATGGCTGAACACCTGCCTGTCTGTGGGAAGCAGTGAATTAATTCCTGGTTTTGCTTCTTGTGTGTGCAGCTTTTGCTTTCCCTATTAACCTGTCTTTATCTCAACCTATGACTTTACCCTTCTAATTCTCGCCCAGATACAGCTGGTAGGAGAGGCAGCAAGTGGCTCTGTGCAGCTTGCAATTTTTTGCAATAAAATGAAATTCAATGTGTTTCAGCAAAAAGTGACAGACATGGGTGTGGAAATTGTATTAGTAATAGTCAGCTGAAGGCCTAAGAATGTAATCCTGTTGTCCAGGAGTTGAGAAAAGCAAATTCAATGTTAG
Organism: Phylloscopus collybita; assembly: GCA_027886175.1. Taxonomy (NCBI): domain Eukaryota; kingdom Metazoa; phylum Chordata; class Aves; order Passeriformes; family Phylloscopidae; genus Phylloscopus; species Phylloscopus collybita. The sequence continues at coordinate 9,499,832 of JAJNNQ010000007.1, forward strand.
GACTTACTAGAAATGGGATTGGAGGAACATAAATATTTTGCCACTACAAAAAAATCCCAACAAACCAACTGTGCTGTCTTCATGCTGTCTTAATTCCAAAAAGGACATCAGAAAATTAGAAAAGGTTGAGAGGAAAGGCAACAGAAACACTGCGAGTAATGACTAGTGCAATGACTTCTGCTGAAGGAAAGAGAGAAACGCTACATAAAGGCCTGTAAAGGCAAGAATGGCAGAAAGCAGGAAAAAATAGTAATTATTCCTTTCTTCTTCCATTACATGAACTTGGAACACCAGAGCAGCCAGCCAGTGGTAGATTCAAAACTATATGGAGGTAATATGCTTTCACATATACAGCATATGATTCAGAGAGATTGCTGTGGACCAGACAGTGATCCCACTACATAAAGCCAAAGGTATTATTCCTGAATGTTGAAATTCCTGACCTGCTTAGAGGTAGGAGACTACACCACAGAAGCACCATAACATCCCTTCCTATTCTTATACTCTTCCTATACTCTGCCATGGGCATTGTCACAGCCAAGACAGTAAGAAACCTGTACTGGCACCAAATATGCATTATTCAGACTGCATCAACAGGAGGCTGCAGATGAAAGCCACTGAGAGCTCCAGAAACTAAGGACCTGTGCACACAAGAGCTAGAATTTGGCTCTTTCCTCTCACAGCAAGGCAAAGCAGACACCCGGCTCACTGACACTTAAATCCATTGCAGAAGCTCTTCAAAGATTTTAGTTCAGCTTAACAGAGAAACTGTTAAGCTAAGCTAAACAGAGAAACTAAACCGTTAATAAAGCCATGCATGTTTCAATCAAAAAGGGAAAGGAAGAAAGATAACTCAATGAAGATGGGTTACGCAGAGCTCCTTAAAGAGTATCTATAGCAGAGGAAAAACAATACCACAGTGCCAGGCTCCAGGGTTCAGCCCCTTCAAAAGTGACAAGCTTTCAGCCCACAAACCCACACATTGTGGCCAGCTTCTGTCTTCCTATTAAACTGCACAGCAAAGTGGGGCTTTGCAATCCCTTCCAGGGAACTCCTATATTCCAAGGCACAGACACAGAACACAGCTGCACAGATACATTTTCAGGTATATACTTCAAAGAATATCATTGTATCTCCTTCTCCCTACAAACACTTTCCAGCACGTCTGAGGGCAGCCTGAGAGGAACAGGGGTGAAATGGAGAACATTGTAAGCCCCCAAATCATAACCTTAATTTTCTTCCTGTCCTTTTTCAGAAACTGACACACACGCACAGTGAAGGAGAAGGATGCTGAGAATTTGCACTGTGCAGGAAAATGCTCACAAAACAAATCCCACAACCATACATAATTGAGTAATCCAGACTTTGGCTTACTCAGGTTTATGAGAACCAAACCAGCATTTAAAATGCTTATTTTTGCTTTCCTTTAAGTTTAATTAAGCTTGCCTTAGGTTCACAAGCCTATTGAACTTGAGACATTTTTAAGGTGACTCACCTGCCCAAGTTTTCCTGTGTGCTCTGGCCCTAAAGTACGTCCCAAGTTCATTCACTCTTTTACCACAAGCCTGATAGCAACATCAAAATCATATCAGAGGAGAAGAGGTGGGGTTTTTTGTTTGTTTGTGGGGCTTTTTTGTGTGTTTGGTTTTGGTTTTTTTAATATTAGCTGATAAACATTAGCCACACACTGAGTAGTTTCAGCCTTTCTGGTAGCCTCAAGTGGTTCTCCTGCGAGATTCAAGATTAGATGAGAGAGGAGATTTACTTTAAAGTTGTGCTCTCCTGTTTCTCTCTCAGCTCTGAAATTGGTGCTTTCTGGAAGGGTTCCTGGTTCCCACAAAAAACCCATTTTCTCCAGGCTGAAGAAGCATTATCGAAGACCTCATTACAGTCATCATAAGCCAGAGCTCTTCTGCACCTGACAGGAAAAATACACGTTTGCAGCACTAACAAATGCACCCAATAGCTTCTCCAGTCTCAAAACAGACCAGGAATTTGCCATGAAAAAATAATACAGAATATTTATGTTAAGCCTCCTCCCTCCCCCTCCCAAACTCCCTTAAGTCAGCAGGGAAGAATTGTTGAATAAGAAAAGGATTGCAAAACTCAGTACAGCGACAAGGTAGCACCATGCTAATGAAGTCATTCTGCTTTTGCACAAGCAAAAAGGATTATAAACCTGTGCAGCAGGGGAGAAAAAAAAAAGAAAGAAGAAAAAAAGAAAAAACAGGAAAAAGAAAAAATGTGATATAAATATAGCTCTGAAGCCAAATATTTCAAAGAGGGATGAATCTGAAAGCTATTTTTTGTGTGCTGTTACTACATTCTAGATCATTAATGAAACAATCCAAGAGGAAAAAATAAAGGCAGCGCAGTGTGGAGAGAAGGATACAGCTAGAGGAAAATTCAGAGCGCCAATTCCCTGTTAATGGTTCAGATTAATTCAGATGGGATATGGTCATAAAGCTCTAGGGATTCACACATCCCTGCCTCAATTCAAGGCACTAATAACCAATCAGTATTTTAGATAAGACTCTATAAATATTTAAAATTTTTAATCTTTTGAGGGCCAAAAATAACATTTCCCATCGTGTCCTTGTCTTTCTCACAGCAACAACGATGAGAATTCTCAGCTGGCATTGCTGGCACCAGCATGACGTCAGGTGGTTTCACTAGTGGCACTCAATTAACTTAGAAAGTTACATCTAATTGATCCATTTCCTGCACCGATAAACAACTGTAAACAAACACTTCTCTTCAAAGGAGCAGCTCCGTTCACAAATTAAAAAAGGAAAGGGGCCATCTGAATCACACCAGTCATGGCTGTGTCAGGGGTTTTACTATAAACACTATTTTTAGGGCTTTAAATGAGTGATGTGACATTAAATATCAAGAGCCAAATTCTTCCCCAAGTTAATGTGACCATGGTGCTTCCTCACAAAACAATCTTTGCCTTTTCTTTTCTTAAACTCTTCTGTGTTACTGACAGCAATGTCTGTGTATAATTACACTGTTTTGATTTTCTTAACCCATATTCAGCCCTTCCAATGCATGCTCATTTTTGGCACAGGAAGCTCACTACCCCCCTTCACTTACACTTTCATCAGGCCCAGTGTCCGATTTCTGTGTCTCAGAGGAACAACAGCCAGAGCAGTAAAACAAAAGTCAAATCCCTTCTGTTTCTGTTTGCAGTTTCTCTTATAGACAGACACCCACCCCCACCCATTTGGATAAGCATTCATTTTGTGGTCCTTTTTACAAACCTTTCAAAATATAGTCAGGAACAATGTCAGCGTAAACTTTATACTGATTTGAAAGAGGCCACAACACACAGCTACTCACACTCCACTTCTCCACAACCTTTGCTAAGGAGTCTGCTACTATAGCTGTACTTCACCTTGCCAATCCCCCATCTGTCATTTTGTTTCCTTATCTACTGGATACAATCACAGAAGTGTTAGAGTTGGGGGGGGGGGGGGGGACCACCAGTGGGGTGACCAGCTTAAACAGGGTTTTCCTAGAATACATTGCACAATGATCATGGAGCTACCAGCTTGCCTCTAAATTATTTCAGATCCAATGTAAAAGCATGCTACAGAAATGCCGAATTATTTTTGCTACCACTATATTCTCCTCTGGCAGTGAGTCAGAGATTCTTAAATTTGGGGATTAAAATTGCCACTGTCATTTCATTACCCTAAACATTTATTAATTAGGAAATGGAAGTCTGTGCATTTTAAATTTAGGTATTGTCACATATATTAATTGAGGAGTTCAAGCCTATTTTTATTACACACTTCACACATCACTTCAGCAAAGAGACCAAGTGATAGATTTCTGCACACTGTCAGCTGCCATGTCTGTTTTGACAGATTCAGGGCGTTACCACATCCAATTGCCCTGACTAACACGATTACAACCTAAGACAGCTATTACCATGCCAATAACGTTTCTGAAAATGACTGTGGCACCATATACTGATTATGCATTTTCAGGAGTTAGGTGCCTGCTATTAACTTTCCAGTCCAGACACCTTGGTTTACCTGAAACACTTTAAAGACAGGAAACCCAAATGCAAATTGGCAAACTAAAACAACCCAATCCTGTGTGCCTCTTGGCAATCAAATTCCAGGAACAAGGCTATTGACAAGACTGGAAAAGACCATATCTAAAATATTTTACCAAGCAGCAAAGGAGCTGCATTTTATTTACTAACTCAAGAGCTCGAGCATGATATTCCAGGACTGTCTGAAACTGCCAAGTTCAGTTTTATTAGTACTGAATGTCTAGAAGAAACAAAACAAAACAGCTGCATACAAAACAAGCGATCCTCCGTACAGTGGATTCAAACCACCACAGTAAAGATACACCTATATATAGTGCTCCTGCCCATGGCAGGGTATGTGTGTGGAGAGGGTATTTGAGGTTTGGAACTAAATGACTTTCAAGGTCCCTCCCAATCCAAATCATTCTACAAGTCTTTGCCAGATAAATACGTAATCAATTATGAAGCATAATGAAAATAAAAAGGAAATGAAACATTACAGTAATTAGGGAAGGTCAGTCAACTCCAGGAAAATAATATAGTAACGCAATTCAGTGACTTTTGACTGACAGTGTTAGTTAAGTGCAAACAAGAAGACTCCCTGTCAGGTCAAAAAAGGTACATTAGTCTCATGCCATTACTATTACAATAGTAATGCTCCTTAGAAATTAAACAGGAAACTGTGTTGTAGAGGAGCTCAAGTACTGAAAGGAACAAACTGAAGTCAAGTGAACCAGGAGCTCTCCAAGGCTAAACCAAACATGAAACACCCAGAAGACATCTGCTTTAACCCCCTTCAGAGACATCACTGCTTTTAATCCCTGACCAAGATTCTGTTGTTCAAAACATATCAGTCTTGAGTTCAGCCCCACTGGTAGAATCCAGGTTTTCTTAACATCTCCTCACGCGGAGCAGACTCTAGTGCTTGCTTAGATGTCAGCTTGACCCTGATAGACTTTCTGGTTAAGTCTGTCTACAACACAATTATTAGTGTTAGAGCCTTTCCATGCAAGAAGATCCAAATTAGCACATCCCAGCAGCAAAAGCTGATCAAGTAAATGTTCATGTGTCCAGCAAGTTTGCTGTACCTGGAAGTAGGAGAGATCGTAAGAAAGCACTGCCTGGGGAAGCCAGGCTGCTTAGGGTATTTGCTGCTACATTCATAGCTCAGCAGTCCAGGAGAAAGTTCCCTCTCTGATGGGCCTTTCTCCAGAGTGCCTCCCTTCACTGATGTCAGACAGCCTTATTCCCCCCAGACCACCTTAACTCCTAGAGCATTCAGAGAACAACACCACACATGTATGGGAAATAAATTATTAAAAAAAAAAAAAAAAAAGAGGATTTATATATATAAAAAAGTGGAGTTATTTAAGTTATAAATGAAAAACCAAATACCAAACAGAGCAGCCCTATTTTCAGCTAAGAGCATTATCCCTTTCTGACTCAAGACACCACAGGAACTCATATATCTAGTTCATCAAATCCACAAAGAATCCAGACCAAGAGATAAGGCAGCCCAGCAGTATTACCGTCAATATCAGCACATTTAAGAGAAATAAGGTGAAGATCTGAACCGCTGTGGATTTTCCTGTCTTTAGAAATCTTGCTGACTCTGGAAGCCTCAAACCACCAAAGAGTTCACAGAAGAGTAAGTATTACCCTCAGTTCTCAGGGAGAGGAAATATCCATGCTGGCTTTTAATAGATCATCTCTTAAAGCCATTGGGTGGGTTGTGTATGTGTGTGCATATATATATTTATGAAAATTTGGTTTGTAAATTCAGAGTGAATGGAAAGAGAGAGACCTCTACAAATAAAAACACAAGTGAGAATCAGCACATGCACCTGAATGCTGGTGGTAGGGTGCCATTAAGCTTGAGGGTTTGTCTGGGTCATGTTCCAAGTCCACAGAGGGGCAAGATACAAATGTGCAGGTGACACTTCCTACATTGTGGTTTTCAGGGGGAAAAATGCTGGTGCATGGGCTGGAAAGGAAGTGTAGCTTATTTCAACATGTTTGAGACCTGGACAGATAGGGTTCCCTGCAGACCATTCCCAGGAGCCTGCTTTGACATAGACAGTGGAATCAAAAAATAGAGGAAATTCACACTATTGTGCTCTGTTCAAACTACAGTACCTCTCACTGTTTTAACTTGTGGATATCCCTGCTTTGGATTTTACATAACAGAAACAGTATGATGGAAAGGTTTCCTAATGTAGGATAAAATTTAGTTTGAGTGCTTTTAAGGCAGAAAATAAATTCTATTTTGACTGTAATAATAAAGACTAAAATTCTAAAACACATATTCTAATATGACAGTAGAAATACAATATGGAAAGTAACCCGAAGGGAAAAAATTAAAAGGAAACAATAAAAGAAATTAACACAGACTATCAAATAAATGGAAGAGCTGCATAAAAGTACTGATCTAGAAGGATATTTATAAATTACTTCCCTTTCTCAGAGGGCAACTAAATGCTTCTGAAAGAAATGAAAAAGCAGTCAGATGCTGAAACAGATGTGTTATAAAGAGAACTAAAACTAATAAACTCCTCATCTACAGCTTAACAGAACAGAAAGAAGCGAATTACAAGCATTAAAATTGCAAAACCAGAAGTTTAGTAAAAAAGCCAGAGAAAATGCTGGATATAGCTGGACAGCAGGGCTGGGGGAGTTCCAGAGAAGCCCGGATGCTTCCTGGTACAAAGATCCTGCGGAGAGATATCGGCGAGGCTAAGAGCCCACAGAGCCTGAAAGGCCAGCAGAGGAAGAGGGGTCAAAGAAGCAATTAAACTAATGCAAACACAAAAAGCCCCAAGACCACACAGGTTCTCAGTATAGCTTTAGAGCAGAAAACCCGACATTCAAGGTACACAATCTCTACTCACTCTATCAGACATATCTACAAAGCGCAGTTCCCAAAACCAAAAGTGAGGCCAGTCCAGCAGCACAGAAATAAACAGACTGGTAGGAGTATTGCACAGGCCAATCTTCTCTCTGGGGACGGAGAAAAATCCTCTAAAAAATCCTCCCCAGAAGAACAAAAAGCCATCCTCAGTCAGTATGGTTTTAGCAGAAAGGCTACCTATGGAATAAACCCTTGAGGCTGAGGCACAGGCAGGCAGGAGCTACATAAGCACAGACATGAACTGGCAGCATGGCACGTGCAATAGGGAGCTAAATATACTAACACATCTTAGTCTGCTTCCAGACTAGTGCTGGCTTCTAACCCTATGTTTAGCTGCTGAACCCACAGTTGCTCTACCCAATCTTACATACACATGGTGAGTGAGGATAATGCACAAAACACAGTAACGACAACATGTGGCTGCTGTCTGTCAAAGGCCTGTATGGATCATTCATTTAAGACCTGGACTCAATGGTCTTTGTGGGTCCCTTCCAACTTAGAAAATTTTTTAATTCTATGATTTGGCTTAGAGTGATCTCTTCTGAAAATCTCTGTTCTGGAGGATGGGGCTTAGATGTGACATAAAGTTTTGTGTAACCTTACTTTAAACCTACCACCTCCTTCCCCTAAACTCAGCAGTGAACTCCTCAACAGATGAACTACAGAAGAGGAAGACACACGTGTCCCTGTTCTCCTCTTTTGTTATTCACTTTAAATGAATTCCTGTTCCAAAAAGCTCCAAAAGAACAACAACCCAACCCCTCAAAGTCTTGATCTCAAGGTAACAGAATGTACAACTAATATGACAGAACATAAACTTGTTTTCTCATCACATAATCTGATAGCCATGTTAAGCATTTTCTCTGACTTGTATTATGAAATATGTGGATGAATTTTAGTAACACAGAGTTTTATGGTTTCCAGTTTTACTATAATTTTAAGTACAATGCTGAAAGAATCTGTAATTAAACAGCTCCAAGACAAACTAGAGTTTGTGTGGTCTGAACTAATCAAGTATGTATTGCTCCTAACCTCAGTCTGCTATATGAAATTAGTTTTCCTCTTATTATTTTGAGTAGATTTGCAAGATAAAAAAGCCTACATTTTTCTTGGCTATGCACTACAGTAGCATTTAAAGGGAAAGGATTGCTAAGAATTTTCTGATTTGGTACATATCAATACAGTTATCAAAAAGCATTCTAGATATCACTCTAAATGGAATAACCAGATTCTGCCCTAATAGCAAATAAACTCCCAAACCCAATTATGGTACCTGATAGTCTCCTTTGGAAGAAAAGAATTATAATGCATACCAAAAGGTAATCAAAACTGTACCGGCCAGTCACTAGCTCTTGGGAATCTCGCTGATGATTGAAGTAGGATCAACAATAGGATATGACATACATATGTATTTCATTGCTTATTCTATACCCAATATCTGAGTTGATGCAAAAAGGCAATTCCCAGGGAATACACATCCTTCTCAGGTGGGATTTGTTACAAGTAAAAGATGGCTTGGGTCCACTAAAGCCAGAAGAGCCCACTCTTGTCATCATATGACTTGGGTATATAATGCACAGTGGAGAGCGCAGAACTTTAAGCCAACTCTTGTCAAGTGATAAAACATTAAAAAATAATACCAAATGCATCATAATATTAAAATACCAAACTGACTTGTCTGTAACTGAAAATTTATGACAGACTAATGGGAATGTCCAACTGGAAGTTATCTTGCTGGTCACTGAACTCACATGGGCAGCAGAGTGTCATTTCAAGTACACATTCACAAAGTTCTGGCTTAGTGCTTTGCTATGACTTATGCGGCTCGTGGTGCACCACTTCAAATGCACACAACATCTGCTGGTGTTTTTTTCAAAACAAAATTAGTTTGTCACCTCATGAAAATATTAATCTGCTCCTTACAAAGCAATTCTTTTTCCACTTGCTCTGCTACTGCAACTATTATTGGAAAGCTCTACTGGAATTTCCTCGCCCTAGAAAGCAGCTCTTCAGAAGTACTCTTCAGCTGAGTTTACACAGGGCTTGTTTAGATCCCTTTGCATCAACACTGTCCTTGAGAATTAATAACAAGCTTGCTTATTTGGTGCCCTTTCTCCACATATCTATACATATTTTAAGTAGTAATAGTAAAACTGTATTTTAAGTAGTGTTTCCCTCTGTGTTTGCACTCTTGCGAAGTACAAGGCAAATTCTTAGTCTCTCCTGCCTTCTGTAAGATGAGACGGGTCAGAACCACGAACAGAACCAGGAACAGGATTATAAACCAAAAAAGTTGATACTTCCTTCTGGAAAACTTTTTGTTCTGATTTTTCAAACTTAGAGTTAACTGGGTGATGACAGCATTGGATGTGACATTTTCATTCAAGGGCAAGATGTTTATTGGACAGTTTGTTTTATCATAAAAAAAGAGATCCCATTCTTTGGTGGAAATTTACAAGAAGTAGCTTTATTCCCTATGCTTCCCTATCATCTTGACTGAAAACCACCAAGACTGATCAAGTACACCACTTCCTCAGAAAAGCTGAGGAAGCAAATGGTACTGCTCAGAACATGGGCACATCACAGATATTAGCACTGGGTTAAGGTCTTATAGAGGAGCAGAGAGGAAACATTAAGGAGCTCAGTAAACATCAACCTGTCAGTCTGGCAGAAATCAGAGACCTTTCTTTCTGTGGATGCAAAGCCCACAGAGCCACTGGCTGCACTCTAACCCTTACTGAGAAATAAAATCTCCAACTTCAGTGACAGACACTAACTAGAAGGCAGGATGAAAATTCAGCCCACTGAGCTACATAAATGTACTCAGTAGAGCTCTTTTGACTACTAATGGGAGTATTCTCTATTGCCAAAAATCCTGGAAATTTCTATCTTGACAGCCATATAGCTGTCAACTGTACCATGAAGTAAAATGGAGATGAGGCTCAAGTAACAGGCTTAGATGTGAACTTGTCATCATAAGAGGGTCTAAGAACACAGGCAGGATCCTTCGTTCTTTCCAGGGTGTCTGAAAACAGAACGAGCTCATCTCCAGCAATGTCACCAGCCTAGTGTTTCCCATTGCTAATTACCCTTGGCAGGAGGAAAGAAAGGACACAGGATGTTCCAAGTCAAGGAGAGAGCAGATTTAAAAGTGAAAATCCATGCCACAGAGCCCAAAGAATGCAGTGCAACAAGATCACTTTGAAGCCAACAACCTACCCAACTGTGAGGAACCCTCCTGCCTCCACTGGCTCTCCTGGAATGAGACCGCGGAGCACGAGTGAACCGTCAGATTTCCTACGGGAATGCACTCTGCAATCACACGGGGATTCAAAGGGGATAAGTCCCCCAATCCATATCTCTGTGATGGCTTCCTACAACCACTCCGTTGCTTTCATGGCAGTGCAGTATTAGGAAAATATCTGATGTATTTTTAGCTTTCTCCTATTGTAGCTTATCAGCTGGATTCAAAGAGAGCCAACACCCTGCTATGGACCTGACCTGTGTATGGATCGGTAACATACACTCTACCAACCAGCCATGAGTCCTCTGAAACATGACAAAAAGGACCAAGGCAGGGATTACAGCTTTTAGGGTATAAATCCCCATGGATTAGGCAATAAGGTGCACCCCACTGTCATCCAGATTACTATGGTTAATTAGCAGCTTTTCATGTTTCAGTCAAACCTTGATGGTTCAACTCCTGTTTTTTAAAAAATACTACATGTAACCTGAGAGAAGACGGAGGACTAACTGGATTAGTGATCTGATACAGCAACAATTTGCATGGCTTGGCTTGCCATAAATCCTGTTTAAACACTATCCTATTGCTTAAAGCTGGACAGTCAGTGATCCTCAGCCAGCTTGGCCTGTTATGGAAGTGACCAGAGCAAACCACTCCTGAGTAAATCAAATGCCTGTTGAAGAGACAAGCCTTCCCTTGGTGGGGTTGAGAAGGGCAGTGCAGAACATGGCTGTGCTTTAGGTAGAAACTTAATCTGTGCTTGGGATATTACCAACTGGAAATATTTGACTTAAAGAGTTATGTGTTTCCATATATTAACATACTTCCCACACTTGCTCACATCTGCCCAAATAAGCTATGAAATAAATATTTTCCACATTGTAAATATAGCAGATATTTATAACACTCAGGGACACATCACTTAATCCAGAAGCCAGTTTTTGCAGCTAAGGCTTCCATGGTACAGATCAGCAGGGAAGTAAACAAGTTGAAGGAAGTTTTGCGGTTTACTTACATTTTAGTTGCGCTTCTCTTGTACATAATTTTGTTTCATTTACAAAAGATTATTGGTGTCAATGGCTTAACAGAGTAACATGCAGTGCAATTTTACTCTAACAGAATACCTTGTGATAAGAAGAGCAATTTCCTTATTCTCGTCTGCTTTCTGAGTATCAATCCAGTGTCTGGTGCATAGAATTAGTGAGACAGAACATAAGCATAAAAAGTTCCTTTAACCACTTCATTTAATTATACAGTATTTTAATGATCTTAATTTATCCCATTAAATCATACCTTTTTGTCAAGTCATTGCTATGTGCAACCTCTTTTACTTTTGATATGAGTATCTCAGATACATTTGTTTTGCACATTTTTAATGAAGATATTCTTTCTCCAAAGCATTTAGCGGAATTTTAGTCCATTGATTGCTGGGTTTTCTTTTCTTGAATTTTACCATTTTTAAACCAAGAAATATAATGTTTAACTGGATATATCCAGAACATGAAAGATGCAGCAAATGAAACAAAGACACCCCTTCTTTAAAATGTTTAGTCTGGCGAGGTAGTAAAATAGGTGTTAAAAATGCTGATTAAAAGAGCTAGAGCCAGTATGATTAAGGAAACACGTTCATTCCTACTTTCAGAGCTCTTCTGTTTTGCCAACACTTCAGAAGCTAACCTGCCTACCAGGGTAGCCAAGTAATGAAATTAGCATTTGAAAAAAAACAAGCCCAAACCTTTTTTACCAGGCAGAAAACTTGAATGGAACACTGTAAACAAATAGTATGGAAAACCCCTCAAAACCACAGGATGTTAACCAAACTACATTTACATTAACATAACCATAATAATAAACCTTCATAATAATTCAGAGTCCTTTCTCTGGCATTTTCAGCTTTATGTGGCATTAAATTTAAAGCGAAAAAGGCATTTACTAGAAAATAAACCACTAGTAGAAAGATGAAGCAACATCTTCCACACTTTGTACAAAGTTATGATTGAATGACAACTATTTGCCCTCTGTTTAAATAAAAATTCTAATCACACTTTTCTGAAAACAGCTATCACAGAACCTGCTGAAGTTTGAAGTCTATTCCAGATATTATCTAAAATAAGTACTAGAGTATTTGTGCAGCTTGTGTAAAAGGAAAAGGAAAAACTGAGGTAACTGTTGCTTGGAAACAGGTCAAAGACTGTGAAAGGACTGATGGCTGTAGAATTCCTCTGCTACAACTGAAGGCCAGTAGTAGCCCAGGATTTCTGTAAACATGACCATAACTGCCATACTATAGCTACAGCTTAACTAGCTTTGTTAACAGAGGAAGCAACAGAATAAACTGAACTCCTTCACTGATTATAAAATTAATTACTGAAAGGGGTTTTTTTTGGCAGGGGGAGGGGGGGGATGTTGGGGTTTTTTTTTTGGTTGGTGTTTTTATTTTGTAGTTTGGGGTTTTTTCTTGACAGAAAGACATTCATCCTCACAAGAATCTGCAGACCTTGCTTTCTCAGTCGGCGTTAGTACATACACTATTTTACTAATGGCAATTCACTAGAAATTTATTGCAGTAGGATTAAATTCTAACAAACCAGCCTCCAAAATAAACCAACAAAAATTATGTTTCCTCATCAGCTAAGTGGTGACAGATACTCAGATACAGTATCAGATACACTGGTAATTCTTGCAGAGGTCTGAAGGGAACAGAAATGTTACTCTAAGCAGTCTCTAACTACATGTATTTTCACAATTTATATTGCAGGACTGCTTCAATGTGCTATTATTGAAGATTGGTTTATTTTATTTATTCATAATGTCTCTCAGGGCAGCACATGATTTGGGGTAGTTTGATCACTTCACAGGAAAGGGACCTTTCACTAGTGTTTTGATCTCACCAAACACTCCCATGTTTTTGCAGGGTAAGATAAGCAGAAGACTGCTCAGTTCTTCTCTCATGCTACAGAGTGTGGTATTTACTTGCCAAACACTCTTAAAAGCTTTCTTCTGGGTCAAATCACCTCACTCCTCCAAGCAATTTCCAATTCCTTGATTCAGGTATTATTTTATGCTTCAACATTCAAGCTGAATTTACTTAGAACCTGCTTGCTTTCAAACACACGTCACTGTCTGCTCATCTGACAGTTCCTCCTGAGCAGCCCTTGACAAATTGCTGTTCGCTCCTCTCTCCCATTCCTTTGTTTCTGTCTCATAGAGACCCACAAGTCAACCCCTCACTAGTCTTGTCTGCCTCTGCACCAGTCTCAAGAACAGGTGATTTCTATTCTAGGATCTTCTACATCAGCCTCCTCTCTGGGTAAACTTGACAGAAACTTTTGTCCATTTTTTTAATACATCCTCCATCATCTTTGCCTTAAAGCACCACTTGCTTAGGTCACTTCACTGACCTTGTACACACCTGCTTGAACAGCTTTTAATCCATCAGTTTAGTCCATCAATTGGTGCGTTTTCTTTTCTGAATTTTACCATTTTTAACCCAAGAAATACTAGATTTCTTGATAATATAACTGGATATATCCAGAACACGAAAGATGCAGCGAATGAAACAAAGACACCTCTTCTTTAAAAAGTTTAGTCTGGTGACTAACCTAGCACTCTGCCTTGGATTACATGGCTATTTGTTTTCCCAAGAGACTCTTAGGAGGAACTTTTTGGAAAACTTTTAGGAAAGCCAAGTCATTTGTCTCATCCAGGCTGCTTTTATCCTCCATCAACCTCTTCATTTACGCTGATAATATAAATCACTACAATTTCCTCACCAAAGCCATGTAATTTTGACTTAAGTTACATTAACCTAATTTTCCCCTTATGCTCTTCACGTATGAAATCTCTGTGGGATGAACTCCATATTCACTTACATAAAACCATATCAGGAAAAATTGAAAAGATAATTGACGGAGTTATTCATGGCTATTGCTGTTCTAATAGGAAGATTCATTCCTCAATTTCATTTCTGAGAGCTGAAGTAAAATTAAGTTATATCTAATTCTTACGCTTCCCCTTGAAGACAGACTTAATTTGCATACCTTTAAGGTTTTCAGGAGCACTTCTTAAAAAAGAACAGGAAGGGATTTTGAAAGTGCTTATTATGTTCCATTCATACAATAACTGTTTTATCAAGGAATTTACAGAGTACAGATTTACTGTTCTATCTTGTCATTATCTCCACTACAGTATTTGAGTGATTTACTACTCCTGAATTTTCAACAGATCTCCTAACTTTCTCCTAAAACATTAAGATTTGCTAAGGTCACACACTGATTTCCATTAAAAAAATGCCCTTGGAATAATAATTTCCCCTTCATCTTCTACAATGAAAATAGATGTAAAATAATTCATAACTTCCCTGCCACCTCATCATCTACTTAAGCTATCACTCAAGTCTTGGTCGCTTTAGAGCGACCAACCCTGCAGTCACAGATAGAAGGAGGACAATGATCAGCTGATATTTCTGCCTACAAAGCACAATGGAAGATAAAGCTTTATAATACTGATCTCCTTAACTCATCATGAGAGAGAGCCATCTCATGCAAGCATCAGTGGACACATGCCAGTCTCCTTCACTGCTTCAAGACCCATTGAAAGGGAAAAAAAAAAAAAAAAAAAAAAAAAAAAAAAAAAAAAAAAAAAAAAAGAGCTTGAGAGGAGCAATGGGAGGACATCCACATCCACAATTTATTTGAAGCTGCTTCTTGAAAAATGCTTCTGAAACTATTTCACTCTCTTCTTTCTCTATACCACATCAGAACTGCCCTTTCTGGCCAAATCTGTGCACTTACCTCAGCAGTGTATAGACAACTCTCACAGTGTGCAATATTGCATATTCTCTTTGATTCTCCCCTTTCTCTGGTGTTGAATATACACAGCACACTGTAGGGACAGAGACTTTTTCTTAACAAGTCTAAGCTTCCTGAAGCCTCTCAGGAGTTTCAGCAGTAGGATCAAGTGTGGAGTTCAGAGAGGAAGTGCAAGGGTCAAAGGGCCAGGATGCTCTCAAGATTTCTCAGGTGTATGGTATTAGCTTAAATTCTCTATTAAGAAAACATGCAGCCTCAGTAGGAGTTTAACACCATCTGAAAGTACAGCTTAAACTTGGTTTCCACTTCAGAAAAGATTGGTATCTGTCAATCGTGTGATGAAGTACAACCAGCTCCTGATTTCACTCCTGCTGCTGTGCTGCCAACCTATCCTGATCTGAATGCCTCTGCAAAGGAGACCGAGCTCTTCCAAAGGCTACAGATGGGTTTGCCAGGCAAAATTTATCCTCAGGCCTGCTCCTCGCTCCTTCTCTAGCGCTCTGAAAATGTTGAGTCTGAGTGACAGGTAAGGACAGATTAGAAGGAACAGTGAAGAGAACATTTAAAAGGAAAGAGCTTAATATGACTTATGTGTAATTAATCTGCAACATTCATTTTCCATTCATACTCAACTTATCAGCCTTCAACTCAAATATTTCTTCTGTTATGCTAAATCTCTTTTGGACATCCATAATGTTAGTTAAGGAGCATGCAAAAAAAGAAGTGTCTATTTAAAAGAGCATCACATTGGAAACACCTTTGAACTAGAATATATTTTCTTCAGAATACTGATGTAACATACATCACAGAAAATATGCCCATGAGAAAACACAGGGGATAAACTGAAATGAAATTCAGCACAAGGCTATTCCATCAGACTTTCTGGTGACCTTATAAACACGACAAAAAGTGCTGTTCATATATCACCTAGCCAGGTCAATATTTATTTTCTTGCTTTACACACGCTTTGCAGGAGTGACCTTAATCATAAAAGCAAGGCACTAAAAAGCATGGTTTGGTCCAAAACTTGTTTTGGCAAGCAATATGCAGATCTCTTGAAGAAGCTCTGCCAACACATCTCAAGCCAAACTTGCAATAGTCTGACCTAAAAGGACAAGAAGACTGGCAGAAATGAGACTACAAACATTTCTCTCAGGAGTGTGCTGTGTGCACAGACTCTTGCCATGTTTGTAAGGGGGAGGGGAAGGGATTTTCCATGTCTGTATGTGTTTTCCACATATATTTGCCAACAGTTCCTAGATTATCCCCAGAGCCTACTTTGAACACCAGGATAACTGCTCTACTGTAGGCTGTATATCCTTTCTGAACATGGAGACTTCAGAATAGGAGGCCAGATCTTGATTTCTGAGTTATTCTGGGCACACTAACAAAATAAATGAACCCTGACTATATCTCAGTGTCACTGAGAACAGATCTAAACCTTCCAGTCTTCAGCACCTCCTGAGATTCAAGAGTTGAAAAGGAAAGCAAGCATAAGAACAGGAGTAGAGGTAAAACCACACTGGATTTGTTTCTTTCCATTAAAAAAAAAATCACATGTATCAATTTCTTGCTTCTAATAATGTAATTTTATTCCTGTGCAAATACAGTGAATATAAGGAGTGTTGAGACAGAGATATAAATTAGGTTAAGGCAGTGTAATCCTCCTCTTGCCATCCCCCAGTAGTCCTGATGAAAATACGCTCTTAAAAACACCACAGACCAGAAGTAGCTGCACAACGCTTGACTGTCTGCTTCTTCAGTGCGACATTCCCTCCATGTAAGCTGCCAAACTACCAACCCAATCCTTTTTATTTCCTCCTTTGTCATCATAAGGATAAGTCTAAAAGCTTTTAGAGCGTTTCCTCTCAGTTAAACTCAAATTAGTCCCCTCTGCTGGACTCCTACTGGGATGCCTTGGTCTATCCCAGAGCCCTTGCTGAGAAAAGCCCTTTTCAGCCCAGCAAATCACCTCGGTACCTGCTACTCTGACAAGGCTGACGCCATTATTTATTACATAATAAGCTCTCGCTGTTGAGGGTCAATTATTCCATTGACTGGGCATTACAATAATTCTCGGTAATTAAAAGAGGTACTTATGTGAATCTAGATGCATATTGAAAGAAACATTAGTCCTTTTGTTATCTTGGCAAGCCCTTGTTCCTAGTCGGCCCAAGCAATTAGCATCTTTTGGCAATCCCTGTCAGCTGGGGTTTGGAAAGCCTGAAAAGAGGGTCACTCAGATGCTAATTTAGATACAATTGTGACAGCAGAGTTTAGAGGGAGCTGCTCCAAAGGCACCATCAGGGTTTAATAAAGCAAACAGCTTGGGTCCCAGTGACCCTGCTGAGGTAATTAAAAAGACTGCTCTATGTTGCTGTGCCAAATGGGAGAGTGGCATCATGAAGCCTATCCACAAAAACCATTTTTAAAAGACATATAATCACCCATTTAATCTGCTCATTAAACAAATCTCTCATGCGGACTTAACAGGAATTAGCACTTTCTAAAAGGCAAAAAATTGACAGAAAGCAGACTGTTCAAATGATTCTAAAGGTCGTGATTCCTAAATGTTTTCCCATTATTATTATAAACTCATTTAATGCTAATGTATAATATTTGGGGATATCGGTGTTCAAGACTATTCTTTTAATGCCGTCTTTATGGAAGAAATATGAACATCCACCTCTCAAAGCTAAGAGGGTGCAATGACAACAGCCACAACAACAGCAGGAAACTCAGCTCTACAAATTTTGTCACACACTCAACCCATAGCAAATTCTGTAGGGGTACTGCTGACAGTTTGTTTCCCAGGATTCATCCCAGTAAGAGAGCTCTTGCACACAACTATTGACTAAAACTCCAACACACAAGTAACATTAGGTACCTTGTAATATCCACCTCTTGTGTTCCTCTGAGAGTGTTAGAACCATCACTACTGACAAAGCAAAATTACCTTTTCCTGCTTCAGAAAAAAAAGAAAAAAAGTTCCTCCTCTTTTATGCAAGCCAAAACTAAAGTTTCAGAGGTTGTAGGGCACTGAGTAAGGACTGAGGAAAATGTACTTTGGTGTGACAATGATCTGATGTATATTACATGCAAGCTGTCCTACTCCATGCAGAACATAAAATTTTTATTTTTGAAAAGTTAATCTGCTTTGGGTTGGGGTAACAAGAAAAAAGGAAGATGAAAACAAAGAAGACAGAGGTAATGCTAGCAGATTTTTTTTTCTAGTTTTAATTCACTATTGAAAAAATTATCTCTGTACAATGTCTGGGAGAGAATGCAGCTGGTAAGTCATCACAGAGGTTAAGCAATTATATTGTTCCATGAGTATTTCCCATTTCACTGTGCTGCTTTCAAATACAGCCTCCAAAATTCCAGTTTTCCTCACCCTCCTGATAATGAGAGACTAAAACATCAGTGAGGCAAACTTGTCCCCAGAAAATAAATAAAATCATTAGGCATTGTAGTATGCTCAGCCCAGCTACTAAACTTTCTCAGACTCATGAGGCTCGATACTATATGACCTCATTATTGACAAGCTGATTTTCTACTGAAAGCTGTTAATTACAGTCTCTAGAGATGTTGCCAGCATACTTAACATCTCTAGATATAACTGATGCATGCATATCTTTCACAAGGCAATGTGCTGAGCTGGAATGACAACCTCAATTCCATACAAGCTCAATACTTGTCATGTCCACCTTATTTGGAAATGAAAGGCCAAAATGAGATTAAAGCCCTACATGCATGTAATTTGCTAGATCAGTGTTTCTCATTTTGTGATCTATGGACTGGTAAACCATGAGGCAGGTGTATAATTCCTCTTAGGTCTCAGTTAGTGTATCACAAACAAGATCCTTGCTGTACAGACAGACACAAACTTATGACTTCCCCGATGGTGACTACAGAGCAATCTGGCATACAAGTAAAGACCACTGTGTTCATTCTCAAAGAGCTGATTCAGCTGAACCACAGAACTGCAAACATGAGCTGTTCTCCATTCTAAAGATGTTTGATGCAGTCAAATGTCTGGTGAGTACTAACAACCTGACAACATCTGAGTGCTCTTTTTTCTTCAGCCCTAAAACATTTCAAAATAGGAAAAAAATGCCCTATAACTTCTCCAGAGGTTGCTTAAGACAGGTGACAAGGGAAGCAATGTCCTACCTCAGGAAATTTATCTGTGTATAGAAATACTAGTAACACAAGGGTTCTTCTTTCCTCCCTCCAAGGGGCAGCATATAGGCTGGAACAAGCCATGTTAGAAACTCAGAGAAAAAACCAGCCACCACCTACAGTTTGCAAGCGCTGGTGCAGTACAGTGGGAAAGACCATAACCTTGGAAAGGGAACTACAATATTGTACCTGAATATCTGCAAAGGTCCCCAGGGAATCACCTAAAGAAATCCCAAATCTATATTCTATAGGAGTACCCCAGTTAATTAGGCCAAGGAAACGACGATACAGGTGGTAATTCTTATGCGAATTCCATCTGCATCTATTTATATCTGATTTTCAGCACATGCTACGTAACTTGCCTTAGGTTGTTCCTAAAACAATCCATCTATACCTGGAACAAAGCTCTTAAAAGTGAAAAGAACTTCAGCACCAAAACAACGAAGCTTAAATGGGTAGGGGCAGGAACAGTCTTTTTTACTATGAAACAAAAGCTGAAACAAGTGTAGGATGGAGTGAACTACTGGTTTTGACCAGCTTTTTAACTACTTTACTACTTTACAAGTTTCTTTTTTCTTAACTTGGTATGGGGAAGAAGGGGGTCAAGGAAGATGACAACAATGCGAAAAGCATGGAGAACATAAGGAACAGCAGAAAAAGAAAGGAGGAGGAAATAAATCATCAAAACTTTATAACCCTAGACTGCCTCACAGCAGAGCAGAGGAAAAAAAAATCAGACCATTCATCTTCAGCATGTTTGCTTATTATCTCTTGGGAGAGTTTAAGATGTTATACTTGACACCATTATATGTATGTGCAGTTAACCTCAACCTGTATTATTTCATTGTACCTTTGCAGTCTTATAAATGCATACAAGTATCTTGTACTGATCAACCATGCTCAGTTCCTCATAGTATTGTACAGAGAATAATTCTTATAGCAAATGATTGCAACTCCTTGACTGAAAGTACACTTTGATACTGACATTTGAAAAGGGCTCTGTCTAGCTCCAATAACTACACACTCCCTCTGTATTCCCTACCATCAAGGATACTTCCTAACATGCTTGTGAAAGTAATTCAATAGCTGAATAACCACACCTACACTTTCAGGTCTATTTAAAACTGCAAAAACAATGTGTTCTTTCTCTTGGGAGAGCTATGCTACCATTTGGTCAGACAGCAACACATTTTGGACACACTTCAGAAGTAGCTGCATGCACTGTGAAGATTTATAGTTGGACAGGAACCAAGGCAGGGGTGCAACTCCCTGGAAAACACTGAAAGCCATCCACAGATGGACCATCACAGACAAAGTCACAGATGCAGTTTCCTGACCAGTTTGGCTGTGTAAGGAGACAGGAAAAATCAACAGTCCAAAATTCAAACAAATTTAGTACATTTATTTTCTTGAAATGAACTTTCATGCCACAAGTGAACATGTTTTGCTGAAATACGTAACACTGTGCTTAACACTGCTTCTTCACCAGCATGTGTGACAGTCATTCCAGGCATTCCTTCTGCAGCTTTTTGTTTATTTTGGGGAATGTTTAGAATGTTTTTGTGTTGAAAAAAATGAAAATTTTTTAAAAAGTCCTATTTTTAAAAAAGCCCTCCAAATGGAAGGGATCATCTATGCAAGAGCTTCTAAAAGAATAAACAGAGCTGCTTACAGATGAGTAAAAAGTTATAGCAAAAATCACTAGTCGGTGCCAGCTCAATTTTCTAATAAATCTTAAGGCTGAGGCTGTCCTTTGATTCTTGTGAGTTTATCTCAAATGTATAGTTGAGGTTCTTTCTCCAGAAAGTTATTTTAAGTAATGATGAAAAGCCAATTTTCCACTAGCAGCTATTTGTAGTAATAAACACATAAACTACTAATATGAGCAAAAGTTGAGTTATTAAAAGCATACTTCAGAAAAGCAGCATTAGTTACGCTTCAAGCTCTTGAACAGAATTCAGAGATTGAAGACAATTTAGGAAGAAAAGCATACAGGTCAATTTATCCTCAACAATGAATATTCATTTATTTCTGGTCACTGCCTAAATCTGCTTTTCTAATTCCTTTAACTGTCTGAGGTTATAATGATACAAACCTGAGATCACCTTATTACTAGGCCCATAGTTAAAACATAAAAAACTCATAATAGGGATACAACTAGTTTAAGAACATATGTGCTCTATGTTTACTTCTGTCTGGTAAAACAACAGTGTCAACTGCAATTTGAAATGTTTTCTTTATTTAGATCTTGTAGGCTGAACAATAAGCCCTGACAGCTCTGTCTCAGCCCTCTCAAGGCTCGTACCAAATGAAGCCTAAACTCACCATTCAGCAACTGCACCGGCCAAGGGATGTCTGGAATTTGTTATGTGCACTCATCCTTAAAATGGAACAGCTGCTATGAAAGGCTGTTACAAGACACCCAAGGGGGCAAAAGGTTCCAGTGACACCCTTATCTACAACCTGATATGAACAGCTTTTGCTGCTACCCTGCTCCCATCTCTACGTGTAAAGTTACACGGTAGAAGGGCCCAAAACACTCCCCTCAGTAAAAGAGAAAACCTGGATGGCTTCTGTTCCTTTTCATGCCATTGACTGTGCAGAGGATTAGATCACCTTCAAAACGTACTTATTTAGTGTAACACATCTGTATGCCAATTCTAAAGATATGCATTTTAGAAACTACATTTCTACAGCGCTACCACCCCCCACCCACCATTTAATAAAAGCAGCAAGACAGTCCTTGGGCCATGCTGTGCTTGCCTTGCTCTCTTGATTGACTATATAGCCTATAAGCCCACAGACTAGTTAGCTGCATGAGGGGCTCAACCAGGATTTGGCTGTTAAGGATCAGAAAGCAATAGCAATATAGCAAAAATAGCTCTCAGGGGAAATATATCTTGTTACTGCCAGAAAGAGTATTTTTGTAAGAGAAGCATTTCTGTAATTCTTATTAGTTAAATAAAAGACTGGAAATAACCAGAAGCATGAAGACTCATGGGTCTGAGCTCCCATAAGAGTCAATGGCAAATTTCCCACTAAATTCGCTGGATATGCAATGAAGACCAAATGTGGAATACAGAACGGAAATGATCAGAGGAAACACTCTTGTTCACAAATGCATTCTGCATCTGTGAAGTTTGTACCTGTGACTGAGTTCATAAATGAGACTAGTCCACACACCATACAACTGTGATAAGTTCTAGTTCTGGTGGGAAAATCCTAAGAACTACTTCTATTTTAAAGTAGAAAACAGCTTCATTTTTACAGAAGCACAGTACAGGGCAAAGCCCCGTGTCATTAGAAGGTGTACTTTTCCACAGACTTCCCCCACTCCCATCCCCACAGCCTTTGTTTTCTCTGGTGCTTGCTGAGGTGACCCAGAGACCTTCCATGATCTGCAACCAACTTCCTCCTTCCACCAAAGAGTACATACTTTTCTTGCTGAAGTTCCTTTGATATATCAAATACTCTTTCTAAACTTTATATGGCAGAGATAAGTCTGTAAAAAGACAGACACTTGCCCCAAGCCCTTTTATGCCTACATAAACTTTGCTATAATTGCAAAAGATAATCAGCTCCACTTCAGCCAAAGCTCAATACCAGCTTGTAGATGCATCTTTTAACCAAACCACAATTTATTTGGCTGTGCAAATGAAATCCTATTCCCCATCTCTTTACACCCACCTTTGGGATTTCGGTTCGCCAAATTTCCTTCCACTGCTCTTTGTCAAGAGCTATGATTCTCAGAATCACACAATTCCATCCTCTATCAATGTTCTGGCCCATATATCAGGGCCAGGGTTTATATCCTGGAGTGTATATATGCTCTCTAGTGGGACAAAAGCCTTACTTTCCCAAGATCATGAATAACCTACTCTTTCAGATTGAGTCAGAAATTAAAATCCCAGCACCATAAGATCTCCAAGAATATCTCAGGAAGTGAGGAAGAAAGAAGAATCAGAGGAAGATGAGCCTAATGGACTAACATGGAGTAAAACATGGCCAGGCAGACATAGCAGGAGTATTTCCTGCAACAGGGACAAGGATAAAGTGAATCTGGTTTGGATGCATCAAGAGACAGGTAAGTGCAAGCCACATACAACACACAGTTCTCCTCCAGAGCTTGGCTTTTCTCTCCACCTCAAGATGATTTACCTGCACCAAAAGAGACAATCCCAATACCCCTCTCCCTCTTTCAGAGTTCCCTCAGGAACCATTGCACTTGCCACAGTTCTGAGGCAGGTAGGTCAGCTCAGAGTAAAGGGGGGATGAATCAAAACTCCTTTTTCATCAGCTACTACTGTACATGTAAGTCATCTACCATCGATGGCAGAAGCTGCCTGCTTTGGGCACATCTGGAAGCATGGCTCTGTATCTCAGATGGTTGAGTTAACAGTGTCTTCCTTCCCTGCCACAGACTAGTAAAGTAGTAAGTTAAATACTCATTCAGTATTAATAAACACATTTTTGATGCCAAAAAAACAGACTCCCACCATAGGTTTACCATATTAAAATTATCTTGGACTAGGCACCTTCTCACAGACTTCTCACTGTCCAATTGTGTATTTGCTTCATACTTCCAGCTCCTGTTCCCTGATGCTTGTGATGCCATTTGAACTTGAACTCTTTAGGGCAAAGTGTTGTCATTGGAAATCATACTAAAAATGGTGACAACAAAGAATCTTCCTGTTTGACCCCTAGCACACTTGAATCAACTCTTTTACTTCCTACTGTTGAGCTTTTGATTTCTTTGGTATTTCTGCTGCTTCTATTGCTGTTCTAAGCATTCTTCTAGATTCACTGCCATCCTATCACCCTGAGGAAACATCCACTGGGATCCACTTCAGCCTCTCCTTTTTAAAGTCCTCCTGGTATTGTTTTCGTGGTTCAGAATTACTAAGTCAAAGCTTCAAAACAGGAAGAAAAAGCACCCACCAAAATAAAACCCAAACCCACCTGCCTAGAGCTCTTCTCCCTCATTAAAAAATGGATGACTTGGACTCCAGCTGTTCCTTCAGCCCTACCACACTGAAACCCCTCCTGAAACAAAGCCCTTGAGACAAATCCTGTGAGCTCACTCTTGGAGGTTTTTTTTAGTTGCATGTGTGTCATGTGACTGAAATCTGCCTTTCCTGTGATCCAGCAACACACTGTACTATCAGATCTGTACTGCACTTTCCTCTTTTTCTCTCTCTCTTAGCATTAATCCCCTCCTCTGACTTTCTCCTGCACAGCTATACCGGGCTCGTATTCCCAGCTACGCAGATGTAAAGTAAATCCTAATTTTGTGTCTGGTCAGTGAACCTCATGACTGTTCTGTTTAATGCATACTCTGCTTTTTGTGGCTGCCACTAGCCTCATTGTTTTACATCTGTTTGCATTAAAGCACGTTTTCCACTGAATGACTCAGACACTTAAAAGATCCCAAATCCCTCTGAATAGGGTTACATAAATTCTGAAATGTTTGCTATTCCCTTCCTCTAAATTCAGTATAACCAGCTAACATTTGCTACAATCTTATATCTGATATTCTCATTCAAATTATTTATATATGTATTATTAAAAAGATCAGTCCCCTGGAGTATGCCACTAGTAACCTATTTTCAGCTAGAGAAATTATCATTTGGAGGCATGCAAATGTATGTAACCTGCTTTGAGACACTTTTAAAGCCAACAGGCCATTTTTGCTCCACAGACCATGACTCTGTGGTTTAACCAGTAAGCTCCTTTATGAAACCTTATAATTTGTTAAAGTGTCATTAATTCACACGGTTTCAATTTTTCACAGTGTATTTTCCTCATAACATGAAAAAAACAGAATAGCATCAAGATGAATCTGGAAAGCCAGAATTCAGAGAAAAGAATGTGTGCTTATTTCTTAAGATTACTGATTTTCTGTTTATACCATTCTTATTCTGATAACAATGGCAAAAATACAAATAAGTTGTTCAAGGGAATTTCAAGCACACAAATAACACAGTGCCGAATTTAGTTCTTCAGCCCTTTTTGTACTGAGTTCGGGTCTTACTCACTTTACCTTTAAAATCACCAGTATTTCTCTGTCTGACAGTTGGCAAGTAGGAAGGGAAATGGTTTTAAAGATCAAATTAAGCAAACCTGATTGAATAATTCAGATTTGCCATGGGACTCAATTATTTCTATTAGAAACCCTTATTTTTAAAAGGAAAAAAGCTATTTTCTTTGGCATCCAAATAACTATTTCTTTTACTTCTGGAAACATTGAAGTAGTGGTTTCCTGAGGTTTTACATGTTAACTCTTTCATATTTTTCTGAGGTTTTACCTGTTAACTCTAGCCTGACGCAACAACAGATGCCCCAAACACAAGCATAAAAGAGGTAAGAGTTATTTTCCTCTCTGCTATGAAAACCGTGATATAAATAAATTTGCAAACCGAAAAACATTACAGTATTTAAAAAAAACCTGTTGAAAACTGCATGGGTTCTCTTACAGTAGGGCTATTTCTCCCACTTGTGTAGATGCATTCATGGATACAGTCAGCTCTGCTGCAGAAGACCTACACAACTTTATGCAATGTCAGTGCATAACCTGCTGGAGGTCACCGCTGTCCCCATGTCTCTCCAGAGCACAGAATCAGGGATAACAGTAGCAAATGCCAAGCAAGGCAAGCACCATGCTTAACCACAAGTATTCCAGACCCACAGTAGCACAGAACCTCCTCCAGGTGATAGGTGCACTCATCCACCACAGCACCACTGAGGAAATGCTCGGTCCTGCTCAAAGGGTTGCAGTTCCTCAATCCTAGGCAGCCTGAAGCACTGAGTCAATCAGGCATTAGGACTGTGCTGCCTTTTTCAGCTTTGGCTCTGAATACGAGAAAAAGGAAGATAAAAGCTACATGGTCCCCCCATTCAGGGCCTTACGCTGATGGGTGACATGCAATTAGAAAGGACATCAACTGAAGGCCCTTGAGAAGAACTGAAGGCTTGTTACAAACCATGATCAACACTACACAATGTGCAAACTTTCTGGAAGAGCATTCCCTGTATCAAAATTCACTGTAAACCAACTGTATTAGACTTGACAGTTCATATCCCAGGAAAAGAAAACCCAACACCAAAAAATCCAAATCAAACACAACACCCCCAAATCCCCCAAGTTTTATTTAAAGCCAGCCCTGAGGGTGGAAACTTCCTGTGATCACAGAGACAGACACATGGCTATTTCCTGTTGGTCTCATCCCACTTCTGCTCTTGTTCTATTCCCCTTCTCTTCCAGGGCAAGAGGTCAGCTAGGTGATATGGAGTCTCTAGAAAGTTATACCTAAAGTGCAGAGTACAGAGATGAAAGGGTTACTGACGTTGCACTCAATAGGTCTGTGTCCTTTTCACAATAAGCCAGTTAAATCCTTTCATTCTCAGTTATTTGCATTTATACAGAGGATTTTTTTAAACAAGAATCTTTACGTGACTTTAATTAGGTCATGTCTGCAGAAGGATAAGGCAGAAAAAAGGCCCTCAGAGTTTTAATTTTTGGAGCAGAAATGATATCACTTTTAAAGTATATTTGAAAGTATTCCCAGGTTTTACAAAGAATGGTAAAACTAAGCATAAGCTGTTTTTTTCCAATTCAAAATTAACATAGACTATCTTATAGTTAAATACAGCCCAAAAAGGACAGCTGCAGCTAGAGAAAAGCTTCAGCAAGAAACAGTGCCATTAAGTCAATACACTTAACAACTGTCAATAAAAATCTCACATGAAAAATCAAATGTTCAAGAAGCGTTTGGACAAGGTTCTCAGGCTCTTGGTGTGATTCTTGGGGTTGTCCTGTGCAGGGCCAGGAGCTAGACTTGATAATCCCTGTGGGTCCCTTCCAGCTCAGGGTACTATAGGATACCATGAAATGGCTATATAGGATTCAAAACTACAAGTAATTAACAGAAAGATGTACTACTCTCTACAGAGTGGTGCAGTAGGCATTCTGATCCCCCAAGCAAACTGATCCTGTTTCTAAGGAGTAAGCTCCTACCTACTACCATGATTTTAGAAGTGTTTCAGTGACTTGGATCCAAGTAGAACGTGTTCCTCTTTGTATTGTACTGCTGTTACAACTACTGAGAAGGGAGTGCTTCCCTAATTTGGGGCTCCATTAGCAGATTCAGTAACTACATTCTGCAACACTGCCCTTACCCTGCAATATAGAACAGTGGACACCTCTACTTGAGAAGCACCTGAAGTATGCAAAACGTATGGAAGTGAATCGGTAGAATTACTCTGTCAAACTATCAAAATACAGTAACACTCTTAAACACCCCCTGTGACCTACAAGAGAACCTCCTGTTTAGAGGTAATGGCCGTGTCTAAGCTGCACAGAAAGAACAGGCTCAGCAATTTGTCTAGGTTTGTAAAACTTGATGACCTGCTTGCTTACTTTCTGCACCACAGGCTACTGACTTGTCTTAGGCTTCTCCTCTTAATCATGCTGGAATTCACAGACTTCATGCACCTCGCAGGAGTCTGGGCTGCAATACATTCAGACCAATCCAGAGTTCATACAGTGGCACAAATTCATGCTCAGATAAGCGAGTGTCCCTCTCCAGAGGGCTCTTAGCTTGGCCCAATTTCTCACCAATATATTTATCTCTGAACAGTATGAAGATTGATAGGAGGACCGTGACACAAGAGGCCAAGAACTCCTCATGGCAACGTGCATTTACTGCAATTGAGCTTCTGAACCAATCAAAAGTATCAATGAAATGATCTAGCATGTGTAAAAGCCAGGTATTTATCTCCTTTTCAAGTCCTGGTCTGAAAAGATGATGCAAACAGTAAAAACAAGGCAGGCTGAGGTCAGCAGCATGTCCTAGCAAGGGATGAAAGATGATTCATTTCCAGGGACACAGTACGGTTCTTCTGGCAAACTTCTCACCACTCATCATACTGTCTTGATATAACAAAGTGAATTTCAAACTACTCTATCATTCCAGCCTTAAATCCTAACAGCAGTTTTTTAAACTTTGGAATATACTGGCTAAACTCAAAGAAGTTTGGCAGGAGATCCCATCTTGGCAGTAGTTCAGGTTCACTCGCATTTTACTGAACTAAGAAGGCAGATAGAGAAGAGATGTTTCAAATGCCCCTTCAGGTGCCCTTGGAAGGAAAAGGCTGCAGGGTAGATTCATGTGTGAGACAAATAATCAACAGAAGAGTGACTCAAACAGAATGTAAGGGTTTGACCACAGTGGAAACTACATTTCACAAATAAATTGCTTCAGGACATGAAGGTCGAATAAGGTGTACCCCTGATAAACAAGGACTTGTGGATGCAAGGACCCAGCCATGTGCTCTCACAAGCCAGAAAGCCACTGGTGTCCTGGGCTGCATCCAAAGCAGCGTGGGCAGCAGGGCCAGGGAGGGGATTCTGCCCCTCTGCTCTTCTCTGCTGAGACCCCTCCTGCAGGGCTGCATCCAGCACAGGGAGGACAGGGACCTGCTGGAGACAGTCCAGAGGGGGACACCAGGATGTTCAAAGGGATGGTGCACCTCTCCCTCAAGGAAAGGCTGAGAGTACTGGGATTATTCAGCCTGGAAAAGAGAAGGCTTCAGGGTGACCTAACTGCAGCCTTCCAGTCTGAAGGGAGCCTACAAGAAAGACAAAAAGAGAGACTACTTAGAAGAACTTGTAGTGACAGGGCAAGGGGGAATGGCTTCAAACTGAAAGAAAGCAGGCTTCAATTAGCTGTCAGGATTCTTTACAAAAATTATTTACTGTGAGGGTGGTGAGGCACTGGAACAGGTCGTTGAGAGAGGTTATGGATGCTCCACTCCTGGAAGTTTAAGGCCAGCTTGGATGGGGCTCTGAGCAACCTGGTTCAGTGAAAGGTGT
Organism: Phylloscopus collybita; assembly: GCA_027886175.1. Lineage (NCBI taxonomy): Eukaryota > Metazoa > Chordata > Aves > Passeriformes > Phylloscopidae > Phylloscopus > Phylloscopus collybita. Next base: position 9,528,893 of record JAJNNQ010000007.1, read on the forward strand.
CCCCATCCTCAGCTGAGGGGTTGGAACTAGATAACCTTTAAGGTCCCTCCCAAGGCCATTCTATGATTCTAGGATTATTTCAAAACACCTGATACACCTTGTGTATTATAGCACAAACCTTGGCTACTGGAGTTTCCTCTGACTAAGAAAATACCTACTGGAAAGAAAACCTTTGTAGTGCATATTATTTGTCTTAAAAACATTTATTAATTGGCAACACAGTGAGAACATGCCTTTTCCTCCTTCAAATAAAAGGTCAGATCTCACCTTGGTTTGACTTCACAGGAGGCCACTCCTGATTATTGGCAAAGTGCTTCTCCCTGAATTGATATTGCCCCTGATTTAACACCACTTTAGTTTCAGTCAGACTTTCAACTGCCTTGTGCAAATTTACATTGACCATCTGACCATGCAAAAGATCAAGTGAAAAAAACTCAACCAGCCAGAAGAGGTCAGAGTTCAAAGAACATGCAATCTTATTTAGAAGACAGAACTCAATTGACTGAGCAAAGGAGGAGCTTATCTGACACCTACATAAACTGAAATTACAACACACTTTAGGAGCAAAGACAAAAGCAGAAATCTACATTCATGGTTGTATTTTATTAAACTATGTTTCAGTTAGAAAGTTGGCAAGATCTACAGTGGTATTAAGGAAAATGATCAGTAGTGTAGCCATCTCTGGGCTATTCACAAAGCCTCAGAAATGGAGCATCAGAAGCCCCACAATTGAGATTCAGCAACTATAAAACTAAATGTTAAATGCTTATGACATTGGTGGTGAATTGCAAGAAATAAAAAGGTGGCCAAAACTGAAAGATCTGTTATAAACCATCATTCAATTCAACGACAAAGTTTAAGTAGTCTGTCTTCTCATTTTGGACCCTCTCCTGGAGACACCCAAACAACACTGACAAATGTTATCACATACAGCAACATGCTGTGCTCTGATAGGGAAGTGCCTAGGAGAAGACCCAACCCAAGCCAGGACTTGACAGTGCCAGAAGGTTAACACTAAGCATTCTATCAGCCTTCTGTAACATGAAAGGCAGCTTAACAAAAAGAAGCTAAGAACCTAGAACACTGATAGGCCTGCCACAGAAGGTGGAAGCAGATGGCAAAGTTCCACCCATGTTGCTAAATCAATATGGCACTCTGCTTGAAGTACCTTCCTCCATCGCTTCAGTCGCTTCATCTCCTCTGTCAGGTACAGGGCATTGAGTAACTCTGCACAGGCATGGTATTCTGTACTGGCATAACCAGGGAGTGGAACAAAACACAACAGTGTTGGATGTGATACACTAGAGAGGCCAAAGTGGGCTTCTCCACTAGCATGGAGACACCAGCACTAACTTTAAGCCAACTCGTGTAGGTGGATGCAAAGCCCTCTGACACCAGGGTGGGATAATTAAGCCTACAGCATAGACTAGTTTTTAGGTTCTATGGCAAACAACAACATATTTTCTCTATATTTACACAAAAAAGTTTTTATTCTTAGCATGGCCTGAAGCCACCCTTAAAAAATGAGTTGTCTTATGTGTTAAATGGGTCACCTGTCCAAAATAACATCAAATAACAGAAAAGGCTGAGGGGTCCATATATTCAATGACTGTCACTAACAATTGTGAAGACATGGGATCCTGATGCCTGATGAACAGAGCAACTTCCTTCCTGCTACAGTACACCAGGTGGAGATTTACTCCATTTCCAAAGCATATGAAAGCAGAGGGAGTATACTGCTAATTTTCTCCTGTTCCTGCAGCCTCCTGAGCAAAGGCCAGGCTCATGTTGCTTATAATAAATTGGCAATAGTTGCCAAGACTAGAAACAGTACATGAGGAGCATAAGAAGGAATTCAAAATGATGCAGGCTCAGATTAATGGGTTAAAATGAGAATTTTTGGGTGCTGAAGCTTGGAAAGATTAGCGATATCAAAACAGTGGAGTTTGGAGCAATCAAGGAAGGAGATAATTAACATAGAAAGAGCACAGCTTTGAGCAGCAGACAAAGGCATATAAAGGCATACAAAGGCATATAAAAATGCTTGTTAACTCCAAGATGCATTTGCAAATCTGAGTTTAAACCCTATTGTTCCTCAGGGAATAATGGCCTGAATCCCCTTTTAAAATTAATCCTTTCCATTTTACTATTTCAGAAAGAATAGGTGCAGCAAGTTATTCAGAGTGCACAGGGGCAGCTGGGTGCCAGACTACATCCTTGCTCTTGAATTGATTCTGAAATGGAATGAGAGAAATTTTGGCACCTAAAATGTTGGCAGAGTCAACACATGTGGAGACTCAGGATGGCTCCAGTCAGACCAGCAAGTTGCTTTTGTACCTGTACTGGAAAGGAAAGGGGATTCTTTGCCATGGCAAGAAACACATCAGAAAGAGGCTGGCACCTCAGATGGAGGGAGGGAGGATTGCAGTTTTACAGGAGAGAAGGATGATGTCAGTGCCAGAACCTCTTTCACAGCTCTGTAGGAGGCCCCTTGACTTGCTCGCAGTTCCTGATATAGACCCATAGTATCAGAGTCAAATTAAAGGATTCAGCATTAGGAAAATAACATATTATAGACTTTTCCTGGAAAAGTGGTGTTGATCTAGTCAGTGCTCCAGTCCGATCTATACACCGGGGCAGTTTCCACAAAACTATCAGGACATGCATTAAAGTATGAACTTGTTCTCCAACTCTTTACTCTGCACTACTGCTTCCCACACTACACTTTGCTGCACTAAGATTCTCATCAAAGCTCATCAGGGCCTGCAAGCTTGAGCAATGGGCTGGCCTCTGCCTCATTCTTTTCAGAATAAGAAGCTTGGTGGGAAATGGCAACCTGTTTGCTGATCTCTTCTGAGCAAAAGAATGCAGGCACTGAAAGAAGCAGATAGTCACTGGGAGGGGCAGAGGAAAGATTATGTGTAGAGAAGGGAAAAATCACGTGGGGGGAAATGATTTCCAAAAAAGCATTTCTAAGCCCTTCAGGTGTTCACACTCCCCTACTCCTAAGCATCTCTCAGCTTACCCCAGTGTACCCGTGAGAAGACTGAATTGTATGAACATCATACTGTGAATCTACCATTACTGTGCTGAGTTTGCATGCTGCCTGTTAAGAGACCTATGTCCAGATGTCTGCTTGGTACAAGCCATGCAGAGGGAGATCCAGTGACACGGTACTGAGGAGATTAGCTTCCAAAAAAAGAAAAAGCAAAGTGCTTAGTCAGAGCAGAAGTCTCTCCTCTGAAGTTATTTATTATCCTCCAGACTGGATGCTTATTCATAATAAAATCCAGTGTTCCCACTCCCCTATCCTTTTCCTTCTCTTGATCATCCTGTGGTTTGTAAACATTTGGAAAACTTTAGGGGCGTTCCTAAGTAGTTACAGATGTGTAAAGGATGCACACTACAAGCCACTTCATCAAGAGGATGACATAACCCTGCATGCCAGCTTCTAAAGTAGCTCATTTAATACTGAACCCAGAGACACAATTGTCCCAGACTTGCTTTGTGCCTGTTGAGAGTGATGGGATTAGAACAGCAGCTGGCAGTGCTCTGTTCCAAGAAAGCTCCCAGCATTATTCAGTTTTGAGTTCCCTCTTCCTCTGTGGAGCCATTTGATCCTTAATCTCTTATAGATTCTTAACCCTTTTGATGTATTTCTCCCCTTGACAAAGTTTTACAACACACGTTTATGCCAAATTGTGGGTGAAGACTATTAGTAAGATGTCACAGCTGTACATCTATTTTGAACACTACTTACAAACACTTGTCAACCTTGCATTTGAACTGTCTAGCACGTATTTTATGAAATTAAGTACAGAGAGATAGTATTTTAAAATCTGCTGCATTTCTTTTCCTGAATCCAAGTGTGTAACTGGAAAACACTGTCGTGATGTTGCACAGCACCTGTGACCCCGGGCTACCAAGGCAGCCAGTACCCTCCCCGGCAGCAGTATCTACCAACTCCCTCTCACACAGCACAAAACACCTCTACTGCTTAGAAACACTCAAAGTCAACAGCTGTTAAGAAACTTCTGCTCTGTTACTCTTTTCTTGTTCTGCTGGGACACTGTCAGGACCTGCTTCGCTTTCTCTCAGCAGTGTCTTGTACAATTAAAGGATAACTCCAGCTTGCTGTTTCTGATCAGGTTTCTTCTCCATATGAACTGAGGTGGTGAGACACCAACATGATAGCTTGGGACAAGTGGTGGCTTCTACAAAGATGATGGTCAGAGCTGTCAAACAAAGAGACAAATAAAAGCCAGTGGCTTGAGAATTAGTTCAATATCTGTGATAAGCAGATGACAGAACTGGACTTCTGGTTGAAGAGAAGGGGAAACTGAGCAAAGGGTCACCAGCATTACAGCAAATAAAGAAACAACAAGAAAAAAAGGACAAGAGAGAGTAGTGAGAGCGTCAGTGTGGTTTGATAAATGTAGATGAAATCAAGAACATGGAATAAAAGAAAGTCATGGGCTACAAAAGAACTTGGGACAGAAAACAATGTGTTTGGGGCAGAACTGCTGGAAACAAGCAGAAGAGGACAATAATGCTGGATACAGCAAGAAAGAATATAGAGTGGCTATATCAGATCTTGATTTCACCTTCCTTAAATATCTTGAATAAAGGGGAAAGGAATACACGGAAATCAACACTGACAAATGGATAGACAACAGATGGATGGGAAAATGACAAAACTGGAGCAGTAGTTCAAGGCTGGGGAATGGCACAGCCAGGTTAAAAAAATGACCTTGAACTAGCACTGGTGAAGTTCCTAAGAGTCTTACACAGCTTAAGTTCAGTATTTCAATACTGTCATTAAATTGTTATGTATATACTACTTAAATAGAAATATCATTCATTACATGGGTTTCTTTTCCACCACCTGATCACTGGTACACATCCCCCTCCAATTCCCCCTTCCATCTCCCCTGTTCTTGTCTATTTGCTCAGTTACTACTATCAAAAAATCCAATAAATCTTTATTGAGTTAGACTTATATATGAACGTATCTCCTCTCCAAGGAACACATTTTAATAATTTAGATGGTGGCTCTGTACTGCATCATTTCTTGACTTCAGGGGATGATGTGGTGAGCTAGAAAGCTAATTTAGACAGGCTTAAAAATTACCACATTTCCATGATTATCCTATGTTCTAGTATTCAGTCTGACACATTTGGTGTGTGTGAATGGTTACTGTATTCCACACCCCTCCCCAAAAGATTTCAAGGAATATATCATCTTGCACACAGCTCAGTAAGTAGCACTATCAAACATGACACACGTACCCAAGTAATGAAAAAAATTACACAGCACTGCAAGCTATTGTTTGAAGGCAAATATGCAATTACAGTAGCAGTCATATTGTAAGGCACACATCAATGGCAGAATTGAAGTCATATTAAAACCCGCCCAAGCCTTACAGTGACACTGCTCAAGCCCACAACAAGACTGACTCTATAAGAAAGTTAATAGCTACTTGGGATCTTTTCACCATAAGAATTCAATAATGGGAAATTTTGATTACTGCAAAGGAGAAAATTCCCAGCTTTCCAGTGAGAGGCAGAGAAAGGTCACAACCTATTAGCTTATAAAATCACAGCAGTAATTACTTCAACATACTAACATTCTCATTCTCTCAGCCTTCTAGCCTTGGGCTCCAACAACAAAAGCTTTCACTTTCCTTAGTAGGTATGAAAACTATTCTTAATGGAATTAATTTTATTAAAAATATCCCTATCAAGTGTTTTAAATGGCATACATGACAACACTACCTGGTAGAAAGCATATATTGTCCCATGTCCAAAATAAGAACTGATGAATCTCTTCCTTCTCCCTTTTTTTCAAATTCAGCTTCTTGCTTTACAACCTTAAGACAGGTTTCAAACCCATCACTGGCTTGCAGCTAAAAAAACCCACTTGACTTGAAATGCTGGTCAGTGTAAGGAGAAAGTCCCACATTTCAAAAAAATATACACAGAGAAAACCTCATTGGATATCTGATTTAATAAATAAAAATCCCCAAAAATAGGCAGACCATGGAGGCAGAACAGGAAGCTTACCGGGTTTTGGAATGCTGAATCCTAAATGCAGAGTGCAGCTGTGGCAAAGAAGTGCTCTGCATCACGTCACCATGATGACCAAAGCACAGCAGTGTGGCCACAATTGAGACTATCTCATTGCTTTTTCAGTTTAGGACAGCACTAGCTATTTTTTTTGTGTTTCATAGCTCAGTTCTGGCACAAAGTTTAAAACTTTCCGAACTGTGTAACAGATTACACAAATGGCCAGCAGTAGTTAGCCAGGGAGAAAGAGCTCTAACTCAGTAATGTATTCTACTGTGATAAATTCTGCTTCAGCCAGACTGTGATTGCTGTCCTAGTTAAGTCCCACCGGAAGAAAAAGAAAAAAGGAAGGAATCAAACATAAAGCAAAGAACCGGCTGAAATGACTCTTCAGGGCCTTCCCTGCAGTGTTAGCACTCAAAGCTATACCTAGCTCCAGTAAGTTTTTAGCCACAGCAACACTAATTAATTGAGGGCACTTTGGAAAATGCCCTTCAATCCCCTGCTGTGACTGCTGGACGGCTCACAAAATTTCTCCCTCAAGTCCTTTCTGCTCTTTTGAAGCCCTATTGGAAAATGTACTGCACAGTCTGGGGCAGAGAAGCAGCTTCCACTGGATGGGATGCTCCTGGAGGTGGCTCCCTGAACAGGTGTGAGGGGCCCAGGGGGGAGCAGGAAGCAGGATTGTGGCTGCCAGCCCTGCACAGCGTGGGGGCCCTGCAAGGAGCCAGCCAGGGAAGAGTCCAACTTGACACTGCAAAAGGTGCTCCTCATCTGTCTCTGAGCAGCAAGAGAGAAAACAGAGTAAATTCACCATATGAGAGAAACAAAGAGAAAATCTTACCTACAAACCAATGCAGGTATATTAGTAGAAATTAAGTTTTAAGTGCCATATGCATTTTTGTACAGAAAACTTGTGGTGCAAGGCAACAACCACGGTGACCTGAGAGGATTGTGGCTGCACCCAGGTGTACCTATGTGGGGATACACACCAGGGTGCTGGGCAGCAGCAGGCAAAGAAGCAGGAAGAAAACAACCATTCCAGTGAGGCTGTGCTGTGTTCAGATTTTAAACACTGGATGCCTCTCTGTATTTCAGCAGAGAAGCCCACAAGAGGCAGAATACAAATCGCAACTGGTTTTATTCCAGCCAAAACTAGCAGCAAGCAGAGATTTCCAGGGGACTTGGACATGTGTGTTCAGACTCACTGTACTGAAACTGATGAAAGACTGTTCCTTATGCCACTCTTGACAGGAGCAAATGATTAAAATTCAAGTTTCTCAAGAATGGCAAAGCCAGCCAGAGGCTACTGACCCAGAGGCAGCTATTGAAAGACAGCAGGTGTGAGCAGATCTTGCTGCTCTTCTATTGCTAAAACACACATTAGATGATATTTGAAGCTAGCAGTGTCAAGGGTGAGCTGGGCTGAAAGGGGCAATAACAACACTGGATGTAAACAACAGCTTAAAATAGAGGGGAGCATAAAACAACATACTAAGTGTGTCAGCAGTTTGCTGAGTTTTGACCACTGCTTCTCCAGCACTTCCCACAGTAAAAGAAAGGGAATTATGGCAAGCTTATAATGAAATTGTCTGAAAGACCAGTAAACTTCTGCATGTTGCCACTTTCAACAAAATTAATGCCGGTGTTACGTATGACAGGGTCTATCCTTGCTTGATCCTTGGGCTGCCTTTTTCCAGCCCAACGGAAAATGAATAAAATCTTTACCTAAAATCTATGAACTATATTTCAAATGTCCATTAGTACTCTCCAAATTCAAAGGCACAACACCTCTGTTCTGTTCATGGATTCCCTTGAAGACTAGTAAGAAAAAGCTTACAATGTCAATGTATTGCATGTAGCTCTGCTTCTGCAACAGAGACACAGCTATTTAACAAAATAGCTGCCAGTTTGGGATCCGAATAATTAATCTGATTGTTTGTGACACCCCCTGGATGCCTCCTGGCTTATCATCTGCCATACATAGGTGCCTGTACTACAGAAAAAGACAGTGGTAAAGTCACAGTACATAAATATTTCAAAGCGCTATTTAGGAAACATAATTTGAAAGTGTCATTGACAAATTCTGTTACATGAAAAGAGTTACAATTAAATATATCAATACCTTTGTTTGCACTAATTTATTTAATTTACAAAGCAAAGCAGCTGTTCTAAAACCCAATGAACATTCAAATACTAAACATTATTATTATTATTGTTGTTGCTAAGGTCAAGTTCTTCCATTTGCATCTTTTGCTCTATAGTTCTGACCTTACTAGACCTCATTTTCACACAAACTCCCTTGTCAGCACACTTTTAACGAAATTAAATTTTCTGATATGCAAATATTTGAAGACAATGGAATTGAGATTAAAAAAATACCTATACTAGAAGTTGGTTTTCACTTGAGGAAAAAATCTTGCATTTTTATAGATCAATAAAGTAACTGTCAGATTTTAAGTATCTGGTAAAATATAATCAATTAATAGTTACCTCTAATACTGCCATTACAACATTCATCTCAGTGCCTTTAAAACTGCTTTGGCTTTGGGTGACAGTGTTATTTAAAATTCTAGATTAAAGGCAGCAAAATCAAGGATTCTCCTTTGGTCATGGACTGTTCACATTGTTTGGTTGGTTTTTTCACTTTTTAAAATATTTTTTGAATGTAGCTGATACATCAAGCTCATATTCAAATCAGTTTCAGACAAACAGCAACTACTATTACTTAAAAAGACAGAGCTGAAAAATTCATTCATCCAAAAATCCAGCATCACTTGTTAACTGCTGCAGAACCATCCCTCTCCCCATCCCGAGCTCTGCAGCACCCATTGAGGGATCTGTCCTCTGAATATTTTGGTGAGGGAGCAGGGGGAGCGCGCATTCTTGGGCCACGTGAAGTGATGGGAATGCTCTTCCAGGCACTCCTGGGCATCCAGTATCAGGAAGAGCACCAGAGACTAAACTCCCTGGGACACATGCCAGTTCACTTAATGTGATCAGCAAATCTGACTTTCAGTACATAGCACAAACAGCTACACTACCTACAGACAATTACTGGTGAATTTCCAGGCTCAGGTTACTCTGAAGACACCTAATGGTACAGCTACAGTTTTCCTGCCCCATTTTGAGGCTGAATATTTGGAACATGAATAATGCCATTAACCCAGGAGAATTAGGTAAGCCCCACGGCTTTCCAATGACTTAGTTTTTGTCTGCACTAATTTTACCTCCAAATCTGCATGTCTGAAACTCCACACTCTTCAAGTCTGCTTAAAGTGATTACGTCTTCTCAGTAAATCTTAGATTGTTCTTTCTTCTGGCTGCAGAGCTGTCTGCCTGCAATTTCTCAAAAGAGAGCCAGGATTTCATATCCATTGGCCCCTGCATTCCTGCCAAAGCCCTGCAGAAATGAGAGCTGCTGCAGCTGCCAGGGTTTATTTACACACATTCCTGCCTCAAATTGAATTAATGAGCATAATATAACTCAGGCAATGTCCTCCACAGCTCTTGTTTCTCTTTGCCCCTCTTGACATTTCTTTCTCTCACACAACCTCTCTTGTAGTCTGTCTTAAAGCAGCATCTAAAGTGATTCTGGTGTAAAAAAGTAATTGCAGATGCATTCAGTCTGATAAACATGGACATACCTGCTTACAGCCTAATTTATGGAAAGCCCAGGATCGCCTTAATGAGTATCCAGAAGGTTAAATTGAACTTATTTGCTCTGTTCATTCCAAGTTTGTCAGTTTAGCAACAGACTTCAACATCCCATCACTCAAAGACCCAGCCTCGCAAAGAGCTCTGATGAGAGCAGCTGATGTTACAACATATCTCCAGCAGTTCATGTTCACACACTATATTTAGCAAGCCATTTCTACAGGTGTCTCCAGCCCACTTCCTTTAGAAATCTGAAATTCTGCACCCACAGTATAAGGGTGGGTCCCACCACTCACAAGCCCTTTAGGTCCTGTGTGGACACATCACATACAGGAAGGTTCTGTTATGCTGCTAACCAGGCCAAAGCAGCGTTTCCAATATGTTACAGCAGAGACAGAGCCCAAAAATGTTTGTCCAAATATTCATGTCCATGTGACTACTAAAGTACATGCTCCCCTATATTATCACTCCATACAGAATGTATCTCTCACACACTGTATGCAACATGTGAGGCTTGAAAGGCTTAGAACAAAAGCCATATACTTCTACTCAAAGCGTGTTAAGAGAAAATGAATAAAATCTTTAGTGATACATACATTTGCTACATCAGCACTAAATCAGCAGCATTCACAAAAACATGGCTGGCTACAGACGGGGTCCACCTGTCTCATAGGGGGAAAAGAATCTTTGCACAAGAATCAGCAGATGTCACTGAAAGAGCTTCAAACTAGATCTGAAGGGTGAAAGGAATAAAACCAGGCTCACCAGATATAAGCCCGGGGGTAGCATTCCATAAGGGATAGTGTGCTAGTGAGATTCTTTGGTCTGATGTCTCAGTGGAGGTAGGGGAGGGAGACCCATGCATCAGCAAAGATGCAAGGGTTACTGATGTGTTAGAAACCATGGAAGCTCATGAGTATGGTCACACAGGAATTAGGGGTTCTCCCTGAAAAAGCTGGCGGGATCATTAGTCCAACTGAAGTGGATTTAATCCAATGCCCATAGCATGGGAAACAAAGAGGAGGAACTGGAAAGCCCTGCATAGGAGGAAAGCTAATGGTGCATTAATGAGTGGGATGACTCACACAGCTGGAGTACTGCAGTGGCTAGAACCTCTTCAGATGGAATGGGCAAGGAAGGACAGCTGGGTGGAGTAACCTTGTATGTTAGGGAGCCTTATGAATATCTAGAGCTTGATGATGGTGATGACAGGGTTGAGGATTTATGTGTAAGAATCAGGGGAAAGGTCAACAAGCCAAATACCCTGGACAGAATCTATTATAGAGCACCCAACCAAGATAAAGAGACAGACAAAATATTCTATAAGCAGCTGGGAGAAGTCTCATGATCACTGGCCCTTATTCTTGTGGGGGAGTTCAACTTACCAGATGTCTACTGGAAATACAATACACAGGAGAGAAAACAGTCTAGGTGACCTGCTTAGTGGAAGAAGGAAAGGCTGTGGGCCTTGTCTGTTTGGACTTCAGTAAAGCCTTTGACACCAATTCCCACACCATTCTCCTGGAGAAACTCACTCCTCATGGTTTGAATGGTTGCACTGTTCCCTGGGTAAAAATCTGGCTGGGTGTCTGGGCCAAGAAAGTGGTGGGGAATGGAGTTAAATCCACTGGTGGCTAGTCATCAGTCATGTTCCCTAGGGCTCAGTATTGGGGCCAATCACATTTAATATCTTTTCAATTATCTGGATTGAGGGGATTGAGTGCAGGTAACACCAAGCTGAGCGGGAATGTTGATCAGCTGGAGGGCAGGCAGGCTCTGCAGAGGGATCTGGACAGCGTGGATCCATGGGCTGAGGCCAATTGTGTGAGGTTTAACAAGGTCAGGTGCTGGGTCCTGCACTGGGGTCACAACAACCCCAGGCAGCACTACAGGCTGGGGGCAGTGCCTGGGAAGCTGCCTGGTGGAAAAGGACCTGGGGGTGCTGGTCAGCAGCAGCTGAAGATGAGCCAGGGTGTGCCCAGGTGGCCCAGAAGGCCGATGGCATCCTGGCCTGGATCAGCCCTGGTGTGGCCAGCAGGAGCAGGGCAGTGACCGTCCCCCTGCACTGGGCACTGGTGAGGCCACACCTCAAATCCTGTGCTCAGCTCTGGGCCCCTCACTGCAAGAAAGGCATTGAGGGGCTGGAGCGTGTCCAGAGAAGGGCAGGGGAGCTGGGGAAGGGTCTGGAGCACAAGGGCTGTGAGGAGCAGCTGAGGGAGCTGGGGTGGTTCAGTCTGGAGAAAAGGAGGACCTTAATAGTCTCTACAGCTAGCCAAAGTGAGGTTGCAGCCAGGTGGGGGTCAGTCTCTCACCCCAGATAAAAAGTGGTAAGAACAAGAGGAAATGGCCTCAAGTTGTGCTAAGGGTGGGTTAGATTGTATATTGGAACAAGTTCACTGAAAGGGTTGTCAGGCAATGGAACATGCTACCCAGGGAAGTTGTGGAGTCACTATGCCTGAAGGTATTTAAAAGACATGCAGATGTGCACCTGGGGACACTTGGCAGTTCTGGGTTAATGGTTGACTCAACAATCTTAGAAGTCTTTCCCAACCTTAATAGTTTTATGACTCTACCAAAGCTTGACAGCAGCAAAGAACTGAGAGAGGGTGAGTGTACAACTTTCAATGTCTTTCAAAAATTGAAATTTTGAACAAGCAGAAGCCTGCTCTAGCTGTAACTTGCTCAGATTGCAAATTTTGCTAACATTTGGAGTAAACAGAAGTGGTATGTTCTGAATGCCCTAACTAAAACACAAGAGACACTGCCCAATTGCAAGGCTGATCATAATGCTGTGCTTCTGCATAGAGACTACTCATATGAAGAAAATCAGGTATCTGGTGTTCTATGCCACAAAGAATGGGTTCATGAAAACAAACGACTGTCTTAAGAAAAATACAGGGCAGAATGTCTGGAAAGAGGAATGTGAAAATGCTGGCTGCAAGAAAGCTCCTGGAAGTGATGGAAGATCCCAGAAAACAGGGGCTTCCATAAACAGGAACGCTGGGTTATGGCCAGGGACCTTCACCAGTAACACTTGCAGGTGGCCAACACTGACTGTAGTGGCACAGCAAGAACCAACCCAGCTTTCCATGCCAGCAGCAACCTCCCTGCAGGGATGAGAAGTTGAGACATAGGGAACATAATGCTTTAGGAGGAGAACTCAAATTAGAATAATTAAATAGAGAAGTGTTAATCTCTCTGGTCCTGAAATAAACCATAGTAGTCAGGTCCACTAGAGGCTGTCATTTACTTTGTCTGGCCTGTGACAGCATTCAGTTAAACTTGAGTCCTCGCAGGCCACTTTCACTCGAAGCTGATGCACACTAAATATATCTTTAAGCAATTCTGATAGCTTGCACAGAAAAAGCTGTCAGACACTTATTTTTCTGACTTCTAACACCAGGAGACCAGACCAGACCACACCTACTCTTCACAGTTCCAAGTCTAAATGCAGTAATTTTACTTAGAAGCTCCCTCTCAGTTACCTCTTTGGTGACTTCTAACTTTTCAATATAATTCCATGCTCCTCATTAACATTTTCTTTCTTACACACAGCTGAAATCACATACACTTGTCACTAAACTTTTATTGGGTCTTTGGAAAACATTTTGGATTTTATGGCTGCCTTTCATACACCTTTTGGTCTGTGTGAGGATGCCAGTGATTCAAGAGTTGAATTGCTCTTTATGTCCATTCTGAACGAACAGTAATGCTGAGACCCATCAGCTAAATGAGATTTTGCCTAGCCCCAAATAACAGCACTTTGGAGAGGTACTTGATTGACAGAGCCTTATTTTCAGCTGTTCTACTCCCTACCAGATACCTGTCTGGTTATTCCATATACTCACTTCTCCATGTTTTAAAATTTCTTGTTACATTGATACCCAATTTTACAGAAGCAAAATAAAAGCCAACTGTGTAACATCATCAAAGAAATTCCTCTGATTTCTGTTTCAGAGTGGACAAACTTCACTTGAATTGGAAAAGGCTTTCCCTGAATGCAGCTTCTGCTGAAGCAAAGCTTCAAGTAATTACTTTTCATGCTTCTCTGAAATAGAAATAGCCTAAAAACATCCCTTTTAGTACATCTTTCTTACAAATTCCTTCAGAACCTCACAAGGAGTATTATTCTGTATTTGAAAATAAAATGCCTAACACTGGTAGTTCTACTGAATGTACACAGACTGCTGGATAATATGCTGCTTAAATAGATACTGGAACCGGAGAACTAACGAAGAATTGCCAAAAGAAATTCCTTTAGATGTTTACTAGGAGACATGCCTACTCCAAAACATGGTACAAAAGAGCCATTTTTTGTAAAGTATGAAATGGCACTCTGACAACCATAGTGTCTTCTCTTTGAGTCACTCACACGTTTTGTACACCCATGCAATGGCAAGCAATGAATTGTGTATGGTGTGGAAACTCATTCCCTCAGCATGCCCTCTGCTCAGTACTGGGTGCAGCTCACAGCCTATTACAAGAGGAGCTGATGGCTGGTAGGTATTCATCCTTTTCCTTCAGAAATCTTCTAACATGAGATACAAACAATTTCAATCCAAATGAGAATGAGACGATGAAAGTAAGTTTGCATATAGTATTGTTCTAGCTCATTTGTTTTGAAAGGAACTGCCAGCTCCCAGATACTGAAAGGTAAGAAGTGGTAAGTAGTACTTGCAGAGAAATGCTGTTTGACATCTTGCATTTGGGATAATTTACTGAAAATAAAAAAGCCATGTTGGGTCTAGCTTTTATGCTACATTTCAGCCACTGTACTGAATCCTTCTCCTCATCCAGCATCTGCCACAAAGCACCCCATGGTACAGAGAAAGAATGCTTATACTTGCTTTTCCTCTTTTGTGTGTGACAACACTACTGTCCAAGGTTTCTCTGCACTGGCTTGCTGACTCCAGCACAAGCATCAAACTGTTTTCAGCCATATCCTAGGAAGGGGAGATGTGTCCAGAGCTTCAAGACATAGCTCTGCAAGATGCTCAGCAAGAAGCTGCAGCTCCTAACAGTGAAAGAAGCTTGTTTTATGACATCTCAGCCTACTGAGAGATACCACTGCTGGGTTTTTTGCTACAGAGACCAGTGGTGGCACACGTAAACATAACTGACCCCTCCACACTTTAGGCATTATATTATGGACAGCACCAGGATAATTCTGTCTTTTTCTCCTATCAATCCTATTGAATCCAAAGAAAACACAGCTCCCTGAAGACACTCTCCTTCCTATACCTCCTGACAAGAGTACTGGTGTAAAAACACCAGCTCAAGTGCTGCAAATACCCAAATGAGAAATTACACTCTACAAGCCAAATGGGTGCAGTTGGACTTCCTGCACAGACTCAAACCCCCAAAGGCAGCCTCAGAAGCGGCTGCATTCAATTGCTTTTTGCCTGCCACATCTGTCAATGGAGAAGCAGCACGAGATACCATCGCTGCTGTCAGCTCTTGAGTTAACAGGAAAGCCATGGGGGCCAGGCTGTTCTGGCTGACCCACACCAGCAGCCAGGGCACTTGGAAGGGCTGTGCTCCTTCCAGCCTCACTACTCCTGAAGCCTGTGTACCTATGCTTGCCTTAGAACAATATAAGAGAGATCATTTCTACTCCTCAGGGCTTTTTGGATCAAATTTTGACATAATACAATTGGGGGGAAAAAATGATCTCATGAAACATATACTTCAGGGAGGAAAGGGAATAAAGGTATGTTTCAAATTGATCTGGAAATATTTTCCCATGTGAAATAGTTACGCTTGTCTCTTACAAAAATGAAATCCACTAGTGAAGGAAAGAAACAGTGGCGTGGAGCACAAATTCAGCTAAACAAACAAAAAAACTTCCACAAACAAAACCCCTTTATAATATGTAAATTCAAGTAAAAACATAACATGACCCTTCTGTCCCCAAGGAATGAAGGTAAAAACAACATCCCAACCAACTCCCAAATATCTTCTATCCTGGGCTTCCCTGCACTCATCAGAAAACAAAGTGACTTAAGTGTGACCAAAGCAAGCCATAAAACCACTAATTCCAACTCACAGACAGTCACCTCCTGCCCTCTGGAATAGATCCCATCTGCTGCTCCTCTTACTTTCTAAAGGAGCCACAGCTTCATTGCTATGAGTTTAAACGGTCTTTTAAAAACCATCTTCTGTACACAACTAGCCTGCCACCTTCCTTTGTTTCTGTCTATTAATTATGTGAATGGCAGCACGCTGCTCGGCTTTCACGTCCTCTCTGCCATGGCCTTCCTCACCATGCCAGACTGTTTAGCCAACAACATCCGTGTAGGAACAGGATATTGCCTGATGCCTTCACAGCAGCTGGAAATGCATCTGGTTTGCACATCTGGCAAGCTGGCAGAGCAGTGCTCAGCAGTGACCACGAGCTGAGGGAGACCCACACCTCGGGGTTACCAAGCTTCTCGTGCTGCCCCCAGCCCAGCCGGCGCAGGACACTGTGTCCTAGGTTATGGAAAACAAAAATGTGTATTCTATTTTCATCTCCTGAAAGCACTGTTCTTCTTTACTCTGGGAGGAGGAGGGCGGGTGCCTTTTGTCAATGAGCCAACTGTAGGGCAGTGTTTCTTATCTGTTCCACCACCGGTCTTCCCTCCAGGGGGATAGTTGTCTGCTAATGGGCCATTGACACCTCCCCAAACTAACACATCCCCAAACTATACCCTCCCCAAAGCAGTACATCCACATTCCATCATCCTATTGTGAGATGCTCCACCCAGTGGGGGGAGCCAACCATTTCTACCTAGATAAAACTGAGCCACAAAAACAAGAAAGCATCCAGCTTCACCTGATTCCTAGAGGAAGACTGGACCCTTCTCACCACCACTGAACCCCTTCTCATCACTACCTGGACCCTTGTTCTACAGGATCATCTCTACTCCACCAGAACCACATCTGCCACTCCAGGAGGACTCACTTTTGGACTGCTTCCAACACCCTGACCAACAGGGTGTCAGGTTGTAGCTCTGGCTCTGTCAGGGTTTTCCAAAATTGTTGTTTGTTTGCTGGTGTGGTTGGGTGGTTTTGTTTTCTACTACATTTGTATTGTTAATGTTCCTAGTAAATAACGGTTGTTCCTATTCCCAAATCTTTGCCTGAGAGCCCTTAATTGTAAAATTATAATTTGGCAGGGGTGAGGGGTTTGCATTCCCCATTCTAAGGGAAACTCCAGCTTTCCCTGTCAGATACCTGTCTATCAAAACCAAGACACACTGCTAACCTACAAACTGCATCTGCAAAAGATGCTGCAGAGGCCGAGTGTTGCTTCATGTCAGGCATTAAGAGTGCTTGGCTGCTTTCCACTTATCTAACAGAAGACAACTTTTTCTCTGAGATGCACACAAACCCTTGTCATACACGACAAACCCACACTGCAGAGCTACTTGGTTTTCCTCCTTAAGTTTTTAATGCAGAACACAGCCTACATCAGGCATGCTCTGATCCAGTACGGCAAGTCATACATTCTTAGTTTGTCCTTGGTTGTCAACGGGGTTCAAAACACAGACTTTTTTTTAGACATGAGTATTAGTACACACTGCCTCTGGTACAATACAGTAGCTGCTCTTGTATATTTAAAAGCCAGCTGTTTCTGATTGAGAAAATACAGAATAGGATATCTTCCAAACATCTTTCCACAAACTTGCAACAAGGCTTTGCTACTTCTAAATATACGAATAAAGCTATTTGGGAAAATTTTGAGGGACATGAAGCAACGCTGAACTCCAAATTGAGAAAAGATGCAACTTCTGAAGTCCATTACTATGGAATGATAATTCCATCCTGAGTGAAGGAGCTTGCTCCTTCCCCACTCCAAAGCCAATAGATCGGGATAACAGGCCAATTACACAGAAGTATAACTGTTCTGTATTTTTATTTATGCTACTGGGCAGCATTTACACTTGTTAAAGCTACCTAACCTCCAAACTGACATGGCTCAGACAGCACGGCTAGAGTCCCAGGTTACACCCCAACAATGAAGAAAAACCAGCTGACCACCTCTGCACCATCTGTACAACCTGTAGGTGACCATTCCCAACCACTCCCTTTCCTACTGCTCCCGCATCTAACCCACTCACCTGCTGGACACAGCTCTTCTGCAGAGCAGGAATCCAGAAGTGAGGGTGAGCACATGAAAACACTGGAGAAGTTGGAAGCCAGGTGACTGCCTCACTCTGCACTGCCAGTTCCCAAACCTGAACGAGTATTTATGCTTCTGGCTTAACACTATTTTCACATGGCTGTACATAGGGAATGCCAGCACAGTGCTGGGCACAGCTGCATATACAGTCCTGCTTTAAAGCCTTGGTAAAATATTTCCTAAGGAGAAATTTAGCCTGGGACATAATTTAGAAATATTTAGAACAGGTTGGCGTCAAAGCTGCCAAATAGGTAAAGGGGCATGTTTTGGGGGATTAGCTTGCAGAAAATAAGCACTCTTAATTAATTAGTTTCACATTCACAACTTATAAAAATATTAATTTATCTCCATTTTTTCATCTTTGTGGTGTATGACATAGTACAACACAATGCCAGCAATCTAGAAGTGAGAGATTAATTTCTGAAAGCCATGTGTGGCTCATAATAGCAACAAACCCACTCCTTCAACAGATGCTTAAAAATATATGCATGCTTCATTAGTCTAATTTGTCTGCTCAGAGCCTAGTCCAAAACTGCAGAAAATGTTCCAAAACCACATCAACTGCTACGGAGACCTCTGTGCATAATAATAAAAACAAACATGATCAGCAGGAATTAAGGGCCTCAATCTGCAGGCGAAGTCTGATTTGAGCATAACAGCTGGATGAAGCATTTTCACCAACCAAAACGTTGACACCACAATGTAATCTGCAACTGATTGCAGACAAACAAACCACAATCAGAACAGCCAATTTTCTAACTAGCACCAAACTGCAGAAATATGAGAAGCCAGAGAGAACAACAGCCGAGACCTCTGGAAAACAATTCAAATGCAGAGAGTAAGAAAAAAATATTCTGCAAAACACAAAAATGTATATTAAGCTGTCAGCTTTGCAGTGTGGATTTGGAAGGGCAGTAATGTGAAACCTGTTTATTACACCTCAATAATGATTATTATCTTGCCTCCAGGATTTTTGGGGGTTGTTTCTTTTTGTTTCCAAGTCTTGAAACGCATGAAGTTTTCTCACATGCTTTGGTAAGAACTCAATCAGAAAGATTTCAGAGAGTCTCAGATCAAAGGCCAACTACAAAAACTCGCAGTGCAACCCAAGTTCATCACACCCTTGATCTACATCACCTCCCTCCCTCAAAAGCCAACAATAGTGCAATAGTTAAGGCAAGTCCATCTTGCTAATGCCATACACACAGAGAGTGGGAAGCTTTGCTAGAAGAGGCATAGATGTCTTCTTAACAAACCGTTAAAACAAGCAAGTCCTGCTACTGTCACATTCCACGGGATCAACCAGAGGTCTCCACTATTGGGATCTTTTAAAAAGCACCCTTCATCCAGGTAAAGCTCATGTGTAGCTTCTTTAGAAGTCTTCATAAGCACACAAATAACCTAGCAAGAATCTGACAGTTTAACTGGAAAAGAAATAAGGATCTTCTCTCAAGGATGTGCAGAGCACTAGGAAATAAAAGCACTCCTGCAATTACAGCAATGAAAGTGGCTCTTACATGGAGCTGTTTCAGCTATGTTGGTGGTAAAATTTATCTGGAGCACAATTCAAGAAGTCTTCTCTCAAATCAGCTGTATAAAGGTAACTGGGAAGTGCAGCAGCCCCAGCTTCAAAACGTCCAGCCACGAGCTTTTGATGAGATGGGTATCCTAATGACATCCTAAGATCAAGATGATTGTTAAACCCCAGTTCTGCAACATGGCCACACACAGCACAAAGCAGAAGTCTGAACAAATTAGGAACACCAACCTGCACTTTATTTTTTAAAATAAAATAAAACCAGATTAAAACCCCTCTCCTTCAGGCAGAAACAATGAGATTGATACTCATCTCTTCCTAAAGATATTTCCTTAATGGCAGCAACAATTAGGAATACTCCTTTTCCTGCCAACTCCACTCTACCTTAAAACACTAAAAATATCAGCTCAAGGTGGGGAAATAAGATACCTGTTTTTCTTCATCTTAGATAATGTCTAGATCAAGACTCAAAGCGTGATCATTTTCAAAGCATCCTCTTGTACACATAGGCATGCTTTCAGGTACAGGTACTTAGATGTGTGGGAGTGGGAATACCTGCACACAGACTTTAATTCCATACAGTGCAATGTTATTCCCATGAACCTAAAGTCTGCTTCAATTCCAATCAAGAAACCAATACAAAAAGTTAGCACTCACTGTTCCCTTCAGGGCACCAATTCTCTGTCCCCAGGCAAACAAACAAAACACCCAAGATTGCATGAGGGCAGGACTGTGGCTAATGTGCTCATCAACAAAATACCACTGGGTTATGAGCTACAAGCTCCATAAGTTCAGGGACATGACAATTAAATAGGGACTCTTGTCCTCAAAGTGGCACATTTCTGTACCACTTCTTCCAGTTAATGAATATCAAACTAGGTAGCTCTTTTTAAAAACACAAACATCTACTCAATTTCAAAAATCTCTGATGGTAAATCATAACTACCCAAAAAGTAGGAAAGGATTCATATATTTTACAAAATACTGTCCTCTGGAAGAGACCATCCAAAAGCAATCAGTTACCATTAAAGCATCTTGGCTCCAAAGGCAAGACAAAAAAAAGGCACCAACTTCTCTCAGTGTCACTCTTCTCTGTAAATATAAAAACAAACAAACAAAAACAAAAACAAACAAACAAAAAACCACCAAACAAAAACAACAACCAAAAAAAAAAAACAACCAAAAAAACCACACAAAAAAACAAAAACAAAAAAACCACAAAAAAACCACACTTGAAAAAATACAAAAATTTAGGAATCCAAGAGAGCTACCAGAGAGTTTTCTTGTTCTTACATTACTATATTTCCGATACTATTAAAGAGAAATTGTGTGTCTGAAAAGGTTCCCCAAAGCAGACAGAGTTTGTTTCCAAAGTACCAGATGTCATACTATTGGAAAATTTCTATTAAGGACTATTGAGATTTTAATCACAGCTTTGTCTTAATATGTCACATGTTCCATTATTAATATTGTAGTGGAAAGAGAAGAAATATGTTGACTCTGATAAGAGAAAGTAAGTTGCTTTCCTTTGCCCTCAAGGAGGAAAAATGGTATTATTTTCCTGTGAGAATGCTCAAGATATTATGGGCAAGAGAAAGAAATACTTAGTGCAAACAGTTTAACAAATGCCAGCAGAAACAAAGCATCACATACTTATAAGTCTGCTAGGCTTCTTTCACCAACATTTGGTGAAACAACAGAATAAAATGTTTTGCACCTCCTGTGCCTTCTTCCCATGGCTCAAAGTCCTGGCTGGCACAAATGCTAATAACTACTCCAGCTAAAATCAGCTCCCTTCAGATGCTATTAGATTCGCATAGTATGAGGATCTAAAATATCCTGGAGTTAAGTTTAGTTGAAGATAAACACACTAGCAAGATCTGAAACAAGAACAAGGCTTTTAAAGACACC
Organism: Phylloscopus collybita; assembly: GCA_027886175.1. Classification (NCBI taxonomy): domain Eukaryota; kingdom Metazoa; phylum Chordata; class Aves; order Passeriformes; family Phylloscopidae; genus Phylloscopus; species Phylloscopus collybita. Next base: position 9,550,228 of record JAJNNQ010000007.1, read on the forward strand.
TTGATTACTTATAAATGAATAAAAGAATACAGCAAGAGTAAAGAAATTGCTTAAGTCTAGGAAGCAGCAAGGCAACTCATTTTACTGACTAGAGCCTAGCACAGTCTCAGCTCATCTCACCATGAGCTGGTTTCATGACAGCAACCGATTACTCAAGAGACTTTGTGGGAGTTAATGCAAGTGGTAAACAAGCTCTCTTTACCTTGGGAGCTTTCTTTGATTTTACAAAAGGATAAAAGAGAAAAAAAAAGGAAAAAACCCCCACATTTTTGAACTGCTGTTCCTTCTCTCAAAAATACAAGAAAACTGGTAGAATGATATTGATCCCCTCTAGCACAGACTGAAAGGTATAAAACAAGAATTTTAGAATTCAAAAATCATCTCTTTAGAATGAAAACCTATCCCTAACATTTTAGATTGAAAATTACTGATCCAGGTACACAGCTGCACAAGTACTGGACTAAAGGCTCTACCAGTCAAGGTAAATGTGTTCTCCATTACAAAAAAAAGAAAAAAAAAAGAAAAAAAAAAAAAAAAAAAAAAAAAAAAAAAAAAAAAAAGAAAGAAAAGTAGAGTATTTTCATCTTGGCAAGATATTAATACCACTTCTCAAGTCATAATGTCAGAAAATCAGAGCATAAAACCAAAGGTTAAATACAAACACTTTCTAAAAACATACTCAAGAAAATCCAAAGCCTTATTAATAAGAAGGTTTTGTTCCAAGACCTGTGGTTTTATATGTGGCAGCAAACATTGATGACCAACACAACATGAATTCTGCTTAAATCGCACTAAAAAATAAGAGTCACTTTTGGAAAAAAAGAAAGGAAACAGCAAGCTAAAGCCCATAGTTTGGCCCCTTACGTGTGATGTAACATTTTTACCACACTGTCTACATTTTAGAAGGCTGACATGTCAATGGCAGCACTGAAGGCTGCTGTGGAGGACAAGTCAGTCCCGAGTCTGCATGATACTGAAGTCAAATTCCTGCCCAATACATGAAAATGTGATTTTGAGCTACTGATGCTGTATGTGCTGTGAAACATGCAAAGATCACCTTGGAATAACACCAGAGGACTGAGGCCTTGTCTGTCAGTCACTTACTTGCTCATCCCAGCCTGTCAGCTGTCAGTCTCGGCTGTAAAAAGCTGTCCATGAAAATGTATCATAGCCTCCATTATCCTCAGTGTTTCAGAACACAGAAATAAAATATGTATTAAGCCAGAACAGCAACAAAACCATGCCTGGCTGCTCTTGTTGAATACAAACATGGAAGTAATCTCAAAAATCTAATTGGCTTGCCAACACTTGACTTTTTTATTGTTGTTTACACAAGGGTAGCAATCTAAGCAATGTAATTTCTTGAAATTATTAGACAGCTTTTCCTTCTTTCTGTATAATAAACCACATCTTTACATTGAAGTCTAAACTTACAACCCAACAGATTTTTCTGGTAAATTTGAAAGCAGCTCCACCCCTACAAAATAACTTTTGATCATACAATTATTTAATCCTTAATTGCTACAATTGTTAATTGCAGTCCCCCTATCTTAAATATGCACAAGGCTCTTGAGTGATTTTGACAGGCTTGTGATTTGATCTTCTCACCAGGGGTTGAAATAATGACACCTAAGGAAAAATTTTACCACCTGGAGCTCAGCTGACATGGAAGGAACAAATCCATGTCTTCCAGATCAGTAATGTATCAGCTCTCCTTCTGCTTCTGAGCATCTCATTCTATTCTCAAGGAAATTCCGTTTACTTAAAATGAATGAAAGTAAAAAGCAACAATATGAAACATGGAAAAGAAAAAACCCATGACAAAACCAAATCCCAAACCAAATACGACATTTTGTCAAAACCACAAAATTTTGCCAGGACTAGACACTGATAAAATAGCCAGTCCCACTGCCATCACAGCGAGTTGGGAATTGTCATATAGTTAGTATCCACAGTGCACATAATCATGGATGATGTCAGTTTGGGGGAGAAAGAGAGCTCTTCTCACAAGGAGATTCAGCTAAATGAATACAGGGGTTAAGAAAAGGTTAAAATGAAGCCCAAGCACTCTGAGTGAAGTAAAGATCCTTTGCCAGCACTTTGTGGGTGCTGAGGAAGCAGGAGGCACAGCGCTGGTGGCAGCAGGGCGCTGCTGTGCTGGGCCGCTGTCCCCAGGGCCAGGCGCGGGTACTGACCTGCCCCAGCATGTCCGGCGCGATGGGGAACGTGGGCCAGATGGCCGAGTACACCCCGAAGAACACCAGCCAGAGCAGCATGCTTCCCCAGACGGCCAGGTGACTGAACTGCCAAGGAACAGGGAGAGAAGCAGAGTCAACACACGGCACTTCCTCCACTCACCCAGCCCAGAAGTGTCTCCCTGCTCAGGTCTCTGTCGGTCTCACTCAGGCCTGTCTACTGCCCTTGGTTTTGGGCCAGTAGCCCAGGTTGTTCAAACAGCACAGACCACTTCTCTTTAATCTTTGCCTCATAGCAGGGCAGACAGATACTCTTCTCAGCCAATCTATCTTATTTGGAGCTCTGAAAACTCGTCAGATTTTCCTTGGAACCATGATTTCTCTCATCTAGTTCCTGTATCCTGTCATGCACATGCCAGATTCAACATACAAATTGAGGTAGAAATTTTCAAAGGCGCAGGTTAAAGTTCACATGGGCAAGTCCCTTACGGCAGTGTATACATCCAAGCCATATATATCACCCACTTTCCCTGGAGGAAGATTCAGTGTTGAGTAATACACTGCCACAATCAACTGATCAACTTTGCTTTTTGTGTTTTAAAGGTGCTCTAATTGATTTACAGATATGCAATGCAGATTACATCTTTACTGGTTCTTCAGTCTGTGGACTCACTAAGAGAAAATAAAACAAGGACTAAATGACCAAGAGCATGTCCAGCACAACTTCTTTTCAGTTGCACTGAAGTAATTTTTCCTACACACCCGAACTGTTTTTCTGTTCAAGATGATTTAAGCTGTTTTACTTTTACACTGCAGTGGATGGAACCAGTAATTTCAGTTGTAACAAGCAACTGAGCTCATTACTGGCTCCAGCTTTTCTGGATGCCAACAACTTCTGTGGCTGATGACTTTGGCTCCAATTCAGAGAAGTACCTGCATAAATCTTAATTACTAATTACATATGAGTTCAGGAACATGGGAATGAATTCACATACTGGGTGTGCTAGTGGACACAGCGTGTTTTTTCAGCTCTTGGCTTTATACTTCCTACTGGATGACTGTGTCTGTTGACTTTTGGAACAGTATGTCTGAGAACCAAAGGAGTGTCTGTGTATTGTGTTCTGCTTGTTGTGAGATAAAGACAAACTTCTGGAAGAAGGAGAAGATTGCTCCTAATCTGCAATCACTGGACATCCTCAGAAAGGACAGCTTTCTCCAGCACAAGGCAGTGAAAACAAACAAGCAAGGAGCCTGCAGCACCAGAGCAGACTGGCAGATAGTTGGGATCAACTAGAGGCTACCTTACAGTAGAAGCATTCATACGACAAAATGTCAGAGGCAATGGAAAGAACACTCTTCTAGGCACCCTCAGAAAGCTGGAATTTTGTTCAACCCTGAAAGCTGCTGGGCTAATAATAAGCAAGTCATGGGATAGGCCCCTTCCTGGAGAGACACAGTGGGCAGGAAGTTTTCAAACTTTACTATTTATTCTGTTTCACCCAGGAAACCCAACTTCAGTAAATAAGCAACTCCTTATTTAAAATAAACAAACAAGAATCAGACTAACAAAAAAACCACCAGCCCCAAACCCCCACATAACAAACAAAAACCTCCAAAATACCCACATACATTCAGTTTAAATCAACTTAATTCAGTTTTAATGTGAAGAAAAGCAACTGAAGGATTAAAAAAACAAAACCAAAACCAAAACCAACAACAACAACAACAACAAAAAAAAAACCAACCCAAAAAAAACCCAAAACACACACACACAAAAAAAAAAACCCAAAAAAAACAAAACCAAAAACTTGGAGGACAAGAGGTATTTTATCCTTTCAGCCTACTTATTTTTCTGAAAACTGGCCACAGTTCACATCAGTATTCTGACTAGAAGCCCTGCCCTAGTGAACAACTGTAGTGCTCAGCTCCCCAAAGATCAAGTGCTGCAAGAACTCATCTTTAAGAAAAGTCAGGCCCATGCAATGGCAGAACAGCACCACCACTGCTTTCTGAAAAGGATGTGATACCTGATACCTTCTCTTGAGCCACAGCCTTCCTCTCAGACAAGTGGACAGAAGGGTCAGGATAGCTTGGACTGGTGCTTCCCTAGCTCCTGGACTTTATGACTAAAACCAGTAAAAATAAAAACAAGCACAGAACTCAATCTCAGACGCAGACTTATTTTGTAGGAAGCGTATTTACACTAGTGAAATGACTTTTTTTTGTTTGTTTGTGGGGTTTTTTTGGTGGGTTTTTTTTGTGTGGTTTTTTTGTTGTTGTTGTTTTTGTTTTGTTTGTGTTCGTTTTTTTTTTGGTTGGTTGGTTGGTTGGGTTTTTTTGTTTCTTTTTTTTTTTTTTTTTTTTTTTTGTCTCACTCAGATTTTTCTTTCCATTCTGCTACTAGGACAGTTTTCAAGTTTTACAGATCTTCACCCTTTGCAGCTGAGCAGACTTTGCTCATTTTATATTGCCTTTACCTTCCTCTCATGGTTGTCCCAATCATCTCATCATCTCAGGCTTATTATACCTGCCCAAACTGCTTCTCTGCCTTTAAAAGAGCTTCTGTATCCTGGAAGAGCCCTCCTTGCCCTGCTTGAAAATATTCCTTATACAGTCACCCCACCAACCTCTGCACTGTTGATTCTCCACTGACATCTGCATTTACCCCTGGAGACTTCATGTGCAAAACCAGAAGTGAGCCCATCAGATGTGTCAAATGAATGACAGAAAGCAAGAAATCAACATTCCTGCATAAAAACTAGACTGAGTGTGTGGGTCACCCATGAGCCCTCCTTATCTGAAACAGTTCCTATAGCATGGTAAAGCAGTGATGAAAAAAGCTCTGTGTGTTTGGGGAAAAGCCTACTGCAGTGTTCCAGACAGGCCACACGTAACATGAAGCTACTCCACTCAGTTTCAGTGTGCTGATCTTATTGTGCATTATGTTACCACTTTTATCAGAGCCTTTCTTTCCACACTACCTACTGGATACACCAGACTCCCAAACACTTTGACTCGGTTATTTATTTAAAGCTTTCTGCCGAAACCACTGTGTTCTCCCAAGTGGCAGTGTCCCTCTCACTCTCTAGAACAAATTGCCTGTAACCAATCTGCTTGATGATGGAGAAGAGGCTTAACTCAGTGTTGTAAATTTAATACTCTTCAAGTAACCTAAAGATTCTCTGTGTGTTGATTCACTCACAGCTGAAACCATAACCAACATCAGATTTTGAGATGATGACAGTCACTGTTACAAGCAATAGCACAGGATTTAGAAGTATATGTAGAAAAAAGTTGATTCTAAACACAACTGTTTGGTGAACAACAATAATTTCTCTTTAAAATACCAGTGTTCTAGAACTCCAATATCTACTAAATGTTATGGTATCTTTTAAAAAGAGGTTTAGAAATTAGGGAATCATGATTATCCCCAACTGACTGAAAAGACACCCATTACCTATCCACAGAAAAGAAGAGAAATCATGTTCATATGCCTTCAATGCAGACTTGATTATATGCTTTTCTGGTGCACAAGGGGTAAATATAAGGACTTTTGCATTTTAAAATGCTGATGCACAACACAGAACTGATGCATAAGCAACAGTAAAAAACACCCAGAATTTATTTTCTGATGAGAGAATGGGGCAGAAAATATTAACATCTCCCTAACAATTAAATAACTCATATAGATAGCATTTCATCTTTAAAATTCAGAACAGATGTCAGCTCATTGATCTTCACAATTCCTTTGGGAGGAATGAAATAAAACCTTTTACAACTAACAGAAGCAATGAGGTTAACAAGATCTAAGCCAAACCCCCCAAGAAACTGGTAGAATAAGAATATGTGTCCTCAAAACATTTTAGGTATGTCATGAAAACTGGAGAAAGTATCTTATTGGTGTAGAGAAAATGGGATTCCATCAAAATGTTTTAAAAAATAGTGTTCCACAGGGGTTAGAGGAAAGGAGGGGATAAAGGTGTTGAAGGTTCGTCAACACAGGAACCCTCCCCTCCCTGTCCCTCACACTCTGACTACTGTGCTGGATTCTCTCATCTACCAGCAACAGAGCACTTGCCCATTTCAAGTAAATAACTCAAATCAAGGTACCAACATAACTATTTAACTAACATCCTTATTACAGTTATTACACTAAGTCTAAAAAAAACCAAAACAAACAAAACAAAACAAGACAAAAACCCACAAAAACAAAACAACCAATGTGAAATCATCACTAGTTCTTTTTACCTAGTTCAAAGATGTTTTCAAAGCCCAGTTGTTTATCTGTGGGCAGACACCTTTCATTCCCTATTGCATTAATTTTGAAGGAGCTACAGAATACAAAGGGAAATTTTCTTGATGTATTTTCTTAAGCAATTACAGTGGTTTGTTGATTTCATGCAAAATGTTCTCATTTTTAAGTAGAGATGTTGACAATACACTTTTAGTATACTTTTCCCACTTCTGTCAGGCTGCCCTTTTTCATCACAGATATCGTGTGATCTACGAGTTCATTCCTCTCACATTCTGTACTTAGGGAGCTTAGCAGTCTATCCTTACATGAAAGACCCAATTAAAACTCTGAAGTCCCAAATGATTTTTAGTACTTCTTATCTGCATTAATGCTCATTAGGGAGGAAGGTGTGCTAATAAAATAAAATAGACTGGAAAGTACTTACTCTTGTCCATGCAGTTGTTTCCAAGCCGGCTTTCAGACAAACGGTGACTACAACATACTGCAAGGAGAAAAAAAAAGAAAGGAGACAACTTCATTACTAACACTCTCAAATTCCAAGGTGTTCATGGCCCAATCTCCCCTTTACACCTAAAAAGCTACTACCAGTTAGGTAGCAACCCAAGCCCTTGGCAGGGGATGGGGGAAGGACAGAACAGGAGGTATTGTTGGTCCATGTCGGGGAAAAAATTTAAAAGGAAGAGGGAAAACCATGCACACAGCATCAGACTGGTTTTATTTTACTCACACACTTTCTTTGGGTTTTCACATGGTGAAAAAAAAAGATGGAAAGAAATTCTACCATTCAAAAATTGCTAGGATACGCAAACTTACAGTGTAAACAATGTTTCCAACAAATAAATAGTCAACTCCCTGTCCATTTGTGAATACTGCATCTGAAAGAAGAAGATAAAAATGATCACATTTGTTATCAGTTTATCAACAGAATGGACAAAAGAACAAGGAGATTTTCAGGAGAGAACAACTGGTCCCAACCTTTCCTTTTTGAACATCAAGAAGCACTCTTATAAGCCATGATGTAATGGTGATGCAGAAGTTGTGCTCAGCCGGGCACATATCCACAGTCCTGGCTGCCAGAAGCTGGCTTAGCAATAGGGGCAGTGTTCACCAGACCCTAACATCTAATTTGCCTGTAAGAGCTGAGGTATGTTACTGTCACTTCTTCTGTTGTCATCTGTCCTGTACTAATTGTCACCTCTAACAATACTTATCATTTGCGTGCCTGTGATGAAAAAGCAGTAAAACACCAGCTGACTTGTGGTGAAAGAGAGCTGAATTAAGAAAAGCAGTGACAGTTTCAACTGTAAAAGACTCATATAAACATGTACAATATCTCACTGGAGGTTAGTTCAATAACTGCACAGTACTCAGTCTCTGCCCATCCGTTTTCTATCAAGTGTGCAAAAGGGTGAATACATACATGTTAATCTATCATTTGAAAGTGCCAAGCTTGGCAATACTTCAAATGTCATTTAGTATCTCAGTCCTTGCTGAATCAAACTGGAACACCATGAAAACACAGTCAACCACCATACGAATGCCAGCTGAGCTTGTACACACAGGAGATTTCAAGCATTACTCAAGCATGATAAGTATTGATATTTTCACATGTTCTAAGACAACTGCTAGGGAAATACATGAACAGCAGGGACAAAAAGGCTTAAGATAAAACCTTGGACTCATTCCTAAACACGTACTGCCTAGCACAGGTGAGCTTCTAACATGATGATGCCTTGAGTTTTATCTTTCATATTATCCAGATTCTGTACTGCATTAGTATATAACTCAACTTCATATAAAGTGTTAGCATGTGTTCTTCACAGGGTAGTTAGATGAAACAATCCTTCCCCTGCTTGAGAACCAAGGACACCGTTGCAGCTTCAGGCCCAAAATGTATAAACAACAGTAGATTGAGAAGAGCTGGGATGATGGGACTTCATAGCCTGAAGCTGTGACAATTAATTGGACAATTAACCCCAAATGGACCAAAACTTATAAAAGTGTGAAAACTCATGACCCATTGTCCATCTTGGGTGTAGTCCTGGCCAGGCTCTTGTACTGCCCAAGGTGTATCCCTTGAAGTAGATATTTTTAATAAATATCTACTTTATTCCTTTAACACTGTCTAGCCTCTGTTCCAGGTAGCCTCTCCAGGCATCAATGACTGCAACATTTTGTTAGATTTATTAGAAAAACTGGATTGGACATTCTTAAATAAAGGCTGTGTACTCCAGGATCAGTAAATTTTTAATCCTATAAAGAAGAGTTCCTGACACCCTGACCTCCATGATGAAGACCCTGCCTAGCTTACAGCTTACAGCTAAAACCCCCTATATATTTAGTCAGTACAGTTAACCCAAGCTACTTGTTTTGTTTTCCTTCTAAAATGCTGCATGTGGCTGTCTCCAAAGAACTGTCAGGCACTGAAGATTTTCCAGAGGTTGCTAGTTCTGTATCCCTGCTTTCTCTTCAACATTAACTACTAAGAAACAGCAGCAGATAGATTAGTGATTAACACTCAACTGGAGCTAAAGAGAGTTAGTTGGGTAGTGGCATGGTTTCAAGCCACTGGCATCTTCCTCAGCCCAGCCCACTGGCTTCAGGCATTTACCACAGCATTCAGGGACACACCAAGACTTTACAGTGACCTTGCTCTTTCCCCTGGTGTCAATGAGAAAGGTGAAGAGCACTAGGGAACTTAGTCTCCCAAGCCAAATGAACCCTGTTGGTGCCAAAAGGCTCAATTTATTAAGAAAAAAGCATGCCTAAACACATATCAGTTTTGCTAGAACAAGCTGACATGACATGGACATGCTCTAGTGTAACATCACAGTGAACATTTAAATAATTGAATAAATTTTCCTGTAAGTCCCACCTTTTAAAAAGTTATATATCTTAATGCAGTAAGTTAATGTTTTATTTTTCAATGTTTTTCATGACCTTTCACCTTGGGAGGCTATGCAGTCCTGAAAGGAATGATATTTGTGCTAATGAGAACAGCAGGATGCTCAGTGAACATTCATTTCTGAAACTATTCAAGTGGCCATTCATGGGCTACAAGTACTTCACATCCTAAGGAACTCTAGAGGTTAAAGAACCATCCCAGTGTGAATGGCACATTTTTGTCCCTGGCACTGAAATTCCTCTTGCACTTGGAAATGCAAAGAAACTTGAAAATTCAATATTCATTCCTCTCTGGAAAACAAACTAAGCAACCTATTCAAAGGAGCTTAGAAAGTTACACTTTGAGCTGGTAGTTCAGTCTTGTAATTCTAATTGTTGAAATGAAAAGCACATTATCTATTTAGGAACCAGAAAAACATCTATGGAAGACTATGTAATTTCAAGTATAAGCACTATAGATGTCAACCTGAAATTTCTGCAGTTAAATTTTAAAAAGAGCTTTTCAAGATTAACATTTGTAATAAAAACAGTGTAACAGAATAACAAAACTCATCAAATCAAAATAAAAACTAACCAACCATAAAAGTCCCTCTCCCATGAAACAGAACCTTCTTTTAGCCCACGTACAGAGGAAATGAAAATCCCTTTCTTACATGGTCCATCAGCTAGCATGTGAAGTTCCCATTGAGGATATGATACTGACATTTTAATCAGTCAAGTAGAGAAACATGAACCTAACTCCCACAAGTATCTTTACTATCATGCCTCTCACATGAGCATTCATCTTCCCTTCCTTCTTATTTCTTTCACCTCCTCCTCAGTTAATCCATTCTGGAGCTGAGAAGGTTTTCTTAAAAACAGCGTTTTCAAGGAAGAAGTTTCACTTGTGAAAAATTCATGATTTTAGGTAAATATTCTCTTCACCAGCCCTAAACTCCTCTGATCTGATCAAACCCTAGTTCTTACTATAAAGAACAGATTTCCTATGGTTTTTCCTTTCCCAGTATATAGTTATACTGGAAAGCTAGGTAGGAACCATATGAGATTTACTGGTCCCTGAAATACCATGTAGTTGTGTTACCCTGAAAAGGAAGACTTAATAACCTGAATTTGTACACCAAAGAGTCTCCTTTCCCCACTATCTCTGACTCCTGATCCGGTTTACTCCCATTCCAGCCAATTCTTTTTCACAGTTCTGCATTATGGAATGGGAGAGTTCCAACAAGATATAAAGCAAACAGTTCTAAGGCAGCTGCTGTAAGAACATTATTCAATCAAATGCTGAGATCTCAACACACTACCATAAAAAAAAAAAAAAAGGCATTTTGCAAAACATCACTCAGTATTTGGGTAAGACTTCTTAGCAAAGCAGTAGTGTCATTTTTCACCTATTAAAGTCACTATATGAACAATAATTATGTTAAACTAGAATAATTTCTGAAAGCCACTAGACAATCCGCCAGGCTCAGCAGCTAAAGACTATTGAACTGTCTGGCAGCATTATTTCTTGGGACTTGTCACGACCCCCCCTCTTCTGCAAACACACTGGTTCTGTAAGACTGAACATCAGTTACTGACGTAAGAAATAATGAAGCCCTTACCATGCTCCAGCACTTTCAGTGGAAACCAGAAAAGAATGATGGAATGGATAAGGGCATTGATGCAGTGACCCCAGAAAACCTGAGGGAAAACAAACCAAGCCATCAGTAAAGTCCGAAACTCTTGACCCCTCTCTAACTCCTAACAAACACTTCATTGTGTAGTTTAGAGTCAGAAAATGTTTGTCCTGAAGTAAAATACCTAAATTTCTGCAGGATCTATTTTCTTCTACAATTTCTGCTCTTTGACAAGAAAACACTGGTTCAGTTCGATCATTTTATTCTCTCGACTTCAAGCATAATAGGCAAGCATGCTTCAGTTTAAGATCTTTATTGAAATAAGGCAGACAGATTGAGGTAATTAAACAAAGTTGACTCAAAGAATAATTTTAAAAGAGGGATTCAGTATTATGAAACGCTCTATTTTTTTTAAAGGACAAATACTTTGTGCTCCACAGTTTTTAACTAGCAGGTAATGCAATTTTGCACAAATTAGAGCTTTATGTATTGTACAATTTCCTCTCCAAACAAAGCAATCACACAGCTTCCTTGATTCAGAAGTACATTTAGATGTGCTTATTATGGAAAAGACAGAATACCAAATGCTGGCATTTTCCAGCATTTAAATAGCAAAATAGAGTAAAATGTGTTCTTCAAAACTCAGAAGTTCAAATAAGCCAATTCAAATTCTGTTTTTCAAAAAGCTACTGGAACAGAGCTATACTAACTAAGAAAAAGCACCCTAGCAGAGAGTGTTATGACAACACATGTTAAATAAATCCAGGCAATGTCATCAAGACTTATCAGTAGCTGTGAACTGAAAAATCATACTTGGATACAAACCTAACTTTGAATCAAAGTTTATGGATATTTCAGGACAGTTTCAGGCAAAGTCACAGCAGAAAATCCTTATTTATAAACAAGGTTGTTTCTTATTTAAATAAAAAATAATCCCTTGGAAAGAACTGGAAGGCTGAGCAATCACTCAGTGGTTAGCATAAAGCAGAAGTAACATCAGGAAATAAGTTATTTTCTGACAAGAAAAACCTAGAATATAAGAATGGTTATGTTTTTTTCTCAGAGTAACAGGGTTTCCCTTACCCTTGTGTTGAAACCATCTGCATTTTGAGTGATTTTGTATAGCTGTGGAAATCTAAGCATGCTATCTTGAGTACACGATCGTTCAAAAATTCCCAGAGTAAAGGGTGGCAGTGCTGTGAAAATCTGCAAGGAAAGCAAATACTAATTGAAAGCAGCTCTTAGTTTTAAGTGTATCTCATATAATGTTTCCTTATATAGACAAAAGCAAAATTCTCACAGACTTTAGTGAAGACTTACTACTACCTAGCACGTTATTTGACATAATTTTCAATAGTCCAGACAAACCCAAACATTAATTTCACCAATTTGTAACTCTTAAATATTGACTTATGAACAAAAGAAACATGAAAGAAAATTCATATTATTAACCAATAAGCTTAAAACCAAGAAGTTAAGCATCATTAGTTTTTGATGTACCAGCTAATCCAGTGAGGGTGAGACACATCAGACTGCAAAGGAAAGACAACACGTATTTTTACAAAATAGCCTTGTGGGAATAGGTTCCAATATAGCTGCAGTTGTTGCCTTAATTAGATATGCAACGTGCTTAACCACTGCTAAGTTTACAGACAGAATAAATGTGGAAATCACATTAAAAAAAAAAAAATCTACTGAGCAACAAAGGCCATTCTGCATTATGGTACTTTGGGGATTCCCCTGGCAGGCATGAACTGATAGGAACAAATTAACTGCAGTGTGTGTCTGTGCTACGGGCAGACGCTTGCATGACCAAGGCTCGGAAGCCTTCCAAGACAGGCAGCAGGACACTCTGCCAGAAGCAGAGTAAATTAGCCTCCACTGACTTTAACATTGCTGCTCTTAAAGTGTTTCCAGGATCCGAGGCAGCTCATTTAAAGCCAGCTTGGGTATCCATGTTTCTTGTGGTCCACAGTGCAGGCACAGAGTGAAAGTAACACCAGGGTGCAAGTCTGAACACTAAACTTCATTCACTTCCTTTCACATCAATAGTTTATATCAGAAACATCACTTTTAATCCTATATATACATACATATATTTTTAAGAGTTTGAGCAGTGTTCTTGAAGTTAAGAGGCAGGTTAGAGTTACAGACTGTTTCTAGGGCGTGCGCACGTTTGGAGGAGGTGGGCTGTGATTCCCACCAGCAGCACGCTGGCAGCTGGGGAGCAGACAAAGAACAATGGGGAGGAACAGAAAGAAGTGAGAATCAGTAATTACAGCCCTCAGTCCAGCGGGAATTGTGCGTCTTCGCTCATGAAGTGACAAACCAGATGGCTAAAATGGCAGCAGGCTGAGGGCACAGAACTGAAACTGAGAGCTCTGCTCCAATGTACTCCAAAGAAGACCATGTTCTCATACGGCTTTAATGTACTTCCCCAGGTTTCTTGTGTTTATTGGAGCATTTATAGTCTCACTTGAAGTAAATCTTCTAGTGGTTTTGAACACAAAGGCAAACCTCCAGTGTGAATCAGTGCAAAATCAGGAATACAATGCCAGTATGATTTCATACACTTCATATTTTAATGAGACTATTAATGAAAGAAAGGGTTAATCTGCACAGAAGAGAATGACTTAGCTAAAAGCACTTCAAAATTTAAGCCCTACTAATTGTGGAAGTCCCTAATATCCTACTAGCACTTGATTCTCCATGAGTCTACACAACCAGTTCTAATTTTAGAAAATACTGACCTTAAAACACAAGGTTTAGTTTCTGATTACAGAAGATGAGTTTTATCCAGAAGCTTTAGGTAGGGTAGATAGATTCATCAAGAGAGGTTTAAAGATAATAGATGCAAATATCTAAACATGAATGACAGAGACTGCATAACAGTTAGGAAATTAGGGTGAAGGGAATCAAGGGAATGATAAATCCTTGAATAAGTATCTTTAACTAAGAGTATGAAATATTACAGAATATGGGGGCTTGTGCCATCATTTTTAAAATTAATGCGACAGAAGTTAAGTGGTTCCATTAATACTACTCAGTGATAATTTGCTGGCTTTTTCTGTATTAGCATATATTTGGAATGAGTTTAAAATAAAAAAATTAAATTCACTCCCTGCAAAGAGACTCTTTAACAGTGTCCTAACAGCTTAAAAATCCAGTCACTGGACCACTCATAACATTACAAAGGTAACACTGTTGAAAACACAAACACAGGTCTCTGGTATGCTACAGAACCTGGTTCCAGAGATCCTTCAGACTTCAGATCCATCTATGTGACTGATTAAATAATATCACTGACCAAAGTAATAAAGGCACATGACACAGCGTGGCACCCTGCAGGCCGTGTCAAAAATCAGAAACCACTCCCAGACTGAGACATCCTGCTCTTGTTTCAAGTGCAAAATGCTGATGACACAGTGATGCAGCTTCTCTTTCTGTACCTAAGGGAGCATGAGTCAGCCCAAAGGAACTGCATAGCACTTCTCTCAGCATCTAACTCTACAGGGTCTGAGAGAAAAAAATTCATTAAAACTCAGAGATCAGGAGTACTTCGAGCATGAACTGTCACCAAAATATTCAGTACAAAACACTGAAAAATGCTTTCAAAGAGGAAATTAAATTCTATCTAAAATCTACAGATTTTTATACAGGTTGTATTAGGCTAAACATCTGTTTTCAAGGTATTCTCCCAAATTTTCATTTTGCAATAAAAGTGTAATTTTAATTATTTTTCCCTACCGCAGAGTGGATTCAAAATTGCTTTTACAAACAAACTCACCTTTCCTGACACACGTCTAGGACAGTTACCTGTGAAAAATGGGACACAACAGAATAATACAGTAGTCCCAAGCACTACCAAGTCAGAACATGTAGCACTTACCACGTTGTACAGACCGATGCACCATCGCTCAAATAAGATCTGCCCAGAAAATCCATTAACGAAAGCAAACCAAAGCTGAAAAAGAGACAAGTTACAAAAAGCTTTAGATTACTCCTGCAGTACATGCTTCCATTCACAGTAGAGGAGAAGGATGTGGAATACAGACCACCATCTGGAGACAGATGCTTGTCATGCTCTAAAAATAATTATCAGCAGTGCCAGACAGTTATTTTCAAGTCTTACATTTTAAATGCTGGCAGAGTATTCCTTGTTTAAAATAAAATACTCAGGCTACAAAGCAATTTGCTGTATTTACATCATTTCTCTAAAAAAATAGATGGCATCAAACTATTACAAAATCCTTATCACTGGCAAATTAACAAGCTTGAAGCCAGAAGCCAACCTCACTTCAATCATGTTTGGTAAAGACCAAAATTTTCAAGATAACCGTGTTTTGATGGATGTTCTGCTTAACCTGTGTTGCATTTTTACGGTCCCAGAACTATATGGTATCTACTTGTCAGTTACATGACCATGATTATAATTTCATTGATGCAAACATTATTATTTAATAAACTACCTATTTAACAATTAAAATTGGAAAAGACTGAAAAACAGGCTGCAGAGTCTTCATCTTTTAACAAGTTTACAAATGCAACTGTGCAAGCCCTGAGCAACCTGGTTTGCATTTAATATTCACCCTACTTTAAACAGAAGACGGCACTAGATGGACTTCAAGTTGCCTTCCAACTGAGGGGATTCTGTAATGACACAATCCCAGGAAATAGCTTTAAGCTTCAGTGCATAGGTAAACTCTTTTCAGCATTTCCGTGGATGCAGCTTCTTTGAGCCTATTAATCTTGCTTAAGCACCTTTTTGGAACACAAACTGCTGTACTGGGCTGGAACAAAGTTTCTTAGTGGTCATTGAAAGAAGCTTAGGAAACAATATAACAAAGAAGGGAAAGAATTATGGTTTTCCAAGTAAATTGGAAACTGAAGAACAATAGCAGTTTAAGGGCATCCTGAAACAGTTTGCATGTGAAATCATTACACTTATTAGATAACAAAAGATTTCTGAGAATTTCTGGCTACAGTCCCTTTCAAAATCCACAGCACACATGTTACTTTGTTCAAAATTAATTCAGTATTGCATGTGAGAACACTCCTTCTAACCACCCTATTTCGACATATTTTGTGTTGCATTTACTTTACAAGTTCACATTGCACGGGATGTACTGGGTATTGCAGACCAGTCAAGTGATAGCCATGCCCATTCCCTTCAAAGCCCTTGGCACTCAGTGCCAGGTATCTTTTCTGACACCACTCTGTCACTCATTGGGCAGCACTCTCCTACCAGCACCGTTTATCCTATGGTTCACTTGTGCAGTAGTAGTGGTCTAGCTGAGCACCTCAGATAACAAGCAGTTAGCTGTACATCATTTGATCTTTTCCCTGTTCCCATCCAAAATGGATATAAAAAAATCAGGGGAAAAAATCCAAGATGAAAATGAGACTGCATCAAGACCTATCACTGTTTTCACAGATGAAATATATAAACAGACCAGGGACTGTCTCACATGGGACAGAGGCAACTTCATGGAATATTAAAGTATTTACAAGATTGGAAAGAATGAGAAATAGCTGTTCAAATAGGCACTGCAGCAAGACATGAAATTCACATGCTACCCAAAAGGAAAAAGTGAAACCTTTTCACACAATACATGGCTGACCTATGGAAATGTCTCCCAGATGATGCTTTGGATGCAAAAGGCAATTTGAAAAAAAAAAAAAAAAATCAGAGAAAGAAAGCTGGAGACCAGATGAGTCTGCCAGAGAAATACCACTGTTCACAAATCGGAGACCAGAACTCTTATTTCTCTTCTTCTTACAACTATTATATCACCACTCTTGTTTGAAATTAATAATCTGTTTTAATGAACTCTCATTGTTCAAGTAAGAAACAATGACACTGGTTCCAACTCATCTGTTTATAGCTATGCTTTGCACAGTTGATCATCTATTTAAAATTACTTCCTGTAATTTTTTAAACCATCAGCTGCTCTTCTGAGTAGTGAGTTTCTATTTAGTTCTCACTGTATTACTCTGAAGTTTGCACTTTTCAGTACCTGCTGCCCTTCTTTCAGCCTGTAGTTTTCAAGTGCCCTTGCAAGCTTCCTTACGGGCCAACAGCTTCATTCCTTTATCACTTAGCTGAAATCTAGCCTAGTATAAACTGCAAAATATTTCTTAGGTTTCCTAAAAAATTGCCTCTTTCTTTCCCATTGCCAAATATGCATTCAATTAAAAGAGCCTGTAACCATTCACCTCACCAGCCCTGTCCAGAAAAAGAACAGAAAACACACTCTACATGCCAACTTTTTATCATCAGTTCTATTGCATTCATACCTGGAAGGAATACTCTCTAAATCTCACTCTAAGGACACAATTAATGGCCCAATGCAGCACACTGGCCACTCACACTCTCAGCCTTGCAGTGTTCCAACCACTTCTACACATCAGCCCTTCAAAAAGAAACATATGAAACCTCTTCGGTACAAAGCCTGAGGTCCCAAAAAGAAACCACAATTTATTTGGGGTGCTCAAGTTAGGAACTTGAGGGTTTCTTCTAGGAAGAATTTGAGCTTTAAAAAAGCATGCTCCCAGAAATTTACCAATAATGATCTAGGCATTTATCATCTCCAGGCTTGTTGCAATTAATTGCAATGATGAATGACGGCAGCAATACTAGAAACAATAAATAGCTCACTAATCAGAAGCCTGTCTGGCTTAGTTGGCAACCTGACTGTGCTCTGCTCAGTTTTCTAGATCCCACTGTGCAAAGCAAACTTCAAAGGTTTGGTAGCAAATGATGAGGCCTTTTATAACATTGGCTTATGCTGCTTAGGAAACAACTGCTTTCTGAAACCATAGCTTCTCACCACCAGTCCTCCAGCAACAGACATAGCTGATTATCCATCAAGAGGGTAAAACAAAGCAGCCAGACTTTCTGTAGCTAGCCCATGGCTAGAAGATGAGCCCTAAACCAGGCAAATCTAACATCTTGGATTCGTCAATTCCCATTTCCCAACAAAAATATTAGCAGTAATGATGACAGAGTCACATAAAACTTGGGAAGAGCAGAGGCGTTAGGATGCCTTACAGAGCAGCAGACAGTCAAAGTACAAGTGAAAAACACCCACTCAACAGACGTTTCTACTCAAGGTGCACTGCCCTGCCACAACTGCTTGGTGCAGAATTCACTAAAGACCCTGCTAACACCACATTGAGATGAACAAATCAATATAGGAGAATACTGAGATGGCTGTGCCTGACTGAGTAAATAGGTATTTAGCTGTTACTATCTTAAGTCTTCTGCAGCATCTTTCAACATTGAAAGAATTTTCTTCTAAAGAAAAGTTTTCTCCCTAGTTCAAAGGCTGATATAATTTGGATAGGCAAGAACTAACATTTACAAAGTTCAATGTCTGGCCAATCCAAAAGTCCAATTTGAACTCCTTCATTCAGCAGTAGCCACACAGGTAAAAATTGGAAGTGACAGCATTTCCAACACATACAACAAGCCCTGTGCACCACAGGTTCCTAACAGAGGGCAAAAGTTATCACTATCACAATGCACTGAAAAGTAATGTCTATGCTTGTTTTTTCCACAGATTCACACTACCAAAGGCTGACTGACAGAAAGACTGTGGGCTACTGTCTCATACTTCCTCAATATCTTCATGTCAAGAGTAAATCAGATACTGTGCCTAAAATACACATTTATTTTGAATTTAACACAGGCCATGAGCTGCCATGCACGGTTTAAGGACCAGCTGTTTGAAGAGAGAGCGTGGTATACCTTAAGGTCAGCAAATGAAAACAAAACCCAAACCCTCCACCTCAATGTTCATGTTAACAAAACGTACTAAATATACTTGAAGTTGCAACAATCCATGCTTGACTCAGACTCAGTAAGCTGGTAGGAAAACTTGCCAAGTCTGGCTGGCTTGCCAAGCTCCAGGGGTTTGCAGGGCTCAGCTCCAGTACTGCTATGAACAAATGGACCCACAGTTATTAAACCTCTTTTCTGGCTGGAAAAAAGAAATCTTCTCACTTTATTACCTAGCTGCCAAAAAGCTGGAAAAGCTTATTTGTATCTCAGCTACAAAATATATACTTTTCTCCCAAGAAACAAGAGGTTCAATTTAAATGTAAAGAGATTCAGACTTAAGGCTGAAATCTGGGCTGATACATTGCTGCACTTTATTATAGCAGATATTGCAAAGATGTGAAACCAGTAGGTACAGGGCTAAAATAAACTGGAACGTTGCAAACTGAAAGCTAGCCCATGTTTCCTGCCTTGAAGTGTGGCTGCATTCTTTAAATAAGAAACCCCACTGCTGAAGCACTCGATGCCAGCTGTGATGTGGGCACTTTGCCACTAGAGAAAGGGGAGAGGGGAATAAACCAGAGGTCAGCAAAAGCCAACAGATGGTAATACTTGGTTAATATTGACTTCAGCTGCAGGCAAACTGAGGATCTCAAGGTAGAACAGTCCCACACTGCTGTTTTGAGCTACACAGCATATCCACCTGCTCTAGAGTGTATTTTGAGAAAAGATCAAGTATTATTTCCAAAAAATATTCCCACTCGAGCAAGCTGGAAGGCAATTTTAATTGCATTATTGCTTCATGCATAATTACTGCAAAATTAATGCCTGAAATAGTAGGAACTGATTTATTTAAGCGCTCTAAGGCACTGGGACAGCAAATCATCTCTATTCTAAATGTGTATATTTATGAAGGCTTGATAATAGACAGCTTAACGAGTACTAGAAATGTTTTCCCAATTCTGCTAAAGGGCACAGAAAGCTAATGTAGTCAGGGTATCAACAATTGCCACAGGCACCAATTATAGCCAGACTGGATGCCTTTACTATTCAGAAATTAGTTAAATTCTCAAAATACCCTCTCTCAGCACACACACATTTTGCATGTTCTTACCAAATAGGCTCATTTACAGTTTGCCCAATAAAGCAGGTTTGTGTGTCTCCCGTGTAGTTCATTAATAATGTATCCTGATTTAAGATCTCTCATTACAGATGTCTCTCTCAACACCAGCCTCTTATTTCTACCCAAATGCTCACAGCCTTAAAATAATCCCTTCATTAGAGAATGTACAGCACCAATTTTATAATGTAGGCAAAGTGTGTTAGTAATCAGATTTGACAGGATAGGCATGGCTGTCTGAAACTCACTTCATTTGCTGAGGAATATTTCCCTTGCTCCTTTTATTCCCCTCAGAGTTTATTAATTCTTTGCTGAAAACAGATCGATATTTTACAACTGAAAAGCATTTGCTCTAGGCCTGTGCACTCCAAACAAGTGCCTATTCAAGGTTAAAAATCATCTCCAGTCTTTTTTGCCAGTGTTAACAATTATTTTCCAAGTTTCACGCTGCTTTTGTCTCATTAAAAAAAACCCTATGCATTGACTACAAGGCCTTGTCAGACAGACACTAGAGCAACCACGACAACAGATTTCCTGGCTTTAAACACTAATTCATTAAATAAGCCTGAACAGCTGTTATTTCTCCTGTACTACTTCTTCTATTCCTGACTTCATATAGTTTGTATTTCAGCATACTAAAGAGCACAGATTTTATCAGCTTCATTTTTCACTGTTTACAGAAGTGGCATAGGCAGAAAATTTTACTCCTTCCTTACAAAAATTGGTTTTGTAACGTCTTCTCTAATGGATCAGCTGCTAACATCCCTCCTCCAAAGCACAGGTAACATTCAAAAGGAGAGGCAGGCACGGAGCAGAATGGATGGGGGAGAGGGCAAAAGGAGCCTCACTCCACATTTGGACTCACAATTCTTTCCATTTCAGTCCCCAGAACAATTCTGAAGACTTGAAAATAAAGTAAGAATTAGCAAAGATCTGGGTTTTTTCCTCAGTGGTTCCCACTAGAGAACAATTATGCTGTTTATCCCAGGAGTTTTGAGCATTGTGTAAAGACACCACATCTGCAGATGACAGTGCAGCATACATCAAAAACCCTTAACATTGAGACCTAAAAAGATTGCCTCTTCCAGCAGCATTTGGCCCCAAGTACACTAATAAATGTATTTAAAACACAGCAGGCCATGCAAATGCCTTTTGTTGGTAGTGGTTTACTTTTCTTTTTTTGTTCCTGGAGTTACATGAACATCTAACAAGTGTGCTAAATTACCCTATTCATGTTTATGTCACTAGAAAAACGAAGACACAGCCAATTAGAGCACATTTTACAGAGCTGTAATATAACTCTTTTTTTCAAAAAAAAATATTATGAAATCACTTACAGAACAGGCAGGTTATTTCTCCATCTCTTTTCGTGTGAAGTATTCCAGGGACTTAATATTTGTCTAGCACACTAATTGCTGCAGAAGCAAGCCTATAATAATGTGATTAGAAATGGCCTGCTCTGCCAAAGGGCAGATGTGTTTGTCAAAAGATGTGGTCAAACTTAGCAGTTCTTCAGAACATTTCCCTTTCACAAATATAGACAGCTCTATTTTAAGTTTATTCTTCATCCTTCCTTAACTTTTCTGAAGACAGCTGACACTGCTGCGCTAGGATTTTCGTACATATATATGGGACACCCTTGAAGTC
Source organism: Phylloscopus collybita (assembly GCA_027886175.1). NCBI lineage: Eukaryota > Metazoa > Chordata > Aves > Passeriformes > Phylloscopidae > Phylloscopus > Phylloscopus collybita. Next base: position 9,571,745 of record JAJNNQ010000007.1, read on the forward strand.
ACAGGACTCACATAGTGACTTGTCAAAAAACAAATTAAAACCCAACACGGTTCAGTCAAGCCCTACCACGATGCAGAGTTTCAGTGTAGCTGCATGGCCAAAGGGCTCCAAACCCACAGCTAGAGCAAAGCTACCAGGACCGATGATGCTGGGAATTGCCAACCATTGTCCTACAAAGCAACCAGGGTGTCTGCTCGGGCTTGGAGTCAGGCTGAGAGGAAACAAGGCAGGAGCTTGTTGTCCACATCCACCTCCTATCCCCAGCTTGGGGAGTGAGGAGGGCTCAGCTGCCTGCTTGGCAAGCTGGGAACACCACGCCAGGCCACACTGTCTGCTGCTGAGCAATGGAAACAGTCGTGCTATGGACTCCCAGTGCCATCAGCCTTCCTTTACAAAACAAACAGCTATAAAGAAAGGTTTCCATTAACATGGACATCATCCTTATGCACACAGCAGCAGTGACTACAGGGGTGGAGTCAATTCAGGCATGTTAACATGTCTTGGGGCGGGGGCTTGTTTGGTGGGGGTTTTGCCTCTCGGATTTACCTAATCAACTTCTTTAACTGCCCTTGAGTACCAGCACATCACTGTGGAACTGAGAAGTACAATATGACTATTAATAGCTTATGGTATCTCCTCAGCACATAATCATGACAGACAGGTCTTGATACAAGTTTCACAACTGTGTGCCCATACCACACACACAAGATAAGGACATACTACTATATGGTTTTAAATGATCTGCTGGCTTTTCTGAAGCTAGGTGGTACCTTTAACCACCAACAATGTAATAGAAGTGCTTTGGATTTGTTATTCCTAATCTGTTCTCTAATGTTGAAATAAACAAATGAAAGAAAGAAGTTTAACTATTTACATTGATAGGTGAGAAAATGTCAACAGTTTCAGGTAACTTATCCACATGAAATTCTGCTAAGCTCTAGGAGTCCACTAAGAAAATATATGTCCAATAGCAAGAAAAGCAGCATTTGAAATAGAAGATCATGGAATTGTGGAAGAAAAGATGCTACAACTATAACCCAAATAAAGGCAGTGGAAAGAAAGCACAGAAACAGCTACAAAACCCATCAACCAGTCTGGTTCCAGACATAGAAGCAGAAGAAAAGCCAAGAAAACACACAGCACTCTGTGAGTGAAGCCTGATAACTCCATGAGTCAAAAGTGAGGCTAAACACACCAAGGCTCTTCACACCTGGGATGTGCACTAGGGCTCACTGCAACCTGAATAAAACATGTCACCACAGAATGTAACAACAAAATATCTCCACACCTCTCAGACCAAAGCAAAAACAGACAGAGACCAGGAACTGTAACACAAATCTAACACAAATAAGCACAGAAAATGCAACACATGCCCCCACAACCAAACATTCTGTGTATTTGGGAAAATGAGAGTGGAAATGTAGTGAAGATTTTTATGAATGTAGAAGCATTAACCCTTTAGGAGTAAAGGGTATCAGGAAGGAGCAGGATAGGTACTGAATTAAAGAAAGAAATGCACAAAATGGTATAAGTCATCAATACTTTTGCTCTTAGTTTCTTTCATTTCATAGCACTGTGTAGCTGGCAGTTTCCATTTAATCTATATGTAACTTAATTGAGTTACCAATCCACACTCAAATGCATTCATTTATAACTGCATATGACACAATGAACAATAGGATAAAAGGTAATAAGGAAATTAATATTCATTTATTGTAGTTAAAATATAGTTGTGCATATTCTTATTTCCTGGATATGAATCTATGCAATGTGTAAGGTAATCAAAATTATTTTAAAATTCCCAAGGACAAGATGCAATCCCAATACTAACTAAATAAAATGGAGAGTGACCAAGACCCTGACTGTTACTATTCAGCTCCTATTTTATAGGACATTTCACTTCAATTCTTTCCCTTCTTACTTTTATTTGCTGAAGTCCCTTATGTTACAGTTATAAATGCAGGTTCACAGACTTTGCTTTTCTTGTCACTACATAAAGGAATTCTTCTGCAGAGCTGCTGAATTAAGTGTAATAGGAGCAGTTCTGTAGCAAGGTCATTTTAGGTCTGGAACTGCAGTCCCCCTAGGATTCCCTGTTATGGCTACGTGAAGGGCCAGATTTCCCTTGCAAGTCTGTTTTTCCCCCCTTCCTCCCTATGAAATAAAATTCAGTCTCTGTAAGACCTTGAATTAAGCTACTTTTATCCAGGAAGTTTATATGAAGTTTCCTGACAGCTTGGAACCCAAGGAAAATAGCAAAAATTAGCAACAGAAAAGCCAGACCACGATAGAAACTGTAGCTCATCTTCTGTCATACTGACAAGACTAAACCTTCACAGGGGTAATCCCAGGAGCAGCCCATGTTTCTCATTACCCACAACCCTATTAGAATTTCAGCACAGGGACAATATTCTAGCCCAAAACTACCAGGACACACGATGCAATCTGAAAAGCTTCTCGGTATTTTCATTGCATTTGTTCCATTTTTATTAATACATCCATTTTCTTGGTCAATGGGACAATCTTGTAAGAGACAGGACCTAGCATTTTTGTATTGTACACAGCTGCTTTTAAACATGCTACCCCTTCCCTTAAGCTTCAAAAGTAGTAGAACAAAAAAATCTGTCCCCTGCTCTCCTTGCCTCTCCTCTCATGTAGAAAATGCATACAATATTGGTAACTTACATCTACATTTATTGCTTTATGTGCTGGCAAAAGCAAAAAGAATTGGGTCCTAAATATCTGTTGCCAAAACATGCAGCACACTATAAACATGTGCAATCACTTCACTGGTAAATTACCTATTGATGTACTTCTCACTACAAAAATAATGTTTAAACTTTTTTAGGAAAGTGACAAGCTTGCTTTCCCTGCAATACATACAAAGAGATTCTTGGGATGTCTTTAAAGCATTTGCTGTATCTTCTGACAGAGCTGTGTACAAAGAAAACCAAAGTTTTTCCTTGCTAGCAAGGAAAAATACCTTAGAGAAGAAAACCCTATAAGCTTACACACAGGACCAAAGCATTCACATGATTCCCAAATTCAGTCTAAGATGTCATTATGTGGCTTTAGGAAGGTGTTACACACTCACAACATCAAGCATGCAGAAGACTACTTTTTATGAATGGCTCTCCTACAAAGGCTGGGTAATACAGGAGGAGAGACTGCAGACTGATTATGTTTGCTGCAAACCAGTTCTTAGTTTCACAGCATTCTGCAAATTTTTAACCACAGAGAGCTAACTTGCACCATCACCTTCTTGTTGGGTGAACTCTTTGAGACAAATGACCACCAAATTGCCCCCAAACGTGGGCCAGAGATATACCTCTGCTTTCTCTTTTTAACAAGTTACTCAAAACCACAGTAAGATTACAAACATAGAAAATCTGAGATGACACTCACAAAAACGAAGTCTACAAATGAGGTTTGGGCTTTGGCAATTGCCCTGTGGAGCAACTCCGAGAATGAAGATACATTTGCCATCTTTTACACAACACAAAAAAAAACTATGATGAAAGACTAGCTATGAGCTTACTAAAAAATTAGCAAATACGTATAAACCATGAAACACTATTTGTACAAGACCCCAAAGGTATTTTGGACACCAAATGAATTTATAACTCAGGCACAATTTCCACAAACTAACTAGTGTAAAGAAAACAAGTGCTGCTAGCTTCTAATACTGGAGAAAATGGGAGGCAGGGACATGTGCACAGAAAGCATCCACACCATGATTCCCATGATCTAGCTGCAGTACACATCCCCTCTACTGCTCCAACAGCAGCTGTACGTCAGAACTAGATTCAGGTGCATAAAAGCAACGGAAGGGTACAAGAAGGAATAAATAGGTGTGTTTAATTTCCAAGCCAGATGAATTAAATGCAAGGGAGATGCATATTTATTCCCTCTTGATGAATTCTCGAGACAGTGAACTCTTCTAAACACAGCAGAGGCTCCGAAAAACATTCTTCTGTATGGAAACCATGTACTCTGCAAAAACTTGTCCAACTAAATCATAGTTATGGTTTCCCCCTCCTTGCATTCTCCCTTCATTCAAGGTAGGGATAAAACACATCTTCAGAGAAGTAGCTCTCCCAGGTGTGGAAAGTAGTCCTTCAACAGATGAGCGGAGACACAATGAGACCTTTAAAAAACCCCAAAAGAACCCCCAAAACAAAAACACCCTCACAGCACTTTATGTAAATTGAAGGCAACCAAAAAATAAGAGTAATCACCTGTATGGGGAAACTTTGGTTCATGTCATATGAATCTTTCCTCCTTGGAAGCACGTATCAGTGTTCTGAAGATCTTGGTTACTGGGGAAAGGGCTCAGCTCCCTGAAGGAGCATCTCAGTTCCACCAAGAACTGAAAATACTAATTTGGCATAAGAGCACCAAAATACTAATTTGGCATAAGAGCACCTATTCATTCAAACAAATGGCCAACCCCACACAGGTGCCTATTTTTAAAAGCACACATGTGCATTTCAAGCCCTAGGAAAGAGTATGAGCCACACAGTCTCTGGGTACTCATGCAGTATCTGCAAATAGTCAGCTCTGTGGATTTTGCAAGTCTCCCCATGCCTTGTCTATGCAGTAACCTTCACAGTTCTATTCCTTTGTGACTTTCTTGTTTCCTCTTAAGCCCCTATAAATGTGCTGCAACAGTATCTTACTTTAAATATGATTTAACCCGCAGGTTTTTCCATGAGAATGAATGTGAGTTGATGTTACATGTGCCATAACGTCAATTTGCCATATCAAATGAGTGCTCTTTATTTGCTGTACAGGTGCTTTGCTCTTCATTTTTATCATCACGGGATACTCAGAGTTCCTGGTGCTCAAAAGAAGTCATAACTGATTTCTTCAGAGAAGCACCCTATTCTGTGAAAAATTACCCCAAAACAGACCTGGCAATTCCTCACTTCTGGTTGCATCCTCCCTTACACCCCTGGTTGCATCTCTAACAGTGGACAGTAGAAAAAAGCTTGTATAAGTTTCTGTAGAATCTAAGTATACGTTTTCTTGCCGTGGTCTGTTTCTTGAGATCTGAACTCAAAGTTTGGGAACATGTCAAACGATTGCATTGCACTTCTGGGGGTAAGGTGGTTATTTCAGCTGGGAGTTGAAGGAACTTTTGCTCTGTTTCAGAAACATAAAAAGTATTTTGACGCTCAAGAGTGCATATTGATTGCGAGGTAATTCAGATGATTACCCAAGCTGCTGTAGCCTTTACATGAGGAAACATTTCCTAACCTGTCAAATCCTCTTTCCCTCAAGAGGAAAACATTCAGTAGTATTCAATTAGGACACTGCAGTATTGAACAAAAGGAGCATGTGTTCATGCTAGAACCTGACAGTAGTGAGACAAACAAGACAGAGGATAACTCCCCAGGACTGATGGAAGGCACCAAGGACCAAACATTTGTATGTCAGCACCTTGCAAAGGTCTTGCAGCCTTGTGCAGCCCAGGAATTAGCAGCATCATACACAAAGTGGCTCTGAGGTTGGGGCTTTTCAGTTATTTTCAGGAGAATAAAACCTCAACTTTGAATAGCAACTTCTGAGTGACAATATCACTAACACAAGTAACCACTTGCCATCTTAAAATTATCTGAAGAGCTAACGTTACAGCAGTGAAAATGGATTGGTTACTGTTTCTGAGGATTAAGCAAGATGAAAAGTTTTGGGTTAAAAACATTAATTATATTTATAATTTACCTGGAAAACATGTAGCTTACTAAGGGTAGAGGGTCTGACATGCAAATTCTGGATGTATTTCTCCACAAGTGGTTGGATGTGGCTGTATGTAGTGTTACATTCTCTATTGTTAAAATTGAGTGACTGAGACAGAACCCAATGTAAAGTGGTTTAAAGTTTCTTCTAATATTTGAGTAGTGCAAGTATAATAACAAGCTTTTCCCCCCACCTTTCAGAGCTAAAATCCCCAAACAGTGAAGTGAGGGCTATTTCTGACATCCTCTTTCCCCTCATGTAGTCATCCAAACTATAAACAAATGTTCCCTTGCCTGCCATACGGGCTTGTCTACATAAGGAAGTTACAGTGGTTTAACTGCGTTGTGATTGTAAATCCACTTAAATTGGTTCCAAATGTTTTGTGAATGCTCTAAGCCTGAATTAAACTGAAATGATAGCCCAGATAGTTTGTCCCACAGATTTAAAACCTGCATTTAAAATTGAGTTGATTGCTGTGCTGCAGTGTGGAAGACAATCTCAAATGAAACATCAAGTCTGTTGTGATACCCTATTAAGAGTTGAAATCACTCTTTCTGAGAAAATGCTCCTAAGAGACTGGAGGCTGGGAGAGCCCTATGCAATACACAAGGCTGGCTTGCTCTGTTCAATTCTAGATGGGTCTCTGGTGTCTTTTGAGGAAGCAATAGCTACGCTGTGTTTTTCGGTTCTTCCAGAGGGCTGACTACCAGTCTCATAGATAGCAATTGGCTTGTGACCACACTGCCCAGCACAGGCAGAGGGAGGAACAGTAGGTTGACTGTCTTGTGGCCCTTTGAGCTTGGTCTGAGTAGGCCAACTACGTAGAGTTTCTTTACAAAACTTGAAAGGGCTGGAAAGGATGAGGTTTGTATTTGTAGCATTAGTGAGGTCTCGTGTTGTGGATATAGCACAAGGTAAGAGGATATTTGAGGGTACTAAGCCTACCAATAGGATTTAAAGGACTACACATGTTGAGGGTGACAGTTCTCAGGCTAGCTGTGGGCCATAGGCAGTGAAAAGCATTTAAAAGCTTAAATGCTTTTAACACTGGATAATCTTTCTTATCTTTAGATTAAAAGACTACTTCACTTACCTCTTGGCACCATTGTTTAAAAAAAATATTTCCCCCCCCATCCTGGGCCAAAAAGATATCTGTGATACCACTCTGTTTCATATATATTGGTTACCTACTAAGCCCTACTTTCTAGGTAGAGTTGACAAAAATCTGTGTTACACCAAAGAATTTGATATTGCAAATTAACCAGCTTTTTGACATGCTGAAATTTGTGGAGAGGCAATCCCTCAACTTTGACTCACTGTGGCCTGTTTACAACATTCCTTTCCCTTCCTAGCCAGACTAGAATAAACCACTGCACTGTCAGCTGCTGCACTATCTTCTGCTTCATGTAAAGGCTTGCACTTGAGCCCAGTGTTTTGAACCCACCTAAAACTCACAGTCAAAAGTTCTGGGCTGCACCCAGAAGTGCAATGCAATCGTTTGACATGTTCCCAAACTTTGAGTTCAGATCTCAATAAACAGACCACTGCCAAGAAAGCACGTACTTAGAGTCTACAGAAGCTTATACAAGCTTTTTCCTTCCATCCACTGTTAGAGATGCAACCAAGGGTGTAAGGGAGAATGCAACCAGAAGTGAGGAATTGCCAGGTCTGTTTTGGGGTAATTTTTCACAGAATAGGGTGCTTCTCTGAAGAAATCAGTTATGACTTCTTTTGAGCACCGGGAACTCTGAGTATCCCGTGATGATAAAAATGAAGAGCCAAGCACCTGTACAGCAAATAAAGAGCACTCATTTGATATGGCAAATTGACGTTATGGCACATGTAACATCAACTCACATTCAATCTCATGGAAAAACCTGCAGGTTAAATCATATTTAAAATAAGACACTGTACACAAAACTGCTATATCAGATTTCCCCCAAAGAACAACAGAAGAGAAAAGAGAATATTGGTAGTTACACATTTTAATTGCACTCAGTGTTAAGGTATCTCAGAGGAAATGTATCACACAACCCACAGAAAAGTTGTTTTTCATTTATATGGGAATTTTCAAACTTCTCAAGGTTATTTCTAATACAGCACAATTATTCTTCTCAACACAGCACTAGATTTAGAATTCTAACCAACAATTTCAAAGTTTTATAAAGCAGAACGATACACAATGAAGTAAATCCATTGCCACAAAGCAATTTTTACCTTGGCTAATTAAAAAAAATCAACATGCAAAAGTACATCACAAAAGCATATTGCAAGCCATTTCTTACAACTGAAAGGTCTCCCACTTGCCATAGTCATAACAGACAGATTTCTCTTATCCTGCTCTGCAAGCTTTACCATCAACATGGCAAACAGATATTACAAGCAAATTATAAAGATTCCAGTGTTCCAAAAAGCCACCAAAGACAGTTGTATCACAGCAAAGCAAGTTGACCACCTTTTCACAATTACATTTTTAGCAACTCCTCCCACACCTTATACCAGATTAAGACAAAACAAAGCCTTTGTCAAACTGATAACACTTACAAAATGATACCATAGTTGGCACTACAACATTTAGTAATATAATCAAGTTACTTACATTTATGAAAATCTTAAAATAAAAATATCATTTCAGCTACACACAGCTTAGTTGTTGGCATTTGAAGGCAAACCCAAACCTTGCTCATGAAGACTTTCATCTATAGAAGTAGTTAATTAGAACCACCTTCCTCATTATTAAGAATTTTTTTTTTAATATTAAAGTTTGAAGGTTCTAAAAAGTGTTACTAAGATCACTACCTTCCTGTCAGCATCAAAATATAAAAGACAGGGAAACAGCAGGTCCAATCCCGGTACCTGGATTGTATAGAAATTCATCTGAGACAAAAGAACCAGCAAAGAGAAAACATTTCCTCTCTTCTACAAAAATTAGGATCCAAACATTCAGATAGGTACCCTGTGAGAATTCTTGAGAAAAAGTAAAAAAAAAAAAAAAAAAAAAAATTGAAAAGTACAAGGGAAAAAATGTTAAAATACTTAAAAAGGAAAAGGGCCTTGTGCTTAGCAGTGGTTGTTGCTGAGAGTGAAGAGTGAACAGAAGCTTTTGGCTTTTTTTTTTTCCTTTGTTTTTAAGTAAAGCTGACTTACAAGCCTTCTGCAGAGTTCTACAGTTGAATAATTTAGCCCATGGATGATGCTTTATTAATGGCATGCTTCAGACGTTATCACCAGAAAACTGGATAGAAGCCCAGATGTCTGGTTTAAGACCATTTTTATTTCCTACATTTTCAAAACATTGCATGGGGCTTTAGCTGCACGACTCAGACAAACTTAATGAGAGTCATGCAGCTATGCCTGCATATGTTGCTTTGAAAACAGAGAAGCACTGGTTTGGCTTCTGCTTTTCTGAAGCTCTCCCTGGAGTGATTTAAAGGTGTTTTTTCCTCTTGGTCTTTTCTCTAAAGGTCTTCTACACTTCACCTCACCATGTCTGACAGATAAAGAGCTGAAACTTTGAACACCTCATTTTTTTGAAGACTCCAGTACTCTGGCCTTGGTGTGGTACCACGAAACCAAACAGTAAACTACAAGGTAATTAAATTTAGCCTATTGTGTGTATGTGCTTAATTTAACTGCAATGGGTTACTTCAAATCAGAACAATGCTGTGGGCACTGAGCAAAGTTACAGCTTGGTATCAACACATGTCATTTATTATGATTGATTACTACTTACTGTAAACCGTTTTAATACCCACACATGATCAAACTTAATATAGGTTATTCAGGTTCAAATCAAAACTTCAGTATATATTGTATTACATACCACACATCTCTATTGGAAAGTCATGCCATAAATCATACATTAAGGAAAAAGAGAACCATGCATATGTATAATTTACAAGCTATTTAATAAGACGATTTTGCTATATTTCTGTTAATAAGCCATAAGAATAATTTTACTGCATTCTTATCTTTTCAAATATCTGAAAATACAGATTTTTCTGATTTTCTTTTATTTTCTTCAAGGATGAGTGTTAATCTTCCTCTTTCTGAGTTTATGAACTGGCTGCTAAACAAGTGCCCGCCCAAGTCAGCTGGCAGTTTGCAAATCTGCCTTCGGGTCCAAACAGATTATATCCAAATCCAATAAAGAATCAGGACTTCACTCTAACCTCTCCATTCTGCAGTGACATTGCAGCAGAAGAGTAAAGCGGAACATGAAGTCTCAATTTTACATCTTCAATGCTCATATTTTACAGAAAGAAATGATACAAGACACCCCATTAATACTTAAGTTTGTAACAAGTTCTGAGAGAAAGAGAAAGTAACACAAGCAAAATCATTTCAGGGAAGCCTAGATGAGAAAACATACAAATATTGTGAAGAAAAAAGATCACCTGTGGTAGGCCAGCAGGAATAACTAGAGAACAAACAACTGCAGCACAAGGCTCCCTTTCCCTCATATGGGAAATACTGACATGTACACCAGTACTAATGACGCATAAGCTACACCACTGAATTGTATTCATAATCTATGTGATAATTACAAAAGCCACGACCCCCTAGAAAACACCCTCCAGAAGTTCAGAGATCCTCCTACCACATAGACCAGTGGTACCATGATAGAGACTATCACAGGCATGACAAAGAACCTGTAGGGCTCATTACCTTCTTGTGGGGTTTAGCTGGAATGGCATCTTCTTCAAGTTTCTTGCATTTCCTAAGACCCACCCTGCCCCAGGCTCTAGAGAGACTCATTCTTACTAAAAATGCACACACAGTATATCTTGTGTCCCTCTAAGGACAATCTGTCATCCTTCAGGAATTCCCTAGTCCGTAGTTGTTAGTTTTGGATATTACTGATTAAATTATTTCATGCACTGGAACATTACAGAACAAGATCCTCCTATATTCGGGTGCATTAAGCTTTTGTACTCTTGGGTTTAAGCACATGTCCAAAAACAGGTTAGAAAGACAGGCAAACAGCCTTGAGAGAGAATGTGTCACCAGTGCACAGAAAAAGTATGAAACTGCCCCAATTCTTCCCCAAACAGTAAGTATGGTATTTCCCTCCTAATTTAAGTGACTACAGAAAACAAATGGTACTGAAGGCTGGTTTTCTGGTGTCTACCAACAAGATGGCCTTTCAACAAAACTCTCTTCCAACATTAAATCAGTATAATCTCAAAAATATGCATATTTCCTAGAAAAAAACCAAAATGCAGTATCTTCAAGGTCTTATTGACCTTTATGTCAGTAGTTTTCCTTAAACTTTATGTTACTATTTAAAGCAGGTGTCAGTAAAACATCACAAATTGAGAAATTATCACAAATTACTTGTTGCTGCAAAAAGCTGTCACTCTAGAAAAAAAGGAAACAGTGAGACAGCTGAATTTTTTGACTTTCTTTTCAGTAACAACAAGTAGGAACATTTTATACCACAGAGGCAATTTATTTGGCTGCATCAGATTAACTTTCCTAAGGCTACAGAAATACTTTAGAAGATTTTATTAACATCATAAAATTCAATAAATAATGCTTGTTTCAAATTTTGGGAAATAACCACCACAAATTTGAAATATTGAAAATATTAATTACAATACACTTGTTCTACTCTATTCCTTTTAAATTTTCATTTAAACTGATTTCTTTTAAAGATGAGGAACACTGGGAACTATCAAATCTGACACACTGCAACTATAGTCTCCCGTTGTACATACAGTGGGGATTTCAAAATTGTTTGGGAGCAGGTTTAACCAAGAGTAATGCAAACACAGAAATAGCTCCTCTTTGAGAAATACATCAAGTATGCAAAGAGACATGTGCATCCAAGGGATTCAGTTTGAAATGCTTTTCAGGAAATAGCTGAAATTCACTAATCACTGCTAGAATATGCTAAGCTATTAATTCTCAGATGGAACTGTGCTGGACTTCCAGCTGTTTGAAGCACTGAAGAGAGACCTGCAAGTCTGTTTAAATTTTGGTACTATTACTACTACAACTTATTTGGTTGGGGTTTTTTTCCCTGCTCCTCTTCTCCAACATGGTGAAACAGCTGTGACTGACAACTTTTATAAAGGTACCTTTCTGCTTTACAGCAGACATTAAACATTTTTATGGCTGGTAAAGCAAGAGACACCTTCAGGTGGTGCACACACAAACATGCACATTCAATTCAGAAGGAAGCCTTTTATGGTTTGGAAGGAAAAAAAGCTAGGAGTGTGACAGAACAACACATACATTTCTAAGACAATGCCTTAAACCTCTAATTCTCTGATGTAGTTGCAATCAGTCTCAGAGGTGTCAGTGAGCACCTGAACAATGCTGGTATTACCCCAAATTATTTTTCAGGACTTCCTAAACAGTCTGGCAAAACCATGTACTTCATGATTTTGGGGACACTGCTGCATGTGCCAGGCACTTGGCAAAGTGTACAACCCACAAAATTTACACCAGCTCTGCAAGTGTTGACAAGAGACAATAAGACTTTTTAAATTTTATTTTTTACAGTGTTATCTCACAAGACTACTCTCAGCACCAAACTCCACAAGACAAGGCCAGGACAGCTTCATATTTGCAGTGGAAGCAAGAGCTATTTAAATGCAATACAACAGCCATTTTTAAAGATATCATATATTCTTAATATACTATTAAGCAGGCAGCCATCTGTCAAAATTGCTTTTTGAAATGAGATATATACTCACTACAGGAGTTTATGTGACTGATGCCAGTGGAGGAGGGGGAAATAAGTAAAGCCTGGCAGCTGAAGATCTGTTTGTCCTCACTTATTAGAATTAAATAATAAGTGCTTCTGTTCAAACAGAAGAGAGCAGACATTTGCTGTCCACCAGAGTGGCTTCCAGCTATACCTCCAATTGGAGAAATACGATAATTAAAGTCTTATCTACCTCCATTATTTTTCAGGTGACAGCAGATGTAGGAGTACTGCTAGACTTTATGTTATAGAAATGTATTTAGCAGCAACTTTCCTTACAAATAAGAAACTTAACTATGGGCTCACAACCCCAAGTGGAGTTTATGGTACCCAGCACTTGTGTCATTTATTGTTGCTTTGGAGCTGTAATAAAAAAGTCCAGATTTGCATTTTCATAAGAAAGCAATAACAGATTTAGTAATGAATCTCAAGTGGATACCAATGTGGGTAAAGGGAGAACCTGAAATTTCTCATTACATGATTTCCCCCACTGACACACCAGTAAAATAAGAAGGAAGACAGAATCACAGTCAACACAACCAAAACACCCACTCAAGAAACCAGTCAGTCACCAACACTCAGATTATGATGCAGTCAGCCACATGAAGAGTGACAGGCAATGACCAGCAGAATTGTGCAGAGCTTCTCAAGAAGGGAGCTTTCAGGAGATCATAATTTACTGATCTGGCAACCTGCTCTACGGAACAAAGTTGTACTAAAAAATAAAAAAAATAAAATCAAGCTTTTGGGCAGACAGACTTTCATGCTCATGAGTAGTTCTCAATGAGCATGGTTATCCTAATAGTGACCAGGAATAAGTCTCAGTCACAGAAACAATGCAGGGACCAGCAGTGTATTTGAGTGCCAAAATCAGCATGCTGAAATTTGCTTTATTCTGTGTGTCATCCTTTTTAAAATGCAAACAAGGTAAAGACTTCATTGCTGAAGAGACTACAGTCATTCTCCTCAGGAAGGGAGGTAAATTAAAAGGGAGAGCTTTGTGCCTGTCCAAATGGCACCTCCCCTCCCCCCCAAACAAAATGATCTTTACAAACCCCACAGAGACCCCTCCTAGACCACCAACACACACTCCCTTCACCAAGTCCATGAAGGGAAGGTTTGCCAGGCTTACTTGTAACTTTTTACATTCCCAAAACCCAAATATATAGGGATTTCCAATCCTAATCCATATTTTAAAATGTTCCACTTTTGTTCTGGTGCCTTTCCTACAACACTTTCTCAGCAGTACCAGTCAGTTTAAAGATAATGGCAACTCTCAGGTCTGGCATCCCTTGAACTATCCTGGTTTTAGGTAACATTCCTGCTTCTTCCCCTAGATTTACTGCTCCTACTCTCTTATTTCAACTCAGCATAAATCAGGGGCTGCTTAAAAAGCAGTAGTAACTGCTTCCAGAGAAATAAAGTCTGCCAGAGCTTTCTCTGCTATCATTTTATCACTCCTCCATTGCAGAAATAACTTGTATTTTAGCACAAACCAGCTCTTTCTTGTTGCCCAGATGGCCTAACACACATTCTTAAAGATTTCCACATACATCCACCCCACAAATCACACATCATAAAATCCAGTAATTGTGCATACATTTTGCTAAAATGACAGTGTCTGATGTATTCTCATTTTTTTGAGAAATCACAGCTTCTTTATGCACATCAACCACATGTGACTGACATAGGGAAAGGTTTTTTTGTTCAGCTATGTCTTTGGGATCAAGTACCACTTTTCAACTTCCTTCCCTCTTCTTCCCCAGGTCTGTGTTTGGAATGTCTTTGAGTAAAAGATACCCTGACAGCCCAAAAGGGAAAAATTGGTTCATTTTAAGTTCCCAAGCAGTTATGCCATGGAGATTACTGGGGATATCATGAAAACCACTTCATCCCCTTCATTTGCTCCACCTCCCCAAATTTTTTGTCTTTTCTGCAGATACACATAAGCAAAGGCCCCCCATCTTAGCTTACTAAAATAACATGTAAAGTCTGACAAAAGTCTATACCTCTGTCAGAAGAGCTGGTTCTTTCTCTTGTCCAAGGGCTCCTGTGTACATCAGGAAGGTCATGTGGCTGAATTCTAACCTTAAAGAGCCCATCCTGCAGCTGTGCAAACACTAATGCCTTGGCAAGGAAGAGAGGAAAGAACACACCCCTGGGGACACATGAAGACCAGACTGCCCTTTTTAATGGCAGGGCACGTTCACGTTGGATTAAGGCACAGCCCAGTTGTGCATTCAAGTGATGGTGAAAGCACAGCCCAGTGACAGGTACAGCAACATCCACGACACAGCAGGAGGAACTGGGACTTTCAGAGGGAGTGGCACCTTGGAGGTGAGCACTGCACAAAGTGGAGAAAGCAGCTACAGTTCTTTTTGCACACCTGGCGTGGGTCCACCAACACAGCCTGCAGCAGACAAACAAGCACTAATATCGCCACTAAAGAAGTCACAACTTGACATTTCCTAGATTTTCCTACATATTCAACAACAGTAAACAAAAAAAAACAAAAACAAAAACAAAAAACACAAACAAACAAAAAAACAAAAACAAAAACAAAAAAAAAAAACCAAAAAAAAACAAACAAACAAAAAAAAAAAAAAAAAACAAAAAAAAAAAAACCAAAAAAAAACCACAACAAAACAACCAAAACAAAACCCAGGGGAAAGTGAAGCAACTCAACGGCCTATCCCTATACTGTCCATTAATAAGGACATATTAATGGGCATAAACACATTTCCGAGTAGTACAAACCCCCACTTCATTTCTAAGGCTAATGAATATGAGCTGACACAATGCACAGGCTGAGTGTCACATTGCTTTGCTGCTCCAGACACCTGTCACTCCTTGGCAACAAAAAGGAGAAAGGTCAAGACACTGCCAGCAAAACGAAAAGGGAGACGCACTTTTCTACCCAAATTGAACTTGACAGGAACCATTATCACAAATAATGCTGAGAGGTTCAGGTGCTACTGACTACTGAAGGTTTAAGCTTATGCTGCTATTAAGCTGTCGATGTATTTTAGTTAGTTACCATCAATAAAATCAATCTACATTGTCATTTACTAACAAAGAGAGCATTATTTGGGGTTGGATGAGAAAACACAGTATTGGATGTGTTTTCTAACACATATTGTATTTATACAGTCCATAATACATACTTTTTCTGAATCCCTGCAGAAGCTAGATGCAGCTAAGGCTAATATATTCCATCTCCTCCCTTTCCAAATGCATTCATGCAAAAGCAATTAAGGAAAGAAATGCAGCAAGAAGAAAGCCAGCAAAATAATTTCGTCACATTCAAAAGCTGGCAGACCAAGTTTTGACCTTCTTCACTCTTCTGAAAGCAGGAGGCCACCAGTGATTACTCATGTCTTTGTCTTGATGGAACAGAAACAGATTGTAACATACACCCAAACATGCATCAAGAATACTTAGCTCTTGCTTTGCCACAGAATGGGCCCCTCTGCCTTTTGGGGTATAGTTTTGGGGTTTTAGATTAAGCCCATGACTACTGACATTTATATTCCACATTTAAGTATACCCACAAATGTGTTAAGAAGATGGTTGTCTCAGTCTTTAAGTATTAGTCCTGAATTTCCTCTCCCTTGTCTGCCACAGACCTCATCACACTGGGCTGTGAATCCTGACTCAAAAAAGCCCAAAAAACCCCATTGGTCCAGGATGCCTTTATTTCACAGCAGTCACACTCAAATTGCAATGGATCACGTAAGGAATCAGGTTCAAAATATTGAGGAAGAGGAGAAGTAACAAGACAACATTATGAATTGTTAATGGATTATTGGGGCAGAAGCTACAACAGAATAATTTTTGACATCTCAGGAAAGAAAAGTGGATAACTCAAAAGTAATATTATCAGTAAAAAACATAATACGCCATTTCTAGTGTTTTTTAACATGTTCTAAATGATTTTGTTGAAAAGAGACAGAGGAGATGCAAGGAGTTACAAAAAGCAATTCCATACTCTCTAGAGCACAGAAATAACCAGAAGCATACCAACAGTCATAGCTGTCTGCAAGGACTCAACATCTCAGTACAGAGGGAAAAGATAACCTGTTTTGGACAGGTTACTCAAAGCTTTCACACCTGCTGTGGGCTGTCACACAGGCCAATGCCTCCTAATGCCTATTCAGTTAAGTGACACAGGATTCCCACATTGAAAGGGAGACTCCCAAGGGCACTGAGTGACAACACCTTTTTTTAATGTCCCTAGCCACAGAGCTCTATCTTCTGACAGGGCAGATATCATTTGGGTCAAACCACTGAACTGCTTTTACAGTAGAAGAGGCTGAAAAAGCACATTTGAAAGCACCACCTATGCTGATCCAGATTTACTTTGCATACTGATCATGGAAGACATAATATAGTTGTTACCTTTGACCCTGCTATAGTAAAAAAATTTGGTTCAAGACCATGAACTTGGGCAAACAAACACTCCACAGCTGTACTCTGAATTTTTTTTTGACAAACTAAGATACATTTTATTTTAAATCCTTCACACACATTTAAACTAGGTTACGGATGCCTTTTATGCATCCCAAGATAAAACAATCTCTAGTGGTTAATTAGTGAAACTGGATAGAGGTATTTTTATCATTAGTGCTCATCCAAGTAAAATGGCAAAATTATTTTCTAGCAGCATTTAAAAATGGAAGCTGTATTCAGTTAAATTTGTTCTCTGCCCTACCTTCTTTAGGTCATGAGCATATAAACCCAAGAAACCTCAAAATAATCAGGACCAGCTCAGTTCATGATACATATACTGGAAAGAAATTCTATATTCCAAAAATTTGGTGACCCTACATTCCTGAGCTAGCATTCAGAAGGATTTTGGAGTTGTCTATGAAGTGGTATTAAGACACCAGGAGTTATTAATTCATTGATTGCATGCATCTGTACTGAAAGAAAATCTGATCTTTAGAAACATACTCCAGCAGTGTCTCCAAAGATGCCAGAAAAATGCCTTACAACAATTAGAAAGCAAAAGTTGCAAATGAGACTGCTGTTGGAGCTCAGGTAAAATTAGTTTTTTTGCTTAACTTGCCAAGAACAAAGAGGCAAAGTATGAGTAAAATGCTTCAAGATGACAAAAGTTACCATTAAACAGAACGCTTCAGTGTTATGGTCAAGTCTCTTACACTCAAAAAATACCAAGCTGACCTTACTGCTGGCAAGTAGCTGGCAGCTAGGCAGACTTCAGTTCAGGCAAGGGAAATGCAGCCCACACAGACCAGTGCTTCTCGTGCTCACACAACAATATCCTAGCATGTGGCTTGGAACACATAAACTAATTTTATTTCCAAACAACTGTCTGAAAAGTAGAAAATGCAATTACTGTTCAGTCACTTCAGTGAGACTGCTCACAGGCAAGCCACCACGCATTTCCAAAAGAGGGCTCGAAGCTGAATTCCACACTGTGAAATTGCACAAAAGCATGACTTGTGAATCAGCATTATACCTTGTTTGCAGCATTTCCAAACCCTCCGTCACTCTGAAAAGTGTTTTACAAAGAGCTGTGCAAAAAGAACTGCAGCAACCTCCTTTTCACACCTAGGCTAAGAATGTCTTTAGATACGAGGATAACATCTGAATTTAACTCTAGCAGGTACAGCTAATTGAACAGAAGTAATTCTACTTTTCTCTCCCCTGGAAGACTGAAGTCTCCCAAGCTGTATTTAAGTACCAGAACACACACACTTAGATGGCCATTTTAGTGTCTGTGCCTCAAACCTAAACAGGAGAATTAGACTTGCTGTTCCAAATTGTCAGTAGTCCCTGGCACCAGGGCAAGTCCTCCCCAGCCTCCTTTCTCAGCATTGTGTGTTACCATTCTCAAAAACACTGAGCTCTCCGGTGACCAGCAACAGGATCCAAGGAAATGACATGAAGTTCTGTCAGGGGATGTGTAGGTTGGATATCAAGAAAAGGTTTCTCACCCAGAGGGTAGCTGAGCACTGGAACAGGCTCCCCAGGGAAGTGGTCACAGCACCAAGCCTGACAGAGCTCAAGAAATGTTCGGGCAATGCTCCCAGGCACACGGTGTGACTCTCTTGGGGATACCCTGTGCAGGGCCAGGAGTTGGACTTTGATGGTCCTTGTGGGTTCCTTCCAACTCAGCTTATTCTATGATTCTATGTAACGCAAGTAAATTGCTGCAGAAATGCATTTTGAAGATTGCTATTTTGAGCAATGAGGTACAGGTAGAAATGGGGAAACCACACGTCTTCAGCATGACAGCCCCATGGCTTATCTAGCAAAAAGCAAAACAGACAAGAAAACCCTGCTCCACATATGCAATATGCATAGGACCTTACTCTGCTCTCAGTTATTCCCACACAGCTGAAGCATGTCTCTACTAAATGAAGTCCATTTGTGGGGGTATAGACCAGAAAGAAAATCACCACAGGCCCAAAGGATATATTTGTGAATTATTATGTATTATCATATACACATCGATGTATCTGTAGTGTTAGATTTTAAAAAAACTCTCTCAAAAACACCCCTTCAGTGCAGAACAGCATTGCTAAACTCAGCATTCAAGTGCTAAGCAAAAATAATTCCATTATAAGGTTTATTTACACTTTCAACACCAACACAAATTTGAAATTTAGCCTTCTCTGAACCAACAAGTGAAGTCATGTGCACGGAATTAGCCTAGATGAAAGTGTTTTTTATTAAAAAAATATTTTTTATTAAAACAACAGGCTATCCAATACTGAGTCAGAGCAGTCAATGTTTTTCAAGTCAATGCTCAAGGCCATAAGAGGAGTTATATTTTATGTGAAAACTCTTAGCTTTTGGAAAGAAAGCTGGAGTGAAATTACCAACAATGAACTCTTGAATTTCAAAGCTGGTTTTGTGAGGAAAAAAACCTAACTTTCATAATATAGGTTTATCTGCCCTTGTAAAAGCTTCTTCACATTAGGCTATCTCTCTTCTAAACACAAACTTATATTTTTATTGGTGACGTAGTTAAAGTGAAAAAACATTTACTGATGAGAGCATTCTGGCTTTGAAGAACACGCTGCTCTGGAGATGACTAAATGTTTCACATTGAATGTCCTCAAATTTGGAGAACAACATTACCATTGCTTTGACACAAGCCCACCAAATGATGACTTTAAGATTTTTCACACCAAATTACGCATACATTTTACCAAGGGGGAAAAAAACAATCATTGTGCTGTTCATACCCCCCTTATGTAAGTGTATGCAACAAATTGATCCAGGCACTCAACATACTTTGTGTCCAATAAAACAGCAGAGTAGATCTCCTCTTGATCTATTGCAGTGTGTACTGAACCTGATGGGTGTTTCACCTAGAGATTTTGAGACCACGCAAAGGAACCTGATTTATCATTTGTAATATCTGGAATGTTAAAAAATTATAGGTTGTGTTGGTTGCAGGGTGTAATTAAGGCAGTGCTCATAAACTCAGAGCAATGCTGATAGTTTCCATCATGCTTGGAAAAAAATCAAACCCAGCCATTACATAGCTGGGCCAATTTGGTTTTCTGGGAAGAAGGGCTGCTCTCTCATGACTCACTGTGCAGTGCATAGGACCTTACTCTACAAAAAGAACTACAAAAAGAAAGGAAAATTAGCATGGATTGATCTTCATGACTGATTCCTTGGAAACTCTTGGGATTAACATGCTCAATTAGGAAGCTAAAAAACAAGAAGTCAGTCATGGCTTAAAGTAGATGAGATCAGCTTATATACAATGCTGAATTTCTGCAGACAAGAGGGGGGTTGAAATAGAGAATAAATTGTCAGTAGCAGCATATAAACCAGGAACTGTAAAGAAATCAGATATATATTTTAGGAACAAAAAGCAAAGCACTATCTGGACAATTTTGGATTAGGTTGGAAAATTGTATTTTACAATATTCCCAGAACTTTGGCAGGCTCCTTGTAGAATCTGTTTCCTGTAACTATTGCTACTAAAGAATGTTTTCTTGAATTGGAGCCTGCAATCAGCTTTTTTGGTGGGCAGGAAGGGGATAGTGTCCTGTGTTGCCCTAGGTCTTCTCCATGTTAAACCTGTGTACAAGGCTGATAAACAGTGCAAGAGAAAAATAAGCACATATGTAAGACCTGTTTTCCCACAAATTATTGAAATACAATGCTGAGTTTCACAAGCTTTGTTCCTTCCTCACACTGTATTCATTCCTGTGTTTTCCACATCTTCCAAGTTCTGTACTATACCCTCCATAAATATTCTGCACTTTTTGAACTGATTAACATTACCCCAGCTGAGAGGTTTGGAATTCTTTTTTCAACATGTTTCAAAACCAAATAAGAACAGAACAAAAAAGATTCTCTTTCTGGATAGGATTCAGTTACCTTAAGACAGACCTCCCAGTACTGCTGCTTTAGGCAGGTGATGTCACAGGTCCCGTGATACACTTGCCAGTCCCATGCTGCTCTCCATGAGCCCAGAGCCTCCCCAAAGGTTATCTACATGGACACTACATACATTTCTCTCAGGCACCTAACTTAAACCTGATACCAATCTTAAGGACACTGAATCCCACCTTTTGTCTACCTGAAAGCACCTGTCTACAGAGAGTAAGTTACTTATCCAGAACATGTATGCACTTGTGAGAATCCAAATCTAGATTCCCAAACGATATAAAATGGAAGTCACAGACACATTCCTCCTTCGCTTCACCATGATAAGAGCATTGTGCTAAGCTTACCACACCAACATGCACAGAAGTAACAATTATTAAATACCTACTGGCATTTGAAATATTTGAACAGGCAACTGAATAATTTGAATAAGAAGACAAGACAGTTAGCTGCCTTTATTCTTGTTATCCATGTCAGGAAGTTTTGCAACCAGATGTTCTTATCCTTAATTTAACACTGGGGGAAAAGACTGCTCTTATTTTTAAGAAAGTTGCTTTATATGACAACAGTTATAGTACTTCAGTCCTCAACTTACTGCAAAAATCCCCATGCTTAAGGTTTTCTATTGCCTGGCTGTAACCTAAGAGTGGCAAAGTCAATTGGAAACAGAAAGCACAGAGATGTAGGTAAGTCAGATCATATAAATCAGGGATAAGCACACAGAAGCATTAGAGCTGCATATGTTTTAGTACCATAACAGATACACTAACTTTTGCCTGCCATTTGGAAAAAAGAGTTGAAATTCCCATGCTTGCTTTCCACATTTTTTAAAATACCTGTTGTTTGATGGGAAAGCAAGAAAACAGGAACAAACAAATGCAAGGTCTCATGCAGCAGCATTTCGTGCGTGCTTTTGCAGCCTGTGCTATCAGCTCGTCTGAAGTGGTGACCACTAAGGGTGTGTGGAGCACTTAGCAGCTCTCATTGCCAGACCCTGCTGACTCACAAAATCACCTCTTATTTAAAAGCACGTTTATCTAGGTTTTGTGTTTACTCAGAGCTTTGAAAGAGCTGGAAATTCAGCTCCAGAAGAAAAATTATGATCTTAGTGTTTTAGTCTGTTTATCTTGTTCGTTTAACACTGCTCACATATTAGACTTCCCTTTCAGCATCTACAAAGACACAGCTTTCTAATCTAACCTTACAATTTATCTCTGGATTTTCAAAGTAGAAATTCAAATTATGCAGCAACCAAGGTACGTACATTATACTCTCCCCTTCCCACTTGCCACTCATTTCTCTGTCATGGCCCTACACTGCCAGGCCTTGACATGGGGCCATCTATTGTCACCCACCCCTGACTCATTCAGCAACATAGAGTACAAAAGTGCTTCATATTAAGGATGTTTCGAAAAACCAACATGCTCCAGTGAAGAACTGAGCATCCTGCACACTGAGTTGGCCTGAAAGCTGTCTTCCATGCTACTGTTTCCACAGAACCATTCCCAAAGGTCTTGAACTCTTACCTGATATTTCTGATACCACCTTTGATCTTGCTGTGTTTCTACTTCTCCGAGCATGACATGAAAGCAACATTCCTGTATTCTTTTACATTTGAAATCAGCTATATTTCAAAGCTCTGATGTCAACAGGACAACTTTATATCATCTCCAGTTAAACGTATCTGCTCAACAGATGTGAAACAGATCTTTTATTTCACTACTCAATTTGAAGCCAGCTACATAAGTAATTGAACGAAATGATATTTTGTGAGTATGCCCAGGTACTTGTCTGTCAAATTTTTAAAAGCTGAAACCACTGATCTTCTGCCTCCGGATGATGCTGAACATTTGGCTTTCCTTAGAAATGGATTTAGTGCACACTGCTAGTGCATGCAGACATGGGAAATACAGGAATGGAGACCAAAGAAAGGGCTTTATATCTGCATTTCATCCCTGCAGCCATCTTGGTAGCTTTCCATGTAGATTCCCCTGCCACTCTTAGGACAGACCCAGCATGGATAGCCAAGAGTGGGGAAGAAGCAGCAATTAATCTATCAACCAGCTCTGTGGATGGAAAGGCTAGATTCTGAACCCCTTTTGACAGGTGAGTCCATAACCTGGAACCTCAGCTTTAAACCCTGAAGCACCTTGGAAACAGTGATATACAAGGGTTCAGGAATCAAGCTAAGACTCACACCAAAAGGACTTGAATTTCCAGAATTTGCTTCTCTTTCTGCTTTTTATTTATAGTCCATTTAGTTTGCTATTTTCAAAAATCAAGGGGAGAAATCAAGAGAACGGCAGGAGGACAGTTAGGAGGAAATGGTAAAAGAGAGACCAGGCTAGAGAAAGGAGAAGAACATAGCGTTTCCAACTCTTAAGCCAAGACAACATATTTTCAGATTTCACTAAACTTTATTACTTTAATGACTTAAAATTCACCTCTTGAAAAATACTAGGAGGGCCTTTCCAAGAGAGGGAAAATACATTCTCATCTCCATTGCCCCTGCAACCATTAAACCACAAGGATTTCTGTCTGATATACCACTTCTCCAGTTGCATGGAACTATCTCAATATGGGCACACATTTTAGTCATCAAAGCACCTGAAAATAGTTCCTGGGTCCTCCTCTCTCCACAAAAAATCGGCCACTGCAGAAAGGTAAGCACCAGTCGTAACCCCACAGTACCTCCTAGGACAACATTTCATAAAAGTCCATGACAACAATTACCTCAGTCAACAATTACTTTTCACAAAACCCCAAATTCTATATTTTAACCCAGAACCCCCCCAAAAGGCTGATAAATTTAATGTTTCAGAGATGCAACACTTTGGATCCTCCAGGTGTAAGTGTACATAACTGTATCAAGATGAACTTCTAATGTGTGAGGGGTTTTGATATACCAACATTGGGATGCTAGGAAAAGAGATGGCAATGTGCTCTTCTCAAGCATTTACCATTGTTTAATTAAGTTAAATCTTAATGCCTTAACTTGTATGCCTCTGCAAGTTCTGTCCAGATGTTCTGCTGCCAAGCTGGACCACCATTTCTTCCTTTTCTCTGGTATTTGCAAAGTATCAGGGAATAAAAGTTATGATAGCCCTAGTGCCTCTCTGCTGCAAAAGCCATTTATATA
The DNA here is from genome assembly GCA_027886175.1 of Phylloscopus collybita. Taxonomy (NCBI): domain Eukaryota; kingdom Metazoa; phylum Chordata; class Aves; order Passeriformes; family Phylloscopidae; genus Phylloscopus; species Phylloscopus collybita. The sequence goes on from JAJNNQ010000007.1 coordinate 9,595,717, forward strand.
AGGCTTACTATATCTATTCCTCGGGTGTTAAAACTCCACTGAAATAAAATAGATACAGTAACAAAAGTATAACTGGCAGTCATATTCATGATGTGCTTTTTCATTCAATTGTATAAATATTTACTTAGTGCAATCCTTCTGAAGATACTTAAAAAGCAGCTCAAGTTCAAATCCCTGTTTCATTACGATGCTAAAAGGATATTCCCCATTCACCACACATCCACACAGAAAGTATGGGTAAATATTAAACCTGTCCAGAGCACTGGGAAACAATCAGGAACACACCACATACACAAGTGACAGTGCAGAAGTGCCAGGCATTTAACTACCATTCTCTCAAGTTGGAGGATTTATTCCCTCGTGGAGCATCTCTTTCATGAGCATCATTCCATATCACAAACTGATCAGCACTGCCAAGCCTCACAGTACATACACAAAACAACTTCTCTTTCTTTGTGTAAAGCTAAGGAGGGAATTAAAGATCTATCTACCCTGTATTCCTAGGATACCAAAACTGGAGTCTCTTGGGTTTTCAGGAATTTTGGCTAGTTTTACACAGTTTTGGAGGGCAAGTTCCTTAAGGTTGCTAGTAAAGGAAACTCCCCAGGGAAAACGAAATTGAGCTCTTCCCACTGCTGCAGGAGAACAAGATTATTTCTGTCACTTCATTTCCTTAAAGCCTTAAACTTGCTCCCAACTTCTATGCAACACAAGCACAAAGAGGTAACTGAGGTGCAGGGCTGCACATTATAAGATAGTTTTCAGTGCTCAGGTGTTGGATGAACTGACTCGTTCTCAGGCATGGACATGAGGAGACACAAAAGCTTGTTTGGCTCAGGACAGTGTGCAGAAAAAACTAAGCACAGCCTAAGACAGTGAAGAGAACCTCTGACCTCATATTCTCCGAGCAGACTTGGATTTTATGCATCATATAGAGCTATCTGGCTAATAAGATTTTACCCCAGGGTAAAATAATTGAGCTACCTCAAGACGGAGGTCCCAGAGAACTCCATTCAATCCCTTGCACAGCTGCTTATATGGGAAGGCCTAGTTTTGTCATACAACATTTGATGCAGAACTCAATTTACTTGTCAGACTATAGTAAAAGAGACAAAGACACATTGTACTATAATAAGCTAGAAGCAGGACTTCCAAAACTAATTTTCAAATAGAGAAAAGAATCCTAGCAGGAAATCATGAAGCTATGAAGCATTTTCTGAAAAGTTCAGGCAAAACCCCAGCAATGGCCAGCCATGCTCAGTAAGGAATACACTAGAAGAGTTCTTTTTAAAGCTATTTATATTTTCTTTGCACAATAACAAATATTGTTATCATCTCCAACAGCATGTAAAAACCTTTACTAAAAACATGATGTACAGGATAACTCTCTTACAGTAGACTAATGAGTGTTGAAATTTTAACAGATAACAGATAATTCAGAAATAGCACAGGAAAAGTGGAACAACTTAGCGAACAATATTTGTTCTTTAACTGCATACACAGAAGATGATCAAACCCTGATGGAGTCAAGAATACTGACAACTCTTGTCATTATATGACTTACTGAATAGCAAGATATTACTCACCCACTATCCCTCTAAATGAGATAACTACCTGCCTAATTATAAATGTTGCAATTTTCTTTAACCTCATTCATGGCTGCTCAACTGTACAAAGAAATAGAAAATCTAATATATATGCACATATATTAATAAAACTGATCAACACTGTGGAAATTGCTGTACCAAGGGATCACTTGATACTCAGCTGATCAAACCACTGACTTCAAGTTCCTTGAGTATTTCTAACTAGATAACAGCACATAATACAAATCCCTTCCTGATACATCCTAAATTCAAGACTATATTCTGCCGCATGGAAACTACACTCCTATCTTAAGCACACTGAAATAGAATGGGAGTAACACTATTCAGCCCTCTTTAAAAACCAGTTTCAGTACTTGACATCTTCCAGCAAACTATTTTCAAAATACAGTTATGTTTTAATCAAGTTATTTGATTTAATAATTAATTCATTTTGTAAATGAATGTCATTTACAAAATTATGTTACCTCTTTCCAAAAAACAAAGCAAACTAATTTCAACTCCAGTTAATCTATGATCTCTATAACTTGGAAGCAACAACTGTAGTTTTTCATAGTTTATTACTTGCCTACTAAATGCTATTAAATGAACTTTGGATTTAAATTTAGCCCCCAAATTCAAGTTTTTATAAATATAAGCACTAATTGAAAGATGCCTTCAATAAGAGCATTTGCACAGAAGGAATTAACTCTGTCTCTGACATCTCATATCCAATGTTTCACAGTACTGAAAACATTTGGCCTTTCTTTACAAACATTAAAAGATTCAAGTGAACTGATTTGAGGAAGAAAACTGAATTTTAAATTGTTAAACATGGAAAACAAATAGCAGTCCTTCTTGCTCAATCCATTAGGGTGAGCTTTTCTAGTTACAAGAGATGATTTAAGGAATAAGCACCAGTAAGACCCATCAATTTAGTTACTCTTACCTCAATAATATACAAAACCACATTTTTGTAGAAGCAGTACAGTATGCATTTGGTAACTCGATTGTAACTCCAAGCACCATGGACCAACAATAGCTTCTCCAAGTAGGAAAACTGAAAGACAGAAAAGAAGTATTTACATATACGAAGAAAATTGGTTGAAAGTAAACACCTATTCTCAATGAAAAAAAAATCCTCAAATCAGTTCTGAAAGCTGTTCAAGTGCAATATTTAAAGAACTTAACAGAAGATATATGCAAAAAACTCCTACAATACTTAAAGCTACAGTCTTTTTTGTAGCAAAACTTCTGAAGGTTTAAATAGCAATAATAACAGGATGTCATTATCATCCTGATGGCAAAATCCATGTTTGAGGGCTCACAAGGTTCAACATCTCCTTTCCCTGCGTAAAATGAACAACCTAAAATCAAAACTGTCTTCAGCTGAAATAAAATACACAAAAGATGCATTTATAGAGAACAGATACTTACTTACATTAACATTTTCTGCCCACAAAATGTATGTGACTGTGTGTTACACAAAATACTGTATAAACATCATCTGCCAAAAAGGGCAAGTAAAAGAATCTTGTATAATTGTGTACCTCTTAATGCTAGTTTGAACCTCAGATGGAGCTCAAACTCAGAACTTTTGAAAATGGACTTTTATGGAGCCAGTGTTGTAACCCAGACTTGGAAAATGCATAATTTTCTAGTCTTGGCTTTGTTAGTGAACCTTTTTATGACCTGCAGCATTCCTCTTTTGCCCAGTTACCCACAACTCAAAGTGATGACTCTATTTACTGTTTAGCAAATGTGTACCTAAAGGGATCTTGGACACTCAGCTAACGATTTGCTTTGCTTCCTTTTCTACAAAGTGACTTGACAGGAAAACCCCGACTTCCTAAATTTAGATTCTAGATCATTTATTTTAACCAAAACTTATTTGAAATTGGAAGCTACAGTAATGAGTTAGGACTGTTGTGAGGCAGCTCTGCTCCCATGCTTTCCAGCAATGAAATCACTGAACCACACATCCTGTAAGGCCAGCCTCTCTCCCATGCAGCAGCAACCCAGATTTGTTAGGATATGCCAGCAAAGAAGGAGAGAAAACAAAAGTCAACCAGCCTTCACTGTTCTCTGCTTAACTTGAGCTAGAGCTATAACTGGGACACCCCCAAGGGAGTAGCTGACCTGTTAGATCCCTAGTGCCTCAAGTTAATATGCAGGAAAGCTACAATGTTCCTCATCAAAATCACTAACAAAATACCACCAAGGTGACAGGAAACTTGCCACAATGTCCTTACAAATCATCCCAAAGCTCTGAGAATAGTCAGACACAACCTGAGAACATCTCTCTGCTGAATCTATCAGGTGATCAACTTGGATGTAGCCTTCTTGAAAGCTGAAGGCAACAAAAATCCTACCATTAACTGCTCGTCTATGCTCTCATAAAAACTAGAGGAAGATACTCAGAGCCTAAAGAACACACCTGAGCCTGCTCACACCAGTGAAGAGTCCCATTAAGACATGGCAAATAATTAAATTTCCTTTGATGCTGACATGATGCAAATGCACAGCTACTGGCACAGAGCAGTACAGACAGGGGCTCTACCAGGACCCTGTCCTTGTTTGGATGCTCCCTTATTTACAGCACTTTGAACCAGCAGGGAACACTAGGACCACCTGGCCAGCCTACCTGTGAAACAGTCTGTGTGAGTTTTTACAGTCATCTCTGCATCCACCCTAGCACAGCTTCTTTTATACAGAGATTACCTTCTGGAATCTCTCTTGACTAAAGGAGGAGGTGATGGCATGTTGGGGGGGTGGTTTAAGACAGTGAAAAGGCATCTACAAAACAAGCCAATTTTTCCAAAGAAGAAAACTGAAACAAGAACATTTGTTGAAGAAAGAAGCTTGCTTAATTAAGAAAAGGAAACAGTCCCTAGACACCAGATGTTCTCTGGATTAAGATGATAAAGCTATTTACCAAGAAAAAAAAAATTATTGAAGTCTACTACTGTCTCTCTAACTAGTTAGGTCATTTGATTTGGGAATTCTCTAAATAGAGGTCACTGGTGCAATATCATTTCAAGGGAAAAGGATGATTCAAACAGATGGCTCCTTGCACCTGTGGAAGCTATTTCAAGTGGAGTCAGACACAAGTTGGCTTTTTATTTTTGTTTGGTTTATGCTTTGATTCTCCCTGGAATCCCAAATGAGCCTATATAGAGTCTCTCTCTTCTCTAAGTGCCTACTTCTGGCAGCACTGCATTTGAAATAGCATTTGAACATGAGATGCTACATTACAGTGGTCGTCTTAAATTACTCAATAAGAACATACTCTGCCTTCAAGGCATGCACATACAGTAATGTTTTAGTGGGAGTTATATGTCTTTGCTGAAAGAAATACACTCCATGGAGATCAAGTTTTTCTTTTGAACACTAATTTCCTTTTTTTTTTTTTTTTTAAGTACATACTACCACACAGTATTAGCCTCCTCTACTAGAGGGATTTTTTTTTGTATGTTTTCTAATTAAATCAGTATAAAGTTCTTCTACACAATCACAAAAAATACAGGTCCATGGTATTTCACCAATTTTTGAACACTGCAATTCCGTGCCAGTGTCACCAGCTTTTACTTCATATTGAACTAAAAAAATTCATAATTATTGTCAGTAACTCAGTGACTGGGATTTAAACCGAGAGCAACTTCCATGTTCTAACACTAAACTGAAATACAGGGGGTTTGGTTAATGCAAAAGCAGCAGGTGAACATGGAATTACTCCTCCAGATTTAACGCTTCTGCAACACAAAAGAAATGACATATGTAGGGCCTTCTATGGACAAAAGTCTTGCTGCTTATGCTTAGTTACTAAAGCAGAAGTAATAAATTATCTGAGGAAGTCCAAGTAAAGAGCATTCCATTAAGTTACATAGCAGAAGTTATATATAATCAACTGAAATTAAAAATGTAAAACTCATTACAAGATACCAGAGACAATGACTGTGGCAGTTCCCATACTGATATATATTTGGAATATTCTACTGTTTATGACAGAAAACTTGCTAAAACTGCCTAAAATTCTCAAGATAAATTTTGTGAAAGGTCTCAGTTATTCAAACCTGAAACCCAGTGTTCTTCATCAGAGGTAAAAACAGAGCAGCAATACACGACTGCCACTTTGCTTCTCAGTAGGGTTAACACAATAAACAGTTATATGTGCATACAGCAGCATTATCCCTGCCTTTTCAAAACCTCACCTGCTTCTGGAAGCTATCAAAAGATGGTAATATTTCATGTAAGTTGGTAGAACAAATCCCTGCCAGAAGCAGCTGAAACTCTAGTCACTGAGGAGACAAGGGATTGTCTCTGCTTCCTGGCAGCTTGATCTGCTTTTGCCCTGCATCAGTCTCAAACACGTAGAGCATCTCAGGTGTAAAAAGTATTCAGCGGATATTCAGCAACTGAAGCATCTTTTTTCCTTTCTGATTTTTCTTTCAAAGTCTTGATTCTAAACTGTGGTTTCTTCAGCAAAACAAAAACAAAAAAGGCTTTTAACTCCTCTTTTTAGCTGAAGTAATCAGTTCTGAATTTGATGAACCAGTTTAGGAGCATTCACCCAAATAATGTTCAAAATAACTGATGTGAAATGAAAATGCTGGCCAAGTCTCTAGATCTGTGATCAATTCTTGGATGCAACACAGGGGGCGAGGGGAAATAAAGATACAGGAGACACCTCAAATTAAGAAATGCCAAACAGCCAAATTCTCACACACCAACTCACTGTAAGAGAAGAGTTTGCACCAAGACAGATCAGTTACTTAAAAGCATATTAACACAGAAGCATCACAGAAGTTGCTTCCCCCTGATTACTGAAGAAGATATTTTACAGTTGTCAGGAGAAAACTAAAACTTTGAAGAGAAGCGGAGCTTTACTCTGAAGAATACAAAATCAAAACAAATACCCAAAATATATCCAAAATACGTTCTAGACAGTTGCCTGGAAGAGGAAACAATCAGACATGCTTCTAGCTTGAAGGCTAGAAGAAGCCAGTTGAGCACTACATGGCTGCACAGTGCATTTCTCACAAGATGATATGGCAGTTGTTCATTCTTGCATCTGACCTGTGCAATGGCATAATCCGAGCAATTGGTTGCCTGCATGCCCTCATTGCCACTGATCCCGACTCCAACGTGAGCTGTCTGGATCATTCCTACGTCATTGGCACCATCCCCAATGGCAAGTGTTATGGCATTGACGTGTTTCTTGACCATGTCTACTATTTCAGACTTCTGTAGAGGAGATACTCTGAAAAGGAGAGAGAAAAAGGTGTCAGTTTCTCACATGCTGAGCTATGTGCCGTTCCCAACAGAACAGCTGTAACCTACATTTAGCAGTAATCAAAGGCAGTTGCTGGGAAGTTCCTTTATTCAACAACTAAGCTTCAGAACCCATGCCAAACTATTTCAGAAGAAAAAAGTAGCTTTAAAAATAGTTCCACATTTACCTACCTGCTGATAGTATATGAAAGGTTTCAAACCTTTGTTTTCCTTACCCAGCCCCTCCTAACTGGCATAACACCGATGATGTTATATTGGGAACATCAAAGTGAGTTTCCCCTTCAACTGTGACAGTTTACAGATTAACAGTGCGGGCTTCTCTGCCTCTTGTCATCACCATCCAGAAGGAGAAAGACCATGAATACATTCAGAGACATTTTCAATGTTTCTGAATGTTTGCAGAAGATTCTGCAGGCTTATTTTATTATTAACCCAGTTCTATTTAATATCTATATCAATGATCTCAATGAGGGGATTGAGTGCACCCTAAGTCAGTTTGCAGATGGCACCAAGTTGGGTGAGAACATTGATCAGCTGGAGGGCAATGAGGCCCTGCAGAGGGATCTGGACTGGATTGATGGGCCAAGGGCAGTTGTATGAGGTACAACAAGGTCAAGTGCTGAATCCTGCACTGGAGTCACAACAACTCCAGGCAGCACTACTGGCAGAGAAGCTGCCGGGCAGAAAAGGACCTGGGGGTGCTGGTCAACAGAATCTGAATATGATCCAGTGTGATCCTGGCCTGAATCAGCCCTGGTGTGGCCAGCAAGAGCAGGGCAGTGACCGTCCCCCTATACTGGGCACTGGTGAGACCACACCTTGAGTTCAGTTTTGGATCCCTCAATTCAGGAAAAACAATTGAGGTGCTAGAGTATGTCCAGAGAAGGGCAATGGAGCTGGGGAAGGGTCTGGAGCAGAACTCTTATGAGGAGCAGCTAGGGGAGCTCTGATTGTTCAGCCTGGAGAAAAAGAAGCAGGGGGACATACCTAATCACCCTCTAAAACCACCACAAAGGAGATGGTACCAAAGGGGAGGTGTCTTGCCCCAGGTAAAAGATGGGAAGAACAAGAGGAAATGGCTTCAAGTTGTGTCAGGAGAGGTTTAGATTGGATATAAGGAAAAAAAATTAAGGGAAAGAGTTGACCAGTATTGAAACAGGCTGCCCAGGGAAGTGGTGGAGCCACAATACCCAGAAATACTTAAAAGTCATGTAGATGCAGCACTGAAGGAATAGTTTAGTGGTGGACTTGTCAGCTAGAATTATCTTGAAGGACTTTTCCAACCTTCATGATTCTATTCCCTCCTCCAGCTGACCTCCCCATTTGCCAAGCCATCTTTCCAATGCAGCTCAGATCAGAAAGCACAAGGCCACTTCCTGATCTCACATATGTCTTGTGTACTGGTACAACTCTGACTGCAGGGATGATGCTACTCAATTCCAACTTAAAAACAAAAGACTGACTCCATAATATCTGAACATCCTTATCAGATTTATTGGCAGTTACTTTAACCTGTTTCTTCTCTCATTTTATATTAATTTCAAGTCCATAAAAATTCATGGAATTCAGAATTGAGCTAGTCTAAACCAGGCAAAAGTGGAAAAATACTCAGGACTAGGTTTCTGAATTGGATAAGACATCCAAAATGCCCTTTTGTCATGGAAAAGGCAGATCAGGTTACCAAATCATATGATGTATTTTGGAAATACCTACATGTAGATTAAATATTTCCATTCTAACCCCATCTGTACAAACAACCCTAATTCCTTTTACCATCAGTTTTAGTTAAAGTTCCAAATTATTTTGTATTTCCTTAAATAAAGCCTTAGACAAAACTTTTCCACACCTCAAGTCAGCCACATACCACTCAAAAAAATGTAACTGATATCTAAAAGCTTTACTATTAAAATAGGGGGAGAATAGGGAGTTTGGGAAATAGGGGAGACAGGGGTTTTTTACGTGGCTTTTCTTTTTCAGAGTTTACATCCTATGGGAGCAACATAAATAGCCATTTATACATCCATAAGGATCACTGCTGATCAAAAAAAAAAAAAAAAAAACCAGCAGAGTTATCTTGTTCAACATTATGCTTTCTGGCCTTGGTTTTATTTAGTAAATACCTAAACAGGTGTTTTATTAGTAAATCACTCTTAAAATAACTTGATAAGGAATTTGAGGGAAAAGAAACCTGCTAAGCTCAAACTTCTCAGATGAACTGAACCACCTGAGAAGTCTAGCAGCTGTCCTGTTCCTAAAAGCCCCATACAGGAAAAAGCTGACTAAACTGTAAAATTTACTTAATATGATTGGATAGATCTATTAAGCACTCCACTACCTGGCAGTGAAAACACCACTTGGCACTGTAGAGGCCCAGTTTAATCACCAACACAAAACCCCAACACACCAACCTATGGAGCACAAAAGGTGTTGGTTTTCAATTATAAATCAGCTCTGAGTATCATCTACACCAAATTTTAACTTTTCTCTCATACATGTACACACATGCTCCCTCCTGTCCCTCAGTACTCACACAATAAAATACTAAAGCATGGAGCAAGGAGTCAGAGGGACTTCAAGCCATAAAATGGAAACTCCAGATGGACTTGGGGCCAGCTGTGGAGGATTTGGATTGATAAGTGCACAGACCCCCATTACCAGCCCCAGGGGCACCCTCCAGTACGCAGGACCATATACTTTTGGCAGTCCCCTCATGCAATTATTTCTTCACAGCAAAGTACTGCACATATCTGCTAACAGCCTTCTCAGACATCCACTTCTCTTGGAATTTCAACTTAGGTTCAACTACTTTTCAGTTACATAGCAATTGAAATATCTAAGAAGTGCCCAGTTTTCAAATATGCTTAAAAGAGGAGGGGAAGAAAAAAAGACAAAATGTGAACAGCATCTTTGACTCTGTAGTTTAAACTAGCAGCTTGTCTACAGACACTTCAGACATGACCAGAATGTGGCAGAGATGCTTAAGCTTGTTCTAGTGCAGTTTAGCTGGGACATGTCAAGGAAGCTAATGCAGCCTGTGTTCACTCTTGTGCCTACAGTGTAGGTGTGGTTTCAGATTTTAAGTCAACTTTGCCATTTGTGATCCACTGTTTGGCAAGTCAAGGGAATGTCTATAAAAATGCATTTATCAGCTACATAATGTACACAGAGTATGCTTTTACTGTCTTGACCAAATGAAGTTAATTATATCCACATTTATGTAGCACCCAGTGAATGTTTAACATCCCTATATGCTTAGTAAGGCTAAACAAACTACCGGAAACGCTACATGTGCATATTAAATACCACAAATATTTATGGACTTGGTTTAAGAAGATGAAATCTAAGGCAAAATTTCAGCACAAAGTGTTACTTGATTGTAGTTGTTTCTCCTAAGCAGCAGCTCTATAACGATCATCCTCTTTGACACTTCAACAGCAAGTACAGCCCACAACACCAGAGAACACATTTTGTTGCTGCACACAGTACATTAGCTACAAAAGCTGCAAATTGAGATGATTACCGATTTCCTAAGGGGTTTTACACCTCTCCTCCCCCCACCCACTGACTCAGCCTCCTTATAATCTGTTTGGCACCAACACACTGCATTCGGTGACAATAATCCCCTTAGCCAGGTGATCAGAGCTGTGGTACAATCCTGCACATTTGATAAGCTGTCTACAGGAAGAACTGAGGATTACAGCACAGGATACTATTAAACTGCAGCTCCCCCAGGTACAGCCAAGTTCACAAAGATTATGGACAAATGCACGAAGTAAAAAGCACAAGGCAAGAACTAACTTCTTCGAAAAAAAAGATTCTGCAGTGACAGAATTGGTACGTATCATTAGATGGAAGATCCCTGGCTTTCACTGCTGAGCTCACTGCAACAATATCAGGATGTAAGCCCTGCCTGACACAATTCTTATCAAGTACAAATTAAGATATGAATAAAGCATCAGTTGCATCAAAATCTTCATCTTGCTCCTGGTCAGACAGCAGTGCTTCTTATAAAGGTTCTTTAAATGCCACTCACTAAAACATTTTCCTTTATACAGAAGTTATTTCTATTGCCTCTGCTCAAAAATGTCTTTGACAACAGATTGATTCTCTCCTTCACACATACCCGAGGAAAAAAAGTCGTCAGGTTTCAAGTACCACAACTGTAGTGATAGCTACAGTCTGATAAGATCAAGTCTTCAGATTCTTGCTTGAACTCTTTCCCTGACAATCTGAATTTAGCCTACATAGGCTACAGGAGAGCCTGAGGTCAAGACTTCACCTTTATAAAGTGCCTATCATTCAGCATCTGGCTGTGCAATATAAACTGCCCATGGATGATGGCAGGGATATAGGAAGTTAAGTGTCAGTCATGTAGCAGAGAAGCTCCTTGGCCACCTCTGGGACTTCCTTCTGGTAGCCTTGCCCTCAGGAAAGTAAAAGCTAATATGGAAAACAGAAGGTTCTTGTCAGTCTCAAACCTGCTTAGTCTTTATCAGCACCTTTAACAGATAAATACAGAAAGGCCTTTTCATCCTGAAGAAAACTGATGCCTTCATACCACATTGCTTCCTCTGTAATGGGATGGGTAGAGGCAAGAGAGGGCACCAAGAACCACACCTTGTAAAGAAGCTGGGAGAGAAATGCAGCCCAGAGCCAGGGATTCTCAGAAAGATACAGACCTAATTTATCCTTAGGTTACCTAAATTCATAAGGAAACAGTGGAAGGAGGCAGGGGGTGAGTAGTTTTCAGGTAACAACATACTGTACTGTTATATCAGGAAACACTTTAAGGACCCTCCTGAACTTTGAGTGGGCTCATGAAAAAATAGCACAGAGCAGTAACACAGATGGTTTCCAACAAGGATGTCAGTGGCTTCCTACTGACTTCTGTAGATCAGGTCCCAATGGCTTTAAGCATTTAGCCTGCATTTGCTTCTTCAGCCAGAATACACTTTAACAAGCAAAATTCTTACCTGGTATGTTTTATCTATTCAGAAAAATTCTGCTTGTACGATCTTGTCTTAGGTGCAAGGAGCAGGGAGCTGGACTTATGGGTCCCTTCAAACTTCAGATATTCTACAATTCCACTCAGCATTTCACTGGGAGGTTTGTTCAGGCTTACTTTATTTTTAAGAGATTTTAAGCAAGATGGAAGACCTTTCAGTTCAATTTTTTTTTAATCAGGAATACTTCATGGGACAACCAGAGCAATTAACAAATTCTGTCATAATTTAGTGAAAATTTTCACAAAAAAAACCCCCAAACAAACAAAACCCAACCAACAAAAAACCCCCAAACCAACAGTGAAGTGGTGATATTTTAAAATAAATATCGAACATTTTATTTAGAAATTCATTTTGATACCAAAGTTTTTTAAAACCTCAAAAGTAGAAACATGAAACCATCAACTTTAACCAAGAAAAGCAATGCAACAGAACTTTAACTTAAATATTTAATGTTTTAACTGCTTTAAAACAATCCATTCCTTTACTGCACACTTTGTGCAATCTACAAGGCTATCCCTCTTATTCCAGAGTCCATCTAATATATCAAAATGGATACAGTCACAAATACCATAGGAAGGACACAACCAGCACAAGCATCCTTGTGTCACACCAGTCAGCTACTCTCCATAAGATCTTGTGAGTAGGAAGCCATAAACAATTTTCCTAATTCTGTCCCTATGCATACCTGCATTTATTGCAGTTATAGATGCATGGCAGCAACTGATGGCAACTGTAAATATTAATTCTCACACAAGGCCTTTAAACTACAGCTGCATCACTGCAGATGCTTCAAAATATACGGACATAAGCTCAGATGGGAAATAAGAATGCAGTATATCAGAAAATAACTAGTTTTATTTACTGCATTTGAGTCTAAAGGACCAAATAAAGACAGGATGCTGCTACAGAACTTGCAAATGAGACTATCAGTTGTTTATAACAAGATACATGATCAATAAAAATAAAGTAAGTAAATCCTACCAGAGTCCTTTTATTCAGAAGATATGTATAGAAAAAGACTAGGTAATTTTTAAGATATCAGTTTATATCCAGACTTACAAAGCCATGAAGAGAGTCAGTCCCACAAGCTCTTCCATACCTAAGCAAGGTGCAGTTTGATACCTATTGTCAGTTGTCTCCTGTGTTCTGCCACACGTGTTGGATTTTTTTGTGGGTCCCTTTCACAAAAACAAGGGAACTAGAGCATTTATGTTGAAGATTGCATACTTTCCACACTCCTAATTTGATACAAAATACTCCGAAGACACTCTTACCCATGCTTTTAAATTTTTAATGTTCATTTGTGAAAAAAGGAAGGCAAGGAAGGAAGCTGTTTCAAGGACTACCTTTTTCCACTTCCATGCCATAACAGGCATAAACACAAAGACATTAATGTCTTTAACATGAAACATGAAATTGATATCCTGCTTCCTTGAAATGCCTTGTTAATGCAACACAAAAGGCCCTTAAGAGTTTACCTTTATTGCAGTGAACATGATTTTACCCTGTTCTATCATAAATTCCATTAGTACTTCAAAAAACCTCGGTGACCTCATCTGCAGGAAAGGCAGATGAGAGACAGCCCAGAAAGCTGAGAGCTATGAATAACATTGTCCTAAGTGTATGCATTGGTTCCCAGAATAAAAAAAAGGCAAGATAAATTAACACATCACTAAAAGTAATGCTCAGAAAAGAAGCATTACCTGACATCATATTTAGCAGTTCTTAGTTACACAGTTGATTTCACCTGACGCACACCAGCCTGCAGATTTCAAGCACGTGTCATCCAAACAAGGGTTGGGCCTGAACTGCAGTCATGATGCCATGAGATATCCTGGATAATCTTGTAATGATACAGTAACCCACAGAAGAAAAGTGAACAAAAGTACACATCATGTTGGCTCAGAATGTGCCTTACACTGAATGCTTTACATCTAGTAATTTCTCTGAACTTCCTTCCCCTGCTGACAACTTTCACAGGACTGGCTCTGGTGCAGTACTTAGGTTTTTGGAGTCAGCTTATGTTTTTGAGTGAACTGATGGGATAATTTAATGTTTAGAAAAAGCACCAAAGGAATTCATCCAACTACATATAAGTGTCTTCAATGGAGACATCTCTATCTGCACTAATCACACCACACTCTTCTATAGTCAGAGAGGAACAGGCACTTCTAGAGTGCAATTCATCTGGCTTTAGACATGTACTTTCAAGGTTGCAGTTCATCTCTTAAAACTGCCATTTTCTCTCAACCAAGGTAAAGGGAGCTGAAGGTAAGTGGTTCACATGGAAAAGTCATAAAATATCACAGGATGAAAACCTTCCTTTTACATTACTGCAGTGCTAAATACCTTTAAAATAATCAAATGCATAAGCTTTTGCTCTCCTGTTTTCTGGTAAGGTAGAATGCCTGCTTCTTCCTGACACGGCCATCTGATGCTGCACTAACTGACATAACTTCCCCTCTTCTAAAGTTCTCACTTCTTGATACTGCTTCCAGCTCTTGCTAATAATTTTCTATAGCCCCATCCCTTTTGAACAGACAACCAGAAGCCTTACCAAACCTCTACTGGCTTCTGTAATAACAACCTCTGCTTCATCATCCTTTGTCATTTCATTTGCAGTCTCACTTTGCCGTATTTTATTTTTTTCCTGAGCAGACAGTCCTTCAAACTGCTTCACTCATCCAAATTTATCAGACTGGTTAAAGTATTTTTTATTTATTTTAAAGAGTTTTACATCCTATTTCACCTATCATCAGGAGTGTCATTTCACCTAATAATAAATACCAAGAAAAAAAAAAAACAAAAAACCAAACAAACAGAAAAAAACCCAACTTTGTTCAGTTTTTTAGTCTCACTGGTGTGCCAGTCACACACTTGACTTCCTGAGCAACATAGTTTACCTCTAAATTTCAGGTTATCCAGAACAGGGTATTTTCAATGCCTAGCTAGTCTCTAAGTCAAAACACATGCACGCTTCTACATACATGGGGCATGGGGCAGTTTTTTAATTTAATGGTTACCAAAGCAGTTCCTTCTGCATCATTTTAGATAGATTAGATATGCCTTCTTAATATAAAGCTCTCTTTGTAGTTATAAAGGCCCTGAATTGCAGTCCTCTCAACAGGAAGAACACAAATTAATTTAGGATCTTTTTACCACCAAAAAAAAAAGGGTTTTGCTAATTATATGGGGGGGGTTTTAACATATGTATCATTAGAGAATTTCTCACTTGCATTGCATATTTCAATAACTCATTTACCTTTCACTGTTGCCACTGAAATGATCTTCAGAGGACAAGGGCTAGGAAATAATCTCTTTATTAGCTGGATTCACGGTCTTAAGCAGTGTAACATAACCACAATGTTCCAGGGAACACAGGGTTAAGTTTCAAGTCAGCATCTTCTTCCTCTTTGATATCCCTCCCTGCATGTTTCTGTCTTGATTGCCCTTCCCCCAGTCTGCTTTATGGGGCAAAGATTAAATACTGAAAACCTAGTTTGGAAAACAAATTATTTGGAAAGTGATGAGTTGGCACAAACACAGTATTGAATGAAAGACTCTTATGCATTTTTCACTATAATGGTCACTAGTGGCAATAGCTATATGTTTTTAAAATGAAACTAATATACCAAATTAATTTTGAGCTTCCTTTACACCAAGCTGATTAAGGCACATTCATTTCCATGCTAATCAGCCTGAGCAGTTCTCATGCAACACAGAAACCAGTCTTTTTCTAATGACAGAGCAAAAAAATTTCAGTCTGCAAAATATACAGATTAGTCCTTTTATAACCTTGAGGAAATGCACACAGAGCCAGCAGCTGTGTATTTCACATAGCAGAGTTATTTACAAAATTTTACAACACGTGATGAAATTAAGTGACAATTGACACTATGTCAATTAATAAGCACATCAGCCAATTTAGGGAGCCTCTGCCCTGTGGTGAAGCCAAAAGATCAATTGGAAGAACCAGAGTGAGCACCTGCCTCTAGAAACAGAGCAGCAATACTGTGAGAGCATCAGTCACGCCACGTACATGGAATCACAGAATCACTGAAGTTGGAAAAGATCCAAAATCATCAAGTCCAACCATTAGCCCAGCACTGCCAAGACCAGCACTAAGCCATGTCTCTAAGCACCACATCTACACACCTTCTAAATACCTCCAAGGAGAGTAACCCAACCACTTCCCTGGGCAGCCTGTTCCAATGCCTGACAACACTTTCAGTGATTATTTTTTTCCCCCTAATATCCAATCTAAACCTCCCCTGTGCAACTTGAGGCCATTTTCTCTTGTCCTGTCACTTGCCACTCGTGAGAAGAGACTGAACTGCATCTCCTGGTAACCTCCTTTCACGAGCCTGGTGGGTGCTCTGCTCCTCCACTCAACTACAGCTCAGAAATATAAAATAAAGCAGCTTTGGACACCATTACTGTTGCAAACTGCTGCTGCTTTCAGGATCATATACCTAATAAAAAAACTACAAACACTGACATGGAAGGAAGATGAAGGGATGTGTAGCTAGTAGATTTGCGAGAGTTTGCTATTTCAGCAGCACTACAACCACTGACAGATTTTTTTTCTTCCTTCTGAATTCTAGTAACTCCACATGATTTATTTTTTTCCCTCTCTGTGAAATGTTCCCTGGAATTTAATATAAAAATGCATATACATGATCAACTTGCAACTACATGTTATAGTTCAAAAGCCTAGCATCTCTGAATTACATGCTCCTGGAAAAGACAACAAGACAGACAATGTGGAGCAGGGCATCTTACCCAGTATTTATCATCAAAGGGCTGCAATCATGTAGAGGACTCGCTATCCAAAATGAAAGTGCCACATCCATAAAACTGCGAGCCTTTCAATTTCAAAACTATCAGTATACCTGAAAAATCAGGGTTTTCATGTACCAGGGAAGAGAGGTGAGGTCCCAAATTTCCCATTACAACACCACCAAAATGCAAGTTATTTCCCACCCTTCCCTTAAGTTCAGTCTCTATTGAACAAAATGCCTGCAAAGTCCCTAAACCATTAGGCATTTTGCAAAAAAATAACTGAGCTTCTGTTTTCCAAAATCTCTCCACAGCTAGGAAAGCTTAGGACCAGGGTGTTCCCACTAAGATTACAAAAAAAAAAAAACCGAAAAATTAGACCACTTTTATACAGGAAAGGCATTGACAACTGAAAGTCTGACTGGGATTGGCTCACACTTGGTCAACTATTAAATCAGTCCTTTGTCCAAAGCCAGGTTAGATATTAACCTGGAGCAGAACATTCACAGCATTCCCACCACGCCCAAACATAGGCTGAAAGAAAGGAACTTGACTGTAACTTCTAACCTCAGACTCAATACAAGTAACACTGTTTTAGAATATCACTCCTTTATTTTTCCTCTTTCCCCTCCTCACATTTTTCTTAGGAAGGTCAGTTGTTCACTAAGCCCATGGTTAAATGACAGCATTAAAATACAGCATCCAGGGCAAGGGGGTGAATTTGTAGTCCTCATCCACAACCTAGACTCTAAGTTACTATGACCAAATTTACATCAAGAAGATACAGTAACAATAGCTCTGCACATGGCCAGCCACTAACACAGCCAGCTTCTAGGGCAATCTGTAACCCTCAAACATATGTGGTTCAACATATACACACATCTTGTATAACACACAGAAATGTCCTGTGGTTTGGGAAAACAGCACTGATCATTAGCAGCTGCCTCTGCAAGAGCAGAACAGAAGAACAGAGGGCAGAATGAACACAACACATATTTGGTTCCCTGCACCCTGGACTGCCAAGCACCCTCTAAGGACAAGGACTCTGTTGTGGAGAAGAAGTGTGAAATCCAAGTCGCGCATCGCAGGCTGTCCCACGAGGCATAAGCACACCACCTGCTGCAATAGTGTGGGCAACTGCTGGGCAAGAGGAGGCCAGCCTAGTCCAGTCTCACCTCTACCACACTGCCTGAGCAGACTGTCCCCAGAAGCTCGTGCAGGCATTTTGGTGCAGTCAGGGAGCACTTCAACAGCCCGGGATGAACACACACAGTCCAGTGTCAATACTTGCTCCTTACAGCTCTTATTAACAGTGTACATATACACAGCCTGAAATGCTTAACACACAAGGAAAAGCCTCACAAAACTCAATTCCCTCTTCTTTTCCCAAACTTGTGTTGACTTCAGAATTATGTCTCCTGAAAGCTCCAAGCTGACTACATTGCTGTTACTGAAAGAGACCTCCAAGAGTTTTGACAAAAAAAATGCATCAAAGAAATCTGATTTCCTGGCTATGTCTCAACTCTGAGAACTGCTTTTCTTTTTCACATATGACTTTTAGTTTCTCATCCATATTCCTAACCACAGGATCACCCATATCAGTACAGACAGAGCTTAATACAGGACTGTGCTCTGTGGAGGACAGACAGTTCAAAAAAGCATGGATGTTTTGCTTGATATAACAAACCAGGCCAACGATTTTGCTTCCTGAGTTAGGCTACAAATACAGAACTAGGAGCCAGGTCTTCAGAATGTCAAACATTTTCATCTTTACAGAAAGAACACAAAATGCTGCAGGTCCCATTTGGTAACATACATGTCCACCTGTCACAGAACATGCTTAATTAGTACTAAGTTGCCAAGAAGAATCATGCCTTCCACTACTCTTTTTACTTAAGGGAATAAAGACAGACACAGGAATAATTACACATAAAGAGCTTTGAAACAGCATAGAGAAAATAGGTGCATTTATGCAAATTTTCTCCTGAAAGCTGGCAAAAGGACTTTGCCTAAAGGACCTTCTTCCCTGGCTAGAAAACCAGCTTCGAAACATCCCAGCAGGCATTATAATGAGCCCTTTCCTATTAACTTGTGGTCTTTTAAGGTGAACTGTTGGGCAACTGATAGGCAATGTGAAGCACCAGCACATTACTGGGGCCAGAGGAGAGCACATTTCTTCCATATACACTTCTTTACCACAACAGACTTAGAAGAGAGCTGTTCTCCCACTGCTACAATGATTTTTAAGCACTGGGCTTCCTCAGATGGTTAGTGCCACTGCAATACTGAATTTGACCACATTCCAGTCACAAGCATCAATGGAATTTGAAGTATCAGACAGAGCTACCTTATTATTTATTGCTAACATAACATCTAGGTCACACATAAGCTCAGGTACAACCCAAAGAGCTAAATAAGCCAGATCACATGAAACATCTCCTTAAACAGGTACCATAAAATTGAGACAAAAAAGGAGTTGCTTGAAGTTGAATTGTACTCACTGATGCTCTTCATGACTTAAGCAAGATTAGAGGCAAAAAAGCTGGGAGGAAAAATGATGAGTTGCCCATGCTGAAAAACTCGTGGGCTCTAAAGGAAAGGAAAAGCAGCTTTTGTGAGTTAGATAGGATACTCTCCATGTGTACCAGAGCATATCAGTACAGCTAAGCTGATGCTTTCTTTTTTAAATCCAGCCATGAAAAGCAGGTCAGCTTATAGTAACTTCTGTCTAGAGAACAGCTTTGAGTCTACGCATGCACATCTGACGGAATAATGTGGCTTTTGTAGCAGCATGTAGTCAACAGTCAATTTACACAGTACATTTTGTTTTATCTTTTAGGTAAAAGCTAAGATTTGGAAGCCTAAGTTCACCAAAATCTCTTTAGGATATATCAGAAATTGATAAGGTTATATGTGTCACATACTGGCAGAATTCAAGTAACAGCAACTCATTTTCAGTACAACACACTGAAAAAAAGTCCTATAGCCAAACTGGTATTGAGGTAAAAAATGAGCCCCATGTTTAAACATGACCTGGCAACTGGAAAGCAAGATCTCAAGATACACTGCAGAAGCGGAACACAGATGTGGTAAGGTGAAAAGTGCTCAAATACAACAGACTCAGTAGACATATAAAGAATGCCTTCTACAAGCTGGCCTACACTGCAAGGATACAAGGTGTGTACACAGTACCTTTAAACAAACTGTGCCTGAGAGCCTGGGAGGTGGAGGGAGATGGATGGGGGCAATACACAAGATGCTGATCTCAAGCCTCCTAAAATCAGATGTGCCAATTGTTTCGGTAATGACAACTGCATATGAGAATTCACCTAAGAGTTCACACGGCACAGCCAAAAAGGCTTGGCTGTCCTGCTGGGCTACCAGCACACACCTTCAGGGCACTTCCTTTTAAAAGTTTTAAGATTTAAAAAGTGATTTCACTTCCTACACATCTATACAATTCTCTACACCCCATTTCTCCAAAGAGGGTCAGAGCAGCCTTGCCAGGAGTTTGCTGGCAGTGGTGTTCAAGGTATAATCAAAACCACAAAACTCCAGGAGGTCACAGCTACTCTAATCTAACATGAAAGTGATCAAAACACTCATTTCATGAAGATGGAGAGAGATTATATGAGCGACTCTCCCATAAGCACAATGGAAAACCATCAAGATCAAAAAGTACTAATTACCTTTAAACTCGTATTTGACTGTGACTTAAAAATCAAAGTTAGCAATTTGGATTTAAAAAACCTGTAAAAACACATTGAATGCCAAAAAAGTAAATTCCTAATTTTTCTGAATGTAAAAGTAATCCAACTAATTTACATAGAACAGAAAAAATGCTTATTCTCTACATGCACTTGGGTATAATAGTGCTGTAGATGACCTGCCATTTCATTTTTAGGAGTACAGATTTTATTCATGTTCAACTTGTTCAGAAAAAATAACACCCCAAACACAAACCAACATGTTGGTGCAGGACAGAGCAATTAGCTTGAGGACCTAACAGTTTTAACATAATAGGGACATAACTAATATATTATACTTCATATAGAATAAAGTTCACAGGAATAAGGACAAACATTCAGTGTCAAAGTGGCAATGGTCAGAGGTACCATGAGGTTCCATCCTGCTCAACGTCATCAGTAACCCAAATGCTGACAAAAGGGATACCCTCAGCAGGTCAGAAGATGATGCTGAACTAGGGGGACTGGAATACAAGCAATCAAAGGGCTTTTACTGAAAGGAAGCTTCAGAAAATCAGGGACTGAGCTAACAAGCCTCCGAGAGATCAGACAGAGAAGGACTAAGCTCCACATCTTGGAAAAGAACAGCCCCATGTACTAATGCAAACTTGGAAATGGTCAGCTCCTAATCTGGTCATGGTGGGCACCGGGTTTGTGTGAGCCAGAAAAACACCTTTGGTGTGATCAAGGCATACCATGCACCAGGAAGTGAACCAGGACACAAGCGTGACCAGGACAGAGACATGAGTTACTATTAAGTCCTCTTCTTAGCACAGGTGAGGTAATACCTATAGTAGTAAAGAGCTCAGCAGAGAATTACTAAGATGGTCTGGGGTCTAAAATATGTAACATATAAGAGGAGGTTGTGTCACCTGGGCTTGTGCAGGTAAGAGGCAGTTTAACAACCCCATACTACTGCATTACACAGAGCTACCTGAAGAGTTTCCTGTCACATCAAACACTGAAACATGGGCCAATGGCCTCAGATTGAAAACACGTAGACCTACACCTGAAATCTCAGTTTTGGGACAATAAAGGCCCTTCCCTACTAGAAGACTGAAATAGTCCCTTAAGAGGATTCCCATATGATTCTGTCACACAGCAAGGCCTGGGTTTCTAAGAAGCTCACTTAGCACACATGCTGCCTTGTGTGCTGAAAATCTCCAGTGAGACACAGCATAACTGGGCACTGCAGCAGAGAAGTGACCTCCTCTCCTTTCCCTGCATGTAGTCATCATCCCATGTTATTGGAGCATCTTCCCCAGGTAAACAGTCTTCTCCTTCCAGCCTTGCCTTTTCCTCATCCATCAGCACCACCACATCACTCCCTTTCTCTTGCCTGAATAACCCACTGGTATTGAAGTCATATAAATAACTTTGTGCACAATTTCTTTAACTTGAAATTTTTATATTTTAGCAGTGGATACATTAGACTTGGCAACTTTTAAGTTAACAGCTCTTTGGGTAGACACTATAAAATTTCTTGGTTATTTTTATGCCATAGACTTTTCAGCTTAAAAAAACCCCTAAACATCTGCAATAAAAGCCAATCCATCAGAAGAAATAAACATCTCTCTTGAGAAAACTAGACAGCCAGTGTAGACTCAACAGAAACTGCTCTGATCCAGAAAAAAAGTTCCACATGGTAAAGATTGTTTCCAAGATAGTTAGCTCTCAAGCACTTACATTTTTAGCACTCTCCAAATTACTATCTCCAAATCAACCAAAAAGAAACATCTTCATCTCATTAGTTCATGATGTCTGATCATAACCTACTTCTCAAAGAAAGACCTTGTAGTAACAAACAATTCTAGTTTCTCTCCCTTATCTTTGCTAGATAAAGGAAAATGAGCACTAGATCTAATTCTTGCTGTTTAAGAAAACTGAGCATGAAAAAGTAGGAGAGCTAAAACTGTTAGCCTTATTTTTCTATGAAACTTAAGCATATATATTTGAGATGGAATCTTCCTAGATGCAATGTCACATGTATTTACAAGTAAGGCTGACCAAAAGACAGAGGGTTCAAGAAGAAAAAAAACTTTTTAAATTACATTGGGGCATAATTATCATAGTCAATGCTAACTTCTACAATAATTTTTCCCAGTCTTTTATATCTCAGACACACTTTTATTCATTTCTATCCCTTCCTGTGCTTCACTACTTATCTGTGACATTTATAAAACAGCATTAAGTAAGACATTAGAAGAGGCACAGATGCATTTTAAGTGGCTCTTTACTCAATTTAGTAGCTGACAGTAATCACTACAAACCCAGTCAAAAAACTAATCCTTCATGGAATTTAATGAGGCTTGAAAAAGGTCCAGACGATTAGTCAGCCCTCTGTAGAATTGGGTTTTCCCAATAAGTTCATGTGAAAAAGTTTCCAAGGGAAGTTACATCCACATGTCAGGCACAAATTATGAATATTCAGCATTACCAACTGTCTTAGCATTACTATTCCCAGTAGATTGTGAGGCAGGAGATAAAGAAGTCAACTCAGTTGTGCATGCTAATCAATGAATGAAGCAAACCATCACAAGAGCAACTGAGAGTCCTTTCCCCATCTGTAGCATTCACGCAGTTGCTGAAGATTAAAGGAACTGGAAATTCAAAAAGAGGAGAGAGAAGAGGGACCCTTTCACAACGACATGGCCCAAACTGGAATAATTGCTAGTACAAACAGGCTCGCTTTCAAATACTTGTGGGTCAGAAGTAACAGCACAGCTCAAAGCAGCGGCAGTCATACTGTTTACTCTCCTTTTGACATAAAAGCCTTTTCCTCTGTGAACAGCTCTTAATGCAGAAATATCTAAATGTATGCTAATGCCCAACAGAGCAATAACTTCCTTTGATTGATTCAACAGTACTGAAAGTACCACGAAGAAAGATCAAACCAAGTATTATACAAACAACCCATGTCTTCAATATGGTATGTGTCAGCATGAAAGCTGAAAGGAGTTGAACAAGCCAGCTACTGATGTCTTGCATGGTTCTTAAAGTGGCAGTGCTCTTAAGTGCTTGCAGATAAAAGTGTTTTTCTCAAGTTGTGACATCAATTTATAGATCTCTGTAATATAAGGAAAGTTCTTTGATTTAACTTGATTTATGAAGCAAAAGCACTCCTGGTGTCTTCAGAAAAAGCATAGGAGTTTACAATAAACACAAGATAATTAACTAATTTTGCAGCCAGTTACTCTCCTGAAATCACAATTAGAGAAAACAAACATGACCTCCCACTTCCCTTTTTATGCTACTTAAAATTCCTTCTTCTTTCTTCCATTTCACTGGCTCACCTTTCTTTCAACATCCTCTCACTGGAGAGATTCCAGTGAGAAACTTCTATGGCATTACTTTAGGGAAGACATTTTCAACTTTACACCCCTAGTCCCAACACTCTGTTTCTCTACTCAGCTGCTGTAGGAGTAGTCACAGAGGAACATGAAGACACACACACACTAAAATGAACCTGAACCAATGGTGTATGACTCTTGCAGGCCTGCCATAAGCAGTACAAAATCTGGCTGAAATGTGTTATGTTCTACCCTTCCAGGGCTCAGCACAATGTTGTTTTGTTTTGGTTTTTTTTTCTTCCCTGATGCATGCTCTCTAATTGGAAGTTATTTAACTGCTAGGAAAACAAATCTCTGGTTATATTTAACTGGCCATGTCCCAGATGAACAAAACACCAAAGGATAAATGAATTGTTTCTTTAGGCACAGATAGATTACTAGATCTACTTAAGGGGACAGGCAAAAAGCTAGAGGAGAGGAAGACATTTTTCTCTCTGGATAACTGGTACACACAACAAGAGGAACAGGATTTAGAAATCAAGATCACTGTTCTGTCTCCTTCAAATGGCACAATGGGAGGGAGATAAGTAGCATACCTTACCTAAACCTGATTTAAGGCAGGCAGGAAGAAGAGAAATGCTGTGGTTTTAAACTCAAGCAGTTTGAAGAGGACATTTAGTTTAAGCCTGCTTCATGTGGTGCCTTCAGTATGCACACCAAAGCCATTCCTTAAAAGCATTTACACACATGGAGGCCTACTTCACGCATCTCAGACAAATTCAGGCATAACAGCTACTCATTAATCTCAGTCCTGGTCTCACCTTGGAGGTGACCAGCTAGAAGCCATATGTTTACAGGCCTTCAGCACTCGAGTTGTTATGCAGGCTTTGGAATGAATCATATTTCTGGATCTAGGAATCTCAGCTCCGTGTAAGGAAATTCCTCATCTAGGTCCATAAAGGCAACAACTTTATAAACCACAAAATATAAATTACAAAACTCTCCATAATGCAAATGCATAAATCCACTGTGTGTCCTACTCTTTAGTGGCAGCCCTTTTCTCTCAATCAGATAAAATGAACCAAAAGTGAAAAAAAAGACAAAAACCAAAACCCCAAACCAAATCAACAAACAAAAAGAAAGGCAGATAGGGGAGAACAAAAATATGAAAGTCCTTTTAAACAAGGACCCTCTGTCTGAAAAAGTCAACTAAAAGTCAATACACTGAAGGCATATTTACTGGGGAGGAAGAGGGGGAAGAAAAGCAGTCAGAGTATGATTATTCTTAACTTCTTCAAGTGCAAGAACTTGATGGCATCCAATGAAATTACCAGGGAGATTTAAAAGGAAAAGAAAATACTTCCTCTCCACAGTAAATAACACCCTCTGTCCAGGGTGAGATTACAGACTAATCGCTAATTGAGATTAGAGTTTAAACACATTTAGAGAAAAAGATTTAAAATTTATGAACGAAAAAAGATCAATGAAGGATTGTGAAAACAAGATGCAGATACAGCTGCTGGCAACAGAAGTTTCATTCACTAGTTACACATACATTCCCCTAAGGCAGTCACTACTGGTCATTGTTTAAAACCAAAAACTGGATTACATTGGGTCTGGTCCAACACTGACATTCACATAGGAAAGCAGGCTTAAGATCATTAGCTGACAACTACAGCAAACACAAATTTCTATATGGATTTACCACTAGTTAAAAAACAGCGGTACTGCAATGTCATCCATAAAGTTCGGAGATAGCCTACTAAAAACCTCTTGGAAGAGAAAAAACTCACCTTCTACTTTCAAAACTGCAATGAACCAGATAGCAATTTGTGCAGTGAATTGCAGAACTGCAGTGGACTGGACAGCAGTGAAACATAACGCACTGTCATGACCCCTTACCATCTTGAACTGAAATCCTGACAGTGATAAGCCTACTTTTCTACACCTTTTTCTCCTAGGCAAAAAAAAATCAGTTACCACTGACAGCATACAGCAACTTGAAGAAAAAAAAAAAAGAATATCTTGAACTGATGAGGAATTTTGAAAAGTTGCAGTATTTTTGAACATAGTGTCTTCTTGTATTCTCATTGTCTATGTCTTTCTCAGAAGGGGGATGCTCAGAAAAGAGAAAAACCAGCCTTTTCACAAAACTTCTGATTCATATGCTTGATCTATCATCCCCTTAGTACATATTTTGCCTCCTCCATATCTGGCAGAGAGTAGGTCAGTTATGAAACTTCTGTGTTGCAGGGTCCATTTTGCTACTGTTCTGTTCTAGGCTTAAGCAACTCCTCAGTTGTAAATGAGGCACTCGAAGGCTGCAGCAACTTTTAAGAATCCAATCTTATGACAGTGTAGCATAGATCTTAACAAAAATATCCCAAGATAACAAATTCTAATTGAATAATCAGCTATAAAGAAAATGAAAATACCTAATCCTCTTTCACTGCATGTTTACCACAGCTGCTTCTTTAATTCAGCAGTGAGAGACTAGAAGGACATGCAACAGCAATGGAAAACTTTAAAAAGAATACTCAGCCTTTAACAGACTTTAGCCATCAGTACTAAGGAAACCCTCTTGAGAAATGAAAAGCATAGGAGAAAAATAATAAAGCACAACTATCACTGAAATCTCAGACAGCTAAGAAGGAGAATTGCATTCTTCTTCCACATACTTAGGTATTTACTGATACTTTTGTTCCTTTGCTTCTTGGGTGGCAGTTGTCTTAAAGACTTGTTTGGGTTAACACACTTCCAGAAAGCAAAGCAAACAGGAAACACAAAGGGATAGAGCACAAAATCCCAAGGAGCTCTCACAGGAGAGGATAACAAAGATCTAATTACACCAAGATTTTCCTCCACAAGGACTCAGTCAGACATCATGTACATGCAAAAAGACACCAAATATTTCTCCTTAACCATTCTTAAGTTATCCTTTAACATAAAAAGCAATCTTAAAATCAGCAAAAACATTAAAACAGTGTTTTACCAATTATCCCAGATAATATCTTCATTCTTACTTGAAGTGAATGCTAACAGCAAATAAATACAAATGTAGTTCAAATGCATGGTTTCACCTGATCAGATGAGGGGTGAGAGTCAACACCCACAGGAGAGAAGAATGAGAGGGCGGCAGTTTTGGTACAAGGCAGAGGATACTCAGAACATGTGGCCTGCAAGTGTCTCATTATAAACTGTTCTGGAAGTATTCTATGACAAAATGTTGGGCACCACTACAGAACTGAAAGATTTTGAGGTCAGTGTAGCTACATGGGTTTGAATGGTCATCACTCCATCTGAGTAGATGTCAAAGGGCTCTTCAATCTACATCTGGTGCAACAAAATTTGCATCAGACAAACTAGGTTTTCCTGCTACATAAAATTTCCTATTTTTCTCCTTTACTACTGTTTTGCTTGACAGAAGTTCTTCAGCTTTATTGGCAACTTTCTAAACAAGAATACTTGGCGGAAACAGCCAATTACTCCACAGAAGGAGTATTTTTCCTTCTGCTACATGTATTTGTTAAAAGGGAAAAGAACCTGTGAGAAGCTTTGCTTTCAACACAGCACTATGGAAAGCAGACAAAAAGCTTACTGCTTCCTGAATATAGGAAACAATACTCTTCTCAGCACACCAAAACCCCAAGGAAGGTTCCAGCTGTGAAATAAGGGAGCTTGATGAGTTCTGGAAGAAATTTACCAACTAACACCACATTTCATCAAGTACAACATAAGATGTTGAGGATCAGTTTTATCCAGATCATTTTTCTCCTGTCATGGAAAGAGAACTACAAAGTTTCTTTAAACCAAGTTGTTAGCACAAAACCCCCAATTTTTAAAAGGGCAATACATCTAATGCCACAGCAAACCCAGAAAGTGCTTTGGCACATCCATGTTCCAGTTATGTTTGCTGTCTCCTGAAATCTCATCCCATTCCCACTAAAACTCCTGACTTTTAAAACAAAGAAATTGATAGAAATCAAAGTTTCTCTGGAAGTTTAAGTAAAAGAAACCACACTGTTCCCAAAGGGATTAAAATATGGAGAAGCCAGTTTGATCCAGAGAATTGAATGATCACAAAAGCAAGTGATTATTTCCATTGTAATGTTTACACCAGATATTGGCTGGATTCCTGCTCACATTTCTTTAATTATGCCTGTATAAACAGAACTATTACACATCCAATTCAGTATCATCTACAGTTTAGGGAAGAGATGTCTGTAAAAAAAAATACTCTCATTAATGAAACAGCATTTTACAAAGGGTCACTGAAAGAATGAGAAGTCATCTCCACCAAGCAGCTGAACCTCACAGAGCTGCAGGGTTCGGTGAGAATGACCTAAGCTGCAAGCACGTTAATACACAGTCAGCTTCCTTCTCAGCATCCTGTCAATACCACCAGGGGCTGGTCTTATTTCATTTACATATGCCATAAAAATCCTTCCCGGAGAAGAATATTACATTACCGTATGCAGATTTTCAGCTAGGAAACTGAACTTGAGGACAGCACTCATGAGACTCAGCTCTCTCAAAAAAAAAAAACCCCACAACAATATCTTGTATGGGAAGAAAAACGAATAAAGTAGACAGTAAGTTAGCAGACATTTATTCTGCACGTCTTTTTTAACACTTTCTGTTCATAAAGACAGTAAATGTCTGCACCAAAACAAGACAAAAAAATAAAATGCAGAAGTGCAGCAGTGACATCTTTTTATTCTGGTACGTGAATGAATAAATTAACACCAGCATTCCTCAATGCACCAGCATCCTGTCAGACAGCTGCCCTGCCAGGAGACTCCATTCTCAATGTCTGAAAAAGCTAAGCCTGATATCCTGGCCAGTTTTAGCCCTTGGGCCTCTCCTAGAAGATCCTGTTAATTATGCCAAGGTCTGTTAAAGTTATATGCAGGGTTCTCTCAATACATGTCTACTCAGCTAAGACCAATAGTCCTCCAGTACTTTTAGTTTGTCAGGTCTCCAAATGGAACAAATAAAACCAACAGAGAGATACCAAGTGTCCCTTCAGCAACCGATTTACCACCACTGAATTACTGAACAGAACGCCACAAGGAAATACAAGCTTTCCACTTCCTAATGCACAGCATCACTGGATACCCATACTGCCTGTCTGGACACAGAACTAATCTCCCATATGCTCCTACTGCCTTGACACTACTGCCTACAACAGAGATTTACACAGCTGGTGTCAAGGAGTTCATTATCCCCACAGATGGAGCAGCAGGCTTTCAGACTACCAGAAGCCTGTACCCCAGGGCTGAAGGGGATGTGAGAAAAATGAGTAGTTCAGAACAGTACAGCATGATATGAAAAGGAAAGCAAAGGGAAAGGCCAAAGAAGGTGAGAAAGCAGGCACTGCAAATCTCTCAGATACACGTACCCAAAAGCAGGAACTGAAATATCTACAGCTTCCACTGTTCAGTAAAAACCCAAGGACAAGCTGAGGGGCCTTTGTGAGAAGGAAAAGAAGGGAAAACCGGGATAGGGGGAGAAAAGGAACAAACTACTAAAAGGTCATGACATCAGACGTTGCAGGATTTAAACACAGACTGAAGCTATTTCCTGTTCTAAAACTGAGAGAAAGTATTGATTAGTATCAAGGAGACTGATTTAGGATAACATAAATCACACTTCGCAAGAGTTGAAATGTCAAGAATGTTTTAGCTTTTAGAAAAGGATGGGGTTTTGGTTTTTTGGTATTCCTTCAGTATCAGCTAAATAACAGACTAATGCAGCAGTAGAAAACAGTTGAGGGTTTGTTGTTTTGGGTGGGTTTTTTGTTTGTTTGGTTGGTTTTTCGTTTTTTGTTTTTTGGGGTTTTTTTCCCCCTGAAGAACAAAATGGAATCTTGGTGGCAAAGATAGTTTGAGACTTTTAGATTACAGTAAGCACAAAGATAGTTTTCAGTGAAATGGCAAAAAAACCCCAAACCTAAATACACATCTTTTCCAGGCAAGAAGTGCTCTATTTGTTACATTTGGTATTTTTCTTTCATTTAGATGCATTGATATGTAAAAAAAAAAAAAAAAAAAAAGAAAGAAGAAAATTTAAACACAAATAGCGTTGCATTGAAATTTTTTAACACTTGTTTTCATCACTGAGTTCATATGGCTGTTTGCTTTGTATCACATTCCTTTAAAGAGTTTTTAAAAGAATATGGTGTCTGTTGCCTGCCTTTTACCTCTGCCAGTCCTCTCCATAAAACAATGCTAGTGCTCACTGATTCCAGCATAAATAATTTTCTCTGACACAAGTGCACTGTACTTGTAAAGACTTCCCTCAACCACAAGTTACCACCACACATTTAACAACTGCATCCCTTTAGCCGTGTCTTTGCCACATCACCCCACACATACACATGGAGATGATGGGGTTTGTCTATTATCACTATCCCTCACCAATTTAAGAAAAATTTGATCACTACTTGTTAATATAAAGTTACAGAAACAAACAACTGAAACAGCCCAAAGTAGCCAGACGTTTGAGCAATAGCTAGTGATGCAACACAATAAAGCAAAACTATAGTTCCACGTTCTAGTGTCATCTCCAGTCTGACACACAACAGCAGTTAACTCTCCTCAGACAAGTCCTTCTTCTGTTATTTACTCTGTGTAAAACACTGGCCTTGAGGCAAATTACCCCAATATGTTCGCAGGCTTCCTTGCAGCTGACTGAAGTATCTTCTGTTCATTGCAGCTCATGGCTGGATGCACACCACTTTCATCAACACATCTATGACTACCTCAGTCTTTTTATCTTTCTGTTCCTTAGTATTACACACCTCACTAAGGTGTTACCTGCTACCAACCAACACAGACTCTGGGAAATGGGGCTTTAACTCAGAGTTCTGAATAAACTCTGCAATCTCAAAAATAGAGGGAACTCCCCTGAAGAAGTTCTGCTTTCGCTTAACATAACGTCATTTTGATAAACAAAGTGTCATCTGTGAACACACTTGACAAGAATGCCGCTCACATGCACAGGTTAATGGCTCTTTCCTTAAATCACTGCCATGCCTACAGTCCACTTGCACTGCCTTCTGATCTACCATACCTACAAACAGATTTTGTCCTCACTTTGTAGCAGAAATGAGGTGTGGGTGTGTTGGGATGATCCAGCTGTAGAAGCATGGTCCTGTGTTTTGGTGTGTGCTTACCCCTACACTATAAATCCCAGCTGTGGAGTTGGAAATGTGGAGGTCTGACCTGCACATCACCTCTTGAGCCCAGTGGTCTGCTTTCTCTCCTATTAGCCTCAAACGACTTTGCATAAAAGCCTGAGCTCAACAAGCTTTTCAGACCCATGTCAAGCCACAGATGAACATGCATACCTTACAGACCATAGATCCACACGTCTTAAAACAGTGTGCAGAGAACTCTGCAATTTGCAGATCTGATGGAGTTGGGAGAAAGAATTCCACCCAACTTAAATCTCCCTGGGCTCATGTAAGATCTTTTAGAACAAAAAAATAGCAGGTACTGGACACCTAAAAAGGGCAAGTTTCCAATTCCTTTAATACCTTGGTTCCAGTCTTCACACCTACACTTTCCATACTAAAAAGCAACAAAAAGCAATGCTTGTTCCTTTCAAGATTAAATTCATGGTTCTTACTTAATAAAAAAAAAAAAACCAAACGAAACAAAAAAAACCCAACAAAACCACCATCAAAACAAAAACCCCCAAAAAACTGAAAAAACAATAAACAAACCCCAACAACCAAAGAAACTCCCCCAAACCCCACAAACCTAAATCAAACCAGCAAACTAAAAAAACCAAAACAAAACACTAAAAGAAACCCAACCAAAACCAAATCACAAACCAAAAAATCCCAAGACAAACAAACTCACAGCACAACAAAACAGCAACTACCAAAAAACAACCAATTAAAACTAAAAGCCCCACAAGTACTTATGATCCCTGCTTCCACCGCTGAAGTGTCCTCCCTACATTTTTATAAGAATTAATTACAACTCATAAAACATCTTCCCTTTGTTCTACAGGTCTCATGCAGGTATTTTTCACACATATAAATGTACTTGAATCTCTTAATATTTCAATCAAGCATTCTTTGGACTAAAGGACTTTTGTTGAAGAGAAAAAAATAAAACTCTGTTAGAGATTTTTAGAGTTAGGCAGATTTCAAAGTCATTCAATATCCTGAAGCAAGTCATCTTCCAGCAGTATGTCCAGCTTTCATTTTAACACAATTTAATAGGGAATCCAAAGCCTGTTCCACTGAAACATTTCCTGGTTCAAACCTGATGTTTCATCCAGCCCAACGTCCTTGGACTATGGCATACTATGTACACTTTTTTTCCCTGCCTTGATGCAACTATTCTGATTTAATTTCTTTTACTGACTTGACTGCTTCACAACTTTTGATGTCCACCTTTGTGCAAGGTTTGGAAGCACCAGTTACATGGATCAGTTCCCCAGTGGTCTGAAATACATCTCCTGATTTGCAGTACTTGTGCCCAGTGGCATAAACCCTTACCAGCAGCATTTAACCCTGCAATACAACTTGGAAGAGCCATCTGACTGCATCCACCTGTAACTCCAGAGCCTTTCATGAAAGTCTTTCAAGAAGGATGTTGCATGGCTACCCAATCCAATCCTACACTATCCCAAAACATCAAAGATTACCACAGAATCATCTGGTGAAGCCACATCTATGTTAAGACCCAGGCAAGCTGGACCAGAACAAGATGCAGTGAAAATTTGGTTGGGGTCCCCTCCACTGCCTGCATACACAACTTCCCCCCAAATCCCACCTGTTACACATAATATGAAGAACTTAATTAAACTGCAAAGTGGTGGTAAAGGTATTCTAAAAGGGCGGTTTCTGGTTCTGTGCTGTAAAACACTGAGCAGGGCTGGGTCCATGGGGCCCCTGCTGAGCTTCTTTCCACCTCCAGTGAGAAAATTCGTATGACCAAGATACTTAGCCTAATCTCTAATGCCTTCCCAGCTCGGAAGCATATTATCTTTTAACTGGTTACAGAACAGTCTTGACTGTGGTTACCTAACTCAATCTATCACAACATAAAGCAATATAGAAACATACACTTTTTTAAAACCTTAAAAAAAAAAAACCGCGCAAAAACTTATTACCAAAGCTGGTAAATATTTTGGCTGGAAGGGGAAGTGATGGTGGGGGACAGGCCAAATACTTGTAATAAAGCCAGAGCGAAACCCATATAAATTAAATAAATACCAGAAGAATCAATGGCATAACCATACAGTTGATTAGAAAAGTATCAGGGGGAAAACAGTAGCTAGCTTAGCACAGGCTTTGTCTTGCTTGTGTTTTCAAGCCTGCTATCCATATTTGTAGCCAGCTGTTCCTGTACCACAACACATTCCCCCGCTAAATCCCACAGAGGACTGCTCTGTGTGTCACACTTTGGGAAGAAGTGTCTCAGACAGATGTCAGTTCTCACATTCCTCAGTACTTTAGGCAAGCACTGAGCATCTCTCCTCTTGCCTGACTGCCTTCTTTCCCCTTGCTGGTCAGATCTTCTGTGTCTGAGAATGCAAGTGTCATAACAAGGGCAAAAGATCCATTAAATTGATTTGTGTAAATTGGCCAAATTAGGAAACAAAACATTTCTGCTGAGGGCTATTTCCCTCCAGATAAGAGAGTGTTGTTTACTCTCTAGTAATAATTAAATTCCATCTCGGTCATCTCTGGAGCACAGACACTGTTTTGTTTTACTAGCAATGCTTGGAGGAGGAGCCTCTTGGGAGATGAAGTTTTGGGCGATGGAGGGCAGTGGAAGACAGGGAGGCTGGAACTGTATCTTGTACTTTCACTGCTTTACACTGTGCACTACAACTTCCAGCTGAAAGAAAACCAACCCACCGCTACTTCTTCTCACTGCTGCAATAAATTTCAGGCAAGTGCTCTGCATTTCATTCTGCAGTATCCAACTATCCATACTGCATGTAAAGGGGGTTCAGTGCCTTTCTTCTCAAAAAAATCCATGCAGACTTTGTGAGTCTTTCTCCTTGTGGATATGAGAAAAGCCATACGCTTTTTCATTATAGTGTAAGCAAAGATACTTTCACCATCCTGAAAGAACAGGCAAAAGCACTATTGCCTACATAGATTGAGCAAAATTTTCTGTAATGCTTCTGTAACTCAATATAATAGGACAGTTAATTTCAGCAACAGGCAACTAATAGCAGAAAGGCAGAAATTTTATGTAATATTCTACCTTATTAATTTGCTATGAATAAGGCTGCACCAGAGAAAAATCATCCCATTATTAGAACCCAGAAAGCAAAATCCTCTTCAACAGCTCTCAAAGCACTTGTACACAAATAATCTCAGGAACTCAGCCAATACTACAACAGAAACTGATGAATTCATCATCATTCATTGGAAGAGAAAAACATAAAGTCCTGAGGGTCCATTTACACAACAAAACCCCCTAGATCCATTTATTTTAATTCCCAGACATAATGGAAGAGCAGTATAGTTAAATCCAAAAAAGATACAATGCAAATAATTTTGCAAATAAATATCATGTAAACAGCAAGTATTCTCAAAGACTTTCTTGGAGTTCTGCTTTGGAAAGCTATTACACTAACTATCAGCTTTCAAACAGATGAGCATTACAAAAAGTCTCTAAGACTGCTCAAGATGGTTAAACCAGTCAAAAGATCATTAGAAAGATGACAGTTGTGCCCAATCTTTAAGGGAGAAACACGTTCAAGCCTGCAGGTAACCACTTCTTTGCCATTTTAGATATGCTACACATCCTTTCACTATTATTTGTTATAAATAACAGCATCACCGCACAAACTTGATTTAATATCTTAATCCCACATTGCATCAAGCACTCAGCATCTAATAGATGTTTAACACTTCACAGAATCAAGTTGCAAAGAGAATTTTATTTGTAAGTCTTTAAACCACATCTAAAGCCAAGCTTATAACCCCAGATGACACAATTTAATACCTGGTAGAGAAAGGAAAATGTAGGGAAAAACACTGAAAAATACCGGGGAGAACAAGAAAGGGCGAAGGCATTGTGGTGCCTGCCTGGCAATCTGCTAGTTCCTTCCTCCTCCTTTTGACATGGCTTAAAACAGGAAAGGGTTTTACTGCTCTTTAACAGCCCAAGTCCCCTGTCAGACCAGCACTCACGTAGCCCTTTCCCCAACATATTACCACACAAATTGAGCACTACTCCCACATCACCAAGTGAAATCAAGTGAGGGGCAGAGCCTTGGCTGTTTCTAAGAGCTTTATTATTGCAAAGATCAAGGAAATTTGAAACATTTCCAGAAAGGACACCACTGCCCATTCCTGAGCAGGCATTTCCCTCTGATTTGTAGTTGTGGAACAAAAGAAAAAACAAATGTTCACTTACTCCTCATATTTATGTGGTATTAGTTACCTTTACGGAATCACCTTCATCAAGGGTCCAGGATCCTTTAGACCGTGGCAGCTGTTGGGTGGATCAGCAAATCCATGTCTGAGGTTATGTATCAGTGGCTGCATTCATACTGGAGCGCAGACTCACTTGAGTTCATGAAAAACTGCCCCATCTCTACCTTATTTTAAACCTTTGTGGCGAAGACAAAACTTAATAAAGCAACACCTCCTTTACAGCCTTTCAAATCACTTTGTTGTGTCACAGTGTTCTGGTATCACACCTATCAGAGCTTTATACAACTTCTAAAACTGAGTAGTTGCTCCTGTTGAAATAGTTTGGGGAATAGAACTAGATTGTTAGCATTAAACAAAACAGATAAGCAACCTGATCTTTCAAGTCGTTATTCATCAGGGTTGATTTCAAGGCAGATTTACATTTGTTTCTTCTATAAGAGATCCTAAGAAAACAAACAAACAAAAGCAAGGATGTGGCCAGCAGGAAGAGAGAGACTAATTTTCACCTGTAAAACCACTTTCAGATAAATACTATGCCTGGTAATACAGTATACATGATGAGGCTGCCATCCTCAGGGAATTGAGGAGGTATTGCAGCTGACTTCCAGAGAGGATTTATGCCTGGACCTCCAGAGAATAACTCATGTAAATTAATCCCTCAGGGACCGGCTAATAAGACAAATATTAGAATGCCCTAAATTGTCTTCAACATTATCTTCTTTAATCCCAGTCACTCCCAAATGTTAGACTATAACTAGATTATGGGATCATTCAAGTCTTTCACTCCTAGTGCTGTACAGACAGTTCTCCAGTACATTTCAGAACAAAAGGCTTCTTGAACTGTCTGACAAATGCTGTCTGACAATTATGCACACAACTCAACTGGCAAGACAACGAAGAGAAAGAAATTGAAGGTTTTTAACTTTCAACTGCCACAAAGAGGACTAGCATAATTTGATCCGATCAGGGCTAAAATGTTACATATAAGTAGGGAAACAAGAACTAAAACCATTGCCACCACTTTTGATTTTCGATTGAACTTTCATAGTTTTTCAGTTTCAGAATACAGGGATAGCTTCCATACCACTTAAACTTTTGCTCCTTTTGGTGAAGGAGAGGGAAGTCAGAAAACCACACAAATTTGATTTTAAAATTCTGTTATGTTACCTTCCTTCCATGCTGTACAAGTAGTAAAGACTGTGAAAAACACATTAAAAAAGAAGAACTCCTTAAATAAGCTGTTTAAAAGAAAAAAGAAGTGTTTACACACATTAGCAGTAGACTGTGTGTTCAGGAGCATTCAACATCCTGAATTCCAGACAACGATAATATTTGTTAGAGAGAAATGGTTAGTGAAATCAAGTTTAAAAAGGCATTCACCTTTTAAATGGATTGCTGCCATCAGAAGCTAATCAGTTTAATCACAGATAGGCCTGGGTTAAATAAATATGTAAGTTAATTTAGAGTGTCTAAGAGAAAGGTTACTATAAAAAAAAGAGCATTTTCTCTACCTGTGTAAAGTTCTGAAGCTATTGATACTCAAAACTGTCTACTGATGCACCTAAACTCCAGTCATCACCAAAACAAAAAGACCCCAATTTACAACTTGTGATTTCACTAGCCAGCAAAACTCAGCCAACAGATCTGATTATGAATATAATCATAAAACTGATAATCCATTTACTGCAAACTATTTACTTGCACTGAGCTTTCAAAAGGCATGCATTATTGTGCTAAAAGGAATTAATAACTCAGTGAAAAAGGCACAAGTCATAACAGATACTGTATTTGCTTGCACTTTTTTATCTCATTTATGTACACTGCTTTTTTATCTTTCCAGGCAAATGTCACAGAAGAGTCACTAGCTGGTAAAGCTGGGTAAGATATTTTCTTTCTACAAACAGTAAAAAAAAAAAAATTATTAGAAAGACTTGTTTAAGGTTGTTATTTCAAACTGTATTTTCTCCAATAAGCTTTCCAACTCAGTTACCTGATTCAGTAATTACTCACCACCTCAATATTGTTCATCAAGAAAATTATCAATATTTTGACAATAAATTAATGTTTAAACCTCACTTTTTTTTTTTTTTTTTAATTCCAGCTTAACAGGAGTGTTATAATTGGGCACAAGTCTTATTCTACAAGTCAAGAAAATGGTGTTGTCTGTTCTCCATACTGGCCAGAGAGAAGCTGTCTGCTGTACAGTTCACACTTTATGTTTCCCCTATTGCTTCCATCACTGGAAGCTCCAGCACAACTATGACAGACCCCAGCCTGTAGAAACTGGATCTCCCCAACAGATCATAGACTCAAGAAATACTCCAGATCACTGTATGAGATTGGAGCAATCTCTTTTTTAAACCCCTGCCCACCCTATGAGTGTATAAGCTACATGCAGAACTGTGGAAGCCTTTTCAAGAACAACTTTTTTGTTCATCGTGAGGTTACTAAGCTGTAACCTGGGATTCTTCAGTACAAATCTACTCTGGATTCTCAGGAAGGAGCCATACTTCATACCTGCAGGTCTGAAAACAAAATTGGAATCCCTACTCCCACCCTAATCATCTTCCGCCAGCTACTAAAATTCTTTTTACTTCTGCAAATGCCCATTTCTCACACAACAAGAAATGCTGCTTCCAAGAGACCAGCATTCACTATCAAACTCTGACCTTCATTAAGTCTTGATTTTCAATATTCTTCCTTGGCTTGCCTATTAAATCTTAGAAACCAAGTGGCCTATCCTTTACACTTCATCACTAATCTCTCAAGCTCCCCAAATATCACTTTTCCCAAGCTTATTCCCTTTCTGCTCTCTATACTTTCCATAAGCATCTCTGTAGGCACTCCATTCTCCAGATTTTCAGTAGAACAACCCCTCTGTGACAAAATACAGATAAAATATCCATGATTTAGCATGCAGCAAGTAGGGTTCACAATGACATTCAGAGTCACCCTGTAACAACTGCAAGCAACACAAAACCCATCACGCTCACCGGCTGTCTTTTATATGACTGGCTTCTTGGCAGAAGTTTATGAACTGCCTGATGCAAAATCTCCTGCTGGAGCCCACCCAAGTTCCATCCTTTGTTAGCTGGAAGTTTATTCCCTTTTTCAGTACTGGCAAAACTCAATATTACAGCACTTCTGAAATTACTGGACAGTTTGTCAAATGCAAGACATGAAGAAATATTCTGAGCCAATGGTAAGGCACACTGATGGCATTAGGACTTAACTCAAACCAGAAATTTGAAAGGTTTAATAGTAATAAATCCTTAAAATACTTGAATTATTTGACAGAAAAAGTGGAAGGCTTTGAAAACAATCTAAAGAAAGTCATTTTTCAAAAGATAAAAAGTAAATGTTAAGTACTTTGTGTCATGTTTGTCTGTCTTGATTACCTATGCTAAATCAGGCAGAATATAACAGTGGACATTTTGGAGAAAACCATCAAATATTTTCTATTAAAGTGTTTAAATTTACCTTTACAATGTGCATGATCAATTTTAAAATTGCTAACATTGGATTTCCTCAGTATTACATGTTTTATTAATGTCATTTATAAAACAATGCATTCCCCTAGTTGTAATAACATCAAGCATCAGTTGAAACAGCAACTAGTAAAATGTTTTTGGCAAGACTGACAAGTATAGCACCAGCAGATCCAGAAGTGCTCTGTTCCCTGAAAGCTAATGAAGTTCTGAATCGGGACCCACTGAAAGTGCTCCTGACTCCACCCAGCAGAGCACAGAAAACTACGACGTAACTACGCCTTGCCTACACAGCTAAAGGGTGTTATAATGTAAAAATACACTGGAGATCATTTGCTTGCTTCTCTGAAATACCCCACAGGCACTGTGCACACACCCACACAGACTGGGGAGGGGAGAACAATTGGCGTCTCCCCTCCTTCTCCAGTGAGTGCCCTATAAACAGAATGGGGAAAAAAAAAAAAATCTTGGTTCACTGAGCCACTCACTAAGAAATATTTTGAAACAGTAGTTTGCATAAACACCAAGTAACAATAGGCTAAACTGCAGCTTAGCTCAGGGCATAAAATGTGATAACTAGCTCTTTGTGAAAGAAACTTAACAAATGAGTTTGGTTTCTGAAGTATTAAATGTCCTCATTTGTTTTAAGTCCTAAGGGATATGGCCCCTCAGCATCTCTGCAGAATCAGACTGCCGTTTGGAGTAGCATCGTCTTATTAACAATAGCCTTGGATTTGTTGCAGTATTTATGACCCAATTTTAATTCTTAGCCATAGTCTTCAGCAGGAATAAAAAGTCAACACTAATTACAGCTGCCAAAGCACGTCTCTGAACTAGTACAGCCGAAGCAGACACACAGCCAGGTAAAACATGCTGAACAAACTTCTCCCATATAAAAAAAAGATGCCAGCTCTCTCTCTTCACTAAAACACCCTTTTTTTTTTAAGCTTGTTTTTATACTGCCTGCTAAGACTTAACCACTCCATACTTAGTACTTGTCATTCTCTCTGAGCTTGCAAAAAAATCCCCATTTAGTATCAAATTCTGAATTTAACTGATGAGCTGTTTCACCTCCTCTTTTAAATCATTAGTAAGACACTCAATCTGAGCTTGGTATTTATCCTACAAATACTGTTCTCTGCCTTGTAGCTCACATTACTGCCACATCTACTATTTTTGCTTTAAGTCCTTCAGCAAGTTTCTAGTCCATGGAATATTTAGGCCAATAAAGTTGGAGATTTTTTTCCCAAGTTTTACGAGGAAATGCTTCCAAATGGCTTGCCTGAAGTATTTGCCACATGCAGCATTTCTCGACCTGCAAAATACTGTAATCTGATGTTTTTATAAGGAGATAGTATGGTTTTTCATTTAATCATACCACAGCTCATCTGTCACAGCTCTATTACTTTCAAGTCTACTCGAGATGTAGCCTCCAGTACTGGTGTTAACATTTTATGTAAGGATGGATGCAGAATTAACACCGAGGACTCTTACTGTCAACATACCTAGAGGGAGCCAATTTCTTTGCAGCACATGCTGGCAAGCAGATACAGCCTGGCTGGAGAAGCCTAGACTTCACACTATGCAGTTCATCCTGTTGAAGAAGCTGGTGGCAGCTGCAGCTCAACTACTTTCAGCACCTAAGCCAGCCAGATACCTTACTAATTTCAGAGCCAAACAACAGTTTGCTCTTGTACTTTAAGATATTGGTGCTGCATTTCTTTATCCTATCTGTTGCCATCACCAGCCTTTCAAAACCCACTTGCTAATTTTGTAAATTAGGTTGCTAATCCCTTTATATTTAAAAACAAAGCTACTCTTCATTTGCAGATGTCCTTTCACTATTATTGTGAAACAGATTCCCACCCACGTATCTGCAGAACCACTCCACTGCCTGAAGCCACACTGGAACAAACAAGATATGAATACAGCCTCTCACTGTGCAAAGCCTGCAGGAACACCTCCTGATTTTGCAGAGAGCTGAGAAGGCCAGGTGTCTCAAGTCTCCATAGCAAATTGGGAGCACAAATCAGGTATTCAGACTTCTGAAACCAGCACCACAGACACTGAGCCATCCAGTTACTTTTACTGCTCCTTGTAAAGTCTTTAGAATAGGAAAGACAAGAAGTTAAAATAGATTCTCAACTGTCTCTAGCCAGAGATGGCATTTCCACCTCTGTATCTGAGCACCTGCAACCTGTCAACTTCAGCATTATAACTTCACTTCCATATAATCAAGATGCTTTTTCTAATTGAGGTGTGACTAAGCTACTTGCAGATTCCACCTTTGCAAGTTTGTGTTAAATTGGAAGAGACATGACAATTCCATTGACTTAAAGAGTCAAATCCACGTGATTCACGTGCCTATATAACACATTACACTATATAATGCATATAACAGCCTTTATGTCGTTGGCACTTTACGTTCAACATTCCAACAGGATCTTCTCATAACCAGGAATGAGATATCTTCACCAGGAAATGTGGTCCCAGAGCTCTGATTTCATTGCTAAAGAGTCCCAGGTAAAGTATTTATTCCCGTCACTGTCCCTACTGCATGAACAATAAGACAAAAGCTCACAGTATAGGAATTCTTAACAAACCATCCGACAGACCATCCTTACTAAGAAGAATTACTTAGCACTCATACCTCTTCCTATTTCCCCCCCCTCATTATACTTGAAAGAGTTGAGAGAAGAATTATCAGTAGTTTGTATGCAGTTTGCAGGTTCCTTTAAAACCACTAGAATACAGGAACAAAAGGAGCAAGAGGAACAAAAATCCTCTTTTGTTCAGCAGCTTTCCACTCAATAAAATTCCCCATTTGTCTTTCCTTTCCTAGACTTCTTTCCTCTTGCTAATCAGTGCCAGCCTCCAATTAGAACTGACAATAGAAGAAAGTCTTTTTATGCTTTTCAGTCATCACTACATAAAACACCATACTATACTTCATTCTCCA
Organism: Phylloscopus collybita; assembly: GCA_027886175.1. Lineage (NCBI taxonomy): Eukaryota > Metazoa > Chordata > Aves > Passeriformes > Phylloscopidae > Phylloscopus > Phylloscopus collybita. Next base: position 9,637,279 of record JAJNNQ010000007.1, read on the forward strand.
CTCAGTTCCTTCTTATTCTCAGAAAAAAAAAAAAAAAAACAGAACTTAGAATAAGTTTAGTGGTTTTAATCCTTTTCTCATTCTCAGGCCAAAACCAAAATTCTTTCCAATCCTCCCATTCTGGACTTGGAGCATGAATACTGAACATGAGCTGGGCTTGTTTGCTGCACCTTTGGCTAAATTGCTGCCGCCACCACTGCTCCTGCTCTCTACCATCTTGTAAAATATTGGCTTTTACTGCATATATCCAATAAAAGATAAAAAAATCAGTTTTCCCCTAGACATAACCAACTGGCAACAGCATCACAGATCAGCCTGTCAGCCTGGTATTGAAGACTAAAATCCAAAAATTAACTGAAGGCCCAATGTGAAGAAGGTGGAAGGTATATGAAGAAAAAGGAAATGCAAACACTGATTTTAGAAGAGGAAAATCAGATACAAAAAGGATATTATGATTCTGAAAGATGCAGTTTGTAACATCTGGACACTGTCATCTTATTACATTGCTTTGTTTGTATAAAATGGCTGCCCACTTTAAAACATCAGCACAGGTCAGGAACCCATGCCAGAATCCCACAATAAAAACACCTGTGTTCTTTGAACACAAAAACACAGGACAAATAGTAGGGAGGAATCAGCTGTCATGTATTAATGAAATTGATTTAGAACAGCATCAAAACTCAGCAAAGTCTCCCAGCCAGGCTGAAAGAATCCCTTCCCCTGCTTTGCATTGCCCACTTTCCTAACAAGTGGTATTTTTTCAGCAAAGCTCTCCAGGCTTGCTGCAACACTCTCTAAGTTAAGAGGGTCCAGAAAAAATTGCACTGCTGTGGAGAATATGGAAATAACAGACCTGCCTCCATTACAGCATGGTACACCTGCTCAATTGAGAATTGAAAATGCTCAATTCTTTCCTGTTTTCACAAACTACATCTGTTCCTAGCGTGCCAAGCTACAGAAATTGTTGCTGTGCTTTACATACTTTGAAATACCTCTCTTCCAAGCTGCCAGTCACTGAATGAGCAATGAAGTCTGACCCCTTGTACCACTTGGGGTTCTTCACATGACCCATCTCTAAGCAAAGGACTGCAGACCAAGCATTGGCTTTACCCCCAGAGATGCCTGCAAAAGCAGCCAGAACTCCTGGAACACTCCTTCCCCTCTTAGTAGAGCCATGAACTGCACATCAGGAGCCAACCTTTGATAAGAGGCACAAATACCATTAAAACAGAGCGGAGCTTTTTATATCCTGTAATAGATCCCAACTGTATTGAAACATTAATATTAAGCTCTAAGGACTAAGGATATGGTACTGGGTCCAGGACACATGCTTTTAAAAGGTCCCTACATGCTTATTCATCTAATAAAGCCCAAAAGCTCTAAAGAAGCTGTTGCCATCTGTTTTTTGGACTTAGACATTCCTATACTATCCTCTCCCTACTCCCACCAACTGTTATTTGGAGATAAAAGAGGAAACCAAAACCAGAAAAATTAACACTAGGACTGCATTCTTGAGTCATAACACTCCTGAGTAGTGAAAGGATCTCCAAAACTTTGTAATGTGGTACAGAGTAGGTTGCATTGTGGGCAGAGTTGAAGCTTTAACTCACCATTTCTTTATTTCTGACATTAAATCAAACTCAATTTATTTTGCATGTAGTTCTTTGCAGTGTAATGTGAATACTTTTGTTACCTGCAATTTGAAGTAAATATATTTGCTTTAAACCAATAATTTGAAAGTAGTAGTTGAGGAGGAAAGAATAGTTAAGTGCAAGCTTTCCTTTGATCCAAAGGTCTTCACAGCTGGGACAGTCAGGGACCCCACTAACCATACCACAGATTAGGTTCAGAGCACTTTTTGTCCACATCATATAAGACCTTAGTTTTTTGGATAGACAAAAAAATAGCTTAATGGCACCAGCAGTAATTAAACCAGGTTTATTATGTTTATTAAAAAAATATCAAGTAATGTCTAAGCAGTTCTTTACTTTTCTGTATTAAAATAAAATCAGGTGCAGAGCTTGCTTTGGGGAGGCCTACAGCAACTGTGACATGCTTAAAGGGTCCCCAGCCAATGCCTGTTACTTACAAAAGCAACCTCCACCTTCACCCTTTATTTTAGTTTAGACTATCACCTCAGACAGAGATAGTCTACACTCTCCAGTCCCATCAGGACATCATGTTAACTGCTTTAAAAGCTGAGCTCAAGACCCAATAAGTGACAGTGGGCACTGATGCCCAAGCAGCACACACAATACCTGAAGGTCAATTCCTCCCCAGCCATGACCATGAACTGAACTAAGCAGCCTTTTCTCTGCAGGGAGTATCCTGATGGCAGATCAGAATCCACAGCACTTAAGACTCATATAGTTCCTGAAAACAACTGGTTAAACATTACAAACTGTGCAGAGAGAGGCAGAGATGGGATTCAGCTTCTCAAAGCACACAGTTTCTCACAGCAAGGAGCTCCACAAGCACAGCATGCTCACAGCAGCACACTGCACAGCAACTGCTGGGTCCAATAGCCTCCACTGGGACATGCCCTGCTTTTATGAGGTATGCCAGCCACAATGGGATACCTGTGTTCTGTCCATAGTGATCTTCAGGTTAACCACACCACTTTAAAAACCCAAAAAATAACAACAACAAGATTACAGGAAGAAAAAATACCTGCAGTCTGTTGTTCACAAAGAACCATGTGCAGTCATCTGTTTGAAATAGCTGTACAATAATTACTCACTAAATGTGAAGGTACTTGATATTTTAAAACTCCAAAGCTCAAAATGTGAATAAAAGTCACCTTGTGGTGAAGAAAATCTCTCAAAGAAGTGTTATCATACAGCAAGGTACTGAACCTTTCACAAAGGCAGTGTGCAGTTTTCAGAGTAGCTATTCAGAAGTTTGAGATTCTTTCACCACATTTCTGACCTATCAAAATGCAAAAAATGCTAGTAGTAGTAGTACCGTGCAATAAAGGGACAGCAAGTCACTATGTAATCTGTGGTGTACCCAGGATAGCAGGTACCACAGGTACCTCACTATGTGGGAGACAGAGCACTGGAACAGGCTGCTCAGAGGAGTTTTGGTGTCTCCCTCACTGAGACAGATAATCAAGAGACATCTGGCTGCAATCCTGTGCCATGTGCTCTAGGATGGCCCTGCTTCAGCAGGGAAGTCAGACCAGGTGACCCCACTGTGGTCCCTTCTGCAGTTCAGTATCACCCTAGGTTCATTGTCAGAAGTAGACATGGCCAAAACAGTTGAACAGGGGTTTAGCAGACCAGGTACAGCAGGGCAGTCTCCCAGAACAACTACTATTGTAAACAAGCATGAAGTGGGCTCCTCAGACATTTTTTCTTAAATCCCCACTAGCTACTACACCCATTCAACTAGTCAGACAAAACAAGCAAAATCCATGAATGTGCTAAGAACGCCTGAGCTGAGCAGTTAAAGTAAAAATATTCATTAGACCTTTTACACTTGGGCAGAATAAAACATATCTGCCTTTAAAAGTCTACTCTAACAAAACATCCCTGAACAGCTTAAACTTCCAGCCCACACATGTTGGTTATCAAAAGAAAAAGACATGAGAAACAATGAAGAAGAAAGCTTGCACACATTTCTTCCTTAGATTCCTAAAACCATCTGTACTGAAAAAATAAAGTTAAGTCAACCACCCAGCACCAGGGGAGGGACAGTCACAAGCACCACGGGTTAAAAGCAATCGTGCCTGATTCCTTGAAGGGAACTGCTTACAAGCGTTGCTTGATTTTACTCTTCCAAGATGAAGTTGGAACTTCTTAACCAACAGTAATGCAGCTGCAAAAAACATCTTGCAAAGTAGCAAAACAATCTTGCAGTTGCTTGTTGCTCTGCAGGTCATCCCTAATTCTAAGTTTAACTCACTCACAGTTTTTGTCCTGCGATACCAACCAGTACTCAAAAGTTTACAAAGACCCAGTCTGAGCAGCACAGTATGGCTACTTCCTATTTATAAAAATTATTAAAAATTCAGGTCTCAAAATACGGCTATATTAACTCTAATGGTTTTATGAACTAGTTGGTAGTTTTGACAGCTTTAAGAATACTTGCTGGAGGATTGGAGAATAACACACAAAGGTCCCAAAAGCAACCCTCAACAGAGCCAGGAGATGCACACAGACATCTGATCTGTGGGCAGTGATCTCAACATAATCACCTGGTCCTGGACACACTCATACCATACTATGGCAGTGTACAGAGTCATTCCATCTCCTGACAAAATCACTGACCCACTGTTCCAGGAGACCCATCAGACCATGAAGACTACATTTGGATGATGACCTATCTGTACAACCCAGTAGCCAATCGTATGGAAGCATCTCACTTGGAAGACGAGGAATGTAGAGGAAGAAAGTCTTGGAGAACCTTGGCACTGACTTGGACACCAAATATACCTTTCACCTTCTGCATACAGACAGTTCTGAGCTTAACATTTCACCAGATGAAAGACTAAAGCCAAGTGTAAGCAAATGATTCTACATAAATAACAATCATAGCAGCCATTCTTGAGCTGCAGAGCAGTTCTTAAGACCTTTCAAACTCCACAGAGACCACAAAATCCTGCCTCCCCACTCATCAGATCAGTTCAGCCAGCAACCTCTGAATGCTCAGCACATGCTTCTGAACAATAAGAAGCTCTTTTGCAGAAAGATGACAGGCAATTGAGCTCTCAAATAGATGTCTGCAGCCCAGCTGCATCAAGTTCATAGTTCATCTTCATTTTGGCACCTTGTGTCAAGTTCTGAGTTGTTTTTAGGACTCCTTGGTTCTCCCTATGAGGGCCCACAAGTAACAGCTCTTTCAAGACCACATGTAGGCAAAGAGCCATATATAACACCCTACACAGGTTTAGAAGCTCTGATCAAAGCACTCTCTGTAGCAACTTGAACGTGTGTTTATGTAGAAAAGAAAAGGTTTATGTAGAACATAAATAAAACAATCTTAGGAATGCACAAAGACCACATATCACACAAAGTGAGATGTGACAGAAGACCTGTGAGACAGAACAATTTAAAAGTATAAGTGTGCCATGACATGGAAAACAATAAAGAAAGGATATGAAGGAGCAAGATTTAAAAGAGATCATAGTTTTCACTGTCTATCACTGTCATCTATTCTTGACATTATTGGAGAAGCAAGTTTAGAAGAATAGAAGAAAAAAGCATTAATACACATGCAAAAACAAGATACCAAAGCAGCCTTCCCAAATTAGGGAGGAGCTACTTAAATCTCCATTCTCGGAAAAAGCTTAAGAACAGCCTACTGGTGAATGCAGAATCCAAGTCTCTACCATTTTTACCCTGCCAGTAGTATTCCAAACACAGAATCCTTAAGCTGAATGGTAGCTCTGATACAGCAGAAAATGAGTTTTTCTTCAAGCTCTGGAGTATATCTTTGCAAGTACAGGTAGGTATTCCTCCCTTTTTTTTCCCTTGCCTTTTTTTAGAAGTACTGAGGAGAATTATTAGCACAGAGATAAGATTTTTATTTTTTAAAAGGATGAGTTTAGTATAGCTCTGCATAAGCAAGTGAACATCCCTTATAGACTGCAAAACACAGAGGATGCCACAAAGAATTATTTCCACTGTCTGTGGGCAACTGTGCAAAGTGAAGTCTAATCCCCAAAAAAGCTATTACACCACCAACACAGCTGTTGTGCTAAATGGCTTCCAATTGGGCAACCTTGTTTGCCCTGCAAAATATGATGGTGTTTACTCACACAGTTAAAGATCTATAGATCTACACATATTAAGCACATAAGCAGGCCAAAAACTGAGCCTCTTCATTTTTTTGCTCATGTGAACAAACTTAGAGAGTTTGCTTCCTAGTCTAGCCTGTTGAATCAAATCAGGTTTACTCTATTTCCCTCAAGCATAGTTCTGATTTTATTATCATCACTTCAAGGATATGAGTAGCAGAGAAATACACTTAAGCCTAGCCATTGTTTTCAGTGTAAGGTGAAATTTTTCCAAATATCTAGTATGGATTCAGCTGTGCTCCTACTGAACTTAGACACACTCTAGAGTCAGCTACCACCAACACTAAGCACTTTTGGAAACTCTGACTGGAGCTGTTTTACCAGTTCAGTGTCCCACATATTGCTACAGTCCCCTAAAGCCCAGAGTCCTCATGAAGGTAATTCCCTGCAGTACTAAGCAGCTTGCAGAACAGACTGTTCCTGCCTCTGTAATTTTATATCTGTACTTTTAACAATGGAAAATACAATATTTAAGCTGGTCCTGTGGGATAGAGCACGAGACTCTTGGATCTTATGAAAAGAGTAATATTACAGTTGGTTTGAGTCTTATTTCTGAATGCAGTGCAGAACCACATATTCTTTAGAGGCCTTTCTCTTCTGAACCTTCATGCATTAGGGTTTTAGTGAAATTCAAATACTAAACTTAGAAGACAAAAATAAATATTTCAATAACAGCAAGGAGAAACCTCCAATTCTCTCCTAGGAGAAGTTTTGAGATCTTTAAAACTACCCAACATTTAGAGAAGAAAATTCAGAATAGTAAGAAATGATCAAGACAAGGCTACCTATTTCTTCGTAACATTTGACAAACCATTACAAGAAAACAGAAAAGGTAAAATATCTCCTTGCAATTGCAACCTGGTGAGCAAGGAATTAAGGAACTTTTCTACACAGTCAGAAACTTTTACAAACTGGCTGCAAGGCTGCAGAAAGACACCAGACCTTTGGCCTCCATCCAGCCTCATGGACCAGCAGGGAATTCCATAAAAGAAAACATTCAGTCACTCCCTAGCAGACAACACACTGTTCCAGGAATTCAGGAAAAGGGTATTTGGCACAACAGACAAGGTAAGAAACAAGGACAACTGTGTCAAGAGTTCATTTGTGCCTGAATGCCTAGACAGGAAAAAACTGGCATTACTGAAGCCTAATGGAGAATCAGAGTCTCTGACATCTTTGGTTTGGGAAGAAGCTTTATTTGAGACAAGACAGTGAGCTGCAGTTAGCCTACACACCTCATCATATTAAAAAAGTGTTCTTAGCAGACACAAGTGCATACACCAATGAAGGTTTCTGTGCACTGTGCCAGAGACCACGTATTATACACACATCTTGAAAGAGTTCAAAAATTGTGTTGTTACTAAGATACAAAATTACTCTACACTTGCACTGGCAAACTGGAGGAACTTGGGTAAACCCAGAGTAAAACATGCACCACCCCCCTAACCATAACAAAGACTGAAAGAAAACAAACAGCAAACAAACAAACACCTCCCTTCCAAAAAAAACCCAAAAAACAAACAGATCCTATGTATTTTGCTTTAAGACAGTGGTGACAACACTTCGGCTTCTAATACTGTTTTTACAAAACAGAAGCTTAAAATGAAGGGATGCAAATAGTTAGAGGTGGGTTCACACGCAGAACTTTGCTGCAGTACCTCTAAATTAAAACCTGGTGACCTTTAGCATTCACACCATCACCCTCAACACCTTTGCATAGGAAGTGAAGAATATTATATTCAGTACAGAAGGCAGGGGAATTGCAGAGGGAAGAAAGTAATTGTTTCAATTCGGAACTTGACCAGAAGACAGGGGTTAACACACTAACACTTGTGGAAAGAAAAATATACCAGTGCTACGAATTTCTCATGGAACAGAAGGTATTCCAAACCACAGTTTTATCTTTCTTCTAAAATAGCATACGTTCCAGCAGCAATTCTTTTTTTCATGTGCAGTATCTATGGAATGTTTATTTTCCAATTTGGGAAGTGTAGCACTAAACATAGCACTGCTGGCTGCTCCTGCTCAGAAACTGCCGAGGCCAGAAACAATTTGGACAAGATACTGCAGTACGGTGAAGAAACAGACACTGATACCATTTGGAACTGTTTGTGAGTATCATCACCCTACTGCTCAAGAGACAAATTTCACTTGCATTTGACAAGATGGATCAAATGAAATATTAAGATTTTGGTCACCTAAATATTAGGCTCACAATGAAAAACGGTAACAAAATAATTTTAAAAATAACAACTAGGGTAAACACTACCTGAAGGAGAAACTTAGTAAGTTTTTGTCAGGACATGGAGTTATTTTTCCTACCAAGTTGTTTCCAATGAAAAAGGTTGATTTTAGCTTATTCATGTCTTTCTTCATGTCTTTTCCAAATACTTGGTGTTAATTAAACTTGTTAGTAAGAATGGTAACAGAAACAGGAAGCAGAGGTGAAACAGAATATTTCAGGAAAAAAAATTTCATTCATAATCAGTTATGAGCATGAGAACTCACTCAGCTGGTCATCCAATATAAACAGAAACTGAACACTAGAACAGATACCTGATCTGAACTGACATACACAGGTTTAAAACACAATACAAACTTAGTGAATTTGCTATGTATTTTTCTTTAATAAATTCAAAAAGGCAAACATTTTGCCAAATTGTGAGGAGCAGTGGAAGCTGGAACACTGATTCAACTTAGAGATTACTTCATTTGAATTATTTCCTCATCTGAAGAAATACAGCAAAATAATTTTAAGAATAGGAACAGTCACAATAATGGGATGAAGTTAAGCAGTTAGAAATGTTTGGCCACATAGCATGAATCATTTAATTTCAGACTGTCAGGCAGTTAATAGTTACCCAAGGGAAACATGCTTCACCTGTGTCATTTAAAAAACAATACCAGTTAAAACAGTATCTTTAACTACTGTTTAAGTGTAAATAGTATTTTTTTCCCCTTTAAGCACTAGCTATGCATTTGAATGATTTGAACTATGAGAGTGAGTTTCAGGAGCTGTCACAGCTCGGAACACTGATTAAAAAGAAGTCAAAATATGCAGCAGAAACTCACTTTACCACTCAGAGGGCAATATAATTACCAAAATTTATAAAACCAAGCTCTCCTGAAGTTTGCCCGTATTAGCTTTCCAGCACAGAACCAGTGACATTTTCCAAGTTGACTTAGCTCTTGCAAAGCAGCCAACAGGCTTTTAAAGAAAAATAATTCTAAGAAAGTCTCAGGATTGCTTTACACATCCCTACGTACACACTGAACAGTTTAGGTGATCATTTCTAATCATCTGTGAGTATTCTTTATTCAAGAGTGCAGAGTGCACCATGTAATGCTGCAACTCCAAACCTTCCTCCCACTTCAATTACCTACAAACACTAAAGCTGTCAGAATGTTTCTTCCCTCATGGTTTTCAAAGCCATGAGATGAATATTGCTGTCATGAGTTGGCAGAAATAGAACAAGAGAATGAGCATTGATTATTTAGTAGGTGACAGATGAGGGGAAACACAAGATGTACATACAGGAAAATGTAACACATCCATAATTTTCTTTGGGACCAATTAGCATTAGAATTGGCTAGAATACTCTTAATCAGAACGGAGTTGCAATTTTTTGTCATGAAAATGGCGATCTTATCTAATGAAAGTCAGCAAGACACTTTTTTGATTCAATAAATAAATACACACTGAACTACAGCACAGAATAATCATTTTGTCAAGTACTAACACCAGCAACAATATGCAAGTTGGGGAAATAAATATTTAAGAAGTACTCCAGATGTTCATTTTGTCAGCTATGTCATTAGTATCTCCTCCAAATCATGAGGGAAGACCAGAAGCACCCCAGTTATGGCCTCTATGGCCTTACAACTTGGAGTGCTGTGACAACTTTTCTCTTGTCTCCTCATCTCTCTTCTCTCCTTAGCTGATGAAGTGACTCTAACAATTAGCAACACGTACTCTTGACAAGCTGCTTTTTGCCTTCCTGTCCCCTACCTTCTGCTTACAATTCATTAAACCCCTTCCCTTTAACACCCAAGCAGACACACTCTAGTCCAAGGATATGTTCATTTCAAACATTCAGTGTCTGTTCTCAGAGTGATGCCTCTGGGCTCGTGTCCTCAGCCCAGCCTCCCTGTGTGCGACACCTAAGAGCAACACAGGTAGAACAGAGTTTCCCTGTTTATGGGAGGTTGTTTAAAAAAATATACATTTTCTCATCTTGTTTTTTTATTCAGCTCCTAACCATTATCATTACAGTTCCAATATTGCTCAAAGTACTGAAAGCAACAGTTTGTGCCCCTACCACCTAAAGTTAGCTGGTGAGGTTGGGCAAAAGCCCTCCAGAAGTCAGTGTTCAGATGCTGAGCAACAACTGCACACACCTTTCACACCTAAAAGCAAGCAAAATCATCCTGATGTTGTAGCCATGGTATGGCAAGTGCCCTTGAGGAAATAGCAGACAGTCCATCAAAATTGCTGTTGCTGGATTTTCTCAATTTCTGTTCATGCTGCACCACTTTATAGACACCTCTGCAGAACAGGACATTGGATCAAAGTATGGCAGTAAAGTTGATGGATTGTACAGCAATCAAGACATTTTTATTTATTTTCCTATTAACTGAAACCCCTCCTACAAGGGCATCAACTCACTGTTCACTCAGCTGAAAAGTTGCAGGATCTAAGTACAGGTATGGAAAACAAACAACATCCCAGCATCATCACCTCAAACAGTATTGCAGAAATGGTCAGTAATACAAGCAAAAGAGAAAAGAATCACACTGAGGCAGTCCAGTGTGGGATGGGTTCCCAGTCTTAAGCTACATATCTCTCTGGAGATGCTTATTTTGTTGTGCCTACATCTGTGAAAGAAATTAAACAAAGGACTACTTCTGCTGTCTGATGATTAATTTTAAGTACTGAAGTGCTTATAAACTGCTTAGACTTTTTTAATCTCATAAATGCTGATGGATTGCTTCTTCCTGATGGATGTCTTGTTAATATGGCATTAAACCCATACAAAGGCTGAGTCACTGCCACCTGCACAGAAGTTCTATTCAACAACAATAACAAAAAGATCCCAAAGCATAGTCATAAAAATGTGTTCCTGAAACACCGCATTAATTCAACTACAAATGCCTCCAATTCAAGGCAGGCTCTTCAGTAGAGAATTAAATATAAGTTAAAAACTATATTGAATTTAGAAAATATTAAATAATTAAACATTAAATGCCAAAACACACAAGTTATATACTTTGCCACTACTTTTATATTCAAAGCCAAATGCAGCAATACACTGTACCCACCAGCTAGTGTATAAACACTAGATGAATGATAACACTTCACTTTGTTATTAAAAGAATAATCTCACTTCTACTCAAGCCTTAACATTTTGTGTCTCACAAAACATCACTAAAAACAGGTCCATTAAAGGAACATTTGAAAACCAGAGACAGGCAATCATCAGCTCAGATCTCATAAATGAAGTCATGAGTTCAACTGCCTTCCAAACAACATTTACTTCCACTGAAAAGTAAGTTTTGCTTGCTGTTGACACTCTGACATCCCAGTCAGTGTGAGGGAAGATAATAAGATCTGTCAGTCTCTGGAAAAACTTTTAACAAACAAGGCTTTCTCTTAAAGAGTTGTTTGAGTAGATTTTGCTAGCTTTACCAAGTCTCCCGAGGGGTATATTTTTCTCCACTGTGCCAGTGGCCTGCTAGAGACACTGTAACAGTGGAAGACTTAACCCCATCAGAAGATAGCATCTCTCCCTCTTAATGCAAAAAGGAGCCACGTTTACTAGAATTTCATTTAAAGAGATTACCCCTGAGAATCAAGTTCAACTACAGTTTATGCCTAAAGCCCAGAAAATGAATATACAGTATGTCTTAGCTATATTTAAAAAGAAATTTTGAATGGCAAATGCAGCTGAAACTCCCCAGAGGAGATGAAAATGTTTTAGTAAATTTATGAAATATTAAGCCCATGAATTTATGCAATATTGAGAATAGCAAGGCAACTCCTCCTACTGTTAAACATTATACCACTAAGTTAAAGAGCCACATCCCCATCTCAATTAACATTTTTTTGAATACTAACTCTAATTCGAAATGTTCGCATTGTCAATTTCATTTTCAAGCTTCTTCCTGTGAAATATAAGTGCACTGCCTTATTTGACACACAAAGTACTATCAAAAACAACCCAAAGCATTAAAAAAAAAATGTTTTTCTTGCTTCAGTATCAAGCACCTGGCAAGTAACTGGAAGGTTCCTGAAAAGTCTTAAAGGTTATTAAAAGCATTCCTGTTTTACCCTGGAGACTTAAAACTCAATTATTTTCATTCCTCCTTTTAAGCTATGAAATTACATCATCCCTTCCCCTTTGATTTATACTTTAAAGTATTTTTTCTGCATCGTTCCTCAATTTGCTAATTCACTAATAAATAAAAGTCCTGTTGGCTCCCCTCATGAAATAATCAAAGAGGAAATGTCCAGTATTGCATGTCTCTTGTTCAAACAGGACCGTTCATTATATTCAGCTAATTACACACATTTTATGTGTAATTTTAATACTTTGCAATTTATGATTTGTTTCAGCTACATTGGTCTTTGACTTAAGTTGTCAAATCTTCGAGAAATAAACTACAAAATGCCTTGGAAGGATCTCTACCAAAGCATTGTGATAGAGTAGGAAAGCAGGAGCTTTCTATCTGCTCTGTGTTTGTTAACTCGACCTCAAACAACACAGGGTCAGTTCCCTTCCTGGCACTTGGTGCTCTCCAAGCCCAAAGTACCTTTACTCTGGCCCTCTTACTGGCCCTACATTGGGGCCTGTTGCATTCTGAAGGTGGCTGCACTTGTGTTAGCTCCCTCTTGTAAAACACGTGCCACTCCATGAAAGAGCTGCAAAAATGAGACCTCCGCTCTAAGGCTTTGTGCCTTCTTTCTCTAGCTCCCTGCTCAAATTTAAAAAATTTATCAGCATCAAAAGAAAAACTGTTGTCACTGAACACTACAGGGAAGAATCTGTCTCCCTCATCTTTGTTCACTTCTACTGCATGTTCACACAAATTGATACAAACCCCTCTGAGCCTCCTCTTCTCTAAGCTGAACACTTCCAGCTCTCAGATTCTCCTTGCAGGACAGATGCTCCTGCCCCTTTGTCATCTTCATGGTCCCACACTGGACTCTCTCTATTAAACCTGTTTGTGTCTAATACTAAGGATCCCAGAACTGGACACAACATTGCAGAATTCACTTCACCAGTGTGGAGAAGAAGGATCACCTCCCTCAATCCTTACCAATGCTCTTTACACTGCAGCCCAGGGTAACACCAGTCTTTGCTTTGCCACTAGGATTGACTGCTGGCTCACAGTCAGCTTGTCCACCAAGGACCCAAAGATCCTTCTGGACAAAGGCGCTTTCTGGCTCAGCAACCCCCACAGTTTACGGATGTAAGGGGTTGTAACTCCGCAGCACAGGACTCGGCATTTCCCCTTCTTGAGCTTTGTGAGACTGCACTGCTCAATTCTTCAGCCTACTGAAGTCCCTCAGAAGGGCAGCCAAGCCCTCAGTGTTATCCATCACTCCTCAGCCTTGTATCATTTGTAAACTTGCTGAGGACATACTCCATCTAACCATCAGGTGATTAATGAACATGTTGAACAGCTCTAGCCCAGTATCGTGCAGTACAGCAGTCCAGAAAACAAATGGAAAGAAAGTAGTCAGATAAGCCCAGGGGTTCAGCTATTTCAGGTACATAGACAGGACTGCTTTTGCCATGTGATACTTGTACAAAAGTGCACACATAAAAGCTAAGTAAGACTGAAAAAAAAAAAAAAGTAGTACAAGGTCTCCCTATAGCCATTTCCCACAAAGCAGGTCTTGCTTCTAAAATGCAAATAAAGCTTTCTGCCTGTCTAAACCAACAATTCTTCCTAGGTCACAGTTCTCCCTAAATACCAGCAACGAGCACAAACACACACAATCCTCAAAGCCACATAATCTTTCAAAGTTAAAAAAGATGCAGCCTTCTTGCTACACAAAAAACTAAGCCCGGTTTTGGTTTTCATTTTCTTGGGGTTCTGATTTCCTACCTTCTGAAGTACTCACGACATAGGACCATATCTGTGTATGGCTATATCCACAAACAGCAGCAAAGTCTGCTGTGACTTAGCAAAGCAAGCAGTAGTCTAACATTTTAATAGGGCAAATTGCACTGTTACCACTTGCTCACATAATACACAACTAGAAGTCAAGACAAACTTAAATTCATCCAGAGACCTTCCCTAGAGCTGAACTGAACAGTCACACAAACATTTCGATTACAAATTACATCCATATCACTCCTTCTCATCAGTGTCTACTATAATCAGACAATCAGGCACAATGTTTTCTCATGATCTTTCATCACTTTACAGAAGAGCTCAGACTCAGCTAGGACTGACATTGACAGAGGGAACTGTACTATTTGATGACAATTTTACTGAAGGACATGCTACCTCCTCCATAGGAGGAAGAAAGACACTACTAAGCAAGCTGCTCTCCAGCATACTTAAGTATGGCAGTGTGCATACCAGGCTGAATTTCACAGGCTTCATGCCCATTTTGTTACCCAAAAAAGTCACAGAATTCCTTACCTGCAACAAATGACCGCTTTACAGGAGAGTGCCAAGTCCAGAAAGCTCTGCCTGACTTCAAATGAAAGGGCATACTTCAGTGTGTGGCCATCAATAATCAGAGCAATATCATTTTCCTTGCCCAGTGACTCCCCCAGACTGGTACAATGTTGAGTCAGAGAAGCTCTTGTTGCCTGAAGAAAAAAAAAAAACAGAAAGAAAACATTTCTTCCTAATACAAGAAAAGCGCAATCAACCTAAAACAAGGTACCTCCAGACCATGCAACAAAGCACAGTATACATGAACCCAAATTGGCACTGACATGAGCTAATGTGTTAACAGTAGCTTGTGCAGACATACTGACTTGTGTCACAGAGCAGCAAAAGCTGCCTCTGCTGCCTAGAAACACATCTTGTTTCAGAGCAGACTCCAGCATCTTGACCACACAGTCCTGCATGATGGATGTGCCCATAGCAGTTGTGATACAGACTCCCCAAATGTAGCCCAAATACATCAACTGTCCTGGGCCAAACAGGTAGGAAAAGAAACAGGCCACTTTCACACAAAGGGGAAGGGTGAGGGGAAAGAGGAAAAGTTGCTTTGCAATTCATTTTCTCTCACACCACTCATTAGTATGGTAAAACAAAACTCACTGATTCACTAGAAAACTAGCCCCAAACTGGAGGCAAATTTACAAATTAAGTTTATGAATGTGACAGAGAACACAATTCAGACATTTCAGACACAGACACCTTTTGCACCTTCTTCTTTAGAAGAATGACTACATAATTCCCTATTTCCCATTAAAATGTGAGGGACTAGATTTATGACTTCATGGCATGCTTTATTTACACTGTACCTGAAAATCTAACACAAAGTAGATGACTGCTTAAACCATTAGAGACCAGTGCTGGGAAAACAAGGGTAAGTCCTCTGGGAAGAAAGCTGTTTTATCTAGTTCAACACTACTGTGCAGTGACAACATTCACAGAAACTCCAAGGATGGTATAACGGATACAGTTTGGCTAATGTTATCAATAATAGAAATTTATCCCAAGAGCCCCTGCCCCTGGGATCTTGGGAGTGTCATTTCTTTTTCTTTACTGCTTCCTCTCGATCTTGCTCATTTTTCTTGCTCTCAAGTGCAGAATTAACCCCTGTCCTTCTCCTGAATGCACACACAGGATTAAATGCTTCTCTGAGTATTTGAAACCAAGGGAGAACTCCCTGTCCTTATTCCCTGTTTAGCACCTGGGGCACTTCAGGGGGAACACCCTCATTTTTCACTAGACCCAAAGGAGGGCGAAGGCCAGGGCCCAACCATTACCCCCTACAGAGACGGAGGAGAATCTGAGGGCAAGTTCAGGAGGGTTACTGAATATCCATCATCTCTTGCTCAAAAGAAAAAAGCCACAGGAAAACTTGTAAAAGGTGGTATTTCTCATCAGTGAGATAACCAGTCTCTTCATAGCTTATTATCATGGCTATGGATAAGCTTCATTCAATCCATGCCCTGGTCACAGAACTTACTCATCTTACATGTAAGATGACACAGAATTGGTAACATTGTTAGTAATACCCGAAAACACTATAAATCAAGGATTCCAAATTAGGCACTTCATTTTACCAGCACTTTGTAAAACTCTCAATATACTCCTCCATATGCAGGGCTAACTTACAAACTAAGAGCTTATACAGTAAAAAAGCATGAATTATTATTTCTGTTCTTCCAACTACTTAAAATTGTTGTGTTTTAATAAAGAAAAGCAACTATTGTTCGTATAGGCCAGTGCAATTAAGTCAAATAAAACAGACCCCATTCTCACTGAGTATATAATGAAGAACTTCTAAGCAAGCAGAGGAACAAAAATTTGGAAACCATGGGGAACTATATCCTTATGTGGACAACTCATTACTGGTAACTAGAGTAAAAATCCCTACTTTGATCCCTAGCTTTTACTTGGTGCTTGACATCAAGGGGTAAGTTTCTTTGAGTCACATCAAGTAAGACTAAATCAATCCTTTACTAGAAGAAGCATGATAGAGCAGAAATCAATAGTAATCCTAAGAAAGTATCTGGATAAACTCACACCTGTGGAATGCCCCTGCCTCTTTTACTGAGTATCCACCAAGCATAAATGGTAAGTTTGTCAGGGGTTCTGACAGAAATAGAAATATTAGAAACAAATATAGCAAGCCTTTCACTTAGCCAAAATAAACTTGATTTCCCTTCCCAGGCACAGAGCATCCAGCTGCTCTGGGGAAACCTGGAGAGGTGCCTGTCAATCAAACCTTATGGTACTGGCATATCAATTTCCATCAAACATTAAAAATATACAGCTTCACTTAAAAGTCAGTCCATCTGTTTAGTAGCCCTGATTCAATGAGTTATTCTAATAAATATCGACACTTCATAAGCCAGTAGAGGACACGTGCACATACTTAAATGGTCAGTTGAATCAGAGTAACATTATCAGTTTAGAGCTCTACAAGGGCTTAAAAACTCATTCATAAGACCACCAAGTGCCAGATAGTAAATATTAAAACAAAAAAAAACCCCAGATTGTAAAAAGTCAGCTACAGAGCTCAAACTGAAAAAGCTAAAGAAATCAGATTTTAATTTATTTTTATTCTACTGTTAGACCTTTGACATGATGGGGACGCCTTGTTTCTAGAAATATGAACAATTCTGACAAATTTAT
Source organism: Phylloscopus collybita (assembly GCA_027886175.1). Classification (NCBI taxonomy): domain Eukaryota; kingdom Metazoa; phylum Chordata; class Aves; order Passeriformes; family Phylloscopidae; genus Phylloscopus; species Phylloscopus collybita. The sequence continues at coordinate 9,654,416 of JAJNNQ010000007.1, forward strand.
TTAAGGGTTAAGGTTGTTACGGTCTTTATGCTTGAGTTAAATACAAGACATAGTGCTATATTCCATAATAAACCTATCCCACCTGCTCTTCCTGTTTGTTTCTCCATTTCCATTTTAACAAGTCGCAACCACAAAGACAAACCTTCAGCAAAGCATTTACTTGCATTACTGCCTTAAAACAAACTTTCAGATTTTATTGTTCCCTGTGTGCATAGTTTCCATACAGAATACAAAGTAACATTATTAGTTCACTATTATAAATCTTCAGCAATTTGTTGACAGGCAGAAAACAAAAACATCCTGAAGCAGAGTTCGTGTGGTCTTCTCTGGATTGTACGCTCAGGATCTTTAACAAACCTTGTGATAGCAAGTCTGTATACTCTCACTTCCTAAAACCTCAGGAAAAATCCCTGCTGTGCCCAGCTTTATATTTGAATTACAATACTGACAAACATTCTGGGATTTACCAGGCTATTATTTTGTAGGTTAACACAGCAAATACTAATACTTCTTATATGATGCTTGAAGTCAACTGGGAAGTAAATATAATCAGCGTTAACGTAACCAGAAACTCTGCTGATTTCACTAAAAACAAGAGCAGACTCCTCATGCTATAATAAGAAACATTAGGAACCTTGTATAGGTTAGCTCTTAAGCATGGTTTTTTTGTGTGCACCATGTGGCTTTGGGTGGTGTTTGTAGTTGTTGCTCTTGGGGTTTTTTTGCTTTGCTTTGGTTGCATTTTTTCAGAAGCAGCACCCCATACCACCCATTCCCTCCCACCAGAGCTTTGCACACTACAAGAAATGTTGGTGTGCGAGGCAATGCAGTATCTAACACAGAATGACAGTATCAGATACTTGCCAAGAACAAGCAGAACTCCGGAGGACTTGCAGAAACTGAGTGCGTAAGACTCCAGCAGGACAATAGCTACTCCCTAAGCTTAGCTTATAAAAACGCTGATACCCAGAGAAGAACTGGACCATTATTATAAGATAATCAGCTCCAAATCGCCTCTTTTCTCCCCCGCATTCCCCTGGAAAGGCTCACTGAAATGACAGCAGGAGATAGAAAGGATAGAATTTTGTGCAGCCACTACACTCATGGTTCATTGTAAGCATACAGCCATCAATGTCCCACAGGCAAAGAGATCTCAGGAAGTCAGCAGCTTGTAGCATCATGTAGGTCAGAAGGCATCTTGAGCTGAAGAGAGCCACTCACCCCTGGGTCTGTGACAGACATACCCCATTAAAGCCAAAATCAGCCTCACATTCTGGATGCCCACATTTCATGCACTCTCAGTTGCTTGGAGCATGGTGCTAATAATGCCATGATCGTGGGTATGATCTTCATATGAGCCATTCACTTTAGAGTTGAACTTGATGATCCTTATGGGTCCCTTCCAACTCAGAATATTCAGTGACTCAACCTTCCTGAACAGCCATTCCTCCATCTCAGAAGACCTAACACAACCCTCACATAACAAGCTCCTGCAGTAAGAGATGTTAAACTTACACACTGGTTGAACTATAAGCTAAGTCAATCATACATACTATTTGCTTCTGTAATTATCTAGAAAGTACTGCTAGCTACAGCAGTTTAAAGGGTTTTCCAAGTTAACTTCTTCCATCATCCTATAATTGATTTCCAAACCACTAGTTCTGATATGAGATTATATAAATTACACAACCTGCTAACTCATTAGAGAGCACTTAAGTGCCAGCTCAATTTGTTTTACCAATCCAAGAATTTACTTTTTACAGCTGCTGTTTTCCTTCCCATCTGTGGATGATCTGAATCATCAGATGTAACAACTCTTTCGCTGTGCTGAAAAAAGTGGTTTCAATCAAAATACCAGCCACATGCCCTTCCCCCACTGTTAAATGAAAAATATTCCAAGGAGAACTTAAGAATTAAGCAAGGAATCCATTGCATAACCCCAATGAAGGTAACACTGGCCAATGCCACTTCATGGGAAATTTTCCACTGTATCTTAATTGCAACCTAGAGGCTTCACCAAGCTTTGACTTTGACAAATCTTTGACTTCAATCTGCCTGGCTGCTGTGCCAGAGAGATCTGTAAAGACATGTGGCAGAAGCAAGTTTACAGGAGAAAAGAAATAATTGACATTAAGGCAAGAAAAACTAATGTTTAAACCAAAGATGGCAAAGCATAATAGAACTATTTAAAGCAACACGCATTGGGCAGAAGTGTCACTGGAAGTGCTTTCTGCAATAAATTGGGCAGATGCCAGAGCTAAACTTGAAACCTGTCTTGAAACCTAGAAAGAAATACCACTTTCAGAACAGATCCTCACTTTTGCCAATCTTCCAAGTTTGGTACCAAACTTTACTAGGTCAGCAAACTACTTCAATTTCTGAAAGCAAACAGGCCAACTTCCAAAGACCTAGTTACAAGACAGGGTGCAAAGCATATGGCCACAAAGCCTAGTGAAGATTATATATGTTCACAGCAGTAGTCCAGCTACAGGACTTGTTGTCATGTTCCTCTGTTCCGTCTCAATTGTGATTCCTACAATTGATCAGTCTACAAACAGTTGGTTATGTAACTGCTTCTGTGTACTCCCAGAATTTAGCTGGGGATGGGAATAGCAATTCAAATACAGTTTTGTTTTCTAGCTGCAACGTGTCACCTCCTTACAGACACTGATACAAAAGTCATGGGTTTATGGGTTTATGGCCCATAAAATAGATACTCAAAACATCAGCAGACTTGAAAATACTTAGTTACTAATATTGGAACAGGTATGGCGTAATACAATCAACACTACAACAACATGCATCTCCACATTCAACTCACAAAAATTTTCAGAGAAGCATTGGCACACTTTCTCAACACTAAGGAAATTCTTAAAGAGTATCCGCAAAACCACTCTGACTTTCTTCTACTCCTAAAACCACATCACAATGCTAAAAAAAAAAAAAAAAAAAAATCAAACTTGACAGCAGTATGGACATTCATCTTGCTACATACACAGTGCAACGGATGAGGCAGTGCATAGGGAACAGAGCAGGCTGTATTTCTGAAAATACATCAGCTGTAAGGTTCTGGAAAAGCCAGAAGTAGATATATTAGCAAGGAGGTTGTTCTGTTTACTAACTCACTGAAAACAGCACCATGGAGAGATGACCCTGAAAAGCACACATTTCTAAAGCCCAGTTTTAAGAGTTCATCCCTTCCTTAGCTTTACAGAAGAGGAGGATATAAGGACATTCTAGTTGAGAGCCAGGCAAACCTTTAAAAGCCCAAGAGCAATTGTGAATACTTCACTAGTTCACATTTCAAAAGAAATAGTACTGACATCTGCCAGTTTAGGGGAAGCTTGAGTACTTTCACAATACAGGATTCCCTTCAAATTCAACCTGCACACACAAAACCATTTAGCTAATGGATCATGGAAAATCAGATCCCAGGTGCATACCTTCAATTTACTCTTTTAAGTAAGAGCAAAACTAAGAGAAAAACTAACGAACAGGCCCATCAACAGCTGTTGCTCAGTACTAATGCAGAGCTCAGCCTGTGTCACATGCTGATTTAGGTAACATAAGAGCACACTGTGTGACTACTCCAATGACTCCTCACAGCCATTCCTAAAACATGTCAATCAAATTACTGTCACTGATCCAACACAGCAGAACTTGTGTATTTAATAAAACCATGATTCTGCTTGATGAATATGATCTCCTACTGTGCCAAGAAAAACATCATATGGAGGACCCAGAGATATTAGATAGGCTCACTCAAATCATTTTCATAGCTTTGAATTTAACTTCAACCTGAAATTCCTTCAGTTAGCCAAGTAATTTAAAATGTCTCAATACAGAGTCCTTAATCTGCATAGGAAGTCTCAGGTTATCACATATTCAAACCAAATCTTGCTTTCAGATATAAGATAAACAGATCATACCAGAATTTTTGTATCCAGGGAGAGCTGAAAGCCCAGAGGAATTTGCCCATCAAGAGCCGTAACAAGTGCTGCAGAGAATGATTCAAGGATGTTTCCAGTTCTGCAACAAACTTATTATGCAGGAGCCAAGAAGCTTGGTTAAATAGAAAAAAAATACACCCTGAAGGAACATCTATCCTATCATCTGTATATGTATCTCCAAGCATGTTTAAAAAGAAAAATGAAACAGATCTTTTCACAAACTTCATCTGATCACAGAAAAATAATCTCAGAAAGTGTCAGTCAGATAAACTATCTCAAACACATACGCTACGTGAAGGGCTGCAGGTACTTCAGGTACCTCCCAGATCAGCTCAAGATCATGGCAAGGAGGAGCATCAAAGAGCTGAACACTCAAAAAGTACATGGTTAAGTACTCAAGCAAACCTAATGTAGCATGCCAGGTGGCTGCACACTAAACTTCAGGCCCTCAGTGAAGAAAAGCAGCATCTTTAATATGGAACATATATGAAGTCTCCCCTACAACCCCAGAGCTGGAGAGACTTTGAGGGGGCAGGGAGAAGGAGGGAAGAATTAGGAGCAAAGAGAGGCTTTTGCCAAATTACGAGGCAAAACCTATTTGTTCAAGACTTCACTAACTAGTCATCTCCCACCTTGCAGATTAAGTAACACAGCAGTGTGTGCTGCCAGAAGTGGTGAACCTTGTATCTCAGCCTTCTGAAATAAAACCTCAAGTCTTCTGGAGCATTACTTTTTCCTCAAATTAAAGAGATAAATGCTGATTATAGCAGTGGCATCTTAAAAATGCCAGTCTTCACTGTAATCTTGACTAAAATATTAATTCATTAAAAAAAATACAGAAAAGTGACAAAAGTCTCAGCATTCTCAGACCAAAGAACTGACATCCTAAGTAGTTACCCAGTGCAACATGGTTGCCAAAGGCATCTTCAAAGCCATGAGTCTTTTGCAATCCTTCTTCGAGTTCGAAGAGGGCAAAGCTGGCAGCATAAGAAACAATTGTAGAAACAACTGCTGTCAAAAGGGAAATTCATCAAATGTTCTTCAAATGTTATGAAAGACAATACCACATTTGTTCAGTTTGACATTTTTCAATATTTCTAACTGTAGCAAGACGCATGTGTATTCTGGGACAACCAAGGATTTCAAATATTATAGCCACAACCCTGTTCTCTTCACACTAAGAACAGCATTAGGCTTATTACATGATTTTCATTTACTCCAGAACTGCTCTATGTAGGTGACTCTGTTTATTGCTTTCAATATACGTGAGATACTTGACCACAGAACAGTTTATGGTGCACATTAAGATAGTTTTTATCTCGTACCACAGAAAGGGCAAAGAAAAAATGCTTGTTCTGGACACCAAAACATCTGTGTGATTACTAAAATCAACTGTACTCTGCCAAGAGGAAGCAGTCTGTTAGTTTTGCTAATAAGCTAGAATGATTCAGTGTCTTTATATTTTGATACTTTAGCTTTATTAAATTCATTCAACAGAATGGACTTTTCATTTCCTTCTACTTTTTCTCTTTGGAATATAATAATCCAGCTTTTCCTGGAAGCAAACAAAGCAGAAGCCTGCTCTTGTTTAGACCTCCAGGAAGTTACATTTCTGCCAAGTCATTTCTCAGAGAAAAAGGCTCACTTCTCAACCTGATGGATAAACCTTCAGATCAAGGAGACACCACAATCTTCTGCTTTAGATCACAAAGATACAGGATTCTCTGTTACACTGTTGGAACCACAGGCTTCTGTGTTGCTGTTTTAAGCTGTCAGTACACATCTATGCCCCCAAACAGCTGAGGAGGATTCAGTCAAGAAAGTAACTTTGGTATGTGGACATACAAGTCAGTCTATAATTTACCCCCCACTGCCCCCCAAAAAGAGGGTATTTTCTCCTGATATGAAATCACAGGATGTTTTGGGATGGAAGGACCTTAAAGATCATCTAGGTCCAATCCCATCTCTAGACCAGGTTGCACAGAGCTCCATCCAGCCTGGCTTTGAATACTTCCAAGCATGCGGTACCCACAACTTCCCCAGGCAACCTGTTTCAGTGCCTCATCACCCTCACAGTAAGGAATTTTTTCTTAACATGTAACCTAAATCTACTCTCTTACAGTTTGAAGCCATTCCCCTTTGTCCTGTCACTATATTTCCTGTAAAAAGTCCCTCTCCAAGTTTCTTGCCGGCTTCTCCCTTCAGGTACAGGAAGGCAAGTAGGTCGCCCCTAAGGCTTCAGGTAGAATGCTTTAAAGATTCAGATCTCTGCTACAGATAGTGGCTTTTTCATATATTTACACCTCTATCTGTGTATGGGGGTTTTTTAATATACACAAAGTAAAGTGTGTATATATATTATCACTATTATACCACCTTGGTCAATATAAATAAAATATAGCCACCCTGTCTCAATGAGAATAGAACTTTCCTGAGACAAAGAACAGCCACCAATGCAGCCAGGACTACATTAAAGGAGTTTTATAATGGCTAGCAAGTAAGGAATCCATGTTTATTAATGTATAAAAGACTGAACAGTACTCACAACAAAATACTGATGAGATGACAGAGCTCATCTCTCCTCCAGAAGAACGCTATACATAAGGAAGGCATAATATTGAGTAGATGGATTTGTACAAAACAGGATTGCCTCAAGATGATTTTATCATGATGCAGTTACCTTTCCAGACATATGCATGTGTCAAAACTAGTGTTCACTAGGACAAAATTATTTCATATTTTCAACTCACATTACATGTGCAGTCTGGAAAAGAGAAAGTTTTGGGTTTACCCTTTCATGTAAAGTAACATCAATTTGTAAGACATCAAAATAAAGCTGGAAGGACAGAATTTCCCTCTCTAAGGATTAATAAAATTTAAATAGAGCTAGAGAAAGCTATAGCTTCAATTATTTGTAGCCCTCCACTCCTAATTTCCTCTCCAAAATCCCTCTAAAAAAGCAAAAAAAAAAAAAAAACCCAACTGCTATTAGCATCTGTGCAGTTAATAGTTCAGTTGAATGGTGGTGTAAGTAACAGAGGCCATACCGCTGTCAGAGTTCATAGCCAAAGCTATTCCCGTACTTAAGTAAAAGGAAACTGCTTTGAGAATTAAGCCAAACAGCAAACTATGAACTCTAAGATACTCGAGACAGTCCCACACATACAACAAGCCAACCTGCCACATTAGTCTTGCTTTCAAGTGCTTGTGTACTATCAAATCTGTTTCTCCAAGCAAAGCCAAGAAAGTTCCAGAGCCACTGATTAGGACAAGCAAGACCTGTAATAAAACTGACTTTTAGGAAGCAGACTGCTTTTAACCCAAGTTGTTTGCTTAAAGCCCTGGTTTTGATTTAGAAACAATACACATATTGAGCAGAAATATGAGAGAACTCGCAGTTCCTGAAATACCCTTTGAGATTTTACTTCTACCCTGACAGCATGACAAGCATCAGAAGTTACTCACACTCCTTGGTGTATGTATTTTTCCCTTTTACTGAGAGCTGACTAGACAATAAAACAACACACAAAGGGGTTTCCAGAAGAATCTGATAGAAGCTGTACTCCCATGACTTTACCTATTCCCCAACAGTCTCTCAAAAACGGAGAACGCGTACGTTCATCGATTGTTTCCATCCAGCTGGGATCACTTTGACTCCTCAAAGAGTTAGGTCAGGCTTCCTGCCCTTTGGCAGCTGCTCAATGGTAGGCAGGGTGCAACAGTCTATTCTGGACACTTCAGTCCTGGCCTCAGACCCATCTGTGCCCTCTCAGGACTTCTAACAAAGCAGAGGCAAGCAAGCAGACAGCAAGGCAGCCTTCTCCTGTGTGGGTCAGCCCCTTTGGCAAGCAACTGGAAAGCAGCACTCAAGCCTGACCATGCTTCTGTTTAAGACAAAACAGCATCTAAATTGCCTCACAAGGGCAGATGAAGGATATGGAACACTGAACAAGGAAAACACTACACGTGTCCTGAAGGACAGTGGCCTGGGCACTCCCACACCTGAGAAACACAGACCATCAGAGAAAGAAGCAAAAATTGAAAAGATGGAACAGCAAGGATATAGGGAAACTGCGTTTTCCCTTGTGTCCCAAAGCTAAAAGTAAGAGCTCTATACCTCTGCATACAAGCAGAAGACAGTAGCAGGACTAAAAGTGCTGACCTTAGACCACAGTTTTTTAAACTTATAAATTACAGTGCTAATATAGGCACATATCAGGGAAGAGGAGAAACACTATTGGGTTACACAAGCAAGATGCTAGGAAACATTCCTGCTAGATCACAGAGATCTTCACTATCTGAACACTTCTAGATCTGTAAGATCAAGTAACTCTCATTTAACAACTGAAGGGAAAGTAACAGGAGAGCTATCCAAAACACAGCGCTGGCACAACACAAATGATGAAAACTAAAGAATTTAGTGTTATAATATCAGAATACCAGAAATCCAGATAGCTATATATTTGTTCAGTTGATACAAGACCCATAACCAAACTATCTACCAAGCATTAGATCATGAAATGAGGAAAGCGTGACAAAACTATCCAAAGGTTTTATGCATGCCAGCCTGTTGAATCTACTCAGTAGTTTTTCTCAAGTAAGATTCATCATGATGTAAACTCCTCTGTTGCACTTTGATTATGTAATTAGTACTTCACAACATCAGGCAAATACCTCAAGATTGACAAAAGTGTTAAGGCTGGACAGAGAAAGTCTGAAGATTAGATTTTCTAACCAAACTCTACCAATTCACGCTCAATGCTGCTTACCTTCAAAACACCAAAAGAAATGCAATCCTTCTGTCTTGCAATTTGAGCACAGCAGATTACAGTGACAAAAAGACAAAAATTGCTGCCCAAAGAGCTTGTGGAAATCCCATCTCCAGACACGTTCAATAAAGGCCAGGTTGGATGGGGCCCTGAGCAACCTGATCTAGGGAATGGAACTCCTGCCCATGGCAGAAGGGGTTGAAACTAGATCTTTAAGGTCCTTCCAACTCACACCATTCTGCAGTTATATGAAAAATAAAAAGGTCTCAAAAAGCAAACATAAACAAGCTTCCTTTGAGAAATTAATTTTAATTGAAATGGCAGCAGATATATGAGCAATGACAAACTAGATGTGGCACAGATCCAAATCCTCCCTCCTGCCCTCAGTTCCACCCTTGAAACAGGGCACAGGGCAGGCAGCTCCTCCAGCCCATCCTTTGCCACATGGCACATGAAGAGCCAGCAGCAGGACACAGCCTCCCTACACCTCCCCCAGTCTCTGGAGAAGTGGGGCCTGGGTCTGTGGACCAGCTCCCCACAGGCAGTCCAGAAGCTGCCATACAATTGCCACTTGTTATACTGAATTCTACTTCAGTTCTAAGTCAAAATAATTTTTGTGTCTATCTTAGAAAAAAGGTCTGCTCCTACCTCACAGCTTCAACTACTCAGAAGAGAGTAGGTTCAACAATAAAACAGAATGGCTGGAGGCCCCTAAAGAGCCTGAAGCCTATCTAGAGGGTTTTAAAAACATGAATATAGCGCAATAACATGAAAACATGATAAAACATGAAAAGCTAAAGGTTTATAAGAGATTATGGTACATGGCATCAAGATCTTACTAAATATCAGCCAGTAGCCTGAGATTATTTTATGCTAAAATAATGTCCCTTAAATCCTCCTAGTATCCCTTAAATAAACATTACCTTCACGTTACCTTAGGGAAGGGTGATGTGCATACACAAGCACACGTCTCCTGACAGCAGCTTCAGAGAGGCACTGCCTGCTCATGGTGTGGCCTTGCATCACCCTTAGGTAGTGGTGGAAAAGGAAAAAAAGCAGGAATGAGGGCAGCTTTGCCACTGGCCTCCTTGAAGATCAAAGGAAGCAAAAGTCTCCACTCAACTGTTCCCTAGTAATTTTATTGGCTAAGATTATTGGAGGAGGGGGAGGGGAGACAAAAAAAGTAAAGTCTTGAGCATTTCAAGCACTTCCAAGTTGCACAGGCATAGAAAAATGGCCTTTGCTAAACACAGTCCTACTTAATACTATGTGAGGTGACATTAAAAGGCTATTTGCCCTTGCAAACCACATCACATTTTTAAGGCAGTTTCTTCACTAGCCATAGTTCAGCCAGAACTGAAATTCCAGACACACTGCAAATCCAAAAGATTACACGTGTTCAGTTGAGAATTTTTTGTCTTCATCCTTTCAAAGGTACACAGGAGACAACAAATCCAGGTAGTGTGTTTGAAAGGAATGGAGGCAAGATGCATATGCTTGGTTCAGTGACTAAACAGCTGCATCCAAGGACCATTCTGTAACAGTTGTCCTGATGCCAGACACTAAGGACAGCTTTCAAATAACTTCATACAACTGTTGTAATAATCTTCAAGTTCCAATATTGCATATAATCCATGGGAAAGTTCCCAAACAAATAATTCCTCATTGAAACAGTATTAATATTATATAATCTTAAGATCATGTAACACCTGGTTTCAGTAATATAATACTTTAGATATAAAGCAAAATCCATAAAAGCCTTCTCCCAACAAAGTCAATAAATGCTTAACTTGGGGCAATGAATTCTAACAAGAATCAGAATTACCAAAAATTAGCAGTTTTTCAGACTGTATGCAAGACCCCTGAAACTGAGAAATGCTGAGCCCCATTTATCCCAGCCTCTCAAGTATCCAGAGACTGCATTCCTCACAAAGCTTATTCCATTAGCTGACAAGATGATCATGTTCACCTATTAAAAAATTCTATGTAAATGCACTATTTCAAAAGACAGCATCATTAAGATTTTCAGAGCTCCAATGCCATTGCAGAGAAGCATACAGTTAAGGTAACAAGATTCACAACTCCTAGACCAAAATATTCATTCTTACCTCACACAGGCTGCCTTTCTGACTTCGTGAACTGAAATACCACATGGGAAATAGAGATTTAGCCACAATGACTTTGGACATTGCAATCAGTTAAAGCAGAACACCATCTTTTGGAAGACAGTAGAGTTGAACAACAAAGGGTATATCTTTAAATAATATGTAGCAGTAATTATCCTGGGCATGGCCAGTGGTCTCCTTTGCTACAAACACATCTGTACTTTGCTGCTCCGAGCTTCCTTCAGGCCCTAGTTAACCTTTGCTCATAAAGCATGATATGTTCCAAAAATGCTTAATGGAAAAGAATATTGTAACCAGTCAACTGCACATATGAACCCAAACTCAAGATTACTGAAACTGCATTATGAGGCAGCAGACATGGTCTTAAAACCCCACTAGCCCTTTTTACAGCAGATTGTATTCAATGTCTTATTAAAATAAAAATTAAAAATAAAAAAAACAGCACACTCACAAACTACCAACCAAACAAAGCAAACAAAAGACAAAATCCTACACCATTTTTCTTCCTATTTTAGTCCATGTTATTTAGTCTGTTTAGTTCTTAAAATATGCACTTTACTGTGCTTCATATTAATGCCAGGCTTCTGTTGAGCACACACATGTAACAAGCTTCCCCACACTTAAAAAAAACAAAAAGAAAAACTATGACACCAATAATGACACTGTGTAAATTAATAGTCAAAATCCAAGTAAGAAACCAGGCAATTTAGCACAGGCTCCTGTGATGAGAACTAGAGGCACTCCAGGACTTTACGTTCACTGATTGATTGAATGCATAGCAGTTAGGTAGCAGACAGGCAAGGTAACTAATTCCAAGTGCAGAGATTAAGGCAGTCTAAGAAGGAGTGTTTTGTCTCTTACAAAATTAAAAGATGTGCTAGATGCATATTTGGTCCTACATGACTACAACTGTTTCGAATAATATTTAGTTTGAGAATTTCCTCTAGGTGACCACCACAAGAAGTTACATTGAACATCTATGCTCATGGGAGGTAACTCTACTACACTCCTGTGCAACATCTACAGGAATAACTTTTTATTGCCTTCAGCACAGCACCTTAGCTCCCAGTATATTGAGAAATAGCAATAATTCCTTCTTGGCAAACATATTTGCTGACACCTTCTGCCAGAATTATCTCTCTAATTTGCAGATTTCTTTACTGAAGGTCCAGGGGGCTCCTGGATGCTGGACAAGCATAAATCAAATGATCTGTCACAAGATCTACTTTACTTGTAATCTCAAGTAGCTAAATAATTTCCATTTCTTAAGAGACTTCCCTCATACAAAAAAAAAATCCCACCCAACAAACCAACCAACCATCTGCTGCCTTCTCTGCCTCCAAAACCATCACACTGGATTTCTCCACTGTCCTTACTTGACTTCTCAAAAATACTCTGTCTACCTGCATTAAAGGTTTCAATACAATTCCTAACATCAAGTAGCGAATCACAGAGGAAAGTGAATCTTCTCGCAGCTACTCTATACTTTCCCAGACTCCCACAAGTAACCCATTTTATTCCTTTCCCTAGTAAGAGGCTTGCTTAGTCCTTGCAGATTTAAAAGCAAGAAAACATTAAAATTGACACGTATTTGTTGGCAATTGCCACTGTTAGGAATGATTGCATGGCAAAATGCATCTAGAGGCCATAGCAGCCTGTACACAGATGTTGCTTTTGTTTGACTTGAAAGTCTCTATAACGTGTTATAAACTAGGGTTGTACAACACCATTTCAGATAAGTATCACTCGCAATTCATCCCTACATTAAAACTGACAAAGTTTTAATTTGGCTGATCCCAGTCCTTACAACCTAAATATTCTATTCTCATATACAGTTGGTGCAAATGGACATTTTCTGGACATCCACAGGTAGCTCAGGAAGCAAGAGTACCACTGCTACTGCTCATGTCTCACTGCTTCTAGTTCTAGAAAGAACTGCAAAAAAAATCTTATTTTTGTGGCATTATTATTATTGTTGTGGCATTAGCTGTTAACCAGCAAAGATACTGGTATCCACTCAACTGAGAAGCTGAACACAACACCTGATTTGCTTTCATCATGACAGCTTCCTGTATTTTTACTTCTTTTTTTAAGGTAAGAATATAAAGAAAGCCCTAGGCAAGCTTCTCTTTTCTAGTCAAGCAAACAGCATTCCCTGAAGTGAACACTAACTTTTCAAAGACCTCTTTTTTCCTTGAGTTTTAAAAACACACTTAGTTTCCTATCAGTTTATCCAATACAGCTAAAGTTTTTATTAAAGTTTATCTAATAAATATGATACCCACTTCAATTACTAAAAATAATTTTAGTAAGAAAACTCCACAAAATCATCAAGATTATGTTTCTTTTTTAAAATTAAAACCACCACAGTAATTTCCCTAAAGATTTAGTTATACAATAGATTTCTTTTATTAATATTTACTAAACCTATTAACTCTGTCTATTGAACTGCAGATTTTGTCTGTCAAGTCTTAGATAGAACTAGAAATCCCTTGAGAACCTGATAATATTAAACCAACTATAGACAGACCAATTAAGTTTTAATAACCTGAAAAGAAGGTACAAGTTTGCAAAAAGTTAGCCAGTTAAGTGGTGAACCCATTCCCCCTTTCCTTATGTTATTTACAGGTAAGTTGTGAAATATTAATTCTATAATCCAGACAAATATTACTGTACCAGCCTAGGTCTTACAAGGCCCCTTAACCATTAATTGGCTTTATTCATCCACATTTTCTCCCAGTTCTACTAAACTCCATATCCAAAAGCACCCACTCGGCTGACCCTCCCCCCCCCTGCATCCCAAAAACACAGAATTCTTAAAGCTGACAACTTGAGTCACCATTAGACAAGTAAATGGTCCCAAGTTACACCACAGAATTTGATGCCTTGTCTTTCTACAAATAGTTGTGTCTTCTTGCCTCACTGAATTCTATAGTCCAGCTACAAGAACTGCCACAAGAATTAGTAACAGACAAGCATACATAGATACCACCAAAACTCAGCATGGCTTAATCTTCAGGAGGACATCTGAACCACCTCAGCTCTGACTAACACACATTCTCAAAGCTATCCAAAAAAACATTATATTCCAACACTTCAGAACTGTGATTTTTAGGCCCAGTTAGAACATGGGCCTAAATTATTATAATTCAGGATTTGGTCAGAATAAAGTCAAGATATCCAAATCAATTTTTTCTTGAACACATGGAGAGGAGAGATTGCAAACTACTACTTAAGATAGTAGAGGGTAAGCTAATCAGTAAATATGAAAAAGCAACACTAATCCTCTGACATCACTATGTCAGTTAAACAATTAGAGATAGTGAAAAAATGCACCTCGACACATTCTTCCATTAAGAAAAGGCTTACAACTTTGTGATAAAGTCATATAAAAACCCTAGAGATTTCCACAAGATTCCTCTGATTGGTTCTACTCTATGCAGAAGGTTAAAAAACAGAGGAAACACATACTTAGTCACGTATTAAATTCATACAGCTGCAGAACTGCTTAATTCTAGTTTCTGACAGACCAATCAACCCCAAAAAATTCTGTGGAACGTTTTCTAGCTTCAACCAGATGTAAAACATTTTTTTTTTCCTTAATTCCCCTGTGAAGAAAATGTATTCCTTGATGTGACTGATGAGAAGGCTTGGAGTAATCAAGCTTCAGTTGCAAGAATGATTCTCTATTATGAAAAAGAAAAAAATCTTTAAATTTTTTTTTAAACAAAGTAGTACTAAGTCAGTATTATGGGAACCACAAAAGTAAGACCACAAATACCTATCTCTGTTTTCTGAATACATGATCAAGATATACCCTGTCACCCTGAAGCAGTTAGTTCTCTACTGTCTTCATTAAGTTAACACTGCAGATGAATAAATCCTATTGCTTTAGGCTGGCTCTACACCAAGAAAGGAAGACTGCTTATTCTTAAAATCCCCAGACAAACTTGCATGAACAAGGAACCCCTCCAATGAAAGCAACAGATCAGATATGAAAGTATCTTGAAGAAGAAAAGGCTATTAAGTTCTTGCCCTTTAATACAAAAGACAAATTTGAATTCTTTCTACAGATGTGCAGTATTAGCCACGTCAACCAAGAGGATTAATATCTATAACTCATCTATACATCAGACACCAGCTTCATCTTTTTCCCCTAAAAATGCACCATCATGCTTTGATATCAGAAAAAAAACTGCATTTCTTGGGTAGCAGCTCATTTAAAAAATCCATGTAACACTTGATTACGCATCCTTATGTTTCCGTGGTCTCCTGTGCTTAACAGAAATAAGCACATCAGTATGTTGCAGAGAATCCCATCTTCAAAGCCAACAGATACTTCCCTCAACATCCAGCTGAATCCATGCTTCTATTGTTACCCACACAACAGAAAACAGATCTGGATAATACTCTGTGATCATCTATCGATGTAAGCCCTCACATATGTGAATATCATTAGTAATTTTAAGAGAAACAGTGTTTGTTTTCAGTCATTTTCCTCTAACATATGAGAACTGTTACAAACAAGACAGCAAATTCTAGATGGAATTCAGAGAACACACTCTTCCTTTCTATTTG
Organism: Phylloscopus collybita; assembly: GCA_027886175.1. NCBI lineage: Eukaryota > Metazoa > Chordata > Aves > Passeriformes > Phylloscopidae > Phylloscopus > Phylloscopus collybita. The sequence goes on from JAJNNQ010000007.1 coordinate 9,669,839, forward strand.
TATGTAATATGATCTATTCTGTCCCATAGCACAGACAAGGCATCAGCCCACATCTGCTAAATACCAGCTGCCTAAAGTTGGCTCTTGTCAGAAATGACCACTATTGCAACTTAAAATACGAAAGGAAAAGTGACTTTGAAAACAGCGCGTTTGGGCTTTTTTTAAGAGTGTTCCCCAGCCTTCACACCCCTACAATTCCCACTTATAGAAAGAAGAGTTATTTAGTAACTTTTTCTTAGCACTCCTAAGAGTCCTTGCATTCCTTCAGGTCCAAGTACCCCCACTTCATCCAAACTAACTAGCACCGTGCCAGAAAACACTAAGAGAAAAAAACAGAGCCACAGATAAGGGAGAACAGTCATTAATGAATTCTGAAAAGTGAAAAGCAGGATGAAACAAAAATACCAGCCCAACTCATTCACCACTCACAGCTCAAACCTATTAGTATTACTTCCTGAAGAAGTAGTAATCTAATACTTAGGTTACACAGTCCTGTGTGTACTTAAACCTACAGGTCTAGGTAACACCTATATTCTTTCATTTATAATTCTACACAGTACACTCAAATCAAAGCAGCTTTTCACACGAAGAGCTCTATATTTTCCACATCCATACAATTAACTTTCTATGTAGATTAGCAAATACCTGGAGTTATGAAAGATCCTATTTGTTCCCCCAAAACAAACAAAAAAAACCACTAAAGTCCTTCCACCTAGGAAGACTTATTTGATTACTAGACTCTCTTCCTTATGTAACTACTCATTAGCTTGATGTGTATTTCTAGATAAAGAAATAAAGAAACTTGAGCAATAGTAAAAGCTTTGTACAAAAGAAAGTGTATTCTTTCCCTAGTTTTCCTAATTAGCTTCCTTTGCAAATCCCCCAAAGGCAGACAGAAGAGCTGACTGCAATTCCAGGCTGAGTGGTAACTGGAGTAGCTTACCAGGCACAAAGCACTAGAGAACTGCTGCAGATGTACCTCTGAAGGGGAGCTAATCCTTGGCTCAAACAGAGCTTGCCCACATTGACCAGTTTTCCAAAATAGTAACTTTGTCTGAATGCAGGTGGGCAGATGATAGCAGGGGAGGTAAAAGCCCCAGTCTCCTCTCTAGTGCAACACCAAAAATGTAACCTTCAAGGCACCTACACAGCATTGGCAGTACCAGGCTTGTTCTTGTCTTCCCAGCAGTACCTGCATACCTTATTATCTTCTAGTACAGCTAAAGCACACACAATACCAATGCTTTGGAGCATTTGGAGTTTTAGGTAACTTTTGTTTTAGTCTGAAAAGTTGAGAATACCTTTAGGCCCGTTCTTTGGGAGTAATCAGCATGACATCACTGACAAGTCATAGATATCACTTGTTCTGCAAAAGAATCAGGATCCCAAAACCAACACCTTCAAAGTTCCTCAGAGCTCCACAGACACTGTCTCCTGTACTTGGGCTTGCAAGTTTGAAACATAGATTTACATTAAAAACTCACATGGTGCATATGCAGAAGAAATTCTCTAGGTGAAGTTAACACCTGTGTAAGTGTTAGATACCTTTTGGTTTACCCCTTTTCTGTGAAAGCCATAATGCCATGCAAATCTTCCTGAGAAGTCTACTACAGAGGACACTACTGCAACCTTTGATCAAATACAAATGTGCTGACAAACAATTTATTTTCAATGGCCTTCTGCTCATGCTCTCCTCCCTTACAAAGTCTGAGTTCTCAATGATTATTAGAAAAAGTTTTAGACAATAACCCAACAGAAACTGCTATTTCTAGCATACAGCTAAATCCAATGACCAGGTCAGAGCTTTATTTCTTAAGAGATCCATGATTCTCAGACAATATCAGATCTACAGATGTATCAGTACTTAAATACAATGAAAAAATATGCTTGTCAAAGATCTCAAGTTTTTTAAACTCTTAAGAAGTGTGGGAAGGAAATGTACCAATTAAGAATGAAGATCACGAAAGTCATTGGATAAATCTAATATTCTCAGGGTAAACCTCTTCCTTATAGAACCTTCACAGTAATGCTACCCTACCGAATAGCTAAGATAAACTAACACAAATGAACCAAGTTTTCCAGGTCCTCACTCTTCACTGCTGGAATAGAAAACACAACTGTATGTAAAGCTTCCCTGAAGATACTAAGACTATTTGGGAAGTTTAGACACTGACCACAGATGACAAATTACACTGTGAAACTATGCTTGTTTTTTAAGAATACTACAAAACATCATGGTGACACAAACAGGTACATCCCAACAGTGAAGCATGCAAAAGGTAAACCTGAACAAGTGGAAAAGCAAGGAATACCAGCTTCTGTTTACACTTTTAATCATATCTTATCAAGAGACACCCACATTGAGGGTTCCTACACAAGAGTATCCATTTACTGTTACTCACACATCTGTGAGTAGATCTGTGACTACAACCCAGGACTGTCACTCCTGGCCCATGAGTTCTGTAGAACACACTTACAGTGTTGCCCCTTTTATATCAACAGGATTAATTGACAGCAAAATACTACCCACAGCTTCAGAACTGGGTCTCTCCAATGCTGTCCTTCCACTACTGCTAAATACAATCCCACATGATAAGCAACTGATACAGTTCCCAGCTCTTCTTTCTACAGGATTTATGGGGAAGGATACACACAACATTGCTTTGCTGAAGTATCACCTCTCCCATTAGATATTTTCAAGCCAGGGGCTCTCTGGTCATTCAATTTCCCTTCTTCAGGTACCCTTCTCATTGCTCCCACAACTCAAAATTCTATAAGATGCCAATAAAAGAAATTTTTTCCAGGTTAAGAGCTGCACAATAAGACTTTATGGTGTTCCAATTTAATTAAACAGAAACTGAGTCCAAGAACTACACTCAAAGTAAATCTCATGCTCAAAATATTCTCATTTCAAAAAGCTTTATTAGGAAAAGAAAAAACAAGTGAGGATACGTATGCATGTGGTAAAGTCTGTAAGGGATAGACATTGCAGATTATTATGCTAAGTTTCAAGAATTCAGCTGAATCAAGCTAGGGATTAGTCTTTTCTATTCCCAGGAGTTCACTGAAGAGAACAGAAATGATTGATTTTTCCCCTGAAGTGCATGATTTAGAAAAAAATTTATCTCTCAAAACCAAGCAAAGACAGTTGTTCGATCACATCTCACCTGCTGCTGCATGCCAAGGAGCAGAAGTGGGGGGGAAAAGTCACACAGGGACTGCACAAAGGGGGAAGTGTATCAATATTTAAAAGCTCTAAGCTCAACTTGGATCTCGTAAAAACTCATTTTTAGTATTAATAGATTTCAAAGGTGGAATATATTAAATATAATGCTACAGAATTTCAGTGTGAGAACCTTTGACTTTAGGCTCGGTTGAACGGAAGTCAAAATTTCTGTTAGAGGTGCAACACAAAATAAATATTACTATGGAGCTCTCATACAGAAAAATTGGCAGTCAGTACTTAAAGACACCTTAGAATAAAAGAACTAGAGGCAATTATTAACAAAATGTAAGCTTTATATTCAAACACATATAAAATCCAATTCTACATTAAAAATGGCAATAAGAGTACTTCAGAGAAAACCCATAGACTTACTTTAGTTGGAAAGCAAGAGTAATATAAAGCATTTTTGATGTAGTTGTTCAGAAGCTCCACAAGTTTGTATTCTGTTTTTGAAAAATACAGGTTATCTGAGCTAAAGTATCCATCACCTTCAATATTCATGATGTATCACATAATAACATCGTCTTCACTTAAAGGGCTTGCAACTACATATATCAGTAATGGGTTTCTTTTCTCATCTGACATGTCATGATTCCCCACTTCCTTTTTTTTTTTCCCCCCCACAGAATCACAGAAAATTTAGACTTGAAATGGACCTTAAAGATAATCTAACTTCAAGCCCCTGCCATGGGCAGGGACAGCTTCTATTTGACCAGGTTGCTCAAAGCCCCATCCATCCCTTCAACACCTTCAGGAATAAGGAGCCCGTAGCCTCTCTGGCCAACCTGTTCCAGTTTCTCACCACCCTTACAGCAAAGAATTCCTTTCTAACACCTAAACAAACCTGCCCTCTCTTTCACCTTTAAGGCCATTACCCCTTGTCCTATCACTACACACCCTTGTAAACAGTTCAGCTCCCTTGCAGGTCTCCTTTAAATACTGCAAGGTGCTATAAGGTATCTCCAAATCCTTCTCTTCTTCAGGCTGAACAGCCCCAAATCTCTCAACATGTCTTATTAACAGAGGTGCTTCAGACCTCTGGTCAACTTAGTGGCCCTGTTCTGGACTCATTCCAAGAGATCCATCTGGTTTTTTTTGTTGGAGCCCCAGAGCTGAACACAGCACTCCAGGTTGGATCTCACAAGGCAGAGCAGAGGGGGAGAACCATCTCCCTCAACCTGCTGGCTGAGATTCTTTGAATGCAGCCCAAGATGCCTTTGGCTTTCTGGGCTGTGAGGGCACATTGCTGGGTCATACAGAGCTTTTTGTCCAAACAGCCCCAAGTCTTTTTCCTCTGGCTTGCTCTCAATCCTTTCTCCTCCCAGCCTGGACTTGTGCTTGAGACTGCCCCAACCCAAGTTCAGCACCTTGTATTTGGCCTAGTTGAACTTCATGAAGTTGACACAGGCCCATCTCCCAAGCCTGTCCAGATCCCTCTGGATGGCATCCCTTCCCTCCAGTGTGCTGACTGCACCACACAGCTTGGTGTCAGCAGCAAGTATGCTGCGGGGTGCAAGCTCATGTTCCAAAAGCTCTCACTAGTTTACTGAAAAATTTCCAATACTGTTTACAGCTGGGTTCTGTCAGTGTCTATGCACAAAGTTATTGGAATCGCATCAAGGCAACTGGAAACACTTAGCCAGTGATAATTTTGCCACAGTAGTATAACCCTCTTCAACCAGATTTGCAGATATCCAGTAACTCCTCTGGTACTCCAAGATACAGGCTTTGCATCTCCCATCCACTCAGGCTGCCAGTTCTAAATGCAAATGTCAGATGCTGCCTATTATAGGTACTTCGATCTGTCCTACAAATACCTCTAACAGAAATCAGATATTGAAGTGATATCCAATACTGATATGGACATTGAAACACACAAAATGGAAATATCTCTTGGGAAGATTCATGGACAAATGTAAGATTTTTCTATTTCATTTTGGTATATATATGAGGAACATGGCAAATATTTGCACAACATTTTTGATTTTAGGTCTCAAAAGCTACTGTACATAGACAAGCTCACAATGCAGGTGTGATCAGAGCTCTTGCATGTAATGCTGAAGATAGAAAAAACCTAAAAACAAGTTTTCTTTAAACATTACTCCTATATCTGTACCTTAAAACTTAACTATATTCCTGATGGCATGATGCAGATTTTTTCAGATTGCAGCAGAATCAAACCCATGCACCTAAATTGCTCCTTTGGAGACTTCAGTTTGATTTATACAGTTTGTGACTGAAGACCTCTGGAGTACACTTTAAACAATACACCTGTGTTTTAGCATGAACTCTTTATCTTCCTGCCCCTAAGGATAAGCAAGAGAAATTCAGTGTGAAAATCTGACAACTTTCCATCTTGCTAGCAACACCTTCTTCTGTCAAGAATTACATAAGAATTTGTTTACTTACATCTAGTGAATCTTCATTGACCAGGATGAGAGACATACTCTGTGAAATGAGTCTGCAAGAGTACCCTGCAAGAGGGAAAAAGAAGACAATAAAACACAAGGACTTGCTTTTTGGAAGACTATCTAAGGTTCAAGCTCAATCTTAAGATCAGCATCTGTAGGTCAAATGACAATCTATTTTTTGAGCAGTTACTGCTATCAGGCAGACTGCTGGAAACATTGGTGCATTGGACACTCTCCAACATGACAGATTTACTAGAGATATGGGCTGCATTCTATCTGCCTTTTCAAATACATCATTTGAGATGTTTTAATTGAAGAAAACACTGTGTGAACTGGATGCAGTAAATATAGTCTATAGCCCTACATCAAAAATGTTTTTAAGTCCACATGAAGACAGGTTTGTCTTCAGCACATTACAGAAACAGATCTGAATGCACAGTTGCATATATGCTGCCAGATGGCTGGAAGTGCACACATGTTTTCAATGGATGCTACTCAGTTCCCTTAGCCCACACAACGCTTATGTGAGCGTTTTTTACTCCTGAGTGTTGAGTGTGGAAGGTTCTGAGCTTCATCAAGAAGTACAGAGCAATGACACTCACAGAGCCCCTACCAACTCCTATAGACATGAGGTAGTTGGACTAGACTATTCTTAGTGTGGAACTGGGACATGAAAGAACAAGAGCACCCAGAAAGCAGTTCTGTACATTTCCCAGAACACCAAAATTCAAATTAAAAACTCCCAAGACAGAAAAAATAACCCTCTTATTTTTATAAAAGTTTAATCATTTACAGAATAAACAGGTTAATTCTGCTCATATTAATGGCAAGAGACAAATGCATACTTTCATTACACTTACCCCACTACATCATCCTAAAAGCTCATGCAAGTTCACTTGAGATTGGCACTGTGATGTTGGCTTCACAAAATAGCAGAGAATTCATTTATTTCAAACACACACCTTTTATTGCTCATCTAAGTTACATGGGAAAAGAAAACTAAATACAATGGGTTTTTATTTCTAATATTTTTAATAGAAATTAATTACAGCAGTTAAAGAAATTGCTATCAAATAAAATAGGATCTTGGGAAGTCTCTTACTTTTCTTAAGTGGAGACTGGAGGCTATTGCAAAATAAGAATAATGTCCCAGTGCAAGACCACTGCAAGGCTGACAGATTGAAAAGCTGAACACCACAGTCACTGTAAAAAGATGAAATGCCTCTTTCCATATCTTACAACAGCAAGAGAACAACTGAGGCATGAAATCATCTGTGGGATTCTTGGTTCCTTAGAAAGGCTATACTGGGTCATCAATTGCAATGCAAATCATTTCCTCAGGCTACAGAGTTCTTATAATTGGGCTAGTTTTGTAGGTATAATCCAGGGTTAACATGTCTGCATGTGTGACTTCTGTCAAGAAAGTAAATCCCTCTTCTTCCTTTGTGGAAGACATGCTTGTATCACAGCCAGGCACTCTCAGGCAGCAGGTTTGATTACCTGCAGAAGTTCAGTTTCTCCTCCATTTTCACAGCTGTGTGGACTATGAATATCAAGTGCAACTTTGCAAACACATGTTAACAAGCCTAGGTTTAATTTCTGCTTCAGAGAACAATACAGAAAGACACTGAACCCACACCTGTTGGGAAAAGGATGAAATATGTTCTAATGACATGCAGCCTACAACAAGAAAGCTTTGCAGACAGCCTCTGATTCTGCCTGTGATCAAATCTTAGCTGGTAGTATAGAATTGAGCAGCAAACCTCCCACAGTGACAGACAAAACACTGACTTGAGAAAAAGTCAGTTCACCATTTTTAAAAGTAAGTTCCAAGCTAAAAAAAAAACTTGCTTATTTTTATTGAAAAAAGAAAATATTACAAATTTAGGTGCTTCCCTCCATAACAGGGCTATTCTTTCCCTAGGCTAAAGCAAAAATATTGTGCAGTAGGCTGTTACAAATTCAGCATAACTAATTCAAAAGGATTTTCTATAAGCATTTGATTAGAACAGCAGCTGCAACAGTGAGCTGTAATTTCTAAACCACTGCTCAATGCTTCACTTTACCTCTTCCAAAATGAGCAAGATGCCATTCTAGAAGTCAAGTTGGAAGAAAAAAAATGGTGTGAAAAGCAGTTGCTCTGCTGTGCATCTTGGAAATCATGGACTCAGAAGAACTTATCCTGCAATTGAGGCTATTTTGCATCTTGCCATCACATTAAACAGATAGATCAAGACTGGAATAGGAGAACGTAAGTCAATCCTAACGAGGCTTTATAGGGGATTTATACATTATGTACAATTTCAGGACTAAGATGATGTTAAAATCTAGCACTACTATAAAGCAAAGTAGCTGGCAACTGTAGGAGTACAAGTAGTAACTTTAGACATTTCTAGTAATACTTTGATGTTTTATACTAGTTTTGTAATAGTTATTACTGGCAAATAACATGGCAAGCAGAAATGCACTCTAAGATAAGTATTTTTGTCACTGTTTCTGAGCAAAATAAGATCAACTGCTGGTTCAAAGCCAGGTATAAAATGTCAACCCACACCTGTAAGTTGATATCTAGCTCTTTAATTTAAAAGTCTGACTAAAAGTCCATGAAGCAGATGAATCAGGTACTTCTGGGACTTATTTTCCTTTAAGTGTCCTGGGAGAAAGATTGCTTGAACCAGAGTTCAAGATCATAGCCCACAGGCACATTCACACTGCAGGCATACAGAATCCAGCATCTGAGGGAAGAATTATTATCCTCTGTGTTTAGAGAGGGCACAAATGCCCTGTTCAAACTTTGCATAGGGATACAGGCAAGTGTGCTGGCATGGCTTGTCTCCTGAACTGAAATAAAGCACAGCTCACCAAGAAGTGCTGTTATCTCTGAACTGGAAAGACAGGGGTCTGATGAATGTACTGTTGGATGGGTAAGGAACTGGCTGGATGCCTGTATCCAGAGAGCTACAGTCAATGGTTCAACACTCAAGTGAAAACCACTAACGAGTAGTGTCCCTCAGACCAGTCCTGAGACTGGTCTTTTGGTATCTTCAAGGACCAGACAGGGGACAGACAGGGATCAAGTACACCCTCAGCAAGTCTTGAGAGAACATCAAGCTGAATGGTGCAGCTAAACAACACTGAAGAGAAGGGATGCCACCCCTAGGGACTTTGATCTGCTTGAGGAGTAGGCCTGAGAGAACCTAATCAAGTCCCACAGGGCCAAGTGCAAGGTCCTACAATCTGTACTGCAACAATCAAATATCCATCAGGACAGACTAGGGGATGAACAGAAAGCAGCCCTACTGAGAAATACCTAAGCGATAACAACTGAATGTAAGATACTCTACCTGGAGTATTGTATCCAGCACTGGGGCCTCCAGCACAAGATAGACATGAACCTGTTAGTGAGTACAGAAGAAGGTCACAAAAGCAATTTCGAGGGCTGGAACATCTCTCCCATGAAAACAGGCTGAGAGTTGGGGTTGTTTAACCAGGAGAAGAGAAGGTTCTGGCGAGACCTTTCAATATATAAAAAGGAAATACAACAAAGACAGACTTTTTACCAAGGCCTGTAGTGGCAGGTCAAGGGCCGGTCATTTCAAACTGGAAGAGGGTAAGGTTAGACTGGAAATAAGGAAGACATTTATTATGATGGGGGTAGCAAGACTGGAACAGGCTGCACAGAGAAGTTATGGCTGCTCCATCCCTGGAAGTGTTCCAGGCCAAGCTGGATAGAGCTTTAAGCAACCTGATTTATGAAAGATGTCCCTGTCAGGGAGGGAGCAGGAGGACTGTATCTTTCGAAGGGCCCTTCCAATCTCAAACCCAAACAACTGTAAGGCAGTGCTTGCAGCTGTCAATGCACACCTGAGGTAACAGCATTCAGCTCAACTGTAGGGACTGACACTTTAGGGAAGGACACACTTGAGTAAACACTATACTCCCATTCCCAGAAAACAGATCTCTTCTTAGGGAACTTATTGGCTGGAAATACAGCACTTCCGGTGTTCTGTGAATGTGCTGAGCACCACAATTTGTATTGTGGCCAACAGAAATCTGTCATGGGTGGTTCTGCCTTACTGAAAGACAAAGATGACCCAGAGTCCATGGACTGTTTGAAGAAAAGGGTGAAGCTGTGAGAACACAGTTAAGACTTCTATAGTTGTTTGCAGGTCATGCTTAAAGATGCTTCTGAACCTGGAAGTCCCATTTTCAAGAGCTAGACTTCAAATGATTGACGAGTATTAAAGCTTATCATGAACACTCTCCTTATTTGCAGAAGTAGTGACTAGTACATGGTTGAGTGAAAGGCATACAGCCACCCTACGGAAGGTCAACCATTACTCTCCAGAGAAGTCAAGAACGCAATCCAGAGACAAAGATATATGCAAATTCTGGAAACCAAAGAAACAAGAGGAAGCTGGAAGAACAAAGTAATCCAGCTCCTTGACAGAGCTGCCAAGAGCTGAAATATCCCTCATATGCATGTCCATACAGCAAGCAAGAGACAGTAAGCATAACCTCCAAAAAAGCTGAGAAAGTGAAAATACTTTTTACTCCCCAGATAGCATATTTATACCGGAAGCATAGTGCACACGTGGATTGGGTTTTAAGTTGAAGGTTTATTACAGTTTTATTGGGTTACACACAAAAACTGGAAGGGTGCCACATGTTTATACTTTCAAGGCAACTTGAACATGAAGCTAATTAAGTTAGAGTTTTACTACCAAACTGTACCTTAAACTAAGGCATAATTTAGAAGTTTTAAGTAAGATTGTTATTCTTCTCAAGTTGCTATAATAAAAGAAATAACAAGCCAACAGTTTTAGAGAAAGTTGGAAGTTAGTCTCCTTCACAGTCTTCAGAATAAGCTCATTTACTGGTGTTCAAGGTAGCTGCTGTTGGTCAATACATCAACTTATTTCAGGTACTTACATCAAAATGTGCAGCTACATTTCTTTAATTAGTCGAAAGATGGTGTTTCCCTTCCCAAGTTAACTACTGCTTGTACAGAAAGGATTGTGATTCAAACCAGATAACTAGCCTTTAAACAAATTGTCTACTTAGGCCATCCATTGTATTTCTACTACAGCTGTATCAGTTCAACAAGTTGTTTCACCTCTTGCTACCACCTTTAACACACAAAGATATATGAAATTTGATCTGTTTTGAGAAGCACACAAATTCTAGTCAGACTGCATTCTGAAATTTCACTGAGTGAACCAAAATGAAAGAAAAAAAAAAAAACCACAACAAAAAAACCCCACAAAACAAACCAGACTAAAAGCAAATGCCTGAAACTTCCCTAAAAATATCTAAGCTCTAAGAGAATAATTGACAGAATGAGTTTGAGAAAGCAACCTATGCTATTAAAGTTCTTTTTAACCTACACCTGTACATCTAAACAGACTCATCTGCAAATCTACATGCAATTGTGGAAGCTGAGCAGCATATGCTGCCTTCTGTTAAAGGAGCTATTTCTTCAGTCTTTTTGAGCTCATATTGACTTCAAGACTCCCTAATTATATGAATAATGTGACCACTTAGGTTTTTTACATTTAGAACTACACATAAACAGATCTGGATGCGTTTCAGGCTGTTCCTGGCAGAACTACACTGCTCTTTAACTGAACTCACTTAGGTGAGATGTCAGATCACAAGAGTGCAACTCTGCCTCCCCATCACCGGGCAATCTAACCAGTGACAGAGAGAAAAATTATCAAAAAGAACATGAGAGCATCATGGCATCCTATTGCCAAAGATGGGACATCTGGGAGGTGTGACATGACAGCAGGATATGTCCCTTTACCAAGTCTTTACTGTATACTAACAGATTTGCCATAAGGGGACACCAGGGTTAGTTATTTAAGCTTGAACAATCCACCTATGTTCACAGACATGGTTGGATGATGCAGTAAACTATACATGCTTTGCATTATCGTATTTCCCATTGTATCCCAAACTCGATTCAGAGGAAGTCAGTAAGAAAAAAAAAGCTCTAAAACCTTTTCTGAAACCTTAGCCTGGTAGAGTTCTCCTATTATCATCAGAAAGAAGAGTTATATATATTCATTCTATTAGAAATGCACTTAACCAAGAGCAGAAGGGTCCCTTTTGCCTTAAAACAACAGTAAGATTAAAAAAATATATAGCCTGACACCCATAGAGAAGACTTCACTACAAAATCCCATCTCCAAGACTGTGCTGTGCTATCAAGGAACCATTCTATAAGCAGCAGGCTCAATTCTATTTAAAAACCCACACAACACATCATGCATGTGACCTGCTACATATCAGACAAATTCAGAGTAACCAGAATGGTGAATACCTATATTGAGAGCTGTTTCTTGTTTGTCACCTGTCAGAATCCATATCTTAATTTCTGCCTTTATTAGTGTAGCTATTGTTTCTGGAACACCTGCTTGCAGGCGGTCTTCAATGGCTGTAGCTCCAAGAAGCAGCAAATCCTAGGGAAAAAAAAAAAAAAAGAAAACAATCCCTCAAATTCTGTTAAGATAAACCTCTGTTTGGAACATACTCAAAAAAGTAATTAAGACAGCATGCTGCATCTCACTGCTAATACTGCACTTTGACAAGCAATATACACCACAGTAAATTTCTAGTGTGGCTATTCTACTTGCTCTGCATACAATTCACATTAAGAGGTACAGAATGGAACAGAGTGTTTTTGATCAGAAAGATGGCAACATTTCAAGAATAATTGATTGAAGTTATAAAAGCCCAAAGTTAGCCTATAGACGAATATATGTATTAGACCAATCACGAATCACCATAGCAACATGATGAGTAGTCAGCTTATATATTTAAGCTCACAAAACAAAAATTATTTTGCATCACATCATTTAAACTAATTTCCGCCTATAAAATGTACGTACAGATTGGACACAATCACTGAAAGCAAAAATTATTGCAACTATTTATGGATCTAATCATTACATTTGTGTAATACAAGTGGTACAAACATTAATCAATCCAAGTATCCCTAATCAACATATAGATGTCTGCCAGAAATACACATCTCATACAGTGAATTTAATGCTACAGAGTTAGCCATATTCTCAGGCAATTCTAAAGCAATTGCTTGAGGAGATTTGGCTACATTTCAGTAAAAAAAAAAAAGGGAAAAAAATAGCTAAGCAATAAACCTTGTCCAAAGGTACAGTCTACTCAAATTTTACCTCTAAAAGCATTTTAATGATTTCTTACACATGCAAAGATGTTCAGCTTAAAACAAATTGAAATAAGTTTAGGTATACTGTATCATTTCAGAAACTGCACAGAAAAAGGAAGCATATTCTGATCTTTGCAGGGACTCAAATTATTCAACAGAAACAAAGACGAATGAAGTATTAAGGCAACTTGCTGTTGTTCAGCCCAGGAATGATGAGGCTTCAGTGTGAAGCCTTCCTATGGCCTTCCTACATAAAAAGTGGGCTTATAAGACAAATGAATAAAGATTGTTTACCAAGGCCAGCAGTGGCAGGACAAGGGTGATGGTTTGAAACTGAAAGAGAGTATATTTAGTCCAGGCATAAAGAAGTGACTTTTTTAGATGAGAACGATGAGACACTGGAACAGGTTTGCCCACAGAAGTGGTAGACTCATCCCTGGAGGTGTTCCAGAACAAGCTGGACAGAGATTTGAGCATCATGGTCTAGTGAAAGGTGCTCCTATCCATGGCTGGGGGGGTAGGGGTACAACTACATGATCTTGAAGGGCCCCTTCCAACTAAACCTTTCCATGATTCCATGAAGAAGGCATTAAAAGCAGCTCCCGCTTGTATGAATCTAAGCACACTTAAAGAACAGAAGGACAAATGGCTATTCATACAGCATGTAAGCTAGCATTAGTTACAGGTCTTGACAGAGCTTCATTTTTGCTATGAGAGATTCAGCTGGCAAATGTTTTAAAATCAACTCTTGCAAGTCACTGTGCTTTAGCACTCTACAGCCCCTCAATGAAGCATCAGCTCTGTTGATGCTAGCAACATTTGAAGGTTACAAACAAAATCCAAGTATGCAATTGTAGATCATCTTTTTTACCAAAATCACTTGTTAAGGAGTTACACGTGACAGCACAGGCATCAGCATGGCTGAGCTACCCGAGCAGGGGAGTCACCACTGCACCTGCTGAAGCCCTCTAAGCCAGCTGTGGGAGGAAGTCAGCTCAACTTTGTCTCCACACGTGCACCTTTACTGTGATCCAGCAGTCTTAGCACTCAGACTGAAAAAGCAGCTCCCTTGGTCTCATTTGAGTCCTTAGATGGAAAAAACTCAGCCTGTTAAAATACATTGTATTTTGTGTTACAGCCAATTGCCAGTTTATCTGTAAGGCTTGCTTCTTGGCATGACAAGCAAGCAAACATTAACAGGAAGGCATACAGTGGATATTCTCTAACACCAATTCTACAACCCACACACAGGTTCCCTTTTTTCTTAAACAAGATACTAAGTCGTGAAAAAGGCAGAAAGTAGAGGACCAAAAATTATCTAAATCATGAGAACACATTTTAAAGCACAGCAGAAGCAATGTTGATTTTTCACCTCAGTGAAAACAGAAGAGTGTGACAGCACAGTGCAAGAAGCAGAAAGCTGAAAGGAGCTTCCCAAACCTACAGAATCAAGGATGAGATAACCACACTGTTACTGACAAAAGACCATTTCAGGCATGAGTTGGAAAATGAAGACCCAATCTTCAGCTCTTACTGAAAGGGTTCTTGGAGCTTTTCTCTTACCCTCTGAAAATTAGCTCCTATCCTAGTCTTGACCTCTTTGTGGATGCCCCATCCCTGGCAGTATTCAAGGCCAAGCTGGATGGAGCTCTAGCAACCTGGCCTAGTGAAAGGTGTCCCTGGCCACGGCAGGAGGATAGGAACTCAAGATCTTTATGGTCCCTTCCAAATCAGGCCATTCTATAGTTCTATGACCTGCCCCAACTAACTTGAAAATAAACAACAGTGCTCCAGAACCTAAGCAGCATTTTAATATTAATTTTAAAAGATACTGAAGTTCAAAACATGTTCTAAAGAAACCACTAAATAAAATTAAATACCTGAGGCAAGAGAGAAGAGCATGAACCTATGCAGGTGAGGCGTGCAACTACCAGCACTTCGGAAAGCAGCAAAGACCAACACGGCTCAGAGAAACACTGGCCCCTAGCGTTAGCATTTTAACATTTTATTCACTGTGCGATTAGCGTTTCTAACAGGTTCTCTGACACCTACTTTATCCTTCTAAAATCAAGAGCTCAGAAATTTGCATGGAGTGCAGGTTTTCATCCTTTTTTTAACCCATGCCTCTACAGGTTTTGGCGAGCCCTATGCCTACAACAGCCTTCAAAAACCCTGAATTTGACTGCTGTATGAAAAGGAGCACGTCTCTTTATACCCTAGTACAATGGGAACTTGGTGCAACACAGCTATTACATATATTATCTTTATCAAGTTACAACAACCTTACAGAAAAGAGCAAGATGAAAACAAGTGCGAGAAAAAGAATTTTAAGTAGAAATTATTTTTTATCTGTAAATTCATCTCAGATTTACAGACTAAAACTGTGGACTGAATAGGTTACCAAGTAAAAACACCTTTTCAGTTTCTCATCTATGAAATTAACAGTTTATTTCATTATATAGAGCCCAAATTCCACCGGAAAATCCACATGTAAGGGAATCTATATCTGATCATCAAAAAAAGTACGTTTTACCTTCTCAATGATCTCATAGCACTCCTCCAGCTTCTGAGTTCTGTCTTTCAGAACCGTACTGGATTCATTGTAGACATTCAACCACTCTCTGTAAGACTTCTCTGACAGATCAGCATAAGCAATGCACAATGTCCTCAGCCCTGCAAAACAGAAGACGGCCATTACCCCCAGTAAAACTGCATTGATTATCATCGAATCGTTCATACGTAATGAATGCTAAATTCTATCCCTCATGCTGGAACAAGAGCTCCTAACACACACTGGTAAACTCTGGATTCCACAAAATCTCCCTGGACATTTTTTTTAAGCGCTTGGATTTCCACAAATGTAAACCACACATCTGGTTAATTCTGGCCACTAATATTGGTTGCAAATCAAGAGAGTATTGGACAAAAGCTTTTTACAAAGTATGAAATTAAGCTTGCCTTTCATGTATTTTTAAAAAGATTGTATTAAAGAACAGGCTACATACTGTGATTGGTGATGTTACTTAGTGAAATATCCCACACAGCCCCATGCCTCCTTTTAGCAAGTCTGTTCTCCTTCAGTGTACCAATGTAACTCACAGTAATAGTGAGAGTTAATATAGCAAAGAGGGTCCATGAAGCATAAAAAACAATTTATTAGACCACTGACAATAATTAACATAGAGAAGTAATGATTTTTTTTCTATCATGAATCAAACACAAAAGGAATGTGTGTTATAAAATAGAAAAGTTCCACTACAGAGAACATGGAAATTTGTGGAAAAAAAAAAAATTCTAAATGCTGAATGTTTTAAGATTTTGGAAGAAAAACACTGGTTCACGGTTTTAGTGTAACTCAGATATCCTAAGCTATGGCAGAAGAGGGAACAAAGCCTAGTGCTTCCCTGTGAACAGAGGTGTTGCATCAGTCAAAGGCCGTACAGACCACTTCAGATCACCTTCAATGTCTCAGGCTACCAGGCTTCCCAGCATGTTCAAATTGTCACTCTGCTTCGTAAAGCCAGAGACACCAGGCATCCAACTTCTACCCTGGTAAAAACATCTCCAACTCCAAAGTAACTGAGTTATTCTGGGCAATACAACTTATGCCCATTCCCTTAATCAAGGACTCACAGAACACTATCTTTTCCTTCCAAATTCCGCTTCCCTACTGAAATCACACAGAAGTTGAACAAAAACCTCCTTACAGCTGAGGTCAACCTACAGTTGTTAATTTGCTGATAACACGACTCATCTTAATTTATCTTCACAATCATCTTAGTTGACATCACAGAGCTTAGACAATGCAGAAGATGCTGCAAGTAATTGCACAAGCTGAATTCTCATGGCATGCTGTTTCTCTTACCTTCCGTTGCGAAGTATTCAAGATGGCACAGTGTTTGTTCCATATACTGGGAATCTTTTGAAAGCCTCTCAAAAATTACATTATCCTATTAAAACCAAATTCATTACAACATAGTAAGTCTACATTTGAAGTTGCCATTTGTGTATTTACAAGCTCAAGAGAAGCAACCTGAATGGACTTGCTAATATCAAAACCAAAACTGTATTTACAATATATTTGGGGTTTAGAGACTCCAAATTGAGTAACTAATCTGAATTGCACCCAATGGCAGAGATACTGCGTCCACTTTAAATAATAGGGAGAGAAGCACTTTCTTCCCTCTTTCCATAAAGAGCTCCCCATCACTGTACAGAACACTTCTCTAGAAATTACTAAGCCAATGTATTGACTTTCAGAGAACACAAATGTCTGGTCTGACTCAGTATATATTGCAGTCCCATGCAGTAGAGTTTCCTGCAATCCTTTCTAGAAAAGATTCCTATTGATGTTAAAAAACAAAAGGCAGAAGCACTGATCATGTTCTACCACAACATTCTCCCAAGAAACAACCTTCATCCTGCAGCAGCCCTCTTTATCAATAAATCAAAGGACAATTGAAAAGGCCCAGCTAACAGCTGAAATCAAAATATATCTAGAGTCTCTGGATTTTATTTATAACTACCAGAACAAGTTCTACAAACATATGTAATTCAGAAACCCTATTCATACTGCTGCTCTTAAGCTAAGTAAACAGATCTACATCTAGCACTGACTAGAGACAGGCATACAAACCTAATTATTATGGAATCAACAGGACAGAGAATGACTACCAGAACATGGAAGAGTTAATGCAGAATAGTCAGTTAACTTACAGTTCACATGAGTGGTACATGCAGCACGTTAGGACATCTAGGTCTACTCGTGCAGAAAACATTAAGAAATTTTGTACAACAAACTCTCCTGTTCTCCGTCTCTTCCAGCGTCACACTCCAAAGAATGGTGTGAATTCAGGCACAGCCTGAACAAGCAAGCTGCAAGTCTGTGTGGTCCTATTAGGCACACAGCTGTGAACTACCACACAATGGCAGCAGGTTTAATTCACTTCCAACACACCAGCATGAAGCCAGCACATCTTTATCAAATCAGGGGAGGTAAATGGAAGCAACAGAGTAGTGAACATTGACCTATATGTCATGATAAATTCAAGTAAACTAGATCCTCACAGAGGTCAGAAAGAGTTTTTCCCTGTTGCAAAAAGCCAGGTCCAGAGTTTTTCACTGAAATTAGAACCACTCTCTGGCTTTGGACAATGCTAGTCTTGGAGCCTTTGTACTGTGCTAAGTTATTGCTCTTGTCAGTGAAGACAGAAGCACAACATGGTGCAAGTCATGATGACAAATAACAGCAGGTGCAGAGATGCAAAGAAAACCAGATCAAGAGCCAAGCACTTGAGAACAAATTTTAGTGTTATAAATTCAGACAACAGCATTTACTCCAGCTCCTGAACTCCTGCTGCACAGCTGGGTGAAGCCTTGGCTTTGCAATAAGGGTACTGCTCCCATTAGCATCAGGATTTCAACTGGGCAGTAGAAAGCCTAGAAGTCTTCCAGCCTGCAAAAGGAGTCAGAGCAGGAATGACAGCACTCTTAAATCACTTGGCCCCAAACAAAAAGCCAACAGGTATTATGTATGAGACACAAAACGTCAGCATCAGCCACAGCTGTTGAAACAATAACTGGCAGTGTTCTCCATTAAGGCAGCATAATTACTCACAGCCCCTTTGCAGTAGAGACGTAGCTGTCCTGCTGGAGTTCGAACAATCACTGACATTCTCTTCCTGTTGCTATTGAAAGAAAAATACTTGCTTTCATTAGTCAAAGTGGTAAAGAGTAATTCCTGTTCTAGCCAGTGATTTTTCTCAGATGTATTTTGTGCATCTGAGATTAAATGGGATATAACATTTCATAACTTAAGATCCCACAACCCTTGACCACAAGGAGATATATTAAATTGCCTATTTCCAGCTTCAGCCCTATGTCTCCCACTGGCAAGCACTCCAGACTTACACCCAAATACAAGCAAGAATTGGAGAAATAGCAAGATAGTGGAAAATTGGCTTGAAAGAAAGGGATTCACATTTATTCTTATTACTCTCTCAGTTTTTCCTTATTCCTCAAGCAAATTTGTTTTGGGGACTCTAGAAATAGAATCGTTAAGGCTGATTACATTTTTATTATAGGCAGAACAGACATTGAAAGCATCCACTGATAAGAGTAGTTATTTAACTTCTTAACTCAAAAGAAGGCAAAAACACCATAGAAAGGAATCATGGTATAGATCAGTTCTTGGCCTCTATCAGCTCTTTATATTGGTCCAACTGGACCCACACAGTTGGAATTACGTAGAAGGAAGTCAGACACCCTGAGCAAGGACAGGACAGTAAAGTTTGGCACAGATCTTAAAAATAAAAAATGTGTAGACAATAGCATCGTGTACACCGACATTTAACAAAGGAAGGCAGGCAAGGATAATTTTTGTAAGAGAATTTTTAAATAATGTTTTACTTATCAATCTCTCCTTCAAAAGAGTCACTGGAAAAAAGCTCACAACTTCCAAGAGGCAGAGACAAACAAATCAAATCTCATCAAGGGAACCCTAAGACCATGCAGTTTCATATAGGTCCTTTCCTTAGCAAAAGGACCAACTTGGAAGAATCCTCCCTCCTCATTACTTTTTTGCCAATGTGTATATACAGTGCAGGGCAATCTTCCTTCTCCTCTTGATGTAGCTTTGAAAAATGTAGTTGCTTTTCAGAGCTCAAGAGCTGTGTGTACTAAAGTAAGCTCTTGGCACGTATCATCAGACAAAACAAATCCTTCCGAAGGCTTTCTGAAGAGAGGTTAGAAGGACAGCAGTTACCTGTGCCCAGAATTTCTGCAGCATCCTAATGACACTGGGAAACTTGTGCGTGCTTTTCAAAAACTAATTACAGGAACTCCCTCAGTGGCCAGGTGCTACACAGAGAACTAAGCAAGCTTTTTTTCTGCTGCATGCAAGCTGTGGCTATTCCTGCCTACAGACACCAGAATGCTGATTAACTAGTCACAAACCCTCAAAGACTCTTCCAGTGCCTTTTCAGATACTTCCCACAAGTAGCTTAAATAGCCACATTCTGACTGGAAAGAGGGAAGCACTCAAGAATAATCTTCAAAGCAAGTCAGGACACAGGAAAAGCTGCCTACCCAAATCATCCCTACCTTTAGATTTACATAGTCCTTTAGAGCACAACCAGCCAATTCAAAGACAGCAGAGAACAAGAGTTCAAGGTTTTAATCCCCAGCAAGAGGAGAAAACAAACAACAACAGAAAAAAAGGAATGCTGACTAGCACCATCCAAACTGATGTAACTTTATCAACTGACAAAGCACCTCTTATTTCCACTCCTTTAGGGGCCTGATTCATTAAAGCTTCTTGCTACCCAAGCAACGCCCATCCTAATGAGCCTGACAAATCCGGAGTGCTTGCAATGTTTATCTTTTCATAGCTGGCATGGTTCTTAAGAAGAGGCACTTCCAGGTGCAGTTTCCATCTACTCAAAAAGTAATTTGCAGAAGCACTATGAAAGTGCAATCTCAAAGTATGTTCTTGAAGTAGACAAGTGACAAATCAGGATATCCATGAGTCACAGCAAGACCCTTCCAGGCAGCAACTTCCCAATAAATGAACAGAGCTGCAGTGGCAGGAAAACGTTTATGATCACAGGCCAACAGCCACCAGTTCATAACTCATTAATGGTACATCAGAAATAAGATGAAGAGGTAGGACAAAAATCAAGGAAGTTCTGCTTTTCTACTGTATCAGCTGTAACTTTTTATTCTAAATAACTTTTTATAGGAAGAGTTTTCTTATTACCCTGAGTTTCACATATTAGAGGACAACTTACCTGGAAAACTCCAGCACATTAAGAATTTCAAAGGTTTTCTCTTTCCCCAGCTACAAAAGAAAACGAAAGAGTATACTCTTAGAAGTACAATTTATATTACATTCTTACAGGTGCAAACCCACGAGCTGATCAGGTGCATGTGTCTCACATCCCAATGTAAATAAATGCGGCAATGGCTCCCTCTGCTGGTTACAGCATGCAGAGCCCTATTTAATCAATTCAACATCCTGAATTGTGGCATCCTTCATTTACTACTGCTACACCATTACAAAGAGTTAATATCCTTCTTGATTAGGCATGCTCTGAAAGCTAAGCTGCATGTTTAGTTCTCAACAGCCACCAACTAAGAAGCATATTACAGGTTGTAGGCATTTTTCCAAGTTAAAATAAGATTGCTCTCCAGATTTAGCATTACAATAATTTTTGACTGACCTCCCTTAGTATTTCTTTTTTTTTTTTTGAATTCACAAAAATAATGATTATATTTTTCATGGCCCAAAAAAAAAATGAACTGAGGACAAATTCTTTTTATCACCAGCAACTCTCTGCTGGGGCTGAGCAGGAACAACCCAAAGCAGGAAAAAAATTTTAAAACATCTGCCATTCCTGTTGTATAACGCACAGAAGGAGCAGTAGGAGTGACCAGAGTCATAGAACTCCAGTTGTAGCAAGCAGTTAAAGAAAGAGCTGCAGTAAAATCTAATTGCAGTACAGACATCTCCAAGGCACATAGCAACCGAGCTACATCCCCAAGATTAAAAAGCACCTCCAAACCATCTTCTACATGCTGCCACTGATATAGGCAATCAGAAGAGACAGGAATCTCCAGGAGTGACAGCTTTTATTGCTGGTTATAGATGAACAATGCCCCCAGATTCATATTATGAGTATACAAGTAGTCTGGGTAGGCCTGTCTGTTCCTGCAGAGGAGAGCAGCATTTAGATGGCTCTAAATGACACTGTTCATCTTAAGCTCTCCCCTTTCAACTAAGAGGCAGTCAGAGAATTTTTTAAAAGTTTGTGAAAAGTCCTGGAAGATACGTTTCAAGTGCTTAGATTGGCAGTATACCAAGAAATTTGAAAGGGAACATACCTGAGAGGAAGGACAAAAAACAAATCATTATTTTAAATAAGCACCCTACTAGCAGCATCTGTGTAAATCTGGAGTCACTTTAGCTCACACTGCAACTTGAGGCTGAATGTGGCCCCATGAGTCTGAGGCTGCCTGTGTCAACTACAATCCATTAACTATGCACCCCTGTATACACAGCATGTCAAGCAGATACATCTTCTACTGAAGATCTTACTCAGAAGAAAGAAATGAAACATTTAGAAGAACAGCAACCATTAAACATAACAGTCAGAAAACCTCCAGGGCACATGAATTTCCTTCTAATGTGAGTGTTCCCATCTGTGCTTCCTGGACAAGGGAAATTATTCAGGCACAACTGCTGTCATTTCCCATGTAAGTTTGCAACTTCCTATCGCCCCTGCCACATAGAAGGGCAAAGGACTTCACCTCTTCAAATAGATTACAACAACTTTTCTCAGTGTACATAAGTCCTTTGCATGTAGGATCCTAAAGGCCCTGGAGAAGGGCCCTCACAGGGAGCAGAGAAGGCACCTTTATGCTCTGCATGAGCTTGGCAGCCTGTGCCATGCACATCCACTACTTACAGCATCAATGATAACAGAATGCGGAGTCCGTCCTGTGAAGACATAACCAAGTTTTTTTGCTCCTTTCACTAATGCTCCTTCATCTGCCAAAAC
Source organism: Phylloscopus collybita (assembly GCA_027886175.1). Lineage (NCBI taxonomy): Eukaryota > Metazoa > Chordata > Aves > Passeriformes > Phylloscopidae > Phylloscopus > Phylloscopus collybita. Next base: position 9,692,222 of record JAJNNQ010000007.1, read on the forward strand.
AAACAAACAAACATGCTTGAATTTAACCTGGTATGTTAATGAGGCCTCCAAACTCCGTCAGATTGTCAAAACAGAATCCCCTTTCCCATGTACAGCATCCATAGGGATGTCAGAGTTGTTCTGCACACCCTTCCACAAAAACATTCAACATTTTCATCCGACAAAGGCCATGCAATATCAACTACACAAATGTAGTACTCAACCTGTATAAAATATCCTGTAAATACTGAAGCATTGAACTCTATTGTTGTGGAGGTGCCATACTTTTCCACATAACAAAGGGGAAATATCTGTTCTAAAAGCAAGATCAAAGCTCTGTTACTTTAAACTCCTACAATGTGCATTTAATCCATTTTCTGCTGCGAAGGCACTAAGTTCAGGTACTACAGAAATACAAAACTGTTTTGTGAAGACTACTGGGGAGTGTTATTAAGAGCTCAAATAACAGAGCTGCAATCAGAGCCAACACCTGTACCTCCCATAGATAAGAGCAAGCGTCATTGAGTACAACCGCCATATGAGTGGATTTAGTGCCTAATTTAAGCAACCCTCATGTCTCTACAGCTCCCTTAGTCTCCTCAGAGTTCATCACACTGACCAGAACTTCCTCACATGAGCTCTTCATCCTGCTTTTCAGGCACTCCATTAAGACATAAATAAGAAATGCTGCTTCATCATGCAATACATCACTACAGCAATTCTAGAAAGATTTGCACTAACAGAGATAAACTCAATGGAGAGCAACATTCCCCAATCCGGCCCCACCCAGCCCTGTCTGTGCTAAATGAAAGGAGTAAAAATGGGTGAACGGCAGGCCTGAAGACCACCACGATTCTAAAGTTTTGGTTGTATCACGTATCAGCACTTGACAGCTTCATTACTTCCCACACACTCAAAGTCTTACCTTCACCCTATAGAAACAGTAGACAGTCTCATGAGTGCAGAATGAGACTAAGTCCAGCCTATCTCTAAAGAAACACGGACTATATGGTATTGTAGGAAGTATTCCAAAACAATGTTTACTGATTACAGAAGATGCCAGATCTACTGCTAGCACTGTGGGGGACATTTTGCTTTCAAAATCAATGACCTCTGAAATGACCTAGAACTTTAAGGACCTTCCTTCCATCTACCTCTACTCCTTGAAATCATTTTCTTCCCTCCCAAAAAAAAAAGCAACAACCAACCTGGAGAGGAGGCCTGGTAGATGATGGTATTTCCTTGTCTCTCAGGAACAACAGTATGACACACGGCCAGCAGTGTGAGGAACTCCTGTATATGTACAGCTGTGGGCTAGACAGGACACCAGGAGAGTGAGGTTTAGCACTACACACAGACTGAGGAACCTGTTCACTAAACTGAGACAATCTCTTGTACACCACAGACAAAAAAATCCTAAAGCATATTCTGTTCTCTATTTATAGCAGGTGTTTTGACCTCAGAACATCACGATAACACAGCTGAGGGCCAGCATTGATGAACTTTAGAGCTATTGATGAAGACCCCATTTAAGTTGCAGAGAACTGAGAAGGCTGAGTATTCCCCCATCCCTCACCCATAAAGGCATTACTTCTCTAGCAACCCAAGCTTCATATAGGCAAAGCCACCCACCACAAGCTGATGACAATCTAGCAACAGGAAATACTACGAACTGCAGTTTCCAACAGATTGACAGCAACCACAGCAGAATTAAACTTGCTGCAATTGCACCCTTAGTGATGAACATTGAGTTGAGAGCAGATGAACAGCCAGTAGAAGGCAGCATCATGTGTCCTTCCAAAGGAATACAGCACCCAGCCAAGCATAAAATTAATCAATGGTCCCTACACATTCAGCACCATGAGAACATTCAACATAAACCACTGTTCCAAACTGCTTAAACAGATACCAGGTCTGCAACTCAGCAAAGTTGGCACTTAAATCACAGGTCTAATCAGCCAACTGTGGCAACCGCAACCTTTAGCGGTGTGAAATTAAGTCCCTCATCCCATTCCTCCCTCCTTTCCATCCCTGCCTCTGTCACAAGATTTCTAATTTCACAGCAGGCAGGCAGAGGATTCAGATGCCCAGCTCACAACCTGGTCTACTAACTTCATCCACAATTCACACATATCTTTAAGATGTTTGGCTGAAACAGCTGAAGTAACACATGGTTCTCCTTCACCAGCTCTGCTACATCCATAACATCCACAGGTGGTAGCATCAGTGTCTTGCATCACAGCAGCCATTTGCTCAATGACTCAGACATGAACTTAGTAGTTCTACCTTAGCAGAAAGCCCTACTTGACTTTGCAAACTCTCAAAGAACTTTTGCATATAGAAATATCATCTAGGTTCCAAAGCTTTCATTAGCACAGCATATGCCCTGGCAATATGAAGGTTTAATTAGTAGGAAGTAAACTACTAAACTACTAAAACTAAGCCACAAAACCATGCCAGCCAGCAAACACTGTGGCAGTGTGTGTAAACAAAATAAGCATATCAGAAAGTAGTCTAATAAGAAGACTGAAGATCCAAACCGTATATTTTTGTTTTATTTCATGTACTTTGCCATGAATGTTTTCAAACTGACTGTTTCACACAAGACGCTCACCTTTGCATACTGAAACTTCCAAATTTTATGGTCACATGCCACTAAAATAACAGGAGTTGTTGCTTTTGACATGCTGGGGGACAGAGCCTGTGCTCAGGAAAATGAACATGTATTTACACACTATTATCTAAGTCCACAGCTAACTACAGTCAAGAGGTTACTGCTGTTCCATCATTTCCAGTCAAAGTAATGAAAGTTTTATCTCCATGTCAAAAGGCACAGCCTGCCAGATTCTCATTTCAGCATATGTGGCAGCAGACTTTTGATGTCCATCTTACACTTTTATCACCTGGCCCCTTAACAAGCTTGAATATTATGTGTCCTATCAGCTGGAAACAACCTGTCTTCAGTAGTGACATGGATTTTAATCCTTCCTAAGTATGTATTTATGTTTTCAAGCCAGCAACATAATTTGCTGCTGTCTTGGTATTTTCACAGCTCACAATGTATTACAGGGCAATCTTCCAGTTCTGTTGCAACAGATCACCAGAGGCCCAGCTTATCACAACAGCTCCTCCACACAGCTGTCATTTGTTCCCTTTCTATATTGTTCCAGCACTGACAATATTTGATGCACAGACATGAATCAGGGTAGAGCATTCAAATTCCTGCTTTGGACCTGTGAATAGAAAATCTATTAATGGCTTCTGTGACAACACATCCCTTCCAATATGCCAAGTTGAATCCCAGCACAGGACAGAAGTCTCACAGCTTAACCGACTCTGCTTTATTACTTATTTTCCTCTCTCAAGCCTCTGACATCTCAGTAGTTGATTTCTTACTGATGGTCTCTGTGAGACATTTCTTGCCTATTCATGTGTTAAGGTCAGCCTTATTTCTTCCTGCTCCATTTTTTAGTTCTCTACTTATCTGTAGTTGGAACAAAGTTTGCATATTTTAATCTCTTATTCATCAGAGTAAGTCAGTCCACAGGTAGTTCTCATTTTAAGTGCCTTCCTCCCTCATTTTTCTCCCTGTGTGCCAACAACTCTGGGTGAAAGCCATTGTTTCTTCCCTTGTTCTTGTTTGTTTTGTTTTTTCCAAAAATCCATGAAAAAGCTAGTGTACAAACATCTACACAAGCAATATACTCCACTGGGTGAATTATTTTGTTTGCTGCCCCTACCAGCGGAGAACCACATACACATTGTAATGGTCTCCTACTTCTGGAAGCAGTTTCTGGATGGTTACCTACAAAGCTCTATCCTCAGTGAAAGCAAAGTTTATCTATTTAGTAGGCATAGCATTATCCATTATCAAGTAAACCACTGGTCACAAAGCAAGTTTTCATCCCTTCATGGTTTCTGTATTTAGAGGAACAAAACACTGAGGCACGCCTCAGTCTTTTGGGGAGCAAACTGCACTGTGCAGAGCTTCGTATGTGCATGTGTCACACATGTCCTTATCTGGACTTTCCATTCTGAAGACAGACAATTTTTCTAAACTGTTAAGAGTCTGATAAAATTACAAGGAATTTGTATGTGAAGTTAAAGATCTCTTGCATCTTTCCTTTAATTGTAGCAGTATCAGAACAGTGCCTCCATTCACAGTATTTCCAGGTGAACAGGACTGACAGGTTTTTTGAGCAAACAGCCTAGAAATGGCCAGTGGGATATGAAAGCACAGTCTAACAACCTGAGCTTACTACTTTGCATGTAAATGGCACACTCTGCCAAGGAAAACTGTCAAAATTCTTATGTACTTAATTACCAAGGAGAATTACAACACATCTTAAAAGGATATGAACTTCCTACCATTTAGTTCACTAGAGTAGCTGGAGAGCAGTGTGAAGATCCAGCCATGTTGGGCATCCCCAGAACAGTGAAGCTGGCAGGACTGGTGGAGATCAAGATATTTCAGGCATAGACTGAGAGAAGACATTAACCAGCTTTTGAATATCAAGAGAGTTAAATGCAAGTTTATCTTGTCCAAAACCAATGAGATATGACCTATAATTACAGATACTGCCTTGTACTTGAACAAAAGTACCGAAGTCCCACGCACAATAAGAACAAAAGCAGATGAGAGAAAAATATCTCTCACCAAGCTCTAACAATTTAATTGTGAGCTATAAAATGATGTGTTTGGACAGTTTTTCAGCTCTGAACTAGAGCCTCCCATAGGCTTTCATCACTTGAACATGTTTTTCCCCCCCCACTGTATTTCAAATCCCAGTTAGCCGTGATATGTTTTTCTGGTTCTGCTTTCCTATGGAATTAAGAATCAGCTGATGATAGCTGTCATTTCAACAAAGCTTGATGGGATAAAAGCCTCAGTTCCCACACACTACACAAGAATAAGCAGACGTGTCGGTGAAGTCTCAACAAACACTTTCAGTGTGGTAAAGGCTCAGTGTGAGCACAACAGTCGTCTGTTCTGCCTGGCCAGCTGCTAAAGTACTCATCATATGTACTCACTGAACCAATTCAGGCATCTGCAGCTATACCATATTTGCTGCTTCTTGGCCAAGAGACAATTTGGGGGCCACAGAAGAAAGTTCATATGCAAATTGAAATCTGCAGATGAAGTTCAGAGAGAACCCTGGGAGATAAAGAGTCTAGGATGAGAACGAAGTCTGTTAGTTTCTTTGCTTCTTGACCTCCTTCCCTGCTCTCCTATCATCCATGTAAAACATAACCCCACATCAAACAGGCTTGAATCTCTGCTGAATTCATTCACAGGACATATGCAACTAGAAAGTACCAAGATAAAGACCATCTAGCATATTCACCAAACATTCCTTCTAGTATTTGAAAAAAAATGGATCTTTTCTTAACTCTTTTCTTCTTAATAAGAAAAGAGCTTATGCCATTTTTCTCTATAGAAACAAGACAGCATCATACACTTCGTACAGTTGCACAGCTCATCCAACAATACAAAGAAAATACAATACAAATTTCAAATGCCGATACAAAGAAAAAGCACAGGCAGACAAAGCTAGGTACTTTCTTCCACATTAAAACACCAGAGCAGCCAAGAGAACCCTCCACAGGTTTTCAAGACAAGTTATTTTTCCCTGGAACAATTCCTACAGGGCAATAATTCTTTAACTGCTGCTCAAAAGTGCACTTGGCTATCAGTCAGGCCTTACACAGCAGTGGCCCAGAAGAGCTATGAAATTGAGAGGTGATGCAGGATGCTAAAAATCTTCCTACCAGATGGAAGACAGTCTCATGAGTAGAAGTACATAATTTTTTATTTTCAACCTGGAAAGAAAATTACTTGGCACTGAGACAGTTCTAAACTAACACTTGTGACTGAACTGAAAAAAAAAAAGGATTAAAATCTTCAAGACCAGAGCAATGAACGCGTAATGAGAGTTTGTAAGAGATCACACTTACAGCTTCAGCTGCAAAAGGGCAAATGTTTCGAGGGAATTAACTGCCTGAGTACAGCACCATCTAACTTCACTAGGTAGCTTATGCTAGAACACTTTAGTTTTTCACCACAGTTCACTAAATGAGTAGAAATTGACAGACATCAGCAAATGGCATCTGCAGCTATCAGCTGTAAAAATTAAGATAATACAGATTTTTAGATAGAAAGAAGCAGTTCATGCATCTGAGCAACTAATGCAAAAAAGCTAGAAAGACTCTTCCTCTCTACCACTATCCTGGAACTCAGCCCTCCTCTCACCCACAGCCTGACAAACACATCCAAACGTGCTCAGCAAACTCTCATAAGCAGTCCTTGCATTCCCATGCCTTGTGCTAAATCACCACTTGCCAGAGGGTGGCACCCATTCCTCCAGTACAGTCAGGCTCTGAAAAGTATCTTTGGTCTACACAGGGTACTTCTCATTAGCCAGTAATTTCCCCACTGATTCTGAGGGCTGAGTTCACACCATACACTCAGCCCAACAGTCAGCTGTGAAATCACATCAGCATTTGTCTGTTTAAGTGACCAGCAAAAGGGAAACTGGATACAAAAGGGTTCAGCGTAGAAGACTTCTGAGCTGTCCAAACGAAATGACACTTCGGGAAGCTACCAAAATCCCTTATTGGCCTTCTGCAACATCATATATTTCTTCTATCCCCCAAAGCAGAAACTACCCAGAGAAGATCAAATAATCAGGTAGCCCCAAAATAAGGGGCCATCTCAAGGCTAGGTGAGAAATTCCATCTCACAGCTCATTTGAGATACATCCCTTCTACCTAAACCTGAGTGAATACCTGGAGTCAGCAACTGCTATAAGCCGTAACTATAGCCATAAATGAACAAACAGGACAAGGCACAAATCTTGGCTGCAAGTCATGACCAGTGGGAAATCCTTCCACTGTACATGACTACAAAAATCACACAGGCAACCAGGGCACTGTCCTTAGAGGGTCACTTTGCTGGAGGTTAGAGAACAGGAGGCATTTTTAGGCTCTATCAACCCTGCAGAACACATAGTGCCACACCAAGTAACTATTCCCTTATGGCCTTCACACCATGCTGCAGTTCTTAAGTACTGCATAGCAGAACAGAAAGCAAAGCTTTCCTGCACACAAACTGTATATTGCAACTGTATTTTAGATGCTCATGCAAGACTTGACCAGCCCAATTACAGAAGGTACACTGTCTTAGGAGAGCAGTCTGCTGATTGAGTTTGCGCTTGCCAATGCTCAGACCCCATACTGAGACAGTCTGCAGAGAACAAGGGTCATGCTTTTTGGCAAGTGGATTAATTGTCTGGTGTCCACTCAGACACTTCACAGCCACATGATTTCCAAATAAACAACGAACTGACACTGTAAAGACTAGGTCCCTTTAGGACTCAACAGCTAGGCTAAGACTACTAATCATTAAGGCTCGTGCCAAGCTTGAATTTGCAATTAATTCCCATCTCTTACATCCTTTACATAACTAGAATTTCAAACACTTTGCAATACTCAAAACAAGGCTCATTCAGATCCACCTTGTAATGCTACAGATTACAGTTAAAAACCATACAGATGTTTCAACACTCCATGTTTTTCTTTTAAAGAATTTTAATTTCTATCCTAACTTGTCACAAAGCATTATCTTCCATATACAACAGCATATATGAAGCTGCCTCATAGGTAGCTAGAATCCATATCAACGCAATTGCTTCTTTAATTCAATTGTAAGAATTCAATTTAATTCAAGTGGGCAGAAAGGCGTTGGAAGGAGCTATTTTGATTCCAATTTACCCCCTCTGCGCTTGCATGACACACTCACAGAGCAGACTTAACCACACAAATAGATTTGTTCAGCATTCAATCCCAGACAAGCCTAGAATAGGGCATTTAAGAGGCGTGATTTTCAAAGAGCAGACTTACATGATCATTTTCAATGTTTTGCAGCAGTCTTGGGTCATCAAATTCACACGATTCACTGGTGGAAGGAGGTAGCTGGCTGTAGAGCAAAACAAGCATATTCAAACAAGTGGCAACATTGCCAATCTTAGTACTTCATCTATTTTCTTGGGAAACAAATTTAAAAAGCAAAGTAAGACTCCAGTGTCCTTGAAAGCATTGTGAAAAGATCATATGAGTAATGCAGCAAATGAAAATGAACACAAGCAAGAAACCCTAAATGGTTATGGCTGAGCGGGTATTTCAAGAAGATTCAACTGTCAATGCAGCTCCTGGGACAGAGGTAGCAACAGCAGTTTTTAAGCATTTTTAAGATAAATAGATTTCAGGGCAGCTTGCTCATAAAATAGATGGAAGTTCAGTATCTCTAAATTCCCTCCCTAATCAGAGGATTCTGCTTCAAGCTGACCCCTGGAGGATTTCAAGTCTCCAAATAAGTGTACTCCAAATAAGTACCTAGAAAAAACCTTCACAGAACTGAATAGAAAAGAAAGGTACAAGGAAAGAAAACACAGCAATGAAAGAAACAGCATTATATTGGAAGAAAAGAGGGATCCACAGAAATTACATTTCAGCAGAAGAAACATACCATTTTATCACCTTCCTAAAACATGATGATAAAAATGAGCTGGACCTTTGGAGAAGCCCAGCTAAGCTTATCACCGAGTGCTTTCCTAACACCATTTACCTGTTCCTTGGGTGGGAATTCACTTCTTCCCTATATTTACCACTCAAATCCATGTCAGCCCTCCCTGGCTCTTCCCCTCCTTCACAATCATCTCAACATATTTCACTGACACATGTGCAACACCTCTGGGTCTTCACTCATTTCTGTGGAATGGGACAGACCCATCACCTCTATTCTAGTTTCTTCATTATGAACTCTATGAACAAATGAACTCTATTCATTAAAGTTCCCAATAAAAAGGAGCAGGATTCTCTGGACATGATAGGCCTACATGTCAAGCTCTCTCCCAATTTAATTACTAAAACACAGCATTTTAATAAAGAAGTCCCTGTTCTTCTCACTGTCAGGCCTGAATTTAGTGATTGCAAAGAGCAACATTCAACCTCTAGCTAGGGGTAAGGTTCCTGTAAAGCAGGTTAATTTTAGCTTTTAACTTGACTGTCTGCAATTATAAATAAGCACTGCATTAGCATCCCAGCCACTGCCTATTCCTCACCCCCCCTCACATATGAAATCTCTATGCAGAAGAGTAGATCCATCACCACCCACCAGCTCTGCATTAGGCTCCCACTGGAAGACCATTTTACTCAAACACATTCCTCCCTTGGGCTTCTTCCAGTCCCAAATTGGAAAGCAGTCTTTATATAGATTGTACCCACTCTGCTATACAGAGCACAAACATCTTGGAATGTATTTACCTGAAGTCTTCTGATGAACGTTCTCTTTCCAACTCAGGAAAGTGACTGAGGAGTATAAAAAGGAAAAAAGAACATTTATTCCACTTCAGTAACCAAAAAAAATAGGTAGAAGGCGAAGATCAATGAGTCATCCCACAAAAACATATGCTGGAACCATGGGTTCAGCTGTTCATACATTTGAATCAAATTTTCTGCCTTTTGAGATATCTAATTTAGCTAACATGAAATTCAAAGGTTAACTTGCACCAAGATCTTAAGACTACCCATTTAACATGAAGCAGATACAAAGATTTAGATGACTCAAAGGGATCCTTTTGATAGAACAGAATAAAACCAGTAAGCAGGTATCTCTCTCGTGCAAGGAATATTAAGCTCTATAACTACAACTACACTTTAACAAAATTCTGGTTCTTCTCAAGTGACAGAAATATGACTGATAATTGCTACCCCTCAGCTGCAATTTCTTCCCTCTTGAAAGGCCAGAGCTTAGCACTTCTGGTTTTGCCTAAATCATGAACAAGTAAGTTAAGAAGCAAGTTTCTTTGCTTCATGTGAAGTACTCCCCAGGTCTGGCTTTCATAATTTGTGCTGCAGGACAGGAAAATGAAAGCTATTAATTAAGGCCACAAAATATGCTAGAATATAAACTGAAGAACAGAATGTCCTAATCCTTCTCCAATATAAAATTTTGTACCAGTAGTAAGCACGCATTAAGCTACAGAGTATTTTTAAAAGTCATACCTACCCATATGTCACTCCAGCAATACTGCATTTCTTAAAGTTCATGATATTGCATGTTAGAGTGCCTGTTTTGTCAGAAAACAGGTATTTTACCTGGAAGGGAAAAAACAAATCTGATTTTCTACTTGCACAGTAACAAAACTCCAAGTAGAAATCGGAAGATTGTCACAGACATATTGCTCAATGTCACAATATTGGCCAATGCAGACTTATTACCACTTGATTTGTCTATCAAATCTACAGAAAAATAATCAGGCAAATTATTTAATTGCATTAATTCTTTCTCTCTAAATGTGGAAGGGCTCAAATAGTAGCTATCAATTGCCAAGGCTCTAGTGTGGTCACTAGAGATGTACTTGGTTGTGCTACTTGGACATTTACCAAATCCTTCAACTGTACTAACCTCAAAGAGTGAGAGGAGAAATGAAAACAAAGACTCTTAGGATTGTAGAAGGATCACTGGAATTTTACACACTGAAAACACTCTTTGTTTCAAAGGAATGTTTGGGGATTTTTTTTTTCTCCCATCTACAAGCACAGAATATGCTGCAGTAAGTCCAACTGGTAATCTGCAGGCAAATAAAAGCTGTTTTTCCTGATGTCCAGTCATGAAAAGTTCTGAAGTACACAACACACAGGGACAATCAGCACTGCCCACCATAGTAATCCCTTAATGGAAACACTGACTTCAAGGCAGAACTTGGAGCATTAAAGCAATATGACTTCTTGGAGCATTAGCAGATTCAAAATTCCCACCTTCAATGGGCCACGATAGACCAAAACTAATTTCCAGTTAATACCACAGTTGTACCTCTGTACCAGATAAGACTTTCATACAGCAACATGTAGGAAGGGATGGTGATAACATGAAACAACATGAAGACGAAAATAATTTGACTAGAGTTAGAAGAAGCTTTTCCTCTATAACTGCCATTCCATTGAAGACAGTGCACTACAGTATGTGTAAGGTGATCCTATAGCTATGCACTACACTGCCCCTGAATACAGCACTAGAAATGGAGCCTTTGCAAGCCAGAAGTCAAAGTGGGTACCTAAACTTCTGCAGAATTTTAAGTCATTAATAATTTCACCATAAAACAAAAATATCAAGGGCACCTGTGAACACATACTTCAATTTAAGAGTCAAAAAATTCAGCCTAGTTACAGAGAATCACTAGTAAGCCATTCCTGAAAATAACATATGGGCCACCAACATACATTATGCCACACATCCTTCACTTCAGGCAAAAATAGCACCATAATTTGGAGGTTGATAACCTCACATCAAAGTCATTTACACAGAAATCAAATTTCAGCATTCATAAGAAAAACGCCGATCAGATTAAGCACAAAGAATATTGATGACCCCCCTACTAAGCAGGATATTATTATGCACTGTAAACACATAAATTGATGGTCAAGGAAAAAAGCTACCATTTCTCAACATTACTACAAAATTCGAATAGCAAAGTGGTATTTTCCAGTAAGCTTGTTTTGGGAAGCCCTTCCAGTTTGAAGAAATGTTATTTGCAAAATAAACCTACAACAACTAGAAGTTAATATACAATTATCTTCATCTGAAAAGAAAATATAAATGCTTGAAGAACATGATATCTGCATTTTTTTTTACTTGCACCTCCTGTGAAGTAGTCAGAAACATCAAAAACTAATAACAGTCTAGGCTGTTGGCCTGCCCTTCAGCCAAGTTTAGCCCTGTACGTTCTGTTCTGGTATAGACAGCCAAAACCACAGAGCATCTCTCCACCTTTGAGAATAAGGTTTAGAGTGAACATAAGAAATAGCTTCAATTCCCAAACATAAAACTGCCTATATAACATTACATTTAATCCTGTGATAGCTCATTATTTCACTTATAAGACTCAGACTAGAGAAAATAAAAATGTCCCATCAACCTGAGCCACAGAGCAACAAAATAAAGTTGATTTGTACATCTTGTACAAATCTTGTACACCTTGCTCTCATACCTTCTTGTGAGAATATATTACAATCACGACACTTAAGAAAATGTTATCTTACCTGCCCAAGTTCCTCATTAAGGTTTGAGGTTCTGGCCATTGCAGGTGTATCTGTTTCAGGGTAATACATATCTATGTCCTGAAATGAGAGCAAAATTAAGGCTTATGTTATGCAAACTAGACACTAAAGTCTCTGTTCTTCTTTTAGTCAGCTCCAACTAGGCTTGACTGTCTTAATGCTGTGAGCAGGCATTCTGAATGCTTGAGACAAACATCATCCCAGGATGAATATGGGTGTCTCCTCTCCAAAGTATACCTCCATCCTACAGGGATATGAGAAAAGACAGATTCAACTACAGGTAGTCAATAAACTAAAGGGGCAACAGAAAAAACCCAAACTTAGTACAGTAGAAAGAAGTTCATGCATTAGCCACATTAATCATAGGTGTTCAGTTACAACAATCAGTTGCTCTGGCCACATCTATGAGAGACAATTTTAGTGGCTGCATGAAATAAGCTGTTGCTACAAAGAAACAGCTGCTACACAAACCAAAGCAATTTCTCTGATACACATCTCTACTCCATTACAAGCAGCTCAGGAAACAGACATATTAAATTGCATTTATATGTGTTTTATAGGAACCTACTACATTACTCAGAGTCCAAGGATTAATGCACACCAACAAAAGGTATTCCTCTTGGTTTTGTCCAGCCTGAGAGCCATCACTACAGTATTTTTGGCCCACAACTTGAGAAAGACATTTTGAAGTCAAAGCTTCCCTGAACAGAGGAATCACTGTTTGGTTGCATGAGGCAGCACCAACTTATCTCCTTAAAAAATCATTATGGTCTATTCCAGAAATGACCTTAAGGACATCCTCAGGATGTAAAAACAACAAAAAAACCAAACCAAACAAAACCAAAAATAAAAAACAAACCAACAAACCCAAACCCCACACCTTCAAACAAGTCTAGTCATTCCCTCTGCTGTGTCTGAGAGAAGCTGTAAGATACCAAAGAGTTTTCAAAATATAATTACTGAACGTGAGTCAGCAGAGAGACCTCCTTCAACCAAGAGCTAAGACTTCCTTGTCATCCTAAAAGCCTAAAATACAAGTCATCATTTGAACAGGAGACTTTCCTGTGACTAGATCTTTTAATTTCCTGTGAAACACAGAACTGATATAGAATAAATCCTGAGTTCCCCCCTGCCTTTCCCAGAAGTTGCATCAGAAAAGTAATTAGAAAATCTTGCTAAGATGTTAAGTGGGCTTTTATTTTAAATGTCAACATCCAGAACTGAGATATATTCATTCTTGCTACTTACCCAATTTATAAAAAGAGCCTGAGTAAACTTGACAACTTCCAATGTCACCAGAAGGCTGATTGGAATAAGGTTGTTGTACAAGATTATAAACGTCAGCAGGTTGTATCCAAAGTTGACAGACAGCATTTCTGTGGACCAAAAGACACAGGACATTAGCAAACAAGTCTGAGTGGCATAGGCACAATCATCTTTCAGGAGTTCACCTAATCAGATTTAGCAATGTTAACATAATCCGCTAGCATGTGGATGTCTAGTGTAAGGGCCATTTTAATATTGATTTCAATAGAAGATAGATAAAACACCCACAGAACACATGCATTTTACACCAGGTGAAGAAGGGCAAGGTTGGTGATGCTATATATAAAAGAATAGAACACTTTCTGAACGATTTTTGCTAGACAGATGGTGATATGTACAATATTCCCCACTATAACCAAATGTAGACATTTATCTAGTGTGTCAACTGCCCAATTAAGAGCCCCCAACGTCACTACAGCCATCTTTCAGAAAGTGCCTACTTGCCATAGTAGAGTCAGAAAACAGAAAATAAACACTGAAATTAGACCTAAAATCTGACAGCATTGTCAGAACTGAAAATTTACTCTTACTAAAGAAATCAATGAGAACAAGTTGACTGTTAAACAGTTGATTAGTACATGAACTAAGGACACCCTGCTTAAGCAAGGAAGGTGTTATAAATGGTGACAACACTGGGCAACTTGTCCAAATAAGTCTACCATCACAACTGGTCCTAAAGGGAAGGGGAAGTATTTATAGACAGCCAGCAGGAATGTACAAGGCTCAGCAGGGACACAGGATGAAGGCTCCTGTTAATGGTGCTGCCCACAGCCTGTCTTTACAATCAAAGTCTCCACATTTGTATGCTCTCCGCTTCCCTAGAAACTTAGGCACCTCAGTCAGCACACAGAACACCCAGCACAACGGGGTCAGAGTCCACAACTAAGGATTTCCAGCATCTCAAGCTAATTAGAAGTCAGGGGAGCAAACTAAGAGGACACAGAATCCAGAGAAAATTGCTGAAGCCTAATAAATATCAGTTTGAACAAAGGCACCTCAAAGTGTGAGTACACCCTAATTCCATATCTTTGCTAAGTTTACAGAAAGCAGAAGCATGCTTGACATCGGAAGATGTTTCAGTACAACTTTTACAGAGATAAGACATTTAACCAAAATTTAACATCTACCTGCCTAACCCGAAAAAGTGTCTGGCACTTACAGAAAGTACAGAAATTATGCATTCAATTTACAAAAAGGCATCTATACAGACTATAATCATCCTAGTCATCCTAGTCTACTGCAAGTTGCACCTGTTTTATATTGCAAGTGCAAGATTTCATTTCATTCATCTTTTCCAGTATTACTTCCGTCATTGGAAAGCACAAATTTAAACTTACTCATTAAAAAAAAAAAAAAGAGAGAGAGCAGGCAAGAAATTCTGAAAGCTGCTGACACTGCTACAAGAAGACATTACAACTACCAAAACCCAGAGTCAAATATGGGGCAATTCCATGCTCTTCTTATGTGATTTTTTTTTCATTACTACCACAACTACAATTCTCAAACTGCCAAAGATACACTTGCCATCTGTTTTGCATCATCAGCAGACAAGCCATTTGCAGTTTGTGATAACTGCTCTAAGATCTGCATCTCAAAATGCTTTTAACACCACATTTTATAGCTAATGTAACCTCCTCAAAAGTCTCTTTGTAGAGGAGTATTTCATTGTTCACGTTCATCTTTGATAATAAACTAACAAATTTGAGGACTAAGAATGAAATCAAATAAACCTTTCAAATAACCATGCTAAGAGATCAGTTTTCTCCCAACAAAGTAACAGAAGCCAAAGACAGAAACTTTACCCAATAAATAAGAATTGTGACATTTAGCATTTCAATTTGCTCTAAAAGACCAGATCAGCATTTCTGACTGAAGTCAACAGAAATCCTTTGCATCTGTATATAAGCATAAAGCTGAAATCAACATCAAACTAATAGTCCCCATCCTGCAGTCAAATACAGCCAGACACACAGAAGACTGCAGAACATGACCTGCCCTGGGAAAAAATGAATGTATGGTATCTCAACAGAGAGGAAAGAAGTGAACACCAGACATCCTAGAGTAACTCTTGCCCCTCATCTGTTTCTGCCCTGCTCCGTGGGTGCTAGCCCAGTGATATTTACCTAAGCTTCAGAAGCCTCACTGGGAAGTCCACTTATGTCAGCCTATTCTCAAATAAAAGAAAATATTAGGTCATCAAAAAAGCTAGCAAGATGTGGGGGTTTGGGGGTTTTTTACTTCTTATTTTATGCATTAATTCACTGAAGGCAATAGTCTGGCTGGCCCTATAGTCTGATGTATCACTGGCTCAGTGCCTGCATACTCACTGTTGGAGCCAAGGTACCAGACGACTTCACCATGTGTTCTGTTCCATAATAAGGCACCTACAGAACTCACAAGGGCCATTACCAGGAGAATACAGAACAAAACCAGGATCTGCATGTTGGTCACTTTCTCCACATTTGATCTCTTCAGAGGTGCTTTGGTTGAATTCTGAACAGCGGCAAGGGGGAAAAAAAAGAGAAATAACCTGGCAATGGCTTTTACAAAAGAAAAATGCAGAAGCAAACCCAGTTTTTACTTTCGAAGTCCATTAGAGCACCTGCTGTCTACTCCACTGATGGTCAGCAGTATGAATCAACTAATACATGTTGCTGGTCTCTCTCGGCACTCCCTGACATTAAGGCAATACAGGACTGTTGTCTTAATCTAATTTTCCTCCATGATTATTACTATGTCCTCAGCTGTTAAGCCTCAGTTTTAAATGCCATCTAGCTACCACATAAATGAAGATGTTAGTTAGTTCTCCTTACATATTGAACCGCTTTCACTTCAGTGTGTGTTTGCACATGTGCACATGCAAACTGGACTACAACAGACCCCTGTATTCCTCAAGGCCTCAAACAATTACAATGAGTCAAACCATTTCATAAAATCAAGTCAATGACAACAAGAACACAGGAAAGATGACCAATTTCTATCAAAAAATACCCTTAATCCCCTTAAAACCTTTACCTGCATGAGTTTTGTATCATGTCCTGTATACACAACAATACCCAAGACCCACTGAGTGTTTCTCAGTTGTGCACCTCTCAGCAAGATTTGGTCTGGACCAACAGGAACTGGGCTGCAAAGAAAGAAGTTCATGGATCTTTTAGTTCTTGGTAACACTTTAAAGAAGATCGTTCTACTCCCAGCCTTACTCCCCCCAGTTAATAATAAATAATAAAAACAACCCCAAACAACAAGAGGAGAAGAAGGTAATCACAATATAATGAGCTTAGACTGCCCACACAGCTGAAGAATGCACTGAAACCTCTAAGTCTAATTCCTGCTAAAGCACAGTAGGGCAAAGCTGCTCCAGTTATCCAAATCTTGAGAACTTATATGGCAGTCATAAATAAGCTTAGTCTGCACTTGACCTTGGCTAGTACATTCTCCCAAATCAAGGACAGAGAAGCACTGAACTTGCAGAGAGACCATCTATTTCAATCACACTATATCATATACACCATTAAACAACCATTTGAGAAAGCCTGTATTAACCACATGACTTCCAAGTAGGATGCAAGTGATCATCTGCTATTCTTGTAGTGAGCTGCCCAAGGAATATACATTTGGTGAAGGAAAACAGGTACAGCCAAATAAAACATGTATGCTCCTACCAACCTTTCACAATCTGTGAATTTGAGTACTAAAACCACATTTTCTTTCAAGTGCTGTAGAAATCAAAGTCACACTGACTACGCCTCTAGGTTCTGGGATCACTTTTCTCTACAAATCTGACCTTGGTGCAGCCCTTGGCTCTTGCTGAAATGGAAAGGTTCCCATTTTCTCTCTGTATCTTGTGTAACAAGAACACCCTAAAACCCCCAACCATTTCCTTGAGCTCTTCTCTTTACATGTACCTTTTAATGAAACATCATCAATAATTACAAAGAAATCAATAATCCTGTAACAAGCAGAAGGCTCTATACAAAGACAGAACTGTGTTATCTTACACTGGCAGATGCTCCGATTAATAATTATTAATTATTACCCTCCTCTTCCCCAGCAAAAACATGCATGGGCTCAGAGTTACGGACTAAAAGAAAAGAGGGAACATTTTTCCAAACCAAATGAATTTGTGGCTTTGTTGTCAATACCTTTGACCATCCAAGCGCAAGTTTCCAGTGAAGTCATAGAGATGGCGGTTGGGCCCTTCACATTCTATCCTCCCAGACACTTTCATCAATTCTTCCCTGGACTGGAGACTGGCAGTTTGAGACAAACCCTGCACAGAACAATTCAAATTGATCGAGATTCTTAACAAAAACTGATATTAGAAGGCAACTTAGGAAAATGGTGCTTCCTTTCAACATCTACAAACCAAAATGTGATTAAATCTATGGAGGTTTGTTAGTCAGGGTCCTGTTCTGATTTGGTGGGGATTATTCTGTTGTCGCTTTTTTGGGGCTCGTTTCTGTTAGGTTTTGGGGTTTTCTCTTTTTTATTTGACATTCGATAGCTCTTTCCTGCAAGGAAGTCTCATTATGAACACATATGAAGCTACTAACAAGACAAACTCTCTACACAGATATTTACATTAGCTACATGATCTCTCTTAAAGTAACGTCCACAAAACACAAAGCTGGATATGTGCAGGAGGAAGTAGGAGAACCGCAGTATAAAGAGGCACAGCTTTTTTCTCCAAGTATAGCTGCACTGATGTGTTACAGCTGCTAAATGTGGTCATTCTAAAGTGCAGTCTCTCTTGGGCCACTGCAGCCTGCTCAAGGTTAATGATCAGCCCCGTCATGCAACTGCAACCTAAAGTATTGGTACTCTACATCTGAGCGCATGCACAGCACCCCACTGCCTCTCTTTTAAAAGAAGAATCCATTTTGTGTTTCTTTTGCAAGAATTTGACTGCAGCACTGCAAGCCAGAGCAAGGCCATGTTTTTGTATTTTAAGTATGTCCTGAAGCAAATAAAACCTTTCAAGAGCTCAAGATCTGACTTAGTAGACTGATCTGGAACAGTAAGTCACATTTCCATAAATGTAGTAAAGAAGGAGCAAATGTAAGTTTTTAAAAACAAATCTGCTGTGTTTCAAAATCCTAATCTAAATACTTTTTTTAAATTCAAGAAGCTAAAGATTATTAACTATTTCTAAACACTATAATCAACAGTACTTCTTCAACAAAACTATAAAGATCCAAATAAAGTCTTCTGCTTACCAGAAAGAGATAACAAATTAACTTATACATATAAAGATCCTTTTTCATTTCTGCCTCTGCATAATGCTCATAAAATAGTACCTGTGACAGGAGAAACTGCAACTCTGATCACAAGCATAGCTGATTTTTTTATGTACAGCACTTAAATTCCACTAATTAGACCTTCAGCAAAACACATCCAAGGTCTGTTTGATTTGTCTCTGTGGGCTTAAAATTCTTGTTCCAGGTTAGTTCCTTATACTTGCACATAATACATTACTGCTTGGGTATGTATTTGTTGAAAAGGCAAGTTACAGCCACTTGAAGAAAAATGCTTTAAAAAAAAAAAAACAACAAAAAAACCAACAACAACAAAAAAGCACATGTATTGTTGCCATGCAAGCTAGATGCTGCTTCATACCTAATATTAAATACCTAAAAGAAAATAAAATTAAATTCACTTTGTTTTACCTGTCGTATTTTAAGATTCGTCTCCCCATCGAGATTAGCTGTTTCAATATAGCACATGGCTTGTGGTTCACTGTAAGGAGTGTAAGATTTTCAATATTAAAACTCAGTACTTTTTTGTACACTACTTTTGCACTAGTATAGTCCTCAACAGACTTCTTCAATGCACTGCAGAAGACAGAAAAACATACTGGTGTTACACAACCATGAAAGCTGAAAGCACATATTTAACCGAGATGTCTTTGGATATGGTCACACAACAAACTACAGAGAAAAGACAAGTCTAAATCAAAGACTAGTAAGAATTTAACAAGTCATGATAAACTTAGATACCTGGAGGGGAATATTTTGAATTGCAATCCATTAAATTGCTTCCGATTGCAAGAGTTATGGATGAAGCAACAAGTATTGAACAGTATAAAAAGGGAATATGTTTGGATGAAGACAGTAATGCTCTCCGCTATTGAATTCCGTCTGTGAACTGAACATACAAAATCATGTCTGCAAGGACACCTTAAAGTTGAGGGCCTATGGGAAGTACATCCAAAGTCACTGCTAAACAGCTTTTTTTTCAAGCATGAGAAAAAAGTTCATTAGGATTGAGGGAAGTAACCTGCAGATATGTTCCTGCCCTTACCAACAAGAACAAAAAAATCTTCCTCCTAGAAGCAAATTTTCCATCAGTCATCAAGCTCTTACCTACACCTAACAGAGGAGCTCTGCACAAATAGTACCTGTGATAAGGAAGGGTACTTTTACCAGATCTTGTCCTGACATACCACTCAAGATTGAAAACCTCTCCATGGCACCACCAAAACTATTTTTCTGCCAACTGCCTTCTCAGGCTGCTAAGGAGTACCAGTTTCCCATCTGGATTCACTTAACTGCTTCTTCAGCATATCATTTCTCATACTCCTGATAAATGGTTCGTTTGTTTTCCAAAGCAGCCAAGTGCTCTAACAGTAAACGTACTCAATCAGCAGAACAGTCAGTAATATAGGCTCCTTAGGACAACAATAATTAGGAAATTGACAGGTACATTTATAACACTTATAACAAAGCTAGATTATTCTCTCCAATTAATTTTGCTTTGAAAAGAAAAAAAAAAGGTTGAGTCCATTCTTTTTCTCCTCCTACACAGGCAATTTGAATCTGAACCCAAGAAAGACACTGATTACAGTCCAGCTTGATTCCAATTTTACCTCTGTCAAACACCTTATCTACTACAATTGAAATGGTTAGCTCAGGAGGGAGGTCTTTTGCCATACAGTTTCTCTAATTTCCACAGAAATTATATGAACTGTGGAAATGAGAAATGTGTATGTGTTTCCACGCAAGGTTGTGTTTGAATGAAAATCTTTTTCCTTCATGTAAATTCCCTTTTTATGTAAAATTTGATATCACCTTTTTGCTGTATAGGAGAAGAGAGCCAAGATAGAAACAACTGTCAATTTTATCTCTGACAATCACCTCAGACACAGAAAATCAACATACACAAGCAAAAGAACCCACCCCCTTCAGAACATGCAGAGCTTTCTGGTGAACTGAGGACACTTAGTATTGACATTTAAAGGACTCATGGGAATAATACCAATTATATAGCAGAATTGCCACAGAAATTGCTGTTTATTTCAAGCAAAGCTTCTCCCAAATCAACATGCTTTGTGTTAAATTCTCTAATTATTATGTGGTTATCAATGACAGCAGGTTAGTAGAATAATGTAGAACAAAAAGCTGGCCCACACGGCTAAGAAGTAAGTCAGGAGGGGTTTTTAGTATAATGCATTAGAGAAGTTCTTAAGTAAAATATTCTTCAATGCTGAAACAGAAAATTATTGATTTCCAACTTCAGCCTAACTGCATATTAAGTTGACAACCGCTTATTTAAGGTTTGGGGCTTGTTTTAAAAAAACACAATACTGTATACCATGGAATGCAGGTACCTCTATCCTTCATCATGTGGTAATTCAAAAAGACTGAGCTTCTGCATACAGCTTAGAATAAAAAGGGAAACCTCCCAGGAGCAGCATAGACAAGAAAGATGGAGCACAAAATCCAGGAGCCTGAAAAACAAGTTCCCTTAAAAGCTGGCTCATGTAAGAGAACTGCAACCTAGAGACCACAGCAATCTGCAGTCACCATCGAAATGCAGAAACAGAGAAGGGAATTACAGAGGTGTCGTATGGTTTGGCTACTAGAAGCATACTTAAGAACAGGAGCTGTGCTGTTGTCTCTTGTTTAAACCTCATCTGTCTAAGCAAACTTCTACATGACCTAGAACCTAGACTAGCAGTCAAGTATCACTCAAATCCTTTTAGCAACAGTGAGACCTTGACAAATGATAAGGGTGGACAACTACCAACCCTATGAAGTTTAACCAAGGCAAGCTCTGGATTCTCCACCTGAGATGAGGCAACCCTGGATGTGTGCACAGTCTGGAGAGTGAGATGAGGAAGAGCAGTCCCACAGAAAGGGACCTGGGGATCCTGGTCAATGTCAAGTTCAACATGAGTCAGTATGCCTTGACAGCCAGGAGGGCCAGGTGTGTCCTGGGGGGCATCAGGAAGTTGTTCCATATTTGAAACTAAACCAAGCAGGACTCAATAGGTTACTGTTGCTACCATGCTAGAGATGGGCCATACATGTGCTGTATCCAAGAGCAGTAGTGAACAAATGAAGTCCAAAAGCTATTTTGTCATTTGATGCCAACAGAGCTAGCCTTTCAGATTTACTGTTTGCATGAGAAATCTCCTTGGGGGAGCACAGGAAAATATGCTGAATACTCAGTGGATTTAATTGAAAGAAAACTTTATCTTCCTTACTTAAGTGGAGGAAGGCCATAGAACCACTGACTGCATGAAGCTCATGTTAAGCTCTTCAATACAGAGTATTACGTACCTGCAATTCATAAAGGGAAGTCTTGAAAACACCTCATTTTAGAAGAGCCTATCTACAATGATACATGAATCAAAGCCTAGTAAAGCCATGTTTTGTCATTGTTGAAATTTGATTTTAGATGTGGAATAGAATTAGTGCTATCTGATGTCTGGTTTTATTAACAGCAAATACAGAGATTCCAGTCCTCTGCACCTCAGTTCATCAGACACATCACTTCCACACCCATTCAGGATACCTGGTAGATATTATGATCATGTCTGCTGGAAGATGCTGCCCATTGGTGACCTTCACAATATCGCCTACTGCTACCTGTGGTGGTCGGGAGTACAGTAGCATGGAAGAGAAAAACAAACAGTTCGCTTGTCTGGAATGTTAGTTTGTTATTTTCTTTCACCCAGTCAGAAGAACAGCATCATGCACAGAACAGCTAGAGACAGTGTTTCTGAAAGTCAGAGTATTTTTCACTGCAAGTTTGGAAATATCAATTCCCTTTTCTGAACGCAAAGTAAATAATTCTATAGAGAGAAAAAAGGTAGATACACTCAATTAGAAATTGTGAACTTCTGTGGTTTATATTTAATAGAAGTGACTTTTTTTCTATAATTCTGCCATTATCCAAATTCAGGGGTTTTCTTTAGTCATATTTTTTTCCCTAGTGAAAAAGTTAACTTTAAACTTTACCTTCATTAAGTACCAAGAGTTTTCTTCTATTTCTTATCTGTATTTCTCACCTACCCAATCATCATTATCATTTTCCCTTAATTCTCCTTAGATGCACTGCTTGTACTACTCAGTAGCAAGTAGTACCATCTCTATGGATCCACAACACAATCCTGTCCTTCTCTGACTGCGATATACAGAGTTCTGAATTCTGGAATACTTTGTCTCCTCCTACACAGGCCTAAAACTTTCCAGAACCTTGAGTTAGTCCCACATGCATGGGACTTTCATTATAAAAAGAGTCAAATAGCACTCTCCAAACAGTAAACCAGATTTGTCCAATAAGCAGGAGGCTGCTTAATGCCAGTGCAGCACTGAGAGTCTGAAATGGGCTTAAAATACTTTTAAGATATTAATTTATAAAAATGGAAACAGATGGTATGTTTGAACAAGCAGATTCATTAGTTTTACTCGGATACCACTCAAAATAATTTCGATACCACTTTCAGCACAAAAAAAAAAAAAAAAAAAAGGGTCTGAAGTGGTCAAGGTGGATAATACAGAACTGTTATTCCTTAACAATAAATGCAAGCCTGGACAACATGCAGTTACAGGTTACAGACACAGGTCAATTCAAGAAGTGCCTAAGGGTAAAAAAAAACCCAGATTCCAGGCTCGACCTTAATCTTTCAATTCACTGTCCTTCCTACAAAAATAGGATTTGGAACAGCATAAACAGGAACCAATATTGGCCATCAGAATCCCCAGCAATCTTCAGCTTCTACTATAGCCTACCACTTCAGCAGGATTACTTTTAGGTATCTTGAGACTGATCTCATTCCTCAGAGGTTTTTAAAGGGTGTACTTTTCCCTCAATTACTAGATAAGAGGGCTAATTTTATCCTTTAAAAGGCATTAAAGAGCCACAGCTAGATCGATACATCCTAAGGCATTTCAGCAACTTCCAGGTCTTAGAAATAAAGCTCACGAGACCCTGGCCAAGGGCTTCACAGAACATGGCTCCCAAGTGCCTCAGGTAGCAGCAGGGCTTGTGTTTCTTACTTGAGCAAGCAGCTTTCTAATTAGTCTCAAAGCCCAGGCACTTCGTAGCACAGGCAGCAAAGTAAGTCTTTGTTAGATTTACAGGAAAGGTACAGCATTGCAGTGAAAATTACTCTTCCAGGCAGACTAAAAACAAAATACCATTTACAGTTTACTTATTAACTGCACAAGCAAAAACACAACAGTTCATTAGCATTTGACTGTTACACAGTACCAGGATTTAAAAATGGGTACTCAGGTGCCTTGCTCAGGGCAATTTTGACTACTGGAACAGGAAGGATCCCTCCCACCCCCTCCCATCCCAAGTGACAAGAATTCTCATGTAGTGCACATTAACTCTAAGCCGCCTAATTAGTTCTGGCAAGAGTAATTCTTGAACACTTGCTTTCCCTCCCCTCCCATGCTCAGGTTCTATTTACCTCTTTCCACATAATATTCTGCCACATCCCATTTCTTAGAACTGGAAAGAAAGCTTAGAGTTAGATTACAGAATAAATAGCCATAATTCAGACAAATTTCAAAACAACTGTATCAGCAGTAGCAAACACAATAGGAACCAACACAAAAATCAAATGTATTTTTCAGAAGCTGGAACTTCCTTTTGTTCACAGCTGTGGGCATGTGAATCCAAGAAAGAAGAAGAATCTGCCCTTCATATTTATATTTTTTTTATCACCTGCCAGACAACAGTTGGTGGCCTGATTTCTTCACGGCATCACTTCATACTAACGTGCAGATGGGCAGCATTTTTTCTTGTTTGGGAAATGACCTTCCTTAAAACAAAAGGCAGTACTGCCCACTGTCAATCCCTCTGTGTATGATTTACCACAGAATTTTCACTTATCTTTTCCCTTGCATTTTATTCATAATATTTTGACTCTGGCACACCCAACCTCACTACCATTACCCGCGGCCCACATAAATCTGAGTCTTCATTGCCAAGCAGGCTCAAAGCCCTACCAAAAAGCAACAATCAGCTTTGGCAGAAGGAGAATCCTTACTGCTGAACTTCATATTGAAACAAGAAAAATAAAACAAGGTACTAAAACAAACCTTGGTTTCTGTAGGGCTCCAGTTCTACCCTGCCATCTTAACACACTCATTAGTCATTTACCCTGCAGCATGCCTTTCCACGCAAGCACCTCCTTTAGGCCATTCTACACATACTTAATACTACTCCTGCCAAAACAGTAAGGTCAAATATGCCCAATTACTACTGAGTAACCCAGTCTGGTCTGAGCACAGCAAGTTCACCTTCAGTGGAAAGCAGCTGCAGCCAGCTTTCGAAGGTGTTCAAAAAGGGCAGCATACAACAGATCAAAGTTGAAGAAGTCAGTCCCCTATTTTGAATACAAACCATCTTCTCCTCAGCTCTATGCATTTCATACGTGTGGCTCATTTGAAAATAATACCACACTCTCAGAAGAAAATTCTGCTGAATACAGCCTTGACCATCCTACCTAGCATAGGCCACTCCACCTCCAGGAATGCAAGACTTGTCAGAACAGATCAAGCAGAAGAAACCTGTCTCTTGACTCCTGTTCTCTGGACACACACACTAAAGCACTGAATCCTGATATTTAATACTTAGTGAATGGACTGCAGTGAACTATTAAACAAAAAATGGGTAGGCAGCAACAGAAGTATTGCTAGTGATGTGTCTAAAAACAGCTGAGCTTTTAACCAAACACGTACAGTAGTTTAGGGGAAGAACAGTTTTGGTGCACCCCTTCCATCCCCCATATACACTGTTCCTGAATTGAGCTCTGCTTAGTTCAGAACTCAGGAGACAGTCTGAATCCTGAATATCAAGTGAAAAGCCAAATATCTGTGGCCTTGACTCAAAACTCAAACCTTCAGAGAGTAGTTGCAACACTCAGCATCTTCTCTGCCATGGTTTAGACAGTTCCCTATTCCACCAGAAAGTTTTGGAGATGTTTCAGTAAAGACTCCATTGACATTGTTGTATGCTCACACACATAGCTATTTTGCACCTTCAAGTGCTATAGGCTTGGTCTAGTAAGCAATTTCAGAAAACAATTTCACTTGCCATGCTTACTAAAATCAAATTAGGGATTAAAATTAAACAGCCAAGCCAATTACTGAAGCTATTTTCTTACTGCTCTATTACTGAACTATTTCCTTTTAAACTTGTAATCCCACAGTCTAAAGAGAAAACTTCCATTAGACATAAAAGTTCAGAAATTTTGGGGTTGCAATTTCACACCTCCTACTCTGTTTAACCCAGTTTTATAGGAGTACTCCAAAGGACAGAAAAGGATATGTATTCTGTAGAATACTTATAGTAGGGTAAAACTGATGAATTATTCGTTGTCAAAAGGTACTTGGTTAAAGCAGCAAAGGACTACTTCCGAAAAAGACTGCTTCAACTCAAAAATAGTTTCAATATAAACCTTCTATCTAGGGCTTTCCAAGACCAAAACCCAGTTCTAGGTCTAGGACTTAATGCTGTCCATCCAGCCATGCAGAGCCTTTTTAACTGATGCTCCTGAAGGGCAAGCATCTCCCATCAGTCTTGTTCCAGACTTTGCTAGCCCCGTGTTTGTCTAATATTTGAGCTCATCCCATGCAATATTAAATGCCCATTTCTTATTCTATTATTTGACAATAGGAGGATCAATACATCAGAACAGTTATTACTGAGCTCTCTATATCTATAGAATACATTGCTCAGGGGCTTCACTTAGAATTATATGGAGTCTGGTCCCTAGATTTAATGTCATCACCACAGACATCACATGAAGCCATTCAAAACATAAAACACTGGCTCAGAGCCTAAACACACTCCAGCTCCTAATACAAATGTTCAGTGCTCACCTGGTGCAGAACTTCAATTTTAGTTTGCCCCAAAGGGAATTTAATTCCTACATACCAAAACCACTCTGGAAGGCAAAATGGTTTTTTTTCCATGGTAAAAGTAATACAGGAAAGGCACTTTCAAGATACACAACTGCTCTGAAAAACTATAGAAGATAAATGCAAAGCCTACATGACTGCTGCTGCAGTAAGCAACAAGCCATTGCAGGCAGTGGAGTTCAGGACACAGCCAAGCAGACAGCAGGCATCTGCTTCTCAGTGAGCTCAAATGCTCTCCACACTGAATGCACTGATTAGACACCACTCAGCTATAAGAGTAACCTAAAGGCACACAGAGAACCTAAATTTATTTCATCTTAATCCCACTCTGAACCTAAAGTTATCTTTTCATTCTGGTAATATGTGTCTCAAGAATAAGCCTCTTTAGCCCTCCTCTTAAGAAGTAGGAGGATACAGTTTTAAGTACCAGACTGAAAAATTTTCTGGAGTATTCAAAGGTAAAAAAAAATCTGAACTCAAATAATTTTTCAAGTGCTAAGTTGTACTTAGCTCCATTAGAACACCTTGTGTTCTTTAAGGTTGTCTCTCCACAATTACTGTGACAAACATCCCTTGAAGTGTTTGTTGGCACATGTTCTCTACCTACAAATGAATTGTAACTGCCTCTGTGACCTCTGAAAGGGCCATCTTTCATATTATCTATAATAAGGCCCATTGGGCTACAGCCACTTAACTGCCAATTGCTTATGACTAATACAGTGTTCCTGCACCCAAACATCTTCCCAGACTCTCACAGAGACATTACCTAGGAGAAGTGATAAAGCAATGTGTACTAATTTTGATGTGTATTAATATATAATCTTAATAATCAACCCAAGCACCTAGCTCAGGGAAAAAAACAGGCATAATGTTTGCAGGACTATCTGAAGCGTGGAGCTAGCAGGTTGCTCACTTCCCCACATTGCTTTAAGTGTTCCTCTAGCTTTTTGACACTTCAGGTATTTGTGCTTGGGAGGAAGGGGCTCTACTCGGAGCTGAAGTCTCTGAGTTCCCATTTCACCTGCACATTTGCACAGAGGAGCAGAAGTGGAGCTGTCCAACACAGGAACATGGAGCTGTCTTGACTATGGCACAGGAAAATCACAGGGTGGCCATTGACAAGCTCCTCCTATTCTCTGCACAGGTTTTCAGTTAAGGGAGGTGAAGAAAATGACAGTGATGTTTTCAGGCATACAGTGACAGGTACGGTCCATACCTTAGGGATACATGTACACATTCAGTGGATATCAGTGCTAAATTCTCTTTCAGTGTCATGTCAGGAAAGCAAAGTTAAAAAATCCCTAGACTTATTATATTTAGAGGGCAGAAGCATTAGCAAAAATGATTTTAAATTCTTCTGACAGCAGCTTTTAACATTTCAAGGGGTTGTTGGCTTTTTTAGTTCTGGATGTTTTGGAGTTCAGTTTGTGTTAGAATAATCAGGATGGAGTTCGGTAGCAAAAAAATTGCTTGGTTTTCTTGGAGGAGTTGAGAACTATGTAACTTTGGACAACCTTGAAATTACACGAACTTACAAAATCTAATAATCCTCCCAATGCCTCACCCTTAAGTGTCAGACCATCAATCATCAGTCTGAAACCTTCAGCAAAATAAAATCCTAAATTAGTGGTAAGTACCTAGTGCACAAGATACGCATTCCTCACCATGACAGTTAAAGCAATAGAATTGTTCAAAAGTAAGCATTCACTATTTGCATTTTAAACACTTACAGACTGTTTAGTCTTACCTACTGTTTTCTTTTTATTCACTGCACTGTCTGCCTTATGCCTTTTCTGTAAGGAAACAAAACGTTTTGTTACACCTCATTACACTTCATCACAAATTCCAGAACCATTAGAGCTAAAAATACGACAAACTGCAAGATGATACATTGGGTTCTTTTTGCCTTTATGGGGTTTTTTTTTGTTTTTTTTTTTTTAAAGTCACAGATCATCTAAATCCAAATGGCTTGTAAAGGGTATAAGGAGTACAACTATAAACTTCAAAGTCTCCATGTTGGAAGTCAGGCTCAAACCTTTACCAGTGGTAAAAATAGTGCCTCCAAACCTGGGGTTTTTTGAAGAAAAACAAAAGGAAAATAAGGACCATGATATTTAGATGGCAGATGTACTTTAAATTCCATGCGCTGTTCTTTAGACTGATATCCCAATGATTTCACTCATCAGTACTCTGCAAAGCAGAAAGACCTCATTG
The DNA here is from genome assembly GCA_027886175.1 of Phylloscopus collybita. Taxonomy (NCBI): domain Eukaryota; kingdom Metazoa; phylum Chordata; class Aves; order Passeriformes; family Phylloscopidae; genus Phylloscopus; species Phylloscopus collybita. The sequence goes on from JAJNNQ010000007.1 coordinate 9,721,021, forward strand.
TGCTGTAAAGTATACAAGCAAATTAGTGCAAATTTCCCCCAAAACAGTCTTCGTCATTAAGTTGCGTGCCTCCCACTTAACCCCCTTTTCCAAGGCCACATATTTGTCAGGACTCTACAATGTCTTTCTAATAAAAGCATTAATAAGCAAGTTTGAAGAGGGTGAAACAAATGTCCTCATTTCTACTGTTTTCTTGTTCACCAACTATAATGAAAATATTTCAGTGTGTTACAGAAATTCTAGTCAAGCGCTTTGAAAGTCAAAAGAATATTTTCCTGCTGTTGAGCAATGACTCAAGAGACTTCAGAGATGCATGGCTTTATGGCATTTTATAGCTTTTTTTGAGACATTTAGTCTTTAGCACAGCCTTCCCCATAATCATACTCACATAGTCTTCTATGATTTCTTTGATGCCAGCAACTGTTAAAATAAATAGCAATGGCACCAAGGTGGTATATCTTCCTGTTGGAGAGACATCTGGAATTTGCTGTGAACAGAGGGAAAAGAGATCCTTTTTATATTTTTATTTAAAATTAATTTCTAGTACATTTAGAATTTTATGCAAAGCTCGCAGAAGAGAGAACACAAAGTCCTCTGTGTGATTTTTGCCTCACAAATATACAATTTCAGTGGGCAAACTAGCCTATAGTCTAGGTGGGTTTGAAGAAACAAAAAAAGATACTGTTGATGTACATGTCTTTTATTCTATTTCTCTTTACAAGAAAATTATACAAATTACATAATTCACGTGGAAGCAGTGGTCATCTGGACTAACTAAGCAGAAGTTTCACAAGAAAATCACACTTTTTTCATGCAATGGTAAATAGCTCCATGTTTTATGACACCACTTATTTTTACTTGTTAAGAATAAAAGCGTGACTTTACAAACTACATTGAAAGAAGTCTCTAAGTTATCTCCCGATTTCAATTAGCAACAACATACCTCATTAATATTACTATTAAAACAAGTTTAGGAACTGCTTTGCAGTTAAGCATAGCAACAGAAATCACTTTTACCGCATTACTATCTCATTTTATAAACAAGATAAAGCAATACCTGCAGTAAGGCAATGAAGAGGAAGAATGCATTTGCAGCTTTTCTTATCTGCTCATACAGGAATCGAGGTAGAAATGTCACCACACTGTACTTGGCTGTGCTGCAGGGTAGAAGATTTTCATCTTAGTACTTCATCAGAAATTCAGGTGGGGATCATGACCAAAAAGTCTAAAAGTCAGTGTTGAAAGCAATTCAAAGATAACAAAGTAAATACATATTTAGAATATGGCAGAAGTAGTTGCTTTGGTTATGATAAGGAGCTGCACCACACAAAAGAGGTATCACACAGACCCAGAAGGCTCTCAGGCCCACTTCCATCACTGGTACCTTTGCTGTTAGATGAACTATCAATTTACCATCCATCCAAACTTCAGCACTGCGAAGGCAAGCTTTCATTTCGGTTCTATGCACTTGATCAGAGGTTTACCTCTCATCAGAATACAGAATTTAAATGTCGGGGGTGGCAGAGTTGAATGAGAGAAATTAGAAATTTTACAATGCATTTTTAAAATGTCTTATTTCCTACTTCAAAATGATTTATGCTCAGCTATGAATAATCCTCCAGAACAACACACACTTCTCCAGATTACTGTTTTTTGGCTTTTTTCCTATTTTTTTATATATATATTGTAACTAACATATATATATAACCAAATTACAACTGCTATTTCTTCTGCCTTAAAAAAACATACTGCACTAGCCTTAATCACCTACATAATTTCTTATCTTCTTCACATCAAATCCATAACAGGAATAAGTACAACTTCAGGAAAAAAGGTGTCAAAATTGACATGATCATTTAACCATTGGCATAGAGCCTTCACCTATTGAACTGGCCATCAGCATGAGTTGGAGTTTTAAAAATTGACCACCTGCAGTTCAGTATGCCCTGCAAAGGCCCAACAAGCAATGACAGGAATTGAAGGCATAATTTTGTTTGGGTGCTGTGACTGTGGTTTCATTTTGGGGTTTTTTTTTGTTTGTGCTTTATTCCGTTTGGGTTGCTCTGGTTTTTTAAAGAAGTCTTGTATTTCCACGGAACTGAGAACACTAAGATATTTGGCTTTCAAGAAAAAAAGAAAAATTGTTTCCCAATTCCTGTTTTATTGACATTCCCTAGCAGTGCCAAGACCACCTCTCCATTAAGTCTAGTCCTTTCTAGTCCACCAGAAAGCCTTCCAGATCAACTGAAATGCACAGCACTGATGTTCAGAATTCATAAAAGACTAGGACAATCAAATGCTTTAGCTACATGATCTGCCTTGCACAACAGGCTGCTGCTGTGCATAGAACTCTTACTAACTTGATCCACAAGCAGCAGAGTTCAGAGGGGTTCTCTTACCTCAGCATAGACAAGGTTAGAGAACTACATTTTCCAGCTTGTTGCTTTAACCACCCCCTTTTCCTTCTTATCCGCCCCATCCCCAACTCCAAGCCACCTAAGCAGACACTGTTGCATCTTTCAAAAAAATCAAACAGTACCTAGACATAACAAGGCACAGTTTGTTATAAAAGGCTCTATTCTGAACACTAAAAATAAGTGGGAAAAGTTCAAAAAAAACAAACTAACACAATTAAAAACCAGTTAAGATGCATCTTATCTTGGGAACTTGCCTTGTTTCCTCTTCAAGCAACCACAAATCCCTTTCTATTGCTACAACTGCTCACCAGAATCAAGTATTTAAATACTCAACATAGTATTTTACGGAAATTTGAAGTGGTTAGACTTAATCATGGCTCATATCTACTAAGCCAAATGAGTGAAATCATACATCCATGTTTAAAGCAAGTCCAGTTCTTATATAAATGAAGTGTTATTACTCCTTCAAGTGCTGTCAATTCCTTCCAGCTCTAGGTATTTTTTGCTGTTGTTTTAAGCCACATTTGCTTGGTCTCATGTGTAATAACCTCCCTTTAATACAGAACATAATTAAACATTAATATATAAACAATAATTAATACAGAACATAATTAAACATCTCAGAATTACCATGTGACTTAAAAATATGGGTTAATCAAGTTCACAGTTTAGACCCAGAAGCAAACTCTCCAAGCAGTACTAATTAGACATCAAGCAATGGCAGATTTTGCATCAGAATAGTATTCCTCTAGGTATCACATTGCTGTGATTATAAGAACACAAGAATTTGACTGCAACCAAGCTGAAACATTTATTAACACCATTCTACCACCTACCAACTTCACAGCTAGCTGGCTCAAACATGATTCTTACTCTAACAATTATGTTAATGCCAACACAATAAGGCTCTTTTGAAAGAGGTTTGCACATACTAAGTACTCTGTTGCTTAAGTAACTTGACAGATGCCCACAGAAAATGGGTACAGCTCTAATTAGAGGCAAGCACAGTCAGCTGTTACCATACAGGCCAGGAACAGCAACCACAAGTATGAATAAAAAGCAGATACATATTATTAAAAAAGAAAACTTCTTACAAAAACCTAACAAGCAGACTAAGCTGGGCAGGAGTAGTCAATTGATTTGGCTATGAAAAAAAGTTCTTTAAATAATAAATACAGTACTTATTTTTTTAAATAATATTAAAACACTCTTGTGTTCCCTCCCAACAGATAGATGTGTAACTTCAGGATAATCAAATCTCAGGAAAGTCAAAATCTACAGATGAACAGGCAGAAACTTCAGTCAGCTTGCTCACAGTACAGTTTTGGTCACTAAAAATAAGTAACTGGCAGGTTAGCTCTCTGACCAGCCCCAATCAGAGCCACGTTAACTCCGAGCATACGAGGCCTGCAGCTCACAGAACAGGTTGAAGCAGGTAGAGGAGGGAAGCACACAGGGGAAAACAAACAACAAACTGGTTTCTCCTAAAGTAACAGCTGTTAACTATGCAAATCTTGCTTAACTACACAAGTCAAAATGTTGAACAGGTGTGCAAACATCAGAAGAGATGTCTCCTCTACACTTGCAAGTTAATTCACATTAAGTCACGTTTCAAGTTACACCACTGTTCAGGAGGAACAGTACAAAGCCCTGTTAAACAAATGAATTTGGATACACCTGACTACAGCTGGCTCTGGCCACACTGTTTCTAGGGCAGTGGAAAGATTTTTTCGAAAGCAATCACTGTATAATTTGCAAAAGGTTAGTGTCATTCAGATACTTTAATTTGTTACCATATTACTAAAGTACCAAGGATTACCTAGTAATCTTAGTAAGAGTCAAATGAAAAGCAGCAAACAGCGCACTGAGAAACTCAGCAGCACTTGCCCAGTATAGTTCCTCTATTTATTCGTAGGTAACTTTTGCCCAACCACTCCCATTGTTGCCTTTTTCCCTGTTTCCCAAAAAAATTTATCAAGTCAGGTTTTACTTGACTGACTCATCACTGAAGAGGCAAAAGCTGCCACTAATAGAGGCAGTTACTTCCTTGAAACACATACATGTGCTGGCAATATGCAGCTGAACACAGTCTGCACTTTTCCAGTCAGACATCTAAAGCACTTCCACCCCTTCCTTCAGAATGGCAACTCCGAGATGACCTTCAGGATAATCATCATTAAGAGGACCTCCTTGAGATACATGGGGTTCCATTTCCAGGGGTCACAAGTACAACAAACTGTCCTTTCCTAGACAGCATTCAAACAAACCTACTCATGCCACAGTATAAACTTGAAATACTCCCCAAGAGATGAAGGAGTATCACTTGATGTCAGTACTTTTAACACACACCAATTTGCAGGAACAATTACTAAGAAAGCCAGGCACAGACACCTGAACCACAGCAAAAGGGCTGGGCAATTAAAGTGAATGTTACAGACTTGAACTCTTCGTACAAAAGGTCAGATGCCCAGTAACAGAGAAGGAAAAGTAAAACCCCAGAAAACCCAAGATGATCCGCTTGACTGAAGAGCTCAAATACTGTCTTTAGTGGAATGGTGCTTGCATGCTAAGGTCCTGCCAGGCACACAACACTTTAACAGCAAGACTGACATCAGCATCTGAGGCTCTGCTAAAGTACAACTTGAGGTTCTGCTAAAGAACTTGAGGTTCTTCTCAAGTACAGAGGTAGTATGACAAACTACCTGCAGGCAGTCACCAAGAGGCACAGCAGCAAGTTTTACGTATTTCAAGAGATAATAACAGAAAAAAACAGCATTCAGTTATTACATTGAGTACAGAGAACGCCCATTTACAGGAATATCTCATTAACAAGCTGCTGCAATGCAGAATACTGAGGAGGTTGTTCTACATCCAAGTGTCACAAACAAGGTTCTCAGCAGTTGCACGCAAATGACAGTAACGTCAGAAACGTCATTTACATCCTTGCACATAGGGAAGATGGTGTACTTTCTTGAAACTTGCTAAAGAGACAAAAATCAACTGTTTACAAGTTCCAGAAAAATACATCATGAGGGCTTATAAGAAGAAGTTACTTATACGCCTATGAAATGATTATTGGTTGACTGAAAATTAGGCCCTCAATACCAACTTCTGATTTTTTACCAGAGAGCCTGAACAAATGCAGCCCCCAATTCAATTGAAGGGCCTTGCTCTGCCACATGAATCCTCAAGACTACAGCTCTTACAGAGGAAGATTCCAGCCAGAAAGGGTTTCACTGCTTTGTTTATGGCTCTATGCTCCTGCCAGCCAAGAAAAGGGTATGTGGTGCTTAAATACCCGAGACAGTCCCTGAGCTCGGGGCAGAACAGAGGAGCATGAAAAAAGTAGGACTTGCTCTTGCATTGTATAAAGTGCAACAACTTGAATACTACAAGACATTATTGCTTAAAGCTTGCGAGAGCAAGAGAAAAACCACAAGAGTCACCACATTGTATGTGTCACCCAGCTCTGGAAGAACCACTGTCCATGGTCCAAGTGGCTATTTTGTTTCCATCTTTCCCTGCACTCTGCTACATTTTCTCCATAAAACCAAAGATATTTTATATATACAAGTTCATATATTGTCAAAAGAAGAAATGGTTTTAAGGGACATTCTTCTGCTTAGCTAATGAAATATCAAACCCTGAGAGATTTCCCAACAAGCCACAGCACATCTGTAGAAGATGAATCTGTTGTCTGAAATTATCCACACAGAAAATGAAACTGATTGAGAGTATTCAAATGCATTAGAATTAATCAATTTTAACTTTGACTGAAAACAATTCTAGCAGCTTCCAGCTGAAGAAAATTTACCAGTGAGACAGTATTCATCTCAAGCGCCTCAAGACTTCCCCACATTTCTTGTTTCTTAATTTATACTATGAGTTCCCATCAGAAGCAACTAAAGGCACCGCTGTTGTTCTTCCCCTCATTTGTTACAGGTGGAACTGATCACATCTTAGAATCCCTGAGCCCTCCTTCCTCAAATCATATGATTTAGAGGAAAATCATTGTTTCATGCAAGTTTAAAAGACTCAAGACATATTAACATAGCCCACCAATTTCCTGCAGGTCAAGTTCCATTAAAACTTGCTTTATGCAGGCCACAATGATTTGGGTCTGCTGTAATAAGAAAACAAAACTCTTCAGAAAAACAGTTCATTCAAGTTAAATTCAAGGTCTCATATATAAAGTAAGAAAAAGACAAAAAAAAAAAAAAAAAAGCAAACAGCTGTCAGCCAGATCACCAGCCACTAATGCTGAGGAGTGTTTTACACAAGGGAAAATCTAAATTAGCAGAGACATCTCAGATCATTCTTACATCATTATTATTTAGTCATGCACATCCTGAGTGTTGCATCCTACATCAACACCTAATAAAAAGGTAGGGGGCTAAGTGCAATACTCAGTGGTCACCACTGCTTGAGCAGGCAAGAATTGCTATCTACCCTTGTGCACAAGCTCCATTTCAGGAGCAAGATGATCAGACTGACAAACCCAGCCTGGCTGAGCTACCTGCACTTCCTCCAAAGCTGCATCAGCAACAAGCTTATCTTCCAGGGATTCAATTCAGCTCCTATTCTTACACAGAGCACTGGTAAGACAAAAGTACATGAAAATGCACTATGAACTCCTGTCCACTGAAGCACAACAATCTCATTACTTTCTAGTTCATTAGGATCACCTCCCAACCATGTAAGGATTTTTTAGAACTTCTCACCTGAAGTACCTTATTCCAAACTGCCCCCGGTATCAGCAGCTCTACTGCCACACGCATAAGCAGTAAAAGACTACAACAACTAATGTAATTGATGTTAATTACCAAAGCAAACACTATCTCCACTAGGAAAGTCTCCTACGGTAGCACAGTCCTAGTACAGAGTAGGCACTGCCACAACTGCTTACACTCAGTTTAACCTGAAACCAGACCACGTGTCACATTTAATAGAAGCAAAAGCACTTCTGCTCCAAAACCCAGTACCCTGGAGGCTTTTCCTAAAGCATGCAAACAGAAAAGGCCTTTCCGTGAGTTCTCTATTCATGAAATCCCTACAAAAAGAGGAACAGATTCCTGGCTGTTTTTCAGTAACAAATACCTTAAACAAAGACTGTTTAGAAACAGTACTAAAAGCTCTGAAGGCATGATATTGTTTCAGCATGCATGTGAGGTCATCGCTACAGTAATATACCCTTGCTTTGCAGTAGCCCTGCTGGCAAGTACAACTCAATAAAACCAGCACAGTTAACCTTGAAATTCTACTGTCTAATTAAGTTTAGTACCACATTTAGTTACTGTGCAAACAAGAACAGCCTCCACTTAAACACACAGCATTGATATGAAGATGACTGAAAACCAGTATCAAACAAGTCACATAAGCTAGCTAGCTGTCTAAAAGCCAGAAGGCTAGCTTCACTTTTAAAGCCAATTTTTAACTCTAAATGTCACCACAATTTAAGAAGTGTTGATTTTAGTGACAAGCAGGGGGCAGAAGAAATTAATATTTAGTCAGTCTTGAGAGAAATGTAATTATCTTCATAACCCCCAGAAACTATGCAGAATGCAGTTATTACACTCCTTAAACTCTACTTACATCCACTTGAGATATTCTCTTCTACCTTTTTCTACAGACTACTAGCAGTCACGGAAAGCTAAAAAGAGAAAAAAGGGACCCACTTCAAATCACCTGCTGTGTTGCTACGGCTGATTTATGAAATTCATCATGTCACAAACTACCAGAACAATTTCAGGATACCAGAGAGCTCAGCATGCAGCAGGTGAAAGGGCACAAGAACTCCCACATCTGTAGTTTTTTTCTTTTCAGCTAGACATTTCATCTAGGCAAAATTCAACAATTTAATTGTCTGGGGGTTCTTGCCCTAAGAATAGCCCCAGACCAAAGATGCAGCAGCTTCAAATACACTAGTATAATCTCTATACACAATACCAGGCATACAATAACAGGTACTTTTAGTGAATTTTAATTGCTAAAAGAATCATTCTATAGCTGTACCCAAGTCTTTTTCAATGTGGTAGATGGCAGTATCAGCAACAGCTGCACTGCAGGAAACAAGTTTTTGCTTATTTAAAAAGTATATTACACTAAGTATTTTTCTTCACTTAAAAATACTACCTACCTAACATTAAAAAGAGTTAGAGGATTAGTTTAACACATGGTTACACTTGTACTATTCAGATTAAAATAATACACCCCTTCTTTGATGAATTTCAAAATGCTGTTCTGCAGTCAGGCAAGCAATCTGTTCACATGACAACAGAAGAATATTTCAAGTCTAACACAAACACAATAAAACAAATGGCCAGTGCCTGAACTCTACTAAGAATAAACTGAAGAGAAATAGAGGCATTTTTACCTAAAGAACATGGGTACATTTTGGTGTAAGATGAATGCCAGGCTATACCACTAAGTGCAGAGAAATTCATTGCACACAGCAGACTACAATCCATATTTTCAACCACAGATCATAGAGAACACTACTTGGGTTACAAGGGTCAATACTAATTGGTTAATGATACCAGCAACTCCTGTTTCACCAGTGAGAACCTGCCCACACATTTAAAAAGCATTAACACCTCTAAATCACAACTGACTTCTACAATACTTGCACACAAGCCAACAAAGCAACGCACTTGGCTTCATTTAATGCAGCACACATGAAATAAAAGGAAGAATAAAGATTGTGTCTATGGTTTTGTCACCAGCAAGCATCCTGTAAACACTGATGGGACAGTCTGGGACCACAGATAAGCAGTAGTCCAATACAGGATTTATGATTGCAGTAGAAACCTCTTTACAGTCTTCAGGGCTAAATTTCCCAGGCAAAGCGCTTCTGCCTTAGTAGACAAGAAATTGATTCTCACCTGTTTACTTGACTTTTAAGACCTTGTACAGTTTAAAAGTAAACACTGAAGACTTCTTGCTCATTACCTTCTCTAACAGAATTTAATTTTTCCTGTGTGGAAGACAAGTTTCTGAACTGAGGATTTTCTGGATTTATAATGAAACTTTTGGGACCACCCTAACAGATCAATCCATCAAAGTCTGTTTTGATAAAAAAAACTTCTGAACAAGACTTTTAGATTCAAGATTCATTAAAAACAAACAAGTTGAATTTTGTACTTCCTGACTGCTGCACTGTCTAACTTCCCACTCAAGCCACAAACTGAGACTGAACCCGGGATCCTGATTCAGATGCAAGTCAGATCTGCACCAGGATGCACTATCAGGCCTGGAATAGAAGAATATTACCTAGAGCAACATTTACAAAGCAACTCCACTGTCTTCAAAAATTTGGAGACCATTTCTAATCATTTCTAATGCCCTTAAAGTTATCTCAGCACACTTGTTCCTCCAGGACTAATAAACCAGAAGTCCAACTTCATTTGCATCAACATGAACACACACGGCAAGTGAAGGGCTCAAATCACTTAACTGCTGATTTTTACTAAATGCACTGGAAGAAATTCCTGTTACAGTACTATTATACATTCAGAACAAGCCATTGATATCAGAGTAGATTCTTGTACTACTATGAAACATCCAGGAACTGTATTTACAGGAGAACAAAATTTATAGAACATTCTAACTCCAAGTAAAATATCCAGTCCTCATCAAGGATACATTTGGAAAAGTGTTCATGCCATTACTTCAGTCATCTCAAAAGTATTCCACAGCATTCAATCCCCTACCATCACACTCCACCTGTATTCCTTTGGTCTTACAAGGCAGTAGGGAAGCTTGTTCCCCATCTTGTTGTAGGCTGACCTTGGCTGGACACTTGGACTCCCTGATCTGTTCTATGATACCTCTTCTCAGCAGAACAAGAGACAGGGAACAATATCATGGGAAAAAAATCATGGGTCAAGAAAAAGGCAGTTTAGTAAAGCAAAGGTCACATAGAGAAGCAAAGGACAAGAAAAAACTTACTCCCTACTTCCCACTGGCAGGCATGTCCAGCCACTTCCCAGGAAGTAGGGCTTCAGTATGCAGAGTGGTTGCTCCAGAGCACAAATGTCACAGTAAGTGGCACAGAGCTCTGTAGAGAGACTGGAAATTTCCTCAACGTAAGTGTTTCATTTCTTAATGGACTTAGAAGTACAGAAATGCTCTGGTGAAACAGACAAATGTTTAAGTTGAGTATGTCAAAACAGGTACTAGTTAGCTTTGTTAATAACAAACATTTATACTGCAGTACAGCTGTGTTGGACATAGTAATAACATTTATTCATTTTTTACATATTTCAAAGCTTCTAAAATGCTTCAGCAGAAAATAGAACATGATTTACCTTCTATTAAAAGGTACAAAAAGTAAAACATACATAAAGTTTTTTAAACTTAACAGAGCTGCACTGAAGACAGGTAGAAGAGGTGTTTCCACAGATGTAATCCCTGCTGCTACAGTATAATAAACAACAGTGACAGGCCTATGTATGCACACGTCAAGGGCCAAGCTAAACCTAGCCTATAACACACAGCAATATGTTTTGAAATAGTTTGTTACAAAGTTCAAAGAATACAAAAAAAGTTGACTGTTTCTCTGCACCTTCCCCTAGTCTGATTTATGCCAGAAAGCCTGGGGAAAGAAGAAGCATCTCCTCTTTCTACATCCTCACACTTCAAGACTTCTGAAGTGTTAGTGCCATCTTGCCATCCACTTAACTCTTGCAATAGCACTACATATTACTTAGAAGTGGGATCAAGAGAATCATCCTTTTTTACTAACTTATCCAAAACTAGTTTGTCATTATGCTCCCACAGACACTGGAATTCACTTTTACCAGTGCTTCTCTACCCACAAAAAGTCAAGCAGTTCAAGATGTTCAGAACATCTTACACAAAAAGCCGTATCACTAACCCATCCTCCTCCATGCTCTGCACTTCCATTTCCTGCCGTATTTTGCTTTGTTTTGAGCAAGCTTTTTTACCCTTAATTTAGAAAACTTCCTATGAACATTTACAAATTCTCACTGTTACTCACAGAATCCTCAATGACTATCAAAAGTTCTGACAGTCAGAACTCACACATGTCACTGTGGGACACAATGAATGAGACACGGACTCGTTATTCAGAAGGCTGATGCTCCGAAAAGGGGCTGGTTTATTCTCAGAACTTATTTTTATACTTTTTACAATGTGCTCACCTAAGAGGTGGGATTTTTGGACTTATTGGTTACATTAAGGATCAACAAGCAAAGTTTCTCTTTAGGAGAGGGAAAAGTGAAAAACAAGATAGTTTACAGAGAGTGACTTTGTTTATTGTCTCAAATCTTTGGGAAAGAATTTAAGAAAAACTCAAACATGGCAAACAGTGACTACACACACATTTTAAAACAAGCTGGTTTATTATTTTCAGTTTAATTTTCCATAAACCCTTAGATACAGGTGTATACCCAGCACCTTGCTCTGTGGTACACTGATGCTTCCTAGGGAGACAAAACATCTGCAAATCCACCAGTAGAGAGAAATCCAGTGCTGAATGAATTTCTGAAGTGAACACAGTCAAGTAAGAAAGTCCAAAGGCAATAGAGAACTTCAGCTCCTCAAGAGAAACTCCAATATAGTTAAGTAACTAAGGCTTCCTTACTCAGACATTACAAGTTTAGGTCACCTTTGCCTTCAGTCCCACCAGACTGAGGGAAAAAAGCTAATCCAGAGGATGGAAAGAGCACAGGCAATGTCTATCACCCTTTAAAAGTCAAGAGATCAAAGCCTGCTTCCTAAGCAGCAGCAAATCATTATAAAGTCAACTTAATTTCCAAGTGACACTAAGGAGCTAAGGTTCCTAATCAGGTAACGAAAGTATCTCTACTTTGCTATTACACTACCTGCTCTTTGTCCTATCCCTCACATACCAATATTCCTTATGACTCAAAATTTGCCTGTCAAGAGGCAAAGATGAAAAAAGGTATTGAGAAACTTGTGCAGCTATCAGGGGACAGCTTCCAAACAGCAAACTGGACATAGCTGCTCTTTAGTAACAGCACTGTTAAGAACAAGTTCTTGGTAGCAGAGACACACTACTCTTCTATTTAGCCAGATCAGAACAGAATGCCTTGTGGAAAACCTAAACTACAGATTCTGCCAACCCTCTATTCCCTGTTTTTTCCTCCTTAAAGCAGGGAAAGCACAAATAGTCTAGCCACAGGAAACTGCTAAACTCATCCCTCATTTAGTCAAGGAAAAAATAAAGCAAGAAACCCTCCACTGCTGCTACCCACATAGAATAAGGAACATACTGATAAAATGTGTCATTTTAACTGCTCCTGAACCATAGACTTTCCCAGACAAGTATGTAACAAGTCAAAGATGAGGAGAAAACCACCTATAAATAAGTTACTGCAGTGCCCAGAACACCAGCACCCTCCCAGAGGATATTCTTAGAATTGCCCTTGGTAATACACACAATAAACCAGATAACGGAAATCATCACTTCAGCAGGATATAAAACTCCTCTCTTTTCATGAAGGTACTCATTGTGTAAACTGTTCTTTGAACAATAACCCAAACATCTGCATTAACGAACAGAAGCCTGCTAAACAACACTCCTCCTTAGTCATGACAGGAGCCATCTGTTCATCCAGCTAACCCCAGGCAAGTGTGGCAAGCACCACCACAACCTGCTCACGTTATGCATCCTTGTACTCTGTGTTTCAGTCCATGTTTTTTGTGTTTTCAAACTGCAACAACACGGCATTATTCACCAGAACACACACACACCTCCCTACATAAAAGGCTCCAAACAGAAGAGAAAATTACTTCTAGTCTTCAATTAAAAGACACAAGTGGACCACAGCCTTTTACACATAGGGACACCAGCATGTAGCTTCTGTAGTCATTCATGTCCTGTTAGGTTTGCTTTCTCTTTTCTGCCTTCCTATTCTATACATTTTTTAAATACTTACCCTAGTTATTCTTTCAATCGAACGCTAGTTTTTAAGCGGACACCTCATGGCGTTTACTGGATTCTACTCAAAACTCCCACTAAGTTTTCACGGTTAACCCCTGAATCCAGAAATACTTGAGAAGGTCCTGATATTCCAAAATTCAGTGCCCTGCTGAAGTGACTACCTTTCCGTGCATCTTGCCCACGCAGCTCTCTCTACCAGCTCCCTACTCTCACTATTGTCGAGGGAAGCAGCTCATCACTTGCTCCTGCTGGATTCGCCCGTGCACTGCCCATATCCTGGTACCCCACCGCAGACAACAAAACCACCCGCCTCGGCAGACACGCGTTTTATAGTGCTAAAACCTGGCGTGGGCAGGGTCGGGAGACAAGAGAGAGGGACCCGAGCCCTCCCAGCCCACGGCTGCGGGGTGTGCGGCTGCCGCCTGGAAAGAGAGAAGCGGGGACTGCTCCGTACCTGACCCAGTTGTCGCGGAACTTGCTCTGCTGGGGCTGGTTCAAGTAAATGGTGCGGGCTGGCGCCTCGTCCAGATCCGCCGCGGACGTGGCTCCGGACATCTCATCATCCGCCTTCTTATAGCCCGAGGTGGAACAGACAGGTCCTGCAGGGAGAGCGCGGAGGGGAGGCGGTCAGCGAGGGGCCGCACCCAGCGGAGCCGGGCCGGCAGCTCCCGGGGCCGCGCCGCGGGGAAGGGCCGCGGGTGGGCGGCGGCCGCGAGCGCGCCCTGCCCGCTGTTTACCGCGGCGGCGGCGGCGGCTGTAAATAACGCGTGTCCGCGGAGGGGGCGGCGGCGCCGGCCGCAGCCAGCTGGCGGCGGGGACAGCGCGGGGCCCGCGCCCCCCACCCCGCGGGGATGGGATGGGCCGGGCCGGGCCCCGCCCCGGGAGCACCGCCCCCGCTCCCGCCTGTGCCAGCGCCGCTCCCGCCGGGAGCCGCCGGGCGGCCCCCCGCGCCCCCTATCCCCCGCCTGCAGAGCCTCCTAGGCTCCGTGGGAGGGAGGCAACCAGCATCCTCCGCATCGCCGCGGGGCTCCGGGTCCCCTCGGTTCCTTGGCGCTGCCCGCCCCCGCGCAGCGCATCCCGAGCGGCCGAGCCCGAAGCCGCGCTCAGGGAGAGGCGCAGCATCCCCGCCAGAGCTCTCCCAGACCCCCACGGGGGGACCGAGCTGCCTTCCCCCGCCCCGGGCACCGTAGGGCGCTACGGCCGGGCTTCTGGGGAGTCTGTCCCTAAAGCTAAGGCTCAGACTGAATCGATAAAAAAGACTGTCTTGTTTTACACACGTGCAACTTCAAAGCTTTGACTTTAAGCGGCAGACGCGTAAAGTAATTTTCATTTCCCACTGGTCTGGTCAATTCTGGAGTGAATTGAGTTCTATACGCATTGTTTACCTTTACATTAAAAGAATACAAAAACGTAAGGGAAAGGAGCTAGCTATTTCCTCTGTCAAGCCTCAAAACATTACCGAAGCTGTGGAGACAGATGTATTGCTTTCCCCTTCCCTCCTGAGCCATGGAGATACTTTAATTTAGTTGAGCTGTAAATATATTATATAAGAACTTATCAGTTTATTAAATAATTACAAGCTAGCACAGGTAGCTCTAGACAAGAGTATGACTACTTGTTTCATAAGAATGTAGTAAAGGCGTTATGTTAGTGTTATTTGAGAACTTTACTCAAAGGTTAACAGAAGCAATAAACAGAAGCAATAAGCTTTACAGAAGCTGTAAAGCAGTAGAAGTACTGTAAAGCCAAATATATTTCTGATTTCTGGATGAAGCTAAGATGATACTGCAACAAGATGATCTGATCAAATAGCAGTTATAAAGGACTCCTGCAATGAAAGGGAGAGGCCCCTAAAATTGCATCCTCCTTAACTAAAGTTTGAGGGAAAAATTTCACTCCTATACAGCCTTAGCAGATCGAACACTTAAGTACCTGCACTGTGTAAAGACTTGTCCTGTTTAACAGAATACACTTTTAAGCTAGCATCCTACTCACCGCAGACCTTCCCAAGGCTTGGTTCTCTATTGCCAGTGCAAGCAGGCTCGGTATTCTCCAGACATCAGCCACTGGAGGGCAACGTTATCCACTCCTTGTACACCAGGGTCACGCACACGACCTTTGCGGGGCCAATAAAGCCGATGTAATTAACAGAGTGATGTGCTTTCAACAGCACTGCCTCTTGCCCAAGGCAAGTGTTGCACACCGTGAAATCATACCTTGGAGACATTAAGCTGACTTGCAAGTTCGAGGCGAATTAATTGATTTTCTTTCATTTCAGTTGATACCAATTCAGACAGCAAAAATATGCCAGCTTGATCATTTTTAGTTGGTGAAAAGAGACAAATTCAGAAAGTGAAATATGAAGACCATACACTTTGCAAGGCTATGCCATTACGATACTATATTAAGTTACTCAGCCTGAAGAAGCTTGCCATGACACAGAAGACCACTCAGCCTTGCTGAATGGATATTTTTCCCCTTCAGAAAAACAGAACTAAATGCACTACTGGATATTTGTTGTCCTTTCCCATTGATTTCATGTTGTGTAACTGCAAAGGAGATCAAACAACAATACTCTTAAGAGCATTAAGTGCAAGGAAGCAGCTTTCATCAGTTTTCCTAATCAAGTGCCAGAACAGAAGTGCAATTATTCTAGAACAAACCTGCTGTAAAAATTGTTGGGTTTTTTTTCCAGGGACCTTATTTATTTAGGGGTTTTTTTCATAATATCCTCTGATGATCGAAATCTTTCTGCTGACTAGTTCTCCTTGCTGCAAAGTATTATGGAGTGGTCCCACAACTTTAAGGATTAACTGAGTCAATACAGCTGATGAAGTTAAGAGGTATTTACGTTTAATTAATGTACTATCCTTTTGGCTGCTCTCTTCAAGACAGGTGTGTCACGGACAATTCGTCTCATTCTTTAAATGCACTGAAATACTTTCAAAGCAGACTTACAAGTGTGTAGAAACAGCTGTAATAAGGCTTTGGGTTTTGAAAGAGGCCCAAGGCAGCTGCTTCAACTCTTAGTGGAATAAGGCAATTGGAAGATTGTCCAATAATCCTGCCCATCAGGAATGCCCTGCACCTCCCTCCCCTGTTACTAAGCAGATCATTCCAAAAGCCAGCCTTTACTACTGGCTGTAGATCCTCTCCTTTCCCTCTTTTCCTCTCCTTTTTTCCCTCTCCAAAAAAGTTAAGGAGCCCTGAGCTTCTGAGGGTCTCCTGGTGGGCAGCAGTCCTAGGGGTTACACCCCACCCAGAAGTATCACCCTCAAGGACAACTCACCACATGCAGACCATCACTTCAACCATGCAAAAGTAACTTGACCTCTGTCTCTTGTTTCAGAAAGGCTGTGGATGAACACAGCAGACTTAGCCACCTCTAACAGTTGTGGAACTTGAAACTGAAGGCTCAGCAGCTCTTATTCAGAGTAGCATTTACTCCCCCATACCCAGAGGAATAAGACTCATGATTGAGTCATGCCTTCATCATGCCCTTCACTTAAGGGCATGCCAACTTGTCACCCTCTGCCACAAGACTTGGACCTTTCCTGTTATTCACCCTAGGACTTGCAACACTGCTACGCAATTTATTTCGCATCAAACTAGTCATGCTTCAATTTGTAGTATGGATAACAGACCACTGTATCTCACAGCCCCTTCATTTGGAGTGTTTGGCTACATCAGAATTTGAATGTCCTAATCACATTGAACTTAAGTCTGCATGACAGAATAGTTTAAGTTGGAAAAGACCTTTAAGATCTTCAAGTGCATGAACCCTGCATTGCCAGTCTGCTGCTAAACCACGTTCCAAAACACCACAACTACCTGTTTCTTAAGAATCTTCAAGGATCATAACTCAACTACTTAGATCCTTGTGGAATTTAAACATTGTCCAATACACCTTGCTTCAATCCTGAGGCACGAGATACTTTCTGCAGAAGTTTAATACTGTTTCCCACTGTGCTTTACAAGTTCAATGAGTCAGACTTGAGTTATGAACTCCCTTATAAAAAACCCATTCATTTCTTCAAGGTTCTTACTTCACACTATTTAACAAGGTTTCTTCTAAAAAAAGATGGGATTAAAGCTTGACAAAAATAAAGAAATTTTATAGCCTTCTCTCATCATTAAGACAAACCAGATTTGATGCCCTGACAAACTCACATGGCATTTATTATCACTTGAAAAGCAATGAATTATGGTTTAATACTGTTACATCACTGGGCCTGCAAAGATGACATTTTTCCATGTGTATCTGTCTCCTTAGTGTCTGCTCAGTAACAGCCATAGAATCTACATGATTAAGTAAATAAAGCATTGTGAATTCTGTGGTGTTTTGAAAGACTAGTCACTTGGGATGCTTGTCAACTGTCAGAAGTCACAAGAGAACTCATGCCAAAGTTTTACCACTTCTCACTTAAGTAGGTCAGCCAGCTAATTACTACTTCTAGCTTGGTAGTGTGCTTGATTTGCTCTAACATGTGTTCCATTTCTAAGAACAAGTGATTATAGATCAATTTAAGCCCCTCACTGAAACATCAGAAGCACAAGCTATGATAAACAGCTGGTTTGTACAGGAGTAGTTCACCCAAGGCTTCATATCATTTAATTTTAAAGCAATGCTAGGAGTGTTTACAGCCAAGAATCATACCTCTGATTCTGCACACTGTTTGCAGGACTAGGATCCAGTACAAGAGCTAAAGTACACTGAGGTAAAGAAGCTGCCCCTGTTTGAGAGCAGAGTTGGACTGCAATCTTTAGGGGTCCTCTCACCCCAAGCACTCTGTGGTTCTAAGCTTAGGCAGTCACAAGTCAAACTTTAAGTAGCCATACAAAGTTTCCTATATGCTCCCAACTGTACTAAGTGACAGTTTTGAATTGAGACATATGAAAGACAGCTTTCCTCAGAGTGAAAGAGTCTCAACAAAAGCCTCCAAACTTTCTCATTTACAGAAAACACAGCATTTTTGTTATTGGTTAAGACTCTCAGAAAGAGCCATCAAAGCGAACACCTGAGATGTTAAGAGAGGTATTTAGAGAGGTGGCAGACAATTTTTGACTTTTCCTTGCACTGAAATGCAAAATTAGTTCTCAGCAAGCTACCCAGATTCAGTAACATGCTCACATTCTTGGGATAACATTTTTTTCACAGGATTACTATCACAAACTGAGTACCAAAGATGACACCAAATGAAGAGCTCTGCAGTTCAGAATTGTCAACAAATTAATATACAAACAATGACTCTGAAGCATGACTAAATGAGTTTGTTTTACCTGAAATACGTTATTTCTTGCACTATTCCCCTAGCTGCTTTCACTGTTCAACAGAAATGCAGTTGAAAGTTAATCTAGAAGCGCATAAGGTAGGAGTTCAAAGAGGCAGAGCACAGCATGCTGCTAGCAGGAGATGCAGGGCATGAACTTCAGCTACCAGATCCTCCAAGACAGCTTTGTTCCATAGGACTGAGATATCTTGACCTTCAGTAATAATCAGTTCATGTGAAAAAAACCCCTGGTGAACAGTGTTACAGTTTTAATTTTGAAGAATTTAGAAAACTGCCAGTGTTCAACAGCATTACAGTGTAGGCAAACATGCCAACACATTCATGGTGTGAACAAAGGAAGATCTGAGAGATTTCACAGTGGAGCTTTTATTTTCTAGCTCTTCTATTATCAAAATAGTAATTTAAAAAGTAATTTTAAATATGCTTCCTTCATTGTAGAGCCATGTCCTGCAAATTAAGATGTCTTTAGGCCACCTGCGTGCAAATACCAGAGTTCATAATAGTAGCAGCCTTGAAGTCAATACCCAGTTGCAAAACTGTGCTGCAGTTACTTACTGAAATGCTCAGTCAGTTCAAGCCCCTCTACTTAGCAGTTTGTGCAACAAGACACAAACAGCATTATGTGCAGTCCTGGGGAAGGTACTGGTTTTTTTACAGACTAAAGAGAACATGAAACAAAAAAGATGGAAGTAAACTCAGGTCTGATATTTTAACTGGTAGGTACATCCTCCAAGTGCCTTTATTGCTGGTTTGGATTTCCAGGAGTTCTTAGGGTTTGGGGGTTTTTTGCCTTTTTGGTTTTGTTTTGGGTTCAGGGTTCTTTTAAGAGTTGTATGCAGAAAACCCGCAAGGATAGTAAGTGAGCAAAAAACCAGATTAGAGTTCTTCATACAAGATTTTATTCTTAAAAGTTAGCCTGAATTTGTATCTGGCAACAGCTAAACTGATAGTGAAAAAACCTTGTGTTCAGCTCAAGCAACTTGGCATAGCTACAGAACATTCCTACTGTGAGTCTTAGGACAGTGGGAGTTAAAAGTTCTTGGATAACTCCCCTGTTCAAGTCAGAACACAAAAAGACATCCATACCTTAGTAGCAGATGTTTTAGAGATGCACAGCAAGAAAGAACAGCTATTTTATGCACAGCAGTGAATCAGTTTTGAAGATGGGAATTCTTCTCTGTGCAAAATACAGACCAATAAACAAAGTGAGACTCAGATGGAGATGGTAGCTCCAAAGGGATATTAAAAACACATGAAGCTTCAGAAGCACACGAGAAGACCAAACGAACATTATTCTCTGGATTCCAAGATGCAAGGAGGAAGCTGTCATCAATCAAACTAACAGATATTGCACAGGAAAGTAAACAGATACAGGTCTGTAACTTCCATTCTCCTCTTGACAGCTATGCAATGTGTTGATTATCAGAATTAACTAAGATGATTATTGTTGGACAGGAAAGTTAGCCACTGGGACAATGTTCATGGAGTTTGTCTTGGTTTGGAAAGACAGGTATCTGCCAGGGAAAGCTGGAGTTTCCCTTGGAATGGAGAATGTAAACCCCTCACCCCCTCCAAATTATAATTTTGCAATTAAGGGCTTTCAGGCAAAGATTTGGGAATAGGAACAACAGTTCTTTACTAGGAATATTAACAATACAAATGTAGTAGAAAACAAAACCAACCAACCAAGCAAACAACAATCCTGGAAAAAAACCTGACAGAGTCAGAGCTACAACCTGATACCCTGTTGGTCAGGGTGTTGGAAGCAGTCCAAAAGTGAGTCCTCCTGGAGTGGCAGATGTGGTTCTGTTGGAGTAGAGATGATCCTGTAGAAAGAGGGTCCAGTGATGGTGAGAAGGGTCCAGTCTTCCTCCAGGAATCGGGTGAAGCCAGATACCTTCGTGTTCCTGTGTCTCAGTTCTTATTTAGGTAGGAATGGTTGGCTCCCCCCACTGGGTGGAGCATCTCACAATGGACAACTTGTGACAAGCTTGGGGAGTCTTAATGGCCCATTGTGAAAGAGATAAGAAACACTGCCCCACCTGGTTTTAACAGTTGGCCCATTATCAGAAGGCACCTGCCCCACTCCTCCCAGAGTTACAAGAGATAAAGAAGAACATCTCCCCAGCTGCTTTCAGCAAATGAAATAGAATACACATTTTTGGTTCCATAACCCAAGACAGAGTTCTAGCGTCTCACAGCAAACTTCAAGGACCACTGCAAAGAATGCTACTGTGAAATGGGAGCTCAGATAAGCCAGAAGATAAGCTTGGATATACTGATCAATCCAAGGAGGACCAATCTGCCTGGGGGGTGTAGCTACAGAAGAACTGCAATGTTCTAATAAATGCAGAGATGCTCACAGTATCGGTGGATCAGTAGCTCATACATGATTGTGTTGACACACAGCATCAGTAGCTCTCACTTCACTAAACTGCACACATTTATGAAAGACTTCTTGTAGCTTCAGCTGATGCAAAAGCAACCACTGAGGTTAAAGAAACTAGGAGAACCAGAACTCCATTTGCTTGGCCCTGTTCATGTTAAGCATAAACAGGAATAGTATGTTCCTTGTGAAATTTAGTCACTTTTCTTGTGTTTATCCCAGATTTAAGCTAAATTTGACAACACTAAAAAAAGGTCTTTTTGAATAATCTTAAACTATTAACTAGAAAGTTCTTAGCTCTAAGAAATTCAAGGCACAAAACACTGCTGCTTTTGAAGAGCAGCCTCTAATTGTAAATGAAATTGCATGCCACAGAGACAGCTGGAGCCTGGATTTTTTTTTTTTTTTTTTTTTTTTTTTTTTTTGCATATGGCCAAATTCATTTGAATGGAGCAGCTAAATGTTGTCACAAACAAACAAAACAAATTCCTAGCAGAACATTAGAGACTTCAGAGAACTTAACAGCAGCAACCAGAATTATGTCACCTCAGGAGTTCAACAGAAACTGTATACAAAGAAGATTCAGATGCACTTGCATACAAATATTGCATATTTCTAGAGACAGAACAGAACTCTTACTGAGGAAAGGGATAAGAAGCAGATCCACCCAATAAAATTCACATACCTCTGTATGAATAACAGACATTATGCAAAGCAAAAAAAAAATCAATTGGCAGAATACTCAGGTATGGGAAATTAAAGATGCCTAGGGTTACTTATAGTCTTAGTTAAAGTCTCCCTGGTGCATTTCCTTTTGCTTCCTGAAGTGACAAAATAAAGGCTTAATGTTTCTATTCCCTCTAACAATCCTCATATGCAGCCTTGGTGAGACCACAAAACATTGGCCTAATATAACTCTTCTCCATGTCCCAAGCAATTTTGTACATTCTCATTTAATGTCAAAACCAAGTCGTTTCTGCTGATAATGCTGAACTAATAACACTGCACACGATCTATTCTTACTCTGCCTCAAGCTTCATGGCCACAACTGTCAGCTGAACTCCAAGGATGAACACGTATCAGTGGTCAGTACAGAAGTTAATTCCTTTTTTCTCCTGCCCCAAACTAGTACCACAAAAATTTTAGGGGGACTAGTAAGTGACACCAGTTCAGACAAGTGGTTTGTTGCTAATTTCAGAGTTTCCTTATTGCATTGGACAAAAATGGTGTTTCTAGAAGCTTCACTCATTTCCAAACTAACTTGTGTATTTACTAGAAATTTGTCACCACAACTCAAGATTTCAAGAAGGGCTTTTTGGTATAGACAACATGTGTCTGATTTATAAGAACCACTAGCATATCTGATGCCTGAAAAAATAGATTTTGGGCAGCATATAAATTAGATCTAATAGCCTGACACAAAGTTGATACTCAGCTTCAGCAGAGTTCAACTGTTCAACACCAGAATTTTAAATAGGCAAATACTGCAGTTCCAGTAAGCTCGAGGAGCCTCCCAAGCTGTCACTAAAACCCCTCAAGTTCAAATTCAAGCACTTCCTGTGGAATAGGTTTTTTTTCAAAGCTGTTCAGACAATTTGCACTTCTCGGACTCATATTCAACTCTGAAAATTGAGTTCCATATGTTCCAGGTTTCCAACAACTTCACAGATATTACAAAGACATGAAGGCATCCAAAAAAAAAAAAAAAAAAAATCCATTTTTTCCAACCAACAGCACATGAACAAGTCCCAGAAGAAACACCAATTAAGGCAGCTTTGAAGGAGGTAACAGAGGCATTGGTTCAGTGAGAACTCGGTAGACCAGGCACTAGTGTTCTCTCTTTGGGGTTACTTGGTTTTGACACTCTGGGAAACAAGGTTGCTGCTATTGGTAGTGCCACATGTCACCACTTCACTGCTCTTCTCACAAATTACTATTATTTTAAACTCCTGGAGAGCATGGCCTACCACCTACCAGTCAAGTTCAAAACACCTGTACACATATGAGAAAACAACGAACAAGTCTTCAGTACTTGAGACAGTGTGGAGGGCACTGGATTTAGAGCTACACATTTAACATAACTTAAGAATTTTCTCACTCAGGGCAACAGTGCAAATGCAGGTTCATTGGGCAAACACATGAAAACACATTGTGTTAATTCTGTGTGAACTTTCAGCCTCTGAGACAAAAACCTTTAAATTAAGTTTCTTTTGAATTTTCTGCTAAAGAAATAAAAAATCTTTCAATACTAAGGAAAAAACTAAAACCACAAACCATTGCATTTGACAATGCACAACACTAATTCTACTCCTTACTTACAGGAACTGCAAATAATGAGACTGGGTCAGAGATTTAACTGTTAAAACAGTTAACAGAAAGTGAACATGAGGTGGCAGAAGCTACAGCTGAATTGGATTCTTATACTTCAAACAAGAATAAGAATCCCTTCTGTGAATAATCCCACTGCTCAAGGAGGACCCTGGAATTCTAGCACTTTTGTCAGATATACCTTGGATAACCATGACTAGTAATCCCATTTGTGGGCCATGTATACAACTATCAAGCACAGCATATCTGTTGTGTGATTAGTGGAATATTTCAAAAACAGACATCAGAAATCTCCTTAGCACAACTGACAGCCACAGCTAATCCTTAGAAGAAAGCAGCTACAGCCTTCTTGCCTCACACCTTTAAGGCTTGCTTCCCCTGTATTAATATTGGTTGAAGCTAAAAATATCTTTGGCGCATCATAATTCTGGTCGCATTCTGACACCCAAGTGCTTTTTTCCTTTCTGTAATGCATCTGTTCTGTAACAATTTATTAACAGCTTTAAGCATATCAGCTGCAAGCACAGCTGATCTTGATTTCTAAGAGAACAATTTAAACAAGAAAAATAAATGGGTTTCCATTATATGCTCGTGATTTAAAGCTGTTTTCTTCTACTAAAAGCCCAGAGGCCTGTAAAGCTGGCTTCTAGCCAACAGTAGATTAGAAAGATTTACTGCACACATAGTGACCTTTTTCTCCAAAGCACTCCCAAAGATGTTGTTCTTAATTCCGTCCACCCCCAGTTCAGTGTAATGCACAACAAAAGCAGCTGCCCATTGTACAGTTACCTAGAGAGAAGCATCTCTTCCAGCGGTGGCACAGAGACATGATGTTCATTCCTTCTTGCACTGGCTGCATGGAGATGAAAACAGCAGTAGTCCTTCAAAGATCTCTACAGCATTAGCAGGTCTCAAAGCTGATTAAAGTGATCCCCATGGTAATCTGTGAAATATATGTTTGCACTTTCAAACTGCTCCGCGTTGGACTCACAGAAGGCAAGAGTGCATTAGGTGCCTGTGCATACCCACGCACAAAGAGACAGCTGTAGCTTTCACTGAAATATTCTAACACATTTCAACCAACCCAAAAAAAAAAAAAGGAAAACTCAACATCATCCTGGATTTCAGCACTTGAAACAATGACCTGACCAGTTCCTGGACTACAACTCCTCCTCCCCACCTTTACCAGGTTTCAAAGCACAATTTCTCAAGTGAAATCCTAGTACCAAGATGTTCTGTTCCTACCAGAGATGCTATCTCTGATGCTCCAGCTCATGAGACCCATTCACACCTGCAGGTATAAAGGGTTATTTAAACTTAATTTACTTTGCTCCTGAATAAGGTTAATAGCAAAGTATTTTGGCTGTCAAATGAAAAGGTTAAAAATTACTTCAGCCAATAAAAACCCCTCTCCCTTAAGAAAAGAAAGAGTAGTTTTCACTTTCTTTTCACCCATAATAAACCCATTATTATATGCCTCTCTTTAAAGTCATAACTACTTATGTTGGATACACTTGGAAAACCATGACCATTAGTCCTACTTGTGGGTCACGTACATAACTATGAAGCACTAAGAACAGCCTTCCAGGGTCCTTCCTCCTTGGCAGTCTGTCTCCCTTCTTCCCATCACACCCTGCCAAACTACTTGCTTGTTTTCTGGATAGGGAAAGAAATAGAAAAGAAAATCGCAGCAGCTTGTTTAAAGCCTGAGAAGACAGCCATAGGAGGAAGCAAGGACTTGGGTCTGTAGAAGACTTCCCTGCGGCCATGAGGCCCACTGGAGTGGTACAGATTGTATTTTTATCAAGGGAGTACAGTTATGCTAGGACAGCTGTGTGCTCTGAGAAAGCCAGCCCACATTAACAAGGGGAGATGGGAAGAAGCACCAGTGGCTGTTAACTGCCAACAACAGCACCTTGGCCAGCTCAGCCTTTCTGAAGCTACAGGCACACTAGTGTTGGTGGCACCATCACCAACCAACAGTGGGGTTTAGCTCTGTTTCTGCCTGTGCAGAGCCAGGCTCCAGATATGACAGGGGTATACCAAGCTCATCTCTTTCCACCAACAGGAATCTGCATGCACCACCTGACAATTGGCACAACAAAGGCTGGCAAACAATAAGCAAATATTTATGAGCAAGATAATGACAGGAAACCATGGAAGACACTGCTAGCTACAAGTAAGTGCTTTTCCCTCAAGAGAGGAAGGTAACACTAAAATTTTAGGTGCTCTTATCCAGCTTTCATTAGGGAAGCATGTTGCATAATGCATGAGGAAAACATCAGAGAACAATGCTTGAGAACATTATCTATTCCCTACACAGATGTATCCATGAGTAGATACTGTTGTATCTGTTTGTCCTCTGTACTTTAATTTCCTCGCTAAAAATACAGTAGAAGCTCACCAATTGACTACACCAGCGTAGCCTAGATGAGCAGTTCCCTACAATGGGACATATGAATGATCTATCTCAAACCTCTTATCTCACCTTTTCCAGGCTGGTGAGGTCTGACAGCAGGCTGCAGAGGCACCTCCAGCACATCCAGAGAAGATTATAGCCATAGCACTAGAACGGCCAGGCCCAAAATGGGCCAGGTAGGGTGTTGACTGCTTCCTGTCCTGGGCTCCTACTTACACCCCACAGCCTCAATCCAGCCATCACAGTCATGCTGAATCTGCCTTACTTCAAAGTTTCCTATATCTCCTTACATCCTTCAATGGCTTGTGTGGATCCCTCTGAGCTTCCCTCAGAGCAAGTAGAACATACATAAGCCATATACAGGATACTCAAGAACCATTAGGATGCATTTTAAGCCAGTGCTGCTAGCATATTTACCATCAAGTGTGCTGCCTTGCATCAGTACTGCTTTTTATTATTGGAAATCCCTTCCATGCATAATGCTGAGTATCACTGACTCAGTGCTGGCTGCTCCAGGCATTGACAAAAATGAGTCAGACATCAAAACATTACAAAAGCTTTTTTTAGACACCATAATGTTCAGAGTTTTGGAGTTTGAGGCTTGGTTTTGATCCTTAAAAAAAAAAAAAAAAAAGTAATTCCTTATCCCTGACCCTTTAGAGTAAACACATCACATGTTCAGGATTGCCTGCAATTACAGCTTGATTGTTCTGCAATGCAGGCTCCTCTCCCCACACACTGCTTCAAAGTGAGCTAGAAGCTTGACATAATGCTGATCAGAAGTATCATGAAAGCTGGAAGAACTTGTATTTAGCTTTAATGCTGAAGACAAAATTGATCTCTGACGTAATAGATGCGTTTGCATGAAGTTTACGAAAAACTTTCCAAATACAAGTAATTTTGGGTCCAACACTTATTCTAGCAAAACAGACTTGAATATAAATTTCTTTTTTGTGTACACTTGCCTAACAGGTTTTAGCTTGTTTAGTATACCTAGTTGTGCGTATGCAAGAACCAGATTAAAAACAGAAGCTTACAAACAGAATAGAAAGATGGATAATTCCTTAACCATTTCCTTCCTCAAGGCAACTGTTCACACTTGAGCAAACTTATTTACCACCACAGAGAATGACTAAATATCAGATCAGTTTATTACATATACACTTGTATCTGCTCCTAAAGTCACCTTGTGATTGTCATCATCTTATTTATCCTGACAATCAGAACTACATGCTAGGGGATAAGCCAGGAATGCCCAGCTAAAATGATTCACTAAGGAAGTACCAGCGAAGAGCAAATATTTTAGATAGTTCATAAGCACATGAAACTGAAATCTCTAGCCACCTAATTCACAAGCATTCACCCTCAACACATCCCTCCTCCACCACAGGTTTCCAGTTTTGTAGCCAAGGTACTCGGCACAGCTGGCTAAGGTAAGAGTTAGACCTGCACAGCACTTGGACAGCACAGGTGAACTTCTTCATACAACAGGAACTGGGCTCTTCCCACTTCTTCTCAGTATTCCTGTCTCCAAGATCCAAGTGCATCAGAGACAGGTACCAAGATATACCATTCATAGCACTGAGCTATTATTCATCCCACAGATACCATGTGCATTTTATTACTGAATGAGCCTTCCAATTTCACCACTAGCATTTAATTCCTGAACATTTTGGGTTCCCAGAAACCTAGCCTCAAAAATTTATCTAAGTTTTAACCCTTTCCTGGCCTTTGTACCTCACAAGTCCAACCATGTCCTTCAGTAATCAGTCCATACCTTCGTGGAATACACTAATGTTAGAAAATTCCTCTTTTATCATTAGATTGCAGACCAGAACAAATTTTTGAAGGATCATCCCTAATCAGGCAGCTTCCTTCCCATTCTCCATCTCCCACATTTTGGTTATGAAGGTAGCCTACACCCCTCAAAGAGCCTGCATCAGATCCTTTTTGGCCCACACCTGTTGCAGCAGGCATCACTGCTGATCCAACAGTACTGCTGCCACTATTTCTGCATTCAGACTCCAACTCACCCAGCTGTGCTGACAGCTGACGGCATCAAAACATGAAGCACAGCAGGCATTGCTGCCATCCTCCAATGTAACAGCAGTTACTGCATATTTCAAAAGTAACCTCACAGAAGTGCACAGAACTGTAAATGACCTGTGATCAAATTTTTGAACAGTATTAAGCAAGAATTTTCAAAGCTTTGAAGTTGTCCTTGTTATAAAATAATTTGAAATCAAATAGAGAATTCCTATCAGTCTTCCATAAACTCTAGATTTTCAAATCCAGATCTGCTTTCCTCTTAAAGTTCCAAGTCTCTAAAGAATAAGAAATTTGTTAAAGAAATGCAAAACAAAACTTCAGTCCAACTGCAAATGTGTATATAGCCAGAGTTAACACTGTTCTTTGGTTGGGTTTTTTTATTTGGGGGGGTGGGGGGTGATTTCTTGTTTGGTTGGGGGTTGTTTGTTTGGAGGGTTTTTTTGGGTTTTCTGTTTTGTTTTTTTAAAAAATCTTGAAAACAACTTTTTCTTACGTGTTCAATTTAAGCTTCTTGTGAAGGCTACTACAGGACACTGTCTCTCTGTGCTGAAACATCTCCAAGGGCACTGAATATTAGGAAGGTACCTAAACATGCATCACATTAACTGCTGGGAGTCCTAGCAAAAGGAGCTTTTCCTTCTGCAGGGAGTAAGTGATCTGTGCTCCTCAAAGAAGACTACTCTGTAGAGAAGTTTAAACTTCTTAACAGTATTAGAGTTCATACTTCAAGCCTCTCCTCTGCCTATGCCCTTGAATACATGATCACAATATGCTCAGCCCCTGTAGCACCTTCATCCCACACAAACTGACTACTGGAGTGTGTAGCACTCTAGCACTGGAAGCCAGCAAAGCACCCACAGCCACAAGTAGAGCTCAGAACACTGCAAGCTTTTATCTGCAAGCGGATAAAAAACAAGTTTCACCCAATTAATAACTTGCAATAAAGCAAATATCGCTTCATTCTGTGTACTTCAGTGTAGAGAGAGAGTCAATACATTGGCCAGGTTCCTGGCAAGCCAATGAGAAGGATTACAAGCAAGAAACCAAATACCACAGCTGGCTTAAGTGCATTTGTTCCTACTCTGGTGACTTCATCAGTACTGGGCACAAACCACACTAATTAGCAATTACTCAAGTCTTGTAGCAGATAATGATTTCTCAAGTCTGGAATGTACTTCTCTGCTGCTTTATTTAGACACAAATTGTATTTGTTATGTAACAATTTGGAGTCTCAGCATCTTACAACAGAAATATGACATTTTGTTTAAACATTACATTAGAAAGCCCATGTTTGAATAATTTCAAAATAGATTTGGTATCACCAAAATTCATTGGATTTTTGTTGGGGTGAACTGACAAGTTTTCCATTCATTACACCTCACTACCCCACACACTACTGTCTTAACTTCTATTGCATTCTAAAAGGTTAAAAAGCTTTAGCAGGCTGACTCAAAACAGATCAAATTGGCAGGGGTAATTACAAGATTTAATCCCTTCTGTCTGAGGCTGCTGATTAGAAAACAGGGTGGCTGAAACATTGGAAAAACAGCTCTTTTAGCATCAGGTTGTCAGTGGATTCAAGTGATTTAAGATAATGATACTGTTGCATCAAACCCCACTAGCTCAAGCTCAGTTTTCCCAGTCAGGAAGCCAACTTTTCAAATGCAGGTAATGGGCAGGGTAATAACTGCTACTGCCACTTGCATTTGAGAGTATTTTCCAGCCAAAAGTTCAGGTATAACCAATTAACATTCCATTGTCCTTAGCTAGATGTTGGTGAAATTCAGAAACCTGCTTTTTGCCTACCTCCAGGATTTATCCCTCTCAAGATTTTTATAAAGCACCTGTTCAAAAGAGTCCTGAAGTAGCACTTGTATTGAGCACCAGTTTTATGCTTTCATATGGCAAACATTGACAGATGTGCACAGAACTGCCTACAGGGTCAGAAAGACCATTCTTCTAACAGGCATTTGTTAATAATGAAAGAGGAGCTGTAGGTTCTATTTTAAATGTAATTCCCTAGCTTGTACAATCAAAGATTCATGTTCCCTACCATAGACTGGGAAGGGAATTAATTCTCAGAGCAGCTCAGATCTAGGGAGACCTCAAATAACTCCGTATTCGAGAATGTAACCTCAAATAATTTAGTAGGAGAATTTTCAGTTTTAAATTTATTTTTACCAGATCATCTCCAAGCTGCTAATTGGATGCTTTAAATCCAGAAATAGTAAGCACTTGTATGCAAATGCATGGAGTACAAACAAGAAAAATCAATTTCCAGTCTCTAACTCTGTTACGTTATTACATTGTTTGAGTAAAATTAAGGCCTTTTAATCCTGATGAGATTAGTGATGAATCAGCCAATTCATGTTCATGGAATTTTAATGGAGAAAAGTATAACAATTTTGACTTCATGATGGCACACTAAAACCTATACTGCCATAAGATCTACAGAGGACTCAGCCTTTCACCTATCTAATCTGTTTATTTAAATATATATTAAAATCAATAAATGTGAAATTCATCACAATTCAGTAAACTGCTAAAGAAGGCCTTTCTATATTCCCCTTCTCTGAAAAAAATTACACCAAATACTCGCTTTTCAAAAGATGAAGAAAGAAAATTCCAATTGTCTTTTCCAGAGCCAAATGGGAACCTGAAAAAACAGCCAGGTTATGATACCTTCTGTTCTGCAAGGCATCCTTTGACTAACACTGAAAATACTGGTCCCATCTGCCACCAGTCTTTGTCCTACAGCAGCCAGCAAATTCCAGACTGAAAGAAAAAATAATATATTGCACCTTGGAGCAGTTTTCTACTTGGTTTAACTTAGCTCTCCAAGTTGTTGACATTTCTCATCAGAAATCCAGCAAGATACTAAAACATTCATTCATTTCAAGAATTTGACTTCAAGCCTGAATCTCAAGGCTCATAGCAAAGAAGCACACCAAGTCCCACAACAGAGAGGGCAGGGTGGCCTGAAGCCCCCACAACTTACTGAAAGAAAAGCATCTTGCTAAAGTCTGATTTTGCACTACTATTCACAGATAAACAGAAGCGCACCATAAAATTAAGCCTCCTCTGAAAATAACAATGAGGTACACCTACCACCAACTGAGCTGCTTGCCTATCACTCACTACATAAGTATGCCTCCTTGGAGGAGGCATACTTCCTATGGTTCACCTCTAAACATTGTTCCATCTATAGATACTCAAGTGCAGATACTACCTTTAAAAAAATGCATTTTTAAGATACCTGGCACACAAAGGAAGAGAGAAAGAGCATTCCATAAAGCTACCTTTCTTTCTAGATTATCTTAGTGCTACCAACAGCAAGTGCACTTGATGTGTGCAAAGTGCTTTTTGTTTCCAGAAACAGTTATTCATCAAGCAATCCATCAAAATCAAAGCACAAACCATCAATTTTATCTTCACAGAAAACATGAGGATAACAATCACTCATGTTCTAGTGGCTAGAAAATCTTAGAGGAAACATTAACGGATATCACAGGATCAGTCTTGGATCCCAAGAGAGTGGCCCAGAGCAGTCTTCCAGTACTGAAATGTAGGAAATGCCAGATCACCTCTATTCCCACTGTAAACATGCCCACATCTGCAGTGTTGCCAGCACAGGGCATGACAAAACAGAGGAGCCTTTGCACCTCCAAAGCCACTTTTGTACTTGGACTGCAAGGCCACCCCTGGCATGTAGAGTAAGAATGCAGTACTGTCAGCTGAACTCATCTCTGACTTCCATGAAGACATTCAGGACTAACAGAAGACCATTCTTAAAAGCAAACAAAACAAAACACTTGCACCAGGAGCAAACCCAGCCTTTCTATAAATAGGAACAATGCCTATTATACATCTATTATCTAAAGATAATACTGAATAATCATAGTGAACTATTTTCAGTTTTGTGAACCCTGCCACCTAGCTTGTGGCTTGTTAGCTCTACTAACTTGGACCACTAAATCAAACCAAACAGCATGCCTATTAATAGGCTGTCCTTGCAATCCAGTTATCAGTGCTTTTGTCTCACTGTTATCAATGCAGTTGCTTCCTCATTAGGTAGGCCTACTTTTCCACTTTAGAAAGCCAAAATATTGATATCAATAAAGAAGATGAAGTACTCACAAACAATGTAATACTATCAGTAAAGAGAACAGGTGTTTTTCTTTCATCCTTTTCCTCTTAATATCCCCTCAAGTAAACACCAACAAAAGCCAAATATTCACTATGCTAAGATAACTCTAGTTTGCTCTAAGTAGCCTGAAGCCACTATGGCTTCTCACATTTATTTGCACTTAAATTGAGCCAGCATTAAAAATGCTGTAGAGTTAATTTAGCTATCTTGTTTTTTTCCTTTCTAGAGGCAAGAATGTTAAATAGCTGTAATGAGAAAAATAAAAACATTTAATAATATCTTCTTGGAGCAACAAGATGAAGCAAAGAAATACATTCTTCATACCCTGTGGCAGTAGCACTTGACCTGTTCCTGAGACTGCTGCCTTCTAACAGCCCAGGACAGAACTCACTTATCAGCTGAAACACAGTACAAAAATGCCTTCTAAAATGAAAAGCCACACATGCACTAATCCAAAAACAAACTGCATCACTTACCATTTCTTGCCTAACAAAGCCCTACAGTTCGATTTCTGGTGTCTGGCTAAAGTCTGAGACATTAAAGATTCAGAGGTAGCATACTGAATCTCTGTGCTTGTAACTTAGTTACAAGCACAGAGACTAAGCACAGCCTTTCCCCTACAGTTCTCAAGGTTTAATGCAGCCCCAAGACTCCTCTCATAAAGATATTCTAATGATTACTGGATCCATAGGAATTCCCTTATGGGCAATCCTTATTACATATCAAAATCCTCTGTTAAAAAAAAGTCCTCAAAGGTATCCACAGCAGGCAAGAAGCAGGCTATAGGGTAGAGATAGCTCTGTTCTGGCAACTAGATAAGCAATCTGACCAAGACTTGGGAAAAGCTGGCTTCAGCTACCACAGGGAGATCTAGAGCAGCTCTACCAAAACCCAGATTTGCATCAGATGAAAATCCCATACTGTGCATCTTCTGTCATCATTCAATTCCAGTTTACCCACTCTAGCTAGACTTACCTGAAACCTGTAAGCCCTATGAATGATCTACACAGCATCTCTGCTCTAAACACACAGGGCATTCATTAGCAGGTACCCTCACAACTTCAGTGCTGACCAAGAGGCAGCAGGGGGGAGAAGAGGAAAGGCAGCATGCAAAATGCACCACTAGCAGTACTAATAGTGTAGTATTCACTGTTCTGACTTGCTTAATGAACTAGGCTGCAGATAATTGACTGAATTTATCAGAGGCAGCTTAGACCAGCCATTTGCTTGCTAGGCAGCACCTTGCAACAGCTGTGAGATGTATGGACAGAGCTGCTCCTACCCTTAATGATGAGTGATCAGTAGAGCTGCTAAACCTCCTTCAGCCAATAGCAATCAGATTACAAAGACAATCACACTGCTTTATTAAAATGTAAGAGCACTGGGAAAACAATTTGTTCAGGAAGTCAGGTTTGTGCTCATGTCTGCACACATGTGCACAGGTACTGTGGCAGAGCTCAGCAGAAGGAAAACACACTTTAGGAAAGCCCTTTTTCTACAAAGCATCTTCTCTCTTATGCAGACACAAGGATGAATGTTTTGCCTTGATCAGATATGGGCTGATAACAGTATTGGGGCATATTTTACCACTTCAGAACAAAACATAGACTATAGCTCTATCTCCTACCAACCCAACGAATGCTGGCCACTCTGCAGTTTGTGACAAATCCTACTGCAAAAGCCCAACAAATCCAACACCATGTCTTCATCTCACCACCACCAACTTCTTTCACTGCGAAGGGCTCAGCCAGCAGCAAGCCAGCCATGTCTCACTGAACACCATTTCCTCACTAGTGCTGCTGAAGCTTAGACATCCTGAATGCTGATCTGAGGTATGGCACTGTGAGAGAATGGCCCTGCAAAGTGGAGTCAGCTTTGAAACAGTGGGGCTCCCCCAGCCTCCTTGAGGGCAACTCCCAACCCTTAATAAATCCCCCAAAAGTCTCAGCTTTGAAATCCAAATTTGTCCAAAACAGCAACATAACATCCCCAAACCCAGAAGCCCATACTCTAGAGAATCCTAGCAGAAGACCAGTTTTCAGGAAGACATTTAAATACACGACCATATGGGCATACCCTGAGCACACCTATATGCCAAGCAAGACAGCTGAAATGGCCTTTACAAGAAGACAGTTGTAGGAACTAAGGTTTAAACAAACTTTCTTAAACCTCAGGGTCTCAAATCCATATACCCCTTTTTTGCTTGGGAGGAACACAGACTGATCCAAAAGCAATTTTTATCATCCAGAACCAACTGAAGCATACAGTCAGGCACAAGGTTCACTCCCAGCATTTCTTCAAACCCCTTCTCTCTGCTTTATAGGAATGAGATGCATCATGCAGAAGACAACAGGGAAAGATCACTTGGAGGAAGAAGTGACTAGGGTACTGAAGAAGCAAGGCCTAATCTTATCTCATCCTGACTCGGTTAGATGAAGGCCCTGCTGTTCAGCACAGCATACACATCCAAGCACTCACCTTAGATACCCGGATACGCCTTTGGATTGGCATGGAGCAGATCCCATCGGCATTGCTAAGAGCTTGCACAAACCACCAAAATGAGCTTACCTAAGAGGGTACCTAGCATTATACTAAAAGTTCTAAGGATTGGGTGGTAAACTAAGAGCAGCACATTATTCATCAACTACATCCTTACTACTCTCCTATTTTTGCCATTCTCTAAATGTGTTTAACACAGAACAAAGCAGATATCAAAAAGATAATGGGGGTAAATTTAATTATAGTCCATTCCCTTCACTGAGGCAACTTTTTTTTAAAAAAAATCATATCAAGTTGTTGATGAAGTACTTAGAAAATATGACTGCAAGGTACCATTACAGAACCTATCATGTACCAAGCCATGCATATGGGTTACGTGGCTTACTGTATTCATTAAAGGTTCATTACAACTGTTAGCGGGACTGTTAATGGAAGCATTCAAGAGAGGAAATTGGCAACCAATTCATTCTCTCTAATTGCAAAATACTTTCAGATGTCTCATGCAAAATCCAAATGCTTTGCAGAAAACAGCATGTTTTCTGCACAGCGTCGTAACCACTAAAATTAGTCTATTGTGTCCTTATTTATCTTTTAGTAATTTGTCTATTTTAATATCTACTAGCTACATTGAAGTCTGACATAATGCAGGAACAAAATTAATATTGTTTTGTTAATCGGAAAGAAAATTTTAGTACTCCTCCTTCAGAGCAAGAACTGTTCAGCAATCCCACATGATAATGGGAAACACTTCATAACCATGTAGAAGACTGCACAGAATCCCAGAATTGTGAGCATAACCCACACAGACTCACCACACTGCTTCCATGAGAGCAACAAGAAATGACTCCCCAGTGTAGAATGGACATCATGAAGTTGACTGCTACGAGCAGAAAGTCAATATAAACCTCAGGGTAATTATTTTCAGAGCTCTCAGAATAACAGATACATGGCAGAGGGACTCCGCTGTCCTGTATCACCATCACAGCACATGGCATGCAGAGAGGCAGCACATTCCTCAGATTCATTTTCTGGCTCTAACAGACATCTTTTTCTGCTTAAGGCACCTTCAAACAGGAGTAAATATGCTGATGTGAGAATTAGCAGCCCTCCCCACCACCAGGCAGCTTCCAGAGGACTTGAAATACCAGACTGAAATGACCACCTGTCCAAGAGAAGACCTGTGGCAAAAGGGGTGGAAGAATGGATATCTGCATTTCAGGTTTCTTATATTTGGACCTAGAAGGGTAGTTACTGTACTCCCAGCCTTTAGCACCAGATGAAGAATCTAGTGCAGAACCTCTTGTATTGATTACAACTGATCTGTATCACCAAGACTACCAAAGCCAAAACACAGCTGATTATGTTTAGGGCAGCTTAACAAAGACATATCTGCACTAAGCTCAGAACAGACTTGTGAACTTAATGAAAATCTTCCATGTAGGACAAGTTTATTTTCAGTGTAATGGATTTATAAACAGACCTACAAAACAGAAAATGCAACAGCAGTTCTATGTTTAACCAAGGACAAGGAAAAAAGCTGCCATCACACGCCTCTGCCCGTCCCTGTCAGGAAGAGAGCACTACTGACAGATAAGAGAGGCTTACAGGTTTGCAGTATCAGCCAGTCTTATCTCTGCTCTGCAGCCTTAGCCAGAAGACCGGACCAAGGATGAGAATAAAGCTGATTGAGCTAAAACCTCATGTGGCTTCTTCCTTTTTCCTTTAAAGCACATTACATGAAAAACATAATTACCAGGTTTTTTAATGCTGCAGCCACTGTTATGTCAAAGTCCTATACTATAAGCATAGCTAAAGATGTTTTCCCCAATAAAGTATTTTTATTTAAAGAATCCCAGCCTCGTAAGCCTTCTAATGTGGGCTGTTCTTCCTGGAACAGCTATCTTGTCTGCAGCATCTGTACTGGATGAGTTTTAAAAATATTCTCTCCTGTCACCCACTATCCCCAAAGGGAGATAATAGCCTCAATGGCTTGATCTCTAGAAGGCACATTATGATGCTTTGACAGATTTTTCTGGTATTCCTATTGATCAGACCCTGAACTGCTGCAGACTGGTGACAGTGAATTTGACTTAGGCAGAGTTATGCTGACTGGATCCACTGAGGCTGCAACCTTACAGGTCTCCTGCTGGGGTCACACAAAGCTTGTCGTTGCCAAAACATTAAAGGTTTGCTTTCTATTGGATCAGGAGCCAACTAGACCTATTGCATCATTTTTGAGACTTTAAATACAATTGTACTGTATCCATCTGTCACTTTTGAGACATTCCAGTACCTGTATGCAATAGGCAGAGTTTTATTGCAATTGCTTCTAGAATGAGCAAAGGCAAGAATCACAGACCTTTTCAATATTTAATTACCTAGTATTGCATAGGCTGCTGTGAATTTAGAGGAAATTATGTTTATGACTCATGTGCTGGTACTGGAGGAGTTTTTCATTAAAAAGTAGCCCTAGGGAGGAGAAAAAAAAGCCCAAACTAACCAACCAACCACTGCTGAAAGCTGCTGAGACCTAGCTAACTCAATTTCCAGTGACAGTGCATCCATTCAGGTACAGCAAGCGCTGGTGTTTCCTTCCTAGGAAAGGCTTATCAGGTAGATTTCAGATGATGAGCCCAAAGTGATGCTACACTCTTCAGGACAGAATTTCAGACAGTCCTAACCTATAACCATTCCTGGATTTCATAGCCATTGTTTAAGTCTTTTTGTGAAAGAGGAGACACATTTTGAAAAAGAGATAGTCATTTGCACCCCTAATATAAGTTCCATATCCCCTCCCTATTAAAAAACAAAAAACAAACAAACAAACAAACGGCAAATACTAAGTTCTCCAAAATAACTACTGGGGACAACTTTCATATAGCAGGTTTTTTTCCTGAAAGACTGTAAGCCTTATTTTTCTTCACTCCACAGACTATTACAGAAATTATTTGGTCACATATGAGCAGAAGTCCCAAACGAATAAGTAGCAATTTGCTATACCATGTTTAGAGGTCATTATAAAAATTATGAAACACTATTTCCACACAGCTGTTCTATTTTGTTGTGAATAGCAGAACTACTCAATGAAGAGAAATCCCTCCCATTCAGTTACTGTCTTAATACTCATCATTAAAACAACAGTTCCTTGCCCAAAATGAATCTTACATCCCAAGAAATTCAGAGGAGTCCCTTGCATTAAGCAAATTTACCTCTCATCTTTAACATAACTCGTACTATGCAGCTGTTGAGAGCCATCATTGTAGTGCTCACAGGAACACAGAATTAGAGGAAAGAATTATAACTTGGTAAGTGTTTCCTTTCAGGGTTTAGGTTTTGGCTATACTTTTTCCCAGCAATATCTAATCAGAGATAAAGAAATAAAATCATTGCCATAAAAGCAGACATAGGTCTTCCTTACTAACAAATCATTACCTTAGCTCAGAGTAAACCTTCCTACCAAGAAAACAGGCCTTCAGCTTTCCCATGTAGAAGATTGAGGAAAAGATAAGAATAGTCAATACCTATCTCAGGGCATTAGAGTTGAACATACCAAAAATAAATTTCCTCAACAAGTGCAACCTTTCCTCCTTTGAAACCAACTTAACTGACTGAATTTCATAGTTTCAAAAAAAGACACATCTTCTGCTATAGCTTACCTTATCAAAAACCCTACAGACGTGACCTACTACTCCTTTTCCCCCTTTAAAAGTTTTCCTATCTGTGTGCACTAGCTTCTCTCATCCACAAATTGTGGATCTGGGGCTCATTAGTGTAAACAGAGCTGTAATAATTGTCATCAGGCAGAGCTTGTTACCCAGCTAAGCCTTCTTTTTCCTGGGGAGGAGTTAAAGCGCAACTTATTGAGCTTGACTCATCACTATGTTACCCCACCTCAATCAGAGCATGTAGCCAACTGATTTTTACTGTTTCTTTTTGCAGGCATTACTACAGCTATCTTTTACAGGTTATTTTTTAAATTTATTTGTAATACATGCATGTTAAAGCCTGTACAAACGATCAGGAAAAGCTACTGTCATTTTTTCTGGCCATATTAAAGTTTAGTTCTTCTTAATTAACTTATTATTTGAGTTGTCTTTCATAGTTCTTCTTACTGTGAATTGATTTTTTCATTATAGGTGCCTATAATAGGAAAACTCCTTGAATATCTCTTCATATCCTTTGGTGCATGAGGTAATTCTAAAGCATCTATTTCTGCTTTGACCTTAGTTTTATCTACTTGCCTTTCTTCTGTTAATCCAATTCTATTTTTGGCTATAGCCTCAGTCACAGCATAGTCTTCTAGTTGAAGCACTGCCAATCTTCTTAATGTAGAACTTCCCTTCCCCCTTCTTCAGGTTGTTAATCACTCTTCTCAAATTTTAGTCTACAAATTTGGATATATCAATTTTCTTATTAGAATTATTTATGTCAATATAGAATCATTGTTAATGAACAATTTAGACAATAAAAAATAATGCCAAAAAATCCTCAGAAATGTAGTTTATGAAATTACTTTGTAAAAATAAACCTTTCTAAGAAGCAGGGGATTCAATAAAAAGTCATGTTCTGTTTATTTTGTCCAGAATATCCAGGTGGACTTAGTTTCGTGAGGTCTGACACCAACAAAGCCAGATGGCAACTTAAAAAAAAAGTAACTCTAACGGCTGTAAACTTACCTAACTAAAGAATCATTTTTGTATATGACCCTCTGTTACCCAGCACCACACAAACACTGTGTAGCTGCCTGTAATCTTCATCTTGCCCTCTGAAGTAGGTAACTTCAATTATTCACTTGCTCTGGAGCCACTGGTGACAAAATACTTGAAAGCAGTGAAACAGCTTTAGCTCCTCATGAAGACAGAAGCTACTACATCACTGCTGCCTGCCTCCACCTCAATAAATTTTGTGATTTCTGTGTAGGATACTAATATTTTATTACTGAACTTGCTGGTTTGTGTACTGGTTCTGATGGAAATAAAAAAATATGGTTGTTTGCAGTTGCCGAGTCCCAAATTAATGGCAGTGTACACTCCAACTGTACCATCTGCCCTGTTGAGATGTGAACTGGTACATAGAAATATAAATCTTCTCATCTCATCAGAGGGCAAAACTGTTCTGGTTTGATTTGATGCCTGTAAAAGAATGATGTAGAAATTCAGCAAGATGTTTGTGTCTGTAAAGTTCTGGGTGTCTTAAGAAGGGACTTTAATTTTAAAAAAGGGAGGAGGTTTCTGGTAGGAAGATCTAAGATTAACTCTTGTCCTTGGTTGTCAGGATTTCGCTATATAGAAGATGACACTGATAACAGAGTTTAATGTCTCTGTAAACACAGCATTCCTAGCAGGAATGGCAAGTACACACACCCTGGGAATCTGGCTGTCTAATGAACCAAAACGTACCAAAAGGAACACTAAATTATTTAAATCCCCTGCTATTTAGCACTAACAACAAATTGCACTGTCTCAACAAGATCATATCAGATTTATTATTAGTTGTTTCATCCCCATTTTTTCTCTCTTTGGCATTTTGACAGAAAGCCCTCAAAGAAAATGGTTTAGGTCATTAGCTGGCAGGCCAAAACTTCAACCAAACCATCCAGTGCTGAGGACTGCAGAATCTTCTTCTTTGCAGCCCAGTCTTTCTTAATGGTGAAAGTTTAGGACTTCTGAAGTCTCTCCAGCAGTCCAGGCTGAGAATACTTACTGCTCTCTCCCATGCCATGCCAGAAACAGTCCCTTGCACCTAACTTGAATTCCTACCAGAACCAACATGGCTAAGAACACCTGAGGGAGATAGCATGGAGTATGGAGTCAGGGATGGAAATGTCCTGAGATTTAAAGCAGGTGCATCTGCTGTGATACAAACCAGACTTCTTGTTTTCAGTGGAGATCCTGCAACTAAAGAGGCCTTCTTGGGTCTACTGTAGGATTTTGGATTTTGCACACGTCCCACTCTGTCACAAGAGAGGGAATGGTAATGGAGAAATGCTGTGTGTGGAAGATACTGTGTTCACAATCCCAAATAAGAGATCCATGACAGAAGGGCTACCTGGAAGGCACTAGGGAAAGTTTCATCTGTGTTTACAGGACAATTTCAGTGAGAGTTTACATTACAACTCACAGTAGGAAACTCACCTTCTACCGAAAATGTATCTTTAATTCTTCCTATTATAGGGGCTCAGCACTATACAGAAAGGCCTGAAAAAATATCTGTCATGGTTTAACCCCTTTAAGTTGAAAAGTAAGTACCATGCAGCTGCTCACTGCTCTATCCCTGCTGAAACCAGGACAATGTCCCACTCCAACTTCACAAAATGGAATGGATCCAAAATAACTCTAAAGCAATGAGTTCCTTTGCACATTTGCATGATCATTGACTGATACTTGCACTTCCCCAAAGTGTCTTAATTTGGGACCCAGATCCCCAATTTTTTTTTTTCCTGTAAGAAGTGAACTCCTCCTCAGATATTTCAGATCTTTCTAGCCACTCCTTTCTCTTTCTGAAGACTGATTACCCCATTTTGTTACCCTGACGATGACTAGTAAGGTAGGGTTTAAAGACTTTTCAAATACAAGATAAGCAATTTTTAGATTTGTAAATAAAATTACTTTGATAAAAAACAGAGGGTATGAATGTTTTTGGGTTTTTTACTAAAGATTGTGGGAAAACTTCAGCAAGGATCAGGATTTTAGTTAAGGACTGATAGTGAATGGTGTCCCCTCTTCAGGCAGTGCAGGATTAGGATAAATTTGGCTGGGGCAGGCTAACACTCTCTCCTCCTGTCTGTCTGCTAGACTTTTATGAAAGCTCCTTTTTTTCCCCTGTGTCCAGTCAGGTAGATGGCACAAGGATGGCTTCCAGATGCAGACTTGTATTAGTGAAACTCTGGGAAGAAGATTTGACTGTTAATCTATAAAGCAGAAGCGGTGCCCTCCCCAGTCTGGGTAGCACCTGCATACCTTAACTCCCCTGTCTCTCTGTCCCACTTCAAAACAAGGCACCAGGATTGATGTCAATGTACTTCAGTTCAGTAGCCATGGGACCACTGAAGCAGTAAGTATGCTGAGCCTTCTCAGTGATGCAGAAATGTTGACTAAATGTCATCTGGATTTCAGATCCATGCTTAAATCCAGGTTAAATCCTGATTCTCAGCTGTGCAACTGATATGACAAATGCAGATGTAACCTCTGTATCTGTTTCAGAGTTATGATGGCTGATGTTGACTTTGCACATACTCTTTCAGCATCTTTTGTCTCCCATTTACAAATGAACAGCATCTGTTAAATAGCATGACATATGCTTAGAGTATTTAAAGGCACAAAAAAGCCTGGGGTACTTGTTTCATATATCCTTTGTATAAGCATTGGGTTGAATGTTCCTAGATCTCACAGGCACAGGAGCTTAGAATGTCTTTATTGTGTTCTGTACAAATAGGCAGAACAGTGCTGGGTTGACAAGAGATGACACCCAAGCCCTCCTTCTGCTCAAAGTAGAAAACTTCATCAAGGTGATGTTATTATAAGGAGATAAACACTTTGCCTTCACTCTTTCTGACTATGTGCTCATTTAATAAAATCAAATGACCATTCATTTGATTTGGTTTGGTCATCTGCATTCAAGAAATTAGGAATTAAAAATCAAGACCTCCCAGTCAGTTTTAAACAAGATGTCAGGCTGCGTTCTCTCCTTTATAGAACCTATAGCCTAATTTAGATTGTGTTAATCCTGATTTCCAACACTCTAAAA
Organism: Phylloscopus collybita; assembly: GCA_027886175.1. Classification (NCBI taxonomy): domain Eukaryota; kingdom Metazoa; phylum Chordata; class Aves; order Passeriformes; family Phylloscopidae; genus Phylloscopus; species Phylloscopus collybita. Next base: position 9,763,230 of record JAJNNQ010000007.1, read on the forward strand.
GAAAGATTGATCAAACCAAACCCTTAGCTAAAACAAACTGACATATTTTGTTGGATCCATTATGAACTGATACAATAATGGCTCTTCCATTTTAGTGAAGCGGAAGACAAGTTCTCATTTCCCCTCTTTTTGCACTAATACCCCAAAGCAAGAGTTTTCAAACTGCTAATTAGAACTAGAATTAACAAAAATACCCTATGTAAGGAGGGATAGCAGTGGAAATACATTTAAAATCCACGGTATGCCTTGTAATTCTTCATCACAACATGACAGTATTGAGATTAATTTACTGACACTTCATGTTCATGTTCATTTAAACTGGTTTCAGTGCTCACTGCAAGGATAACTACACTGTAGCTGTCAGGAAAACCACCTGTGAATGTCATGTACATGGATGTGATATTGTAACTATAGGGATTGTATCACTTCTGTGAGGAGTCCAAATAGGTGGCTGGACTGGTTCACTCATTAAAATCTGCATCATGTCAGCTTTGCCTCATCACACCTTGCCTTCAAATACAAAACTTTGCATCTTCTGTTTTTAGGTCTTTTTGTTCCATTGCAGCTTCCACTAATCTCATTTAAAATGTCCAAGAATCTAGAATTACTGCCATGTCACTACTACTCAGCCAGTGGTCTGACAGCCACAAACTTCAAAAGAGGCAGGCATCTATCCACTCCTGGGGTTGGAAATAAACTGTCCAGGAACTTTTGTAGTGGGCAGGATTCATTATGAAAAGTTGGCAATAATGCTAATCAAAAATTAGCATTATTTTTGAGAGCTTTCCTAACAAATACTGGAATAACTGAAAATAATGTATTTTCAATGATGATAATTAGTAGGGTTTATTTGGGGTTTTTTGGGTTTTTTTTGTTTTGTTTTGTTTTGTTTTTATTTTTTTGTGGGTTTTTTTGTTTTGATTTGTTTTGGTTTGTTTTGGTTTGGGTTTTTTTGTTTTGTTTTGTTTGGTTGTTTTGTTGTTTTGTTTTTGGTTTTGTTTTTGTTTTGCACTAAAACCCCCAAGCTTTGTAAAATCTGGGTTGGTTTTTTGTTTTGTTTTGTTTTGTTTTTTTCCTCAATCTTCAACTGTGTCAGTGATCTTTCCCAAATTATCCTTTGAGTGCCAGCTGAGAATCAGTTATCTGAAGCTCTCAGATGCCATGTCTTACATCCTTGCAACTGCTCCAAAAGGCTTAAGAAGCTTAGCTGGAAAAGATAAGAGACTGAAAGGAAAATATTTGTGGCAAGTCACACTTAAGAGCTGTCCCAGAAGCAGAAAGATGTTGCTGCAGAGATACTCAACTGCCTTTTCAAAACCTACTATATTGCTCTGCTCTACCAGGTATATGTACAAGAAAGACTTTGTGATTAACTATCCCTTAAAAGAACATGTTAGCAATTGGTCTCTACAGATACTGTCTGTAACAGACATTCTAGTATTTGTACTACAACAGACTTAATTAAAATGTGCCACAAATCAGCATGGTACAGGAAACTGAGTCTGAAGCACTTCCCTGTTGTAGTAATAAAGTTAACATAGGTGCTTAGAATATTGCTTCACAAGTAGGGAATCAGCTTTGTCAGATTCAAAGATTATTTAAAGGCTATAGTTGACAGCTCAAACTGGCCAAAGGGAAATGAATCAGCCAAGAGTGCCACCCTGTAGGGAGTCTACAGAGCAGCACTTGACAACCTTCCAGAAGAGCAGAAACAGACAACCTGGTTGTTCATGGGGCTCTCAACAAGGCTTCACTACAATAAAAATGCCTTGTGAATTGCTAACTGGAGAGTGGTCAGTTTTAGATATTGACATCAGTTTTCAGATGATCATCCAAAATACCATCTAAAGTCAATGGGAGCTATCAGCTTGAAACTTCTTGTGGAGGGAAGGAGGGTTAATGGTAAGAAAAAAACGGAATGCTTTAGAGCAACATCACTCATGAAGCCATAGATTCCAGGTTAAAAAAAACACCCCGCAGAGTTGGCAGAGATCAAGACTGCACTCGAACCTTGTGGCAATGGAAATGCCATACTAAATGATTATTCTTTCTATGCCCAGTGAGTTCCATTCAGGAAGTACACCCAGCAGCTCCATCGTCTTGGTGATATTCTGGGACCCTGAACAGACAAGCAGATTTCCTTGCAGTCTTTTTACTGTTAGATATTTTAATCCTTCCTGGAAGTACAGTGGCATTTCTGCCAAATCACACTAGTAGGGCAGTGCTTTTAGGTCTACCCAGAAAATGAGCACACTGACTCACCCAGCACAGGAAAGTATACTAAAAGTATACTGCTGGAAAACCAAAATCTGAAACAAAAGTCCTGTGGAGAGAGAGCAGCACAGAGAAGGAATAAAACAGTTTCTATAAATAGACAGTACATGTGTCTGTTTGCAATGGAGTTATGAATATTCAGCATAACATAAGAGAGTTCATATATTGGTTCATATATTGGCTATACAGCAGAGTGGAATTTCAAACTTTTATTAAAAACATTCATTTAATTTGATCCTAGAAACAGAAGGGTAGTTATGTCCTCAATTAACTCCTAAATAACTGTATTCCTTATCATCTGAGTGGTTTGATCTTTAATGGATTTATTAATAATCTCACCTCTCCCATCACAGTAGGGGGAAAATGTTTCTTCTGCCACTCTACTTAGGATCTTGGCTACTTATGAAGTTGCTCCTCAGTAACTGCGCAGAAATCACCTTTTTCTAATTCAGTGTCCTAAGCAGAGGTATTTTAAATTCCCTCCTAGTCTAATGCACACTTACTCTCACAGCCAAACAAGCGTTAAGCAAAGGCAGCAGAAGTTCAGGTTAGCCTCCAGTTAGCCCTGTCACTGTCACCACCTCACTTTACAGTCATGCAAGATCCCACACAGCTTGAGAAGGCTCCCCTTTGTGCTACTATAGAAACATAGTAACATAAAGCATGGGGTTTATTGTGATGAGTGCTTTGTCAAAAGGCGTAATTGTCACTGGTGTTTACATAAATAGGATCGGGCCTTTGATGTGATAGAATAAGCTGCACATTATACGACACTGCGTGCCAGTTAAACAGGGATGAAAAGAAATGGGAGGTCTGTAACACATCAAATTACCACCACGCAGTTTGAGTGTGTGCATGAACAAACACAGACTAAAGTAGTCTGTCTATTCAGCAGTAATTTCTGCCACTAAACTGGTAAAAGTTTAGTCTTCACGTGGAAAGTTGTTAATGCTATGGTTGCAATTGTCTTGCTCAGTGTTTCAGTAACCCTTGGTGATGATAATGGGCAGCTAAAGCATTTGCTGAGGAAGTGCACCCCCCTGTTCAGTCCCCACTGTCACTACTCCTGCCAGGTACATTTCTCTCAGCAGAACAGGGCTTTTATTCTTAGATAAACAGTTTCAATAGTAGTATTTAAGGAATTTGTTAGCTCAGCATTTTGATGACCCCTTCAGAGGGGTTGTTTGCTTAAAAATGCATCCAAGGCAACTGCTGATCATCCTCCTCCTGCAAAACAGGATGTAGGTATCCTTTGAGTAAAGGTGACAAGAGTGATCTTCAAGGTTAAAGCTTCGTAGCCTTCACCATGCGTCTTACACCACCTGAACCTGTCCTCCACAAAACCAAATTACACCTTATTTGAAGCAACAGCCATATGTAAAAGGTGCAGAGCTGATGACATATTTCACCTATGCCTCCTGTGCATTTTATATGTATCTACAGGAATTACCGCAATAAGTACTGTAATTACTGTAATTACAGGAATTATTGTTACTGTCTAACCTGTAAATGACTACAGATAAAGAATAATACGGTTGGAAAAGACCTCTGAGATCATCAAGTCCACCCTTTGACTGAAAACCACCATGCCCCCTAAACCTGATAGCCAAGAGCCATGTCTACTCATTTTTGTACACTTCCAGGCATGGTGACTGTCATGGGTTAACACAGCTTGGTTTTTAGTTAAAGGAGAAACCGCTCCCTGTAACCCTGTAAGGACCTGTTAATTTCCTGTGGAAAGTGCTGGGACCTATCAGAGGCCAATCTTTAGATACTGACATACTGTTTAACCACTGAGGAAGCTGGATGTGACTTTGGGAATACACACATAAAGCCCTGACTGTGGCCGAGCCGGCCCTTTCCCGTCTGGCCGGAGGAGCAGGTACCAGCCGGCACCCCAGGGCCGCCGCTCCGCTCCGTGTAGCGGCCCAGGCCGGCCGGGCCCACCACTCCTCCCTGTCGGGGGGAGCCAGCCCGGCCTGGCCGTGCCCCGGGCCCCATTGGCTGCCGGTGAGGGAAGGGGAGGCTACAGCTTAACATCAGATAACTTTAAAGCCTACCCCGCCATCAGCCGAGCCAAGCGAGCTGTCTGCCCAGCCCCTGATGGCAGCTACGGGCCCGGTTGGGTCGGGCCTGCCCCGATTGTCACCGAGGGGTGGGCAGGAGGCACCCACCAGGCAGGCCGCTCCGAGATCCCTGGGTGAGAGTTCTCTTCCCCAGCCCCACGGCGTTGAAAATCCTAGAGGCTGCCTTGCGGCAGAGATCCCCTGACCACCACAGGCCCTGGGCGAGATAGTAACTCATTCCTTGCACAGATGAAACTTCAAAGCCCTAACCCTTCTCTAAGTGAGAGAAAAGGCCAAACTGGGGACATGTAAAAGGACAATTTGAAGGTATTAAAGTCAGTGTAGGAAGTGTGACCCCTTAGGTGGAAGAGATGAGAAGATAACCTTTGCTGAAAATCTCCTATGACCTGTGGTAACAAACTGTAATATGCTAGAATGTCCCTTTAAATCATGGTAAACATATCGTGGAAATGATTGTTCAGATTTGTGGACTTAAGCAAAGGTATCTGTAATTGACTGAATGAATATTGAACTAGTAGCTGTGATCCCATGAGATGTTTGAACAGAGAGAGAGATGAGATAAGAAGCCCTCTGCGCGAGTTAAGAAGTGAAAAGAGATCTCTGCTCCATGAGAAGAATATCCTTTGCGTTTCAATTGTTCATTTTTAAAATGATACCCCAGTATGCATGAGTCCATGGCCCATATGTAGCAACAAGAAAGACACGTGATATGGGAGGTTCACAACAGCAGATTTTTTCCCATGGGCAGCTGCTTTTGTGAAAGTTAAAAGCCACTAGCAGACTGTTCTTTCTCGTGGAAAGTTACCACAACAAATCAGGAGAGACTTCTCTCACTAAAAGGACTAATGAAAGACTATTTTGTAAGTGGTACTGACCTAAAGTTCAGAGTTTTGTCTTTACATTGTTTGTGAGAAAGAAAAGAAGCTGGTGGGGGAGGAGGAGTGTTTTGAAAGTTTCATTTTGATTCTCAGTTTCTTCTTTTAGTGTGTGTTAATAAACCTATCTTTTTACCGTTAAGTTTGGCTCTGCTTTACTTTTCTCCTGATCCTATCTCACATAGGGAAAAAGACCACTGTACTAAATCTGGCAAACAGAAACAGGCAAACGTGAAACCATTACAGTGACTCGACCACTTCCCTGAGGAGCCTGTTCCAATGCTTAACCATCTTTGCTCAAGAATAAAAGCTTTGAGCAAAGTACAAGTGCCTCTGTAGAGCTTTAACTGCTCTGTATGACACTTCCCAATAGTTGCAATCATGGTAATTATATCACAGGACAAAAATAGCCCAAAATTCTTGTATAGACGTTTCGCTGAAAAATGCAAGAGATAGATCCTTTACAAGGGAGAGTAAGACTCTAAGATCAAAAACGCAGCATAAACTATAAGCAAGTATTTTATACGAAAAGTAGATGGAAAACATATAAAAGGAGTATTGTTTCAAACCATGAAATGATGTTTATATTTCAGCTCCTCATGTCCTGAGAGAAGATTCTGTTACAACCTTTACACTAAAAATATTTTTCTTGCTGATGTGTATCACTGGGAAGTTGAAAAAGACCACAGTACATAATATTGAGATCAGTTGTACCTTTAATCCATTATAAAGTTGAAATTCAATTTTTTTCCCCTAAAAATAAAAATGCTGTTGTATAATCATCCAATATCTTATTGACAGTTTCTTATTTTTAGTGATTTTAAAGAGGCAGGAAAGAGAAGAACAAGTTAGTCTTTGATGTCTGTGGTTACAACAGTAAGGAGCTAGAGACTTTGAGAATAATTTAAATCAAATCGATTTAGCTCAGTTGGTACAACATTATAGCAATAAAAAGGTTTACTTGCACAAGGAAAAAAATCAATTAATGAGCAAATGCATAAAAAAGAAGAGCGGTGATCATCGGAGTAGCAGAAGGTGACTTCCCATCTCTAAATTCTCCTTTTCACATCACCTGCTTTTCTGGCAAGTGCTTTATACCGGTGTTAAGAAGGTTTAAAACTCTATCAAATCTACCAGTTACACTTTATACTGTACTAGCACATGGGGAAGTCACACTACTAAGTGCAGGAGCGTAGAAAATCTGAGACAAAAAGACATTGTTAGATCATCACAGAGCTAATGTTCTTTTTGACTAAAGAGGAGTGTCTACAAGCCACTGAAATACTTTACATGGTATGAAAATGAATCTCAGTGACCCAAACTAAAACCTGATACTTTAGATTACCAAAACTCCCTCAAAAGTAAACAAAACTAGCAAATGAACTGAAAGACTTTAAAGCAGGAAAGATCTTCTTAAAAAAGGAAAGGAGATAGAACATTTTGATACATAAGATGCCAAAAAACCTGCAAAGGATAGAGACAGTTACTTGACCCTGACTAAAGATGACAGAACAGTTCCCCCTCCAGCTGGGTTCACACAGCCCAGAGCCCACCACGAGAACCTGTTTGGCCCCCATGCACAGCAGGTCTGCACATCAAGCCACAACACGCTGTGAAAAATGGAGCTACTGCCCTTCTGTGTCTGGTCCCTGCTGGCAGTCAGATCATACAGGCTGGTAGTGAGCCACATCAGCAGTGATCCAGGTGACCAGGTAACCACCTGATGGCCAATGTTGACACAAGCAAGGCAGTGGGAATACACAGGTATGGGGTGACAGAGAGATTGGTTCTGGCTGTCCTAAGTCAACCAACTACAATCATATCCTTTAATAAGTCTGTGTAGTGAGTTACACAAGCCTCTATTATGTAACTTTATAGGCATTATAAATACAATTATACTAGATATTACTCTTGTTACCCTTGAAAATATTCTAGATAGGAAATGCATTGTTCAAGCGCTAACCAGCAACCCCCACTTTTCTTCAAAGTATCATCTAATTTGGATTCTCCTTACATGAAATGCAGGGAACATGTAAAAGTCTGAGGCTGTGTATAGATAAATCCCAGCTAGGAGATCTGGGTGCCCCAAGCATCATTGGGACACAACCACCTAGATCCATAAGTATGATTGTTTATTGAGGATAACCAAGCACTGGAGATATTCAAGAACCATCTGGACACAGTTCTATGCAATGTGCTCTAGGATGACCCTGCTTGAGCAGGGAGGTTGGACCCTCTGTGGTCCCTTCCAACCCATCCTGTGTGATTCTGTGATTTACAAAAGCTGAAGCTTAAACTCCTTATGTATGCCACACTGAAACTAAACCTTCCCCATGCGCCAAGCATCCAGTATCTGAAGGGAGCCTAGGTTTGGATTCCAAATGTTAAGTCACAAAGAGATCTTTCCAAACTGAGAAAGGAGTCTCCCTATCACAGGAGAGGGTTTCAGGTCGGACTGCAGAAGTGGACACAACTCCAAGCACTGGAAAGTGGAATCTGCTTAACTGCAACTGTTTCATCTGAATGGCTTAGGCTGAAGATAAGTAAAGCTGGTAATATGCTAAATCCTACCCTGAAACCTTACCATTTCCTCTAAGCAGGCATCACACACCACTTTGCTCAGCATCCCACTTATTTCAGCAGCTATGCAGAGGTCCCTGAAGTTCTGTCCTTGCTACCAAGCAGTGAGACCAAACAGGGTCTAGAACAACCTAGTAGAGCAACCAGGTTGTGCAGAGAAGCCAAAGGGAAGGTGGCTTTCTCTTTTCAGCTAGCTCTAGTTGGTTCCATGAGCAGCTAAAGGACATCTTCAAAGACAGCATCATCCAATCCAGCAAATGCTCTCCAAGGTGCTCTGAGATTTAACCCAAAGCGGAGCTGATCAGGAAATGTGCACATTTGTCATTGAAACAAAAAGTGCTGAAGCAGCATTATACTACACTTTTACCACAGAGACTGTACTAGGCACCTAAATATTTTGCACAGGAACGGGTGTCTGTAAGTCATCAGCAATGTCACTGATGCCGCATCTATGCCCAAGCAGAACATACCGGGCTGAAATCTGAATGCACCTTGGTCCTACAGAAGTCACTGTAAGTCCTTTGGGAGCAGAATTCTACCTTCAAAGTCTTCCATTTCTGTCTAATTTTTTAATGAATTAGTTGGAAAACAGTTTCCTACATGAACCTCTAAAGAAACCTTGTAATTTACCTCTCCGCAGGCTCACTGCGGTGCCTGATGCTCTCCCCACTCCTGATCACGGGCCAGAGGCCCCTGACCGGCGTGGTGCGGTGGGGGGCACCTCTGTCTCCTCCGCACCGGCGGTACTGCCCTCCGAGCAGAAGAAATTTTCCCGTCAAAAACTATCAGAGCCAGGAGAAGGAAGGGGGGTCATCTCGCCCCTCCGGGCTGTTCACGCCGCGGGGTGAGGGTGCGAGGAGGCCCTGGGGTCGCGGTGGGATGGCTGGGAGGTGCGGGGAGCGCCGGGCCGGGCTCTGCAGGCGGGGCCGCGGTGCCCTTGGGGCCAGGGAGCGGGCGGGCAGCGCTGCGCCCCCGCCCCGCGGCCCCTCCTGGCCGAGGGGAGCCCCCCGGGGGCGGGGGCGGCACTGCGGGATCCCCGAGCGCCTCGGCCGGCGGGGCGCTGGGGAGGCAGGGCCGGGCGGCCGAGCCATGGAGGCGCCGCTGCCATCCCTTCCCTTCCTCTCCCTTCCCCCGCGCCTGCCTTCCTTCCTCCGCCGCGGCGCCTCCTCCCCGCGCCGCTCCCGCCCGCCTCGCCTCGCCCTTTCCTCACCGGCCGAGGAGTGGATCTTGGAGGATTTCCGCCGCAGGGACATCTTCAGCGCGGTGTCCAGGCCGGCCCTGTTCGGCATGGTGCGGCCGGCCGGGGCGCGCTGGCCATGGGCCCCCCCCGCACGCAGACGCCGCGCTGCGGCCGCCGGCACCGCCGCGCCCGGGCTGCGGGGGCGGGCGAGGCGCTCAGCCCTGGCCGGGCCCGGGGATGCCCTCCCGGGGAGCCGCTCACAGCTCCGTGCGCCCGCTGCGAGCCATTGCGTAAGGTGCCGTGAGGTTCAGGCCTGCGTTTGGTGCAGGTTTTTGAGGTGTCTGTCTGGAACTAGTATTTTACTAGACGTTTTAGGCGCATAAAGCATCCCAAGAAAGCCCCTGCTGGGATCAAGATCCCTAACCGGGCTTCTTTGTTCCGGTTACAAGGGCGTCTTTCATCTCTTGCCAGCCTCATCACAAAAGATACCGTTCCTTCTCCAAATGTCCAGTAAATCAAAGATAAAAAAAGAAATAGTGGAAAGATTAGTCAATGTAGAACTTACAGCACATCACATTTCTGTGCAAAACTTTTGCAACCACGAGAATTTACCTGCCAAGGACAGGCAAAGAAGGAATGTAACTTTAAAAAAAAAAAAATTAGGTAAGGCAGCAGCTCTGAATCTTTACAGATCCCGCTCTTAACCAGACATAGCTAGCAGTAGTTGCCACATCTTAAGGGGTTGCTTTTTCTACCAGATGAGCTTCAAGGTAGAATGAGGCAGAATCACCACAGGATGAGGATATATTGAGTGTTAGGAAGATCTACTTCACAAGAAATGGTCCCCCAAATCTTGAAGGTCTGTGACAAATAGCCCTAAGTCTGTACCTAAACCACTTGACCCTATAGAGTTGGTTGCCACACATGATGGGTAACTTGGGTGTTATTTCAAAGATCACAAATAATGCTAAACCTCTGAATCTTGCTGTACTTTGGTGTCCTCACATATAGTATGGAAAGTGATCCTTTCTAGCTACAATTTCACAAAATGTTAGAAATAGAAATATTGTTGACAAACCACTTTGCACTTCCTAAACACAGAGTAATCCAGAACAGGGGCATTTTACACTGACTGCACTGAATGCATCATAGCCCACTGGACTTGTGTGCTTTGTGACAGGACTGCTGCAGACAGGTATTTCATGCCTGTGAGAAGCTTTTACTCATGGATTTTATCACTTTGGAAGAAGTGGCCCAAGAGCTTTTATGAATGAAATCTTCCAGTAAGGACAATGCCCAGTGCTGGCATTCCTGCACACCTTTCCTGCACATTTTAAGACCATGACATGTAGCTGGTTATTTTCATGAACATCATTTTCTCCCTCAGCTTGCTCTTTCTCCTCTCCACAAATTATTTTCTGTTGTGGTCAGAACTCTTTGTAGCAGAACGAATTGCCTGGGGAACAGGGAATCAGTTCATGTATATTGTTAGCTAGTAGACAAATTAAGGTGCAGTTCACTTTGGGTTCAAGCTGTCAGCTCAAAGTCAAAGAAATTGCTGCCAAAAAAAGGACCAAATAATGAATGGCAACTCCTGGATTCATGTTTACTTTTTCATCAGTAATTAGCCCTCAGGTGAACTGTGTTTACAGTACACTTGAAGTATTGTGGACTGTCAGTCTGCAAACCCATGTAGCAGCTGAGTGCATTTGTTCCTTCATATGCACTGCACTTGTACCTCTGCACACTCAATGTTCTCAAGGAGTGCTCCAGCTAGAACACCATCTGCCTTGAAGCTACAAGGGCTACTCACTCACCTAAACCTGACTGCTTGAGTGCCTCAAGGAGATTTAATTACCCAGCCCACACTTGCCTCGACAAGCTTGAGCTGTATCCCCATGGAAGGCACTCCCTGAGCATTTAATGACCAGGTATTTCAATAAAGCTTACTGGCATGGAAGAAACAAAACACATCTTTGCCTCTGCTCAGAATGAGGGTCTCAGAGGAGATCTGCCTCAAGTCACAAGTTGATATACACTGCAGTCTAGTGGGATGCTGAGGGGAGAAAGTGGACTGCAAAAGTGTCCAAGGAACCCAAGTGTGCAGGATAATCTCAGTAACTGAGAAAGAAACTGAGTCCTACTCAGCAGGCTTAAGAGTGGGGCCTGCAGGAAAACTAAGTGTGCAGTCCAGAGCAGTTGGTTGTGTTTCTGAAAGCTCATGTTCATTAGTAACCAGCTGACAAGCTGTGGGTTAGCCCTGAGCTTTGAGGAAAGAAACAGCTCATTCCACTGTGCAGGACTCACCTTTGTCATTTTGTTATGCAATGCCTGTCTTTGTCATCTTGCTGATGTGCACTAAATTGTGTATTATCAGACCATGAGTCATGGCACTGTTATTCCCTGGGGTCTGTCATAATGACTCCATGGTTTGAATGATGTACCGAAAAAAAAGGAGTTGGTATTTTTCAAATTACAACGTGCTCACTTTTATGGTATTTATAGCAATGTACTTTCAAAGAGCTCAGTATGCATAATAATTATTTTCAATGTAATAAATAAAGCAAAGGCAGGAAGAATGGTCCTGTAGTTAATATGCCAGACTGGGAGACAGGATATCTTTATTCTATTTCTGACTGTGCCAGATGCCGTCTGGGACCTTAGAAAGATTGTTAAGCCCAAATTTCCAAAAAGATGCATCCTCTGCTCCAATTACTAATGTTATACACTGAGATCGGTTCTGGGAAAAAAAAAAAAGGAAATAAACACAAATTACTCAGAATTTATTAGTGTAGTGGAAAACATAACAGTCTAATCAAAGATGAGAGCTCATTATTACCAGAAAAAGGAAAAAAAAAGGAAATTAAAGAATGCTACTATACATCCAAAAGAAAAAAAACCATAAATAATAAACCATTTCAATTTTTTGTAGTCACACTCTTCCTGTCTGCCTTTTTTTTTTTTTTGGTGTGGTTCTTAGCCTTCCACTGCCTCTCTGAGACCAGTGGTCAACACTGCTGGCCTTTGTAAAGCAGTGGGAGTTGGGGCTGCATCTGGTCATTGGTCTTCCCAACAAATTCTTTGCTGAGAAAAGCAAAGAGCTGTTATGGGGCTGGTTTTGTGTGGTTTTTAAAATGCCTTCACACCTTGCTCTTTATCCATTTGTCTACTGCTCCACTTTACATCCAATTATTATATGGGATGCATGGTACATACTTTTTTTCTTTGTGTAATCCCTCAGTGTCTTGGTTTGGAAAGACAGGTATCTGCCAGGGAAACTGAGGTTCCCCTAGGATGGAGAATACCAACCCCTCGCACCCCGACGAATTATAATTTTGCAATCAAGGGCTCTCAGGCAAAAATGTTGGGAATAGGAATAACAGTTCTTTACTAGGAGGTATTAACAATACAAATATGATAGGAAACAAAACCACCCAACCAACCAAACAAATAAACAAATAAACAATAATTTTAGAAGAAAACCCTGACAAAGTCAGAGTTTCAATCTGACCCTGTGATTCAGGATGTTGATAACAGTCCAAACGTAAACAGTCCAAACACTTCTGGAGTGGCAGACGTGATCCTGTTGGAGCAGAGATGATTCTGCGAAGAAACCGGTTCAGGGACGGCCAGGAGGGAGACAGGATGGCGAGCACAGGAGACAAAGAAGCTCTTGCCACACCGCACGAAGGAAGCGCCGCGCACCCCACTCCTGCAGCAGGGCCGAACCACTCCTGCAGCAGGGCCGAACCACTCCTGCAGCAGGGCCGAACCACTCCTGCAGCAGGGACGAACCACTCCTGCAGCAGGGCCGAACCACTCCTGCAGCAGGGCCGAACCGCCAACCCCCGGCCACCCCCCCCTCCCCCCACCCCCCACCGCCAGGGCATGAGATGTATAGAAATGCAAATGCACCGCACAGGCTGGGGAAGGTAACAATGGCCTATTAAGGTGGGTCATCAGGCCCCAAAACAGATGTAAATAGAATACACAAAACCCAGCTCCACAACCCAAGACACTCAGCTATCTTTGTCCACTTCTCAGGTCTGCACTGCTTAAGCTGACTGCTGACAAGCTCTTTGTAGCCCCAAGTTCTCCAGTGCCAAGGCTGTGCTCCTTTTTTATCATCCTATGCCTCTTCTACAGTATCCTGTGAGTCCACTCTCAGGGGACTCTGCTGTCATACCAGGCCTGTATTCCCCTACATATTATGTATGTTAGCTATAAATGTTATGTTATATATGTTATGTTAGCTATAAATTATGTTATGCATCATTATGTTAGTTATAAATACCTCGTTCTCCACAGTAAAATTTCTTGTCACTCTCCATATAAAAGCCACAATGGCACCACACAAAGTTAAACAAAAGCAGAACAGTTAGACATAGCTACCTTCCCATTAGAGATATTGCTGTTGCAACTAAGTAAAAGAAAGCCACAGACTGGTCAATAAAAGCTCAGACAAAATGAGGCTCAGTCCTGAGGCCTTGCAAAGTCAGTACAAAGCCTGTGGCCTCCTGCCAGCTACCAGTGGTGGTATTAGGCTACAGGATGAGAGTAATTGCATGTAAGTTCTGCTTGTCTAACTCTGCTTGTCTTAAAAAGAAAAAAAAAGAAAAACAACATAATAGACTCTCTCGATCTTAAATCAAATCTTTGTGCTGTGGTGCTTTGCCCTTGTTTACATGCATAGGATCAAAATGAGCACGATGCAGACAACATGCTGAACTACAGGAGAGGTATCTGTCATTCATATTTTTTAAAAGGTTGAAAAAAAAAGTTAAAAATCCAGGACTTGCTGTTTCTAGATTGATAGAGAAAGTGTGCTTGGCATCACTCAGCTTAAGAAAATAAGTAAAATGACTTCAGGATCTTCTTCGCAGAGGCCCTGGTATCTTACAGACAGATGGAGGATGTGACCTTAAATATGGGAACACGTGTTAATGCATGCATGGCCCACCCGTAATCTCTTAAAGGAGCTGGAATCTCCTTTATTTTATAGAGCAGAAGGGGCTCAATAATAACACTCCTCTTACAGTTAACCATAACCCACAGATTTAACTTGAAAATGGAAAAAAAAAAAATATGATGAACTGCATATTCAGTGGGAGCATGGGAGAGGGGTGGAGGGGCAGAGAAAGGGTAAACCATTATCCGTAAGTGAAATGGGGGAAAAAAGAGAAAAAAATTGGAAATGTAGCCATCTTCATTGTTTACAGGCCATTCAGGTTTTTCAGATTTTTGAATACTGGCATATGTAAATAAAATTACAGTGAATAGAATAATCGTATTGGTATGTTGGAAACTGAAGCTTGTACTCATTTTATAGCAAGAGGTGATCTGTGATTTGCCTCAAAATTACTGAAAAACTTAAAAATACAGAGCACATTCTATTTTGGCAGTAGTGAAACTAAATAAAGAAAATAGTGAAACTAAATAAACAAAAATAATGTATTTTTTCTATTATACTCAAGACTAAGAACTTGTTATAATAAGTTCTCCATATCTGCTAGTTAGTTCAGGAAACAAGCATCAGCATTATTACTTTTCCAGAATAACTCCAAGTTTGTGTGGTTTTAAAGAAACATTCAAAATACGGTCAGCTAAATTGGAAAAAGTATTTTTTATTCCACAATAATGGTGTCAACAGAAAGAATTAATCAGGCTGTAAATTGATGGAAAGCACTGTGTAGAACAACCCCTTACTAATGCTTTGCACAGGAAAGACATATGGTAGACCATAGTTTGGATCTTAGCTCATATGGAGCCAAGTTAGCAATTAGCTAGTAATTAAGAAAAAATGTATTCTTGAGCAAAGAATAATACGGAAGAAATTAAAAGTTTAATGAAAAAATTATAGAACCTTAAAATGGCTTGGGTTGGAAGGGGCCTTACAGATTATCTCATTCCAACCCTCTTCCATGGGCAGAGACACCTTCCACTAGATCAGGTTGCTCAAACCCTGTCCAGCCTGCCCTTGAGCACTGCCAGGGATGGGACATCCACAGCTTCTCTGGGCAACCCTTTCCAGTGCCTCACCAGCATCACAGTAAAGAATTTCTTCCTTATATCTAAACCAAACCTGCCCTCTGTCAGTTTAAGGTTACACCCCCTTGCCCTACCACTCCATGCCCTTATTATAAGTCCCTCCCCAGCTCTCTGGTCAGCCCCCTTCAGGTGCTGGAAGGTGCTTTAAGGTGTCCCTGGAGCTTTCTCTGCTCCAGGCTGAACAGCCTTCTCAGCCTGTCTTCATAGGAAACACTTAAGATGAGATTGATTTCCAGAACGTAAATAGTTCTCAAAATGCATGAGGTACATTTTCATTATTTTGATTCACTTCCCTGTCCCACAGCTAGGTTTCTGGCTAATGTGAGTCCAATATTCTCTGGCTTTGTAATCAATGAGATTGGTGCAAAGGAAATCCAAGGCAGGCATAGAATACTGCCATAGTGATTTTGTGGCACTCACTTTGTACAGTTGTAAACAAATGCAGAAAAATAGAAGTTAGTTCCAAAGAGATGTTCCCAGAAAGACTGAAAAGAAGCTTGAGAGAATGGACACACTTGTTAAGGTGAAGCATACTCTGGAGCATGTGTGTAAATATTCTGAAATATGTTTTGAACCAACTGCTATGGTCAAGGCACCATATAACTGGAAATAATGGAGTTCAGTATATAATTTATCTGTGGCTTGGACTTTGCTTTAAATACTTTGATACCAGAAAAAGTAATGTTGTGTACAACACATAGTAAGTTAAAAAAAAAAATCCAACCAAAAAAACCCACAAAAACCAACAAGAACCAAAAAAACCCCAACAACAACAACAACTTAAACCCACTGAAATACCATTTAGAATAACAGAGATGGAGAGGAATTTTTTACGAGAGCATGTAGAGACAGGAGGAGCATGTACAGACTTCAAACTACGAGAGAGTAGGTTTCGATTATGTATTAGGAGGAAGTTCTTTGCTGTGAAGGTGGTGATGCACTGGAACAGGTTGTCCAGAGAAGTTGTGGATGCCCCACTCCTGGAGGTGTTCAGGGCCAGGCTGGATGCGGCTCTGAGCAACCTGGGATAGTGGAAAGCCCATGGCAGGTTGGATTTCAGGCCCTTTCCAACCCAAAGCATTCTGTGATTCTGTGACATTGCATACCCTAGAGACCGGCACTCACGACTCTGTTTGTTTGCAGTGTTCTGGCAGACTAGGATAAAAGGGACACTGCTCTCTGCCCTGCTGCATGTCCAGCTCATGCCCTGCTAACAGAGGTTTATTCCTCTGCTAAGAGCTGTTCCTGCAGGCTGGAGATCTGCTTCTGGGACACGCGTGCCCGGGGAGCTTACAGAGAGGCAGTCTCATCATCCCCATTTCCAGGGCGGAGGAGGGAGAGGGAGCGGCGGCGGCTTCCATCGGGGCACCTGGAGAAGCTGCTCAGACGGGATGTCCTGAGCGCAGGCCGGGCAGTGTCTCTGCCCTGCGGAGCGCCGTGCTCCCCAAACAGGACGGTGGGAGCGGCTCCAGCACCTCGGAGAGCTCCCGGGGCCGGGCCGAGCCTGCCGGCGCCGCCTCCCCCGTCCCGGCCGGGCCGTGCCGCAAGCCGAGCAGCAGGCAGTGCTCCTGGCAGCCGGCTTTCCTCGGCGTTGTTCCAAACCCAGCTAATTCATTTTGTTTCGAAACTAGCACTGGTTTAAGGTCGCGTTAGTGTCTCCATACCCGGAGAAACAAAGACCGCGGGTGTAATGTTAAAGGAGCTCCTGCCCTGCCCTCTCTCCCAGGGCAGCGCCGGCTCCGCGGAGCGCGAAGGGAAAAGATTTTCCCCTAATCCTGGGTTTCTTCCTCCTTCTTAAGGGGAGCTGCGGCTCAGCAGCGTGTTTCCCCTAGCCTCCCGGGTTCACGGTGTGTAGAGTCCCAGAGAAGCTGACTTTAGTCGTAGCCCCCTCCCTGCTCAGGCTGCTCCATCGTATGAGAAATGCTCATGAGGTCTCGGCCTTGACAAGCTGCACCTGGACTAAGCCCCTCTCCAGCTTATCAGAAACACTGCCCGTTCCCAGGAAATAGTGTTGTCTAATGTGCATTTGTTTTTTTAACAAGCAGCCTTGGAAATTTATTTTTCTTGCCTGAGTAACAACCCAAGTGGAATAATATTTCTGTTGATGAACCTTCAAAGAAAGTTACTGACTCGAATTGTGGCCAGTATGAAAAATAATTATGACTTAACCCCATTCTCTTATAACTCCATGGACAGTGCTCTAAAGCTTTTGAGCTCTCAGTTCCCAAAAGATAAAGGGCTGATAAGTATGTCCCAAATACTGATGACCGAATGGCTGTGGAGCCAGACAAGGACTGTTTGTAATAACGGGAGAGAATTGTTGGTAATAACAATTAGGATTGCTGGTACTAGCATGCTGTGAGAAAGAACAAGTTTTGGTTGGAGAAGGGGGGCCAGGTGGGGACAGGGCAGCACTTTTCCATGAGAAAGAACCACAGCACAGTACAGCAGAGTGCAGGAATGATTGGCAGGGAGTAGACATAGTCTATAAGGGGGGATTGGCAGCTGGCTTTCCTCGGTGTTATTTTAAATCAACCACCAAAGACTCCTGAAGCGCTCTGACCCATTTCCAGAAAGGCTTAAAAGAACAGACTGCTTGATAATTAATTAACACAGAAAATGAGAAACGTGTCTTTGGGGTGGGGAAACTTGTCAATAAAAAGGTGCTTCCAAGCTCAGGTTGTGCCCCCAGAGCCTGGACATCTCATCAGCTGGACTGGCTCAACTGGATCACTGCTTATCAGATGGATTGATGCTGAAACAAGGATAGGCATCCTCTCAGCTGGATCGGTGCTGGAACAAGGGCTGATGATGCCTTTTCATCTCTATTTCCCTTTTTCTTTTCCTTTCTTTTTCTCTTTTCCTTTTGAAAATTAATCTTTCCACTTTTAATTAACCTCTTGAATTTGCCTTTTCTCTCCCAGTCTACCTCTTTATCCAAATCCCACTGCCATATGCCTAATTTTTCTTTTCCCTTCACCCTACCCCTTTACCCAAAACCCAGTGCCACGTGCCTGTAGAGTAGGTCTGGGACTAACACACCAATTTCCACATCAAGTGTGTAATTTGGTAATAAAACTCTCTGACTGTTTGTGGACCCTCGGACTTTTGTCGCTCCTTTTGACCAATGAGCATTTTCAAAGCTGAAGTGCTCGGTTCCCCTTAAGGGAGGGTTGTCACACGGTGCCCTGTTGCCTGTCACCTTCCCCTTCAGAAGCAGGTCTGTGCTCCCAGACACACGGCCAAGCCACCACTTGGTCCTTGTTGTCTGGCGCCCTCTCCTGCTGTGAGACACTTCCTCTTGGAGGCCGAAGGTTTCATCCGAATTCAGCTGGTCCGGGCAGCGCACGGGGATGTGCCGTGGGCTGCTGTGGGGCCCTGCACAGGCTCTTGCTGTCAGTGTGCTTCTGTCCAAAAAAGTCTGGGTTATTCAAGCTGTTCTGCCTTCCCCAATTCTACCACCATTATAGTGAGAAGGAATCTCGTCACGGTGCTTCCTGGGGTTTCGGATGCTTCAAGTTGCATTACTCACATCTCACAGCCTAGATCACAGAGAAAGGAGCTATAACTTGATTCATGTCAGAGCACAGTGGATGCAGGGGAATAATGAAATCAGCTGGGAGGCCAGAATCATAGCTCGAGATTCATGTAAAAAAAACAAACAAAAAACCCACAAAAACACAAACAAACAAACAAACACCCCTCAACAAAACAACAACAACAAAAAATTTGGAGTCTAGACTTGGAGATATCTTAAAATTAAGAGGGGAGAGGGCTAAATTTTAGAGACTTTAATTATTTATTATTTTATTATTTAATTAGTATTTTGCTGAAATAATACTATCCTTTACTCTCACTATCTATATTCAAGTTAACTGCAACACATTATGCAGGTTAGCTACAGTGTATGCTCATACACATACTGGCAATTCCTGCTCTTTCAGTGTTTATATGTATGCTGATAACACTGAACAAATGGAATAAACTGTATGCAAAATGTGTTTAAGAACACAGTAAAAGAAATTGTACCAGCAGCCAAAGTGCTCTCTATTCATGCATTGCTCACTCAGAAAAGGGCGAGACCTCTGTATTAAAATAGCAACATGATATGCTTTCCTGGGCACGCATGCCTGAAGGTAAAGAGTGAGCCATTATTAATGTAGCTCAAATGTGTGTGAACTGCAAAAATAGCTCACAGGCTCTGTAAGGTATGTCAGATGCTCAGCCCTGTAAAAACAGTGCTGTGCAAGGAAATACATCACAATGGAAGTAGCCAAGTTGAAGTCTTAGTATTACTGATGAAAGGTTCAACATACAATTCAAGTGCTTTTCTTGGAAGTACAAGCAATATAATTTATCTGTCCCACTTTACTCAGGACAAGAACCCCAGTTGTGGGTTATAAATGCCTCAAGTTCGGCCTTCAAAAGGACTGCTTAAAATAATGGGACAAAGTGATCCCACATATCCCATTTTTAGGTGTTTAACCTGTAAAAGAAAATCAAAGCTGTATTTGTTTTGTTTTAGTGTGTATATGTTTCATTTCTGCACTTCAGGCAATTTACATTACACTAAAGATAAATTTAGTGCTGGGATAAATACCTTCTGGAATAAGTGTGAATGCCAAGGAGCAGTGTGCACTGACTATCTGGTTAACCTGCTCCAGGTCTCTTTCAGACTAGTCAAAGTCTTGTGTAAGCCCAGGGGGAAAAAAAAGAAATGGAAGAAATTTTGCAGTGAGGTATCTGGTGTATCCAAAAGGTGGGCTAACTCCATTCCCACTGTAAACACGAGTAGGCTGAGGGAAGTCTGCAGTGTGCTGGGCAGTGCTCACCTGTTATTGATGCCTTCTGCGTGCAAGCTGAAATCAGATTAGCTGCACAGGATCTCAGGAGAGCTAATTACATTTTTAATTTTAAAGACACATCTCTGAGTGCTGCATTGGCAGCATGGTCACGTCTTTTGTTCTGAATGCTCCCCCGACCACAGCTGGGTATGTATGCAGAGCTCCAGTTATAACCATGGTATATGACCAGGTAACAATAATCCTGAGCTTTCTGACATTTGCCCCATCTCTCCCTTGAAATCCTGCAGGCTGCACTGATGTATGGTCAGTGCATTCAAAAGGAGAGACGGGTCTCAAAGCCTCTTCAGGAACCGGTAAATCTTAAAACACACAATCAAATTAATCTCAGTGTCTCTTTTCAGGGGTGGATATTGAAAGAAAGGAAACTGGCAAGAATATGTACTATTTTTTGTGAAACAAAAATCCAGAGATCTTCCAGACTGTTTGTCTGAAGATTCCACCTACCTCTTTTTCTGAACAGGTGGTCTGTAGCTACCACAACAGTGACCATGCTGGTCTGCCTACTACTCGTGACCTGGCTCTCAGCTGGCTCCTCATCCATCCTGAGACAGAGCTCATGCATTCCTGCTGCTCTCGCCTCAAAGGGCAGCTCCTCCCCATCGCTGTCCTTCCTAAAGAGCCTGTATCTCCATTGCAGCACCCCAGCTGTGTGCGCTATCCCACTAGGTCTCTGTGACCCTGATGAGTTCACAGCCTTTGAACTGCAAGCAGACCTGACTCCTCCTGCTTCTTCCCCACGCTTTCTGCAGACCGGCATTTGAGATGCTGATTTCTTAGAGAAAGAAAAGTATCTGCTCCACCATACTGGCCTGTAGGGCCTGCTTTATATGTGTGAACAGACCTGGAGTGAGTCCATTGCAATTCTCTTCAGTTAAGTCGTTTCTCCAGCCCACATCATCTTGCAGACTCGGATTACCAACCTGCCCCACCATATCCTCAGCCGGTTGCAGGATGTCCTGCCCTGCCTCACATCATTCCTAGTGGGCCTGGTGGTCAGGCTGGGTGGGCTCACTTGGAGGTTACCAGATAACTGCACAGGGTTACTTCAGCAGGAGCTTGGGTATGGGGAAGTGGCATCTGCTTTTTAAAGCAGAACAGTTATTTCCCATCAAGGTGGAAGAACATAACCTGCTATCATTTACAGTTTCCTTTCATATTTCCAAATTTGCACATCGCTAATTGTTGTGTGTTACTTGGCAACACAGGAATCCACTTCTATGTGATATTTTATTAAAGAAGAGACTAGTAGGGACATACAGGGCCATAATATCAGCTGGAAAGTCACTGATAGCATCACATATATAAGAACTAGAAACACCTATTAATTCAGCCTGATATTTCTCTGTATCTCTGCAGGCATCAAGTTTAAGGCAGCGCTCCAGGTCATTTTCCCCATTAAGGCTTTCTACAGGCTCTGGATCAGTACTACCAGTTGAACTCTATTTTATATTTCGTTTTAAATAAACTTACTTGTAAAAACTCTACCCACATTTTTTTATTTATTTCCATATAAATAAATTACGTTTCTTAATATCACCAAAGGACGAGGTAAAAAAAAATATTTGGAGGGGTGGCAGAGAACTGAAGTTCTATCACAGAAATGGAGGAATTGGTAACAGAAGCCAATACCAAACAGAACCACTACGATTTAATTGGTCCCATTAACACAGTATCTTGGGAAAGCTGAGTAACAAATGACATGTTTTTCTAATAAAGGGAAAATACTTGGCAACTCTCACGTGACAGGGCAGGAATACAGTAGTGGAGGGTTAATATTTCTTTTCCTGTAGCCTACAATTCCTACAGAAAGCGCTCACTGTACTTTGGGATATTCTGCTTAGCAGCTCAATTAAACATAATCTGCCACAGATGACCTCATCTTGAACCATGTAACCAACTGTGCTCTTAACAAAAATTCCTATTTGAATGAAAGAAGGCACAGGGAATCTCCCTTCATCTCCAGTGTACTAGTGTAGCAGTTGTAAGGATTAGAGTTAAAATGGGCCTTGAAGGACCTGACCAGCAAGGCAATAGTGAGCCAAAGGCAGGTTTTTATGTGTCTTTTCAATCTGGTGGATTTCAAATATAGAAGGAAGTCATAAAGAAATAAGGAAGCACCAGAAGATATATATATATTTATATACTGTCAGCCCCAAGAGCTAACAGAAGAAAAAAAAGTCAAAATCTAAGCTAGCTCTGATAATCACATTTAAATCTCCTCATTCTTTATTGCAGCTAAGGAAACACTCAAGGGAGGAGTCAACAACCTTTGCAGTAATTAAGAGCACAAATTACATCAGAAAAGATCTTAATCATATCCTTAAATCCTCTGAATCTCCTAACAGAGTTTCTTAGAACCACTTTTAGGACTGAAAAGAAGCCCTTCTGTGGAATTTATGACAGAAGTTTTCCACTTGCAGAACTGAAGCAGACATCCAATAGCTCACATGGGATTTTATAGCTACCCTTGAAGGATGTCATGAGCAGATGTTCTAAGTGACGCACCTGGCACAGAAGCACATTTGTCACGGCCACTGTCGGCAGGCAGAGAAAGTCGGTAGGACTTGTTCACTTCAAGTACTCTTTCTACTGCTCAGAATATACACAGAGCAGATTACTGCACAATTCTGCATTTCCCTAGGGATTGAGAGGCAGGTTGCTCAGAAGCTCTGTAACATCCAGCTTCTCCCAAAAACCCCTGGAACACTTTGTGCTGGGCTTTTACGTCCCATAACTAAGAGGTTAGGAACAGAGCTGGGAAAAAGTGGGGGAAAATAAAGTAAAAACTGAGACTGAACATTAAGAATAGTAAGTTTCCTTATTAATCTACAGGATATGGCTCAACAGTAATTCACACAAAGCCTCAATTAGTTAACTTGCAACTTTATTTCGGTGTAAGTCATTGGTATAAAGTTTAATATCTAATTATACAGATACTGGGGATTTTCAGGGAAGCTTATTTTGTCCTTTTTAGTGTCTTTTGCCACTTGGTCCTCAGGCGTGTTTCAAGAGGACTAACACTATATGCATACCTTAAACTTCTATACAAAAGCATTTCAAGTCTTTGTTTTATTCTTCTGAGTAGGATGCCCAAAACATGCATATTATAGACAATATATTGGTCAAGGAAATGTTTCCCCTCTTTAAACTAAGGCAGTTAAAACCCCTGGAATATTGATTGAGTAATTCGGGAGAGTAAAAAGGCTTCCTTAGTGCTCATTTATTCTTTGAGCAAGTAAGACACACCCTCTTGGAATTACCAGATTTGATAGCTGTCTGCACTGAAAAGACAAAGGTTGTCAAAGACAGCATTTAATTATGTACATTTCATAATGCCACTAACTCATCCACTTCTGAATAAGAACTCGTCAACGTTAAGAACTGTGTAAACCCACATGCAAAAATTGCCATAGATTTTTTAAATAGAACCAAATTGGCAAGTTTTTGGAAAGGATATTTCAATGTTTTTAAAAAAAAAAAGTATATTAAAATGAGCACTTCAAGTAACTTAAATATTTTTAGCAAACATGTCCGGCAAGAGACTCTCTGTAAAAGAAATTGTTCTTAGAACAAAAAGCTAACAAATGGCTATTTAGCCACTAATTTTTCAACACAGTGTTAGGTCTGTGTGAAACAATTTGTAATCTAAATAAAGCGAGTCCATTACAATGTTAAAAAACATACATTAAGCAGGACTGATTAACTATTGCATTTCCGTATTTACAAAAGTGCTTAGCATAACAAAATTACCTAAAAAAATATAAACTTTACCAATATCATTTGGTTCTATGTGTGCTCCTAGACCTGCACTTGGAAAAAATAGTATTTACATTGTTAGATTTAGACAAGTTTCTATAATTTTTAAAGAAATTTAACAAAACTCCCCCCACAAACGAACCCATATATAAGTCAATGAATTTCATCTGGCTCATAACAGAGCAGGAGCAAATCCTTGAGTGCTGAGCAATACAAACAACTCTAGCCATTACCTGTGGCATTAGACCCCAGAACTGGCTGCCGACAAATTGGGCAAGTGGAGTTTTCAGAAAGCCAGCGATCAATACAATGAATATGAAACTCATGCGTACAAGGTAACTGCTTTAGTTTATTCCCTGTTGTGTATTCATTGATGCAAACACTGCACGTTTTACTCCGTTCATTTTCAGTGTGAACATCCCCATAGTTCCGTGTAGAAAGATTGTCGATCTGCTCTTTGGTTAAACCTCTTAAACGATCATCATCATCATCATCCTCATTCAGCAGGAAGAAGTGGGCAAGTCGAAGGATGGGCAGCGTTCCATTCTCCACTAGGTTGTTTGCATCTTGAGATTGCCTGCTATCTTGGTTCTCATGACTGCGCCCAGAACGTTGACTACCACCCCTCTGTCCATTTCTTTCACTGCTGCCATCTACTGCATGTCCATTTCTAGACAAAACCCCACTTGGATCACTGCTGTTTGCTGAACTTGAGTTATTCTGTGCATCTGCTAAGCGATGACCGCCTCTTTGCACTTCTGAATTAGATTCAGTTTCCATTAAAGAACTCAGCTCTCCAAAGCCTGTCATTATCTGCCTAAGGATTGAACGAAGAGCCACTGATGAAGGTTCCCCGAGCCCAGTTTCCGAAATCCGACGAAGAGGTATCCGTATAGTGCTAATGTAGGTCCGAATACCCGCGCGTTCTGATCGCGATATCGTGCGCCGAAATCCCCCACTGTCACTTTCAAAGGTAACCGTGTTTTCTGACATTCCTACTCTAGAACGAGTCCTACTGGCAATGCTGTCCCGGTCCCTGTTTTCTCCAGGACGAATTCTTCTCACCTGAAGATCTAGTGTAATTGTCGGGTGCCTTCTGACAGCAGCTACTGGCCTACTAGATTCTTCCTCTTCCAAAGTTATTCCTAAGGATGGGGCTACACTGGAAAGCTGGGGAGCCTGAGTGTTACCTCTTGCTTGCTCTTCAGTAGGCTGCAGAGAAGCCTGAGCTGTTTGTCTCCTACTTCTGTTGACCTGCTGTGCATTTCTATCCTGCCTCTGATCACGTTCCTCAGAATGAGCAGCATCACCTTGCCTTTGCAGAGGGGAGCGGCTTCGACTACTTAAGGTAGACCTCAGCCGCAAAATTTCTAGTCTTTGGTTTGTATTCATCTGGACATTAGTTCTAGCTCTACCCCTTCTGACTCTTGCAGAAGTACCTCTTTCTGGCATTTCTCTTGGTTCACCAGCAGCCACAGAATTATTTCGCGTAGTATTATTTGTCTGGCCTGTCAGTTCCCTCGTTCTACTCCTGAGCCTCCCTGAGACTGCATGAGAGACAATTTCTGACCTTAATGCCATGGCACGTCCTAAAAGCCTGGTCCTTGCAGCTTCGTTGTTTGCCTCTCTTGCAGCCATGCTCCTTGTCCGTGGGGCTACTGAACCGGCAACTAGCTGACGTCTTCTTTCTACATACAGTCTGGTAGCATCTATATCAACATACTCCTCACCAGAAGTTTCAAAACTGTTATGATCGTGATTTATATTGATTTCAAGACTAAAGCGAAACTCCCCACTGTTCGGATTCGTTCGACTCACAGCTCTCCAGGTTTGGTTCCCGCTCTGTCCGCTGCGAGTGGCATTTCCTGTGCGACGAAATGTGTTAAGCCATTCCAGCAAAGAGTCGCCGTTGGAGTTTTCCCCGAGAACTTCAGAATCTGAGAGAAACAAAGAATTGCAAACATTCATACAAATGCATGCTCTGCATATTGCAATGCACTCCAAATCCCCTTCACTTGCTAGGCTCTGACTTCAGACGTAATACAGTAGCAGGGACCTACCTTGCTATGCTAATGTACAAAAATATGCTCTATGTAAAAATGTCAGCAAAATTTACCAGTTCAACCTAGAATTTTTGTCTCACCAGCAGACTCACAGAGAAATTAATATGCCCAGATGGCCTCTTCTGAGCCAGTGTTCAGACTCAGGTGGTCCAAAGATAGTGGTATTTGTCCAGTACCTGCCCCTTGCTGAAGCTACCAGTTTGGGGATATTTAAACAACTCATTTTGATACAGCAGGAAAAAGAATAACAAGTCTCATCTTCTTTTGGAAAACATTTTAAAAAATTGCTTCCTATAAGCAGCAGAATAAATGGTCACAGAATCATGAAGGTTGGAAGGGACCTCTGGTGATAATCTAGTTCAACTCCTCTGCCAAGGCAGAGTCACCTAGAGCAGCTTACACAGTAATGAGTCTGGGTGGGATGCATGGTTTGAACAGATTTTCTCCTTGTGTACAAATATCCTCTTTTCCTAATTACAATACCTACAGCTTCATTTTCAAACCTCCTCCAACTACATGCTCAGGAACAGATCAAAGTGTTGCACTTAGGACTAACTATGTGTATAAAGCAGGCCAATTGTCTTGGTCACAGTGAAGATTTTCCCTTGAAGGGATCAGATTAAGTTCTCCCTACTCCATCATCTCTCTGTGTCCAGGATTCGGTATCTTCATTTCTGAGCTGCCAATTCCTCTCCCAAATATGATGAGAATTGGCCAAATGAGTACACCAATATTTCTGGGCAATTGAAGACAGGTCATAAAACACAAGCCTTACTTGATTGAAACAGATACAACAAAAGTGGCAAAACAGTGGAGAGTTTAACTGTTTTCCAATTAACCTCTTTTCCAACTGTTTTAATATATGATAAAAACCTCTATGAACTGAAAAAAATTTGGTTTTTTTGTCCTATTACTTTTACTAACAAAGGAAAATTAGGGTAAAAGGAGTAAATGCTTTGTGATTAACATGAACAAATTTTCGTCAAGTATTTCAAGTTTGATTTTGTATCCTAAGGAATCTTAGCTCTCTTACTTTTAAACAATTCCCAGAGGCACACAGAAAAAAAAAAAAAAAAAGCAAGAGAAATTAGTCTCTCTTAAATATCTTTACAGAACTACATTTATGCACCACATGCTATGTGTCTACATATATGAATGAAAAATGTTTACCTCCAACAGTTCTACCTTCACCTTCTCTGTTAGCCAGATCAGACTGTGATGTCAGACGCTCCTTAGCCCCCTCCAAACGTTGCTGCAACTCTTCCGCTGTTATTTCTCCTGAATTAATTTACATTTTGATACATTGTTAGAAAAGACAGTATTACTGCCTCTACATAGCCATGCAGAAATAACATTTTCTATCTTGAATCAAAGTCTTCAAGACAGATAAAACTGATGAAACCAGAAAGAAAACAGCACTAATGTGAGATTTTAATGCAGATATTAGAGGAAGTAGGTAGTGGAGTGGAGTGGAGTGGAAGAAAAAGATGCTGAATGTGCCAAGAATATGCTAGCTTCCAGTAATAATTCAGAGGCCCCCAAAATTGCCACATATCTACAGATATACTTGAGTGTAGCAAATGTTAATTATCTGGATTTGGACATTCAAATGCAGCATCTTTGTACATAGGTAAAGTATATTTTTGTTCGATATGGAGGTCTTTCTCCTTTCTACAAAGCCACAGAAGTCAGGCTGCTTGAGTCAGTACCACACTTGGTGCCCAGCAACAGGAGCGTCTGAAGGTAACACACATCTTACCAGGAGTGCCAAGCAGGTTTCGGTCCCTCATTAACCTGTAGTCCTCCTCGTTGAGCTCGTTAATGAACTGGTAATAGGCCTCCTCCCTGCTGAGGCGCTCCAGCTGCCGTTGTCTCTCACCTTCACCGTGGCTGCGCTCTCGTGAAGGTGCCTGCTCATTGCCACTTCCTGCACGGTGTCGGGAGCGATCCATGATGATAATGCCAAGCTGTCCTGGACAGAACCAAAAGATAAGACTGCTCAGGAATTACAGGAGGAATTTACCCGATTCACAGTAAAACGTTCCCAGCATTTTCAAATAAATTATTAATAGCTAAAGACGATTAAGGTGAACCAAGCTCCGTGTTATTTGCCAAGATAACAATGTAGTTTATTATTCAAATATATAAATATATATATTTGCTGAAAAAGTTTCAGGTCACCTTCCTCACCGAAACAGCATGCTGGTTGATATGGCAACTTTAAAATAAAAATGCAATGACAGATTTTTTTTTTTTTTTAGCTAAATAATGATATTTTAGAAAGTTAAAGAAATTAACATAAAATTTATGTCCTTTCTCTCAGTAAAATACAACAGCAGTGCGGAGTATTTCAAAAGCTGAAGTATAATTAAAAACATGGTTCTCTGATTACTGGACTGCAATTACCCAGAGTAGATTTGTAACAACCCAACATAAGACTACACTATCAATTTCATCGGTAATATCCCCCACATAGTATAGAGCCTACAGATTTATTTTAGGTGGAATGACTCTTCTGACATATTACATTATTTTTGTATTTTCCCTGCATTGTCTAATCCAAGGATTAGCTAGCAAAGGGATATCCATCTCCAGAATATGGGTGTAAAGGGTATGGGCTGTACTTCTGACACAGTTCATCACTTACCAAATACTGAACCAGTGGGACCGCACTGACAGAAGGCAAAAATAACCTTCCAGTGTCAAAGAGACATCGTGTCCATTTGATTTGTTTGTCATTACCACCTCCCTTCGGTTAGAACTCAATCCGGGCCGATTAGCACTCAGACCATTCCTCAATTTTCCTATTTTTTAAAGGAAACCTGTTTTTCCACTCTCTATTTGAAAGACGATAAAGTGTCCTTTCAATTGAGCTTCCCGTTTAACAAAAGGCCCCTGTAACACCTGCTGAGGCAGACACCTGACAAAAGAGATCACTTCTCTAAAGAGATCATCAGGCTAAAAAGCCCCAGCCACACTACATCGTGCTGCTTGCACGTGGGTAAATACCTTCCTTTTCCGTTTGTTTGCTTTCTGTCAATTTACACACACAAAAAGTCACTTTTAGATTACGGTGAAAACACAGGAAACGGCATTCTAAGCACACTCCTGATCAATAATTAGTCTTCACAGGACAGGTGATGAGACAACAAACAGACCAAACCAACTATTAGAAATACATCAAAAAAGAGCAGATCTTTATCAATACTGCAGAAAAAAAAAATCCACAACCAAAACAAACAAACAAAAAACACCAACAAACCACCAATCAGAAAATGTATTTGTCAACAGCAGAAGCTGGCATACATTTAATATACCTTTCTTACGTTCTTTGTGGGATCCATTCTGATGTATCCTTGGTTTCATTATCTCCACACCTCATGTTACTTCCCCCCACCAGCCCCTGTCCCAGGTAACTGCACTTCTAAACACACTTCTTCCAAATCAATCATCTTCCTTCTGTGTCCAACACTACACTTAGATACATTTAAAATCTTCTCTCCCAGCTCTAACTCATTCAACTTAAATTAAACCCGAGTATCTTCCCTTCAAGACATTTTCCACTCCCATAAGACTTTTTCTTTTTAATCTATGTTGCCCTCTTGGCTCAGCCTCACAAACTGTAGGTAACTCCTGACTTCGATTTCCCACAAGGTCTACGTTCAAATCAGGTCACCTCATATATCACACTCCTAAACAAAAATTTCCCGTTCAGCTCTTACTCTTAGCACCCCAGTTTCCTCACAACAAATGCAGTACCCACCCCACCCTCAAGGCAGCACTATCATTACCTTGGCAACACCCATCATGACTATTTTCCATGAAAAACCCCAATCCAGACCGCACTGAATACTGAAGCGCCTCTGTCCCAGGTGACTTAAAACTTGACACAGGTGCAGCGGGGAGGAGGGGAAAGAGGACTGGTAAAATCAATTCAGTTTCACGTGACGTTATTTAGACAAATGCCTTACGACGACATGTGGCTGCTTGCCCGACAATGACTATTCTAAGTTAACCGGCTTCCCAGGTACATCACTGTATTGCTGCACAGAAAAAAATGCGATAGATATTCTTAAAATAAGAAGTCCATCACATGTAATCCCCCTCAATCTAAACTTAAAGTGTCGTTCAAAAGACAGGTTCTTTAGTTTTCACTTATCCACAGAAAATCTGGAAATCTCTTTGATTTTGTGGGTAGTAAAGGAAAAAAATACTCTTTTGTTGACAACTGTATGGTAGGATGATTAGTCACACTCCTTAAATGACTCACTTAGAAACAGTAAGAAGTGTGAAGTGCTCAGTTGTCCCATCTGTTTAACATAACTCCATGGATGACAACCACTATCCCTATTTATCAAATGCCATCAAAACTAAGTACTTTGGCACCTAAAATTTTTTAGAGTTGTGAAAGTTGAAGGGTATTAACTGCATAAAAAATGAGGTACATTGTACCAGAATGTTTCACAGTATTGAAAAGTTGAAGGGTATTAACTACTAAGATGCAAAAAACTGATTTGGAAATCCAGTTATGACTCGGATTACTCTTCCTTTGCAAAGAGATAGGGGTCGCATGCCAACAGCTTACGTTTTCTAGCATTTTCAACCGAAGACTTACTCCTTTAGATCTTCATTCATGATTACTCCGGCCTATTCTTAAAGGTTTATGACTATTTTTAATATATACCTTATGCTTTTAGGTTTCAGCCTGTTACCCTGCAGCATTACCCCCGGTTCAATTAGGCACTCATTTTCTGAAAGACTACCACCTGATTGCAAGGCAACTACGGAGTTTAGCTGAGGAAGCCTCCCCGAGCCAGAGACCTATTTAGCATTTCTGTCACACTGCAGCCTTCAGGCAGGATGATATCACCGATTTCGGGAATAAAAAAAAAAAAAATTAAAAAAAAAAAATAAAACAA
Source organism: Phylloscopus collybita (assembly GCA_027886175.1). NCBI lineage: Eukaryota > Metazoa > Chordata > Aves > Passeriformes > Phylloscopidae > Phylloscopus > Phylloscopus collybita. The sequence continues at coordinate 9,793,877 of JAJNNQ010000007.1, forward strand.
CCCCCGAACCAAACCCAGAACCCCCCACGCACGAAGCCTGGAGAAGGAGAGGGGAAAGAGAGAAAAAGGGAGAGTCAGAAGGTAATGAAAACACAGCCCCCGGGACATCCAAAGAGACCCAAGCCGGGGGCCTGAGAGCGGCCGCCCGCCCCCAGCCCCGCCCCAGGCGGGCAGCAGGGCCCGCAGCTGCCAGCGTCCAGCCCGGCTCCCTCAGGGAAGGGCGGGGCGGGGGTCGGGCCGCGACCCTGGGCCGTGGAGCCGCCAGGGTTCCGGGGACTCCGCGAGCCCTGGGGCCCGGCCCTGCCCCGCCCCCCGCCTGTTGCCAGGGAGACGGGAGCGCCGTGACTGACGGGGCTCCCGCCCAATGCCCCGGCGGGCCCGCGGCCGCCGGCCAATGGCAGCAGCGCCTGGCAGCCCGTGCCCTCCCGCCCCGCTGCCCCCGGGCTGCCCGGCCCGGCCCCGACACCGACCGCTCCGGCCGGACCCACGCTCTCCGCCGCTGCCCGAGCTCACGGCTCCCCTGCCCGCGGCGGGTCGCGTCACTCGCTGCGGCAAACTGGGGAGGGGCCCATGCCGCCGCCTGCCACGGTGGGGGGAAGCCTGCCGAGAGAGCAGCCGGCAAGACCCGAAAGCCCGTCCTGCCTGGTGGCGGCGGCGGCGCGGACCGGCCGGCTCAGCCCCGCGCCGCGCCCCGTCCCGTCCCTCCCGGCGGCAGCAGGAGCCGCCCCCGCCGGGACACCGACCCTGGTGTGAGAGCGGGGCGCACTCCAGCTCCAATTGCGGTCCGGGTGCCGGCTCCAGCCCCGATTGCGGTCCGGGTGGCTGCCGGTGCCGCCGGCGCAGGTTCCGTGCGCGAGAGAGGGAGCGGCCCCCGCCACGAGTCCCGCCCCCTCGCGCGCACGCGCGTTTAGCACTTTGTAATAAATTACATAAGGAATAAGCCTGATTATAGAATCACTTTTCAGTCTGCTCCCTCCTTCCCAGGCTTCCTGCGGTTTTAAATGGGACGTTTTTCCTTCTCCCGCGACTTTGCCTCCCTTTCTTTCCTTTCTGTTTACGTTTCCTTCTGCGGGAATCTCGCACTGAACTTTCTCCAAAACGATCAAAAACATGAACTGCTCGGTCCCGTCACCTGTCTCAAGCCGCGATTTTAGTGATTTCCATGTGCAGAGCCTTGGGTAGAAGTTCTCCCACGCGAGATGCGGAAGGTCTCACAAAGTGTTGCTGGTTCTAATTGCGGACACTGAGGGCAGACACGGGCTCGCCGTCCCGAGTTGCTTGTGCGGATTTGTCTCGGCACATCTTGCACAAACTCTCTGAACTCTCTGGGTGCTTCTGTGTAAAGCCTCCACCTCACCCCTCTCATGTCCAAACGGCTCTTGTGTTCAAACTGGCTCGCGGAAATAAACAGAGTTTAGGTATTTTCCGTGCAACTGGTCTCGATACAAAGGAACACCCTCGGTAATGAATGAAGTGCTTGGGAAGGGCTCAGGGCCGCTGTCCAGGAAGATACTTTCACAACACACCCAGGATTTCTTTATTCTGCTTAAAGAAAAGAGTTTACACAAGTGTTACGTTTAGGTTTGGTGGTAATTTCCATTCCTGTTCTGCCATTAGGTGGTTTCCACGAGACAAACTGACGGTCGGGGACAAATTCTTAACACCGAGGCCAGATCAGGAACTACTCCTTGCTCACTGCATTCCGAAAATGGTAACCTCTTTGGTTTTCATGTGCCTTGCCACAGTATAAATGATTGGTATTCTATTATGATTTGCCTTGCCTGAAGCAATTAAAACATGTCCTTCCTGAAGATCAATTTTATTTTCATAATAAAAGTCAGAGTGTATATTATATATATATACATAGTTACATTTTTAAAGTCTTTTCTTCTTACAGTCTACTTTTACTAATCATTGTTCCACAGCCAAACACAACATCTTCTCTGGTATCAAGCCCACATACAGACTGTTCATCCAGAAGGAAGTTACGATTTAGATGGGTGAATAAACGCATATTTCCATACCAAAACCTTACAGTGAATTAGTTTATTTTCCACTGACCTGTTCTCCAATGCAGAATTTGGTGTCCATGCCCTGTTCATAGTGATGTTTCACAACAGCACACTATAATTAAGTAAACTACTTGTTCGTTTTGTTTTGTGTTGTTAATACAAAATGACAAGAGTAGATCTTTCTATTGCACTATAGCAATGCTGCCCACAGTGAAACACTTTCTTTGCAACTATAATAAAAATAGACTGTGGAGGGCAGCAAACCTCAGGCAATTACTAAGTTTTGTAATAACAAAGAATTTGAGAACCTGGATTTGATTGTTCTGTCTTTCAGGTTCTTTGTAATATTTTAATGTTTGACATAAAGAAGTCAGGACCTCATAATCAGTCTTTTTAACTGTATCTTAGCATGTCCAGGCGACACCAAAGTGCTGAGATGAAGCTGATTTGCTTGAGAGGAACCTGGATAGGCTAGAGGAATGGCACATCAGCAACCTCATGAAGTTCAATGAGGACAGATGCAGTCTTCCATCTCAGAGTGACCGGCCCCCTGGGACAATCCTGAGTGGGGTCTTTATTGACTGTCTCTGCTGGAAATGTTGGAGTGTCCTGTAGGCAGTGATTAAAGGATTTCAAGATTTCACCCCAGCAGCCGATGGCTTGGAGAAGAGAAGGCCGAGAAATGTATGTAATGTGTCAAAAGGGTGAGGCCAGGCTCTTTTCGGTGGTGCTGAGCAATAGGAAAAAGGACAATGGGCAGAAACTGATGCACAGGACATTCTACCTGAACATGAGGAAGAACTTCTTTACTGAGCACTGGGACAAGGCTGCTGAGAGAGGTTGTGGGGTCTCCTTTCCTGGAGATATTCAAAAAGTTGTCTGGACACAACCCTGGTTAACATGCTCCAGGGGACTCTGCTTGAGCCGGGAGGTTGGACCAGATGGCCACTGTGGTTCCTTCCAACCTGACCTATTCTGGGATTGTGTGAACACAGAAAATTACTGGACTGGAAGTGATTATTTCCCTTTACATGGCTCTTGTTTGCCTGCACGTGGCATACGATGTCCATTTTGGGGGTCTCCAGTAGAACAATCCTGATATGGAAAATTCCAATGAATTAAAGTAAGTTCTGCTGAGAGCACTAAGAGGAGCACTTGCCATGTGAAAGAGGCTGTGGGTCCTAGGAATTCTTCAGGCTGAATCCTTGTCAGTATGGGCCGTCTGCCAATACTGACAAGGAACTTACTGGAAAGACAGAGGCAAGATTTGTATTGAGAGAAGGACAGAAAATTTCACCTGGAGGGTAGTCAGGTCCAGAGAGGCTATGGAATCTCCCTCCATAGAGGCTTGAGTGGAAAAACCCTCAAGCAACCTGAATTTAAGAGTAGCCCTGCTCTGAGCAGGTTATTGTCCTAGATATCATCAAGAGGTCCCTTCCAACCTGAATATTTCTATGATTATATGAAATAATATAAAGTAACATTTAATTTCAGAGTTTATTTCCCCTCAGGCAGGGGTCTTCTCAGTAACAAAAGTAAACATGAATTCAAAGTCTGAATTTTCAAGGTTTGTAGAGACAGAATCAGAGAATCACTTTGTTTGGAAAAGACTTAAAATCCAGTCCAAACCATTAACCCAGCACTACCAAGTCCACCACTAAACCATGTCCCCAAGTGCCACATCTGCGTGTCTTTTAAATACCTCCAGGGATGGCAACAACTGAATCTCTGTCCAGAGTATAACATAGGCTGATGGTTACTGTAGGTGGTCCCAAGTCTGGCAAACAGATGTTCCACTGAATGCAAGTACAACTCTCCTATACAGCACCAGGATCCAAAGGACTGGTGTATGTTTGTTAGTAGCTTGCACTCCAGTCAGAATCTAGGATGCTTTGTTAGATCAAGTTGACCAATTTTATAATAAAATATAGTTGAGTGGAAAATAGAAAAAAACAAAGCCCAACACATTGCTTTACATAGGAAGCTTTTTGTAGAATCAGCACTTTACTTATCTGCATTAAGTAAACTGCATTTTTAAGTGTTGCCAGTATTCAGCTCACTCATCTGCATGTAAAAACTGCAAGGTTTCTGAAAAATACTCAGACTGCAAGTATGACAGTTAAGTTTTTCTTTACACACAGAAAAGGAAGAAGTGCCACCACATTATTGTCTTGCCTTCAGCTTTCCCTGGACTAAACAAAAAATGGAAGGTGTATAGCACTTAGCAGGACTGCACTTTTTCAGTCAATACCCAGCTGGGAACACCTCAGTCACACCACTAAAGAATGTCTCTATGAGGATATGGGAAACTTTTAGCAGGTAGCTACAGTTTCATGAAAAGTTTTCTGAAAAGCAAAAGTATGTTCAAATTTGGCAAATTAATAAGTGGAATGAGCAGACACTAATGGCATGGGGATGTGATTGAGTGTTGTAGGTTATCTACTTATAAAATACAAAGATGAGGAAGCAAAAATATTAAAGTTTACTGTTCTGTATTTTTATTCTATTTTTGAAGATTGCAAAACAAAGAGCAAGTAGCTTGCTGTACATTTCCCAGCTGTAAGCTTTGCTTCAAAAACTCTGACTCTAGCACCAACACTGTGGCCACAAGCATGCAAACACACACCCCTCCCAAAACCAGCTTTGCCTTCTGTATTGACAGTCCTATACCCCGAGTGACTGCATCTACTTATTGTCACAATCCAGCCTGTTCCCATACAATCCGGGCTTTCACCTGAAGGACAATTCCCTAAAATACATTCAGAAATGTCTAATGATGTCAGCCTTCCTTGACTACCATCCTCTCCGGTCACAGCTTGCTTTGATAACTGTCTCCAAGCCCCTTCAGCAGTGCTAACATAGAAACAGAGAACTGTGGAGGACTCAGATATCCTTCACAGGTGTGGTGATGCCAAACAAAAAAACGTCAAAAGCGTGTGTCTTCTGGATGTCGCAGAAATTACACAAACTCGGAACAGAAGGAAATGATAAAGCAAACCATGAATGTTAGAGGAAAAAAGAGAATGAGGAAAGCTCCAAAAATCCAACTTCAGCAGGATGTGTTAAGCATATATATTTAAACTGAGTCCTGAGAGAGCATGAGAGAAAGGGAATGAAAAAAAGGCAGTAAGAGATAAGAAATTGTATCAATTGAAAGGGCCACTATGAGGATGGAGACCTGAGAGTGAAGACAGATCCTGGTTTTATCTGTCTTTTGAAGAGCGGATCCCAAAATTAAACTTTTCCTTGAAATTATATTATACCGCAAGAGATTTTTAACATAAAGCACAGAAAGTATGCAACTTTCCTTGAAATGTCAATATTTATTTCTCATTATAAAAAGAGACAAATTGTGCTTTCTGTTTCAAATCTCTCTTGAGTCAGGGATCGTACATCTGAATTGCTAAAGTCAAACATTGGTTTCAATACAAGTACCTGAAGTGGAAACAGAGCGCAGGTGCAGCAGATTTACAGCTATACTCGTTCTGGGAGGCATACAATTAAAATGGTATATAAAACGAAGGAAAGAAACATTCAAACTTGTAAATATTCTTACAAAAGGACCAACAATCTGGGAAAGAAGATATCTCGGTCGTGGTTTTGACTTCTCAGAGCTTGTCAAGGTATGGAATTCTTTCCAAATGTTTGGAAATGTGAAACATAGCACAGATTTTCAGAAAATTAATCTGGATTGTCTGTTCTTGTTTCCCTTCATATCTTTACTTTCTAAGCAGACACTGTCTGTTTTTCACAACCTGCAATGTTTCAGCTTGAGATGGACTAATCCCAACCATTAATTACCATGCACTAATTGGAACCATGTGGAAGAGTGTGGATGTTCACTGCCTCCACAAAAAAGTGATTAATAACACAAAGAAGAGTACAAAGTTGCGGAAGTGTGGTTATTGTTACCTCCCCTGCTGATAGGATTGAGGTGGGTACATGGTGGGTTTGGCCATGCAAGCTTGGTCCCTTACTGTCCCTGAAAGTCCCCAAAGCCAAGCATCCCTGAAAGCAGAGATGGGGCTGAGATGGATGAACTCTGTGAGGTAGATGGCATATTCCAGACTGTTTGATCTCTGCTGGGCTGCCCTGACCTGCTTCTGTTTGGTTGGTGTAGTGAGGTTCTGGGCAATGTTCTTGTAAAATTTGAGCTGCTGGGCAAATAAAGTGTAATTTTGCTGCTTCTCTCAATTGCACTTATTTTTTGTAACACATGCCTAATTGCATTATCCAACATACATAATATCCCTTAGAACTACATAGCAACATACTGAAAGTCCAACTGTGAGCATCTGACATGATTGATGCCAGCTTGGGAAGGAGGCACAAACCTATCCCAAATTTTCAGGGATAAGTGCTAATGTGTAGCACTGATCAGGGCTTGAGATTGAGATTTGTAATTGAAAATTATTTCAGACCATCCCAGAATATGCTGTTTCTTCTTTCAGGAGTCTCCACATGATGTCTCTAAGTTACGGGATTTGAGTGCCCACTTATTTACTCCGTATGCTGCATTCTTGACATGAAACGCGAAGCTTGTGTGCGTGACTATTAAAACTGCCAAAAGCTGGGCTGTAAGTAAAAAGATTGCTGTAGCTTTAGTTTAGTTTCAAGCTGCCTGTTCTGCAAAATTACCATCTGACTTTGTGTTGGGTGGGTAACTGGCTTTGTCAGCCAAAGAGAGGAATTGGAAAATGCCGAGTTACTGGCCACGTACAAGGGCCTTGCTAAACCTAGCAGTTTTTGTAATACATCCTGGCTGATCTCAGCAGCCACACGGAGAAGGTTTGTCAGCACTGTGACATCCGTGTCTTGAGTGCTGTGAGCAGCCTGGGACACCACAATACAAGAAAGACATTAACCTATTAGAAAGTGTCCAAAGCAAGGCAACCAAAATGGTGAAGGAGTGGCTGAGGTCACTTGGTCTGGAGCCTGGAGCAGAGGAGACTGGCAGGAGACTTCATTGCAGGCTGCAACTTCCTCATGGAGGAAGAAAGGGGAGCAGGTACTGATCTCTTCTCTGTGTTGACTGAACCCGAGGGAATGGCCTAAAGTTGTGTTAGAGGAGGTTTAGACTGGATATTGGAAAAGGGTTCTTCACCCAGAGAGTGTTTGGGCACTGAACAGGCTCCCCAGGGAAGTGGTCACAGCACCAACCTGACGGAGCTCAAGAAGTGTTTGAACAACAGTCCCAGGTAGACGGTGTGACTCTTGGGGATGGTGCTGTGCAGGGCCAGGAGTAGGACTCGATGAACCTGATGGATCCCTTCCAACTCAAAATATTCGGAGATTCTCTGATTTTGTCCGTGTTCACAGCCGTGGAATTGTCTTAATTACAACGATGCTAAGAGATCAGAGCAGCAGAGACCAACCGTGTGTGCCCTCGCCAGCCTGGACCGAGCCAGGGACCGGAGTATTCACCGTAGCCAAGGCCTCGAGAGGGAACCGAGCGCTGACTGCTGATGGCGGGCCCCGTGCCCCTCAAGGCCCTGTCCAGGAACTACACCTCCCGTCGTGCAGCGCGGCCCGGCCGCCCTCCGCCTGTACTACACCTCCCGGCGTGTGGCTGCGCCCGCAAGGCACGCCGGGACGGCCCTTTCCACGTGGTGCGCTGCCCGCGGCCGGGGAGGTGCCCGCGGTTTGCGACGTCCGTTTGCGGCAGCGCGCGTGGGCGCGGCCCCGAGAGCCCGCCCGGGGACCGGCGGCGGTGCCGCTCCTGGCGCGGGGCGAAGGGAGGGAGGGAGGGAGCGCCGGGGGTTGGGGCTCGGAGCGAAGGGAGCAGCCCCGCCGCTGGATGTTCCGCGGGGCGGCGCGGGGGCCTCCTCCTCCTTCTCCTCCTCCTCCTGCTGCTGCTGCTACCGCCGCCCGGTGTGTGCGGCGGGGCGGGGCGCGGCTGCCGGGGGCGGCGGCGGCGGGTCGCGGCGGGCGCCCAAGATGGACTATGACTTCAAGGTGAAGCTGACCGGGGAGCGCGAGCGGGTAGAGGACCTCTTCGAGTACGAGGGCTGCAAGGTGGGCAGGGGCACCTACGGGCACGTCTACAAAGCCAAGCGCAAGGACGGGTGAGTGAGCCAGCGAGCGAGCGGCGCGGCTCCCCGCGGGACTCCCGGCCCGCCCGCGCCCTCCTTCCCCCGGCCGCCTTCTGGCCCACACTCGTGTGTCCGTCCCCCCCCGCTCCCCGCGTTAATGCTGTCCTTTCTCCGGCCCTGCCTGATCCCCGCCCGGCGAGCCCCGCGTTAGCCCGGCCGGCCGGCGCCTGGCTCCCCCTGGGTCGCTGCGAGCGTCCCCAGCCCCTCAGCGCTGTGCCGGAGCCGTGTTTCGGTACGGGTGGGCTTGGAGGAACAAATTTTGTGCCCCGGGAAAATCGTTCCCTTAATGGATTCTCGTTGCGAGTAAATCAGTGGCCGCTTACACTGTTCAGCCTGACCATCGGCTTCGTAGAATGGGTTTTTTGTTGTTGTTTGGTGTGGGTTTTTTAACAATGGCTTTTTTTTAATATGATTTATTACTTGTAGTCACCATTTTGGGTCGTCTCGCTGGTTGCTTCAGAAGCCAAAGTCTGCTCATGCTTTTGGGGCTTTAGAATGCTTTAAATCACCTTTTGTGCATGACCAGTTCTTGGTATAGAAGTGGGTAAATGAATCTCTTTCATAAACATTTTAAAGAAAGACCTAATGAAACTGTCATTTAGGTTTCCCTCGTTCGTGACATGGCATCACTTGCTGAACAGCGGAACAATAGGAAGTAGGGAGCAGGAGAAACAGGGGAGGCACGGGTTTTTCCTGTAGCAGGTCCTAAATTTTGAATTGCATCTAGTCTTTCTCTTAAAGTCTCACCGCAGTGGTGCTCTGTATGCTGTCATTCAAATAAGGTGCATTGAAAAAGTCTGGCTATTTTACATTGAATAAATAAACTTTTAAAGCAGGCAGTGGTCAGTCATGGCCAAAAAACGATCTGGTTGTATTTGCATAAGCTTTTGAATCGAGAAGGAAATGCTCTGGCTATTACCTAGAGAACAGTTGTAATGAAAATGGTTGCACCTCGTTTTGTCTCTGTCTTAATCATGCTGGTATTTATTAATTGCAGCACAGTTACTTCAGCCTTAGTATTGTTTGGTGGTAGAAGTTGGGTAACTACTTTTTTGCACAACTTTTATATTTGGATCCTTCCAGCTGTTCATAGGAAAAATTCTTATCTTGCCCAAATTCTTTCTATTCTGGGAGGGCAAGAGAAGAAAAAAAAAAAAAAGGTCATAAGTGCGATAAGCTGTTGCCTCAAGTCTCCTTATGCGCGGGTACCAATGCTGCTGATATAGCCAGCCCTGGTTTCTGTGCCCGTAGAGAGATCTGTAATATGAAAAATAAGTCGAAGTACCAAAAGATATGGCTACATTCTAATGTTTATGTCAGGCAGCTTTGCAGCTGTTCAGGGTGTTGGACTGCAGCAACGTGTAGGGAATTCAGCATGTCATACTGCTGAAGCATTTTTGGTGAAATCATCGTTCTGCTTGATGTTGTTTGGGAGACAGTATTTAAAAATGCTGGTGGTAATACTGTTTCGAGAAATTTCAGGGAAAAAATGGAATTGTTTGCTTTAAAAATGGGTAGTTGCTCAAATGGGGCTTTACAGTAGGATGTATATGTTTTTAAATCTTCACTCTTGTTGGTGAGTGGGGAAATCAAGGTATGGTATTTGCTTAAAGTTTTTGGGGAAAAATAAGATAAGCAATGTATATTGTCTCCTTTATTCTTTGCTTTGTTGTTAATTTAGTGCTTTGTTTCCCACCCTTTCTGTAATACTTCCCATGTGCCTTTCTGATTTCTGAAAAATTTTATATACTCTGTGTAATTGCCCTTGGATGGTCACTAAAATATGTGAAATAGAAGCATCCATAGATGCTTTTGTAGCGTGTAATATATTTGTACATATGTGATCTTAAATTACAATGGTAGAATTAGGATTGAAGGTGAAGGCTTCATTTACATCCCTTTATCCAGAGGGAATCAGTTAAATCAAAGAAACAAATAATAATACTTAGTAATAACATTTTTTGTTCCTGAAGCTGTGATAATGGATGGATGTGATGTCTTGTGGCGGGGAGTACCTGCAACAGAGTTTGGTATTTGTATATTAGTACATGCATATTTTCAAAAAATACTCTTGCATTGTTTTAGTATTCCCCAAATGGTAAGCAGGGATGGATCAATCTTTTTTTTTAGTTGTTTCTAGCATCTACACAGCTCAAACCTTTTTTATATTTCCCTTGAGCTTACAAGCATTCTTTAAACTTTGTTACATGATTCTAATTCTTAATTTAAATAGCAAAAATATTCTAAGATCTGCATGGTAATTTTTAGAGTACTTTGAAGAGTGGGCTGCATGACTGCAAATATTTTATGAACAGTATTGGTTCAGCTTTTTCTTAAATGACATCTTTTACTGAAGAATGACTAAAAGATAGAAGGATCACAAGAAAGAACTGAATCTTAGTAATTCGGTTTGTGCAAATGTATCTTCTAAGGCCCTCGGTGATAAAAATCCAGTTCAAGAATACTAGGACCAGTGTCTGTAGTACAATTGCAGTCTTCACCTCCTTTTTTTAAATTTTTTTTTTACTGCTTTACAGGTTTTACAGCTGCCTCTGAGGTGCAGTAAGGCAATTGAAAACTAGATAGCAGCTGTGTATCCTAGTCCTAGGAAGTTAATTGCATCACTGGAACTACACAGGAATGTTTTGGAGGACAATCTTTCAGGAATCTTGATGGAGTGAGAATCCTTCTGATGAAGGAGAGATATCCTGTAGTATGTGCATTGGTGGCCAGATGGGGGTGTAACCAGGATTTCTTTCATGCCTTGCACCAAGAAAAAGCCAGTTGAGCCCTGCAGTGCCCTTTGCCACAAGGTGAGGCTTGGGGTCTCTCCTGGTCTGTCTCAGAGGATCACCAGGTACAGCTCCATGGAGGTTTCTCACATATTAACTGCTAAACTTGACCCAATTGAACACCAAATCAGCTGAGTGATGGTGTCAGGCGGCATAATTGAGCTCTGTCTGGTGCACTGCCTGCAGCAAAACGGTATTCTGAAGTTTTTATTTTAATCTCTTTTATTTTAAGTTTGTGGTCTATGTGGTTGAATCTTCCTGGCTTTTTATTGCATGGTGGTGTCTTTTTCATCAGTGCAGTACCTGCAGTGGGCTCTAAAACCTGCTTAGAACAAAGTCTGTGAATTGATGGGGTTTATTTTTATAGCAGAAAGGTGTATAGAGAAGCATTTGACTCTAATGGGGTTTATTTTTATAGCAGAAAGGTGTACAAGAAGGCATTTGACTCTAATGGCATATGCTGAGAAGGGAACACAGGCATGGCATGTTGAGCATCAGTCTTCAGATAAAGGAATTGTTGCTCATCTCTAGTGTTTGTAGGATAATTTACTTTCTTTTTTTTTTTTTTTTTTTTTTTTTTTTTTTTTTTTTTTTGGTCCAGAAAATGTCAGTTAATTCCTGCATGAAAGTTGCCTTATGTGCTGTTTGGGTGCTCCCTCAGAGCTGCTCAACCCAGAGAACTATTAAACCTACCTATTTGACTTATGCTGGACTCGGAAAATATGCCAGCAGTTTTTGTTTGGTGAACTGACGTGCAGGTCTATTGTTTTTTTCTTTTTTTCTCTGCAGCTCATTAGGAGCTGAGGGCCAGTAACCAGCAGACTGAGGTGGCAGGACACAGGGGTCTCTTGTGCAAGCCTGGCTGCCCAGCTTGTGCAGCATAGTGGGTACAGCCTGCCTTGGGACTGACACTGAGCACATGGTCATGTCAAAGCAGTGTGCCCAGGTTTGCTGGGATTGGTCTTCCACTGCTTTCTTTGCTCTCCTCTCCCTTTTTATGATACAACTACAGTCAGAAATCTGAGAGAAGCCTATTCTGTGGGCCAAGGCTGACTGTTTCAGTGGCAGTTTGGAGTGTTTCCAAATAATAATTTTTCCTGTTTATCAGATATGGTTTGGATGAGAAAGAATAAGGAACTATTGAATGTCCCTGTTAGGCAGTATCTAACTTTTTAATTACAACAGCAAAAAAATTATATAATTGAGGGTCTTGAACTGTAGAAATGTCCCCTGGTGCTTTATTGAAAGCTTTCCTAATCTCTTGGAAAGAGACTTGGGTGGTGAGGCTGAAGGTGGGAAACCAACACTAAGCAAACTAGTCCTCTCCTAGTTGTTGTCAGGAATTGTGAGAAGTGATGTTGGTCCCAAATGCAAGTGGAATTGGATTTTTTTTGTTGTTGTTTTTGTAATTTCAGCTCTTACAGTTGTGTGTTGGAAGTATTGCTGTAGGTGGGAGAACAGATTGTTTTAATTTGAACCTATTGACACATTGTAATTGGTGTTACGAAAGTACATCTTGCATGCTTCAAGCTCTCAAATCTAGTCTACCTTCCCCCCCCCCCCCCCCCTTGAGGATCTGTATGAGTTGTGAAAGAAGCAGAATGGTGGACATCTAGTAGATGTCCAGTAAGTTATTGGGTTGTGTAATCTCTAATATGCCACGTCGTAGTTCTACCTACCATTTAAAAGGATATTGCAAGAATTTTGATTCTCTCTCAAGAACTCTTATATAAAGAGAAACTGAAGGGATGAGGAGTATTTGGAAAATAGAGAAGGCAGAACTGTTTAAGTTAGGTAAAATAATGAATGGATTGGGTAATGTGCAAGATTCTTGTGCTATTCTTGTTTTACAGCATTTGAAGATGGACGACCTGGAATGTTTTTGGAAAACATAAAGAAAATATTTTAATGCATTGTAGGTAAACTGCATAACCTGTTGTCAAAGGGAAAAGATAAGCACATAGTGTCTGTTCTGTAACGTTGTCAAAAACAATCACTTCTGACTGTTGTAACTGTAGAAGTTGAGCTGCTTGCTTAGAGATCAGGCCAAGCTCTGTAATGCATGCGGAAGAGCCTGCTTTTGTTTACTTCAGGAATTCTGAGTTTTGGTGGTTGTTTCTGCTTTTCTTTTTTTTTTTTTTTTTTTTTTTTTTCCTAAACCACTTTCTGGCCCTTCATAAGATGGTTAGCAGATTAATTCCAGTTTGTCTGTGTTTGTGGGTGTGTATTGATTGAGATATACCAGATAAGTAATTGCTTACTTCGCCAAGGTCTATATCAAACTGATATTTAGTGAGTGGTACATAGCATTTTGGAGTGCCACAAGTAGAGCTAATGAGTCAAAATTTTACTTGGTGAGAAGTGGAACAGCAGGGCTGGACTTGGAGTTTTTTGATTGCTTCTGTATGGAGCCTTTACAGGAGTTGTATCATGAAAGTCATGCTATTAGTTTTCACTATAAATTTCCAGACAATTCTTGTCTTCTCAGTGGTGATTTTGTTGTTGTTTTTGGCTGAATGTTTGTGTGTTGATTTCAACTGTTTTGACCCGAAGCAGTTGGTGGAGATTGCAGGCAGATGGTGAGAGCTGCAGAGCTGGCATGCAAGCCTTTGGCTTCTGACTCCTGTCAACAATGGTGTGGAATTTCTAAATGCCACAAACTTTATTTATGTATGTAATATGTGGTATTATCTTCTTAAACTATATGCCCTGAGTCTCTTTTGGATCCTTCACCATAGTAGTTACAAAGTTCCTAATTAAACTGTATCTACATAATGAGGTAGGCATGCCGTATTGCATAAAGTCTTGTGCTCTTACATTTTTCTGGTCAACCACTCTTTTAACTGTCTTCCATCTTCTTCCTTCCCTTCTCAACTGGTTGCATGGCTCCAGGCTTAATAGGTTTTTAAGGTCATGTGGTTGAGAGTGTCCTGCTATGGCCTTTGGACCTTATTTGGTGTGATCTTTTGTTATCTTGTCACAGATGTGTTGATTTATTTTCATACCCTGCAGCGAGGGTGAGTTAGTGTTTCATTCCTACCTGAAGCCTATGACAAGTATAAAGAAGAGGCTATGAAAGTAGTGTTGCAAAACAACAGAGAAAAACACTAAAGGTCTCCATGTACTTTGGTTCTGGACTTACAAATTGCAGTAATATATAAATACTGGGGGCATGGACTGCTGTACACAATTTCCCATTAGAGAATAGGGGATCGTTTTTGAGGGTGCTGATTATACACCTGAGCATGAGCATGCTATCAGAGAACACTGCTTTTGACCAAATGACAATGAAGTAGTATGTTCACTCTAGATGTTGTGTGTTCTTTGATTTTTCTGTTTTAAAAGTATTTTCAAAGGTTTTGTATTTTTTGGTTGTTAAAAATAACCAAGCATAAAATAGTGGCAATGTCATTTATTACCACTGAAATCTGAAGAGCTGTAATTTGCAAACTTCTGTAGCAGAAACTGAAAAATTTCTTGATTCTTACAAATAGACTCTTAGTCTGGCTGAAGGTAGAGCGGCTTGAGTTTGTGTATGGCAAGGCTGTACTCCAGCAGTGTGCAGCAACAACCAACATGCCAATGCACTTGACAGGACCTACAAATTACAGATATGTCCATTTTGCTATTAAAAGGTGATTGTTGTGCCACTGTATCAAGCTGGTTCTAAAAATCTGGCTCTTTATTGAACTTTATTGACTTATCAGCCATTCACTGGTGCGCCTGAAGTACTCATAGAAGCAGATATTTCTGAATAGCCAGTTAATACAGAGGTGCTTCTGACTTTCACCAGAATAATATTCCATGGACAAGTAGCAGAACAATGGAAAACAGGACATGAATTGCAAAGGTCTGGGTAGTAGCACCTTCTAACAAAATACTGATTTGTTTCAGTTATTTTTTTGTTCACCTATCAACTTTCTTTGAAACAGAATTCTTTCTCCTATGGATCCTTATCCATATGGAATTGTGGTTACCTGGGGTGGAGACTGAGTGGCTGTGTTTAGGTGAACTGAGGATGTGAGGCAGTGCACAGACTGCTGTTGTGGACTGTGGCTTCCCACCTCTGCTGTGGTTAGTACTGTCATATACAGCTCTGGTTCCAGAATGGTGTAATTGCCTTTCATTTTTTTTAATTTAGATTTAAACATAAAATTTGTTTAGTGAGGATAGGAAAGCAAGGTTATGAGTGTTGGTCCTAACAACTGGCAAACCAGTATCATTTTTTAGCAGAAGTCATGGGCTCCAGCCCCAAAATGGGATACTTCATGCATCTCACAGAATATCCTTTGTTCTGTGCTGGCCAAGAGTGCTGTCTTTGGTCTGTGCCATTTGCCTGGTGTGCTGTTTGTTGTTGTCTTACAGTAAAATGTTTGCCACGTCTAGTTTTTTGCCATGCAGCCTGTTTTTGGAGGTTGCCTCTGGCTCTTAGTTCCAGAGGATAAGCCTTTAATTTTGAAGTGTGTTATTAATCTGAGTTTTTCGATAGGAGTCTCTAATAGGAGTGATAGGTAGAATTCTTTGGTTTCCTTTCATGGCTGCCTTGGAAGCGCAAAAATGTGGTAATTATTTGTTGCAGTGGTACTGTTATGGAGTACTGCTGATTAGGGGTGGGTGAAGTGAGGATCATATATAATTGCATGGTCCAGTAGTATACTTCTTGGGAAGTATAAAAAAAATCATTAAAATTTTTAGAATTTTTTAATGGTTTTGGTCGCAGGCAGACATTTGAAGTTTCCCAAGTAGTTCTGTTCCTTCTAGGCTTCTACAGACATAAGAAAACTCCTGATTTATGGTAGGCTCATTTAGGTTAAGGTGTGTGTTTGGTACACTGAAAAATGCATTGTGAAGGAGTAGGAGATGAACCTGGAGCTAAACTGGTCTTCGGGAGAAGGTCAAAGCAGAGGTGGAGGTGGCAGGGAGCCTCTCCAGGGTTCAGGAGCTCAGAGCTTGGGCATTGTACCGCTGCATGGGAGGTCATCTTCTTGTACAGCTAGTGGACTGTGACAGTGTTGTGTTAACAAATGCTCTGAAGACAGGAAGAAAAATGGAATTGCAACTTCCCTGGGTCTGATCAGTGACCACTGTGGAGCTGGATTGGGTTTCTGTCTCAGAGGATGAATAGGGTGGGAGAGGTGAGTCAGGGCCCTAGGGTCTCCTGGCCCAGGATGACAAACAGTGCAGCTCTGGTTTCCAGTACTGAGTTTTTAGAATCTGAATAGAAATTACAGAAAACGCCCTAGCCTTGGCCTAGAAGGAGCCCCTTAGATTTGACATCTGAAATCAGCAATAAAATGGTAGAATTAAGGAAGGACCTAATTTTGTGCATTTGAAGGAAAGTACTTGGAAAACAAAAGTTCAGGTGGATAAGCAAGTGATGAGTACTCAGTGGGCAGATAGTTGGCAGTGCAGTAGTAGTTCTTCAGTCAGCAGGTTGAAAGGAGATTTTGAGCAAGTGTTTCCTCATATGTGGTGATTTTCTTTTTTTTGCAGGATTAAAAAAAAAAAAACAAAACAGGGGTGGCATCTCCCTTGCATTGAGGGATGAGTCTGCTGGAGTTCTAACACCTTTCATGCTTCTGCAGAACGTTTATTGGCCTTTGCAGATTCTGAAAGAATAACCCGTAGCAGATGAATATCCAGATATATTTCCTAACATTTTTGTTGATTTTTAAGCAAAACTCTTTGTGGTCTCTGCATGTGATAATGGTTCTGTGGAAAATACAGCTTTCAAGTACTTCTCCAAAACCATCAGGGCATTTCTTAACCATAAGCTACATACTAATAACCTCTGTGTTTCTAAAACTGCTAAAACCCCAAAGAATTTGGTGTCTGTAAAGAGCCCTTCCATTAAGATACTTGAGGTACTAGCTGCTTTCGAAATACTGGAAAATTGATGATGGACTTGCAGCCTTGCTGTCTTAAATTCACACAGTGCTAGTTCTGGTTGCGGCTTTTATCTTGCACAATATATATGTGATGGCATTTATGAAACCTGATTTATTTGTTCTCCTCCCCAAGGGTGTTTGCTTTATTGTGGAATTATCCACTGGCTAAATTCAAGTTCAGATTGGAAGTATACTTGCGGCTAGGGTTGCCTCCTAGGGTGAGGTAAGTAATCTCTTGTACCGAGGTAATAATCTGCATGTCTTCTGACAGTCTGCTGCCATGAAGAATCTTAGATATGTTCAGCTCAAATTATTTAGGGTTAAAATATTTCGTTCTTTGGACGTTTCTTGGGGGAAGAGGAACTGCCAGATCTTAAACATTTGAAATACAACAAGCGGGCCTGTGCGGAAGGGAAGCATTCAGAATTCTCATTTTGGATCTGAATATGAAGATTATGTTTAATCACTGTGTAACTGGCTCTCTTTCTTTTATGCTTGTTTAAAATATTAACAAAGCCAGCAGTTTTGCAATACTGTAAAATACTCAGTTCTGGATTGTGCCTTTATGTAGATGATGATAATCAGTTCATCCTCCTCTCTTAATTTAAGTCTTGGAATTGTTCTTTAAGGTTCAAAACAGCTAAAATGTATCTAAGCTTGTTCAAGTAAAGTAATGAAGCTGAAGCAGGAGCATCAAGATACTTTGCTGCCGAATAAAAGGCTTGCTTTTCTTTGTTAGCCTTCTACTGTAAAGCAGTCCTGAGTTTAGAATAGAGAAGCCTGTGTTGTGTGAGTGGATGGGAATAAAGTTTCAGTTTCAGGCTTCATCCCACCAGTGCTGTACCTCTCATGCTCTTCTCCCCCCACCGTCCCCCATCTTTTCTTTGTGAGCTTGGCAAGTAATGCTGCGTGTTACTGCTACGTGCGGGCTGATAACCATTCAGGAGGGTTTTGTGTTCTGGCTGGCTAGCCTGCTGTTCTCTCTTGTCTCCTCCAAGGCTCAACAAATGGTTTCTGAGACCTTGTCAAGCCCCATAATAGCACATGTGGGATTACAGCCCTAGCTTTATTCATAGTTACAATTTTTTGTTAGGCTACTTGTGAATGAATTGCTAACTTCTGTGTATTGAGGCTTCCCATTTGAGAGATAGCTGCTTGAATTTGGCAATCACTAGATGATCTTAAGGATCCCTCCAACACCAACCGTTCTATGATTACATGAATAAATATATTAAATTTTATATAGAAGCATATGAAATCCTTAGTAGCTTATATAGGAAAGGTGCTGGAAGGACCATTTAATATTCTGCCTTTTTTTTAATGGAGAATTCTACTGGTATTGCCCTATTGCATATTTTTTTTGTATATCCTAGTGAAAAGCTGACCTAATCATAGCAATATTTGGATGCCAAAAAGTGCTTGTAAAATTTTATGTGATACTCAAGCAAAAAGATACTGCTGTTCAGAAAACAGTTTCTATTCAACAGTGTCTTAACAACCTTGAGTGTTAAGTGGTAGTATGGCAAAGCATATTGTGCAGTCAGTTTAGAATTTGCAGGAAAAGAACTGTATAAGCCATGATTAAATCTGCAGATACTTTTTAAAGGACAAAATGTTCGAGAGAACATAATGATTTTCTCAACTACAGATGCTAGCCTAAACATCAAAAATTTAAATTATCCTTGAAAAAAATGCATGTTTTGTGAACAGACAAGAACACAACTAAAGGTCACTGAAACAATCTGCCTGTTTTTCTGGGAAAGCTCTGCTGTGTGCTTGTAACACCTTGCATACAAGATGTTGACATTTGAATAAAGGACACTTGAGAGTTGCATTAAAAATGAAGACTCAATTCATTACTGTCTGTGTGAAAAATAAGTGCAGGCTGAGAACTTGAAATACAAAAGGATCTAAATTGCAGCAAACTCTTGATTCCACTTTGTGTTTCTGGCCAAGAAATGTTTTCTGTGAGGCATAGCCTTACCCTGTGAGTGGGGAGCCCTAACTGCTGATGTACTCGCAATTATAGTTTGCATTCAGATAACTGGATAATCTCACAAGCCTTGGAAAGTCAGGTTTCATCAACTGTTTTCTCACAGAACTTCTGTGCAAGGTATGGAGCTTAATCAAAGCAACTGGAGTAAGCTTTACCTGGAGGGACTTGAGGACAGCAAGGCAGCAAACTTGTCCCTGACTGTAATTTGAATCTTATCTAACTTTTTGTACTTGAACAGCTTGGCTTTCAAAATCTCTCATTTCTTTTTGGGTGAACATCAATCCTATTTAAGCGGGCTTGAACAAAACGACCCCTCACAAGTAAATGTGCTAACAGTGCTGTTCACTGTTACATTGGTTCCATTTTATAAAAGCCCAACTGGAAGCTTATGTGACTCTGCCAGATGAGTGTCAGATACCAAAAGACCAGCTATTGGGAAAGCTCTGTGGGTAGAATGTAGGGGCGGGGGAGCAGTATCATTAGGACTGCAATTACATCTGCCCGACTTGTTTGCCTGGGCTGTGCTGTGTTGAATCAGTGAGGCTACAAAGCAGAGAATACAGCAATGAACACCTTGTTAGCATCGTTCAGTTTAGGTGGGTGCGTTTGGTCAGGGAGGAATGCCAAGACAAAACTTCCTGGTAGTGAGTAGTTACTTAGTGAAACAGGTAGTCAGGGCATGCACAGAGGGAGAATCAACTTGGGACCTGGCCTACTGTAAAGTGGAAGAGTAGATTCAAACCTGTACTGCTGAGGGCTGTCTGTGACAGACGTGGTTTGTTCTTTGCTCCTGGCAAATGCTGAATCTGTACAGAGTTAAAAACAAAACAAAACACACAAACCTCTCCCCTGCTTGAAGTACCACTTCAGTTAAAAAAGGAAATATGAGGGGTGGTGATGGGAGGAGATGGCCTCTCAAAGTTAAGGGAGCCAAGACGGTGAAATGTTGCAGGCTGCCTGGGAGCAGTTTCTTTGGTGGGCTCTCGGTGAGTGAGGGTGAGTAGGTTCTCTAAACCCATCAGTTACAAAAATGTGACATGCTGAAATAGTAGAATAAAGGATGCCCTTGGGAGTGAGGATATATTCTTTGAAAAATTGTCTTCTGTGAAAGATTAAAAAAGAAATAGGAGCTAAGTGAATGTAGACATTATAAAAGAACTTAAAGGATTGGCAGCGAAGACAGTGATGGAGGGATCTGTCTCAAACTTAAGTGTTCATGAAGTGAAGAGCAGTCAGTTGTCAAGATGAGATATCTTTGCACATCAGAAAGAGCAAATTTCTAACCAGGAGGTGTAGCCCTGTGCTTTAAATTGTCCCAGGTATGAAAGACTGGAAGGGGATAGTGTGAGATCAGTCTTTAAAAGCACTTTCTGGAAAAGTGGGAAATACTAATTGGTAAGGTAAGCCAAAAGCAGAGATTGTGGACCCATGAAAGGTGCTGAGATGAAGAGAAAAGAGTCTTACAAAACACATTCAGCACTTGGTAAGTCTATTAAAATCTGTCAGTGGGGTTAATATACAGGCTAAAGGCAGTGGAGTTGATGTAATCTTAACTATATTCCCAAAAGGCATTCTGTTAAGTTTCCTACCAGAGACTAAAGCTGACTTTAGAGATGTCCTTGTCTAGATGGAGAAGTTAGAGATGTAAAATAATGATGAGAGGTCATTAGTGGTATCTCTTAGGAATCAGTGCTGCTCAGATTTTTGTTTGGAAATCACTTGTCATAAATAATTGGGGAGAAGCTTTGCTGATGGGTGTTACTTGGGTTAGTGAAAGCAAGGACTGATCATGGGGGCTCTACCCTAAATATCACATTCTTCCAATAGCACATTGTACTTCATGTGGAGCTGCTTGTTTGGGAAAATGGTTCTTTCTTTACACACACAAGTTTATTATTGTTTAAGAAAACAGTTGTGGAGTTTATAATGACACTTGCATGAAAGTGCCAGTTTAATGCAAACAATTGCTAAAAACCGGAGAGAATCACAGAACCTACTAGCAATGGAGTGGAGCACAAAGCACAGTGCCATTGTTGCTGTAAGTCTTATTTTCAGTATTGCATGTGTTTTTAATTCCTTAATCACAGAACCAACAGCAATACTCAGGAATGTGGAGCAGTGTCTGTGTGAAAACTTCAGTCATTCCCATAGACAAGGACTCTTCTGTCTGTGAGAGCAAGGGACAGGCAAACTCTCTAAAATCTTGAGTGTCATTGAGAAGATAAGAAATAGTTGTTTAGTGACTGGATACATTTCTCAAAGAGAATTCTATTAAGGGCAAATAAATCAGCAAATAAAATCTGTAGACTTGTAGCTCCTGCAGTAGTAAGTTTGTGACTGTGAGGCAAAGTTGTGTCTTTAAAGACTTACGGGTTTTTTTTTTTTAAGCAACAAATACGTTGCTTCTTCCATGTAAACCAAATAATGTCACAGATTTCACTACTGAAGAAAAATGAACCAAAAATAGAACTTACCCAATGAAATTACCTTTTTCTGGAGTAGACCTGTGCTTTAGCCCAGTTTGTTGTTGATGCTTTGAAGTGCTGTGCACTCGTTATGCAGCTTCTAGTTTCTGAAGTGATAGAGATACTGAGGTGACTTAAGAGCAATATGAGAAAGGAAGGAAAGTGCAGATGAATTACAAGCAATCTTTTCCTTTAGAGATAATTTGTGTAGGCACTTCTTGTTTTGTTTCCTATAAAAGTACTGGTAAGACTGCCATGACCTTTAGCAAAGCACCATGGAGCTTTGATTCTGGAGTAGGGGTTTGCTGCCCATCAGCTAATCTTATAGGAATGATCTTTATAATTGTGTGGGTTTAAAACCTAGACTTTAGGCTGGCTGTCAAATTACAGTTCTGTGTATTAAGAGAGGAAAAGATAATCAAATCCTAGGGATTCACTCCTCTGTGGAGATTCTGTGCTGGAGCTTATTATGGCTAGGGGCAAGATTGGTTTTTTGGGGGTTCTTCTTTCTTGATTTTTTTTTTTTCTGTTTTTTGAATTATGGACAGCTGTCACACTTGGACATGAAATAAAGGTGCTTGACTCCAGTTCAAAGGAGAAGAAAATCAGAAGGCTTTATTGTCTAATTTTTAGTACCTTTTATAAGGTGTTCCGATACAGACTTAACATGATTGGTAAACAGGAACAACACCTCTCTAGTTCCATTGGTGGAATAAGAGAAACACAATCAGCCCAGCTGTACAGATTTATTTTGAGAACATAAGTTATTTACAGAAATTGTTCTTGAAAGAAAAACTCTGCCAAGGAATCTTCCCTTGGGAAGAAGTCGGCCACTGGCAGGCTGAAAACCTTTCAGACTCAGAAATATCAGGCCCACAGACAGCCATACTTCCTACAGTTTTGCCACCACTCGAAAGCAGGGTGTTGAGTGGTATCTTGTTTTTTCTCCTCCATCTCCATCTCTCTCCTCTACTTGTTCCTTTACTGTCTTTTGTTCTTACCACATACTTTACTAGTGCTTGTTGTGATACTCCTCATACGCTGCTGTAAACTGACAGAATTAGTTAACTCACGTTAGTTAACTTACTTAACATGAGTTAACTTCTTTTGTAGAAGTAGATAACTCTTAGGAAAATGCAGGAGGTGAATCATGTAATGGAGTGTGGCACAGATGAGAGCTGGCATAAAGGGAGGGGATTTTTTGGCTGGGAGCAGCAAGGCAGAGATACTGAGAGAAGACTTTCCTTTTGACAGCAGCAAATTCTTAGATCAGAAGAACCACATGTACTGTGAATTTACTTGGTTGCTTTGAACTTCCTGCCAAACTACATGTTGTGGCAAAAGTTGTTAATTAAAAAAAAAAAAAAATCTAAGAACAAAAGGAAAAAAGTGAATTAGTAATTGCCATTTACCACATCAGACGTCTCAAAAGCGCTTGTGTTTATTGGCTTGCTGTTGATGGTTTTTCTTCCAGCTTTGGAAATTGCTTTTTCTTTACCTGCTAAAAGCTCTGATTATTGGAGGATTTATTTTGAAGTAGGAATTATTCTCAGCATGAGCCTTGCTATCTGATAAAAATAATGATGCTGTTCTGGCCCAGTGATCTTGCCATGTCCTCCTAAGTATTTTGGGAATGGAAAAAATATTGATGCCTTAGCTAGACCTTTAATAAATTCAGATCTGTTAATGCATTTTCCCCTGGATGAATTTCTTTGTGTTAGCACTGTGGTGAGTAATATGGGCTTTTATTTTCACATGACATCTTGCAATATTAGATCCAAGTCCATGAAACCAGCTTCAGTGAAAAACTGTGCACCTTATATGCTTCCATCCTTATGTAAAGGTTTTTCTTTTTGCCTTTTTTAAAGCACACAATGTCTAAAATTGCATATTAAAGTGTTAATAAAACTCAGTTGTTCTGAAGCATTACTTTTCTTTTGGGATAAGCTATATGGCGGGGCAGCAGGGGTCTAATAGTAACAATGAAGAGCACAAACTGTCTTTTCTTCCCTGCTTTTGCCTATGCTGTCTTTTGCCTCTGCTTTTTCTGTGCATCATGTACATGTCTTCAAAAGGGGAAAAATCCGTTGCCCTAGAGAGAAGTCTATTTTTTTTTCTTCTGCTAGATTGTTTAATGTTTACATTTTTAATATGATCTTTCTGAGACCTTAAGTTAAATTTTTAATTGAGGTAGAACTTACTGACAAACTTGCAGGATATTCACTGCCTAGCATTAAGACATATATTTTTGTTACGTCTCCGGAAAAGAAGAAGAGAAAGGAGAGAACAGCAGGGTAATTTAAATAAAATATTAAGTTTCTGTCAATTTTTTTTGAGTTTTGCAATGTGCTGCATTGTTTGGAGGCTCCATTCAGCTCTAGTGGATTCTAGACAGTTGACCACCACTGTTTGTTTGTTTGTTGTTTTGGTTTTTGTTTGTTTTTGACATGCTTCCTTGCTCTTTTTTTTTGTGTATGTGTATCTCACATTTGAAGTAGAAGAAGTAAATAACAGAACTTTATTTCTGTAGAAATAGGGAAGCAGTCTGAAATATCCCCTTGGGAGTGAGTACTCCTGAAAGTGTGTGACATTGTAAAGAGGTCCTGAAGCTGGCATCTGTATTAGAATGTGCGAGAGATGCTGCTTTTAGTGGCAAGGACAAATATGTAAGAAATCACGCTATTTTATGAACTGAATTTATTCTCATCTACAGACTAACTAGTACAAGCTGCACTTTATTCCCTTCTCTTCCTGGAAAGAGATGTTCCTTTATTCTTGTGTTCTCTTTGCAGGTAACTTTGTAGAGGAGAGAAGAGTTGTAAACTCCTCTTAGTTGAAATGTGTAAAAAAGTAGTTCAGATTCACAGATTTTCTGGCTGGGTTGTATTATTTATAATCCTTTCTCACATATTAATACGTAAGAGGCTTTCATGACAAAATCTGGGATTTTATCTCATTTTTGGCAGATTTCTTCCTTGAAAGGAACAAGCTAGAATTTATGATGGGATAAACTTTAAGCTGGTTGTAAATACATTTAAATACTCTGGGCTTGAATAAATCTGAACTTTTAAAAATAGTCATGCTTTGGTTATGTAGTACACAGTTCATAATAGAGAAGATAATGTTAACCTATTTCCTGTAAGTTTAATGCATGTTAATAGAACTACTGCATTTTTCAAAATGTTTTAAGTTCAGTCAAATGATGAAGCAGTAATTTGAGCTAATGTTTATTTTCTCATTTGGTTTGGTCCAGCTTATTTTAGCTAGTTGAACTGAAATGTGCTCACAAGACAAAACCCATGACTGGTCCTTGTAAAATTAAGTATTTGTAAAATAATCAACTTTTGGAAATTTGTATTCATAATATGCATAGAGCATCAGTAGAAGTAAAACAACTTCCAAGTCTTTCTTAAACTTCTATAAAAGAAGATAATTTTAGTTCAGACTGTTTCCATATTTTGAAAAATATATGGTGTTAGCTATGGTGAACTTTTCCAGTAATCATAATTACTTCTGCAGGGGGTGCTGCACTTAGCTGCAGCCTTCTGGCAAATGTGGATGTACTGCATTCAGTTGATGTGGAAAAAAAGTCCTGATTAGAAGATAATCTAACTTCATCTTAAGTGTGGACAGGAACTGCTGTACTTCTCCTATGTCTCCTTTTTGTTTTTAGATAGCTCTAGTGTTATCTGAACATTCAGCAGGCCACTTCAATGTACTAATTGAATGGAAAGTGTACCAGAGAAAAATATGGAAATAGCTTTCTGAATAATCTCAGAGCAAGCCCTGAACAAGCTCATCTCCATCAGAAAATGAATGCCTGAGCTCTAATGCAAAAGACATGGATTGTGTGTGGATGAAGATGGGGTTGTTTCAGCAACAACCCATTGACTCAAAGTAGGCAAAACATCTTGGTATTTTTCAGTTCTTTTTGTCAACATAATTGGAAAACATTTTGATATATGAAAACCAGAAGGTTTTGTAAAAAGAATATTACAAGAAGATGAAGTGGTTATCATTGAATCACTGTTAGCTCAGATGTTTTTGAGAGAATGATTTATAAGATTTTGTTCTTTATTTTAGGATTATCTGAAGGGTCAGTGATGAAACTTATTGTGCATGCTAATTAGTTTGACGAAAGTTTTGACCTAAATGTGTTTCTGGGAAGTCAGGTGCTTATAGTGTGACTTCTCAGCTGTTGTACCCAGTAGCTAGTGTCCATTCTTTCCTGTACATTTTATTTTCTGCTGATGCACATAATTTTTGCTATTTGACTGTTACCCTCTATCCTCACAGAACTGTTACATCTCGTTCTGCAGAGTTACCTGCTCAGCGTTGCGCATTGAAATGCATGCAGTGATAACTGCTGGGTTCCATACATTTAAATGTTTTTATAATTTGAAACTTCGCGTTCTCAGCTGTTGTGACAATAACCCTTAGTAAATTTAAATTTTACTGCATTCTTCAGTTATGAAGGCAGTTTATGTGCTATTTGAGGATTACCCCAGCAGCTCAGCCCCACGCAGCCGCTTGCTAGCCAGGCTGTCTAATTTGTCTCTGTATGTATGATTAGATTGTGTCACAAGCATTGCTGTCGTCAAGATAACATCCAGTGCTTTTTCACTGCCCATAGGGCTGTTTCTCTCATTGTACAGGACACTCAGGTTGGTGAGACACAACTTATCCTCGGAAAATCCTTGCTAGTTGTTCCCAGTCATTTATTTTCTTTTATGGGCCTGAAAATAACTTCCAAGCAGAGTTTGCTATATAATCTTTTCATAGACTGACATTAGGCTGATTGTCCTATAATATCACTGAACCTTTTTGCCCTTCTCAAAGAGGGCCCTGATATTTGCCCTTTTCCAATGATCAGGAATCTGCCAGTGTGCACTGTGACCTTTTGCAGATGACGCAGTGGCTTTGCAGTGACATTTGCCAGCACTGTTAAGCACCCTTGAATGCAACCCACCTGGTCACAGGGACTTGAGTGTGTCCAATTTGTTGACATCATCCCTAATTTGGTTTTCCTCTACTTCCTTTCACCAGAACTGTGCCAGTAGTGTTGGGAATGTGTAGTTGTGAAAGTGTACTGTGATGTGAAAACCAATGCCAAGAATGCAGTGAGAATGTACTGAGAAGCTGAGCTTCTAGTGTCCTTTGCCCCTGGGTTCTCCAACACACTGGGTTGGTAGTTAAAGAGTACAAAATGCTAAACAAGTAGAATTCCTGGTATAAACAACTTATTCTGCAAGAATAAGCAAGATTATTTGGTGCCACAAATGTGGTGTTGGAAGAGGAAACAGATAATTCTATTCACACAAGTCATCATTTGAATGAGTACCAAGTCTCTCCTCATCTTGCTGCGCTTTCTAGAAAATTATGTGCTCTTATGGTTTGTATTGAAATGTTTGCTGTGGTTATATCATGGGCATTCAGTATAAAAATATTAAACATTTCAGTTTCAAAAACTGCGTTTGTGCATTTATACACTTCCCAAGAACTGAACTATTACTTCCTGTAGACTTCATTGGATCTCTTGTATGACTAGGGTGATTTTAATTTCTTTAAAAACAAAACCAAAAATTACCACTGCTGTGACTTGGCAGAAGAGGCAGGGAATGATGCCACAAAACGAAAATGCCAAGTCTTCTAAATGTCATGCTTTGCTGTTGTGTTTGATTTTCATATTTTAACATGTAGTAATAAAAAAAACCAAACATGTTTTATTAGTAGACTT
Organism: Phylloscopus collybita; assembly: GCA_027886175.1. NCBI lineage: Eukaryota > Metazoa > Chordata > Aves > Passeriformes > Phylloscopidae > Phylloscopus > Phylloscopus collybita. The sequence continues at coordinate 9,820,859 of JAJNNQ010000007.1, forward strand.
ATCTTTCATTATCAGGTTTTTTTATTTCTTAAGGAATAAGAGGCATAAACAGTTAAGAGATTCCTTAGTGTTTTCTTTAGAAGAGATACTGCATTTATAGTTCCCTTTGGTAGTTGAAAACTTGTCTACTTCCCTCAAATGTTTAACTGCAGTCAGATTTTACATCTTCTTTATAGACAAAAGGAATCCTACATTGTGACCTGTTAATTTTGAATTTGAGGTTTTTAACTATGATGTAAATTTAGAATGATCATCACTGATTTAAAGACTTTGGTACTTTATTCTGCTATATTTACTACTCAGATGGATTTTGAACTCTTCTGATGATCCGAATAAAGGGTGTATTGTAGTGTTGTGTCAATACATTTCTACAATATTTTTTGTACGTGAGATGAAATAACCTTTTTTTTTTTTAATCTGCCTTTTATGTAATAGGCCTTCTTTTCTTTGCTTATCTACAGATTTTTTTAGGATTTTTTTTTTCTCCCAGAGGCTGAATATTTCTTACGATGCTGTTTTACTTCGAAATTCAGTAGAACATAAAAAAACTACAATGTTTAGAAGCAGCATTATAATAAAAGCTTGAGACTCTTAAAGATGGCAATTTTTTGGTTTAGTTTATACAGGCTGTAAGAGCAACACCTTTTATACTTTTTAATGGTAATTTAGTAGGTTTTTTTTGTTGTCATTAAATCTACTGGAAGTGGTGTTGCGAGTAACCATTTTTTTCAAGTTTACATCTCTGATGTTAGTGTTTTCTCTCAGAGGATTTTCCACAAGGTTATGTGGTTTGCTCCTGACTACAGTAAGTACTGCTGTTGTCAGCAGTGGGTACAAAGTGAGTTTTCTTATTCTTGCTGCTCTCATGCCGCCTGTTAGTACTGGGGAGCACCACAGAGTTGAAGATACCGGCCTACTGAAGTGCAGGAAAGTAAGAATAAATTGATATGAAAATAAGTTTGCAGATTGACCAGCTTTTCTAAGCCTATTGGTAGATGGAGGAGCTGCTGAAGTTACTTAATGTTTAATTCCAGGCAGCAGGGAAAGAGAACAGATTTTCCCAACATGAGCTCTCTGTTAGAAGGAAGAAATTTAGTTGAATTGAGTCTTACTATGCCCTTAAAATGCAGCCTGCTGAGTGGCCCATTTTGTTACTCACAGTTGGCTGTGGAAGATGTTTATAAACAGGAGTTTTTTCCTTTTTTTTTTCTTTTTACTTACTGTGGGCTTGTTTTTTTTTCTGTTTTGTTTTTGAATATCATTATTTTCAAACATCTTTCTTTTCAGAGAAGGAAATTGCTCATGTCCAAAATCATGGAGAAGCCTTGGGCTGCATTATGATTCTAAACTGACTATTGGCAAAATATTTTCTTAAATTTTGTAAAATAAGCTTGGTTGTTGTGTTTGGCACTCCTACAAACTCTTACCACTCCCTTTGAAAAGTATTCCTCCAATTCCCTTGTCTCCCAAAGAATTACATTAGGTTTTACAAAGAAAATGTCACGCTTAAAGGTAGCAGTAGGATATTCCTACTCCTGGAAATGGAAAAGCTGGTACTTGTGGTGTAGTGGAGTAACCATGGTGTTTTAGCAGCCTCAGCTTACAACAGATGTTAGGAGTGGGTTAGGAATTGGTTTGTTACTTTGTATCTCAACTGTGCCAGCACAGTTCAGAGAACTTAAGTCTGAGAAGCCTTTGGTTATTTTTTTCTTCATTCTGGAGGAGAGTGGTGCTAAAAATTGTGGTACATCCCTAAACTCAATTTATTTTCCTTCTTTTTGCCATGCTTATATTTCTTCTAGACTGTGTTGGTTGGCTGAGGACCCAGCAGAGGCCACTTGGTCTGGGTTCCCTCATGCAGCACCTGGGCAGAGCGAAGCCAGGGAATGGTTCATTCCCCACAGCCCTGGGTCACTGTAAGGGCAGAGCAAAACTGGGCTTTGAAGCTCTGGTTTTCAGCTCTTAAAATGGCCTTTAATATGAGAAGATTAATTTTCAGACACTTCATCCATTGCTTTGAGGAGACCAGATGCTGTGTTCTTTAAGCCACCCTGTTGAATTTCAGCATTAAAGCCCTGATTGTGAAAGAGTTAACATACACAGCTGAAAGAGTGTTCTTCCAGTTTTGTTCTAGGAAACAGCCGAGGGTTTTTTGGTTTTTTTTCCTAAAAATTTCCAGAGAAGGTCTGCCATCTGGTATGGAAAATTTTACTCCAGATTAAATTTGGCAAAAATTTGACCAATTAAAAATAGTTGTACCATCTTACATGTATGGCAGGCTCCATTGTAGACTGTGCTACCAGAAGTGCTTGTAGTATCACCAGATTTATGGTAGTATCTCATGTTAATACTGACTTGTCCTTTAAATACCTTGAAATCCAAGTAGATAAACAGCAGGGCAATGAGAGGAACCTTTAGTCTGATCCATTTTTCTTCCTGTTCTGTCAGTGGTAATGCTTGTAACAGTAGCAGCTGTGTGGTAGCGCTTCTCCTGAGATAGAGATCTCTCCAAACACCTCAAAACCAAGTAGATGAGCATGTAGGGCAATGAGAGTAATATAAAGTCCAATTTGTTCTGCTTTGTATTTCTATTGAGTAACAGCTGGATGGCCAGCCATTGCTAGCTGAGGCAAATAGAGGATAAAACTGTTGTTGGCTGAGAAAAATTTCCTCTTTTTCTGTCAGTAGCATTGGAAATGTCTGTGCTGTAAAGCAGCTTGGGGTCATTTATGTTCAGAAGCTGCTCATGGACTGCTCCATAACTTCCTTATCCACCATGTGTTTGTGTTAAATTTCATCTCAAAATCAAATTACCAAAGATCATCAAAAGATCAAATAGTGTAATTTGATCGTAAATCTGTTTATGTTTTTGATCACTGTAATATTCTTACATTGTGAGTTACACGGTTCAATTATGTGCTTAGTGTGAAAATGGTTTCTTAATTTTGGGCTTCATGCAACTTGTTTTCATCTGAGTTATGTAGAGGTGTGTACTCTGGGAGATTGTGTAGCACCTTGTTTTGGCCACCTAACAATTTGTGCTCAGCATTGTCTCTTTCTCTTCCAGGCAAGTTTTAGGGTTTCATTACATGGAGACTTCTCTTAATGCCTTCTATCGTTGCCTTCCCTATTATATTTTTCCTTTTTTGTGTCAAATGCTGTGTATTTTCTTGTCTTTTATCTTGTTGCATCAGTGTAATTGGCCCCTTACTGAAATCTTCTCTTGTCTGCTTGCTGTTTGTTCTTTTTCCTCATTATCTGTGTTCAGATTTTGTCCATTAATTTCCCACTTTTTTCTCCCTTCCCTAGGTGGTGATGAATAGGGAAAAGTGTGTGTTTTGGGTAGGAATAAAGCAGTTCAGAGTTTTACAGATGGTGAGAGCTGGAAGAAACAAGTGGATTTGTTCCCAATTCTTAGCTACAGCTTAGTTTTATTTGCCTTAAGGATGGTTGGATTTTATTTTTTTAGGGTGGCTCTTCACAGCTGTGAAAGCTGGATTCATTAAAAATGAATAAAGCTTCTTATGTAACCTGGAGGTTTGAGGCTATACAAGTGGTCCAGATATTGAAGGCAATACTGTAAAGTATCATGCCCTCCAGGAGTACTGTGGATGCCTGCCCACAAGTGGGAAGGACAGGCACTTCATCTCTTAAAAGTTTTGAGTCTTTGAGCCTGAGAATGAGCAAGAGTTCAGTATCTTCTTTTGCTGCAGTGTATCTCCCTGATTTTGCTTTTGGTAGCTGGAGTTACTAATGGGCTTGCATTTTAGATGAGTGACTCTAAGGTATGTACTGGTTGAAGTACAGGGAGGTCACGGTATTGTTTTTAAGTGTTATGTAGGACCTGAAGGGGCCTTCAGGTTCATCCAGTTCTAGCTCCCCTGTCAGGGACAGGGACACCTTCCACTGGAATCCACTTCTGGATTCTTCAGATTGCTCTGACATCTGGTGGCGGTTCTTTATTAACCTTGGCAGTTTCATTACCTTGGTAGGAATAAAATTTTAAGGTCCGGTTTGGTACCTAGGGGAAAGAAAAGATGCTTTAATGTGATGTGAGTTCTAGGCTGCTCAAGAATTCATTGAAATATGGGTGAGACTTACTGTGTCCTAGAGTAATACCTTTATATGAGGAAAAAGCCCTAGCTAGGCTTGTTTCTAGTATGTGCTAATTGCTTTGCTTTGTTTTCTTTCTAATAAGAGAAGGAAGAAATAGAAGAAGTGTTAATCATTGCATTCAGAAAATAAAGTTTTTAAATAATCTCAATCTAATGAGAGGATACTTACATTTTAACTCCATCAAGGTGTTGTGGCTGGCGTACAGTTTAGCTGGATATCCACATATTTAACTAGTAAAGAATGAAAAGAAAATAAGATTCATAATTTGTATTAATTAGAAACTGATCTCTGAATTGTACTGAAGTGCTCACTTTGAATTTACAGTGCAATTAAAAAAAAAAAAAAAAACCAAAAACCAAACTTCTTTTTCTCTTCACAGGAAAGATGATAAAGATTACGCTTTAAAACAGATAGAAGGTACTGGAATTTCCATGTCTGCATGCAGAGAAATAGCAGTAAGTAACAGTTCTTTTTGCTAGCAAACAAACTTACTAGAAGTATTAATTTACATGCATGCTGGGTTTTGTCTGCTCAATCATGTTATTCTACTATGGGTGCTATATTTTTATCATAGGGGTGTAAAGTAAGTACAGATCTCATGGAAGATTTTATGTACCTGTTATGTTTGCTGTCTAAAATTGACAGTGTTTTTATGTTGCAATTTACTGTCTATCTCAGGGCAGATTATATTTAAATGCAGCAGTCTAAAACCATGATTGGTGTTAGTGACTTAAATTACACATTTGGTCTGAGTTTAATATTGTACTTCAGTTCTTTTCCTAAAGAAATGAGTTCTTACTGGCTTACAATGATTAAGACGTTTTAACTTCTGTTTAAGTGAAGATTTCAAGCTAAGCTGAGACTGTTGTTGCCTTGCAGGATGCAATACAGCCATGAGTGCTATTCAAACATTTTCTTTAGTTTTTCAGGTTTGTATTTGTGTATTTCATGTTGTTAGAAACTAGTGAATAATGTAGTCTAGTTATAATTTGTGAGAAGCTGGTGAAGAAACAGTGGAAAAACTGGTACTATGAAGCTTACCTGTAGTACGTTCTTATGTTTTACTGCTGCTTTGGTTCGTTGTTCTTTAAATGTTTCAAATGAAATTGCTTACTAAAAGGAAATGCACATAACTTAAGGGTGTGTGTAGAAAGGGAATAGTTTATTTGAAGTCCATATTCCTCGAGTGTAAAACTTCACCCTGAATTTCATTTTCATTGACTAAAGTGAGTACTAGGCTTCCCCACTTAGTCAAATTCCAGTTGGCTTAGTGATATTAAAAACATTAGTCCTTAAACTGAGGTGAAAAAGAAGCATGAAGAATATTCTTTAGGAGATGCTCTTTTTGTCCAATGGTGAAAGCTGAGCCCTCAGCTATTGTAGATGCCCACTCTGAACTAAAGGAGCAGAAAACAGGGTCTTAAATTTTATTGCTTTCAACCACTTGGGCACAAGTTTTCCAAATACTGTGACTCCGGCTGAATGCTTTTAGGAAATGTCAACTACCAAACCATTTCAGAGGGATTTGGGAAAAGTTGTTGTCTTTCTGCAGTGATTTACCTAAAAAGATGTGGAAAGTTTGTCCTGCTTGAACTTGGCAGGAGAGGTCTGGCTGCTGTTAGGGTGGTGTCTCTGATGCGTGTATGATCCTAACTCAATTTCTGTGCATTATTGGCATCGTTAACTTGGCTGACAGGCAGGAAGGATTTGGGCTCATTCCTCTTGGGCAGCAAGGTCCCCAGTATTGATGGAAAAGGAGCGAGCGGCAGAAGTGCTTTCTCCATGCTCTGAGCTGCTGCAGCATGTCTCTTTAGAAGAGAGCAGCAGTACAACTTGGGGTCCACGTGGGTTGGGGTTGGTGAGGGAGGGAGGGAACACAGTGTAAATACCAAAGATGCCAAGAAAGCAGGTATTGAGAGCAAAGAGGGTGTGGAGCCCGATAGAAGGCGAAACCTGAAGCAGTATTTCTTGAACTATAGTTGACTTTGCTTCTGGTTATGTTTCCAGGCTTGTGACTTCTAATACTGTGGTTGAATTTTCCTGCAGTTGAATTAATAATTCACCATGGACTTCTGGGTTTGAATTTGTTTCTTGCCATTCTTTTGATGTTGCTGTTTGAAGTGAACAGGAGAATTTTTTTCCCCGGAATGGTGTTGTTTATTTTAATTCTAAATAGATTTAAATATATTTTTTCTACCCTTCTATCAATTAATAATGTAAAAGGAGCAAAATGGAACCTCCTATGTAAAGGAGGTTCATCAATTATTATTGATGATAATAATTATACTGTTTATATTGATGATGTGAGTATAGGTAACATATGTGAAAATGCTGAGTTAACCAGCAGTGTTGTACCCTGTAGTCTGTACATATAACTAATAAAATTACTTGTTGTACTTAAAAAGTCAAGGCTGCGTGCCAGACTTTGCTAGTGTTCCGGACTACCCAAATAAATGCATTTGAAGAGTGTGGTGGTGTTAAGAGGAACGAGGATGATTTGGTTTGCAAATGAGCCATATCCATTTCATTTTCTCTGGAGAGCTGAGGCTTGTATATTCTACTCTGTGACAATCTGGGAAGAATGTAGTTTGATATAAATCACAGTGAAACTCTTGTTTTTACAGCTCTGCTGTGGCTTTTGTCTTATGATGACTAACTTCAGTTTTGGAGTATTGAGTAACTTTTATATTTAAAAATGCCCATAACATCTTTTAAGACATGTGTTTGATGCAGACACCTGAGTTGGAGAACAGTGTAAGAAAAATAAAGTAACTATTGAAATTCATCAGTTACAGGGAAAGGTTTGAACTAGGTTAGAGATCCGATTTCAGATGGCTGAATCAGTTATGGGATGAGGTCAGTCTATAACTCAGTTTAAGTAATTGATTTGTTTGGGGTTTTTTTCTTCAATCATTTGAACTTTGATTTTCTTCAACCATTTGTTTACTTGGTAAACAGTTATTCTGCTAATTGAATTAATATGTTTCATATCAAGCTAGTTGAAGAGTTATATTTTTCCTTATCTTTGCCCCATTCATCCACCATGGTAAACGTTTGTGACTCCTACCTCTTTCAGAACCTTAACTGACTGTTGGGCTGCTCATATCTTGTTCTCTGCACATCTGTGTGCTGCCTGCTATGCTGGGTATCTGTTTTGTGATTTGCAATTTCACTTCTGAGAATTTAAGCAGGCACTAAAAGCTGCATGTTCAGCATGCCAAGAGTTGAATTTGTGGTAGATGGGAGAGCAGAGAGGTAGAACGGTGAGAAGATTTGTATAAAAATATGCAGAATGTACAAGCCCAAATGATTGATTCCTCATCTTCTGATTTAATCATGTGGAAGAAAGTCATTAAAGTCTATCCACCTGGAATAGTGCAGCAAATGCTATTTCACAGTTCGCAAAGCCAGAGAAATCTTCAAGGCTGTAGAAAGCTGAAGTAGTTAACCAGGCTTTAAATAGAGCTTCAGGAGTTTGGCTTGGACAGTTTTCTATACAGAAGTCCCAGGTTTTGAAGCAACCAGGTGACTTGCTGACATGTTTTGTGTTGATCAGCATTTTTCATTCGGTTCTAGCAGGTTTACGAATACTTTGCTTGCATATGCTTCCTTTGGCTAGTGAGGAGTTGCTTAGGTCGAGGTTTTGTTTGGGGTTTTTGTTTTGTTTTGTATTTTTCTTTTTACCAGTTTTCCATGTAATTACTTTTTTGGTGCCTGGTTAGGTCAACAGAAATATCTGATGGCATTAATTTTTGTCTTGCCTCTGAAGAGGAAGTGCTGGGTGTTGTAGCAGCAGTTTGTGTATGTTAAAACAGCCTTAGGGCTGCCAGAGATGGAACAGAAAACTACAGAACAATAAGCAGCTGGCTTCTCTGGTTATTCTCACTCTTTAGGTCTGCCTCGGAGGCATTCCTAGGATCTTATGTTTCCTGTTAAAACAAGTGCAGGCTGTTATCACAAAAGATGTCCTCTGTGTTGGATCTAGTGATAGTGTGACTGTTGGACGTTCATCTTCGCCAAAGGGCAAAAGAGCAATTTTTTTAGTTTTGTGAAGTGAGTAAGCAGAGTTGAACCATCCTTTGGATGTGCTGTTACTTAACAGAGCTCCTGTGAAAGGGAGAGCCTCTGCAGCAGGCCTGCTCATGTCTGCACTGTCCCCTTGGCTTTCACCTGGGCTGGAGGGTGGCAGAGGTAGAGACAGAAGCACAGCAGCAGGCCCGGCCCCCATGGCATGAAAGAAAGAAGCTGCTGTTGGTGAGTGGTCTTGCCTGAGTTGACCTTGGTAGAGGAGGCTCCTCAAGAGAGTAATTGTTCCTTCTCACACACTGGGCCTTCCATGCCCTGGGTGACAACAGCATCACCACGTGATTATCACGTCTCTTTCCTCTGCCAGTGGAAGGGATGGAAGAAGGGTGTAAGGGCTTTTTCATAGCCAGTCTGAGGATGACTGATCTCTGCAGTCATCCTCAGCAGCCAGAGGGACCCCATGAGGAAGAAGCCAAAACTGGGTGACACCAGGATTTACCCTCTTCAACACCTTCCTTAGTAAGGAACAAATAAGTCTCCCAAGTGAGCTTTCCTGAAGAGATCCTGAACCAGCTGTGTGACAATGAACAAAAGTTGGGTGTAGGTTCCTCAGGTTATGGGGGCCACCATGTCCCCTCCATGTTAACTGTGAAAGCAGTTTTCCACAAGAAGGACCAAACACAGAAATCCCTTAGGTGTGGGCATGTCTCCTCATGTCGAGGACATGTTACGGTTTCTTGGCAATCTTTCCATGTAATGAAAGGTGACAAAGTGCTGAGGAATACACGTTTGCCTGTTTTTGGCATGTGTAATGACTCTCAAATGCTTTAGTTTAATACTAACATGGTATGTAAAATATCAGTTGTGACTGAGTACTTTACCAAGCTAACATTAGTGATCTCAAGACAGAATTCTTGAGAAATTTTGTGTAAATGGAGTGTAGCACTGTTTTTAGTTCTGTGACAGTGAGACAAAGATGCTGACTAAATGTTGTAATTAGAATCCTTAGGAATCATAATGTTTTCTGTGAACAGCAGAGTTTGTTCAAGCTTGACATCCAGTGTCTGTCTTATCCCTTCTTCACCCACCTCCTTACTTTGAGAGAACATTTAGTAACACCTCTTTTAATACTTTGAGTGTGTTTGGAATTAGAAGGTGCTAATAAATATTGACTTGCATGTGACCTCACATAAGACTCATTTATTTTAGAAACTGCAGAAGGTAAAAAGAAATAGGGTTTTTTTTCCTCTTGACGTGTTGTGTTGTCAGGCTTCTTTTTTGCACATTTAGGACTTCAAAAAAATCAGAAGAATAAAATATACAACTTTGTGAATTTGTTGCTTTGTCTGAAGAACTGGAGCTTCAAAAATGTGTTGTCAGCTTCATAATAAATTCTTAGAGTGAGCAGTATTATAACTTTGTGTTACAATGCCTTTGTAAGCTTTTATTTGAACACTTCTGAACAGAAAACGGCTTGTACTTTCAGCAGGTATTCTGTTCTTTTTTAGTACTGTAGAATGTTTGACTCATGAGAATATAAAACTAAAATTGTATTTACACTGAAGCAAACAGATCTTGAATCTGATGCATAGGAGCTAAGCCAGCCTGGGATTTGAGCAGCTGTATAATAAATTTGGGGGTTAGTTTATATAACGAGCTTAAAGTACTTGAGTCAAGCTCCACCATTTCATAGGAAACTAAGAATAGTGATTGGAAACTTTTTAACAAATGTTTGTGGCTTAGAATTGGGTGACATCTCTGGAGTCATCGTACTCTACTCTTGCTCTTGCAGACAAGCAAAAGGTACTTAAAATTTAGCAAGCTACAAGTTAAACTTGAAAGGAGATCTCTAAAGGCAGTTTCTGAGTCTCATTCTAGTAATGAGTCTATGAACATTATTCAGCCTTTAAGCTAAAATTAATCATGACTAATTCATACCCATTTGTACTTATCATAATATTGTCAGTTAGTTAAAATATCTCTTCTCTTCTGCTCTCTCTCATTTTAAAGAGAGAGAGACACTTTCTTCTCTGCTTGTTTTGGCAGGCTATAAGCATTTTGGCTTGGCATGCTGATTTTCTTTGAGCAGTAGGCTCTCCCTTCCTGTGGATATAGGCTTGGGCTTTCTTTGCCCTGTTGCAGTTGAAATTAATCTTTCCTGAATGGGCCAGAATTCTGCATAGTGTTTCAGGTAATGTCTTATTGCTGCCTGTACTCATCTGTTGTAGCAGTAATTCCACTGGCACCTTACTTGTTACAGGATGAGTAAAATTTGTCATTGTCCTTCCAGTCTGAAAGTTGCCTTTCTGCAGTAACTGCAATCTGCTTTGTGTTCCAAGCAAACATTTGCTTGCCCATTTTTCCATTGCAAGGCCATGGCAGGTCTGTTAATGTATGATTGCTTGTTTTTGGATCCCTTGGTGAAACTGATGTGAGCCTTTTTGAAGCATGAGCTGATGATTAGAGTTGGAATTTATGCCATCAAACTAACCATGTAATGCAATAATGACTTTTGTTTAAATCAGTGTTTGGTTGATAGTGCCAATGGCTTTGTGTATAGCCAGTTTTCTGCCTGTCCTAGGGCGTGGGAGAAGTGCTGCATGGCCCTCAAAGGAAGGTGGTCAGAGCAAGAAGCTGCTTTTTATAAAATAGCTGATGTCCTGACATAAGTGAAACTCCTTCTGGACCAGGTTACCTGGCAAATTGCTCTAACAATTGTGCTCCGTTATAGGATTTTGGAATCATTTAGTTTTGGAAAGACCTGTATCATCAAGTCCAACCATTCACCAAGCACTGCCAAGCCCAGCACTAAATCATGTCCTTCAGTAACAACATATCTGCATGTCTTTTAAATACCTCCAGGGATGGCAACACAACCACTTTCCTGGGCGTCCTGTTCCAGTCCCTGACAAGCATTTTGGTGAAATAATTTTCCTGATAAGTGATCGTGTGCAACTTGAATTACAGAAGTAAGCATGGTAGTATTGTGAGGCTACATTTTGCTGGTTAACATTCCCTGTGGACCACAAAGGTTAGCAAGCATCAAGAGCAGGGGTGAAATGACATTTGTAGCAGAGGTACGAATCCTCACTTACGTGAAGAGTGCTGTGTCTTGGCTTGGTGAAAAGTGCGGTAGTTGTGGAGAGCTTTACGGGAAGTGTGGGAATATCACCGGAGGAAGCAGGTTATGTTCATAAAAAATTGTGCTGATTTCAGCTCATATTTTATGTGGAAGATAATTGTTGTTACTGCGAGAAAAGATTGGCCTAAGTCATGCTGCAGTTTTCCTGGTGCCCTTATTGCTGTTCTTGATTATTTAATAACATCCTGTTTTATTTCACTTTTTCCTTGTTCCTGAAGTAATTTAACAATTTTATGCATCATTGGGACATGTTGATTTACTGTCCCTCAGCTGCCCCGTGGCTGTGTGGAATGAGTATTTCTTCATTTCAAAAGGGAGATGGAGGGACGCGAGTGTGAGCCCAGGACACAGGGATGCTGTTTCCCTTGCTGGATCTGGAGCTGTATGAAAACAAGGGCAAGACCAGCCACGGACAAACATGGGCATGTAAACCAGATGTATTGGCACCTTTGTCATTTTGATGATTTCTGTTTCTTTGCCAGGTCTGTTGGGTCGCCCTTTCTTTATAAGGGGGTACCCAGACTAACTAATATAAGAGAAACATTTCTGGTGGAGGAAATAGATTTGAATCATCGTGTGTTACGCAAATGAAAAAGAAGGCCATTTACTGAGAACCAAACGTAATTTGTGTCTGCTTTCTCTTTGTGTTCTACAGAACTGAGCTAGGATAGACAGAAGCAGTTAGATACAAAGTCATTAGGCCAAAAAATAGCCTTTATCATTAGCAGGCATACTGATAATCAAAGCATGTTTCTTACAGTCTACTTTGTCTGAACTGTCTTTGTTTGAACTCTGTCAGCTGCTGGACACAAGTCATCTTGTGGGAGAGGCATGTGGTTTATGGGCTAGAGAGACCTGGTTCATGGAGACTGAGGTTGCTGAAAATGCTCTTTACAGCCCATGTGATGTGTTATCATCTGCATGAGCTCTTTCAGATTCTTCAGACAGTGTTTATATTTGTAACTGTGAGTGTTTCAGCCTTTCCAAGACAATGATTCAGGAATCATCTGTCACCACTGCAGCAATCATTTCCTTATTCTGATGGTTTTGCTGATGTATGTTAGCCATCCTATTCACTGGGTTGCTTGTGGTTGTCTGGCTTTAACTGAACCCATCAGGTTTTTTAAGCAAACGGAAAGAATGTGGATTTAACAGGTATTCAGCACAAAAGGCGAAGGCAGAAACCAGCAAGAATGATAAACTGAGTATACAGATGCACAAACAGTACCAGGTGCTGTCAGTGACACTAACAAAGGCCAGAACTCCCAACACAGCAGTGATGGGCTGCAAAAGGAACTTCTCATGTGTGTTCTTGAAGATTATCAGCTGGGACTGTTAAGAAGGAGAGCAAGTTGCTATGGCATTTTTAGGAGGATAGTGGGGCTTTTGGGTATTTGAGTGGATTGCTGGGAAGTTTAGAGGAAAAGTGAAACGCAGGAAGGGGAATGATCAAGGTCGAGTGGGAGGAAGAAAGCAACAAATACTGTAAATCTCAAAGTCTGCAAAGACTACCTTAGAATAAACAAGAGAGAACTCTGTGTTGCCTCACTACATAGACAGGGAATCCTTCTGCTTCATTACTTAAAAGTTTCTCATATTTGTATTCAGCTTTGGTGATAGGTTTTCTGTATTCTCCAAGCTGAATCACATTTCATGTGAGAAGGTTGGATTTTTTTAGGTAGGTGATAGCAACTACCTCAGGAATAAGGAGTAGGAGAGACTTAAAACGGGATCAGAAAGGAAAAAAGGGAACATTACATTATTTTTTAGAGCTCTGACTAGTATCTGCGTCTTTCATCAAGGTGTAGTTGGTTGTATCTGATACAGATGTGTCCATTAGGTCACAAGAAACAAAGTATTTTGGTATGGACACATAGTTGCTGAACTGTCATGTAATTTTCTGGTACAGTTAATTAAAATTTAGCATAATGTTAATATGTGAATTTATGCTGATTAAAGAAAAATTATTTTGTTAAGGACTGGCACAGTATATTCTTAAACCCTGCAACATCATTCACCATTGAGAGGCTGGTCTTTGGTGCTGTGCCTGTCTAGCACGCAGTTAATCTTCTCCACATCAGCCTATGTGGTGGAGTGTGTTGGATTTGTGACTAAAGGAGTGTTGAGAAGCCAGCAGTGCTTTGGCTATTGCTTACAGTGTTCAGGCTGTTTCCCATTCCTGCCTCTTCTCCCTTTGGAGGGGTAGCTTTTGCAGGGAGCCTGGCTGGGCATCAGTCTTGGGAGAAGTTTTACATGATTGCCTTTACATTGCTTCCGTTGTTTTTGTTGTGGTTATGGTATTTAATTCCTCTTTCTTTCACTTACTAAACTGTCTTACCTCACTCACAAATTTTCTTGCATATTTGTTCTTCATGTCTGACTGAGAGAGGTGAGCAAGTGGCTCTATAGAGTTTAGCTTCTGGCTGGGGTTAAATTACCACAGGCAATCCCGACCTGTAATTGATAAAAGAGTGCAATTAAGCATTTCTTGGCTTTTCCCATACTGATCTTAATTTTTCTAGGAATCACAGGCATTTAAAGAATTCCATACTTCTTGTGGATCCTGCCTTAAAGTACTTCAATGTAGTGCTTTTACAAATCTTAGAGTTTTACCATGCTGAAACTACAGCATTGCATTGATTTCTATTGCTGCTTTGTCTCCTCTACACTATCTCCCTGTTTGATCTTATACTTGAGGTAAAAATCTCTATGAGCTATAGGTTCTTTTTTCCAAGAAATGTCACACTGAAGACTGGTCAGTGAGTCATAATGCAAGTCTCAAATGAAAAAGGAAAGAAGGAAACAAACACACATATATATATTTCCAATTTACTATCTCAGTAGCAGCTAAAATTTTAGCACTTGTGACAAAGGTATAAATAGAAAGGAATGAGTTTTTTTTCCTCTGTTATGTAGTAAAAAAATTATATTTTATTGAAAATAGATTGTCTCAGAACTAAATTCTGTATTTAAAGAGTAGTTTAATTTTCTGTTGGCATTTTTTTTGGAGAAAAAGCTCTAATCATTCCTTTTAATAAAAAAAAATGTTATCAATTTTGGCACACTGAACTGGCAGGAAATTGACTAGTTTTTGCATAGTCACAACCACATTTGCTTAGATAAAGCTTTTGTTTCTTTCTTAGCAATTGAATGAGTTACAGTATGATTGTAACATGACCAGTAGAGCTCAAACTGATGCTGTCTGCATTCAGTTGTTGTGCTGTATCTCATCTATGTTTTCCTTTTGGTGGGGTTCAGACTGTATTTTCTGAAGCAGCTGAGCTGGTTTAATGGCTCACTGCTGCTGAAAGAAGTTCCAGGTGGGTCCCTTTGCTAGGGCTGTCTCTGCTGTTAGTACCCTGATTTGTTTCAGCTCAAGAGCTCTGTACTTTTCACCAGCCTTTGTGCATCCAGAATAGTTTTCTCTTGAACTGGGTGCTGTTTTATGCGTGGTTTCTTTGAATGTACTAACTGGTGTAATCTGTGTTGTGGCAAGAGGCTGGACCCTCTTCTGTAGAGAGTGGTGACCTTGTAAATCTGCAGGGTCCACCTTACAGACCACATCTTGGTTCAGCTGACTGCATGGACAGGCTGTGTGTGCATCAGCCATCCCAATCAGTCTCAAATGACTGCAAGCAAAATGCAGTGTTTTCAGAGAATTGGGAGTGAGGAGAAAATGAGTTACCCCAAATGGGACTGTTGAAGATTATAGCCTATGCAAAAGGACAGATGCCACAGCTGGCTGTTTGCAGAGTCATCTTGGTCCTGGATAATAATGAGGTTTGCATAGAGCTGAGCTTTTAGAAAATTTGAAACTAATGACTGGTTCTTTCATGAAAAAAAAAGGGTTTTCTATGGCTTGCAGATTTCAACTTGATTGTTTGTGTTTTAGGTATCCCAGCTCTGGATGTATGGATATAACTGTTGTGGGCTTTTTCTTTTGCAGTTGCTGCGGGAGCTCAAGCATCCAAATGTCATTTCTCTGCAAAAGGTGTTCCTTTCTCATGCTGACAGGAAAGTTTGGCTTCTCTTTGACTACGCTGAGCATGACCTCTGGGTAAGGTGAATTGTTTGTAGGTAACAGGCTTAGAGCAAGAGGACAGGATCAGGGGAGACACATCATTTTTAAACACAGCACAGCTGCTTACTCCTTGTTTGTTGGAAGCATTTCAGTACTAAAGGAAAAGCAATGGAAAATGTTAAGTAAACACACCACACAGTTAACCTGTGATCTCTTTAAGAAGATAAACTGCAAAAAATCTGCAGAAATGAGCTCTCAGTAGCTAGAAGTCTACTTAAGTGTAGATATAAACCCCTTTTACAGCTGAAGTAGGCTGCAGGAGAATGTACTGATTATGCAGGTGAATTCCCTTTGAAAAATGATGAATTTCTTTTCTGAATAGGACAGTTCAGAGTTTTAGTTTGATTGTCATCTGTGAATACATGAAATTAGACTAGTGACACTGCATGTTTAATTCATACATTTCAGTGGGAAAAATTTTTCTCAACTTGTCTGCAGAAATTCCATGTATTTGGGATGAAGTCTATTTATTCCTAATTGCAAGATACAGCTTTAAAATATAAACCTGTTGGAGGCAAACTAAATTTCTTTTGATTATTCCTCAACTCAATATTTTTAAGTTTAATATCCGTTTGGAGTACTTAAAAAAATGAAGTAACATGGCAAAAAGTTAAAAATACTATGCAGCCTTGACTTCCCTGGAAAAAGGTGTGTGTGCCTCAGATTAGTGATGACATAAATTTGGAACATTGCTCTCAATGCTACAAATGCTAACCTCAAAAGATGCTAAGATTTGCATCCAAGAGTGCAAAAGAAACAATTTGTAATAGGGTGGAAATTTTTATGGCTGTGTACATGTGAGAATTGCACAATACGAATCATGAGTTGTTTTTTCATCAGCATGTCACTTAGCAAACCAAAGTAAAACTAACTTCTTTTGAAAATAGCGTTCCTTATGGTTTAGAATTATTCAGTAGCATTTGCCTGAAAACCAGTGTGTCGGTTTTCTTTCCCCTAAGCTTAAAGAAAGATATTTTCTTACAGTTAAATGTCTCAGAAGTTCTGATATTTGGTATTGAGGTTTTGTTACCAAAATAAAATTAGAGACATAGAAGTTAGCAAACAGCCAAAATGCTGAGACATTCTTAAAGCTGATAAACAGAAACAACAACATCTTGAGGAAATGGAGTGCAGTCAGTTTGTTTTTTATTTTAATATGATGGAAAAATAAGAACACTCTTTTTTTCACTACTCCCCCCATATTTATGATATGCTAAACTACAGAGGTCTAGAAATGTTGGAGGGGTTTTTTGTTTCAAAATGTGCTACAAGGGGTGTATATATATATATATATATATATACACACACGGGTGTTATTACTGTGACTTGTCCTTGTTTGTATTTATACATTTCTGCAGAAATCTGCTAATGAGTCACTGGTTTGGATGTAAGTTACTTAGGAATGACACTCAATTTTGACCTTTATGCTTACATGCGTATACCTGTATGAACTTCAGAATTCCCCAGCTGCACCATCTCCTGGTTGTTCAGTGTATTTAGATGTGAGAGGCTTGGTTGTAGTGACTGGGTTGTGCCTCAGAGAGCCAGCTATGGATCAAGTGCTCCAGCACTGTGTGTATTTAGCACAGCAGGTTTAAAGTAAGGCTGGGAAAGGGCCGGATAATACAGAGTGTATTAGAGCAGGAAAAGAAGTCTAGGACAACCATCTGTTGTTCTGCCTGTCTCTGAAGATTCACTTCTCTCTGTCCAGTGTATGAAAATAACATTTGTTTTGGAGTTGGTGGAAGTGAGAGGTGAGAGGAGGTGAATCTTTTGGCTCAGGGTGAGGGATGCTTGTGCCATGTGGCATTTGGCTGACAGTGCAGGGACCTTTTCATCAAGGCTTCATTGCTCTGTGCATCTCCATTTTTACCGTTGTCAGGGCAGAAATGTGCCTGCTCTTCACAGGGAAGCCAAGCTTGCTGCCTGAACCAATGGAGCGCAGGCTGTATGGAGCTGGGCTGCAGCAGGAGAGGAAAAGCAGTTTCTCAAAGGGTGTTAGTTAGTTGGGTTAGCTAATTGGCACCTGGAATATGAGGGGTCATGAACGTAGGAAGAGCCACATGATAGAGGTGTGGTGCTAGATTTTGGTAGACAAGATCTGGGCTGTTTTGATGATCACACAAGTGCAAGCCATTACAGAAAAAAAAGTGTGAATGCATTAAGGAGTTTGTTCTGGAAATTGCCTCTGTGTTTGAAGGAGACAAACATGGAAATGGTTACCATGACTATGGCACACCTTGCTGTTGAACTTCGTGACACCTGGGATTCAAGTGCTAAGACAACACATCCTGTTGGGCTCCTCCTTGGTGCCAGACATCACTGCTTGTGTCTAAACTTAGAATTGCTAAAGGTTCTTTTTCTGTGTCTGACTTGGTGGCTGACTTAGATGGACAGATTTGTAGACTTCTTCTGTCAACAACTTCTGTTTTGAGAGTACTGCACTATAAGGGTATAGCAAATAAAGAATAAATCTGGGCTTCTGATTTAAATGTATGAAATTCCTAATACAGTTTGCAAAAATTTCTGCTTGGCATTAGGTCTTGAATGTTACGGTCATGATTACTGTAGGAGAAAACTTAGAAGTAAAATAATGTAGGAGGTAATAAATTTGTAATTCTGTGATTTTATGTACAGGATATCAGCCGATCTTAACAAAAAGACTCCCCAAACAAAAATGCATCTAAAACCTGAAAGATCAGTGATCTGCAAGGAAATGTGCTTTGATGGTCATATTGGTTTTGTATTCCTCATACTCTGCAGGGCTTATCTGCCTGCTGCGGTTAAACCACAGCAAAAACTGATTTAATTTTTGAGAGGTTGCTTTGGGACAGTGATCACTTTACCTAGTGCTGTATTTGTTATTTAGTACTTAAGGCACATGTTTCTGGTTTGGAAAACAAATAATGAAGGGTTTGAAAAACCCTAAGAAGTCTGTGTAAGTTGTCGATGGCAATCTTTTTGTGTAAACATTGCACTTCTTTTATTTTCATTTCTTTTTTTCCCTTTGCAGCATATAATCAAATTTCACAGGGCTTCTAAAGCAAACAAGAAACCAGTTCAGTTACCTCGGGGAATGGTGAAGTCGCTGTTATATCAGATCCTAGATGGTATTCACTACCTGCATGCTAACTGGGTGTTACACAGGGATTTGGTAAGTGGATCCACAACGGGTTTTAGCACTGGGATGATGATTGAGGGCAAGGGTTGTTTGTTTTTTTGGGGTTTTTTTGGTTTTTGTTTTTTTTTTTTTTTTTTTTTTTTTTGTTATGAAAAACCACTGGGAAGCAAAAACCTTGGTGCTAAGAGCATGTATTAATAAATATATATTTTTATAGTGCAGTCAGATGGCCTTGATTAGTGGAGTGAATTTTAAAAGCTGGCTGTGATCTGATATGCTTAAGGGAGCAAGTGTATCAGATGGCTGTTTTTGTTTTTTGATTTTCTAAATAAACTATTTTAAATGGGTTCACTTAAATAACAGGCACATTGAGGTACAGAAAATGCCTCTAGTAGTATCACTGCAGGCAAGATAAACAACTAAACACAGCTTTGGGGTAGGTGCGGGAGAATGACTGGCTGTAAGAGCTGCTGAAATTTTTTTTTCAGAAATTATCAGTGTAATGTAGGAAAGTGACTTTTGAAAGCCATTATTTTCTCCTAATGTTTATCATCTACCAGCAATATAGCCATGCCAACTTCAGATGATTTCTGCAAGAAAACTAATGTTTATCAAAACTACAATATAAGGGAAACATTTTTAACCTGAGTTAGTGTCTTTAAGCAGCAAATTCCTTTCAACTGGTGAATCTCACCAATTCTTATGTATTTGCTTTCAAAATATGCCCACAGCTAGCTGGTCTTTTTTAAAGTCTGTTGTCTTGAAATTGGGTCGTTTCTCTGATCCACTTGTCTGTAGCTCTTACTCTTTGACAACATTCTTTTTTTTCAATTTACTTCTAAGTGTACCTCCTATCTATGATACTCTCATGCATGAGTGAAGTTTCAGTAATTAGAAGCATCATTAGCTTAACCTTTTATTCCTATGAGTCAGTATTACCAGTGATATTCTGTGTTTGGTGAAATAAGTCTGGCTTCCTTACTACTTCTCCGGAGTCACTTTTTGTCTTTGAAATAGCTTTAATAGGGTTCCTGGAAATATTGTCAGGGACTAGTTTTTTGACATCCATTTACATGCCTGATAAATCCTTTTACAGAATGCCAGTTTCTCCATTTAAACTGAAGGAAAAAGGTATACCTCTGATAAACAGCTTTTTCAGAACTGAAATACAAGGAAACTTTGCTTTATTGTATTGATTCTGTGGATGGTTTTAATTTGTTCCTGGAACAAAAGCTTCAGCACTGAGGGGAAAAATCAAAAAGATTATGGTGGCTTTGTCATGACTCATGACGTGGTGGAGCACAACATAATATAGAAGTACATAGTGCATGTTACTACTTAGACAACTTTATTATATTTTTAAGAGGCATACAGGAAGCAAATGATTTGTCATGAAGAATCTAAATTCTTCTGATGTTTCACTTCCTACAGTTTTGGAAAATTTATGAACTTAAAATAATGCTTAAAAGAAAACCATGCATGTTGTTAACTGGATGGCTCAGGAGATTGGTAATTTATTACAGAGCCTTTCACATCTAGGGCTGTAGCTCAATTAGAGTTTAAGTTGGCGACTGCTAAACAACTACTGCCGTCGTATTTTCTGTGAAATGAGTTGGTGGCCTCAGTCCAGCATGAAGTTTCCTTCCAGCAGAAAATCCACCATCACAGTTGGCTATCTTTTGATAATCTGAGGAAGAGACCAAAAGCTTGAGGCAGAGACTGAGAGGTCTTCCCACCGGAACCTTGTCAAGCTGTGTTGGTGAGAATCCTATTCGAGCTGTACCGGGGCTGCCTGTGCTGCCTTGTCCATGGAAAGCTTTCAGACTTGTTATTTTGACACTGTTCAGTTTGGGCTGAATTCAGAAGGCACGTGTTTCAAAAGACAGAATTGCACCTGCCAATGGTTGCTTTCTTTTATCAGGGTCTGGAAATAACCTGAGTAACAGAAGGGATTCTACCTAGTGTTTTGTCTTGGAAAGAGAGGGGTCTGTTGGTCAAGCTTGAGAATTGGGGCTTCACTAACATTCTGATTCAAAGCATCCTAACTGACATTAATGCTTAGATGTGATTTTCTATTCCAGGATACCTCTAATGTTATTCTTCAGGAATATCAGTGTTAAATCATCATTTTAGCTTCAGACTGGATGGCTGGACAGATTTAGTATGTTTTTCCTACTGTGCCTTTAAACTATAGGTATTGCTGTAGTTTCTAGATGTTTTTTTCCTGGATTTTGATACACCCACAGAGCTGCTTAAATAACGTGCTTGCTTTTGTGTCGTCTACTGTAAGAGTGATGGTGCTTGGGGCTGGTAGGAAGCTAAAGAGTATAGTACTTCGCAAAAAAATCTGTTTTTCTCTCATAGGGTAAGGACTTTTTTAATGGGTATGAATTATCTATGTAATTACCTTCCATCTAAGTGCAGTTTTCTGGTTTGGATTGGTTTTCTGTTGGGGCTTTTTTAAGATGTCTCAGTTGAGTTAGCTTTTAGGTAGGTAATTTTTTTGAGGTGTTTTGAAATTTTGACTTCTCTAACCAGAAGCAAAATATAGCGTAAACAGCTCATTTCTTGCTTGCATCTACAAGCTGGGCAGTAAAATGTAGCAGCTAATAAAATCACAGAAACTTGAATGAAATCTGTCTTCACAATGTTGAAATCAAGAAATCTTAACTCATGTAAGGTTTGTATAAAGTGACTGTATTCTCTATGAAACAGTAAAATGTGTTGGAAGACAACAGTTTGTGGGGTTTTTAGTCATGGCGTGTCTTTTAAAAAGGAAATGTACACAAATCTTTGCAGTAACTTAAATAATTGACTGTTCTTTCACTGGGTACATGCAAGCCAATTCACCATTTCATCAGAGCAGGGAGATGTTGATTGTATTTACCTTTGAATACTGCCTTGAATACTACTGTACTTGAGTAGTTGGCTTTTCCATGTCTTTGAAATGTACCAGTAAAATTTTTCAACAAATAGATGCCAGCCCTTTTAAAAATTCTTATTTGACTTGCATATTCTTCAGCTTCTTTAAATTTCATGGCTAACAGCAATTGAAAGCAGATTGTTTATTCATGCTCTGACTGTAGCAGGAAGGAAATAAGAACACTTCATATAATTACCACAAAGTGCATCAATTATAGTTTTAATAATATTTTGAATTTAGTTATCAAGCATGCTTGAAACGTACTGCATTTTGCTGACTTCTTTTCTGAATATTTTTCCACTTTATAATATGCAGCTATTGTGCTTCCTCCTTACTCAAAGTTCTTATTCCATACTTCTGCGTAAGCAGAAGGTTGGCCATAGATTTGTTTTCATCAATATGTAACCTCAACAGCAAGGGAAAAGACAGCATGCACTTCACAGCATGCTTGGAAGGTTTTTTCAAGTAACCGGCTCCAAACAGAGGTCCTTTTGCATGGTACAATAACTCCTAAGCCATGCTGTTAGCATTTGAAAGTGCTTCTCTGTTTCATTTTTTTAGTAGTAGTCCTGTCTACACAGTCAGGATCCAGTCCCAGGTAAAAGAAGAGCACCCCTCCGCAGCTTCTGTGTGTTGGCAGTAAGTAAGATTAGTCTGCCATTTACATTAACAATGGGATTGGCACCTAAGCTATTTAAAATACTTGCATGGTGCAGCAGTGCTTAAAAGCATACCCCCACCACCCCCAAAAAACCCCAACAAAAAAACTTAGAGGAAATCTCGCATGTCTTGTAGTACTGCAGCTGGGACACTAGTGTGAAATTATTTTTGTTCTTAAATCTTCAGTCTACATTCCCTGGCCTATTTCTTTGAGCATGGTGTGAGTGGGTGTTGAACAGATGAATTGTGACTTGGCAAGTAAGGTATGGAAGTGGGGAACAGAGTGCTGGGCTTCTGCTTCCCATTCTTCTCCTCCTATCTCTTGCCAAAGGAATTAACAGTCTCCTAGCCTTTGTCAATAACATCCATGTCCTAGTCAGCCTGGCATTGTGTCACTGTGTTTGTGAACATTTGCAGACTGGCACTAGTGCAGTCTGGGGAGGGTGTTCCTGGTGTGCAGCTCAGCTCAAGAGCTGCTCTGGGGCGAGCAGTGGCTTTTAAAAAAGCTTTGAGGCAGTCGGGCTTCAATACGCTTGGCACGTAGCTTTCTGAGATCTGGACTCTTCCCAAGGATACCTGCTACCAGGTTTGGGGATTAGAGAGAATATTAAAGATGTTCTTTTAACGACGAATTAGGAAAAGCCACTGCCAGAGTCTTTTTTTGTAGACAGGATCTTGGTCACTTTCCAGGCTCTGTAAAGTGAATCACTTGAATGTGTGCTTTAGGCAAAGTTAAACATATGCAACTTTTATCTTAACAATTTACCATTTCCTCATTAGAACTCCAGAATCCAAGGATTCCTGTAAATATTTAAGGATTACTTCAGAAATAGACGATTGTCCTTCCAGCTTCCTATAAAGCTTCCAAAGCTGTGGTCACTTGAAAGAGTGAACATAAACCCTTGAAAAGAAAAAAGTGATAATAGTGCACGTTACTAGAAGTAAGTTAGCAGCTTTAAAAAGTAGGGTGATTTTCTACTCTTAAGTAGATCAACAAGTAATAGGTGTTATTTCCCAATAGGTATTATAATGACTTGCTGATGATTTGCTTTCAGAGGAGAAAAAAAACCCCAGCAATGGAAACCCAGTCACTCTTCTGATTGTCACCTGTTGTATTTCCCAAGATTTTTGTTTCCAGGGTGTTTTTCGTTAGGTGTGTGCATTCATGAGATCACAAAAGAATAGTGTGTCTAGCAGAACTTTATTTTCTTGCATGTGCTTCTCATCACATGCTTTCCTGTGAGTTGTACTTTACTATAGTTCTAAATATTCCACAGTTAAAATAACATTATCTAGTGTTTCATAATTATTCTGTTTATAAGGAGGATGGCTACTCCCTTGCTTGCCTTTCTGAGCACTTTCCTAATGTATTAGATTACACTTTCAAACCAGTAAGTAATGAAAATGTGATCAAAAATAAACCGCAAATTTTAGTATTTGGTGCCCATGCCAGTGATTTCATAAAAAGAGAGGCAACCCAATAAGCCATTAAAAATAGCCTGTTAGGTCAAACTTTTGATGGAGTAATGTCTGTCAGTTTTGTACAAATGCAGATTTAAAGGTAGAAATAGAGCGTATTATTGCAGTGCTACCAGTTGGAAAAGTAATGAGAGATCTTTAAGTTCACCCTAGAGAATCCTATAGAGATATATCAAATCATGTGCTTCATATTCATATATGCAAATAATTGTGAGACCACTCTCTTTGAAAGGTCATAGGCGTCAGGGGAAGTTCCTGAGGGGAAGAAAGCAAATGTCACTCCAGTCTTCAAGCAGAGTCTGGGAAATTACGTTCCCAGTCACTCTCTCCTTGATCACTGGAAAGGTGATGGGTCACATCATCCTGGAAGCTGTTTTCAAACATTTGGAAGATACCAAGGTGATTGAGAGTAGTCAGCATGGATTTTCGTGCAGGGGAGATTGTGCTTGACCAACCTGAAAGCCTTCAGTGTGACTAGTTTGATGGATGGGCTAACAGCAGTGGATGTTGCTTACTTGAGTAAGGCTTTCAGCTCTGCATCCCATGCATCCTTGTAGACAAGCTAATGAAGTACACACCAAGAAGTGAAGGGCACTGAAAACTGCATGAGTTGAAGGGCTCGAAGGATTGTGACCTCTTCAATGAAGTTAAGCTGGACACCAGTCACTGGGACTGTCCCAAGGGCTGATTCTAAGTTCAGTGCTGTTTAACATCATCATTAGTAGCCTGAACAGTGAGACGGAGCACACCCTCAACAAGCTGGCAGATGATTTCCAGCAGTGCCTTCCAGCCTCAGCCATTCTCTGAATGTGTTGTATCCTCACCATTTGATTTGTCTTGAAAAATTCAATTACTGCTCTTTCAAAGTCTAAAATTCAGCTTCTGACAAAGCAAGAGAAGAGATGCCAGGTGCAAGGGGTGGGCTATGTGGGAACAGGTGTAAGATGAATATGAAAGATCAAATAGCTCCCAAGGAATAAGGAACAGTGTGAAGAAAGCAGTGAAATATGAAGTCTTTGAAGTGCAGCAGGACATTTTTGTAATGTATCTTGACTGCAGTATGATAAGAGGTATAACGCGATGCTGTTTTCTTTTCCTGGGGAAAAAGGTGATGTATTCCCTAAAACTTTTTTGGAAGCTGTGTGGTCAAAAAATGAAAGATATACTTCTACTGGATCATCAATTGTTACAGACTTTGGTATGAAACATTTGTGTAATGGCAATATCTCTAGAAATATATACCCAAGCCTTAAGCTGTTAGGCCTATGTTTTTCATTCTTTGCTGAAGGTGGTAAGTATTGAAATCAAATGGAAAATATAAATGGAAATAAAGTATTAAGTCTGTTCTTCCAGTTGTGTTTGAGCCTTCACTGCAAGACTTCCTTGTGATTTTGTAAATCAATTTTCAAAGATAGTGAAAAGATTTCATTTTCTTTTAATTCACAGGCTGTGTCCTTTCAAGCAATTATTGAATCTGAATGTAGGCTTTCATAGCTTTTTTGCAGGTTGATCATCTTTAACCTTAGGACTTTTAAGAAAATGCAAGGTTATTTAACAAGTTTTAAGTAAGGATTGTGAAAGAATAGTACAGACTCCAAGATCTTTGTAATATGTGAGGTCAACAGGTAACACTTGAAATTTTTTATCCAAGCAACCGGTGTTTAGCAAAAATGCTAAATCAGTCCTAACAGTTATTTGGTAGTCTTTTATCACACAATGCTGTTAGATTCCAATTTATAAAAAGATGGAGTGCTGAATAGGGGAACATTTGATGGATATTTTTCTGATTGCAAGTGAAAAGCTCATTTATTTGCTTGATTTAAGTGAAGGTAGGGGTGCAAGGGAAGGTCAGAAATCTCTATTCCAGGTACAGGTTTTCAAATAAATCTATCTTTCTTAGAGTACTGCTTTTATTCAAAGCCCCGTTTGCTTGATTGTCAAGTCCCACCCTATCTGTAATTTTTTGTAGCCTTTTCATTATCTTTGGCAGGTGTTTCCAAAAAGGTCTGACTATATCAGTGTGTCTGGGGTACTGACTTATGTTTTGTCTGG
This sequence comes from Phylloscopus collybita, assembly GCA_027886175.1. Taxonomy (NCBI): domain Eukaryota; kingdom Metazoa; phylum Chordata; class Aves; order Passeriformes; family Phylloscopidae; genus Phylloscopus; species Phylloscopus collybita. The sequence continues at coordinate 9,846,459 of JAJNNQ010000007.1, forward strand.
TGGAAACTAAATTTAGTTTTTCTTCTTTTTAGCTCAGTATTTCTTTTACATAAATAATTCTCAAAATAATTTAACTTACGTGGTGATAAAACTCAAGTCTCACAACCTTTATGTTTAAAACTGTCAGTATTACTGACAACAATTTTTTTTTCTCTCTTAATGAATATATCTTGTTTTGAAACTAGGGTAAATACAATGTTTGTCCCAAGTTAAAAGGGAAGTTAAAGGTGGAACAATATATGTATTATAAGAGGGACTTAGCTAATTTACCAAGCCAATAATATGACCAAACTTACACACAAGTGCTCCAACACTGTTACTCTCTAGAGGAAGTGCAGGTAAAGTTTCTCAGTTTGACATTCTGAAACTATTGTAGACTTCTACATGAAAGAGGTACAAGGTGCATAAAATTAATGGAGAAAGTAAGACTGCTTGTTGAACTGCCACCAAGTATGTTAGGGACAGACAAGTGCAACACAGGTGAGGATTTGTAGGCCTGAAATTGCATTACATGATTGATGTTTTAGTGAGATATTTTTGCCTTATCTGCTGCAGAACTGTCAGACACAAGAATCAGTGGAAGCAGACTATTTTTTCCTGACATTTCTGTATCACTGTACATGGAATAATTTTAACCAGCAATCTTGGACCAGTTAAGAGGCAGTGAAAGCTGCTACAAAAGAGATGCTCCCAATTTGAGTCTTTTTTCCTCATTCCTCTGGAGCCCTTCAGGACTAAATTAAATGTTTCAGAATTGATCTTTATAACCATTTGCATGTTTACCTTACAGGGTATAAAATCAGTTGAGGCCTTTTCTGTTGCCTTTGGGAAGTTTGTCCTTGTCTGTTGGAATACCCATTTAATTACAGCAGTAGAAATGCATGTGTCTTCATGTTACATATTGACTTCTAAGCTGGAAACAAAGTGGTGCTTTCAAGTTGTAGATATGCAGAATGATAGCATGGCTTTCACAGTCTCTAGGAAAAAGTAGTTTAGAAAGTGCAAGTTGTGTTGCATGTTTTACAGTAAAGAGAAAATTTTGTTGATACGATGTGGTTGCTTAAGGAGACAAAGCTTACCTGGGCACGTGGTTCTTAGTTTGCTCAAGTGATCTTTGTATCTGGTACCAAATTTTGGGTACATTTGGTAAAGAGATATGGTATCAAAACAGACAGTTTCTTTCAAATGTCAGGAAAAGCAAATGTCGTATAGAGGAGGAGGGCATGTGTTCTGTGAGAAATGTATTGATAGTTGAACCAGGGACAAATGCTGAAATACTTCTTTTGCTTTTTTCAAGCTTAGAAATATTTTGACTTTTTAAAATTCTCGGTCATTTAAGGAAATTGATAACTGAAGTAGAATGGTGTCATTAAAGTAATATATCGAGGAATGTAATTTGTAAATGATTACATATATCTGTTTGCATATATGACACATGGGGGATGAAAATATATCAGCTGCTAGGCAGACTATATTAGATTTCTTTCTTTTCTGTAGCTATCAATTTTTTCTTTTGTTACTAGCCTGATTTTTCATGTGCTGGCTTTCCAGGATGGCCAGATCCCTGATTCTGGTGCTGGAAAGAGTAACGTAAGTAATCCTTCCTTGTTTGAAGGCAAACTCAGTCATCTCAATAGTTACCCTAAACTGGCTGCAGGAACTCTCATATCTATCTATGTAAATACAAATAGAGGTAAGAGTTCTGCAGAAGAAAGGCATGCTAGAAACTTCAGCTCTAATTCCTGCCATAAAGGTGATGAGTTGTATTAGCCAGATGGAAAAAATACCAGCATAACTTGTGGTTCTGACCTAAGAGAAGTATGGAGGACCAGAAGCTCTTTGATCACAAATGTACCTTTCAAGTAATTTTAGTCAATAAAAACCCTTCAGTAGGATTTAGTAAAAACCCTAGGATATTATTTTAGAAACACCTAAATGCAGTTTGAAATTTAGTTTTGTTGGATTTTTTTTTTGCTGCTCTGTACGTTTTAGGATTGTGGAAAGGTTACCACACCATAAAATGCTGTGAAAAGTAGGAATAGGGATTCAAAATAAAGGAAATAGCCATAATAAATGTTTTTATTGCAGTCTGCTGTACGGAGAAAATGCTGTGTTCTGTATGAATGATCTATATTCATGATATAGAGGAAAAGATGATAAGAACTTGAGTAACTCTAATCTGAGGAGTTTTAAAGTAACATTTTGAATAAGACACACCCACTTACACTTGGGTAAAAGCTTGTTCTTTATGAACTCCCAACTTTATCTGTCTTACTGTGAATGTGAGTGACACGAAACGAGATACTTGGGATGTAGCTTGAAATACTGTATTTGTTCTGTGGACAAAAGTGCTCTAACAGGTAAATGCAAGCAAAGCCCATGCAACTACTGGAAAGGGCATAGTAATAAATTACACAGGCTTTTTGTCTTTGGTATTTTTTCTTAATCCAGAATAGGGAGGAGTTGTTTATAAGTTGTGAATAAGGCAATTTCCTGCATTTATGTGAACGTTTTGGGATGTGTGAGATTACAGTACTACTGAATGCCTTTTGTCCTATGGAAACTGCTCCAGCGAAATTACTGAGCAGAAGTGGTACTCAGGGTTTTTAGTACATTTAAAATCCTTACTTGTGAGGCAAAACTTTGAATTTTAAAGGGAGATGGAATTATATATAGAATAACATATACCTAAAAGCCAGTTTCAGAGCACATTCTCCTGTTGCATTTAATCCTGCTCTGATGTGTCCACAGCATCCAGTCATCCTAACCTATGGACAGGGTAATCGCTGCTGTAGCAAAACCACGGGGAAATATATTTCTTCAGGACTGTTCATTTTTATGTATTAAGTTGGTTACTACACTTTTGAATGACATGTTAATGATATTTGACATTATAGATTTTCCTGATATAATAATATTTTTGCCTGTGATATCCACCTTTCCTTGCTTTGAGGCTTGGTACAGAAAGTCACGCCGTGCCAGTTGTGCTGACATTTCTAGGGACTGAAAGAGTTGGCCTCAAAAGAGTAATTATTTTTTTTATTCATTTATTGAATTCAGTTCCAGTGAAAGTGAGAAAAGTCTGTATATTAGGCAGTTTACAAGCTCTTAATAAGCTACATTGCCTCAAGTTGGCAGTAATTGAGTGACAGCAGTGAAAGAAAATTTTGGAGTGTGTTCAGAGCCTAAAAACACAGTAGTGAGACTAACAGCTTTCATCGGACTGAAACAGAGATAAAATATGGTTGATGGTAACTAGCAGAAGGCCCCCTTGGCATAGATACAGCATCCCTCTATTTCCTATCCTATCCAAATACTTCTTGTACTTTTAAAATTTTTGGACATGTGTGCTTTGATAATTTAAGGGTTTATTTTTGTTTGGCTATTACTGGTAATTTTTATGGCTCCTAGTTTTAAAGAGAATTTTGTTTAGATGCTCAGTTTATTTATTTTAAAGAGCTCTGGGATGTTCTCTATAAGAAGACAATGAACAGGAAGTATTACATTAAAATAGGCTTTCTTAATTTCCCAGTGCTTTTTACAATTCATGTGTTTTGCAATTGAAAAGAGTGTTTTAATGTTTAGATTTAATAAGTGTTATGGAGCCATTGTTTTCACTAGTGTTTGTGATGGTCTTTTGATTATAATATATTTTAAAGCCCCAATCAGTTGCAAAAGAAAATGCACATCTTTGAATTCAAGGAAAGCAATTAACTTCAGAAAAGTGCTGATACTATAATTTGAATAAGGTTATATTGTCACTGCTATTGTGCTAGCATACTATTTAATATTGAAGTAGTCAGTTTTGTTCGAAGTGGAAAGAAAATGAAATTATTTTGGAAGAAAATGAAATTATTTCCTGTAACTGTGAATGGATCCAAAAAGACAGTTGCAGTCTCTAAGAATGCAATAAGGGAGCATACCAACTTGATAATAAGGAAGTACTTTGATGTAGGTTAGTAGGTTTTGCTGCACAGCTCTTCTTGTCAGAGGACCTAACTGGGAAGCGATAAACCACATCAGTATATTACAGTTTCTACCTCTGTGCCACAAAAGTGCTCTTCAGAGCAGGCTGCAACTTGCTAAACCCTTGCAGTTGTCTTTCAAATCCTTTTTGATTTTTTGTTTTCTTCTCAGCAAGACATTTTAACTTACTTGTGTTTCATGCTTCACAGGCACTTGCTCACATAGAGTTGAAGAAGTTCAGTTACGGCTTGATATGATTGTGGGGTTGTGTTTTTAACTCTATATTGTTTAATATAGATTATAGTTCCTGTATTGTTTAGTATGATACTTTGAAGTCTAAATATAAAGAAGTCATTCACTATAAATGATAATAGAATCATTGCTGAGGTCCTAGTTGTAAAAGCAAAATAATTCAGGGATAAAAGCCCTTTGCCTAGTATTGTTATTTTAAAGTTAAACTGCTCTTTTTTTTTTTAAATTGAAAACCAGTATTATGTACTTATAAATTATCATGGCTCGTCACAGGTAGAAGTGGATGGCATGGCCAGTTCTGTAAGCTGGTGGCACAGCCAGTAATGATGCACAAATACCAGCAGTTAACAAACATCACTGGTGTGACTCACCCCATCATTGTGAATACTCTACTGAGTAGTTTGGTTTTAGGAGCCAAACTGTCAAGTATTGGATTTGAGTTGCATTGAATCCAAATGAAAATTGGTTAGGATTATACTAAAACCTTATTAAAAGGTGAATTAAAAAGGATGTGTAAAGAGTATGAGTCTGTTCATTGTATATAGAAGTGTTGCAAGAAGTTAATAACGTGGATGGGGAGGAGGTAGCATCCACATTATAATACCATAATAGGTAATTCAAAGGAGTTTAAATTAATCACTGATACCTGTGTTTAAAATCAGTCTGTGAAAACTGGTGATTTCAGAAACAGAGTAGTAGCAAAGTGTGTGTGTAATAATAGTTCTTGTAGACTTTGTTTGATGCTAAAAGTACTAAGTATCAAAAATTGCAATGGCAAAGCTGTCTGAAAATGCCCAGTTCTTTTCTCACTGCTTTGGACTAAAGCTTAGTGAAAAGAGGGCCTAACACCAAAATACTTTTCCAGGAGCATGAGACAATGTCCAGACATCTAGTATACAAACATAAAATAAATCATCTCCTGCTCCTGTCAGTAATTTCCTCTGAGCAGCAGGAGTGGTGGTTTTTTCTTTTTTGTCACATCTGATCATGGCACAGACTGGTATAATTTTCATTTTGTTTGCGTTTTTGCCTTCAAAACAGCAATTCAGAGAAGTTCTGTGTGAAAGAACACAAACATTTTCAGTGTTTAAGAAGCAGTCTGCAACTGCAATGTTCATTCAGAGTAGTAGTCCTGCCAAAAAGATGTGAAGAAAATGCACGGCTGGTAACCTGAACATGAATCAATAGCCGTACACAGTGAAGCAGGATAGCACACTGGGATCGTACAAAGTGGAAGATGCTGTGTAAGGCATGTGAAACAATCCCTCCAGTGCATTTAGCATTAGTGAAGCCTCAGCAGGAGCAGTGTGTAATTTGGAACACTTGAGTTCAAAGAAATGGGTGGCCCAAGGCAGAATCGCTAGAGGAAATGAGCAAGAATGATCATAGATCCAGAAGAAGAGTAGTCTGCTAGGAAACACAGAGCAGGAAAGGGTTTGGTTTTTTTTTTTTTTTTCAGTCTAGGTGATAGGACTGAAAAGAGATGTTTGTCCTAGGAAATGTAAGAAGTTCTTGCAGTGAAGGAGTGGTTGTCTGTGCCTTCTGCTAATGAAGAAGAGACAGGGGGGCCTAACCTTGTCTGTTGTGTTAGAAGGAAAGGAAGAACACTTCAATGGAGAAGAATGAAAGAGAGAAGATTGCATGGGAATTGTGCAGCCTTCATGACTAGAGACTTCAGCATCAGAATGAACACAAGCAATACTGGGTGAGATCGGACAGATGGGTGATGGTGACTGTCTCAAGTTCTTCACAGATCTATGAACCTCTGGGTTTTTACCTCCCTTGGTTGAAATTAGCCTGCTTTTTAGGATTTCTTTTTGCACTTTGCAAATAATTGTTAAATTAGAAGCACCTAAAAATATATCAGTGGGAATCCTTATTCTCTTTCCAACAGTAATAGTGATTAAACGCACAAGATTAGGATTTGTCCGGGAATCATAAAAAGGAGTCCTACAAAGCCAAATATAGGACAAGATAAGCTTTAGTGCTGTGCCATGATCACAACATCATTCTTTCATGAGAATGAATTCTCCCCCTGCTGCTGAGGTGGGTTGGGGAGGAGAAAGGGGATTTTTCTTGAGTTTGTTTCTGTGGGATTGCCAGACACTTTTGTTGGCCTCTGAAGTACTTAGCTGTACATCGCTGCATGACTCTTCACATTTGTTGTAGGATCATAACAGGTTTCTCATTTACATTTGTCTGGCATGCACTAATTATTTTACTGAATGGCAAAAGTAATTACGCCTTTATTAGTACAAAAATTGGGGACTTTTATTTGTAGTTATAAAAAAAATATATAGCTGCTTTAAAGCAGAGTGTTTTCAGAACACAGTATAAGAATGGCTAAAAGATTTTGCTTCACTTGCTTAGCCCAAGTGATTTGAATAAGCAGTCTCAACTTCAATTTTCTCTGGATAATTAGAATTAAAATTAACAAATTAAACTAATGCTTATCCAAATTTCTCCCTTCTCTTTCTAATGACTGCTTATTTTTCTTTGCAAATGAATTTCTAATGCCTAATGGGTTGCCCAAAGAGACAAATCTGGGGAGTTGTTGAGATTTTTTTTCTCCAGATAGTGGAACTTGATTAAAAGATACCTAACAATAATTCCTGACACATGTATTCACCTTTATTAGGACTTCAGTGTTTTTCGGGGATTCTTCAAAATACATATTATTTAGGTATGCCAATACTATCCCCATACCGATTTCTGGTAGATATCCCCCTATTGAATTTAAGTCGAATGGTCTTGTTTGGAAAATTCTTTGAACTAGAAGTTGTTCCAGTCTATGCATACAGTGATTTTAGAAATGGAAGCCTCCAGCATAAGACATCTAATTTAATTTTTTTAAAGCTGTGATGTATTTTTACAGTGATGGGACTACATAAGTATTTTTGTCTGTAGGAAAAAATCTTCTGTTCCAAACAGAGCTGTTTCAGTGAAGGACCTGTGACTTTAGAAGAAGGTGAACTGAATATTCCAGACCAATTCCTCCAGATTCTGAGGATTCTTTTTTATTTTGCGGCTTTAGAATACTCCTACACAGATTTCTAAATTGTCTCTATTGTTAAATGTGTTCTGTAACTTCTGAAATCTGAGTGTGAATCAAGCTGTTGATACTTACTTTGCAAACTAGTGCTGTCTTACTGTGCTTTCTCATCTCATCTCTCTCTACCTGCTTTGACCTTAGGGTAGAAGATCTTGGGTGCAGGAATTGTTAACCCAGTGCTGTGGTCATTAGTCATCTGGTCTAAGGCAGTCTTTGTGTGAACAAGGCTCCTTGTCCTTACCAAAATCCAAACAGTAAAATATTTTAAGGTGAAAATATCATGAGGATGTTTTTGTGGAGTGTTAGCAACCTGTCAGCTTGCAGGGGGGAAAATGGTACTTCATGTATTATGTCCATGTATTATATATCTTAAGATTTTAGTGCCTATGTAATGTATTGTCGACTCTAATGAAAACATAGTAATTAGATATGTGGCTTAAAACACCCCATATATATATATATATATATATATAAGCAGGTTTTGTAAAAGATATGGATTTATTCTTTGAGTCACAGTGTGGCAAGATTTCTTTGGTGAAATGATGTGTTTTCATACCTAGCAGATTGAATTGCCATAAAGTTCAGCACTAACTGTGAATTTAAAGATGTATGCTGCTTGTTTATTTCTAGGACTTTTTGTAGAAGCAATTTAAATGGAATGCTTTGAGAGCTTGCTGTGTGCCCACATTCTGCTTTTTTTAATGTTGAAGCAGTTTTTACCTGGAGCGTATGCCTTTATTTAAAAAAAAAAAAAGGGGGGGCGGGGGGCAAAAAGGGGTGGTGGTCGTGTGGGGGACAATTTCTTCTGGAAATCACAGAGCTAGTACAGCAGAAGCTGGATCTGTTGTTATTGCTGTTAGAAAGACAATGGAATATATCTTACCTTTATTGATCATATTTTTGGTAACATCTTCCATACATAACCTGTTCTCAGAAATGCAACACCTCAGATTCTTTTTGCATATTTTGTCCAAGGATTGTAGAGTTTCAGAAATCCATTTTGCAGGCTTTCATAAACAACAACAATTCAACTTCTCAAGGAAATTTTTTGCTGGAGTACTATTTTTTTGTACCTTGTTTTTACACAGTAAGAATTACTTACAGATTGATATTGTATTGTGGTCTTCTGCCTCTTTGCATATGTTTACATTAGAGCCTGATAGATTCAGGAAGGCATGAGAATAATATAGGAAATCCCACAAAGATACTAGGATTTATTATGCTAACTTTTAGGTATTCTCAACTGTCTTGCTCAGGTACTCTTATCTTCAGATCATTTTAAACCAGAATAGCAAAGCAAGAGCTGTAAATCAGCCTTATTATAATCTTATAGGTCACAACTGAATAGGAATCCCTGTTTTTTCCAGGATTTGCAGAATGACTTGGTGTCTGAATCACTCCATTTGAGAACAAGTATGGCATACATTATCAGCTTTAGTAGTTTCTTTACTTTTTTCCCTCCAAATAAGCACTGCAGGCTTCATTGTATAAACTGTGTTAGGAATTGAGGAATCCTCTGGCTACAGATGCTGAGAATGGATTATGAGAAACAGGACAGCAGAAAATAGAGCATTATGAAGTGAGTTGTCATGTTTCTAACCAGCCGAACTCTAGCTCAGTTCTTTAATTTGCCTTCATAGTAAAACAAACAAAGGAAAGAGAGAAAAATAACATACAGGCAGTGCTTTCCAGTTCTGCAGCTGTGTGAATTGGTAAACACTTGTAAATAGGAAGAATTTAGATGAGTGTTCTCTCCAATATCAAGTAATATGGTAATGTTTCATCTGTATCTCACTTGTGTATTTTTTATGTACAATGTGTCTGCAAATGTGCCTGATAACCCTGGGCAAAACTTGCTGCAGAGCTGGCTTCCCATCCTTGTGGTTGGGGTGGTGGGCAGCAGTGGGACTGCCTCCCACTGGAAGGATCTAGGGCAGTTTGGGTAGAAACCCCAGTGGCTGGGTGGCTGCCAGCTCGTGCGTGTTGAGGACAGACACCAGGGTGTCAGTAGGGAATGTGGTGCTGGAGCACAGCAACGCCCAGAAGAAACGTGAGGAGGATGCAGTCAGGGAGAGCCTGTGTCTGGGTCCTTGCACAGCCTTACTGTGACAGAGAAACTTGTCATTTTTATCGAAACAAAGTTGGTTTTAAACTGGCAAAACAAAGCTTAATTAACTTTTCAGAGACTAATGTTTAGGTTTTTCGTGGTATATGTATTGTATATTTATTTTTTTTTCCACAGAAACCTGCTAATATTTTAGTTATGGGTGAAGGTCCTGAGCGAGGAAGAGTAAAAATTGGTATGTTTATATCTTTGATAAGTCCCAGTGTAGCATTTAAGTTAGAATGTTCTGAAGGTGCAGTTGTATCACCTAAAGTAGTCACTGTAATACCAGTATGTGCCTGGGCGCATTGCCTAAATGCTGTTTTCTGAGTGACTGGCTTCATCATATTAGCCCCATGTACCAGTTCTGACAATGAAATGCTGTAGCCTCATCAATAAAAAGTGGAAAATGTCATATTTTGCATAAGTGGGTGTTTCTGTGGGGTGGGGGATTTTGATGTGGGGTTAAAGATGACAGCTAGCTAGGAGGAAAGGAGGAGAAAGAAATGGGATTTTATAATTTCCTCCATTTACCTCTAATGCCATGACATCTTGCTGCTGCTTATAAAGATCTAAATAGGGAACAACTCATTGCTACAACCTTAAATCTTATAATAGAATCAAAGATGGCATTCAGCCTACAGAATATTTTTGGAAGAATAGGCATGTCCCTTGGAGATGAGCACAAGGGATCTTAAAAGTGCAGAAAACACAGAAATCCATCCAAAATGTTCAGTGAGAGCTAACAGCTAATTAGTCTGGGGTGTACCAGGTTAGAAAGGACCCAATGCTTCCACGCTATTGTAACACTTTCTGGTGGGAGTTACTATTTGCAGTGAGAGGATGATTTGTACAAGTTCATTTGTTTTAAACTAAATACATAAATAAAAATTAACAGTAGTCTAACAATAATAAACCATACCAGGCTGTGCATTATCATGGCAGTGCTGTAATAGCAGGCTGCTAATGCACAGCCTGCTTACATTTGTTATGGTAATGCAGCCCCATTTGGAAGGGTTTTTTAAAGCTAGTTCATCTTTTTCACTTCCCTCCGGCTTTCTTTTATGAGATTACTCTTCTGCATTGTTGCTGTGTTCTCTTACTGTTTTGTTTATCTGAACTATATTGTTAATCACTAGTATAATGATTCAGGGTAGGATTTTCTGGCAGATTCAGTGCTGCTCTAGGCCTTCCCTTGTCCTTTGGAATCCAGGGAGCGATGGGCCAGAGTTGAATGCTTCTGCAGATCCTACTCTGAAAGTTTTAATGCCTTTCTGAGCTTTAAGGTTGACAATAGGGATTGAGGTCTGCATAGAAAACAGGTAGAGCATGGACAAATTTTTTCAGAAATTTCAGAAGGGAAAATTTCTTCATATTACCTTACTCTTCACGGAGGGTTTCTTCCAAAACAGAGAATGTAGGTCATCCTCTGGACTCACTTTCCACAGTGGTGGTGATATTTGCAGTCCACAACTACTTGCTAGTAATTGCACATAGACCACCCATTTATTTCTTAATTTATAGTTTTGAATTAATTTGAGAATAACTTAGTAAGCAACTAAATTAAGTCAGACTCTGTTAATGGACAGGTGAAAGATTCTGTATTGGGCCACCAGTCCTCTGAGCCATCCATTCCCAGCAGGGAAAGAGGGAGGGGAACCTTGGATTTCTAGAGTGTGTTATCAAAATGAAGATTTTTTTTTTCTTATTTTCTTAAGATTGCCACAGCAGTAAAAGAATGCAAAATTATACACATACCAAGGGCTTCCACTTTTCCAGTGTAACTAATTTTTCTAAAAAATACATAACTGGTATTTAACCTAAAATAATTTTGATAGGCTTTTTGTGTCATTTTGGGTCATAAATTTGCTTTCTGCCAACAATTTTTCTTATTATTCGTAGTTATGAGTGACTTGATCAATTTTTAGTAATTGATATTTTAATGTAGAAAACTGTAAAATGTTTCACTTTTTAAATGCAATCATAAATAGGAATGCATATGAAAAAATAATTAAGGATTGTGTAGTCAAGTTAGAGACCCATATTTACACTGCAGTGTTCCCTCAGTGAGCTATAGCCTGTAGGTCCTTTTCCCTCCGGGTGGCTACTCATCTCATTTCATTCAAGTCTTTCTCAGCATGCAAATATCCCTACATGTTAGGGTCACTCTGTCTTGGGATTTGGGGCTTGGTGGGTCAGGAAAGCAATTTCATGGGAGAAGCTGCATATTTTTAGTCTCTGCCCATTTTTTCCTGTATGACTTACATTTAGTCGTTCAGACAACTTTCTAGGCAGTTGTATACTACAAGTTCTAAAAAGCAGTTTTTAATGATACAATGCCCACAACCAAAATTTTAAAATCCTAGCTTGAATGGTATTAGGTACTGGTATATTGATATTGGAAATGCATCTTGATAGAAAATCAGCAGGAAGGCAGATGCTGCAGGTGTAGTTGCTGTTTTTGTGTGAAGGAAGTCTTGCTACAGCTAACTTCATGAGGAGGGAGCTTTTGTCATGTGCACGTATGTATTATAAATCATTCTAACCTTTGCAGAATCTGCATTTTGCTCACTTCAAAAATTGCTGCTTTGTGAAAAAAAACATCCTGTAATAATGGAAGTATTTTACCAGAGAACATCAGGTAAAATGAGTCAGGATTTACCAGTGTCCTGAGGAGCTGATACGCTTCTTCAGAACAATGGTTAATTCTTTGTTGTAAGTGACTCATGTTAGTAATGATTTATAATGATATACTTCATAGGTGATGCCATCCAGTAACTTCTACAGAAAGAAAATCTGCTCAGAGAGTTCATACCTGCTACAGTCTACCTTTGCATTTTATTTAGGAGTGATGATAGTGCTAACAAGTAAACTCAATCAGTTTGTTCAAAAAAAAACAAAACCAAAACGTTAGTTTCTCTCAAATTTTAAAGCATCTCTCTTTGAATTTTGCAGCTGACATGGGCTTTGCCCGATTATTTAATTCACCTCTGAAGCCTTTAGCAGACTTGGATCCAGTAGTTGTAACCTTCTGGTATCGAGCTCCAGAGTTGCTTCTTGGAGCAAGGCATTATACCAAAGCTATTGGTAAGTAAATTGGACAAAAATGTTTGTTTTTATTTTGTTTTTTCTATGTTAACTGTGTCCAAATATTAAAGTTTTGATAAATTGTTCAAAGGACAGTAGCTGAGTTAAAGGTACGTTATTTGTTTCTTGGAGGAACATTAATCTTTAACAAATTGTTTAGTTTACTGGGGTCTCAGGCTATGTATAGAAATGAAATACATTGCTGGGTTTTGGCTCCAAATGCCCTGCAATGCAATCTAAGTTTGCGGCTTTCACACAGGACTTTCATAAATGCTGTTAGAGGCTATAAAGAATATGGACACATCTTTGAACTGCTAGTAGAGTTCATATTAGGATGACTGCGAGGCACAGTGCATTAATCTTATTGCAGAGGTTATTACCTAGTGTAATAAATACATGAAATAAAGAATGTACAGAATGGAGAATATAGTGGCTGCAGTGAAGCTAAACTGTAAAATTGAGCTGCATTTTAGCCTCTCTGTGTCTTTTTCAAAGGCAGATGACAGATGGCCAGAGTTTTTGTGGGCTGTAGAACAGAGGGAACAACTCAGCAGCAAACTGGAGGGAGATTCACTATTACTGGATTGATCCGCTTTGCTGTGGAAGGGAGAAAGACTGTAGGGAGAAGCACTGGGAAGTTTTTCTCTTGCTGCCTGGTTTAAAAGATGTGTTAAAAGGCTGGCAACCAATTCTGGGAGGAAGAAACTGCCCTAGCAGCTAGTCCACTTGGCACAGGCATGGAGGCTGTATACATACTGTGGTGTTGTTTCTGTAACCTGGAAGTCTTCCTCAGAACTCAGTCTTTTTTTTTCTTGTTTTGTTTTGGTTTTTTTTCTTAAAGATCATATTCATGTTTCTGTCAGCAATTCTAATGTTTATGCCTTAAATGTATTCTTGTTTACTTTTATTTTAGTGCTGTGTTTCTTTTATAGATCAGATACATTTTTCTGTGTTCCTTCAAACTGCCTAATTTGTTGTATTGGCATGTTCCCTCACCTGACTGCCATTTCTTCTGATTGCAGTGTGTGAAACTGCATGGGCAGTCATAGCCTTTAGTACATAGTTTTTTTGGTGTAGATAAAAAAATTACTGTAAAAACACTGAGTAATGGGGTTATGCCGTCTGCATTATTTGCTTTTGTCCTTGTTTATGACCTTGCTCATTCAAGGCTCAGTGTAGCACCACTTTGAGTTAAAAAGTCTGTTTGTATATACTAGAAAAAAAAAAGAAAAAACAACTGGGAAAATTCAGATCTGATTATTAGATGGGAAAGTAACAGTGAAAAGAGAAAGGCTGTTTGGTTTGAGGTTTTTTTTTTAATGAATGTTATGGAAAATTGTGAGGTGTGTGGGCTTGTAGCAATTTGCTTGTTACTCTCTTTCAAGGTGTTATAGATAGCATTTGGTTTATACCAATACTGCTACTTTTCATCTTGTATTTTTGGGGGTAATTTACTGCTTAAATTTAGCTGATCAGCGATTGCACATTTCTTGGTCAGGACAGTGTGGCACTTGAAAAGGCAAGATGCTGGTTGGCTTATCTTTGTTTGTGTTTTTTTATGTGTTGACAGTTACCCCAATAGTTTCCTTCACATTTATTCTTAACCAAATTAATTTTTTACAATGTTAAGTGGTTAACTACACTTCAAAAACCCCACAAAAACTTGTATGATAATCTCTCAGCTCCTGTGTAGTTACTGAGTTGGGTACCTCCATTCGAAGCTAAAAGAGAAAGTTGAGGAAGTATTGCACTTCTACAACAGAAACTTGAAATTTTCAATACAGGAACCTTATCTCTGATAAGCTAAAAACTAACATTCTACCTCATCCAGATGCTTTTGGAAAGATTCATTTGCTTTTTTTTTATTTCTGTTCTCCTTTTTTAAAGATATTTGGGCCATAGGGTGTATATTTGCAGAGCTGCTAACATCAGAGCCAATATTCCATTGTCGACAAGAAGATATCAAAACTAGTAATCCTTATCACCATGACCAGCTGGACAGAATATTCAATGTAATGGGATTTCCTGCAGGTACATACTATATTTTTATCATCACTGTTCAAAGAAAGATATCCATAGTGCTTTCTTTGCATATGAAGGTGGCAGCTGATCAAAGGAACAGAGCTGTTCAAACACAATCTTTATTTCATGAGTTATAAATCTAGAATCCAATGGTCAAATTAGGTATTTTCCCTTTTATTAATGATAGGGTTATCTTTGTGTATATATGTACCAGTGCATTATTATTTTGAAAAATTGTATTTAATGGTGGATGGTTAAAAATGAGAAGGAATATTTCTGCATTTCTTCGGTACTCATTATTGATTTGGAAGGTGACTGATGATTTATGAAACAAAGCAAAAATATATATGTTTAGTGAATGTTACATATTTGTTTAACTCATGCCAAATTAAACATAGCATTTGAAAGTAGTGGAGGATATTGATTTTTTTTTTTTTTTTCTCCTGGTGGAAATCTGGTGGTATAGAAAAAACTTCTTTATTCTAAACTGGAAGAAAGAACTGGTTGTGTGAACCAAAACAAATTACAATGGGAATATCACTTGTTGCATTTTCCCCTCAGTGTTGGTCATATCTTGTTTTTATGCAGACTGCCTTGCTTCAGTTAATATTTTGTCTTCTAGTGTTCACATGATTGCAGGAGTCAGAGTAACAGGGGCCTTATTTTTACTTTTTGTTTATGTTTCTCCGTATTGCTTATGTTCCCTGCTCCACTATTAATTATGTTTTATTTTTATTTCTGGACTTGGCTCTTCTTTCACGTGACTTTTGTGGTCTATATGTTTGTGTGGTTCTAGAATTCCATTATTAAACATGCTCTTATGTTGCTTTTGACTTTTCTTTGTGTGTATGTACTTCATTGCTTCTGTACTGCTGTATGAGAGTCACGGAAATGTTGCCTTTGCATATTGTCTCCTTAGTTTTGCTTCTTCAAGCAATACTGTCCCCTTCTGCTTTTGAGCTAGAATTTTACCCTTTTATACATTTCTTAGTTCCATTTGGTTTTTACATTGGTTCTGTATAGCTTACGTAAGTAGATCATACTCTAGTTTTGGTTTTCTGATTGGTTTAATTAATCCTTTCTAATGGTCTGTGTTTGACCTTTGGAGTTCTTTGGTTCTTACCAAGAAATGCTTTTCATTCAATTGCAGCAATTCTTTTTGCATTATAATTGACACTTGCCCTATCTGAAACAGTTCCGTATGTCTCTGGGATAGGAAAGAGGAGAGAATATTTTAACTAAGTAATAACTAAATAGTTATCTCTGATTTATTTATTTATTTATTTAATGCTTTTAAACTCAGTGTTCTGCAGTAGTGATCAGGTGTAGTAAAGATTTGAGATAAACCAACTTATTTGCCCACAGAGCCTTTTCAAGAGTTAGAGCACAAGACATTTGAGGCAAGCTGCTGGTAGTGAGTTTTTTGTTTATTTTAAAATCCATTTCAGCCTTAGTCTACATTGAGATGAATTATTCTTTGAGTGTGCAAACTTTGCTTTTTCTTAACTTTTTGTTTGCTAACAGCATTTCTTACTTTGCAGAAGTACCTCTGGGTGTTATCCTGTAAGTAAAAGTGCTGTCAGAACAGAGAATCTCTTAGAAGGAGACAGGGTTTACTGGAATCCTGTGTACTCCTGTCCTGAGATCACAGCTGTGTCTAAAAAAATTAAATAAGAATCCTGAAGGGTTCAAACACAAGGTCTGATGTGTTTTTCTTCAGCATTGTTTTGTGGGTGCTGTAGCTGGCATCGTTTTTTCAAGTTCTTGAGTTAATCAACACAGAGCTGGAACCTCTTAGGTGTTGGTATGATTTCTTGTGGAAAGGTGATGAAGGGCTAGGAGCTAGGGAGTGCAAAGACATAAGTAACTGCAAGGTTAGAGAAGCAGAATTTAAAAAAAGTAAAAATCAAGGCTGTGGAGATGTCTGAAAATGTTTTGTTTAACTTGGAGAGAAAGGGAAAAAATAATTAATCCTGCTTTGCAGATAAAGATTGGGAAGACATAAAAAAGATGCCAGAACATTCAACCTTAATGAAAGATTTCCGGAGAAACACGTAAGTTTTTCTTAATAAAGCTAAGTTAAGCTTTCTTAATAAAGCATATTTTATTTCTCTTTCCTACACTAAATTTTTGCAGTTCAAGGTGTTTTCTATGTAGATGCCAAACAAGGACTATGCAATTGGTATGGCTTAGATTGTGAAAAATAAAGTTGTTTCATGTGAGGAACTTGGCCTGTTGAGGTGGTGTGGATCAGAAGAGTAGCCAGAGAGGCTGTAAAGGATAAGGTGGCAGGTGTGAAACAGGTGATGCCAGTAAGACCCCATGGAGCTCTGAAGTTTGCAAAGCACAGTGTGTCAAAGCACAGCTGTTCCCAAATCTGTGGTACTGGCAGTGATTTTCTGTAATAGCTGCTTAAATGGATCTGGTAACCTTATACCATTTCCAGCAAACAGTAGGTATAATTGTCAGGTGTCTAGGGTAGCTTACCTAAGGGTAAGCTTTTTAGGGTAGCCTAAAAAAAGAAAATACCCTTCAGCTTTGCTGTCACGTTGCCACAGGCTAATACCTACCCTTAAAATGCCACTCTGTTGCCTGATTTCCGTGCCTGAGGCATTTGAGGCTGTATAGTTACATTTCTTGCTTCTGCCATGCTGTTGCAACAATTTAGAAACCTTTTTTTTTTTTTGAGCTTTTCTTAAAAAAAAAATAAAGGCATGAATGTTCTTGTAGCAACCTGTAGGTTGCAGAAGAACCTTCAGAGGAGCTTTGTATGTATCTTGACTGTCATGAGAAATAGTCAGAATCAAACAGTATAGTAGTAAAATTGCTACCAGGCAGTTTTAATCCAGTTGATAGTTCGCTGTCTGCATGTGGGTTAAAAGTGTGCTTTTTGTGTGGGTGTGATATGCTTTCATAAGGAAGTGAGGGAAACATGCCTGTCTGCACTTCTGATTTTTAAGCCATCTCTGGTGTTGATAGTTGTGGTTTTTCCCTGCTTATTGGATTTGCAAGGAGACTAAACTGTTCTTATTAATGTTCTTATGTTTTGTGGCTACCAAGAAGAGTTTGCAGTGTCAATGATTTGCGTATTAGAAGTATCACTTCTCTTTCCTTTTCTAGGTATACCAACTGCAGCCTTATCAAATATATGGAAAAACATAAAGTTAAACCAGATAGTAAGGCATTCCACTTGGTAAGTTCATGCATACATAAAAAATCAAATCCCTCATGTATGTTTAAAGTAAGAGCTGAGGTGGTGTCAAGTCCACTGTAACTAACTTTATTTATAAAGTTAGGAATAACTGATACTCTGCAGTCTGAAAATTGCAAAATCACTTTATCTTCTCACATTGATAAAATGATTGAGTGTCATTCACTGGATTAAGTTCAGTATCAAGTAATTTTGAAGTTTTTGTTCTTTTAGTTGTGTTTAGCCTGTAGTTATATTTGCAGTGTTGCTGCAATCCTTAGCCATTTTGCTGCTTTGCATACTTTCAGAAAAAATTCCTAAATGCCTGGGGTTTTTTCATATTATTTTTTAAGCTTTTGAAGAGTGACCTTAGAATAGACTTGCAGTATGTAAAGGGAGCATATGTTGAAACTTTTTGCAAGGGCAGGCAGTGATAGAACATGGGGTAATGGATTTAAGCTGAAAGAGGCTAGAGCTGGACTGTATATTAGGAAGAGGTTCTTGACTGTGAGGGTAGTGGGGCACTTGGGACTCTATTTGCACAGAGAAGTTCTGGATGCCCCATCCCTGGAACTGTTTTAAGACCAGTTTGGGTGTGGCTTGGACCAACCTGGAGGGTGCCCCTGTCCGTTGCAGGGGGGTGGGACAAAATGGTTATTAAAGTGTCTTCCAACCCAAACCATGCTATGATATGATAAAAGTTTGCATCTCAAAGACTTAAAAAGAGCATTAACTTAGGACTTGGACATGTAGTTTGGAAAATTTTAATATGTCTTCCTAGTTCACTGTAGCTTTCTTATGAATACTTGGTAGAACCCTTACACCAATTAGTTTCTCTCTAGAATGTGTAACATTCTTTATGAAGACTCCAGTTAAAATTACGCACTTGCTCAGCCCTGGAAGTGCTTGTGTTGTGTTGTTTCAGAAATTACTGAGCCTTTTTGTCTATGTTTTAAAGAACATTCAAGTTTCTACAGGAACATGTATATATGTATTTCGATATGGAGAAGAGGGAATTTAAGGGTGTCTAATCTCTGAGTGAACATGCTCCTTATCTTGATGTTTCCTACTCAGATTAAATGTTTTCAGGCTCAAATGATAAAGTAAATAGATTATTTGGGAGGTGGATGGAGTGAGGGAGGAAAAGGAGAAGATTTTTCATCTTGGAGGTGAGAAGAACAAATTGGAGAAGAGGGAAGATGGTGGAGAGGCCTGGGCGTCTGAGGGCCACGTGGCTTTTGCTCAAGTCATCGGCAGCTGTACGTTCCTGAATAATCAGACACAAGTGGTTTTTAAGCAGCTGTCTTTTTTCTGTTCAGTACTCTTCCCTCTGTATAAATTCTGGAATTTATCCTTCGGTCAGACCGGATCTGATGCAGTATTCTTCTTGTGGCATACTGCTTGAGCACGTTTGAATGGGGGTTTCCAAGCAGATCAGTCTAAAATAGAGCATATATTTAAGGTACAGCTTAAACCCAACAAGACAACCAGCTGAATTGGGTAATGATTGCAGTTGTACTGTTATCCATCATTTACTGTGAAGTGTCTCTGCTCTCTGAGGTTAAAAGATGGTGAAATACTAGAGATGTTTACATAAGCAAGGAAACCAGTCCTCTCCAAGAGAGGTTCATAGCAAGACTTTCTCTGAATGAATTAGCTTCTCGTACAAGCTATGAATGCTTTGTCCAAACCAATCTGAATTTTCTCATGTATTCTCTGTCTTGCAAGATTAGAAATTGCTTTCAGTGAAGCAACACAAGTAGACACAAAATAGTCATATGAAAATAGTTTAAAACACTTACTGCAGCATTTTCTCTTGGCTTTGCTGTAGCACAAGGGGATTGTAACTGTGTGAACATGTTCAGCGTGTTTGTACCAAAATGCAGTGGTTATAGTACCATGCAGAGTCAAGGAGTGGTGTACTTTCCTGACTACTGCCACTCCTCTGTCCTTGGTTATGTCTGTTAGTGCTGAACAACAGGATCATAAGGGGGATTGGAGCTTGGACCCCAGACTGAACACACTCCTGAACCGGTACCTCACCCACCTTCACTCAGCACAGCTGATAGCAAGAGAGGGAGCTTTGTGCCATTTGGATGTCATCAGTCAGTGTCAAGGAAGCTAAAAAGCAGTCAGGGCATTTAGTAGTGTAGATGTAGCTGTGTTCTTTTGTACTTCCCATGGCTCTGGATGTGAGAGAAGTATTGTGAGGTTCATTAGCTGTAATAGAGCTTTCTTGATTTTCTGCTAACTGCTGTCTGTCAGAACAGTTCACTGGATTCCATTAAAAAAACATGAGAATTATAGAATAATGTCTTAAAGTGCTGTTCAGAACCTGCCAAAATTTGAGTGTGTCTTGGGTTTCCACTCTTGTTTGAGGCTAAGCTCAACTGCAGATGAATGCCTTGGGCCTCTCCAGCAAAGCCTGAACAAGTTCAGTGAATTTCTTGGTACCAGTTCTTCCAGAGGTATTCCAAGATCTTACTCTTCCACAGCTGTTAAGATATAAGTATCTTTTCCTTTTACTCTCTGCATCAGAACAGATTAAAAAGATGTTTGTAATCTATTGTTTTAAAATACATAAATCCAGAGATGGTTGTCAGTGCCAAAAAAAACATGTTTTGATTTCCCAACTTGAATGAAGCAGATTTCTTTTTTCTCCTCTTTACAGACGCTGGTATACATGGTCCCTGTTCACAGGCAGAACTGATGTGTTAACTTAAGAAAACTGGCTTCTGCCTGCTTTTGCAGATTGCTATTTTTCCACTTAAACATTCTTGATTTTTTTCCTACCTACTTATGCCCTAGAGGATGGTAAACAGCTGCTGTTTTGGTTAATTTAGTGATTCTTGATTTTCCACGTGGTTACTTTGGACCATATAGTCCATATATATAGTGATTGTCCCATTCATTGATTATGTATGAAGTTTACTGCATTTTTATTGTGTCATTTAGCCTGCTTTACAACGAGCAGTTTTTAAAATCAAAAATATTTGTGATAATATGTGGAAGGTTCAATTCTGTGTGGCATCTGTACAAGGGGGCAGAACCAAAGTTTTGATCCCCTGGGTGGATAATAGTTGCACCATCATTTTGATTTCTTTTTGTATGGCTGATGATGACCAAGACTTGTCAGCATGTGATGGACAGCTCTAGAATCCAATCACCAGAAATTATGCTAGAATTTTGCAGTTCTTTTTATTGGTTTTTTTCAATGTGTTGGCAGTTCTTAGTCATGTTTTGCCTTTTCTTTTTCTGTCTCTTGGCAATGTTTTTTTGAGAGAGTAAGAATTGGCTTGTTCAGCATGCTATTCTATAAGAACTTCATGTAGACTCAGAGAGCTGGAACAACTTACTGTGAGTTCTTGTGGATAATGTGAAAAACAAAACTGGGTTGATGGTGGTAATTCATAGTTAGCACATTCTTAACCATGCTGTCAAAACTGAAGGCTGAGGAGGGAAATGTACTTTCTTAACCTCAGCTTTTGAAGTGTGGAGATTTGCATTGAGGTTATGAATTCTCACTTAATAGCTAGTGAGAGGAGATGACCAGTTCAGACTTAGATCATCACACTGGATCTTTTTAAGAATATTAATATATGAATCCTTTAAAAAGTATGAGTAGGAAATGTAAATTAATATTATTTACTTATGTATATTCTTGTTAGATCCACAATTTTTTTAAAAATCCACTGCAGGTTAGAAGTGAAGCATTTGTTTTAAAGACCATTGCCTTTGACAATATGTAGTGGTGTAGCTTTGTCTTGGATACTGTGTTGTATTGGTGAAACATGAAAACTCACTATTTTTCTGTGTGGTATCTGAAGGTTATCTCATGTATTCCACACAGCTGCTTGGGTGGATGGAGAGAAGTATATGCACGTACACCAGACTTTTTGGATAAGAAACACGTAGTTCAAGAGTGCATCACTGCAACTCAGCACTAGAGCTAAATAAAGTAGTTATGGTCTGGTGTTCCTCGTTCACAAGGCATCACCTGGGGTGCTGTGTCCTGAGGAGGGCCATAAAGGTAATCAGAGGTCTGGAGCACCTCTCCTCTGAAGACAGGCTGAGAGAGCAGGGCTTGTTCATCCTGGAGAAGAGAAGGCTCCCAGGAGACCTTACAACACAGTAGTTGGAAGGGGGTCTCCCAAGAAAGCTTGAGAGGAGCACTTTTTTGATAGAATAAGCGATGATGGCTTCATAAGCAAGAAGGTAGATTTACATTGGGTATTAGGAAGAAATTCTTTATTTAGAGAGTGATGAAGGACTGGAATGGGTTGCACAAAGTTCTGGATGCCCCATCACTACAACTGTTCAAGCCTGGGCTGGACAGGGCTCCGAGCCACCTGGTCTAGTTAAAGGTGTTCCTGCCCATGGCAGGGGGCTGGACTGACTGACTCGAAACGGCCCTTCCAACCCAAATTATTTAGTGATTAAAGTTGCTAGCACATTGTGGAAACTTTTTGAATGGTTTTGACAGAACACATGCGTCTGGAACTGAGTGTCCTGGGCTTTGCAAGTGAAAATAGGTGTCCTTTGATAGGAAATGAAGTTAATATTTTAACAGGAGAGAAGAATGTGGTTATGCCATTTATGGTTAGGCTTTTGAGTTCAGATACATTTGTATCGTCTTATCTTTCAGGAATACAGTAAAGTTTCTATAAATGGTTTTGGTAATGTAAAGGTGTTTTTTCTCTCTTTTTTTTTTTTTTTTTTTTTTCCTTTTTTTCCAGCTTCAGAAATTGCTCACTATGGATCCAATAAAGAGAATTACCTCAGAACAGGCTATGCAGGATCCTTACTTCTTGGAAGATCCTCTTCCCACGTCTGAGTAAGTGGTCAGTTTATTAACCTCTCAGTACATTCAGAGATGCTTTAGAGCCGTGCTTTCTCTCTGCCCTAAGTATGTTTGTGAATATTGAGCTAAATACTGTCTAACAACCGAAGAAAGCTATAACCACTAAAATGCCATTCGTGGTTTTTAAAATTAAGTAGCATTTTTATTAATCTCCTGCTTTATGGAACTTTGATCCTATTAGTTGCAGCACTAATCTTGTTACTCACTGACAGGTTGATTATGCATGCTACTGATCTTGGTAGACAACTGCTAAGTGCCCGCAGGTCCCCTTCTCTGCCTCAGAATGCCAGATGACAGTCTCTAATTAGTTTACATTTTTGTCTTAGCCTTTGTTGTAAATTCACTGGGTGGGGAAAGTCAACTCTGTGTCTCCGTGCTGTCATCCTTAACAACTTAAATCCATTTTCTGTAGACACTCCTCTTTTTTGTTTGTACAGGCAGATTTACAAAAGGGGGAAAATTTATGGACAATGAATGATTTCATTAAAAATTAAGCCCCTCTTCCAGATGACTAGCCAGAGAGCATGACTGTACAGCCTTTTAGGAAATCTATTAGTACATCCTGTCTGTGATTCTCTACCCTTATGTAGGGAAGAATTTATAAAATATGTATTCTTATAAGGAATTAATTAAAAATGAAATTATTTCACTAAAGCCTACTGGATTATTTATGGCATCTCCTGACCTGTCTCTGTGATTTAAAGTCATGCGAATGATTGGCTGTTGCAGAAACTGCTTTTAGAATAGTGTTTGGCTTTTTTTCTCAAATTTAGGTTGACATTTTAATGTGAATACACAGTGATTATTGCTAACAGGTGTACAGAGACTTTATTATAAATACATTCTACTGATGAAGAGCAGGTAAATATTAGCTTCTACTAGCAGTAGCAAATCCATGTGGACTGTGAGATATGAATTGACAGGTGAAATTTCTAGTTACTTTGAAACTTCTTTTCCAGGTGGTTTTGTTAATAGTCAGTGAAGTTTCCAGGAATATTTTCAGTTAGTCTTGAAACTGAATTACACAATAGCTGTAGTGAGATAGCTCTTTGCACCCTTGCAGATACCTAACAGGTGATGTACCTTTCTAGCCAACAAAAAAAATTATTGGGAGCTTAAGTTAGTATATGATGTCAAATGAACATTGAAGTCAAATGTGAATACGTTTTTACAAAGTTTAGACTATGATGATAGTCAGGCAGCGAAAACTTCTCCCTTACAGGGAGAAGTTACAGGTATTGAACAATGGCTCAGGCAACTTGAAACTATTATGGGTGAAGTGTGAATCTTACAGGTCTAAGCCTTCTGTTCTAATACAGTGATAAATAGACTTTTTTGGGGGACAGTGTTTTTGCAGGTTGTCAAATCCCTTACCCAAAACGAGAATTTTTAACAGAAGAAGAACCAGATGATAAAGGAGACAAAGTAAGTACTAGAAGAACAGTATCATCATGTTTCACTGGCCTATATACTATTTCCTGATTTAATGTTATTTCATGTACTGCTTTTGAGTTGAAATTTTTCTTTGTGTTTAAACAATTGAGAAGAACCAGCAGCAGCAGCAGGGCAATAACCATACTAATGGAACTGGTCATCCAGGGAACCAAGACAACAGTCACACACAGGGACCCCCACTGAAAAAAGTGAGAGTTGTTCCTCCTACCACTACCTCAGGTGGACTTATTATGACCTCAGACTATCAGGTATTTTCTTTTATTCACATATTGTGTATTTGTTTTTCATTTTTAGAGCAGTGTTTCTGCAAACTAAAAAATTAATTTTGTAAATGTCACTGTATTAACTGTTACTTTTTTGGCATATTTTGAATTTTTTTTTCAGATTAATTTAGTTGCTTATTTGTTGATATCCTGATGCTCTTTAGGTTACCTGTCAGAAAATTAGGATCAGACATTATTAGAGTTATTACCTTCATATTAGGGAATGCTAATAGTTTTGGACCAGGAGCCTGTTGCACTGTGCTTTGTATCACCTAGAAATACAATATCTTGCTTGAACAAGCCTGTAATGGTAGGAGGCAGAGGATATTGCAGCAAAAAAGCTGTGAAATAAAAATCTGAACAAGTGTTTTAGTTGGATTAATGGATGTGGAAACAGTATTTTGGATGACAAAGACTTGGCATGATGCTGTCATAATCTCTTTTGAAGACCAAGAGAGATTCCAGGTTGAGTAAGCCAAAATATTACAGATCTGATGACAGGTGGGGTGGTGGTGGCAGTCAATGAGTGAGGAAGATGAGGAGGCACATTGGGAAAAAACACTTCAGGAAAACATCAAAATTGAGTTCCAGCCTTCCTGCATTTGAGCTTGTGCTCAGATATTAAGAAATCAGAGCCTGGAGTAGAAGAGTATCTTTGTCATCTCAGTGAATGATAGCTGAGGTTTTTGGATTTGGAGGAGGCTACTACTGGAGACTGGGGAGAAGAGAGTTAAGGACAGAACCTTTAATTAGTACAAGCTAAAAAATTACAGAAGAGGAGCAGGGAAGACTTCAAATGATTCACAGGAGCAGTTAGAGAACAGATTTCTGCAAGCCTGGGGAATAGGGGATTTCAAGAGGAGGCATGCTGCTGGAAATGTTATCCTGCAGGAAGTAACCATTGCATACTGGTTCACAGTATGCAACTGGAATGCACAGTACAGGCGGCCAGTTGGCAGACAGTCTTGGATAAAATTAAAAGATGGGGAAGTTGGAAACCATTGGCAATGTTTTTAGGTAATTTAAAGATTAATATCTGAATGTGAGACCCTGATAATGGAAACCCACTTAGCTGGGCTTATAGTCTGTAGCAAAATGTAGGGAGAGCTAAAAAATGGAGTTTAAAAAAAGGAGCAGTAGAACAGCTGCTGTCAACTTGCCTTTCAGTTTGATATGGCTTCTCCATTGAAATCTTGCATTTCAGAGTTTGTCCCTGAGAGTACCAGACAGCCTCAGCAGCTGCCTGGGGGCATTACCTTCATCCTTACCTTAATCTGTGTACTCTCAGCATTGGCAAAAACTTGAAAGTACTACAAAAATATAAAATAAGATCATTTTCAGGAGCTTTATTGTGAGACTCTTCATATGAGTCCCCAAGTGCCTTTGTTCATTTTATCCCAGGACATCAATAACACATCAGTTTGCAAGTCATTCTCCTTGAACAATATACATTTTTAGAGCTGTTTGAGACTGTGGTGAGCCTTAACTATAGTTCTGCAGGATGCCTCTAAGTATAAATGTCATCTTTCTTTTAGTAGGATTATCCATTGCAGGCAATTTTACAGGAGTTTCATCCCTTTCAATCTGGCAGGCTACAGCCAATTGCTGTTTTGGCCTTTTAATTGGCTCTTTCTTCCACTTCTTTAAAATACACACCCAGAGCAGAAGGCAAATGCAGCTGTAACTTTCTTAATCTTGCCTCAGGTGGCGTCACACATCTAAGGAGGTTGATTCAGAGGTTGTGTGTAAGTGTGTCAGGGAGCCCCATTTACATGCCCTATTTACATGCCCTTCACCTCATTTTGCTGCTGCATTGTGGCATTTTGAACAAACTTCAGCTCCTAGTTCTGTGAGCCAGAGCTGAGGTTTGCTGGCTGACAAGTCAGAGGACTCAAATTGCTCAGCAAGAGTTGGCATTGGTTTGTTTTCAGTTCATGCTCATGAAAACTTTTGTACT
The DNA here is from genome assembly GCA_027886175.1 of Phylloscopus collybita. Classification (NCBI taxonomy): domain Eukaryota; kingdom Metazoa; phylum Chordata; class Aves; order Passeriformes; family Phylloscopidae; genus Phylloscopus; species Phylloscopus collybita. The sequence continues at coordinate 9,872,668 of JAJNNQ010000007.1, forward strand.
CACAGGTATCCATCCTGGGACTACAGCTGAGGGCAGCCCCTACTGACAAATGTAATTTCAGAATACTTTTCCCTAAGATAATGATAACTGCTGCTTTTCTGTTTCAGGAGCTCTTACTGGTAACTTGACTACTCCTGACCAGTCTTTCTGCTGTCCCTCTAAGAGGGAAAATACCTGGTTTTCAAAAAGTGTATCTTTTCCCCCCTAGCCTTGTGAAGAGGCAGTCAGTAGATTTGTTCTGATTAAAGTGTCTGGAAAACAGGATATTCAAAGAGAATAGATCTGGACTTGCTAGCACTAGAACAAAAGCAGTTAAAAGTTTCCAACTGATGGTTTCAGGTCTCCCTGAAAAAGATTCCTCACATTTTTTGCTTCTGATCCAGCAACTTGAGGAGAAGGAAAACAAACATTACAATACAGCCCTCTGTTTTAATCAAACACCTGTTCCTTTGTTCTTCATTTGATTTGCTCAAATTCCCCATATAAAGCTTGTGAAGAAGGATTGCCATCTCCTGGGCAAGGCACACCAAGACAGTTTCTGCATTCACTCAGAAGTCAAATTACTCTCTGCAGGGCACACTGACCTCGTATCCGTTTCTGCCATGCGTAAAAATAGTAGACACATGACACACAGACTTTCTTGCCTCCTTGTTTAAATCTGCAATGTGACACTCCCAAAGGCAATGTGATTAAACAGGCTGGAGCAATTCCACTGCTCTGAGCTTTTGCTTGTGATAACCCTCTGGGTGCTTAATGGTATTTAGAAAGGTTTGGATATTTACTTTTGTTCTTGAACAAAAGCCATTTGTTGCTCTGGGTGTCATGAAAGAATCTGATTTTTCATTGCTTCTGTCTTAAAATAAGATCTGTTTCAGAAGTCAGGATGTGGGGAGTGTTTTACAACTGGAGTGAGTGGTCAGTTTTAAATGGTTAAACTTGTGATGGTTTCCCACATACAGGAGTCACACATGGGCAAAACCAATGTTCAAGAGTTTTCCTCTTTGAAGTACATCCTGTATTTGTAACATGGAGAAGGGTGACCCAGAGCTGTGACCCTTCTGTTGATGAGTGACTTAGTCCTTCTCTCAAGGCTGAAGGCAAATGTCACAAAGTTCAGTCACTGTGCTAATGGTGCAGTTCAGCAGTGCTGGTTTGTTCCCACTGACATTAAGTGCTGGTCCAGCCATTTCTCCCCCTTTTCTCTAGCTCAGTCCTATGAGCATGTGTTAACAAGTAACAAGGAGAGTATGTCTGTTTTATTTCTGCCATCATCTCAGCATCCTGGGTATAGCTTCTGTTCTAAATGCTGTAAAACAAGAAAAAAAATTAGGGTTCTTGTTTTTTGTTGCGACTTAGTATTTTACTTCCCCAGGGTGTTGGTTCACCACAGTTATTTCCTATTCAGATCTCAGTAGCAATACCCTAGTCCTGGAATAGTTACTTTATAGAAGTTTCCAGATCTCTTCTAGAAGCAGCTTCTTCTAAAAAAACATAAAACGTCCTGTGACATCAAGAACTCAGAAGCTACACATTTTCTAAATGCTGCAAAGTGTGTGAGGGCGTGTAAACCGTAATGTGAATGTAAACTAGCACACGTACTGTACTGAAATTCAATGAAATGTTAAGTGCTACTAAGTGATCAGATACTTACATTGCAGATCTCATAGGCAGTCCTTCTTTCCTTAATAACACATGATCAGTAAATAATGACTTTTAGGTTAGAATTGAGTAGGCAGTTGCTGGTTTGCTAAGAGCGTCTTGCAATGATGAGTGCTCCACTCAAATAATTGTGGGAGTGCTGGTTGAAAGGGGCCTCTGGAGACCATCTAGCCAAGTCTCCCACTTGGAGCAGGGCTGTTGCTAGTTCTGACTCACTCAGATTAGCATGGCTTTGTTAAGCTGAGTCTTGAAAACCTTCATCGAGAGAGGGACCTCACAGACTCTGTGGGCAGTACTGGCCCCTCAGTGGTCCTGCCTCCAATGTCCCACCTGAACCTCCCAAGCCACAATCCAAGGACATTTTTGCCTGAAATATCTGGTTCCACTGAAAAACACGTCACCGTTGTCTTTAAACTCTCCTTCAAGTGTTTCAAGGCTCCTGATAGATGACACCTTAGCCCAGTCACAGTGCTCGCAGCCTGTACTCCTAGGTCACACAAAAGGGTGGCAAGTATATCCTTTATGTGTGAAAATCTCCAGAATAAGGCAAGAGTGGCTCATCAGCAGTAAGATGCCTCACCTGGACCTCCACCATGGCCCACTTTTCTGGTAGGAGAAGGGAGCAAGTGGAGAAGACCACTGCTTTGAGTGGTGGTAGCCCAGTGGCACGTGCAGGTGCACATTAGCCATTTGGAGAGTTGGCTGGAGGTTTGATTGTGATGGGTGAAGATTCTCAGGAGGCTATTAGGGTGGGTAGCAGAAGTCTGGCAGCTGTCACTTTCTAATCTGGTATTCCTGATGTCTGTTACCTGCTGTAATCAGAGTAAGTGAAACAAAGCCTGGAAGTGCAGCTCCTTTGAGACCGTGTGTGCTGGCTGCCTCTTAAAGAAAGGCGTCGGTAGTTGGAATTGCCTTGCGATGTCCGCGTTACGAAGGGCTGTGTCTGTGCTTTCCCCCCTGCAGCGTTCCAACCCCCATGCTGCCTACCCCAACCCTGGACCAAGCACATCGCAGCCACAGAGCAGCATGGGATACTCAGCTACCTCCCAGCAGCCGCCGCAGTACTCGCACCAGACCCACCGGTACTGAGCTGCACCCGGTGCCGTCGATGCGCTGTCGCTAATGCTGCAGGACCGGCCGCGCAGCTGCGTGCCAGGAGCCCGCCTTGGGCCAGAGAATGTACTGTACAACCACACCTCCCACCTGTCCGACCGCCACGACCCACCTCCTGCCACGGGGCCCGCTGCGGGCTCCCATCTTGTACCTGGGTTTGGGGTTAGACTTGAAAGGAAAGCGCTAGCACGGTTTGTGTTGTGGATATGCTACTTCTGTAGTTTACTTGACATGGTTCAGACTGACCGATGCATTGTTTTCAGTGACAGTCTGTAGCAGGTGAAGCTGTGAAATGTGCTAGGGGCAAGCATTTTTGTTGTCGTATGTGGTGAATTCTCTTGATGTAACAACTTCATCTGACCAATAGTACACGACATCTTTGAACTGGTACTTGAAGCATACAGTATACGTTACCATGGCAAAAAAGCAAACTAACCGTAACTCTCAGACAGTTTTGATAGACGTTTACTTTTAGTGACTTTTGTGGGTTGGTTCATTTTCCACCTAGATCAATGTTTTATGACCGACACGATTGCTACGATGAGATTTTTTTAAGAACATGAAAGCGTTTGCATTTCTTCCCAGCAATTACAAACGTCCCAAAGATTTATTTCCAACATAAGTTTGTTTTTGTTTTGAAATCTATGACTTGACTGGTATTAAAGCTGCTATTTGATAGTAAAATAAGTATGTTGTCATTGATATAAACATGTTTGGTTCAGCAAACAAACTAAAATGATTGTCATAGACAGTGTTTTATTTTTTTCCTGTTGGTGTTAATGATTTGTGAGCATGCTTTGGGATTAAAAAAGCATGAATGATATTTCCTAAAAAGGTGCGGCATCCATTCAGATATTTTGTCATGATTTTTGAGAACCAGCTTGGTGTAGTGGATTTTAAATTTTGTTCAGTTAATTATTTTTCTTTAACGTTCGCACGTTGTTTAGGGGTGCCATTCCTACTGCAGAGGAACAAGGTGTTAGGAGAGCCTTAGAATTTATGAGGAGAAACTTACATACAATGTACTGTATCAAACTATTTTACATGAATGACACAAGTATTCTGAGTAAAAAAAAAAAAAATCAAACATTGTTAAAACAAGGTGTTATGTAATAAATTTATTTTTCATAAATCTGCATATGACCTTTGCCTGTATTCCTTTTTATCACTGAAAACTGCTCCCCCATCCATACATCTCTATCAGATTGTCCTGAGAAACAGCATCCAGCAGGAATTTGTCTTGCAAGGCAGGCTTCCATTAACTGGTGAGAAGGATAATTTTTCTTTTAAACAGCAGAAAAAAAATAAAGGCATTACTCTTGTTCTGTACACGTAGCTGATCAGCTGGAGATACTCTAAAAGTGGGTTTATTACTAACGACATTTCCTAGATCAGGCAGCTCCTTTTCATCTACAAAATCCTGAGGCATTCCTGTCTGGATAATTCTTCTGAGGTTTCTGTAGCTCATTCTCATTTTGGTAGGTAATGCCACGCATGATTTTGACATAAATTTATGCAATACACGCAGGATATTTTTCTGCAGGTTCTTCAGGTAGTGTGTATATCAGCTGGTGTGATTCATGCAAATGCACTGAGATGCCAATGGGGGGCAAAACAAAACCCAGCCTGAAAGGCAGCTCATGTTTGAGGTGAAGATAAAACTACCTGACTGCAGGGACTACAGGTTCAAGTATTCCGGAGACTTAAAACTAAAGAAGAAAATCTGAGTGCAGAATTTATGCTGCTTTTATGATACTGTATAATGCCCTCTTAATTTTGACATGAGAGCTGTCAAAATCTGTCTTTCCTTGGTTTCTGGAACAAGTTAATATATGGGTAGGAGTGCCTTAAATTTCTTGGTTTGCTTTTCAAGTGAAAGCATTTTCAGTATTTATTTTCCATTTATATATAGGCTTTAAGCATATCAGTTCAGTATGTCCAGACTGTTCCCAGGTAGTCAGATGGTGCCAAGAGTTAACTTTTTTTTTTGGCTAAAATGCTCTTGGCCCAGATTTCTGTTTCCTATTGATGCATATTCATGTTAATGCATAATAGATATTATTCATGTAATAGCAGACTTTATTTGATACCACTATATTGTGATGTCTGCAGTTGAAAAGTAGCAGGCTTGCTTGAATTTCAGTTTTGCAAAAGGAAATGCATCCAGTTGACAAAATATAATCTTGCCATTAGTTTATGCTTGAATTTCATTTTCTTATTAAGAATGTATTTGAGGTAAAGATGCAGCTTATCAAATAATTATAATAAAGCTAAATTATATTCTACATTTAGTTTTGAATAGCCTGCTACTCTCAGTTTCATTCATGTGTATTCTCATTTTTAGTAGATGTATTGCAGATGACATCAACAAACAGATCCTACAGGGAAGTCAAATCTTAATATTTGATTTGTACTGATGTCTCAGTTATCTGGTCAGTTGTTAGGAGGTGCTTGAGGTTTTTTCTCTAAGACTTTGGAAAGAAAAGGTTTTTCAGTGCTTGGTATAACCTCTGGTACCGTGAAGACAGCTTATGATTCTGTATTGCAGATAAGGTCAGTCACATCATATTCATGATAATTATAAGGGATCTGCTGCATCAAATAAGCTTTTTAACACTGGCTTTAGGAATACTGAGGGCAAGGCCCTAAGTTACTTTCCTGAACTGTATAAAAATACATTAATCCTGTTGTTATGCTCTTGATGGGGCTTTTACGTGAGGGTTACAGAGAGGGGAGGAGAAGAAAGCACTTTTGAGAAGGGTTTAATAGAAGAGTTACAAATTTCCATGAGAAGGTGGCAACAGCAGCCAGTGTGCAAGCCGTGCCTCTTTCCTCACATGGCTCAGCTTTTGTTACTGGATTCAAGAACTTCAAAGCTTTTCCTTACTCACCGACAATTATCTGGACCCATCTGAGTGCATTTAAAATAGCTGGAGTCTGGGAGCCTGTCTTTGTTGCTGTGATTAAAGGACAAATTGTTTTGCTGGAGTAGGCTTATGTTGAAAATGGGCTACAAGCTTAACTTGATTGTGAGGATAAATGTGCTATTGCACCTTAACCTTGGCACTCCCAGCAAGCCTGGCCTGTGGCAGCTCTGCATTTATCATACCAAACAAAGGCCCAGCTGCTCTAAGAAGGAATAAGTTTAACTTGCACTTACCCTTTTGAAGAGGATTTTAGCATTAGTGGTAGGAAGCGCAATCCCACTTTCCTAGAAGGAAGAACTAGAAGACTGATTTTGTCCTGTTCTTTGCTGTGTGTGTTATATGTAAATAGGAAAATACTCAGTGCACTCATGGACTCATGGAGTTGCCTGTGGCAGTGCCCAAGCAATGCCCAGCTGAGGGGTAGACCAGTGTTCAGGTTTTCTTTTAGCTTTTTTTTTTTTTTTTTCAGGGGATGTTTAGGCTGGATATTAGGAGAAGGTTCTTCACCCAGAGGGTGGCTGGACAGTGGAACAGGTTTCCCAGAAATGGCCATAGCACCAAGCCTGCCGGAGCTGAAGCACTTAGATAATGTTTGCAGTCGTGTGCTGTGATTTTTGGGGTTGTCCTGTACAGGGCCAGGAGTTAGTCTTTGATGATTTTATGGGCATGGTTAGGCAGTTTGGCTGTCACAAAGTGGGGTAATGGAGCCTGCAGGATCTCATACACTTACTGTGTATCAGGAAAGAAAGACACAGAGTTTTTCTTGGAGCCAGTTGGTGAAGTGGCAGACCTGCCATTTGGAGTAAATATTGTTGCCATGGTTAAGATGAGCCTCATTTCTACAGAAGGAATGAGTAATGTGGTGCCCCCTGCACCATATTTCAGTTCCTCCTCTGAATAGAGCAGCCTTTTTTTGTTGAGTAGGACAGCCATCCCAGCATCTTCCTTCAGGCTGAGTGGTGACAGTGCTTCAGGCTGCCAGTTCTGAGACAGTTTAATATCCAGCATCCCTGGAGACCAAGGTAGATGAGCCTAAATCAGTGTAATTTGCTTGTCACAGCTATGGATAAAGAACATTGTGAAATAATTTGTCAGACATCTGAATGATGGGATGTACAAACTGTACTCCAGCAGTAGGATAGGGAGAGAAAAAGGTGCTTTACCCTTTGAAAGCAAAACAGAAACAAAGCTGCTGCTGTTTCTACTAGGTCTCTTGTGGTAAGCTCCTCTCAAGGGTTTCAGGCAGCCTTTATCTTGCTGGTTGGCTTCAGTGATGGCAGGAGCTGTCTCCAGAGGACTGTCTGTACTTGTGCTGGAGAGCTGGGCACTGGCACTGGTGTTAATGAAGCCATTGCCCTGGGGTAATGCACGCCAGCTCCAGCCCAGGATGGGAGTCTGGATGAGCTCCATCACTGCTCTGAAAGCTCCCATGTCACGAGATGCTGAAAAGTACTTTTCAGCCTGCCAGGATTAGGGTGCCTTGCCTTGGCTCTCAAGTTTAATTATCCCTGAATTTAACTATCCCTTTGCATTCCTGGTCCTACCTAGGTGGACTGGGTAGTGCCCTGAGCCAGGGGAGGTGGTGAAAGGGCCGGTGCAGGAGTGGTTGTTATTTAAGCTGCTCAGCACATTTTGGCACAGAGCCCCGAGCCCGCAGAACCACCAAGGACAGCCTTTGTGGCATGTTCTTTTGGGAAGTGTTTCCGTTTGCTCAGCCTGAGATGTGGGAGAGCTGCCATATCCTTGGAGCAAGGCTTTGTTTAATGTTTGTGGGAGCTTTGAATTCATACAATGTGTCACCCACAGTGTGTGAAGAGCAGCCTCTGACACCCCATTAGGTACATAGGGAATGCAGTGGCTGACTGAGGAGGGAGGGAGGAAGTAGGGGTTTGTGTACAGTGCTTACAGGAGTGCTGAGACAGAGGTGAAAAGCCCTTGAGCAGATGCTTATGGAAGGCCGATGGCTACACTGAAGGCCCAGAGGTGTTGTCTTGCCCTGAGGTGCAAAGAGCACTTGAATTTCATGGGAGCTCTTTCCTTCTCTGACCCACTGTGCCAAAATCTGACCATGTCCTGCATTGGTTTATGCAGGGTTGCCTTTAGTGTTTAGCTGGTCTTCCCACAAGGTGCTTAGTCAGGTGTGCTAAGAGCTGCTCTTATTGATCACCTTTTAAAATCAGAATTCTGTTTCTGTTTATAGTGTTTGTCAAGTATTCTTAGGGACCTGTGAAGCTCCTATATTAGCCAAGCTCCACCTTAGTGAGTTTGTGCCCTTACCTGGGCAGGGGAGACAGGAGGATATATTGTTTGGCATGCTTCACACCTGCTTCAGCCATGTGCTCCTGTAGATCAGGATGTGGAGATACTCAGCAAACCGTGGAGAAGGATTCTTTGGGGATAAGCCCTGCATTTGAGTGCCAGCAATGATCCTTGTGGGAGGGGGGTTTTGCTTTGAGGTGTGCTCAGCTCAATGCAGACAGCTCATACACAGCTTGGGCACTCCTGATGTCCTCTGTGCAGGCTTCAGGCTTTGCTCTGGCTCTCTGCCCCACCTTGCTTTCAGATGAAGAAATGGTGAAAGGAGTGTGGTGTGCCAGCCCAGGAAATCCTTGTATAAACTCCTAAAATGTATTCCACCCCTGCAGCCATACAGGTTTGTAATACAGCTGCACAATTTACTTGCACACCAGACAAAACCAGCTGGTTTGAAAATCCCCTCAGTGTCTTTGGAGGCCTTGCTGGGAGAGCCCTGCAGGGACTTGTGACTCAGAGCAGCCTGTGCCTCCCGAGTGATGGGCACACGATGCCCAGGGCTGATGTGCAGCTGCTTGATCAGATCTCATCCAGCCCCTGCTCCGTGGGTGAAGGGGTGAGGCTGTCATTTGCAATCACACGCTTCTCCAGCTCCCCAGGAGGAGGAGAAGAAAGGGGGCTCAGGCAGTGCCCTGCGGGTCTGAGGGGAGGAGGGAGGGTGGTGGCTGTGGGCAGCGAGGTGCTGGTCAGTCAGCCTGGCTGGTCTGCTGCCCTGGGGCTCAGCGGGACATCAGTGGCTTGAGAGGCTGTGGGGACACTGTCAGAAGGGACAGTCTGCTGGAAAACCTCCTTTTGTCCAGCTGAGAAGGTGCAGAGCGTGTGGGCACTCGAAGGCAGATCAAACGGGCTGAAGGAGGAGACCAGCTCATGTCCTGCAGCTGCCTTACACAGCGCCTGGTTCCTCACGGTGCTTTGGGTGTCTGCTGGGATCTGCAGTCCTGTTCACAGCCCCCTGGGGATTTATTGCCGTGCCCTTGCCCACGAAATACTGATGAGTGCAGCATCCCAAGTGTGTGAACAGTGAGGCACAGTCGTGGGGCAAGTTGGTGACACAGGTGCCAAAACACTGCTCTAATGAACCACAGTCTGGGTCGTGTTCACAGGGGATGGATCATTTTGGTTAAAATGTTACAGAGTGGGAGACGGCTCTGAGAGTGATTTCAGCTTCCACCGGGGAGGAAGGCAGGGGAAATGGATCAACATAAAACATTATCATGAAAGCTTGTCTGTCATACTTTTCTATCTGTTGGGTGGGGGTTTTTTTGGTTTTGTTTTTGTTGGTTTTTTGTTGTTGTGTGTTTGTTTGTTTGTGGTTTTTTTTTGTTGTTGTTTTTTTATTTTTTTAATAGAGAATAGAAAGTATAAAATCCAGTTCAGTGGGAACAAGAAGGAATGATATCCCAGAGGTTTGTATTTTAATGGAGTAACATATGCTGTACCATGCAGTGTCCATAAACCAGCAACATGCACGTACCTCAGAGGAATGAGGAAGAGCCAAAGTGGAATCTGGATGTGGAGGACGAAGTGGGTGTAGCAAACCTGCAGTTTGAACAAAAGGCCATGAAAGGGGAGTTGCCCCCTGGCTTGGTTCAGCACACTGTACACAGATGCCCACGGGCAGTGACTGATCCCATTGTGCACAGCCCAGGCGTGCTGCAGCCACCAGTGCTGCTCCTGGGCTCCAGTGCATTTGGGGAGGGTCCTGAAGGGTGCAGGGCCACAGGCAGCAGAAGGGGTGCTGCAGCTTTTGTTTCAAATCCTTTTTTTTACAGAACGTTGCAAAATGGGGCAGAGAAGCCCCAGTGAATCTGCAGTTTGTTCTTTCATTAAAGGTGATTCCAGAGAAAAGGGTTAAACATCCACACTGAAAACCATTTTCACTGGCTGGAAACCTAATTAATGGATTGTGAAAATTACTTTCCTCGAGAGCAGCACCTGGAACAAGTAGTATTTAAACTGGGTAGTTCATGCTCCATGAGGTTACAAGTACACCTCTGCTCATCCTTAACATTCCTTGTATAATTCTTAAAAATGCCAGGAATTAAAATACTGATTATACTAATTATTTATTAAATGTTAATATCCAAGAGCTATTCAGAACAAAATCCTGTGCATAAGGAACAATGATGCAGAACATGGCCTGTCCTGAGAGGTTATTAATCTTCACAGTGGTGTATCAGGGCAGGTTATTGTATATACGTATATATTTTTTTTCCATTGGTATTTCAGTCAGTCTTTTGATCTGAAAATCTTACAGCATCAATGTCTTGGAGGAGATGCAGTTGGGGATCAGGATCTCCCAAATAAACGATCACACACCCCCTCAGGCTTCCAAGTCCCACAGGGTGGGAGAAAAAATCCTCCCCAAAACCTGAGACACGTCAAACCACAGAGCAGAGAAGATCATACATGGATATGTCATGGACTCTGAAAATACCAAAGCCGAGGCCACGGTAAGAGAAGTTAAAAGGTGTGCCAGAATGAAAACTATCTAGAGAGACAAGCAAACCAATATTCTGGAGATACTTTGGGGAGGGGCATGAATGCAAGGGTGCTGCAGGGCAGGCAGGCAGTGGTTTGGGGCTGGGCAGTACCAGGACCTGCTGCTCCCCCCCACACCAGGGGCTGAGCCCACAGCTGAGTCCCTTTTGCATTCCCAGGTGGCATCAACATTTCCTGGTGCTGCTGCTGCCCAAATCAAGCTCCACTCATGCCCAAAGACAAAATGTCCCTCTCGAGGCTGGTACCTGGCAGGGGCCCTCTGGGGAGTGAGCCCAGGGAGGGGCAGTGTCCCTGCTGTGCCAGGGGCTGGGCAGAGGTGGGTGTCAGGGCTGGGTGGTGGCCAGCGCTCATCTCCACTTAGTGCCACATTGCATGGAAGAGAATCTGATACAAATCAGAGCAAATGCAGCTCTCAGGCTCTCACTGATCAAGCCTCACACAGAGGGTGCTGTTTCTAATAAGTATTTTAGGCAGTAAAACATCCTTCAGAGAGGGCTGCTACATTCCCGTTGTGTGTCTTCTTGCTGGGAGAAGCCTGCCTTAGCTGCTTCAAATATCCAAATGCTTGATATATAGTTACTGTTTTATGGAAAAATGCCTCCGGGCGAGATGTGTTTAATAGAGAGAGGCTAATATGTGAGCGATTTATCTCATTTTGCTAAGTTCATGCCTGTAATTCAATAACCCCGTGAGCTACACTTAACTGTATTCAATAAAGATGATCTAGAGGAGATATTCGTGCAGGTGAAGGATTCAAGAACTGGAGGAAAGGTTGTTATAAATAAGTGGGTTGGAAGTAAACAGAGAGCTCAGGCAGAACTCTCCCCCAGGATAAATGTCTTGAGCATCATTAAACCAGTACAAATGGCTCTGTGAGCTGCAAAGATTTCTTCCTCTGAAAGGAAAAAGCTGTGAGAGAGACTTTGATTAGGGAGAAAATGCCACCTTGCGCTCCGGCCGTGACCCAAATCCTGCAGCAATCCTTTGCGAGCTGTCATCTTGGGGAGCATCCCCAGCAGAGCGTGCCAGATCCTCTGTGAGGTGGTGTTACCAAGGGCACAGGAAGGTGGTTTTACCAGCAGACAGAGGAAGGAGGTGTGACAGCCCAGGGCTTTATTCTCCACCGGCTTTAGAAAACCTTCAGACACGTACCTGGGTGTGCAAAGTGCTTTACAGACAGTGCTGCGTGCAAACTCTGACAGCATGACAAGGAAATGCAGTCTCTAAGAGCTGTTCAGGGCTGTAATTGCCCAGTTTGATTGTAAAACTAAAGTAAACAGCACTGGCAGCTGAGTCACCCAATTGCAGACCTGAAGCACTTCTAAGTTAGGTCTAAAAATATCTTGTGTGCTTCAAAGTTACTGGCTGTATGGAGAAGAAAAGGGCACTGGAAAATGAAGGCATCACAGCGGTGACAGTGACTGCAGAAATGCCTTGGGGTGAGGTGTGTGTGGTGTCCCTGGCCCAGCGCTGTGGCCAGCAGGGCTGTGTGGATGCCCACCCAGCACTGGTGGCTCGCTGTGTGCTGCTGCAGGTGCCAGCCCGGGCCAGGAACAGCCTCTCAGCCTCTGCCCCACAGCCAAGTGCAACAGCCCCCCCCAGACAGCCAGTTCCTAGTTGAAGGTGTAGAGCAGTTGCTATAGCAGAGGAAAGGGAGTGGTTTTCAGCCAAAAAAGTGATACACAAGGACTGGGGACAGCAAGTAGGCCATGGCCATTTGTTGCCTTTAACCAGCCAACACCTTGGAGGCATGGAGTAAAAGCAGGAGGCAGCAGCTTCAAACCAGAGAGGTGCTTTCACACCACATGTCATTACAGAGTGGGGCTCTGCCATGGCAGCCTGTCAGTGCCAGCCACAGCTTCAAAACGTGGCAGGAAAAAGTCATCAAAGGAAAATAATTTAAACTGTATTGCTTACAGAGACACTAACTCTGGGCTAGGAGGTGCCTTGGATCCCCATGGGTGGGGAGGAGAGGTTGGGAAGGTGCTACTGTGGGTTCACCCTGTCCTCACCCTCCTCCCATGGCATCTCTGGCTGGTAGGGACAAGTTGTGGGGTCAGATGGACATTTGGTCTGACCAAGGGTGACTGCTCCTCCACAACAAACAGTCTCACACAGTGGGGGCAGCTGTCCCTGAGCCACCACATGAAGGTCACTGTGTGGCTGCAGCCTGGCAAATGTGCTCTGCTCAGCCCCCTCAGTCCTGCAGTGTGGCCACTTGCCCAGCAGAGCTGGAGCCTTTTCATATGGGATGCCTTTGCCTGGTCATTGCCTGACAGTCAGAGCCCAAAATCTTCAACCATTTGAAAATCATCAGCCTTGGAGCAAAGTGAGTGAGAGGAGACACTGGGCTGGCAGGGTTAGAGGAGGAGATGAGAGAGCAAAGGTGCCAGACCCCCTGGGGCACTGGCTGCTGCTACCACAGCTCCTGGTGCAGGTACCACCAAGAGCTTGGGCACTGCTGAAGGGAGTGGGAAGGGCCTAGAGAGCTGTAGAATAGTTGGCAGAGACAGAAAGGAGAGCAGATGGAGGAAAGGACAAACATGAGCAGTGGGAACACCCCAATCTGTGCGACCCACCATGGTACACATGCTACTAGCTCCTGTTTTTGACTTCTCTTCCCAGTAATTATTGCATTGGAATAAACAAACCAGCTCCTACTCCCTGCAGAGTCTCTGGTGTTTCTGGTGCCCACAGTTCCTCTTCAAAGACCCAGCAGCCAGTGCAGGAAAGGAGCTACAGATCTTGTTTCTCTCCTGACACATCATTGCCACAGATGGGGCTGGCAGCAGCAGCCTGGGCTGAGGCACAGCCAGCTGCTCAGCTTGTCTGGGATGGAGCTTGGGATGACTGCAGCACTGGAAGGGATTTTCCAAAGCATGTGTCACAAAGCTGACAGGTTTTTGTTTTCCTGCTACTTTCAGAAGAGACTTTCCTTGGCATGAGTTCATCTGTTTGTAAGGCAGGGCAGGGGCAGCCAAACCACTCACTCACCCTGCGTGGGCTGTGCAGGGCAGCCTCACTGCTCCTCTCCCGGTCCTTGCCAGGGCCAAAGGAGATGCCTGGCCCTGGCATCTCACACTGCCCATTCCAGCCAGTCCAAAGGGCCAAGCAGCTCAGCAGGAAGCTTAAATGTACTCAAGTCTGTGGGGTGAAAGTCAGGAGGGACTGAGCCTTGAGTCTAGGACAGCCTCCAGGGGTTTCTTTAGGTCAGTCACTCTTGTGCCTTTCCAAATGTTTAGGAAAGATCATTTTTTCCAGCTGGTTCAAACAAAGACTAATGTTGATGTTTTCCTAAAAGCTTTCCAAATAGTTTTTTAAGTAAAGCTGTATAGGCCGGGAGTATAACAGATATGTGCGAGGGCCCTGGAGAGCAAAAAAACCTCTGGATTGCATTTGTTCCTCAGTCTGTCCATGAAGTAGCTAGTTGAGCTTTTTTTTTTTTTTTTTTTTTTTTTTTTTTTTTTTTTTTTTTTTTTTCTTCTCTTCCCTTCTCTTCTCTTCTTTTCTTTTTTTCCTTTAGTTGTCATTCATTTTGGTTGTCGATAGGTTTGTAGCTGCCATTTATGTAAAACACCCTGCTAAAATTTATCCCTGTTGTCTTTTCACTCAAAAGCCACAGAAAAACGATATATTATATTAGGCACTGATCCACCACCTCAGTGACCTCCCTCCTTCACATACTTTGCAGTTCTCTGTTTGCTGTGTTGCTTGCACACACTGTAACTATTTTGCATCCCATCTGCCCTCAACAGTGGTACCCTGGTCACCTGCGCCAGCACCCGTGCAGGGAAAAGTCTGGGGTAATCTGAAAGACACAGTAAAAACAGCAAATCTCTCTCTCTGGATCTGAATAAACCAACCCTGATAAATATGCAGAGTAATAAACCCTTAATGCAGTGTGATTAAAAAGTTACGGTTCCCCCAGCAACCCAAGGGCGGCTGCCTGGCGCGTGCCGAGGGTCTGAGATGGCTTTGCTGGGAAATGAAAGCCTTCGTCTGCCTCCCTGCCGCAGCCGGGCTGGGGTTGCCATGGGAATGGGAGGTCAGGCTTTGCCTGCTGTGAACGCTGAGAAACTCTCTGATCCCTGCCCTGCCCTGCTCCCCTGTGCCTTGGTGAGCGGCGGCTGCCTCCTCCAGCTGCCTGCTCCCAGCACGGTGCCTGAGAGCAGCTTCCCGGCCCTCAGTCCGGGCACAGACCTCCCCCCACCCGGCACCTCTGTTTCAAACCCCTTTTCTTCATCTCTCCCTCGGTGCTTCCCTAAATGTGCTCTTCTCGTTTTGGTTTCTTTCAGTCCCCAGTCCCCAGGGAGGCTTGCCATACTACCACCAGTCTTCTCCTTGATCAGCTCTGGGTCAGTCCTCGCAGCTCACCCTCTCCTTGCTTTTCCCTGTATGCCCTTACGGGCGGCACAGGCACCGGCTGAGCCCTTGAGATGAGGGCTCAGCAAATCATTAGTGCAAAATATTTTGGATGAATGTCCTGAATACTTCAGGTGGGTGATCCCACGGCCCTTGTTTTCTCAGGGCAATGTGTGAATCTAGTCCACAAACAGCATTTTGGTCTCCAAGGCTGCCAAACACCGCTCCAACCAAACAGGAGGTTTGGGTTTTGGAGGGGAGCTCTGGAAGCAATGCAGGTAAGGAACCCCGTGGGCAGGAATAAACCCAAAGCGAGAGAGAATAAGGTATGAATTCTGTGAGAGCAATTAGCCCTTAGGAGCTCTCAGCCAGGATTTATGACACACATTGGGAGTTTAATGAAGTCAGAGAGTCTTTCTCCCGGATTCACTCCTGCTCGGGCATCAACTGCCGGGCTGGATGCGGGCAGGAGCTCCCGCTGTGGTTTCATGGCAACTTATCCAGGAGGTTGGGCAGCTGATGGCAACGGCCCCTCGGCCTTCCCAGTTGTGACTCCATGAATTTCAAACTGCTCATTCCCTGGTAATAGGTGTAATTCACACAGGATGAAATGTCACCCAGTCAGTGGCCGGCAGCAATGCCACGTGGCTGCCGCCACAGCTGGGAGAGGTGGCCTGCCACTGGCAGCCCCAGCCTGCTGCCTGCAGCTCCCCTCACTGCAGCTCCTGAAACGCTCACTTGGGAGGATTTGGTCACACAAAGAAATCTTAATAATCCAAATGCTCCCTCCAGGTGTGACAGGGACCTCCCATGCATCCGTGCACTGGGAGCATGAATAGGACATCGGCTGTGAGCAGAATACTTGGTAATTTTCACAAATCTCTTTACAGATATTTTCTTTCCCTCTCCATCACCACCTCCCCTAGCAGTACATATCCTTCTTGCTCTTCTTCCCCCCCACCACTTTCCCTGCTAAATTACAACTTCAGTAGAACGTGTCTACCTCTGCTTGCTGTACCATGACCATCCATTAAATTCCATATTCTCTGCTTTGTTTTCACCCATTTTATCTGTAGGTAGCACTACTCAGAGACTATGACTCCAGAACAGAAAATAAACATTCAGATTTTTTTTCCCTTTTCCCTATAATTTCAGTGTGATTAGAGTTGTACCCTGTTAAGCCAAAACAGATGAAAGAGGCTAATGAGAGGTCCTGTTTTAACTCCACATGAAGGGCAGGCAGGGAACCATAGCTTGCAAGGGATCTTTCTCCTGCAGGACACATGCTGCAGTGAATGCTGGACTTTTACTGAGCCTGGAGAAATCCTGGAAAATGAGGCTGCAGGATTTACAGACTCCTATCTCCTCCTTTCTGCCTTGGTTTTGTGGGGATCAACAGATCTCTGGGTCCAGGGATTTTACCTAGAGAGCAACATGACTGGTGCAGCAGCACTGCACCAGTGGTGTCCACACATGTGTGGTGTCTCCTGGCAGAACTAGAGGGAAGGAACCTGGGCAGTTTGGAAGTGAGTTATTTCCCACCCTGTCCCTGTGTTAATGGGAAGTTGGAAGCTGAGCTGCTATTGCTAGCCTGTAAATTCATACCAATACATGAGAACTGCAGCTTTCATTTTTTGCAAAAAGTGTGAAAACCTGTAACTAGAAGACCTCATGTGTATTGGAATTCACCTTAGGATTCGTTAGCTTTATTGCTGGTTTGTTGAGCAAGCAGCCTTCACATTGTTAAGAATGTACCCAACAAAATGAATAGCACTTCAGCACTTGGCCAATCTTCAGCATTGTGAAGGGATGAGCAAAGCCAAAATATAAACCCAGGCTCAACTGTGTTCAGCTTTTCCCCTTAACTCCTGCTGCAGTGCATCGAGATGATTTAATCCAGGGGCAAAATAGGCAGACAGGGACTGGGCCCAGGAGCAGCCTGTGAAATCCAGCCCCAGCCAGCAACCCCTGGATATCTCTCAGATCCATCTCAAAGGACGAGCACCTGGCTGCTAAGTGTATGTAATAAGTGTCAGACAAGCTGAGCTGCAGGAGATGTGGTTGGGCTGTGGGAAGCAGAGAGGAGCCCTGTGGAGGGTCAGTGCCTCTGCCACGGGCTGTGAGGAGGGTGTGCCCCACACTGTGAGGTCCTGGCACCTGTGTGTGGCACCTGCCCCTGGGCTGCTGCTGAGCACCGCGCTTGAACTGCGTTTTTGAGTGCTGCTTGTGTCATCTGGACACAGACTGCCTTAAAAGCAATCAGTCAGACCTGGAGAGGTCTATGAAAATCACAGAGTGTGAAGAGCAAATGGTACAGCTTGGTTTTTAAATTAATGTAACTAGCTTCACTGTAAATTCTTGTTAACCTAGGCTGGCTTTTCTCTCTGAATATTCATGAAGTGAGTTCTCCTCAGTTGCCCTGAGCTCTGCAAACAACAGCTCTGCAGTCACCTGAACACGGGGAAGAACTTACATTCCTCTTTGAAGACATAGCAGCTGTTGTTCCATGAAGGTTTCTCAGATTGATGCTGGAAACCAGGACCACCTTCTGTGCCTGACTGGTCTGGGGCTGCTGTGCTGAAGGCTCTGGGCTTGCAGCTTCAGGGCACATGGACAGCCGAGTTTTTTGGGGAAGGGGCCCTGGGCAGGACCCGGGCACAGGCCAGCTTCCCCCCGGGGCTGCAGGAGGAGAGCTGCTTTCCTGGCCGGCAGGGAGTGCTGAGCTTCCCGGACGCAGGATGAAATGTCCTCCACGGGGCAACACAGGCACTGCCCAGCAGGCCAGCGCTGACCCAGCCTTCCTGACATTCCCTGCAGCTACAAGGATTGTTTTGGCAAGCTTAGTTGACTTCTCCCCTGCGCGGGCATCAGACGGAGGTGTGCAAGGTCTCCCTTGGTGCAGACCTTGCGCAGACAAGGGCGCAGCACCGCCGCCCGGGGCTGCGGGCACAGCCACAGCCCCCGCCCCAGAGAGAGCCTTGCAAGCTCTGCCGGGCGGAGCAGCCCTGCCGACAAGGAATATACGGAACCTGTGCGAGTTTAGGCGGACTGGTGACGGCGATGCCTGCAGCCTTAGCCCCGAGTGCCGCCAGGTGCGTGCTCACCTGTCCGATGGGCAAACAGAGCCGTGCCGAGGGACCTTGTGCCCCAGCACAGCCACGGCCAGCACGCCTCCGGGGGAAAGGAATATTTTTAGATTTGGTGTGGAAAGGACTGTCTGGGAGCTCTGCATCACTGGTTCCAGTCCTCAGCCGCCGCGGGTGATCACCTTCTCCCATTTCTCTCAGAGAGCGATCAACCTCATCATCACCTTCCTGCCCTCGTTTTCCTCCCCTGCAGTCACCCCCTCTTCCATCTCCCAGCCCATCCCCACGTCAGATCACTCTTGCAATGGTTTTTTTTTTTTTGCCGAGTCCCCTGCCTGCCCGCCTGCCCGCTCCAGCAGACCCCGGGGAGCCGGGAGGCGCACCCAAGTGTAGTACGGGATCGCACCATAAGAGGGAGATGATTCCCTGTGGATTTTCTGGGGGACCCGTAGCCCCGTCCTGAGTGGTGGGTGCCAGCGGAAAAGGTGGGCACAGAGCTCTGGCAGAGAGAGGAAGAAGGGGACATCTCAGGATCTCTCACCCTGGCAGTGTGGTGTCCCTTCCATGGGTTTATCCCAGGAGGTTGTCAATAGGTCTTGGGAAGGCTGCTATACCTGAAGGACAATTTCAGGTACTCCAGTGTGTTGCAATACAAAAAAGGGCTTCAATGTCTTCTAGCCAAAGTGTTTTAAATATTATTATCTGTAAAGTCAGTTTCCAACAGCCCCACAGAAGAAAAATATCAATTTCGTAGCAAAACCAGCCTTTCTCCTCCAAGGGAAGGAGCGTTTTTTCCCAAGGTCTGAAGTGCAAACTTAGACCTTTTGAACCATACTTTTTGAACTTCAGCAAAAGAGGGGAAAACCAAAACTTATGTACCAGTGTGGGTATCTTGCATTATCACGCTGGCTGCCTCGAAAACAGCACCCTCTTCCTTGCTGTTCAGTTCTGGAAGAGATCTGAATTCAACGACAAGGTGTGAGACATTTTGAAAAGTCTTCATTAAAGTGTTGAGATATTTCCCACCTCCTCCTCCTCTTCCCATCACACCTTTTTTCCCCCCCCTTCCTTCTCTCCAGCCTTGTCACAGGAGGTTAAGGAGCAGAATTACATTAATTACCTCTTTCTTCCAGTCCACAGCAATCTCCCAAGCGGCAGACACTTGTTTTTGCCAAGACTGTTTGAAGCTGGGAAGGGCCTGAACTTTGCCAAGCTCAGAAGTTCCTATGATGGCCCAAGAACAGACTGAGGTGTCCAACATGGGGTGGCCTCCTCTACTCCTCCTGTGCCCTGGTGCTTCCAGCAAATGTTTTCAAGCCACAAAAAGTCTTGCCCGAGGTTGCTGTTGGCTGCTTGGCTCCATGGAGTGTGCATGGCCTCCCAAGGCATTAGGGAGAAGGCAGAGAGAAGGAGAGCAGCCTGCTATGAGAGGCTAGAGTGGGATCCCCTCAGCGTCTCTGCTCAGGCAAAAGTTTTGGGCTGCCAGGCTTTGCAGGAGGCAGATGAGCAGCAGGGACTCCAGAGATGCCAGAGAAAGTCAATGGGCGGGCACCAAGCGAGAAAGTCTCTTGCCAGGGTACAGCCTGTGGGTTGGTCTTCAGCAGGAGGGATGGGAGCAGGGAAACCCTTGAGGGTGGGACTGTGAGGAGAGAGTGGAGCAGGTTTCTGGTGGCTCTGGTCTCCCCCACATTCCCATCCCAAGAAACCTGTGTCCATAAGTTATGGCATGCAGCAGGTCCTGGACAGTGAGAGATGAGGCAGTGATAATGTTGCAGCCCTCCAGTTTAACATCCAGCACTGGCAGGAGAGGGAGGGATCCCCTCTCCCAGTCTTCAGAGAGCCTCACATCGAAGCACATAGTGGAGATTGCTGCACCACAGCTGGTAGCAGATTTGCTCAGGGGGATGAAGACAAACTCATAGATTTCTTGCCTTCCCTGTACAGCCAGGAAGTCAGAGTTGTGAGCACTTGCTCTTTTGAGCTAAAAGCCGTAAGTACCAGGGCAGCTCCATTTCTAGGTTGCTGCTAGAGAAAGTGGCTGAGAGAGCAGCCTACCAGAAAGCTTCCCAAAAGGTAAGATCACCCTCTCCCTCTAGTGAGTACCTACCTAGGTCAGAACTGCTTTATGGAGACATTTTACCAAAGGACAATTGCTTTTCTGAAGAGCTTGTGTTAACATCATCTTCTGCTTTCTTCCTGTGTTTCTTTTTGCATTTCTTTCTAGGGTACCTTCTGAAAGAAAACAACAACAACAACAAACCAAACAAACAAACAAACAAACCCAAAAAACCTCCAAACCCCAAAACAAGCAAACAAACCCGCCCCCAACCAACAGCAAAACCCAAAAAAACCAAAACCAAGCTACCCTAAACATCATCCTGTGAAGTTCTGTACAAATATCAAACGAAGAGTTGCTCCCTATGCCAAGGTGCTGCAGTCAGTGTACATGGAAGCAGCAGCTACAGGGATGTGTCCAAGGGGCTCACTGAAGAGCCAGGAGAATGTGGGACATGGCTATTTGGGCTGTTTGGGAGCTGACAGCAGTGACAGATTTTGTTCCCAGAAACACATTGTTTTCCTGGCACGTGGCCAAGACAGAGCTACTGTTCCCAACCCTGTAAAGGACTGGCCCAGAGCAACGTGCTTCAGTAAGGGCAGCAGAGCCTGCTTTGAGCCTTTCTCAGAAAGTTGAGTCATTCAGATGGAGGACAAGAGGCTGATTGAGCCTTTGGCGTGGGCAGGCAGAGCACTCACATAGATCTCCTCTACCTCTGACAAAGAAGAAGGAGGATCTCCACAATACCCACACAAATTTTAAAAAAAACCAAACAAAATCAAACCAAAATTCAACATCATTGCCTTTGGACAGCAAACTTCTTATTAGATGCACATTAATTTCCAGTGATGTTTTGAGCCCAAAGAAATTAGTTTTCTTTTTATGAAAATATTTTATTGTAACTTCCAGAGGACTGTCCATTGAAGTATCTCTTTTCCAAGAAAATAAAAGGTTTGGGTAACAAATGTCTACCCAGAAATAAAAGAGAATGAGAAATCAATACTTCCTCACCAAGCTATATTGTTCAAATTGAATTCCCCTTCCCAGCTGTGCCCTTGGCCCAGCTGAGGAATGATGGGAGGTGCTCAATAGTCCATCAGCTGGACTGGGACTCTGGTGACCCTGGGATTCATCACACCTCCATGAGGAAACAGTCAGCTCTGCTCTTACTCAAGATTGAAGAAGTTCATCAGGGCTTAAATCCATCCTCACCTCATCTGCCACTGCCACCCTTCCAGGTTCTCCTTTAATGTCCTGGTCAGACTTCATCAATCAGACTTTGGGGCTGCTGCTCAGGACGAACAAAGTGTATCACCTTTGTGGGGGAAACAGCTGCTTTGCCAAGCTTGGGAATTTGACAATTGTCTGATTGCCTGAAGCTCCCTTAATCAGAGAAAAGGATCCTGGGAGGAGTGTTTAGGGTCCATGGGAAACTCCATGGAGCTGATCAAGAGATTCACTTTTTCTAAAGCTCACTTGTGGTCCAAACCAGAACAATAGTGTAGACACATCCTTTGCAAATGCCAACCATCCAACATAGCAAAGCTGATGTTTACTTTAAGAGAAGTAAAACTGTCCCCAAAAGCCAGAGACTGCCTTGACTACGATGGTAGAGCAGACAGATCCTTGCAGAATGCTCAGCTTTGCCTCCACCATCCTGCACACCCCAGCAGGCTCTGTGTCCCTGCACACAGTGGGGCCCAGCTGTGCTCTCAGCTCCGCCTTTTGTGCTCCCACAGCTTCCAGAACCCAGAACACACCGAGGCTGTGTGTCTGCAGGGACGCAAGATCAGAATCAGACATGCTCCTCAACCCTCCAAAGGCACCACTTTGTGCCTGTGCAAAGCCACTGGACTCCTTCCAGATGAGCTGAGCTCTCCAGGATGGAGAAAAAGTCCCCATGGCCCTGTTTTGCCATGCAGCTCTTTTACTGTTTATGTGCTGGCTGTTCATCTGCAAATGCAATGCAGAATTGGCCCCTTAAAAGGGAGTTCAAGTCAGCGATGGAAACGTTTTTACTTAAATGAGCTTGTAGACAAAGACAAACAAAAGAGACTCTCTGGAGTCCATTAATTAACAGCATTATGTCATCTACAAGACTGCAGTAGGTAAGGACTGTCCAAGTGTTCTCAGCATTTCAGCCCCAGAGCACTGTAGTTCTGCTTTGGTTAGGAAAAAGCCGCCTTTCCAGGGTTGCTCTCTGTTAATAAGGCTTCTGCTACTGCACAAATTCGGGAGATCTCATTATGCACGCCTTTTGTTTGAAAGTTTATGTAACTAGCAAGTCAGAGCTCCTTTTCAGAGTGTTTGAATGGTATCTCTTCAAGAGGTCAAGGGAGGAAATGTGAGATAATAGAGCAAAAACCAAATCAGAATCAGCTGCTTTCAAGTGCATCCAGGGGTTACAGTGGCTTCAGCCTGATTTGGGAACCAAGGAATTTCTCAGTAGCCTGAAACTAATGTAGTAAAAGAGACAAAGATATGGGAAGGAACTTATGAATAGAAACAATAGGTGGTGCAGTGGCTGCTGATAATATCTTTGCAGAACTAGGACTTTATTCTTCCTGGTGCTCAAAGCTCATTTGGGGTTTTCTTGGTGGGGTTTTTTTTTGTGTTTCTTTTGGTAATGTTTTGTTTGTTTGTTTTGGTTTTGGGGATTTTGTAGTTTTGTTTGGTTTTTTGTTTGTTTTCTGGAGAGGGCTTTCTGTGTATTTTTTCATTTAAGGTTACAGCTTTGCTGCTGAAGTGAGCTTTCTATTATAATATAACATACAGCCTGTGTAGCCTCTTTCTTTAGCTAACATGGGGGGTAAACATGTGAGTGCTATTAAATTGTGGATGTAGTGCTCAAACTAGGAGGTGGGAGGGAATTTCACAGCCATTAGCCAGCCTACCAGAACCAAAGCAGTAAAACTTACCCAAGCACTCTCAGCCTGTAATTCTCCAAGTGGCATGTTATCCGAGGGAATTTACACACATTTACCGGGGAGGTGTCAGTCAGGAAATTTATTGTGTCTCTTAAACCCAGCCTTTTCAAAACATAATTATTCCTCTCTGTCGACTGTGTGGAGAACTGGGGTGCAGTAGGATGGTGCTGCAGGAGCTCACCATTGCTGCAACACTGCTCTGCTCCATTTCTGCCCCCTCTCTGTCCTGCCTTGAGCACGGATTGTCCCCATCCTTCTTTCCGCGGGCCCCATCCCTCCCCTGTGCCCCCCCCCCAGAGCCCATTAACTCCAGTGGGTCAGCAGGAAAACATTCCCTGCTTGCTTTGTCTGTGAAGGCTGACTTTAGGGCCTGGAGAATGGGGAGCCAAGGCCTGAGTGGCTGACCCATTTCACACTGTCATTTTCAGCCGAAGTGACCCAGAGATTTCAGCCTGGGGTGATAACCAAAGCTGATCCGTGTTTATTCAACTGCCTTAATTCTCCTCCCTTGTGAAACTTTCTGGCCACAGCCCACTGATATTATTTGGGTTACTTCATGCTCTCAGAGAACAAGGCTTTCAGAAGCTCTGCTGTGCTGGTTGGGGGAGGGACAAGGACGGAAATAAGGAAATATTTAAACGGGCATCTGAGGTGCAAGTAGACAGCAAAATATGACCATGTTTTTTCCCTGTGATCACTTACAGGACATATATTATGTTACAGCAATGTATTACATTATCTTGTTTGGAGACACTCTGTAGATATTTATGGTAGTCCTTAGTCTGAACTCCTAAATATCCTTCTCAGCATTTGCTTTTTAACTTCTGACTCTAGCCCTAAGGTCTATAAACCAGCTCCACGCTGGGGAAGAGGTTTCTGCCTCTGGATTGCAGAGGTTGACATTGTGATGGTGGGATGGTGCCTTCAGCCCTTTCTTCTGAGAGCAGAGACATGTTTTAGGTAAGAGAGCCTAAGCAAAGACACATTGTGTTGCAGGGCTGAGATTAAAACTGCATTTATGCTTTGCTGGCAAATCATCCAACAGAAACCTGAACTAATCTCTTGGTGGGTAAAAGGGGCTTTGTCTTACCAGCAGTGTCTGTGTTTACTCTTGGGGTGGGCTCAGGGGGGCCTGATGAGGGT
Organism: Phylloscopus collybita; assembly: GCA_027886175.1. Taxonomy (NCBI): domain Eukaryota; kingdom Metazoa; phylum Chordata; class Aves; order Passeriformes; family Phylloscopidae; genus Phylloscopus; species Phylloscopus collybita. Next base: position 9,896,756 of record JAJNNQ010000007.1, read on the forward strand.
GAGGTGCTAATCTGCAGGTATCACAAACACACGAACAAGGAGAGGAGAGATGTGAGGGAGCATTCACTCTGAGATACAATCAAGTCCCCAAGGATTCACTGAATTTCTGGGAAAGGCTATTCTTAGGGCTGGTATCTCTTAATGCTGAGTTCTGGCGGTAAGCTGTCCTCAGCAGGCAGAAGCAACACCTTTCCCAGCCCCTCTTCTCCTCTAGGACTAGTCAGTGACACGTCTCCCACTGTTAGCAGCCAGCCTGGGCTATCACCCCATCTAATTGTGTTCATTTGCAGGGGAGATGGAAGTCACAGCTTGCTGGTCAAGCTGCATGTGGCCAGCCATTCAAAGGTGACAGTAAAGACAGTAATTATTCTGCAACTGGTGTTTAATGTGTTGTTCATACAGGTTTCATGATGACTTCTGGGGTTCTCTGCTGCTATGGAGCTCTTTGCTGACTGAGGAAATCTGGGAAAGACCTAAAATATAAGGGCTGCTGAAACAGACCTTGCTGCCCAAAGATGCCTCATGATGCATGTGCCAAAAATATCTGAAAACCACAGGTACCACTTCCTACAGAAATCAGCATAAAAGTTCTGTGTTAGGATATGCTATAGGCAACATATTGTACTTATGAAATAACTTCAATAGGCAGAAAATAATACTAAAAGAGGAGAAAATTACACAGAGGACATTTCTTACTTCTGTTATATTGCAATGAGTCAGAGCCTGAGTAAAACTTCTGCTAGATTTACTCCTGACCAATCACACAAAAATTACTGGCAGAGGCTACAGATTTCCAGAAAGCAAATAAAGCATTTTTTGTAGATTTTTTCAGCCCTCTCACAACGTCTTGTAGTTCCTTTTTTCTGCAACTGAATTTCTCATCTTGTCAGAACAAGACAGTAATGCATTTTGAAAAAAAAAATCCAAAGAATTGCTCTGAAAATACAACTATTTCTCAACCAATCTTACTTGTATTTAAAATGATATATGATGATCTATCCACCACAGCATTTGGAGGTCTTTATAATATTGATTAACTATGAATTACCTTCTAATTATATCACCTCCATATTTAACCTCATTAGGAACACATTAGCTTTACAAAACCTTACAAAATTTGGTCTTGAAAGATAAATCTAAATTCACAAACACCATATCAACTTGACTGCCTAGTCTGTGTTCATTCCACTCAACGAAATTATCAGATCACAAGATTTTATTGACCTGGAATTCAATTAAATATAGCTAATGATTGGTAGGGAAAAGATGGATGATTCATATTCCTGTTTCTGTTTTCTTTTTATATATATTACCAGAGCTTGAAAAACTTTTCTTGGCTGAACACAGGCCATGTTTTGGATCAGTTCTCCATGAAGTAGATGAAGATCTTGCTCGCATGATTCCCTCTTTCTCATGGTACTAAGGTGAGAAAAAAGATGTGAGATGTAAGGCAGTGGGGTTCCAGCTGTGGTATGAAGTGGGTTTATAAACAAGGTAAACCAGAGACTCCTCAGAAGGCACTGGATATGATTTCTTTAGAGGAAAGGAATATCCCGGGAAAAGAAAAAAGTCAAACTGGAGCACAGAAGAGGAAAAGTGTAGCTGTTTAGCACTTGGGAGGATGCATTGGGTACTGATACAATGCAGAATAATCTGTGAGCCAAGTGCAGTGTCACAGATCCTGGGCAATTGCATGTGGTCTGTGAATAATGGCTCTGCAGCAGAGCTGAGTACTCCCCTGTCCTTGGGAGGCCCTTGGTGACAGCAACTAATGTCTCTGGAGAGAGGCACTGATGGGCAAACTCAACAAGACCAATATCACACATCAAAATAAATTTGGGGTTCACCAATCTGAATCCTAGGGGGATTTGACCAGTTTCATAATTAGAAGCAAACCAAAGCTTTAACCTATAAAACAGCAAATCTGTCTGTTTTGAATCCTATCCTACCTGTGTGATTCTGTGCAGTGGTTCTCTATTCACACTCACACCCCTCCTTAGAGGTAAGAGCACTTCTTGCCTGGGGAAGTAGTAAATGCAAATCCTTTACCAGAGAAATGGCAATATTGTGGGACAAAGGTGCACCTCCCCACTCCATCCAGGGCTGACACGGATTGTACACCCCAATCTGAGCCTCAGACTGCTTTGGCTAAAGCCCATCCATTTAATTCAAATCATCTTCACTTTCATCAGGAAAAAAGATCTGGAATGGAAAAGTGCATTTTGAAGCAATAAATTGCAGGTGTCTGTTTTGCTTGCTGAAGTTATTTTTATCTTGAAAGATGGCATACAAAGGTTTAAGTCATTGCTGAACAGCTGAATTATAAAATTACTAATCTAAGGACTAATTGCACTGATGGTTTATCATGTCAAGTTGTATTATACATCTGGGGTTTATTTGCTGCCTGACACAAATAAAGATGATTTTTCCTGGCACCACCCACTCATACCTTGTACTTACTGCCACTAGGGACTTGAAAAAAAAGCTGCAGTAATAAAATTTTAAATATTCTTACTGTAATCTCTTGCTTGAGGGGCTAATGCTGCTAAAACCAGAAGGCTTTGTAAAGTGTTGTGTGTAATGAAGGATGAGCTACAAGAACAGAACTGAAGGAACAATACCATTATCACAAATTGCAAACTTCTTCAGTGTGATGCTTGGCAGTAAATTACAGGCTGTCTGTGACTTCCTTTCTGCAGCTGTGTGGCATTTACTATCAGAACATGCAACCTGAAATTAAAGGGCAGAGAGAGAGTTGGGAAACACAAGGAAAATGCATGCACATTGTAAAGGCATATACACTGCACAGAAGGGACTGATCTCCTGACCCAACACTGTTCTTTCCCCACTCAAATTCCTCTTTAATGCACTTTTTCTGCAAAGGATTTAGGTGATAATCTGCCAATGAAAACTCTTTTTTGTACACGTTCATAATGAGAATGTTTTTTTCTCACAAAAGCAAACTAAAAATCTATACAGCAGCCAGGTTGGACAGCCTTTTCTCCAGGGAATGTCACATTTTTCAGAAAACTATTCTTCAATTTCTTTCACCAATATCCTCTGCAGTTCATCTTTAGCCTGTGGTTTTGTTCCTTGTTGGACTCTCAGAGGCACTGAATTCCCACTGGAGCTGCTGATATTGAGTGAAATTTGCAGGTAGCAGCTTTGGAAATTCAGTGGATCATCTCAGTGCTTATGGAAGGAAATGCTGGCATTTTATCTCCTAAATTCATCAACTCCTTCAGAGATCTGGAAGTTTTTATCGAATGTTGGAAGGGCTGAAATAATCAGGGGAAAAATTGTTCCAAGTAGTCAGTAGTAGAGGGAGAAGTGTCCTGAGGAGTGGGGGCTATTTTCAGCAAGGCTGTACTTGTATCTAGATGCTCAAATCCTTTTGAAATACCAGGTCACTGGCCTCATTTCCTGGTGATGCTGCACCTGCTTTAAATTGCTCTCCTCAGGCAAAATGACCATAAAACTAGAATAGTTAAGAGCTGACTCTACCTCTGTGGGCAAGGAAGAGGGATAATGGATCCTACATGTCCCATATCAGCTGGGGATTTCTTCTGCTCTGTGGTGCTTGGCTAAAAACCATCTCAGTACAGTGTTACAGCCCCTTTGCTACAGTGCACAACCAAAGGTGCTGGGGATGATCTCACACTTCTCAGGACCTTGTTCTGTCATATTCAGAAAAGCACATTAAAACACATAGCATAGAGCTGTTAGGAGCTGATGGGAATTATCTGCATGCACTGCAGAGCCATGGGAAAAGTAAGGTTTCTTACAGGAATTAGAAATCCTTTATAGCAGGGAGGTTATGCAGGGCCTCAGTGAAACTGCTACTCCAGCCAAGTGACTGTTATGGATGCTCTGCAACTGCTGAGCATCTCTTTCCCACTCTTACTCGCACTGCTCTGGGAAAATGGTGAGAATGTTAGTGCCTTCAGGTACCTGGTGTGTGTAGCTGGTAACAGAGAGAGAAATCAGAAATTCCCTCAGTATTGAGGATTTATTGAACGTGTTAAGCTCAAAATCTTGTTATGGACAAAAAGGAAGCACACTGGGTAGGGGTAAGAATCTGCTGTTAGCAAAATTGAAATCTAAATTATCAGATCAAAAGAATTCTTACTAATCCAGATCTAATTAATGTAAAAAAGGAAGGAAATAAAAGCAAAAAATACTACTATAGAAAAAGTTTCAATAACAACCATACAGCTAAAACAGCTATATCCACTCCTAGTGTCTGGCTTTTCTTCCAGTGTTCTGCAACCCCTTCCAGTGCCCTTCTGGGTGCTCAGATGGATGGCTTCATACCAAGGAGATGGGGGGCAACAGCACCCCTGTGTACTTTGTCAAGTTGATAGTGTCTTCCCTCTCCTCTTAGGAGCCAATTGGGATAATTTCTGTAAGTTTGCTAATTTGGTTCACACCTTGATTTGCCACTCTGCATTGCAGCTGTGTCTTACTTATGTTAGATACTTGTTCTTTGCTGTTTGTGACCCCTGAAATGTGCTTTGTGCAGCTCTCAGGTCTTCATTTCTGAAACTGCCCATTCTTTTGGTGAGTTGTTTACAGCCCTGGGCTCTGCCATGTCAGACTCTGCCCTTTTTCTTATCATCCTGCCTTCCTCTACATCACTTCACTCTGTTTAGACACGAAAGCCTCATTCTGCATGGAAGAGCTCTTAGTTGCTACTGTCAATGTAAACATTATGGTTCTAGCCTGCAAAAACAAGCAAAAGGAAAACTAATCAAGCATAGCTGCCTGGCCATTAGGGGAAAAAATTTTAAAAAAAGCAGATACAACTAACCATGTTTAAAGGAAAGCTCTAGGCAGATTAAGGAAAGTTCAGACAAGAAAAGGCTAATGAACCTCAGCCCTGAGACCTTAGAAACTCAGCACTGCACATAAGGGCCCATTATCAGCTGTGGTTACAGGGTTATGGGTGCTGGTGCTTGAAATGTTTAAGCCTCTCGGTGAAGCTTAGCACTTGTGACTCATCCTTCATCCTGACTGCTTTGTGAGAGACGGGGCAAGCTTTTTCCCTCCTCAGCAGCTGCACTCTCACCTTCTGCCATGGTCAGCTGCCTCCAGCCTTCCTGGACACACAATTATTCCTGTGGTACTACCGGGCTCCCCTCCCTGCCTTGCTCCCCTTTGCACCCGGCTGGCTCCATGCTGCCACTGGCTCACCCACCCCTCCTTGCTGCCAGCCTCTGCTCCCCGTGGCCCCCAACACCCCAGAGAAGGTTCTGTGATGACTGCAGTCATTTCCATGTGAACAGCATCCACAGCCATCCCAAACCCAGGCTTCCCGCAGGGCCAAAGTAAAAAGAGCTCAGATTGCATGTGGAGTTGAAAGACCCCCCCCCTACTGCTTGGGGATAGATGGGGTTGGAACTGGAAGGCAGGGGTTATATATAACTCCAGAGCAGAAAGGCTCTTTCAGGTTGTGGCGAGGAAAAGTTAGAGAAAAAATAAAAATGGGGGCTGAGCTACTTTGACACCATTACGCTCATGTTGTGTTGACGTCTTCCCAGCAAAAGCTGATCATCAGGATCAGCCAGCTGCACAAACAGCTGTATCCTCCCCTCCACACACATATATATATGTATATATATATAAAATATGATATATGATAATATAACATATATAACATATATAACATATATAACATATATAACATATATAACATATAACATATAATAATATATAATATATAATATATAATGTATTATATATTATATATTATATATTATATATTATATATTATATATTATATATTATATATTATATATTATATATTATATATTATATATTATATATTATATATTATATATTATATATTATATATTATATATTATATATAATATCAGCCAGCTAAGAATAACATATTAATAAGGAAGAACCTTGTGGCTAGACACTGAAGAACCCAAGAAATCTTTCCAAGTTAAAAAAGTGCAATATATAAAAAATGCAAGGAGCAAGAAATAAGAAATAGACCAATCATTAGAGTGCAGAAGGTGTAGGAAAGACAAGAAAAAAGGCAGATTCCTTACTAAGAGAAAAAGTAGTAAAGGAACAAAAGTGAGAAAAGGTTATTTCTGAAGCAGCTAGCTCAAAATTTTCTCAGTGCTTGGATGAGGACAGCACCACTGGAGATCTCAAGGTGGAAATACAAGTGCCCCAGGAGGTTTAGACAACAGCAGAACAGTCTAGAATAGTCTCGGAGAGCTCAGGTCAGAGTAGCTCTTCTGCAACATGTACAGAAATGTCAGCAAAAAAGGTCAGAAAAATTCTGGTCCAAATGCTGCATTTAAAAATTCATTGGTCCTCCAGCACCGGCTGAAGACAGACATTATGCAGGTGACAAAGAGCTTCTGGGAACCTCCAGAAGGAGTGTTAGAGCTCAGAGTATGATCTTTTATTCAAGTTACTTGCAGAAACCTGTCTCAGTAAAACCCAGGACTTGGAGGGGCTGGCTGAAACACAAACACTTCCTCTTCTCAGCTGTTTGTGTAGTTCTTGGTGACAGAATAGGTTAAGCTTTGTGAGGGTTGTGTTGGCCAAGCAGAAATTGTCAAATGCTCTGGGATCATTCCAGGTTTTAGGAGTTGGCAATCAGCTGTGCTGTGCCTCAGAGTTGGACTTTCTCCCTCATACTTCACGCTGGGAATGTTGGAAATATTTTTGGGCACATCTGGGTAAGTGCACCTTGTGCTTCTGCCCATGGCAACCTGTGGCACAGCCAGGTCAGGTTTGTGGGGTGGGAAAGGAAGCTCTGTTCACCCCTTCCTGAAGGATACTGGCAGTGAGAGAGGACTTGGGCAGCAGGGTAGGACACACTCAGCTGAAGACAAAAATATTGAAATAGAAGGCAATTATGAAGCTAAACCAGTAGGAGTGATCTGGGCCTGTGTTGTGGTGTCTTGGAAAACTTTCAAAGCCTTTTTAGGTAACTGGCATGAAGCTTTCTGCTGGCTATAAAAATGCCTTTTGAGAATCATCTCCCATTTGTACTTCTGCAATTCATACTTTTAATGTCAAAAGTGCAAGCTTGCTTGACAGCCTGAGATAATGGAGTTCAGTCCAGGCAACATCACTAGTATCTCAGCATTATTCCTGCCCTGCAAGTCTCAACCTGCCTTGGAGAGAAGTGTCTTGGGGTGAAAAGCAGGTCTGTTGGTAAGGCTGCTCCCATCCTTTGTGTGGCTGCTGAGCAGGTATGAACTGAATCTGGGTTGTTGTAGCATCTCTGATCGTGGTATCTGTTGAGAAGGAGCTGCCCATAGCCAATAGGTGAATTTCACACTGACACATTAAGGTTAGGTAACTCTCCCTCTTGGCTGGGTTGAAGCCAGCAGCCACAGCCATGAGGCAGGAAGTAATTTCACTGGGAAAGCATTGTGTGTATGGTACACTTTACACAAGTTTCTGCTCCACTGAAGCAGAAGGGAGTTTGGCGTGCAAATGAGAGCTCCTCTGAATAAAGATGGATTTCAGTGCCTAGTTCAGTACTCCAGAAATTGGAAATATAGCTATGCAAGACTACAGACTTCAACCTCTATTTCTTTCTTGATGCTCTGCATCACTTAGAATTCAGAAATTCTAAGTGTACTGCCTTAGTGTGTGACCGTGAACTTTGTATGAGGTGTTAGCAAGTTTTCCTCACAGGGTAGTTAGACGAAACAACCCTTTCCCAGCCCCAGAACCAAGGACACCGTTGCAGCTTCAGGCCCAAAATGTATAAACAACAGCGAGTTGAGGAGAGAAAACTGGGAGGATGGGACTTCATAGCCTGAAGCTGTGATTGGGCAATTAACCCCGAAATGTAAATGGACCAAAACTTATACAAGTGTGAAAACTCGTGACCCATTGTCCACCTTGGGTGTAGCCTCAGCCAGGCTCTTGTACTGCCCAAGGTGTATCCTTTGAAGGCCTTTTATAAATGTCTACTTCATTGCTTTAATTCTGTCTAGCCTCTGTTCCAGGTAGCCTCTCTAAGTGTCACTTACCTGTGCTGCAGCAGCCCCAGGGTGTCGATTTGACTCATGAGACAGCTGAAAATACATCAGAGTACATCTGAGGCTCTGCTCAACTTCAAAGATCTTTTCAGGTAGTTCTTCTGTACTCAGCAGAGAAGGAGTAGGACAGTAAGTGAGCGCCTGCTCTGACTCAGTCATAGGAGATCCCAGTGTTTCTCCATTCACAATGGAGATTAGAGCAGGACTCTAATCAGACATGCCAGCTGATTGAGTTGCCTGAAACTGTGGTGTCAGCATCCCTCCTGTGCATCCAGATGTGCTCTTGTGCCAAGCCCAGCTTGCATAGTCTGGACCTCTAAATGCCATTAGCAGTCCTTTAAGTCCTGCAATCTTCTCTTTTGAATGCAATGCATTTTTAATACTGCAAACATGAGTGTGTAGTTCAGTGCATATGTTTTGGGAGTGGGGAGCCTATGAGAATGCCAAGCAAATCAATAAAGGTTTAGCACATCATTATTCATTGTTGCGATGCCATGAGGCATTTTGTACACCCTTTAGTAGAGGAGGAAAAAAGAGGAAAGCTGCTATATGTGTAGTAAAATTTGATTTGAGAGGAAGAGTTTGCATCTGAATTGCATGAAGTCTATTAAAATTTTGGTCTTCCTCAGACTAATAGGATTATGCCATTCCCAAACTGATTGTTTCCAAGCAACGATGCAGATCCTAGTATGTGTTTGCTTATCTCTTTAGTTTGCTGCTAAACCAGAGAAGCTTCCAAAGATAGCTGCAAAACTGATGATATCAGGTGTAATACATAATTTTGAAGACATTGTTTTGAAAAGATGGTCCATTTATCTTCTCTTCGGAAGCTGTAAGAGTGCACTGGGACTTGTGTAAGGCAGCTGGAAAGTGATTTTTATTTATTTTTTTTAACAAAGGAAACGACCTGCACTGTCACCAGCATGGAATTCTCCAGCATGCCATTTCCATTTGTACACAAGCACGTTACTGTGCTCAGGGGGAGCTGCTCTCTCTGAGGAACAAATCCTAAGTGATAGCTATGAATAGCATTGCAAGGCTTCAGAACCTGCAGTTCCACCAGGCTTTTCAAATGTCCTCCAGCGTGGCTGTCTAAAGGGTGAAATCTTCCCTACTTTACTAATTAAAAGCTTCCTTCATGTATTATAAAGGAATGCACAGCTATATAGACTGTATACTAAATAATAAATAGCCAGTTGCAAATGAAGTTGCCGTTTTATATTCAGAACTGTCCAAGTTGTGTGGAGATTTTGAAAGGTGCGTTAGGAGGAGATTATTTTTTCTCTTTTCTGGATGCTTTTGGATTTGATGACATAATGGGATAAATATCGTTTAGGAATCCGTGTTTACTCTTCTGGCATTTAAAAAGTCTGCTTGAAGAACTCTGTTGCTTAACATCATTAATGCATTTTCTTTACAGTAAAAAACCCTGTGCATTTATACATAATTTAATATGAAGAAATGGCTTTTTAGAGTTCTCTGACAGCTGCATAAAGAACGTACTGCTGCTCTGTGGACATCTGAATTTCCACAGAAAACAATTGATCACCTCCTAAGAGAAATACATCAGCTATTTAGTGGTATAAAGCAACAAAGCACAAAGTTTGGGACAGTAAGTGAAAAATACCACTATTGATAGAAATTTTAGAAGGAATTTATTGTGGCAGAAGGTAATTACCCAACTGGATGGAGTGCTGTGATTTATGTCTGTGCCCGTGTAAAGTGCTTTGAGATGATTAATAACTGGCTCAATCCTTTATGCTCATAACAACACTTCCGGCACAATAGCACTGTAGTGATCTGTCACTCCAGCCATTGTGTTATTGGATATATAAGAGCCCTGCATTAGGCAAGCATGGAGTCTTGGGGCTGGCGAGCAGGCAGATGCAGTCCCTGTGCTATTTGCATTGCAGCCTTGCCAGGGATCTAATAAGGGCTCAGAGCCCTGCTGGGCCCGACGCTGAGCAGTGCTTGAAATGAAAGATGGCTTTCCCTTTCAGAGTTCACAATTTAATTATGTGATGGGAATCAATAGAGAGATAGAGCAGAAAAGGAGCGCTGCATCATAGGAGTTGTGGCACTTCATACAATAAACACCAGCCAGAGTCCATCATCTATCTGCATCTCTTACAAGACACACTATTTGATGGAAAATGAAATCATCTTGTGTACAAGTTGAAGGCAGATAATTTCTTCTCATTTGTACTTCATCAGTAGCCAAAGATAACTGAGATTGTGTTGTACAGAGTTTGCCCAATGATTTACAAAGAAAGTAAAATATAAGACAGAGACCCTGAAAACATCCTATATGATGTGATGGTATCCCCCTTAATTTGGGTCCCTGGCTTTTTGAAGGAAGTAGAGCACTGAGGAAAAGGCAGTGAGGCTGGAACATTTTCTCTTCCTTGGCTGGTTTATTGGTGGTGCACAATGACTAAAAAGAAAAACAGAGTAATAGAGATGATGCACAGAAGTGAGAATATAGTGGAGGAGAGGGAGGCAGAGATTGATGCAAAGAGAGTGAGGCTGAGATGAAGACTTTGCAGGGGATTGTGAGGAGCCTATGAGCAGAGATTGAGTGTCCCAAGGGAAATTAGCAGTGTAATGATACCTAGTGTCTGATAGCCTTTGAAGACTGTTTCTTGCAGTTGTTTAAGCCAACCTGGCTGCCTTGGTCCTGAAGCTGGCACTTTCCATTCTGAACAACAGGACTTGACATTTGCAAGCGAAATTGCATGGTTTCTGAAAGAAGTGATAATGTGCTCAGGATTTCCACCACATCAGTGAAAGAAATCAGTATTTGTCAGATAAAGAAACAATGCAGAGGAAGAAGCAAAATTTTTTTTCCTGTAATATTTATATATTTTTAATAAAATTACCAAGGTCAAATTTGTGCTTTCTGGCACTGTAAAGAGAAAACAGTTATACTGGAAGAGGCACCGATGTCAGAGAGGAATATTTGACTGATGTTCTCTCCCTGAGGAAGGCCGTGGTTATGAGTAGCTGTGTGATTAGAACTGTCCAGAACCGGTCTTATTTTGTGCATGATTTTGGCTGATGCTTCCTCTCTTGGCTGAAGTGCACACTGCTCTATTTTAATTCCTTATTTTTGTGCTTTGCTCGCATTGAGGTCTCCTCCTCCCTCCTCCTCCCTCCTTTGCAGAACTGCCAGGTTCCAAGAGACGCAGCAGTTAGAGAAAACAAAAGCAAAAACCCAAAACACCACCAAAAAAAAAAACCCACCAGAAGGAAAACTGACAACCAATTTCATACTGCCCTTTTCAAAGGACATGACAAGTTAAAGAAAATACAGTGGGGCGCTGGCGATAAAGGGATGCAGCAAAGAAAGCCGTCTCGCCAAGCCGGCTCCCCTCCCGGCTGCCGGGCTGCCCCGCGGGGATGGGGCGGCAGTCTCGGGGGTCCATGGGGTGGGCAGCCCCTCTCCCGGCCTGCCTGTCCCCTCCCTGCCACCGCTCCCTGTCCCCTCCCTGCCATCCCTCCCGGTGCGCCCTGTCCATGGTGCTGAGCGGCGGCTCCAGCCCTCGCTCCTCGCCCCGCGCCGGCAGCACGGGAAGCATTTTTCCTTCAGGTTCCGTAGGCTTCTACCTTGAACTGCTGCCGCCTCCGCGGTGCAACAGATGTTTTCCAGCCTGGATTTTCCTCTTTTAGCCACCCTAAGAAGGCAGGGAGATTAATTAAAGCCAGAGTCCCCATAGGTGAACTGGCTCTCTATGCGGTCAGGGGGCTCTCTCACTTTCCCTGGTTGTATCTTCATCAGTTGCTTGCACAGGAGAGAGGATTAGATCAACACTGAAAATGCCTTCTGCCTTGATTTGTTTGTGTGTTTACTTTTAATTTTTAGGATATCTGCAGAAATAATGAGAAACAGCAGGGAAGAAGAAACTGATTGAGATTGATCGTTTTGTGTATTTGGCTTGTGGTGACCTTTGGGGAAAGTGGGTATTTAATTTTTACTGATGTTGTAAAGGCACAGACAAAGTCCTGACCTTTCTGATCCGGGGTGACCACTATGAGCATCCCACTGAGAATTAATTACAATTGCCTGGAGCGGCTCCAAGCAGCATTTATTAGAGCACTATAAATGTGGTAAAAGCGATCAGTATGCCTGGGAGAAGCCATTCCATGTGCCTGCTGTGATATCAAAGAGAAGCTCAGACTTGTCGGTTTGTTGTATTGTTTTGCTGTTCATTAACAAGACTGAAATAGGAGAGACAGCATTAGAACTCGAGGGCAAACATTTCCCATCATTCTGCTCTCCACACAGATACTTTTGTATTAGATTAAGGCACAATAGATAGAAGGAAGCAGAACAAAAATCAAACGCCTCCCCAAGAGACAGGACACGGTGCAACTCTTTGATTGCACAAAGCACAGTACAACAGCTTCTTCTAGCAACCTCCTAGGAATGTACAGTGGAAGTGAATGGAATGCTCCACACAAGAGCTCTGTCCAAGGAAGTACTTAACACTCAAGGTATGCTATGATGCCATTACATTTAGCATCTAGCACAAAGCTGGGACTATCAATCCCATGGGACCTTAAATCCTTTTCCCCGGAGATCTGCCTAAAAATGGAAGATCAGTTGCATCTTCAAAGTTCAGGCAGAACTATTTTCTCTAAGATATGATGATTTTGTCTGATACTCTGACAAAAGAACTGGAATTGAATAAGACGGTTTAAATACAAAGTGTAAAAACATGAATTTTTTTTGAGAAAGATTTAATTGGGAATGAGGATGAAAAAGCCAGAAATGTGGATTAACCTAAAATAGAAAGGGCAGCCAAGTTACAGCAGATGGCTTTTTCTTGTTCTTCGAGTGCCTTATAATGGGGAAAATATGCTATATAATGACAGTTGTTTCTAAACTGACTTTTTTTTTTTTTTTTTTTTCAGCTGGGGGAACATGTGTGAAATGTGGTTTCCCATGCAGCACTGGTTGAAAAGGGAGAATAAAAAAGACATTGCTGCAGACAGTCTGTATTGAACTGTTTTTGTTGCGGAGTTCCAGAGCTCGGTTTGATGTATGATAGGAAAGACAGCCATCTCCCATTCCAGCGAAAACCGAACGAGCAAATAGCCTCTATTTCTCCTTGCTGCCTCACATCCCTGAGCATCTACAGCCATTGCATAAAGGCTCTGCTATTCTCTTTCTGCAACACAGCCTCCCAATAGCCCTTCCTGTGGCTTGACCAAGATTTCTTTATTTTGACAGGTTTTTGTTCTGTCTTGTTGTGGTTGCTGTTATTTCCTTACAGTATCAGTTAATAATTCCTCTTGTAATGCTATTATCCAAACGACACATTTTCCTACAACTGAAAAACTGTTAATTTTAATAATTACTTAAAAATCTCCCGCTCGTTCCATTTTTTATTCCTTCCTATCCAAAATGGGGTAGAGAGGGGGAGGGAGTGAAAGAAAATGGAAGAGGCAGCCTCTTCTCTATGACATACGCTTGATTTCCCAGCAAGGCTTAATTACCATTGGGAGTAAGGGCTCCTGCTCCTTTTGACACACCGAGCATTCCGAGCGCAGCCAATGCCTCTTGCCTATTCCAGTTTGCATGCACTTGGATGAGATTTGATTGCGCACTGGGGCACGTGCGAACACAATATGAATTGCATATGAGAAAGGAGGGCCTGGGCATGTCCCCTGAAGGCCGCAGGCATCCGTGCAGCTTTCAGGCAGACGTAAGACTCACAGGAAGTGATACTTTTCATGCTCTTTTCATATCAGGTTTCATCTTGCAAAGAAATGAGCGTGCTGACCCAGAAAGTACAGGTGGAACTTCGAAACTCCCATGTAGCTCAGGCAGAAGGGCCTATGATAACACAAGGGCAAGGGAGCCTTGCAGGACTGAGCTGATGACTGATATCTGAAGGGACTCATGCTTCATGCTTCATGGGTATACAAGTCTAATTGGAGACAACAGGAGGCTTAGGATATAATGTGCAAGACGGAAACCTATCACGGTGATTGCTCTTCAACTTTGCACAATGACGTGTGCATTGTGCTTTGAGGAGGAGCATGATTTCCCTTGTTTCTGAGTCTAAAATATAGCAAAACTGTATTAGCTCTCACCAAAAAGAATAAAAGCTAGAGAATCTGCATGCTGAAGCTATGTTGTTAAGGACAAAAAAGAATAAGCTTCAAAAAAAGGAAATGAATAAATAAAGAATTCTAAAACTTCATTAAAAAGAAAATTGCCATTTTCAACATCAATCACAGTGATGTGGACCCTCAGTCATGTGAGCAAACTCTCACATACATGCTCAAAATCTAAGGACCTTCTTTGAGTGAAAATCCAACTTTTCCCTGGGTATACAAAATGGGTATCCAAAATGCCCAGTTTTCACTGCCTATTCTGAAATATCATGTTGTGTCTCTCACGCAAACACAAAGTGTTCCATAAAAATAGAAACAGGACATAAGTAATCAAATATAATATATTCATGAATTTTAAGGAAATTCTTAACTCCAGTTCCCTTTGAAATATTGGTATAGAGGAGAGGTTTTTAACATTGCTAGATGTTCTTTTAAGAAGCTGGAGAAGATTGTTTGGAAAGCAGTGATCAGGTAATAGTTAGCAAAAGTTCACAACTACAATGGGAAAGTGTTGCCTGAGATTCTCCAGGGATGTGTCCTGAGTTTGGTAACGGTTTGTATTTACTTCAGGGACCTGGATGATGAAGGAGAGAGTATGTTTAGCACATTTGCAGATGTCATAAAGCTAGAGGAGTAGCAATCAAAGTGATCCTGACAAATGGGACAGCTGGCCAAAAAACCTAGGATGAACTTACTTCAAAGAGGAGAATGCAAGGTCTGCACTTAATCTGGAAAAATCAAGTGCATTAACACAGGATGGGAAACAGCTGACTAGCAGAAATTTTGCTGAAAAAGATGTTGAGGTTGCAGTGACTCACAAGTGGGATATGTATCAACAGTGTCGTGCTATTACAGTAAAAGAAAACATGAGGCTTTGGTATTGAGAGCTGCATGTCTAGCTCTGGGCAGTGAACTTCGGCAAATGTGGAGGCAATTCAAAAGAAAGAAAGGAAAATGACCAGAGAATTAGAAAACATGTCCAATGAGGCAAGAAAGAAAGAGCTAGGGCTTTAATTTATGAATGAATGACTGGAGAGACGTGAGAAGCTTTCAAATAATCACAGGTTGTCCTCTGTTCTCTGTATCCATTGTGGATATCAAGAGAAAAGAATGAGCTAAAATTACATCATGGAAGAGTTACATTAAATATTAGGAAAAAGTTTTTGACAATAGAAACTAGGCAAGAATATGTGAGGAAATGGTGAGATTCTCTGCTTTAGATTAAATACCATAAAATAATAAAGGAGACATCAGTCCATAACCACATCTCTCTCATTTATGCAGGCTTGGCACAGGAAGGTGGATTAAGAACTCTTTCTGCCATTTTGGCCCCATTTTCCATGCCTCTATCACTACTCTCACAATTTTATTCTAGTGTTAACTTGCCTATTTGCAGTTCATTTATATACATTTTTGAAAGGTGGTCTCAGTAAAACTCCATCTTATCTCTGTGATTCATACATTTAATTTTTTCTGGTGCTCTCCAACTTTTACTTCTACCTTCACACCTTAATCCTTTACGTTTCAGCTTCTTCCACTCTGGGACACCAGATGCCAAGTCCACTGGGCAAGCCCAACTGGTGATCCAGCTGTGTCTAGAAGGTGGGGTCGGGGAGTTGGAGAGTGGCATCTCAACTGGAAAATAAACACCTTGGTCAAGCTGCTGGAAGGAGACAGTGTCATTGGCCTTGTGTCACTCCCCTGTCACAAAGCAGGATGTAACAGTTTTCCCTTGTCACAGCTCTCCCAAGAGGAAGCTGTGTACAATGGGCCAGGGAAAGTTCAGAACCATTTTGTTCTCACTGTTGTGGGTCCTTGTATGCTTGGTAATTTGATCCCTGCCATCTAAATGCCTGTGCATAAAAAGAAGCTGATACTTGTGAGGCAGACACTGAGATCAGTAATCAGGGTGCTTCCATGACAGCTTTATTCCCATGAGATACATGTGGTTGTAAGGGATAGATTTTGTATTTTTTCTAGTTTTATTCATTTTTTACTGTACTCCTCATGTTTGTTTGCTATGTAATATTACTCCTAACAATTCCAGGATATGCCAGGAGCATATTTTTTTATTGGCACCCGCTATGATTTTTATAATTGAATAAAAAAAAGAAAAAAGAAAAAAAGAATTTAATATAACCAACCCTTTCATCACAGCCATCTCCTTCATTATTCCTCCCTCACCTTACCTCACATACTAGACTGCAGCTAATGTCTGTCCAAAGAAGTGGGATGCCACTGGAGCATTCCAAGGTTTTGAACAAGCTTGGGTTTGGCTCTGCAGTTTTGGGCATCCATGTGTCATTCAAAGTACTTCCACATCTAAGGCAAATCACAGGGGTTCAAATATAAGCCAGAGGCACTTCTTGTTCTAATAGCTTATCTTCACTCTGTCCTCTTGACTTACCCAAAGTCAGAGATGGTAATGGAATACAACATTGAGGCACTCACTCTTTTCTATGGATGAGAAGAGAGATTTCTAAGGAGTCCTAAGGGACTTAGATTATAACCTCTTGCTGAAAGTCAGTGGGAAATGGATGGTTGCAATCTCTGTTGGTAAACTTTACCCTTGAGAGAGACAAGAGAGACAGACAAATCAGATGGAGTGAGGCTACCAGTAACTATTGGACATCAGGCTGGGAGCAATCCAACATAGTTATCATGAATCTTTCAATATCCATGTCTGTTTATGGACTTAGTAGAGTAAGAAAGCAGCTAGGGACTTCCCAGAACACTGCATAAATCCTTTGACATTGAAAAACATGTTGTTATTCTTTACCCTTTTATTTTTCTCCAGGAAAGCCTATTTTTACCTATATAAGAGATTTTTTCTCTCTTGACATTATACCCCTGTTATGATTGGTGGCCATAAAACAAGGAGGCACAGAAGTTTAGGAAAGGACTGCTGGGTTTCTAAAAAGCTATGGTGACTCCAGCTGGGAGAAAAAAAAATTATCTTTAGCTGATGGGAAAGTGTTTGTTACAGTACTCTTTGAAACATGTCACACTGTCCTGCTTGCAGAACCCCAACTATCCTTCTGACCTTCCCTTCCCTTCCCTTCCCTTCCCTTCCCTTCCCTTCCCTTCCCTTCCCTTCCCTTCCCTTCCCTTCCCTTCCCTTCCCTTCCCTTCCCTTCCCTTCCCTTCCCTTCCCTTCCCTTCCCTTCCCTTCCCTTCCCTTCCCTTCCCTTCCCTTCCCTTCCCTTCCCTTCCCCTAGATATTCACCCTGGTTCCAAATTTTTAGTTTCATCCCATTATTCCTAGCTATGCCACATTAAATCCACACTAAATCAACAGTGCAGTACTAACTACAGGTTTCTGTATATAATTTTAATCTCTCAGGGAACTTGGAATCATGTCTTTCCTGTGTTTGTTTTTATAAAGGGAGCTTGTTCAACTGGCAATGCTGTATAACCATTAAGAGAGTCTGTCCACTCCCACTATAGATCACCAGTCCCTGCTTCATAGGATATCCTGCTACACTGCCCTCCCAAAATGTCAGGGCCAGCAAAGAAAAATGAGTGCTTTGCATAGCAAATAGTATTTATGACTTACAGTTAATGGACCTCACTATTAATTGGCAGAATTACAACTCCTGTTTAGTTGATGAAAGTAGCTGTCTTGAAAAGTTATTAGGCTTCCTTTTGTTCTTGCTTCCCTGCATTTTTTTCCCTCAAGATTGATTACACAGTGACTCTTTGAACTTACATTGAATGTTTCCTTTGAGGATCTACTTGCATCTTGGTTTCATATTTTTTGCTAGTCTTTCAGTATTCCAGCAATCGAGGAATAGTAGAAGGAAGGCTATAAAGAAAAAGCAAAATAATTAATAGTCTCAGAAAAGTATTGCTGAAAAATGTGAGTCATATGGTAATATCAATCACATTGAAAATATGAATAGTATAAGAAATACATATGCAGTCTTATCCAGGCTAAATAGTTTCGTAAAGGAGAACAAACTCCATTAACAGAGATGTAGTCATTCATAGAGCATCTTAGGCTGTGCAGTGTCTGTATCTGCTGGCTGTGCTAAATCAATTACTTCAGTCAAGACATGGTTCCCCTTTCTCTGGGGTGCGGCTGCAGATGGAGGGAAAGCAATTTATTTCAAAAGCTGATTCAGCAAGAAACCCTGCAGGGGCCTATCAATGTACCATTAATAATCAGAGATGCTGTAATGATTATCGGTGGCGTTGTAAATCATTTGCGCAACACTATTTATTTTAACATTATTCAGCAATTTTGTGTTTCCTGAAAGACAAAAAGGTTTTCATATCATGAAATATGCTCTCCAGCAGGAAGCAACAAGCTGTTTAAAAGGCTTTCAAAATACTGTTCTTTCTTATGCTGTATCTTTGTGTGTGTGTGCGCAAAATTAACTATTCAAGAAAAGAAGGTCCTTATAAATTTGATCTAAACCAGTGATATTAAAATCAGACATTAAGAAAATGTCATGGTCACTTCCACTAACTCATCTTGGTGTCAGTCTCCAGTAACCCTCCCTTTTCATTACCTTCTGAAGTCTGGTTCATCCTTCAAGTGAAATTAATAGAAGATCAATCCTGGGTATCTCCTGGTGTGCCAGTCTAAACCCCTATTTACTGCATTCAGAGGGCTTTTCTATAGCATGATTTAAATTAAAAATAATTAAAAATAATACAAATGTTGATTCAATTATTCCTTGCATTTAATTTAACCACCTTTCTTTTTCTTTTAGTGAAAACTCAGTAACAATTCAATGCAAATTGCTTGGCAGATTTGCCTTATTTGCAAATTCAAAGACAAGGTCAAAGCAGCAGTAATAAAGCTGTGCCTGAGTTCCTTTCGTACAAGATCTAGATGTTATTAGAAATGGCTTTAAAAATGTCATGAATACAGAGGAGAAAAATGAAAGCTAAGAAGTAATCCAGGAGACTGGGAAGCAGCCGGAACGAAATAGATGTTAATTAATACCTTGCATCACACAGGCTACTTTCTTGTATTTGATGGAGTGGAAAAAAAGTACTGGTAGAGATAGGTCTGTTTGAAATTAATATTTTGAAAACACCAAGATCCCATTTTCAGCATGAAAAAAGGACCACTGAATGAGCATGAATGCAGCTGTATTTCAACAATAGCAAGTCATTTCCCCTCTGTTTTATTTTACAGTCTTTGAAGAGTTTCCACTTGCTGCATATGTGTTTTAGGAAAAATACTCTTTTTTTGGATAGAGAACGAATTTTTCTGAAAATCTTGAGACCATTTTGCTCTTAGGATTTTTGTCCCACTAAGCCCTTATGCTGAGTAAAAAGCCTGCTGCTTCCTTGTTTTAGGGTTATGTCACTTAAAGAATTCTTTTCTATTTACTTTGCTAGCGATCATAAAACTGTCACCATCAGCAGTTCAAAGCCGGCTTGCTGCTTTTTGCTGTGTAATCTGGAGTGATTGCAGCAGTGATTCTCAGCTGTTGTTTCTTACCACGACTGATACAAGTCAAACAATTTTTCTGAAAATTATAGCAATCCAACCTTTTTTTTTTTTTTTTTTTTTGGTGAAAAGGGGGTGCTTGTGAGCCTGCAACTTCGCTGTAAGGCGAGATGTGGGTAACTGAAGTGGTACAACTGGCTTTGAGTTCAGTAAACTTTTGGTTGCCAATTGACTGGAGACGGTCTTTAAAAAACGCTACGTTCAGCTGTGATTATTTTTATTGACTACATAGTATTTATTCAGTATGACTCCAGAGACAGTGGCCGCCCCTTCACCTTTCCACAGCCTGAGACACCGCAGCCTGGCCGCTCCCCGGGGTGCAGTGTCTGCAGCCGAGCCGGCTGAGCCTCCATGGGTGAGGGCAGGCTGCCCATCATCGCCGTGAGTCCTGCCTGCTCCTCGTCTGGAGAGCATGATTCCGAGCCATGACCGCGGGGGTGTCCCTGTCCTCTTTGTCCCATATAAAGGCCAAGCAGAGACTCTATCGATCTGGACAGCCTGCTGAACTGGGCAGAGCAGCTGCTCGTCATCTTCATTGAGCTTGCTGGTTTGGGGTGTCCTGTGTGAGTTGTCATTAGTTATTGAAGCCGCCCGGGCCATTAAAATCCAGTTAGCAGTTGTTCTACCCACCCTGCCCCTCCAAAATCTGATTCACGTGATACTCTCCCACCTACTTTTTTTCCTAAAGGCTTTGAGGCGCGCAACAAAAGCCCCCGCTACAGGGATAACCACAAAGGACGGCAACTCAGGCAAAGCTGGAAAGGGCACATTGCTGGGGCTGGGTCGGCAGCTGCAGCCCTCGCAATGCACCTGCCCAGCGGGGAATAGAGCCCGCCTGGATAAACATGGATCTCTTGGGGGCCCGGATGCCCAGGAGCTGGATTCAGCGGGAATTGGGTCGCAAGGGCAAGGAAAGGGCAGTGGGGGTGGGTGTGCCTGTGGTAGTCGGGAATGAGGGCAGAAGCCGCGGAGGCCTCTTGCGGGCAGAAAAGGGGCCGGGGCGGTGGGTGGGTGACAGCATCGACCCCGCCGGCGATGTGGGGGAGGCGCCAGATGGCCCCGGGGACTGCGAGGGACTGGGCACCACTGTCCTGCAGCCGGGGCCGGGCAGAGAAGGGGCGGCTCGGGCATTGAGGGAAGAGGCGGCTGCTCCCGAGGGGCACGTGGGTCTCGGGGGCCGTCTGGGAGCCCCCGGGGCAGCCGCCACACCCTGGGCGCTTGAGTGGCCGCACGGGGCCGGGCGGGACCCAGACTGGGGCTGGCAGGAGTCGAAGCAGCGGGGCCGGGCGGGCCGGCCAGGAGAGAGAGACGAAAGGATGAAGGGAGAGATGGATGAGGGAGGGAGCGAGGGACGGAATTGCCATCCCCCGCGCCCAGCCGCTCGTCAGCCCCAGGTAGGGGCCGCTGATTGACAGCTGTCCCCGCCCCCCCAGCACTCTCATTGGTCGCTCCCCACGCCGATCAGCGCTCGGCGCCGCCGGGCCCTGCTCTCCATTGGCGGGCTGCGCCCCGCCCCTCACGCAAGAGCCATAAGAGTGGCGAGGGGGCGGGCCTCCCGGCTGAGGGGGCGGGGCCGCGTCGGCTTAGCCCGCGAAGGCGGCGGTGGCTGGAGCGGTGGAACGGCGGCGGCTGGAGCGGGATGGAACAGAACGCGGCGCCAGGTGGGTGCGGGGCTCTGCTCCAGCCCCCCGCAGCCACCGTGCAGGGCGGGCGGGAGGGCGAGTGGCCGCCTCAGAGGCGTCTTGAGGGTCCTTTCCCCGCCTGTGAGGAGCGCGGAGGGAGAGCAGCCGCTTTTTAGCGGTCTCCAGCCCGCGGGGATAATCCCGGCGCTGCCCTGCGGGAGCCCCCTTTCTCCTCCCGGCCGCGGCGGGGGCGCCGGTGGGTCGCTCCGGAGCTGCTGGCTGTGCTCCGCTGACCCGGGCTGAGCTGCCCGTCCTCGGGCCCTCTCGCCTTAGCTTTGTTCCGAGTCCTCCCGCCGGCCTCGGCCCCTCGCCGGTCCCCGGAGCCGCGGGGCTCGTTCCCCTTCCCCCTGCCGCTCTCGGGGGGAGGCTTCGGAGCCCTCCGTGCGCGGTGTCGGGGACGGGCCCCGAACTATTCCCCGTGTTCTGCGGAGCGCTCCGTCCGGGCGGCGGGAACTCGGCGCCCATTGCCGGGAGCCGCCCGCCCGGGGGCTCGTTCCCCGCTCGGCTTCGGCCCCCGAGAGCGGCCCCCGCGGCGTGGAACCGGCCAGGCTTTCTGATGTCCAGCGCTCTTCAAGTACTTAGAAATAATCGTCTTTGGCTTTGAAGGGCGCTGGGAGTCCTTGACAGCTTGGGAACTTTTAAACCTTTGCCCGCCCCACCACTTTTTTTTTTTTTTTTTTTTTTTTTTTGGTGGGTTAATTGTTTTAGTTTTTTTTTTTTTTTTCTACTTGGCTCTTGAGTAAATGTGTCGCTGTGAAGAAGTCTGGAGTCTGAGTGAGTGCAGGCGTGTGAAGACAGGGATTTATCTCAACTGCTCAATGTCTAACACTGACCTAAAAGCAGTTAAGAAATGCTTTGTTTATTCTCTTCCTTTCTGGTATAGTTCAGTAATCGCTGCAGATAACAGGAGAAGGGCTTGATAGTTTTAGGTTGAGCAGTAATCTGTGAAGCGGGGCCAGTACTTGAGAGTGATGGGTTATTGGGCACAGTTGTGAGATTCCTTGATAGAGAACACTTCAAAGCACAAATGGAGTAGTGTGTGTGCAGAAATAGGAAGAAGCTGTAATTCTTTGTGCCTCTTTTGTAAACTGCAGGGAATGAGGGGACAGTATTCCTTCCTGTAAGAAAAAGATGGGGGAAAGTTATGAAAGCAGCCAGGAACTTTGAGAAACTTTAAATCTGGGGATGAGGAGGTTGTTTTGTCTTGCCTCTCATGCAAGACTGGCCTTCTTTTTAAAACTTTACATAGGGAATAAAAAAAAATACTACATTTAGAAGAGACAGACTATTGTTTTGACTTTGGCTGATACAGTATTTTCCATAAACTAATAGTGAGTGTAGTTGAAGAGAGGGATGAAGTAATGGAATAAGGCTGCAGTTCTTATCCTCCAGTATGCTGTCCCACACCAGTGATCTGTAGTTCAGATGCAAAGTTATGTGGCCTCTAATATATGGAGGCTGACATGATACAAAATAATTAGGCTAGAGTAGTGCTTAAGCTGGAAATCTGTGAAAATTACTGGTTGCAGTGCTTGCAAACTTCAAGGATTGAAGATTATACCCAGTATTTCAGCTGTGGAACTGAGCTTTGTTAGTTGTTACGCTACAGCTTGTTGCCTTTTAAGTTCTCATCAGAAGAAAAGACGCTAAGATGGAAGGACAGTTATCTGCCCACAGGCTCCAAGTCATTCTTAGTAAGAACTAGGATGTTTTATCTGCAGCTATTCATTTGAGACTAGGACCATACTATGTTTCCCTTAAATGATGTGGAAACTTGATTTGTTTCCAGCTGAATTCTGGGGACGAGTTGTGCAAAGCAAACTTTTTCTGTCCCTTGCTGGAAGATTACTTTTGTGTTTATATAGCTAGCGGCAGTATGAATGGAGTTATTAGGCAGTGAACACAGGGGTTTTGTTGTACATGAAATAATGTATAATTGAGCCAGTCCTCTTCTCGTTTTCCATGGCTATTTTCCTCAAATAAAGAGAAAATAGAAAACATTTTTTTAATCAGATACTGAAACAATAGTCTTGATTATACACAATAGTTACAGAAATTGAATAGTCGTTGTTAATCTTCCTATTTGTCCATAGAAGTATTAAAAATGACTTTACATGTCAGAAATAGAATTGCTTGTGCTTTTAAAAGGTATTTTCCTAGCAGGAATAAGTTCTTGTGGCTTCATGTTTGATTTATATGGTATAACACATGTGACATTTCATAGTTGATAGCAGCATAAACCTATTTTGTTTTTTAGTATATGCCTTGTCTGTAAAACATGCTTCAAGGAATCATGATTTGAGGAGTAGCAATATAAACTCCTTGTATGTCAGCTACTCTTTGGTGTGCCTACTTTAGCTCAGGTTTATTTACTTTATTCTTCAATGAGAAGTAACATGCCATTTACTTTTCTGAAACAAGAATAACATTGTCTGTGGGCAGTATTGCTGTTTGGAGGACAGAGAAAGAAACGCCATCGTCTGACAGATGATAAGAGTATTTTGAAGTATCTTACACAGTGATGAGAAGGACAGGGTTTCTGAAAAGCTAACCAAACCAGAGCAGATATTTTGATGAAGGATTCCAGAAGAGCTGATGGTGGCTGAGTGTTTCCTGGACACTTAATTAGCTTTCATGCCTTTGCAAGTCTTCGTTTTTTTGATTAGACTTCCTGCATGAGCAGTCACATCTTAGTGTACTCTTTTGTTCTTTTGAGCAGTCCCAGAGCACTGTCTTCCAGAATTCTCTTGACTGCTTTGCGTGAGGAAGGAGCAAAAAAGATTGTTGCAGGTAATTTCAGTCTGCTCTTGCAGGCCTGTCTTTGGCTTATGTGTACTTAATGTTGTCTTGTAACTGCACTGAAATCTAATACAGGTTGTGAAATACAACTCTTCTTGGACTTTTCAATTCAAATGGGGGATGTGTTATTGCTTCCCAGTTCATGTGTGGCACCAGTTAAAATTATTAGACAAGTTGTGGTCATTACTTTTGACTTTTTATTTTATTTTTGTTTGTGTAGGATCCTGAGCTACAGGCAGCATATTGTATGAATTGCACTGCTGGTGTAAGTTACTGACCAGGCTGTGCATGCCCAGTGCGTTATGATACTAAGTTTTGTTAATTATCTCAGTAGCAGAAATACATTAGTGTACAGTACTGATGGGAAGCAATTGGTTTTATCAGGCTAATTTCCTAGTTCTCTAACCTTAAATGGCATTCAGTGTATGGAGATCATTGATGGCATCAGATTACAGACGTCTTCCAGTGTAGGATGTAACTACTTTGCCTTGTACAAGGAGTATGATGAGTTGCAGGCTGTCACTGCTTATTCTCTTAAAAGAAAAGGTGGAGGTAGAGGGTGACTATTAACTTCTCCACGTGGAAGGCTCACATGCAGAATACCTGTAATCTAGGAAAGGTTAGTGTCTCGACCAAGAATTAAATTGAAGCACCTCGAGCCTTAGCTCTGTAGCAGAGCTGCCACAGCACTTACAGTTCTCCTGAGAACTTAGTCTGCCTTCAGAGGTAATAATGACAATAACCTCGTTACGTCAGACTTATTTGTTAAATTTTAACTAAATGTTCTCCTTCATATTTAACTATTATTTATATCTAAGCCAATTTTTGATTAAAGCTGTTGAAATGTTGCATTGAGTTGTTTTCTTAACTGGTAAAGCACAGTTGTTTTTCACCCCTCTTTTGAAAATTCACATAACTGAAATATTTTTAGCTACTGATGGATGTAATTTCTTCTGCCACAAGAAGAACCAAAATGTTTGGGAAGAAGTCAAAAAATTTGTACAAACAGCTGGAGATCAAAATGGCAGCCTTTGTGCTGATCTAAACTGCAAACTTGGAGCTTATCTTTGATTTCTTTATTTTCAGCAAGGGAGGTAGCTGGAGAATGATTTTGAAGGTTTCTCAGTACGGTAAATATTTGTTGGATTTGCTGGTTTTTATTTGTGTTAAGGATATATTGGTGTCTGGAATTTCAGTGTGTTGTGAATTATTTTTTTTCTTTCATTCTGACATTGAACTGATGGTGTTTTTTGGAAATGTAGGGGGATTTTTTTTGAGGACCTCTCAATTCAGCAGAATTTTAGTGACTCATTCAAGATTCTTGGGGTCCCTTCCTATCCAAGAAATATAATCTCTTTATTCTAAAAGAGATTTGGTAACCAAATTCAATGATAGGGGTCAGTGTGTGTTTCTATTAGCGTAAAACTTAGTATGCCAGATTTATTAAATATTTTGGTTTTGAGTATATATTATACTCATGCCATTTGCATACTTGAACTGATTTACTCGTACATGTTCAAGTCTGTGTTTTGGAAGTAGAAAAATCGAGTGTCATTCAGTACTTCAGCTGACGAATCCCGGGTTTCTTGGGCATAATCACAGTGGTAAACCACTTTGGTAATAAAAACTAATAGTTGGAGAGCTTGTGTATGTAATGGGTGATGCATAATACATCAAAACATGTTAATAGTATCTAGTGAATGTTGGAATTGGCTTCTTGATGTTGGTTTTGAAATTGCGTAGTTGAAAAGGTGTGTATCAGGTGATGCTGAGGAAAACTGTTCATCTGCTATGGGCTTGGTGTTGTCCTAACAGAGCAGCAGGCAGCTGTGGGGACTAATGCGCCAGAAGACAAGGCCTGAAAAGCTTGTTTTATTTGGAAACTTCAAACAGCCTTTGGAAACTTCTTTGAGAAGTTCTTCTGCCTCATTACATGTGAATGGATAAATGAAGTTCGAACTTGTGAATTAGAAGGAGGGCTTTAGTGGCAATGTGGCTTTTTAGTTTGTTTTTCTGCAGCAGTTAGGTCTTGCTGATGAGTTTTCTATAGAATGTTGAAATTCTCTGGAACTTACATCAGCACAGGTTTACTGCAGAGTTATTTCCTGGGAAAGTAGTATTTTTCTTTTTAAACCTTGGCTGCTGCTTTGAATGCTTGAACAGCTGCAAACATGGACAAGAATGCATCACTTCAAATGAAGCTTTTGATTTCATGCTGACTTTGAAGACTATTGTATCAATGTTTTCTGCACATGGAATATTGAAGTTTCTTCTCACCTCTGCATGCCAACTGGAGCTGGAGTGGAGCTGCAGTTAAATCTTAAGCCATATTTAAAAAGGATGTCTTGGTACAGTTATACAAGTGGTTTAGTTACAGTTTCAGGTTATTTAACTGAATAGTAGGAGAGAGATATTTGCATTACTAGACAAGCAGCTGTGCAAGCTGTATGCTTTCTATCCACTCTTCTTTTGGCATAAGGAGCCAGGAACTAGCATTTCAGCAGCTTCTTTTTATTTTTCCCTAGATGGAAGAGATCCTGTCTTCTTCTGCTCAGCCAGCTTGCTTCTCTTGAAGCTTACCCTTCCAATGCTACAGGTTTTGTGCGTGTTCACTGTAGGAATCACTGTATGTTTATAGCAAATAAAAAGTTGGGCATGGTAAGTGTGATATACCTGAAGATTGAAAGGAGGAGCTACAAATGCCTTGCAGAGGAGTGCCTGAGAATGTACTGAGGTGTAATCTTTCAGCCCTCACATGAAACGTAGCTATTGTAACATTTGCCTCTGTCATCAAGTACCGCTCATGCTCTTGCAGACTGTGCTGAAATTTCAGGTATCCTTTGATGCAGGGTGGGTAGCTCCCCACAAGCACACAGTGGACATTAGAAGCTACACCTAGTTAACTTAAGCTATTCATGCTATTCATAAAGGCAGACCTTCATGTCTAGTTGCTGAATTTCTGAACTGGGTTTGCGCTGGTAATGACACAAGAAGCTTCCATGTTGGTGGACTAATAAGTGGTTAAGTTTTTAACCTTAAGGATTTTTATTATCCTGGAGTAGCTGCATCTAAAATACTACTGTAACATCATTGGGATTCTGGTCTTTTTTCTAGAATACCTGCCATCTTACTGTAGAAGGTGTGTGCTTTGCAGAATGTTGTTCTGGTTGCTGTACTGAATTCTGAGGGCCTTGAAGCTTGTGTGGATCTGCAGCTTGGTGTCATGCTTGGTCACTGAGCTGGCTAAAGCATTGTCTGACTAGTTGGCTTGATGTCAGAGCAGGTTTTGCAGTTTTCAGTAATTTTTGTATGTTGGAGGGTGATTGCAAGGTTCTGTTCCATGAGATTTAGAACTCTTTGCAAAAACAGGGGAGAGGCAGGTAATACTCCAAAGTTGGGGAAAATTTCAGAACCTCTGTTGTCTTAGCTGCTTAGAATGGACTAAATATTTTACATTACTTAGTAAATTGGTCCAGTTACTATTTCTGTGAGTTATTAATGGAGGACAGAGTCAAATATTGTAGCAGATTGACCCCTCATCTTAAAACCCTGGCTTTCTGAAATGTACAGAAAGAACTCTTATGTAGTATATAGTCCAATCTGCATGTTTTTGTTGGCCATTTTGTCTCTTAATCTGAAACTGTTGAGGCAGCAGTGAAATAACCACATTTACTGGGTATGTGGTATTACTGCTGCCTGTGACAATGGCTGCTGAAACCCCAAATCCATTGCCTTCTC
Source organism: Phylloscopus collybita (assembly GCA_027886175.1). Lineage (NCBI taxonomy): Eukaryota > Metazoa > Chordata > Aves > Passeriformes > Phylloscopidae > Phylloscopus > Phylloscopus collybita. Next base: position 9,924,589 of record JAJNNQ010000007.1, read on the forward strand.
TCCCCGTTCCATGCTTTAAAATGAAGCTGTAAATGTTTTGTGTGCCACTTCCTCATTTGCATTTCCTATCCCACTTCCTCTTGCTGCAAACTCTCGCTGATGCATTTTTTCTGAAGTCTTTTACTTCCCTTTGAAACTCATTTCTATATCCTAGTATTGCTAGTAAAAAAAGATGAACATTATGATGAACTTCTGCGTTGTCATTTCTAGTGAAACCCACAGATGCCTTATTTTTAGAGAGTGAAATGCTTGGAGATGTAAAAAAAAACCAAACCACAACAAAAACCCTTCCCAGTTGCCACATGCATCCCCAAAGAAATTTAAAATGGAGGGAAGTAGATGCAAGACATGAAGTGTAAATCCTTGCCAAATGTAAATCCTTCTTCCCTTAGCTGAGTGAACTGCTTACTATCAAATTTCTTTTAGCCACAGAATGTTGTTTTTGGCAGGAACATCAGAAAGAGTTTTCTTTCTTTTAAACAGTTGTTGTTTGGAAAACAAGCATATGTTTGGCATCATCATGGATTTCCAAAAGAGGAAAAAGTGATTTTATTTTCAAAACATATAGTAGAACTGTATTTTCAGTGGAATCAAATGTTAAATGATTCTGGAAGCTTACATATAATACGGTGTCCATGCAGTTGGTTGTCAAGGTTGAAACACCAAGCACAGTTAGCCCCAAAGCTGCTAAATGCTAATGCAAACTTGGCAAGTGTTTTTCTCAGCCAAGTGAGCTGAGGAAGTTAGAGAAGCACATAGGCAGCCTGTAATAATCAGTTTTTTTAAAACAAATGTTGAGGTTCAGGTATAGAAAAATGCAGCCTCATTTATACTTTTGGCAATGCTGATGTTATCTGTAAGACCTGTGACTCTAAATGTGGAGTTTGAGTATCCCTACTATTATTCATTTTGGTGGGTTTATTGCAGTTAATGCTTTTGAATATGGAGCATTAGAAAGTACACTGAATTAGCTTTTGTGAACTTAAGGGATGACAGTCTAAATAGTGAGCAGATTTGATTTGTTGGTCAAAGATAACTTTCTTCATGCCTCATCACAGAACAATAAACACAGCATAGAGCAGTCTGGGTTACTCAAAGAAGTTTGTCTAGGTTCATTCAGTTACAGGGGTAGGCTAAGAAAGGAGAAAAATGACATGCTTTAGTACTGGGTGGGAAACATCAGGGAGATGGAACTGTGAGGGTGACAAGTATGGGTGTTGAATCTAGAGGAGTAAAACTAGTGAATTTAATTGAGGGTTACTGAGAGTTGTTATAGTCTCTTTAAGCTGTTTAACCTATTTTAGAGCGAAAATAGGGAGGAAACATTCAAACAAAAGCTTGTCTGAAATAAGAAGCTTGAAGGACAAGTGTTCTTTTGTTAGAAGTGTATTTTTGAGGCTTCTAAATCCACTTTGAACAAAATACTAAAATAAATGTAACTGTAGGAAGATAAGACTATAGAAATAATTGAATTCCACTGTCAATCAGTTAATTTGCATTATATTAGTAGTGTTCCCTAAAATATGCCTTACATACTTTTTTTGCTCATTTTTGCAGGTGTAAAATGAAGCGTTCATCCTCTTTTCTTGTTCAAAGCATACAGGACTTGATGATTTAAATCAGATTATTATTGGGTGTTAAAAGAAGAAAAAACTTGGCTGAAGTGGGGACTTTAAGTAGTATATTTTTTAATAGGCTCGAAACAACTTTTGGTGATTCTGGATATAAGAGAACGTGACCTCTGGAACAGCTGTAGTAGTTTTGTTGCAGAACAGATTTATTTACATGCTAACTTGGTAATAGGCTATTCCTAAATAAATGCCTTTCTGAAGGGCAAAAGATCTCTGTATTGTTGCTATACTGGAAAACGAGATAGTTGTGAAAACACAGGATCTTGAAAGTGTTGGGGGCACTCACCTCTTTAAAAAGTGTGATTCCTATGGCAATCCACATCAAGGTTTTCTAAAATAACAAAGCCAGTATGCATCTGCACAGAAGGAAACACTGTATTGTTTGGGATCAGGTGATAGTTTCGGGTGGTACTTCATAAGGGAGACTTTGGATAAAACAACAAACCCCAAACATCATCAAAAACCTCCACGCAAACAAGGTTCCACGTCTTCTTGGATGGTCTGTTTCAGTTCATTGTCCTTGATGCAGAATTTGCCAGAGGTTTCTGTTTTGGTTTGGAAAAGACAGGTGTCTGCTAGGGAGGGCAGGGCCTCCCTTGGAATGGAGAACTCAAACCTCCTCCCTCTGAATTAGTATAATTTTGAAAATTAAGGGGGCTCTTAGGCAAAAATATGGGGATAGGAGTAACAGTTCTTTACTAGTATGTGTAACAAAGCAAAACAAACAACAGCTACAGCATTAACAACAAAACAGAACCAGGAACCTCGAGGGCTTTGCTTCACAAAGCCTAGTGCAGTTTGATCTCAGTGCCCCTGCAGGACTCTGAGAGCACCAGGCTGGAATGGTGGAAGATGCCAGGCTGGTGGATGGGATAAATCAGAAGCTCTGCGGTGGTGGCTGGGACGGCAGGGATGTCCCCGGCAGGGCAGAGGGTGCGGGGCCACACCGTAGCAAAAAGAGCAGCGCCGAAGAAGCTGTGATGGTGGGACAGGGGCAGGGCTGGCCCAGCTCCAGCAGGGCAGGAGGAGGCAGCTCAGAGTTCTGGGGCACAAGAGCAGGCGATGGTTGATTTCCCAGGACCGGGTGGGGTGGTGACAGTGAGCTCCTCCCGCAGCCAGCAGCAGCCTGGCCATCCTCTCTGCGATGCTGAGAGCGAGAGAGCCAAGCTGCCCCCCAGCCCTGTCCTTTACCTGCCCCAAGACACTTGCCTTATCTCCCCCTCCCGGCTTTCGGCCACCTCTTTGTTCTGGTACCCGTGAGTACCCAGTAGTCAGCCTCCTAGCAACTTAAGGGGAAAAATTCTCTAAGTAAAGAACCAAATCTAGCTCCCAACAGTTTCATAAACCCATAAGAACGTGAATGGCCGGCTCAAATGATTGTGATGCTTACACCTCCTCGGCACTTGTTGGTCATTACAGGTCACGACTGAAGAGCTACGTGAGCATTTCAAACCGAGGTCAGGTGTGGTAAAAGAGTAAAGGCACCAAGTTCTGCATCTGGTTTGGCTTTACTTGCAACCTTCCACCCATCTGCAGTGCATGTGCTGGTGCTCTTTGAACAAAACTTAATGCACTGCATATCAGTAGTTTTAATTGAGCCTCCCTTGTTTGGTTGTATTTTATTCCTCTATTGCTCTCTTGCCAGCACTAAGCAGCTGTTAAAATGAAGAGGGAAAGAGGAAACCATGTGTCACAGCTGTGCAGCTCTGGCCATGCTCTCTGGGAAGTGGAGTTGTTACTCTTCAAAGCATTGTGTGGTTTCTGCTTTTTTATATGGAGGTGGGAAGAGGTGGACTTGAAGCTGTGCCAGGTTTCCTGCTGTCTTTTCTCTCTTCCCATGCCAGAATGAAGTGGTCAGTAATAACCAGAATATCCGATTGCTTCCATTCCCGAATGTAAGCCACATTGCTCTGGAGCTGTCAGCTGCTGCCTGGGCAGGCATGGCATTGCCCTGAGACATGGCATGCCTTCTTCCTGTGGCACATCCTGTGCCTCCACTTCTGCCTACAAAGGGTTAAACAGAATAGCTGCTCTTCAAATGAAAAAGAAAAAGAAAAATCTTGCATGCTTATTGGCAGCCCATGCCTTTCAGCAACCAGTTGCCACATTAAATGTTTATTTTTTTCCCCAAAAGTCAAGATATTTTGCATCTTACACGATGTAAATCTGTATTTAATCATTGGAAATCTAAATTATTTATAGTTTTCAAAATGTTAATAGAGGAAGGCAAAATTGAAAAGGGTATTTTCTGGTTGTTGGAAGACTGAGGAAGGGATGCAAACAAGAAACCAATCCAGAATGGGATAATTTACCTGCAATCACATAATTATGGAGAAATCTGAGGTGTATATATTATATGTATTAAGCAATTTAGGTTTTCTTTGTGGTCACATCATATCTTGGTTATTGTTCCTAAATCTCTTAATGGAAATTACTTTGCAAGATGCTACATTTGTGGCAGCTGACTGCCTCTTCTTTGTCCCCCCAGTAGAAAATACTAAATGTGGCTATGAATGTCACAGTGAAGTAATCTGAAGGATAGGATTTATTGAGTGTATGGGAATATGCAGTGGGAACAGGTAAAACTAGTCTCTTTAGTTAATATCAACTGCCTGGTGTTGAATCTGATGGTAAGGCAGTAGATGACCTGGATGGGTTATGTGATTAGGATAATGAAGTTGATATTTTTCATTACATATATTAAAAAAGTATTTTAAAATTCCTTTTTATGAAAACAGGTCTTAATTAAAACCATAAAAATCTCATCGTAACAGAAGACATGATGGTTTTGAGCCACTTCAGCCTTCTTTAAAAAAAAAAAAAAAAAGTGGACTTTATTTCACATACTTCTGGATTTCTGGTGATTTGTTTGATCTTCCTAAACTGCTAAGCTCTTCTACGTTGAGTGAGATTTGAGGTCACAGATCCATGCAAAACTGCTTTTGTTTAACTGGCTTATAAGTAAAAATGTTTGTAACAAAAAAGACACAAAACAAACAAACAAACAAAACTGTCTGTTGCATCTGGCCCTTTAAAAACAGGAGGAGGGAGGGGAAAAAAACCCTAGAGAAATTGGGATAGACCTGAATCATGTAGCTAATGCTAAAGTATGCCAGTCTCTTTCAAAAACAGCTTTCCAGCTGGCATGTAAAATGGAATAATTCAATACATAAGTTTCACCTGTTAAAACCCTTCTCACCCACATTATTTCTTTACATAATAATGTCCTTCATTGAACTCCATAGGTCAGCTGTAAGGAGCCATTAACTGTTTAATTGCATTGAGTTCTAATTTTATAAATGGTGGGTGGCTCTTTAATGATTAATCTGCATTATACCTATGTCTGAAAACAATTTATATGCTTTTTGAGACTTTAAAACTGGGGGGAAACCCCACACTTTTCACAAATATCTTCCTAGTGAGAAAACATGCTGGTTTTATGTATATAGAGATATCTGTATCTATAGATACACAAGGCTTTATAAATAGTGAGAACTAGCTACGGTATTAGCTACATGCATACCATGTAGCTAATGTATGTGCATATGAGGGAGCTGCTGATGAGAACAGAATATTTCAGCTGAAAGGCACCTACAGCCATTGTCCAGTCCAACTGCCTGACTGCTTCAGGGCTGACCAAAAGTTAAAGCATATCATTAGTGACGTTGTTCAAATGCCTCTTAAACACTGTCAAGGGTTGAGGCATCAACCACCTCTCTAGGAAGCCTGTTTGAGTGTGTGGCCCCTCCCTTGGTGATGAAACACTCCTGCTGTCCAGCGTGAACCTCCCCTGGTACGGCTTTGAACCATTCCCACATATCCTGTCACTGGGTCCCAAAGAGCTGAGCTCGATACTTCCCTTTTCGCATCCCCTCCTTGGGAAGCTGTGGAGAGCAATAAGGTCACTGCTTAGCCTCTGTTTCTCCAAACTAGACAAACCCCAAGCCCTCAGCCACTCGTTACAGGAGTTTTCCTCCCAGCCCCTCCTCCAGCTTTGTTGAGCCCCTCTGGACACGTTCAGGTATCTTCACAACCTTCATGAATTGTGCAGCTGAGAACAGCAGGCAGTCCTTGAGATGAAGCCACACCAACACTGAATGCACCAGGACAGCCCCTGCTTTGGCCTGGCTGGTGATGCTGTTTGTTGCATCCTGGGATGGGCTTTGCCCTCCTGTCTGCCAGGGCTTGCTGCTGACTCAGACTGAGCTTCTGCCCACCTTGTACTCCAGATCCCTCTCCCAGCTCATACTTGGGTCTAGCATTGCTTTGTCCCAGGTGCAAAATCTGACATTTGGACTTGTAAAACTTAATGCTATAAATCATAGCCCAGCGTTCCAATCTATGTAGATCCCTCTGGAAAGCCCCCTGTTCCTCACAAAAGCTAAAAACCAAGCTCCCAGTTTGGTATCACCAGCAAACACAGGACTGGCCCTAGAACTGATCCCTGACAGCACCACTGGGGATTGGTCACCAGCTGGATGTAGCCCCCTTCACTTTACAACCTTTTGAATTCTGCCCTTCAGTCAGTCCTTCACCCAGCACAGCATGAACCCACTCATCCTGCAGCTGGACAACTTATCCAGAAGGATGCCGTGAGAGACAGTACCAAAAGCTTTCCTAAAAATCCAGAAAAACTGTGTCTACTACCTTCCCTTTGTCCACTAGATGTGTGACTTTATCAGAAAAGGTTAACAGATTATTTTATTAGTTAGGACTTCCCTTTTGTGAACCCATATTGACTGATAATTGCATTGTTCTTTAAGTGCATTTCAGTATTATCAAGTATAATCTTTTCCTCCATAATTTTTCCAAGAACTGAGGCTACATGAATAGAAATGTAGTTTCTTGGGTTTTCCTTCATACCCTTCTTGTAAATTTGAGTATAACTAGATCTGGATCAGCAGGGGCCTCTCTCGACTCTGAAGACCTTTGGTAGATAAAGTACAGGGGTGCTGCTGAAGCATCCGTTGGCTCCTTCAGAACTCTGGGATGAATCCCATCATGCCCCATGCAATTGCAAATATTCAGCTGATATCGCTGATCCCTTAGAATTTCAGTGTCCACAAATGGAAAGTCACTGTTCCCACACTCATGATTATTAGAAAGCACGCTGGTTGTGTCCGACGAGAGAGATGATCTGAAGACCAGGATACTCTTTGGGACACGTGCTTTATTGGTTGTGGGGAGGCAGCCTAACTGGGGAAGAGTCCAGGGATCCAGGAGCAGGAGTGCAAAGAGTCTAAGAGGGCAAGAGAGGGCGCAAAGAGGCCGAGCTCCTTGTTACATTCTATTTTAACCCTTTCTATCGTGAATATTCTAATGAGCATTAACCAATCACCTTAAGATACAAAACCTACAGAATCTACGTATAGCTTATGGGAACTACAACATTAAAATACTACTCTACATACCAAAACCTGTGAAACCCACCTTATCCCTGATACCTGAGAAGGTCCAACCCTTTATTCATCCTTTTGTCTTGGCAGGGGTGTCACTGACTCACCCAGCCAAGTCTTTTCAGCTATCTAATCACCTTCTTCCTGCTCAGCATTTTCTCTGCAGGGCCTAGCTACTTCATCCTCTCCAACACATGATCTTCCAACTTGGGACTGGGCAGCCCCAGGTCCATCAGTATTGTGACTGAGGCAACCTGACCAGCAGGTTGAGGGAGGTATTTTCTACTTCTGCTTCACTCTTGTGCACCTGCAGTGCTGCATCCAACTCTGAGGCCTAAGAAGGATGTACATGTTGGAGCAAGTCCAGAGGAAGACCATGAAAATTATCAGAGGGCTGCACCACATCTCCTGTGAAGCCAGGCTGGAAGAGCTGGGGCTGTTCAGCCTGGGAAGAGAAGGTGTTTTGTGACAGGACAAGAGGTAATGGCTTTATACTGAAAGAGAGTAGATAGAAAGAAGTTCTTTACTCAGAGGGTGGTGAGGCACTGGAGCAAATTACCCAGAGGTGTTGTGGATTCCCCATCCCTGAGAGTGTTAAAGGCCAGGTGGCTCTGAGCAACCTGGGACAGTGTCTCTGCCCATGGCAGGAGAGTTAGAACAAGATTAAAGATCATTAAAGTCACTTCCAACCTAAGCCATTCTGTAATTCTGTAGGGAAAAAAACCTGAACACCCTTGTTTGTAATTCACCCCTAGCAGTCACTTAATCATCTCTCACAAGTCCAATGGCTTTTGTTAGACCTCTTACAATTTATGCACTTTAAAAATCTATTTAAGGGGTCATAAAGCAGTTCCCAATGGAAGCAAGCTTCATACTGAGTTGTGGATTTTTTTAACAAAGAATGTGGCCTTTTAGGAGGATATAATAACAGGGAAGGTGAAAATTTTTCCATGTACCCAGCTCTGTATCACAAAGCATTCCATCAGCTAGGATGAAGGATGTACCTTCTGCTCTCCAACATTAAATCTGAGTGCTCTTATGTTTTCTCATTTCTCTTTCCCACCAAGCTGTGGGAGAATTAGCCATGGAATGATGTGAGTGGTTGCTTTCAGCTAGATCTAGATGTAAAAATATGTTTTGGCCCTGAATGGGGTGTGCTAGAGAGAGCAGCTGCTTGCTTGATCCAGGCTGTGACCATCTGCATAATTCTGATTCCATGGAATTGAAGTTAGCTGTCAGCAATGGAATTGCTGAGTTGTTTAGTAGGACCTTGGTGCTGCCTCCTTTGGTGTTGCAGTTCCCTATTGGTGTGGTATTTTTTCTCCTTTTTAAAAACCACATCAGTTCTGTTTAATTTCCTAATTTCCTTTTTTTTTTTTTTTTCCTTTTTTTTTTTTTTTCTTTTTTTTTTTTTTTTTTTCTTTTTTTTTCCCCCGGGCATTGTGAAGCCTACTATATTTCATTTATCAATCTTGAGGTGTCTCATTTGTGGTTTATTTGTGTGAATATTTGGTATTTTTGGTTAATGCTTTTCAGTGGGGTTCTGTGGCCTGTGCTGATTCATGCTTCCCTTACTCTACCACTTCTCTCTAACATTATGAAACTGTAGGGGACAACCTGAATGACCCTCTACTATTTCTGGAGAAGTATGAGTGAAGAAAATCTTAAGTTTTGTCCAGCACAAGGTGAAATCTGGTATTTGATTTGGGTGTTGGCTGTTAATGACCCGACAATATTTTTTGATTGATTTTGTCACCAAATTCAGGTATTTTAATGAACTTTAAAACATTTAACTTCAAAGTCACATCACCTAGCCTTGGACTAATCCCCTTAATGAACCCACAGGTTTTGTGTCTGGAATACTTACACAAAGCATGTGTCTAGATGTTCATGCTTTTTAGCAGTGTCTGTTAATAACAAGAAGTGAGGTTGAATGCTCCAGAAAGTAGAATTTAAGGGACCTTTCTATTTTAAGGAGCATACTCTTAAGTATTAGTAATTGATAAATGGTGCTATGTAATGCTGGGTGGGTAACAATTGAAATTATAGTGATGCTGTCTGTCAAGGATGACCCATTTTTAGTGTTGTTACATGAAAGTGGGGATCCACTTGAGTAAAGCCATCAGCATTCCTTTTGTGAAGCATCTTGTGAAGTAATTTGTGGTATAATCTTTGCTGGGCTTCATTTGCAGTAAAGAGTCAGTGTTGACGATAAGAAGAGAGTGTAGTCCTGGGAGAGCCTCTTGTGGAGACACCAAAGAGGTGATAGATGTAGGGATGGTCATGCTTCTTACCAGCAAAGAATGTCTGACAAACCACTGCTTGTTGCTGGCTGGCTTGTAGTCTTGATGGGCTGGCTTTTGTAGATTGCAAAATCTCTGAAGATCAAGTATTTAACTTCAGATAAATTCCACAGGATGTTTAGGGTTTTGCAAGCCTGCTGTTTAGATGGATTTCCTCTGTCCAGTACTGAAGGACTGCTATACTCAGTCAAGTAGTGAGTATTTGTACCCTAATCCAGCGAGTGAAATGGAATAAAAGAGACACCAGGTATTCCACACAGGTTGGAGTATTTTAATTTATCTGCCTGTTTTTCTGAAGAAAAACTTCAAGAGCTTGAACTCGTTCCTTCTTTGGAAGGAATCGGTGGCAAAGGACACCACTGGGTGCTGGTGGTGTGTTGTGATGAAGTCTGACTGTCAGAGTGGTTCTCAAGAAGATGCAGAGAGAAATTATCGCATGAGGGCTTGTCAAAGGGCAGATTGCTCTCTGCACTCCAAGTACAGTGTTTATATCCCAAGTAATTTTGCATTTCTGGATGCTGCGGAGACTCAGAGTTTGGACTAGACAGCGGCAAGGGAATCTTTAATTGAAGACCACACGGAAAACACGAGCTGCCATGTCTTTGTGCTGCTCCTGTTCTGTGCCTGAATTTAAGACTGGGGTTTGGAACAAGTCTAGTTTAAAGATAAGAAACTTTTGAGTTGTCTTGATCAATCTCATGGAAGCTGCTTAATATGTGCTACTGAGAGGCCTCTTAGTTTTAAGTAATTGATTGTATGGCAGTTTTACAGAAAAGCCCCCATCTGACTGTAGAAGTACTTAAGATCAAGGAGGGCCTAACCACCAGATGATGTTCTTTCTTCTGTTTGAAGACTTCAGAACCTGTCTTGGTTTTCCAAATGTATGTTGCAGAATTACAGTGGTTTCCAAGTTCCATGCTTTTAAGATTGAATACATGCACAAATTTGACAAGGCAAACCAGTATTGAAGTTTTAAACCACTTCTGTTTTTTGTGTGTATGCACTGGTAATGCAGTTACTTAAGTTCAAACTATAGTGGTAAGCTTTGGGTCTCCATATATGAAAACATGTTTTAAAAACCCTCCCCCCACCCCCAAAAGCAGACTTCAAAATAAAGTCCTTTTTTCACCATTTTCATGATGACCTGCCATTTGGATACTTTTAATCCTCAATCTGTGTAAAAGTTAGGTCTTGCATTAAATCCTTTATGTTTTTTTTTTTTTTCCTGTGGATTTCTAAAGTAATCCTCTGTGTGCCATATAGCTTGTCCTTCAAATTGCTTGCCTATAATATTGTCATTACTAAGAGTTCTGTTTAGAAAGCTTTAAAACATCAATTTTAAACAAAATTCAACTGGATGGAAGTCAGTGTTACACATTCTGCATGTCTAAATTCTTATCCTGTTGAAACTGTTTAGTTTCTGTATCTGTAATTTAGTCAGTGAATGCATCAAATGGGGCACTTGGCAGAGGAGTCAGTGATGTACTTGATAATGAGTAAGAATCTTTTTATAATGGCTTTTGTTGATTTTTTTTTCCTCTTGGGGATTTCATGAGAAAGAAAGAATCCATTCAAAAGGGAATGTGCGTGTTTTCACAGTTGGGCAGTAAATAGGTATTGCTGGACTGTTAGTGGTGTACCAAAACATATTTTCCCTTCTGTATCTTGTGTTTTCATCATGGTTGTTTTTTTTTTTTTTTTTTAAATCAAAAATCTGATTACAGAAAAAAGATCTAAAACTGCTTGATATTGACCACGTCTTGATGTTTTTCTTTAACCAGGTCAGGATTCATACTGAAATACTTGTCAAGATAGTTGATTTGATTTTATTTCTCTGCAAAAGCTGAGGCTTGTCCTCACGGTGTGGTAATTCTCAGCTTTCTTTCCATCACTTCTTAGGTCCTATATTGTTGATCTGAGTGAGGAGTTCTTTCATCACGGGATGGATTCAGGGATCCTGTTAATGTAGTGCAGCGCTGCAGACAGTGCATAGATGTAAGTGATGGAACTGCTAAACTGCAGCATGTGGACAAAAACGTGCAGCTTGTGGGGAGCTGAGCACTTCATAAGGTGCCTTTGCTGCTGTAAATACATTCTCAGTCACCCTGGTAGTACTAGAGGGTTTAAGATCTATATAAAGTTCCAGTCACCTTGTACTGCAAGTGCTCTATGATGTCTGTTCCGTGGTGTTTTTAGTGTAGTGCTATTTGCTCTAAGGCAGATTTACTGTTTTCTGAGCCACAGGCATACTTAAATCACTGCTGGTTGAAGTCACTTACAGAATCACAGAATGGCTTGGGTTGGAAGGAATCTTAAAGAAATCTAGTTCCAATGCCATTGCCATGGGCAGAACCCTTTCTACTAGGCCAAGCTGCTCAAAGCCCCATCCAAGCTGGCCTTGAACACTTCCTAACTTCTCTGGGCCACCCATTCCAGTGTCTCACCACCTTCACAGTGAAGAATATCTTTCCAATATATAACCTAAACATACTCTCTTTTAGTTTAAAACCATTCTCCCTTGTCTTTTAATTACATGTCCTTGTGAAGAGTCCATCTCCATCTCTCTTGTTGGTCTCCTCTTGGTACTGGACATTGCTGTAAGGTCTCCCTGGAGCCCTCTCTTCTCCAGCATCCTGACTTCATTAGAGGGGCTCTAGCCCCTCTAATAATCATTGTGGCCTTCCTGGAATTCCTTCAGCAGGTCCATGTCCATCCTATGTACACTTAGGCTAATAGGATCCTGTCTGACATAATTTAACTGGGATTGTGAAGCTGTGTTTGGAAGGCACTTTTCCATATAGTACACCTGTCTTGGTAACGAGAACATGAATGAATTGTGTGTATGTGAGCCATTAAAATGTGTCTCTTTAAAACAGTTTTTTCTCTAAGCACATAAACCCTTAAATGAGGGCCAAGACCTTGACAAAGTGGTAGATTTTGTGAGCAGGTTAGCTAGAGGACAATATTTTATTTGGAATAGGTGGTTACTGCACCAGTGCTTAGTGGAATCAAAGTATGGGCACCTTAAAACTGTGATACTCTGAGGGAGGATGAAGGCAACTGAGTAAGGCAGGTGGTGGTAGCGAGCAGGTAGGACACTGCTGTCTTGCCTTTGAGAAATCTGTGTGGTAGCTTTAAAAGTGTCTTGCTCTTCTAGATGCTTTGTCTTTCTTAAAAATCACCGTTTATAATTGTGTCCTTGAGATAAAGAAGTTTTTTTCCTCTTGTGAATTCTAATTGTCCAAAAAATTTAGGCAAAAATGCATAGTAGCACCCTTTAAAAATATGGTAATAGTATCAGCCTCCTCTAAGCAAGTGATCTGTTTTAGAGATCATTTTTTTACAGTTTTTGCAGAAAGGCAATTTATATCTTAATTGCAAAACCCCTGAATTTATAAAAATTTAGTGTATGATTAAATGCTAATCTCTAAATCACAGTGTTCTCTTGACGCTAGGAACTGTAACATTTTCATGGAAGCATCTCACAACTTAATTTTTGCAAGAGATTTTCATTGCTTTTTTTAGTCCATTTTAGTGGGTTTCTGTTCAGTAATATTTAATTTGCTGTGAAGAATCTCAGAGGGATTTAAGCCTGCTGTTTTATTGTGCATTACTCTAGGCCGTTACATCATTTTTCCATCCCCACAGTCTTCAAGTGGGTAAATGTTACTTTCTCTGCTCATATTTCTTTTTAAAAATTGATTATAAAATAACACAAGCTATTTTGTTACCTTGAAAAAAAATTAAGCTGTATCATGAAATATTTAGCACAAACCAGTTAATACTGTCTGGATTCTACTCAAGCATATTTTACTAAGTTGGTTTTTTTTTTTAGCTGATCACTGAACCAAACCCCATTTTTAATGCATATTTTTAATTATTCTGTTACTGAAAGACTAAGTTAAATTTGTCTTTGCTTGCAGAAAAAACCACCTGAGTGTGCTAGGAAGTTAGAGAACAGCTGTCTTCTCAAACGTGTAAACAGTACGGATATTCTGCACTCCTTTTTAAATGGTAAGTTGTTCAAATGAGCTCTTACTGAACATCCCTTGTCACTTACTTTGCGTTTTTGTGAATCTATTACAAATAGCTCTGAATACTGTGATAAGTCCTTCAAACTGAAAACCAGTGATGCATTCTGGAGACTTGTCCAGAAGGTTTTGAGTTAGTTTTGGTAAGGAGGTTTATGTTTTTATGATGTTGAAGATGTGCTGTATTAGACCCTGAAACAAATGTCAAAGGCATTGCTCACCCAGGAGGCTGGTAGCATTTAAGTACTAATCTTGTTGTGTAGAAAACCAAAATAAATTTACTTTATTCTGGTTGTTCATGAGATACAGGATTTATAAATTTGCATCTGTTAATTACTTTTACCCTGTATAATCTGTACTTTGTGTTGATGTATTGTCTAAGAGATTTAAACTAAATCTGCTGAGGTTGAATGTTTGTTTGCATCAAAGTGCAACGGATAATAAAAGATTTGTATTTATTGATATTAAACTAGCTGTGTGGGGAAATATTTCCCTACTCCCAATCTGTCTCAGCTGCCACACTCAACACCAGGGACCTTTAAGATGAGGACTCTCTCTTACATTGCTGGAAGAGTAGCACTTCCCTCACTGTGTGACATAAGAGGTGAGACACACCTGGAGGTGCTAATGAAGGACTGCTGCCAAAGTGTAGACAATTTTGTTACAGTAAGTAAAGCTGATAAATGTGTGCATATGTGTGTTTACAGGGAGCTGCAGCTTGTTGGCATCTGCAGTGGGAGAGAGAGCTTTTGGGAAGGGGAAGAAGCTGACCTGGCTACGGTCCTTTGCCACATTTTTTCCCTCAGCTGAAATTCACTTATGCTTTTTTCAGCTTTGAGTTCTGAGGATATGCTTGGTAATACTCAAGATGTTTTTCAGTGTATATGTTCTGAAAGAGATTGCACTTTAAGTTAGGAGGAAGAAGAATTCTGGAAAAATTCACAATTTCAAGTAGGAAACTGTTTAGAGGAATGAAGGAATAAGGAAGCAATATGGTGCACGCAGGAGTGGGAGAGTTATGGTAACAGCTTTTGAAGAAGGCTGAAAGAAAACCCACTCTTTCCCCCTTCACCCCTTTTGCATTACCCATTAAATGGAAAGGTAAATCTGTGGTTATATACTGAAATCATTTGGAAAAAAGACCTCTTGCTGTAAGTGTCAAAAGTTGAGGACACGTGTCAGGGAAATGTCTGCAAAATGAAGGGTAAGCCAAATGGACATATCCCAGACTGAAAATATGCTTCACTGCTAGGTAATTGGATTCCCATATTGCTTATTATTTAATGAAGTGTTGAATGTTACAATATTGTTACATTTCCGTTACATTTCATACTGAATGGAAACATCATTGCTTTTATTCTATAAAATAGAAATTAAGAAGAAATAAGAAGAATATAAATATAAGAATATAAAATAGAAATAAGAAGAAATAGAAATTAAGAAGGAAGCTATAGAAATTAGTTATTACAGGAATAAGAACCTTAGTTTTGGAATATTTTACCTAGGTTATATTTATTCATAAAACTTCAAAAATTATTTTGAGATATTTGCTGTTCGTGCTCAGTGTAGTTTTATCAAATTTTTTCTATTTCTTTCTGCAGTTTAAGCTCAACCTTTATGTAGACTTTAATGGTAGTGCCTAGTGTTTAACTAGTCTGGAGTTTAATGTAACTGATGGGTATATAAAGACAATGCTGAACATACTTGAAAATATCTGCTTTTAAGTTTAAAAAAAAATACTAAAACGCAATTCTAGTAAACAAATTCTAATTTTTGGTTGAATATTGATAATTCATGTATTACAAACATTCTGATTGGACATAAATTTGGAGAGTACCTGATCAATAAAGTGAGAAACTTAAAATAATTTCTACAGAAATGTAATACATTTTCTTTTTAAATATCTACTCAAAGAATTTCACTTACAAGTCATAAAAAAAAAAATTAAACAATTCACCTGTTCTGCATGTATAGTAAGGCATTTGAATTTGAAATTAAGAAATTTGTTTTGTCACTTGGATTACAGTTGTGCCTTGTCTTGCTTCTCTGGATTTCCTTCTGTGTTTTGCTAATATAAATGCCCCCAGAAGTTGTCAGGTTGCTAAAAACACTGTATTAAATGTTTGTCAAAGCTGCTGATTGCTTAAAATGCCAGTGTGAGTAGCATGCACTGGCTTTTCTAAACGTCCCTTATAAATCTACAGCACTACAGTACAAAAGTGTCTTCCACAAAGAAAGTTAGAGAGCATGTAGTGAGGAATGAAATACCAGACACGGGGCTTGAAAAGAGCCTCTGATGCTTACTAGCCCCAGCTGTCAATTCAGTAGACTACTGGAAGAATTTTTTTGTTATCACATAGAAGGAATTCCGAGAAATACACCTTTATTTTTAATATGGCAGATAAAAATACCGTGTACTCAGTTACATGTTTTGAAAAAAGATGTTAAAATTATGTTTGCAATTGCTGTGTGGATAATGCTCTTCCAGTCTTTAGAAATACTTTTATTGGGAAAGCAACTTGGATATTTTTAGTCAGGGTTAAACTAAATTCGTGTGCCAAGACTTCTGCCTGTACTATCTGACTCTTCAGTCGTGTAACCTGTATCCTTTAACCTTCATGGCTGCTAAATTATAGAATTACTTAGTAACTTAAATGTTTGATTTGAAACAAACCATTAAGAATAGTCCCCTGAAAGAAAGAAGCTTTTCAGAATCGGGCAGGCTGAGTGTGAAAAGTAGGTTGGGCAGGAGAGAGAGAGTCTTTGGAGAATGGTGAAAGGTTTTTGGACTACTTGACCAGCCAAAAGCTGCATATCACTAACTGCATAGCAGTGGATGGGGGGAGTAGCGGGACAATGTTTTCCCAGTGGTCTCCCGGGGGTGAAAAAAGACCAATGAGAAGGGTGAAAGTGTTGCAGAATTCTTGCATTACAAATGGTAAAGCCAGAATGAGGTGGAATTGGTTTTGGGAGAGACTATCTTAAAACATGATAGAGAAGCGAGCACCAATTTTGATCTTGAGGTACATACATTTTTGAGGGACTTTTTCTTGTTTTCTGTCTGATTTTGATGTTAGGAGAGGCTGAATATTTGGACTTAGTTCTTGCCTGTCTGGGGTTAAACTCTTTTCGGTATGCACTTATTTACGTTTCGGATTTCACTGCATGGAGTTGAATTAAATTGCAGCCTTGCAAAATGGGTTTGATGTTAGCAAATTTCTTCTCTTTATGTATTGAAAGTGGTGTCTGCCTTAGCACGTTCATCACATACAGAAATATTCTTTGTTATCACTGTCTGAGACTGGGAAATTTTCATTTCTGCAAATAAATGCAGTCATTGGCCCCTTCTCTGAACTTTTCTGTGATTGGCATCATAATAACTTCCCTCTGAATTATGCAGGTAGTGCACAGAGATCTGCTTGAAGATGAGGTTTAAATCTTGGTTGCCTGTGCAGTGATTAAATAAATCAGCTTCTAAATTTAACTGATGTAGTTAAATTACTTCTTGAACTGTGTGTAGATTAGTCCCTAATGGCTTGATTTTTTCCATATGTGCTTGTAGTCTATGTAGATTACATTGATTATTTTAAGTGTAGTTAAGAGCAATGTAAGTATTGATAGGTTTGTTACATAATTTGGTGGAGTGTATGGAAGATCCATGTAATCACGGATAACTTTAAATTACAGTCTTTGAGAGCTGAAGTCAATGTGTTTGTGCCTACAGTCATCCTGTCAGTCCATAAAAACAAACTGGTCTCCAGTCACAATGGGTTTTGCTTGGTTTGATGTGATTCTCAACCTCAGGAAGGGTGCCAACAACCACAGCATTGCCCACTGGAGCCTCATCACAGAGATGGCAATAGCAGTCCTTTTTCTGTGTAGCAGCCAGCTGGTCACAGCTGTAGTTAAGAAATCTATTCCTCTTGGATTGGGGGATCTCATCAGCTCAATGGGTTTTAAATCAATAATTGCATTTCACAGGAGAAGATTTTATCACCAGTATAACAGCAACAGCCCTGCTGTGAGGGAGGCAAGTTTAGAGTAGGTTCACTTCAGAATTCAGCATCTTTCTTGGCTTCTGTTGTTTGTTTAAAGAAAAACAAAAGCATCCTGTACATTAACATTCCAGGATTTATCCCCCCCCCACCTCGTTGTTTTCACTTTAACATGTTTAAGTTCAAAATCTACTTACTAGTGGTAAGAGCGAACATCTAGGAAATCTTTTTGTTCAAAGCAATTTAATGATAGGAAATATTGAAAGCGTTTTGGTCCAGTATGCAAAATATTTTGAAGCAAACTCATGGCAAAGTTCACTACTAACCATTGTGGAACTGGAGGGGTAAAAATAATCAATTGGGTTTTTCTTTCTTTAGAAATAGGTGTCCTAATTGATTTCAAACTTCCTTTAAGTTTACAAGAGACTGCCATGATCATCAGCATCTAGATGGCTGCCCTTTCTTTTTTAAATTCAGGAATAAAATTAAAGCATACTTCATCCATATTCATTGCAGTGTTACACTTTTACTTGTAAATAAAACATTAACATTTAAAGCTTCCTCATTTGCTATTTGGTTTGTGTATTTCATGGACTGGATAAGGTTGGAAGGGACCACAGTGTGGCATCTGGTCCAACCTCCCTGTTCAAGCAGGGTCATCCTAGAGTGCATGGCACAGGCTTGTGTCCAGATGGTTCTTGAATATCTCCAGTGAGGGGGACTCCACCCACACCCTCTCTGGGCAGCCTGTTCCAGTGTGTGGTCACTGCACAGTGAAGAAGTTCTTCCTTGTGTTCAGGTGAAACTTCCTGTGCATCAGTTTCTGCCCCTTGCCTCTTGTTGTTTGGCACCACTGAGAAGTGCCTTCAAGGAAAAACAGGCTGCCCTTAAATTATCTGGTTGCAGCTAGGAGGTAGCCTCAGCTATGCATTAAAACAGTTTAAAATGAGGCATTAATGGCTCCTTAAAAAATAGAGCACTGAGTCTTTGCAGATAGCAGCCTGGTCTGTAACCTGTCATCTGTAAGCTAAGTGCATTTTCCTTATTATTTGGGGAGAACCAGCATTTACTTCTGAGGGTTTGTGGAAAGAGTTGAGTGCCATGGGGTGTTTTGGAGGAGTTTTCATATTCAAATAAGAACACAGCCTTTGAATAGGATGTTTTACACTGACAGTGGCAGGGTGGAATGTCTGAGGGGTGGATAGGAAAGGGGGAGGAGCAACTACCCTGTCTCATTCTTTTAGTTACCGGACTCTCTTCTGAGAGTAAGAAGCAGTCTTTAAAATCTTTGAATAGTAAACAGTTTCATTAATTAAAAAAAAAAAAGAAGATGTTTTGTACCAAATAGGGCTTGTTGGCAAACCTGGATTGTACAACTACAGGGGTAAAAGGGTAGTTGAAAGGATTAGTTATTATCTCTCCTCTTAGTTACCAGTACCTCCAACTCCTGTTGGACCAGCTGGCAACTTCCAAAGACATAATGAGACATGGCATTGCAGAAGTGAGGTGTGGAGAGCAGAGTCCAGGTTAGTAGAGGAAAGTGACTGTAGGGCATGTGAAGGACACAAGTATTGGTTGCTGTGTTGGCAGCTGCAGTGCTGAATATGCACAGAGCAGTGGTGCTGAATGTGAAGGAGGAGATAAAGCACTAGTAGTAGGACTCCTATAAAGGAGGAGAAGGTTGGACTCTGGGTCTAAAATATGGGCAGGACATCTTATCAGTATGAAGCTGAGTGGCTTCAGGTGTTTGGCTGTGGAATGCTGATAGATGTAATTGGGAAATATGAATGTGATCAGTTCAACATGCAGTCTACCTCTTTACATTTTATGACTGGTGATTAATGGTAATAGGTAAAGAAATGTTCTGTTCTCTATGAATTATAAGATCAATTGGATTAAATTTAGATTTTAGATTGAAAACATAGAGAGAATGGTTCCTTAATTTTTTAATGCTTTGTCCTTGGTTCTATGTTAGAATCTTGGAAAAGAAAGAACCTTCACAATTTACCAGGAGCTAAGGGAGACTGCTTTTCTTGAGATGTGATGGTACCTTTCATCAGATAAGTGACTTCTTGTTCCTGAGAAGAGGATACTAATTTTTGTCTTGAGTTGCTATCCACGCTCCTGTTTCAGAGTACTGTGTATCTATTTTAAAAAGTACATACTTAATATTTCATTCTTTAAAAATAAAGTTGGTCCTAAATATTTATGAATATATGCTGCTTGTTTCTTTTTGTAAACAAACCACAGAAATCAATGTATACCAAGTTAGCATTCACTAAAAGCATGTTTTTCAGAAAGAGATGGAAAGGATACAGACATAAACCACTTATGTGGCGAAAAAGATAAGCAAAATTTGTAATGCACACATGTTTTCTTCTGTTTTCTTCTGTACAGTAAATTTTTTGTTGACCTACTCAGAGTTTGCTGGGATGCCTGTGTGATTTTGGGAAATGTGTCAGCAGAAAGTTCCTGAAAATTGCAAGAGTTCTGAGCTCTTTAGTGTCATTGGTTTGTGTTCCTACCAATAAGATGGACTGGGACTAGAGAGAATGACTTCTGAGGAGCAGCTGAAGGTACTAGGTGTAGTCGTGGGGAGGAGGGTGCCTTATTGCTGTCTGCACCTTCCTTGTGAGGGGGTGGAAAGGGAGGTGCTGATGTAGCCTGTGTCAGGTGTCCAGTGACAAGACACAGGGGAATGACAAAAAGCTGCATCAGGGAAGTTCCGTTTGGATATTAGGGAAAAGTTGTTCACTGCGAGTTGTGATCAACCACTGGAATAGACTCTGTAGGAAAGTGGTCCTGACCCCAAACCTGTCAGAGTTTGAGAAGCATTTGGACAACACTCTTAAGTACCTGGATTAACTTTTGGGTTGCCCTGTGTGGTCGGGATCTGGACTGGACTATCCTCACAGGTCGTTTCCAACTCAGTATATTCTATGACTCAAGTAAAAATCTTTTAATATGGCAATATTGGTGCCATCTCTTGTAGGAAGCAGATGCTAGTCATTCAGGTCTAATTTAGTTGCTTGTACTTAGCTTGCTGTTCCTCTACACAATTAAACACTGTAACTGGGTAGAAAATAGGAGTTTAGCTTGAATTGCTTTGTTTTTTGGTCTTTTGTCCTGAAGCAGATTTGAGTGCTTTCACTATGACTTCCATGCTCTCAGATATAAGAGTACTAATTCCATGAACTGCTTTGACTTCTTTCCCCTGGATTAGATTTTTGCTGACTTCCAGTCTGGTTCCAATACAAGAAGCAGCTCATCCATGAGCAGCAGCTCTAATAGCACAAATGTAGAAACAGGAATGGGAAAAGGAATCCATTAAATTAAATCAAGGAGCAGTGTGCTTACAGCTGTCTTAGGCACAACTTTAGGTGGAGTGGATCTTAAGGCAATGACTGGATTTTTCTTCTGAGAAAGAAACAACTCATTTTGTGGTTGAAACATTTGTTGCACTGATGTGATGTAGGTCCAATTTCTGATTCTGCAGGCCTTTGATGATGCTGACCAGCACACAAGTGGTTCTTGTGCCTCTCAGCAGTATAATTGAGATGCTGCTTCTTGCCTTCCTCGTGTTTGGAGAGTAAATTTAATGTGAGGGTCTACAGATATTGTAGGAATTCAGATACTGGGTAACCTTACTGTAATAGGCTTGGTGACGCTTCTTGGCAGTTGCAGCCTTGCTAGGTTTAAGCAGTCTGTTCCTTTTTCAGTGGGTTTTAGTTGGCTCTGTTGCCAGGATTTTGCTGTATGTCTGACTGCTAGTTAGTAAGGAAGGTGAGATCCTTCCCAAAGGATTGGGAGGCTGAGTGCATTAGAGGGAGTGAGAGGATCAGGGAAACTCTGACTCCTGTACATATTTTTTTTATTCCTTCCTTTTTCATGGAACCTTCATTTGTAAGTATTGGAGGAAAGCATAATTAAAAAATACTGACATATTTTCAGCCTTAAGATGATCCTTTTTCTTTTTATTTGCCTCTCTTCTTCCATCTTGTCCTGGCAAAAATTAAAACAACACTGCTCTTTTTCAGCTTTTATATAGCAAATTAAAGCATGCTGAAACAACATTGTAGGATGTATTATGCCATAGTTTGGCTTGGATCCAGGATTATATTTATGATGCAAATTCCCCAGATGTGAAGTATATGAACTCTTTCAGATGAGTGTAAAACCAAAGTGTTGTCTGTAGGGACATGTGACAGTGTCAGCATCTGATGGTCCATAGACTGGGAGAGCACTGGCTTGGGACAAATGTTCCTGTTTCCCGACAAAAGAGAATGTATGCAAGATGGACTCAGGAGCATCAGCAGCAGCTATTCTGCTCTGAGAGTGCTTATGCTCCTATTGTACCACACAACTTGCTAATGCAGTCTCTGAAGTCTTTGAACATCCCCAGAGGCTCACAGGTGAAAAACCTGATGGCTCATGCTCTTTATTGTGGACTCCATGTATTTTGATGGTTTGTGCTTTTATTATACTATGTGAGACTGCTTTCCCAGCTCACACTTAGCATTCACCAACACTTGGCATTGACTAAAAGAGAATTACAGACATAGCTATAAATCAGTGTGATACTTTCAAATACTCACTGTTAGGTTCTGAAATTTCATAGTCCCTTATAAAGCTTAAGTTTACATTTTCAAGATGTATTTATATACACATATAAATACATCTTGAAAATACATCTTTCTTTTTCTTGAAGAAAGACAAAAGGATCCACAAGGGATATGTTAGTGCACTGATTTGAAATACAGGAATAAAGCAGATGTAAAAAGTTTAGTGTGATCATTGATAACCTCTGCATCCCCAGTAATCTTAGCTGTGATTTGATGATTTTTAGCTAGGAGAAAAAGTTGCTAAAACCTCTTCTTAGGGAATATTTGTACACAGTAGGATTTTTTTTTCCTTGAAGCTGGTTTCTGGAGCACTTCTATCCTGCCAGCTCCATGGAGATGCGTTGATACAATGCCAGATTTCATGGAACACAAGTTTCTTTCCAGCCTTCAAGTGTTGAAAGGGGATTTTTACAGAAGACTAACTGCTGAATTCTGTCTGAGACTCGCTATGGTTTTACAGTAGCTTATTTGTCTCACAATGGGAGTTACTGTATGTGTAATGAGGAAATCTCTTTAATGCTGAAAATGAGGTTTTGTGTGCCAGTGTTCCTGTATCAAAGCATGTTACTCGTAGTACTGCCTGACACTGATTTTAGCTGTAACAACCCCCAAGAAAACTCCAACAAAAAAACCCCAGCCAAAAACCCCATAAAACTCCAACCCAAAACACTACTAAAACCTCAAAACAGCATCAAAAAGAAAAATCTGAGGCCAGCATTATATGTTGAATTATTAAGGAGGTAATGGTGGGCAGAACCTTGACATCTGAATTTGTGATCCTAGCAAGAGAGAGGATCTGTCACAAAAGAGCCAGAAACACCAAGAGGAGATGTAATGATTTGTATCTGGGGAGATGTAGCTGCTTAAAATTTTAGTGTGCCTTACGTATCAATAACAAATATATCAAGGGTGTTTAGATTTACGTTTTTTACTGCTGTTTCATTTCTCTTAGTATTCTGTTTCTGGTGAGAGGTACAAATGGCTGTCTGCCCATGTAAGTTAGTTTTGAAAAAATATCTTCAGTATTGATGAAGGGCAGGAAAAGGAGTATGATTTCTGCTGGACCCCATGTTACTCACTTGTGATTCAGTTGTTGTGGTACAGGGAGCTCCTGTACTTCTGATAACTGGATGTTCTGCTGTCATCTGTAACTGTTACTATTTCATTTTATGAACTGAAAAATTACACATTGCTTATTTCTCATGCGTCAAATAGGAATGGTTTGTGTGATTACTTTGAAGATGTAAACTGTCTGGAAGAGAGTGAGGAAGATGAGCTGGAAGAGGGAAATAGCATCCTTAGTATTCAGATTACTGTGTACAGGCAGATAAAATGCAGGAAAGACATAAAGTGCATCCCCACCCTGGGAAAGTCTCTGACCAGAGCTCAGCCTTCCTTAGGCATCAGAGTGAAATAACTACAACGCAAAAAAACTGTATTAACAGGGGGCCTTGCTAAAGCTCCTTGTGCTTTGTGGTGATTTTTGTGGTTGTTTGTTTGTTTTCTGTTGTTTTTCTTTATTTTTTTTTTAACTACTATCTTAAGTGTTGCTTTCTGTCACTCATAGTATCTTTCTTGATTTATACACCAGTCGTCGATTGCGTGGCACTTTGTGATAATGCTGTAGTACCAGAAGATGGACTTCATGGGGACAGATGGCACACTTGGCTCAGGATAAAAATAGTTGGGAATTTTCAATTCACTTAGACTCAGCTGTTGGATCCAGACACAAAATATTTAGTTCAGTTTTTCCATGAAAGCACCCAAAATAAATCTGGTTTTCCCCCACACAGACTAGATGCCATTTCCAGGTTTCTGATATATAGGTAGCCAAGTGTTGGTAGGAGTGTCAAAATCAGGAAAACTGGTGGTGTGGGTGTGAAGCTTCATCTTGAAGAACTCCAGAGTGTTGCTTTATTTTGTAATGATTTAAATCTTCATGGGCTGTCTGTGTGTTTCCAGGAAATTTTTGTGTGGCTGTTCAGTTGGCTATTGAAGTTGCTTTGACTGCAAGTTATCTTAAGGATTGTGATATACAGTGGTGGCCTGAAAAAGTCATTGCAGCTGTTTCCCAGTGGTAAAGTCTTTCCTGCCTGGTGAGCACTGGGAGTGGAGGAGGTTTGTTGGGAGTAGGTCTGGGTAATGTATCATGGCAATTCAACATTAATCTGAAGTGCGTTTTCTTTTGCTGTTTGACCTACATTTATGGTCTCTTCCATCATCTCTGTCATATGTATAATAAATGTGTGTAAGTTGCATGTGTATATATGGAATATAAATGTACACAAAGTGTACTTGTGTGTATATTTGTATATGACACCCTGAGGGTTTCTTGTATGAAAAGAACTATAAGAAAACTTGATATGTCCCTGTGACATTTTAAATTTTGGATTAACTGAATTATATGAAAATGTAACACTTCCATGTGACATTTTATATCATCTGCTGGGGGTAAAAGAGTTTAAAAACATTTTTTTTTCTTCAGAAGAAATCCTGTTTTAAAAGGTTTTTCATGGTGAATATTAGGTATGGGAAATGGGGAACACTGTGTATTGCCATAAAATGGATATTATTTGACAACAAATGGAATCTTTGATCCCTTTTTTACTTTCCCTTCCAATTTAAGGTTAATTGGAGTTCTGAGAAACAAATTACTGAATTTGCTCCTGGTTTAGCTTGAGGTCATTGGAGGATCTGAGTGGCATGTTGTCCCTGCAGGAGGGCTCCTGAGGCCTCACCAGGTGGCCTTTATCACATGGACTGTGACCCAGACAGTTATTTCGAGCACTTTAAATCCAGTAAGGCTCTGTTAAATGGGATCAATGTAAGTCAGCAAGCCTAGCTGCAACTTAGGTTTTCTTTATATAATCAAGGCATTTGCTTCTGATAAACCCTTGCTGTTTGTGAAGGAGAAGGCTGGGACAAATGTGCTTTAAATGGTCTGCAGGAGTTATTTGTACATTATTGTAGTCTAAAACACTAAGAAAAGGCTTGTTTACAGTTGCGGATTTTCAATATTCTATTATAAGTTGTTCCAGCATCAAATTGTCTGAAGTAGTTAAAGAAATTATAGGATAATGGTTCTTGTCCCAGAATTTTTCCATTTCTGTAGTGTAGATAGAATGTGACTGTATATAACTCTAAACTCTTAAAAGAATGTGCATCAGATAAGCAAAGCAGGCTTAAAGTAAGCACTGCAAGTTGTTTAATGCCATCATTCAAGAGAGTATTGAAAGAATCATACTTACAGTAGTTTTTCAGTAGTATATTGTAAATTGGGACATAAAAAGCCACTCATTGTCTTATTATTTTAATTGTCAGACAGCTGAAGAGAGAATTTGTTTGTGATGATGGTTTTTGGACTGCAATAGGTGGGTAGGAAACAAAGACATTTCCTTCAGATGGGGAATTTCCTGGTATGGTTAATTGTTAATTAAGTACCAATGTTTATTAAATAGCAATTCTTTTGGTTTTGTCATATTTTAATTTTTAAAAAAATATTATTTGTTGTTTTGTGGTATTACTATGCTAGAAAAATTAACAGGTACTAAATAGGTGGGAATCACTAGTGTTACAGTACACAGCAAATTACTTGAACCATGGTTTACTTTTAAGGCTTAGTTCATCTTAGCGAGTTCATGGGTATACTACTGGGTTTTGAGATAGTGGCCTGTAGACATTTTCTCAACTGTCTGGGCTGCTGAGTTTTGCCGTGGAAAGTGAGAACTGTGTGGCTCATTCTGCATAACAAACTCTGCTCACATCTGATTAAGATCCAAGCCTGTTTCCAGATGACATCTGGAAACATTTCGACCTGCTAGTGGAGGGCTGTTCCTGACCTAATTAGCTCAGTGTTACCACTAGCTCTCTGCTGCTTTGTGATTTTGTTCCTTTTGACTTCATCTGGTTTATACTTCTCACTGAATGTTACCATGTAGGGTACTAAAGGTCAAAACAAAATTAGATTTTACAATCTGCTGCTCTTCCAGTCAGTGTTTCAGTACTTCTAAATTTTCATACATGTAATCATTGGGTATTCCAAGTACAAAGAGCTGAATAATTCAGCAGCCGTATGGCTCGCACATGTCAAGATGATACAAAAGGGGGGGATGATCAATCTAAGTCTTCTTTCCTGTGCTGTAGGACAAAGCACTGCTTCTTTCTCTTTCTATTCTGAGTTTCTCCTAGTTCTGGCTGGGTGCTTCTTTTCAAGAAAGAGGTGGTATTTTTAAAGGGTAAATGTCACTTGAAAGGTAGACAGTATAGTGTAATAAGGTATTTATATTTTCATTTCTTTCAACCCTGCTTAAAAAACAAAAGGCTACCACTATTTCTTTATGTGCACGAGCGAAGTATTTTTAGCTGCTGTGCCAAACTGGACAAATGAAATTTAAACAAGCTGCAGCAAATGTGTAATGTGCATCTTTGCTGTAAAGACAAATAACAAAACCAAATGGAAACAAATAGTGACGCAGTTCAATTCTGCTTGCTTGAATAGAAGGGATGATAATAAATTCTTGGGGTGTGATACAGAAAGGTGATGTGAAAGAAAACCGTGTTTTCAGTGCAGCGTAAGTACTTCGTGATTGAAACAAGTCTATTCTTAAAACAGACAAAAATGAAACAAATGCTCTTATGTGATTTGAAGAGACTTTTTTTTTCCTTTCTCATGTGCGTGCAAAACATTTACACTGTATTTGGTGTTAGTCTAGCAGTTGAAATGGTATTAGGTTGAAATAGTAAAGTTGATAGTGGTGGTAAGGTTTTAATTGTTTTTTTAAAATGTATGAATGCAGTGGAACAGATGTTCAGAACAGCATGGAATATTCTTGTTCCCCATCCCACCATCCCTTTCACACCGAGCCATCTGGAAGGGACTAGGAGCAGGATGAGCAGCCATCACGCTAAGAACAAGATTAACGTGTCGGCATCTTTTGTTGATACTTTAAACTGGTCGCTGTTTGTTCAGCGGAAAGAAACAATGGGAAGTCTCATGACTCCCTGTGTGCTAAGATCATTCATGTGGCTATGGAGAGAAGGCAGAAGAGAAAATGTGATTTATATAGAACAATTAATAAATTTAATGGTAGTCAAGCTGGGCTTAGACCCATACAGACAGAAACCAACTTTTTCCCCATTCAGCTTTATTGATGTGACTGGCCACCTCTTGCCATTAAGCACAGTGTCAGGTGATAGCATTCTGTTAAAACAGATTCAAATTTACTTACTTGTGAAAAAACTTCTGAACGTGTTTTCCAGGGTTTTTCAGTTCGTGCTTTTTCACAAACTTTTATTTCGTTACACTGGATTTTTGTTTTTTTACAGCAACAAGTATACCGTGTAGGGATGCCTTTTAAGTTTACTCGGCTGGATTTCTTCAGTGCCCTTTAGCCTTACATTCTTAGAGATAAAGTGTAATTAGTGTTTTGGCTTAATGAATTGGTTAGAGAAAGGACAGCTTGTGGTCTAGAAGCGAGAGACTCTAGTGATGTGTGAAGGTGCCCTGGATCATCTGTATTCTGATACAGAATGAGTAGAAGTGGGTGGGTGGATCTGATGCTGACAGAGTGATTGGATTCAGTACAGCAGGCTATTGTATTGTGCACTCTGTGAACTTCTGTTAGATTTCAGGTAAGCAAGGCTGTTTCTGAATAGATATCTGAATAAAACGCTAGGTGACAAGGAAGACTAAAATGTGTTAGTGAAGGAGAATTTGGATTTCAAAGCTTAACACATGGATTCAGTGGTACCACAGTGTATTTCTTGCATTGTTTTGTGTTTCTTTCAATGAAGACAGTTTTAAGGAATGGAAATCCTTGGATTGAAATCCTTGGATGGAAAGCTGATTCTGTGAAGAAATGGGGTGATGGAATTAAGTAAATATTAGTGTTTAAAAAAATGTACTTCAACATGAAAAACATACTGTGTATATGCTTTTTCTGTATTTTTATAAAAATGATAAGGCATGTTTAAAAAGTATAAAGATTTAAGTGACAAGAGTAAAAAAGCCAGTGTAATTTACTGGCAAGGATTCTTGCATATTGGGCAGTGGAAAAAATGCTCTGAGTATAAATGGCAAAGTCCATTAATTTGAAAACAGTGAGAACTTAATACAGGAAATACATTCTATACTCCATAGGTATGTTGCAGTTGGGCCTGAAAGCTGTACTTGGAAATTGAGATAAACCACTGTTAACCTTCAGTTAAGTAGCTTCATTAGCAGAGAGTGAGAAATACCTTTATTTCTTCCTTGAACAATGATGAAACCATTTAATTACGTGACATGTGTATGATCCCTTATTTTGGAGCAGGAGACGAAACTTCATCATAATCTGTCTCTACTTCCTGATGATAAACTTTTTATTTCCTTAGAAACTGTTGTGAAAAGTATTGTGAATGGAAAAAAATATTCTTGGGATTGTGGCTTTGAAATGTTACAGTTCTCTTGAGAGGAAAACGTTAATGCAATAACTTTGAAGTGGTCCCCCAGTCTTCTTTTCTTTACTGGGGGACACTTATTTAGTAGTCAACTGTAGACACAGGTATTTAAGCAGAAATTGGTGAGACCTTTGACACTATCAAAGAATAGCAGGTGTCCAAAGATCATCTTGAGCTACAGTGGGCAGGTAATGCAAACATGGGATTGTAGAATAAAGGGGGAAAGACCCTAAAATACTCATCCTGGAAGCTGTAGAGAAAATAAGTAAATTTCTGACTTCACAGTTTTTGATAATATTTTAAAGCCTTTTATATTACAGTCTATAGTGTAAAGGAAAGAATATCTACCTAATGTTAGGTTGAATCATCCTCTTGCATTTGTGAATGTTATCTTTTCTATGCATGTTTATAGTTAATCTGAAATATTGAGAACTAAATTTAAAGTACCTGTGAATGTTCACTGCTGTGAAAATTTGTTCACTTTTTTCTCTCCCAACTTTTTAAGTAGTGGAAATTCCTGTATTAATGCATTCACCTTTTAATGGTTCTGCAAACTTTGGTGTATTGTTCTGCTTCTTACATGTTTTTTGGAGATAGGAAGGGTTGACTAGGAAAAGATACATCCATAGAATTTTAGATTGCAGATAAGCAAAACTAATTTCCATCCCTTCTCCTGTTGTCCTTTCTCTTGTCATTGCTTAATGTCTTGATTTCCTTCATAATATCATTGGACCATAAAATCTGCCCTGAAGATCTCAGCACAGACAAAAACTCTGCCAAATAAAGAAAAGAAGAGAAAACAAAACAACCATCCAAGTTGGTGAACCTTCAGAAACCGCTCATTGCAACAGACATTAAAGAGCTCTATTAACGAAACAAAATAGCTTTAGGAATTTCTGTGCCCTTTTCATCATGGCTAATACTTAGATTGGTATGATGTGAGAGGAAGATCAGAAGTGGTGGTCTGATACTGAGAGGAAAAAACTGCTTTCGTTCCAGCCTTGATTGTCATTCCTTTCACGTAGACCTGGCAACCAGGAGGATCTGTGAAAATGATGGTGATAGAATTGGCTATATATTAAATTGTAGTGAGAAGGACATTTTCTAGGCATTACACTTTACATGTATTGTTGAAAGATGTGGTTTGTTGTGGATAAGAAATGTTCTTTATTTTTTGTTGTTCTTAGGAAATAGAATTCTATTCGACTTCGTGCATATTTGTATCAAAAGTCTGCCCTTGCATCACCAAACTCCTATCAAAATCAAGAGAGTTGCATTAAAAATTACATAAAACATGAAAAAACCTGTATATTAACTAAAAAATGCAATGTCTCCTTGTTTGGGGTAGCTCTAGTAAGAGTGAAGTACTTGGTACTCAAAGCATGATTGTGGTTTAGTAAAACAATATTTTGTTTTGATACTCATTACATACTAATGTGGCTGAGAGAGGGATTGCATACTTGATAGAACTCAAATAACTAGAAGAGACTATTAAAAATTAGTCTTGTTTGGATGCCTTTTGATTAAAAATAATTCTGGGGTATTAGAGAGCAGTATGAGACAATAACGGATGGCTAAATATCCTATATTGTTTTGCAGTATACAAAATGTGGATTCAGATTCTTGTTAGAATTAAGCCAGTTTAAAAAACAAAAAACAAACAACCCCCCCAAAACAACAATAACAAAAAAACTATAAAATTTTTAAAAGTACAGATGAATGACATTAGTTGAATCTCAAATTCAGTAACTTCCAGAATAAATGCTAGTTATGGTTTATTTGGTTTTAACTTCTTGTTACTGATCAGGTAGTAAATGACATTCAGAGATGACAAGTAGGAAAGAGTCACAAACATCAGGTTCTCGGTCATTTAGGATAAGGAAAAACCAGAAGGGAGCGTGCATTAAAGGCATATTTATTCCTTTCCTTCCATTAGGATAGGAGGGATAGCAGTGTTTACTCTCCAAGTAGCTCTTTTCTTTCATTTTGTGATGGATGAAGAGCCTTTGGAGGACATGGAGATCTGTGATAATGGCACCTCCACAGCAGGGGGTGGAAATAGGGATGGAAGAGCATCTCCAAAGCTGGTGCTTGGAGTCTCTCACCTTTCTGCTTTCCCTTCCAATCCAATTTAGGACATACATGAATCTTGAAGGTGGGTGTTGGCAGGCTGTCTAGAATTACAAACTTGAACAGAAAAACGGGCAGTATTACCAAATTGTGTGCCATTCAGAGATAGAAACTGTGTGTTGAATTGACTGTTAGAACATTAGATTATGGGAAAACTTAACTGTCTGTCAAGGTTTTAAATGTTGAAATGCCCTAGACATGGAGACTGTGATTAGGAGGTAATGTAACTTGACTGTGTAGCTTGATGTGAGCAAAGCAGTGGTACTTCTCTGGTTTTGATGAAGTAAAATGTAGTTCTAGATTCAGACACTGAAATTTAGGTGAATGCCTATCAGAGCTTACACATGAGGTGTTTGAGCTCATCGTGTCATTCTTGTATCTATCAAGAGATGCAGGAATTTAGTTGCTCTCTGGGCTTCTGCTGAGCTCATATATATGTAGTCATACAAATATAGGTGCTTAATCCTGAATGGAATCCCATCTGGTACATTACTCATGGCAAGCTGTGTATTCAGTTTGTCTCATTTTTCTTCTCCATAGAAAGAGAATTATGATATGTTCTCTTTTTGTAGAGATCTGGGAGATTCATCAGTGGAAAGCTCTAAAGCTCTCGGAGAAGAATAGACTATATTCAGGGAGAATTTAGAATTGATGTATATAGTAAGCTCTTTTTCATGGTAAAATGTTCAGCTTTGTCATATTTTAGATACTAGAGGATACAAGAAGAAATCTCTGAAGAGCTTAAAAAAGAGATTGAACAGTGTCTTTGAGAAAATGTAATAAGTAAACATTCACAAGTAGAGAGACTCCTTAATGAATTGGAATTTGTTTTGTGGTATTAGTGTAAAGAACTTAAAATAAAGAACCATGAAATTCAGGTACATATTTTTAGCACTCATGTAAATTGCCATTTTAGGGATGTGAAAGGACAAAAGGCAGGTTTGGGGAACAGCTGGTACTTTGAGTTTTTTCCAGTAGCTCAAATATTTGAAAAACCCAGCTCATCTCTTGTAATAGCTGTGCTCTGCTGTTGTTTGGGAAGATTGCACATGGTGTTTGTCACTTTTCAAGTTGGTTACTGTACATCTGCTCTGTACATGATTTTTTAAGAATCTGACTTGCCAAGGCAGTGTCAGACTTTTTTTGCATGCAGTTTAACAGCTGCTGTCCAGTGGAAGGCAGTCCGAGTTCACCTGGAGTGGTACTTCTGTGTCTGCGGGGGAAGCATGCAAAGGAAAGCAAAAATGCTTTGATTAAGTCTTTCTGTACCACACATGCCTCTACAGCAGTGACTACTCGGATAAGTGCCTTCTAATTTTAGGACAAAAGACAAATTGTTATGGAGTTGTTATGCAAGTTTTTATGGGAGGGGGAGAGAGAGAAAGGGGGGGTGGTGAGAATACTGAGGAAGCGTGCAAAATCTGAATTTTAATGGGTTGATCTAAGCTAATTCAAGCTTTAGATGTCCTGTCTTTTCAGAATGTGTGTGGAAATTGAGTTGCTGAGGCCTGGAGGCTTTGGAGAGCAGTGTCCAGTTGTACTCCAGTCAGAGTTCAGTCCAGCAAGATGTCAAATCTGATCCGTGTCCAGTGAGGCACACATGGGTTTAGTGAGATGTTAAGTGACATCTCATCCTCTTAGTTTTTCTTCTCTCCCCTTTTGACTCCTCTGATTTTTCTGGTCTGACACTAATGTCTCATAAATTTCCACTTCAGCCAGTTGTATATGTGCAATATAGCATCTTTCTAGATTCTTCATGTCCTGTGCTAGATGCAGCTGATGGTTTAAAGGCAGCTATCAGGAATAGGTGGCCTCACAGTGGAGATAAACTCCTTTATCCAATTATAAGTCTTTTGTTTCATTGTGTACTTAGCTGGTGTAAAAGGAGTAAAAAAATTACGAACTTGGGATTTTCAGGCCAATCTACTGCACTTGACATAATTTTTGAAAATAATAATTTATTTGCATTAGATTTTTAATTATTTGTGGATGGAAGGTGTTCTGTTTTGGGCTGGGGTAGAGTTTGCTTTTTTGGTTTTTTTTTTTGTTTTTTTTTTTTTTCCACAGGGGCTAGTAGGGAGCTGTGTTTTGGATTTGTCCTCAACTCAGGGTTGACAAATTAGAGATGTTATTGCTGAGCAGGGCTTACACAGAGCCATAGCCTTTTCTGCTTATTGTACTTTGACATTGTCAAGGAGAATACTGGGGGTGCTTGGGAGATTTGGGAGGAGACAGAGCTGGGACAGGCAACCCAAAATAACCAGGGGAGTATTCCAGACCATGTGACATCATGCTCAGTGTATAAAGTGAGGAGAAGGGGGGATATTTGGAGTGCACTATGGTGCAGTACTTCAACTTCCCAAGTCACTGTTATGTCTGATGGAGCCCTGCTCTTCTGGAGATAGCTCAACACCTGCCTGCCTGTGGGAAGCAGTGAATTAATTCCTCAGTGTGCTTTTCTTGTGTGTGCTGCTTTTGCTTTCCCTATTAAACTATCTTTATCTCAACCAATGAGTTTTCCATCTTTTACTCTTTTGATTCTCTCTCTGATCCAGCTGGTGGGGGACAGAGAGAGCAACTGTGTAGGGCTTGGCTGTTGGCTGGAGTTAAACCATGGCAGAAGGGAAGTTATTGAACATCTGTATTGTAAAATTGAATATGATTTCTAAATGCCAGTGTATTTAATATAGTGACATCACAGTGAATATTTTGTCCAGGAAGAAACTGGGACTGAGTGCAACTCAAAACAGGCGGAAGATGAATGTGGAACGCAGTAGAATTGTGATTGCAAATTCTTGTTTTCTACTCCTGGTAACACATTCCCTTCAGTCTGGTTGTGTCTCATGAAGAGCTTGTAATTCAGAGGCCTGTTTTGTCTTTATGTCTCGTCTCTCTTCTTGCTACATAGATTTTGAAATTAATTTAGCCTCACTTCTCATGCATTTTCTTTAAAAAGGGAAGTTCATCTGAGCTGTGTGTGGTGAAGAAAAAATGTGGTTGTGCTTTAGTAGTAAGGACACAAGCTTTTTACTTAGTAATGGGTTAATATCTGAATAGGTCTGTAAGTGTTTAATTCAGTTAGATAAAGGTTTAAAATTGGAAAAAACTTATTGCAGTTGCAGAGTTCTTTTTTCTTTTCCTCTGATCAGGAGTAGGTAGTGGATTACTTAATTTATTGCATATATTTACTCATTGGTGTTCAGTTTAGCTTTTGGAATTAAACTTCAAACTGAAATGAGGTTGCTACATAATAATTTAAATCATGCATTCAAATATGAAAGTTGTTTATTTTCCCCTACCCTCAGCCCTGGTGTGTGCCTTAGCTTGCTCTTTAGAGAAATGGGATTTCTTGTGTTGGTTTGTCACTCCCTGGTAGCTCTTGAACACACTGGACCATTTCATCAGGAAGTGACAAGAAAATGAAAAGCTCAAACTGCAGTAGTATGTTTTCTTCAAGTTAGCTTTTACAGGCAAGAAAGAGCATTATGTGGAGGAGGGACTAAAATAAGAGCTCCTGGTGTAAGGCATTCTGGTTGTACTCAGTGTGGTGGGTGTTTCAAGAGGTAGCAGACAATTAGCTGGGCAGTGCACAGCCAGCTCCCAACTGGGCCCAGTGTGTTGTGTAGGCTAGTGAGGAAGTTGGGTAAACTGCAGAAGGTAAGGGCAGGGGGCACAGAAAGCCATGGGAAAAACCAGGCTTTATTCTGGTGGCCTTGTCGTATAAAAATTTGATTTAGCGCTACTTCGTGCTTCTTTTATTTCTTACAAATTATGTTTATGTGAAATGCATTTTTACTGTAACATTTGCAGTACGGTGAAAGAATTCCTCATGATGACTTCTATTTTACAGCTCCAGTGCACTAGCCTGTTTGCAGAGTGCTAGATGTTGCTCTTCAGTAATAGTGAATTTTCAGTTTTGACTTATTTTTGATCAAGTTCAGAAAAGCGTCTGTAATGGATGTGAAGTAGTATTTTAAAATATATATGTTTGTAGAGGAATACAAAAACATAGACCAGAAACAGGAAGGTTTTTTTATAAAATACTGAAATTGCTCCTGTTACTATCTCCAATGCGTTGTGTAAAATGTAGCAAACTCAGCTAACCTTAAATTGTGACATGCTGAAATAGTCTCATATTAAGAAAGATGTACAATATAATTCAAGACTACTGCTTAGAAGTCATGAGCTTATTCCTTTCTGACCTGTTATGAAATAGTCTTACAGTTAAATAATTTGCTTTTTGTTCATTAAGGTTGTTAAGCTTTTAGAAACATTCTTGAGAATAAAATGTTTTAAACCTTCAGGTGGAAGTTCTTACAAAAATTACTGTACAACATTTGAAAGGAAAAAGCATTTTTTAATTTACGAATGTGATTTTAATTAGAGAAATTGAAAGGCTACTTTAGTTTTTTTAGTACAGTAAAAAAGAAATTTTCAGCTAATTCTTTCCCAAATGAACTATGTTGTTGGTAATAATGTTAACTGCTTGTTCCAAAAAATTTCCATGCCATATGGTTTTAAACAGAATATTATTCATGAGTAATACATGGACATTGAATTGTTGGTGCTAAAAATGTAATCAAGTTGATTATTGTGTTAATGTAGTTTTAAAGAAAAACTGCTTAAATGTTTTTGTTTTATGTTGCTTCCCTTTTGGGAGAATTCTGTCTCACTTGGCCATCCTTGTTTTCAAAGCTGCTCTCCGCAGGACAGTGTTTTCTATGCCATTGTGCCCTTTTGTGATGCTTTCAGATCTCTTTTTGTACTTGTTTTCCCCATCTGTCGTGGTTTAGGAATGGTACTCCACAATTTAGTTCTCCCCCCAAGACTTGCCAAACCACACTGTCACTTGCTCACTCACCTTCTCCCTTTCTTCTGCCCGCTGCCCCCACCCCAGGTGGCCAGAGAGGAGAACTGGGTGCACAAAAGGCAAACATCACAGCTTGAGATAAGAACAATTTACTGCAAACAGCAGTGAGGCAAGAAAACAAACAGTTGTGGCAACAGTATTAATAAGAAAAGTATATAAAAGTGAGAATGATTCATGTGCAAAAATGCTCATTGCAGAGCCTGACTTGACTGAAGCCAAGTTGTTCCTGGCTGTAGAGGAATGCACTGCTTCTTGGAAATGAGAGAGGAATACCTTTTCCCTGCCTCTGGCCATGATGTGAGATGATATCAAATAACACAATGTCTTGGCCCCTCCCCTTGGTCTGTGCTGGAACCAAGACACCATCCTCATTTATTTCATTTTTCCAAGAAATCCAGTTCTAGCAACCTTGATTTTCTCAGCTAAATGTCTTCCTGCATCTGGCATGTTCCCAAAAGCTGTTCAGTGCATGCATTTGCCCCATTCAGAATGCCATGCAGCACCACTTGTGGAAAACCATCCTCTTCCTCATGCAGCCTAATTCTGAGAGGCACTTGCCATTACATGTGAGATGAATTTCTCATTTCTACTGAAAACTGTCAGAGCTGGGGTAGGTCGGTGTCTGACATATTTGGGGGCTGCAGTGCTTGGTCGGTCTGTTGGTGCCAAGGCAAGATGCCAGCCTGCTCCAGACAGTGACCTTTCCTGCCACTCCTGTGGGGACTGCCAGTTTTTTTATAAATGCAAATGTGCACCGAAGTCCACTGCTTCTGGAACTGCAGCACAAGTCTGTGCATACAGTAAGTCTTACACCAAATCTAAGGCAAAAAGCCTACATTAGCTATATTGCCTGTGTTCTCTGCTGTTCTGCAGTGCTCTTGTCATATTCTGGCATGAGTGCACAGCTCCCATGCCGTGGTAGGAATTGTACAGTGTCTTGCAGTGGGAAGGCTGAAGCAAGGCTGTAAAAGAAGAAAGGTGAAGTATTTTTTTGGAGGAAAAAGCCTGAATGTGTGCTACACTGATTCAGAGCTCTTAATTTTATTTTTGTCACTGTCATGTGTATTTGTTTGTAAATTACAGATTTGAGCCATGCCTTTGGTGAAAAGGAACATTGAACCACGGCATCTCTGCCGAGGAGCTCTGCCAGAGGGAATTACAAGTGAACTGGAATGTGTAACCAATAGCACTCTTGCTGCTATCATACGCCAGCTAAGCAGCTTAAGTAAGTATCTGTAACTCCTGCAAGTATTTGATTCGTGATGAAAAACTGAAGAGATGAAAAGCTTTAAGATGGATTGTTTCTCCATGTTTTAAATGAATTGTTTTAAATAGCAAAATTATGGTATGGGACGTTACCAGTTATGTATTGTAATAATATGTTATTTCATTGGCTTTATTCACTTCTATATTTTGAAGTGTGTTAAAAACAAAGCCACCACCAAGAAAAGCCCCAATCAAAAAAAATGGAGCATAGAAAACCAGAAATTTTTCTAAGGTAAAAAAAATTAGTGTCAGAAACAAGACCAGCACTTGCCTTTCAGTTCTACAGGATTGAGCCAGGAAACTCTCCTGCCTCTTGGCATCAAGTGACACATTTGACTGAAGTTTTAGTTTTTTGTAGTGTGCTGGTATTTCTTAAGCATTCCCTTTTATATATATGTGTGCTCAATTCATATGAATGAAATTAAGCACACTGAAAAGATGCCATTTGCTGAATAAGCCTGCAGGCTACTGTTGAGACAGGCTAACATCAGCTCTGTACAAAGCAGCCTACACACCACACCTGTCAGGTGACACCACCA
The DNA here is from genome assembly GCA_027886175.1 of Phylloscopus collybita. Taxonomy (NCBI): domain Eukaryota; kingdom Metazoa; phylum Chordata; class Aves; order Passeriformes; family Phylloscopidae; genus Phylloscopus; species Phylloscopus collybita. The sequence continues at coordinate 9,961,810 of JAJNNQ010000007.1, forward strand.
GCAATTCTAGCAATTCTAGAAGCATGACTGGAGTGTTTGCAAGATGAACAATATTTTTGATGAAAGGGATAAGAGATGTTTTTCAGACAGTCTTTAACAATCAGCAGCTGTTGTTTGTGCTGATAACGCTGGTCCTAGAAAAGAAATTACTGCTTCATCAGTTGCTTCACTTGGTAAATGGACATGGTTTTAAAACTAAGAGTCTGTGTGGAGTCCCACTGGTGTTCAGTTCATGATGATAGGAAAAAGCCTTTGCTTAGGGAAAGAGGACTAGAAACACAGCATTTCCTCTTTGCATTAGTCATTGATTTAGGGATTTTTCTGAGCTGGAGATCCATCTGAATCATCATATGTAATGAGCATTTGTAAAACTGTATTATCTGTGGTATTGCTTAGATCTGTTGAAATAAGGATTTCACCTTTTTCTTGACCAATGACCTGTGACAGAATGTCCCACAATGGAAGTTGACCTGTTTCTTCCTTTTGATACCTTCTCATTCTGGTCTGATGAAAAATAATGGAAGATGCTTTCATCTTTTGCATTTCCATAATAATTTGTGTTTTTATTAAGTCTTTAGCCTGTTTTCTTGGTGGTATCTTTTCCAGGTTAAAGCATCCTGATCTGAAAGTGATCTTTTTGAATAGAAACTGGTTTGTATTTCTGATCACTCTTATTTCTGCTTTGGATGTGTAAGTTAGGGTATGTTGTGGGTTTTTTAAGGTGGAGTGTTGAGGACTTCAGTTCATATTCAAAACAGACTTCTGTTTTATCATTATTGCCCTAAGAATTTGTAGAATATTGATTGTTGCTAAGCACTGAGTTTCTATTTTCAGATAAGCTTGCAAGTGATCCTCTGAGCTTTCTTGAACGGCAGCTGACGATTTAGTGTCTAATGTTATTCAGACTTAATTTGTGTTTGCATTGTCATTGAGTTTAATTTATTGTTTTCTCAGACAGCTGCTTAGTAGTGACATCCTTACATTTCAGAAAAGTGAGAAGAATGGCTAATGTTCGAATTTACTGAAGGAGATGTGATAAGACCTCATTTTGGTATTGTGCAATAATTGTCCAAGTGTGGGTAATACACTTTTTACTTGTCTGACTTGCTAGGAATGTGTACAGCTTTCATTTATCCAGATTTGGTCTTGGGGCTAATCTGTTACTTGTATTTAGATCCTCTTATGATTGTTGCTGAGGAACTGACTACTTATATTCATATCCTGCAATTTTCCCTTAGTGATTTCTAGGGTCATCTGAAGTGTTTAAAGACAGCCCCTAAAGTTCTGTTAGCGCCAAGTTAAAGATCTATGCAAATAAATGATGTGTCCTCAGTCTTAACAGATGAACACGTGGTATTTAACAAGTGAAATGTACTAGCATTCTCATCCACAGTCTGAAATATGTCATGTTTGCAGAGGGTTTTTTTCTGCAGAGAGCAGTTGCTTTGCTTGTCTTTTGAGCCAGCTGGGAACAAGGAAATGATCACAGAAAAATGCTGTTGCTGGAGCTGTAGTATGTCCTGCTGACAGTATCAGAGCTGGTTGATGTTCCCACAGCTTGAGGCATAGAGTGAGCAAGTTCAGGTCTATCTTGCAGTCACACTGTTGCAACTGTGAGTTCAATGTGGATTTTAAGAACTGGCCGGTCTGTACTGTTACATACAAATTTTGCCTACTTCTGCCTCTGCTCTTTTCGGGAGACGTGAACAAGTTCCTATCCAAAGGGAATGTGCTCTCAGGAGAACTTTTTCTGTATTACATTTTCAGATTTGGGGTTGTTTCCAGCCAGCTGGCTCAGAGCACAGGCAGAGTGAGCAGCATTCTGTGTGTAACTGTGCACTTTCATGTAAGGCAGAATCTTGTTTAGGGGATTTGCCTCCACCAGGGAGGAGAGAATCTGCTGGAGGGGATGGACAAGGGAGCATTTGCAGCCTGTACCTGTAAGTGGCATGGAGGAAGTGTAATCTGTGGAGACTTGGAAAACTTTCTTTCATGCAGAGAACAGCATCCACCAACTTGCCTCCTAGTACTTTCTTGGGTAGACTCACTAGTTTTCCTGCAGGCCTGAGCACACTGCATCCATCTGCGTCACTCTCCTCTGTAGTACTGCTGAACCAGGCTGGGTTGGAAAGGTTGAGTTTTGCCATTAAGTATCTTGCTAGAGGTACTGTGAGGAAAGAGATCAGAATCAAGACCTAGTCAGTAACAGCCTACCACTTTTGCATCTTTAAAAACAGGGGAGGGTAAAGCATGATTCTAATGTTTCTGGTTAATCCAGTTACAAATAGGTGGGTGGAATCACTGACTTCTGTAGTTGGAGGGAACCTTAGGAGAAAGACTTTGGGTTTTTAAGTTAATGTATAGGTTGGCCACATATTGGGCAACACCTATTGTTTTTAAATTTTTGTGTTGCAGTATCAAAAGCAGCTCTTAAATTGAAAGATACATGCTTTTTTCCTGCTTGTTTCAGTTTTGTTAAAGATCTAATTTAAACGAAGGCAACACAGAAAACACTTGAAGTATTTTATTTCTCAAACTTACTGCATCATGTTAATCACAACAGCATGTCCAATACTGTTTTACTATGTCACTGTTTTCACAGACAGATTGACAATCTGTCTTTCATGTGTTCTGGGCTAGCAAGTGTTGAAAAAAAGATGAAATATTAAAAGAAGTACACTCCCACTTTGCCTTCTGAAAGATAACTGACAAACATCCATCTCCTTGACTCCTCTAGGGGTGATGTGTTTAATCCTAGGATGTGCCAGTCCTCTCTCAGCAGGCTGATTTCAATATATTAACATAAACTAACATCTATTAAAATTGATTGAGCTCTGAATACTGGTAGCTGAAGAATTTAATAACTGCTTTATTTAGCTGAAGAGTTGAAAAGCTTATTTTTCCCATAGCTTGGAATAACATCTTCATTTGGAGCAACTAAATCAAGTGGGGATAATAAGTGAATTTAAGCTAACTGCTGGGAACACTTAGGGAACACTTTTAGTGTGAAGGTAGTTGAACACTGGCACAGGTAGCCCAGAGGAGTTGTGGAGCCTCTGTCCTTGCAAGTGTTCAAAACCCAACTGGCCAGAGTCCTGAGCAATCTGCTCTGTCTCATTGTGCTTTGAGCAGGGAGTTGGACCAGATGATTTTGAGCTTCAGCTGTTCTCTGGTTGTGTGTGACTTTTGTTTTGGAGGGGGAGGAGATTAGGAGCAGGTAGATAGTATACCTTACTTATCCACCTTTCATATATATATATATATATATATATATATATATATGAAGCAGAGCTTGCATACACTGACATACCTTTAACATTTTGGTTTAGTTATTGGCTGATCTTACATGTAGTAATGAAAACTGTTACTGGTTAAGTTTTTCATTCAACAGCAATCACTTTTTTTTTCTTGTGATTCACAAACAGAGTTTTCCAGTGCTTTAGTCTAGTTGTTGTTTCCTCCCCTCCCAGATAAGTGACCAAGAAGAGGCCAGATTGTCCTGTTGACTGCCTAAGTGTGGCCATTTTTTAACATTGAATTATTATCTCCAGATGTTCACAGGATGGGTTCTTAACTGAAGTTTTCATTGTATTTTTACTTTTCTTTGTGAAGTGATAAGGTTGGTTATTGGACCCAACTTAAAATGTCAATAATGGCCGCTTTGAAAGTCATTTAGGTGGTTAATGCATGTTCCATATTCCTTCATCTATTAGATAGTTTTACTTCTGCCTCCCCCTCTCTTTTCCATTTCTGCTCTTCACTCTCCTTGATGCAAGTTGTAACAAGATGAGCTTAATTCAGAAGCAGAGTTTTAAAATCTGTTTTTGTTTAAAAAGCATGGTAAATTGCAGGAGGCAAGACTTTTCTTTCTGCAAGGATTTATTGAGGAGGTTTGGCTGCAGAAATTGTAGAGGGAGACATCTTAAATGAAATAGCAATATCTGGGTATGAGGGACCATCAGTGAGTGGGAGCAATGAGTTTGAGTGGAATCTGAAATTTGTAGGGGAAGTTCTAGGGCAGGTGAACTATTAAATTGGGGATCTAGAACCACTGATCTGGAGTGGATGAGAGTTGTGGACTGGGGCACAAAGAGAATCACACTGTGCATGAGTATGCCTGGTTCTGTGGGAGGACTGGGAGAGGAATGGCCATGCACAATGATCGGTTCATCAAGGAGGGATTTGGTTTATCATGTAGCACCTTCTGTCCACTGTAGCACTTTCAGGGAAGGGCCTGAGGCTGCAAATCTGTCCTTGGCACTGGTGTGGTCACACTTTGAGTACCGTGTCCAGTTCTGGGCCCCTCAGTTCAGGAAGGACATTGAGGTGCTGGAGTGGATTCAGAGAAGGGCAGCAAAGCTGGTTATCAGTCTGGAGTCTGAGGAGCAGCTGAGGGAACTTGGGGGTGTTTTGCCTGGATAAAAAAAAGGCTTGGGGGACCTTATTGCTCTCTGAGTTGCCTGAAAGGAGGGTGTAGCTGGGTGGGGGTCTGTCCCTTCTCCCAGGCAACAAGTGACAGGATGAGAGGACAAAGTCTTAAGCTGCTTCAGGAGAGGTTTCGGTTGGACATGAGGAGGAATTTCTTCACAGGAAGTGTAGTTAGACATTGGAATGGGCTGCCCAAGAGATTGTGGAGTCACCATCCCTTAGAGGTGTTAAAGGAAAGACTGGATGTTGGGCTTGGTGTCATGGTCTAGTTGGCATGATGGTTTTCGAACATAGATGGACTCAGTGATCTCGGAGGTCTTTTCCAGCCTAACTGATTTGGTGATCTGGACTGCACTGTCCACTCTCATGGTGATTGAGAACATAGAGCAGGTGAAAGGCAGGCTGAAAAGGTTGTGCACCAAGTTCTGTGGGTAAATGTGGTCCGTGCCCTCTGACCCTCTCTCAGATGGCTCCAGGGACAGCAGCGTGTGCAGTTGGCATTTGTAGAGGTAAGTGGGCTGCCTTGAAGGAGAATCCTGTGTTTCATCTGTTTCATGCTGCTTTAATTTTGAAGTTGGCCTGTGCTTATGCTTAAAATTAAATCTTAGCCACTATGGATTGCAAGATTTTAATTTCAAAATGTACTTCAGAAGCTTTTATGGACTGTGCAGTAACTTTAGGCCTTTTCATCACAGAGGTAGGTTTTAATGCTCTGTCAGTTATCTGTCAGTTGGCACTACTTCAGCTACATAAGGATTAGAATTTGTAAATCTCTCTGTGTTTTTTAAGAAGACTACTTACTAACCAGGATGTCCAGAAGAGTAGACTTCAGGCAGAATTTATGGTATATTTTGACATTTTTGTACAAATCTATTGCCCCAAATTTTGTTGAATGACCAACTGTGCTGTTCTAATCCTAAAAATTACTATGTTTTATTATACTTCCTAATATTGAAGCCACTTGTCTTGTGTTTTGTAAGCCACTAGCAAAGGGATTTCCTTGTCTATTTTCTTACACAGGCAAACATGCTGAAGACATATTTGGTGAATTGTTTAATGAGGCCAACAGCTTCTACATCAGAGCAAATTCCCTCCAAGACAGAATTGATCGCCTTGCTGTCAAAGTCACGCAGCTGGATTCAACAGTGGAAGAGGGTAGGTAATTGCATGAAAGCACTGAGCCAGAAGTGATGTTGACAAGAGCACAGTGTTTAATTGCACAATAACCTCTGTCTTTTCAAAGTAATCCTCTACCGATATTTCATCTTCTTGTCTCAGTAAGGCAAGCTGGGAATAATCACTTTAGCAGAGCAAGTAGAAGTATTCTTGAGTCAAGAAGCCCCTGTAGTCATGGAGCTATTAAGCTGCTATTTCCATGAGGAAAACTTTGAATTTGTGAGTGTAGTAAATCATAAATGAATAAATACAGACTTTACTGGAAGTAAGTCAGAATATTGGAAAAAGTTTGAGACACTGGGTGTCACTATTAGTTCCAGGGTAGAGTAGTCACAAACTACACTGGTAGATTAGTCTATTCTGTGGTCATCAAAGATCATATAATACTCTGTATCTAAACAAAGCACTCTGTTTGGATCAACTGGGTGAAGTTTTTTAGGTGTTCTACCCCTTAGAAACTGTATTTCCTTTAAAAATATTTTCTGCTTATGAGCTTGGTCATTCACTTCATAAATACACAGTAAAAACACAGGATTTCAGTAACATCACTATATTGTTTGGAAGCTCTTATTTGTGTAGATAAAGCATTTCTCTGTCTAGCTTTAAAAGCTGTTAACGTGCATCTTGGCCTCCGTGCTACTTGTCTGAGTCAGCCAATGCCTACACTTCCTGTTTAGATGATTCCTGACATTTACTAAAATGTAAAAGCTTTTTATATAAGTACAGTAGTGTAATATTGACTCAGTAGTAGTTAATGTTACTTGTGATATATTTAACAGTGCTGTTTATATGGCTTATATATTTTACTTGACATTCAGACTTTTGTAGTTTATATATTTATAATGCCAATAATTAGTGCCAATATTAAATTTTACTGTTGCTATTTAATAGTGTAATGGTGTAATATTTTATCTTTAATATCTAAGATATTAAATTATCTTCCTTTTTTAGCTAGTTACTGTCTGGAAATTATTACATATCACTGTTTTATGGTTTTGGAACATATTAACTGTTAGACTATCACAGTTGCCCAGAGAAGCTGTGGATTCCCTTTCTCCAAAGAAACCTAGTTAAGTGAAAGGTGTCCTTGTCCATGGTAGGGGGGATTGGAATGAAATAATCTTAAGGTCTCCTCCAAACCAAACATCTCTGATTTTTTGGTACAAGCACTTGCATTTTGCTGTCTTAGAAGTAAAGAACTATATGGGCATATAAACTAAGCTCCTATGGAATCACTATTCAGCTTAGTTTTTAAGGCATATTGTGTTGGTGCTATGGGCAAACTAGATGATATTAATACACTGTATTTTTGGAAATGCAGTTCTCGTCTTGGTTTTGCTGCTGTTTCTTTTTTTTTCCTTTCTTTTTTTAAGTGCCTCATTAATGGCTCATTAGTGTTATACAGTACTACCCATCCAGTTTTCAGAGTTTGGAGAATAATTAAAAGCAGTCTTTTGGAAGGGGAAACTAGTGTAAGGACTGAGAATTTAATCAGTGTTTGTTTTAAATTGACAGCGGTTGTTACTCTTGCATTGCTAATCATGCTTCATATTAATGAGCTATATATACAGACTGCTGTCACCTTAGTGTCAGTAGTAAATTTTACTAGCTATTTCCCTGTAGAACTTGAAGTCTTTATAGAAATTCATTGTACTGTCAGAAATAGTATGTTTCTGGATAGCTTTGGCATTTAAGCAAAATGTCAATTGCAAGGTTGTTTTAAAAAGCCCTTCAGATTTAATTGCATCAGTAATTTATTATTTTTTTAGCTATAACTAATACAGTGTATATAAACAAATGTTTTATACATAAAAAACTACAGTTGAAAAAACATTTTAAAATAATTGCGGTTAAATTTTCAAAAACATATAAATAACTTATTCTAAAAATCTCCAGAAGAATTTTTTTTAATTCCTTTGAATGTCTTCCATCAAACAAGAATGAAACAATTCATTTGAGATATATACTTTTAAAAAATCTGCCTTAAATACATTATACTTACAGGCAGTTTAAATAGAAAGTACTTTCAAAAATGATGTTTTGATACTTCAGATGATGTGAATGGGAGAACAACTATTAGACATTAAATATTCTATTTTTAGCTTTTGCTGTTGTAAAAGTTACAGAAGAAACTAAACAGTTCTTGGAGTGAGAAGCAAGACCTCAGCACAGATAACAAAAATAGTTGGGCAGAGATGTCCATGTGGGATTTGGTGTCCATCATGGCAAACAATAACAGTGTAAAATGTCATCACTTTTTCTTTTTTCAGGTCATCAGTCATTTTCAGGTCATTTTTGGCCATTACTCTTCATTTACCTTGTGAAATTTCTCACAGTTTGTCCTTGAGACGCAATAAATTAGCTGAATGGACAAGAAGTATTAGGTGAAATGTCAATGGAAATAACAAGATACTAAGCCCGGTACATTTTATTTGCACAAGTCCTATAGCTTACACTCCGATAAAACACTTGGATCAAATCCAGAAGTGGTCAGTGTCATTGTAGACAACCCAATGAGGACTTCAATATCCTCTTCAACTGCGGTCTAAAACCTGTATTTCAGGGTGTTTAGGGGTGGAAGATGTTGTCAAGAGTTTACTACCACTTTTAAATTGTGATTGGTCTTTAACTGGATCTTTTTTAACAATGATTGCTGCATCTCGTGAAAACTTACATTTAGAGGGAAAGAAACTCTTGATAAAAGTGACAGGAACAATTAAAACCAACTTAAATCTTCCATTTGAAAAGGAAGAATGAAAAGCCTGGTGTCGTTTCCCCAGAAATGTGTATGCGAAAAGATAAAATGGAAATACGAGGGTGCAAGTATTTCTCTCTGTAGGGACATGAGCAAAACTTAAGAGGAAGGAGTGTTCAATTATATGGGAAGACTTAGGAGATGGAAGAGAGGAAAATAAGTGGAACTGTCACAGGAGGTTGTTGCAGCTGTAATTTAATTATACTTAGAATGGGGTGGAATGTGTATGCATACCATGTGTAATTATAAAACACACTGTGTCAGAGAAATACCAGACCTTGTGTTTCAGGCTTGAAGCCAGTCTTTCTGCTGTTAGAACTCCAGGATAAACCTTATAAAAAGGGGAAATGGTTGGACATCTGCATGTGACAGCATTCTTGCATCATCTTCCAAGATACAGTCCATGGTCTCATCATTTTAAGTGGAGTTTTGGACCAAGTGAGACTTAAATCTGTCTTAATATGGTAATTCTTACATGCCTTTGTGCTTGTAAGATACCAGGATTATCTACTAAGGAACCTGTCTTCTGTTAACTTGCTGAAAATATTTCAAATAATTAGTGGAAAAAAGATGTTGTGTATCAACTTTCATTCGTTTCAGACCTGTGGTAAATGCCTTTCTGTTTCTAACAGTATCCTTACAGGACATCAACATGAAAAAAGCATTCAAGAGCTCAACAGTCCAAGACCAGCAGGTAGTTTCGAAGAACAGCATTCCAAACCCGGTGGCTGATATTTATAATCAAAGTGACAAACCACCACCTCTGAATATTCTTTCCCCTTATAGGTAAGGAAATGTTGATTGTTTACCTTTTTGTACTTGGCCCTTTATTTCCTAATTGTATGCAGAGAATAATTATAGCAGAAGGGAAAAGCTATATTGATTACTGAGATTTGATTTTTCAAGACTGATAAAACTCAATCTGCAATAAATAATTTGTTTCTTTTTTAGGGATGGTATAGCACAGCATTCCCAGTGTATTTAATTTTTAAAATTTTTTAATTGGAAGGTAAATGTGTAGGATTTATGACCAAAGGATATGTTTTTGCTGCTGCTACAGGCAATGGTGGTATTTATTTATCAACATCCAGCTAGTAAGGGTTGTTATTGATGAGCTTAAGGCTTGGATGATCATCAAAAGTAAATTTTCTGGATTTAAAACATAGTAATTCATGTATTTTTAGCTTTTCTTCTGCTGTTTTTCCAGGGATGATAAAAAAGATGGATTGAAGTTCTATACTGATCCTTCCTATTTTTTTGATCTCTGGAAAGAAAAAATGTTACAAGATACTGAAGATAAGCGAAAAGAAAAGAGGAGACAAAAGGTAAAAGCAGAAACATAATAGCACGTTTTTGAGCATTACAATTTTATGTGCAGTTGTCCAGGCATAAAAATTGCCAGGTCATACTTAGTTTTTGTGCATGGAAAGATTGTTCCTCTTTGTGTGGCTGTAGATTCAGTGCATTCCATTTTTATAGCTTATCCTGTCTGTTTTAAGTAGGCAGCAAATTGAATTTTAGGAGTGCTGTGGTTATCTTTCAAGATGCTTACTTGAATCCTTTGCCAGTATCTGCTTATTGGTACCCATAAAAATGGCCCTGTTGTGCTCCAGAAAAAGACACTATAATGGGAGAGGAAAGGAATTGGAATTAGAGTTTTTTCCATTCCAATTTCCCATTTTTTCCATTCCAATTTTAAAGGAAAAAATACAGATGCTTTTATAAGAATTTTTAAAATCACTTGAACATTTTTTTATTCCTTTAGAATGATTCCTACAAAACTACTTTATATATAAGTTACTTTTAGACTTTAACTTAGGCAGCACATCCTGCTTATTTCTATCCATGGTATGTTTTTTGTAGATTTTAATTGTCTTATTACAGTCTACAAATGCAATTATGCTTAATTCCAATCATGTAGGATTATAGCCATACATCAGAGAAATACCCCTTGATAAATTCTGGCTGAAGTGCTACTTGATTTGATTAAATATATGCCAAGTCCAACTAAGAAGAGAGCAGTGTAGACTTGAATTTGCACGGATAAAGTTCACTTTGTGATGGGAAGAAGTCTTTGGTTTGGCTTTCCAGAAGATGAAAGCAGGATGGTTTGGTTGAGATGTCTCCCAGGTACACTTTGTTCTACAGGTTGCTGAACCAAATGTCCTTTTTCTTCCATTTTTGTCCTTATGGTAGCAATAACCAGGAATTAATCCAGAGTATTTATTAACCATTTGATAGCTGAACTTAATTTTTCAATCTGTTAAATGAGAATTCTTTACTCAGTTTGTACTCTGTGGAAGCACAAAACTTGATTGTTATTGAGAAACCGTGCAGATGAAATAAATGTGCATTGTTTAGCAAAGTACAAGCTAGACATCCAAATGCCATCCTACTTAGCTGACCAAATAAAGTTAGCTTTTGGTCTCAATTTTTCAGGTGCTCAGTGAAATCTGGGAGTAGTCCCTGCACCAGAGAATCAGTTTTCTAGTATTATTTTGGTAATTTTCCCTAAGTGCTTGAGCTGTTGCAGCAGAAGTTTAGTGAGGAGTTTAATTTTCTTGCCTCAAATATAATGCTTTTTCTTTCTGTATACAGTTTAATTGAAAATATCTAACGGGCTTCCTCTGATTTGGCTCTTTCAGGTGAACTTTTTCCTGAAGAAAACTGTAATTTTAATACTTTGAGTTTAAAATTTGTGTAATCTATTTTTTTTTTTTACTTCCTGTAGATCAGTGTCTGAGAGTTCAGTGTAGTTTTGTCTTGGTATGTATCAGTAGTACTCTAAATTGAATGACTGTCGATAGGGCAGTTGTGATTACACAAAGGAAGGTTGTTCAGATTTGCTCTTTATTGTTCTGGCTTTTTATCGGAGAATAATTAGCTATTCAAGCAAGTAAAAATTTTTGAAATTTGGAATGCTTGTATTTCAAAAACCATTCTTGATGACTTGTGTTTTGATAGGATTTTATAAATTTGTGTTCAGGAAAACACTCTAGGCTCGTGCTTCCCGTTTTTTGCAAGTACTGCAAATACTTGCTGAAGCTACTTTCTTTTACTAGCTCTTAGTTCTTTATTAAGATGCTTGAAATATCATCTGCTAATTCTTGATGCAAGTATCAAACTTACAATTAACTCAACCCTGTGTGAAGGCTCTAATATGTTTTGTGTTTCCTGAAATCATTTCCTGCCAACATGAATTATGTACCTGTTTTCTGGCTTAATCTACAGCACCCACTTGTCTGCCACAGCTTCTATTGCAGTTAGTTAAAAAAAAAGTAACTCCTCTTGATATTACTTTAATGTTCTGAAAAATATTTCCAGCTGTAATTATCTAGAAAGGCCTCAGCTTCCCTACAGCTGTCATCTTTGCCTTGGGTAGTAAAGCTAGAGCTGTCACCATTGTCAAAGGAATGAAACTGCTACCACAACAATTAAAACTACTCTTAGAGCTATATGTAGCTTTGTCAGCTGCTAGTAATAGGGCTGCCCCACTGTTTTGGAAGATATTAAATGTTTTAGAGATGTATTGATATAATATTTAATCAAAATATTGCTACCAGTAGGGTTTAGTACTGCTTGAGTAAAAAGGATTTAAGTGTATTTATTCATTAGCATGCTTACAGAGGCTGCTCTGGAACAACCTGTCCAGCTGAAATCTGATCCAATTAAAACCAGCTAAGCTTTGTGTTTATTTTTTGTTGTTTATGCATCCGTATATATTTACCTTTTCATAAAAGTGGTTTCTTTAAAACTAAACTTCTAAATAGGTAGTAACTGTAAGCAGTCATGGAAGCACTCATGATTGTATAGAAATTGTATCAAAATGATTGTTTTCCCAGCAGTATAATACATTGGTCGAAAGGTGGATAATTATTTTATTTAAAATCTTGGAAGAAATATGTAGTTGAGACCCCTAGATGACAAAATTGCTGTTCTGAAAGAAGAAAAAACTAAGTGTTTTCAGTGAAAAGGCTTACTTGGGCTTTCTTCCAAAATATAACATGACTCAGGTAACAAAATCTTAAGAAACTAATCAAGATAAAAGTCAAAAATTAAAAAAAAAAAACAACAGCCAAAACAAAAACATTTGCAGCAATTGAAAAAAGCAAATGAAAAGTTTTTAACAAGCATATGTTCAACCATGGCAGTTACCAAAACTTCATATCTTTAAAATAAAGCATGACTGAATCTCTGTCCTTTCTTCTCCAAATCCTGTATGGGCAGAATTTGATGTGAAAAAGTGGTTGTCAGACATGAAAGAGTATGATTCTAAAAAGTTTGTGGAGGGAAAAATATTTTGGGAGAATTGATTAAGAACCAAGATGATCATTGTTATTTAACAAAAATCAGACCAAAGATCTGTTTACTGTAGAAATGAGCAAGAGTTGTCAAAACATTGGGGTGTTGAACTCCAAGAAGTCTTTTCTGTCATTTTAAATGTTAGCAGGGTCAGCATGTCCCTCATGCAAACATGCAGGAATGAACAAGAGATCCAAAATGAGAGCAAGTAAGCCATTTGATTTTTTTTTTGTTAGTTATGTAATGCCAAACACATTATTTCAGAATTATTTATTCAGTGCTGTTTGACAGTTTGAGTGAAAAACCTGAAAATCCATGATGAACTTTTTGTTGAGCTGGTTTTCTAGCTATTATCCCTTATTTTGTGGATCTAGATTCCCCAGTAAAAGGCTTACCTACCAGAATTTGACCAAGCTCTTCTCTCAATACAGTTCATTTACTGCATTCTCAGAATAACAATATAATTATTTCCTGAGAAACTATTTTTCTAGCAGCCAAAAGCCTAATACCAACCTACTAATAGATAAAATGTGTATTCTAAGGTGTGGGATCTATAGCTGATGGAAAAAAAAACCAAAAACCAAACCCTTATGCTCTCATGAATACTGAGAAAAGGAGTAGCAGACTCTTCTCAGTCCAAATTGAGCAATCTTGTTCATTTTTTGTGCTGAAGCACCAGTATGATTTTTATATTCACATTGAGTAGTCACAAGTAGGTGAGTACAACATTTCCAAGGTGTGAAAGCATTGGGTCCCAATATTAGGAGATCTTGCTATCACTGAGGTAAAGAGAAATAGGTATGATAAACACTGGTCTTGGTTGAGCCTGATGTTATATTGAAAGATATAAGCAGCCAAGTTTGTCATGAAGCTGTTATATTTTAAGCTGTACTGCTGGCCTGAGTATTACTGACTCACTGCAGAGAGAATTAGTGTAAGTCATTTTTATATCAGATAATGGGAAACAATGATGAGGAGAAACTAGGAGGAATTTCGGTAGTTAGATAGATCTAAGAAGGGAGAGGAAGTTAAACCAAAATAATTTCATATAGGCTATGGAATAGGAAAGTGTGTCCAGTTTTTCCATACTTCCCCAGGTTCTGTTGATTGTGACCATAACGAATAACCAGAATAGCCCTGAGCTTATTTAACATTCTCAGAAGTTTGATTTTCAGGAGATAAAAATTAAAAGTGCTTCAGGGTGGTCTAAATAAAAGACATGATGTCAGAAGAAGTTCAACTTTCTGGCTTTTAAAATTGGTCACATTTCTGTATTAGGAGAACCAGGAGATTGGCATCACAGTAGTACATGCATCCTACAGAACGAAGGCAAATAAAACGTTCTGCTACTCATGAGGTTCATAGCGTAAGGAGATATTCTTATTTTCAGTGCAGAGAAATTTGATGAAGACTTGGCTTCATCTGTAAATCTGGTCTTATTTTCATGCACTCTAACTGCATTTTAACCAGCTTTCTTCCTTTCCTTTTTTCTCTCTCTTTGCATGCTTTATTTCTTTTGTTTGGACATTAGGAGCAAAAGCGTATAGATGGCACCACCCGTGAGGTGAAAAAGGTTAGAAAAGCCAGGAACAGACGCCAGGAGTGGAATATGATGGCATATGACAAAGAGCTTAGACCTGACAACAGGTTGTCTCAAAGTGTGTACCATGGAGCATCTTCCGAGGGATCACTGTCCCCAGATACTAGGTCTGTTTACAGCAAAGCTGTTTGTTATACCTCAGTTGTATGTTCAGCAATACTGAGTAGAATTAGGTGTTTTTACAGGATGGGAGTAGTTAGACAAAACACACAGTGCATGTTTAAAACATTCTTTTCAAATTTATTTTAAAGCTTCAATGACATAACAGATTCTGTAATGATTTTTTTTTCTTCCTCAGCTTCACAATGAGCATTTTGTCATCGTAATGTTACGTATTGCAGAGAAAGAAGTGTTTGCTGCATGCTTTGTATTTGTTTGATCTTCAGTAGCTGTAGTTGCAAAGCATTTAAGCCTCTACTAGATAATGTCAGTAGCTCTTCCTTAGTGTCTAGTTTGTTGTTTAGTGCTCTGCTGGTAGCTTAATAAATATTTTTCTGTGATCTACTCCATCGAGAATACATTTGCCTGTAAAGAATGCTTCAGAGTTCAATGCTTCAGAGGGAGAAAAGTTCAGCTTTTTGATGTTACATTAGTCTAAAAATCAAACTGCACAACTGGATGAGATGTTCTTGCTTGAAATAACAAAAACCTCTGCTTAGAAATATGCAGCAAAATTCATCTTCATTGACTGGGATTCCCTTTGAGCTCTGTGGGAGTTACCTGATGTGCATTGAAGTCTTAGCTTGTACACTAAGCTGGTCTCTCCAGAGGATTTTCCCACTTTTTTATTTCCTGTGTCTGTTGTGATTAAGTGCTAGCAGTAAACATAGGAATAAATAGAGTCCACTGGAAAAAATGGCCAAATTGTTGAATGGCTAGGTTGAGGAGGCAGCTACCACTGCGAGAGTGTGGACTGATACCTTTAGTCCACTGTCCAGTGGAGATCAATTTAAAAGAAAAAAATCTGCTCAGAACTTTGTAATGTTGTGGTCTTTGCGAAAAGTAATGAACTTGTAATTAAAACATAGTATTTGATATTGCTGTTGATCTTCCAGTAATGTATTCAGACTCCCTCCCTGTCTAAAAATCTTTGTTTGTGTGGTTTTATTTTACAGTTTCTAATGCAAAGCTTTGTCTCCTGTTAGTCTTAATGAAACACTGCAGAGTGACAAAGCTTTGCATAGGTTGATCTAGTAAAAGGGGTGGCTTTTTTCATCAGGAGCTCTGTTTCACACTTTTTGAGTATTTTTTTTTTTTTTCAGATTTAACACCTTGCTTCTAGGATTCCTTAGTTTAAATTATCACATTGAAATGATTTGTTTTTATCTCCCAGCAATGTCAACATGTATTTGGCTGTGGTATTTGCGATCTGTGGGATATTTTTAAGCAGAAATTGTAGTATGCATTTCTGTGTTGGATTTTGATGTTGTTTGTGTGACAGATAAGCCTTTTATGTTTTATAAATTAATGGAGTATTTTACATTTCAGTGAATCAACTATCTGAGATTGAATCCTGAAATCTGTTTCACATCCATGAAGGATTAATTCTGAGAATGGTAGTGAGGTAGAGAGAGGGCTTTCTGTTTTTTACCTTGGAGTGTCTTAAGCTATTAAAAACCCATACATATAGAAATACGTATTTTCTGCCAACTACTACATGAGCAGTATTTTTCTAAGTCAAGTCCCAAAGAAGTCTATTTGGTTATATTGTGTTTTTTTTCTTCCTACTGCTTAAGTAAAAAAAAAAAAAACATAAAGGTTGTATTTCTTCTGGTTTGCTAGCTGTAAGACTAAAGCATTAAATGTTTCCATCCTAGTGTTTGGACTGTGGCAATTTACAATGCATTTGTTATACTTACTGGACTTTAGAGAGAGAAACACAAGCTGAATCCAAACAGAAACCAGCAAATTAATGTGAGAAAAGTAAGAACAAGAAAAGAAGAGTGGGAGAGAAGGAAAATGGGCATTGAGTTCATGAGTGACGCAAAGAAAATGGAACAGGCAGGAAGCATGAAAGAGGACAAAATGCCCAAAGGGTTTGTTATTTTGTTTTGCTCAAAGCCCTGGCTTTTTGTTGCTTACCTTGCTTCCAGTCTCACAGATAAGTGCATCAGTTCACTGTGTTCACTAAAAGCCAGGCTGCACCACTGTTCATTACTAAAACAAGTCTTCACAGTAATGGGATGAAAAGATCCTTTTGCTCCCTCTCTTGGGCTTATTTGACAGAGCATCCTAGACTTTGTATCTTTATGAACTCTCTGCTCAACTAATACTTACATTTCCCAGATTCTTTAAGCCTTTCCAACAAAATAAATTGTGCAAACAAAATAAAAAGCATTTTCTAACTTTTGAAATTGGTTTTCTCTGCATTGGTAAAATATGTTCTTCTGCATAATTGCAAGTGCTTGTAGTATTGCTTTTCTTTTTCTGCTGCCATAGTTAACTTGAGGCAGGCTGGTAAGTATTATCATTTCGAACAATGGACTGTCAAAATCATTGACAAAAACCATAAGCTTCCTTATGGCTACTAAAATTCTTGTGCTTTCTCTTGACTTAAAAGGCAGTGGTGCTTGATAAATCGGGGAATCCTCTTGCAAGAAAAATAATGCTGATTGTATTCTTTTCAGTTTGTTTTGTCAGTTACTTAGGTAATGCCCCGTTACACTCACACATTCTCTCCTTCTGTATCAATTGACTTTAATTTTAGGTCCCATGCATCTGATGTTACAGATTACTCTTACCCTGCTACTCCGAATCATTCCCTCCATCAGCAGATAGCAATGCCTTCCTATGGAGCAGGAGATGGTCCTCAGTACATGGCAGCACCCCAAAGCCATGAGCATGAATACAGACCACCCTCCACCACTGTACGGCACGCCACTTTAAACAGACCTCAGCAACCACCCCCACCTCCACCCCAGCCCTCAGATGGCCAGCACAGCTCAGTTCCTGTGGTACCAGCAGAATATGGGTAAATCTGATTTATTCTAGTGGATTCTTGGCAAAACCAGAGGAGTGCATGTTTTTCATAAGCATCGTAATGTGTAATGCATCAAAGAAAAGGACCCCAAACACATTAGTTACCTCCTTGGGGAGGACAGAAGGAAATTGGTATAATTTCTATGTATCAGTTGGATTTAAGTAAAGAAATAACAAATGCAGAAATAATCAAGTTTGTATTGAATGCACTGTGTACTGGTGAAGTCAGTATGATTGCAAAATACTAAGGGTGCCTAATACAATACAGAAGAAGGGATAGTTGTCCTTTAAAGTGGAAAGTAGTTACAAGATAATTTGGATAGTATTTTAAACTTCAGGAAATGTGCAGAAAAGAGTATTGTTGATTGTGATTAATCTGGCAGTCTTTGTTGCATCCCTGAAATGCCTTTTTAGAGAAGCTTGTAACAGAATTGGAAGGGGTCTCCTCAGACACAAATTCCTTACTGGCACAGGAGGAATGCCACTTTTTAATTCAAGACAGATTTATAAAACGCCTGTGCAGATATTTTGGCTGAATGCATTGTGAAGGAAGGCTTGCTCCAGAGTTTTGGTTCTCCAGTAGCAAGAAAACATCTGTTTTCTAATCAGTCCATGTCTGTTCTTTTGTGTAAATAGCTTAAACTTTTGAGTTGTAACCCCAGCAAAGTTGTAGTCATTCTTACCTGTGTTGTTTTTTACTATGCAAGCCAAGGTTTGTCATCCTTGCTTGATACATCCTGGGATAGCATTTGCCTGATTTGAGGCTATTGTGCTGCAGATGATTCAGTTAGGAGTGACTGCTCCAGCCTGCCCTTTCTCTCTTGTTTCCAGTGTGCACAGGTCCATGACCATTGCCAGGGGATTGCAGTTGTCATACACTGACATGTGCCACTCAGTCATCAGTCACTCTGCTTCAACTCCTGTCTCCTGTATCCAGTTCTTTACCTACTTCATAACTCTTACCAATTCTGATTCTTTTTTCTGATTGAGATTTTTTTCAATGACATTTTAACAAAGAAATGAGTTCTTCCCTGTGCCTCCTATTTAAAGAATCAGTCAAATGTATCAATTTAATTAAATAGTATTTAAACTGATAAATTTGACTGAAGAAGCACATGAGATACATTTACCTTTGGGTAAATCTTTCTTTTCATACTTTCCATTGTTTTCCATGTCTGTGTCCTCTATTACCTCTTGACCTTCTATGGAATTGAAGGGTGTAGCCTGCAGTTTTCTTGGTCCCTTCTTCATCAAAGACTTTGTACTTAACAGTCCAACAGAGTAGATGTTTAATAAGAAATGCAACTTTACATTTAACTAGGCAGGAGAATTAAGATAAAAAGCACACTTTGTAGAGTACTGAGAGGACATAGCTTTTAACTTCAACATTTGTCTTAAATCTTAATATATCAGCAATATTTGACAATTCTTATGTGTATAATCACTTACATATTTAAGTGACCACTTTAAATTGCTTTTGATTTTTTGTTTTACCTGAGGTTGGATGAGTGCAGTTTAGGGGGCGATAATGTTTTAAGTCTTAACTTGGAATGCATTAAATGTTTTTGTTCTGTTTTCTATAGGATGCTTGCAGCTCAGATGGTGGATTATTACAATCCTACAGGTCCTCCCCCTCCTCCTCCCCCGCCCATGATTCCTTCAGCACAAACTGCATTTGTTAGTCCCCTCCAGCTTCCTGTGCCACCTTCCCATTCCGGACTGGTGACTGGCTCTACATATGCAGCTACTCATCCTCCTCCTTCTGGTGGGCTTGTTGTCACTGCTCCTCCTCCTCCTGGCCCACCTCCTCCCCCTCCAGGCCCTCCTGCTGCAGGTGCCTCCCTCTCTTCCTCCCCCATGCACGCTCCTCCTGCATCAGAGGCGAAGCAGGCGCCGATGAGCGATGCACGGAGCGATCTTCTGGCTGCCATCAGGATGGGTAAGTGCACACTGGGTTTTAGGTTTTCCCTTTTTTTTTTTCAGTGAGAGCAAAGTGTTTTCCACTGAAGTGAATTTATGGCTTCTTTCCCCAGCTGGGCAGGTTTCATTAACCACAGGTACCACACACCTGTTCTGACATTTGTCAGCCATGAGGTTGGATCATTTTCTAACACCTAAAGATGCACAGCTTTGTCAAGCGTGTTCTAGTGTTTGTGTGGACATAATTTAATGCACACAGTACTTGTGTTCATTGTGTAAAGTGCCACTAGATGTACGTGGATTTTTGCTTCTGTTCAGAGGAACTGAATTACCCAACACCAGGCTTCAGCCCACTGATTTTTTTAACCACTGACTTACAGTTCTTCCTGACCTCGCTTAACAATATGGAGCTGAAGGTCTAATTGTCTTTCCCAATACAGTTTTGAAAACTTTCATCTTAAGATGAAAATGACCTGTACGGTCTTGAATATTTAGCTTCAACATATTGTTGGCAGTTTTAGAAGTCCAGAAGTATTCGGTCTCTGAGCATTACTTCCCATCTGCCTTTTTTGTCTTTCCCTCTTCCTTGCTCAAGGAGGCTCTTCTTTCTTTTTCCCCCTCCATCTTCCTAAGTATTTTGTAAGAATACAACAAACTCACCAGTAGCAGCGTCAAATAGGAACTCTCTTGCCTGGCAAGCTTTGTCTGAGAGTGCTTGTCTCTGCAGGCATTCAGCTGAAGAAGGTGCAGGAGCAGCGTGAGCAGGAGGCGAAGCGCGAGCCGGTTGGCAATGACGTGGCCACCATCCTGTCGAGGCGCATCGCCGTGGAGTACAGCGACTCCGACGACGACTCCGAGTTTGACGAGAACGACTGGTCAGATTGAGCGTGGGCCAAGCCTGCTGGCAACTACATGAAATACTTGGCTTCAGTGATTGCTTGGTTAGCAAGGTGTAAAGCAGGACGTTGGCATGTATTAAGGCTAGTGAGGGAAGTGCTAAAATTGAATCGGTATTATTCAGAATGCTGTAGCTTAGCAACTCTGGTAATAATGATGTGATTATGCTTATGCAGATCAGAAACTTGTCTTACTTTCAGTATTTACTGCATAATACTCAAGTGCCACTAAATGTAGCAACTCTTGTGCTGCGTGCAAAATATGCTGCAGTTGTTGCACTGTTACAGAACCAGCATTTTATTTTACTTTCCTGTTATTGAAGGGATAAAATATATTTTTTTGACTTTACATCTTATTCTTTTAATTACGTAAGCAACTTAGATACTTGTGAATTGGTCTGGTTGTTGGTCTTTGAGGGCAGCTAACTGTATGGCTGAGTGAAGTGTTGAGTTACATAAATGTGACTTTTAGCTTTTTTATTAGGTACTAATTATGCCCACCTTAGTCTATTTTTAACCACTTCTGGGCTTAAGTTTTTATGCATACAGAATTGATTTTATACTATCTTCCTTTTTATCTTAAAAATGTAGCAGATGATGAAATGTATACTTTGAAGAATGAACCCACATGATCCAGAAAGAACATCTGGTGAGCAGACAGGATATGTCTGTAATAGTACCAGCTCTAAGTTGCTGGCTGCTTGTTGGGAAGAGCACTGGGGAGTCTCTGCTGGGTAGCAGATGCATGTCTATGTTATAAATGAAAATGAAGATGCCTGTAGAGCTTTTCAGTCTAACGATGACATCAACTGGATGCAGGATAGACCTGATGGAAGCCCTGTGGCTATTGCAGTGCAGAAATGCTACTGCTATTAATAAAGGTTGGAACAGCCTAGATCTAGCAATCAGATACATTTCACAAGTATTAAACTTGGTCTTTATGCCCATAGGTATAAATGCTTGTAAATAAGTTCTGTTGTTGTTGATTTGTACATGTATAGTCATGTAGCACATTGACTCAGAACTCTTACTTTGAATGTATTTCTTTCCCAGTACATCCCATGGATAAAACATGGGCAGTTAAAGCAGTTTTGGTGGCTGTTGAGGTACTATGCCATATATATATACACTCATTTTCTTGGTCCTTTCCTCGGCATAGTTGCAGCCATAAAGTCTGCTTTGACTGTCTCTGTTTTCCTTGTTTTCCTTGTTTTCCTTTTTTTTTTTTTTTTTTTTTTTTTTTTTTTTTTTTTTAATTATTATTATTATCAGCAGTACAGTATTAAAATGGTTTGTTTTGTTTTTTTGGTGTTTTTTTTTTTTTTTTTTTCTTTTCTGGACCAAGAGTCAGGCTGCTGCTTTGCCTAATGAGGCTTCTAAATTTTATTCATAGCAGGGCAAGGGTTCTTTCCTTACCAGATTACAGTTTTAATCTTTGTAACAGAAGTCTATGTAATTCCAAGTCTAACATTTGGTAAACCTTCCTTGTTCTGTGAGCCCCACCCCGTCTGTTCTTAAAAGAAGTATGTAAAATAAAAAGAGAAATGGAAGGTGATTATCTAACCTGTGTTTACACCATTAACAGTTTTAGTCCTGAGAATGTAACAGTCTAACACGGTGTTTGCATGCAAACTGTTGGCTACTGCACTGCTCTTTAATCTGCATACGATTTTTTAATCCATGGTGGCTGCCTTTACAGTAGAGGGATAAGATGCTGCCTCAGGGCTGGTGTTAAAATTCATCACTCAAAGTCTGACCAATCTCTGCATAGTGGTGAGCAACCACAGCTTTTGGTCACCAGGGGCAGCTGAAGGTACTTGCTGATCTCTGTCCCAGTTGGAGCTGGTTTTGTCTTTGCCTAAACCGCAGAGCTGAAGTGTGCTTTATTTTGTGTCCTGGAGTCTGTGTCCACCAGGGAGGATAGAATTTAGGCTGTAGCCTGCTGTCTGGTTTTCATCACCGTGTGGGAGATGGCTTGTCCTTACCATCATGCTGTGCTTGCACAGTGGCCTGCAAAGTGATTCTTCAGAGAGGTAGCTGAAGGTGCAACTGGGACCTCAGTGTTACATCACTGCATAGATGGTGAGAGCACTCTCGATGTTCTTTTGTTACATGCTGAAATGAAATGTCTCAGCAGAAAATTCTTTCCAATCTACTGAAATTTGATACGACAGAAGATATATTTTATGAGCACAGAAGTTGGATGTGTCTGGAATTTTGTAATTTGTGCTTATTTTAAATAATAAGCATTAAACAAGCAATCAGTTGTGACCAGTGAAGATAGTGTAAATTTTTCAGTCATTGTAGCCAACCTGTTTTTCTGAACCTGCAGTGTTGTCATTTTCCTTTTGTTATTTTATGGACAAATGTGAAATGAATTTAGTGATGTAAACACTATTCTAGGCTGTTTTTATTGGTTTTATCATACTTCGGGTTGTGCATAAGTAACAAATATGAATAAAATCTCACTTTTGAGCCTGTGTTTCTTTCCTTAGATTAGTAAGATTTCGCTGTTAACATTTACTTTAACTTACCAGTAACAGAAGTGAAAATGTAAGGCTTCCAAATGCTGTCTCTGATCCCAAGGCATGATGTTTCTGGGATGAAGGATGGAATCTGCAAAATCAGATTTCCTTGAGGTACTGCTGCTCCTGCTAACATCCATACTTGTTTCTTTTGCAGCCTTGATTCAAGCTGCAAGTTCCTGGCTGGTCTAAGCAGGTATGAATTTCCCTGCAGGTAGCTTTAGGATTTTTTTTTTCCAGTGAAATGTATTAAATGCCAGCTTTGCTTCCAGAAAGAACAAGGCAGAAAATACAAGTTACATCAGCAAGGCTTTTTGCCCACTTTTCAAATAAGAAGTCATCTTTGTAAGTTAGTGACACCCAGCACAATACTGTAAAGTACAAAGCCACGTAGGCCCACTAGAAAAATACTTTAATCTTTTAATTGTAATCAGATTAAAGCCAGGAGAAGCTTTTCATTCTACTGGGAAGAACTTACATAAACCAATTGTGTAATATAGTAGCTTAATTGTAAATTAAACAGATTTGTTTATGCATCGTAGACTCAGTTATTTCTTGGGAAAATAAATTAATTTTTATTCTGTTCAGCTGAAAACGCCAGTCCCTCTGGCACTCAGTTCTTACTTCTCTCAAAATTTCCCACTTTTTGATTTGAATTTAATTAAAATAATTTAGAGCACAATTCTTAGACCCATTTCTACATAGAAACTGAATATGCAAGTTTGATTTTATTTTTGTTCAAAGGTTCTCTTAGTAAAGCATTTGTAACTGCTTGTAACTTGGTTGGAGTTAGGACTGATGGTCACTCAGCATGCTGCTTCTACAGCTTTTGTGCTTGCCATTTGAATTTTAAAGAATTTTCATGGAACTAAACTGAACTGGATTTTGGGGTATTTGAGATTCCTCTTTACCAAGATGAATGGAGAAGAAAAACATCTTTGTTGTAAGAGGGGGGTGCATGGTGTTGAGAAAAAGCTCCAAACTGAGCTTATTTGCAGTATGCAGATGGAGTTGGGAGGAAGGGAAATGTCTCCTTGGGAAATTGGTTCTTGATGTATTTTTCGGCTATGTTCTCTCTCCTGTGCTGGGCACTGTTTTAATAATGAAGAGGTGTTCTTTTCCCCTTGAAACAACATAACTAAGGGTACAGCAAAGATGTAATTTCTGAAAATGTTTAAAATCTCACTATAAACTGAACTGAGTGTAAACTTGATAATAATGAAGACTTCATTAGAATCTTATGGAAGCTGAGGCTGTACAAATTAAATTTTGAGCTGAGGTATTAGTTCCTAGCCAAGAAGTAAAATAAGTATTAGAACAACTTACCCAGAGATAGTTTTCTGCAGTGAATTTTCTTTAAGGTGACATTACACATTTTTTCCTTCTGAAAAACCAAACAGAAATTCAGCCTGCTGTAGTCTGCTTTGGGGAGAAGTGCTTGCCCAGTGTGGGTGGGGATTTTTACTTCTCAGTCTGAAGCATTCCTGGTAAGAGTGAGTCCATACATACATGAACTCAAGCCCAAGGTTTTTTAGCAAATTGAGGCAGATCTGCATTCAAGTGAGGGTGATGTATAGGGAATAAAAATAAATTATGACCCCTGCTAGAATTCCTCAGGCCCTGGTGTCTGCTGCAGAACAGTCATGAGAGACTTGAGCTTACCTTTGAACACCCTTCCCAGTTTCTTTGAACTTTAAAGGAAGTTTGGCTACTCCAGAACTGTGGGTTCCCAATTGACCATCTTTCATTAAAAAGAAGAGATAGAACAAGAACACTGAGAAAGAGAAGTCCTTTAGGTACAAAACAGGGAGAAGGAATTTCATATCTTGCTTTCTCTACTAACAGGCAAAGAATCCTTTCATGTGCTGTGAAGTTTCTGGGTTTGTCTGGAGAAATGTGTTCTCAGCTGTGGGTGACATAGATGTGCACTCCTACAAGTGGAAAGCACTCTCAGGTTTGTGCTGGACTGGGCTTTTCAGCTCTGTAAGAAGACAAGTTGCCCCTAAGATTCTTAGCTAAATATAGTAGTCTGTTGGAGATTATTCTTACTGCTGCAGATAGAGAACTTCTTATCTGATTAGCCAGAGCAGGGTGGAGTTCTGTGCTTTCCTCTTGTCAGGAGGTTATGTGCAAAGTGATTTGGAGATTAGAGCTGAGGGCAACTGTTTGGAGATGTCTCAGCAGCTTGTCTTAAGCCTGTTGCCTTTCTGAGTCACTCGGCATTTTCAATTGCTCTCTGCTGTCACACCATGTGAAAACTGCTCTGTTCAGCAGTCACTCACTGCCAGTCAAGGGTAGGGTAGAGGAGGGAAGAGAGGCCTGGGAATCTGCCTGAGTTACCTTAATGCCAGTTGATAGTGGGTAGCCTGTCCTCTCTGTCTGGGGCAGCAACTTTAAACAGGAGTCCTCCCAACTATACTGAAGGGGATGGCAGAACTGATCTCTTTCCTCTGTTCTGGAAATGAGGTGCTCTCTTGGTATCTGCCAGTGCTGACGAATTTTTTAGTCAAGTTTTCCTGAGTCATTCTGCTGTTAATGTTTGATTTTATTACTGGGTTTAGCTTTCTACTCCGTTACGAGTCACCTTGTCTACTTTCTGAATGGCCCATGCCCACTGCCTGTCACCCTTCACAAACTGGATGCCGTCACCAGCCATGGTGGCAGTGCCCTTGCTCTCAAGACCTCCACAGCCCAGCATGGGCTGTCACCTGCAGCCTGTCCCTCTGCCTCCTCCTCTCGTGAGTCCGTCCTCCTGGTTTCCAGTAGATGGTTTGCACCACCTACCATCTACGTTACCAGCCAAGGATATTCCCCTTCCCTGATTCAGACCTATGCTTTGGTTGGTTGGCCATGGTATCTTTCCCTTGGGTAGATCTTTGTTCTGTGAGTGTGCTGGTACCAGTCGATGTTAAAAGGGCTGCTGCTTCAGGGTACAGGGCTTTTCCTCTCCATGGACGAGGATGATGGTAGTGGGATTGCTTATCATGTAACACTTCATCACTAAGCTAAGCCTTTCTAAAGTTGCTGCTTATCCCAACCATGTGAGGCCTGACCTTAGCCTCACTTGAGACACTCCCGCACGTTTGTTTGTATTCATTTTCTCTGGTCTGGTTTTGGGGTGTTTTCAGCTATACCTGCAGTGGTTTGTTTTTCTGTTCTGTTTGTGTTTCCTTCCAAATTGAGTATGCTTGTAAAAATTCTTAGTTGCCTTCACACAGCTGGGTACACTCCTTATGGTTGCCACTATGTTGTAATCATTATTTCTGTCTTTGAGGAAGAAGGATTTTTGTTTGCTTCATATGCTCAGAATGACAACCAAAGTAACACTTTCAAGGATGGCAGTTAAAGTTTCCCCATAATTTGTAGGTATGGCACATATTGCTGTAACAAAGGTTTAGAAGTTTTGCTTACAGCAGATGGTAGAATTTTTGTATTGCAGTGAAGAACTTTTGTATAGGTTTATCAGAATATTTAATCTGTGTCGAGATTGTTAAGATGTATAATGTGTGCAGTGTCATGCTGCAATGTGATCTTGATTAGTTATAAACATCTGCAGTTCATTGGGGCATTTGAGGTTTACCTTAAAATACCTGGGTCCTACTGGCTCACTGCTTCTCCCAGTACCAGTCACTGGTTTGCCATAAGTGATGCAAAGCACCACTGTGACATTTCACAAATGTTTTAAGAAAGACAAACAAGATTGCTGCCTTGTACCCAACCGACTGCCATCAGCCAAATGCTTACCTGAAAGAATACCCCATTTTTGATCATTGCTTGTACTCTCTTCAAACCCTCCAGTGACTATCATGACAACACATGCTTTTAAAATATTTTAAGAGCCCTCTTTATAAGTTGACATGGTCTGCTTAGAAAACTGAATTTAGGTCTACCGCACGCTTTCAAGTAAAGGATGCTCCATCCCTCTCCTGTGGTGCCCCTCCTGTCCTATATTATTTGCTATGTTTCTAGAGTTTATGTGAATAATTTATATGGCTTGATAGATTTTACTTCGTACTTTGCTGAAAGAGATAATAAATCTTTACTTTAGGGATTTTCAAACCTAGTTAAAATATACCAAATGGTGACGCAGCTGCCAACAGCTAGAATTATTTGAGAGGAGATGTGGGAGTTGTCTATAACATTGCTGCTTATTTACTGTTTTAGCCAAGTAAAAGCATTTCAGCATGGATGCCTCACTTACATGGGGAGAGTAACAGCACAGATCTGTGACATTCTTCTGTCTCTTAAATGGGAGGTAGAAAATAAAGATTTTTTTTTACAACAGAGATGGGGAGGAAGAGAGGATCCAGATTTTTTTTTTTTTTTTCTGTTCTAAACAATAGGAGAAAGTGCTTCGGTGAAATTGATGATACTTCTCTTTGTTTTATCTCCATACAGAAGCCTCCAAATGGTGAGGCTACATTTTAACCTTTTCCCTGAAGATCACCTTCCCTATTTTATTCTCTTCACCTTATCAGCTGCAGTATGCAATGACCTTTCTCTTTGATTCAGCCATCTGCCTGCTTCAGCTTTTATTTCCTTCACTGATCAGATGAGACAGGAGGGTACAAATGGCACTGGCAGTGCTGCTGGCCTCAATTCCTGATTAGGATAAATAGACTTAAGCTGACATTTTAAATAGTAAATAGGTCTTTTTTGAAATTCATGAATACAAAAATTGCTA
This sequence comes from Phylloscopus collybita, assembly GCA_027886175.1. Lineage (NCBI taxonomy): Eukaryota > Metazoa > Chordata > Aves > Passeriformes > Phylloscopidae > Phylloscopus > Phylloscopus collybita. Next base: position 9,989,075 of record JAJNNQ010000007.1, read on the forward strand.
AAGGAGTCTAGTGAACTGGTAATGTGTTCTGCTCAGAATGCAAAACATACTATACTCAGGGTGCTAAGATATATAAAAATAATGTGTGGATAAAGCACACCTCTGAAGTGCTGCTCTGTTTTAAGACTTCCAGATGTGAGCTTTGCACAATTGCTGCAATTACCAGCCTGCTGCAGGTATTGCTTCTTGCTGGGTTTGGGCTGCAACCATTTATTCTCACCTAACTGCTTGAATGCTAACAGAGGTATCAGTGCTGTAGAAAGGATGCAGAAAAAATTGTTGCCCCAGCACGTATGGAATGAAATGGAGAGGTAGTGGGATGAAAAGAACAAAAATTTCTCTCTGAGAACATCAGTGATCTTGGCAGGACAGAACTGAAGATACAGGAGGCACTGTTAGTTTCTTAGCACGGCAGTTAAAGAAAATAAAGTAGAACCTGAAAGTTCAAGGTCTTGAGATCCACAGCATGGGGACTGTCTCATCTCATCAGTCTTAATGCCTGAAACTGCAGCCTAGACAGCCCTGATGTCATCTGGCTGGTGAGATCATGTCCAGGTGACTCAGAAGTGGGGCTCCAAGGGAGCCAGTCTGTAGATCAGGGCACGGCAGGTGCTGGGCTTCTGTTCTCCTTCATGCAAACTAAACGCCCGGAGCTGTAGTGAGAGCAGGTCTCGTGCCTCCTGCGTCTGGCAGGAATGGAATTCACGTGCTGCTCCATGATGGAAATTACAGCATGGAGAGATGGAGTGAGCAGATTTGCTTCCAAAGTGTTTCTGATCCAAACTAAAGTGCTGGTATGGACTCCAGTGCCTGTGCTCTGTGCTTGACTGCCAAACAGCCCCGTTCTCGTGGCTGTTCACCCTTCCTTGCCACACTCCCTTCACTCCTGGTCGCTGCTGTCGCCATCCTTCAACATCATCTGTTGCTCAGGCTGGGAGAGGCAAACACCCGTATCTTTGTGCTGAATGTCTGGCAAAGTGTTGGCAGTAGCTGAGGAAGCCTTGCTAATGAGCGGGTGTTGCTGAAAGCAGCGTGGTGCAGCACCTCTCCCACGCAGCCTGAGCAGCAGCCGAAACAGCCGCCTTCTCTGGAGCTCATCCTGGCACACCAGCCAAGTAGGATTAACTAGATAGTAAAAATCCATTGGCTGGTAATTACACTTTAGTGTGTGATTTACATACAAAGCCAGATAATGCAGAAAGCGTGAAAATGTTTCAAAATGCTCCTTCATCAGTTACAAATTCTCTGCCCAACGAGATGCTTTTTTACCCAAGAGAGATGGGTAAAAAAGAGAGGAGTCTGGCACTTGGCTGCTGCAACACTGCAGTGGTGGCAGGAGAGCTGCAGGAGGGCACTTGCAGCTTTTGGATCAAAGGTGTGAAAACGCTACATTTGAGCCTCCTGCAATTCTTTGTGTCCCTTTGACTGGAAAAAGAGATGCCGGGAGCAACCTTCAATTATGGTCTGCACTAGGCTTCTGTCATCATCTCGTACCCGAAGCCTTAAAATCCTGAGACAGGAAAATGAGGTGTTGCTGTAAGATTTCTGTCCCCTGCAGACCCGCCAGGTAAGAGGGACAGTCTTTCTGTAGCAAGAGACTGACCTCCAGTGGACAAATGGGGCAGTCGTAAGAGCTTGTTCTAATTAAAATTTAGCTGTGTGAAGACAGAGAGGAGATGAAGAAGTCTGAGTTAGAGAGAGAGAGAGAGGTTTCTCTCTCAGTTATTGAGTGGTAGTGTGGTAAAAGTAGATGTACAGCAAAATCTCTGTGCATGTGCAACATGCTGACTCCTGGAGGCTCAGAGTCTCGGTCCTTGACAAACTTGGAACAAAGTGCTCTGAAATGTAAAACTGCCATGAAGTGAAAATCACTGCAGCAACAAGGTCTGACAGCTGAGGAACTTACTGCACCTTGGCTGAGTTCCCACCTGTAAATGTCCTCACAAGTCCCCTGAGCCTGCCCTGCTTGTGAAGTGATGTCACTTTGCACAAATGAAGAGGAGGCCTCCAAGGAAGTTGGGAGAGGGATATGAATTGCAGCAGCTTAATGTTGGATGTTTTAAACTTTTCATTCCCAGAATCACAGGGGGCTTGAGGTGAGAAGGAATCTCTGGAAGTCGTATGATCCAGCCCCATGCTCAGGCAAGATGACCTAGAGCTGTTTGCCCAGGACCATGTCCAGGTGGCTTTTGTTTTATCTCTGAGGAGTGAGACTCCACAGCATCTTCTAGGTAACCTGTGCCAGTGCCCAGTCAGGGTCACAGCAAAAGAGCATTTCCCTATGTTCAGGGGGAACCTCTTGTGTGTCATTTTCTGCCCATTGCTTTCAGTTGTGTGCTTGAGCTCTACAGATGCTGCCCATCGATGCTTAATAACTGCGTTGCTGTAAATGCAATGCTTGAGTTAAAAATCTCGAGTCTCTCTTTTTACAGGGAAGATGATGTATGACTAGAAGAGGATGTGCTGTTCAGCTTCTGAGTGACATGGTAATCACTAAAGAAAGAAGTCAGTTGCACAGCAAGTTTCATCATCAGACTTCTAATGGCTGGAGCTGAGCCTGATAACAAACTAGAAAACCTTGGGTGATGTGCTTTCAATTTCACCACCCCTCAAGGTTTTCTAAAGCCTATCAGCAGCTTAATGAGAAACAGTCTGAGGGCCTTGTTGGTTTTGGTAGAGCTGTTTTTCAAAGAGCTGAGAGTTTTGTGGCTACCTTTTAGAAAAGGACTGGAGGGTCAGGATGGGGTCTTGGCACTTGAGTTTTCCCACATTCTGTTGTGTGCAAGCACAGGTTTGGATGGGGAGGTGATTTGAAACCCATCTCCTAGTCAGGAAGGGAAGTATGCTCAGCAACAAGAGCTAAGGCTGTTTCCTTAGACTCCAGTGCTGCTCCTTTGTGTGGTGGAAGCCAGCCTTAGTAGAAAGCCTTTCCACTGCTCTTTCATAGGATTACAGGCAGGAGGATGCCTCGGGAGTTCTCTTGTCCAGCATCTTGCTCACAGCAGGGTCAAACCAAGCTGCTCCAGGCTTGATGTGGCCCCCAATGCTTACAGTAACATTTGGGTTTTTTCTCCCCAGTGTGTGACAAGGACATTCATGGCAGGGTTAAGCTTTCCCCTGTCATATAATTGAGACCACTGTCTTCATTGCTCTGAGGAGGAGGAAACAAATGCTTCCTGGTCCCTAAAGGAAGAGCACGTAGGAAACACCTCACTGTGATACAAGGAGAGCTGTTGGCAGTGCCCACGTTCCCTGCACCCCACACGTGTGTTAGGGGAGAAGCTGGATGGGGTGCTGTGTGGGAGACCTTTCCATGTTGATGCTGCTGTTTTACTTTCCCTCTTCTGGAAGTTCTCCAAATATTGGAAGGATTTGAGTAGTTGGTAGGTGGAAGACATTGCTGTCTTCCCCTGTCCTCCTCAAGTGAATAGAAAGGGGGTAATTATTTCCCTTGGGCAATGATGGTGAGTGATGCTTTTTGCAGCGCTGCTGTGTACGCCACTCCTCTCACAAGAAATACATCCCAAATTTTCCTTATGGTGTTTGATGATGTGCCTGTAGATGTGAGTGTTAATGGGAAAATGCCTAACCAGATTTCACTGGGTGTTTTATTGCCTGGAACTTGCCTCTTGGTATGAGAATAGATCAACACTTGAATGACAACTAATCTATGTTGTGAAATATATTATACAATCTTTAATTTACATAGAGATGAAGTCTGCTTATAGGGAGTGGAAATCAATAATGGCTTTTATATCATCCTCTGGGTAGAATATTAAGTCTGAAATTCCATAATATCTAAACTGCATCAAGAGATTGCAAGTCAATAGTACTAATAGCATTAAAAGGATCACTTTATCTCTCTTAATAAATTTGATATATCTGCAGTTTCCAGATGGGGTTTTTGTTCTTTTAGAATGAGAAATGTGTTGCAGGCTTCATCATTTTATTACTGTTTGAGGTTAAGGCCAGAAGCTTGCAATGCAGGTGGTGTACAAACACAGAAAGAAAAGGTGGTCTCTGCAGTCTAATCTGAATTTGAGGGGTGGCCATATTATCTGAACAGGAACCTCGATTTTTTCCTGATTCAAAGCCCACCCATGAGCAGAGAGATTTGCTGTGGACCAAACTGTACTCAGTTTAACACTGTACTGATACCAAGCAGGGAGTGGATTCAGATTAAACCCAGCCTTCTCTGCAAAGAACTTGATGCCAGTGCATTTGTATAGGCAAAGATGTGATTCCCAGTCCAGCATCCATCTCTGCTGTGTCTTGGAAAGGCATTGCTGCCACTTGGTATTTTTTTGTTCTTTCCTTTGAGCAATCTGGAGCCATATAACAATCTGCTTTGGCCATTCTGAAGGATCTATTTTTCTATAATTTGCTTTGACTTTGAATAGATGGGAAAAGTGAGAGTGAAAGAAAACATTTCAGTCAGAACAAAAAGGCATGTCACAACAGGAAATACAATTAAAATTGACTGAATGCCCATGGTTGGTACATAAAACCTTGTGCTGTGATTCACAGTAGCAGAGCACAGTGAACATGATGTGCTGGAGTATTGACACTCCCCAGCTGTTTCTCTGTACCTTCTGCAAGATGTGCTATTTTTCTTTCACCCCCTTCAGCCCCCCACACGTGCTCTCTCTTCTTCTGCATTATGAATACAGCCATTAATCCAAGATTAACTTTATTCAGGTTCTTCACATCCCCTCTTCTCCTTTGGTTTTAATCAGCTTTGCACAACCAAGTGAGGTCTGTCTTAAATTTTCTGTGCTTACAAAGGTGCAAGGAGGACCAGCAGGTGTAAGAGGACTGAAGTAGGGGGAGGAGGATGACAAAATTGTGGGAGTGGGAGGAAAATAGGTGGCTTTTCGGATGGGCTGTTTTAATAGCTTGAAAAATTACCTTTTTCAGAGAACACATAATGACTTCCAAGTAATTTACTCAAAACTGTGACTTCTTTAGACTAAGGTTTTCTCGGAATTTCTTGAGGATTAGAAATTAAAGTGCTGAGCCTATTTGATTAATAACCTTCTGTAGTGCAGCTGCTTTTGTGTCTACAGCAAAACCACGTACAGACATACAATTTTTTTCCTGCAAAACTGCATCTCTACTGTAGCATTTAAAGCTTGTATCTATTATGCATTCCTTATTTCACATGCTGTCATGAGGAATTAATTTGATTTCCTTGATTGTGCCCTATCTAGGAAAAAAAATTAAGAAAACTTTAGATACTGCAAATTTTATTGAACATATTGATGTTTTCTAGGAAAGGCAGCAGATTCTGAATTATTTCTTTCAAGGTAATTAATTTGGCTTATAGATAATTCTATTCAAATACCTAGGGTTGTGAATTGTACAATTATTATATTTTCATATCTCTGGAGATCTCTAGCTAAAACAAATTCCAGGGCTGGCATTTTGATTTGTGTTTGCATTTCAGCTCTGCCAGATGACTGCTGTTTCTTTAAGTGAACCAGACTAAAAAAGCCTCATGTGAACAGGTGGCAAGAAATAGAGCAGGCAGGATTCTTTTCATCATTCTGTTCCTAGATTGCCTCCTCAGCAATGAATCTCTTCTAGGAATTGATGTAGCAACATACATATTTTTCCTGGCCCACCAGAATTTTTAATAATTCCAGGTCAGTTTAAGAATGCACCTGAGAAAAACTTGTGCACATCTAAAGTTTCAAATTTCACTTTTATATATCGAAGGCTGAAAGTTTCAGCCATGGAAGCACAGCTTAAGGGTAGGCATGGGCAAAAGCAAAGTCAAGAGCAATCTGAAATGGTTCAATGTAATCTGTACTATTATAGCAGAGATCTGAAAAGATCTCAGCACTCAGCATCCACTGAGAAGGTGACTGCTCCTGAAAGATCAGATTTATTTTGTACGTTAGGGAAGTGTTTGTGATTATCTTCATCTGGGCATGCATGACAGTTGCTGTATTACTAACTTATGGTATGGGGCATGGTGTTGCAAAGATGTCTGGTCTCTGAAAGCAGATGGCTTGTTATGATACTGCTGATGCAAATTATGCAATGAAGCCAAAAAAGTGACTCAGCATTGGATCTGGTATGAGTTACTGCTCTTGGTACCGACACCAGCACACTTGACAACAAAGGGACTGGAAACTGTACTGCTGCCTCACTGCAGCACCTTTCGAAGAGGAGATGGGAATCCCAGAACTGTATTTGCAGCCAGGATATTCCAGGCACATGCAAAGGGGGTAAATCATACAACTTCTGTGCATTTCTTATCACTCTGTGTTGGAGAGGTGCTTAAGGCTTGATTTGTTCTCAGTGTGCCACCTAGTTGTGATGCTCTCTGTGTCTGCACTGACCTTAGACAGCCCAGCCAGACAGCCTACTGCATGTTCAGCATTTTTCCCTTTTCATTATTTTTTAACCAGTCCTGTAGACTTTCCAGGTGTTCTTTCAGCTGTCAGCTCTGGCTGTGCCACAGCTGCTGCTGCTAAGCCACTCCGTGTGACCCTCTGTGCTGCTCACTTCAGGCAGAGGAAGAACAAGACTCAAGAATTTGCATTTTTGAAATGCAAATTACTCTGCCAGGTAGGAGAGCAAAAGCAAAGCAAATGAGGGTGTCTTCTAATTAAATGTAATGACAAGGAGGCCAAAGAGCATCCCCTGCCAATTCCTGAACTACTTTGGCAGGAGGCAGAGAGGAAGCAGAAAGGGAGAAGATGATACCTGCTGAAATGGGGCAGGGAAAAAAAAACCTAACCCAACAGGACAAAAAGGGAGGAGGCACTGCAGCTTGTCCTGCACATCCCCCTGGGCTCTGGTCAGGGCACCTCTGCCCTGCTGCTCACACCAGGGCTGCCTTGCAGTAGCTTTGGGATCCTTCAGCTCCTGGTGCTTGGCTTCTCCTCCAGAGTGTGTTGAGAGCAGTTGAGACACTTTCATTGGTAGAGACTTATCACAATCAAATCTTTTGGGTGTGATAGCATTGTTACTAGCTGCTCTGGTTTTAACCTGTTCCTAATGCTTGCAGGAATATGCATGGGCCTAAGGTAATCTTAGTAATGTGGTTTCTGTAATTCTTTTTTATTGGTTATATAGAGCTTAGGGAAAGCCCTGCTGTCCTGGGATTTGTACTCATAAAGACAAAACTTCGTTTATTTCAGTTTCTTTGTCTTTTCAAGTGAGAATGTGCTCTGGTGCACCTCAGATCAGCTTCTTGGCAGGGCTCACGCACAATTCTGTGCCGTAGCAGAGGTGGATGCACAGCTGGTGTGCAGCTCTGCTGGGCTCTGTAAGCTCTACTTCATTTTGTTGCTCAGACCCCACTTGGGAAAACACCAATGCCAAGCAGGCTCCCCCAGGAACTCTCCTCAGATGCTCCTTCTCCTGTCAGGGACTGGTGATGGACAGGCTTTACCTTATGGATGGGTGTAGATGTGTGTGTGATACTATTATTTTTGGTACACCTGGAGCTTCATGATTTCAGTGCTTCAGATTTGGTACACTCCCATGTGGAAGGGATTCTCCACACACCTTCATTTCCACAAGTGTTCAGGGAATGATGCGAGCATGTGTCCCCCAAGTCTCACTTTCTACACCTTCTTGAGAACTTCCCTCCTACCCAAAGCAAAGAGGTTTGGTGCTCAGTAGAGTAACCCAGGTCAGAGAGCCCAGGTTTCAATGGCAAGGAGGGACATTTTTTCACCCTCTTCTCTGTGGATGTGTTTTTTTCCTCCTACATGGAAAGTTAGGAAATAATATTTTTAAGGTGAAACTTGGCACAGTTTATAACCCACATTCTCCTAAAGACAAGCCTTCCCCCATCCTCCCTCATCCCCAGGCTAAGTGATGACTCTCCCAGGCAGCCTCACACCCTCCAGGGCTGAGTTGCTGAGGATTTGTAGGGCACCTTCTGCTCTGTTTCAGGGTGGGCTCCCTGAATGTCACTCAGGAGTTGTGTTTGGGGTTTTCAGTGACCAGCTGTAAGTGAACTGGGGACGTGTTTCTCTCTCTGGCTGAAGGAGATGGAAGCTGCCAGGTGAGCAGGTTTTTGGCTGGGCAGGATGGTGGTGGGCGCACTGTAATTGGTCCAGATGGCTGATATGGAGACTTCCATCAGATATTTTTGAGTGTGAACATTTCTTAAACATGCATACAATATAAGTCAGGAAAAAGTTTCTGTTGCAGATTCAAGACTTTCAATGATTCTCTAACAGGACAAAAGCCTAAAAGCAGTTCGACCAGGATTCCTAGCAAGGGGTTTTTACACGTGGCTGGGACACTGACAAATGAGCTGTCACTTCACTTTCTCAGATAGTTTGGTCCATTGTAAAGACAGAGCAGGGAACAGGAATTTCTATCAGCTGTGGATGTGTAGTATTTTATTCTGTTATAGCAGCAAAAATGTATTATTTTATTATCATTACTAGAGTGATAATGCCAGACATAATAATATGGAAAACAGTATTAAGGAATATATATTAGTTTAGCAATGCACAAGCTGCCGTAGGAACTGTTCATGTCATAACCATTAGTACTTGTTTAATAATGCTGGCAGAGGCAGGATTTTTTTCCTCCCTTTTTTCTCCCCTGTGATTTCAGCATTGGTAGTTGTGCTGACTGGAAGGCTTACACCATACAGAAATTGTGCAAGCTTTCCCTTGTACCTCAGTCCTGCAGAGGATAGGACATCCTTAAATTACTTTTGTGCTCTTGGTTCTTTTCCAGTCTGTGACTAGGAGTCAAACATCAAAGGAATAATTGATCAGACACCACCAACTTGACTGATACCCTCAAATTATTTCAAGTAGATAAATAAATAATTGTGAACTCATAATTGTGATTGATAGTTGTATTTTTGTATTTGTATAAAACACAGGTTATCTATGATTCTAAGGTGAGGACCAAGGTATGCTGTGCCAGATACCCTGCAGACACAAGGTTCTGCTTTAGCTCTTCCAGATGATATGGCCCTGCAGACTTGAAATCTGCCTACAACCTGGGTTGGAGCTGAGTGACTGTGAGCTGCTTGGTTTGACAAAGAACATGCTCTTAATGCTGCCTCATGCTGTAACTCTGATCTTTCTCCTGTTCTGGTTTATCTGTTGAGTAGGCTGACACACAAGTGTGAACTTTTTCTTTTAAATACTGCCTCTGATATGACATAACCCCACTGTGGACCAATGAAGACCTTGGTATAATTTTTGATTAATTTTATTTCCAATGCTCATGCACCAAGGCAGATATTTTTGTAATGTCTGAAATTTTAAAATGTGTTACCTTCTATGAGCACCCAATGTTATGAATAATAGGGGAAATCCTTAAAATTATGAAGGGCATAGTGTAAAAAGTGGAAAAAAAGGCTGGGGGCCCATTCTTTCTCTGCCCTTCCCCTTTGGTAGGCACCACAGTTGTTTGTTACTGTTCAAGGCAGCAGATACCAAGAGGCATAGGAGGGAGATCCAATATGTAACTTGTGAAGGCTGTGCCAATGCCTCTGCTGTGACCACAGTCCTTGATTCATCTTGTTTAACACCAGAAATGCCCACTAGGTCTTTGAGCCAGACCACTAGTATTTTATAGGCTCTTTTCATTTGTCAGTCATTTATTTTTCTACTAAATCCATTAGCTTGTGCTTGGTTCAAGCCATTCCAGCAGCTGACCTACATGTCAGGAGATCAGGACCCCCATTTCCTGGGGAGTATCTTCCAAGGTTTGACTTCTAGCTACCTCCCTGTTATGAACTAAAAATAAGGAGTAATAGGTACAAGCTGAAAGATGGGAAATTTAGGTTAGATATAAGGAAGAAATTTTTCACTGTGAGGGTAGTGAGACACTGGAACAGGTTGCCCAGAGAAGCTGTGAATGTCCCAACCCTGGCAGTGTTCAAGGCCAGGCTGAATAAGGCCTTGAGCAGCCTGGCTGAGTGAGAAGTGTCCCTGCCCATGGCAGGGGCATTGGGACTGGATCATCTTTAAGGTCCACTCCAACCCTTAACATTCTCTGATTCTATGATAATGCTCTGTTAAGGTCTAAACCTTCCTGGTCATGGTATGGACACCCACAGATGTGTCTCACTGTCCATGAGAAGCACAGGACAGTTCAGGTTGGCAGGGACCTCAGGAGCCCTCTGGTCCAACCTCTGTCTCAAAGCAGGGTCAGACCAGGTTGCTCAAGGTTTTATGCAGTAGAGTCTTGAAAACCTCCAAGAGAGACTGCACAACCTCTCTGGCCAACCTGTGCCACTGCCTGGCTGTCCTGATGAGGAAATAGTTTCTCCTTATTTCCAGTCTCCTCCTCACTGTTTCACTTGGGCCTGTAGGCTCTCAGCATGCACCATGTGAAGATCCTGGGTCTGTTGTCTTGGTAACACCCCCAGAAGCTTTGTTGGGTCCTTGTGAAGCCAGATCTTCTCCAGGCTGAACGAGCCAAGCTCCCCCAGTGTCTCCTCACAGGCTGCTGTGCAACCTTTGACTTACCTGTAGGGGTGTGTGTTTATAAAATAAACCCCTTAACACCCAAATGCAGCACAAGATGATGTCAATTTGTTGAGCAATCTGACCTCTGTTATCATCTGAAGATGATTTAGGTATTATAAAGCCTTTGTAGGTTAAAGGACAAATGTCTGTATGTTTTACATAAATGTCAGAGCTTCCCATCAGCTCCTCTCTAGTCACTTCATCTGCTAAATTTGATTTTATATCAAAATTCAGGCATCAACATTAAAATCCTTCCCTCCAGGCTGATCTGTTGGAACCCAACTGAGTTCCTCTCAGCTGCCCTGCTGGCTTCCAAGCATTTTTTGTCTCACAGTGATCTGAAACACCATCTCTGTACCTCACCAGCAACCCAGACCCCTCTTTCTCCTGATGCTGAAACAGAAGGAAAGCAGAGCTATCAAAACGTTTCTGCATTGCTTTTTGAATTCTTTTACAATGC